>OY728129.1:1004269480-1009069480 GCA_963277665.1 Viscum album
TTATTAGTGGGATAATTCTCCATTTCATTCCTCCGTGACCATTTCTTACTCTTATCATATAATGGCGTGTACATTTTGGGAAAATCCATTTTAGATTTCTCAGTAAAATGAACAACTTTTTCATAAATTCTAAATTCACAGGTGGCTCAAGATCTGTGTAGCCCTAGTTTCAATCTTAAGTAAATTGTACAAATTTTATTGTCAATATCTCGAATAAAATATGGAACATACATGGAAAATCTTGTGTAGTTTACTTAATCTGTGGAAACTAAATCAATATCATTTTTATTTAATTCCAAAAATATTTTCTCCATCCTAAGAGGAACATCCTTAGGGAAATATTTCTAAAGTAAAATATCCTTAAATTCTTCCCATTTGATGTTATCAAGATTAATTTTCTCTCTGGTATTATTCAACAGTGACCACCATTGATCATATTTTCATTCAAAGTGATCGATAAAAAGAGTTACCTTTTTATATTCCAAGCAGTCCATGACTTCAAATATATTCACCATGGTATTGATCCATATTTCAACTACTACTAGGTCAGATGAACCATTGAATGGAGTGGGAAGTTACCTCATAAAATATTCCACTACTAACATATTCCTCCGTGGTTGATGTGGATGATATCGTGCATTGATACTAAAATAATTTATAGCCCGAGTCAACTACACCATCATAGTAATAAATTGTTCAATTACTCTTATAACCACCTATTGATGTTGATTTGAATGATTAGTTTCCTCAAAATTCCTTAATATTATATCTTATATATTTATTATGTAAAAACCAATCTGAAAATGAATAGTTTTGATGAAGTAATAAGGTAATCTAAAAATGATACATCATTTCAACTTAACCATTATTTAAAATCCCAAAAAAGAATGAAATTAACACCATCCTAACCTCTAAATGTTTCTAAACCAGACTCAGAAACCACCTATAAGGCCGCATACTTATAAATTACATAATCTTGAGTTACACAAATAATTCCCATTGAGGATATTTTTACGTTTATATCTTTATAGAATTATGACATAACTAATACATATAAAAACCGTATAAATACAAAGTGTAAACATCCAATATTATTCATTTCTTTCATAACATAAGAACTATTAAATGTAAACATGGTTACTTTTCATGTTTAATCATTATAACTTTTCCATGGTTCTGTGATTGTGTCTATTATACATTAAATCCTATGAAAAATATTTAAAAACAAGATATAAGAACAAAAATCTCAGTAAAGGATATAAAAACAAATAAATAAATTAGCCTAGTTAAAACATTTTAACCCATTTATGTTCTTTGAGAAAATGAAAAAAAAAATTCAATTCAATAAAACTGATACTTTTTTTCTCAAAGGAAAAAATTAAAGCTTATGGAAAGTAATTGAAACCCCATTAGGTAACTTATATATTCATACGTATAAATCCCATTCAAAGCTATTTTCAATTAGAATAAACATATGGTCTACTTACAATATTATTATTACCCAGTGAATTGGAGATCTAGAATATGGATTAACCTCCATATAACCTATATCGGGATCAACTGTGAGCAATAATGGGTTTCATACATTCGTATAAAATATAACAGGCACACCCATGAGCTATAATGGGTCCAAAACATTTTTATAAGTTGTCTCAGGCTCACTAGTGAGCTATAATGGGGCTCAACCCTTCATATAAGTTGTATCGGGATAAACCATTTCATATAATTATCATGTATCATTTATTGAATAAAACACATTCATCACAAAACCCTTTTGAAAAATATATTAATACCATATAAAAAAACTTTCATATAAAAATACCATTTTAATTTAATATCCCTTTTTCAATAGCAAGATACCCAATAAAAGGAAATATGAGATTTATTTTCCTTTTAACAGTCATTATGAATTATAGAGGAGTCCAAATATCCGATAACATTTATGGGGGTGGAGAGTCCATTGTCTCCGTACAAAAAAATTATGCCTTTTTTCATTTTGTAAATAAAGTAAAACTCTTCGTATAAAATGGTTCCTTTTGAAAAAATTGAATGAAATTCAAGATAGACATAAAATTTCCTCTAAAATCAATTTATAACAATTTAAATAAATATGAAAATAAATATCTTGAAAAAAATATTTCATAATTAAATCTTTAAACATTCAAGGTGCCACACACCACATTTAACTTTAAAATCATAATCATTTTGAATTAATACATTTAGACGATGTCCCTTACCATTAGTCCAACTCAACACGTACATTAATTATTTTCTTGAATAATAAACTTTTGTTAATTTCTAATTGCATGAGAAAATGTTTCATTTTTATTATTCTCTTTTTATCACATATTATAATGTTATGAAAATTACATAATTATTTTTGTTTATATATTATGTTTTGTCAATATTCTGTACTCGAGTCGAAAATGAACATTAGTTCGATGTCAATAGTACATGTGGTTATAAGGCCACTATCTCTAGAATAATATTTTTGACATAGGGATTAATTTTATATATCCATTATACTTTTAAATTAAACCATTAATTATGGTAATAAAAATGAACAATGTTATAATCATGGTGATGGTAGGTTGTAAGTATGCATGGTTGACATTTACATTTTTCATTGATCATTATGGAAGTAATTTTATTATTTTTATATATATACAGAATTATCATATTATTATTTATATATTAACAATCATTTAAATATACTTATATATATCATACAAGTGATGTGGTGAATAAAAATGATTCACATCGCTTTATGGAAGTGATAGTTCACACGAACATACTAACGACATCATCATTTTTATGTGCATGAAAATTAAGAACATAATTGAAAAATTATTATCCTATAATGATTAATATATTATAAAATATCATATATAAACTTTAATTCCATAATTATGACCAGTCTTTACAGATAGTAATGAAAAACGAACTATATCAGTTCGTGAAGCGGTAGTCCGCAGTACACATGAAAAAAAAATTCATTTACAATTCGATGAATCTAGAGATGAATTTCAGTGATGATATTAAAACAATAACTTTTTATTATATTTAGGATATTTCAGTTATTATCTAATCATGGATGGATGAGATTTTGCGGATTTGGAAGAATAAATGAAATAGAAAGAGTTAAACAAAATAATATCATTTCCTTCAGAAGAGGACCTTTCGTAACACATTACCACCAACGAGGAGAGAGTTCTGCAAAAATAATGTCTTAAATAATTTTGTAATGGATTATAGGAAGGGTGTTGGGTTGATATTTTCCTAACAAAATGGTTTTTTATGTGTCATTAATAGAGTGGAATTGGTTCCTTTTTATAGGAGAGGGGAGGGTCACCCTTGTAATTATAAAAAATATTAAATTAATATAAATTCATTTTGAATAAAAAATGAGTCCAAACTAATTTAGTTATAATAGAGGATAAATAAGGGTCTAAATATAATCCTCAAATTAAATTTAGACATGTTTTCTATTTTTATATCTTTATCTTTTTGCCTTAACCCATTTTAGCTCTTACCATTTTATGAAGCAATTTACACGTAGAGGGTTAAAATAATTTCCAAGTCATGCCAAACTTAAAATGAATGAGTAATTAATGATATTTTTAGATTTATCTAAACTTGTTGTCTGAATAGTTTATTTTAATAAATTTTATGTCATTTAATTAAATATTTTATATTTTGAAATATGATTTGTCTCAATTTTGACACTATTCATTACATGATTGCTTTAAAAAATCATAACTACTTGATTATTTCGAACCAACTAAATAAACTAAATCTCAACATTTTTTATTCAACTATAAATTTCATTTATGACATATAATATTTAAAATTATATATATCTTTAATAATATTAATATTATTTATTGGATTCTTTCTTTAGTAAACCTTTTACTACATCATCTTTGTGTCATAATTAAATTTAATTATTTAATTTCTAAAAATTAAAAATAAATTGCAATGTTGTAGGTATTTTTGTTTATTTATATGAAATATTCCTAGTTGAAGATATCACCTACATAACCCTATATTAGAATTGTTTTAGTAAGAAGATATATTTTTATGAAAAATTTTCTTTAATATTAAATTAAATGTTATAAATGTCGTAATCACATCCAAGTTGCTTACAAAGATCAAAATTTCAATTAAAGGTTGGTTATTATTGATAATAACTCATATGTTAATGGTATGGAATATGTTAGGATAATTTTATAATATTATGATATTAATTTTACCTTCAATTACCCTATTTTTATTTTATCATGGTAAATAAAATACTAAATTTATTTTTCAGCAATTTTTATTATTATAATGGAACGAATTTTTCATAATGATTATTTTAATTTATGTAAATTTTTAAAAATTAAATTCCCATAATAAGTTAAATTGGGTTTAACGTTAATCTCTTCGACTGATCGAAAAAAACTAGTTTTTTCAGTTAAATGTTCAGAAGTTTTCATAAATTTTATATTTAATTTAAATTTTGAAAAGCATATAAAAATTTAAATTTTATTAAATTATATAAACGTAATCTAATTATACCATAATAATAGGTAAATGGATAATCTAAAAATATAAATACATTAGACAAAAAGGCAGGTTTGAATTAAAATGCAGTATTTTTCATTATTCATTAAAATTTGAATTTTATCAAACAAATAAAACAAAATCAACCAATGTAAATTTTGATTTCACCCATCTAAATAAGAATTTAATTATGTCAAGTAAAATTGATAAAATTTTAAAAAACTATATTTAAAAAGGGTTCTCCATCAAAAGGAGCTAAAACTACCTTTTAAATATATTAGAGTATTTTATGCTTAAAATTTGAATTATTCTCAATTTAAGCCTCTATATTTTATTGGATGAAATAAAAAAATTTATAAAATTTTATAAACATAACATAGTTGGTTTTTTTCTTTTCTTCAAATACAAAGGCTAGGTCATAACAACCATTGAAAATAACAAAATTATAATATATCATTTTTTTGTATAACTTAGTCTTGTGTGCAATGTAAGATTTTAGAGAAACCTATTGTTTTCTTTTCATGTATTCTATCAATCATAGATCCCATTTATGGTAAAACTACTATCTAATTCATAATATTTAATAAATATTCAAAATTATTATTCAATAATTACCTAGGATCTTACATTACCACCCCCAAATCCATTAATTATTGTTGATTAGGGGATACGATGGATTTAACCCCTAGGATCCGATAAAATTATTGATTAGAGGATGTGTGTAATTACCTACCTAATCTCAATTGATACTTAGTTATTTATGTATTTTGGGGATTACCTACCTATGATATGGTGGTACTTGGGGATTGGGTGATTCATTAGATTACATACCCTAAATCCATTGATACATGGTGATATATTGTTGATGGGGATTACATCCCTAAGATCCATTGATTATTTATAATTTTGGGATTCAATGAATTAACTCATGTAGATAATATGATTATGATGGTAATGTATTATATGTATTTCCCATCATATTTGACGGATTTTGAGAGTGATTGATACTGGGGACTACCTCCCTTAGATTAGACGGTATTTGATGATGGTTATTAGATGATATGGATTACTTCTCTTGGATCCAGTATTGAAAATGTTTACAAGATTCTAAGGATTACCACCTATGATTTATTTGTATGTGATTTTATGGGATATTTTATGATTAGAGATATCTAAAACTCATCAATGTTTGTATGATTGATATCAATTCACCTTATAACCCATGGAAGAGTAATAGATCATTTATTATGTTTAATTTTATTTATTTTAAAAATCATCATGCACTATAATTCAAAATGGATATGTTTACAGAAATTATTTGTGGGGACCTAATGAGTCATACTAACCCCATTCTTGGGTCACCATTGGTACTTTGGAACACTTCATTATTACAATATATGATAAGGGCAATATCTTTATGACCGATTCTTCATTTTTTAGTCAGTTTCAAGCATGGGAGATGGGACAAAATCATTACTTGAGAACAATTTTGTGGAGATTGCTTGTTTTTTTATCATTTTATATTATGGGTTTATATGTTCTTCCATGAATTTATGACCTTCCCAACATCTATATATCTTTATTTTGATACCACATGGGTCATGTGATTAATTATTACTTTCCAAAATGTATGATCATTAATTAATTTTCTTGCATTTTACTATCATCTTGTCCACTATTATTTTTCATTAATATGAGGGTATAGTCTCCACAAAATTCCAATGTAATACTTTTCTACTAATCAATAGCCTCTTGAATAAGGGGAGGAATGTATGAAGTCTAGTAACACGACTAATTTTAATACTATTTATTGGTATTTTGATGGTGGGACATTAAATTTTGGTTTTAGATATCTTTATTTTGTATAAATATTTGGGAAAGGTATACATGAGATATGTATTTTTAAAAAATGATATGGAATTAGTGAATATGAGTTTCAATCCTACGCATGATATAAATTATATATATTTCATATGAAAGGATTACAATTCTGTACTATCACTCTTATACTTGTGCTATTTCACCTAGTGTGATGAACATTATTTTGGGGTTATAATTTATGATATTTTTATCTATTGGATGGAATTTAATGAGGGGTTTTTCACATTCATCATAGAAGAAGCATATGTTTCACAAGTCATTCACATGACTACTTATTATTGATTTCAAGGATAAAATATTTGAGTCATTTATTTAAATTTCATGAATCAGCTTATTTGGTGTTTTCCATAAAACATGATGGTGGGGTCATATCTAACATATTCATTAAAATTTTGGAAATTTAAATTTATAATTTCTTTATATTGTTATTTTATAGTGTTAGTGAACTAAAACAACAACTGTTAATTATAATGAGTTTTCCCCTATAAATATTCACCGACATGTTATTTAATTATGCCTCATTTATGAAATGGTTTTGAAAAATATTAAATTAAATGAAGTGGATCCTCTATGTACATTATGTGGATTTTACTTTAGTATAGTTAGAAATGGCTAGAGAGACAATGCATGGGTTAAAAGAACTTATGATATGGGGTGTAAATAATATTGAGAAGTGATAGCTATTATATATTTCCCTAAACTATAATATCATGAATATATATGGTAATATGGGTTGAGGCGTGTGTTTCACATTGTAGTGAAATACCTATATAAAAACCACTGATAGGGATCCAGAAGGGTATCGTTGAGTACACTACATTGTTAGATGGGCCAATCACTCTTGTAGCTCAAAGGAAGGTGATGTATATTTAAAAATGATACAGATTAGTAGGAGTTGTATTTGAAATGGAGAGATAGAGGATATTCGAGCAATTGATTTTATGTCTAATCTATCTAAGATGTTTTAGATGTTGCATCCTTTATTTTTAACTAGCTAGAGTGGTACTTAGAAATCCTAGTTATGGATAGAGTTCATCGTGATGATATTTGACCATATAGAGACACCTCTTTAAAGAAGAGAATAAAGGGATACCTATGATCCTTTAGGTCCAAAAAATAACTATTAGGAGGTCCTATTCTTGGAATATTATCTTGTGGGGTTGTCCTAGAAGGAATTCTAGACCCATTATGTTGGTCATTTTTTCTAAGAGACCCTCAGGGAAGACATATCTAAGGATTTTATAGAGCTCATTCAGGGAGTTACTCGAGTGATGTACTATTCTAATAGATTCTTATATTTAAAACATTTTAACTCAATGCTTAATGGGGATTATATGGACATGTAAAAACATTTTAAGCATGGTATTGATATGATGATTTAGTTTAGGACAACTTGTTTTTCCTTCCAATTTTTTAAACGGTTTTAATTAATCACTTATTAAAACGATGAATACGAGAGACAGTCATTGTTTAAGGAAGGGGTATTCTACTAGTAGGATTGGTATCTGATCTATAAGTAGTAGGGAAATTCATTTTTAATGTTCATCCTATGGCTTGATGAGTAATAAATCCAAGGTGTATAATTTTATATTCATCCATAGAGAGTTTTCTACTTTCCATGATGTTAGTGTGGTAGGGATGGACACATTTGAAATAATTATTATTGACCTACAATTGTGTACATATCTTAAGGGAGCATTGGAAAACTATATAGATTATATAGAAGTACGCAATGGTTTCTTAGTGACTAGGTATTCACACCAGAACATGGTTACATAGTAGAATCAATTATTCTATGATGGGGGGGTAGATGGATCTCTACTATCCATTCTTATAGAGTTAGTGGATGTGGTTTTAATTGGAAAGGTAAACAATATTAGTTGAGTAGTGCTTTAGAGGTGACACTGACATGAGCTCAAGATTAAAGGCACATGACAGTTGTAAGGAATTCGACCTTCCCTCACTAGTAAATATATTTACTTGTCTACAATTTTAAGTACAATCATAGTGGATTCTAATTTATTGTGTGACTTTTTTGACGCAAGAGAAACTACCTCCTTCATATTAGATTAGTTATTGGATTTCATGTTACTATCCATCATGAAATATATAGTTATGTAAAAATACACACCATTAAGGGTGAGATCAAAAGAAATTTTATAGTGTATGTGATTCAACCTTGGAATTTGTTTCCAGAGTTTCATTAGGGACAATTTTTTATTAGATATGACTAAATTTATTTTTATTCTTTGGATTGGTTGGTTATTACCTTATCAATCCCACATTTACTACAATCCTCTAAAGTTATCATTCATATCTCATGAGGGTGATAGTTATTTCTAGGATAAAAATGATACTTCTAGGTCGGTTCTGCAATATTTTATCATATTAAGTTGTACATAATTATATCCCAGGTAGGTAGTCTACTATTTTATGTTCGATGGATTGAATAGTTTCTTTTACTCCTAAATTTAATGGGTTTTGGGATGGGTTTCCCAATGATTTCGTGATATTTCCACCTCATATGGATGTTGAGTTTATAATTGAGCTCATTTCAAGTGCATAATGTTTTTTATTCCACCTTGTTGAATGGACCCCTCAGAGATATATGTTCTAAAGTCTCAATTGGATGACTCATAGGATAAGAAATTCAAATACATAATTAAATATTTTTTTAGCACTGGTACTCTTCCCCAAGAAGGTGGATGTCTCCTTGAGATCATTTATAGACTATTCGAAGAAAAACCATGTAATAATTAAAAATAATTATCCAAATCCATGCATCTAATACCTATATGATCAACTTAGGGGAGGTTAGATATTCACTAATACTTATTTGCGATTCGGTTGCAACAGGCTATGGATGAAACCTTTGGATAGACCTCGCAAATAATTTAGGAGGAGGAATGGTCTATAAGAGTACTTAGTGATTCTGTTCATTTAAAAAAAATACACAAATAGTATTTTGGTGCTGAAGAATCAGGTTTTCACATGTATTAATACACCTTCATGGTTATTTTTTTAATGATATTCTCATATAATCCAAGTTTAGGGATGAAAATATGAGAAATCTATAGGTTCGTTTTACGCCTAATTTTTCATCACCGATGTTGTGATAAACTCTATAAGCATCACATTTTGTATAAAAAATACACTTGTTAGGGAATATTATTTCTAGGTATGGAGTTCTAGTAAACCCCATTAATGTTATATATGTTTTTTCTTATGCGATACACATTAATGTTTTTTACCTTCACTAATAATTAGGTTTGGATGGTTATTATTGAATATTTAATCATGAATTATACGATTTGGTATCTTCCATGATAGGAATGACCATAAATTTATTGGTGATGATTTGTTTTTCTTCATTTGAGGAAACCTTTCCAGATTTAAAAGGGAGATTGAATAAAATTTAAATCACGAGCATACTTATGTTGACTGGGAAGTATACTCTATACTATGACATAAATATTTTAGTTGTTGTTATCCTTGATGCATGATGGTCCTAAGGTCACCTATGGGTCTAGGAAACTAAGGATATATGTGTGAAGATACCTAACACATGACTTGAAATCAACTATAGTGGTTGAAACATTGGAGTGTTACTAGACTTATTTATTGTGTGAGAGGTTCATGGTGCATACCAGCTATAATAGACTAAAGTACGCTTTATTATAGAGTGACATGAACCTTTGGATGTAATTGTGGGTTGAGTATTTATTATAATTTTTTTATTTCAAGTTGAAATATACATCTGTAAAGGGTAACATGGTTGTAGTGGCATTAAGGGAGATGAAAAAAGATCATGTATTCCAAGACTTCACTTCAAAGTGGTAGTTTATTGACATATTTGAAGAGATTTATCTTATCATGTAAGAGTATCTGGGATGATAAAACCATATATAATTGTCGATTACATATTCAATATTTACTTGGGTGGAGATATCTAAAATTCAGATTAAAATTTTCAAGTTATGAGAGAATTTATATATGGTGGGGAGTCACCACTAGATGGGTCTATTGACATAGATGAGATCTTTCATGCCTTAGGTCATGATAAGATTCCAATGAGTATAAAAGATTATTTTAAGAGAGGATCACATTCCTCAAATAGGGTAATACACCTAGGTATAACATAGATGTATTGTTACAAACATATGTTATACTGATGACCAGATATGGAGAGAGAAATCATGGTGTTTTTAATATAGGTATCCACCTATCATTAGGTGAAAGATTAAAACTGATGACATGTTGATCTCCAATATCCACAACCCATTCCCAAGTTAAATTGGGATGATATCACCATGGAAATCATAACAAGGTTACTGAGAACACCTTGGGGGATTATTTAACTATGTGTGATCATGGATCAAGTGAGAAAGGTGTAATATCTTCTACGAATATGGTATAACTTATCAGTAGAAAAGTTGGATATACTTTATGGTTTGGAGATACTACACCAACAAGGGGTTCCTCAGAGTATAGTTTTGGATGAAGATTATATTTTTATTACATGTTTCAAGTAGGGTTTACAAAAATCAACAGGTATATAGGTGTGTCTAAGTGATTCTTATCATCCATCGATATATAGATAGTCAAATAATACTATTGAGATCATGGAAGATATATTGAATTAATACATCTAGAAATTTTGTGGTTCATCAGATAACTACGTGGATTTGGAAGAGTTGTCCTATAATAATAGCTATTAGGAATTGATTTTTATGGAACCATTTGAAGCCTTATATTCCATGACTTGTAATTTACTATGTGTTAGCAAGATACTAGTGTGTCTTTAATGATCAGGAAAAGTCGCATACATGATATCATATAGAATATTCTATTCATCCAAAAGTGGTTGGAGACTACCAAGTGTTAGAATAGGTTATATGATCACCATAAGATCCATCCTATCTAGTTTTGAGGGGGATTTAATGAGTTATTTTATTGGAGTATCATGATATGGGACATATCTATGTTCAAATTCCAGGACATTTGTGCCGAAGTATGTGGAGCCACTCGAGATAATGGAGAGAGTCAGTGTAGTGGAATACTGATTGGATCTCCATATTGTTTTCAATGATATGCATAATGTTTTAAATATATCATAATATCAATTATGTTTTCCTGACCCATATCACATGATCACTTTTGATGATAACTTATCAAGATGTTTACTCTTCTTTTGGGGAGCATCAACATCAAATAGTTGATCAGAGATAGAAGTCTCTATATGGAATGGTTGTTCCTCTTGTGTGAGTGCAGTTGAAACAAAATATATATATATATATATATACATATAATAAATAATAATGGTAGTATTTTATTCATTAATAGTGACTGTTGTTATTTAATGAGGCCTGATGGAGTTCAAAAATATAGCTTGTGGAAGAACTTCAATATAGTGGAAAGGTTGTAAACCCCCAATCGTTCTTATGGAATGAACTTATTTAAAAAACTTCCATGTATTTTTTATTTCCCGGATATTACATTGAAGTTTTTATAAATAGTTTTGTTGGTATTAGAGGCATTTCAGGATTTGGAATTATAGAAGATAAAAATTATAAAGTCAAAAAATTTGGAACATGGTTGGAACACAGTTAGGGATAACTATTCACCCAACCATGCATAAGGGAAAATTCTTAACTTTGTTCCCATAATCATGTGAAATTGTAGAGACGTTTTCATGAAAACTTATATATATTTTTAGTGTGCTTCGCATATTTAGTTTAATGTATACCAAAATAATTAGTATAAAAGGATTTGGTTTCATTCAAAAAGTATTGGGAATAACATGGTTTGCACACAGTTTAGTGAACTATGAAAACAAAACAATCCATCTTCCTAGTGAATTAATTTTTTTTAATTAACTAAAATTTCACATTGATTTAAATGAAAATTTCTGTCATTTATATTTCACCATTATACTAGTAACAACCCAACACACTCCCACATCCTTCTCCTTATTGTTGATAAATTAATTAACCATTAATTCTTATTAGACTGAAGTTCCTTACATAAATTTTGGGTGTTATAGGAAATTATATAATTTAATGTAATATCTTTCTTTACTTACTTTTATATCTATAATTCGCTTCATGTTTTTGAATATCATGGCTTATTTAATTGCTTTCATCTAATTTTGTTTCTTCATACATTTAAACATGAACCAGTGACTGATATAGTAATGATATAGTTTGATTATTCTTGTATAGGTTTTCCTTGATACATACCTAAAATTAATTATCATTTTATGCATGTTTATAATTTGTGATTGCACTAACATAAGAGTCCATGAATTAGAATTATAAATAAATAAATATTTCTATTTTTTCATGTAGTTTTACCTTTAGACATTTCATGAATAGTCTTCTAAAGAGTATAGACATGGTCTATATATTTTCTAAAAAGGTAAAAAAAGGGTTCCTAATTCAAATGTGACTGGGTACAGGTGTGTGGATTCTTAAGATGTTACCCTGGATCCAATGAAATAAAATGTGATGTGATTAATGTGACAAACTATTTACTTAAAATAAACATCCATAAGATATGAATTGTAAAAAATTTATTTATTCAAATGGGATAAATAGGAACTTGATGATTTTGGGATATCGAGGATTGCCTCCATAGGATCCATTGATATAAAGTGATTGGGGGATGCATGGGATTACTGGCTAAGGATCCATTGATAATTGTTGATTGGGGGATACCATGAATTAACTCCCTAGGAACCATTGAGTATTTCTGATTTTGGTATTGCCTCACTAGGATCTATTGAGACTTGGTGATTGGGGAATATTTAGTATTACTCCATAGGATCCATTGATACTAAGTTATTGGGTGATTCAAGGAATTACCTCCCTATGATTCAATGAATCTTGGTGATTTAGGGATGTCATAGATCACCTCCCTTGTATATAATAGTGATGATGATAAAGGGTTCATGGGGTTACATTGTTTGGCGGAGAAATCAAGGGAATGATGGCAAGAGGGAGGGTGAATTGCCTTTTAAAAAATGATTAACAATTTAAAATCAAAGTATGAAATGCAGCGGAAAATAAAGAAGGCAAGACACAAAAATTGATAACGGAGTTCGGCCAAAACCCGGCCTACGTCTCCGCTCCCAACTTAACCGTTGAGAGATTCCTACCGCTTGCTTTTCAATGGTTTTAGCAAGAAACCCACTAGGCTTTGAGGTAGCACTAGGACCTATTACAGCTTGCTTTTGATGGTTGAGCAAGAACCCACTTGCTTTTGATGGTTGAGAAAGAACCCACTATCCTTCTTACAGGTGAAGGATAGGTCACCTATGTCTCAAGCTATTTAAAGGAAAGCTTGACAACCTCTTCACACCTTAATGGTGATGTGAAACCCAAAAGAAATAGGGATGAAGAAAGAGTTTGGGGTTTGTAGGCACAAACCCAATTTTAAGCTCAAAATATATAAAGCAAGAAAAACCGTAATTGAGGAAGACTTGGGCGCCAATGGTATGAAGGAGTTGATGTAGCGTGCTCTCCCAAGCTTCTTGAGGTGCTCCTGGGATGTGGAAGTTGTTGGAGAACTTGAGGATCCTTGAAGGTGGAGCGCCGGAGGTTCGCCAAATGTTCAACAATGTGTCCGAGCGCTTGGTATATGATCCGATCGGTGTCCGGGGCTTCCTTGGCCTTTATTTATAGGCATGGAACCCTTGGAAAGTCTTCGGAGCCGTTGGAAAAGGCCTCGGAGCCGTTGGAGGCCAAAAGAGGGTTGACTGGTCAAAGCCAACGGCTAGTTTGACTGGGCTACCGGCTGGCCGGTGCCTTGGAATGTGGAGAGTGCTTCTGCCCAGGAGCCACCGGCTGGCCGGTGAGAAGGCCACCGGCTGGCCGGTGGTGAGACAGTAGGTCTCACTGTTTGATCAGGTTGCCACCGGCTGACCGGTGGAACCTGGCAGTGTGCAATGCCTCTGCCAGGTCCACCGGCTGGCCGGTGCTATCACACCGGTTGGCCGGTGGACTGAATTTCAGTCCACTTCTTGTCCATTCTTGGGCCAACTTCTTGGCAACCTTGTGCCTATTATTCAAAAATAGCTCAAACAAAATTAGATAAATAATAAGGTGATTGTGATCATGAAAATCAAACAACGAGGGGAACGAGAGGTACAACAATCTCCCCCTATTTTGATGATCACAATCACCAAAACAAACAATGTAAAATACATAAAAGAAAGACATGCTTAAAGGATAAAGAAAGTAAATGCTAAGCATGATCAAAAGGATTCTCCCCCAATCAATCAAGAATTTCTCCCCCTTTGTGATTATCAAAATAGCACGGGGCTTAAAACTTGATTGAGGGAAAATGATTTGAAAAACAAGATTTGAGATTTGAAAATCAATTGAGATTTTTGAAATTGAAAGATTGAATAACAGTTTGAATTGAAAGTTTTGAAATCAAAAACCAATTGAAATTGAAAATTTGAATAACAGTTTGAATTGAAAGTTTTGAATCAAAAACCAATTGAAATTTTAAATTTGAAACAAAATGAAATTTTTGAAATTGAGAGTTTTGAAACAAAGTTTGAAAACAATTTAGAAAGTTCTCCCCCTAAATAAAAACAAAAGATCATCGGGGAAACAAAACTATTTTTGGCCCGGAGAGACTCGCAAGAAGGGATTTTTCAATCCAAACTTGTCTCATGGCGGGTCTTCTCCTATAAAATTCATCGGAAAAGAAAAAAGACTTGGGTTGGCCGTACCGGGCATTTTTGCAGTCACACTCATAAATGAGGTGCCCGAGTTTTTTACAATAATTACAAAATTTAAAACTAGAGCTCCCCCTTACAAAAACAGTGGGTGCATGGGAGGAGGGGGCTTGGTTGGTATAGCCAAGTCCATTGGTGGTTCTAGAAACCCTTTGAGAACCCAATAATTTGGTCAAATTTTGTTCACCTTGGGTGAACTTGGCTAGGGATTCTCTAAGGTCCTTGATGGTTGATTCCAAAGAATCAACATTTGGGAAATTTTGGATTTTTAGGGAGAGTTCCTCCTTCTCTTTGAGAAGTTGTTCTTTTTCGGAGGAGAGTTTTTTGAAAGACTTTTTTAAAGCAACAAATTTTGACGATAATTCATGAAAACCGTTTTCTAGTTGGTCTCTAGCGTGTGAGAGTTCTTCATAAGATATATGATTAAATGAATTAGAAGAACTAGAGTAGGAAGAAGAGGAAGAGGATGATGATACCTCATGTTTTTCCATTAGGAATTTTGTACCTTGGTCGCTTGAGGAGGAGGAGGAGGAGGATGATGAGGTGTCACTCCATGTCGCCTTGAGGACCTTTTTCTTTCCTTTTTCCTTTTGCGTGGCCCGTTTTTTGTTGAGTGGGCAATCAGGCTTGTAATGGCCCTTTTCGCCGCACCCGTAGCATTTTACCTTGGGCTCCGATCTTTTGTCGGGTTCTTTCTTTTGATGCTTGCGGGATTTCTTCTTCTTGTGCTTCTTCATAAACTTGTGCATTTGGCGGGCGAGATTCTCCATTTCCGAGTCGCCGCTTGAAGATGAAGAAGATGAAGATGGTGATGATGAGGAGGAGCTTACTTCTTTTTGTACCTTGAGGGTGATGTTCTTTGGTGTCTTGATTGGTGTGCCCTCCTTTTGAGCTTGCCTCCTCATCGTGATCTCGTACGTCATTAGGGATCCGATGAGCTCTTCGACCGGCATGTTCTTTACATCCTTAGCTTCTTGGATAGCCGTCACCTTAGGTGCCCATGAGCTCGGAAGGACCCATAGAATCTTCTTGACCATTGCTTCAGCTGAAACATCATCACCAAGAGATTTTCTACCATTGCAAATGTCAGTGAAGCGTGTAAACATTTCAGAAATAGACTCATTTGGATGCATGGAAAAGCTTTCAAAATCTTGTCTATACATATCTAATCTAGTATCTTTGACTTTATTAGTGCCTTCATGGGTCACTTCTAAAAGCTTCCAAATTTCATGTGAAGTGGTGCAAGTGGGTACACGATTAAATTCATTTCTATCTAACCCGCAATGAAGAGCATTCATGGCTTTGCCATAAAGCTCAAAATTCTTAATATCGGCGGGGGTCCATTTGGATTCGTCGGGGGAAGACAAAGAATAACCTTGCATGACAATTTTGTAAATAGGATATCCTATGCTTCTTAAAAAAGTGGTCATGCGGGTTTTCCAATAATTATAGTTGGTCCCATCAAAAAATGGAGCCCGACCCAATGAGTAGCCCTCGGGGGCGAAAGAGGTAGATGCCATCACAAAAGGATCTTTAATTTGAAACCGTTTAAGGTATTACTCAAATTACCCCTCTGATACCAATTGTTTGGCGGAGAAATCAAGGGAATGATGGCAAGAGGGAGGGTGAATTGCCTTTTAAAAAATGATTAACAATTTAAAATCAAAGTATGAAATGCAGCGGAAAATAAAGAAGGCAAGACACAAAAATTGATAACGGAGTTCGGCCAAAACCCGGCCTACGTCTCCGCTCCCAACTTAACCGTTGAGAGATTCCTACCGCTTGCTTTTCAATGGTTTTAGCAAGAAACCCACTAGGCTTTGAGGTAGCACTAGGACCTATTACAGCTTGCTTTTGATGGTTGAGCAAGAACCCACTTGCTTTTAATGGTTGAGCAAGAACCCACTATCCTTCTTACAGGTGAAGGATAGGTCACCTATGTCTCAAGATATTTAAAGGAAAGCTTGACAACCTCTTCACACCTTAATGGTGATGTGAAACCCAAAAGAAAGAGGGATGAAGAAAGAGTTTGGGGTTTTAGGCACAAACCCAATTTTAAGCTCAAAATATATAAAGCAAGAAAAACCGTAATTGAGGAAGACTTGGGCGCCAATGGTATGATGGAGTTGATGTAGCATGCTCTCCCAAGCTTCTTGAGGTGCTCCTTGGATGTGGAAGTTGTTGGAGCACTTGAGGATCCTTGAAGGTGGAGCGCCGGAGGTTCGCCAAATGTTCAACAATGTGTCCCAGCGCTTGGTATATGATCCGATCGGTGTCCGGGGCTTCCTTGGCCTTTATTTATAGGCATGGAACCCTTGGGGAGTCTTCGGAGCCGTTGGAAAAGGCCTCGGAGCCGTTGGAGGCCAAAAGAGGGTTGACTGGTCAAAGGCAACGGCTAGTTTGACTGGGCTACTGGCTGGCCGGTGCAGGGCCACCGGCTGGCCGGTGCCTTGAAATGTGGAGAGTGCTTCTGCCCAGGAGCCACTGGCTGGCCGGTGAGAAGGCCACCGGCTGGCCGGTGGTGAGACAGTAGGTCTCACTGTTTGATCAGGTTGCCACCGGCTGGCCGGTGACAGAGCCACCGGCTGACCGGTGGAACCTGGCAGTGGGCAATGCCTCTGCCAGGTCCACCGGCTGGCCGGTGCTATCACACCGGTTGGCCGGTGGACTGAATTTAAGTCCACTTTTTGTCCATTCTTGGGCCAACTTCTTGGAAACCTTGTGCCTATTATTCAAAAATATCTCAAACAAAATTAGATAAATAATAATGTGATTGTGATCATGAAAATCAAACAATGAGGGGAACGAGAGGTACAACATACATTTCTCAAATCTGATATATTTTGACGATGATAGATTCCATAGATTACGTCCCTCAGATATGATAGTGATTCACAATGGTTATTCACTTATAGGGATTATCTCTCCGTGATCCAATAATTAAAATTCTCATTTGATGCCTAGTATCACCTCCCAGGATCTAGAAACAATTTGTTATGGAAGCATCAAATGCATTGCAATGGCGAGATATATATTAATATTAATTTGAATAACAGATTCCCGAAACCCAGAGGGAGGATTTTTCACATCAAATATATCATTAATTTATTTAATATATGAATAAATAAATATCTCATATTAGGAAATATCATCATTGATAATTGAAGATCAATAAAAAAATGATCGTGTACATTTAATTCATTGTTAATGTGAGTATCCAGGGGTAGAATTCCTCCACTGGGGATCCACACATACCCTAATGGTCTCTGAGTAATGCCACTCATTCTCCGAGTGCTAGCATGGAAGATTGAATGTCTTATGTTGTTCATTCTTGATCACTCATTATTAGGCCACAAGGGAATTCTATCTTGTATTTTTTCATTCTTAATAGTTTGATAGGATGAGGAGTCGAGAGATAATTCATTTTTCACCACATTTATTTATTCCGAATCTTGGAATTGGTTTCAAATTCTTTACACAATAAATGTAGCCATCTTTTTAAAGAGCATGAATTTCAGTTACAAAATTTAATTTCATAATTGAAATTTAAAATAATTATAACCATTAATGAAATCTTATGCCACATAATAATAATATTATTATTATTTTTAGGTACATCGACTTGAAAAAATTGGAGAAGTAAAATTTACAGGCTCATAAATAATTATTCTATCATCATAAATGGTCTTGGTAAGTTCAAACTTCTATTTAATTTATTTAACACACGAATAAATATATTATCTTCTTAAATAAATGTTTTATTCAAGAACTAGTAAATAAATATTCATTAAATAAAAACTAAAATAAATAAATATATTTTATTCACAATTTGATGAATAAATATTTATGTAATTTACGAGATCAATAAAATAGGAAAAAATTATTCCTCATACTTTATAATAATATTTATTCCATTAATTAAATTCAAATAAAATTTTATTTATACTAACAGAAACACTTAATGTGTGAATGTATAGGGGTATTTCTTATTGGAATCGGGTTGGGTTGTATAATGTCCAAGATTAATATCTATGTAATGGTTCAAGGCACCCAAGAGATAGCACATGACGAAAGAATGATAAAAACCACATACAATCAATCACTTTGTAATATAATCCCTTTATCTTAATATCTCATCAAGTAGGTTTCATGACATTATCATCAACCTATATGCTTTACACATCATTCATTGACTACATAAAATAAACTCATCGTTACAAAATGGCCATGGAATTTAGGGAGAGGATTTTATTTCAATCAAATGGAAAATATATCAACTTCCATAAAGATGGAAGGGTCAAATCCTACCTTGGATTATCTAATAATAACATGTTATTCATGATGCACCCAGCATAGCCTACTTACCGCCAACACATGGTGTGAAAAATTTTGTCAACTAGTCTACTTGTGTGATTCATGACATGCATTAACGATAACATAAAATTATATGGACTATTACACATGATCAAAGATAAGAATATCTGACGACACCATAATATGTGGAATTCCTACTTGAGGGTCTGTTCATATAATCTACCATCGTGGAGATTACCAAGTTTGAACTTCATTATAAGAAGTCTCATCTGCTTATGAGTACTCACACCTGATGGTATATATACATTGTGTCCCATTATAGTATGTTTTACAACCGTAGAACTATATTAAAAATATTGTCATATCACTTCAAGGTTCTCATCATAGAGGTGAAATACTACAACCTTATTAATGGGATGAGTACTCTGGGAAATTATTACATTAATTTCATGAAAAATATGAAAAATATGTATTAATATGTTTAATATAATATTTAATACATCAAATATTCAAGAAGTCAATGAACCAATAGTTGGTTTTAAAACAAAATCTCCAAAAAAATTCCACTTGTTCTAGATCCAACAACCTATGAATTTAAATCCACTAGACCTCACATGATAATCATGTTTATGCCGAGTCAAAAATCTAGTCAATGGGTCCTCTAGGTTGTCTTCTTTGGAAGAACTAATCACTACAACCTCACCTATATAAGGAGAATCCGTCAAGAGATGATTATTTTAAAGTACATTCTTCATCCACTGATGTGAAATTGGATATTTTGATATAGCCACCACTATAGTATTATAACAATAGATTGTTTGAGTATATTTACAGGTATGTACCACATCATGCGCTTTGATGAAATTATTAATCCAAACTTATTATTTTGCTGCCTCCCAATCTTCAAAATACTCTTAATATGTAGTTGAATCTACAACCATATCCTGCTTTGAGCTCTTCCATCTCAAAAAACCTCCATTCAAAGTGATGATGTATTCAGTTTGTAACTTCATGTCATCTTGATCAGTTTGGAAACTAGTATCTGCATATCCTATGATGAATAGTTACTAATCTCATCCACAAATAAGGAACATATTTTTTGTATGCCTTAGATACTTAAGGGTAGTATTAACTTCAATCGAATGGTAGTTACATGTATCATCTTGATATCTACCTACCACACATATTGCATAGGGAAAATCTAGCATAGTACATAGTATATCATACTTAATTGACCCAATTTATGATTCATATGGATTCTATGGCATTTTATTTCATTCCTCATTGGTTTGAGGACCCACTTTCTTAGAATGAAGAATGCCATGTGATACAGGAAATAATCCCCTCATGGATTATTCTATAATTAATATCTTTAGTATATTGTCATTGTGTATACTTTGACTTAGGCCGAGAAACCTCTTTGAACCCAAGAATATATGCTTCCTCTCCCATGTTTTTTCAGGAAAATCATATATTCAACCAAACCTTAACAGAATATAATATAGGTATTTCATTTCTAATATGAAATTGTAATCAATATATATTATATGAAAATGACTACACTACCACTAAACCATTTTTAGACAGAATCTTCACATTCTTTCTTTTGAAAACAAAATTATGTTATGGATTCATATAAATTAATGTTTCATGACCTGAATTCTTTCATTAATACATAAATAGATTTTTGAAACCTACATATATTATTGGCATCCATTGGAGTAAAAAACCCTTCAGGTTGTGTCGTGTAGAAATATTCCTTAAGGTTCCAGTTATGGAAGTATTCTTTACCATATATTTTCTAAATCTCATAGTCATGATAAGACGTAATGGAATGTATAATTCTGATCGATTTCAGCATTCTAATTTGGGAAAGTTTTAATATTAGTCAATGCATTGGAACTATTTAAACACTTTTTCAACCAATATCGCCTTATAGGTATTGAATTGTCCTTCCATGTGCATTATTATCTTCAATACCCATTTAAAACAAATGATATTTACACCCACTTGATCATCTCCCAAAATATATAATTGGTTTTGGTATACAAAATCCTTTTTATAATTCATGGATTAGTTCAACATGGAAACATCTATGTGACTTTCTATTTTTATAGGTTAGAGGATCATTATTAACTCTTAAGAATGAGTCACTATCATCAGTAATTAGAAAACCATAACATTCTATTTTTATAACCTCTATTGTACTCTTATGTAGTACTTGTGCCACTAGAATAGTTTCTTCTTACATGGTGCTTTGTGGAATCTAATCATGTACAAACTCTTGTGTGCCTTGATCCTTGACTTCATCCATATTTACCTCATTTACATGATTGATTTTGTTTATGTGCTCCCTCTCTATATATATGGCATGTATTTTCACTATAACCTTTTTTAGGAATCTTATACACAATATACCCTTGTTTTCATGGGGTATCCTATAAAGGTACACATTGGGATTCGGGGTGAATGTCTGTTACATGGAGAGGCCTTAACAAATGCTTCACTTCCCCATGCATGTAATTTTGAGAACATGATTTTTCTTCCACTCCAAAATTATTATGGAATTATAGTTATCGATTTAGCTAGGACTTGGTTTAGTATATTTTCCACTGTTTGTAACTCATGTCCCAAAAATGATAATGGAAGACTCTCAAGACTCATCATTGATCTCACCATGTCCAAAAAGGTTAAATTATCCTTTTCTCTTACACCATTACACTAAGGAGTGTAAGGAGGAGGGAGTTATGATAATAACCCAAAATCTCGTAAGTAATCAATGAAGTCTTGATTAGGACATTCACCACCACTTTCTAAGAAATGTTTCATAATCTTTCTACCGATCTAGTTCACATCTGCATTCTTATATTCCATGCATTTATCATCATAATCTGACTTATACCTCATTTTGTAAATATATCCATATCTACTAAAATTAATAATAGTTATGAATTTTGAGTACCCACCCCTTGATTCAATAGGAAATGGTCCACACTCATCGGTATGAAGCAAATCATAATGCTCCTTATCACTTTCACCATTCCCACTAAATGGGAATTTGGTCATTTTTTCTTTTAAACATGCATGATGCACACTAAGTGGTTTTAGTTGGAAAGAATCTAAACATCAATCTTGATGTTATTTTGTCATGTGTTTTTCATTTACATGACCTAGATAGTGATTCTAGATTTGGGTGTGGTATGAGTCATGTGAAGTAACTTTTTTTATCAATATCAATTACTTGGTTCATTTAACCCAACACATATTGACCATTTTGTAAATGTACCTTACCCTAAAAAATGATATCTTTATAGAAGAAGAATAATTTCTTTTGAAAAGTTTAAATGAATCCATCCATATATAGTCTAGACATAGAAATAATGTTTTTGGTATCTAATGGTACATAATGAAAACCCATTAAAACAAAGATCATTCAGATTGTAAATATGAGTTGGTAGTCCCCGAGAGAAACATTAGAAAGTTTATCTCATTTGGAAACTCATAGATCTACCTAACCTCGATCATCTTTTTAAATATACTTCGTTTCAATATTTGAATACATATTTATGAACCAAAAGCTTTATCTAATACCTAATTTTTAGAAATAGATATATTTCACTCAATAACAAACACACTTGAATATTACCCTTTATTATTTAGCTGGGTGAAGTTTGTCTTATAGTGTCCCTTATTGCAACTTGTGAAAGAGACAGTATCATTTTTTTTGCTTACCATTTGATCCTATTGTTCTTGAATGGGAATGAAGAATCTATGGGCTAAAAGATATTTTCATTCCCTTTTGGTTTGTTCCCCATTATTATAGAAGGATTTTTACACTTAATATCTATATCTAGATGGAGAAGGAGGAAAACAAGACCTGGAAGATACTACTCAATGTTGTTAATATTAAAATTTACAAAACAATTGGGGAAGATATGAGGGATTGATTCTTGAATGAGATAATTGCTTATTTATTTGAGGTGTTTAAACACTTGAACATCTAGGGACTAAATGTATCCAATGAACATGAATACATGAGTCCCAATTGGGGAACCCTCTCCAAGCATACTCTGAAAGAGAACCTTGGAAATCTAAAATCATTCATGTCTAGAAATATCATGGTAAATACCATATAGGTGGTCAAGCATACTATACACATCTATGTTTTCATTAGTCTTTATGAGTTCCCTAGACATAGAAAAAAGCCTCAAACATTGAATGTCGACCACATCCTCCATAAGTTTTTTAGACTAGGAAAACTTCCTCACTTTCCTCTTGAGAAGCATGATCAAGCATTGAGGATTATAGCAGGTAATATTTCCATTCATTGCATAGAACAACATAAAGGTGTCTAAACCACTTTTGGAAGTTACATCCAATGGGGAGACTGACTTTATCCTATATTTAATATAGGGATACTATGTAATGAGAAATTTTCATTTTATTTTATCATTAAAATAGAATATTACTATAACAGTTCTTGATTTCATATTTTGTGAGAAACAATAAATTAGTTGAATTTATTAACAATACCACATTTTTATCATGTCCCAATCACCCTCACTATTGTACTTGTAATTTCATGTTAATGGGACATTCTGGTGGAAATAATCCATCTTCCCCTTTTCGTAAACCAAAATGTTTTGTTCAATCTATTTTGATGGTATATAGGTAGGATTGTATTTAGCAACTGTGGGACTATAACTCCTTGATCTGTTGAGTGGACTTTCCATTCTAGAAATCTGGACTTGGATTTTCTCAATGGTTTCCTATAAATTAAACCATGCTTATAAAGTGACACTCATATTAATGTAAAATTATTATGTCAACCTAAAACCTTCATAATAAATCCCCTTTATAAAATTATGCGTCCCAACAAGGGTTGTTCAAACACATAGTTCTATTGGGGTTTTTCCCTACCATGTAACAGAAGTCTTAGTTTGACTTAATATAAGATTGGCATATTTTATTTTATTATGCATAAATTTTTATGTTTCTTTATCATTTACATGTCTTGTTAATATTTAAGTGGATTTTTACTTAATTAATTAACATTGTTTGGATAATTCATTTAATAATAATCGATTATATTTATATTACCTATTTTTTTAATTCATTTATGTGATTGTAGACTTTTATCAGTAAATATAATTTAAATGCATTGGACAAGAAAGTAATTAATTAATTAAATGAAATCATCATGGGATTTTACAATGTTTGATTAAATGAGTAGATATTAAATCAATCTATCACCAAGGGGAAATAAATACTTATTACGGACTAGGCATGAGAAAAAAATTCCACATGTCTAACTATATATCACCGAGTTTGTGTCATTATGGTTCAGTCTTGAACCATCTATATGTTGTTTTAGATGCTCTAAAAATTATAGAAATTTATTACTCAAACACAAGTCAAGGGAACCAAATAATTTCATAAATATAATTACTTAAATATCCTTTGACACACAAATACATCAAAATGATGGAGGGATGGATGAATCAAATTCCATCATTTAATTTAATATTAAATAATATAAAACACTTTCTAAAAAATTAATTAAATAAATTACAACACATACAACTATCTTGGTGAAACACATGATCATTCATACATGTAATGAATATGAAAAAAGTAACGGACTAGCATTCCTTTAGTTATTCATTAATCAATATTATCATTAATGAACTTGTATTAATTAATTAACTTTTATTTGAACGATCATCCGAACATAATGGGATATACCCATCAATTTAGAATTCAGGGAAAATAAACGACATATTCATTAATGAAATATTTATTATAGTAAATTTGTTGACCAGGTTAAAATCATTAAAACCATTTTTAAAATTTTAAAAACAAAATGGTGTGCCAATCTATAAAATAAATTTTTGATGCTTAAATTTTCCAAATTCAATTTTTTAAAAAATTTACACTAATGGGAGATGACATGGTGTGTACATCCAGCTACATTCCATGTTCTTCAGTTTATATATATTCAGGCCTCACACTTGAGGGTTTAGTGTGTTTACTCATCTAGACGACATGGTGTGTACATTCCTAATACACACCCTATATCCCCTTGCCACACGCTAGGTTGGCTAGGTCAACATGCAGTGTGAAATAAAATCACTATGTATTTTTATTTTCTTGGAGAATATTTTTACTATGAGCATGGGTATAATGTGTGTGCTTCGGTTGCATGCCATGTAGCCCAACTTTACTGGACAAATATTTGGCACTTCCCGTTGGATTCTTTAGTCACTCTTCATTTTTTCATAAAACTATAAAAAATGAAACACTGGATGAACATGATTAATATGTCAATTACATATCAATTAAAATCAAATTTATAAATCAATAATAGGAAATGAAAATATGAAAATGACTGAACATAGATCAACCATCAAATAATTAATTATAAATTTAAACATGACCTCTATAATAACACTTGTTAGTTATGGGCGTAGAAGAAAAATTGTAGTGGAGTGAGATATATTAAAATTTCTTTTAACAAACTTTCCTTTATACCAAGAGTGAATATCTTGGAAATTAAATTTATAATTAATTTATTTGATATATGAAGATATAAATTCACGGGATTAAGAAATTTATTCATTCATGATTTTTGATCATCTAAAATGGTCCTTCGTGATTTAATTTATTTATATTGTGAGGATCCAGGGGTTGAATATCTCTATCAAAGATCTTCCAGTTCTCTAGTGGTCTCCAAGAAACACCACTTATTCTCTGTGTTCTAGCATGGAGAATTAAATTTCTTTCATTTTACGTTCTTGATCGCTTGTTCTTCTATCTTAAATAAATTCTATATTTGGTTTCTCATTCTTAAGAGGGTGAGGAGTAGAATTCAAGAGGGAATTCAATGTGGTCAACAATTACATATTCCCAAACATGGAATTGGTTTCAATATATTTACACAATAGACATAGAGTTCTATTTATTGAGTTGGGATTTTGGTTAAAAACATTAATTTTATAATAGATATTATAAATATTTATAACCATTATTGAAATCCCATTCCACATAATAATTAAAATATTACTATTATTTTACGATGCACCAAGTTTCGCAAAATTGATAAATACTATTTATTGTCTAGTAAAAATTATTTTATAACTGGATATGATCTTGGTCCGTTTGAACTCATCTTACAATTATTAAACACCCAAATAAATACTTTATTCCTTCGAATAAATATTTTATTCACAAACTATTAAATAAATATTTAATAAATATTAAAGAAAATAAATAAATATACATTATTGACAATCTAGTGACTAAATATGTATTTAATATATGGGATTAATATGACATGATTAAAATTGTTCCTTGGACTTGAGAATAATATTTACTCAATTAATAAAATTCAAATAGAATTTAATCAAGAAAAAAACACGTAATGTGTGACCCTTAAGGATTATTTCTTATTGGCCTTAGGAGTGACTTCCAAATGTCTTGGAATACTGGCTATCAATGGGTCAAGGACCCCAAGAGAAATAACGTTAAGTCACAACGATGACCACCACATATGAACACTCACCATGTAATATAATTCCTTTTTCATAATATCTCATCAAGTAGTTTTCATGACAGTTTCATCAATCTATATGGTTGATACATCATTCTATGACTATATAAAATAAACTCATCATTACATGATGTTCATGTAATTTAGGGTGACAGTTCTATTTGAATAAAAAGGTTGAGATATCAACTTCCATAAAGATGGAAGGGAAAAATACTTCCTTTAATTATCAATTAATAAAAGTTAATTTGAGACACACCCAACATACCCTACTTACTGCCAATATATGGCATAAAAGTTTTCATTAGAAATATAATTATGCAATTCATGACATGTATTAATAATAATATTAAAGCCTCAGGAGCAATAAACATTCTCAAAGATAGGAATATCTAATGAAACCTAAACATGTAGAATTCCTACAAGTAGGTATGTTTTCATAATCTCTCATCTTGTAGATTACCAAGTGAAAACATCATGAGAAGAAGTGTCATCTCTTAATAAGTACTCACACCTGACAGTCTATATACTTTGTGTCCCATTATAGTATGTTATCCAATCATATAACTATATTTAGAATACTTTCATAACACTTTTATGTTCTCTTCATAGGTGGGAACTTATATGACCTTCTCAATGTGGAAAATACTATTGGTCATTATTACAATAAAGTCATGAAGAACAATGAAAAATATATAATATGATTAATTTATTATTTTATACATAAAAAATTCATGTAATCAAAGTAAAAATAGTTTGTTCTAAGGCACTATGTACAACAGAAACATGTGATTCCCATGGGTTTTTTGTATTAGGAGACATTGGATGTTGGATTCACCTAGCAAGAATGATCCCGAGTGTCACTATAGAACCCAAGGACCAGTGGAAATTCATTTATTTTGATTAATTTTATTAACTCTATACATAATTATGAACTATTACATAGATTACATATGTTTATAAGAACTGTTAGAGGTTTTCTTCTAAGTTATACTCACACCTTGACCAGGATGTCATTGATACTATAAAAGGCATCATGATTGCATGATGGGATAATGAATATCACCCTACGAATAATTCTTATTCTTTTATATGGTGTAGAGCATGTGATATAGGATCATGCTAGAACTTTTGACATGTTTTGAGGATTTTTGTAGTCTTTTTCCTCTAATTAATTTATTTTATATCGGTGTATATGATCTACCTTGTATTTTGTAACATTATAGAAAAAATTGACTCTTTATTTTGATATCACATGGGTTATGGGATTTATTAAAACTGATCATGGTGTATAATCTTTTATTTTTTTGGTTTTATGTGATATTAACTTTTTCTCCACTATTTCAATTTCATATGAGTTTATAGTCTCCATACCATACCACTGTAAACTCTCACTACTAGTTAGTTGACTCTACTGTGTGGGGAGATGAAACTAATGTCTAGTAGCACCACTAGTAAAAATTGAATTGACTGGTCTTCAGAAAATAGGATAATATAACATTAAGGATCTTCCATTGGCCTCATTTATTCCATTTGATCAATTTTACATTTTTTGGAAGCTACTTTTACATATATAGAATACTCTAAAAAACAATTATAGATTCATAGGTTTACTCTTAACCATTCACTAAATTTCAAAAAAAATCTATACTTCTAGATGACTTTATATATGCTTCTGAGTTACTTGTATGTGTTGAGAAACTCACCCTTATGAATCAAAATATACCTCAAGACGTTTTTAGTTTCATAGTTATTTTATAGTGTTAATTTGATATTTTTAATTTTTTTAATTTTCCCCCATTGATTCATAATTGCATAATTATACATGTATACTTCGAACCTGTTCAAATCATTTCAAGTAATCTCCATTCAATACAAAATTTATCAAACCAAAAAAATAATTTTTTAAATAATAAGAATATTTTTAAATCTCTTCAACTTCATTCCCAAATACTTGCATCATATAAATAATATTCTTTCATTATTTTAATAAATTTTCATCACCTAAAACAACTCCATACCCAACTAAGTATTTTTTAATTAATTGAAAACATGATATTATTCATTTAATAAAATAGTTTTCATTCGAAATAATCTATGGGTATATTTTCACTATTTCACCTATAATTGTAGTTTATCTTAGTAGATATATTCTTCATCAGTCATAGATATATCTTCTATATCACTCTTACTTACTAAATAAATAGAAGAGAGTTATTAATTCATCCTACAACACCATTCTTTAATCATTTAAATTTCATCTCAATAATCATATGATGTATATGATCTTCTTTATAAAATATGTTAATTAAGGAACTCCTTGTAATAAAATTTGTCCCATAATTAGTGGTATCATATTAATGAACCTCAATGGAAACATATGGGTGAATACTTATAATAAAATAGTGGGAATCACAGAAATATTCATCATAGAAACTAAAAGAATATTCTAACTCATTAATTCAATGGACTCATCCCTTATAACTTAAAATAAAAATATATTTATGTTATCCAATGAATCATTATTCAACATAAACCAATTGGGTTCTTCAATCATGATAACTATGTTTTATGATGAGGGGAGTTGGGGGACCTAGAAGGTAAATTGAGGAGGAAACTAAAAATAAAGTGGTCCATGTTTTGGAGTGCGTACTCAGTGGTATTGAAGTTCTATAATTGGTTATATTAATACGCACTGAGTAAAAAATTTACATGAACTATGTTCCTAGTATAATACTTGATGAAAACCCTTTATGAGATTACATTTTATTTTTTAAAGTGATAAGATGAATTTATATATGCTTATTTGATGCATTTATTGAATTTTTATTTATGATTAATTTGATAATGAAGTGGGTTTTGGTTTGATTTTTTAGTAATTATGAATTTTGGTATCAAAGGATGAATTGATGAAAATTGGATAAAATTGGTTTTACAGGATGTTTATCACATACACAACGTGGAGAACTCATTCATAGCATGCTTGTAGAGCCACCCACAAGAACACGCAGCCTTTACATATTGTGAATAAAGTAAATGACATGTACATTCATTACATGATCATCATATTTCAAATACTATAATCCCAATAAAAGTTAATCACAAACATGTCATTAAAAGAGTTCATGAAATTCAATGATAGAGTTTCACCCGATTGAAGATACAAACTAACTCTTTGTTTGGAATTTTGGTTCTCAAGTACATAATGTGAAACCCGATTACTCAATGTGCAGATATTGGGGATGAAGTCATCCAAACTATCACACAACATTCATGACTTACAAGTCATGTACTTCATGTGGCTATTCATATTTGTAGCGCCCTCAATGCATATATCTTTAGAGAAACATTTATTCTCAGCATATTTCTTTGGAAGTTTTCCTCTATTTGATTCATTCTAAACCTCTTTAAATTAATTCCATTAATTGGTTTAGAAAATCTTATTGAGTTATTATGGAATTTACATACATTATACACACATTCTATGCCTATTTCAATTACACTTTTATCTATAACATATGGTTTATCCCCACCCGCCATTCTACATCAACACCTGCAAAATTATTAATTGTTTATTTGTTCGGAGTGAGTTTTTGATTGGATTTACAAAAATATCAATTGATCAGTCTTGATTATCAATTGTTTTCTTCCTTGATTTCTTCTTAATCAGCTATTTTTGGATTATGCATAGCATATCTTACAATTCCTTGTTTTCAATCATCATCGGCTTGCGAAACTAATCCACCTAGAATTAGGGGTCGAGAGTATGGGTGTTTCATAGAAGAATGAATCTATATATGGATCCTCAATAACCTTATGTCTCATAATTAGGTTAATAATAAATTTTTATCGCATTATTTTTGACAACCTAGGCCATGGGAAGTGAAATTTAATGAACCTAACCTAATTAAATTTGAGAAGTATTATGACCATTATCTAGTGAAAATGTTTGTATAGAATCCAATCATACTGAACCTAGGTTGTTAGTTATACCCTGATCATCTGATAATTATAGCATAGGTATATACAACTCATTTGACCAAAACAAATTGTTGACATTTTCACTACTTCACAGCCTAATCCATAGGAGCATCTGAACCTCAATCTGGGAATATCTTCGGTCAAGAGACATAAAATTGACCATTATCACTTCATTTGTTATCTAAATTAAATCAAATGTATCTAGGATTATTTAAACTGAAACCTGAAGAGTGATCATGTAGAATCCATTCCAATGTTTTTTATCAATTGGCCATTGACCTACCCATAGTCCTCATGTGTTCAAAACTGTACATCCAATTTACTACTCCCTAGTGGAAAGTGTTTTTTGAACTGTAAATTATGAATGTAATATCTTCCAAAAAAATACTAGAACATGTGTGGTCATGAATTTTTAATTTCACTATTTTTGATAATATTCTATTTCTCATGCACAATTACCATCGGATCAAAGCCCATAATACCTTACCTCCCCCCTTTCATATTTTTAATTTTTAATTTTTCTCGTTCAGGAAAACCAGCATCCTCATTCCATTCCCTCTCTCTATTTCTATTTACCTCCCTATCTTCTTCTTGGTTAGTGCATGTTCCAATGTCCCATAACTCACAAAATACTCTTGGATTCTTAAGAACTACTTACCTTCAATCCCAAGATCAATTGATTAATCATTCACACCACAAATTAATAAAGGTTGATCATAATAATCTTACGCCACCAAAACATCAAGAACCCCAATATAGACACCCAATAAGTAAGGGTGATAACCCAATGCTATAGAAGAAATCCATAATGAAAAATGGATTTCTATTGATTAGAAGCGCGAAACCTAGAATTGTAAACCCAACAATTTAGGAACACACTTTTGGGATAAAAAATGGGCTCATTAACATGATCTAGAGCATGAAGAAATCTAGAGGATCATAAAGGGAAGACAACCACGAATATATATCTAATTTAATAAAGGATTTTTATACCTTTACAAACCATGGAATATCATAAAATTTCATTAGATTAAGAGTTCTCCCATTCTCTTCATTAATAAATCGATGAATTGGACAAAAAATTAATCTCCCATGTAAATCAATACATGAAAGGAATTACGAAAATATATTTATTGAAAATTACTTCCACTAATCTGGGCGTGGAATATTTGTCTAAAAATTACATAAATTTCCCCAGTGGGAGAATAATCCTCATGGGATACATGAGATAGTTTCAAAGAGTTAACCCATAAGTTGTCACATCATAGACTAGATGTGTGGATTTAGTTATAGACATTTTATCAAGGAATTAATCTAGGTTCCCGTACTGTGGTAGACACCAATGATAATGGAAGACTCTTGATCAAGATTCCAGAAGCTAACCAAGAAATTATAGATGATTTTTATCACAATTTCAGTCTATGGAAATGATATATAGGACCGAATCAACAAGAAATTCATCTAGTTAAGGAAACCACCACCTCTCAACTCATGTATAATCTCGGAAGAAGAAACTATAGTCATTTCAATTACATGTTGTGCCACCACCCCTTATACTCCAGTGATGTAAATCCTATCCTAGGAAATGTGTGGAGGTCCACAATAGTTCAAATACTATAGGGAAGGATTTGAGGAACCAAAATTCCATAATTTTAATTACGTAAATTACAATCCACAAGGACTGCAATTCCCAAAGTCCCAATTATTCCAAAACTATCAGTAGAGGTCAGCTCAATTAGGACATAAAAAAACCAAATGTTAGTTGTAGTAGAGGAGTTGGAAGATTCCACTAACGAATCAAGGAACACCTTGGTATCCCCCACAAGGTCCTTATCCTCGATTATTGAAACAATTATACCAAACATTTTGAAGTGTCTAGATGTTTCCAATAACTTATTTGAAGAAATTAAAACAAAATACAGAAATAAAACCACAATAATCCCATCCTCTCCAATAAAACCTTGAAATCATACTGGGAACATTTGTGTTAAAATAAAATCAATTGATGAAAAAACAAGATACCTAAATGAAAAACCATATGGACACATAAGGTATAATAGATAATGAGATGGGGAAGATCTCCAAAAAACATTATGATTCACTACTGCGCACCTATTCTGATAATAATTATGTTCTTCTAAGAGAATATTCTAATGACCTAGTTATTATAAGTGAAATGTATGGGAATTTCAGCAACCATACATTGTTGAGAAAAATCAGTTAATGGAGTCTCAAAAAGTTACACAGGGGAATACTACGGAGTCAAAACAATCTAAGAAATCTCTATTTGAGGAACAATTTAAAATAGGAAATATCTACTTAGGACCAATAGATTATAAACCTCATATCCCATTTTCTTAACAGATGCTAGGGAAAAATGATGGGCAATATATAAAATTCCTAAATATATTTAAAAAATTTTATATAAATATTTCCTTTTTATAGGTTGTTTCACAAGTTCCCACTTATGAAATATTATTTAATGAATTTCTCTCAAGAAAAAATATAATGGAGGACTTAGGAGTAATATCATATAATGAAGAATGCTCTGCAGTTGTGAAACCAAAGCATCCACTATAAAATGTAAGACACTAAATGTCTCTCAATACCTTTCACTATTAGGCCATGTACTTTTGAAAAATCATTGTGAAATCTAGGCAATAGTATTAATCTAATTCTCTTAAGTGTTTAAAACAAGATGATACATAGAAAAATAAAACAAAAAAGGCTAGAACTTCAGGTCATAGACTATTCAGTTAAAAATGCTCGACGATTGCTTGGGAAATTTTTTGTAAAATATGTAAAATTGATTTCCCCCACTGATTTTATTGTTCTTGGTATTGAAGAGGAATAATATATTACCTTAATTTTTGGAATACCACTTCTAAACCCTATAAAGGATCTAATTTATGTGAACAAGGTATGGTTTATTTTTTGAGAAAGTGAAGTACATGTTTTTTTTTGATATTGTGAGAGACACAAAAATTTGTGATGAATCGCTAAATTGTCAAAACATATCTCATGATAATAAGAAATAAAATAATTTTGAAATTTTATACTATAATAAGAAAAAACATCTTATTAAAAAGGGATATAGTTCCCCCTTGAATTTAAATTACACTGCACCATAGATAATGGATGCCTTCCCACCTTTTACCCACCATATCTTCATGAATAATTATACTTAGGGTATCAACTCAATGTAAAGTATTCTACTTTGAAAGATGTATATATATTGAAAATAAATAATATTATGATTCAGATTTCACCAAGGGTAGTATTAAGAGGATATGATATTTTTGTTTAATATTATGGAATATGAAGGGTTTCTGAATGATTGTTCAAGACGAATTTCTCCAAAAAAGCATAAAATAAAAAATACACACAGTGTAATGAATACAATACATGCAAATTTCATGCGAGTGAAAAAATAATTAAGACAAAATTTTTATTGGATTATAACCTACATGATGTGTAATTTTTAGGGTGGTTTTAAATCCCATTAAATAAGGGTTCATGCTGAACACACCATATTTCTCCTCATTCATCATGATACCCCCTTCCCCGAGCTCCCTCGCCCTGAAGACGCACCCCCTGTATATACTTCCCCCTTCACATCAGAATGGACATACCTACTTATATCATACTCCCCATCATATCTATACATTCATCTTCATTCAATTTATTGTGGCCAGACCTAAAAACATCCACACTACACTCACCGAACGAATATTTGAGCGCGAGGGTACACATCCACCACCCAAATGATATATGGAAACTCTTGTTCCACCACCCTCTGAGCTATCCAACTCATCCTCATATTCTAAAACTACATATTCTTCAACTACTAGGGACTATTAGTAATCCTTTGACAGATATCAGGGACCTTCACATCCTCACCTTCATCTCTGCCTCGATTTTTAAGACACAACACACCACATTCATTTGGTCCATCTCCAGGCTAAGCCAATGGGGAACAAAAAGACTTTGGATCTCATAGTACTTGAGAACCTCCACATCAGCACAAGTACATTATTAGATAGTTAGAGAGATATTACTTGGGTTCATGACCACCTTTGATCTTTCCATTGACATTTTTTGCTTCTAACTCAATGGTACGCCTTGGGAGCTTAGCCTGGGAAGTTTTGTAGTTGGCCTCAACATCTAGTCATCCATGTTCATCGCCTTTCTAGTCTTCCCGACATTGGATCTCAATCCTATAAAGGTAAATCCCTAAAGAATTTAGGTCAGTATCACCTACGACTTTCATAGAATATACGATCCTTGCACTACAAAGTGCTCCTCACTCTAAGGTGTCAGACAACAGATCCTACATAGGTCCCTTTATCATGTTTGGTTGACCCATGGTTATTCCCATGGGGGGGGGTTCTAGATTGAGGTCATAATTATCACATCATCCAGGGGTGGATAATAATATTACATGACTAGGATGATTAGATATTTCTAAAGAACCACAATGAATAGGACTCGTGATACATTGATCGGTTGTTCATTAATTTCTTACATGTATAAGAATCTCAGTGACTTTGAGTCCATAAATCAAAACACATACCTCAAACCTATGGATGAAATCTTTTTACTATATATCCACATGATGGGGATGCTCACAATGGATGGAAAAATATACCGATGGTGGACAAAAAATATAGAGGATACTGATGAAGCCCTTTTATAGCATTAAATAGACCCAGTAGTTCTAGCCTCCCTTTCTCAAGACCCTACTCCCACCCCATCCTCTACCAGCACCTCAGACCCTACTCCTGCCACCTGCATTTCACATCATCCTTTAATAATCCTTACCCATCCGATTACCACACACATACCTAGCACTGTCACCACCCATTTACATTTTCAACCCCCCAACCAATTATCCCACCCCATAACCCACCCCATCCTAACTTGTATATTTCTAGATCATGAACCTCTATAATATAGAGAGGCTTCATAAGATCGAATTCCATCTATAAATACAAGTCATTTCACTTCCCTTATTTTCTAATCCTACACCACCTATAGCCACCATAGCCTCCCACCCTCATCAAACAGAAGGCCCTACATCCTCATATATACCATCACCTTCTCCCACCTAGACCACTCTTCATTATGAGACAATAGAACCTATATCCCAACATTTGTATCTAGTAGATATGGCCTTGTAGGGAATGGGAAAAACCATACCACTATCTACAAAGGTTAACTTCATCATCCATTCTTCCATACACATAACCACCATCAAAATCAACACCTCACCTCTACCATCCACTATTATCAATGCCAACACTATGACACCAACTGGAGTAGTTGATCCTCTATCCCCTTCATACATTTCTAATATTGATATAGTGGGAAAGTTGTAGTAGCCCTATATTTAGGAGGGGATAACATATGTCCACCTTGATTACTTAGAGTTTACGACCTATTTTTTGCCTATTCCCTCCCCCATTTTTAACTCTATCCACATGAGATTATTTAGTACTTATTTTATTAAATTTATCACTAATGTTTCTTTTCTCTAGGTATACATGGTTTAAATTTTTTTCTTTACAATTTGATGGAATATATTTATTTTATTACTACATAAGTGTAGCCATATCTCGAACTTTTTTCTCATCTATGGTCATTGATATGATATAATTGCAACCATTTTCTTTTCAACTTGGGATGACTCAGCGTATAGATGATATTGAGTGACATATTGAGGATCCCTAAATTGATATCCATGATCAATAGGGATCCCCACCATAAAGATATAAAATTATATTATTGTCCCATGAGATTCATTCTTGGTACTCTCATGAAGTGTTAAATCCATATAAGTATCCCCACATTCTAAATGAAAAAACATCCAATTCTTGTTAGAGGTAGCCGAATTATAAGATTAAGGATGAAACATCTTGACATGTTTTCCTACCTTTACGGATAGAAATAATTATTTTTAGTGCTTTGTGGAAGGTAAATCATATTTTTGTTTTTTCTATTTTTCTCTTGTAATTAGTATTTTTATCTTTAGTTGAAATCCTTTTCATGGTTCATTATTTAACTTCAATTTACTCATATATCCGACATTATATAAGTTCCTTTATTTAAAATTCACTATTTCCTCATTCCGATTTAACATTTTTTATCTTATTTTTAAAATGCCAACTACTGTTTTTTCTAGAAATGGTTTTTAATTAATAAATAATTATTAAGGTAGCCCATTTTTAAATCACCATCTATCAAATTTTTGAATAGAATGACACTCATCACATGGAGCTCTCAATTCCCTGAATTCAAAATAAAATTAAAATATAGTTTTTTTCTACGTTGTTGTTGGTATCTCTCCCATAATGATTTTGGGGATGGTGTGGAGACATGTTAATTTTATGTGTGGGGGAGTCTTTCTTGATATTTATTATCAATTAAAATGGAGCAATACTTTTTTTCATTTATATATGTGAAATTTTCACTGAAAGCCTAATTTAAACATTAAATATCATTGAACACATTTAAATAAAAGGTACAGTTAGGTTAAAATTTGTGGAATTCCAAGTTTTACTCATTTTTAGATCATAGTATTATTACTGAGTTGATTGATTTAATTAAATTCGTGATTTTTGAAAATTATGTTGATTGACTTATTACTTGATTTTACAACCTGAGTGTTTTTTAGTAATGTTTGAATAATTTTTTTCCCAAGAGTATTTTAAATCCACAATTTAATATTCAATTTTGGGAATATTTATTTAGAGACACTTGTGGCATGTAATCCTATCAAAACTTTCACTAGGATCTTACAGAGGCTATGGTTGAACAAATATACTTTTGGATATGATTGAAAAAATCACTAATGATCCATTTTTTCATGAGAATAAACATAACATTTTCACTAATTATCCCATTGTTACAATGAATGGCCAATTTTAGATGTAGCTATTTCAAGAATATTATACATTTCTTTTATTATTATGCATGATTGTCCTTCAAATAAGTATGGGGGAATTTTTACTCCTCATGGACACATGTTGTTGTTATTAAAGAGATGTATTGTAGAACATTATACATAATGGGATGGTGTGGTCCATGATTACTTTTGATTTTTTTTCCTATATTTTTCCTTGTAAATATATATATAAAGAAAAATAAAAAGATATTTGGGTGTGAATTAGGAAGGCCAACTATCACCAGTTCAGACCAATGAATCCTATGATAGAGAAAATGAGGATAGAGAATGGATGAGAGGTTTTTCTTGGAGATGATTTCTGAAAAAATAAATAAAATGAAAAGGATAGGAAAAAGGTAAATTATCTAGAGTTACATTATATACTCATAGACTATCCTTGATCTGTTGAATAATAGAAATGACTTGATATTGGAAGAGTTACATCATTTGACTATTTGTGTCTATCATGAATTGTACTGAAAACCTTACCCTCTTATTTAGAGTAATTTTTATCACCATAACAATTTTTATGAGCCTTAGAGTAATTAGGACCACTTTTTTGGAATCCGTAATGACTGATTTGGTATTAGTCTTTACAAAGTAGAGATAATAGAACCAATTCACGATTATGGTCAGGATCTTGTATTTAGGGTTCAAGTATAACTCCATTAAAATTTTACCTTGAGTGATGAGAGAAAATTCATTATGAGATAAATTTATATATGAGTATATGATTTAAGGAAAAATTATGAAACTTTAATTAAATTAATTAATAATCAAGATAATTAACCGAAATATGAGGCATGACTTATTTTCGTTTGAGGATTGATTCTGGAGGACTTCCTTTCTCTTAGTATAAAGAGTTTTATTTCCTTCATTGTAATGAATGTTTCAATTTTAATTTTTATTATTTTTTGGAATCCCTATTGATATGTTTTTTTTCTTAAGGAATAAAAATTGTTCATGTTTTGGAGAATTTGATAATATTAATTTATTTATACATATTAGATTCAATTTTTTAACATTTACTCATGATTTATTTGATAATGCACTAAGTCCTAGTTTGATTTTTTTTGAATTATGAATTCTAGAATCAAAGGAAGAAATGATGAAAATTGGGGGGAAATGTTTTTCCCACTGTGTATCACATACACAACATGTATACCTCATTCAAAGAATGTTGGTAGATCAAAGAACCATATCATGAATCCATTACATGATGTGAAACTCGTACAAAAGTTTTACATTCTTTATTTAATGTGAATACTTCATAGACTATAATCCTGCTAAAAGGGAATCACATACATTATACGCAAAGAGTGAAACATATGAAAAGTTCAAAGTCTCACGTAGTTAAAGATACAAAACTATTCTTTAGTGGGAAATGTGTATCTAAAATACAGGATGTGATTCCATCTTAAATTACATGGAGATTATAATAAATAAGTCATTATAGAAAGTACATAATGAGGATGACATAAAATACATGTTATTCTTAGGGATATTAATATTTTGAGCACCCTTAAAATATATAATTCTATTGAAAATTTTCTTTTCTATTTCCTTATTATAATTTTTTCTTTTGTTTTTTTATTTTTCATTCCAAACATATTTTTATTCATTCATTTAATTTTACCAGAAAGTCTCAAAGAATGAAATAAAACACATGATTCCAAAAATTATTAACAAAAAGTAAAGGTCATGTGATGACATGAGCTACAATGAGTTTGTACCACCAAGAGAAAAAAATAATACAAATATAATGTGCCAAGGAAAACCTCTAAATCATTTCTAAGAGGGAGAAAAATATCAACAAGGAATGATGCCCAATTTTTTCATATAACTAAAAAACCTACCGAATAATCAAAGAATCATCCCCCAATGCCTGAGTCATCATTGTATTCTTATTGAAAAAGATGATGGCTGAAAATCAAGCATATGTTTTTCTAAAAAAATTAATAGCAGCAACATAATTTTTCATTGTATAGATTCTTTATGAAATATCGGATGAGGAATCAAAACATGAGGCATGAATTGATGGGGGGATTCAAATGGTTTTTAAAATCCTGAAGTGCAGACTTCAACTCTTTACAATCTAGTTCATGTATTCTTCTAGCTAAATCATAAATTTGAAATAAATATGAACATGTAGTGGGTAGTCTGTAATACCATGTTAAATATCCGCATACATCATGTGTTGTCATCAACTTGCATGAGGATAATCTATCCACCAGATGTTGAAGACATGTTTAACAACCTGAAAAAAAAATTAGGATCCAAGGCTGTGCAAAACAGTAGTGAGTGGATTCATAGAAAACAAGTGAAAGAATTATAGAGAACAATTTAAATCATGGAGATCAATAGAAATCATCATGAAAAAATGAAATGGTGAATCAGAAAGCAGAATTTTTAGGATGTGTAGTGTTTCAACTCTTGATTGAAAATACTACTCTCCAAAAAGGTGAACATTATCATGATTACCTTGATTCATTTTACCCAATTCCTAAAATAACCATAGTTGGAAGGTATAGAAAAAAGTCAGCCACTTCTCAATATACATGATTCTATGAATGAAGAGTATCCAGATTATATGCCACTACAGCATGTAATCCATCATTGTGAATTCCCAATCATTTGAACCCCCATTAAGTCATATTTCTATAATGATCATACAAAAAAATTATCTAGAAGTTGCACAACCACAACATCTCATGCATAGAATTTAGACACACATCTATTGATAAAATTCCTTATAGAGACTCATCAACATACATCTATTCCCAAGAAAGTTTTAAAAAATATATGTCAGGGTATATATCTTATTCAAATTCCACCATACCTAACATATGATATCTGATACTTAGATACTCATCTATAATTATCTCCTTGTTAGTATACCTTCTAAAGGATTGTCTCTCCTTTTCCTCGATCTAGGGGTAAAATTTATCCTTACAACCCTCCGTGATAACCTGAGTGAAATTCCTATTCATAACAGCATCCTCCGACTCATTAGAATCTGAAGACTAGAATGAATCCTCTTCATCCGATGAGGATAAGTGAACCCCACCAACATCTAGATGATACGAGATCACATGTTTTCCCAATTGAATCCCCTAGGATTTGGTGATAATAGTTCTCTACAATATAGGAAAATTGATTGGTTTCTGGCTCTTCTAGGGGGGTGGAGTAATAAATCTATCTGGGTCAACAATCAGCCTCTTCCCTTTTTAAAACTCAATTATAGATAGTAAATCCTTAATTTAAAATACTATATCAAGTGAAGCTTGATAAGGTTCACTATAGTTAGATTATGTCTCATGTTGTTCCATCTGAATAGAAGGTGAGGATTCTATGCTAACAAAGGTGGGATGATCATTATTAACAATAACCATAATGATAGAGAAATTATCAATAGTAGGGAACGTAGGATGTGGCTATATAGAATGAACGTCCACATCCCTATTGGGTGTAATCCCCATTGGGGACTCACAATCTACCAATTCTGGGTTTGGTTTTGCAATATCCATTAGCACAGTCTCCTAGAAAGGTTGGGAATCAACAGATCTATCAAAGGCTATAGGTTTCCGTATGGTCCTATCAGCATAATCATTAAATTATATGGGAGCTAATTTGGGCTATCCATTTTCCAACCATATTTACTTGTTTCGGGTGAGAGGGCATGGAATATTTAATTCATGATTTAAATATTTAGTCGAATCACCAATATTAGGAAATTTGTTACAATAGGCTGGTATTTTTACATATGTTATCTCTTTATAAATTCCCAAAACACCATTTGGTATCCAAATAATGGATGAATGTGGTTGAGAGTTGTCAATTTCAGTGAAACCTCTCACAACAAAGGGTCTAGAATGATTTTTGGTGGAATAATTCATTTTAAGAAGATGATAAATTTGGATTGAAATTGGAAGAAGGGTTCTCGTTTGAATAGATGAAGAAGAATGCCAACAAATCCTAACCAGATTGGGATGATGGGTGGTTCAAATTTAGGATTGAAATATAGGGTCCATTTAATAACTTTTATGTGGAAGCCTCCAAAATCCCATTAATTTCTCATCTATAAATGATAGTAATCAACATCATAAGAATATAAAAAACAATATGGAGGAGTTCAACAAGCCAATATGAAAATTAATAAACCTAATTACTTCCGGCGTCCTTATGTAGTTCAAAAAGGGACTACATTTAAATAACATACCAATAAGCACAAAAAAATATCCCAAGAGAGTAGGAGTTCCTCATATAAGGATAATGATATTTTAGAGTGACGTCGATGTTAGAAAAATTTTGGTGAGACAAAAGGATCAACATTCTAGTTTCTAGGATGTTCCTTTAACTCAATAACTCGAACAACAACCATATCTGCAAAGGATCAAGAATTAGCATCACTGTATCTTGAGTGGTCACCCAGAGGTACTTTCTGCGGAACTAGAAATTCCATTTTTTCATTAAATTACCTTTATTTCAAAATAATTTTGTATAATTTTTTAATATACATCCATTCTACTACCATTCTACTCCCATGTCAATTCTACTTTTATTTTCATCATCCATTTCTCACTGCTCACTGTTCTTCATCAACAGCAGAAAATTTCATCACTGTTTCTTCATAGAACATGAGTTTCTGATTGGATAAATGTTGATTTCAATTTTTTAATTTTTATTCTCATTTTATGATCATAAATTTATTTTTATCAATTATTTCCGGATTTTTTTAACATTTATTTTATTTCCTTGATTTTGATCATCACCTCAATGAGTGAAAAATCTTCCAAGGGTTTGGGGGTGAGAGTAGCAGTGTTTATGAGCCTAATAAACAAATAGATTAAACCAGGATAACCATATGGTTAGTAATTAGTTTAATAATAATTTTTATTATATTATATTGCACAACCACGACCCTGGGAAGTGATACTTAATAAACCTAACCTAATTTAAATTTAGTTGGACTTCGACTAATAGTCTATGATGATTTCTATATAGAAGCTAAGAATAATGATCCTAGTTTGTTAGCTAGAATAAAACCATGGGATAATTATAGAATAGTTAGATCCAATTTTTTTGACCAAAACCAATTTGTGACCTTTGCATCGCTTCATAACCTAAGTCACATGACTATCCCAAGAGAAATCTAGGATTATATTCTATCAAGATCACTGAAATTCATACATACCTCTATCTCTACTATCTAAATTAAATCTAAACTACCTAGCCTTATTTGAAAAAAAAATATGAAGAGGGATTATGTGTGATAATTTCCAACGGTTTTTTTGAGTGGATGTTGAACATCTATTAGTCCTTGAAGGGTTTTACCCCATACTACCACTTTACTATGCCATAATAGTAAGTGTAGTTTGGGACTATGAATTTTTAATTTGATCAATGCCAATGACAATTCAATGATGCATGAAAGTGTGTCAAAATGTTTAAAAATTAATCATTGAAACTACAACCTATTCAAGATTTATACCATCACTGACCATTCTCTACTCCTTTGGGCACTCTAAGGGTTATTCTCCCCTTATTATGCATTTAACAAATTAATTTCTATTGTGGATTGTTCTTTTTATTATGTAATAGAACATTATATTTGGAAAGGTGTGGAATTATGTTTCCTATATTATAATATTTATATTCCTTATTTATGGTAGATATATCTAACTCTAGTTATTCAATTCAAGGTCTTACAAAATAAAAAGATTTATTAATTTTTTCCCATTTATCCCTTAAATGAGCTAGTCCTTGATGAACCTAAGGTATTTCTTCTATATCTTATTTCCATGTTTCCCTCCACATATTGACATAAATTAAATCCCTATAAGTAATTTATGAAGGGTTGACATGAACTTTAGGTGGATGGTCATATTCAATCTTCTTACCTTTTTAGATTATTCTATACACATTAAGGTAGTTTTAACACTCCTTACTCTTATAATCCTTAAGGGATATATTGGAATCAAAATTTACTTGAGTTAATGTACTTTAAAATTAATTTTTCTTATAATGAATTTCTTCTTAATTTATATTTTATATAGATTAATAAAGATTTATTTTTTATTTTAACTCATATTTTTTTAAAATCATACCTTAGGTAATTATTATTCTTAGTTTATCCAAGATATTATTATTTCATTTTTATACAAATTGAAATGTTTAATTATTATAAATAATTGTTTAGTGGAATCATATAATGTAATATTTATATTCCATAATCTATTTATATATATGCCTTAATGTATCAATTTCCTGAGTTGTTAAATATGATTTTTATATTTCATGATGATTGATAAGTGTATTAGAACATGTATCTATCTTTTATATATATATATATCATGTAATTACAACTTTAAATAGATCATCATGTTGTATGGGCATATACACCCCTTACATTGAATATTCCATCCCCTATTCCAAAATATTGTCCAAGGATCCGACTTGGTTTAACATTTACCATATCTTTTCAGATATGATTACGCCCTAACACTCTATAAATATTCTATTGGACATGATAATATATATGATTTCACAATATCTAGCATGAAATCAATATTAGGATATCCTCAATGTTGCTAAGTAAATGTTTGGAACATTTTTCTATAATGATTTATCATTTCAGTTATCATTTATATGATTTTTATTATGATGAAAATGTTCTTTTTCCTATTTATTTTTACTCTTTATATATATTTTATTAATATGATCTTTTATTTATGATAGATAAGTAGCAGTGTAGTAATGATCACCTAATAGTGACTTATACTGTCACGACCCCCTCCCCACAAAGTGTACCCCTCCAGGGCCGACAATGTGAGAAGAGAGATAATGACCCTCGAGTCCCACCTCCAGTAGGCCCCGGCTTGGCGACTAGCACCGAGGGTATAATAAACATACAAATTGGAGGCATTACCCTCTAAGAGAACACATGCAGAAGAGAGAGATAGAATAGACTCCAACCAACTCCATCTCATAACTGAAATATAATAGAAACCCAAGTACAAATATTAAATGTCATGCAAAAGTACTACAACTGAAAGGGAAAACTAAAAGTACCCAAAAGAATGTAAAACGGCAGTGACCACATTCCCGAACAGCTCCACCTCCAACCAAAATCTAGTAGTAACCAGCTTGATCTCCAGCCTGCTCCAAGTGACCTGAAAAATAGTTTATATATACATAGGGTGAGTATAACATTATACTCAGTAGGATCCTCCCCAAGCCTCTTGTGCAAAAGTAAAGAAAGCATGCTAAAGCCTAGTGAACAACAAGTGAAACTAACTCATCAGCTAAATAGGTATACTATGTCCCCAACCTCACCATGGATACTCTCACCATGCAACGCATACAAGAATATAGAATATAATAAAGAATATCAAGGGTACCCTGCTACTACTTCCCTACTGGTTTTCCGCTTTTCCCCAACGACATACGTCATGTGCATCTCTCTCCAATGCTTTCCCGCAAACACTTGGGCTAAGCTCCACCATCTGCACCTCGTGCACCACATAGGCTTGCCCGTAGACACCTGGTCTAATCACCACACCGTCCTCACAACCAAAAGTAACCAGGTAGTTTCTGGGAGCCACCACAGCTTGCATAACGTGTATCATACGTCGGGTATAATACCTCAAGCCATTACAGCCCATACTCCGAGTAAGGATCCTCAAGCCATCATAGCCTATACACGTTACACCTATAGTAGTCTACAGTATACTATATCCAGAATATATGTGTGTGAATAACCACAAGCCATTACATCCCTCTACACACATATATGGGGTAACTAACCGCTATGCCTCATGGGACAAGTATCTACCAAGAGAAGAGAGAGGGGCCAAAGGGGGTAGTCAGCCGTTCAACCTCCCATCAGAATGTTGGAGAAAACACCCCCCAGGGCTCAAAATCCCCGGGGTGTCAGTTGCGCTTACCGACAGGGTGGAGTAGCATATAGAAACACAAAAAGTACAGAATATATATGTAACTCACATCCACACTATGGGCATTACCTAGTCTTAGATACAACTGTAGCTAACGTCTCTCAGACTCTAGGATGCTACTTCTAAGACTAGGTCTTCTTTAAGCACACAAACATTTGAAGAGCTTTATTAGATTACTCCTTTCTCATTTTATCAGTTCCACTGTACATTAATTCTTTAAACATTAATTAAGAATGAAAAATTCCACATTAAACTGAATTGGCATCAAATTCAAAAACAACTGCTCCTTTTAAGATTCACATCACCTTTAAATTCTAGTATCTCCATCCCCGTGGATTTTCACCATTTAATAAAACATTCATTACATAATTACTTTTCCATATTATCAGGTATTCTAGAAAAGAATCATATGCTTCTAAACACAAAGGAGGCTCAACACGGTGAGTAGATATACTACCCTTCGAGTCCTTTCCGCCTATAGAAAGAGAATAGACCCATTCTCCCTCGAGAGGCTAAACACAGAAAGCACGTGGCATACCTCGTGCGTCTTCGCCTCCTTCGGAAGAAGGGTAGCAAGACCAGCTGCCTTGAGCAGTGGGGAAAAGCAAAGCAGATTAACATTCAAAGAAAACTACAAACATTCAGCAACCACATCCATCCAATTCCATCACCCCTGTTGTCCTCCTCAACACCCACATGCATAAACTGATGCATCTCACCACTCTAGGCGCCATCTACTGCCACAACCATAAGGCCTCCATGCCTCCACATATCACAACACCCCTCCAGGGTCACATCATAGCACAAGCAGCAGAAAAACAAGAATAACAACCATGGGCTCTTGACCCTTTAACAAACAAGAGGGTAACTCAGAACCCTTTTAGAAATTCCCACATAATCTGTTCTTTAATCCATATTTAATTAGCAGATTTTATTCGTAGGTTCCAATTACGGGATACCTAATCAGAAAGATATCACACTAAAATAACCATGCTTACTTCCCTAACTTGATTATCCTCAAATTAGAACAACTACAACAATAGCAATGACCAAATTCATTTACATGCCTCTTTATCTTTAGCCAATTAATAAAAAATTAATTCCGGCTTTACGTTCATTATCAATTTCTATCATGAATGAACAACCACTCAATGAAATCATAGATATCACTCTATCTAGTAAGACATGAGGCAACCATTATCACGTTATAATGAAACAACATGCGATCAACCAATTCTCTTAATCCGTTTCAAGTATTTAATTAGGTCAATTTCATTATGATCCAAAGGGATAAATCAAGATAATTCTACGATTGCACATATACAATTAGAGAAACCATGAATCCCCTACATGGAAGAGTTATTGACGTCCTTTATCCACACAACGGGTCACAATCCTCCTGTCATGACAACTGCATCCACCAGAGGATGCCACGATATGATAGTACCAACCAAACCCAAGAAAAACCCATTAGAATCTTGGAAATAACATGGTATAATATTGAAGGGAGAAACAAGAGAAGATGATCCCTAATGGAATGATGATAAAACATACCTTATTGGGAAGATTGATCGACACAGTTTGGTTGCATCCAAAATAGAGTAGAACCAATCCTAGGAGTAAAGATTTATTGTGCAACTCCTACGGAAATGATTGAAAGGTTCTAGCATCTCATAGCTGAGAACAATAGGTAAGAACAAGGGAGAATGATATCTCGTCCCTTTTTAAGATTTAACGAGGTGACAGTTTAAGATCCGGTGGATTCTCCATTAAAAATGGATCACATTAACCCACGCGGTTTGACCAAGTAAAACATTCCAAGCAATAGTAACAATTAATATAAGATTTATGGCATTTGAGTCGGCCTTAAGAGTCCTTAAAATAAGGCGTTAAATGTATTTTACGTCAAAGGAAAAGTCAAAAGGGGAAAAACTGTAGGAGTCTGGAAACATTGTTCACCCACGGTTACTGTACATGAAACCGATCTGTGAAACTGATCTGTCAGACCGATTTGTGAAACCGATCTGTGAAACCGATCTATGAAACCGATCTGTGAAACTGATCTGTGAAACTGATCTATGAAACCGATCTGTGAAACCGATCTGTGAAATTGATCTGTGAACCCGATCTGTCAGACCGATCTGTGAAACCGCTCTATCAGACCTATCTGTGAAACCGATCTGTGAAACCGATCTGTGAAACCGATCTGTGAAACCGATCTGTGAAACCGATTTGTGAAACCGATCTGTGAAACCGATCTGTGAAACCGATCTGTGAAACCGATCTGTGAAACTGATCTCTGAAACCGATTTGTGAAACCGATATGTGAAACCGATCTGTGGAACCGATCTGTCAAACCGATCTGTCAAACTGATCTGTGAAACCGATCTGTCAAACCGATCTGTGAAACCTATCTGTGAAACCGATCTGTGAACCCGATATGTGAAACCGATCGGTGAAACCGATCTGTCAGACGGATCTGTGAAACCGATCTGTCAGACCGATCTGTGAAACCGATCTGTGAGACCTATCTGTTAGACCAATCAGTGAGACCGATCTGTTACTATTCATAAAATTGGAAACACTGTTCATAGAACTGGAAAAATGGGCAAAGTGTAGGGGATAATTCCCCTTGACCTCCCGGAACACCTCCAACACCAAAAATTCCCAAAGTAATGGACCAGAGAGGTCTGGGCCATTACATTAGATTCCTCTCAAAAAATTCTCGTCATCGAGAATTAAAAACCAACCCAGAAGAAAAGAGGGGTCCGAACAACCATCCCATAAGATACCTCTCAAGGGAAAACCACCATGAGTTGTTCGCAAGCTGGAACAAAACTACGACATCCAAGAGAAAGGGAACAATCAATCCATATCCATACCATTCAAACATAACATCACATGAAAAGGACATAAATAAAACATGAAAGGTCCAACCAAACAGAAAACATCATTACATGAAAGGAGTTAAACATTAAACAACTCTGGGTACTGAGCACGTATCTGTGACTCACGCTCCCAGGTACTCTCCTCCATGCCACCATGTCGCCAAAAGACATGAAATAAGGGGATAGAACGCCCACGCAACACCTTCTCCTTGTGGTCTTGGATCTCCACAGGTCGCTCCTCTAAGGTTGCATCATCATCAATATCAATCTCTCCCCAATCGATAACATGAGATTCATCATGAAGATAACGAAGGAGCTGTGATACATGGAAAACATCATGTATCTGACTCATATGAGGAGGAAGTTCTACTCGATACGCCATAGATCCAACATGAGCTAACACCTCGAAAGGCCCAACAAACCGTGGAGAAAGCTTACTTCCACGACCAAACCTTTGCTGCCCACGATGGGGAGTCACCTTAAGAAACACATGATCCACAACATTAAACTCTAAGGGTCTCCTTCTTTGATCAGCATATGATTTCTGACGATCCTGTGTGGTCTTCATCCTCTCACGAATCACCTAAACCATCTCTGTTGTATTCTAAAGTAGTTCTGGTCTGAGAATTGCTGACTCTCCGACCCCAGTCCAACACAACGGAGAACGGCATGGATGGCCATACAAGGCTTCAAACGACACCATACCGATGGTAGAGTGAAAACTATTATTGTAAGCGAACTCTACCAAGGGTAAGTGCTTCATCCATGAACCTCCAAATTCAAGAACACAAGAGCGCATCATGTCTTCAAGAGTCTGGATAGTTCTCTCTATCTGACCATCCGTTGGAGGATGAAAAGCAGTGCTAAGGCACAGTTGAGATCCAAAAGCATGATGGAGACCTCTACACACCCTAGAGGTAAAACGAGGATCTCGATCAGAAATGATCGTCCTAGGTACGCCATGAAGTCTCACCACCTCCTCTAGATACTGCCTCGATAAAAGGTCCACTGAGCTCGACTTCTTGATTGCTATGAAGTGGGACGACTTTGTTAAATGATCCACTACGACCCATATAGCATCATGTCCTCCCGGAGCTCGAGGTAAGCATGTAACAAAGTCCATCAAGATGTCCTCCCACTTCCACTGAGGAATCTCTAATTGTTGGTGAAAACCACCAGGAACACTGTGTTCGGCCTTCACCTTCTGGCAGACTAAACATCAAGACACACACTCTGCAACCGTACATTTCAGCCCAGGCCACCAAAACTGACTCCACAAGGATCGGTACATCTTCGTCACACCAGCATGTACCGCCAAGGGTGAACTATGGAACTCTCGGAGAACCGTCTCATGCATCGCCATGGGAACAAAAAGCCTGCCATGATACAAAACTTGGTGTTGTTCATCCTCCGACTAACCATCAGGGGCCTCACCACAGACAACTCTGTCTCTCCAGACTTCCACCTCTATATCACCCAACTGAGACTCTTCCACCTTCTTCACCAGGGATGACTACACCGTCATCTGGAAAAGACAAGCTCTACCCCCAACTTATCCCATATCAAGATGCAAAGCTGATAACTCTTCCATCACTCTCCAGGAATCACTAGATTCATGCACAACATCATTATGTGATTTTCGGCTTAGTGCATCAGCTACAACATTCCCTTTTACAGGTGTATACGATATTTCAATGTCGTATTCTTGCAAGAACTCCATCCATCGGCGCTGCTGCAAATTCAAGTAACGTTGGGAGAAAACATCCCTCAAACTCTTATGATCGGTGAAAACCACAAAGTGGTCACCAATGAGGTAATGTCTCCACAACTTTATAGAAAACACAACGGATGCCAACTCAAGATCATGGGTGGAATAGTTGCATTCATGGGGATGCAACTGCTGAGACCCATAAGAAACAACTGACCTCTGCTGCATGAGAACATAGCCTAGCCCCAAATGTGAAGCATCACAGAAAACATCAAACTGGACTCCCTCCACTGGAAGACAAAGGACTGGAGCACTTACCAACTTCTCCATTAGATACTGGAAAGCTTCCTGACACTGATCATTCCATATGAATGCTTGATCCTTCATGGTCAAAGCGGTTAGAGGAGTCGCAACTCGGGAGAAATTGGCTACAAACCTCCTATAATAGCCTGCGAGACCAAGGAAACTTCACACCTCTAACACAGTCTTGGGGGCTGCCCTAGACACCACTGCTTCTATCTTTGACGGATCCACAACTACTCCCTGTTGGGACACAACATGCCCCAAGAAACGAACTTCTCGAGCCCAAAACTCACACTTCGACAACTTCCCAAACAACTGATGTTGGCGAAGAACTCCCAAAACGGCTCGTAGATGCACTACATGCTCCTCTTCAGATGTGGAGTACACAAGGATGACGTCGATGAAAACCACAACAAACTTGTCCAGGAATTCACGGAACACAACATTCATCAACCACATGAAAACAGCTGGAGCATTCATCACGCCGAATGGAATTACAACAAACTCATAATTCCCATGACGACAACGGAAAGCAGTCTTCAGGATATCCTCATCCTTTACACGCATCTGATGATATCCTGACCGCAAGTCGATCTTTGAGAACCAACTTGCACCCTTCAGTTGATCGAATAGGTCATCAATCCGTGAAAGAGGATAGCGGTTCTTTATTGTCACATTGTTTAATCGACGATAATCAACGCACAATCGCAAATTGCCGTCAGCCTTTTTCACAAACAAAACTGGTGCACCCCACTGTGACACACTTGGCCGAACAAAACCGCACTGCAACAGACCATCAAGCTATATACGTAGCCCTCGTAACTCAGAAGGGGCCATCCTATACAGAGACATAGAGATAGTAGAGTCTCCAGGCTGTAGCTCGATCCCAAACTCGATCTCTCGTTGAGGGGGTAAGGATACAACCTCTTCTAGAAAGACGCCAGGGTACTCCTCTATGAACCTAGGAAATGCCAACTGTTGAACCTCTGAAGAACTCAACATCATCCCAGCCATCATGGATGATAAGGATGGAACTCGTTTATGACTCATCCGAGGATCTCGCTCACCCACAAACACCACTTTCTCTCCATCTAAATCAGAGAAGATGACCTTCTTCCTGTAGCAATCCACAATAGCCTGCACCGAATACAACCAATCCATGCTGAGTATGACATCATATGGTTGTATTCGTAAACATAGGAAATCTCCCCAAGAGCGGTGTTGCCCCAACACTAGCTCATAGTCTCTACATACTTCAAACAAGTCGGCTCGACCTCCAACTGGCGTAGTCAACGCCAAGGGCACTGGAAGGCTCTCTACCTCAAGTCCCAAAGCATGGATAAGGGTAGGTGATATGAAGGAGTGCGTTGCTCCTGAATCAAACAAGGCATACGCCAAGGTAGAAAACAAGCAAAGGGTACCTCGAACGACATCTGGCTCACCTGGGGCTGGAAACACTAGAGCATAAAGATGACCATGACCTCTTCCACGAGCTCTCTGACAATGATAAAGACCACCACCATGGCCGCGCTATGCTCTTTGAGGAAGGGGAGTGTCATGGGGCTGTCTTCTGCCTGCTCCTTCTACCCTCTGGTGATCTAAAGCAGGTGAAACCTGCTGCTGCTACCTCAGCTGGAACTGCCTCAACAGAGGAACCTGGAACGGAGCGCCCGGTGCACGATGACTGCTCTGAAAAGTCGGGCACTCCCACTGCTGATGAACACGACCACCACAAGAAAAAAAGCGCCTGATCCCAAGGCATAGGCCTGAGAGTTGCTGGCTCCAGAGAAACGAGATGTGAAGGGCTGGGACCTACCCCCAGGTAAAAAGAAACTCTTCTGCCCTAAAAACCAGGAACCCCAGACCACAACTCAGCTTCGTGAGGAATCATGAAGATTCCCCTCTCGTGAAGACCCAGTCCTGGCCAAAGTCCTCTCAACAACCTCTTCCCTCGCCGGTACCTTAAGATATATCTTTAGCATAAATGGGGTGACCTGGCACTGGTTCTATGGACGCAAAGCCTCCTCGAAATGCCTCGCCCTAGCCTCCTCATCTGGTAACAGGTCTGAGCATATCATAGATGGTTCCTAAAACGGATTCCAAACACTCTAACACTGGAGCTCCCCTATCGAAGGGTAAGAAGCTTCTGGTGACTGGACGCCTTCGCATTCGAAGAAAGAAACTCGACTCTAAACCTGTCTCGAAACTCCTCCCATGAGATCGCAGACTCCTCACGATCCCCGAGGAACAAGATCCACCACTGCCTCGCTACTCCACGCAACATCTTCACAACCATGGACACCCAGTGTTCCTATTGAGCACGAATCAAACTAAAGCCTATCTTGACTTCCCCCAACCAGTATTCTGTGACTGCATCTGAAACGGACCCCTCGTACTTCTGTAGAATATGGCGCTGAAACTCTTGTAGTGTCTTCCTCCAAGTGTCATCATCGTCAAAATCTACCCGGCGGCGATCTGCTGGAACAGCCTGATGGGCATGTTCTGCGCAAACTTGACGAGGACGTCGACCTGGAGCCATACCTGTAAAAAAACAACTGTTAGAGCTCCTAAGCCTGGAATAGGGAAGAATCAACATTAATTAATTAATTAATCTGTTTTATTAATTTTAGGTTACCTATCCCAAGGTCTCCCTATTCAAACATATGCGCAAAGAATAATGATGCATGATCCTTTTCTAGGTCTCTACCTTGCAACCAGTATCACTTTGTTTAGTAGCCATCGTAAACTTAATGGTCCGTGCAACAGATCATAGTGGACCCTAAACGCCTATGTCTCTGCCGGTATCCAGTGTTTACCCCACTTGCAAAACATAAATGACACTATTGCCCTACCATCCCATGCATCCTCACCTGTGCCTAACTCCAAACTACATCCTATCCCTCAACCAGACCTCTAATACCACTCTTTCATAACCCCCTCCCCACAAAGTGTACCCCTCTTGGGCCGGCAATGTGAGAAGAGAGATAATGACCCCCGAGTCCCGCCTCCAGTAGGCCCCAGGTTGGCGACTAGCACCGAGGGTATAATAAACATACAAATGGGAGGCATTGCCCTCTAAGAGAACACATGCAGAAGAGAGAGATAAAATAGACTCGACGAACTCCAACTCATAACTGAAATATAAAAGAAACCCAAGTACATATATGAAATGTCATGAAAAAGTACTAAAAATGAAAGGGAAAACTAAAAGTACCCAAAAGAATGTAAAACGGCAGCGACCACAAGCCCGAACAGCTCCTCCTACAACCACAAGCTAGTAGTAACCAGCTTGATCTCCAACCTACTCCAAGTGACCTGAAAAACAGTTTATATATACATAGGGTGAGTATAACAGTATACTCAGTAGGATCATCCCCAAGCCTCTCGTGCAAAAGTAAATAAAGAATGCTAAAGCATAGTGAACAACAAGTGAAACTAACTCGTCAGCTAAACAGGTATACTAAGTTCCCAACCTCACCATGGCTACTCTCACCATGTAACGCATACAAGAATATTACATATAATAAATAATATTAAGGGTACCCCACTACTAATTCCCCACTGGATTTCCGCTTTGGCCCAATGACATACATCTTGTGAATCTCTCTCCAATGCCTGCCTGCAGACACCTGGGCTATGCTCCACCATCTGCACCTCGTGCACCACATAGGCTTGCCTACAGACACCTGGGCGAAGCACCACACCGTCCACACAACCAAAAGTAACCAGGTACTTTCTGGTATCCACCACAGCTCGCATAACGTGTATCATATGTCAGGTATAATACCTCAATCCATTACAGACCATACTCCGAGTAAGGATCCTCAAGCCATCATAGCCTATACACGTTACACCTATAGTAGTTCACATGATACTATATACAGAATATATGTGTGTGAATAACCACAAGCCATTACATCCCTATACACAGATATATGGGGTAAATAACCGTTGTGCCTCATGGCATATCTATCTACCAATAGAAGAGAGCGGGGCCAAAGGGGGTAGTCAGCCATTCGACCTCCCATCAGAATGTTGGGGAAAACACCCCCCAGGGCTCAAAATCCCCGGGGTGTCAGTTTCCCTTATCGAAAGGGTGGAGTAGCATATAAAAACACAAAAAGTACAGAATATATATGTAACTCACATCCACACTATGGGAATTACCTAGTCATAGATACAACTGTAGCTAACGTCTCGCAGACTCCAGGCTGCTACTTCTAAGACTAGGTCTCCTATAAACACACAAACATTTGAAGAGATTTTTTAGATTACTCCGTTCTCATTTTATCAGTTCCACTGTACATTAATTATTTAAACATTAATTAAGAATGAACAATTCCACATTAAACTGAATTGGCATCACATTCAAAAACAACTGCTCCTTTTAAGATTCACATAACCATTAAATTCTAGTATCTCCATCCCCGTGGATTTTCACCATTTAATCAAACATTCATTACAGAATTACTTTTCCATATTCCCAGGCATTCTAGAAAAGCATCCTATGCTTCTAAACACAAAGGAGGAATACCACGGTGAGTAGATATACTACCCTTTGAGTACTTGCCGCCTATAGAAAGAGCATAGACCCATTCTCCCTCGAGAGGATAAACACGGAAAGCACATGGCATACCCCGCGCGTATTCGCCTCTTTCGGAAGAAGGGTAGCAAGACCAGCTGCCTTGAGCAGTGGGGAAAAGTAAAGCAGATTAAAATTCAATGAAAACTACAAACATCCAGCAACCACATCCATCCCATTCCATCACCCCTGGTGTCCTCCCCGACACCCACATGCATAAACTGATTCATCTCGCCACTCTAGGCGTCATCTGCTGCCACAACCACAAGGCCTCCATGCCTCCACATATCACAACACCCCTCCAGTGTCACATCATAGCACAAGCAGCAGAAAAACAACAATCACAACTATGGGCTCTTGACCCTTTAACAAACAAGAGGGTAACTCAGAACCCTTTCAGAAATTCCCACGTAATCTGTTCTTTAATCCATATTGAATTAGCAGATTTTATTCGTTGGTTCCAATTAAGAGATACCTAATCTGTAAGCTATCACACTAAAATAACCATGCTTACTTCCCTAATTTGATTATCCTCAAATTAGAACAACTACAACAACGGAAACGACCAGATTCATTTACATGCCTCTTTATCTTTAGCCAATTAATTAAAAATTAATTCTAGATTTACGTTCATTATCAATTTCTATCATGAATGAACAACCACTCAAATAAATCATATATATCACTCTATCTAACAAAACATGAGGCAACTGTTATCACGGTATAAAGAAACAACATGCGATCAACCAATTCTCTTAATCTGGTTCAAGTTTTTTATTAGGTCAATTTCATTGTGATCCAAAGGGATAAATCATGCTAATTCTACGATTGCACACACACAATTAGAGAAGCCATGAATCCCCTACCTGGAAGTGTTCTTGACGTCCTTTATCCACACAACGGGTCACAATTCTCCTCTCGTGACAACTGCATCCACCAGAGGATTCCATGGTACGACAGTACCTACCAACCCCAAGAAAAACCCATTAGAATCTTGGAAATTACTTGGTATAATATTGAAGGGAGAAACAAGAGAAGATGATCCCCAAAGTAATGATGATAAAACATACCTTATTGGGAAGATTGACTGACACAGTTCGGTTGCATCTAAAACAGAGCAGAACCAATCCTAGGAGTAAAGATTGATTGTGCAACTCCTATGGAAATGATTGAAAGGTTCTAGCGTCTCTTAGCTGAGAACAATGGTAAAGAACAAGGGAGAATGATATCTCGTCCCTTTTTAAGATTTAACGAGGTGACAGTTTAAGATCCGGTTAATTCTCCATTAAAAATGGATCGCATTGACCCACGCGGTTTGACCAAGTAAAACATTCCAAGCCTTAGGAACAATTAATATAGGATTTATGGAATTTGAATCGGCCTTAAGAGTCCTTAAAATAAGGCTTTAAATGTATTTTACGTCAAAGGAAACATCAAAAAGGGGAAACCTATAGGAGTCTGGAAACAATGTTCACCCACTGTTACTGTACATGAAACCGATATGTGAAACTGATCTGTCAGACCGATCTATGAAACCGATCTGTGAAACCGATCTGTGAAACTGATATGTGAAACCGATCTGTCAGACCGATCTGTGAAACCGATCTGTCAGACCGATCTGTGAAACCGATATGTGAAACCGATCTGTGAAACCGATCTGTGAAACTGGTCTGTGAAACCGATCTCTGAAACCGATCTGTGAAACCGATCTGTGAAACCGATCTGTGAAACAGATCTGCGAAACCGATCTGTGAAACCGATCTGTGAAACCGATCAGTGAAACCGATCTCTGAAACCGATCTGTGAAACCGATCTGTGACACCGATCTTTGAAACTGATCGGTGAAATCGATCTGTGAAACGGATCTGTGAAACGGATATGTGAAACCGATCTATGAAACCGATCTTTGAAACCGATCTGTGAAACCGATATGTGAAACCAAACTGTGAAACCGATCTGTGAAACCGATCTGTCAAACCGATCGGTGAAACCGATCTGTCAGACCGATCTGTGAAACCGATATGTCAGACCGATCTGTGAAACTGATCTGTGAGACTGATCTGTCAGACCGATCGGTGAGACCGATCTGTTACTGTTCATAAAACTGGAAACACTGTTCACGGAACTGGAAAAATTGGCGAAGTGTTGGGGATAAGTCCCCTTGACCTCTCGGAACACCTCCAACACCAAAATTTCACAAAGAAATGGATCGGAGAGGTCCGAGCCATTACATATACTCATTCCCTACACACCCCCCTAGGGAACACATGTATAAATCATTGTATTTGATCTAGATAAAGGGAACATATAATATTATGGTGGTTAGTACCACATCAAGTCTAGATCTTGGGTGGTTCTTTTTACACTTCATAGAGGATATGTGGGGTTGATAAATAGGGGCCCTCTGTAATTTTTTCTAGGGTAATTGTTACATTGGAAACCCCTATTTTAAACCATACAATCTTTTTATTGTTTTTTTATGAATAATGTTTCCCCTTTTTTAGACATTGATAACAGTTTTGGACTAGGAGTCTAACACAGTGGAATTTTTTGAAATATTTTGTTCTAAATAAATTTAATCTCATTTTACACAACTCATAAAATACTATATTTTATATTGAAGTAATTTTTTTGATTATGTTATATTAATAACCATGTTAATCATATGCTACAAGAAACCTAAATTATATCTTTATCTACACGTAATAGTGATGATAACTTGGGTTACATGCAATAATGACTTTCTTCGATGGCTTGTGTAACACGCAAGACCATGTTTTACAAAATTGATATGGTATTAATATAAACTAGACATTAAATTAGTAAATATGAAAATTTTTAACTAACTTATGAAAATATATGGTTTACACAAATATAAAATCCATTCATGGGTTACAAATTAATTAGAAATGAGCATGAAAACTAATTGAATATAAAAGAAAATATTATTATACCCACAAAGCTATTTTACCATAATAATTTAAATTATATACAATTTAGGAGTGATATTAATGTAATATATATGTAATATATTCCATAATGTATTTTTTATATTTATAAAATAAATTTTATAGATATAATATAAGAATAATCCCAATTTTATGCCTAAAAACATATATTTTTAAAGCATTTATACAGCCTTTTAATGGAGATCCCATTTTAAATAATATTTTTATCACTTTAATAAATTTAATATTTCAAAATAAACTTTATATTTGAAATCAGAGCATTAATAACTAGTCCAATGTAATTTGATGGTATTGTTTTTGTGAAGTTTCATTTTCTAATGAATTTTGAAAAAATACAGAATTTTAGTTCAAAAATGATATTTCATATAATTTATTTATGGGGTTATATTACAATTTAAATTTGTTAAAAAGTTTAAATATATCATATTTTTTATAAATTAATCTAATTTAAATCATTGGAAACAATTTTACTTTAAAATTGGTTGAAAAACATAGCAAAATTTCAGACGTTTTAAATTTCAAAACCTTTATTATGTTCTCATATGCGGGATTTAATTTATGTTAAAAATTTCCACCTCTATAATTTTAATTTTGAAAAATGGATTAAATATTATTGAAAATCATAATTTTTATTTTATAATAATGTTAATATTATTTTTCACCCAAAATATTAGTGAATGTATTTAATATTAACTACAATGATTATGGTAAAATTAAGCTTAAAAAGGGAAGAAAACTTACAATTTGGGGCCCAAATGACCTAAAAAAAATTTCATACCCCATTTTATAGACATATTTATTCCACAAACATTTAAATATTGATTTATGTTGGTTTGGTATTACTTTTTTAGGTTTAAATGTGGGTATACCTAACTTGTTTTCAAATATGTGAAGTGTGGCATTTCCTATATGTATAAAAGGCCACCACCTATCTAACATCTCACAAAACTAAAATCATGTAGGTTAGGCCAATATCTACAATATAAAGTTAAAAAACACTAAATTACTCATTAAATTATCACTTTTGGATGAATTACTTCTAATTAATCCCTTGTTTTCATACCAAAAGGAGTTACCAGATTAAGAGGTAATACCGTCCCTCAAGATCCTTTATTTTACATACATTATCCACTCCAAAAACTATTCTTATTACATGATTTTATAAAAACACCAGTATCACAAACATCCTATGATGTTTTTATGATAAGGGTTTAACATACACTTATACACACTTCCATAAAATGGGTAACAAACATACTGTTTATATTTACAGTGAACTACCTCCCCACGAAATGATGATTGTTAATTTTTCCATTACTACCACTAATAGTAGAAATCATGATAGAAATTATTTTTAAATATGATATATATCATATTTATAATGTATTTATGTTTCTATAATTTAAATTTAGAACATAACCTTGTGCTTTCTATCTTGTATAGATACGATAATTTTGTTTGAGGAAATGTGGACTACCACCGCCTCAAAGAGATGTGACTTGTTTACACACTAAATGGAATGTATTAATGATATATTTGGGGAAACTATATGATATATATGAACTAATAATGATACTTTAATTATATTACACACACATATATATATACATGTATTTCATTCACTTAATTCTTTCTATATATTAATAAAAATGAAGCAGCATTCATGCCTACAAATAGACTACCATATCCATGAATGGTGTATTCCATTTCATACTTCTATATTATATATATTATTATAAAAAAATATTAGTAATATTAATGATATTTATATCTTGGTATACATTCGGAAAATCATGATGTAATTATAAGGACCAAAATATAAAAAATTAGGACATAAGATGAAAACAAAGCGAATATTACCCGAAGTGAAACCTTAACTTAAGACTGTTAATAAGAAGTTAATATAAAGTAATTATAAGACCTTATATGGAATTTTAAATAAGAATATTATTATTTAAAATAGTTGAAATAAACGTAAATTTATTATACATAAGCTTGTATGAGTAAGAAGAGATTCAAGAGGCAAGGTATGCAAATATCATCTCACTTTATATTTCCATGATATACATGTTTTATTCACCACCCATTCTTTTTTTTGTGGTGGGTATACTGCCTATGGATGTATTATACAATTCATATTATTGAAATTTTGGGTTTTTACACATCCATTTTATGATCTCTCTATCACAGTTGAAATACCCCAAGACTATATAGAATTTTCAATTATAAATAAATAAATTTTCTTTCATTCTTTATTTTTAAGATGAACCATGTTAATTTTATGCTACACACAACAATTATTTTCCTTGTGTTACACGAAAGTCCGGGTTTTACCAAGAAACAAATAAATTAATAATATATTATTATTTATTATAATATATAACCTAGGAATTAAATTAAGAGTAATAAATTTTATTATCCACATTTTAAATTTTATATATTAAATATAATTTAAAAATTCATCTAAGGTATTTTCTAGACATTATATCATAAAATATCTAATTTTAACAAATAAAAAAAAATCTAGTTTTACCATCTTTTAATGGAAAACCATTTTTAAATAAAATATTTTACACCTTTATATATTAAATTTGACAAGATAAAATTATTATTTATAAGACGGACATAAAAATTTAGTTTGGATATTTTTATGGGGATTTTATGAAATCTTATATATTTTAATGAATAGTGAAAAATACTGCATTTTAATTCAAAACTGATTTTCCTCAAAACAACTGTTATAGTTATATGATCATTATAATTGTTTTTAAAGTATTATTATATTATCTTTTTATAATTTAATTCAATATAGTTTATTTTAATTAATTTAAATGTGAAATTAGATGTGAAAAACAGTTCAAACATTTGAACTTTTCTCTTTAAAAACATGCTTTTAGTCATGTCTAAGGAATTATTTTTAAGTAAAATTTTCAAAATTATTTTAAATGAATTAGAAAAAATTAATTAAATATTTTTTAATCAGAAGGTCCAAATTAGTTTTTAATTTAAATATCAATTTTATGTATAAAAAAGTAACTGTGGTAAAAAAATTATTTACCATGGTAAAAGTAAAATTTTTACAAGGGTTAAAATCAAACGTTAAAAGATTAAAATACCTAAAAACTAAAACATTTAATGATTGTTTGAGTTGGGGATAGAAACTAACCAAACTATATAACATTAATTACAAGTAAATGTCTCTGAATTTAATCACACTTCTATATGTTTGGCTTTTATTATAAAGTAATCAATAAATTAATCACTTGAACCCACCTCTCCTGAAGTATAAACACAACCTCTCCACCACCCTACATCAACCCACAAAACTTTTTAACTCCTAAAATATATATCAAAACCTATACTAATAACTCTATTCATGTCTATGTGTTTATGTTATAAAAAAATACCAAATCCAATGCGCTCAAGGGTCTTTCAAGGAGGTGATATTCAAAAAGTAATTTTCCTAAAGCACCTCTCTAAGTTTGTTTTGTTATTATAATTTCTCCTCACAAACTACATAGATCAAAGCATGATAAATACATAATAATTAATATACTAGAGTTTTATTTTTATAATTTAATATCTCATATCCATGTCATTTATAACATCCTATTATTCAAAGAAATGAAATTGATGCCAATCTTATGCCTGTTAATCGACTCCGTAAATATTGTTTTTGTTCTTTTTATTTTACAACCTAATTTGATTATATTAAAACTATTTTTTGGTTAAATGAAAATTTAATATTTAAATTATTACATATTTTATATTCTTTAAACATTATATTAAACATACTTTCATTCTTTCCATATTTTGGATAAACGATAACAACATTTGTGGAAGTGTGGACTATCGCCCCCTAAAAGCGATGTGATTAATTCACTCAATACATGGAACATATTAAGTATAATTTTAATAAATATATGATAAATATATGACATAGATATATTACTCGAATTATAATATACATTTGTACCATTCATGTTTCAATATTTTAATATGAAAAAGAAATTAATGTAGCGTTTATGCGCACATGCAACTTACCGTCTTAATGAATGTGGCATTTCATTTCTATCAAAAAATAGTATAGATATTTATAAATACATATGTATTCAATATATAAAATTTTTAAGTCATGTTTAACATTATTTATATTATTAAATCATTATCGATGTAATACTATAAGAAAATAACAAGTCAAAATATACTTGAGAAAACTAGACAATTAACACAAAAAATAGTGAAATAATGAATGATTATTAACAAATGGGTAATAAGATATTATAAGGAGATGATATAAAATATTGTAAAATTGATTATGTCTCAATTATAAGCTATTAACACTATTGAAAACATTATACTGGAGGTTAAAGTATGATCACCTAAAAAAGGAATCGTAAGGTAAGGGTTAATCTCACAATCTCATTCTTATCTGAGATTGTTTATAGGTAAGTGTCTATTGGGAAATCATTATCATAGATGTCCATGTTTCAATAAAATGTAATTCAAAATATAATTACTATTAAAAATAGTTTAAAGTCTTTTTTATCCTTGTTTGAATTTTGATATGACATTTTAAAGGAATCGTTTTGTCATTTTCAAAATGAGGTACTTTATGACATTTTGGACAAAAATAAGGTAAGAATTATTATTTTATCATATATGGGATGAGTGGATATTTCCATCATCTTGATGAATTAATGTTTTAAATCATCCCATATAATCATATAAGGTTATTTTAAAAACAATTTTTTATAATTTTGCGACTTTTACATGATTTCAAAGAAAAAAATGGATATATTTATTAAATAGTTTTAATAATTTTGTTAGCTTATTTTCATATATGTCATCATCCTTTGATGGATTTTAATATTTATTAAAATTTATTTATTATGATACAATCTTACATATTTTATCTAACCTTTATGATATATATAACTATAGATGTGATATTTTGATACAATTCATGCTCTATGGTAAAACTATTAATATTTTTTATTCTAGTATTAATACGAATGTTTATGTTATGTTTTCCCCTTTAATAGGAGAAATTAATTAGACTTATTAAAGGATGGGTGCAGACCACTATATCCTCTTGATACATTGGAAGGTCTCATGATACAAACTACTATCTTGGCACAAGGCTTTGATGGAATGGTTATTTATGGTCATGGAACGAGGCCTTGAAGGTATTATTATTATGTTCAACATTATGCATTACCTCATTATAATATTTTTTAATTATATTAAATGTGATTATTCAACTTGTAGAGTATCCATATAAAAGTTTAAATGGAAATTTTTTATTTATTCTTATCATATTTTTCCATATATTTCGTTTAAATGAATTTTGTTTTATTTGTTTACCATGCCTTAAAATTTTAGTATTATTTATAACACATTATGCTATATTGTTTACGCTTTCTGAACATTTGAGGAAACCAATTTATTATGTTTTATTTTCATAGGATGGGATGATGTGTATTAAGATTTATATATAGGGTTAAGAGAAGGGAATAATAGCATTCTCAAAGGATTACAGATTTTGTATTTTATGTTTTGAATTGTAATGTACGGTTCATGTATGTAATCAATTTTACAAGAATACAAAATTGATCAGTCCTTTGGAATTTTAATCCTTGTGAAAATTCCAATGTTTTAAAATAATGCATCAGTTTCAGTCTTCTGGGGTTAGAGAATAACATTCTGTATTATAGGAAGTTTGGAAACAACATTGGTAACTAGGTTTAGATTACATAAATTATTGAAAATTAACATAAGATATACTTTGAGGTTAAGTATAGAATAACTACCTACAATTTTATTAATATAGATAATATATAGTTATTTTTAGAAAGTAGATCCCTTTTTGGATACTAAACGTTTACATGGTTCTGGAACTGATGTACGTAGGGGTAACAACTCCAACAAGGTGTTCCGAGCTTGACTCAGGTTAACCAGGTACACGACAATAGGACTTAAAATGCACCTGGTTTGATACTCCTAGGGAGTTCATTGAGAATAATTCACATTTTATTTACAAACCATTATGAAATATCTTAAAGTAAATATGTCCCCAAAGAAATAATGTTTATGATTTAGAGATTAGTTATACATAAATTTCCAATTTGTGTTATGTGTTTCACTAGTTTTGTGATTATAAATTATGTTATGATCTAATATTGTGTATTAAATTGTATAGAAATCAATCCTAGTATATGGAATTGAAACCATATCAATTAAACAAATACATGTAAGGATTTACCTCTTATAAAAGATAATGATAGTAGAGCTAGTGATACAACTGGTGATGGACAAATTATAACCATACTGGGACAGCTGACTCATGCTATGAATAATAACCTTACCCGTAGAGAGAATCATGAACCAAAATGTGGAGGAACAATGTTATAACACTTCATGATGAACCCGCACCCAAAATTCAATGGGTCTAAAAATTATTTTATAATTGATTAGTGGATATGTTCCTCAGAGAAAATCTTTTTTTAGGGAGTAACGAAATGGAATGAGTGGTTTTGTAAGTTTATCATATATTTGGATATGTAAATCCATGGGGGTCAGTAATTAAATATATGAAAGTGGATGAATAGTTAAAAATGATGGTATATATGGGATTTCACGAAATTTTCATAGAAAAATACTTTCTTCATGATTTATGAGCACATACAATGATGCAATTTCTGGGTCTGAGGAAGAATTAGAACAAGAATGTTGCAAAGTATGAATATAACATCACAAGTTATGAATGGCATGCTACAGAATACATACATGACCAAATAATTAAAATTTCTTAAATCATTATGGGTTAAACAAATTCCTCTGATGAACACTCATGTCACAATTTGTCTCATCGTATGATGATATAGTCTCATGTGCTATAAAGATGGAAATGAAATTCTTTATTTCTTTTGAATGTAAAGTGATGAAAGGGAAGAATAGAATGGTGGAGAAAGATACAGATAAAGGAAAAAGGGAAAGAAGAATTTTAACATATGTGATAATTGTTGGAAGAAACACCCGATACTTTCCCAAAGGGAATGGATGTTTGATATAAGTGTAGAAAAAATGACACCAAGCTCATGATTGTAAGGGGATAAAAGAAGCTATAAATGTGCAATGATACAATTATAAATATGAGGAACGTTATGAAAATGATTTTACAAATCATCAATAAAACATAGCTCAGAAGAATAAAATGGATCATGGACAATATTATGTTGTTACTATGGTTGATGTGGAATAAATAATTTTTCTGTCTTCTAGAATTAGGTTATTATAGTTTGGTTATAAGTATAATATGATATATATTTATTGTACTGTTGTACTTCATCTTTAAGGCTTTTGAGGCATTAATGTTTTCAATATGTTTTCTCAAATGATCAAATATTTTGTATGTGTCAATAAGAGATATATTGAATAATTTGGGGAATAAAATTCTATGATTGATTTTGGAAATATAGAGACCCTTTTAGACAATTAATTTGTAAAAAAAATTATTTTGGAAAAATCCTAAATTAGTAATACAGTATGTTTAACATTTAACATAATTTTTTGAGGTTAATGTATGATTTATTGGATTCTTAGGGATAAAATTTTTGGTTCCAAAAAACATTTAGAGGACTAAGGAAGTAATTATAGGCCTTGTTATTTATCAGAAGTGCTTCTGGTGTGAAGAAATCATTTTGAACTTTCATTTCCTTATATACGGGATGAAGTGAGAATAGATCGAAGTAGAACCAAATGATAAGTATATTCATATGAAATGGAATTAAATAAATTAAATGCATGCCAAATAATTATTCATAGGGAAAGGATCCTGAAACCAAAAATGAAATCCTTATACTTTTTATAATGAATAAAATTATCCCTTAGATCATTACATATTTAGAGCTTTGTGATTGTTAACCTTTTCCTCTTCATGTTCTCTATCACTATCCAGTATAACATGATGGTTATATTTTTCTTTCATGTACATATTTTCCTATACCGAACCCGTGTTTGTGATTTCTATGGTGACCTTCACAATTCCCATTATTTATTTTAATATGTGGGTCTCATTAATCAATTTTAATATGTGGTATTTTAGCAAAGATGTTTGGAAATGTCAAACACCTATTTTTCCGTCCTCAGTTTAAATTTTAAGGATGAAAATTATTGGAGGAGAGAATGTAACACCTTGAGAATTTATAATATTTTCATTTATAAATAAATAAATCTATTTTTCTTTATTTATTCTTATGAAACACAATTTTATTCTAACAATACACATAAAAATGTGTTGGCTTGCATTACACGCAATGGCGAGTATTACTGAAGAATAATATATTAATGAAATATTATTATTTAATATAGTATATAACCTAGCTATTAAATTAAAGGTTATGATTATTATTAAAAATATTTTTTTTATATATTCCATAATATTTTAAAATTTATCTTATATATTTTCATGATATGAAATAATAAAGTATTTAATTTTTACGAATAAAAGAAGAATTTTAAAAAAAATGCAGTTTTACTGCATTTTAGTGGAGAACCCTTCTTAAATATAATATTTGACACTTTAATATACTATATTTTTTTAAAAAAACTTATTCTTTATATGTGGGGAACAAAAATTTAGTTTGTACAATTTTTTGGTGCTTTCTCTCATAACATTGATATTTTAATGAATAGTGAAAAACACTACATTTTAATTTAAAACTACTTCTTCATCTAATTGATTTACATTGTTGTATTATTATTTTAATTGGTTTTGAAATATATTTAGTTTAATTTGTTATCATTTAAATAAATATATGTCATTATAATCATTTTAAAATTTAAATTATATATATAAACATTTCAAACTTTAGAAATTTTCACTTTAAAACACACTTTTTAGTTTTGACTACGGAATTAATTTTAAATCCAATTTTTCCAATTATTTAAATTTAATTATATAAAATGGTTTCCATATTTGTAATAAGAAGTTATAAATTAGGTTATATGGTCCCTTTTATTTTTCATTATAAAAAATTTACCATGGTTGAAAATTTATTTACAGTAGTAAAGTAAAATTTTGTTAGGGGTTAAAATTATAAGTTTAAAGCTTAGCATACCTAAAAACAAAAACATTTAATGGTTGGATGTGCTGTTTACTAAACATAAATATACTATAAAAAATTAATTACAATCCAATGTCATGGAATTTAATTCTTCCTCTATATGGTTTTGTTTTAATATAAAATAATCAAAACATTAATCCCTCAAACCCACCTCCCCTCAGCTATAAATATGACCTCTACACCACCCTAGTTTGACCCGAAAAACATTTTAGATCCAAAAAAATATTTCAAGACAACTCCCACTAGTTCTACCCACGTCTATGTGCTTTGGGTATCACCAAAAGACAAAATCTATGGCCCTCAATGGTCTTTCGAGGAGGTGATTTTCAATAGGTAATTTTCTCAAAGTACCTCCCTTAATTCCTTTTTGTCTTCTACATTTTCAACACCTCAGTCAACCATAAATTCATGATTACTATAGGATCACTTATATACTTTATTTTTATCCTTATAATGTAATATATTAAATACATGTCATTTATCACATCCTCTTACTCAAAGAAATGAAATTGTTGTCCAAGTTATGCTGGTTAATCAACTCCATGAATATTGTTTTTGTTCATTTTCTATTATGGCCTATATGGATGGTCATAAAACTATTTTCCTGGTTAAATAATATTTTAATATTTACTTTATAACCTATTTTATATTAAATAAATTTTATATTAAACATACCTTCATCCTTTCCATATGGTGGATATATGATAACATCGTTTGTGGAAGTGCGGACTACCGCCCCCTTAAAGTGATGTGATTCATTCACGCTATACATGGAACATGTTAATGATAATTTTAATAGATATTTGTAAAATATATGACATATATATATGATAATAAAATTATAATATTCCTATTAATCTTTCATTTTTCAATATTTTAATATGATAAATAAATTAAAGTAGAGTTCATACGTATATACAACTTACCGTGTACATGAGCGTTTCATTTAATGGCTATCACCAAATAGTATAGATTATTCTAAATAAATATGTACTCAATATATATAAAAAATATACATGTTTTAAGTTAAATATATTAAAAAATAATGATGTAATTAATATAATAATAAAATAACATGTCAAATCATACTTGAGAAAACTAAGAAATTTACACCTGAAATATTGAAATAATGAAAGCTTTTAAAAAAATGGATAATAAGATAAAATAAAAATAAGATATATTTTATTTTAAACATGATTAAAGTTCCATAATAAGATATAAACACTATTCAATCCATTATATAGGAGGTTAAAAGATGATCACCCAAAAAGTAATTGCAAATGATGTTTTAATCTCGCCATCTCTTTCTTATCTGATATTGTTCATACGTAAGTATTTATTGGTAAATATTTATCATCCATTTCCACGTTTCTAATTTTTTTAATAAAATATATTTTTACAATTCCTAATTTTTTTAAATTCATTTTTATCCATGTTTTACCTTTTATAAAACATTTGAAATGTGTATTTCTGTCATTTTTAAAATGAGGTACTTTATAAAAGTCTCATCAAAATTTTGGAAAGAATGTTTATTTTAATATATATGGTGGAAGTGGACATTTAAAAAATCTTCAATACATAATGATTTTAAGATTATCATAACAATATTAAAATGTTATTGTTAAATGAAATGTTTTCTTTTATAATTGCACATCTTTTAAATGATTTATAAGTAAAAATGGATATGTTTTCAAATTGTCTTAATAATTTTATTAGATTATTTTCAACTATTTCAAAATCCTTTTTGGATTTTATGATTAACTGATTTTGATTTATTATAATTCTATCTTCCATATTTTATTTAAGGTTCATGATGTATTTTAGTGTGGATGTTCTGTTTTGATAACATTCATTTTTTATGGTTAAATTATTCACATTTCATATGCTCATTTTAATACGAATGTTTATGTTTTGTTTTTTAGACGTTTAATAAGAGGAATGAATTGGAATTTGTATGTGATAGTTGGGTACAAATATATCCCCATGATTCATCAGTAGGTATTATGAGAGAAACTAGTGTCTTGGCACAAGTCTTTGATGGTATGGTTATTTATGTTCTTTCCACTATGCCTTTGATGTATGTTTATGATGTATGACGCTAAGCACTCCCTCATTACATGATTAGTTATTGATATTAAATGTCATTATTAAACTATAATAATATCTCTGTGAATGTTAAAATGGAATTATTTTTTTATTGTTACCATATTATGAAGAATGTTATGTTTAAAAGGCCTTTGTTTTAGTTGTATTCATTGCGTTAAAATTTTATGCTTATTTATGACAGCTTGTTCTATATTGTTTACCCTTACCGAGCATGTGATCTCAACCCTTTCATATTTTATTATTTTCCCATGATCCCATGATGTTTATTATGATTTATATACAGGGTTAGGCTAGGGGAATAATAGAGTTCTTAGAGTACTATCCATATTTTATTTTATATATTGAATTATAATGTAAGGGTCATGCATGTAATATATTTTCCAAGACTACTAAACTTACCCATCCGTTGAGATGTGATTCCTTTTAATCATTAAAATGTGTTAAAATAATGAATTGACTTCAGTATTCTTAGATTGGTGTATTATACTACAATTTATGTTTCAAAGGTTACCATATTGTACAAGTAATTTTTTCTCAACTTTCCATCTTTGTGACACATTCCATGTTAGGAACTTATATTTTTCCATGAGGTGTGTACACTTCTTTTTCAATTTTGTATCATGAAACACCTTATTTTCATGATATTTTTATGTTCATGTAATTTTATTTTCTTACATGTGGATAATGGTTCACTGTTATAAATTGGTAACAGTATATTGAATCAATATCAATACTTTTTGATATTATTTATGTTTATCAGTCCTTTGGTGATATATTATAATACATCTATCAAGAACATTTATGACTTTTTTTATCCTATGTTTATTTAGGGTTTTCTTATTTGGGCACCATTTCTCTTCTCTTTATTTCCTAATGATTCATGTCTTATAAGCTAAAAATATAAAATTCATGAATAATAGTTATGGTCATTGATATGCAGGGTATGATCTTCTATTTTATTGATCATGTTATCATACCCTTATGACCATGATTATGCTTATATGTCTCCCTTTCTTCCCCTTACTGAGAATCTGAGCTCATCCCTTTTTATGTTTCCCTCCCTAATAAGGAAAGATATGTATTATGTTTTATGCCTATAAGAAGAGTTATAGTAAATATGATCATAGTGTGAGGTAATATAGCTAACTTATGTATCAGTGTCTCTGTTTCCATGCTTCCAAATGCAGTAGACTAATATATTCTTGGAGTATTTTTTTATAATGTGATAAGTATTCATAAAAAGTGAGGTAAATTTAATGTATAAAAAGTGAGATTCACTATATTTGGTATTAGAAAAAAGTTTTAGTTAACCATTAGAGGCTATAATGAGAAATAATTAATAAAAACCTAAGGAACTGTCTAGGGGTATGTCAAAGGATACCAAAAAGAATATGAAAATGTATTAAAATTTTGGAAAATTATTGATTGAGTGGTTTTGTAGAAATACATCCCTGTCTAGGTAATAGAAGTGTATGTGGATCTAGAATAGACGTAACTCAGAATAACAACTCCGAAAATATGTTCTAGTCATGACTTTCTGTAATCTGGTAGACAACAACTGGCCATGCTACACACCTGGTTTAACACAGTATTGGAATATGAATTGGAAAATAAAAATCTATTCTTGAACCATCAAGAAGGACATAAATATAAATTGGATATTAATAATTTAAGATAATTCTAAGGTTTCAAATATTAAGGAAGGTATCATAATTGATTCAGCATATAAGTGGTTTTCATGATTATGTGATTCTATATTATGATAATAATTTCTTTCTTAATTATTCATATTTTAATCAATGGAGGGAACTGTAAGGATCTTTATTAATGGTGAATATAATAGAAAATATATTGATGAGTAGTCAAATGTGATGATCATTGGTGTGAGGGATTTTTTTAAAATTCACGACAAATTTTTAAGGAACATGATCAACAACATGTACCTTAACCAACTCTTGGACTCACCAATGAAGAGAAGGAAATAGATCACTGAGAGTTTGGGTTATAGAGACCATGGAGAAAAGAGGATTCAGTTTCATTTGGGTCGAAAATGTGGATGAATTCATCTATGATAATTTCTAAGAGGATTAAGAAGATTTTTTTACTGTTGAAAATACATACACAAAGCAAGTGACTGCAAGAGAAAAATGAAGAGTTCAGATAATGAAATGGGCGACAATATTGTGTTCCCTAAGAAATCATCAAAGGTTAAGTGTTTTAAGTGTGGATTAAATGGTCATTATTTATCTCAATCTATAAAGATGCATTCTCTTGAAGAGAATCAAGAAGGTGGTGTGAGTAATGGTTACATTGATGATGATGACGATGCTAAAAATAAAATTGAAAGGAATGAGTTATTTAGTAATAAGATGAGGTATCCTTCTTGTAGAGTATAGATACATTATAATAATCAAAAAATTATATATTTTCTTTCTAGAATTCAGTTATATGAATGATGAAATATAAAAGTATTGTTATTTTTACGTTTTTAGTTGATATTTATATTTTTATATTGAATGATCCATATGGATTGGGAAAGTAATTTAATTTCATGGTGATTTTTTGAAAAACAATGTAACCCTTAATATATTATATATGTTAAGGTATTGTGGTTTGGATAAAGAATATCAGATATGAATAAGTAAATTGGACTTTACTGGTCACCTTTGAACTAATTTAGGACTTGTTGACATGTGGTTTATGATATCATTGACGAGGTATAATCTAACAACACTGCTCTTTATTTAATATTTAAACATGATTTATTACAAAAACATTCAGTTAATACAACTCAATAGATAATTATGTCTAGTGTTTGTGGGTCTTAAGAACATTACATTACAACATAAATCATGAAATACACATCTTTATTGAAAAATTATTTTACATGACCACAATATTATTTTGTACTTAGCATTGCATGAGATTACGTGAGGGCATACATTAGAAAAGGGTGATCTATAAAGCCTAGTAAAGGAGTCAATAAGAAATACCATGAAGAATAAAATACATTTTAGGAAATAAGCATATCAATGGAGAAGAAGAGAAACCTAAACATAAGGGAATGATATAACATGACTACCATAACATGGAAATGATGAGGAAACATAAAACACTACATTGTTAACATAAAAGAATCAGGTAAACCCTTTCCCAACATATTGGAAAAAAGTAAAATAATGGAATAAGGTAAACCCATGTCCCAACATGACGTATCATTATACTAAACATTATTCAATGCATTGGAGCACTATCAGGACACACCATTCACAATAATTTCAATCCCATGCTTTTTTGTGACACATAGATCATATAACATGGATTCTTTCAACATCATCATCTATTCCACAATCCTTGAATGTAGAGTTATTACAGTTATGTATCTATTTGATAGGTGTTTTTCATAAAGGTGAAACCCTTGATAGAAGAATGGGTATGGTATTCACTATAAGTGGATATTGTCATGGAAAATCACGGTGTAATTTTGTCATCATAACTGGGTCATAAGGAAATTAATAACTTGCGATGATGAGAAATAAAGGGGTCACTCATAATTCATACATGAAATCGAAGGTAAGGTTATCATGGAGCATAATATACCAACATATGAAATGGAATTTAGATTCATAATATAAAATATGTTCATGAAAGGAAATGAGAATTGATAAATCCCTTACGAAACATCGTCATAGTAACAGGTGTACATGAGATGGATTAATGAGAGAGAAAGATGTCTCTCATCATTCAAACATAATAAGGGCAGTATTGGAAAGGTAAAATAACATACCCCAAATTTTTTAATTGAAAATAAAATTATGTAACCATATAAGAAAACATGTATAAAAATGAGAAAGGAAAGAACCCCTATGAAATTTCATCATAGTAACATGCGCACATAAAGGATCATGGGAGAGATAATTGAGAGTGGAATGGGATCTCAACATTTGTAAATCAAATGGATACTAATGTTGATATTTTATGACATATCCCAATAAAGGAAAAAAATAAATTAATATACATAACATAAAAGGAATGCCTGATAAAGAAGGATGGTGGATATTCCCTTACTTGGATGTGTGATGCCGAAGGATCAGGGAGGCTTATTTGGAGATTTTGGAAACCTTGAGAGGACTCTATCTTGCCATCCCATACGCCAAAGGGTTCGGACTTGCAATGAGTATCTATGGAGTAGATAATGCGGAGACTATACACTCATGATAAATGTAGAAAATATGTATATCAAATAATAAATAACATACAATAGTAGAAGAAGTAATAAATAAAATATTGAGAGGTTGAATAATTATAATAACAACTAAATAAAAAGTAAAAATTCGAATGTAAAAAAATGCATGAATGACCGGATGATGATAAAAAACTAAAAAACAACACATATAATAGGAAACCCAACATAATTAATTACATGAATAAGTAAAATAAATAATGACCAGATGGAAACTCCATGAGATTCATGAGATCCAGCTCACTCATGTGCTCTTAACTCCCAAGTACATTCATGAAATAACAATCAATAATTCATGGTCCTAAGAACATGATATCTACAAGGTTTCCCTAGGGAAATGGCTGCTCGAGGAAGGTGTGAGATAATATATCAATAGTCCAACACCCATGGTTTCTACAAAATATCTAGTTCATGAATATAATGTAATGAAGTGTACAATTATAATAAACAGTAAGCAATGATAAAAAATTAAATATCGGTCATCATAGGATCCATCTGAACATCTGTCTAATTCTAGCTGCTTCTTCTCATGGATGGAATGAGTGTCTGATCACTGATTATATATATATATATTATCAATATAAATATAGTATAGTTATATATTTCATACACAAATATGGACTAAGTACATGTTGAATTAAGTGGCCATACACCTGGAATACAAGCAGTTGGTTGGACCGGGTAGTAACTCAGCCATCCATAACTAGTTTAAAAAAGCCTATAAGATCCCACATATAGTAAAATCCCTCTATATCATAATGAGTGGGAGACTCCAAGCTCATCACTTGATATAGTGAGTGTGTCATTATGTCATCACGCAAAAAAAATGAGTATGTACTCACTTCATAACTTATAATAAGGGATTTGGTGTGTCATGACCACCCTCCCAATAGGGTCAATAGTGCGAGACATCATGCTCAAGACCAGATGAAACGAAGACTAATATCGTAATGCAAAACAGAACCCTTAACATCATTTGAAACCCCATATAAAGGTGTAATCATATTTATAATACAAATAATATCAATTACGCATTACCTCTCATGCTTCATATTCATCACACCTAAATATAAAAAGGGAATAATAATTGAAATTAAACCATGTACTAAAGCATGAAATGATAGTCATGGCCACTAAACCCTTTATAATTCATTTCACTTAAATCATTTAATTCATTCATGTAGGTAAAACATTAATGTGAAACCCATTCCATTTAACACATGTCATTTAATCAATTGAAATATGGTGGTTCATTTTATAAGGCTTAAAGAGGCACTTAGATGGTACCATTGTTATTTTGGAAATTAAATACATGGTTAGATACATTTATATGTTCATAAAATAAATTATGAGGATCCTTAGGTTAAATAAATTTTTTTCTAGAATGAGAAAAACTCCATTAATGTACATTAATATAGCTATTTTTATAAACATTACTTATATCTTATAATAAATAACGAACTGGAAAAGACAAATTCTATAAGGCCATGCATGATTTAAAACCCTAATAACCACTTTATAATTTAGAATACATTATATTTCATATAATGGGTTTTATTACAAAATACGACATTATTTATCAAAAAAATAATTTATCACTATTAAGAATCACATTCAAGTATATTAACACAATTAAACAAAGGAATCATTTTATGAAAAACAACCAAAAGTGGAAAACACTTCACAAGGTTCTACATAGCACTCATGAGGTACTATAATTAATTGAGAAAATAAATATACATGGTAATTACATTTCTAATACAAGAATAACACTTATAAGTTATTCTAGGAATTTGATTAATTAATTACGAAGGTAAAATTCAAGAGGGAACACCCATGAGGTGTTTGTATTAGTGAGTGGAATCCTCAATTTACAAAACAAATGATCAAAGGGGGTATCACAAGGTGAATTTGAAAATTTTAAAACAATAAATTCATTTTAGATTTATGCATGAAAAGTGCGGATGCGCAGCACAACAATGATGTTTATTAATCAATAGAATCTTGGGGAAAATCTATAGAATGCCCATATCTTGCTGAGGATGCTCTACCCATCCACTATCAACTTTTTATTTGGTTTGGTTTGGATGAAATTGAATAAATTAATAACCTCCCAAAAATGGGTAAAATGGGATCACATTATAATAGTATGGTAAATAAGAAATTAAATACAAGAAGTATCAAGATTGGAAATGAGCTTTCCAAGAGGAATACATAGAGACCAGCAAAACTAAATACTATCATTGGATGAGGGATATCTCTCAGAGACATTGGTTAGCTAGGGAGGAGAAACCCATGATAGATAAGAGAGCCTCACATGACTGGAGGACAAGAGGAAAAAGGAAAAAGAAGAGGAGTTTTAAAAATTTAATTTCGGGAAAGGGGGGTAATTTAACCCTCAATATTGGGTCTCATTGGTTGCCAAATTTTGTGACAATCATAAAGATACCTCTACTTATGAACCCTACCTTGAGAGGTATACCTGCATGACATTACATAACCATGTACCAAATATGAATTAAACAATTCATACACAATTCCCAATCGAATCTAAGTTTGTGGTTTATGAACATGGTTTGGGAATGAGTATGAATCCTATGTGGATCACTTTTTCTCCCCTTCATATGCCAAATGGTTTCCACTAGTGGGATGCAGATTTTAAAGAAAACTAAGATCCCTTATTGGTCTATTTAAAAGTTGATGTTTTAGGGATCGGTGCTTTCGAAACTCAATAGAGAAACAAACGTACCCCTTGGGCCTTTAACCATGTCTAAAAACAATGAGTTTAAGAATTACGACTCTCAAAATTATGTTCTGAAGATCATTTTAATGAACAAACCACCCACTAAATGAAAAAAATTCTAATTCCCATTGATTTTTACCTTTTCTCAAAACATGGGTCAGTAAAACCTACCAACCATATAACTAATCATCCCCAAGAAGACTTGGAGAATGAAAGAAGCACCACCCATCCTAAAAGGGTTTGAAGTATCATTCAAACGGTCACGTTGTGTTTTTAAATTCCCAATGAAGCTCTAATTCTTACCCAAGTGTTCGACAATTAAACCCTGAAACCCTGACAAAATGATCATTTTTCGATTGAAAAATCAAAATTCCATTTACCCTAGTCTATTTATCTAGAGACACAATCATGTTATTGTCTCTTTAAACATATGTTCAATGGTTCTCCCTACCATAGTTTTTCTGCATTATCTTCTAATCCCAGACAACAGTATGCCCCATCCTCAAAATTCCCTTATAATCAAATCCCGTCATTATTCCAACAACATTCCTGGCATTTCTTATTTAACAGTTGTAACAATATTTATTTGTGGCCATATCAAGGACCTCATTATAAATAAATTGTAAATTCATGATATTCATAACTAAAGATTGTTGTGCAATATTGTTTTGAAAGGTACAATATAAATTTTTAACACACCTGGATTAACACGACGATGTAATTGAAATGGTTATCTTATACAATATACATTAAAAAACAAGAATAAAAAGTGGATCCAATAAGAATGAAGTATCTAAAAAATGGATGGCTTAGAAAAATTACATATTACAAATTGATCTACAACACCTTCATCCAAGGAATCATCAGTTTCCCACAAACACATTCACAGAAGACCATACATATCCTCCAATAACATTTCCTAAAAAATCCTTAACATTTCCATTTAAAATATCATTTCCCATCCTGAAAAAGTGTGTAACCTAGATCCATCCCAATAGAATCGTTACCGTTTTTAGTATCACTTCCGAGCCCAACAACACATCTATGATAACCTCATATTCCTTTAACAAGAGTTTATAGAACTAACCTAGTTAGTAAATTCTCAATTTTTAAAAGTTAGTTGTTTTTATAAGGAAATTTAATCCAAATGAGATCATTGAGCAATCCAAAATTAGCATCCACCTGGTATTCATGTCATCAGGAAACATCTTGTGTTTAAGAATCTATCCAAGGTCTTCATACCGAGGAACCTAGGTAGCACTCAAGATTAATCATATCTTGATTAAAACCATGATTCCAGCATGAATCTCTAATAGATTTTGTTAATATAAAAAGTAACGATAAGGAAATTCCTAAATAGGTAAAAAACCAATCATATCACTAAATTTATTAACATGGTATATAATGACCAGGTTAATAAACACATAACGCACGTCATCAAAATCAGTAGGTAGCTTACAAATGAAACTACATGTCATGAAATAATTAGTACATGTGGATTACTATGTTACTATAATGATTCATGTAATTATAATTCCTTTCCATACTAAGACAATGGTAAAATACAATAAATGTCATAAATAAATATTCATCCGAAAGTTCTCCATTCACTCAAGGTGAAATCATAATCAATTATAATAGAAAATAACATGAAAAACTAGTCCCATCCTTGGAAACTTATACTTTTCCCTATGGGTGGGGTGATCACTCTCTGAAACATATATCTACCAAGAAACAACACTTTCTTAGTCTCCATCCTAGCTATTCAAAACAATTATACAAAAGGAAAAGAAATCTCGGATCCCACTTTATAACATCCCGACCTGGATGACCATCATAATAGGTCGTCGGACTGGTCGCCACATAGCATCAAGTGTGTCTCACCAAATGATGGGTCTTCCGAGTAATAGATATTGTATGTGGAGATGATAGTGGGGAGACTATACCCTTTTGATCATATTAGCGCAACAGTATATCATATTATAAATAATAGACAACAGTAGAATTAGTAATAAAATAAAGGAAATGTAGCAGAATAATAATAATAACAACTAAAACAAAATGACCAATTCCAATTTAAAACATTGTATGCATTTTTAGATGCTTATACATAACGAAAATAGTACACATATAAGAGTTAACACAACACATTACAGAACATGAAAAAGGAAAAGAAACAATTCATCAAGGGAAACTACACAAGAATATTGAGTTTGAACTGTTCCATGTGCTTCTATCTCTTAGGTGTAGCCATGACAACCCAATAAATAACACATAGTCATGAGAAAATAGGATATGCTCAGTCACCCCATTAAAATGGAAGCCTGGATAGGGTGTGAGATAAAATATCAGTATGCCACCACCCATAATGTCTACCCTAAATCTAATTATTAAAAATAAATTAAAGTAATGTTCATGTATAAGGAATAATAAACAAAGCGGAATAAATAAATACTGGTCAGCTCAGTTTCAATCAGGATAACTGGCTGATTCTACCTTCTAAGGTTCATGGCCTGAATGAGTGACTGATCAATAACTACATATATATAGTAACTATATATTGAATAGTTTTGTATTGAATCCATATAAATAGACCAAGAACATGTTGAAGAAATTGGCCATATTCCTTGAATACAACCTGCTGGATAGTTTGGAGAGTAACTCAATCATCCATAAATAGTAAAATTGATCCTATAAGATTTAACATAGTGTACAAGTCCTACATCTCTTAATAACTAGGAGATGTTATGCTTGTCACTTGAGATGGTAAGTGTGTATTCATGTCCATAGTCAAAAACAATGATTTTTCAGTCCATTCAACACTCATAACAAGGGGCATGGTGCATCAATCCCACTATTTAAATAATGTCAAATGTGTAAGATGTCATTCTCAACACTCGAATTAAAGGATCATTATACTATCATTCTTAACATAACCCATAACATTATTCATCAACCCTTTTCAAGTCATAAAAAAATTTATAACAATAATAATATCATTGAGGAATTACCACTCATGATTCATATTCATAAATCCCAAATATAACAAATGGAATCACAACTCTATTTAAAGCATGTACTAAAGAATTCAATGATTGACATGGCAAGTCCACCCTTTATAATTCATTTCATTTTAATCATTTAATTAATTAATGGAATAAAAACCATAATTGTGAATACATTCCATTTAATACATGTCATTTAATCTATCTAAACATGGAGGTTCATTTTACATGGCTGATAGATTCACATCGAGGGTACCAATGTCATTTATAAAATTACCAACATGGGAAGTTCCATTTATAAGTCGGTCCAAGAACTTTGGATGTTCCTTGGTTAAATAATCAATTATATAGAAGGAGGGAAACACTATTTAATATAATTAATAGATTCGATGTCCTAAAAATTCCATATATATAACAATAACAAAAATAATGGGAAATAACTAATTCCATAAGGCCAATCATGATTTAAACCCGTAATCACTACTTTATAATTTAAAAAAAATATCTCATTAGAGGGGTCTTTTTATAAAACATCACATTATTTATGAAATATTTAATTTAGCACTATTAGGAATCACATTCAAGAATCCTAAATCAATTCACCAAAATATTCATTTTAGAAAAAAAATTACACAAGTGGAGAAACCATCACGAGATTCAACGTAGCACTGAAGATGTACTATAAATAATTGAACAACTAACTACAAAGGGAAATTCCATTTTCAATCAATGCCGAATGCTTAGAAGGAATATGGAAAATTTTATTATTTAATTAAGATGGGTAAATTTATGTCAACACACCTAAGGGGTGTCCTTTGTAGAAGTAGAAATATTCTATTTATATAACAATGATCAACAGGGGTATCACACGATGCATATGAAAATTTTAGAAGAATAAATATTTTTTAGGTTGATTCACAGAAAAGGATAGTTCATGGTCACCAAAAATATTAATAAATCAAAAAAAAATAGGGGAAAACATATAGACCACATACCATATTATAAGTATGCTCTACTTGTCCAATATCATTCATTTATTTGCTCAATTTTTTAAGAAATTGAATAAATGGAGATCCTCTCTATAAATTAGGAAAAAGAGATCACCCCACAATGACATGGTAGGGAAAAAATTAAATATAGAAATGGTGTAGTGGAATTAATAGCATTAAAATAGGAATCCATAGAGCCCGATGCTGCTCGAACCTGAATTTTGAATGGGGAAATATATAAAATTTGAGGGTAGGCATGGGTGGAGAAACCCATGAATGGTAGGAGAGCATCATATGGAAAGAGTAGAATAACAAAAAGAAAAGGAGGAGGGGTTTTAAATGTTTCATTAAGGGAAAAGGGGTATTTCACCCTCAAAATAGGGTCACACATCTTGGCTGCATCGTTGGCCAAAACATGTGAAACTATACAGATCCAACTACATAATAATGCTACCTCACACGGTTGTCCTGCACATGTTAACCTAACAATGCACAAACCATGTTCTAAAAAATTCTCACACACTATCCAAATGGGACTAAAAACATGGGGTATTAAATCATTTTAGAAAACCATATGCAGCTCATACAGATCACTTATTCCCACTTTTAGGTGATGCATGGTTTTCACTGGGGGACAAATGGTTTCAGACAACCCGTTAACCCATTATAGTCTATTTTAAACATGAGGTTTTAGGTCTCAATACTCCCAAAACTCAAAAAATCATCTGAGGCACCCCTTAAGCCTTTAAAAAAGTCTAAAATAATGCATTTAATGGTTTAAAACTATGTAATTACATTTAATAGTTCTGTTTAAATAATGACCCATCCACTAAGAACCAAAATTCTAATTCCCATGGAATTATACCATATCTCCAAACACTATTTATTACATATGATCCACTAATTGAAGAATAAGGATTAAATCATTTGAAAATAAATTTTTTTACCTCCAATGCTTAGGTGACGTGAAATTCACACTAGTTATTTATCACATAGAGGGGGAAGCTGATTAGTGCTTGACATAGATCAAGAACATGAATTCCAAATAAGAAATTGATTTTATATAATAGGAAGGATTCAATAAAATATTTTTCAATAAACATTATCCCCGAAATATCTATATTGAAATGTATAAGGGGTTATACATACTAAATGAAATTAATGATGATTCTATCATTTTTTAAGATCGAAACATCACAGGGCTTGCATAATATGAATTTAAATTTCCATAAAAACCAAAATTAGGTGGGATGAATATTTAGTATATTAAATATAATAATATGAAATGAAATTATGATTCTAGACATTGAAAACTATGAATAGATTTTCTATTAATCCCTTAATGTTGATATGGGTATTGGTGACTCTATGTTGTGTTTTAATGTTGGATATGAAATGCATAAAATAGAGTTTAATTATGTTGGATCAACTGATAGATCACATGGAAGAAATAAAAACCAACTACTTATGGGTCAAAAATGCTGAATGAAACATCCAAAAAACTCTCTAAAGGGATCACATATGTGTTTCAAGTATGGAAAGGAAGATAATTAGTATAATCTATGTTGAAGGGACATGTATTTTTCCAGTAATACAATGTATACAATGAATATTCAGAATAAAACTCATATTATTCTCATGTGTTTTAACTATTGGGAAAATATACCTCATTCATGCCAATTCCCTATACCATGGGTTGTCATAGGAAATAAATAACAATAATCACTATTTCCTAGAGAAAAATGATGGGAATATTCTATCGATGCTACTAATATGGATCCCTAAACTGTTGTGCTGATAGTACACTATTAATTCATTAAATAATAAAGAACATACATTTTGATTATTTTTCTATATATTCATTTATGTCATGAATATTCAGTAGAAAATTTTAAACACCCACTGAAATCATGGAGGTTAAGTAATTTATGATAATATCAAGAAGGGAAATTATTTTTTCTCATGTATATAAGTCCTCTGTTGTCAATTCTTGTTGATCGAATCTCCTATAATATCTTTTCATACATTATTTATTAGATGTTGAAAAAATATTGTGATTGTATTGGCATTCCATATATAAATCCATCATCAACAATTAATAGATAGAGATCACTCTTCACATCCCAAGTCATCCTCTCATTATCTACAAGCCTATATAAGATAATGAATATCCTTTGGAATCTTATTCTTATGGATTTATACTTTTACGTTATGAGATAAAACATCTCTCTTAAATGATTGAGAAAAAATACAATCATTCTTGAAGCCAAGACCTTTGTGTGGGACAATACAGATGTATTTATTAAAGTGTTTCCTAATCTTCTTCTTAACTAATAATTTGATTAATCAATTGAAATTATACCTAGATATATACCCATATCCATGAATCCATATAGAATAGCCACCATTGAGTTAGATTAACTAATGATGTGGTTACAAGAGAATATATAAAAGGGTTTTATATTCTTATGTGCTTCACAGTGGGGTGTTCCAGTCCTCTTCATCACAAAGAAGGATGCATCAATTTACTACAACATTGATTATCATGAACTCATTAAAATAATGATAAATGACATGTATCCCTTTCTAGAGATTAAATAATTTTTTGATAAACAATGTGGAGACTAGTACATTTCTATGGTAGACCTTATGGGTGTATATAAACTATTTATTGTGAAGAAGGAGGATATTATCAAAACAGCCTTTAAAATAAGGTATGGAAACTATGAGTTCATAATGATTCCCTTCATAGACCATAATTCTTTAAAAATATTCACAGAATTAATGAAAATATTCTTTTGAGACTACCTCAAATAACTTTTAGAATCATTTATAGATTATATTATGATATACTCCAAAATTAATGTGAATTAAGATCATTTGAATACTATTCTAAACTCTTTTGAGTAAGGAGAAAGCATATGAAATGTATAGAAAATATGTGTTTTGGAATGAGGAAGTATCATTCATGCAACATGTGTTCACTAGTAAAAGGTTATATGTGGACCATTTTAAAATAAATCTATCTGATTAATGCCTTATACTAGAATATGTAAAGGAGATCAATAGTTTTTAGGACTATTTTAGTGTTAAAAATGATTCATGAGAGACTTCTCAATATTTTCAACCCAAACAACCATTAAAAAATTGAGGGGAGTGTTGTTTTTTGGACTAATGAATGTGAATAGAGGTTTAATTAATTGAAAAAGAATATTATCACTATGCTAGTAATCACACTACCCATAAGTGGGAATATTTTCATGGTATAGATCGATTCTCCAATGAAGGGATTGGGCTATGTACTCATGAAAAATGATAAAGAGATAGCCAATGCATGATCAGGAGTTGGATGATATTATCTTCACACTGAATTTTTTGTAATAGTGTATCTATGAGGAGAATTTTGAAATATATATAGATCATAATAGTATAAGATGTATGTTAACATATAAAGCGTTTAACATGAACCAACAGTGATTTTTGGAGTTGATCAAGGAAACTGACAAATCAATCCAATAACATATGTGGAATGAATATAATGTGTTAAATTTTAAAATTATAAAGGATCCAAATGATTTCTCAAACTTCCCTTTTATATAAGATAAATTATTATCAAAGAGTTGATGTGTAAATGCCGAAGAATATATATGTTATATGAATGGTTAATCCAGAAAGCTTGAAATTGATAAAGGATTCCAAATATTTGGATCATGAAATTATGTACCAATAAATCCCGAGGTAAAAAGAGATATTGAATGATTCACAAATCTCAACCTCTTTATCCACTAAGGGAGAATAAAGATGTATTGAGATCTATAAGGGTGCTTTTATTGAAAAAATATGAATAAGTAAATCACTGAATATACATAAATGTTCCTAGTATGTCATAAAGTGATGTTTTAATGGAATATGTCCAAGGGTATGATGAAACCACTTCCCATACATATAGGAAAATTGGAATACATCACCTTAGACTTTGTAACTAATCTTTTGAAAACATCTAGAAGAAATAATTCAATATTGGTTGTGTTGGATTTTCATACAAAGTCATATCACTTCATTACTATTATGTATGAGTTATCAATTAATAAAATTTTGAGGATATACATAAAATAAGTTGTAAGACTTAATAGAACACTACTATAAATTACATATGATTGAGATCTATTTTTTACCCTCATTTAAAGGAAAAGTATCCTACATGCTCTAAAAACTGGGTTGAACTCAAGGAATACTTATCACTAATAAATAGATACACAATATATGATTAATCTCTAAATAGTTGAGGAAATATTGGGACCATGGTTTATCGACTTCCAAAGAAGATGGTATCAACATCTCCTTCTAATGAAATTCTTATAAAATAAAAGTGTTCACTCAATCATCAAAATGAACCTATATGAACCCGTTTATGGGATGATATTTTGAGCACCTGTGCATTGGGATGAAGTTAGTGAACATTAGATTCTAGGAAAAAATTGCTCAAGGAAATGATATAAAAGGTCAACACCACTCATCCTTATATCATGGGAATCATAGATCCAAAAATTGTGTTATTCTTGTAAATAGAAGAGAGACCTAGAATATAAGAATATTGAAGATGTTGTAATATCCCAGACCTGGATGCCACTAAAGGGTTTCTTGATTCTGATTGAACACATGGCCTTAAACACATATCTATAAACACCTGAGGATTCTAACTAGCAGTAAGGGCCCTAGTTGCGTCTATGGGGGGACAATGACCTCTTAAAAGAGTGTAAAACAATGGAATATCAATGGAAAACAAGTAGAATAAGTGGTGAATCAATAAATCAATAAAAAAAATAACAGTAATAGATAAATAAATCTAGATGTAATCTAATATACAATATATGATGATACATGTTATGTTTCTTCAAAACAACAAAAACATGTATACGTGGATGGTGGAAAATACATTTAAACAAATACAAAAAGACTAAAAATTATCCATATAGCACTAGATCCATGGCTCTGTCATATTATCCCTTCTCTTTATCGGCTATCAAGAACTTGTAGTAGCAAGCTTTCCCTTATCCCAACCTGCAATCATATAGTCTATTTTGGTACCAATCAATGACCTAAATAGGTTGTGAGATAAAATCAAATTAGGGAACCAACCTAAGGTCTTACGCTATCCAGGAAATTAATATAAAATTATAATATTTTGCAGGAAGTAATAGAATTTGTAATGTAAGTACTAAAAGTAAACAACCTATTATGGTTAGATATCCCATTGAAACCCATCCTCTAATGACTTCTTTGGCCTAGCTATAATGATTCTGAATTAAATAATCATTCATGTTTCTATTTATAATCAAGTTCATTTAATTAATATGTCTTATTTGATTAATAATTCTTGAGACCTAGAAAATAGACCAGCATCCCCACTACAAACATGTGATAATAAGATGATGAAATTGCCATCAATAAGGTATAATTATATAACCAAATCATAGTTTGTGATTTGTCTTGGAATATGCATCATATAAAACATTTCACTCATTATTCAATTAAGTAATATATTCTGTTCATAAAATTCTTAATTTGGAAACTTTTTGTCTTTATAAATTATCATGAACCAAAATCTCCTAAGATTTTTCATTGCGATTCTCATCAGAACCCAATAATCACTATTGGTGTGGCATTCCATCACTTCAACTTGATTCTATCTAAGTCGGTCCCCTAAGGGATCCTACATATCACCCATGGAGTATACGATAAACATACCCTTTGGTCCATCAATGGAAATCCATAAGGAGTCCAACTGTCACTTGTGCATATAATAGTAAGCCCCCATGAGTCTGTTCTTGGAAATATATATATATGGAGTCTAAGTGTCACACCGGTGGTATCAAGGCAGTAGCCAAATTAGTTCATCCATGGTGTTCATATAGAAACTCATGTGTCACCCAAGTCATATAAAAAACATGCATTCATTCAATTCCATTTAATATGATGAGGTTAGCACAATGATCATTTCAATTAAACCTCAGCACAAAAGGTGGATATAGTCATAGGATAAGCTTAGAAGACTTACCCTTTAAATTATCTCACATGAAAATTTTATTTAAAAAGGAATCACATGATTAAAAATGTACTTACATAGAAAAGATAGGGTCATGGTCATCCATTTAGTTCTTTAATCAACTCAATTTACAATTTAAATTATAATTCAATTCATGTATTAAAATACCAAGGTAATGGTAAATGACACACATCAAGGGTGGACCAAAACATTTACCACCCATGGTGGTCTATTTAATTTAACAAGACAACCAAACTGGTGGTTCCAATTCTAGGACACAACCAATAATAATTTTACAATAGTCTCATTAATGACATATTTCACAACTATTCATTATAATCAATGATTAAGATCCATTTCAAGGGAGTGTCTCTAAAAATTGGTCATGTAGCACAAATAAATATATAAAAAAACATCATCTTTGAATGAAAAATCACGATAACACCTACAGTAGGATTGTAGTGGATATCTTGTCCAGTATAAGCTCTTAATTCAAATCAGTTAAAGATAAAAACAAATAATAATGGAGAAACCTAAAATAGGTAATATTATATTTCTCCTAAATAGATTATCTGATACCAAGAATAATGAGGAACAACATAAAAAGAGTAAATATCTTGCTGATGCTGATCCAATGCGACCAAAGATATTTGAATCTGAGATGTCATGAATGAATGTGAACAAAAACAACAATTCCACCATCAAAGGTGATAAAAATATCCAATGGATTACCATGAATAATATTGAAGAAAAATAGGTTTTAAATAAGAATTAATTGAGGTAAAATTGGTAAATTCCACAAAACTACTAGGCCACATGATTTTTTTGTATGGTTCTACAAAATTTTGTGCCAATTGTGTTCCCTTTTATATAGGAAGGGTCACACCAAATGATTTTCATGCTTGGTTTAAATAACTATGTGAAATACATATGGAATCCCATTGTAAAAAATGTAGAACTTATCACAAGAATATGAACCTGAAATCGCACAGTTTTTCGTACCTTACGGTCTATAAGAATTCATTTTTGAACCTTTCACAATTTTATGTAACCAAGTGGACAACCCCACACATGTTCTAGAAACTATTTCTCAGTCCTGTGTCATCCAAAAAGTTGGGTTTTGGATTCCGAACAGCCCATGTCACCCCTAATTCCACCATAACCTCTATGTGCATCTGGATTAAGCCACAAAATATGCATTAAAAATGATAATTGATGGAAATTAAACGCTTTTGTACCACAATAAAGAGATGGTTTCTTAAAAACATCCCCCATAATGAAATTTCTATCATACATTCCCTTATAAGGGTGTGAAGAACAATCATTGAACAACACTGGAAACTATACTCATACATCGGTCTCCCACTCCTAGGTCTCATCCAGAACTTTTTCATGCTACCATTGCATCTATATATGAGAAATTGAATGGCCTTATAGAACTTTTGTGCTACATTGTAAAATACCTAGAGTATTCTCCTCAATAGATGTATCTACATGTAGCTCAACATCCATAGGCTTAAAATAATGATATGTGTCTGAATGATAGTGGCATAATTGATATATGTGGAGGACTTCATGCATGGATCAATACCTTTAAGGTAACTATATCTTATTGGCTAACGACTCGACTCTCTCTAGAAACTCCAACAGACTAGAAAAATGTGGTGAAATATTTCCCCATCTCCCGAGCCTCTTATGTATTGATCTATATAAAACACTTAAAAATAACTGATCCTAAACCTTCAACTCTAGAGGTGATATGTTGAAATCAACATATGATTTCAATAGAGACTTTTTAGTACTCATCCTCTTCCGAATCAACTGTACCTACTCACTGGTCTCCTAAACAAGATGAGTTCCAATCATAACTACCTCTCGAGCCTCTAACCAGCATATTGGGGATCAAAATGTACTACCATAAAAATCCTCATAAGGATACATCACAATAGTAGCATGAAATATATTATTTTAGGTGAATTCAAAAAGTAGTATGTTTCACTCCCAAGATCCCCCAAAATCCTGGATGAAAAAATGAATCTTATACTCAAGAACATGTATCCTGTTCTCTAACTAGATGTCAGTAAGATTGTGTTTTGATGAGTTGAGAATCACCTATGTACCAAACACCCTTTGTAACGACTTCTAGAACCATAAGGATAACCATGCATCCCTATATTAAATGACTGTATACAAGACCCCGTGAAGTTGAAAAATCTCAAAAAGATAAAACAACCCAACCAAATCTACTAAAAAGGTATCCTAGATAGGTAAGAAATGAGAAAAATTTGTATTCCACTGAAAAACAACCCAAACAACATCATTAACTCATGGTGACCTCAGTAGACCTATCATGAAATCCATCATGATTTCATCCCCTTTCCACATGGTAATGGGAGGCAGTTGTAAATGTTTGGCTTATCACTAGTGTTCTGCCTTCATTTAATGATAGGTGTAATATCTCATTAAAAACCAAGCAACATCCATTTTATAACCCAACCAATAGTATTAGTGATTTAAATCTTGATACGTGACACCTAAGTCTACTTCCAAATTTTATGCAAGGAAATCTCACATTGTATCTACACACATATTTTCTAAAACCCATACGTGACTATTTAATCACAGAATTTCATCCTCACCTATAGTCTAACTCGGACTAGGTTCATCACCTGCCCCACTCACCCATTTGAATAGTATATAAAAATATGATAGTTTCCTCTTCCTCACTCTATCAATCAAGGTAGAGGTCACATATAAGGGTGATAGAAAATTCTACCCTCACCATATTTGACCTCCAAGTGAATCTTAGAGAGAAAATCCATAAAATTAAACATACTACTAGAAAACCATGATCCCAATATCTATGTCCTCTAGCTTAGTGCATCAACCACTACATTTCATTTACTAGTTTTAAAGGAAATCACAAATTCAATAGACTTTAGGTTTTTATCCAACCATCATTGCCTCCGATTTATATCACATTGTATAAATATGTACTTGATGCTTTAATTATCAGTGTACACCACAAAACTCTCTCCATGTCTGTAATGTATCCAATAATATAATGCATGAACAATTTCATCTAGCTCAAGATAATTTGTTGGGTTGTTCCTCTCATGTGTTCTCAATTGTCGAGACATCTACGCCATGAATCTACCACATACATAAGAACTTCTTTAATACTGATAACTGATGTATCATGGTAAATAGTTTATCAATTTTTTGGTTTGGGAAATATCATTATTGATTCTAAAGTCAATCTCCCATTTGGATATTCAAAGGTATAATTATAGGAATCTGACCACATAAAACACACTACCTTCTTAGTCCAGCACCTAATTGGTGGTTTTAAGAGTTATAAGTCCTATATAATGACCCATTAATAACTATAAAGCCCATGAGACTCCATACCTCAAAAAATTATTGGGATATCCTAGGAAACTATGGCTCTCACCTTCCCTAGGTCAATTTATACTTTTGTATCTAAGGAAATGTGACCTAGGATGTGAATTTGATATTTCTAGAAGTTTCACTTTGTGAACATAGAATATAATTGATCATATCTCAGTGTATCCAATATGAAATTTAGATATCTAACAAGGTCATGTAAAGTGTGATAATACATTGATATATACTCCATGAATACCATGACAAATAACTCCATAAAAGGATAGAAAAAATGGGCTATTTGTTCCATGAAGACTAAAGGTACATTGTTGAGACCAAATAACATAACCAAATACTCAAACAGAATATTCCTTCCACAAAAAACTGTACGGGGTAGGTATGATTGTATAACACACAACTAATGATAACCTAATCTCAAACAAATCTCTTTGATGACCTAATCTCTATGGATCTGATCGAATTAACCATCTATATGATGTAGAGAATATCAATTCTTAACCATCAACTAGTTAAATTTATGGTAATTCACATATAGGAAAAGGGTACCATTAACATTTTTTCACCAAAGGAATAGAGAACCCCAAAGGTAAGTACTAGTTTGGATAAAACCCTTTACCAATAAATCCTACAACTACATCTTAAACCCCTATATCTTTGTAGAAGTTATCCTATAAGGAGTAATGGATCGCAGTGTAGCTCCATGAAATAGTTTGATAGAGAAATATACTTCTATGATAAGAGGTTTTCCAACAAAATTCATTCGATAAGACATCCCTAAAATGATTAACCACTTTATGGGAAACATCCAGGCATGTTCTATAATCACCCAGAAAAAAACTCGCAATATGGGATGTAATTTCACCTATCCAAGAATTCCCAGGTCTAGATTGGCTCAGCTGCATATCCCATTCACCCTTTGGAATAAAATATCCTCTATTTGGTGATGTAAACCACACCCTTTAGGGATATAAATCATCCAATTAATAAAAGGGAACCATCCAATCCTTCCTAGAAATGATGTGAAAACCTACAATCCTATGGAGAAAGAGGTTCCATTTGAAGTGAATCCCTCCAATCTCAAGTGGAACTCCCTTCACTGATGCACATTCTCTATTTTAATCCCCAATGGAGAATCATGAATCATTATTTAATTTGAAAACTAAATGTTTAGCCTAATGATCTCCAAAATAAGCATATTTATAAAGCTATGAGAGGCCCCTATCTTTAAAATAGTAGATTCTAAATTAGAAGCTACTATACTAGTACGTCTCAATGTTTAAGGTTTGGGATTCTTCTCATCAGGTGATAGTTTCACTATATATGTATATTATAATTTGAAGCCCTATTATAAAGACTATCTACCCTTAGTAGATCAATTCTATTGTCATTGCATGTTTGGGCTCTGAATCCATAGCGATGACCACTGCCACTGCCTGGTCAGCTATTTGTACTACAACTCTCTTCCTGATGAGAAGATGTAGACACCCTCATACATATAGAGCGAGTGATTACCCAATTTCACTTGATAACAGTGGAAAAGTTCTGTAAAATCACTAATGATGACCCATCTTTCCACTTGATCGACACTCAATTGGGTCTCTCATGCAATGAGGTCTCATATGTTCTGGTCTACCATACCGATGACATCTACTAGCTTCATGTGTATAGGGTTTGGTTAATAATGTCACCATGGGGAAGCTACCCAAGAATCTTCCTACTACTGATCATTGTAGAACCATATCAAGATATCGAACCTTCCAAGATCACACAACTAGAATCCATCAGGTATAGCTCAGTGATAACAACTTTATTCACTATTCAAAAAATGGTCTTCAGTGGGAAGACATTACACCAAAATCTGATGTCGTACATGAGACCATCCCCAAAACACTTAGAAATACAAAAAACATCACCCATCAGAATAGGTGTGAGGAAATAATGATCTGTAAAACTGGATGAATAATCCATAACTGATAACACATCCTACTCCATGTGTGTGAACTCTAAGGCTTTATCGGCCCTCAAAGTATCATAATAAAATTCATCATATAAGGCCAAATGAAAATCACTCCAAGCTATCTCTCGGTGACTATCTATCCTAGTAAGGACATCCCAATATCTCTTGGTGGAATCAGACATCATATATGTTGCAATATTTACTCTACTATTGGGTTGTGTCTTTATATGCTCAATGATATATAACATGGATTCTATCAACGAGTCTATATCCTATGGTCCACTATAACATGAAAACATGGGAAGATACTACTAATGGAACTCATGTGTCGACACTTCCATAGTTGGGGTATGTCGTGGGGAACCCTAAACAGTCTCCATGAATCTCATAAATCGTTCAACGAACTATTCATCATCACATGTGTGTTGTACTAATATTTGTTATATAGCTAGAACATAAAGAGGATCCCCCAGTAACCCCTGGCCCATTACCTCTAGAGTGTGGTTGTATCTACCCTCCTAGCATATGACTGGAGGATTTCATGGTGGATTTTCTTTGGAATTCCAAACACACACCTCATTAAATAACATTATTAATTTTCTTTTCTCAATTCATAGATATTGAAATAGTATATGTACAAGTCTTAATATATAATAACCCACCCTTCTTCTTGTTCATAGAGTAATGTCCGGGTGACACACAAATCATAAAAAAGTAATAAATAATTCATGATTGTCAATACTATGGTTAGGTCTCAGTCATGTTCTATTCTATAAACAATTTTTGTTTTCCACATTTTTCATATGTTAATTTCAATTATCTCACAATTTTTTTACAAATGCTGAATCGAATAGGTCACTTATTTTTTGATTCATATGGTCACATACTTATCATGAACCAAAATATTCGATCCACCTAATACATACCATAATACGTTCCGTAATATTTATCACAATAGAAGGTATAACTATAATGAGACATAATAAAACAACATGGAATAAAAAATCCATCCTATATTGTATGGCATAATTCATGGTATGCAATTCTTATAAAGTGTCTAAAATAAGGCATAAGATGGACTACCCAAATCTCAACTAGTTTCAAAAAAATTGAACCAAAAATCACATCAGTAAAAAAATACAATTCAAGTTCATCACCCAACAATTGAATAAAATCAACTATAATAGTGAAAATCTATAATACATCAATTGAATTTAAGGTAATTTGTATTTTTAATGTACACTGGTTTTCAATTCCCATGCACAACTCATTACAAAATTCATATTCTTTACTATACCTATTTAATTTCTAAAAATAGTAAATGAAACTATAATAGACATCTGATACCAATTTGTAATGTATTCGACCTGGATGACACTAAAAGGTGACCTGAACCTGGTTGGCCTCTTGGTCTCAAGAACATCTTTCCAAACTCAGATTTAGATAAATATTGAGGGCCTTAGGTGTGTCTATGGGGATATTATGACCTCTTATAATAGTGTAACAAACCATAATATAAATAAGAAATAAAGTAGAATATGTAGTGATTCAATTAGATAATAGAAAAATGATAGGAATATGTAAATAAAGCTAGTAGTGATCTCATATAATAGAGATTATGATACAATTCATGTTTCTAAAAAATAGTCAAAATAGGTATTCATGGAATGTGTACAATACAAGTAACAAAATACAAAAAACACTAAAATGTATCCAGCTAGCATCACGACCCATAGCTCAATCATGTGATCTCATTCTCGTAAGCACCAATAAAGAACTTATAGCATGGGGAATTCCCTTATCCAAACCATCAATCATATAGTCTGTTCGGGTACAGATCACCGACCCAAATAAGGTGTGAGATACAATCCCAGTAGGAAATAGTCCAAAGATATAATAAAATTATGTTAGTGAATATATAATAATAACAGTGTTCAAGAAGTAAAATAATGTGTAAAGGAACTACAAAAATTAAATAACCTATAATGTTCAATGTTACCAAGGACACTTGTCCTTTTCTAACTTCTTTTTTTGTTTCCAGAATTTCTTTGAACTAAATAGTCAATCCTATGTCAATTTATAATAATGTTCATTTTAATTAATCATCCTAATTTGATTAATAAGACTCAATTACTTGATAATAGACAAGCATCTCCTATATATACAAGTGATAAGACGATGCTTAAACTGGCCATCAATAAGGTATAAGTTACTGACCAAATCCATGATTGTTCTTTGGCTTTTTAGATGCATCATATAAAACATTTTCCACATTATTAAATTATATGCAATATCTCTTAATTGTCATTAATTATTCGGATTCTAGGAATCAAACAAGGTGTATAAAGAAACAAAACCTTAAAATTTTTTCCATGGTGATCCTCCTTAGGACCCGAGTATGACTCTAGTTGTGGTAGGACATCACTACCACTCGATTATGTCCTTATCGATCCACTAAGGGTGCTTAAGTATCACCCATGGCATATATGATCAACTTCCCCTTTGATTACATTATTGGAAATCTATAAGGTGTCCATGTATCAGTCACGCATATAACAGTAAGCCCCATGAGTCCATCCCTGGAAATCTATATAAGGAGTCCAACGGTCACTCACGCATGAGCAAGGTAGTATCAAAATGAGTCTATCACTACAGAAAATTGCCACTTTAGAGGGGGTTATTTTTGAATTTAGATGGGGTAATAAGCCCTTTTAAAGAAATTAGCGGTGGTTGTGAGGAATTGCAACTAAGTTTCCCACCTGCTGTCAATAGTGATGGTTTTTAGCAAGTTTTGATAATTTCCTTGTGACCTTAGCGGCAGAAACATTAGAGGGGGTTTAAACCCCCTCTAACATTGACTTAAATTCACCCGAAAAGCTTGCGTTTGAGGGTGTTATTTCTGTAAATACCACTATATGAAAGGCATGAGGGTTGGATGAAAACGCCCCTAAAGCATGCCATTTTTTAAAAAAATATTATATTTTAATTTCTCTCTACACTACCTCTCGTTCCTCGCTGTACCCATGCTTTTTCCCATTCCCCATTCCTTGGTATCTCTACGCTCCACTCCCTCCCATTACCTATTCCCCATTCCAAGCACTCCCCTTGCTCCCCATTACAGCCCCACCCTCCCTCAATTTCCCTTCATCCTGACCCCAACCTCCCCCCATTTCCATTGATCCCGACCTTGGCCTCCCTCTCCTTCCCCCCGATCCTAACCTCCCTCCTGTTTCCCCCAATCCTGATCCCATCCCTATCATGCCTCACATTTCACCTAATCCGGATCCCAAACCTATCCTCCCATCATGGTGATATACCCACCTCGTGCTACCTCTATTTACCCATTAGGGAGATATATAGAAAAATAGAAGAGGTATGATTCGAACAAAGGACCAAACAGAACAAATACTACAGTAACCAAAATTGGCTAACCACATTGGCAAACACATCTTGTTTTCTATGTTACACATGAATGTATTTAAATATATTTAACTTTTTAATATAATAAATACTATTAGAATAATATATTTAAATACATTTAAATAATAATAATATATATTATTTACTATATTCATATTTTTATGAAATTATATATATTCGATATTATATATTTATATATCACCTAAATATATTACACAAGTATATATATATATATAGTTCTTATATATATGTGTGTGTGTGCTATAACAATAAAATTATTATTTATTATTATTTTTATTACATCTATTTTTTAATCTATAAATATTAGAGGTTATGTTTATAAATGGTATTCATTTATTTAATGATTTATATCAAACCCATATTATATTAAATACATTTCTATTATATTTTATGTAACTTATTTATATACATAAGTATATATATATATATATATATTTCTTAAATGAATATATATATATATATATAAGTATTTACTCAATATATTTAAATAATTGCTTTAAAAATATATTTATATAATGTCCTTAACACATATATTTATTATTATTTATATTAATATATTTACTTATTTCTATAAACTATATAATATTATATCAAATTAATATATTATTATATTTATTATTATATGAAATAAAATTTATACAAATATTAATATTATATGTAATTAAGGTTACATATAATAATATTATATTTTATACAATTAATATTATATTATATATAGTTAATATGTATATTATATATAATCAATATTAGTTGAAAAACAATTTATTCAAAAATATACTTAATATTATATGAAATAAAATTTATTAAAATATTTATATAATGTATTTCAGTACATATATTTATTATTATGTATATTAATATATATTTTCATTTTAATAAATATAATTATATAATATTGTGTACATTAATATTAATTTATTTGTATAAATTCTATTTTATATAATATTAATTATATATAATATAAAGGCATAAACCTATTATATAAAAATATATTAACTATTATAGTAATATAATTTATAGAAATTTCAAGCTTGGGTTTTTATGTGATATGTTTAAAAAAATTATATTTATATATATATTTATATAATATGTCTATGATTTTATATTAATAATAATTAATATTATATAAAATACAATTTATAAAAATAAAAATATTTTAATAAACATAAAATTATAAAATTATTTTTATTTATAAATATAAATACAATGAAAAACAAAAATATAAATATTTTATATAATATGTTCATATAATGTATTTAAATACATTTATATATTGTGTTTTAATTATATATAGATATATTATGTAGGTTTATTTTTTAAAACTGTGGGGGTTCACAACCCTGGTTAATCTTTTAAATTATAAAGGTATTTGACCCCCCCCCCCCCACCAAATTAAATGACATTAGAGGGGGTTTTAGACCCCCTTTTAATTACGAATGTTGAGTGGGGTTTTGAGCCCCCTCTATTTTAAGAAGTTTGTGGTGGTTTTTAACTCCATCTAATTTAAACACAATAGAGGGAGTTTTAGACCCCTTTTAATTTAGGAAATAATAGGAGGTTTTGAACCCCCACTATTTTAATGTATTAGAGAGGGTTTTCCACCCCCTCTAATTTAATACATTAGTGGTCATTTTGAACCCCCTCAAAAATCCAACTGGGTATTAAAAAAATATTCTTAAAATTTTAAGGGGTTCAAAACCCCCCTCTAATTAATGAAATTAGGGGGGATATTTAAACCCCTCTAAATTAGATGATTAGCTATGTTTATAAACCATACATCTCTATTTTTTTATAAAAAATGAATTTAGAGGGGGTTAGTAACCCCCTGTAAATGCGATGATTAGAGGGATGTGGTTGTATAGAACCCTCACTAATGTTACATAAAATGAATTTAGAGGGGGTTATGCATAACCCCTTCTAAATAACCCCCATAATGTACTATTTTTTAGTCCATCCATTTCATTCTTATAAGAACCCATGTATCACCCAAGGCATATAAGAAACATGAATTCCATCAATTCCATTTAAGATATCATGTTCAACACTGTGCTCATTTCGATTAAAACTCAACTCAAAAGGTGGATAAGGACATCAGATAATCCTAGAAGGCATACCCTCTAAATTATATCACATTGTAATTTTATCTAAAAAGAAAAACCCCAATTAAAAAAGAAATTACATATAAATAATGGGATCATGGTCATCCACCCCCTTCACTTAACCAACTCAATTTACAATTCAAATTATAATTCAATTCACCAATTGAAATACAATAGAAGTGGTAAATGAGACACCGTAAAGGTGACCCTAATCACTTATAACCCATGGTGGCCCATTTAGATTAGAAACACACCCCTAGGGATGGTTCCAATTCAAGGTCCACAACGAATCATCATCTATATATTGTCTCATTAATTAAATAGGTCACACGTACTCCCTATAAGAAAGGATTAAAATACTTTTCAAGTTAGTCGATCTGAAAAGTTGGAAGGTGGCACAATTACATTGAAAAAAAATTTGAATTTGATGGAAAAATAATGATACCACCCACTATTGGTTCGTAAATCATAGAACATCCAATATCAACTCCCGATTTGACTCAGATCAGGATAAAATTAAAGAACAGATGACAACACTAGGAATAAGGCATGTTATATGGCACCTAAATAACACCTTTGATACCATGAAGAAATGGTAATGATACAAAATGATGTAATATATTACAAAGGAAGATATAGTGAGACCAAAAAATTCATTAATCTAAGATTAGATGAATGAACATGATCAAAATCCCTAATTCCACCTTCAAAGGATCTCTCAAGAGCCCAGGGATTTAAACATATGAGAATGAGGAAAAATAGGTCTGATGTAAGAATTATTAATGTGAATATATTTTAATTAACCAAAACTACTAGGTTGTGTGATGTAGCCACACATTTGGACAAAAAATTTGCCAACAGTGGATCGTTTATTATATGAAGGGGAACGCTACATGGTTTGCACAGATGGTTTGACTAATCTTTTTCAAACCTTGTCCCAGCAAAATTTCAAAAACAATAGACATTCCCACGAAGATATGAACCTCTTGTCTCATGGGTTTTCTAACCATGTGGAATGTAGGACTCCACTATCTATCCTCACACTTCTTGAAGTTACAAAGCATCATGACCCATATTATTTCTAATAACCATGATCTCAGGTTGCTTCTTACCAAATGACGAGTTCTGGGCTATGAACAACCTGGTACACCCCTAATACCTTTATAAAATCTAATGTAAATCACATTAGGCCATAAAACAATCATTTAAACTTATAATCGATGGAAATTAAAATATTTCATACCTTAAGAGAGAACCAGGTTCTTAGAAAAGTGATCCTACACATATCTTCTTGGAAGAGAGTCCAAAAATTTGGGAAGAATGGAAAGCTATATCATAGGTACACCTAATAATTTGATATTCTTGATCACATTATAGATGTGACTTGTAAACTGACACAACCACCAACCATGTATCAAGTAAATGATGTGTTCCATGTACAGATCCCGAGGAATTACTCACCACATCTATCACATGTATTGATTTTGTATGTGTTACAATTGGAAAAAAACTCTATTATAAGGAGTTATATGTTAATATATTGGAATATGGGGACAAACTTCTAGACAACAAGAAAACTCATCTAGTAAAAGTACCATAGAAGAACCATATGAATGGGGTGTGACATGGGAACCATAAGAAGAAATGATGTAGATGTACACTAACTTTTTTTCTCCTAAATAAATAAAATGATATTTCTATGATATAATTTTTCAAGAGTGGAATAGTGTAATGATCTATAATTTTATCAATATAATTTCATTTAATTCATAATTTTGTCATATTATGTCATATAGTATTATAAAATACACATACTCCACATGATAAAACTAACAAAACATTATTATATGAATTTTAATATATCATTTAGATGACAACTATACCCTTAAGAATTTAAAATATTAAAATGAGAGAAAAAAAGAAAATTATATAATGAAAATATAAAAAATTGGATCTTCTCACCCCCCAAATAATATCACTCTTAAACTACATTGAAGAAATGAAATAGAATATTAGTAATGGAATATAATCATTTATATTAAACTATATATTATCTTGATATAAAATATATTTCAATGATAAATAATTTAAATATGAGGTATTTATATAATGTAGGTAACCCATATTATCATTATAAATATGATTTTTGGAATATTAATATGAATATTGGAATAGTAATTAGACCATTAGAGTAGTAATCTAGCCATTAAGAGAAATAAAAAGATTGTTAGAATATTATCCTCACTTATAGGAGTGTAAAATAATATTTTTTTATCATATAATATGAAAATATGACATATTTATTTCAAGATATATGTCAATAAATTTTAAAAAATGAGTACATAAGTGTTTCATTTTTTGTAAAACATGTATTTTTTATCTACATTTCTCTAAAAAATGAATCAAAATAAAATTTAATTTCATAAAATATATTCATAAAATAAAATTAAGTTAAATTATAATTATAATATAATATTATGATACCATAATTAATTTTTGAAACATTCATAAAATGATCACAATATCTAAAATGAAATTTTTCCAAAAACATAAGTTTTTTAATAATAAATTAAATATCACTAAATTATTAAATTATATTCATAAAATTGATTTCATTTTTTGGATAAAAATGTCAATAAATTATTAGGGTGAATGTTTTTATATTTTTCTAAAATAGTTGACTTTTTAGTGAATAGTGAAATATGGAAAAACATGATATATAACATTATATAATAAATGCATGAATTGATGAGGTATGAATGATTTAATAACCCATTAGTTCAAACTAAAATGTATTATTTACTGTATATGGTCACAATATTCATCACAATTAGTATTATTGATAAAAAATAATAAACTAGTGATTATAATATTTCAAAACACCCCTCTCATCCCATTATGAAAACCACGAATCAACACCCCTTCTCCTCAGACCTTCTAAGCCATGGATCATGCACAATTTCTATACAAATATCTTAAGAACCTATATCATCATCATCATCATTATATTTATGTTTTATAAAAGGAGAAAGAATAATCAGGTAGCAACAAATAGAGTATGAAACAATGGGTCAAAAGTAGTGTAACCCGATGGAATCCCCTCTAGTAAAATTAACCCCCTCATGTTTCAAAATGATCATCTAAAAAAAGAAGGATACTCACGAGTCTTGAGCCGCAAGAGATGCAAGATGATATTCTACGTTATTTTCCTCATGCCTGGTTTTTCTCAAGTGTGTGTTTTGGAGAGCAAGCCTCGTTATGCCCTAATGGTGTTTTTAATTTCTTAGGATATCAAACTAGTACCATGCATCAAGTTATAGAGAATCAAAGAATTAGTTTCTACTATTGAAATAAAAATTCCCCGCAGACAGAAAAGGCTGAGACTAGAGAGAAAGGAAAGGGCCTCCGCCTATCAAGAAGAACCTCAGTTATGGAGAGCAGTGAATGCAAAAATGACTGAGCCCCTAGAGTCATATACCACCCCTCCACCTCTCAAGGAACCTGAAATCCAAGACACATTTTTATTAAGATTAAAACCCATTGGAAGAGGATTCCATCTTACTCATTGGCTTCTTAATTTTCATTTGGAATATGTTACATGAGTGTCCATTTGTATAAAATGGAGACAAGAGGCTTCCCTCCATCTGTCGAGGAGCCTGACTAGTTCGATAAAGAGACTCCCTATTCTAGAAATGAAGGCCCTCCCAATATAGAGAATACCTCTCGTCTTCTTTTTGTTTCTAGATTTCCAGTGACACCAACAACCCGCAATCATGAGTGTAGTCCTAGCCAGCCTCTCCACACCCCAGTCACCTGATCCATGAAACTAGAAGATGAGGAAAGAGACATCAATCAATGGCTGATAGGAGAAGGAATTAAAATCGCTACATAAAGACTATACATATCCTTCCCATTATCCCTCAAAGAAAATATGGTTTGCAGACACCTATTTATGATTTTTGTAGTAGGAGAATTGAGACACCATGTAAATACCACATCTTAAGACATAATCATCTGTAGAAAGATAATTATTTATTAGCCTCAATGTAAGGATTTTGTACTACATTGGTATTCTATGGAACAAAAATATTGTATTACATCGATCATCTTATAATTGGGGATACATGGTGCGACAAAAGTCCTTAGTAGATATGGTTCATGAGCAGGAGGGAGTGAACACACACCTATATGGTTCCATATTCATTTCAATGTGATTGATGTTTCCTTATCAATCTTTTTCTTACACTGTCATGATGATGTTTGGAAATATTAATTCCTTTTGGAAAATGATATTATAGGATTGAAATCCGAGAAAACCATTAACAGTTCCCACTTAGTTGACAAGAAAGAAGGAAACATTTCCATCCAAGATAATCATGTGTATGTGGGGATGAAATGCTGAGAACAGGGAGAGAAACATGAACATGAAAAGAGACATGTTTTTTTCTTCTATTTCTGAGATACCTATATAAGAGTTTCAAATGGTATTTCCTAATAAGGAATGGTGTTCATGGATTTCCCAATCCATCTTTTTATTCTTTAAGAGGAGGGTGTCGACAAGACTATGGATGTTGATCTTGTCTTCCCATATGGAATTCGTCATCATCCCCCAGGAGGCCCAAATATGTTTTCTTTTAGACCAAAAATCCCATATAAAATGAGCAAGGATATTGTCAATATTTGTGATGAATCCTTTTAGGACCTTGATAGAAGAGAGGGCATATACTGAAGTGGCTAGAAAAACAATATTTACCAACACAATTCTTCCCCATAATGAGTGGTATTTATTCTTCTAGTTGAGTACTCTATCCATGATCTTACTAATAAGGTAATAAGAGTTGTGTATACAAAGCCTTACTAAGGAAATAGGGGAGACCAAGTAATTCATTAGAAATCGTACACTTTTCATGTCAAGGAAGATACATAGAGGGGCATCCCCACTGGATGCACAAGTTTTGGAAATGAATAGATTTATTTTGGACTTGTTGATGATATGTATACTCTAATGATAGTACTCATCCACCACCTTGATGAGCCCTTGAATTGATATCTCATGACATTAATGTAGATCGAGGTATCATCTGAAAACATGAGATGAGATATGGAGGGAATATTACACATTGTTTAGTATGGGAGAATCTATTCATTTCTCCTGCTTTTGTGGATGAGGTGGCAAAGAATATCTTGGGTGAGAATGAAGAGGTTTGGGGAAAGGGGTCACCCAGCCTTAAATCATAGGTTTCCTTGAAGAAGCCATGTGACTTCCCCATGAAATGAACTTCTATCCAAGGGGAACTAAACAATCAAAAGATGATGTTGGTTGACATGGGGGAAGACCATAACTAATAGAACCTTATTGATAAAAATCCATTTGAAACAGTCATATCCGTTGTTCATATCCTGTTTAATGGAAAGTTTTGATCCATGGGCCTTAGTGTTGTTGTCTATGACCATCCATTGAGCTAGTTGAATCACCCTCATAATTGAGAGGTCCTTCACCAATATATGTTGCTTCATGAAGATCCATCGTGTAATATGAACAAAATGCCTTTCATTGATAATTATTTCAAGTGTTTTGTAGGATAAATTACCCAAACTAACCCGAATTTTGTGAAGACTAGAGGAGCAATTCATGGTTTTGGGAAGGAGGATCAAAGATGTGTCATAAAAAACTCTCAGAAAGATACCACCATGGAAAAATCCTAGATTCCCTTGGTCCTTTCACACTTAACAACATCCCATGAGTCCCTATAGTATGCACCTAGAAATCCATCTGGCCCCAATGCACTATTCGCATTGAGGTTCCTGCCTACCTCATGAATTTTATCATATCCCAGAATATCCCCCATTAACTAATTATCCTCAAGGTAAACTTTCTTGTAGATAGATTCAATGGACTCCACATCACCTCTTGGGTAGCCATTAGGCTTGCAAGGGTTCATGCTAGTAATATGGTCCTTGAAGGAGTGGGCGACACTCCCCACCACATCACTATCATTTGAATAAGACCAATCATCAAACATGATGTTGGGTTGATCAATGCACTTTCTACCATTAATATATTCATGGAATTATGTGGCATTCCTATCACCCTCATTAATCGATTTGATCCATAAGGTCTCCCTCAACATGTGTTCTTATCCGAGGGCCGTGTCAGCTAAAATATCCTTCTTCGTGTAGAGTTATTAAAAAATCTGGTTGTCTAAGGACCCATCGAGGCTGGAATTGATCCTAAAAAAAGGAAAAAGAGTTGTTCATTATGGTGTATCTCAATAGATGATATTATGAAGTAATATTCTCAGTCTATAATTTTTAAATTCGTTTATTCTTCTAAATTGTTCTAACATCAGCCATCCAACATAGCATAATTACTACAATACTATAGTAATAATATAATTTTCAGTGTCAATGGAATATTATTCATCCATTTTGTTCTCTTCCCTCCTCATTCTAAAAAAATATTTTACAGATCATGGTGGATTCATTGCCTCCATGAACAACATACATCGTATTTATAAACTACCATCAATACTAGTTATAAAAATATTATTATAATTAAATATGATGAATATAATTATATTATAACTTGATTCCTGATTTTTTTAATTTTTTAATACCCATTTAAATAAATAAAACAAGTGTTGTTCATGATGTTAGATAAATCTATCAAAATGAACTAACTTCTAAATATGGCCGATTTTAAAAAATGAATCATCCCTATGTAAAAAATTTGTGGATATTTGGGAACTTGTTTACAAATTTAATTATATGTATTTAATTTAATTTATCTTTTTGAGTTATTATTCCATTTGATAAAAAATAAAATAATTATCGACAAGTGACCCGAATTTTGAACCAGGAAATGAGCGCCCTCGGAACAACAAACATAATCTTTATATCACATTTAAACAACACTCATCGAATATAATAAAATTTTATTAAATAAAATATAGATGAAAATTTTCAAAATTATTTTGTTAATGAATAAAATTTTATTATTCAGGATGTCAACAACATGTTTAGAATGATTATGCACATTATGTACGGTATCTCTCTGAACTACCGTGTTTTTTTTAGTTATGACATTTCCCTATATAACTTACTTTATCTCTCATTTATGTTATCTAATGATTATAATATATATATATTACATATATAGAAAAATAATTCTTCCATATTTTTATGGGTTTATACATACCATAATTTTATTTTTCAAATTCCTACTTTAAAATCAAACATGGTTAAGGGGAAATTTTATATCCCTTAATCATTTTATGTTACAATCCTTTCAAGTTCTTTATTACCATTAATTATTTCATTAAAAATGGAATTTTTTTGGATTAATATTATTTTACCTATGTATTTCTATGAATTATCAGTGTTCATTTTTTATTCAAATGAAATAATCCAATTACATAAAAAACTATTTTGAAAGTTCATTTTTATACCCAATTCTCTATATATATTCTCATGATGATTTTTAAATGAATAGAAAATTAAATACCCATTATTATTTATTCAGATTAAAATTTTGTAAAAATTAATTCATACTTATCTTTGTAATATTTATAAAATATAATTTGATTCTAATATGAGGATATAATATGATAATATATCTCTCCATGTGTAATTATTATTTTTATTCTTTACATTTGATTTCTATTTTCAGAACACATAATAATGTAAAATTTAGGATGTGTTCTCCCAAATTTCACTCCAATGTGCTTGGTAATGTTTATATATCATAAAATAAAATTAATGGTATTAGGGAGTATACCTAATCCATTATAGTACTCTTTCCACAATGCGATGTTGTCTTGGAAGTTATCCTTGAGATATGCTTCTGTCAAGTTTCATATTTTTTCCACATTCATATGTTAATATTATATTATAATTCAATTTTATTTATGTTATTATATTATATTATTATACACAAGACTTTACTTTTATGATATCTTTTTGTACTTTTAGACTAATATACCATGATTCATTATTATGAATATTCCCCCATTAGACTTTTTAGTGCAATTTTTTTTTATGTTTTCACCAAGTTATACTATTTAGTTTTCGGATTAAAAAGTGATTTAGGATCTCATTATAGAGATTAAAATAAATTCAATTTATTTTAGTTTCTAATTGATGTATTGTTCACCCTTTCTTTCAATGACATTGGTCCTCCTGATATTTGGGTTTTAATTATTGGATATTTATTTTAATAACCCCAATTATATTATGTGTAAGAGAATTGGGTTACTATAAAAATAGTGATGATTCTTCAAGGTCTTCCATAAAATATCTTAAATAGGTATTACACTTCTTCCACTCCTAAAAAGAAATTTTCAATCATTTTCTCTTCAAGTATTAAATTCTTCTTATTAGGTATCATTCAGTTGTTCTTTACCACACTATGATTTTAAATTGTGTTTATTTATCAATTTCATTCCCAGAAACAATTATATATTTTAGACATATCCACTATAATTAATCAATGTAAATGGATTCCATGACTGAGATGAATAACTCAACATGATTTTTATACTATCATGTCCTTATCATGTAAAAAAAGACATGTCATAAAATAATTATAACTCTTCCAAATAATTCCAAATTATCTTATAATATTTAACAACATGTCATTTCTTATTGAGTGGAGATCAAGTTGGTGGACCACTAGCATCTTAGAATGGTCATCAAATATGATGTACCGTGTAGTCCCTAATTTTTTCTCTAGTCATTAATATATCATTCAAGACTCCATGTGAATCTCTATATCATAGTTCATCTGACCATTTGTCATAGGTAAATTATAATATCAACACTATTACCAAAACACCCATTGGTAATACATTAAAGTTTGGTGCAATCATCGTTTTATAGCTCCCTATGATAGAGTCTCTATTTTAATGAAACTCATAGTTACCTTGAACAACTAACACAATATCAAGGTTACCTTTACATAGGTATTGAAAATAATAGTTTAACCATATAAATTCATCCACTTTTATATATGATATTTATATAGGTCACAAATTACCTAAACATTGTCCACTAAATTCTTATCTTACCTTTAAATTGTTTTGGAATAACCTATACGCACCTCCATAGTCATCTAGATGACATTGGCGTGGGTATAATTTTAACTTTATATAGGGAATTTTTTTCTGTTAACCATATATAGATAAGGAAAACGTTTAGTTACTTTCACATATCTTAGATAAATTAAGATTTATATGTACCCTAGTAATAATTTGAACTCGAAATGGCTTCAAGACTTTGTCAATCAATCTTGATTCCTTCCAACATATATTAAATGTTATTTACAAGACTCTCACTGTTAGTTATTGAATTTTATGTTAATTGGTGTGAAACAAAAATCATATTAAAATTATTTTACTTTGAAGTTACCTATCCATGATCTTCATGAAATGAATCATAGTCCTATTTATATTTATAATAGATACTCACATAGAATATCTAGCTGATCCCTATATAAAAATTGGAAACTTATTATACCTTCCTCATTGAAACAAATAAAATATTGAATGATAATATCAACACCACCTTTTTAATTCATTTTCAATTCATCCACACATATATTATGTCATTATGGCTGCTCTTTTATTTCTATTATTTATTAACAATTAAATTAAAAGGTAAGGTAGGGGTTACCCCTTAATTATTTTTTCCATATTCTATTTTTTGAAATGGATTTTCCATTGTATATTTATCTCCCTATTGAAATCTCCATTCCTACATGATTCACCTGTAAGATTTAAGTACCGATTAACATGATTTATTTTCAATGAACATTTATATAGTCAATTATATATTTACATCAGGGAAATTGGTGTGGAAAACAAGAGTGAATAACTAAGGTGGTCAATGTTGTTTATAGTTCTATGGATGTGTAAATATTCTCAATATTCTTATTTTGAGATAGGTCAACCATATTTATATTGTAATGATATTTTTCTTAAAATGATCTCAAAAATCAAATTAAGAAGGTTTAAGTGAAAGTAATTCGTGAACCATTTATCCTAGAAAAACCATTGACCAATATACCATAAATTTAAAAATATTTATCACAGTAAAAACCATGGTAGAAAGAATTATTAGAATTCCCAAACCTTCAGTTTTAGATGTTTTTCCAAAAAATTATACATTTTATGACTTGGATAACCTTGACACCCATTCATCACGATTTTATACCCTTAAATGTATGTACTAGCATTCTATTACTCATGGTAGTAATCATTCCCCAATAAGGATAGTTTCAATTTTTTTTTTAATTTTGAAATGACCATACAATTCACCCTTTATTTATTTCTTTAATTCATTATAAATATTATAAAGAAAATAAATGTTGTAAATAAGGTAATAATTATGATATTTATTAATAAAAGAAATTTTTTTGAGTGTTTCCTCCCAACCAATGATTTTTATATCTTTTAATTTTTGATTTAGTGAAGCACTTCATATATATACTTCAAAATTTATTATCATGAGTCATTGAGGAAAGCATGATATTATCTTTTCCTCTTTTGTATCCTTTTGTTGGTCCCTCTTATTATGAGAAATTAAGGAACACAATTCCTTATATGATGTCTTATAATTTTGTATTTTTCCTATTTTTCTACGATGAATGTCATGAAATCCTTTTCATTATGGGTAACATTCTAGAATATACCTCACAACTCCATCTATGTTATTCATCATACACATTTTTTATGAGAACCTTTTTTATTCCCATAACACTCCACCATGACTGAAATTATATTTTACATATCTCAATCTTAATCTTTAATCCTTCTCAGCATTACTAATATGTTGATTCTTCTTTGATAACTTCTCAGTGGTATATTTTTTAACATATGATTTCTAAAATTTCTCAAAGACTCACTTCTTATTTTACCTATTGGACTCCCCCTTTTTTCAAAATAATTTCATGGTAGGTACATTTTGAACCAAATATTTTAGGATTTAGTTATAAAAACAATGTTCTACTAGTTGAGAACAATATTGTTGAGTTTTTTTGATGATGACGAAGAAGTTAATGATGCTGCTAATATTAAGAAATTTTACTATAGTGTTTTATTTTATTTAGAATTTTTAATACAGATAAATTTTTAAAGTACATAATCGCCAAACATTAGGGATACTTCCCATAAATTTGATTAAAAAATGAAAGATGATCAGTCAAACCAACCCCATCAGATATTGAATGAACATTATATTGAGATAGTTTTGAGGTTTATCGAGCTGATTCCATCATACATAAAATGTTCTATCAGATGATGTTTTTAGTGAAGAAAATATTTAAATTTATTTATATTCTCAAAGTTTACAACAAAATGAATTATAAAAGAACTCATGATCCTATTGTTTATATAAATAGAGGTATAAATGTGTGTGGATGTACAAATTTGTCAAAATGATATTATATGTAATTTCAATAGAAGAAATCAACATGAAAATTTATTAAAGAATGTTTGTGTCCAATGTTAAGATGGAATGGGTTTATAATGTTTTTATGGATGTTTGAGAATTTTAGAAGAAATAAAATAGTCACTATAGTAAAAAAGGCTGATGATGAATAATTTTATCGGATGAAATCTAAATTACAGGAGGCCTTATAGGACAAAGTATTCATACAAAGTTCACTATGTTGGAACCATGGCTATTCTATGCATTAATTGGAGTGTGGTTTATTTTTGTTGTAAATCCTCAGTGGATGTTTAGAATGTGTGACAGTAAAGTGATCATACAGTTCAATCAGACAACAGTATTGAAGGTGGCACCATTTCCCAGTGTTTGCGAAATTTTAGGGCCCCATAATCGGAAAATTAAGACATGGATTGTTTTTAAAAGGAGGTGAAAAAAAAGAAATGGTGCGTGAAAAAGGAGGGTTATGCGTGAAATATTTGATTTGGGCGTGAAAAACAGCGTGGTGCACAAAATAGTGGATCGAGGTTTTTTTCACGCAAATAGTGTTTTAGAATTAGAATGTCGAAAAATGGAAAAGGCATGGGCTGCACGAAAAATATGGATATGTGCGTGAAAAAGGTTACCTGCATGAAATATTACATGCCAAATGAGAGGATTTCGTGCCACATGGGGTTTTGCGCTCAGGGGTCTGAGATTCCTATAAATAAGAGGTGACCACCCTCATTCTATACGGTTGTAGACATGGAGAAGATCCAAGGTGTAATGCACATAAAAGGTTTGCATAAAGGTGATTTGGAGAATAATTATGAGTTGAGAGAAAAATTCTAAGTTGTGTGAAAAATTCCGGGTTTCACGAAAAAATTCGATGATGTGCAAACTATTCTGGTTTTGCGAAGAATTTGAGTTGCACGAAAAAATATGGGCTGCACATAAAAGGGTGTTGTTCCATAAAATATTTTTCCACATGAAAAGTAAATATTGCATGCAATAGTAAGGTCTTGCGCGCAAAGGTTTGGTGTTGCGTGAAATTGTGAGTGAAACTTGTTTGTACGTTCTGGTTATCTGGTTCAGTGGTTCAGTGCATACAAGTGCATCATTACCGAACATCAATGAAAACAATGTCTTATGCTAAGAAAAGGCAACGACATCAATGAAAGTCTATTGAAGATTCCTTCACGTTTATAATCTGATTGGGACTTCACCAAGGGCAGTGAGACAAGGGGAGTCAACGAGAGTGAACCAAGGGTCGTAGTGGGCTATCCCTGAACAGTTGTAAAGGCAGTGAGCCTAGGAGAGAGTGACTATTCCTGAACCATTGTAATCCAAAACTAGTGATGAATAGTAGAATTTAGTACGACCGAAAACCTGTCGGCGTAATGTCCTTGGACATATACTTTAGTGGTGAACCAAGTAAAAAGTTATGTGTTTTCTCTTTGCATGTGAATGTTTGATTTCTTCTCATATCCATCATACCGGTTTAACTAGTTCCTACCAACTTGGGAACAAGATCCATTAGTTTAAAAGAAAAATTTAACACCCTAATTCACCCCTCCCCTCTCAGGGTGTCCCTGGGTCCTACACACTAGACAATTTTTTTACCCCATCCATCGAAAAAACTTGTATGTAGTTGGGATGTTGAAATTGCTACAAGAAGATTAGATGAAAATTATTGTGTAAAGTCATAAAACAAAGTAAAATTTTATGATTTTTTTAAAAAAATTATATGATGTTTGATAAGGAAGATTTGGATAGAAAATATTGAGAAAAAATATTTTGTACAATATTGTTTTAAAGGAAATTGTTTTTAGTGGTCTATATTCCTAAAGGGTTAAAGTTATTTAGTAATTTTTCATAATGATTTTAAATGTTAAGATTTTGTGTTTATCATTAAATGTTATAATTATAAAGTAAGTATAATAAATGATTTTATCGGATTTTTAATATATTATATTAAAGTATGTGGATGTTTAACTTATCTAAAAGTCTTAAGAATTACTTGGAGGAATTTAGAAGATTTCAGGAGAATTAAAGGGCGGGAGAGATTTGAATTTATTGTTTTCATTAACCATGACTGTTATATTTAAATCCTTGCTTTAATATTAATCATTAATCAATAATTAGGATTCGCATAAAATTAAGGGATATGTACTATTCAAATGTGAAAAAAATGAAGTGTTGTAGGAATTATTTCACCTATTCATATCATACAATCATTTGAAATCCAATGTTTAAACATTGATGTTTCCAAAAATAATATATATAGGTTGAATAAGAAGAGTTATATTTTTGTATTAATTATATGTTTTATAATTATAGGAAACAGATAAACTAAGTGACATGAAAATATTTCATATATAGTGAAATAAAAGAATAATGTAAGGAACATGATAGAATTTCTCAGATGGACGATTTGGAAAACAAATTAGATTAATAGTAAAATAGATTTGGATTTATAATAAAGTAAAACACGGAAAATTTTTACAATAATTGGGGGATAATATCAAAAATTATTTTCATGAATTTTAAGTCTGAAGATGTATAACTGTAAAAATGAAAAAAAAAATTAATCATATTGGTGATGTTTTTTAATTTGTTTTTGAAATATATGTCACATATTTATTTTTTCACAATTTACATGTAATATATTTTTTTAATAGAGAAATTAAAATTTAAGGAAACTCCCTATATATTATGACCACATAAAAAATATTATTTTGTAATGTATTTTGTGGAATTAGAGTATTTCAAAACCATGATAAGGGCTATTTACTCTTCCTCAGTGATGAACATTTTAACTTATTTCTTTCCTATGGAATGTTCTTTTATGATTGGTTTTAGAATATTTATAACTCATTAACAAGAGGGGTAGGTTTTCATTAGAAAGAAATTGAAAAATAAAATATGGCGGATTAACCCCCTCCCCCATCCAATGATAACACCGATACCATTGGATCCTTCCAAAACTATTATTACCCATTGAAGTTTGAATTTTCAACAAATTTGTGATTTTATATAAATAAATATTATTTTGTTCGAGTAATATTATATAATTAATTTATACATTTATTTGGGGTTTCTATTTCTTATTATCAAAATAATAATTCCTTGTTTGGGAGTTATTTTTTTAAATATCAATATTCTCAACAATTCATGTTTTGATCTCAGAGTCTAGAACCTCATAAAAACGATTTATCATGACTATGAAAATTAGGATTAGTTTATAACATTATCTTAGGGTTAGTCTTCATAGAATACTAGGATTATTATGCCAGAAATGTACTAAATTTTCATAATATTATCATCTATTCATGAATTTGTTTTAAAAAATAAGGCATCAATGTTGTTCATCATCTTCTTCTTTCTCTTTTTTATCGTGATTATTATTTTATTCATTATGTTTTTATACTATTATATAATTTCTACCTTATATTTTTGGATTTCCATTGCAAGACCAATTTTATTCCTATATTTATATCCTATTCCATTACAAAAATTATTTTCTTCTTGATTTTAGTGTTTGTTTCAATATATACATTAAGTTTAGTCCCTACCATATATTCAATATCCATCTCTTCTACTTCCTCATTTTAACATGTTATATACATATGTTTCTCAACATGTGGAATGTAGGTTTTTAATAATTGGGTATTTCCTTTATCTACTCACTCAGTCCTTTCCTATGAGTCACTTTATTCCTCTATACTCATTAGATTGTTCATTTCATTTCATAATTACCTATTATCCCTACTTGGATGACCTCTTCTGGATTTTTATGATTTACTAACGTAGAATACACCATAACTCGAAGAATACTCATCTTAGCTATATAAATCATATGTAATATTTTTCTTATTTGGTAATTTTGAATCAACATTTCTGTCACTTCTACATTTATAACAGTCAATAGTGGTTTTCACTATAGAGTATAGTTTTACCATATTATTAAAATTAATCTAAATGTAATGGATCTCATATAATCATTATCATCATCTTATATTACATCTTAAAAATTACCAGAACTCATATGTTATTCCTTCAAAAATTATCATTTTCTTATGGTATTAAAATAAATGTTATAATTTTACATCTTATTAAAAACCACAATTTTTCACATCTCATAATTATTAATATTATTATACAGTTCATAGAGATAGATTTCTCAAATTTCAACAATATAAAATATCATTGAATCAAATATATTTGGGGAATATATTGTATGCATTTTCATAATAGATTAATTCTCCAAATAAGTACCAAATCTTCTTTTATTACTCACTAACTAAATAAATAGGTTAAATTATTCATCAATATCCTCATCATCTTCTATATAATTATATTTATACATGATTATCCAAATAAATCATTTGGCCTCCTTGATCATCATTTTTCCAATATAAATATTTTCATGTTTTTCTTATGTATTATTTTAAATATTAATGTCTGCTACCATGGTGTTGGATTTATCAATCATTTATATGAGGATGGTATTATTAATTTCCCATCTACCTGAAGACATTGATTATCATTATGTCTCATGTGATTATCTCTTCTAATTAGTGAATATCCCAATATAAGAACATTTCTAACCTCAAACCTCTATGATTGTAGATATATAGCATCCCGCCTTCTTATAACATAAACTTTCATTACATTACACATAACTGAGGATCTTTAAGGTCTAGTGTCTTGGAAACCAGGAACATAATACATGAAAACAACATAAAGCATTCTTCTTAAGCACTTGAAAGTCTTCTCATTAAGTACATCCTAGGTTCATTACCGCATCTCATAACCTGGGGACATACATCACAAGAAAGGGTGAGTAGAAGGCCCAGTAAGGGAAACAAGAGGAACATTTTACATGTGAACTTGATATACTTCAATAAGGACATGAAAAGAACTTTATGGCATGAGAAAGAAATCATGAGTCATTTCATAATAAAAATAAAAATTTTCATAACTTTAAAATATGGGTACATCATTTAACATATACAATCATGAACATATCACCAAGGTCCATCCCCAAGGTGTCATTTGAAAATTACCAAGGTTATTCACCAAGGTATCGTGAAAATTGTAATCTCTAGTGGTTACATCATTACCCAATGCATTGGAGAGCTATCAGGGCGCACCCTTAAATTTTCTTTTATTATTATGTGAGCCACATATATCATCATCAAACATTTCATAAATAACCCATATAGCATAAAATAAATGGGTTTCATTTCATAATCATAACGTTTTAAAAACTGCATTAAAGACATGATCTTTACGTCACTTTAAACTCACGGAAGGGGAAAGCGGGTCTCATGTATGTAAATACCAGAATTTAAAATGTAATATTTTGATATATATGTGAATACCCTTGTAGAAATAAGAGCTTTGAGTGTTCACTTTATAACATAAAATAATTTTGAGAAAAGAGAGAGGCATTTTGAGACGAAAATTCTGCAGCATAACAGCGTCACTTAACTTCAATAAAAAAAATATTTGACAAGATCAAATTGGGTATCTCATCATATGATCATAGGAGATCAGTATGATATATATGAAGATCATAACCCAACATAATAAAAAGTAACTTGAAAGATTTGACATGAAAATCGAACTTGAAAAATGAAAAGGGTGAAAGAATCACTTAAAAATTCGGCAGCCTAACGGCATCACTTAAACTTTCATAAAATGAAATGATGAGAGTAAGAGGGGATCTCTCATCATATAAACCTGAAAGGACAGTAAGAGGAATATAAAAGAACATCATCTCACATAATAACATGGATCATAAAAGGAATGACATAAAAGAGATTACATGAAAAGAAGGAAAGAGGTCGGATCCATTACCTTAAAACGTGACTCTTGAAACTCAAGGTTTTGTACCTTGAGGGCTTGTGGCACCTTGGGAGGACTCCTTGGGAGGTAAGGAGACCAGAACTTCGTTGGGGGAGAGTTGGGAGTGAAAACTAAAAGAGGAAAGGGTGGGTATTTATAGGGAAAGTGAGGGGACAAGGCATTAATGGCCAAGGGACACCTCATTAGTGGTTTTGGCAAAACCATGGGCATTCTGATGGTATTTTCCCATGGTATTGGACACTTGGGACACCTCATACCTTATATTACAATTCATAATTCGAAAATATTAAATATATACTTAATACATCATTTAATGATGTCATTAAACACCCGTAACTTAAAAACTATATTTTCACTATTCATCGAAAATTCAACTTTCTCAGAATAATCCCACAATTTCACGTTAACCAAATATCAATGCTCTGATTTCAAAAATGAAATCCTTTTTATAAAAGTAATTTTCTAAATATTTTTAATTTAATTTTTAAATAAAAACACTATTCATCGAAAATTCATTTTTTTCAGAAAAATCCCCAAAAATTACCTTAACATAATATCGATGGTTTGAGTTCAAAAATAATGTCCTTTTTATACAAATAATTTTCTAATTATTTTTAATTAAATTTTTAATTAAAAAACACTATTCACCTGAAAAAACCAATACCTGACTAATAATTTATGAAACCGTTATTTACCCATTTTATTGAATCACATTACTTAATCTAGGTGTCTAAATTATATTAAAACTTTCTTTGAGTGAAATTACTAATCCATTTGGTCACAATACTAATCCTAAGCGTAAAATCACTATTCATAATTTACTATTCATCAAAAATTAAGTTGATCTTATTAGACTCCAAATTCCTTACTGAACACTTTTGTAGAAGACAATTTTTTGAAAATAATTACACATCATTAATTATTTAGGGTTTACATAAATGTTTTAAAATATCCCTTTTTAAAAAATTCATCAATAAAATATATCCTAAAATTATCCGGACAAAAGAAATTCCACAAACATCACTAAAGGAAGAGATCTCAATTTATTCACTCGAAAGGATTACACAAAAAATCTAGGGTCTCGTCACATAGTCCCTTATAACACCGGCATAAGACCTAAGTGTAAGGTGTGCTATGGTGAGAGAATCTGTGGGAGGCTCAGATAACATTGCCCTAGTAGTAATCTCTACGAACTTGAACTTCTCCCATAGGCATTTCTGTTCAAGCTTGACATGCTGGAGTTCGGCTTGGGCTTGGTCCAAAGCGAAGCCCACAGATGCTACCTCCTTCCCAAGCTCTGATAAGTGGGCTTCATAAGGGTCGAGTCTACTGGATGAAGCCATCGACTCCTCTTTCTGCATTAACCATTAACATCTTATTAATTCATTAAGAGTAAGTTAATATACTACTCAAAAAGACTGGTCGTTACATTCTTCCCCCCTTAAGAAATTTCATCCCCGAAATTTATACTTGAGGCCTAGTCGAAAAGGTGAGGGTACTTTTGCTTCATTGTTTCCTCAGGCTCCCAAGTCACTTCTTCATATTTATGATTCCTCCACAACACTTTCACAAGGTGGGTAGTCTTGTTTCGTAGGACCTTGTCTCTACGGTCCAAGATCTCCACTGGCTGCTCCTTATAAGAGAGGTCATTTGCCAGTTTTACTACCTCTGGATTCAGTACATGCGAAGGGTCGGGTATGTACTTACTCAAGAGAGATAGATGGAAGACATCATGAACTTGAGCTAGGTTCGGTGGAAGTTCTAGACGATAGGCCACTGCTCCTATGCGATCAAAGATTTCATAGGGGCCAATGTACCTAGGGCTGAGCTTCCCTTTATTCCCAAACCGTATGACTCTCTTCCACGGAGAAATTTGAAGGAAGACTTTGTCACCAACACCAAACTCCAAGTCCCTTCGACGATTGTCAGCATAACTCTTCTGCCGACTCTGAGTAGCCTTTATGTGTTGTTGGATGGCATGAACCTGTTCTATCATTTCATGCACAAGATCAGGCCCAAGAAGCTTTCTTTCACCAGTTTCATCCCAACAAGTAGGAGTTCTACGTCGCTTTCCATACAGAGCTTCATAGGGTGCCATCTGAATACTCGAATGGAAGTTGTTTTTATAGGAGAACTCAACTAATGGGAGGTGTTGATCCCATCCACCTTTAAATTCCATTGAGCATAATCTCAGCATGTCTTCGAGTGTCTGAATTGTCCATTCAGATTGGCCATCAGTTTGAGGATGATAGGCCGTACTAAAATTCAATTCATTATTCAGAGCATGTTGAAGACTTCTCCAGAATTTTGATGTGAATCTTGGGTCACGATCAGATACGATGGATAGTGGTACCCCATGCAGCCTTACCACTTCCTTCACGTATATCTTGGCAAGATGATCCAGAGAGAAATCATCCCGAATAGAGATAAAATGGGCTATCTTGGTGAGATGGTCCACAATAACCCATATCCCATTTTTTCCTTTGGATGTTTTCGGGAGACCAGTTACAAAGTCCATAGTGATATTATCCCACTTCCATACTGGTATGGGTAGCGGTTGTAATACCCCCTTAGGAAGTTGTTGTTCTGCCTTTACTTGTTGACACACCAGGCACCTTGTAGTGAAATCAGCAATCTCTCTCTTCATGTTATCCCACCAATAATGATCACGAAGGTCTCTATACATCTTAGTGCTTCCCGGATGTATAGAGAAAGTAGAGCTATGAGCTTCATCCATCAGTTCTTTCTTTATCTCCGGAATAGATGGAACACATAGTCTTGTACGAAATTTCAATACACCTTCTTGATCAATATTGAAATCAGGGAACTTCCCATTTTTTATAGCCTCCAACTTCTCCTACAGCAAAGGATCTTCTTTTTGAGCCTTATTGATCTTCTCTAGTAATGAAGGTTGAGAAATCATTTGGGATAGGTTTGATGATGTACCTTTCCTTATAATTCCCATGTCCAATTTTACTAGATCTTTAATCAAGGGATCCTCTAGGATCCTCATTGTTTCCAGAACAATAGGATCTTTCCTGCTTAATGCATTGGCGACTTTGTTTGCTCTTACAGTGTGATAATGAATTGAACAATCATAGTCTTTAATAAGATCCGACCATCTCGTTTGTCTCATGTTCAATTCTTTCTATGTGAAAATATACTTTAGACTTTTGTGGTCAGTGTATATATCACATTTCTCCCCATAAAGATAGTGCCTCCATATCTTTAGAGCAAAAACAACTGCCGCCAGCTCTAGATCATGCGTAGGATAATTCTACTCATGAATCTTCAACTGTCGAGATGCATAAGCATTTACCTTGTCATTTTGCATGAGGACGCACCCGAGCCCTTTCAGAGATGCATCGCTAAAAATAACGAATCCTTCTCTGATAGAGGGTAGTGTTAACACAGGTGCAGTAACCAATCTCTTCTTCAGCTCTTGGAAACTTTCCTCACATTCCTTTGTCCAGATGAACTTAACCCCTTTTCGAGTCAACTTGGTTAGTGGATTAGAAAGCCGTGAAAAGTTTTTCAAAAACCTCCTATAATATCCCGATAATCCAAGGAAACTACGAATCTCATATACTATTGTGGGTTGAGGCCACTCCTCCACAACCATTGTCTTTGCAGGGTCAACCGATATTCCTTCATTGGTTACGATGTGCCCCAAGAAAGCTACTTGTTGTAACCAAAACTCACACTTGCTGAACTTCCCAAGGAGCCTCTCCATCCGTAGAGTTTTCAAAATAACCCTCAGATGATCTTCATGCTCCTCATGACTTTTTGAATATATCAAAATATCATCAATAAAAACTACCACAATGTTATCAAGGTAGTCCTTAATGACTCTATTCATCAAATCCATGAAAATAGCAGGAGCATTAGTCAGGCCGAAGAGCATAACAGTAAACTCATAATGCCCATATCTTGATTGGAAGGCAGTCTTTGGAATATCATCCTTCTTTACCCTCAATTGATGATAACCAGATCGAAGGTCAATCTTAGAGAAGAATGGAGCCCCGCGAAGTTGGTCAATAAATCATCAATTCTTGGAAGATGATATCTATTCTTCACTGTGATCCCGTTCAGATCTCTATAATCAATGCATAGCCGCATTGATCCATCCTTCTTCTTCACAAAGAGAACTGGTGCTCCCCAAGGAGACACACTCGGTCGGATAAACCCCTTCCCAACAAGTCTTGTAGTTGTTTCTTTAACTCTTATAGCTCCACATTTTCCATTCTATACGGAGTCTTTGATATCGGTTGAGACCCAGGTACAAGTTCAATGGAGAACTCTACCTCTATTTCTGGGGGAGGTCTAGGTAACTCCTCAGGAAATACATCCATGTATACCTAAACAATCGGAACATCTTCTATTTGTATGCTCCCTTTTCCTTAATCATCATCACTGATTAAGTCCATAAAGAAAGCTATAGGAGGTGCTTCTAGATAGGGATCAGTTTGGGATATCTCTCCTCAGAAGATAACTGTAGGTCGATCATTCAAGACTACTGAGATTTCCTTACTTCTGCATTTGATCTTAGCATTATACTTTGAGATCCAGTCCATCCCTAGTATAACGTCGAATTCCAACATGGGAATGACTACTATATTTGTGATAAGATTGTGCTCACTAAAGTAAACACTAGAGTCTCTAAGCACTCTTGATGCATGGATAATCCCACTTGGAGTCTTGATTGACAACTCTACCTCATGCAATTCGGGGATTGATTCTATATTCCTTGCAAACATGGAAGAAATAAAGGAATGCGTAGAACCAGAATCAAATAATGTACTTGCTAGTTTTGAGAGGACGACAAGAGTACCTGCTACCACATTGTTCGGAACTTCATCTTCAGTTGTTGTGATAGCGAAAGCACGACCTTGCTCCATTGGCCTCTGCTGAGGTTGATGGTGATTCCCCTCCAACGCCCTCAGATTTGGACATTGATTAGCAAAGTGCCCAAGTTGTCCACACTTGAAGCATGTGACTTCATGTAGGGCCAGAACCATCTTTCCTCTGTCGTTAGTGTTGGGAAGTTGAGTCTTCACATCACTACGACAATTCCGATAAATATGTCCTTCTTTTCCACACCTACAGCACTTACCACTTATGATCAAGCAGTTCCCCAAATGCTTCTTCCCACATTTATTGCATGTGGCATGTTGCATATGCTTTCCACCTCTTTCATGATCAAAACTTTTTCCCAGGATTGGTTCTAGAGTTCTCTTCTTCTCATTAGATTTGTGAGACCACTATGTCTCCCCAAACTCTAGTTCAACTTTCATAGCACTTCGAACAATTTCTTCATAACTATCATAGTCCCTGTTGGCTAGATTCTTCCTTAGATGAGGTCGTAGTCCACCAAAGAATCTATCAACCTTCCCATTAGGGTCCATGACGAAGCTTGAGGTATAACGGGAAAGCCTTGTGAAGTTCATCTCGTAGGTTCCAACTGATTCATTCTCCTTTTGCTTCAGCTCGAGAAATTCTTTCTCCATTCTCGTTCTCATCGAACGAGGGAAATACTTATTAAAGAATATTCCCCGGAACTCTTCCCACTCCATAGCTTCCATCTCTCCCCGTGGCTTCATGTTTTTGATCAGTGACCACCACTGATCAGCTTCTCCCTCTAGGCGGTAAACATCAAGGGTGACTTTTTCTTGTTCCGAACAATGAAGTACAGAAAAGATCTTTTCAATGAAGCTTATCCATTGTTCCGCAACCAATGGGTTATTAGATCCACTGAATGTTGGTGGTCGTTGGCGCATGAAGGACTCAACAGAAAGTTGTTCCCTTCGTGGTGAGATCGGCCTCTCATCTTGATTCAAGTTATTACTCATAACTTGAGTCATTTGGTTCATCATTCGCATGAATGTTGCCATTCCGACTTCCATCGGAGGGCCGTCAGCACATGGTGCATTGCGGTCACCATCGGTACGGTTCCTCCTATTGCCCACCATTTTCTAAAAGAACAAAACCTTAGTGAGAAACTTATTTCATTTATGAATCTTTTAACTAAGACTTCATGCTTAGACAATTACACTTTTCTATAATTCCTTCATAATGATTGGTAAAAATCTTCTGATTAACCAAACATATCCCCCAGGAGTGTCATAACCAAGAGTGCAGCATGGCCCGTTATCGTGCACCAGTTCCCGTTCGAGTCTAGCTCAGAGCGGTGTTTTCGGGTTTTACCCCTATGTACATCTGTGCCAGAGCGGCCTCTACCTGCTCGTATCCAGATAGGGATGTATTTTTTTGATAAACCACTTACTCAATACTTACCAAAATACCAGAAAGTTTTCCTATATTTAAACTTTTCTATAGGGTTATTCCTAAAGTTTTTATATCCTAATTTCCACAAATGACTAAACCATCCTTTGATACCAACAATAGAATCCCGCCTTTTTATAACATAAACTTTCATTACATTACACATAACTGAGGATCTTTAAGGTCTAGTGTCTTAGAAACCAGGAACATAATACATGAAAACAACATAAAGAATTCTTTTTAAACACTTGAAAGTCTTCTCATTATGTTCATCCTAGGTTCATTACCACATCTCATAACCTGGGGACATACATCACAAGAATGGGTGAGCAGAAGGCCCAGTAAGGGAAACAAGAGGAACATTTTACATGTGAACTTGATATACTTCAATAAGGACATGAAAAGAACTTTAAGGCATGAGAATGAAATCATGAGTCATTTCATAATAAAAATAACATTTTTCATAACTTGAAAATGTGGCTACATCATTTAACAAATACAATCATGAACATATCACCAAGGTCCATCCCCAAGGTGTCATTTGAAAATTACCAAGGTTATTCACCAAGGTATCGTGAAAATTGTAATCTCTAGTGGTTACATCATTACCCAATGCATTGCAGAGCTATCATGGCGCACCCTTAAATTTTACTTTATTATCATGTGAGCCACTTATATCATCATCAAAAATTTCATAAATAACCCATATAGCATAAAATAAATGGGTTTAATTTCATAATCATAACGTTTTAAAAACTGCTTTAAAGACATGATCTTTACGTCACTTTAAACCCACGGAAAGGGAAAGCGGGTCTCATGTATGTAAATCACAGAATTTAAAATGGAAAATTTTGATATATATGTGAATACCCTTGTAGAAGTAAGATATTTGAGTATTCACTTTATAACATAAAATAATTTTTAGAAAAGAGAGAGGCATTTTGAGACGAAAATTCTGCCGCATAACGGCTATGTTACAAGGTTTTAGAAAACACTGAAAAGAGAAGGGACATGGGTCAACCACTCATAAATGATCCATAAAACAGTAGGGGGACAGAATATAAGGGATTTAAGAACATGGTAATGAAATTTGAAAGATATACTATATGAAATGAAAAACATGGAAGTGAGACAAAACAAGATTTCTCTTATGAAAATTCGGCAGCCTAACGACGTCACTTAACATCAATAAAAAAAAGATTTGACAAGATCAAATAGGGTCTCTCATCATATGATCATAAGAGATCAGTATGATAGATATGAATATCATTACCCAACATAATAAAAAGTAACTTGAATGATTTGACATGAAAATCGAACTTGAAAAATGAGAAGGGTGAAAGAATCACTTAAACATTCGGCAGCCTAACAGCGTCACTTAAACATTCATAAAACGAAATGATGAGAGTAAGAGGGGATCTCTCATCATATAAACATGAAAGGGCAGTAAGAGGAAAATAAAAGAACATCATCTCACATAATAACATGGAGCATAAAAGGAATGACATAAAAGAGATTACATGAAAAGAAGGAAAGAGGTCGGATCCCTTACCTTAAAACGTGACTCTTGAAACTCAAGGTTTTGGACCTTGAGGGCTTGGGGCACCTTGGGAGGACTCCTTTGGAGGTAAGGAGACCAGAACTTCGTTGGGGGAGAGTTGGGAGTGAAAACTAAAGGAGGAAAGGGTGGGTATTTATAGGGAAAGTGAGGGGACACGACATTAATGGCCAAGGGACACCTCATTAGTGGTTTTGGCAAAACCACGGGCTTGCCCATGGTATTTTCCCATGGTATTGGCCACTTGGGACACCTCATACCTTATCTTACTATTCATAATTCGACCATATTGAATATATACTTAATACACCATTTAATGATGTCATTAAACACACGTAACTTAAAAACTATATTTTCACTATTCATCGAAAATTCAACTTTCTCAGAATAATCCCAAAATTTCACCTTAACCAAATATCAATGCTCTGACTTCAAAAATGAAATTCATTTTATAAAAATAATTTTCTAAATATTTTTAATTTAATTTTTAAATAAAAACACTATTCATCGAAAATTCATTTTTTTCAGAAAAATCCCCAAAAATTACCTTAACATAATATTGATGCTCTGAGTTTAAAAATAATGTCCTTTTTATAAAAATAATTTTCTAATTATTTTTAATTAAATTTTTAATTAAAAAACACTATTCACCAGAAAAAACTAATACCTGACTAATAATTTATGAAACCGTTATTTACCCATTTTATTGAATCACATTTCTTAATCTAGGTGTCTAAATTATATTAAAACTTTCTTTGAGTGAAATTACTAATCCATTTGGTCACATTACTAATCCTAAGCGTAAAATCACTATTCATAATTTAATATTCATAAAAAATTATGTTGATCTCATTAGACTCCATATTCCTTACTGAACACTTTTGTAGATGACCATTTTTTGAAAATCATTACACATCATTAATTATTTAGGGTTTACATAAATGTTTTAAAATATCCCTTTTTCAAAAATTCATCAATAAAATATATCCTAAAATTATCCGGACAAATGAAATTCCACAAAAATCACTAAAAGAAGAGATCTCAATTTATTCACTCGAAAGGATTACACAAGGAAGCTAGGGTCTCGTCACATAGCCCCTTATAACACCGGCATAAGACCTAAGTGTAAGGTGTGCTATGGTGAGAGAATCTGAGGGAGGCTCAGATAACATTGCCCTAGTAGTAATCTCTACTAACTTGAACTTCTCCCGTAGGCGTTTCCATTCAAGCTTGACATGATGGAGTTCGGCTTGGGCTTGGTCCAAAGAGAAACCCACAGATGCTACCTCCTTCCCAAGCTCTGATAAGTGGGCTTCATAAGGGTCGAGTCTACTAGATGAAGCCATTGACTCATCTTTCTGCATTAACCATTAAAATCATATTAAATCATTAAGAGTAAGTTAATATACTACTCAAAAAGATTGGGTCGTTACAAGATATGTAATCATCCATTTTTCCATCCTTGTAAATTCTTTCAATAAAATATGGGAATTACATTTTTTATAGAACTAAGATTCCCCATTCTTTATTCTTAGTTGAATATTTCTGAGGGAACATGTATTGATACCAATTGCAATTCTTAGATCAAGTTTGATCCATGATAGAGGAAAGGGTTGATTCATTGATCCATATTTTGTTTAAGAACTAGTTTCTGAAATTAAATATATGTAATTGGTTAATTCCTTGATTCACATTAATTTTTTTACAACATCACTAAAATAATGCATTAAATAAAATGGAAATGACCTACTGGTTTATGTGGTTCAGTCTCAATGTGATCCTACTCCTTACTTTATCTTGTTATTCACCCTGGTTATATATTATTATACCATTAAAAATGTTGTTAAATTATATAGTCTCACAGTAGTCATAAATTACATCCCAACATACTATTTAGTATCTGCGGGAATGATCATTATACTAAATTTCATTGTCCAACCATATGCAAGATTCTATTTTTTTAACTTAGATAACAAACCTCTTTACATGTCTTTACTACCTTACACAGTCCATGATCTTCATGGTCATCAAAAAACTCCTTTTATTAGTTATATCACATATTCCTCCCTTTTTATTATAATTTTATCCTTCTTCTCATCATGTTTGATGTATATCTCTTATGGAACATTTATCTATACTCAACGTCACTGTGATTTTCAATCACAAAAACTTTTCACCTTCCATGATATAGTTGAATCCTAAAACATCTATTTTCTTCTTCGTTGATACATTAGTCTTCTTACCTGTATTTGAATTATTCTCTTCAATTTGCCCAAAATGATCATTTTAAGGTAGTAATGGTTTCTACAACATAAACCCATTTATTATCATGAAAAAATATATTTTCATTGTTCAGTATAAATATTTTCTAAAATATTTTTTCACTTCGAATTATCTTTTACATCTGATCATTCTGAGTCATTTAAAATAAATATTATTTTTAAGAAAGTCTCATGTAGACTTGGATCAATAACAAATAATAATTTTTGATGTATGACATCTTTATCATCTCCATTGATCCCACTAAAATAATATTAATTAAAATATATTGGAACATGAATTTGAATTCAACGCATGGTTCAAGAATAACAACAAATTTATCTCATCCATATTTATCACTCATAACAATAATTCCACATTCACATAAAAAATATTGTTATATGGTATATCTTGCGGCATGTATCTCACCATGATGAAGCTCTATCATCCATTAAATTGTCATCATTTATGTAATACTATGTGGTCTGAGATAGATTTAGTTGGATAGAGTAGATTACATAAGATGGGGGTGAATTGAGTATCTATAAAAATTTATATTTGAAATGATTTCTTAAAAGGTTCCAAATAAAATAAATATAGCCTTGTTAATCAAGGTAATATAGTTATGAAAATTTGACTGTTCAAATTACTTTTTAGAAGATTTATTAATTCTCAATAATCTCAATATCAGTCATAGATATTACTTTTGAAACTTTTATAATAAGGAAAAATAATTATAACTTCTATATGAGACTAAATATAAATGAAAATCTAGTGGTTTCTGAATTATATAGTAAAATAGAGAAAACTAAATTAAACAACATAGAGGAAATAAAACAAGTGTTTCAGTCTCAAGGTGATATGTAATCCACACCACTAGGTGATCACCTACCACCAAACAACTTTTATTAATTAAATCGATCCACACACTATATCAGGATAAACAACAGGGCACATGACTATCTAGGTCACATGACATCATCCACAGTTCTTCATGGGTATAAACTACTTGGTGACACAGGGACCTCTTCCACACTTATCAATGGGCATAAAAATGTTTAAAATGATATGAGAAGAAGGATACCTTGCATCCTTTAGTTTAGTGATGGATATAATGTGTGTTTTAATACAGACACACACACACACACACTGCTAGAAAGCTAAAAACAATACAAAAAATAGCAAAGTTGATGAGATAAGGTTCAGAATGTTATGGGTGTTATTCTATGTTGCTCTAGAATTCTAGGATAAATCAGATGTAAGTATCTAGTCCTCTTCTGAGAAACAGAGTATCACAATTATGGTGCTCTGGTTTCCAATTAGATCTGGCTCGTGTTCTGTGTCGAGTTTGTATTGCGAAGATGTTCATGACTTTGATATATGGTATTACAGCTTTTGGATTCATTAATTCATGTGTTCTTCATATGAATCTTTTTTATTTGTCAATTCTTTTCTAAATAATCCTCACGCTTTTGATACTCTACCACAATTTTTTAGGGCCACGCTTTTCTTTTTATTCATGGAGTGCATGTGATTGAGCCAATAGAATGCATGTATTATGCACCACATACATCATACTGTCAGGTAAGATGTCTACAAATAAATTTTAATTATGTTAGTGCATTTAAAAGTCTCAAATATAACCATTAGAAGTTAAATTTAAAACAACAAAAACATATTAAATAACAGTGCTAAAGTCTTTCTGGAAACTCTTTCACCACGAAATTGTGTATTTTTCTTTTATTTGAGTGGTGAGATACATATGATGGAATAGTTGTATAGATATCATGAAACAGTCGCACAGATTTGGTGTTAGGATCACAGTGTTTGGTCCTTTTCCAAACATTGAATGGTGTCTTAGCAAGCCACCAGTGTCACATAATTCAACAGATCTAAAACAAGTTACGGTGTCTTGTCACGGTTTCTGGGTGATGGTGTCTTGGTCACAGTGTCTGGTCATGGTGTATGGGTCATTGTGTCTATGTCACAGTGTCTGGTCATGGTGTCTGGGACACGGTGTCTGGGACATGGTGTCTGGGTCACGGTTTCTAGGTCATAGTGTCTGGGTACTTTTCCAAAAAACCAGAACCGGTGGCAGACTCAAGATTTCTTAGAAATATCCAAATATCTGTATATAGAAATATGAATTAATATTCATAGAATGAATTAGACTTAATCACTAATAAAATAAATTCATTATAAAACTAATTAAATGAATTAGACATAATCATTCATAAACGAAATATAATTATAAAACAGATTAAATATAGTCTTCAAAAATCATCCAGGATATATAAGGATCAGGATCGTGAGAAAACTTTTTAAAAGCATAAAAAACCAACCATATTTACATATTAATGGAATCATATTAACAAATATTTTCATGATGTATAGGATTTGGGATCATTAAAACCTATTTAAAATATGAGGATTCCAACAATATCCCCCATTTTGATGATCAAAAATCGTATGAGTGAGATATCTGTTCTTAGTGTAAGTGTCTCTCCCCATCTCGGGATTATAAAAAATAGTACAAAGGAAAATAAGAAAATAGAAAATAATAAGTCATAGTAAATCATATAGGGAAATATGTGTCATTACAAATAGTAGGCATTGAAAATAAAAAAATATCCATATCAGAAGATAGTGTTCAAAGTTCTTCAGCACTGGCTATTTTCTCTTTTCCCTTGGTAGAGACGTTAGGGGATGCCAACGGATAAAAGGTAGGATTTGAAGAAGGGGGTGAGCAACTGTCAAAGAAAGAAGAGGGAGTCCTTCAAAAACAGAAGGATCCCAAGGTAGGTTTTGTAGAATACTGATGAACTGTTGGTCAATGATAATAGTTTTGATCTAACTCAGAGCCTGAGAGAAGACATTGAGGTAGTGGCAGAGGCGGTGACATTGAGGTAGTATAGTGAGGGAGGAAAAATAGGATATAATGGTGCTTCTATAGAAGTCAAAAAAGTAGTGCTATGCACATGAAGATAAGTCCTCAATAACAGGATTAAGTCAGCAATAATACTAACACTATACTACATCACTTTCTCAAAGTCATATTTTTTATCCATAAACCTGTCCAACAAAGGAGTGAAATCTATTAACTTTTGAACTTGAGTTTTGAAATCATGATTGATAGGAGGGACTTTTAGATTCTCTACATTGTACTTGAAATGGTTTTCCATGTCATGATTAGAGAAAATCCTATTGAAGTTGAAATCCACTTTCTTCGTAATCTATCCCTGATCATCATTTGCAATCATGGAATGAGTTTTTAACCAATCAAGAACTCTATCACTATTCTTGAAAACAAAAAATAGAGACACTTTTTCAAATACAATTATCACTAATTGAATTTATTCCTTAACAATCGTTCTAAGAGGATCACTATTAAAGGATGGTTGGGATGATTATACAGAGGCACTATAGGTTGTTACAACTGAAGTAAGGGACTTCAGTTGATTCATAACATTATAGAGCCATCCCTTATACTCATCAGCTAATTTGTGGAGACCAATTACAAGCTCACACATTTCATGAACTATTTTCTTGTTTTTTTAATCCACATTGTCAGCTAAGGATGTAAGGTTATGTTGAATTAGAGAGACGTCTTCATGTGGAATCTTACCAATAATATTCTCAATAGGATGAGAAATAGTATCTAGTCTTGATTTCGACACTCACTACATATCTACAACCATATCTTGAAGAGACTTCACTTTATCACTCACCTGTTTGTTCCCAATTTTGGCATCTTGAATTTCATGAATTCTTTTTGATGAATCTTCCATATAAGCTTTTCTAACAATATGGAAACATTTCATTCACTTAAGTTTTTTATAAGAACAGGTTGAGTGTTCATTATATTTTCAACTCCATCCAACAAAGAAGCTCTAAATTCTTTCAAATCATCCTTGCTCACTATGGTAGAAGGTTCTTCTGAATGTTCTAGAATAGGAGCTGAGACAGGCTCAAGTTCCTTTGTAGAGATAACATCAAGTGCATAGACTGGCTTCAATTGAAACATAGTAGACAGATCTATGCCTTTAACTGAGGCTTCTTGGGAATCATTCACATCAAAGTAGCTAGGGAATTAATACCATGTATCCATAGTTCTTTCATCAATTGGATTAGGAATTTCAACACTTTCTAGATTTGAGTGATGATCCCCCTCAACATGTACGTCTCTCACAGGACTATGAGATTTAGTTATTTGATATATCTCCAATATTTCTTCCCTAATAGCTTCACCCATGCCTTTTTATCCAACTAGAAGGATTTATCTATTCTTTCCTCAGTATATGGGATAATCTAAAGAACAACTTTTTCCTCTATGTGTTCCTCAAAAGTAGCTTCTGTATCAAGAGAAAGATATTATTCTAGATTCTCTTCTAGAATAATATTTTACTTATAATTAACAATATACTATTCTATAGAAGTAGGTCCTTCTTCAAAAAATACAGTTATTTTAGGAATTGGTACTTCTTTCTCAACTATGACTTGAGAAACAGGTCCATTGTATTCTTTTTCCTGGGCCGTTTCCCCTATAGGTGGAATAACATCTTCTTCTTCCTCCTCAACATGATAGTCAACAATTTCATTTAGTTTCAGATCAGGATCAGAAATGTTCTTAGGTCTTGATGAATTCTCAACCGGGTTGAACATTTCATAAACCCTATCATTATCTTGAACCCGTGTTTTTATCCATTAATTAATACTTATTTTCATTCTTTTGACTATAAAATTTGAGATGAAAAATTCATAGTTTTTAATGACTTCTTCATCCGGTCCCACCAACCGTTTAGCATAAAGCATTGAAGCGATTAACAATGAGTAGAATAAGAAGGTTGACATTGATGATGTCTTTATCAACTCACAAATATGAATTATAACATAATCTTATAGGTTAATAATGTGTCCATTATTTATAAGATGTGTCAAAATTTCATCCCAATACATGAGTGTAGAAAAATATCCTTTTCTTGGACAATCAGATTCTGAACAAACTTAGATAATAATCTTGTTTCACTATCTTTCTCCACACCAATAGCTATTCTCTTCATTTTATATCTTGTCAAGCTCCCCAGGGCTTCTTCTAAAACAAAGATCTCACATAGAGGAGGAGTACCTCTCTGGTATTCTGCAAAAAAAATCTCTTGAGGTATCCTTAGGAAAGAAACCCATTACCTCAATGAAAAGGTACACCATTATCCATTGATCCAACTCCTCAAAAAAACTGTCTACTGTATAAAATGAGAATTGAAAGAACTGATAAAACTAAGAAACTATCTTAGGGTAAATATGCCTTATCTATTTTGTGAACCAATCCATCCATCCCTACTTTTTCAGTACATTAAACACCAGATACTTACTTGAATGAAACCATTTAGAGAAGATTTACTTTTTTGGTACAACTATTCAGTCAACAAGGATCAGAATCAGAGGACCTTCGAGAACTATATTCAGTGCTCTTTTCATTTTCATCTAAGATCTTTTCTTCCCAAGAGTTGAAGGAGATGGACGCTTCATTTTTTAGGGATATTGAGTGTTTCAAATTCAAATGAGTGGGAATATAAAAGAATAAAATAATCAATCATAGTGATACGAGTTATAATATGTAAATAAAACAAAAATGTATCTTTATAGTGAGACTGAAAGAAATGTTCACAGTGAGACTGTAACTGGTTTTCACGGTGAGACCATAATAGGTTTTTATGGTGAGATTTTAACAAATATTTATAGTGAGACTGTAACCTATTATCACTTTGAGACTGTAACAAGTTTTCACGGTGAGACCATAAACACGAAACAATAACTTTTATGATAGTAAACTATGGAACTGTAAGAGATAGATAGTAATCTTAAGACAATGACTTGTGAAATCATAAAATGTGAAACAATAAGTTGTGAAATAGTATAATTACTACATAAGATTTATCATTCACAATTCATTTATGATGTAATATATTCTTTCAGAATATAATAATTTTTTGAATATATTATTGAGATGATATTTAGTTCTAATGAATTACAAAGTGATATCACCTTTTTGATAATGATCTATCAAAAAGTGATTTCTTACTTCAGTATGATTTGCCCTAGATTATAAAACATGATTTTATGAGATGTTAATAGAACTTGTATTGTCACAATTTTTTGGTACATGATTGAAATAATATCCATAATATTGTAATGTGTGTTTCATCCAAAAAAAATTGTGAATAAAAACTATCAGTAACTATGCACTCAGTTTTGACCATAGACAATGCAAAATAGTTTTGTTTCTTGTTACACCATGATACTAGTGACTTTCCTAAAAAGTGACATGTTCCATAGGTTTTTTTTCTATCTAACTTACAACCACCAAAAATCATCTTCAAAATAGCTAACTAACTCAAATTATTCTCCTCTGGGATTGAATAGTCCTAGATTGGGTGTATGCTTGAGGTATATGAAAATCTTTTTAACAACATTTATATGATATTATTTAGGGTTTACTTGAAAACGAGCACACATACATACACTAAACATAATATCATGTTAAATAGAAGTTAAGTAGAGTAAGCTTCCTATAATTCCTATGTAAGTGGTTTGATAAATATATTTTCCATCTTCATCAAGATCATACTTATATGTCGTGCTCATTTGAGTGTCACTACTTTTAGTGTTATCCAAGTAAAAATGTTTCAGAAGATTTATAGAATATTTTCTTTGATTTTAAATAATACCATCAATATTTTTAATGATTTGAAATCCAAGAAAGAATTCTAGTTGACCCATTAAACCCATTTCAAATTAATCTTTCATAATTTTATAAAATTCAATAGGTGAATAATTTTTTGAAGATCAAAAGTTAATATCATCTACATAAATATGAACTACTAAAAAATATTGGGAAATTCATTTTATAAAAAGGGTAGGATCAGCTATAACTTTTGTAAAACCTTTAGAAATAAGAAAAGTACATAATCTATCATTCTATGTTCTTGGAGATTTTTTTAAACCATATAATGCTTTGCTTAAATTAAAAACATTATTTGGAAAGGGAGGATTTATAAAACCAAGGGGATGCTCAATAAAGACATCCTATCTATATACCCATTTCAGAATGAAATATTAATAGCCATTTGATATAGTTTGAAATTCAGATGTGCAGTATAAGCAAGCTGGATTCTAATGGAATCAAGTCTAGCTACTGGTGAAAAGGTCTCTTTGTAGTCAATTACCTCTTTTTTATTATAGCCTTATGGAACCAATTTAGATTTGAATCTAACTATGTAACCAGCTTCATATACCTTATTTCTAAACACCCACTTATGGACTATCGTAAACGCATCTTTGGGTCTGTCTAAAAGTTTCCAAATTTTGTTCCTTTAAAACAGATTAAGTTCTTCTTGAATTTCCGTTACCAAAAAATCATCATTGATAGCATCATTAGTGTTTTTAGGTTCAAGTTGGGACATGTAGACTTGATGTTCAACCTGATTTCTAAGAGAAGATATAATTTGAGTTATTTTATCTAAGTCACCTACAATTGCATCTAAAGGATGGTTCTTAAGGGTTCTAACATCTATAGTAAAATAAGGACAAGTGATTTCTAGTTCTTCCATAGGTCCAACCTCATTATGACTTGAATCTGAAGAATTTCATGAACTGGATGTTTTTATAGACTCCTTTATAAAATGGTGAGAGGATTTTGAATTGATGTCAAGATTTGATACCTCATCCTCTAGGATCAATAGAGTGGTCAAAGGCTCATGTGGATTTCTCTCATCAAATTCAACATGGATATATTCTTCTACAAATTTAGTTCTTTTTCTAAAAACTCTATCATCATAATGTAAATTTTTATTCAATAGAAAAAAGGAGATACAAGGTATCAAAGGCTCAAAAATAAGCAGGCCAAAGAAAGGAAGAGACTAGGGAGGTCTTAAATAGTGGAGACCTAGGGCATCACCTCTGATAAAATTCACCCCTTCCGCCTTCAAACTAAGAAGATCTTGAAATACTATGCATTCTAGACTAATAATATCCACTGAGGCTAAGTAGTCCGCCACCTTGTTCCCCTACTTCCAGGTATGAGAGAGCATGATATTATCCTCTAAAAAGACATGGATGATTCTAATGGTATACAGAATAGACCAAGGAATGTTTCTAATACAGATAAGGGAATTGTGTAGAAGCATAGAGTCTCCTTCCACTTCCCTGATGTCCAATTCTCTCTCCCTATAAAATTTTCAGACCATTGAACATGGCCATGGCTTCTTCCTGAAGGGCTGGACCCTTACCAAGCCTAATGGAGAAGGCTAAAATGACTAATCCTCTATCATCACACACAAACCCACCACCACAAATGCGGCCTAATAAATAGGACCCGTCACTATTGAGCTTCATGCCCGCTGAAGGGGGGAGCCATCATACCCAGATTCCTAGGTGGTGGATGTTCACCTGAGGAGAGCAGCGAGGACCAGACTTGAAGCACTATAAAGAGGGATCCTCTCTACAGTTATCTAGACCCCTGACCAAGTCTATGAGAAGACATTTAACCTTGAAGAGAATCAAGTGACCAGTTGAGACTACCCCATCGTGGATCCACTTATTGCGTGCTTTCCCCATGCACCAACACCCTGCTTGAAAGATAATGGTACGGGAAGACCTCTCCAAGATGCCATCACCCAAACCATGGAACCATCGATCGAGGAAGGGATTATATACCATGATTGGAGTGGATATAGCAGTAAGTTCACCAAAAAATCCCCAAACTTCATGATCCCACTCACATTCAAAGAACAGGTGTCTCAAACTCTTCACCTTATGTTGCTTACAACAAACACATCTAGAAACCAAGAAAAGACCACAATGTATAACATTACCTTCCATGGGAAGCACTCTATTCCTGATTATCCATACAAGAAAATTAATCATGGTGGGTATATTGTTGGACCAATGGATAACATTCCATACTTCCCCCTGATCCAACATAAAAATTTTACGACGGCAGTCTCGCGTCGTGAATTGGCCAAAGAAGGAAGGAGTGAAAACTCACCTATCCGAATCTGGGGAGAGCTCTATGAGGTTACAAAGATCATATTGGGCACTTTTTAGGATATCCTTGATAATCACCAGGTATTAGACGACATCCTTGAAAGAAATATTAGTGGCTGGGAAGAACAGGTAACCAAAGATCTCCCCACTCTAGTTGTGATGCCAGAACGAGACTTCGCCATTACCAATGATCCAATGGGAATGGAGCATGAGATCATCTATGATGGGATCAATCTCAGTCCAAAATGGAGAAACACAGCCTTCTGAAGAAACTCGATCTCATGTAGAGTTACCATGCACGGTTCGCCCCCATAAGGTAGGGTTCTCCAACACCTCCCATGCTGGCATAGTAGGCATGCAAAGGATGGTGTCCTCGAGGCTTCTAACATTAATACCACCCATGATAACCGGACGTTCCATCTTCTTCCATGAAACCCAGTGCCTTTTTTCCTCCACTTTGGGGTCCCAGATGAATTTGGAAGAAATTCAATCAATGTTTTTAATGAAAACATTAGGATCCTTGACCAAAGAGAGAGCTTGCGTGGGGGTGGCCAATAGAAAACTATTAACCAACACTATTCTTCCATCGAAAGATAGAAAAGTATTTATTCAATTAAGGACACGATCAGTGATTCTGGTAAGCAGAGGATCGAAATCATGAATTTGAATCCTTCTTGAATATAATGGGCCCCCATGTATTCAATGGGAAACTCCCCTATTTGCATGTTTAATATGTGGCTCACTATAGCAATATAACTCGAAGTATAGTTGCATTGAATGGAAAAACTAATTTCTCTTTTGTTAACACTCTGTACACTCCAATAATAGTAGTCATCCAACATCCTGATCAACATCCACAATGATCTGCTAGCATCATTCTTGAAAATAATAGTATCATCTGTGAACATCAAGTGAGACACTAAAGGTGACCACAATATATGACGATATGGAAGGATGAATCTATTGCACGGGCTTCTGTGGATGAGATGACTGAGTACATTCTGGGCGATGATAAAGAGGCTCGGAAAAATAGGGTCTCCCTAATGAAGACCTCTAGTAGCCTTGAAGAAGCCGTAGGACTTTCCCATAAATGATACCGCAATCCAAGAAGAGCTAAAACATCTGAAAATAATTTTAATGTTCAATGGAGAAGAAAAATACATGCTAAATCTTTATTGATGAAACTCTATTCTATAGAGTCATAGGCTTTGTTCATGTCATGCTTGATGACTGAGTTAGCACCATGAGTTTTGAGGTTGATATCGCTGATCATTTTCTAGGCCAAGGATATAGCCCCTGGATAGATCGCCCCTTCAGAAAACCATGTTGTTCCATTGTGATCCTCTAGGGTAGATAATCAGACATCCTAGAGTTGATAATATTTTCCATAATCTTGTAAGGTACATTTCACTTTCTTATAGGGATAAAATGGAGGATAGATGTAGGATTTTTGGACTTTGGGATGGACACAAGGGTAGTGGAACTTGCAACACGAGGCAGATTCCCATCCCTAATGAAGTCCGTCATAGCCACAAGAAAATAATATTTAACAACCTCCCAGGAGGCTCTATAAAAGGAGGCAGGAAACCCATCTGGACCTCGTGCCATATCAGGAATTAAATTCATCATAGAATTAAAGACCCCTTTCTCCTGAAGAAGGGCCCATGAACCATCATTATCTTGGAGAGAAACACTAATAGGGATAACGTAAAAGAGATCTGTAGGTTCACTCAAATACCCCCTCAGTAAGTGCATGTTAGGAACTGTATGAAGATCCCTAATGTAGGAGTTATCCAAGGTCCCAACCACATCCCTGTCATCGGTGAAGGACCCATCCTCAAGCATGATATGTGGTTTAATTAACATTCTCCTATCCTTGATGAAAGCATGAAAATAATCAGTATTATGATCCCCATATTTGGCCCACATGGACCTTGCTGATTCCCTAGAATGGTGCATCGGCTTCAGTAATAATTCTGCTAGAATATCTTTTTTCCCATTAGATCCTAAAAAACATGATCATCTCAAACCTCTTCTAGGAGCCTTTCGAGGTAATCAACCTCCTGCATAGTGACATCTAAGTCCATGTCCAGAGGAGGATGGTCCCGCGACCACACCTGTAGGCTACTATTGAGGTGCCTCAGTTTTTTATGAAAATCAGAACATGAGTATCCTTGGACAGGATTGCTCAAGGACATTCTAACAATGTCATGGAAACCAAGAGTGTCGACCCACATCCGAGAAAACCAGGAACTCACTCAAGTATCATTCTCAGATGAGAGACATATGAGACGTGGGGAATGGTCTGAAATACCACGAACCAGATGAACCAAAAACATGTTAGCGTACATGGAGATAGCCAGCAAGTTGGCCAAGCATATGTCCAAGCGACTCCATGATCTACGGCCTCCTCTTTTGTTGTTACACCACGTAATGTTATCCCCTAAATAACCAAGGTCCAAAAGACTTTTTCCAGCCATGAATTGGTTTAAATAAACACTAGCCTATTTGGTATAAGTACCTCTTCCCTTCTTCTCATCTGGGTTCTCCATGAAATTAAAGTCACCACTCACAAGCCATGGGAGATTGCCCGGGTCAAACAGGGTGAGCTCATTCCATAGGATCTCCCTCTGTCAGGGATCACAGCTCCCGTAAATGGAATAAACAAGAAATTTATGGAATCCATGGGTCACCATAATAGTGATTAAATGATCTCCAACCCCAACCATATTCACCTTGCAAGACCTATTCTAGAAGATCCAGATGTGCCTATTATTGGGATCTGCTATAGACAACCCTTCATCTTGATTTTCGGTGAAAAATCACCAATCTTGCTCGGTTTATGTTTATTGTTGAGAATACAAACCAGAGAAATCTTATTCTTTCTATCATCAGAATCCACAATGTATGATTTAACACAGGAACCAATACCCCAGCAATTATATATTAAGATAGGAATCATTGATCAAAAAGGGTTTTGGGATTGGCTCCAGAATTCGTAGCCTTGGAAAAGTGGGAGAGCTGACTCACCTTCAAGATTTTAGACTGAGATCTAGGACAAATTATAATAGTCATGGACAAGAGATCAACTGGTTATGAAGGGGAGTCATGGATATGAGTATAAAGCCTTTCAAGCTTTCCCGGGGAGAAAGGATTTCTGAACCTAGCACCACTCAAACTCTAGGGAGTAGAGACCCTAGCCAACCCCACAATCATAGGGGTGGATGGGGGAGAAGGAGCCAGAACTGTTGGTGACCCCATGGAAGGGTTTTGAAACATTATAGAACTCTGAGAAGAGGGAATCAAATCCAACTTGCCCTTATAGCCACTAGAAGGGCTATGTGAAGATGGGAGAAAACCCAACTCGCCAGCTTAACTTCCCGAAGGACCTACATACTGAGGATGCACCACCACCTAATGACTGGGGGAAAAAGCAAACTGACAGAGGCCATCCATGCTACTAAACTGAGCAAGCATCAATCCAAAATTAATCAAAGACTCAAAGTCACCAACCTGAACCTGAGGTGACCATCTAGGAAGGAGCGGCACTATAGCCCGGAACGCCCCTCGCTAATACAATATCTGATCAGAGGAAACACCGGTGCAAGACAACCATCTAGAGACCCTTCATGCTAAAGCACACCCTAAGTCCCTCCCTGGTTATAATTAGAAAGAGGGTTAGGAAGTCTGTTCACGTACCTTCCAAACTATTGATGCCCACGATGACCACCTAGTCTGTGATGACAACACACCTGAAAGTAATTCCCCTGAAGCAAGCAATGGGATCAAAAACGCGGGAAGACAGGATACAACATATCTTGACTCCATCAAAATGATTCTTACACCGGAAGAGCAATTGTGTACGACACTGAGTGGGAGAGATCCTATTCCACACACAGACGAGCCACCAAGGTATCCTCACGAGACTTGGTTCATCGATCCGAGAAAATAAACCTTCCAAGGGAGTCACCAATCACCTTGAGGAAGCCTTCATTATGAAAAGGCAATAGAAGCCCAATGATATTAACCCAGACCACTACCGACGGGCTTTCATTTCCCCTATGCACATCGAAAGACCATCTCATGAGGCTGAAAGACCAACATCCAATGGAATGCGGAGCATGAAACCACACCTGGATGAAGTTCTCCTTGGAGCCCAGGACCAGGAAAAAGGAAGAAGGGTGAATCGATGAGATTTTAGTCAGACGGAGGAGACCCTATGAACCCACAAAGCATTGGAAAGCCGAAAGGGGCGGCCTCGAAGCACCTAATCGAGAAATAGGTGTCCACATCAGACAGACTAAATCCTCCACGAACAAACCCACAGGAATATTAAGGCAAATCTGTGAACCATCACAAGACACCGACGATCGATCTAATGAGATCTCCGGGAAGCATAAATGGGAGGTAGAATAAGAAGCACCACAAGGAGCATCCCTAAAAGAGGGGTAAGGGGCACCACGACCTAGGAGCGAGGCCCAAACAGGAAGGACAAGAGCCTGAGATCCACCCCATGCACAAGAAGAATACAACCCAAGGGTAGAGAGAGGAAGATCTGAAAGTGGCGACCCCAGCTCAGGAGCCATAAAAGAGAACGCAGGGCAATATCCCAGGACCAAGGATGCCTGGGGTCAAGGGAGCAGTGGAGGAGTGATGTGGGAGGAAGATACGATTAGGAGGATTTGAAAATCTGAAGGCGCATGAAGTAGGATCTCCAAGAGAGCCATTTTGAAAGAGCCAATTGGGTGAAATCCTTAAACACTATATAGGATTCATTAGATAATGAATATCTTAGAATGATTCCTCTATCACAGTTGGATGAAAATCTGTCAAGATTTTCCTTAATATTAAGGATATAGACTATGAAAACAAAAACATTAAAGCATTTTACTTTGGGTTTTCTATTTGTTATAACTCATATGGAATTATTTTACAAATGGGTCTAAGCAACACTCTATTAATAATATAGCTTGTTGTATTTACATCTTCAACCAAAAAATAAATAGATATGTTATATGTACTGAGCATGGTTCTTGAGATCTCTTGCAAGGTTCTATTTCATCTTTATATAACTCCATTTTGTTGAGGTGTCCTAGGGGTAGATAAACTATGACTATATCCATTTTGTGTGAAAAAGGATTCAAACACTTGATTTTCAAACTCAGGGATATGATCAAACATCATGTATTTAATTCTATTTCCACTAAGAATTTTTATTGTTTCAGAATATTAGATGTAATGAGAGCAGGCTTCAATTTTTGGAGCAAAAAAGAATGTCCAATTATATCTATAAAAGTCATCAACAAGAACATAAACATAGTTCTTCCCATTTAAACTATAATCATTAGATGGTCCAAACAAATCCATGTGAACCCAGTCAAGAGTATGGTAAGTTGAAACTTCTTTCTTTAGTATTGTGTTCGATGCTTTCTCAAGGGTGAACACCTTCATCTATTGGAGGACGAAAGGTGCTGTTTGTTTCCCCACATTCCCACTTTACAATGGTAGGATACATCCATTCCTTGTTCAGGGACGTTTACTCCTTGATCGAAACAGGATGATGGGTTGTCTGTTTTTCTTCCGTGGATTCCTCCTCGAAATTCATCACCTGTAACAGGTCTCCCTTATAGAGTTAATAAGTTGTTTTTGAAACTCTCCCCGGTTCCATACTGTCATGGACACCAGTTAATTACGCTGCTTCTGTCGGGACATTCCAAAGGGTCTAGTAAGGGTAGAAACCTTCTATTAGGGGAGTAGTCACATTGGGCATCACTGGTGTGTCTGGACGATGGAACACTAGAACATCTGGGTTTCCACCCCTTATTATAGGGCTTATCGAGTGCATGAAATCCCTAGTAATCCCACAATGAATGTGAGGATTTATATTCCATGGGAATGTATATGAGGTTTTCCTCATCTTCCTATGTTTATCACAGTGTATGTTGTGAGTTTAACATCTACCAGAAATGGATTGGACTGATCAGAACACTGACTGGAGTGGATCAGATAGATGTAGCCCCTTGAGGGAACACAGATGTCGGGACTAAGACATGGTTAGTTAACCAATTACTTCTAGGAGCAACGAAGAGGTGGATTGGAATGATATTACCAAAATGTGGCTTACCGAGTAAGAATCCGGGTGGATGATGGGTTGTTAAGTGAAGTGGGTGGATAATGTTATGGAGTCGACTCGGGGAGATGGTGGTGGTGGGATTGATCCTCGAAGATACTTGCTATGTATCCCCATGGTAGGGAATCATTGTCCGTGTAGTTTGGTGGGACAATGGGACACCTGAGGAGGTGGCCTGTGAAAATGGGCACATGGATGGGACGAGGAAGAAGTGGAACCTCCGGGTTGGGGCATGATCTTCCCGGAACACAAAGTATCATGGGAGAGATATGGATGAGACATGAATGAAGGGCTTGAACCTCAGGGAGTCTTCCTACGTATCCTCATGGTAGGGAATGAGATTCAACCTATTTCATCTTTACAATGACTTACCACTGATTAGGGATCCAATGGCTTACCACTGAAAGAGGGTGATAATGGATTACCCTTGAAAGGGGCGAAAATGGATTACCACTGAAAGGGGGAAGACAACAGCCTACCTCTAGTTGGGGCTAAACCTCAGGGAATCTTACTACGTACCCTTTCTCTGAGATAGGGATCGAAACCCACGTAGTTCGGGAATAGGTGTGGGTGAACTGATGTGAAGGAGGTCAGAATGACCGGGTGTTGGGATTGAACCTTATGGAGTTATCCTACATACCTTTCCATGGAAAGGATCAAAGTTTACGTAGTGAAGGTTGTGGGAACCAACATGAAGGTGGTTGGTACCAATGGGGTGTTGGGATTTAACCTCAAGGAGGCTTCTTACATAGCTTTCCTTGGAAAGGATCAAATTCCCTGTAGTTCAGTAGGGTTTTGTGAACCAACGTGAAGATGGTGGAGTCCAATGGTTGTTGCGATTGAACCTCAGGGAGGCTTCCTACGTTCCTCCCCTTTTCAAGGATAAATGTCCACGTAGTTCAGGTTGTGGGAATTGCCGTGAAGGTGGTCAGAACCAATATGTTTTTGGCCATGAACCTCAGGAAGGCTTCCTACGCACCTCGCCTTGTCAAATATCAAATTCCATGTACTTCAGTAGGGGTTGGTGAATCTATTTGAAGATGGTTGACACCAAAGGTTGTTGGGATTGAACCTCAAGGAGGATTTCTACATACCTCACCTTGGCATGGATCAATTTCCATGTAGTTCGGGTGGTGGGAACCGACATGAAGGTGCTCGGAACCAATGGGGTGTTGGTCCTGAACCTCAAGAAGGCATCCTATGTACCTCGCATTGGCAAGGATCAAATTCCACGTAGTTCAGTAAACGTGTGCAGCTTACACATGGTTAGAAACCCGAAGAAGATGTCATGGTCGATTCTTATTCTAAGCCCATATGGGTCATGATCAGTCTGAGAAAAAAGAGGCAGCGAAGAAATGATGATCACGTTGCGGAAGGTGTGGTCGTGGGAAGTGGAGTGGGGCTTACACATGGCTTGCAGCCCAGGGAGAGAAATATTGGGACTTACTCCATAATGTAAGTCCATATGGAAACATATCCCAAAGGGAAAGATATTTGGCACCAAATAAAGGAAGGATTCCTTCCCCACCCCCACCCCCAACTGGTCTTCGGCCAGGAAGAAGTCACGAGGAGCATGGGTGCAACATTCTGCAAGAAATTCCAGAGGGTTTACGCGAAGATGGTTTCCCTTTCCCCGTGTAGGATACCTGGGGGGGAGTCACAGTTTAACATCGTTTGATGAGGACGAGGGTGCTTGGCAGTTTAATGTCCTGTAGCTCGGATGAGGTGGGTTCTCTCTGCACCCCTAAGACTTACATAACTGGTAGCGTCTACACCATGCAGAGGAGATTGGATAGGCAACGTAGTGGCTAGGGGGTGTCGTGAGGTGATCCCATTGGGGGTCCATGTTAGCGTGGCTATGCAATGAAGCAGTAGTTGTTAGCGTGCCAATGAGAAGAAGCATGAGGAAAATAGTCGCATTGGGAAGTGGTGTCAAGGGGACTTGAAATTAGTTCATTCAAACCTGGAGTGTCGCATGGGAAAAGGAATTTCAAAGTGAGGGGTTCATAGGCAGGGGCCTTGTGAAGCTCTAGTGCTCCAAGTGTTGGAAGGTACTTGCGAATGTGTGTGCTTAGTGACGTTGAGTGTCCTAGCCTAAGAATATGGGAAGAGGTGCATATAGGTGGTGCTTCTCGAAATGGAATGGCATTTGTGTTGCACTGCCTCATGAAACAATGGTGCCTCGTGAAGTAAGTTGTTGTGAAGCAATGAGTTTTGCGATGTACAGTGACCCTACTTAGCCTGAGGATCTCGTTTACATGAGGGGTTCTTTGCAAAGCATAAATGCTCCACGATGACTCAAACCCCCTTGGGGATCCCCTTCATTCGCGGAGGCATGTGGGATCCTCTAAAGGAATCCCTCTCTAAAGAGATGAAGAAAACAAAACAAAGGGGAGACACTTCACAGAGCAAAAGTACCTCGCATAGCTCATGGTTTGCAGAGCAGAGGGTGCTTCCCGATTCTGGAGCTAGGAAGTTAAATGGTCGGATGATCCACCATTTGTACTTGGGGGAAGGTTGGTATTTATAGGAAAGACGTGCCACAAAGAAAATATCTCTTGGCACGAAGATGGATTTTTTTGCTCTGCGGCGGGCACATGAATGTCGAATTAGTTGGTAGAGCATGTCGCCTAATTGCTCCGCGGTGGGCTTAGAATGTCAAATTTATTCATGGAGCATCCCACCTTTTTGCTCCACGGCGGTGTTGTGAACTTCAATGGTGTTCGTGGAGCATTCCGCCTCCTTGATCCGTGGTGGGCTCATGAATGTGAAAGGTGCTCGAGGGGCATCCCGGCTCCTTGACCCGCGACGACCATAGGGCTAGGTGGACTTCAGGAAGGGGCTTCGTGAGGCAACCATTCTGGCTTTTCGTTTCTTATTATTATTCCCCCATTTTGGGGCCAACAAATGACCCTCCTCAGACTTGGTGACGAGGGGAAATGAAGGTTCAAATTCTGAGAGTCAATCACCAAAATCCCTTGGAAATTCGTGATGCTGGCTCACAAAGAGGGCTGGCGAGGCAGATAGGAGATGCGCAGGCTAAGCACGCCGCGGAGCTCGCCATGATAAGGATGTGCCGCGAAGCTCCGAATGTCGTCTCTTATGAATAGGGGAGATGACCTCCCTTTTTTCCTTTATTCTCTCTGTGAATTTTTCCTTTATCGCTCTCGATTTGTGAAGCTCTACATACTTCAGGATTACTCTCCACGAATCGGATATTCTCCTCCAAAGCGCACAATGAGTCTGACTCTGCGACAGCGCTTTGTGATTTTGCACTTCAAGACTGAGGCAAGGCTCCGTGAATAGGCTTTGCGAAGGAGATCCACGAACAAGATCCATAAACGATATTCGTGAACCATACCCGAAAAGCATCCCAATTTTTTAAAATGAATTTCTCATCAAGAAGCTGCCCTGGGGGTCCTTGCATATGCAACCTGTTGGGAAAATATAATGAATAGTTAGGGTCTAAGGGAGTTAATTCGGAGCCCCTCCGACCATGACTCATTGGTGGTGCTACTATCATAGATCCATAAGAACTTCCCCTTGTGTAAGAGGTTGTCGGTGTATGGATTTGGGTTGAGGGATGAAATCTTCATCCCAAAAGGATGTGAGGACGAACCAGGTTACTAGTTCAGAAGCACGTCATGCCTGTGCCAATGGTTCAGGGCTGCTGACGGCTGTGCCCAGAAGGATTTCACACCCATCATGACTAACTACTTATACAACCACCTTAATAATATAGATGTGAAGGAATTATTGTCGTATATGTCCTGTCTATGCATAAGATGATATTGAAGGCATCTTTGAGGAACCCAGGGAAGGGGTGGTCTGAGGAGTGGGAGCTGCGCCAGGGCTGAAACTTTACAGACAATTGGGCCTGGGCCTACTGGGAAGGGGCCTCGTGTGAGGAGTTCAGGGCAGAGCTAAGGAGAGTGGGTTTGTATGTGGCGGCTTGGGCCTCCCAATTCCACATCTAACAACTGAAACAGCTAATTCCAGAGTTGTTGATTAGATGGTCATTGAGGACCAATACCTTCCACTTACACCACAGGGAGGTCGGTATCAGCTTGTGGGATGTACACTAGATTTTGGGGGTCCCGATACTAGGGGCTATGTATGATGAATTCCTCCATGTTATGAGTGAGTTGGAGGATACATAGAAAATTCCACTGTTAGCGATGGCATTGATGGAGCTGGTGCCGGGAGATGACAAAGAAGAAGTTAGAGATGTCTACTTCAGGCGATGGTTCATTAAATTTCTAAATTTTTTGGAAGAGAGGCACTTTATGGTGAGGCCTCAGAATTCCCCGAAGGGGGATCAATGGGGAAAGGAGCACTCGTACTAGTGGGTCATGGAGGATACCCAATGGAAGACCTAGGGGTTCAGCGTTAGCACTGAGGAGAAACCAATATTCAGCCTGGCAGCGTTCATCGCGACACTTATTTGTGGTTGGATCCTTTCATTAAGGGATACCAAAATGGGAGTGAGACCAAGCACATTTATCAGGGCATCTACGTTGGCAAAAGGAGGGAAAGTTAAACTCAGTGTCCCGATGCTCGCCAAATTGTATAAGATGTCATGGAATATCAGTGAGGGGATGAGGCTATAGAGGATATGTGGGCCATTCCAACTCCTGTATGGGTGTATAACGGCACACATCAGGGATGGTTATGAGTACCTGAACCCATCTTGCCTCCAAGATTTAACTTCCACCCATCAATTCTGAATGTTGAGAGAATATTTTTGACCAAGCTGACCACACTATTGGTACTGAACCGAGTGTGGAAGGTGGGGGAATTCAATTTCCACCATTTTCTGTTACCGATGGGGGTATTCACTGATGATGGCCACGGAACGTAATAACATTGGGCCTATCTTCTGGCCTTTTGAGGTGGAGTCCTATAGGTGAGGGTGGACTGTGAGCCCCTCTGCGATCCATACACCCCACACCGGTTTGCAAGGAAATTTTGGTGCATGTCGCGACTGACCTTGCGGGTCTATCTAAAGGTGTTCCATGAGGTAAAACCTTGTGTGATGAGATAGATGTGTCTCATGTTCACACGGGAGGATGGGAAAATGCGAAAAGAGCTACCTCCACCCACAGCCATCTTCAGGCTAGTGAAGGAATATGCCCAGAGCTAGAAGGTGGCCTACCCGGGGGAGATATTGAAGCAACCAGTCATTCGAGTCAGTGATGGTGAGATTTCCCAACATCGGGGTTGGGGCCGGAAGGTGGAATGGGGATCTCTCGGTGGTGAGGCTACCATGGTGGTGAGGCCCGCACCCATCGAGGGTGAGGAAACACCGATAGAACCAACTACAATAGTAGATCCAGCAGTTCCAAAAGGACAGAGTCACCCATAGGGGAGGCCACCGAGGGGATTCCGTAGAATACCTACTCAGGCTCTAGGGAAGCGATTGCGCCAAATTGATAAGCCATATAATGTTGTCTTCTTGGATTCATGTGACATATGTGACGTCAATAAGAAATTTCTCAGCCCATCTAAGATGTGGAAACACCTGAACCATCAAGGGATAGATATTCCGAGTATAGGCCCTATCAAGGTTAGCTTTGTGGCATTCCAAGATGAGGGGAACAATATTTTACTGAGATGGAGGACACAATTCACTCCTGGGTTTCTCCTCGTCCAATGACAGATCGATTCAAGGTGTTTATTGATCGCACTACTCCCCCACTATTGTCGGCGGCTGATTTAACTGAACATTTCCCTCAGTTGGAAGAATCATAAGAGTCCTCCTAGGGGGACAAGGTTGGGAGAGGGATCTTATTGGAGGAGGGAGAGGCTGGAGATCAAGACATGGATCGTGAAGAGTTTGTAGAGGCCCATGAGGGAAAAATCAGAAACCCCCTTCTTCAAGGGTTTCTTTGAGCTCATTATGAACTCTTTTCTCATATCTAAACTATAAAGGAGAGTCTCATACATAGAACTCATTCTCTTCCCTCCGTGGATGTAGATGCGATACCTTCAGGATCTACGCCTTCCGCCCCATCTATTGCTACGTCCACCAGGTCTTGGACACCTATGGATACCCCTATAGAGCTTTCATATCTTCTGATCATATACGTGGGGCCATGTCTAGGGGTCCCAATGGCGTCAACCCAAGAACGAGACCAGGAATTCAATCTCTATAAGTCTCCTCTACTAAAATTTTGATTTTCAACCCCTGACCAAGTCAACTGACATCTAAGAACCTTTTTGGTGCATCTATTTCTTCAAATGGAGTGGGCCTCCTTGGAAACCTTTGGTATGGCTTATGGTGGCATCCTTCCTAGGGGAATTCCAGTGGCCGTGGAGGCAGAGGTCTAAACTGACCTAACTGCGGAACTCCCGATCACTGGATGGACTGTCAGCGGGGCTTTTTCTGAGATTATTGAGGTAGGATCTGATGATGAGGATCAATTAGAGAGCCCATGTCCTACCACACATGACAAAATAGTAGATGTGGACCCTGATAACAAGTTCTTGGGGGCATTCCACACATAAAATCTAGCCAACCACGCCGACTGGGACGAGACAATGTCTGATGAAGAGGACAGGAAAATAGATTGTCGCCGATCATGGAAGCTGATCAAGAGAATCATTTATGACACCCCTAGGTACTATTTCTAGACGAGATGGATCAACTTTTCTCATGGATGCGTGAGCTATGTGCTAGGGGAGTGTATATCCAGCGTCCTCACATGCTCATCCGAGATCTTATGGTGGAGAAGATTCAGGAATATGACCATGGCCTTGGTTGGGGTTGGAAGCGGAGGATAGAAATAAACTTCAAAAGGATCTAAGAGGATAAAATTGAGGTTCAGTGGCTACAGAGCTAGGCGAATGGGCACTCAGCCTCCTTTAACATGCAATCTGAGCTGGTATTGTGATTGAACACCCAGCTGACAGAGGCCAAAGAGTCTCTGGAGTGATCCTCTGAAGAGATGGTGTTCATCCAGACTTGTGTGGAGTAGGCCCGGGTTGCGGTTGACGAGCTGCGCCCCATCGCTGTCGAGGAGAAAAAGGATCTAAATAGGCAGCATCAAATCCTAGACACCACAATCCATATGGTGGCGGAGCTGCAACACTCATTTGACGGGGTTAGCTTGACCATGGGAGGGTTCGATCCTCAGGAGTTTTAATGCACATAACTTTTCAATGTAATTTCATGTTTTTATTGTATTATGCCAACTTCATGCATGAGTTCCATTATTTGTGTTGGTTTATTGCATCCATGTGACATTCGTGGGGCGCCCAATGATCATTCCCTAACCTCATGTGGGTCGGGCCTGATGTAAGAATCATGGGGTGACCACCTTATTACTCCATTCAAATGTAGGATTGAAAACCAAACTTTAGGTATCCGGGGGCTTAGACAACCAATACAAATTACAGAAAATAAAAGGGAAAAGTCCTAGATGGAGGGGGGTGACCTTGGAACAACCATATTTCCATTTTCCTGATGTGCTCTTGTGCACAAACTGGGTAACTCCAGGGTTGTTGGAGATAATTTGAACATAGGGGAGTGGTAAGTGGGAATTACGATACCCCAGATTTGGAACACTGTGGGGGTGGCGTGACAATGAAGGATAACCGTTGAACGTGTTCGAAACACAATATCCCAGTTGCGTTAGCCTGAAATGGGTATAACAAATGAGGTCCGATCACTGACCATATTCGAAACACATGACCTGACTTGAAACGTTATCCATTAGTCTTATGAAATATTATCCCATGATAGTAGGTGAGTTATAGGCTGAGCATCCACACAGTTAGGGGGTTTCTTTAGACGAGAAATGTGACGAGGGTCTGAATAAGGGGCACACAAAGTGTGCATGGTGTAGTGATGGGTTGTTTGAACGAATTCCAACACTCATGAAATTACGCCACCATGGTGAAAACACATTATGTGGGTGCATCGGTCTAATCAGGAATCAGACACAATTATGAATAGGACCTCTCTGGTAAGGACGTGGAATGATTAGTAGTTTAACATCATACAGTAGGATGAGGACTAAAAAGAAATATCATAGGAAGGGACTATGTGGTGAAGTAGCTAATAACCTAAAGTGAAAGTGAACACAGTCCCATACCACACCATATATCCCCAGGTGAAGTTCTTCGTGTTGAGGGACTAAAAGTGGAAATTAGACTGGGCCCGAAGGAATGTGGTTGAGAATCCCCACGTACCCGATTAGGATGGTAAGCATGCCATACCTAGTTTTGAGAGAATAGTTTAACGTCGTGCTGGATGATGAAAGACATGGTTGTTCCTGTACACATCCATCCAAAACTACTAAGCCCATGTGAGTCAAGCCCGATGTGGGAAACATGAAGTCCGGGTGGGACTTTCTTGACACAGGAAGGAACATGTTAGGGGAAAAGGGACATTAGGTGAATGTTTTCCCAACAATGCTTACTCGTCCGTGTAGCGCACCTAAACGCATGAAGATGTAAATCCAAGTATGTCAGACTTCCACTTAAACATAAAGAAGTGGAAATATGTGAATCATGATGCCCGAGATATGGACCACAATTATTGCATCATGATGATAAGGGATGGATATTTACAGTGTTCAAAACAATGTATCCTAATCACGATTTCCTCATATGGGGACATATAGATGAAAGTCGACCACTGAACATGTTTGAAACACATGACCTGTCACAAATGTTGTCCGAGGTCCTTAGGGACGATGGCCCGAGACGGTAGGTGAGCCGAGGTGGCATGAGACCAGGTTGTGAAGGGGGGTCCCTTCACATGTTGAATAGTATGAGGATCCAAAAAATGGGACCACGAATCTTAGACATGGAACTAGATTAATGTCCCTGTGAAAATTCCACACATTGGGCTCTTTGTCAAAATGCATGTAAGTACGACAATGAGACGTATCGTATGGAGGGAGTCTAGTCCCTTCCCAAGGACAAGGGTCCTGGAGTCACATTATTTCGGCTTAATGTCCTAGCATGGACCATTAAGGGGTTCTTTATTTAATGGACTGTGCACAAGGTAGAGAAATAGCCAAACGTGATGCAAATTTCCCATGGAGAGAACTTAGTTTTGGGTTAAAGAACTCGGACCATGCTCGGAAAGGACTTGGGATGCGCATGGTGCTGCTATTATAAAAAGCGATGTGAATGAGAACATAAGAGGTACTCTCCACACCACATGTTCCCAAATGAGTTCAAGCCAATGGGACGAAAAAAGAGGCAAGATTCTAGATTCCTGATGCTGGACCCAAAGACAAAAATGCCTTGGAGTTTTATGTATCTCATGAGAATGGGAATCAAGCCAAACGTAGTTGTAGAACATGTCATGCAGTTTAACGTCTTGAAGAAAGGAAATGGGGTGGTCTTAGTTTATGGTCATAGTGTTCGGACCATGAATGGTAGGAAATTCTAGAGACACATAGTGATGCAATTGCAGAACCTGACGTGAACAGGGACCTAAAGTCTGGATCACTGTGCGATTCCTAGAAGAGGTTTCAGGTCAAGAGAACGAAAACAAAGGTTAGTATGGGTCCAAGATAAGGTTCACATCCTTTCTTACATACCCCATGAGGATGGGGATCAATCGATACGTAGTTCTAGAAGGTGGAATAGTAAGATACCTGTTCTAGGGATAATAAGGTTGTGTGGGTCTGGCCCTCGCACCGAAAGGAATGGTATTTGATATATCTCATGTGATCTTTAGGATGAATGGTGTTTTTTTGTGAAGCTATGGTACTAGGAAAAAATGTGCAAGAACCAATACAAGAATCAAGTCGTATGCAGGCATTGAAAAATGGTATGGTGTGTGACTGATACGAAGCATGATGTACCCTCAAGTAAGGACACCACGACGCGGTTCCAATTTTCGTCGTGCGGCCAGGACAATAATTCCACAGTTTGGGGTCATGTGATGGGACCTACCATGAATTCTTAACATTGTTCAGGATAGATGTAATTGTTTAGAGTCATGTGAGACTAGGAAGCATAGTCTAAAGTCATATGGCATAGACATATACAAGAAGGATGATGTTAGAAGGGGAATGTCCATGGCGTGATAGAGCATACCTGATGTGAATGAGGGCGAGGTCTAAATCATAACATCTGTGATTCCGTAAAAGAAACACCAGACTGAGGAGCCAGGATAAAATTAAAGGACATTGGAAATGGGAAGCTAGCTCTCAGTTGAGCTGGACCTGAAGATGAGATGTCCGGGTGTTCATACGTATCCCATAAGGATGGGAATCAAGACACATGTAGTTCTTGAAGGTTATTTTTAACATCGCGTGGGACTAAGTACATTTTAATGTCACGTGGGATAAGAAGTGGAGGGATAACTACAAGAGTGGGGTGTACGTGGGGTGGCTAACGCAAACCCGATGTGAATGAGGATAGAGGACCATAACACACCACATAGTCCCGTAAGAGTTAAATCCCTTGGGGCAGAACAGAAGAGATAAATTAGTGTAACTCGAGCTAGACCCAAAGATGAGATGTCTAGGCGTTCTTATGTTTCCTAATGGGAATCAAGTTGTACGTAGTTATAGAAAATATCTTAGTTTATGGTCTTATATATTGGACCATGAATAAGAGGAATCCTTCCAAATAGGCACAAACCTCATTCTAATACCACTGCCTATGTCAGTTAAACTCAGTGTAGGAAAAAAGGGTGGAGGACATCCTTTCAATACATGGAATGCGCTTAAATGGGAAATCAGTGAGGAGCCCTGAAGAATGCTGTACTGTAGGTCTGTACTCCAAACGTGCAAATGTGCACTGAGGGACAACAACTGGAGTGATGAGATCCCACTTGGACATGATGCAGTGGGAAGTGGTGATAATCATGTGACTGATATTTTAGGCTTTAATGGGGTTGGTGTGAAAATGGAGGATAACAGTGTGCCATGTTCGAAACATAGTAAACATATTGTGTGACCTGAAATGGGAACAACCAATGAGCTTTGACCACTAATCGTATTTGTAACGTGAGACTTGTATCATTTTGTTGTTCGAAACCCTCAAAGACATTGGCATATAATGGCAGGAGGGCCCTTGGGCTGAGCATCCATTCCATTCCAGGGTACTTTATGTAGTGAAAGATGGTGGAATCCATAGTAAAGGGGAACTAAAAGCCTGGAAGGAGGGTGGGAGCATTTCTGGGTTAAGTCGGACACTCCAGGCGTTTACCCAGAGTACTCTTGGGCACATTAGTGAATCACCATTGATGGTCGAGGGACTCAACATGATAGAAGCCAATTTAAAATGATGAGTATATAACAAGAGGGTAGAGAAATATCAGGAGAAATGGGGTATATGTTGTGGTCGTTACAAACCAGCCGTGAATGAGGACATAGTCCCATACCAAACCATATACTCCTCTCCCTAGGAAAATGTAGGCCATGGGGCCAAGGTGAAAAGGGGATTTCTATGAGATGGGGCTGGGCCAAGAGAAAAAACTTTTGGGCGGTCCAACATATCCCATACGGATGGGAATCAAGCCACACATAATTCTGGGAGGTGTCATGCAATTTGAAGTCTTGTGGCAAGGACGTGGAGTAAGGGCATGATATCCTAAAGGGGGACGTGTATGGAAAGGTGAGTAACCTGGCATGAATGAGGACATAATAACATACCACGCCGTACAGATCTAACTGATACCTTAGGACTGGGTGCTACTATTGTCGAGGGACCTGAGGCTGGGCTGTCGATAGAAGATCACAACCAGCTTGAAATTTATCGTCTTTATGGGAAGACGATAGTGATATTAGTTTAAGGCCATAGAGATCAGACTGTGGATGCCTAGTTTAATGTCATGTGCATGGGATAACAGAAATAAAATGGTGAATCATCGTTCCTATGGAAGACCATTGGGTGAAAACGATGATAAAGGACAACTATTGACAAAATTCTCAACACATCGTTCCTCCCCCCCTTGCGTGACCTAGGCAACCAATTGGGTGTCGACCATTGACTGTATTGGAAACATAAGACTTGTAACAATTTTTTTCTCAAATCCTTGGGGATGTTTTCCCAAAATGGTAGGATAACCCTTATTCCAAATATCCATGCCATTCGGAGGTCCTTTTGGATACCAAATATAATGGAAAACCAAATGATGGGGCTCGTGAAACATGACAGGGCCTACTTTCGTGGAAGGGACGATATGGTGAGGGGAATGTCTAACGAGAATGTGTGGGGTGTGGAACAATAGCCTGACGTGAATGAGGAATTGGAGTCCGGATCACACCGCACACTATGGAATGAAGACTATGGCCAAGGGGTAAGAAGGTTCAAGGGACCAGAATGGGTCAAAGTGCCTGAGGGTCGAGGGACTCAGGGAAAGATTTTGATGTTTGGGCTGGGCCAAAGGAAAAAATGTCTGAGCGGTCCTACGTATCCCATAAGGATGGGAATACATCTGCACGTAGTTCTGAAAGGCCTTGTATTTTAGCCTCGTGCAGTGAGGACGTGGGAGAATACAAGAACGGGAAGGTATCACATGGTGTGACTCTCATACTCCTAACACGAGTGGCAGCTAAAGAAGAATGCACTACACCATGGTCCTCTAGGAGAACTATACCCCGGGGGAATAGTTAAATAAATGAGTTTGGGGGATGGACTCAAGACGTAACGTCTGAGTGTTCCTACTTATCCCATGCAGATGGGAATCAAGACAAACATAGTTCTTGAAGATATAGTTTAGCGTCTTGTGGGACAATGTACAGATCAATGTCATGAATGACATATCAATTTAAGGTATTTCTAGACCCAATATAGTTTAAGGTTATGTGGGACCTAAGAAGTTTAGGGTCATGTAGGATCTGACAGGTTAGTGTGTTGTGGGATAATGTGTAGTTTATGTTCATGCAATAGAAAACAGTTTAAAATCATGCCAGACCTTTTAGTTCAAGAAAAGTATCACCTGAAGAACTTTTCATTTGTTGGAGGAGTTATAAGCTCACCATCCATGGTCACCAAAGAATATGCACCATTGGGGTAGACCATGTGTACAACGAATGTTCTTTCCCATTTGGGTTCCAACATGAGTGGTTTACTTCCAGGAATCATTGGTGTCCTGAGGGCTAGTACCAAGTCACATTGAAAGAAGGAGCAGAGGCAAAATTTTTTGTTAAAAGATTTGTCCCTCTTGTTTTGGTAACTTTATAGATTTTGTAGGGAACGAAGTCTATTATCATCGAGAGATTCAAGATCATCCAAATGGATTTCAGTTACCTTACCTAGTGTTCACTGGTCATAGACCACTGTGCGTAATTAAGGAAACTGAATCTCGATGTGTAGGATGGCCTTAGTTCCGTACACTAGGGAATACAGAATCACCTGGCTGAAATTATGCATCATCGTCTGGTAAGACCAGAGGGCATTGCGGAGCTTGTCCGGCCAACTCTTCTTGTTCTGACCAATCTTTTTCTGCAAGATGTTATAGAGGGTCTTATTCAACGCCTTGATCTTCCCATTTTATTGCACGTGGTAGTGGGCTGTATGATTAGAATAGATGTTGTACTTGGAATACAATGTCTTCAGCTCAACTGCTCGGAAGTTGGTTTAATTATCGGTTAGGATGGAATGGGGGCTCCAAATCAGTAGATGATATTGGAGATCACGATGTCAATGATGGATCATACCTTGACCTCCTTGAGTGGAACCCCTTTTTCCCACCGGGAAAATAAATCTACAGCGTTCAGGATTAAGAAACATTGGAGAGCTGTCACCAGTGGATATGGTCCCACGACATTGAGTCCATAGACTGCGAAGGGCCAAGAGTACATGGTAGTGTTGAGAGGCTCCGGTGGCCAATGCACGATGTTAGCATGAACATGACACACATGTCACCTCATGGCGAACCCGATGCAGTCATGGATCATGGAGGGATGAAAATACCTAAGTCTTCGGAACTAGTGGGATAGCTTCGGCCCAGTCTGATGAGCCCCGCATGGACCGTGTAGTTCAAGAAAAGTATCACTTGAAGAACTTGGAACTGGTTGTAGGATTTATACACTCACCATCCATGGTCACCAAATAGTATGCAGCATTGGATTCACTCTGGTTCAGCCTGATTAGTCGGGAGGCACCCATTTTGGAGATTCTCGATAAAGGGGGTTCCAATCGTGAGTTAGTTCAACCCCTTCATCTAAGGAACTTGGGTTTCCTAACATGGATTCTCCATCAGTAAGATAGCTCAACTATAGGCCATCTTCATCACCTGGGGTGATGGGTGCAATGAATATCCTATGTGCCATGTGGATAATAAGATATCTTGCTTGGGATTTGTAAGTGATGTTGCTAGAGAAGGTCTTGGGTACAAACAAAGATCATGGGTGGATGTGCCCAGTTGGCTTTTTGTCATTAGAAATGATCAATCTGGGATCAACACAATGATAAACATTAGACTCCATAGATGGAATCACAGAAATAGACAAAGAATAAGAATAGTCCTGGAACCACAAAGGAGGATCATCACAAGTTGATTATAATTAATATAATTAATTGACAAGAAGTACCTTTTATGGAATTCTTTCTTGATTGATACTTCTGATCACATTCTGATGTGATTCGTCGGTGCATCTCAGAAACCAAGGGTAGACTTCCCCTAGCGATGATCGACATGTGCACAACATATCTCTAGACTTCGCCAAAGGAGTTTTCAAGTGCTAGCATGGAGAAACCATTGCTTGTGTTTTCTGCATTAGATCGTTTAGATCCGATGGAGGAGGATCTCTCTCGGTCTTGAGAGAATTCTTGGTGGAAGGAGTTCTTTCGTCCTAAAGAGAAATCTACAGAATTGTTGTGCACAATGATTAGGGAAAAGTGTTGGGGTTGTGAGGATATATATAATCAGGTTAGAGGTTATAGATTTGTGACAATAAATAAAAGTGTTACACATTTTATTTATTTAATGAACTCTTATTTAAAACCCAAATGTCGAATCATTAATTATTTGATATGCACCCACACTAATTATAATAATTATCAATTAATAAAACAATATTATTTCCCCAAAATCCTGACATGAAAAACTACACAACATGTAATCATTAATACACGACATGTACTTTTTTTTCATAAAACTACCCGGTGTGTAATCATTAATACATGGAGTGTACTTGTTTTCCATTTCATATCCAAAATGAAAACTACACGACATGTAAGCATTAATACAAGACGTGTACTTGTTTTCATTTTATTCTCCCCCCAACATTAAAATGATTTAGGGTTCCTTGAATAATTATTAAAGCACTTATGGGAATAATATTTATTCTACTTGAGATACTTGGATAGACTTATTGTGTGACCCTCTAGGCCTCTTTCTCATTAGCATTATGTGGGCTTGCCTAAAGTCCAAGATTACTGTCTAGAAACGGGTCATGGAACCCAAGAGGATAATGTTGACGCTGCATTGACATGTCACCTCATATGAACACTTACCGTGTAATTTAATATTTTTGTCTTAATATCTCATCATGCGGGTTTCATGGTAGTTTCATAAACTTGTATGCTTGATCTGTCATTCTTTGACTTCCAGAAATATACTCATCGTGATACCATGGCCATGAAATTTGGGCGATAGTTCTATTTAAATCAAAGGGCTTGAGATATATAATTCCATATATATGGATGAGAAAAATCCTTCCATGACCTATCCATTAATAAAAATTCATTCATGATGCACCTAACGTACCCTACTTCACGCCAACTATCTACGTGATGGTTTTCGTCAGAAAATTTAAGTGCGTCAGTCATGACATGAGTTAATGATAATATTCTAGTCTAAGGACCATTACACACACTCGTAGATAGCAATGTATGATGAGACCAAGTCATGAAGGATTACTACTGGTGGGTCTATTCTAAAAATATCACATCTTGCAGATTACCAAGTCCGAACTCCATGAGAGAGGGTCGCGTCTTCTTAAGAGTACTCGCACATGATGGTATTCATATGATGTGTCATATCATAGTATTTCATCCATCTGTAGAGATTTATTTAAGAATATTGTTATAAATTTCCTGGTTCTCGTAATAGTGGGGATCTTCCATGACCTTATTAATGAAACAAATATTTCAGGACATTATTATATTATAGTCATGCAGAACAATGAACAATATATAATAAGGGTATACTCACGTAATCATTGTACAAAAAGTGGGTTCTTAGGACACTAACTCTAACACTCTACCACTTGGACTAGAGCCAACTGCCTAGGACTTTTAGTCTACTAGACCTCACATAATGATCATGTTTCTGCTGAGTCAAGGCTTTAGTCAAGGGGTCCACCACATTGTCTTCCATGGAAATATTAATCAATGCAACTTCACATCTCTATGAAAAATCCCTCAAGATATGATACATCAGAAGTATGTTCTTTGTCTGCTGATGTGACCTTGGCTCTTTTGAAAGTACCACCACTGCAGTATTATCACAATAGACTGTGATAACATCTTTACTGCTAGGTACTACATCCAGCTCTTGGAAGAAGCTTCACATCCATACTGATTCTTTAGCTACCTTAGAGAATGATATATACTCAGACTCTGGTATAGAATCTACGACCACACCTTCCTTTGAGCTTTTCCAGCTCAATCCCCTCCATTCAAACTGAAGATGTATCCAGTCTGTGACTTAATGTCATCTTGATTAGTCTGGAAACTAGCATCTACTTGCCCATTTATGACTAGTTCCTCATCTCTTCCATAAACCAAGAACATATCTTTAATACGCCTCAGATACTTAAGGATAGTCTTGATTGCCATCTAATGGTAGTCTCTTGGATGTTCTTGATATCTTCCTACCACACTTAATGCATAAGCAAAATCTAGCCTTGTACAGAGAAGAGTATACATGACTGACCCAATCGCAGATGCGTAATGGATGCTTGACATTTTCTTTCAATCCTCATGTGTCTGAGGACACATTTTCATGGAATGTTGAATGCCTTGTGACACTGGAAACAATACCCTCTTGGAATATTCCATAATGAAACTGTTCTGTATCTTGTCAATGTTTGTACTTTGACATAGGCCCGAAATTCACTTGGATCTATCACGGTGGATCTTGATCCCAAGAATATATGCTACCTCACCCAAGTCATTCATAGAGGATCATTTATCTAACAATTCCTTAACTGACTATGAGACATGTACTTCGTTTCAAATTAGTATTATTTCATCAACATATACTATTAGGAAAATGACTGCAATTCCACTAAAACTTTTGTATACAAAAGGCTCACATTCATTCTTAATAAAGCCAAATTTTTTATGGCTTTATCAAAATGAATGTACCATGACTTTGATGCTTGCTTTATTCCATAAATTGATTTCAGAAACTTGCACACCTTGTTGGTATCATTTGGAGTCACAAATCCTTCAAGTTGTGTCATGTAGACATCTTCCAGGAGGTTCCTGTTAAATAATGTTGTTTTGACATCCATTTTCCAAATTTCATAGCCATGGTAAGATGAAATGGCTAATAGGATTCTGATGGATTTCATAATTGCAACTGATAAAAAGGTTTCATCATATTCAATTCCTTGATGTTGTCTAAAACCATTTGCAACTAGTCGTGCCTTATAGGTTCTGACATGTTCCTCCTTGTCCAGTTTCATCTTGTATACCCATTTATTACCAATAGTCTTTACATCAACTGGAGGATCTACCAAAATATAGACATGGTTTTGGTACAAGGAATCTATTTCCGAATTCAAGGCTTCTTTCCACTTGGCAACATATGTGCCTTCAATTGCTTCCTTGTAGGTAAAAGGATCATCATTGTCAACCAATAACGAGTCACCGTCCTCAGTGAAAAGAAAACCATATCGTTATGGTTCTCTCACCTCTCTCGTGCCCCTATGCATTTGTTGTGTCTCTAGAAAAAAAATTTCTTCCAAAGGGCATTGTGGAATCTATTCTTGTACCAACTTCTGTGTATCCTGAGACTTGACTTCATCGAAGTCTATCTCACTCCCACTATCTATTTTGGAGATGTGGTCCCTCTCAAGGAATATGTCATGTCTTCCCACTGTAACTTTTTTATCTGAGATGTTTTATAGGTAATATCCCCTTGTTTCTTTAGTATATTCTATAAAGGTACACTTTCTACCTCAGGGTGAAAGTTTGTTACCAGAAGAGGCCTTAACAGATGCTTCACTACCCCACACATGTAAATTTTATAACATGGCGTTGTGTCCACTCCATAATTCGTATAGAATACAATTTATAGATTTTGTTGGTACTTGGTTTAGTATGTGTGTTGCTCTTTGTAAAGAATATCCCCAAAAGGATAACGGAAGACTCACATGACTTATCAATGATCTCACCATGTCCAACAGGGTGCGGTTCCTCCTTTAACTTACACCATTCCACTAAGGCGTGTAAGGAGGAGTGAGTTAAGATAGAATCAGAAAATACTATAAGAAATCAATGAAGTCCTGATTACGATATTATCCTCCTATGTCTGAGGGGAGTTTCTTAATATTTTTATTAAGCTTGTTCTCAACTTCATTCTTGTATTCATTGAACTGATCGAAATAATCTGACTTATACCTCATTAAGTAAATATATCCATATCTACTAAAATCATCAGTAAAAGTTATCAAGTACAAGAACATACATCTTGCTTCAACTGGAAATGGTCCACAAACATCTGTGTGAACTAATTCTAGAAGCTCCTTAGCCCTTTCACCTTTCCCACTAAATGGGGCTTCTGTCATTTTTTCTTGTAGACACTCACGACATACACCAAGTGGTTTTAGTTCGAAAGTATCTAAATACCCATCATGATGTAATTATGTAAAATTTTTCCCATTGACATGACCTAACTGGTGATGCCAATGTTGGGTGTGGTATGAGTTATGTGAATTAACTTTTTCATCGATTTTCATTACTTGGTTTTTCTAGTATAAAAAATAATAGTCATTATATAAATGTGCCCTACCAAAACAAATGTTATCTTTATAAAAGTAGCAACATTCATTTCCAAACATGAAGATGGATCCATCAGTATCTAATATGGATACTAAAATAATGTTTTTGGTTACATATGGTACATAATAACATTTTTTTAATACCAAGACTATCCCAATAGGAAATGTGAGGTGGTAGTATCCAATAGCTACATCAATGATTCTGTCTCTTTTGGCTGCTCGTAGATCCACCTCACCTCAGTCAATCTTTCTGAATCTACTTGGTTCCTGTATTTGGATACATATGTGATGACCATAAAATGTATCTATTACCCAATTTGAAGAAATAGATATTTTCCATTTGATAACAAACGCACCTGAAGCTTCCCCTTGCTTCCTTTGATGGGTGTAATTTTTCTTCCAGTGGCCCTTCTTTCCACATGCGAAACAAACATCCTCCTTTTCTCTTGCCTCCCCTTTGATATTCCTTTTCATGGAAGGCCTTGATGATGCTTTGGTCTTAAATATATTTTCTTTCCCATTCCTTTTTTCCACCATAAATAAAGAAGGCTTTTCACACTTCATATCATTTTCCACTTGGTGAATGAGGATAAGAAGATAATATAGAGACTTTTCAATGTTGTTCATGTTGAAATTTAACACAAAGTTTGAGAAGCTCTTTGGGATTGATGCAAGAATGAGATCGGTACCCAGTTTATCGGGGTGTTTAAACCCTAGATCCTCCAAGCGCTCAATATAGCCACTGAGCTTGAATACATGAGGCCCAGCTGGGGTACCGTCTCCAAGGTTGCTATGAAATAGTGCCTTGGAGATCTCAAACCTTTCCTATCTTTCCCTCTACTGGTATAGACCATAGAGGTGCTCGAGCATGCTAGAGGCATCCATGTCTTCATGAGACTTCATGAGCCCGCTAGACATTGATGAAAACATCAATTATTAAACGTCGAGTGCATCACTCAAATGTTGATCATAGACCAGGAAATATTCATCACTTTCCCCTTTGGAAGGCGAATCAAGATGCGAGGACTCCAACATGTAAAACTTTTGTTATTGGAACATGACAACCCAAAGGTTTCTGAACCATTCTTGAAAGTTACTACCATTGATGATATTGTCTTTATCTAGAATTGGTCAGAGAGAAAATGTGGTTGACGAGTTTGTCATATTGATTCTAAAAATTAAAAGAGAAGATTTATCAGTACCTTTTTATTACATTTTATGAAAAATAATAAATGAATTTATTAATTCTCACACTATTTTATCAAATCTCAATTGCCCTAACCATTGAACTCGGAATGTATAGTTGCGACGAAATTCTTGTGGAAAAGATCCATATTCCCCTTCTTATAACCACAACAAGGGTTGGCCAAGCTATTTAAAGGTATTTAGGTATGTAGGTCATTGAAAACTGTGAGCATACAGTTCCTTGACATGTTAAGTGGACTCCCCAATCCTAAAATCCTACCTTTTATTTCCACAACACTTGCCTCCATTTTACAAAACTTCTAGCATGTGCTACTCTTCTTGATGGAAAATGTTTAAGTCAACCCGAAACATTCATAAGAGCTTCCTTTATAAAATTAAGTGTCCCAACAAGGGTTGGTCAAACGCACAATTTTATTGATTCTTTCCCTTAATCAAGTAACAGAAGGACTGGTCTTACTTAATATGGTTTTAAGGGATTTCAATCCTTTATGCGTAGTTTCGAATTATCACATGCTTGTTAATATTAAGTGATGCTGGGTTAAGTGATTAACCATGTTCTGATAATGTTTATGCATAGTGTGGTTTTTATTTTATTCTATCTTTGAATGATTTATTATTTCATTAATGTAGTGATCATGACAACACATACATAATAAATAAACCATGCAATCAGATAGAAATAAAATAAGATGGCATGTTCATGAGCTTATATTGGTCAGCTTATGTACCTGTTTTGATAAGCAAAACCTGACCTAGGGAAAAACACCTTGAACTCGATGGTTCATGTTTTGAAGCTCAAAACTACCCACCTTTGTATCTTCTTGGGTTGGTTTTACCTCAGCTTCAGATTTTGAACCATCTCATATAGCTTGGGATATCCTCCATTACGTGGGGTATATATTAAAAAAACCATGGGCACGCAGGCCCTCTATTTTATTGGATGTAAGATTGCAGGCCAACGAATTTAAATTAAAAAAATTTAATTTAAACTATACACACACATAGGGTCTTTGGTCTAGCTCATGATCATCCATAACATGCAACAAAATTACCTCATATTTAGTATTCAAATTATTTTAATCTTTCTTTTATTCAAGATAAGTCGCTCTTGAATTCCCTTAGTTATGATCTTATAATTAATCAATTATTTATCTTAAATTCCTTTATGAATTTCCTTGAGATTCTTCTCATCTATATTCCTAGTATGGGTCTTTGTAATTTGGAGGAAACCTGGTGAAATTCCATTTCTGGAAGGTAAACGGCGTGTATGATATATTATATGGAGTGTATTTGTTTCTACACTTTATCCAAAGTACATGCCGGGGGATTTGGCATGATTTTTGTACTTTGGAAATTTTGGAGTACACAACGTGTAGACTAATCTAATACAGCGTGTATTTCCTTGTTACGCAGTTACTGGCCTGGCAATCCCATGTATGCGGTACATGGATTATCCTTGTACATGGTTTCACCTAGGCCGGATCAGACTACACATCATGTTGATTCAACATACATGCCATGTATTTCGGTTTCTACACACCGCTTAGTTCTGGTCAACATGTTGTAATAAAAAATTGGTATACTCAATTCACACGGAGTGGTTTGGCGGACCAGTACCGGTTCGTTGAACCTAAGTACATGGCGTGTTGTTTTTACTACACGCCATGTATTCTTGTGTTGTACGGAAAAAATGAGAAGCTCCTCCAGATGAGTTTCTCATTTTTATTTTAATAAAAATTAAAATTAAAAGGTCATTTATGAGATGTGAATCAAGAAACAAAAGAGGAGGAACATATCTCATTCATTCAGTTTTATAGAATGATTTATCCTGAATTAAAGAAAATATAAATGCATAAATTATCAACGAAAATTAACTAACTATAATCAACATTATAACCTCGCTCTGATACCATTTCAAGGTCCCAGGCACAGCGGATGCTCATGGGTGGATGTGCCCACTTGGATTATTTTCATTATCAATGATCAATCAAGGATTAATATGACGATAAATGCAAGACTCCATGGATCGAATCATAGAAATATACAAAGAAGAAGAATTGTCTGAGAGACATAAATGAGGATCATCACAGGTTGATTATAATTAATTTATTTAATTGACAAGAAGTGACTTTTATGGCATTCTTTCTTCGTAGATATTTCTGATCATGTTCTGATGTGATACTTCATTGCATCGCAGAAGCCAAGGGTAGAATTCCTCTAACGGTGATCCACACATGAACCACGTATCTCTGGACATTGCCAAAGGAGTCTCCAGGTTCTATCATAGAGAAACCTTTTCTTGCATTGTTCACCATAGATCATCTTGATCCGATGGAGGAGGATCTCTCTCGATCTTGAGAGAGTTCTTGGAGAAAGGAGTTCTTTCGGCCTTGAGAGAATTTTCCAGAATTGTTGTGCACACCGATTAGGGAAAGGTTTTAGTTTTGTGAGGATATTTACAATCGGGATTGAGGTTATATAGTTTTGATAATAAATAAACACATTACGCGTTTAATTTATTTCATTAACTCTTGTTGAAAACACCCATGTCGAATCATTAATTCTTTGACATGTACCCACACTGATTATAATAAATATCATTTAATATAAAAATATTATTTCCTCAAATTTTTTATTGGAAAAACTATATGTCGTTTAATCATTATTACAGGACGTGTGCTTGTTTTTCATAAAACTACACAACATGTAATCATTAATACACGTTGTATACTTGTTTTTTATTTTCTTTCCAAAATGAAAACTACACTGTGTGTAATCATTAATACACGCCATGTACTTTTTTCATTTTATTCTTCCTCCCACATTGAAACGATTTAGGATTCCTTGAATAATTATTAAAAAACATACAAGAATAATCTTTATTCTACCTGAGATTCATGGATAAACGTAGTGTGTGATGCTGTAGGCCTCTTTCTCAATGGCATTAGGTGGGCCTGCCTAAAGTACAAGATTACTATCTAGAAAAAGGTCAAGGCACTCAAGAGAAAAAAGTTGATGGCACATTGACATGTCACCTCATACAAACGCTTAACGTGAAATTTAATCCTTTTGTCTCAATATATCATCAAGCAGGTTTCATGGAAGTTTCATAAACATATATGCTTGACCTGTCAATATTTGACTTCCATAAATAATCTTGTCATGACACCATGGCCATGGAATTTGGGTCACCGTTCTATTTCAATCAAAGGGCCCAAGATATCTACTTCCATAAATATGGAAGGGACAAATCCTTCCTCGACTTATCCATTAATAACATGTCATTCGTGATGCACCCAACGTACCATACTTCCTGCCAACTATATTCATGACAGTTTCATCAGTAAATCTAAGTGCGCGAGTCATGACATGAGTTAATGATAATATTCTAGTCTAAGGAGAATTGCGCACACTCATAGATGGAAATGTCTGATGACACCATGACATGCAGAATTAATACTAGCGCATCTGTTCTCATAATCTCCCATCCTAGGGATTACCAAGTGACAACTCTATGAGAGAGAGTCTCATCTTCTTATGAGTACTCACACATGATGGTTTGTATACTATGTGTCCTATAATAGTATGTCATCCAACCATAGAACAATATTTAAGAATACTGTTATATCATTTCAAGGTTCTCATCATAGCGGGGATCTTCCATGACCTAATAAATGCAACAAATATTCGAGGAAATTATTATATTATATTAATATATAACAATGGACAATAAAAAAATATGGGTATATTCATATAATCAAAGTACAAATAGTTGGTTCTTAGGAAACCAACTCTAATAGACAGGTCAGAAAGGGCATCAACACGACCATTCTGAGACCAAGGGACATGAGTAACTTCGAGACGAGATGGGAACTAGGCCATTAGCTAGAGATTGTGCTCCAAGAATGGTACATGATCTGACTTTTTGATGATGCAGTCACCGTCGATCTTCTTGATGACTAGTTCGTAATACCCTTTCATATGAAAATAGGGTATATCAATCTCGAGGGCCAGCTCGAGGCCAGTAATAAGAGCCTGATACTCTACCTCATTGTTTTTGAAGCCTTCTGACAACAGTAATGAGTAAAACAGAACAAAATGAGCGAGGGTAAAAAAGACAATACATGGACCTACCCTGTTGAGCCTAGGGTCATTGAGCCTCCTGCCGGTGGGACTCATGGAAGCACCATCAAAGTGAATCTTCCAGCACGACATGGCATGATTTACTGAGGGGATTGCCTAATTAAGAAAATAGAGATCCCAACATTGGTCCACATGAACTGGATGGGTGACAAGGAAGTCTACCAATGATTTCCCCTTAATATCTTACTTTAGGACGAACATGATGTCAAACTGTTGGAGAATCCCTGCCCACTAAGCTAGATGTACTGTCAACATGGGGTGATTCAGAATGCACTTTAGTGGCTGTGCATGAGACACCAGTTGTACCTCGTGGTGATGCATGTAATGCCGCAATTTCTGTATTGTGAATACCAACACAAGGCAGCTCTTCTCGATGGAGGAGTATCTAGTATCTGTATCGATGAGCATGTCGCTAAGGTATTAAAGGTTGTTTTCCCCTCATTGTTCTTCTGGTCAATAAGGGAACCAAGAGATCATTCTAGGGCGATCACATAAAGGACCAATGGCTTTCCAGAGATGGGTGGCATCATGACCGGAGGATGGAGCAGATACTGCCTGATTTCCTTCAATGTGGTCTCGCATTCTTAGTCCCATTTGTATGAAATGTATTTATTCATGATCTGAGAAAATGGATTACACTTTTAATCCAGATTATATATTAATCGGGGCTTGTAGGCTAAATAGCCTTGGAAGCCCCGATGTTCCCAAATGTTTCTCAAGGGAGGCATCTGGCTGATGGCCTTGATCTTCTCTAGGTCGATCTCGATGCCCTAGTACCTGAAAAGAAATCAAAGGAACATCTGAGAGGATACCTTGAAGGCACATTTCAATGGTTTCATCTTTAGGTGGCGATAACAAAGGAAGCTAAGCACTTTCTCAAGGTCCTTGAGATGGTCCTGGCACTGGTGCGATTCGACGACCAGATCGTCCACATAGAATTCCAGCAATGTCCCGAGTATTGGCTTGAATATGCGATGTGTGGAATGCTAATAGGTGGCACCTAAATTATTTAATATGAAAGGAATGACCTGGTAACAAAATTCACCTTGTGGAACAATGAAATCTGTAGACTCCTCATCCTTGGGGGCCATCCAGATCTGATTATATCTGGAGTACCCGTCCTATAAAGAAATGGCTTGGAACCCCACCATAGCATCGATCAGCAATTCCGTCACAAGAAGGGGAAAATCATCCTTTTTATAGTGATAGTTGAGATCCCAGAAGTCGATGCAGACTCTGATCTATCTGTTCTTATTCCCGACTAGCACAATGTTTGCTAGCCACTTGTGGTACTGGACCTACTTGCCGATTTTTTCTCTGATGAGCTTATCGACTTCGGCCTCGATGATGGAACTATGAGAAGGGTGCATCTTTCTGGGAGGCTGCTTGAACCCCCAGTGATTTTCCAGAAGACTGAGGTGGTGGACTGATACATGAGGATCTAGTCCTGGTATCTCATTTTAACTCTAGGAAAACATGTCACAGTGATGTTCTAAGGAAGTCCACATACCACTATTGATCCTCGAGGGGCATGGAGGAACTAATCAACCTGGGTCTTGGGTCCAGATCGCTACCGAGGTTCACCTGTACCAATCCATAAACCATGGTGGAGACGCCCTCTTCAAAGGCGAGGGAGCGTCCTCTAGATCCTCTTCCTCAATTGTGGAGGAGGGATCCCAAGTGGGAGGTTCTTCCTCTGGGTTAGCAGATTCAGACGGGAGGGTTGTACCAGCCTGAGCAGTACTGGTCACTACATCGGGAGATTCTAGTACTGCCAAATCCATAGTAATAATGGCTATCGATCTGATCCCATCTGGTCTTCAGCCCAAAGGGCCACACATGATGATTTCAAAGCTGTAGTGGCGCGTTGGCTTGATCTGGTTAATTCTAGCCCGAAAAAATAGGCATGTATGATGCACTTCTACTGCCTTGGGGTGGACATCCCAATACCTTCTGGGTGTAGGGGGCTCAAGGATCACCAAGTCTTGATTTGTATAAGAATACGATGTGATCTACCGACATCTCTTTGATCTGGGAATGTGGTTCCCTCTTGTCTCGGATACAACAAAACATTTCCCCATATCTAGGTTCATGGCCTCCAACCGATGGTTTGGGAATACGTAGGAATCATCTAGATCTATCCACGGGCTGGTCACAGTCGTGGCATGCTCGACCTCATTGGTTTGAATCTTCTTGTCTTTTATCTTTTAGTAGTGGGCATCGAGATAGCGGGATTACCAAGAGGCAAAGGGAGATGCATCTCCTTGAATAACACCCACCTGACCATTGAGGGAGTACATAAGAAATTTGTGATATGATGAGGGAACTTCTGCATGCAGGTGAATCCAATGTCTTCCCATCAATGCATTGTAGGGGTGTCCGGGGAGACAACCATAAACTCGGTTCGGGAAACTAGGCCTCCGAATTGGGTCTCCAAGAAGATATTTACGACCGGCATCTGTTCTGTCCTTTAATAGCCCTGTATTCTTAGGTTAGAGGGGCTCCAATCATCTTCAGAAAACCCCAATTTTCACAGTGTTTGAGTCATAATTCGGTTAATCCTAGATCCCGTGTCAATTGGACAATGGCAGAACTCCATGCCATTGATCTGGTTTGTGGTCTTCATCGGGTGAATGTGCCACAGTATGTGAGAGCAGTCATCATCTCCAGAGAAGGAGATAATGTCTTGGAATTCATCATTCTCAATTTCCTTAGCTTGGAAGGATTATGCGGCTTCTACTTCCATCTCAAACGGGAGGGGGAATCTTAAATCCTCAGTGAGGGCCTCACAAAAATCCGACGACATGCGAAGAGCCTCGAGGATGGAGAGTAATACTTGGATACTGGAAATATGTTTGAGGACATCATACTTCCGTGCCCGGTGAGAGCCTATTCTTATAGGGATTGCTTCATGATTGGAGGTATGGTGGACCTAGCTGGATGGATCGCCAACTGACTGGTGCTGGGAAGGTCCCATTGCTCACTAGTTGAAGCATGTGGATATACTTCTAAAGGGGAACCCAGTGACTGCAATTGGTCTATGGGGAAGCGTTCCTGATCACAACGAGGTCTGGGTGACTCTGCCTGATCTAGCCACGTGAATGACGGTGAAGGCCGACCCTATTTCAGGAGATGAGAAGGCTGCCTCTGCAGATCTCTACGTTGATCATGTTGTCTAGTTTTAGTGGCATGCACGACCAGACTAGAAGTGCCAAATGATGTGCCTCAATGAACCATATTGTTGTAGCTCCGTCGACGTTGGCGTCAGCTGGGGAATTTTGGGAGATCCGCCTGGTGCTCCAAGTCTTCGGGATCCATGTATGGGGTTACCAACTGTATGGTATTAACCGAAGCATACCCTTGACTATCACTTAATGTTTCATCCACTTCCGGGCGGATTCTGGGGGGGATTTCCTTCTCCGGGGGCTTGAAGTCACCGAGAGTGCGAGACAACAATGGCATCAGCGGGGCATGTTTCTTCCCATTGTGCCTCCGATTCTTACTCTTCTGGGAAGAAGACAGCTGGGATGATGATGCATAAGTAGTGGATGTGGCTTTTGAAGGCTCTAGATGATTCATGCACGCACGGATGACACCATGGGTATGTTCAACTGTTTTACGAGCCATCCAGTTGTCATACTTCTGGGACCCGTGGTTAGAAACCTATTGCCACTCACCCTCACCATCACTACTGTTGTCTGGTCATACGAAGATGCATGCCACCTGTGTCGGGGCATGTCCCAACCGGACTATGTTGTTTTCAACCTGGTCTTGGAGCTATTCCTTGAACACAAATCATTTCTTTAGGGTGTTCCCCAGGATTCTGTGATAAAGGAAGTAGCAGGGGTGATCAGTGAGATTTGCCTCTTTTGGCCTTCCACAATCAAGAAAGCGTACAGTCCCCTGCTCTAAGGCTCTACAGATATAATCGGGGATCTGAGCCTCATAGAATTATTAGGTATGATTTCTTCTTTTCATAAAGTGGGCCCTTGGAGACTGACACTGGCAAGGAGCTGGAGGAGCATGTCGAGGCGGTGGTGCCGTGTTATCTCACCTAGACGACAGCTGATTACATGTGGGAACCTGCCGATTTTGAGGTGGGAACTGCTAGGCTGGAGGCTGCGACTGAGGTGGAGGGCCTATGTGAGGCTGTGAGGCTGGTGCTACTAAAAGCAATTCTAGTTTCCCGAGGGCCTCTATTTTGGCCACTCTGGCGGGCTCGACTATGGTGGCCCTTCTCGTAGGCATTATAGTAGTCGATAGACGTGCCTGGCTAGCCTGTTGTAGTGCTTCTTCTAGGCACTGGGAATTATCAGAGAAGTCTTGGAATCCCCTATGGTAGTTCTGGGTTATCAACAAGGTAACGAGTTCATTGTTGACGTTCCGTATGCACATCGTCAGTTTCTGCTCATGAGTTAGTGGCATGTTGAGAGAGTAAGTGAGACTATTTCCACTGGGATAAAAAGTCCACAAGATGCTCATCAGGCTGCTATTTTCATTTGAAGAGGTCTGATAGACTCGTCTTCTGGGTGGTAGAACTGAACTGGTAGTTGAATTTCCTCCGAAGGACTTCCCAACCGTCTATTGACCCGATGGGGAGCTGGTTGTACCAGACGAACACCGGTACCTCCAATGTTTGAACAAAGCACCGAATATTGGCAGCTTCTTATTGTTCTAGTGTCCCCAACATGGTCCCAAACAATGAGATGAGGAGGGCCAAGTGCTATGGCTGGTCCCCTGTCCCGTTGAAGGGGGGAAAGGTGGGATTTCCAAAAACTGGTGGTGCAGGCATATCATCCACCCATGCTGGGTACATCATTTCATCAGGCGGGAGTGACACCTATTGTGTTTCCAATAGCTCGAGGAGAGAAATGAGTGCATGAATTGGATCATATGGGTGGGTGTCTCTGTTCTGATGGGGATCCGTAAGCACTAGTGCATTGTTTGGTTCTTCAACACAGTAGGTGGGCTCATCGGCATGTGGAGAGGCTGACCGAACGACCTGTTGGGAAGCTGGGGGAGACCGAGCTGGGTTCTGGTGGTTGTTACGCAGCTCAAGAGGATTTGGAAATAGGTACCATGCCTTCCTACCATAGGCCTCATCCTCAAACTTGTCTCAATGAATAGAATTATTAGGGTCACCTAGGGGTAGCTCACTGAGGAGAAGTTGTACCTTCCCCTGCTGTCCTGGATGAGGATTTTCGTAGTTTGGCCATCGCTCTGTAGTGCGTTTAGCCAGGAGGCCATCGACTAACTTCTTCTTCTATAATTTTTTTGGGCGCAATGTGGCCTTCCCAGGATCCTCCTTCATCTTCTGTGCTGAGGCGGATGGGTCGGCGAGTTTTAAAGCTCCGACGTGATCTTTACCCATACCAGAATTCCGACTGAGCACTAATGCCTAAGTGGGTGGAGGGAGACCTAGAAGATTCTAGTTTTTCTGAGTAAATATTCTTGATGGGTACAATAGTGGTGGAACACCCTCCTGGGTATGATCCCCATCAAGAATCTTCAGCTCATCCTCCTCGTCTACTATGTCAGCCATGTTGATTGTGACCCTTTCTGGCGGAATATCCTTGATATCGCCTAGCGTGTCGGGATGCCGCCTGATAGGACTGAAGAGGAGGGCAGCATACTACCCCCAAAAACTGATTTGTTCATGGCGAGAATCTACCTTGATAACTTTGTGGAGTACCTTGAAACTCTGAACGCATTGTTGTTGGAGGCCCTTACGACAGCCTGATGACTCAGGGCGTTGGGCCACATGGAGTGCAGTCAAATCATCTAGACCGAATTTATCACCAATGCCTTAAAAATGTGCTTGGATCATGGGATAAACCACTCAATGATGATGAAAGAGGATGTGTGTTGGCTAGAGGGTTTGGAGAAAACACTCAATTTCCTCTGGGGTGAGGGATTCTGGTGTGTAGAAATTCGGCGCTACCACGTGCCAGAACATCTCGGGGATGTGGTCCACTACGATGATGTTCCATAAGCACCTCGGCTCAAATTCAGGGTCTGGACCTTCATTAACCCACTCCTAAAACATGGGCGGATGAGTAACTGGCAGTGGCACTGAGGCAGACCACTAGGGCGGCAGTTCGGCCAGTGGAGAGTATGGCGAGTGGGCTGATTGGCCGCCGAATCTCGGGCTTTCTTCCGAAGAGTGTAGCGACCAGGCTGCTACATCACGCTAAGATGGAATGGTGACCAAGGTTTCTGGAACAACAATAGCGTCCGCTGGGGGAGGTCTATGCCGTGCCTTTCCTACCATTGATCCCCAAAATAGCTCTCCATGATCTCTTGTCGAGGTGGAGGGCACTTCTGTTGATGATGGTGGCGACGACATGGTTGGTCCCTAAAGACATGCCAGATTTTTATCCTCCTGAATGTAGCTATGGAGGGAGGTAGGATTCTAGTGGATTTCACATTCCAAGAGAACGAGGCCGATGCGGCTTGTTCCTTCCCCATCCCTTGACACAGAGGGCCAAGGGGAGGGTTCCATAACCGAGTTGTAATCTTCTTCGGAATATGAGAAGTAGACCAGTTTGATCTCATTATGAATCTTCTCAGCAATCTTTTTATGGTCGAGATGACCCGCCTTCCTGCCCCAGGATGGGTTTTCAGGACAGGGTAGATTTTCGGCATGAGGAGGGCCTTTGGCCGTACTGGTGCTGGGGTAGAGAGGGTTTCCGCCTCAGTTAGCTGGGGTGTGAGGATCACCTTGGCAGATATCAAAGGGGACAATAGAGGACCTCCATGGATAGTTCTGGATTGGGTGTGACCTCTGCTGAAGCTGACAATAGCACAGGTAGGGCCTCCATTCTTGTTCCCTCTAATGACATCAATATGAGGAAGGTCCTCATACTGGTCACACCGAACATGGGTAGGACCTCCGTGCTGGGTGTTGGTGAAGTGAAACTTCTCCCCATACCTATGATTTCTAGAGAGAGAAGTACATTTTCCTGCTGCTATAAGAACATGGGCAGTACCCCCATAATGGAGAGTTACTGGATGCACAACGTCCCGGTCCTAGTGATCTACGGTAGGAGGAATGACTCTATACCCTATGTGGTGAGCGCAGGAGAGACTCCCATACTAAGTGTTGCCATCATGGGGGTACCCCCATCTAGGTTGAAGGTGGAATGGGGCAGACTTCCATGCTAATCTTGTATGTGGGGAAGACCCGTGTTCTCTATGGTAGTGGTATGGGGAGGGCCTCCGTACTGGTTCCCATCACCGTGGGTTAGTCCGTGGTGGCCACCGCCTGTGCCAGCGACCGAGAGAGTAAACCCAGCCAGTCTGTGGGGTAGTTGGGGCCTCTATATAGGTCGGGACTATAACTTCCCAAGATCAGTATATTTAGGGAGATGGTGATATGCGTCGGCGGTGGCTAGGGCCACAGTAGCCACTGATTCTGACGCCCCTTGGCAAGCGTCCTCTTCAATTTGTGCCCAACACTGACGTTGGGTCAGACGGACCTGAGTTGGTGGGGTAGAAACGTGGCTCACATGCACCTTGGCCTGTAAGACTAGTCAGCAGCGCTGATGCGGCCTGGTGGGAGCCCTCACCGGGAGTCCTTGGAATGGGACTCTGACTGGGTTGGCCCGGACATCCCCTACGCCATCAGCGTATGGTAGTGAGTCATCGAGGTGTATCATGGACATGCTATAGAAATGATTATATGTTGGGGTGGGAAGCAGAGGCTCCCTGTGTAACCCTTGGGGGCAGCGTTGATGATGAGGCACAGATGCCTCTAAATCCAGGGGGGCCATGCCCCTCATCGGGATGATCCCCTCCTCCTCGTACCGGCGTACGAGGTCATTAATCACCCTTTGATGGATGAATTATGTTGGGGATATAGGGAATGGGCGTTTAGTGGTTATGGCCATTGAGACCGTCATGGAAGTGGCAGAACCGTGCAAGATTGCCCCGTTGGCTTTGCCCTTTCCACTACGTCGGTGGCGGGCAGTGATCGATTTCCGAATATAGAAACTTGGTTCCTAAAAGTAGGAAGATTAACCCATTAGTTCTGAAAGAAAAAGGAATCGAAGACCAGTGCCACAACTTCATTCCATCTTCCAGGACCATTGAGAGTGATCCATGTTGACAATGTCGCAGATCGGGATACCCAACCTTTTGACTACCCCAACTTCTGGGGAGTTTCACGCTAGGCCCGCTATTTTTTTAGTGGGACCCAACACCAAATAACTGGATATGGTGACACATTGATCCATTGATGCCTCTAATGCTACTAGTATCCATATTGAGGGGATGATATTAACGTCGGGTTCACCATGTCTATTTCTGACACTTTTTCCGGGGCTCGTGCGCTATTCTGTTGGAAGACGAAAGGCGCTGTTTTCTTCCATGCATCCCTACATTCAAAATGAGGGCGACATCTGTTCCTTGTTCCAGGACGTTTTCTCCTTGATCGAAATATGATGATGGGATGTCAGTTCTTCCTTCTATTGATTCCTCCTCAGAACTCATCACCTAGTCTTGGTATCCATTAGAGATTCAATACTTTGTTCGTGAAACTATTCCTGGTGCCATATCATCATGGACACCGGTTAATTACACTTCTTCAGTCATGCCATTCCAAAGGGTCCATTCGGGACAGCAACCGTCGGTCAGGGGAGTAGTCATGTTGTACATCACTGGCATGTCGGGATGCTGGAACACTTGCGCGTCTGGGTTGTTACCCCTTATTATAGGGCTTCTTGCGGGCACGGAATCCCAAGGAATCCCACATTGCATGAGGGAAATTATATGCCATGGGCATGTCCTTGAGATTTTCCTCAGCTTCTAATGTTTATCACAGGGTATGCTGCGTGTTTAACATCTCTCAGAGATGGATTGGAGGGATCAGAACACAGACTTAGGTGGATCAGATAGATGTAGCCCCTTTAGGGAACACTGATGTTGGGACTAATGCGTGGTTAGTTACCCAGTTATTGATAGGAGTAGAGGATATTTATATTAGCATGATTTAACTAGAATGTAGCGGCTCGGGTAAGAATCATGATGGATGATGGGTGGTTAAGTGAACTGGGTGGAGAATGTAATGGAGTCGACTCGGGGTGAAGATGGTGGTGGGATTGAGCCTCAAAGAGACTTCATATGTATCCCCATGGCAGGAAATCAATGTCTGTGTAGTTTGGTGGGACAATGGGACACCTGAGGAGGTGGCCTATGAAAATGGATTCATGGATTAGAATTGGAGGAACTGGAACCTTTGGTTTGGGGATTGATCTTCCCGGAACACACGAGATCAAGGGAGAGATCTTGACGAGACATAAATGAATGGATTAAACCTCAGGGAGGATTCCCACGTATCCCTATGGCAGGGAATCAAAGTCAACATAGTTCATCTTGAAAACGTCTTACCGCTAATTTGGGTTCCATTGACTTACCACTGAAAGAGGGCATCAATGGATTACCGTTGAAAGGGGAGACAGTGGATTACCGCTAAAAGGAGGCTGGAAACGACTTACCGCAGTTTGGGGATACACCTAGGGGAAGCTTCCTATGTAACCTATCTAGGAGACAGGGATCAAAATCCATGTATTTTGGTAATGGGTGTGGGTGAACTGACGTGAAGGAGGATGGAATGACCAGGTGTTTGGATTGAACCTCATGGAGGTATCTTACGTACCGTGCCTTGGAAAGGATCAAAGTCTACGTAGTTTAGGTGGTGGGACCCGACATTAAATTTGTCGGAACCAATGGGGTGCTGGTCTTGAACCTCAGGGAGGCTTCCTACGTACCTCTCCTTGCAAAGGATAAATCTCCACGTAGTTCAGTTGGGGTTGGTGAACCGATTTAAAGATGCTCGAGACCAATGATTTTTGGGCTTGAACCTCATGGGGGGGCTTCCTAGGTAGCTTTCCATGGCAAGGATCAATGTAAATGTAGTTCAGGAGGTGGGAACCAATGTGAAGGTGGTCAGAACCAATTGAGTGTTGGGCTTGAACCTCAGGAAGGCTTCCTACGTACCTCACCTTGTCAAGTATCAATGTCCACATAGTTTGGTAGGGGTTGGTGAACCAACATGAAAATGGTCGGGACCAATGGTTTTTGGGCTTCAACCTTAGAGAGGCTTCATACATACCTCACCATGGAAGGGATAAATTTCCACATTGTTCGGGTGGTGGGAGCTGACGTGAAGGTGGTTGGAACCAATGGGGTGTTGGGCCTAAACCTCTTGGAGGCTTTCTATGTACCTCGCCTTAGAAAGGATCAATGTCCACATAGTTCAGTAAACGTGTGGGACATACACATGGTTAGCATCCCGAAGAGGATGTCATGTTCAATGCTTAATCTAACCCCACGTGAGTCATTATCGATGTGAGAAAAAAGAGACAGAGAAGACATGATGATCACATCATGGAAGGTGCATATGTGGGATGTGGAGTGGGTCTTACACTTGCTTAGCATCCTAGGGAGGGAAATATTGGGACTTACTCCAGGATAGAGACTCGGATGGCGGCAAATCCCAAAGGGAGAGAGATTTGGAACCCAAGAAAAGAGTGATCTGGTGCCCATCCCTCCTCTCTGGTCATCGACCAGGAAAAATTCATGACAAGTATGGGTGCTACCTCCTCCATGAAAAGCAAGGGGATTACACGAAGATGGTTTCCCTTTCCCTACCTAGGACACATGAGGGGAAGTCACTGTTTAACATCATGTGCAGAGGATGATGGTGATTTATAGTTTAACGTCTAGAAGCTCGGACAAGGAGGGTTCTATCTGCACCCCTAAGAATTACATAACCGGTACCCTCTTCAACTTGGTGAAGAAAAGGGACATGCAACTCTGTGGCTAGGGGGTGTTGTGAGGGGATCCCATTGGGGGTCCCTGTTAGTGTGGATATACGATGAATGAATAACCGTTAGAGTGCCTATGCGAAGAATCATGAGGTAAAGAAATGAAAATGGAAGTGGTGTTTAGGAGACTTTGAAATAACTTCGTGCAAACCTAGAGGGTCGCTCATGAAAAGTAATTTCAAAGAAGAGGGGTTCATTGCCATGGTCCTTGTGAAGATCTGGTGCTCCACATGGTGGAGGGTACTTGTGAAGGGGTGTGCTTTGCGAAGTGGAGTGACTCATCCTAAGCATAGGGTAGAGGTTCATATAGGAGGTGCTTCGCAAAGTGTAAAGGAATTTGTAGACCACTGCATCGCGAAGAAAAGGTGACTTGCAAAGCAAGATATTGTGATGAAATGTGCTTCGCGAAGTACAATGACCCTACCTTAGCATGTGGATCACGTGCACATGGGGGGTGCTTTACGAAGCATAAATTCTCCATGGTGAAGATTGATTTTGTTGCTCTATGATGGGATCACGAACATCAAATATGTTCATGGAGAATCTTGCCTCCTTGCTCCGCAGTGGGCTCGCGAATGTCAATGTTGTTCATGGAGCATCCTTCCTCCTTGACCTGTGGCAGGATCATGAATGTCAAAGGAATTCACGAAGAATCCAGCCTCCTTGCTCAGCGGCGGTCTCACAAACGTCAAAGGCATTCGTGGAGCACCCCGCTTCCTTGATCTGCGGTGTCTGCAGGTCCAGTGGGACTCTGCGAAGGGGATTCACGAGGCAGCCATTCAGGCTTTTCATTTCTTCTTCTTCTTCCCCCATTTTGGCGCCAAAAAGTATGAAATAATGTTTTTTTGGTTTACCTTGGGACAAGGATTACACACTTTATCATTTGGAAAATTGAGTTTGGGTTGATCTTTGACTATGGTTTTTATAGTTAGCTTTCCGAGGTAGTGAATATTACAATTTCCTAGTCTCCTAAGAAAAATACAAGAATATTTGTGAAATACACTTAAACATGAAGAATTTTGAGAAACTATAGAATCTAATTTAATAGAGTATACCTTTTACATTTCTCAGTGTAGTAAACAATAATTCATTTTTAGAATTAAAAACATTGAAAGAATCATTTTCAAATTTACAATGAGATCCATCTTCACATTGTTGTGAAATACTAAACAGAATATATTTCAATCCATTAACAAAAAGTAAATAGGAAATTAAAACAGAGTTCGAGTTTTTGATTTGTCCAAGGCCAATGAATTTTCTTTTTGCATTGTCAACAATGGTGACATGTCCAACATCAATTTTTATTAAGTTCTTGAACCATGAATGGTCTCTTGTCATGTGTTTTGAACACCCTTTGTCCAAATGCCATATTCTTTTACAAGATATCTTTAATCAATTTTCCTACAAAATAGCCAAATAAAAACAGAATTTGGTACCCATATTTGATTAGGTCCAGTAATATTAGTGACCAGTGCTTTAGGAACCCACATTTTACACATAGGTTTCCAATAAAGATTTGTGTAAATTGATTTAAAAATAAACACTATTTGGTCCATAAAATATTGAAATAGTAGAGAGTGTTTCGTAATTTGAACTAGATATTTGCTTTTTAAAACTAGGATTGAAGCTGTATGTCATCGATTTATAAAAAATATAGTTTTCTAAATTTTCGTTTACTAGGTTTATAGCCAATACCAATAGTATATTTAAGGGTAATCAGATACCATGAATTTGTACCAAAGCACCTTTACCATTAGTAAACATTTCAAGGTTTTTTTCAATTGCTCATTATATAGCTTTAGTGAATTGTTTTCTTTGTGTAATTGAAAATTTTTCTCTCTTTCTACAGTAAGTTCATATTTAGAAGTGAAGGTAAGAGAATATTGTTTCTTTAAGTACATGTATTTATATTTTATTTCATTACATGTATCATCAAACATATTACAGTACTTAAACATTCAGTCTTTAGAAATATTCTCAGAATCACTTTTGTATTTGGAATAATAGTAATTAAGTAGAGAAGATTGCAGTGTTACCTCAGATGTGATTTTCATAAAACACATATCGGCTTTGTTAGCTGATTTATCATGTGAATATTCTTCGTCACCTGAAATTTTCTAAAAATCACTCCATGTTTCTTTCATTTTCTTTTTATACTTTCTATATTTGTCCTCATATTTATTTTTATAATTTATCTTGGGATAGAAAGAATTTATATGTACCATGAGATTACATTCATAGAATACGATCTCATCAGACTTGTCACTTATTTTAAAATATATATTTCATCTCTTGTTTTGATCATATATTCTTTTGAAGTATGGCTTTCTGAAAAATTTCTTTTTCTTGTAAAATATCTTAATCCTTTTGGCTAACTGAGCCATCACATCATCACTATCAGGTGATTTTTTTTCATCGATGGAACATCCCATAGGGACTACAAATTTCCCTTTTTATTTTTGTTAAGAGGTGGTGGTCTTAAATGCAACATATTTTCTTTTAGGTTCATCATCCTATTCCTTTTTGACATTCAACTCCTCTTCATTCACCATTAGTTTCCCAATGAGTTCTTTTAAAGGTAACAAGATGATCTCAAATGACTCCCTAATAGAGACAAAGGTTCCTCTCCATCTATTAGGTAGGTTTATGAGAATCCTCATGATTTGTTTATTGTAAGTAACTTATATTCCAAGAGAAATCATTGTGTTGATAATTTCATTGACCCTAATATATATGTCAGAAATTGGATCCTAAAGTTTCATTTTAAAGTTATCATATTTAATAGTATAAGTATTAGGTCTCAATTATTTCACACTAGATGTTCTTTCATATGAAATAAACAATGTATACCATATTTCATGGGCCATTTTACATGGAGAAATCTTATTAAATTCCTCATCTCCTGAAGAGAAATATAATGAATTCATGGCTTCAAAATTTTTATTGTAGGCAGTCTTGGTTGGGTCATTCCAAGTGATTATATTGGTAGCAGGAATCATATACTCATCAATAATTGACGATGAAACTTCAAAACCCATACTTTCTAAATGCATTCTCATTTTAATTTTCCATTTGGCATAATTGTTTCCATTAATTAATGGTGGTATTTATGGTGAATAACCTTCTTGTCTATTATTGATAATAATGAAATACTATGAAAGAGATATAAATTTATAATTAATAGAAATTTATATATCTTTAATGTACAACTAAAATCATAGTTGAATATTTCAAGAAAAGAGTCTTAAAAGGAATAATAAACTCCACTGATACCAAATGTTTGTCGGAGTGGAGTACTCAAGAGGGGGGTAAATTGAGTATCAATAAATATTTCTGTTTGAAACTTTTTCTTAAATGGTTCCCCAATAAAATAAATACAACCTAGTTAATCAAGGTAAAACGATTATAAAAGTTGGACTCTTAAAGTAACTTGTTAGAAGATTGATTAGTTCTCTGTATTCTCAATATCAGTTATAGATATTACTTTTAAAGCTATTATAATAATGAAAAACATGTATAACTTCTTTCTAAGATTAACTATCAAAGTAAATCTAGTTATTTCATAATTATATAGTAAAATAGAAATTCTAAATTAAACAACAGTACAGAAATAAAACAAGAGGTTCAGCCTCAAGCTGAGCCCTAATCCATTACACATGGTGATCAATTTCCACCAAGAAGTTTTTATTAATAAACTTGATCCACAACCTGGATCGTGGTAAAAAATAGTGCACAAGACTATCCAGGTCACATGGCCCCTTCCATAGTACATCATGGGTATAAACTACTAGGTCACACAAGGACCTCTTACACACTTATCTATGGGAGTAAACAAGAGTAAAAAGATATGAGAAGAAGTATATCTTATATCCTTGAGTTTATTATAGCAGAAAATGTGTGTTTTAATACACACACACACACACTACTCAAAATATTTGAACAATACACAATAGATCAAAGAAGACGAGATAAGGTAAGAAATGCTCTAGGTGTTATTCTATGTAGCTATGGACTTATAGGATGAAGCCGATTCAAGTATCGAGTCCTCTTGTGGGAAACAAATTATCACATGTCTAATGGTCTTGTTATTCTATTTACATATTTCGAAGATGTTCTTTACTCAAATATATGGTATTATAGCTTTTGGATTCGTGAATGATTTGTGTGTTCTTCAGGTGTATCTTGTTGCATGTGTCAGTTCTTTTCTCAAGAATCCTCGCACTTTTGCTTCTCTACCACCTTTTTCTTTAAGGGCCATGCTTTTCTTTTTATTCTTGGAGTGCATGTGTTAGAGCTGACATAATTCATGTATTATCCACCTCATACCTCGTACTGTTATGTGACATGTCTTCGAAGAAATATTAATTATTTCAGTGCATTTAAAATACTCAAATATGAATGTTTGAAATTAAATTGAAAATGAAAAAATAGATTAAAGAATAGTGTCACAGTCTGTCTGGAAACAATGTCACTTGGAAACTATGTCACAATGAAATGGTGTCTTTTTCTTTGACTTTGAGCGGTGAGATAGATATGATGGAATAGTTGTATATAGATCAATAACTGGTAGCCGAGATGCGATGTTAGAATCACGGTGTCTTTTCCTCTTCCAAACTTCGAACAATGTCTTAACAAGGAACCAGTGTCATAAAATTCAATATATCTAAAACTTCTTACAGTGTTTTGTCATGATGTTTGTGTCAAGGTGATTGGGTCATTATATTTGTTGGGGTTTCCTGGGTCATAGTGTCTAGGTCACGGTGTCTAGTAACAGTGCCTTGGTTAGGGTTTCCTGGTCACGGTGTATGGGTCACATTGTTTGGGTCGTGGTGTCTCGGTCACTATGTCTAGGTCACGGTGTTTGGGTCCTTTTCTAGAAATCCATAACTAGTGGCAGACTCACGATTTCTAAGACTTATCCAAATATATATATATATGCATAAGTATTAATATTCAATTATTTAAATAGACTTAATAATTCATAAAACAAATTAATTAAAAATAAAATTAAATGAATTAGACATAATCATTCATAAAAGAAATTAATTTAAAAAAAACATAGTTTACAAAAATTAGTCATGATTTATAGGAATGAAGATCGTGAGAAAATTTATTTAATGCATAAAGAAACCAACCATCTTTACACAATACTGGAAACATATTAAACAAGATTTGTAGGATGTATAAGATTTGTGATCATTAAAACATGATTACAACCGGAGAAGTCCAATGGTTTTATTCTCATATCAACTTTTCTAATTTGATACATCATAGTGATTTCCGGGGAACATTTCATCAAATTATTTCTCACTCGTAAATTATAATATCCCTAATATCAACAAAACTCCCATAGTGATACACGACAACATAGTGTTGTCTTCATTTCACATCACCTTGTTTATAATTATCTCTTTTGGAATTTCTTAATGTTATTTTGATTCAACCAATTAAATCTTGAGGTTACATTTAAATAGGTATTGAAAGTCATATCATACCCTTACATAGACATCCTCTTTCTCAAATGTCCTTTAGGTATATCATATATTACCATGATGGAGTCCATTAGATTCTTATGTTACATTTATGAAATGAATGAACTACCTCTCTGAAATTCACTAGAGCTCTAGATTACGTTGAAATAGGTAGTATTTTACCTTAAAAGAATAGTTTGTTTTATGGATACTATTATATAGATAATTGATACATGGATTTACATTAATGTCTCCTATATAAATATATTTTCTTCATTATATAGCTAATAATTTCAACTTAAAATGAATTTAAATCATTATCAATCAATCATATAGCCTTACAAATTTCATAAAATTTTTAGTTAGTACTCTCACAATTAGTACATTCTTTTGGGTTAAAGATTGATGTTATAATTATCACAATAAAATTCTGATACATTGAAATTATCCAACTAAGGTCATCAAGTAGCATCTCAAAGCGTCCATTTCATTGATTACGTCTTCTCAAAGAGAATATATAGAAATTATCCACAAAACTATTGAAAGCTTATTAAATCATCATTAATTAATAATAAAGTATAATCGTAAACTGTAACATCAGAATATATGTTTTTGGAAATGGTGTGATAGATAGAAGAATATTAAACTGGTGGTCTCCAAACTTATGTGCTTGGATTCCATAGGTAAAGGTAGTAGCTGAAAACTATGTACCCATTCTCCAAATACTATTTTCTTATTGAACATTATAGTAGATTAGTCTCCACCTATATAACAATTTCGGATTTTGTTTAACATAGAGGACTGGAATAAATCCTGTTAAATAATATTCCTGAATTACTTTTCAATTTTCTACAAATAAAATACCATTTAGCTAATATAAAATGGGTGTGATATATACTATATACTCTTATTCTTCTCCCACATTCCACTTATTCATGTTTTCAATTATGAATTTTAATGGTTATGTTGTAGTACATGTCTTCTTAATTTTCCATACTCACCAATAGAATATTTTTAATTTTTTCATTTTTTCATAGTCAGAGGATTATGCATGTAATGTTATCATAACTCGGTGAAATATCCTCTTATATGAGCTGATTTTTCTCATTATTTAGTGAAAATAAAACCAAAGAAGCTTCTTTTGACCACCCATTATGGGTGATTTCTATATGTATCATATATTAATTATTTTGGTACCATTGTAATTTAATTATTTGTCTCCGTTATCATAATGGATATAAAACATTTATATCAAGATTCAGAATTGGAATGTTTATTATCATTAGAATTAATACCATGGTAATTATTTTCTTAATAAATTTTTTTTCAATAAAAACATATCAATTAAAGTATTTTCTTACCTTTAATAAAAAACACTTCAAATATATTATTTTTTATTCCCAATGTAACTCCTAAATGTGGAAAAATTATCTCAAAATGGGTTATCTAATTTTTTCCATTTATTATGCTTAAAAAGGTGTCTTTTAAATTACATGACTTGTTTAATGCATTATGAGTATATTAGATTTAATATTTTATGTTTAATAGTAAAGTAAATCAGTACTTTTTTTTAATCCAATTTTTTTAGTGAAAAATATGAATAATAGTAAAAAACATAATTTTTGATTAAAATTTAATTTTTTTTAATGTAATTAGTGTTTCATATTATTAGATATGGTTTTGGAGGGTATAAATGCCTTATAAGTATTAGAAAATTAGAGGACTTTTATGCAATTGTATTCTTAATGTCAATGGATCTACTTTTTAATAACATACTTTAAAAAGAAATGAGTAAATTGATTATTGGGGTCCTAATATTATAAGTTCCCTTTTCTAAAGGGTCTGGTAAGTGTTTATTTACATCATCTTATTTCCATATATTCCTTACATAGGGTTTTCAGTGTTTTTTGGACTCTTATATAACAAATTTTATTAATAGAGGGGTAATAAATTATCTATTTTTCATAAAAATTGTGTTCCATGAATTGGTTGGAAGTGGAATATTCTATTTTTTGTTCCATATATAGAATATTACTGGATGATTCTCAAGGAAAATAATTTAAATAGTGGGGAGGTTTTAATGATAATCATTTCATAATTATTGATTTATCATTAATTTTGGGGTTTCAAATGTATTTTGGGAATTTTATTTATGATACAGAATGTATATTAAACATGGTTTAGACCCAAATCTTCATGACTTATTTATCTCTCCAATTTTTCTCTCTAGTCTCCTATTATATGTTGTATAAGTTGAATAGATTTGGAGGGACTTGAATAGGAACTGGAGGAGGAAAGTAAAATATGGAGAGGTTCGGTTCTAAAGACATTATATAATGTGTGTGGACCAGGTTCCTAGTAAGATTCAAGTGTTATAGGTGGTTCTGTTAAGAGTCTCCAGGTACATTTTTGATCTATACAAGTTGCATAGTAGACTCTTGGGAAAACCCCTTTAAGGAGGGGCCTTTCAATCCTTTTAATTATAAATATTCATCCATAAACTCAAAAAACTGATGATTTAACCCATTTTTGGTCATTACCTCAACTTTTAGTTTATATTGGGCTCACGTCATCCACTCAATATTATATCAACAAGATTTTGTAGGATCATAACCAATGTGTAATTAGAAATATTCTTCTAGAAGTTGTGGCATGATGTTTCCTCTAATTTTATATTTTTCTACTTTATTTAGGGTAATAATTTACAACCGTAATTTAAAAAGTATAGGTCTTAAAAAATCCTATGATTACTTCAAAATTATTTTCATTTATAAATTATATTATTTAATCCATGGTGATACTAAGGTATTTATTTCATTTTTATTTCTAATTTTCATTCCCTATGCTTGAAATAGTTAATTCTCCATAAAAAATTATGAAGGTAAATATAAACATTATGTGGTGTTACATATTCATCCTTTGAAGAAAGAATGATAATTTTGTTCTTTCTTAGGTTGGTATACCCATTATTCCTCTCAAAATCCATAAGGAATAGATTGGGATTTGAATAAGGAAGAGTGTATTTAATTTAAATGAATTTGTTTTAATTATTAACTAATTAGTAATTTATTTTTTTATATTGTGTAAGCGATGTTTGTGTTTTATTTGAATTTATAATAGTTTAAAAGAACAAATTTAGTTATCTTTATACTTCTTTTTTCCATGACAATATTATTATATTAGTATATAAATTGTAAATATTAATTGCTTCCAATAATTATAATTGGGACCACTATCATTTTAAATGTGCTTTCTTTGAACTGTTTTTATGTTTGACAACATGTATGACATTCTTGAATCGTTTTATTATTTTTTACATCCTACTTGGTGAATAGAAAGTTTATTATGTGGTGTATTTTGATTATATATATATTTTTCATGTATGTACATCTTTAATTAAAGAATTGTATTGGGAAGGGCTCACATCACCCTGAATTGATATATCCCTTTCCACTATTATATGGATTGGGTTTGACCCCTATCATTGTATACCCATTTACATATCCCAAGGGATGGTCTTGTGTCAAGAAAATTCATACATATTTTATTTTATGTACTGTGTTATAAAATTTCCCTACCATCATCTTGATATCGATGACAGGTTATGAAAAAAGATGGAAATGAAAGGTGAGTGCCCTCCCAATATAGGGTGTTCCCTATTTTAGTTATAAATCCAATAAATTATACTATAGTTAGAAATTATTTTCCATTTTCTTATTTTATTCATTCCACATATTTGTTTCTACATACACTTGGTTTTATTAAAGGTTGGTATCGATAGGGTGGTGACTATTGACTGAGTAGTTATACTATTGGCCAAGAAATTCCCCTATAGGGTGTGTGGAGTATACCATGTATGTGATATAGGTAAATGGAAACAACAATGAATGAGGTTGAGTAAAAACATTGATTTTATTTCATGTTTGTAACTTTTATCATTTCGTAACGGAATGTTTAGCTAACTGATATGGGCTTTATATGAGGTTCATTATGATATTTTAAACATGAGAGACACCCTATTTTAACTATAAGAACCCATTTCCCTTATGGTATTGTGTATATTATTTTTCACTTATTTTGACCATTTTATGGTATTTTGAACATTTTAGACCTATAATGTGTGTTTATTCATATTCAAATAGATGGTACCTCTATTATAATTCGTGTTATTTAATTAACAAATAACCATGGTGAATCCCGGTGTATTTTTGGCATGGATGTTCACCAACCCCAAGATACAAGTGGATTTTTTATATCCCATTTGCATGAATTAGTTTTTAGCGAGAAAACCATCTCTTTCCAACATGTTAATCATCACCCATCATTTATAGAAACAATTGGTTATTTAGTGGTGTGTTTGAAGTGTTTTTGAAACACGACCTTTTATCATCTGTGTAATTAGGTCACAATAATTTTATAGATTCTAGGGTCTATTCTAATAATATCAACACAACATTAATCACATATGAGATGAAGAGAAAGAGACAGTAAATTCGTTGTCACCTTTATTTGAAACCATTATATGGGAATATTCATACTGAGATTAATAAACATCCATTTATAAAAAATAAATAATTACCCTTCCTTCAAAATATAATCTGCATATCAGATCTTTCAAATCATTGAAAAATGCTTCCAATATTTAAATAGGCGAGGTACATCAGCAAAAATATGGCCTTGTAGATAAAATATATTTATAAAACATAGGTAATTAATGTTCAAGAAAATATTTACATTTACATGTGTATGGGAATAATTTACACGAGGAACCGAAACATCCATTTCTATCATGATATTTCTATCATAATTTTACTATATAAAGAACATATTTATATCCTTAAAACTAAGGAAACATGAATAAGTACTAAAAATTATACTATAAAATTTAAAGGATGATTTTTTTTCATATTATTTTTAGTTAATATCACAAGACATCCACCAAATGTTTCATATAATGTAATAATCTTGACCACATGAATAATTGCATCCCCATTTCAGATAAACAAAGCATGTAATATTAATTGATTAATTTTTCATTGTTTTTTATTCCAATGAAAACCAAATACAAGAAAATCAAATATCACATTTTCCTTTAGAATAAGTTCAATCATATCACAGTAACTTAACTGGAAGAAATCATTTTCAAAAAAATTCAATTTATCAATGAAATCACATTCTTGAAATCTAAATATATATCCAAAACAAAAAATATAATGTTAAATATTTTTTTATTAAATTGCATACATATGTATAAAAAAATATTAAAGGATAACCATAGATATATTAATGTTAATGTATTAAATGAATTATCAATTTGATAAATCTAAGACAAAATATGGAATTTATATAAATATAATTCCAACATCAAAATTAAAAATTTCTTCATATTAACATTATAGTTATAACTGTTAACAATATATAATGATTGATAAAATTATTTGTGGATTAATTATAATTAATCAAAAATAACTAAATATAATTTTCATTAAAAAAAATATAAAACAATCTATAATCGTATATTCACCATTATATAAAATAAATGAAATTACCATATAATAAAAAATAATTAAAAATACTTTTGAATGTAAATATATTTTTATAAACTAGTTTTAATAATAAATAAATATTTTCCATCAAATTATATATCTTCTGATAATATTAGGCAAGTAAGTGAATGAATATTCCATTAATTTACAAGAAAATAGATTCTTCTAGTATTAATTTTTTTTTGTGTATTCATATTCATAATTATAATTTTATTAATTGTGAATTATATGAACTATAAACTAAATAACAATGATTGTGCATAAAAATATGGTTACAATTAGGACACCATATTTTAAAATTTTAAAAGATAATAAAATGTAATAGTTCTATTTACGAAATCACCAGAAATGGTAGTATTTTTGAGAGAAAATATTTTTTTGGAAATACATATTAATAGTAATATTTCAGAATTAATAAATATTCCTAACAAATATAATACCAAAAAACATTTTATGACAGTTATGAATAAAAATGTAATTTTTTTTTGTGTTTATTTTATATATTATCACCTAAATGTGTTTGTATTGTGTCACTGGATGTTGGATTCAATAATTTATTGATTTTTTTCTATTTCTATGCATCTTCATTAGAAATATTATGACATGTAATAGTATTTTTATTCTACTATATTTTAAATTAATTATAAATAAATGGTTTGAGTTTCAAATTTATTTATATAACATGTCAATTTTTAATGAATTACTAATGGTTTCCTATTATAGTAATCAATGAAACATTTTTTGATTGAACTATTTTTAAAAATATTCATTTTTCTTAATCATTGTGAGAGAAATGTTTTAGATTTTTTCCATATGATATATATAAATAATGAATCCTTTGAAAAGCATTCAAACATTGTAAAATGTTATAGGGTATGGGGTTAAAAAAAATTAATCTTCTTCTTTTTATCCCAACCAGAAAAGAGTTTACGCCATTTATAGGGAAAAAATGAAAAAAACAATCACTATAATATCATATAAAATGAATTTTCTTTAATATCACCATTTACGTAGGCAGATAAATCATAGAAACATTAATGTTTGAATTCAATTTTACCATTTTACTAATATCTTACCTCTAAATCAAGTAATAATATATATTAATTTGAAGTTTCAAAAATATAGTGGTATTTTATGATTGGATTTTGATAACAAAGAATTTTTCGGGTTGACATAATTCTCATCCAAACATTTCATTAACACTAACTTGCACCACTGATGTAAAGAGAAACAAAATTTAAATAATGCTTCATATTAAGTGGCATTAATGATCTATCAAGATTGAAAATATAAAGAAGTAAATATATATATATAAAATTAATAATAAAACAAATCAAAATTTACTACTTAATCATTTATAACCCCTAAATAAAATTTTTTTTATGGAAACATGTAATTGCATAAATAAGAATAAAGCAATTTATTTTAGTGTTGAAACTATAAACTATAAAACAAATACCTCATATCTCTTCCCCACCAAATATAATTTATAAAGTTTTGATTCGTCCATCGGGTTTAAAATAAGGATAATAAAATTATATATATCTCTATATCATTTCATATTGGTAAAAATGATTCAAGGTGTAAAAATGTATATTTGTGTTAGGGAAAGAGTTACCATGTCCTAAAATGAAATATTTTGGAATTCATGTCATTCTAATATGATAAATTCCATGAAAATTGTATTTCAAATTACATTTTTTAACTTGAAATTTTTTTTAACATCATCTACATACTTCAAATAAGGGTGCTAATGTAATAATGAAAATATATTTATTTGAACATGTTATAATCTATGTGTAACCGGCACATGGATATTATTTATGACATTCCTGATTTTGACCTCATAATGATGCTTAATATTAGAGAGAAAATATATTTCATGTCATTTTCATCCTTGAGTTTTAAAAAATATTAAATATCACCTAAAAAAATCTATTATACATGAAAACTCAAATTAGTCTTGAATTTTAGGATAAATATTGAATGATAAAATAGATTAACAAATGACATGTGATAGTAACATTTCCACTACAATGCTATTATTGGTTCATTGTTATAAAATTTCATTATAAAACTAAAAATTTAAAAATAGAACCCACATGGTTTTATATTAAACAATTAGTTACACATTTTAACTTCTAAAAGGACTTTTAAAACTATATGAAATGTATAAAAATATTCATCCCATTAAATTTAGCTATATCTTGATAAAATAATTCAAAAAAAATACTTTTATGATAATGTGATCATATGAAAAGACATTATGATTTATATGTATTTTTTCCATGGAAATAATTGATAATAGTTTGATTCCTCAAATAGTTTAGGAGAACAATTAAAATAATTGAAATATTATATTTTACCTAAAATTAAAAAATATAGATAACTTGTTTATCATCACTTTTAACATAATTGTTGTTGATGGTATGCACACTTTAAAAAACCAAAACTTATAAATTTTATAAATAATAATATTCCAGAAATAATGAAAATATGTTATATTTTTTTAAATCACTTTTCATCAATTAAAAATGAGAAATGTGATATATGTAGATGAAGCATATTCACTTCAATTTCTTGATTTTAAAATAGAAATAGAATGGATTGGGGTTTATTAGATTCATGTGTAATAGACCCCCCTTTAATTAGAAACTCATCAAAACTCTTTAATAACAAGAAATAGATTCATTGAATTCATTATTAGTAACACTAGACTACCCATATCTGTTATCTATACGAACAATCCATGATCAAAAAAGTATAAATCTATCAGACAAATATCAATAAAAATTTAAAAACTCTATATTAATGGATTTTAATTTTTTACACTATTAGGAAATCCTACAGATATTTGTGATTTATAAATAATAAGTTACATATTCTATTAATACCCTTGTTTTAATTGAAATACTTCCCAAAATAATGTATAAATATTTCATAGAAATTAAAAAATTTAAGACAGATACTATAAAAAATTTATATAACGAGAACCCCATGATACAACTCCCTCTATGATGATAGCCACACTAAATTGATATTGATGTAATATATCCTCACATAATAGAAAAAGGAATATAAAACCCATCAAACTATCACTATGGTGAAATTATAATCTTACAAATCATTGATAAACCAATAATATGAATTTATATTAGAATGAATAAAAAATTCAAACAACAAAAATAAAAATAATATGGCATGAAAGATACAACACAGACTCTTAGCACAATAAAAATAGAAGCATTTGAAACAAATTTACACATGAACCAAATATGCCTCCTTGGTTTTTTTGAATAACCGTAAATCATCAACAAAACTAATGATATTATAAATAGAGAGCGGATATCATTATTACATTTCCTTAAAAGAAACAATGTCCTTTGATACTAGATGAAAATGATAATGAAATGGTAGTATTCCATAAAATTGAAAAAATATCACAAATACCATTCTATATAGAGGTTTAATCTCTCATAGTATAGATTATTTTCAAAAATAACATGAATAAAACCAAAAAAGGAGACAAAAATACCAGTGAATTAGGGTTGGTAACCCTTATTTTTCAGAAAATTTGGATTCCTTGAATCCTAACGTCAGATTAACAATTTAATTATTAACTATAATGGAAATTATTGAATCAATAAAAACCTAAAATGATCATCTCATAGTTTGGTTTATTATATTAAATTATTATGGGACTCATCACAACCTTACAATCCTAGAATCACCTGTACACAATTCTAGAGAAATGGAGGAGTCATCAATATGATCAACATCAATGAAGACATGAGATTCAAAAACCTAGGGAATATTTTAACCAAAAAAATGACATAAAATAATTTTTTACTGTAAAGTAATTAATACAAAAATGAAAAATAAAACTAAATAATGTCATGGGAAATTAATTAATGTAGGAATAGTGGATGGTTTTTTAGTGCATAATATTGAAATTTAGATGGAATAAAATAATAGAAATTGGGCTTTATTTGTATCACAGAAAGGGGAATCCCTATGTTTTTGAGGGAAAATATATGGGAAATACAAGATTTGTCATCGCTTGAATGGGGAACATAGAATATATGATATTCATGTAAGGTTTTCATAATTCAATAAAGGGGAAAATAGACAATTTCATGGATTTTTAGTGGCATGGTAATATGAAATATAAATTTGTGGAAGGAAAATGTTTGGTAAGGGGATTTTATTATGAGCATGAAAGTTAAATGAAATACCTGAAATGAATGGAATGTGTTCATCAAATGATAGAGGAAAATTGAAAGTAATATTTCAAATAAAGGGTTGGTATTCATCATGTTAGGGGGGAACACTGATAGGAATCCATGAACTAAAAATTATATGTAATGTGAGTCTTGTTTTTTTTAAATACATTTAACCCCTATAAAAACACTATATTTTAACTATCTCAATATGTGTGATATATTTATAGTTTTACAACATTCAATATTGTTTTATTTTTAAATAAAATATTTAAAAGCATGATTTTTTATGTTTTCGTATATAACATTTATAAACATTCATTAAAAGTATATTGTTAAGAAATATTTTCATTATAGAGCTTCGTTTTATAGTTTAATGTGGTTTACATTTTTCTAATAAACCCATGACTCCAAGAAGTGGATCATTTTAAGAGTGCACTATTTAACTTTTACCACACATTGAGTTTGAAGATGGTGGTGATGGTCCATGTAAGTATATCGAATATATACATTAGTGGTAGTATCCTTGTTAACAATGACCGTTTTTCTTACATAGAAAACTAGTTTAATTAGATCTATTTTAAACCACCACTGATTAAAAAATAAATCCATAATTAGTGGTGATATAAATTGTCACTAACTTTTTGATATATTTAAAATATATAGATTATATTCCATCGAGAAAACATTTTCCAATAAACATAAGAATATATATAGATAGAATGAAACAATAAAACATACCAAATTATTCTTGTAAATTTAATTTAATTTCTCAATATATAAATGAACATATATATAATTATAATTGTGAAATGTCAGAATAACTAAATATTTAATAGTTACAATATTTCTGAACCCATATATAATAACTATAATGATAAATAGAGCATATCAAATAATCATCTACACAATAACTTCTTCATTACCTTTAGAAGAGTAGTGTTCTTCATTTCCCTACCTAGTATCTTTTAACATACAAAATATTTTAAAAAACATTAGATGAAGAGTAAATCCCACTGATATATATATTGATCTCATAATATTTTTATTCCAATGGATATTATAATAAAATTTCTTTCCTAGAAGTTTCATAACATATTGAATAATATAAAAAGGTAAAATTATATTCTATCAAGCTGTTATTGAAAATTTTAATAAATACAATATAAACAAAAATTAATCTCAAATATTTTTTCAATATAAAATCACTAAACTATATAAATTCGATCCTACAGACAATTTAATATTTGATGACAAATTAAATAAAAATTTTCATAAATTGTGAACTTATCATTTTAAAGCCTTGATAATGTAAAAAATTTTCTAATAATAATCAATGCATGAAATGTCAAAAAATTTAAAAATATAATAAAGAAAATTTTTCAGTCATTTATGTAATGTAAACAATATTATGAATTAAAACTAAGAACATGAACTAATATATTAATGTCCTATTTAACCAAAAAAACAAAAAATAATATTAAATATTGAATAAAAATAATTTAAAATATTTTTACATTAAATTCACCCTCAATTTGAAAATTAATTTTCCAATATGAATCATCTAATCATACACATGAATGAAATTATTTGTTTAAAGATTTCATGCTGAATATAATGGAATTTTTATTATTATAATTATGATTATTAATGTAGCATATCAATATATAATTTCTTATCATAGATGAAATTTTTTAATGGATATTATATGTAATTAAATAAATGAGTTATGGTAATGATTTCTTTAAATATGATACATGATCATTTTGCGTTTCAATTTGTGAATGTTGATCATGGACCATATTATTAATAATATAATTAATCCATATATATATATATATCATTTTTTATTAAAATGTTAACATAATAATTATTAATATTATGTTTTATATTATTTTAATTAATAATATGAAAATTGACTTTTTATATTTACCAAAACATTATTCTTTCCTAATAATGGAATGTTCCTCAAATATGCATAATTTTTAGAGATAGATGCCTCCTAGTCATCATGATGACAAAAAAGCTTTTTATAGCGGCCTATAACAAACTCATTTTGGACAACAACCATCTATAAGTGTTGGAAAGATGAAGATTCATAGGGATGTGTATGTGGCATCTGTTGTACAAGCAGGTGACACGTCCAAAAACATTGAACATCCTGACACCCTTGGGCAGTTGGGGATTCCTCGTATTGTGAGGATACACAAAATGTTAAAATATATAATATGGATCCCACCTATCTCCACATGGATCAAGGTTAACGTTGACGATGTGACGTCATGTATGCTAGGACACTCGGATTGTGGGGGTGTTTTTCGCACCTACTATGGCTTTGATAGGGTATGATTCTACCATTACACTAGTAATTTTGTGGCTTAAAAAGCATATTTATGGGACATTGTGTATGAAATTTGGTATTCCATTCAATATTAGTGGAACTGCTTATGGATTTAATTTGATTTCGAAATCGCTATCAAGGATTTTGAAGGAAGAATAAGGATTGTACCTTGGAAAATTCTTCTTCATTAGAGTGACAATTTAAATAATATTGTGCAACTCAATTTTAGGATATCACATGCTTATCGAGAAGCAAATCATGTTGCAGAAGCGTTGTCAAAAAAAGCAATTTTGGAGATGGGTATGATGAGGTCTTTTTGAACTATTGATTTTTGTATATCTATGGTGGAGGCATACATGTGTGCTACTCTACACACCATGCTTTTTAATAACCCCTTGTAATGATTCTCTTCTTCAGTTATATTATATAATTTTTTCTCAGGGGTGGATGATAAGACCCTAGACCTTTTGGCTATATATTTAATAAATAAACATTGGAATTTTGAAACTATACATGGAATAAATATTATCAAAATGAAATATATACCAATAATGGTGACATGTAAATATCCTAAAGATGGTACAATCACAATCTCATTGCTATAAAAATTCATCACTTTTGGTGTTCCTAATATCTATGCATCAATTTTTCATGGTTTTTAAGCTGGTGGAGGGTCGAAACCCTGATTAATAAAAATTGAATTAGAATAGACTGGTAAAACATCAACTTTTCCACTTAATGTTGTATAGGTCTATGTTTTGTGTTGTTTTACTGTGGTACTATGTGGTGCCACTGGTGTAGTCCATAATGTCACTGGTGTAATCCATTATATCATCAATGTACTATGTGATGTTTAATTGGTAGAATCACAAAACCTATTAGTCCTCCTAATCTCTATAATAAAAAATATCATATTTTAGATATTTGAAATAAAATATAGATGACCAAAAACTATAACAAGTAATTCAATGTGAATAAATGTATACATTTAATTTAATAATTTCAAGTCCTTCCATCAATGTTTATTTAATTAATCAAAAAATAGATAAAAAAGACTGAATATTTATTATAATATGAAATTAACCAACAATTCCAAATGTTTTTTTATTGAAAAATATTTTAACGGGCAGTCAAAATAATAATAATAAGTCATCATATTTTAATTTATAAATTAATATAAAAATTAAAAATGTTCACTCATATTATCACAATTCTGCCAAATTTTCCATATTTTTATTTTCTTATATTAGTAACATTTCACCCATTTATTATTTATCCTCCATTTTATGATTTATGGTTTCAATATTGTTAGGGGATATTAATTCAATGTGTTTTTGTTAACAATTTTCATTGTTAAAAAATAATTTACCCTCACTACCCATATCATACAAGTATTTTAGTTTCATATGGGAAACAATATTCAATCTATAATATTATACACCATCCATATTATGCATAATTTTTTATTAAGAAATAATGATTGATTGATTCTATTATTATTTATCACCATTATCAATCAACTAAGATAATTTCCATTAAATATTTTTTAAAATTTTAAATAAAATCACTTCTTAGGATTACTAGGACCCCCTAAGACCAACTATTCCACATAAAATTTAAATTTATACATCCACAAAAAAATCTAAACACAATTACCAATAAAATTTAAAAAAATCACAAAGATGGGACTGAGTGTGAGTGTATAGTGGGAAGCCCATAGATGATGTCACACTAAAAACCCGCACTATACACAACCCATGTCAGTGATGATTGAGATGATCAATGACTACCAATCTTCTCCATATATTATACTTATAGAGAACATCCACCGTAAATGTCAAAACTAAATCTGATAAAAAAAACAATAAAATACACCAATAATAGATAAACACGACATAAAATAAAAAAACCAAAACCATCGTAGGAGTCTTTGTATAAAACCACATAAAATGGTAATATAATGAACATAACACCACATCAAAACATCATTCATGATCTGAAAACCTATATAGCTAAATATATGTTTCACTATCTTCAAGAAAATATTAGAAAACGTTTTTGACAAAAAATCCATCATAACAAAGAATATCACCTCCAATGCACACACACAGATATAGGGGACCTTCCATAACGTACATCAACAAGAATAATGAAAATAAAACATGATATCATTTTCGATAGAACAAATATAATATTTTGTGGGATGATTCAAGAGGAATGGGTAGTGGAGATGCACATGTAGAGGTAATAAAACAGAAACCATATGAGAAGCATATATATGATGCAAGAAACCTAAAATAAAATATATTGAACCTGTTATCCAAAATAGGTAAAATACCTTGAGGGGGGGGGGGGAGTCAAGGAATGACATATTAGAATAACAACCCTTCAGATCTTATTTCGTCATTAAAAAACAAGAATCTCTCCCTTCCCCAAATAAATTTATGAACATATATGAAATATTTTCTGAGATACAAAAATATTTCCTGGTCCACATGCAATAGGATACATCCAAGTAACATAAAAATGAAATGCACATCTATTCCAAATCATCTAATGTGAACTGATGTTATAATGTATGGTTCCAAATCACTATCCCTGATCATTAAAAACCAATAACAATTTTAAATATCACTTCTCTCTCAACTAAAATGTTCTCACTACTATTTCCAATGATTGTTATTTTTCTAACCTATATAAATATTTTTTCTCAAATTATTTAGTGTATCATAATGTTTTAATTTCATGCAATTTATTAATAAAATATTTCAACATATTTAATTCAAAATCCCTTCTCAATACTTTCATGAAGCTCACACAACCTTTCTGAAACAAAAAAATTCGTCAGAATAAAATTTTACTTTTGTGAACCCCATAAAATTTGAAAAGATCACCAATTTTTTTATGCTCATCTATCCTTCATTAATTTCCCAACTTTTACGAAGATCACAAATCCATCAAGAAGATTAAAACTTCTACGAATATCACTGTGTATTTGAAAAATCTCTTTCTACGCAAAACATATTATCTTCTAAAAACATCATGTATGAAAAATAATTCATGAACCACCTGCTTTAATTCAAAGCCTTTATTTTTTTGTTGGAGATTTATTGTGAAAATGAGATGGTACACTTTGATTTATAGTCATTTCCTTCCATTCTCGAAACAACTCTTCATTTTATATGAAGTTTTTTGTACCACCTTTAGAGTATCCATTCCATTGTATTGGATCATTATCAACAAACCTTGCCAAATATCCCTTTGTAACTACACATTTTTTATTGGAATAATTCATTTTCAATTAATCCATTCAACCCAAAACACTACAAAATGACCATGATATATTTTTCCTAGTAGAACCATCCCATGGAAAACAATGCCAAAAAATTCTAATACCTAATCCACTATTAGTATATTCCTGATATTAATTAAGAAATTTTCCATCACCTGGTCGACGTGGATAGTCTAACTTCAATTTGGGATAAAATAATGACCAACATGTCATGAGTTAATCATTAAGGATGACACCTAAAAAGTTCCAAAACCATGGTTACCAATATGATAATGCCTTCACACTAATAAATATACATGAATATTGAAGTTGGTTGCGCAAAACAAATGATGATCCATATATCATATATAAGAATATATAAGAAATGATATGAACATGGACATGAATCTTTCAATGGCCTGAGAAAACAACGAATCCAAAATGAAGTAGAAAACATAAAACAAAAGGATCAACATTGATAGATGAGACCAAGGGGAATATCAAAACTTTTTAATAATCTACTATAAGAAACTTGAAAAAGAAAATATTTTAATCATTGAATCTATTAACATCAATTAAAGGTCAATTATACTACTAATTGAAATGTCTCTATAGTTTATCTTGATTTTAAATATTTATTACTTACATAAGTTTAAGTGAAATTTTTATTAATTACATAAGGAACATGTCAATGTAATATACATTTGTATTAGACATTGAACTTGAATTATGTGAAACCCATTCAATAATTTATTTTTTGAAATATTTTATCTTTTTCTCATTTTTTGTTTGAATATTTATATGTAGTTTGTTTATCCTTAATTTTTAAATATATTCAAGGAAAATATCACTAATGAATAGGTAATATCGATGTGTTTTCCTTACAAAAAAATAACAGTGAAAAATAAGATACATTTCAAGATTCTCAACATCTGTTTAGAAAGAATAATGATTTACTATTATCCTAAAAATTTATTTTTTTCTAAATAATATATATATATATTTAATATTGTCTTTAAAAAATCCTAATACCTTGAAAAAAGGTTATACACTATTTATAAAGGTATCCAACAATAATAAACCGTTCTAGGGGTACTTTTTTTAATAGTAGACTTAAAATTTCATAGGTACCTATGCTATATAGGTTAGAAATTAACATTATAATACATTCAATTATTATTTTAAAAATTAAAAATCTATAAATATATCAAAATATAAATAAACCTATCTATGAGATACATACACCAGAAATGTAATGGTCCTTAAACACTAAATTCCTTTATAAAATTTAAATTCTAATGAATTATTATAGTAATAATTTATGAGGGAAATATCATATCGAAATTAAAATTTTCTCTTTGAAATAATTCATTAAGTATATAAGAACAATTTTGATTAATATTTTCTCATATAGTTATTTGAATAATATGTAAAATTAAATTTGAACTATAATTTTTTTTGGTAGAAAATTAAAACTTTTTAGAGATAGAAGCTGCTCCATCAAAATATGTGATTCATAAATGTTCAGTCAATGTAATATATTATATTTTATATCAACATGGATTGATATGGAACTTGAAATTCCATCAGGTACATTATTTAATCATTGAAATAAAATTTAGTTTTTCTAATTTCATAATGAAAAACCTTTCACGTGATACTTTATTTTCACAGTTTCTCATAGTTTACACCAAATATACAATAAATGGATGTACATATGATTATTCAGATGATTGTTAAATTTTTATTTCCTATTTAGTTATTTAAAAAACCCATTTTTACAAATAAATTTCTCAATTCATATGACATCAAGATTATTACATAGTAAATGAACATCAAAATACAGAAGTTCAAAAAAATTATTTTCTTCTTAAATTGTTGTGTTCCATGTAAATCTAAAGGGCACATAATATTTTACCTCTAATATTTACCTAAAATATTTTTTTAAAATTTTATCAACATTTTATAACTTCTATAATATTTCATTTCAATATCATAAATTTTATGATTTTATCAAATTGTTTTTCAATTGAATTGTGACTTGTTAGAAAAAATTATTTTAATTGTTTCCTAGAATTGATGATGATACATGAATAGTTTTAAATAAGGTACGTGATATGATTTTTTGGGGAAATTGGACTTGGAAAACCAAAATTATTACTTTAACTAGACAAATTTACTCATCCAATAAAGTCATTAAGTATAAAAATTAAGGAAGAATTAATTTTACTATTTTTCATTTTAGATACATCATATTTTTCTAAAACACCATTCTATAACTATTTAAAATCTATGATAGAAGCCAATGGTAAACATCAATTTCATTTCCAAGAACATTTTATTTAAGAAAGTAGTCATTATGAAAGATAAATCACGATGAATACAATTTTAGAGAGAAAGATTATAATAAATATGAAAAAACATGAAATTCAATTAATTTATTTTTAATGTACCAAATTGATTGAATCCCTAAATTTTAAATCCTAATATAATATTTATAGGATCATATGATATATTTTAAAAACATTAATCAAAGATTATTGATTATTTTGAATCTCTCGAATGTGTGTGAACCCATTTTTATTATTAGCCAAAGCATGGAAGCTCATAAGTACATTTTTTAGAGTAAATAAAAGAAATTTTAAATCACAATTTTAAAAGGAATTGAAAAAAATATCGTAGGATATTTCATTTTATACATATTAGTATGACTACATTTATTTAATGTTGTATAATTTTTTATTGACATGCATTTAGAAGCACATGATTTTTTTATTCTTCCCTATTTGAATATTCTTAGAAATATTGCATGAAATCATTGGGATATGAATTCATGTTAATATAAACATGTTTGATATTTTTGAATAAAAATTAACTTTATTAAAAGATTTATGGTCTTAGAATCATAAAAATAATCATGAAACAATCCCAATCCCAATAAAATTTCATTAATTATAATTTCATATATGCACTTAATTTGGAATAAAAATCCAAAAGAAATAAATATTAAAATACTTATCACATACCTTATCAAATTCACTGTTTCAATTTTCAAATAATTTAAATAAATTAATTTTTTTGAATATTTTTTCTTGTTTATTTGTATATAAAACATTATACACTATTATATTACAAAATTCATTAATCTATCCCATTATTATAAAAATAGATAAAACCAATATAGTCTTTATAACATCAACAAGAGGATATACTAATGTGTTATGATGTTCATATATTTCACTAGAATGATAAATGTATCATTTATTGAATTATAAATTTCATTTTCATTAATTAGTGTAATAAAATGGTTTTATAATGACGGACACAACTGATTGAATAATCTAATTTTATTCTTTTTCTGTGTCAAATCCAATGAACATATTTTGTAGAAAACTATTTCAATATCTCATGCTCAAATAATCCCAGTCTCTTCAAACACTCTCTAAAATTTCAATATAATAATTGACGTTATATTATCTGTATAATGATTGATTTTACATTGAAAAATGTAAAATTATATCCCAACCCTTAACATACCTGGGTAATATAATATTTATTTTATCCATAGTTAATTAATTTCTAAAATTAAGAATTTAAAAAATATTTATAAAAATATATTAAAAATAAATAGTATGTATTAGTTAGTTTATTTTATTAGATTTTAAATTATTTAAATTACTAAAATATTTAAAAATAAAATTTATTTATATTTTTTTTATTCCTATATATAAATTCATATAAAATTGTTTATTTTAGAAACTGTTATCATTGAAATACATTTAAAATATATATTATTTCAACTAAAATATAAAAGAAAATACAATTGAATAAACTGTATTTTCTAGATAAAAACATTAAGATTGAATAAAAAGGTGGAGCTCATTCAAAAACAATAAATCTCCTAACTAAAAAAATATAAATATTTATTTCAAAACAAAATAATTTTTTTGACCCATTTGACATTACATAATATTAATTTTCATATGAAAATAAAAATAAAAAGATTATACTATGAAAAAAATATTTTTCTGTGAATGTAAATCATAACCAAAACTATTTTGGTTAATGAAACAACCCCCAAATAAAAATTGAAATTGGCCATAAGAAGTTTATAATTTTTAAACTATATGGAAATAACCTTTTCAAAGCATTAACTCACCCATATAAACAACACATAATACCCATAATGAATGTACAAAAATAATATATCAAAGATATATATATATATATATATATATATTAGAAATATATTTCTAATTAAAAATAGTTTTATTATGTGAACTAAATTTATGAAAATTAGATTTACTGTGAAATTATATTCAACTATATTTAAATATAATTCAATCCATCATTTAAAAATATTATCCCATTTTTTTTAAAAAAAAATTAAAGCATCCCCAAATATGTGAATTCCATAAAAACTATTTATTAGGTAATTAAATTAAATAAAATAAATTAAACCGTTTATAAATTAAACTTTTATTCTATCAATATATATTACTCATTTATAAAAGCTACTAAATAATTTATAAAAATACTTTACACTATAAAATATAAATAAAATTTTTTTATATGTGAAAAGTAATGTCTAATAGAAAAATTAAATTATAACAAATTGTTATTGAACCATTTAAATATAAATAAGATAAATAAGATAATAAAAAATTAAATATTTATTTCTTGAATTATAATTTAAATTTAAATAAATAATAAAATTGATAAAAGCATAATTTTTTATTTTCAAATGATGAAATCTTAAATAAAAAACTATTCATTGAAAGGTAAATATATATGACATAATGAAATATATCAACCATGTTTACCATGGTAGTAGAAAATAGTAAATAATGGATTTGGTGAAGAGGATTTAGTGATGTGAATATGATAGGTAGCGGTTATTGGTGCCTTTCATTTGATCATGGATGGAAAAGAGATGAAAAAAATGAGAAATAAGAGAGTCTCATATGATGTTTTCACAAGCGGTGTGTAATTCCTACCTGATCACATGAATTTTTAATGAGATCATATGACATTGTATGTTTCATGCAATTCTCCTTGATTTGTCTGATGAAAGCTAAAAATAAAACATTATCCATGATGGGAGTATACTCACTCATTTTATATCACATGTTCCTAAATTTATTTTCATGAATTCAAAGGATAAATTTGGTGTCTTTCTCATATGTGATGTGGAAAAAATTATATCAATTACATATAGGTTTGTTATCATTTATGGTATCACAATTCTACAGGTTATGTGCATAAGAGGTAAACTGATCCACGATCAACCCAGGTCACACAAGGATTCGAAGTAGATAATATTTAACAAGTAGGTGAATGCTTGATTTAGGACAGATGACATATCTGAGATACATGTTTGGTAATTTTAGGGTTATGTTATCATTTTGACCATATATGATTACATGACCAACTGATAGTGTACTCGCCCGAAGTTATTCAATATCCCTAACTCATACATGCTCTTTCCACCAACATCGAGCCATGTTTCTTAATTCGTCTCCCAAAAAATATTCACAAATATTGAATCAATTTTACAATGAAAACAATAACACCTCTATATTTTAAAATAACACTATATTCAATAGCGTATTCAACACTCAACTTAAAGTATAATGAACAACAATATAATATTAAATTTTTTATTTAATCATTATTGATATAACATTTCCATTTTTTTGGAGGGTATGAATAATTATTAATCCTTTATGATACATATATAAAGTTAATAATTAATATAAATTAATTTATAAACTCTCAATAAATAATTCGTCAACTTTAATAAAGATATATTATTCTCTAAAAATATGTTTCCTCAAAAAATGATTATAATTTCTTTTATGAGAAAATATTATAGTTAATTTATATGTATTATAGAAATTTTATTCTATAAAAGGAAAATAATTTCCGAAATCAGAATATCAATATTAATATAGGGTGAAATTCCTGGATTTTTTGGAAAATATTGATTTCTCTATGAATAGTGAAAAATATAGATCTATGTAAAAATGTCATTTATTTGAATAAATTAATTAATATAAAAGTAAAATTTTATTTTTAATTTTATTTAAAATTAAAATAATAATAATTTATATATTTTTAATCTAGGTTATCACATTTAAATAACCATTATACTATATTTTAGTATAAGTTTATTTTTAGGCTAAAAAACCCATTTTTCTGAAAATAGATTTAAAGTGAATAATTGTCATCCATTTTAAATAAATATAATAAATCCTAATAAAAATTATTTAAATTAAATTTATATAATATATTTCAATTTTTTTTAAATTAAATTTAATATAATTATTATTTCTATTCATACAATATATATAAGTTAATCTTTTCCTTGAAAAATGCATTTTTTAAAAAACTAATTTTTATCCTGCTTGTGATTTATACATTGAATTAAATTTTTAACATTACATGAATTTAATTTTATATAATTAATTTATTATTTTTAATCAGAATATTTTATATTATATAATAATTTCAACTTTATTTTTTTCATATTCAATTGTAAAAAAGTTTATAAAATAGATGCTCTGGTGAAAAAGTAAAAATGGTAAAGGTGAGTAACCTATAATTAAGAATAAATACCTATTAAAAACATGATTATTTTTAATGGTAGTGGTTTGGATCAGATTTATATATCCTCTAATACATTATTTGTCAATTTTTGATGCATTTGGAATGAGTGTGACTTCCCATTATTGAATATTTTTTGGTATTCATAAAAATAGTAATCCTCCTCAATTATAGAAGGACACCCACCCCCTCCCATTTCACACCTGAAAATCCATTTGGATAAAAAAAAATAAATAATTATCTCCCTAACATCCTCATAAACATTTTTGAACTTATTTTATTCCAAAAATAAAATTCTTATGTTCCTTAATAAGAGATCCATATATTGTTATTCTAAGAAATGGTTATAAGCTTTATTGACCTCCTTCTTTTTATTAATTAATTTCCAACCTCAAAATATTTATTAAAAACAATAATATAATGACAATATTAAATCTAAAATTCTTATATGTTATTATTTTTATGTAATAATATTTTTTCAGATCCTCTTCCATCAAATAAGAAACAACACCATTAACTGTGTGTATAGATGACTACCTCCTCGCAAAATGATGTAATTAATTTTCCATCAACACCTTATATGAACCTTTAGGAATATGGAATTATTGTTTTTTTTATTTTACTAATTATATATTAATAATTATGGTAATTTATCATATCATATACTTTCTTCTCTTATCAACCATTAGAAATTAATAAAATCATTCGTCTATATAGAAGACTAATGTCTCAAAAAGGGATGTGATCCCTTTTTTATTAACTCATCACATGAATGGTATATATATGTATATTTAATGAATAAATATGAAATTTAGGATATTATGATAATTATGGGAATTTAAAATAACACTTACCTTATTTCTATCAGGATCATAGAAAAATGGGAACGTTAATCATGCGCATGTATGGTCTACCATCTCTTTAATTGTATCATAGTAAATTTAGTCATTATAATATTTGAAATTTGTTTAAAAAGGTATAACTTCATTATAATAATTATATTTATTTCATTATTATTTTTCTCGAGGTTATGGTACAATAACCCCTTTGACCATGTTCAATACACCGATACTGTTTTGAAATTATAAAATGAGCGTCCTCAAAACACCCCATGTGGACATGACTGAATAAGTAATTAAATAATAAAATAAAATAAATGAATTAGATGGTATTATTATAAAAGATTAAACCTAGAAAACGTTATTAAGAAAAGAAAATATATATGTTTTTTATACTAGAGATAAAATTCATACAGGACTATGCCTGGACTTGAGGTAATGGTTTCATCTGAAAACATCCTTTTTTGATACACTTTTTCTTTTATGAACCTAAATTATTTTAATTAGTCTATATTCTTCTAGTTTATATATTAAATCATTAATATAGAATAATTCATGGTATTTTTTTTATAATTCATCTACAAAGTTTATGGTATGTTATGAATCCAAAGATACCAAAGTGGTAAGGCGACTTGTTTCAATATTATTTTAATCAGGATTACTTTTCCATGAATTCCCATTAACGAAAATTATTTGTTCGATGTATAATAAAACCAATTAATTTTTTTCTCCATTGGTTATTCGTGAAATTTTCAATTAATATTACTAATTTGCCTTATGTTTTACTTAAAATAATTGAGAATTTTTTTAATAATATCTAACTTCATTTATCTCTTAGGTCAAATATTATTTTTCATCCATATCGATATTTTCAAAAAACAGTTTACTGAATATTTATAATATTACCCAAAATATTTTTTATGGAAATTCATAAACACATTTTATTTTTTGACAAACATATTTTTAAAGGAATCATCTTGTAATTTTTTTTAAAGAGGAACTTTTTAACCAATTTACATTATTGTGGAAGGAATCTCACTTTTAAATTATATGCCACATATAGTTTTAAGGGCCTCAATGAAAACTCAAATATTTGAATATTCCATTATATATTTAAATGGTTATTTTTATATAAATTACATTCTATATTATTATTTAATTTTTTATTTGTTTAACATGTCATTTTCAAAGTGGAAAGTTTATTTTCCTCAAAAATGTTTTTAATATTTTAAAAGTATGTAAAGTCATTAAAACATTTAATGTTATAGAATTATTCAAAGATATGTATATTTTTATTTTTAATATATACCAATCTCACTCCCCATTCCATTGATGGGGTAATATGTGCCTTATGATGATTTCTCAAATTTATTATTTACGAAATTTCTTTTCATTATGATATGAGGAAATATTATGCAACCCATTTAATTTACATGGGTAATTCTTATACTCACTACTTATAATTGATTTCCTTATGTGGTACACATATTCATGTTAATGATAGGAATGTGGTATTTTTTACTATAATTATATATCTCTCCAGTGCATAAGATAAAGTTTTATTCTCATGATAAATTATGTATGAGATTAGGGAGTGAATATAATTCATTATGAGACTTTTCCACCTTATGATGTTGTCTCAATGGTTATTATTAACATATGTTCATGTTAGAATTTAGGCTTCTTACAAATTTCTTATGAAGCCATGATCTTTTTATATCAATTTCATTATGTTATGATATCATGTGATTATTCTTAGGAGTTCTATTTTATGAATCTTTTTACTTTTGACACACAAGTTATTATTATTTATCATGTTTATTCACTAATTAGGTTTTTTAGATCACACATTTTATCTATTTATATTCTAGTTTCCCATGTATTTTAGGAGCACAAAATGATTTAAGATGTGATTATGCAAATTGAAATATTTTTTTTATTTTAGTGTCACCTTTATATGTTATTAACCAAGTCTTCCAAACATTTTAGGGCCATTTATAATTTAGTTATAATTAATTTATGTTTATGTTATAAATCATGAAACAATAGGTTGAAATGTCTGGGGTCACTCAAGATGGTTTTTGAGAAAAACTTTGTTTTCCTTTAGAAGAAAATATTATAAAACATTAATGAGAACCATAGGGAAAATTAAAATTATTGTTTAAATTATAAGAAAATATATTGGATGTTTAATGAATGATGGAGTGTATAGTTTCTATGAAATTACATTCCCATGGCATACTAAAAGTCGATGTGGCTCAAACATTGTTTTACCTATGGGTAATAAATACTTAATGAGTGCATTGAGATTAAATGGATCATCACTTAGTGTGGATAATGGGCCTTTAATCATACCATATTTTAATAGTTGGGGGATTTTATTTGGAAAATAAAACAATTATTTACAATCCATTATTAAGGACTTGATCAAATTTGTTTGGTTAGAAAAACATATAGAAAACATTTCCATGGATAAAAAAGATTAAAACTAAGACACTCATATTTCATAATAAACTTATCATTTATACATTATTCATTTTAACTTTATATATTCCCATTTTATATGTTATTTTATCCTCATCTTATTATTTTTCATGTTATATAATGGGAATATATTGGAGATATCGTGATACCAACCAATGTAATGGGAAATGTAATAATTTTCTAATTGACGTGTTGAACCTAATGTGAATTATAGTAAGAAATATTTTCATCATTTCAAATTATATATATTGAATTATGATTAATAACAAAAACATAGTTGTATTTATAAAAAAATCAAGGAATATAAGGATAAAATCTCATGTAATTTAAGCTGTTAAATATGACAAATAATGAAACATTTACTTTCATATATTTCAAATATGTTGGAATAGAAACCCTAGAAATGTATTTAAAGGAATTAGAAGATAATTTATATCTAGAAAATGTTGTCACGAATAATTTAATTTTCAAATAATAATGAGGAGTACATTTAATAAGATTTAGGGGGAAAAGTTCAAAATAATACACCACCAAAAGTTTAATGTCATAGATGTGGAGAACTGGGTCATTGTCTGATATTATTCCTTAATCAAACGATTAATTAAAAAGGTCATATTTGATGATAATAACTTATGTGTAATGATTGAATTGTTTAAGTGTTGGAATTGGCGAATCTCATTGACGATGTTTTTTATTAATGTTATCATGAATTTTATAAGTATCATTCTATAATAGTTTGTCTTTAAATATTTTCATAAAAATGTTGAATGGTACTAATTAACTATAAGTTTTATTTAATGGTAAGGTGGTTTTTTATTAATAATAACATCATGAAATAAAATATAATCGTTGATATGTGATTTATATTGGGGAAATTTTAGTGGTATAAAATTATTTGATTTTATAGAAAAGAATGTCCTGGATAAGAGACATTATATGCTAAGAAGAGTGAATTTATTACTAATGTTGTTTTGGAAGATATTTATCATATTAATGTTAATTTTATAGGATATACTTGAATTTATAATATTATTTTAACTTTGTTTCCATATTTTGAGATGGACTAAAATCCACAAGACGAGTGATAAATCCGGACAAACATTAAGGCCACAAGACATGAACCCCCAACTGGAGGGATTCAAGGGTGATGTTATTACATTTGGACAACCTAATGTATTATTTATTATGAAATTTTTTTACTTATTAAATTTTTTTATTGATTAAATTATATGTTGGGATATAAATTTTATGGTCTAATAATTTTGAATATTTAGGATTTTCTGGTGATTAATGATATTTTGGTAATTAAATCCATAAATATTGAAATTATTTGGGATGTATATTTGGTTTCTTATCGAATGATTTATGTAAAACATTGGATTTAGAGATTAATAAAATTATGTATTAATTATGGGAATTATCAAAAATTTTGAGAATCATTTATATATATTTTAGTGTATAACGACATGAGGAATATCTTGAGAACATTTTTTGGAATCGTGTGATATATTGGAAGTTTATTTTTGTTATTCTTGCATGAGAAAATTCATATTGAAACTCATATTTAGATCAAGAGATGAGATCATGGTAACAAATGATTAATTTATGAGTTTATTCTTTCCAATTAATAATATTTCATTTCTCCCCTAGGTAATATGGTAAAGGTATCCCATAACCTTCGGAAATAGTTTATCAAACAAATAATATTCATTTTCTATAAATCATATCTCTATTACCTCCTTAAAGAAATGGGTGTAACATTATATCCAAAATTTATGTTCTTTTAAAATATAAGTTTTCACTTCCCACAAATGACCTAATTTAGGGAAACCTATTTGAATGGTTCCCTTTCTTTATTTAAGAAATGAGGTTTTATTAACCCTTTTAATGATGTGGTATTTCTACAAAAGTTGTTTTGAATGTTAAAAATATAATTATAGATAATATGATTAAATTATGAGGAAAACATTTATTTAAATAGAATACAATGTAACACCAAGAAATTTTCAAATAACACTTTCCTCAATAGCATATTAGACATGAAACACCGAGTTTAAACGAACAACAATATAATACTAAAATATTATTTTAAAAGTGTGAAAGATATAACAAATCCATTAAATTTTACGTTATCAAATGTATGAAAATTTTTATGAAATATATATAAAGGTACTACATAATTAAATTTCTTCAATAAAATATTATTAAATAATAACAAAAATGTAATAAATATTTTTTATTAAAAAAATATATTTCCCTCAGAAATTATTTTTATTTCTATTGTGAAAAAATATTATATTTAATTTTTTGAAGTATTAGTAATTTTATTTTATTAAAAGTAAATAATTTTTTAAATCAACATATTTATATAAATTTATGGTTACATTTTAGATTTTTTTTAAAATATTGATTACTCAATGAATAATGAAAACTATCGATTTATGTAAAACTGCCATCTGTTTTAATATATTATATAATTTAAAAGGCTTGTTATTAATTTAATTTGATTTAAAATTAGAATATGTATTCATTAGTTATATATAATCTAATAAAATACATTTAAATCACCTTTATACTATACATTAGTATAAGTACATTTTGATGCTTAAAACACATTTTGTTTGAAAATAGTTCAACAGTGCATAATGTTATTTCATTTTAATTAATTAAAATAATCCCTAATTAGTAATAAATTTAATGAAATTTCTATATTATATATCATTATTTATGAATTTTAATTAATATAAGGATTATTTATCTTCATACAATTAATATAAGATCATAATTTCCAGTGAAATATGATTTTTCAAGAAAAACATTTTTCGTTGTGCTTACTAGTTTTATTTTAGTTTAAATTATGCCACTTTGGAAAACTATTTAATGACCCTAATTTTCATACATTACATTTAAATAATTTTAATGATAGAAAACATAAAATCACTTCACAATGAAGATCCAAATGTTTTATGTCTTGGGAAAATTAATATAATATATTACATTTACAAAATAAAACATAAACATTTATTTAATTCCTTCTTTTCTAGAATCATATTGACCCTTCAAGGGGTGAGAATAATCATTATAATCATAACAAAGTCATAAGATCAAAATAATGAGAGGAAACATTAGATAAAGACATAAAATATGGAAATGAATAAAAATGAAATATCATGTCTTAGTTGTTAACTACCCAACATAGTTGTGAACAAAGGTATCATCATGTTCACACATTTTTCACATTACTCATGAGTTTCACAATGTTTTCCATTGTATTAGAGCACTATATTATTATGATCACACCCATCACATGAAAACATTTACATTGCACTACATAGTTTTAGGTGCACCCATCACATCACATAATTTACATTATCATTCATGCCATATAGAAGTTATATCAATCATGAACATATAATAACCCATCAAAAGAAATAGGTTTCTTTTCTTGAGCATTCATTCATAAACATTGGGTTCTAAAAGGAAAGGGGTAATGTTATACATGATATAAGAATAATCAACCTTGAGGTAAGGAAATAATCTTGGGAAGTATAATGTGTGTATTTTGAAAGAAGTGTTCTTTTGGAAAACATTGTGTTTTTCATAATCTTAATTAGAAAAACATGTATATCCAATAAAAGGTAAGATAATTATGAAGAAATGATATTTAAGGATTATCATTACTAAAAATGGTTTAAAACAGGGAAAACCCAAATAAAGAGAGTTGGGTTTGAAAAATCCCCTTACCTTTTTTCTGAAATCTTCTTTCACGATAATATCTTCTTCAATTATATGCTTCAAATCGTCCTCAAGGCACCTATGATTTGACTTTTGATGAGACCAAGATCTCTTGGACATGGGGGATGAACTAGGGAAGAATATTGGGAGGAATATTGGCATGGTTCAATGCTTCAGATTTGTGATGAGAAGAGGGAGTTAGGGGTGATATAAAGTGGAGGAGAGGTGTGTTTTCCTGTAATTTTAATCATTAGTTAATTATTTTCATCAAGAAATGAAATATTAAGGATTATTGTGAATAAATATAGTACTTAGTGCATGTCGGTTTTAAACAAAGGTTACTTACATCATCCATGAATAAATCATGTCAAAATAATTTAGGTTTTTAGCATTTATCACAAATTACCATATTTTACCATTCAAAAAAAAATTTGTATTTTAGAAAAATCCCAAAAACTCACCCTAACTAATTTTAAATGTTTAGAATTTAAAAAAGCACACCTTTTTTGATATAAAATGTTAATTTTGTGTAATATAATTTATAATTAAATGTATCATTTACATGGGAAATACAGATTTTAATATTATAACCGAATTTATAACTCTTTGAAAAATTACATCAGCTATCATAAACATGTCTTAAAATCACAAGACAAATATATATTAATTTATGAATCCATTTTATGACAGTAATTTTTCTTTAAAATTATTAAATTGATCAAAAAAATTATTAATGTTTTTATGACTTATTAAAATACCTTCAAATAATAAATAATATTTTAATTAATTATTTACTTATACAATGATGTAATTATATCTTATTTTCACTTATAAGATAGATAAATTATATTTATAAAATCATTTATAATTTTACTATTCACTTGGATGATATAATATTCATAAGGGTCATATTATATTCATAACGGTAACATTACAATTCATAATGGTAAGTTACTATTCACCAAAAAAATATTATTTCGTTTCAAATTCCAAATATTTTACTGATCACAACCACGTATGTCTGATTTTTGAAATTTACATCACATAATTTTAAAAATTATGTTTACCAGATATTCTATAAAGTTCACATAGCATTTAGTATTTCATTTAAGAATGATGTTGCAATTTGTTTCTTAGTGCTATGTTAGAATTATAAGAAGGGTATTTAAATTGAAAAAACATTGTGATTTTACATTTATCTACCCATTTGAAATTTCTCCCTCAAATTTTTGTTTTACAAAAATAGGTGACGCTTCTTCTCCATCATCACCTCCTCTAGTTCTCATGTTTCTTCTTTATACTATGGTTCCTCCACAAAACTTTTAAAAGGTGGGTTGCCTTGTTTCATAGATCCTTTTCTGTCCTATACAAAAATCATTACTGGATGTTCCTCATAAGAGAGACCATCTTCCAATTGTACCACCTCTGAGTACAGTACATGTGAGGGATCTATTCTATACTTAATCTAGAGTGATATGTGGAACAAATCATGAAATTGAGCAATATTCGATCGAAGGGGAATCCTATAATACACATTTCCTCTGGAATTAAGGATCCAAAAAAGAGACAAATGCACCTAGGGCTTAGCTTTCCTTATTTCCCAAATGCATGACTCTCTTCCACAGTGGTATTCGTAGGAAGACTTTATCTCCAATGTCAAACTCCATCTCTTATCAACAGTTGTAATCATAACTCTATTTCCAACTCTAAGAATCATTGATGTGTTGCTGGATGGATTAGACCTTCTCTATCATATATTGAATAAGGTCAGGTCCACGTAGATTTTCTTTTCCAACTTCATCCCAATAAATTGGAGTTCTACATCGCATTCTATGAAAATATTCACAAGGTGCCACCTAAATACTCGAGTGTATGCTATTTTTCTATGAGAACTCATCCAATTAGAGATAATGATCCATTACATATATGAATTCTAAATAAGAGACTCTTAACATATCGTCATGAGTTTGAATAATCATTCCAGGTTGGCCCTTAGTTTCATAGTGATAGGTTGTGCTGAAATTTAATATTGTACTCAATGAATATTGAAGTCTCCTCCAAAATTTAGGTGTGAACTTGGGATCATGATCAATAAAAATCATAAGTAAAACCCCATGTAGTTTCAAAAATTACTTCATATATATATTTTTATGTTTTTTAAGCAATATATCACCCCTCATAGTTATAGTGTTAGATGTCTTGGTGAGTCTGTCCACCACAACCCATATCACATTATATCCTTTTGATGTATTCTGGATATGAGTGAAGATGTCCAGAGTGACATTATCCCATTTCCACGTGGGAATAAGAAATGGGTTTATTACCCCTTTGGACTTATGTTTCTCTACATTATCTTTTTGACATATCAAGAAACTTGAGATATATTCTGAAATATCATTCTTCATGTTATCCCTCCAGAATTGTTCTACAATATCACGATATATCTTGGTGGTACCAGGATGGATAGTGAATGTTGAGCTATGTGCATTGTCCAATAAATCCTTCCTTGTCCTAGGTCAATAAGGAACAAGGATCCTTGTTCCAAAACAAATTTCACCATCCTCATCAACATAGAACTCTTTTAGCTTCCCTTCCTTTACAACATTTACCCACATTATAAAATATGGATCATCCCTTTGGGCCTCCTTAATATTCTCTAGGATAGATGGTTGGGAAATTATTTGGGCATGGTTGGATGTATTCTCTACCATTATGTTTTTCAAATACATTCTTTTCATGTCATAGAAGATAGATTATTTCTCAATCAGTAACATGGATAAAGAAACATGTTTTATTCTGCTAAGAGCATCAACTACCTTGTTCACCTTTCCAGGATGATAGGGAATAGAGCAATTATATCATTTTATTATCTCTAACCATATCTTATGATGCATGTTTAGACATTTTTGTGTGAATATTTACATTAGGCTCTTGTGATTGGTATATTTTTCACACTTCTCACAATAGATGTAGTTCATTTAGATTTTCAAGGGAAAAAAACAACTACTCACTCCAGATCATGCATTAGGTAGTTCTTATCAGGGATCTTCAATTACCATGAGGCGTAGGATATCAAATTATCATTTTTCGTGAGTACAAATCCCATGAATTTCATGGAATAAAAACTATAAATCACACAACTATCATTACTATTTGGTAATGTGAGTACATGTGCAGTGATAAGACTTCACTTTATCTCCTTGAAGCTTTCCTCATATTCTTCTGTACATACATTCTTTACCTCTGTCCTTGTTAAAAAATATAGATTATTTCAAAAATCGTGAGAAATTTCTCAAAAAACAACAATAGTACCCTGATAAGTCAAGAGAACTGCATATTTTTGTGACACTATGGGCTCTAGGACATTCCTCAATCACCTTTATTTTTGAAGGGACGATAAAAATTTCCTCACTTGTGATCACATGTCCCAAGAATGTGACTACTGAATACAAAAGTCACACTTTCTGAACTTGTTGTAAAATATATCCTTCTTTAATGTCACCAATACAAGCCTTATATTCTCTTTATATTCTCATTTTATTTTGGAGTAGATAAAAATATCTTTGATAATCACTAACACAAATTTGTCAAGGTAATGTCCAAAGAATATATTCATCAAATAAATTATGATTGTAGGGGAATTAGTAATTCCAATGGGAATAAAACACTCAAAATGCCCATACCATGTATAAAAGGATTTTTTATGAATATCTTCCATATTCACTTATATCTGATGATATCTATAATGGTGATCCACCATTGAGAAGTATCTAAAACCCCTCAACTGATCAAATAAGTCATCAATTTTTAGAAGATCATACATGTTCCTTATGGTGATCTTGTTGAGTTCGTAGTAGTAAATACATATCCAAATTTATGCATTCATCTTATTGAAAAATAAAACTAGAGCACCCTAAGGTGATGGACTAGGGTATGTGAACCCTTTATCCAAATTCCCATATATATACTTCTATAACTGAAATAGTTTGATAGGAGCTATCATGTAGAGACACTTTGAAATAGGAGTAGCTCTAGGTATGAGTTATATTGAGAACTCTACTGAAAAATCTAGGGGTAGTCCGGTTAACTTTTCATGAAACACATCAATGTATTCCCTCATGATGGGAATTTCCACTTTTTGGAAACTCTCCTTTGATTTTCCAATTTGAGCGAGGTATGATTCTCCATAAGGAATAAATACCCACAACATTTAATGATTTTCAAAGGAAATTCATGATCATCCTTTCATTTGTAGTGAAGCATCTGGTTTCTTAGAATATGTAAATATATTTACATTTCTTGAAATTTTATATGTGGTCTATATAACAAGAGCCAATCAATCCCCATTATAGCATCAAATTCTACCAAGGGATGTATAATGAGATTCACTAAAATAATCTCCCCAAATACACAAAGAGGATAATAGTCCATCACATGGGGTGAAATGATTGCAGCAGTAGGATTTTTATGGATATCTCTATGTCAAGTATTTGGGGCTTCTATTCAATAGTTCTAGAAACCTTTCATGATATAAAGAAATGTCTAGAACCAAAATAAAATAATACTTTTTAAATTATTGAGTGAATATGAAGGGTACCTTGAATAAGTCAATTTTATTCCTCCAATTATATAGTTTTCCTGGCATAATCCATCCATTTCTCCATTGTATTCGGTGTCTGATGACGTTGATTACCCTCAAGAACATGAGGATTATTGCACTGTCTTATATAGTTACATTTCTCCATATAGTTGTTGCATTGGACCCTGGGTGGTTCTCTCCATTCCATAACCACATTTTCTTACTTCCATATGTATTTTCAACATTCAGGATCTTTGTGGTCTTCCCTCCCACACATTATATATTTACATATCCCTTTTAGGTAGTTACCAAGTTGATTCTTCCAACATTTTTTAATTCTGGGTGGTTGGGTTTTTTTTCATATTTCTCATTAGATCAACCAACTTGAAACATAATATTTAATTTTTTATCACCATATCCACAAGAAGATTCTCCAAACTTCATATCCACATTGACAGAACATTGAAAAAATTATCCAATACTCCCAAATTCATTAATTTCAAGAGACATTCAAAGGTTTGGTTTTAAACCACTAAATAATATATCAATTTTTCTATCATTTTTGATAAAAAAAACCAAAATCATACATCTTAATCCTTGTGAAATGTTCTTCGTAGGCCGTGACCAATTATCCTTCCTTTCTCTACAGCATTTTGAATTCTCTCCCCATATTTGTTCAAAGAGTTTGATGGAAATACTTATTAAGAAACATTATTTAAAAGACTTACAACTCCATATCATTAATTTCATCCCTAAACATGGTGTTATTAATAAAAACCCACCATTATTTTGCCTCTCCATCTTGATGATAAACATCGAGATTCACGTTCTCCATCCAAGAACAATTAATCACATAAAAGATCTTCTCTATCGAGTTGACTCAATATTTCACAATTAGTGGATCAGAAGATCCACTAGACTTTTGTGGTACATTCCACATAAAACATGTGATAGCAAGTTGCTCCCTCTTTAGTGAAGAAGTATGTTCAACCTTATTCAGGTATGTTTTCATACCATGAGATTTGTTTTAATCATCACCATAAAATTTTTAACTCCCCATCCCAAATCATTGGGAATGTCTTTTGAGAAGTCACTGCATTTTCCATAACACGAATTATTGGCATGGTTTCTCTTGGATCCCACCATTTTATAAAATAGAAAAGCATAGAAAATAACATAATTCAACATGTCTTGAATATATAATTTATTCCAATGTGTAATTAAGTTTAAGGGAATATCATGTGGGATCCCAATGTTTACCATTTTCAAAAGAAATTTTTCATTGGTGCTCACTTATACTTAGACTCATACTAATAGTTTTCAAAATAACTCTCTAATATTAATTCCCAAAATAAGTAATCCTTCCTCTTATACCAACTATAATATCCATTATTATAATTACATTATTTTTACATAATTTTAAAGACAAACAAATGAAAATAATTACACAATGAGGATCCAAATGATTGCTGTCTTGGGGAAATTAAAACCACACATAAAATATTAAAAATAAAAAATAAATATTTATTTAATTATCTGTTCTATAGCTTCATATTAGTCCATTAATTCTACTTATTTTATGTATTAACCTCAGCATATACATAAAAAGTGGTGAGCTAAAATCATTGTAAAAGGATATATAAGAACATGAAACAATTTAAAACAAGCTGATAATAAACATTATCATCATGACATAGTAATATGACAACAATTATTAGACGAAAAATTAGATAATTCCATGAAATTTGGTAATTCCTAAAAATATAACATCGTGTCTTAGAGGTTAACCACAACACATACTTGTGAAAAAAGAGAGCATCATGTTCTCACATATTTCACTTTACTCATGAGGTTATTAACATTACCCAATGCATTGGATCACTATATAATCATGTGAACACCCATCTTATCATAAAATTTATAGTGCACTATATAATTCCAGGTGCACCCCTCACATCACAACATTTTCATTATAAAAAAACCACATAGAACATGTATCAATACTGAACATATAATAACCCATGGAAATGAATGGGTTTCATTTAAAGACCATACATTCCTAAATTTTGGGTTACCAAATGATATAGGGAATACCATACACTGTATAATAATCATCAACCTTGATTTAATGAAACACGTTTTATAATTATAAGGTCTGTGTTTTGAAAGAAGAGTTCTTTTTAAAACATTTTGGATGTCATAAACTCAGGTAAAAAACATGTATATCCCTGAAAAGTTAGTATAATGATTATAAAATTATATTTATGGAATATCCATACTGAAAAATTGGTGTAAGAGGGAAAACCTAGAAAAATAGAGTTGGGTGTTAGGGTTCCCTATATCTTTTGTTCGAAAGCATCCTTCACATTAATATCATCTTGAATTCGCCTCTTGAGATACTACTCTAAAAACCTAGGTGTGGTAGTTTGATGATCCCAAGAGCTTCTGGACATGGGGGAGGGACAGGGGAAGAGTATTGGGTAGAATATAGGCAAGTATAATATCCTGAGAGGTGTGAGGAGAATACGGTGTGAGGGGTGGTATTAATAGTGGGGGAGATGGGTGTTTTCATATTATTTTAATAATAAGATTATATTTTTACTCAATATAATAAATAGTGAGGATTCTTCTGACTAAAAGCGCTAATTAGTGCAAGTGAGTATGAACCAAATTTTACTTACATCATATATGACTCAATCATAACTCAAAAATTTAGGTATTTTGTATTTATCTCAAATTATTGTATTTTAGTATTCACTAAAAAATCAAATATTTCAGAAAAACCCAAAAAATACCACTAAGAATTGTTCCGTAGGTAAAATTAAAAAATAAACACCATTTTATGAAAATAATTTTATAAATATTACTGATATAATTTTTTATTAAAATAATATTATACTTGGAAAATAAAAATTTTAATTTTATAAATGATTTTATAACACTTTAAAAAAATTACATAATCTCTCATAAAATTATCATAAAATAATAAGAAAAAAATATTTATTTATAAATAAATTTTATGAAAATATTTTTTTTATTTATTAATTTGATCATAAAATTGTAATTAAATATTTATGACTTATTAAAATATAAACAGTTAATTATTAATTTTAAAATATTACTTACATAATCTATGATATAATTATATCATATTTTCACATATAATATGGGTGAATTATATTTATAAAATCATTGGTAAGTTTAATATTCACTTGGATGATTTACAATTTATAAGGGTTATATTATATTCATAAGGGTAACATTAAAATTCATAAGGGTAAGTGACTATTCACCAAAAATTTAGTATATTTATCAGGCTCCAAATATATTACTGATCACAACTACGTATATCAGAATTTCGAAATTCAAAACATAGAAGTGAAAAAATTATGTCTAATAGCTAGGCTATAAAGTTCACATATCATTTAGCAGTTCATTTAAGTATGATGTGGCATTGTGTTTCTTAATGTTATTTTATGTGACCAAATTATAAGAATGGAATTTCCATTATTAAAAATTTGGGTCATTAAAAATTGAATTTGATAAAATAGATTCTATATTTTTAATCATAGTAATTTATATTATATAATATGATCTAATTAATTTTTGTTCATAATTAATTTTAAAAATAGTAACACAATATTTATCGTGGTAAAACAAATTGAATTGTAAAAGTGAGTAACCATAGTTGTAAAAAGAATAACATGATTAAAACATGTTTAATTATAGATTTATGGTTTCAGATTTTCCTAATATATCCTAAAATCATTTATTTTTCATTCTTGAAGACTCTTTTATTTAGTGTGTCTTCCCCTTATTGAATAGTTTTGGGTATTTAAAAAAATGCCACTCTACTTCAATTGAAAAATGACACAATATCGTCAGTTTTTGACACCTATTATGCCATTTTTATTGAAAATAAACCAAAAACATATCTCCCGAACATCCTCATATACATTTTATAGCTTCTGGTCTATCCAAAAGACAATCCATAACATCCTTAATAAGAGATCTAAATGATGTTCATTGAAGAGAATGTAATCAATATCTCCGGGACCCGTCTTTTTTATTCTGATTTTTCACCTTCAATTATATATTAAAAATTAAAATATAATAAACCCAATAATTATTATATAAAAATAATATATTGTGATGTTGGCATAATATTTATCTATCTCACATTTCTTCAACTGGGAAATGAAACTGTCAATTGTGTGTATGTAGGACTACCGCCTAATGAACCAATTAATTCATTTTACATAATCATGTAATAAGAATATTAATTATCTTTTATTTAATGTTAATATATTATATTAATTACATATTAGTAATTTTTCAAATTTATCATATAATATACCTTCTTCTATTACCATCCATTGAAAAATGATATAATCATTCGTGTGTTCAGTGGACAACAGACTCGTGAAGGGATGTGAATAATTTTTTTTTATTTCCACATCCAATGAATGGTATATTTAAGTGTATTTAAAGAAATAAAATTATATTTATGGAATTATGATCAATATGGGATGATAAAAACACTTAAATTATTTCCATCGAGATCATTGAAAAATTAAAATGTTACGAATGTGAAGGTTCGACCTACTGTCTCAATGATTATAATGTAGTTTGATTTTCATAAACATATTATAATATTTTTTTTGAAAAAGTACAATTAATGTGTAAATTTTATAATTAATTAATTATTGTTATTATAGAGATAATATAATAATAAAAGCATTGACTATAGTCAACACATAGTTTCTATTTTGAAATTACGAATGAGCGTCCTCAAAACACCCGGCATGAACATAAATGAATAAGTATTTAAATACATAATTAAAATATATGAAATAAATTTTTTATTCTAAGTTATTATATTAATAAAAGTATATTTAGAATAGAAATAATTGATATAATTTTATTATATATGAGATGAAATACATACATTATAAAACCTATATTGGAGGAAAGGGATTCGTCTCAAAACATCATTCCTTGAGAAAAATGTTCTTTTGTTCACCGAATTTATTTTAAATGGTGTATATACTATCCATTTACAAATTATATCATAAATAATTTATACATCATGTTATTATAAGTTACAATTTTTTTATTTCAATCATGGGAGGTTATGTTTTTTAGGTTACTAGGGATGTAATGGTTCAAGTTTCCATATCATTTTCATTTGGATTATTTATGATCTAATTTCTATTATATGAACTTATTTGATCATTATCTAATAAAAACCTTTAATCTTATTATACTCAGTTAATTTAATAAATATTTAAGTAGTATTACCATTTTTTCTATTTGGTAATTAATATTATTGAGAAAATAGTTTTATTAAAATCAAACATCATTTCTATTGTTTTCAGGAATTCATTTTTCTTCCACATCCATATTTTATAAAATTATTTTCAATAAATTTTTTTTAACATTCATAAAAAATTATTAAATAATTTTTTAACGATGATTGAATTTTTTATAAAATAGTTGGAAATTAATATTCTTGTCATTTATTAGATGAGGATCATTTTAATCTTTTTACAATAGTGTGAAAGGAATGTTTTTTAAATTATGAATCATGTATCGTATTACCCAACATCATGAACACTAAAATAATTGATGTATACATTTTATGTTTCTATGGTTATTTTTAAAGAGAATTTTTTCTATAATATGTTAGAAAATTTTAGATTTTAAAATTTCATTTTCAATGTGGAATGGTTGTTTTCTTTAAGAACAATTTAAATATATTTAAAAGTATTTTAATTCATGAAAAAAACAATCTATAATAATTTGATATTATTTTATATTTCATATACATGTCTCTTATATATACATATCTTAGATTGCATTTGTTTGATGGGGTAATACATACATTATGATCATTTATCAAATTCTTTCTTTAATAAAGCTATTGTGATTATGATTTGATGTAAGATTATGAATACCATTTTCTTTTTCAGAGAAAATTATTATGTTTATTCCTCAAGATTGATTTACTTATATTGAACACATATTCATTTACAAGATATTAATGTGATGGGTGAGACCAAAATTATTAGTCTCTCTTATGCATTGGGTAATGTTTTAGTCTCATTAGACGTAATTTATTGGATTAGGGTGTGAAACTAATCAATTATGGGTCTCTGTCAATGATGTGATATTGTCCTAGTGGTTAGACATGACTTATGTTTTTTTAGGTTTTATATTATGTATACATTTTCTAAAATTCCATGATATTATAGAACCATGTTTTTTAAATTATTATCCCATGTGATTACAATTTACATTTCTCTTTTAGGATATCATGTTATGGATTTGACTCACATGTTTTTATTCCCCCTCATGTTTATTCCCCTACATGGCTTTTTATATCGTAAATTTTATATCATTATTCATTAGGTTATCCCATATATTTTAGGATCTAGAAAGGATTTGGGAGGTTAAATGGAAAACAAAATAAAATGTTTTTTTTGTCTCACATTGATGTATAATGAAGGGTTTCTTCAAATACACCAAGACTCAATATATTTTGGAAGTAATTAACAGATATTTATGATAAAATTCATGAAATAGTATTTGTAAAAGGCTTTGGTATCTATAAAAAACCACCTTCCAAACAAATAGTGATACATGGAGAATAATGAGAGAAAAACATGTGAAGTAGAGATAGATTAAAGGGGGGTGATTTTTGGAATTCATAGGATTATAGACTCTTATGTTGGGAATAATTAGGATACTCTTAAATCAGTGGTTAATAACTCATAGGAGGAAATACTCCTCAATCAGATGAATTAGTGAATAAGAACAAATAAAATGTATTATTGAAAATATTTAGACCATGTGACTCCTATTCTATCATGTGATCACTTGATCATTTCCACCTAACAAGAAAAAAGAGTTAAAATTAAGTAAAAAAATCTCTTAAAACTGTTCATGTTATGTGATCATATGACCCATCAACATTCATGCGACCACGTTATTTGATTTCTGGACCATAGGCTACTGATGTGACCACATTATTGGATTTACAAAAGATAGGATATTCATGTTATTACGTAGAAATTATCCATTCATGAGAATAACTAAATAATCTATTTCTTTGTTTCATTATCATGATATTTTTAAGAACCTCAAGACACCCATTCGGGCCAAATTTAACTGAAATTAGCATCCAATACGATGTGAAAATTAATCTATTCATCTCTTTTCAATGTACCTCATGAGTCCTAGATGCCCCATAACCTATTTAATAGCTGTAAGACCCAATACATGATTCCTATGGGAATACTCAATGTGTAATACCCATTCAAACCTAATGTGACATGATTGTGCAACATCTTGGTTCTTGATTTTCTCTTTTTTGTTCACATTGATCATAAATCACATTATCTTAGAGATATGGGTTGATTACATTAATAGATCCCTTAAAATGTTTCCAAACTAGGTGGGATCTCATTATAGTTTCAATCATGATATGTATGATGCCTCCCAAATGTTCGAGAATAACATCATATGCCTCCATATTATCAAAATCCAACTCCCTCAAATTCACATGGCCATATTCTTTATGAAATATCATACCTTCTATTGTAGATCCTTATTGTCCATGATATTTATAAACATATTTCTCATCTGGTATACCCCATTTTTGGAATCCCTACATGATCATTATAGAACATTTTATGACACAGAAATATCTACATCATGAAATTAAACTATTTATCCAACTTAAAATTAACAAAACATTGAATTTCATAAAAACATCTTCATTTAATGATATTAAAATACAAGGTAAAATTTGGGAACATTCCCTTATACTGTGTCATTAGAACTATAAAGGATTTGAATCATAATTCAGTGGGTTATTTAGGATTCATCTATGTGGTTCAAACAAAAAATCCTTAACATTCCATTTACCTCCACCAATGCCATATTCCCTATGGATCATCCCTCTTTGAGGAAATATTCATAGTATTATCTTATTCCAAATCAGATAGCCATATTCCCTCAAACACTGATCATATTATTCATGATGTGGCATAATTTTTTAGATAAATATCTTCATTAATCCATATTCCCTATTCCACTGACCCATCATGATTAGGTCATATTCCATTCATTATTATAAAAAGGGTTGTTTTTGAATTAATACCACCAACCATTTTAGGTAGTTTTAGCCAACTCATCCTTACCACATGATATTAAACTTCATAGATCAGTCCTTATCACATGAATTTAAATGGTATGCAATTTGTCAATATATTTCACTGAACAACTTGGTTTTTTATTCATTTAAAAAGAATTTGTAATAATCCCCTTCAAGTGCTCGATCAAGACATTACAAACATCCACCTTCTGTACGATGATAATCTCTAGTTTGACTAACAGTTATATTAAAAAAAATTGACCTATAGATTTTAAATTCAAAGTAATATAAATAAAATGATGGTGAACCTATGATACAAACATATGGTGTCAGGGATGGATATCCTTGGGTAATTTTATATGTTCTCGTCGATGGGATGATTGTGATATTTATAAATAATAAAATCTGTATACATTAATAAACAATTTATTTTATTCAAGTAACACTTCTCATTTTGGGATTTCATAATGATTCACAATGATGAAATAAATATATAATAAAATATTAGAGTTGGAAATAATTCTCCCCAATAGGGTGTGATGATCTCTAGGAACCATCCCACCGACTTATGAGTGTTATTATGTGTCATTGGTAAGAAAGAACAATGACCATCTTCCATCAAAAGGAAATTATATATCTTTTCATCAATGTGAGATCCATTGGTATGTCTAGTTACATAAATTAACCCCATTGGAAACTATCATAGAATCGATAAACACCTCGATGTGAGGACTGAGTAGCTAAAAACAGCCATTTCTAATCATGGATTGGGAAACCCATACCCTAGTAAAAAAAGAGGGATACTTTTCAAGAGTCATTTTATAATAAAAAACTAATCATGTTCCCCCCAAATCCGGCAATTTGGGTTTTTGTATTACACACACATAATAAGGCCTTCTTGATTCAAATCATTCAATAATGTTGGGATATGAAACAATATTTCTCATCATAAAATGATGAGTATAATGTACGCCTACTTGTGATACTAAACTAATATGACCCCTTTTAGTATTTGTACAGTAAGTATACAACTCAGTAGGTCTCTTCTATTCATGTTAATTAGATCCTAATTGAAAAGGTGTTTTTTTATTTAGATATCCCGAGAGTAAAAACCACCAAAAGAACATGATAACATTGCTTGGTAAAAAACTCCTACACCAGATGGAAAAAACGATGGTAAGGGATTATCATCATCACAATAACATACCAAAACGAGATGGCGCGTGGAAAAGAATCATGAAACAAAAGACTATGAGCATATCTCATATTTGGAAGTACATAATAAAGTACATGACACCTTGCCCCACTACCAAAAACATCATGATATTATTCTTGGAGTGTGATAACCAATTAATTTATTATCTTAGGATTGTGAACAAGAGAGTCAAACAAATCTTCAACCTAATTAAAGAGTCATATAGATTAATTTTATTAACAACTAACACCAACATCATGCATCCACCACCTCTCATCCTCATACTAAGAGAAGATTTTGTGAGTTCACTCACCTGAAAAATCAGACTTCGGTATATATGAAATCATTCCACATGTGGATGTATACAAACCACTAAGAGAGTGCTCATATCCTCCCATATGAGGAGTAATCACAAAGATATACTATATTAGTAATAAAAATTTCAAATAATATTATTGTTTACAAAGATAATGTCTACTACTATAGTATAGAAGTAAGAAATGGGATAACACATATTTCCACCCCCATGCGTGAATCCCAATAGTATATCATGATGGAAAAAATTAGATAAGGGAGGGTTCATATTCCAACAACAATTGAATAGTTTTTCCAATATATCATGATATAAAAAATGAGTATGCACATATTGCATCTTAAAAAATTCAAAACATCCAACATATTCTGGAAGAAATGGAGGAGGTTCATCTTCATATTCCAAAAATCACAAAGTAATATGTACATATTCTTATTCTAAGGAAAAGAGATGTAAACCATCATGTTATTAATGACTATGAAACTAATCAGGAGGAACCACACATTATTTCTCTCATTTAGGAGTATTATTATTATATTATATTAAATACTGAGGCCTACTATTGGGAACATATCCTAATTATGAATGGGGTTCACTAACATAATTTGGAATTCATATCAAGACAACTTTGTATTCAAATCAAAGAGAGCCAGTAGTATATTCTAAAAGAAAACTATGATATTTCCTATATTCTCATTAAAACTATGGGTCTCTAGATAATTATTAGAGTCACCTCAGTGAAGGCACATATCCATTCAAACAATTCAAAATATTTCTGGTATATTCTAGTTGCTAACATGAGGAAGGTGTATATTCCTTCTACGACCAATGAATGAATGTATCAACTTTTCTCAATGGTAACAAAACTGAAGTTATATATAAATTCTCCTATTTAGAAGGTCGTTTAGTTTATCCAAGGGGTTAATGAACAACAAAATAAAACATATAGTCCTTTTTAGACTGTGGTTGGTTGGAATATTCTTAGAGGTCCTGAAGGAGAGGTCATATTCCTACAACCAAATTAAAATATTATCAACATATCCTAGTAGAATCTTGGAAATAGGATAATATTTTTAAATTATCCAAAGAAATTTGTCAATGAATTATTTTATCCATCAAGCATAAGTCTTAGATCCCCATATAACCCCAAACAAAAATGTTAGTATATTTTTTAAAATAGTGCATGAAGTTGATCATAATCCAGTGCTACTCAATGCTAGAATTGTTAGGGATATAGGTTGTACATGTATAGAATAACAAGAATATCATGAGTCTTTATATGAATAATAATGATATATCAACCATGGATGTCCTCATTGTGTCAGCATAGAGACTAATTATTGATATATTCCCCATAAAAGCCATTGTGGACAACCTCCACTTGGTGATATATCACAAATGTACAAAAATCCTCCTATTATCAATGAAAAGTTATATTGAGAGGTTTTTAGACAAAAAAGTTAAATATTATATTATTCCATATAAATTTCATAGAAGAAAATCACCTAGGTTAGTATATTCCCCATGGTGATGACCACTATCCATGACTCTTATAGTTCATGAGTCACCATCTTCAAAAAAGACATCATTTTGGTTTGGCCATGTAGAGGAAGATTCCTATGATGAATAATATGGTATGGATATGTGGGAATATTTTTTATGAAACCACCTCTTAAATATGTCTTGGCCCATATCTACATCCTATTATGACATCCCACACATGTTTAAAGAAGAATTCACGCCTTACATATGCAAAACTCATGTCTCTACTATCTGAAGGTTAAAAACCTATTTTTTGAGATATAATGATTATATTCATGTGTGAATATGATTTAATATCATTTATAACTTTTTAATATTTTTTAATATTGGGACCCACGTTCAAAAAATCATTGTGAGGGCCTCTACCATGCTTATTTCCAATGTCCGGTGACAATCTAAAAAATAATTTTTATTTCATTATATGACATACACATCCAAGGATGGGGTGAGTATGAATCATATCTCTATGCATCATCCCCAGGTAAGTAAAGTACCCATAACATATAATCCTATAACATAATTTTTATAGGATATGTCACAATCTATACAAAACATGTCTTATTGTTTTGATCCATGAAAACCCCCTCATATCTAAGGAACAGAAGAGTTTTAACCAGAGAGTGAGTGGGTGATTGGTAGAATTTTGATCTAGGAATTCTAAAATAATGATATCACATATCAAATAATTAAACTAAATAATTTCATTGTAGGGAAAATCCCTTTGTCTTATACCCAACACTCTGTGTAAGGACTACACATGACTCATGCTTAAGTGAATGTGAACCAAATGAAGAATATTTAACTGGAAACTTTGTGGGAATATATCAAATAGAAACCCAATCCCATAGGGCTAGGTAAATATTTACAACCACCAACACCACCCCTAGAGTCATAAATTCTTCACATGCTCTTGAAGATATCAGTGAACACAACAATTCAACTACAACCCACATGGTTGAGATCATTTTAACCATATCCTACACCTCATGAATCATCAAATACAACACATGATTAGGAGGATTTGGGTTGAACTATACATTAATCCTAGCCCTCATGTCTAGGATAATTATCATCATACTCTCCAAGAAAATATGTTTTTTGTCTAGGTAGTTATTTCCAGCAGTTGGAACCTTGGTAATTCCTTCCTCCACATGAAACACACCTTTTATTCCGATAAAGTTCAATGAGGATGGTTATAAATTCCCTTGGGATCACCATCCAAAGATAAAAACGAGTTGAATATTTGAAAAATAATATCCATCCCTAAAATGATAATTATATAAAATGAATCACCATGAAAGGGGTATGGGGAAAATACCATAATATATCTATTATATGGTATTCTTGTAATAAAGTTTTACTCTATTACTCGGATGGTGATCAAATGATTAATGATACCTGATAAGCCTCGTTGAACATCCTAGCTATTAATATTCTATAGGATATAGATTGAGCCATTGACATTGAGGCACACACTAGGGAAATGGATTCATGATATGAGGGTTGTATCGAAGCACTGGTCACAGTTTCACGTACCTATACTTCAAGAAAACCCTAGAACATGGAACCTCTAAAGGAGTATTTTCCACAAACTCAACTCTATTCCACTAGAGAAAAAGGGTAAGTCGTTATTGTCTTCCATTAACCACCAAAGGACCAAGATGTCATAAACATTAAAGGGAATGTTCCACAATAATAGGATATGGAATTTAATTTCAGATGACTCAACACAAAATAACTTAGTCGAAATATTCAAACTAGTTGTAACCTTCAAAAAAATTAATTTCTTCTCCTCCCACACATCTAGAAGATTAAATATAACCAAAAGAATCAAATTATAGTAATAGGTTGTCTCTAGATATGGGAAAATGGTCTATCTAAATGTGGTAGCTGGCAAGGAATAGATTTTATAACCATTATAGTAGGAAATTCCATCATATCGGGATAATCACCCAGTCCCAACACTAACCGATAGAAAACAACTTTCTTATGTTAAAAAAAATTTAAGCCTCTACAATTACTCACTATTTGTGGAAGAACCAGAAAGCTTTACCCCATAACTCTTAAGCACCATAGATTCCCTTTGCAACTGAAATGGCCATGAAAGTGTGGAGTACCCCAGTTCATCTTGAAAGGGAGATATATCCCGAGTGGTTAGAAGTCACTCCTCCTCACTAAACGTAAAGAATTATATTTTACAAAACGTCAATAGAAATATATATATATATATCATATCTACTATAAAGACCCATAGCTTGACGTACATTGACATTACATTACATTTGCGGAATACTTAGTACATAACAAAAACACACACACAAGGATCGTAATAGTTTAGTGTCTTTGGAAACTCGGAACTTAATCTTCTAATCCTGGTGAAAGATCTTCAACATCTCCCACAAAGATCTTCTTTTTTTATACCTAAAACCTATCTTTATATCCTGGGGAAAAGAAAACTGGGAAACATAAACAACTGGTTCATAAATCTTCTACACTATCTCCCATTTATTTCATCATATCTGGGGTCCCTTTTAGCATATTCTACTTAATAACCTTCTTCCTGACCTGGGGGAAGAAAACATACAAAAGGGTGAGCTCAAATTCTTAGTAAGGGTAAAAAAAAGAAATATCAATCACATCATATACATAAGCACATAACTTTTGGAAATCATAACCTGCAAAAGAGATCATAATTTCATAACATGGGGTAAATCATGGCAGTGAAATGTAATCACCATAATCATAACTTAAAACATGAAACATTGTGGCATTCACACATAATCATAGAGAATAATTTCTTGTTAGTCAAGACTCATTGCCAAAACTATCTTAGTGGACAAAGTCCCTTTCTGAACCGAGTCACCCTCGTTTCAGTCCTATTTCACTGAACCGGTATAACCTACCGTTCAAGCCATGTCTATCCCATGAGATATAAAATCTTTACCCAATGCATTAGAGGGAGATATAGGTCCCACCCATCTCATAATGATACCATTCTTATGTGTGCCACAAAATCATAAACCATACATCATTGCATAACCCATGTAAGAAAAATGGAAATCTTAAACATCATGACATCATAAAACAATTCATATACGATAAAGGATTTCATAAAAATAATTCCATCACAACATAATAAAATCAATGTAATAATAGGGATAAAAACAGAACCCTTTATTATCTTAGATGGAAAATAATTTTGATAAAACCCTTGAACTCCATTCTTGAGGGAAATATCCTCTCTGTTTCAAAAACACTTTTCCTTTCTTAACATGTCGTACAATAATAATCTAAAAGAAGATGATTAAAAATAAACTTGAAAACTTGTAAAGTAAGATTCTTGGAAATAATGTTTTAAAAATCCATTCAGGCCGTATAAGTTAAAAAAACATTCTTCACGTACTTTTGTCGGAAAAGTAAAAAAAGTACCTTGTACGAAAAACGACAAAAGATTCCTTTCATATATTTTACTAAAAACTCACCGAAGGGTAAAATAGGATTTAAAAAATTGTAGGTGAATGGAAATAATATTATATATTGAGGAAACATGGATGTGGATGAGAAAATACACCCCAGTAAATGGAAAAGTATAAACAATCTCGGATAAAAATGAGATTGTGATATTTCCCTTACCTTAGGTCCGATTTGCTTCATAAGTGTCCGAACCTCCTGTATAATGATTTAAATAATGTCATTGACTTATTCCAGAATCATACTAATTGTTATGATATCATATATGGTTTACTTATGACTTTATTTTACCCGTTCTTTTGTACATTCCATGTTAAAAAGCGTTTTGGGTAAAATCGTCTCATTTGTCGTTCATGTTTTTAACTTGTAATTATTAATATGATTACTTGGATCATGATTACTTATACCCAGAATGTAAAACATGATTTATATATAATATATATTCATAATATATATATATATATATATTATATATCGATAAATGGAATGAAATACACCGTTCATGGAGACGGTAGTCCGTACGTACGCATGAACGCTGTTTTCGTTTCCTTATTGAATTGAATGGAATTAAGTAGATGACATACATATAAATATACATAAATACAGTATCATTATTATGTCATATATTTCATTAGTACTTATTATATATACTTTATAATCATTAATGAATGGTTAATCATTGAGAATGAATCTCATCGCGTCGTGGAGACGGTAGTCCGTACGTACGCACGAGCAATGATATCGTTCCCATGGTCATGGAATTGTGTTGAAGTGTATGTATACTATTTCAGAATCAATATCACTTTATAATAATCATATATTGTTACTCATTAAACCATTATACCCATCCAATTAAGGTGGTGGCGGAAAATAGATTACACCACGGCGTGGAGAGGGTATTCCGTATGTACGCACGCGCGGTGATTTCATTTTTCCGTAGGATGGATAGAAGATGAATTAGGGTTGTTTCATATTTATAATAACATATCAGTATGTAATTAATACTGATGTTATTACTTTATCATGAAACAACTAAAGAAGAAGAAGTTGAAGAAGAATGAAATTGAAAAGATCGGTAATGGATATTACCTCTTCTTTGAAACGCCTCTTTGAATCCTCCACTTAGGGAACTAAGATTGGACTTTGAAGATGACCAGGACCTCTAGGATTATTCTAGGGAAGTGGAGAAGGGATTTTGGCAGGGGTTTGCCGAGCTTTAGTGCTCAAATTGGTGTGAGGAGGAGGGGGAGGAGGTGCCCTTTTATAAGGGAGGAGAGGGCCACCTTAGGAATATCTCAAAATATTATTTTATATTAAATTAAAAATTGGTTTATAATGGTTCCAAAGGGTCTTATTTATAAGGTAACGTGGGGATGGGTCGAAATTATATTAACCAATAAAATTTAGACAAGTTTAGGTTATTATTTTAACCTTATCAATTAGATTTAACTCTAAGTTAAATAATTTAACTTTTACCGTGACTTTTTGTTTTCTTACACTATATGGTTAATACACATACTATAACATGCCAAACGATCCCCAAATTTTTTATTATTAATCTATATATCCTTATCTAAGTCATTTGGCCGAACAATAGATTTTTAGGAATAATATAACAATTAATAATATTTTATTTTATTTAAAAACTATTTTGTGTCAATTTTGACACTATTTGATATATGATTTTTGTGATAGTCATAACAGAATTATATGTTCGAACCAAGTTGACTAAATCAACACTACTATATCATAGTAACCTAGAAAATTAGAGGAATTCCTAAAAAGTCTCAAATTACATTTATTTGAGCATTTATAACATCAATTATGTTATTATTTCCTTAAAAGGGTAATTACTGCATCATCGTTGAGTCATAAATAAATTAATTTATTTAAAGTTTAAAAATTATAAATAAAATATCATTATGTAGGAAATCATATTATCTTTCTAATGAATATTTATAGTAGAATTTATCTTATGTATAACCCTATATTAAAAATGATTTATTAAATAAACTTTGATTTTAAGTCTTTTAACTCTTCTTTGAATTAAATAATAATAAATGTCCTAATCTAATCCACGTGGGCCTAAATAGTCATATTTTATTCCTAAGCTTGTTTTTGGTCGAATTTAACTTATCCAATAGAATTAGGACATGTGTTAGGGTAATAATAATATCATCTTTACCCTTAATTACCCTATTTACTTTTAACCGTGGTGAAAAAAAGTAAAAAATTACTATTCACCAAAAAATATTTTCATCTCATTGAACCACATTTTAGTCCTTGATATTAACCGTGTCTCTCGGATTTTTGAAATTCCATTCACAGAAGCGGTAAAATTAAGTTTTATGCAAAATTCAGTTTTTAACCTACCACTTAGTGGTTTCACTATTCACTAAAAATTGAAAGTCTTCAGAAAAATACCAAAATTTTACCCTAGGCTAATTTCGGTATTCCGAATCCAAAAATGTAGTCCATTTTGAAAAACAAAATTTATAAAATTTCAAAAAGTGGTTATTACTATTCATAACGGCTAGTTTTAATAATATTTTAATAGCATATTGTTGTTTAGTGAAACTCATTATTGCGTACTACAAACGCTATCGAGGAAGGTCGCGATTGCGTGTAATGCAAGGCAAGTCAAGGATGCGTGTTGTGCAAACTCCTTTTGGTGTAGCATACAACACAAGACATTAATGAAATTAAAAAGAATATTTTTCATAAAATCTCGGGGTGTTTCATTCTACCCCCCTTAAAATGAATTTCGCCCTCGAAATTTGTCGGGGTTATAAATGGTTTACTATTAGAAAGTTTCTTTAATAGAAACCCACATTGTAAAGAGGAATACCAAAACCAATCTTTAAAAACAAAAGTATGAAATGTAACGGTTACCCAAATAAACTAATCACTGGGTTTCCACATTGGTGAAAATATGGATATGGAAGAGAAATCTAACCATCATGTTCTGATGGAGAGTGGTAGAGAACATGGCTATGGAAAAGCTAGCAATCACAAATCCATAAATTTGTGACGATCTAAGGTACGATCTGATTAATCAGATATAAGAGCACTAGGACAACATTTTTCGTTTTCAAGATAATTTCCCTAAAATTGAAAATTTGAATTAGAATAAATACATACTTTATTTTGGTACAATCTCACTGTTGTTCGTGCCTTGAACAATTTCCACTTCATCTCTTAAATAAATGAAGTTGAATTTGTTATTCGTGAAGTGTTAGTATGACAGGTCATTCCATCTGTCTCAAACAAAAGGTTAGCAAAAGTTATTAAATATACACAAGTCATTGTTTAGTGAGATTAATCATATATGGTTCCTAAAATGGACTTATATTTCATAAATCATACTGCTTAATATAATAAAACTAGTTTTTACTAAACAGGGACTTCCTGTAGGCCAGTGGTAGGCGATAAAGGCCAGTCGCACTTCAGTTGTGGGTTCGATTCCCACAGCCTTGTCCGATGCGAAGGGCTGTCGCCCGTCCTGCAGGTTGTCCTTTTTTCTAAAGCTATATTACTATAAAATCCGGTAAATAATACTGAAAAAAAACTTCTATCCTTAAACAATACTAACTTATGTCCAACATAATTCATTCCAATCTTTAGGCTAATCCATAATACTGCAATCCACTCTCATAACATAGTGAAAACGATTACCAGAGATTTAATACCATCGTTGATCCACATATATCATAAGATATGTTTTTTTGGTCACATTCCAAACATTAAAAGTCCTTAATCATGTATTCTATTGAATAACTTAGTGAAAACATGAATGCAGTCAAAATTCTATATACTCAAACCATGATATCACTTAGTCCTTATATCAATCATGAGCTCATGAATACTGTTAAATATCTCAATCACTTTGAATACCACATTTGACCAACACATAAATATTCCAATACTTTATGATACAACATTATTTTGGAATCCCACTTAATCATTCCACCACATCGTTGTCATATTCAACATCGCCAATAGTGATCGCATGTGACTTCCCTTTGTCCTTTGCCTTAAGTGGTTTCTCATGTTGATCATCACTAACCCTTGGATTAGGGCATTTATTAGCATAATGCCCCATTTCCTTGCACTTGAATCATTGAAGTGTTGGTGGTGCATTCTCTGCAGTGTTTCCTTTATTCACATCATTAGAAACCCTTTTTCCATTACCTCGACACTTAGCTGCTCGATGAACTTCTTTTCCACACTTAAAACATTTTCTAGTCCCTTTAAGACAATCTCCACCATGCTTCTTTCCGCACTTTGTGCATAAGGAAACATTCATCTTCTTTTCACCATTATTTTGAGATTTCTCCGTGAACTCCATCTTTCGTTTCTTTTCAAAACCATCAGATGGATATGTAACACTAACTTCCATTTCTACCTTCATAGCACAACACACAATTTCTTCATATCTACTGAAGTATCTTATAGCTATTACCCTTAGAAGACTTGGTTTTAAGCCACTGAAAAATCGATCAACTTTACTTTCAGGTTGCATGATAAATCCAGATGCATACCTTTCAAGCCTTGTAAAATTCGCTTCGTATATACCAACATATTCATCATCCTTTTGCTTTATTTCAAGAAACTCCTTCTCCATCTTTGTTCGAAGAATACGAGGGAAGTACTTACTGAAAAACAAGTTCTTGAACTCATCCCATTCCATGGACTCAATTTCATCTCTTGGCCTCGTATTCTTGATAATATTCCACCATTGATCAACATCACCTTCCAAATGATATACTGCTAAGATGAAATTATCAAGCTCAGAACATTGAAGAACTGAAAATATCATTTTAGTGGTACTGATCCATTGTTCAGAAACAAGTGGATCAGAAGACCCACTGATAGAAGGTGGATGTTGCCTCATGAAGGACTCAATAGAATATTGTTCCCTTCTCTGCTCATTTGGATGTCCAGAATGATTCATAGCTTGTGTAAGTATATCAATAAGATTTTTCACTCCATCTGCCATAACATTTGTTTGTTCATGAGGACAATCATCACATTGTCCATTGCATTGATCAACACGGTTCCTTCGGGTTCCAGCCATCGTCTAAAACCCAAAAAGAATAGTGTAAGAGGAAAAAATCATGCTAGGGAAAACAACATAATAAAGGGGGAGTACCTTCAATATCTAACATTATAGGTTTAATTCTATGATCGTTAGCGTAATTATAGTACTATAACCTATATGTATACTTAACCTTAGGGACATCCCTAGACATACCTTAGAAATATCTCTAGGGATCTCACTAACGTTTTCGCATCCTAGTTTCCAAAGGTTGACTAAACCTTTCCTTTGATACCAACTGTAAAGACCCAAAGCTTGACGTACATTGACATTACATTACATTTGCGGAATACTTAGTACATAACAAAAACACACACACAAGGATCGTAATAGTTTAGTGTTTTTGGAAACTCAGAACGTAATCTTCTAATCATGGTGAAAGATCTTCAACATCTCCCATAAATATCTTCTTTTTTATACCTAAAACCTTTCTTTATATCCTGGGGAAAAGAAAACTGGGAAACATAAACAACTGGTTCATAAATCTTCTACAGTATCTCCCATTTATTTCATCATATCTAGGGTCCCTTTTAGCATATTCTACTTAATAACATTCTTCCTGACCTGGGGAAAGAAAACATACAAAAGGGTGAGCTCAAATGCTCAGTAAGGGTAAACAAAAGAAATATCAATCACATCATATACATAAGCACATAACTTTTGGAAATCTTAACCTGCAAAAGAGATCAAATTTCATAACATGGGTTAAATCATGGCAGTGAAATGTAATCACCATAATCATAACATAACACATGAAACTTTGTGGAATTCACACATAATCATAGAGAATCATTTCTTGTTAGTCAAGACTCATTTTCAAGACTATCTTAGTGGACAAAGTCCCTTTCTGAACCGAGTCACCCTCGTTTCAGTCCTGTTCCACTGAACAGGTATAACCTACCATTCCAGCCATGTCTATCTCATGAGATATAAAATCATTACCCAATGAATTGGAGGGAGATATAGGTCCCACCCATCTCATAATGATACCATTCTTATGTGTTCCACAAAATCATAAACCATACATCATTGCATAACCCATGTAATAAAAATGGAAATCTTAAACATCATGACATCATAAAACAATTCATATACGATATCAGAATTCATAAAAATAATTCCATCACAACATAATAAAATCAATGTAATAATAGGGATAAAAAACAGAACCCTTTATTATCTTAGATGGAAAATAATTTTGATAAAACACTTGAACTCCATTCTTGAGGAAAATATCCTTTCTGTTTCAAAAACACTTTTCCTTTCTTAACATGTCGTACAATCATAAACTAAAAGAAGTTGATTAAAAATAAACTTGAAAACTTGTAAAGGAAGCTTCTTGGAAATAATGTTTTAAAAATCCATTCATGCCGTATAAGTTAAAAAAACATTCTTCACATACTTTTGTCGGAAAAGTCAAAAAAGTACCTCGTACGAAAAACGAAAAAAGAATCCTTTCATATATTTTACTAAAAACTCACCGAAGGGTAAAATAGGATTTAAACAATTGTAGGTGAATGGAAATAATATTACATATTGAGGAAACATGGATGTGGATGATAAAATACACCCCAGTAAATGCCAAAGTATAAACAATATCATATAAAAATGAGATTGTAATATTTCCCTTACCTTAGGTTTGATTTACTTCGTAAGTGTCCGAAACTCCTGTATAATGACTTAAATAATGTCATTGACTTATTCCAGAATCATACTAATTGTTATGATATCATATATGGTTCACTTATGACTTTATTTTACCCGTTCTTTTGTAAATTCTATGTTAAAGAGCGTTTTGGGTAAAATCGTCTCATTTGTCGTTCGTGTTTTTAACTTGTAATTATTAATATGATTACTTGGATCATGATTACATATACCCAGAATGTAAAACATGATTTATATATAATATATATTCAGAATATATATATATATATAATATATATCGATAAATGGAATGAAATACACCGTTCATGGAGACGGTAGTCCGTACGTACGCATGAACGCTGTTTTCGTTTCCTTATTGAATTGAATGGAATTAAGTAGATGACATACCTTTAAATATACATAAATACAGTATCATTAGTATGTCATATATTTCTTTTGTACTTATTATATATACTTTATAATCATTCATGAATGGTTAATCATTGAGAATGAATCTCATCGCGTCGTGGAGATGGTAGTCCGTACGTACGCACGAGCGATGATATCATTCCCATGGTCGTGGAATTGTGTTGAAGTGTATTTATACTATTTCAGTATCAATATCAATTTATAATAATAATATATAGTTACTCATTAAACCATTATACCCATCCAATTAAGGTGGTGGCGGAAAATAGATTACACCACAGCGTGGAGACGTTATTCTGTACGTACGCACGCACGGTGATTTCATTTTTCCGTAGGATGGATAGAAGGTGAATTAGGGTTGTTTCATATTTATAATAACATATCAGTATGTAAGTAATACTGATGTTATTACTTTATCATGAAACAACTAAAGAAGAAGATGTTGAAGAAGAAATGAATTTGAAAAGATCGGTAATTGATATTACCTCTTCTTTGAAACGCCTCTTTGAATCCTCCACTTAGGGAACTAAGATTGGTCTTAGAAGAAGACCAGGACCCCTAGGATTATTCTAGGGAAGTGGAGAAGGGATTTGGGCCGGGGTTGGCCGAGCTTTAGTGCTCAAATTGGTGTGAGGAGGAGGGGGAGGAGGTGCCCTTTTATAAGGGAGGAGAGGGGCACCTTAGGAATATCTCAAAATATTATTTTATATTAAAGTCAAAATCAGTTTATAATGGTTCCAAAGGGTCTTATTTCGAAGGTAAAGTGGGGATGGGTCTAAATCCTATCAACCAATATGATTTAGACAAGTTTAGGGTATTATGTTAACCTTATCAATTAGATTTAACTCTAAGTTAAATAATTTAACTTTTACCGTGACTTTTTGTTTTCTTACACTATATGGTTAATACACTTACTATAACATGTAAAACGAACCCCAAGTTGTCTATTATTAATATATATATCCTTATCTAAGTCATTTGGCAGAACCATAGATTTTTAGGAATAAAATAACAATTAATAATATAATATTTGATTTAAAAACTATTTTGTGTCAATTTTGACACTATTTGATATATGATTTTTGTGAAAGTCATAACAGAATTATATGTTCGAAAACAGTTTCTTAAATCAACTCTAATATATCATAGTAACATAGAAAATTAGTGGAATTCATAAAAAGTCTAAAATTACATTTATTTGAGCATTTATAACATCAATTATGTTAACATTTCCTTAAAAGGGTAATTACTACATCATCATTGAGTCATAAATAAATTAATTTATTTAAAGTCTAAAAATTATAAATAAAATATCATTATGTAGGAAATCTTATTAGCTTTCGAATTAATATTTATAGTCGAATTTATCTTATGTATAACCCTATATTAAAAATGTTTTATTAAATAAACTTTGATTTTAACTCTTTTAACTCTTCTTTGAATTAAATAATAATAAATCTCCTAATCTAATCCAAGTGGGCCTAAATGGTCATATTTTATTCCTAAGCTTGTTTTTGGTCTAATTTCACTTATCCAATAGAATTAGGACATGTGTTAGGGTAATAATAAAACCATATTTACCCTTAATTACCCTATTTACTTTTAACCGTGGTTAAAAAAAGTAAAAAGTTACTATTCACCAAAAAATATTTTCATCTCATTTAACCACATTTTAGTCCTTGATATTAACCGTGTGTCTCGGTTTTTTGAAATTCCATTCACAGAAGCGGTAAAATTATGTTTTATGCAAAATTCAGTTTTTAACCTACAACTTAGTGGTTTCACTATTCATCAAAAATTGAAAGTCTTCAGAAAAATACCAAAATTTCACCCTAGGCTAATTTCGGTATTCCGAATCCAAAAATGCAGTCCATTTTGAAAAATAAAATTTATAAAATTTCAAAAAGTGGTTATTACTATTCATAACGGCTAGTTTTAATAATATTTTAATAGCATATTACTGTTTAGTGAAACTCGTTATTGCGTACTACACACGCTATCGAGGAAGGTCGCGATTGCGTGTAATGCAAGGCAAGTCAAGGATGCGTGTTGTGCAAACTCCTTTTGGTGTAGCATACAACACAAGACATTAATGAAATTAAAAAGAATATTTTTCATAAAATCTCGGGGTGTTACATCTATCACATTCCATGTTCGGATGTTTCCCCATGATGGGCCCACAGGATGAGCAATATGGTAAATAAAATGAGGTGCATTGTGTAGACTCTTGTGGTTCTTGCCTTTGTTGGTAAAGTAGATAAACAAGAGTGTCCATCAAAGGTTATGAATACCTTATCCATGAGTTTATTTACGAATTTATTTCCATGATAAGGGAAGAAATATTTTTTTTCTTATAAACTACAGAAAAATTATATTTGAGATGTCTTTGAATTTTATAATAGATTGAAATAAATGATATACTCACTCATCATTACACTCACATTGAAGTAGTTGTTATAACTTTATACTGAAAAAATATATGATGAATTTTATACATCATTAATCTCATTGAAATATGAAAGATTTTTTTGATATTTTACAAACATGATGTAATATATAGAGGATACTATTTGAAGAATCAAGGAAGAGAATCATATTGAAACCAAAATAAATGTAAAAAATTCATGTAAGTAAAAAACGATGAATGTTACACTCAGAACAAAACCAATATTTTTTGAATCTTGATGGAAATCTTGGTATCATATGATGACTCCCATCAATTGATGGAAACAATAAAACTACCATAATATAAAGTCAATGAGTGATCAATACAAATTATGACTTGAGGGGAGGGAAAAAATATTATTTTAGAAAAGAATAGGTTCTATATTACTTTCTTTTACCCATTGAAAACAATATACTCATGCTAACAAAGTCCAAATTACCCAATAGAGCTAGTCTTACTGATCATATATCCTATTTAACCTTTTCCACTTTGGTTCATCCAATTAGACAATAATAGATTTTATTTTATTAAAAATTGAATTAAGTTCACAAAGGAAAAAACGAATAATCCAAAAATAGGGGAGATAAGGATGTTTAAATTAGTGGAAATAAAGATAATCTTCAGGAATGAGATAAAAAAATTATTGAGGATGACTTACCACACTTGAGAAAATAATACTAGGTTCATTTTGAGAACACCTGAAGGTTAAAAAATCAGCCACATTATTTCTGTCAATCCATGTATGATGGATAGCCACGCTATTAGGAATTCATTAGATACCCCTTCAGATATAGTAATCTATAGACCAGGTAGTAGTTTCCTTGCTATGTATGGAAATAAATTTCACAACAGATCCCATTTAAATCAATGAAACATATAAATTGAAGTCTTTTCTAACTTCAGGCCCATCATGAAGTGAATTTACTTATGTTGTGATAGACTCTCCATAACTATAGAAGTTACTAAAATTAATGAGACATAATCTATTGTTACATCCAATTGGTCCCCCTCAACGCATCATACCAAGATTTCACAAGTGGACCACATTTCAACCACCCAATAAGACCTAAAAGGCGACTAAGAATAAGAACTTATTATGCATAAATGGTTGTTGGATGACTATATAATCTATAATTTGGTTGATATAAATCTAAACGTTCTTAAGGGAAAACTCCATTGATTGATTGATACCCCATCAACTCTTATACTACCCAATGGGCCTCTATTGATACCATCATATGGATGAATATTCATCCAAAAGAAGTATAATAGGGCATAGAAAAAACCGTCTCACACGATATATTACTTGGACTATGACCATATATATTTCTATATATCATCTTATAAATCATGGGAACCACCATTAAAATAGTTAACCTCATCATAAGATGAATACATTTTCATTTATATTAATTTCATTCACATAAAAGACTCATTCTACAATGAAGAATATAAATATGATATGATTTTCTTATACTTTCTATGGGAACCATAGGCAGAGGTAGCAGAGTCTAAGGGAATAGGTTAATATAAATTCATTTTAAAGTTCAATATTTTATTCATATATTGACTAAATATATTAACATGATTAAATCCCATTTTTAAGAACATCAACCATCCCAACAGTAGCATATAGAAACCCTAGAATTATTAATGAGTCATATGTGAACAATTCTCTTGGAATACTATTTAGTGGATGTGAAATTGTATAATCAATCCATACAAGTGGTTTGATCAGATCAGATAATTAATTTGGTGATATTTATTCTTAAAATTATTTACATGAACCAGATGTATATCCTTCAATAGATTTACCACCTGATCGACATAAAAAGGATCAATCTCACACTGGGAATCACAATCCTCTGGTCGAGAACTATGACATCATGAAATAGTTAGTTGATGCTCCAACAAAGATTTTGATTCAAGACTATTTTTTTATTTTTAAGGATATTTTAGAAACACTTTTAGAGTCCCAAAATTTATACTAGGTTTTTATATAGAAGTATTTATATAAATGGTGTACTGAGTGGAAACAAGTTCAGTAGAATTACGTACCAATCTCATTCATAGAGAAATATTGAGAGGAAACCATTTAGGGGAACATAAAAACATGGATTCTTAAGAAACATGAAAAGTTTGACACTTGAGTGGATCAAATTGACAATGGTTTTGGAATTAATCTTATTCTAGTTTGGAATTTTGGACATTTTGGAATCATTGAGGTAATTTTACACCCCCAAAGCTAACAATTTAGGGGTCTAATATGTGTGAGAAAATAACCACTAATATATTCAAACTAATGTCCCAGTTTTGATACATATTATCTAATTTATATTTCTTTGTTATCTGGTATGACACAACATATACTATTATACTTAGATTACCTTGTCATCATATCCATGTAATGGTCCGATTATCATACCATCAATAACTAAAGTACATTTTCAATGGTATGGTTGGAGTTCTATGTAGTGATAACACCCCATTTAAATAATTTGTAACTAATTATATAGAGGTGAGATTATATAAAATATATGTAAACAAATATGTTAAAGGGATATAGATGAATGTCTACTTCAAATGGATTCAGAACATCACGTATAATCAAATGAATATTTATCAATAGTGATTATGTATTGTGTATCATCTCGATTGAGGTTATAGGGTGAGCTATAGATGGATATAAAATTAATCAATATTTAACATTCCATGTCTATATTAATATTCGTTCCATCTAAGGCATACCCATCATGAGGTATCCAAGTCACACATGGGGAGATTAATGATACATGTGGAAACTTATAGCATAAGAATGTTCCCTTTCCATCATTAAAATCATTGGAGACCCTAGAACCACCATCATGATCTAGGAACTCCCATGTACCATAATTATAAGTTGAGAATTCGGTTATTATGTATTTGAATTTCAATTCTTATTCTTCTGATGATGATAATAGAGAATAAAGTGATCATTGAGATTGGAATATTGACCATAATTCCAATGAATTAGCACTCTCAAAGCCTTAAAATGACTTATTTTACTTCACAAGGGATATACATTTCCCCATACTATATACTATCCTTAAAAACATTTATTGATAATGATATGGATGAAGACAATTATTTGGAACACTCAGAGATTTTTTGAAATGTTTATTTGAATAAATTTCAATTTTTTTATATTTTTCAATGCACCCAACACTAATATAAATTGAGTTACACAAAACATTAAGTTTATCCTTAATAAAAATCAATTGTTTTATCTTGAGTTACAAGTAAATTGGTTTTACATTGTGTTACTCACAACATCAAGTTTATACTTCATTACACACAACATTGAGTCTAGACAAGTCATGACACACTGTTAAAATGTTATTATTTAATATGAATGTTATTACCTTGATTTTGGAATAGAGTGTATGAATAATATTAACTAAATTATGAAAATACATGGTTTCTACTTGTATATTTAATAAATTAGTTGGTGACCAATAACTTTTTTATCATTTTCTTACCAGATAACGTTTTTGATAAATAATGAAGATACCATTTTTTATTTAGAATTATCATTTGTTATAAATGATTTAAAAACATTAAGAAAGATTTAAAAAGAGAATTAAGGTAAAATTAGTTCAATTATATATATTAATCCATTTTATTTTATTTTAATTAATTTTATATTGAATTTTGATATATTTATTTTTAAAATATCATAACATTTTCTTTGGAATACCGGTTCCTCATCGAGTCTATGAGATTATGTTTAAATTAAAATATTCCAATTATGTGAATTGTATTAGAAAAAACAGATTCAAAATTTGGAATCATAATAATATATATTATCAAATAAGGTCAACATAATTTCTATCCATAATAAATAATAAAAACAAAAAAAAATTATTTACGACGGTTAAGGTAAAAATGAATTTGTCGGTGGGTTAAACTAAATTGATAAGAGTTAAACATGATCCCAGACATGTAAAAAACTGATTTTAGGGCCATAAAAATGCTTTATATATTCTTGGATAAGGAATGTACCATTATAGTTCCTTGTGGAACATGGAAAACATGGGCACAAAATTTTTCGATTAAAAATTACAAGTGTGCCACTCACGTCACTTATTAAAGCCGACCACTATCCTCTCCATGTAACACTTAAAAACCCATAATTTTCACCAATAAATAACCAAATAAATTCTTTAATTATCTCCTATCATAGAATAATATTTATTTATTTCATGAATCTGACCTATGAATCATTTTGGGGAAAAGTAAATAAGTTATTCGAAGAAGATGTAACCTCCCTAACCCGATGGTTTATATTATTTAATCCCACACCTCCATCAATTATTATTAAAAAATATTATATAATTTCTTAAATATATTCCTTATATTTAAATGTTGTTATTTTTTTTATATAACCTAAATCCTTCAACTCTTCCATCAAATAGTTTTTAAAATCATCATTCGTGTGTAGGATGCACTACCATCTCGTGAGCCGATGTTATTTGATTCCCATTACCACTTCTCACAGATGAATATAATGATAGATTTAGTTTTTATATTTTATATTTTATATTTATGATATTATTATTCTTATGGAATCATGATATCACATGTGTATTCTTACCCTCCATTCCCTGTGAATATGATAACAACATTTGTGTGTATGACTAACTATTTCCTTGTGAAGTGATGCGGCATTTTTACGTTTTACTCAGAAGGAAATACGGAATAGTTTAATGAAAATATATGATATAAATTACCTAAAAAGTAAATTTTATATTATTTTATTTAAATTTATATCTTTTACTCATTTATGAAAATGGAAACAACTTTCATGAGTATGTACATACTACCGTTTCCATGGACGGTGTATTTCATTTCCTATCACTAAATTTTATTGACCAATCTAAATGAATATGTAATAAATATTTAACACCACAATATTAAAAAATATGAGTCTATTTGAATAATACAATAGCTTGTGTTGTACGCAACTCCGTGTTCTAGCATATCCTGAACAATCAAACTAGCCGTTTAAAAATCAGTTTTGAATATTAATACCCACTTATTAAAATGTTATAAATTTTATATTACAAAATGGAAATCTTTTTTAGATTCGAAATATCAAAATTATGTTAGGGTAAATGTTTGGTATTTTTCTAAATTCTTTCAATATTTTATGAATAGTAAAAACATTTTAATATTGTTTGAAACCGAATTTTTATTTAAATAATTTCTTTTCAATTTTAATCTATTTGAACATAAAAATAGATAAATTATACCTATATTGTTCCAATTTTATTCATTTGAGCCATTTTATAATAATATTATATATATAAAATTTTATTGAACTTTTTTACATCTTTTACCCACCTTCTAGGAACATTTAAATTTTTTAAAAAACATAATTTTACTGCTTTTGTGAACTGAATGTGAAATATCTGACACACATGGTTGTAATCAGTAAGAAAAATGTGGTTCTATAGGATGAACATATTTTTTGGTGAATAGTAACATTTGAATTTTATTTAATACAGTAAAATTAAATATTGTAATTAGGGGTAAAAATATTATTATAATAATATTAAATTAACCCAACACATGTCCTAATTCAATTGGATATGTTTATTTTTACCAAAATCAAACTTAATACAAAAATATGATCCTTTTTATCCACATGGATTAGATTAGGACATTTATTATATTTTATTTTTAAAATAGTTATAAGTGTTAAATTCAATGTTTAATAAATAAACCATTTTTAATATTGGGTTATATAGAAGATAAATTCGACTATTAATATTAATTTGTTATCTAAAACCATTTCCTATATCAAAGTATTTTATTTATAATATTTTGATCTTAAATAATTAAATTTATTTATGACACAACGATGGTGCAATAATTACCTTATTAATGGAATATTAAAATTATTAATGTTATAAATATTAAAAATAATAGTAAATTGATACATTTGATGCCATCAACGAATTTTATAGGTAAATATGACATTTTATGGTTGATTAAATGTATTTATTTAGAAGTAATTATGTTGTTATGACTTTCAAGAAAAAAATACTAAATAGTATCAAAATTGACATAAATGAGTTTTTTTTAAATTATTATATTATTAAATGATATAATAATATTAAAAATCTCAAATTCGGCCAAAGGACTTAGATAATGTTATATATGTCATTAATGAACCACTTGAGGGTCTCTTGTAATTTTATTGTAATTATATTAACCATGTAGTAAAAAAATATAGGAAGACATGGTAAATGTTAAACTATTTAACTAAGAGTTAAATCTAAAAGATAAGGTTAATATAGTGACCTAAACTTGTCTAAAACCTATTGGATTAGATTTTGTGGCCCCATCCACATCTTATCATTGAAATAAACACATTTTGAGATTTTATAAACCGAAAATAATTTAATATTAAAACAATATTTCATGTTTTTCCTAAATTTTCCCCACCCTCTTATAAAACCGTACTTCACCTTCTCATAAATTAGCACTTCCAAAGCCGTTTTTATTGACCAATACATGCCCAAATATCCTCCAAACTACCCTAAATTTATCTTATAAGACATTATTTGACCATAATGACAACCTATGGATCCCTTTTGTTCAAATCAAAAGGAAGCACCCGAAGAAAAGGTAATTATTTCATCAACTCTTTCAGTGTTCTTTTCTTCTTCAACTTCCACTTTTTTTTGTTTCCATACCAAAATAATAAATCCAGTACCTTATACATAATGTGACATTATTATAAATATGTTACAACCATATTCATTAATATATCCTTCCAATGAATGAAAATTTCACCATACGTGCGTACGTACGACTTACCGTCTCCACGTCGTGGTGTAGTTTGTTATTCAACACTTCATTATTTGGATGGGTGTAATAATGATGTATAATTGATGAAAATGTTAAATATAACATGTTAATGATTATTTATGTATAATATACTATCCATTTACATACTACTTCACCATTAATATAATGATATTGTCGCTCATGCGTACGTACAGCCTACCGTCTCCACGATATGATGAGATTTCATTCCATATCGTAACCATTAAAGTAATATTATCATTTTATATTTAAAAAATAATGATTAATAACTTAATATTAATTTTTATATGAATCAAATACATCTTTTCCATAACAAACATGACTTACGTTACAAAACATATAAAGGAAAACGAATCAGTAACACTTGAAACAATGATACTACTGAAATATTATTAACCATGAAATATTAGAGGATCATATATGATATCATATTTATGTATTTGATTCATGTAAAATTTAATAACAATTATTTAAATATTATACTGGTGTTTAACATACCCTCAACTAAATAAATTTACAACATAAGGGTTAATTTATAATCTCTTTATAATCTAAGGTTGTTTGTACGTACCTATCTACTGGGACTTCTTTATCGTCCACATTCGTGTTTCTAAAAAATGTATTTCAAAACAAATTACTAATTCCTAGACTATGGATTAAATTAATTTATAACATTTTTGGACTTTTAATTATATGTTTTCACATGAATCTTTCCATTATTTTCCTAACAATTTATTTTATGACCTTTTCGACAAATTCAGGAATGAAGTTTTTTAACATATACGGTGGGTGCAGCTATTTTCTTCCATTATAACACCTTAGAGGATTCCTTTAAAATATTATAAGAATATTTTCAAAATAAATTTTCCTTTTATAAATAAGAGACTTTTAAATGATTTTTAAGTAGAAAGATATATTTATCACAAATAGTTTTTGAATTGATTTCATCTCTATCAATATCTATTGTTGGATTTTAAGGTTAATTGATGTTGATTTATTATGATAAAATATTCCGTATTGTATTGATAGTTTTGTAATATGTTTTACTATGGATGTGCTATTTTTAGTTCATTCACACATTATGGTTAATGTATTAACCATTCGAATGTTCGTTTAATAAGAATTTTTATTTTATGTTTCATCATTTTCATATGAGGAATGAATTGGACATAATATGTGATTGGTGGGGCCTGTAATAGCCCTTTGATGCATGTATAGGCCTCATGAAACAAACTAGTGTCTAAGAACAAGTCCATGAAAAAAATATTATTTGTCGTCTTGGAATAAGGCCTTGACTATTTGGTTATGATGTACAACACTATCCATTCCGTCATTATGATATTAGTTAATGATTTTAAATTTTATTATTCAAATAGTATAATATCTATGTGAATAAGTAAATGAAATTATTTGATTTATCTTTTCCATATTATGCTAAAATTTATGTTTAAAAGTCTTGTGTTTTAGTCTTATAAATTATCTTAAATGTTTATGTTTATTTATAATAGTTTTGGCTATATTGTTATCCTTATTGTGCATCGGAGCTCACCCCTTTATTTTGTTTTAGTTTTCCTAGGATGTGAAGTATTTTTTGACTGACCTACATGGATAGGTTAAGGAATATGAGTGTGTTCAAAGGAGACCCAATTTTGTTTATTTTTCATTTCATAATGTAATGTAAATCGTATGAATGTATCTAGTACATCCTAGGCTACAAAACTGATCAGTATTTTAGTAAATGATCTCTTATGATCATGAAAATGATATAAAATAATTCAGCATCTATCAGTAACGGGGGTTGGGCTATTATAGTTGGTATCATAGAAAGTTTAGTACAAACCATGGGAACTAGATTTAGAAAAAACTCTGATTAGAGAACATTACCCAAAGATCGACATTGAGGATTAGTATAGAAGAAAATAAATTTTTTTATTAATGTAGAAATTATTTGATTTTTCCATGAAATACATACTTATATAGATACAACAAGTGGAAGTGTTTCTACATAATTTGTACCTAGGAGTGAAAACTCCGACTAGGAGTTTCGGGATTGACCTGGGGTATCCTGGTACACAACAATTGGGCTTAATACGCATCTGACTTGAGACTTCTAGGGGATTTTCGTAGGATAATTAACTTTTTATTTAAAACCTATTATGAAGGATTAATCAGTAAATAATTTCCCAAAGAAACCATTTTTATGATTATTCATTATATGCATAAACTATTCAATTTATGATAGTTATTTTACAAGTTTGTAATTATGAATTGTGATTCATAAACTAATATAGTGTATTCCATTATTTAGAAATGGATCATAGTAGAAGGAAGGAAAATTGTATCAATATACGTAATCTATGTAGGGATTTACCTCCTATTAGTGATAATTATAGTGGAGCCAGTGATTCAACTGGTGTTGAACTCCTTATAACCATATAGAGACAACTAACTCTAGTTATGAATCATAACCTTACCTGTATGGAGCCTAGTGATTCACAATGTGGAGGATAAATGATAGACCACTTCAAGATGTAGAAAACACCGAAATTGAATGGGACGACAAATCCATTTGTATATGATAAAAGGAAAAGTTCTTTAGAGAGAATATTTCATTCTTTGGAGTCTATTGAAAAGGAAAAGGTTTTCATGGACGTTTATAACCTATCAAGATATGTAGATCAATTTTTGTCATTAATATACAACAAAAAGGAGGATGAAGAAGTATAAAAAAATGAATGGAGGGAATTTAAAGAGCTCTTACAATAAAAATTCATTCCTCGTGAACATCGAGATGATGTGGAAAGACAATTTCAATGTCTGAGGAAATGGAGGATGATAATTTTGAAAAGTATGAGGAAAACATTACATGGTTAGTAAGGCATGCTACAAATTATTTACATAGCCCAAGAAGTAAGATTTATCAATTATTGGATGGGTTAAAACCATTTCTCTATCAATAATTAGTATTGCAATGCCTCTTGTAGTAGGATGATATAGTCTCACATGCTATCATGATAGGAAAGGAATTATCCAACTCTTACGACTTCAACGAAAATCATGACAAGAAGATAACTGTTAAACAATCTGAAAATTTAAATAAGGGGAATAAGGTAAAAGATTAATTTCTATCCTGAAATAATTGAGGCAAGAAACACATTCGTACATGCCTAAAGGGGAATGCAGTTTGTTACATATGTAGAGATAAAGGCCACCATGCTCATGATAGCAAGGGGAAGAAAAAGGCAGTCAATGTTCAATACTACCATTCTAATGAGATGGGGTATTCTTCAAATGAATGTCATAAGCGTCAAAGAGACTAACCTTAGAAAAGTTTAAGGGGGAAAGGCCAAGATTATGATATCACTACTGCTGTATTTGAATTTCAAAATGACATGATATTTACGATTTGACTTAACAAGGGAGTTGTTAGTCAAACCTTCTATGGGAAGTATTATACAAACTATGTGTTTTCAATTAGTTACCATTATGGAATATAAACGTGCTTTATCTACTGATATTATTTTCATACACATGACTGAATTTGATATAATCCTCAGTATGGATTGTCTTTAGGACCACGAGGCAATAAGATATTTTAATAAAAAAGAGGTTACAATTTTGGATGATTATAAGGAATAACTTATCATTAGAATAGAAATATCACCACACGATTCTCATCTAGATCCACCCAATGTAGCTATTCTAAATTACATTATAATGGAGGAATGGAGTAAAATAACTATGGGTGAGGAAAGGGATGTTCAAGTAGAGGATTTACATATTGGGAATTAATATGTTGATGTCTTTCCAAAGGATTTACCTAGATATACTCCAGAATGGGAAATTCAATTTTTGATTGACATAATTCCTGGTTCAAGGACCATATAGGAGACCCCTTTTAAAATGGAAACTTTTTAATTAGTGGAACTAATTATAGAACTATAGTATTTTAATAATAAAGGATAAATTCTCCATAGTGTTTCTCCATGGAGATCCCTGTTATTTTTTTAATAAAAATGATGGATATATGAGGTTGTGCATTGACTACAGGGAGATCAATGCTATAAAAATAATGAACAAGTATCCCCTACCTCCCATTAATGATTTATTTGATCAAATTCATGGTTCTCATTATTTTTCAAAGATCACCCTTGGATCTTGATATCATCAATTTTTCATGAGGAAGGAAGACATTCTAAATATAGTATTTCGAACTTGGTATATGAATTATGAGTTTATTGTAATGCCTTTTGGAATGACTAATACACCCTCTTTTTTAATGAATCTAATTAATATAGTTTTCAAGGAATATCTTGATTACTTTGTTGTGTTATTTATTTATGATATGTTGGTATACTGCAAAAGCTATGACGATCCTAAAAATAACATGGACACTATTTTGAAAACTCTTAGATGAAATGAATTATATGCGATTTTTGGAATGTGTGAATTCTGGTATGAAGAAGTTTATATTCATGGCCATATTATCTCTAAGTATGGAATCTCTACTGATCCTTTAAAGACATGGGAAATCCACTAATTTCCTGCACCGATGATTATAACTATGGTATGCAGTTTTATTGATTTTGCAGATTATGATCGACATTTTGTGTAGAATTTTTTCCCAATGGGCTAGAACGTCAACCAAGTTCACACGCAAAGGGGTTGTATTTGACTGGACAAATGAATTTGAAGAATATTTTGAATAATTGAATAGAAGATTAGTCAATGCTCATATCTTGACTCTACCATCATGTAATTGGTGTGATTTTTTGTTTATAGTGATGCTTCGAAGAAGGGACCCAGTTGTGTCCTAATGTAGAATGATTGAGTTATTGACTATGCATCATGGAAGAATAAAATTCATGAATAAAACTACCATACTCATGATATTGAGTTAGCAGATGTAATATTTTATTTGAAGATATGGAAACACTATATTTATGGTGAAAAATGTTATATATATACTAATCATAGGTGTTTGAAATATATTTTCTCATAGAAAAACACAACACGAGGATAAGCATATTGCTTTAACTACTCAATGATTATGATTGTACAATACACTACCACCCATGGTAGGAAAAAATGATGGAAGATACATTGTGAATAAATTATCATGGAGTTCTAAATAAGATTAGAGTTGAAAGGGATCCTATATTCTTGGATCTAGTGAAGATAGATATGGGAATAATCATGGAAGGTGAAACATCAATACATTTTCAAATGGTTTCCAAATAATAATTACAAGAATGGATAAAAAGTTATCCGAAAGATGATGAGAAGTTTCTTAAGAAAATTAAATCTGTGAATGATGGGATATTGATAGAATTCGTATTTGAAGATGGAATTTTGAAATTTGGGGAGTGGAATTGTGTTCCAAAAATACATTTTCTAAATATAGATTTCTTAGATGATGATCATAGATCCAATTTCTCAAAACATCATTTTAGCACTAAGATGTATAGATATTTTGAGGAACATTTATGGTTGGACAAAATAATGAGGGATATTGATGATTATTTTTCAAGATGTATGGTTTGTCAACAGGTGAAGGTTGGAAGACAACAACCTTGACAATTCATGCAACCTCATCGCATAACTGAGTGGAAATAGGATGATATTACAATGGTATTTTTCATGGGGATATTAAAGACTTCTAGAAGGAATTATATAATATGGGTAATTGTTGATCATCTTACCATTTCAGCACATTTTCATGCTATAATAGAATATTTTCCACTTGAATGTTTAGTAATACTATATATTAATGATGTTATAAGACATTAGGTGTAATCATAAAAATAGTTTCTGAACTTCATCCTCATTCTCCATAAAGATTCTCGAAAAGTCTCTAGAAATCCATAGATACTGAACTTATGTTGAGCATTTCTTACCACCCTGAAACTGATGGAAAATCAGAATGAATTATTCAAACCATATATGACATGTTGATATCTTCCTCAATCGACTTTCAAGGTATATGGGATTAGTATATACCTCTGGTAGAATTTTCCTATAATAATAACATCCTTTAAAGTATTAAGTTGGTAGAAAATGAAGTGTTATATGGAAAGATATGAGACACACCAACTTGTTGGGATGTTGTTTGTGAAGGAAAAACTGTAGGTCTAGAACATGTAAAGGAAATAATGGAAAAACTGAAGATTATCCAAACCCACATCAAAGCAGCTCAAAGTAAAAAAAGGGCTATACCGATATCTAAAGGAAGGATTAGGAATTTCAAGTAGGTGATCCTGTTTTTTTAAGGTATCATCATGGAAGGGTGTTATACAATTCAGTAATAATGGAAAATTATGTCCTAGGTACGTCAGACCGTTCAAATTTGTAGAACAAATTGGAGTTGTAGCTTACCGTTTGGCAATGCTACCAAGTCTTTCCAATGTTCATGATGTGTTCTATGTTTCATTATTGAAAAAATACATTCCTGAACCAACCCATGCACTCAAATATGAGGAAATAGAATTGGGAACTGATCTCTCTTATTTTGATGATAATATCACAATTATTGATACCATAGAACAATTTTTGCGAAACTGGACGACTCATCGGGTAATTGTTATTTAGAGAAACAATAAAATTGAAGAGGCAACATGAGAACCTAAGGAACCTATGATGAAGAACCACACAATTTTTTTTATGAATTAATACTTTTGAAATTACAAGGATGATATTATTTTAAGGGGGAATAATGTAACACCCAATAATCTATGGTACACTTCTCTTTGAATAATACAATAGCTTGCAATGTATGTAGGTCTGAGTTCTAGCACATCCTGGCCAATCAAACAAGCCATTTAAAACATAGTTATGAATAGTAATTCCAAATTTATGAAATATTATAAATTTTACTTTTCAAAATGGATTTCATTTTTGGATTCAGAATATCAAAATTAGCTTAGAGTGACTTTTTGTTATTTTTCTGAAATATTTCAATTCTTTATGAATAGTGAAAAACAATGCACTACTGTTTAAAACGGACTTTTTATTTAAATATATATTTTTAATTTAAATTTATTTTAATGTTAAAATAAATACATAAAATCTATATTATTTGAATATAATTCATTTGAGTCATTTTACAATAATATTAGATATAAAAAATTTTATTGAACATTTTAACGCCTTTTACCCACATTCTAGGGACATTTGTAAATTTGTATAAAACATCATTTTACCACTGCATTGAATTGAAATGAATAATTCATTCAGACAAAACTGTCATCATTAAGTGAAATGTTGTTCGATAGGATGCAAATAATTTTTGTTGAAAAGTAAGTTTTGAATTTTATTTACCACGATTAAAAGTAAATAGGGTAATTAAAGGAAAAAAATAAAATTATAATATTATAAAATTCCCCCAACACATATCTTAATTAAATTAGATAAGTATATTTAGACCAAAATAAACATTAAGATTTAAATATGATCCTTTTTATCCACTTGGATTAGATTAGGACATTTATTATATTTTATTTAAAGAATAATTAAATGATTTAAAATAAAAGTTTAATAATTAACCATTTTAAATATTGTGTTATATGTGAGAAAAATTAAATTATAAATATTAATTAGAAATATAGACATATTTATGACATTGTAGTATTTTGTTTTTAATTTTTTAAAATTATATAATTATGTATATTTATGACACAATTATGATGTACTAATTACCATATTAATGAATGATTAAAATAATTGATTTTATACATATTAAAAGAAATGTAAACTGAAACATTTCATTCCATCCACAAATTTTCTAGGTGAATATGACAATTTAGGTTTGATTTAGTGTATTTTTTAGATGTAATAACGTTCTTATGAATTAAAAAACCAAATACTAAAGAGTGTCAAAATTGACATAAATGAGTTTTTGAAACAAATATTATATTATTAAAGGATATAATATTCTTAAAAATTTAAGATTCAGCCTAATGAGTAGGATAATGTTAGATATGTCATTATTGAACAAATTTAGGTTCTCTTGGAATTTTATAGTTACTATATTAACCATGTAGTATAAAAATACAAGACGACATGGTAAAATTTAAACTTTGTAACTAAGAGTTAAATATAAAAGATATGGTTAATGTGGTGACCTAAAATGGTCTAAAACCTCTCGTTTGAGAGGTATTAGACCCATACACACCTTATCATTGAAATAAATCCATTTAGAGATATTATAAATCCAAAATAATTTTATAATAAGGTAATATTTCAAGCTTTTCCTAAAGTACCCCTCAACTCCCTTATAAAAGGTCACTTCCCCTTCTCTTAACTTTACACCTCCAATGTTATTTGGATTGAAATAAATCAGCCCAAATATACTTTCAATTAACCTCACATAAACTTATAGGCCTTATTTTTATCATAAATCCAACATAAGGATCCCTTCTATTCAAATAAAAATTAAAAACCTAAAGTAGTGGAAATTGTTTCATCACCTATTTCAAAGTCCTTTTCTTCTTCCAGTAACTCTTTCATTGTCGTTTCCATACCAAAATAATAACTCCATAACCTTGTACATAATTTGATGTTATTATAAATATGGTTCAAACATATTCATTACTCTATCCCTCATATTAATGACATGGTCATCATACGTGTGTACGTATGGCTTACCGTCTCCACATCGTGGTGTTGTTTTTATTCAACACTTTATTATTAGGATTGGTATAATAATGATGTATAACTGATTTAAATAATAAATATAACATGTTTATGATTATTTATATATAATATTAATTCTTATCAAATACAATTTCACCATCAATATATTGATATTGTTTTTTGTGCGTATTTATGGCCTACCGTCTTCACGACGCAATGAGATTTCATTCCCCATCGTAACCATTCAAGAATTATTTTCATTTAATGATTAAAAAATAATGTTTAGGAACTTAATATCATTATGTAAAGGAATAAAAAATATTATATCTATAACAAACCGGACTTACATAAAAAACATATAAAGGAAAACGAATTAGTAACACCCGAAACAATGATAATACTGAAATATTCTTAAAAGAGAAATATAAAATTATCATATATGATAGAATATTTTAGTATATGGTTCTTGTAAAATTTAATAAAAAATATTTAACTTTTATACAAGAGGTTAACATACCCTCTACTAAGTAAAATTACAAGGTAATGGTTAAATTTATAATCTCTTTATTATTTGAGGTTATTTACACGTATGTATCTACTGGGACTTCTTTATCATCCGTATTTGTGTTTCGTAAAAATGAACTTCAAAACCTTTTTCAAAAATCCATGACTATGTGTTAAATTCATTTATACACTTGCCTCACTTTTTTGTAAATTTTTTTGAAAGGAATATTTCTGTCATTTTTGAAACATGGTCATTTAGGGCTTTTTCGAAAATTTAGGAAAGAATGTTTTTTAACTTATACATAGGGTGGGACTATTATCTGCCGTTATAAGAACACTGAAGCTTATATCAAAATCTTATTTGAATAATTTCAAAATAAATGTTTTATTTTGTAATTATGATACTTTTAAATGATTTCAATGTATAAAGAGATATTTCTCTCAAATAGTTATCATATTTATTTCATTTATATCAACATCTATTGTTGGATTTTATGTTTAATATAAGTTGATTTATAATGATACAATATTTCATATTTTATTGAATGTTTTATGATATGTTTGAATTTTTATGTTCTATTTTTATGATATTCATGGTTTATGGTTAAATAATTAACATTTCATATGATAGTTTAATACTAGTTTTTATGTTATGTTTAACTATTTTCACATGAGGAATGCATTAGTTGTAGTAAGTGACGGGTGGGGCCCACTATAGCCCCTCGATGGATCGGCATGAACCATGATATAAACTAGTTTCTTGGGACAAGGCCTTGACAAAATATTTTTTTAGACTTAGCATGAGGCCTTGATTATTTGGTTATGATATCCGACATTATGCATTCAATAATTATGAGATTAGTTGTTGATTTTACCTGTGATTATTCAACTATTAGAATATCCTTGTTAACAAGTAAATTTTATTATTTGATTTATCTTTTCCATTATATTCTGATGTCTAAGTTTAAAATTCTCGTCTTTTAGTCTTATAGATTGGCTTAAATATTTATGCTTATTTATGATAGTTTCCTCTATATTGTTATTCTTACTTAGCATCTAAGCTCACCCCTTTCTTATGTTTTATTTTTCCCAGGATGCAAAGAAGTATTTTATGACTGACCTACGAGGATACAATAATGGGTATGAGTGTGTTCAAAGGAATTTTTTTATTTAATAATGTAATGTAAAACATATGAATGTATCTAGTACATCCAAAGGTACTAAAATGATTGGTCTTTCTGGACATGATATCTTGTGATCATGCCAATGTAATGTAATAATTCACCGACTTTAGGTAACTGGGGTTGGGGTGTTACAAAATATGTATGATATTCATATCATGGTTATCATTATAGATATTATTTAACTACAATCAATTTAAAAGTAATAAAAATATAAAATCAAAACATTCATGAAAAACAATGAAGTTATTGCCCTAAATTTGACTTTAACAATGAAATGATAATAATTGGGTCATAAATGGTCATTAGTAAATAATATATTATATGATGTATATAATTATTATTATTATATATTATATTAATAATAAAACAGTATTTAGTATATAAGAATTTTTGATGTGTGTGATGTAATTCAAGTCTTATGGTTAGGGATTTCCATCACACTTCTATTTTCTGTGAGTCACATGCCATATTCATTACGTGTTTATTTTATGTGGATTTTATACTACACATGAATTAATTTTATAATTATTATCCATTAAATTAGAGTTATTTACAAATCCATTTTGATATATATTTTTCATGTGGTTTACAGTCTAAGAGTTACCAATGTGGTAAGGGTTTTATGATAAAATCTTTTCATTTATCAAGATTTGGCATATTAATTCTTATGATAATGAAATATCAGGATCCATATACAATTAAAATCATTATAGTTCAAATAATATGGGTATGAAATGATAATACATTGTTTACATTCCTTTTACTCTATTAATATAATCAATATTTCGAATTTCTTTTAAGGAAAGTCCTATTTGATTCTCTTTTTAGAAGAAATCCGTTTTCCAAAACCATGTTTTCTAAAAATGACTTATAAAATATTATTAAATTTATAATATTATTTATTAAACTAATTTTTACCCATGTTTTAGTTCTTACAAATTTTTTGGAAAAAAATATTCACATTATTTTCCTATCAATGACAGTTTGGACTTTACTGAAAATATGAACGGTATATTTTATTAACATGTTCGACATAAAAATAATTTTCCATAAATAGAACCATTATTTTCATTGAATATTTGTTTATACGTTTTTAGTTAATTTTTAAATAAAATTATTTTCAATTTTTTTTTTAAATTCTTGAAAAGTTCATTTCAAAGAGAAAAATATATTTTCCTCAAACTTTTTTTTGAATGATTTGTAAAGATTACATTAATATTTTAAAATTTTTCATTAAAGAATTTTATTTTGAAAAGGATTTATGGTTTAAAATGTGTTTTATAGTGGAAGGCTATATTCCTAATAAAATGTAAAAAGTGATCTTTCAAAATAATTTTCTATCTAATATGAAATCCATTTATGTTATTTATTATTTTTTAGGGATACTATTAATTGAAAACATCCTTATTATTTTTATGGAGTGTTAATTTTAATATTTATAAATAATTTATAAAACCCATATATTTTAAATGGATTTTTATATTGTAGAATGATGAAATGTTTACGAAATCTCTTTTCTTTACACGGGTTATTATGTGACGATATTATAAATTTTTTATTATATTGAAGAACACATAATTAATGATTTAATTTTGATATTTATGGGAACTATATATACATAAAATTCATTAGGTAAATCTTTATATCTAGTGAGATAGAAATGTTAAACAAGTTGGTGGTCTTGATCCACTATCGGAAATAGGTGCGTCCAAATCCACTGCTGGAAACAAGTGTGTATTAATCTAGAATGGGAAATAAGTGATAGGTTTGGATCCACTATTTTGATGGGCTTGGTATGAATAATAAATTATTTATATATATTTATGATGCTTCCATTCTTTTATTAATTTATATTTTGGATAATGATTGATTGTTGATGATTTTATACTCTTACCGGACTTATTTCATGAAATTACAATGTTTTATGCCATGAATCATGATTATGATCTATGAAAGGTTGGGTATAAACTTCTTATATTGTGTTACTTATCAAATAACCTTAAAATTTGATTATGAATTCATATTATTAAATATTAATACCCCCCATGTTTACCCTTACTGATTATATGTGCTCATCATTTTTTATATTTCCTTCCCCATGTCATGATTAAATGTTTAGGTAGGGTGATTCTATGAAGAGTACTATATGTGAATATATTTTTGGATGATATCAATGATATTTCATGAAATAAGAATATTGTGTCACTAGTCACGAAATACAATAAACCATTTCAGTCCTTGAACATGTGTTTCTGAAATTTATTGAATATTCATAACAAACAAGATGTGAGGTTTATGTATAAAATATTTAGTCACTATTATTGGGATCATTCGAAAGGTTTAGTCAATAATTAGAAATTAGTATTATAAAATATTTGTTAATATCCCTTGGGATTTTCCTAAGTATATGTCTAGGGATATTTATAGGGACATCTCAATGAAAAATTCTAAAGATAAATCTAATTATAGGAAAATATCCATTAATTGTGGTGTTGGATAGATTAAGGGGAATCTAAGAAATTACTTCCCTATATAGAAACTACAAGTGTTTTTGAATCTGAAATAGATATACCTTGGTGTAAAAGCTATAAAGAGGGAAAATTTAGATGGACACAATCTTCACCTGGTGCATGAAAATGGGCCTTGATCCACACATGGTTTGACTCTCTTTGGAATTATAATTTGGAAATTCAAGAAATCATTAAAACCAATCATTAAGGATTTAAATAATGACTATAAATTAACTTGTATAAGCCTATGGTTTCATAAATTTAAAATAAAGTGTCATGACTTAAACATCCAATAAATAGGTTTCCATGATTACATGGTTTTACACAATGATTAATGTTTATAACAATATGATTTTTGGTGTTAGGGAATGGGTGGAACCCAAAGGATCAATGTTGATGCTGAAGGAAATAAAAAGTACAATGATTTTACTCTTGGGAAAACAAATTTTATGGGACCTGTGATGAAAAATGATGTTTCTATAATCACAAAAGTTTCTCTAGATATCAATCATACTGATCATCCGACCATGCAAAGGAAGAAACAATGTTATTTTGAGTCCTTTTTGAGGAAACATTATCCTTAATTTACTATTTGTACTAGTGAAATATTTTTTGAGAAAGGGATCAATACCAGGGAAAATATATATTCTATTATTCAGTGTCTAGAGCATGAGAAATCAATTTTTTATTTTTATCATTTTAATGTAAAATAAGTTCTATGGTGGAATCTTTTTAAGAATGTAATTGAATTATAAAAAATTGAATATATGGAATTTGAAGAGTTTTAGGGGTTATATCTCTATAATTAATTACCTCATATTTTATGAAAAAATTGAGAATTAACTATTTTATCATAATAAAAAAGGATAATGAATATATTTGTACCTATGAATGTAATTTTACATTACTTGCAAGGTATGCTTCTGGTTTAATCATGATCCCTGAAAAAATGATCAATTCTTTGGTGGCATAAAACCATGTCTTTGAAAGGCCATAGGTATAATAGATATTGGTAGATATAAAGAATTTATTTGATCTACATAAAAGGTATAAATGTAAATTGGATATTCCCATGATTACATTGGGTTTTAAAAGAAAATGAAGATAAAGTTTCATGAAAAATAAAATGGTGGAAATAAATTACAATAATATGAATGCCAGAAATTATGAAAGAAACATCAATGGAATTTCATGAATTGATTTGGGAGGTGAATTAAATTCGAAAAGTCATGTCATATATCCAATGAATGTCAAAATTTGATTATTGGGTTAGTTAATTCAATGGATGGGAAAAGGACGCCCACTAATGCATCACCCACACTCTTGTGGTTCATGTGTTAGGAGTTTGTTCATTATGAAGATCAATAATACAATTCAAGGGTTAAAATAGGTGATAACATAAAAAAATATCTAGAGACAAATAAAAAAGGTAATTGTTATAAAAAAAATGGTTGAAGTGAATCATGATAATTATAGAAAAACATTTGCACCACACATTATTGGGGAATTCTAGGTTTCATTTTTTGTGAATGAGCCATACAAAAAATCTTATTTCTATTCCGTCTGGGAAATTTATTGTGATTATATACCTCTATATAAATTTTTACATAATGAAATAAAACATGATATTTAATTGGTGTATGTATGAAATCATGATTCCAATGAAAATATTTTTGTATAATATAAGAGATTATAAAAGGAATAAAAGATGAGTTAACATTTGGAAGTGTATATTCCTTCAAGTAATATTAAATAAAGAGTTATGGATACCATAAAAGGTATATGAGTATAATGTTGATCATAAATTCATATTCATTGATATCCTTTTTAAGGATTTATCTGAAATGAGTTTTTCAATATTAATTATTGTTTAAGAGATATTTATAGAAATACAATCCTTTTCTTTTGAATATGTTTTTCTGATAAATTTATTTATAGAGGAATACCTTTACACTAGGAGGAAGTATAATTTATAGTACTCTTAACCTTTAGGGTTTATCTTATATTTTATGTTGAGGTAATTATGGTTTGTTTTCGATCACCTTAAAATTACAACACACTCTCATTATATATTAGAATATTTCTCCATGTATCATATTTCTAGAATATACATTAGGGGAGTGGAAAGGTTTTATGGTGTACCAAATTCAATTGTATCTGATAAGGATATAAAGTTTAACTCAATGTTTTTGTGAAGTATTTAGTAAGATCTTGATTTTGAGTTGAGTTTCATCACTGTGTATCATGCTCAAATAGATGGTCAGCTTGATAGTACAATTCAATACCTAGAGGTAATGCAAAAATATTTTTTTTATGGATTTGAAAGGTGTTTGGGATAAAAAAAATTTAGTCAAGTCTTCATGCAATAATTGATTTCACCCAAACATTCTGATAAATCCTTATCAATCCCTTTATTGAATAGAGTAAAACTTCTGTATACAAAAATTAAGTTTCAAAAATATTATCTCTAGTACCTGATCAAGTTGATGACATGAACTAAAAGGTCTGATATATTCATCAACATGTAAGGAAAACCAAAATTTGAAAAAATATGTTATGACGATAATCATTGATAGGATATATAATTCGATGTTTGAGAGGTGGTATTTCTAAAAATAAATTCTATCGAAGAATGGTGTGAAAACTAAGACCTAGGTATATTATTCCCTATGAAATACATGATTGTCTTGGGATATTATCTTATATTTTGGCACTTCCAATGAACCTATATCATGTTTATGATGTGTTCTATATACCTCCCCTAAGAAAAGAAATTTAAAATTATTTCACATCTATTGAACATATATGAAAACCGACTAGTGTATCATAATTTTTATATAAGAACTACCAGCTTAGTTCATCAATTATAAACAGAGAGTTCTGTACAATAAGACCACTCACTTGGTAAACGTTTTTTCGAAAAAAAACAGCATAAAAAATATATGTGAGATCCTAAAGATGTACTGAGTAAAAATTAACCCCATTTTTTAGTGAAGTTATGAATTTTTATGTTGAAATTAATTTAAATAGGCATATATTGTAACATGACAAGATTTGGTGAAATATTTTATATTGAATAAATATGATCATTATGAAACTTTTTCCCCCATAAAAAATCAATTTTAGGTTTCATTTGGAAAACACTATGTTTAACTTGTATTAACTGAAAAAGTGTGTTTATCTTGTTGTACATTCCACAATTTTTTTATATTGTGTTACATGAAACATTGTGTTTATCCTATGTTATAGTCAACAATGATATTTAATGAAACATTACATTTACTAATATTTTATTAATTAATATGACAGTTATCCCCAAGCCAATAGAATCAAGAGTATGAATGTGATTAACTATGTTGTAGAAATGTATGGTTTGCACATTTATATATAATTAATTACTTAGGGACCAATTTATTTTAAATTAAAATAAATACCATTTTAAAATAATGGGAATCTATTACTGGAAAACACTTTTTATGCACCAAACCTGTTTTATCTGAATAAATTAAATAAATAACTTTTAGTGATTTATTTTGATTGAATTTATATATTATATATTCAACCAAATTTTTAACATTAATTGTAGGTTTTTTGTATACAAGAGATAAGAATAAATCCAATTTTTCTAATAAAAATAATATTTGTTGGAAAATATTTTTTTACGTTTAGAGAGGTTTTTAAATTTTTTTTTAAAATATATATGTTTCAGGAAAAATGAAACTATTTTTTGAAATCATCATCTAAAATTTTTGTTATGGTGATTTTTTGAGAATTTTTTATGTAGATAAGTATTTTTATTTATAGTGAAAAATACCAGTTTTATTAGGATTATTATTTTTTAAATGTATTTAAAAGCATTAAAAAAATTTAATATTGTTTTAATGGTAAAATTTATGCAATTATATATCTAATAATATTATACAATTTATTTTAATGAATTTTATAATTAATTTTTCAATAAAAACTTTTTAAACTTTTGAGTAGTTTCACTTTGGAAAACCGTTTCATCATCATGTTTTTGAGATTAATTACAAATTTATTTTTCCACTTCAATGAAAGAAATTTATAAAATTTTTTTCAATATTTAAAGTAAAAATAATATATAATATCTTATAAGTTCAAGTGAATTATTCACCATAATAAATAGTAAAAAATTAAAAAATTAATTACCATGTTAATGTAAAAATGAGTTTATCAGGGGTAAAACTAAAAATATATTTTTTAAAACTGATCTAAATGATATAAATACCCATTAGATATAAATATATTTAAATAATATCTTATAGGTGCTATAATTCTCCTTTTTAGATCATTAGTTCATGTGAAAAATCTGTGTAAACCTTTTCCTTTTATAATATTACAAGTGTGCCACTCATGTAACATATAAAAGGACACCCTCTATCCTCTCCTCTTCACACTTCAGAAATAGTTTGGTTTTATACAAAACTACCCAAATCATATAATAAATTGTCGAATCTATTATTATAGTTCTTATTTTTCTAATAAATATAACCTATGATTCCTTTTAGTGAATACGAAAAGAAATATTACGAATATGAGGCAACATCCCAAAAAAAGCATTTTATTTTATTAATCCATCCACCTCATTTAATTGTTTCAAAACAATTTTTTTATAACAATTTTTTTCTATTATATATATTTTTATCATATATATTAATGTAATAATTTAAATAATTCTCCTCTTCCGTCAACTATGTTATGAAATCATAATTCTTGGGTAAGGCACACTTCTGCATCGTGAACTGATGTTTTCATCCATCACCACCTCTTATAGATGAATATAATGATCTATTTGCTATTGATATATGATATTTTTGATATTATAATCATTATTTAGTCATCAAATCAAACTTTCTTTCTTACACTCCATTCTATGGGAATAAGATAACGCCATTCATCATTACGGTGAACTACCACCTTTTGAAGTGACATGATTTTTTCAAGCTTTACATAGAAGGTGCTAAAGACTAGTCTAATGAAAATTTGTTTTATATATTTAATAAATTTTTTTATGTAATGTTTATAAATTTTTTATAATTCTTTAATTCATTCTATCGGTAAAACTGAAACAACGGTAATGGATATGTACGACCTACTATCTCAATGAATAATGTATTTCACTTTTATGACTATCTTTTTTAGATCACTATAAATAAATATATAATGAATATATATGATATTTTAATCGTGGTTAAAATTATATATATTAATTTTCCATGATCCATTTTGATGACTGAAAATAACAAACCAAAACATACACAAAAAACAAAGCAGTTATTGCCCTAAATGTGACGGTAACATAAAATATCTAATACAAAGGAAGTAAAATGTCATAAGTAAATTGTATATGATATGATATATATCTATATGGTTACATAATATTTGTATAATACATTTATTTTTAATTTATTGTATGTTTAAACATGTGTTAATAAATTCAATACTTATGGTAGGGGATTTCTATCTCACTTTTATTTACTATGAGACACATTCCATATTCACCACATGTTTCTTTTAGGTGGTGTACATACTATCAATGAATTTAATTTATAATGATTATCCAAAAAATAAATTTTATTTATATATCCATTATAGAATCTAACATTAATGGAATAAATGGTGAAAATTTAACCACAATTTTCGAATGTTAAAAAGGGTATATTCCTAATGAAATATTTCAACTGATCCATCCAAATCATTTTTCTTCTATGATGACTGTTTAAATCAAAAAAACACATCCCCAAAATTTGTCAATTTCTCCCATAAATGATCAAAGAGCGTATCCCTTTTCGTAAGCTTCAATTTGATATTTTGTAGAGCCAGAATAGAGTTACGGATTAGGAGTTATAGAAATTTGAATTTGGGATGGAAAATAGGATCACGAAGCCCATTCATGAAGCTCCCTCCACGATCACGGAGCGAGGGAACTTTACCAGAGCCCACAGAGCCCCTCACTAGCGCAAAGCTCCTCCTTCATGAACCCACCTTGGAGAAAAGAGGTGGGATGCTCCGTGAACCGCTTTGACATTAACAAACCCATCATGGAGTAAGGTGGCAGGATGCTCCTCGAAACCCTTTTATGTTCATAGACCCACCGCAGAGCGAGGGGGAATGATGCTTCACGAATTTTATTGACGTTCGTGATCCACCGCGGAGCGATCTTTGGCTTCATTCCAAGAGAGTCTGCTTCGCGGCACCTCCATTTTCTATAAATACACTGCTCACCCACCTTCATTGTGACGGTCAACCTACCCCTTCGGTGGACGATATCCCATTTCGCGGAGCTCCACTTTCCATAAAAAAGAAGCTTTGTAAGTCCATTCTCCGAGAGTATCTTCCTTCTCTGTGAGTCCGTACTCCGTGATTAGATTCCTTCGTGAAGCTGCTCTATGAGTTCATGCTCCACGAGGAGCTTCCTTCACGATGATGTTCCACGAGTCCATGATCTACGAGAAACATTCCTTCGCAAGACTACTTTGTGAGTCCATGCTCCACGAGCACCTTTCCTTCATGAAGATGCTTCACGAGACCCCATGCTCCATAAGCCCTCTTTGATCCACAAAGCTACTTCGCAAAGACCTATACTTTATGAGGCTATTACTTTCACGCAGACCTATTCATACTAGGGGGCACAGTGCCAGCAACCCCACTTTTGGGGTCAATGGTGGGCTGCGGTCCTAGCCCTCCAGGCCAGTCCCTTCGCTACCATCACTGACCCCCATGAAAAATAGAGAGTCGCACCGCGAACCTTTCAGGACAGGATGTTAGCACTTTCCATTTTTCCCTTATGCACAACCCCTTCCACATGTGGAATACCATGCTTTGTGATACTCCTCTAAACACCATTATAACACCATGAGTTGACATATTCCTCTTGGTTCATTTCCGATGTCATGAGTTGAGATTCTCATAATCAATTCCCCGAGTTCCTTGAGAAGAACCATTCATCAAGTAACTCATCCAAACCCTATCACTTGGATCCAATTCTAGGTTGAATCAGAAATGACCTCTCTTGCCTAAGTCGCACCACCATCCATTGCTAGGCACCTTATGCCTAACAGTCCTATCTACATGACTATAAACTGTAGTATACCCTACCTTCCAAACATAGGATGCATCTTTCTCTATATGAGAGATTCCTTATGCTCCAAGATAAGATGACAACAATCTTATATGCAAGACTATAAACTACAGTACACCCTATGTTACAAACATAGGATGCCTCTTACTCTATACAAGAGATGCATTATACTCCAAGTGTAAGGTTCCAATAGTTCTCTCTACATGACTATAAACTGTATTACAACCTATATGAAAAATATAGTATGCCTCTTACTCTAAATAAGAGATACCTTATGCACCATGCATGAGATTCCAATAGTCTTTTCTAATTGACTCTAAACTGCTGTACACAGTATATGACATATATAGGATGCCTCTTACTCCAAATAAAAAAATCCTTATGTGCCATGCATGATATTCCAATAGTCCTTTCTACATGACTCTAAAAAATAGTACACCATGTGTGAAAAACATAATATTACTCATTATCTAATCAAGATATTCCTTATGATCCAAGCATAAGATGCCTAATGCCATTATTACAGTGGTGTAATTTCAAGAGTGGTGGAATCCGTTCAAACATTCTATCACTCCACTACACACTTTGAATGTAATTCATTCATATTTTCATCCACTTACATTTCTGAAGGGACCCCCTAACAGCATGGTCCCATGCCGCATCGGTTCACATACCATCCTGGGCCAACCCCTTTAAGGCTTTGAACTACACATCGAGTCAGGTCCCGTGTTTCGAACATAGTCAGCTATCAACCCTCAATTGTTTGTCCCCATTTCAGGCTAACGCAATATGGATATTGTGTTTAGATCATGTTCAATAGTTATCCTCCATTTCCACGCCACAATAATTACATTCCAAATGGCAGGAATGGGATTCACACTTTTAATATCCCTTTTTCGGACTGATTCCAACTCCCTTAGCATTATCCCTCCTGTTCTCTAGTGCATAGGTGAAGGCCTCAACCCACCACTGAGTTGTGATAACCTCATGGCCAGACATGAGGATGACCCCCCTGAGTAGCTTCCTTCCATATTCCCAGTCCACCACTGATGCTCTATAGAAGCACTCAAACAGTTTCCTTGCGTAAGCCCCATCCACCATTGCCACCTCGTAGCGGCACCCGAGAAGCTTCCATGCGTAAGCCCGATTCACCATTTCCACTCCATAGTGGCACTCGTGCAGCTCCCTTGCGTATTCCCCTTTATCCATTTCCTCTCCATAGTGGATCTTGAGAAACATCCTTGCATAATCCCCATTCACTATTGACTTTCTATAGCGGCACCTGGTCCTTCAACATGGAGTAAGTCCCAATATCCATCTCCCTTGGCAGCTAAACACGCGTAAGACCCTATTTCCTCTTTGGGATGTGGACCAGGCCTAAGCCCCTATGTCCTTTTTGGGTCACTAACTACATGTCATCCCCACTCCACTTCCAATGGATTCACCATACACAATGTGATCATCAGGCCTTTTCTGCCTCTTGTTTCTCACATCAAGAACGACTCACGTGGGCTTAGGGTAAGCGTCGACCATGACATCCTCCCTAGACAGCCTAGAGTGTAAGCCCCAAACACCATCCTGAACTATGAGGACTTTGATCCTTGTCAAGGTATGGTACATAGGAAGCCTCCCTAAGGTTCAATCCCAGCATCCATTGGTCCCGACCTTCTCCACGTCGGTTCACAAAACACTCCCTCCTAAACTACGAGGACTTTAATTATTTCCAAGGCAAGGTATGTAGAATGATTCTGTGAGTTTCAATCCCATCATCCATTTGTTAAAACCATATTCACGTTGGATCCCGCTCATCCCCAACTATGCGGACTTTGATCCTATCGAAGGCATGGTACATAGGAATCCTCCCTGAGGTTCAACCCCAACAACCATTGCTTTCGGCCCACTTCACGTCAGACCACCTTCATCCCGAATGACGTTAAACTGAATTCCACTTTTTCGTCTTGCACGGCGTTAAACTACATCCTCCTTACAGTGGTAAGCAATTGTGGTCCCATCCAGTGGTAAGAAATTGTGACCCCATCCACCAATAAGCCGTTGTGCCCCCAATCGACGGTATGCTGTTGATGTCCTAAATCGACGGTAATCCGTCTTCAGATGAACTATGAGGACTTTGATTTCCTACCACAGGGATACGAAAGAAGCCTCCCTGAGTTTTAGGCCCATAAATCAAGTTTCATCTTGATCTCTCCCTTGAGCATATGTGTTTCAGGACGGTAATGACCCAACCCAATGGATCCGCATCTTTCTGGTCTGATCCATGTGTCCATTCTCACTAGCCACCTCCTCCGGTGTCCCATCATCCCACCAAACTACGCAGACAATGATTCCCTACCACGGGGATACGTAGGAAGTATCACCAATTACCAATTCCAACATTATCGTCACCTCCACGATAGTCCCATCTCATTCCCCCTCCACTTCATTCAACTCCCCACAATCAATCCCGATTCTTACCTGGGCCGCCACATCCCTAGAGATCATGCCATTCATCCCAGCACCACTCCTTACGGCACCCTGACAGCTAAACTTTCATATTTCCTACAACATCTGTAACCATCCAACCAAGAGTATCCCTATTTATATGGGCCTCTATCCATGAGTAAGCCCCGGCAGGCATCCGGGTTGTGGTCTTCTATGTACACTTTGTTTTATCACCATTTCGAACTACGTGGGTTTTGATACCAATCATCTACATAGGGTATGTAGGAAACCTCCCTGAGGATCAATCCCAGCTAATGGTAAACATTGGTGTTCCCCCATTCGGGGGTGCACACTCCCTGATCCACCCTCAGTGGTGTCCAAATCAACCTTCATTGTGTGAAATCATCCCTTTATGGGACACACCACCTTGGGTCTACTATTATGGAGTGTTCTGATCCATCCACTTGGTAAAACTTATAGGAGATCTCTCCTAGCGATGTACCAATCTGATCCATCTCTATGGGTCATTATTATCACCCTCATTTTGTCTCCGCAAGACGTTAAACTCATAGCATACCTCATGTTAAACATGAGATGACTGAGGAAAACCTCGGAAGACATGACTTTGTCATAACCGTCTCTACTGGAGATTAAACTCGCAACATTCACCATGAAAAACATGGAAATCAGAGGAAAACCTTTGAGGCATGCCTCTGACATAAGATACCCTGCGACTGATGTGGGATGCCTCGAGTTTTGTGCACTTGAGAGGCCCTCTTATGAGGATGAATACAGATTCCCCAATGTCTATGCATCTAGAGATTCCTCGACATGCCTGATGTTGTCGTCTACTCAGATCAAAGGTTGATACAATGTCAAGTCCTTGTGGAATGTCCTGAATGAAGTAGTGTAATTAAAGGGCATCGACAAAGATATGGAACTGGGAATGAGATTCAAGAACCATGGCTTAATCTTTAAGGGAGACCCAGAGTAGTTACATGTTTCGAGGAGTAATCCACATAAGGAAGAACTGACATCCCATCATCTCTTTTCGATCAAGGAGGAGACGTCCCTGAATAAAGAATGAATGCCACCCTCCTTTGGAAAGAGAGAATGCAGAGCCACAACTGTGCGTCCTCTACAGACAGATGCGCGCGCCCTGACAAAAGCATCGGAAACAATGACATAATTTTATGTTACTAAATGTTTATGAGGGAAAATATTAAATGATATGATCTTTATTAATCCTCTAAATGAATAAATTTTATGTTGAAAAAAATTGTATAAAACCCATTAATTTTTCAAGGGTTATGCTATGGTGTTTTGGTGAAATGATTATGAAACCCGTATTCATTTCATAGGTTATGATGAAAAGATTTGATGAGTGTTTTATGATATTGTGGGACACATAATTATAATTTTCATTTAGAGATGTCTGGGACTTATATCTCCTACAAAATAATTGGGTAAGACATTATATCTCATTAAATAATAATGTAAAACAAGTTTATGGGCCTGATCCACTATGGGACATAGGTGCATCTTAATCCACTATGGGAAACATGTGTGTCATAATCTATCATAGAAAACTGATGATTTGTCCAGATCAAATATATTGATGGTATTGTTAGTTAAACATTAAATATGAAATGGTTTATATATATTTATTATAGAAGAACACTTTTAAAAAATGATATTGTAGTAAAAGGTTGATTTAAGATAATTTTTCACTATTATGGACTATATTTTCTGAAAAGATAATGGTTTATAATCTAACTCATTTTTGTGATTTGTAAATTTTATTTTATGAAATTCCAAAATTCTGTACAATATCACCTACCCATATTCTAATTTTATTATTTTATATGACCATAGATAGATATATATATATATTTTACACTTACTAAGCATCTTAGATAACCCTCTTTTATATTTCCTTCAGAAGTTTACAAATAATGTTTTTGGAAGGATTTTACTAGAAGGATTATTATATGAGATGATCTTTTTTTTGAGTTTTCTTTGATCTTTCATGAAATAAGAAGATTGAATTTCTAGTATATAAAGATAGTAAATTATTTCCTTCCATCACCATGTTCTTATGAAATGTATTGAATATTTTTCTAAAAACAGATCATATTAATGTATAAATTCTGGGGTCGCTATAAACTAACCTTTGAGATCCCGCCAATAATTTGAGGTGGGTGTATCTACCACCATATATGAGATCATAAATGTAAATCATTGGATGGAAGAGTATCATTGGTCTATAATGATGGGTTACTCCATTATTAAGTAAGATCAATATATGTATAACTCATTTATGAAATAAGAATATTAATTTAATTTCTGGAATTACAGGGTGATTAAAGGGATAGACTACAATATATCCACCAATAATCTTGGATAACCAGCCAATTATCATTGATTTAAGTAGGTAGCTAGGAGAATTCATCCCTATCATACTTCTAATGTATATTCTAAAGTTGAAAATCAAAATAAATCCAATATCATTCGATAGGTAAAATATTGAAAATGGATTGATTGCATCACCCCATTGAGAAAACAAATGGTAAAATTTGGGTCAACATTGATTTCAAGGATCTCAATTGACATTTTCTAGAAGACGATATCTCATTTATGATTATGAAACAAATCATTGAATCAATCATAGCCTTATTGGGTTATTCCATTATAATTGGGTACTTGGGGTACAATTATATAAGGATTTCCCTAAGGATGAGGGAGCCACCGATTTTAGAGCACCCAAGGGTATATTTTACTACCGGGTATTTCCCTTTAGTTTAAAAATGTAAGAACCACTAAACTATGTTTCATGTATCACATACTAATACCCTTTATTAAATGATTTGTTTAATTACATTTTAATTAATTGGTGGTTAGGAATTGATAGATTTTTGATCATATTACAGGCCACCAGTCGATTTTCTGTGAAATACTACATCATATCCTTAAAATAAATCATATGAAGTGTGATTTTATTGTAATTATAGGGGAAATCCTTTATTTTGTCGAATGATTCCATGAAATTTCAGCCAATCTTGAGAATATTGTTGAGATATTTGCAAGGATACATCTGTATAACCTTAATGATTTGAGAGAGAGTCAATGAAATATTACATACATTTGGTGTTTCATAGATAACCTATCCCAAAATACCATGATATCATAATGATTGGGAATAAGGGAGTAACTTATCAATATAATGTAGATTTAAAAGAAGTATTCTAAAACCTCAAGAGATATATGATGCACCCAAAAATTTTCATTCCACTATTATAAGGGAAGAATATTAACCTACATGTGGATGTTATAGAGTGATCACTTAGTGAAATTATCACACAAAAAATAATAAGGGAATGGATGTAGTATCTGATATCTGAACAAAAAAATTGCAGATTCCAAGATCTAATATTGTTATGTCCATAAAACCTTTCTCAAAAAAATTTACGTGGTATATAATATGAGGTACTAAATGCATCACCATGAGGTTATCTTAGTAACTTATATTAATAAGCTCAAGAACATCATTAACATCCCCATGTTGACCATGTATCTATCCTGATTGGAAGTTATCTCGAGAAAATAATATATAAAAATGTCATAAGAAAATGTGACCAATGAGAGTATGATATCCGATTTCCTCACATAATATCCTACCCCAGAGAGCATGCTAATTAATACAAAGTTTTCAGATGATGTGTTTTTTATTCCCATGAAACTCACAAAATAGGGGTGATGTATTTTGATAGAGTCGCTCTACATTTGACCATGAAAAGAATGAAAATACTATATCTCAATATTACTAGTTTGGATATTTTATTTATCTCCCCAAATATGTAAATTTTACCATATTCATTAAAATAATCTAAACACTATATCATTAATGAGGCAGACTACCAAGCTCTTGTCATGGGTCCAGTATAGGACCTGCTATTGTAGATAACATATATGAATATTAAGGAAAATTAATAACTCGTAATTGAATAGATTAAAAATGAATATTCTAGCATGAAAGATGAATTGGATCCTTTCATCGGTTATTTTAGGGGAATGATAGATGAATTATACTTTTATTTGATGTTGAATCTTGTCCACCACTCATAGAATACTTGTGATGATGCACTAGCCAATGCATCCACAAACCAAGACAACCTTAACCTGGATGAAAAATTCTTCCACATTGCTCCTTGAAGGGTATTTAACCCAGTCATCATCTGTGACATGGATGAAATAAATTATATTAGTATTATCCTAAGTAACAATGAGATAACATCCCCATCAATTGACATTATAACTGGATGATGATCCCCATAATGAATTTACTAAAAAACAGGGTCCTTATATTGGACTAAGACAAAAAGGTATGGATCTTAATTCAAGGTACAAAATTCACCCCCTGTTCCAACCAAAATAAAGGATAGTTGTTTACAAATTGGGTTTCGATAGATTCCTTCTCAGATAAAGTAAATAAACAGAGGCTCTCATTGAAATGAAAATGAAATAATATGTATAATTAACCAGGAATTTTTATTCAAATCAAATACATTCCCATTTCATATATCCTCCTCTAATGTGGATGTCTACTACCATAAACTCATGTACATTCATCATATAAGGAATTGATGTCTTCTGTCTATATCCCCTATCCATAACCATGATGTTTAAACATATCCTTACTTTCAAAATAAATTATCCAATTGGTTCAAGGGTATAACCCTTAAATAATTCAAGAAAAATAACAACATCAACATCATTATATCTATTTTTTTCTTGATTTAGTGTATTGTATTCAATATTGATGAAAAATGGGACAAAATTTATTCATATGATATTAAAAAGATTTATATAGAGTATAATATCAAATCTAACCTGTAAATCCACAATCACATAGTGTAAAATGAAAAAATATAGGCTTTTAATAATACACTATCAATTATAATCCCTAAAATAGTAGATAAAGACCTAGAACTGAACAATAAAAATTCCACCCTTCTAAGATGACCTATCATACCACTATACATAATAGCAAATAATAGCCCCATATTTTCTTTCTTACAGAATAAATACATTTCTTCCCATTGATTTTTGGTTTCCCTATCTATGAATTACTATACGTAGTCAAATATTAGTATTGGAATATACAATTATGATGCATGATTTATTTGAATTACTTGACAATAAGAGGTTATAAACATTTCACAATGTAAAAGTGTAATATATCTAGATTGTGTGATCATTTAATAATATGTTCTACCTCCACTGGTTCCTCCATGGATATGTTTTATTATTTCTTAGAAACACATTGATATAGGGGAATAAACCTCTAATGATAAATCCAATTCATAAAAAGAAACTTATATAATACATAACGTCCATTCAAATGGTGTCTAGTCATTGGCCATGGTGGATCGAGAAAACATCGCTACCCTAGCAATGCATGGTTTCTAATGAAACACTTTTAAAAATTATAGCAGAAACACTCTTTTATAGATGATAGGAATTTAAACTAAATTTAACCAATTTTCTTACCAAATGAAATTAAACTGCATTTTCATGTTCCTCACCATATGACATCAAACTGGATGATCATCATCCTCACAATATGATGTTAACTATAATGGTTATCTTCTATACAACATGATGTTAAACTTAATATATTATTTATACCCAAAATATCTCTTAATTAATCAAATTGGACCATTTACCATGAAATCTTTCTATCCCACATGAGAGATAAATTGATGTATAAATACTATTCAAAAATTCCCTAGATTACTCTGTGCATAAATGAAAAAAAAATCTATTAAAATGATCAAAATCTTTTTAATGAATAATCTTTGACAAAGAACTACATATAGCCTGGTTCCTTTGATAATAGGATACATAGTGACACATAGATTATTTTTCCCAGTCCAAACCAAAATTTTAAAAAAAACTATATTGCTTTTATATGAGTAAAATATGTATAGGGAGATTTTTTTCAAGAACTATGTGTTAATTATGTTATCATTGAAAACATAGTTACACTAAGATCTCCTATCTTGGGTCTATCCCCAATATAAAAAAAATTCCCACTTTTGACTTAGTGCATGATCCTTTAAAACTATTCTTCATCTCCATGATGATATTACAATAAGGTATTGATCCATTATATTTCTCTTCACATGAGCTATATTATTGAAGAAGCGTCCATGAAATCAATTTTTTAAGGCTTGATAAATATTCCCCAATCCATGCATATGAAATTTTTTTAGATATCCCAAAAAACATTCGATATTTAGATCAATTAAAAAAATACCTCATCACCTATATATGGTCAATATATACCAAGATGTATTCACCATAGAGATTGTCTTTTTCGAAACTATGCTAAAAATATTTTCCTCTATGAAAACATATTGATATTCATGTAGAACACTAAAAAATATCAATTTTTGGATATATTCCTATTATAATTGGATATATTGACATGATCAGATCACCTATCCTAGGTGTAGCTACAATTTAGATACACAAATACCCCTCTCCCAATATACAAGTTCATTATATGTGGGGAATATATTTTGACTTTTTGTGGCTTGATTAATATTATCACATGATAAATTTTGATCCCCAGACCTCCTAAACTAGTCCCAACCAGAATTTTGAATAAACAATTCCCTCCACTTACATAAAATTCAGATATTGAAAGGTTATTTACTTTTAAGAACTATTTGTGGATCGATCCCAATCTCTATAGAATACATAGTGACACCTAAATCTGCCATCTTATTCCCACTAGTAAAATAAAAAAAATCCTTATTTCTCTTGCATATGAGATAAATTAGGGCATGTGACATTTAATATAAGAACTACATGTTACATAATTCCAATATCGATAGGATACCTAGGGATTCTCAGACCCCTGTTATATTCCAAAATTCAATATCCAAAAAATAATTAACCCCGTTACATTAGAATTATAAAAATTTTGATGACACTTCTAATTTATATATGTTTATACACTAATCTAAAATCCATCTTCCTTCCCTCACACAAGAACCTGATTTTTACAGAATGTAATTAATAAAATATCCATTGTCCTATGTCTGAGACAGATCTATGTAAGGATTTTTCATTAATGAGTTCTATGAGAACCAACATAAAAACGTGACTCACCACGATTCAAGAAGAAAATCCACATATTGAATTGTAATATAAAAACTTTTAATGAATTTACTCCCAACCTAACAGGATATATATTATGCCCCACAATTCCTAAACTATGTATATCCATAGATATCAGTTATGAACCCTATTTGTCTCTTGGACTCATTAAATAATATTTATTATTGATGAGTCATATCATTATTCAGTAAAAAGGTAATTTTTTACCTCACACATCAATATGATTTGAATAAAACCAGAAACATTAAAACCTCCCCTCTAATTAATGATCTGTATATGTTTAGGATTATCCGACATAGGTTCCCTAATTTAAAGACTTATTCTTAGAAAGGTTTGTTTTTTCCGGAATGTGATTCAAATCTATACATGGGGGACCCTTTACAAAAACTATGTCTGAATTGATTCATTTTATCATAGGATATCACCAAATCTTATATTCATGTCACCACTACTAGTTCTATGAACCAAAATTCCCCAATAACATGTCATGATTAATTTTTGAGTATATACTAAAGAATGAGATAATACGACAACACAACATTCTAGAATTCAACTGTTACATATAGAACTAGATTATGATAGAATGACACAAATATATCCTTTCTATCATTTTTCCTAATCCATTGGAAAAAAATGCGGTTTCCTAGCCACCATTTTTCTCACACCAGGAATGAATCAAATGAGACTAGATGTTATAATTGATATTTTGACGTTATATGATTGGGATATTTATATCTAATTAGATGAAAATATGTATTAATTATCGCATGACATGAAACTGCACAATATTTGATTACCTATTAAATGGTGTTACAAAAATTGATGTCTTATCCCTTATCAAAACATTTTAGTCATTGTTGCATAATGTTAAACAACAAAATATCCTCGTCCTTGTTGCTTGATGTTAAACAACACAAAAGCTTTATCATTAACACTTGATGTAAAACTGAGTGGCATTTGAGTCTTTTTCTGATGATATTGAACAACATAACATCTTAGTCATTAATGAATGATGTTAAAATGTACAACATCAGTGTCCATATTTTGTGATGTTAAAAAACCTAATTCTTATCATATTATGTCAAACTACATGATATTTGAGTCCTTTTCACATGATGTTAAAATTCGCTACAATTACTTTTCACATGATATCAAGCCAAATGAAATATTATTCCATGTTGTAATATGATAATCAAAATAAAAAATCATTTTCACAGAATAGTAAATTACATAACATGTGAGTCTTTATCATATGATGTTAAAAAACCTCATATTTGAGTACTTATCACATGATGTTAAATAGAATAAGTATTTATCTAATGTAATCAAACGATTTGATATCAAATTACTTATCCGAAGAAGCAAAAATACCTAATTTGTTTTTGACATTTCTCATAACACAAAATTGGATTAACCACGATTCATTCAAATTCATTATCAAAAGATAGAAGCGGTATACGCCTAGTCAACCAAGGGTTGGGATTCTTCCATAACATTTTTCTAAATACATTAGTTCATAAATCACACATCATGTCTTGAGTGACTCATGTACCTAAAAATATTCAATAAATAATAGTAATGAGTGTATCAAACATTAATGGACACCTTTGTTTGGATATTCTTACTTACCACTGTTTGGATCCTGCAAATGTGTCTCAAATTTGATCTTCCAATTAGAGGCATTTTCATTCAAATAGAAGGAAAATCTAATCTTCATATTCCTTGAGAACATACTAGGGGAGTAATTCCTTCTAAAATGGTCAGTGAACAAACCTTTCATGAATTTTACATATTATTACACATTATCCGAGAAACAAGAGAAGTTATTTATATCTTTATACTCCTCCTTTAAAAAGGGTGTTTGATTATACCAGGTCTTGGAATGTTAATTGAGTTAATGTGTCACACATAAAATTTTTCTTTTTCTATGCATAGTGGCCAAAAACCTTTGTGAACGATGGTCAAAACATTATATATTTGTGTTTCATGTTCCCTAGTCCATGGTATATGGCTTTAATATTAAGCCTAAGATAATCTTGGTTTCGAGACACTAAACTATAAGTGAATGAGGTAAAAAACATATTAGAAAAAATAATTATAAATATAAGATTAAATAGAATTTATTTCTTCTCTTGATATTCTTTAATCATCTATAAAATAAGAAAAACATAGAGCATAAATAAAATAGGTACAATGTACATAGTACCCATCTTATGACCAAATAAAAATTTTAGATAAGGTTTTTAGTTCCACTACTTTAGGAAAAAGTTAGATAAATAATTTATCATACAATATCACCTTAATAATGTGTTTAGTATATGGTGATGAAACTTTTAGGTTTAAAAATACATCATTTAATAAAACATTCTCCAATACAAACAACACTTCCCAAGTGATTGAGTCTTCAAAACCCTTTCACAACTATTAGTAATAGGTATATCTTTCTTTAGGGTTCACCTCTATCTAGATATGCATAAACTCCCCAATTAGGCTCTAGATATTTTACCCTAATATATTCTTCCAATAGACGGAATATTTTTCTAATGGTAGGGGAAAATAATCTATGTATGTTCGAACAATGACACAACAAAACCCAATTTTCAAATTTATTTAGATGAAAAGTTTTGTGTATCTTTCCCATATCATCATGTTTGCTTCATGATAATTTAGAAATTATATAAAAAACCAATAATCCATATATTCAATTCTATTCTATATCATCAACATCAAAACACCATATACCATACGCATTATTTTGGAAAAGAGTTTGGACTTTATAAACGAAACTTTTTATTTTCCTCATCATGTGAAATTAAAATACATGTCATACTAGTCTTAATTTCATGGCCTTAAATTTATAATGGGAAGATACATTTTACTCTTCAGGAAAAAAACACATAATGTCATATCTAAAAACAATTGAGGCTTTGATCACTATATATGAACCTTGCATGATTTTGGAAAAATTGATCATTTAAAAAAATTGAAAACTATTAAAACTTATTAGGAGGAAAACTCATAAAGGAACACCTAAGACTCATACCAGTCCTAGAGTATTGAGCCTTACATAAATATTGATTATCATTAAGGAGAATAAAATAAATAAGAAAAATAGATTTTGGGACCCACCATATGGTCCAATAAAGAGAAAAGTTATACTCACTTGGCCTGTAACATAAGAAAAAGTTAGAGTGTTACCATTGTATAACATGATAAAAATATTTCACCACATTCAACCGAAACAATAATTTTCATATTTTAATGGACTAGATCTAGTATATTAGTGATTGTGATTATACCAATATCCATCCATGATCTATGTATAGGAGGAATTCATTATCAATTTTTTAATACAACAACTCTAGTGCATCAATAATGATGTTTATACCATTATTCATCCACGATCCTTGAGTAGGAGTAATTATTTATTAATTTATAAATAAAGGATATATAGTTATTTGATAGTGGTGGTTATACTGACATATACCCATAAGCCACACCCTTGAGGTATTCTAATAAATTTCTAAATAGACTGGCCCAAGTTCATTAGTGAAATTGTTTATATAGATATCAATCCATGATCTGTGCCTACGATTAATTCATCGTCTATTTATGAACAGACTAGAGATAGTGAATAATTGATGGAATTTATATTGATATCCAATATTAAGCCTTGGCCAAGAATATTTTATCTATAATTTTTAAATAGAAGAGTTGTAGTGCATCAATGGTGGTGTTTATAAGAATAATCAACCATGATCCAGGCCCATATAAGATTAATCATCAACATCCCAATGAAGAACCTCTAGTGCATCTATGATGGTGTTAATACTGATTTCCATCTATGTTCTATACCAATGTGTAATTTTTCCTCAATTTATGAAGGGACCACAATTTTTTCATCGATGATGGTTTAATACTGATATCTATTTATGAGAGATTATTAAGATGAATTCATCATTAATTTTTTGAATGGACTAAGTCTAGTGAAACAGTGATGGTACATCTACAAATATACATCATTGAGCCACACCCTAGAGGAATTTCTTATTTTTCAAAATTCTAAATCATATTTTGGTTAACTTAAATTTTAGGGATTCTTAAATAATCATGGTCATTTATAAGACATTGGTTCATCATGATATTATTAATAATAAAATAATGATTAAGACATATGGACTGATGGAAAATTTATTCATTAATAGATAAAATAAAGCCTCTATATTTTATATCTTCAACTATATTTTCCAAAATAATAGGAACCCAAAATTATAATCCTATGTAAATATTTTTTTCTGTTGTAACATCCAGACCTCGGTGCCCCAAACCGGACCTCCACATGATCTCAGGCATTCCTCCCCGTATTACAGAGGCTTCCGAATAAAAGGAAGGGCATTATATCAATCATTGGGAGACTATATCCTATTTTATTAGAGTAATACACCAACATATAACAAGATAAAAGATTAAAAACATATATTGAGAAACGGAATAGTACAATGATCACAATATGTCCCAAACTGGAGAAACAATATAAAAAATATACTGTAAATATGCCATGTCAATAAGTGCCATGTGTTAATATGAAAAAACCAAAATCAATAATGTCAGTAAAAAATATTCCATGAAGGTCCCCAATCACATCCGGTTCCCTCATACTCTCTCCATGCCAAATCATACATCTAACACAATTCCTTTCCCCTATATTGTATATAAACATGATGTCTATTTGGGTACTTATCAGTCATCCGAAGTAGGGTGTGTACAACTGAGTAGGCCACTACAAATTGTGTCTCAAAATAATATCCAATCCGCATAGTGTATGAATTTATATAAAGAATTAATATAAGTAATAAAGTAACAAATATACATTTAATCAATTGCTATTTATTTAACATGACATCCCACAGGTTCTTGAGGACACAAAAACCATAAAACCTACAGCAGGCTATACTAGAGTCTAAATCATGTCACCCTGCAAAATCAAATAATAATATTTCTAATTATAACCATATTACATTGTCAACATTTTGGGTCTAGGTTTCCATGCATAGTAACCCATGGGATTTTGATGCAGCAGACCATGTCCTATACCCGAGTATCAATTTATCGCTATAGGATTTTGACACAACATGAATTGTACAACACACAAATATCAATTTATCACCACAAGATTTTGACATGGAATTTCTTGTCGCAACCATGAATATCACATAATCACATGTATTTCAATTTAACATATATCATAATACAAAATCATATATGTTTAATCAACATAAATCCTCTTACCACATTTCGACATCAAAATTTATAATAATTAATTTTGAAATTAATTACTCCAATTTACAATTAAATATTCTAATAATTAATTATACCATTATTTGTCTCGATTTCATAATCATAATATCTCAATAAATAATTCAACAATTAATTATCCCAATTTAAAAATTCAAAAATTTAAAAATTTATCATAATTTTATTCAATATTTAATTCAAAGATTTAAACAATCTCAATATTCTATAATTAATTCAACAAAAACCTATTTATTACATCACAAAAATTTATAATCTCAACAATTATCAAATATTAATTCAATATATAATTTATATAATTAAACAATATAAATAGTCCTTAATTAATTCAAAAATTAATTATTCCTCAAATAAAACAATTTCACAATCTCTATAATTTTCATAAATTAATTTAACAACTAATATATATGATTAAACAATAAAAATATGTCCTAATTAATTCAATACTTGATTATATAATTTATAACCTTTTAATTAATTAATTGAAAAAATTAATTAATTAATTAAAAAATAGTAATTAATTCATTCAAACAATATAATTTCTAAATAATACATAGAAATTATACTATTTCATATACATAATTGAAATCATGACTCTGGGATTTGAATAATAGGCCACCTACCACAACTTTTTGATGAATGATAAACCAATGGAAATACCAAATTTTATTGATTCATAACGACATAGAATGATATACGAATCTAAGACCCTAAATCAAAATTTAAAAAAATCAAGATCCTTAATATCTAGATCTAGATCTACAATTCTTGGTCTAGATACAATCATGAATAAAATAATACCCGTTTTCTTGAATTAGAGAAGGAAGGAAGTTTAAAGAAAAAACCAAGATGGATTGTGTTTACATATAGAGAGAGGTTAAGATCTTTGATATGGGATACTAATCACAAAAAATGAAGTTTGGGAAGGTATTGAATCCATCTATGAGGCTCTAAAACTGTGGAATAACATATATGGTTGAATGGGGTTGATTTTGGGTTAATTTGGGGGTTTTGAGAAATTTTAAAACAATTTTCATGCTAATTAAATACACGCACATAGTTTGTTGGGAAGGGGTGCACGGTTTACCATATCATTATGCCTAAACCATGAAAATATTTTATAGGGGTGAATGGGTATTCCTAATAGGGTGCGTGGTTTGAATATCCACGCATGAACAGTTTAGTTTCTCACTGTTCTAGGTAGTAATGTTTTCTTGGCCAGGCACATATTTAGGGAATACTATGAACCATTCATGCACAACCCTCATTCATTTAAATTTTCACGTTTCCACCCAAATGATCCCCAATATAAACCCAAACAAAATTATGTTCTAACAAAGAAAAATTATATAACTTAAATCGATCCTAATCCATCTCAAGAAATGATGAGGATCTTATAATCTCTATACCTCATAACAGCTTGTTCTCAAGGAGTACTCTCAAGCATCATTAATATTCTAAGACAAGAAGATTTGGATTCTGAGCCCTGATATCTGATTCCCTTTCCCATGTTTCTTCTGGGACAATTCCACATTTCCCCAAGACAATATCTATCATCATGGTATTCCCCTAAAACACTTTATTAGTGTGAACTTACACACATATCATATTCTCCTCAAAGGACTATTTGAAGCTCAAAATCATATGCATTGATTGGATTAGAAGGGTCAGTGTGATACCGATGATTTTCATACACATTAAAAACATTCTTAATAACTCTGTTACTCCGTGAAAGAGCCAATCATCATGATGCTGGCTTGATTCTCTCCACAGCCTCTAATGTTCCACCAAACTTGAGAGACAACATGCCCAATCTCTATATCCTATGGTGACCCAATCTTGGCGACACCTAAAGGAATACATGATCACCCTCTGTAATTTATAGGGAATATCGGTGTCTATCAACATATGAATTAAATCTAGATTTTTCCATATCCATACATTTTTAAATCAGTTTTACATGCTATGATGTATCATTTATGAGACTCGATGACAACATCTTAGACTCACATGCCTCCATCCAATATAGAGGGGAGAAAAAAGTCCTACCATAAAGACCCTCTAATGGTTACATCTAAATAGATTCATGATTACTACCATTATAAGAGAACTCCACTAGTTCCATGTTATTCTACAAACACGCACTGTTGTCTAGAACATAAGCTCACAACATATCCTCATGCACCTGTATAATACGCCTAGTCTTCCAATCTGTCAGGGGATGGAAATACATTCACAAAAAACCTACATACCCAACACCTTCTCCAAGACATGTATAAAATGACATTAAAAACATGAGTCACATTCTAAAATTATTGTTTGTGGAACCCCATGGGGATAGTCTATCTCCAAAAAATATAGTTCTCCCAATTTCTGCACTGAGAATGTATTATGTATTGGTAGAAACAATATACTTTTTTCAAATGTTCTATAACTTCCAAAATAACATCATTATTCCCTAAAAACCTCGAGAGACCTACCAAAACATCTCGTGTAATGTTACCCCACATTCATTATAGAATGGTTAATGAGTATGGAAAACCTCCAAGTCTTTGATTCTCAAGCTTCAACTGATAATATTTGTATCATCGTATCGTAAACCCAACTGTCTCCTTTTTTAGGATTGGACTCCAAATATTTCATCAATGATCATGTTAATTTTTTTCACCCTTGGATGTACTATCCACATTGATTGTTGAAAATAATGAATCATCTCATCCCGCATACATGAAGGCACAATAATATAATTTAAATCATAAATATTCTAATGCCCATTTATAGTCCCATTGGAAGGTGAATATCCACATTTATGGATTTCCCTCAATGAAAAACACATCGGTTCTACATGTTTTTTTGTCTTTGATCAACCTTAAGATTGTATAATCCACTAAAATGGATATGAGTGCTATTTTCCCTTGAATTTCCTAAAGCACAATATGGATGTCATCTAGTAAAGTCATCATACTCATTTATCACTACACCCATGAACCGCCTGAGTCCATGTCTTCTAGAATAGCGAATCAACAACACTGTTTCCCTTCCTGGGCATAAATTCAAGATCAATGTTGAATGACTACATATACACAACCCATATCTGCTAATAGAGATTTAAATATCTATACAAAAAGATAAACATTATTTTCTTGCGGTCAGTATGCATAGTAAACTATTAACCCCAGAGTTAATTCCACCAACACATCAAAGTATAAACCAATTTTGCAAAATTAATATATTGTGATGGGTAATTACATTCATGTGGCCTCAAATTCTAATGCCCATAAACCGAAACCCAATATCCCAACATTAACAATTCTCCATCACCTATCCAAAAAGTGTCCCAATACACTGTATAATATTCACCTGGATTCGGTAGGATCAAGATTGGTACTGATGTAAACTGATTCTTTATATCCTATATTGAATCCTCACAATATTCCTACCATATTATGTTTATCCATTTTATTGTAAATCCTTAAAACAACACTTCTAAATAAGAAAATTCTTTGATGAACCTCCCATAAAATCTATATAACCCTATAATTATAATAATGTCAAATAATTTATTTGGATGCTCCCAAGAAGCTTCTCCCTGGACTTTTTAGGGATAAAAAATAGACCATCTTTTGAGATGATGTGACCTAATATGTGTACCTGATCAGTCAAAAATTGACACTTAAGATAGCATTCTGTATAGACATTTCTCTCTCGATGTACTGGGGATAATGTTCAGATTTTGGCCAGGATCGTTCAGAGCCTTGGAGTACACTAAGATTTTATCCACAATCACTACCACAAACTGATCTAGGTAAACATGTAAAATTAGGTTCATAATGGACATAAACAATATTAGTGCATTCATCAACCCAAAATGAATTATGAGAAACTCATATAGAATATACCTTCTTTATAAAATAGGTCCTTTGTATATTAGAAGTTTAGACTCTCAACTGATGATACCCTAATCAAAAGTCAATGTTGGTAAAGATACAGTCTCTCCTCAGCTGCTCATGTACTCATTTTATACATAGAAATGGATATTATTCTTCTGGGTCAATTGGTTCAACTTTTGGTAATTGAAAAACAAGCACAAGGCCTTGTCAGCCTTCATATCAAACAAAATTAGAAAACCAAAAGGTGATGTACTTTGATGGATAAATACCATATCCTCCAAATATTCTAGCATAGTCTGGAGTTATTGATTCTCTATTGGTTCCATAATTTATGGTGGAATAGAAAATATCACATCCCTAAGCGTGAGCTCAAAGTATAATTCCACATCTCTCAAAGGTAAAATTCTTGATATGTCTTCAGGAAACACATCCTAAAACAGATCCACTATTGGTGGGAAGAAACCATTCTTCACTCCTCCATCATTAAGGAAGAAAATTATTACTTGGTTTGTGATCTCTCCAAGTTTATATGTAATTGGCCTTGATAGGTCTATCTAGATATGCTACTCTCCATAGTGAACATTATTTTCACCCTTATGGGATCAAAATGTCAGTATCCTACAAGAACAATCCATGTGGTCTTGGTATTCTACTAACCAATTCATAACCAAATTAGGTCAATGATTAACATATCAAGGATTTTGAGATCCCATAGGAAATTATACTTTCCATCTTCGAGAGAACACCCCATACATTAGATGATGTCTTTAGGCAATATTCAATTTGGAATGTCTATCGTCATTACCCATCTCAAAAAGTCCAATTCATGGATCAAACAATTGACATGTTTTGAAGATAGTATGAAATGAGGGTCACCAGTATTGTATAAATAAGTAGCTAATATACAATCCAATGAATAATACATCTCACTTCATATGGATTAGCCACCATATCCAATTGTATAAGATGAATGTCATGAAACTATCCTACCCCTAATCTCTATGATGTGGTCTAAGTACCCTATGATGAACTACTTTGTAGATACATGTACCCTTTTATAGAAGGTCCACATCCACTAACTCTACCTCCACAGCTTGCAGAACTGTATCTACTAGAATGATATGGTGAATAATATTCCTTAACCACAATTTAGATGTGTCTAGTTATTTTTTTGTTATTAATATTTTGTGGTTTCCTACAGAACCTCTTTAGATGTCCCATATTTCCACAGGCTTTGTACTCTACCAGCAGTCAGTGGCATGTACTATGGTATTTTTTGACCTACACTTTGGTGAAAAATCACTTGAGTGAGGTCCTATGTTACTAAACCCAATTCCGGGTCACTTTTCGTTCCACTACTATGGATAACACATTCGTAATGGTGATTCATTATATCAGAATTTTTTCCTACTGACCATCCACCTGGGATAACCAACCCTCTATTAGAAGACCCCTTCATGTCCCCCTTAGATATGGGATTCAGATTCTCCACATCCATAAACATCTTCATCCTAAAGATGATTACCCAGGACTTAATTTCCCATTAAAGCCCATCCTGAAACCATTTCTCCATAGTATCCTCATATCCCTTGAACTATAAGAAAATGTGTTAAAACTATTTAAACCGACTAGAACACTCCATTAAATACATCATCCAATATTTCATATTCACAAAATCTCTTTCTCACTCATGCCTCATAATCATGGTATAATATTTTTCCAAGAACTTCTCTTGATATTCCTTCAACTACATAGTCTCCAGTAATCCACCTTGATTAGGGATGTCCCACAATCTATTCTCATAACAATGTAACTTATAGGTATCCAATTCGACTTTTTTTCAATATTAGTCTCCATGAGGTTATGTAATGTCTGGAATGATTCAATCCCAGACATTGCTCTGTCTGGTCCACCATATCCAATAGAAGTTAGAGGGTTCTACAATTGAAACTCCCTCATCATGTCCAACATGATTTTCAACAACCACCCCATGTATCATTCCATAATCATAATTAATTTTGAAAATATATCTTGTAACTGCTCTACGAATTCATCACCATCAACTACTGGTGCATTAGGTTTCACCACTAGAGGATCATCCATATACTTGTCCTCATGTCATCCCCTCAACAAGCATTGTTGTGGACGTATATCTCTACAATTATAGACACTGAAAACATAAAATGTTTCAAATAATTAACATGTTCATGTAAAAGGGAAACACAATTAGTCACACCATTCATTTCCCAAAACCTCACCTCGTGGTTAAAATCGAGGAATTATCACTTCCCCTATCCATCGTACACTTAGGTACTAGTTAACAAGGGGAAACATTATCCTAAACCACGAATCTTATTTAAACACCCATTTATCCTAATATATAATCATTTTTTCAATTTTATAGTTCATATTAGGAACATTTTTATTTGAAATATATATAAAATAAAAATCATTTCTTGTTAAAAACATACCTAAAACTCATTTCCCATGCATTCCTAAAATTATGCATGTCACTAAATAATATTGAGTTCTTATAATGATGCATGAATACTAAAAATCTCATGACTTACCCATCCTTGAGTCAAATATCAATGATTATTTGAATTAATAGTCACATAACACCACTATTTCATCACCCAAGGCGAAATAAGTTTCAATTGTAACAACAAACAACAATAAAAACCATCCTACCCTGGTTACTTGGGTTTCCCACTTAAATGGGCTTACAACTCCAGTGAACAAGCACATGTCAAGGAATAGAATATCCCTTATATCATAACTACATTTTTAAATAGTAATAGAAAAGAAATGAAAGATAAAACTTCATTAATACCACTTTGTAACATCCCAATCTGGGTGCCGCACACCTACGTCTCAAGCTGGAATACCACATGACCTCATGAGGGCCTCCCCATATGCTTGACGGTTCTGACTATCATTGAGGGTATAATATCAAACACAGGGAAAATATTACCTATTTATCAGATTAAAATTACAGTGTAAAATAATAATCAAAAACTAAAGAACATATAACCTTAAATAGAACAGTACCAAGAACATAATATAACCATAAATTGAGATACAATATCAAAATTATACTATAAATATGAAATTTCAATATATTCCAATTACAAATAAGAAAATACTGAAAATATAAATACACAAAAAACTCCTCTAAGAAGGTCGGAACAAAATATTGTTTCCTCATCCATCAACTACCCCATTTCATTCATCTAAACTATTCCTTTTCCTATATATTTTCTTATAATCATGAAGTCTATTTCACTATCGATCCTGAAGCCTGAGTATGGTGTGAGTACAACTCAGTAGGCCACCCCCAACAGTGTCTAAAAAAATATCCAGAGAACATAGTGTGTTGATATTTATAACAAATTAATAAAATCAATAAATTAAGTAGTTAATATTTTTTTATTAGTCTTTATTTAACTATATAACTCTCAGGTTTCTGAGGAAACCAGAACCTCAAAACCTTCTTCATCCCAAAGTGGATTCAGAATCATTTATCCTAGTCAATTTAATTCATATCATTTTGAATTTGAACTATAGTCCAATGTTGACAATTTTAGTTGAGGTCTCTATTCCTAGGATCTTATGGGATTTTGAAGTACCAGACCATGTCTCACACACAAGTATCAATTTATCACTATGTTATTTTTGGCACAATAATCCTTTTCCCAGAAACTAATATAAATTTATCACTATAGGCTTTTGACGTAGCATGCCTTGTCCCACAACCAAATATCACATGATCACTAGTATCCCAAAATCACATTTATCATAATATTAAATCATATAGTATTAATCAACATGAACCCCATTACCTCATTTACCTACAAAAACCTCCATAAATTAATTCACAAATTAATTAATCCCAATTAAAATTCAATTTTTTCAAAATTATTTCAATATTTAATTATCCCATTTAGAACAATTTTACAATCTCAAAATTTATCATAAATTAATTATATAATTAATTTAAACAATTAGTAATATTAACAGTCCAACTTTAATTCATCAATTAATTATTCCTCAAGTCCCAAAATATCAAAATCTCAAAAATTACAAAAAAATAAATCAAAAAGTATTTTATTCAATTAAACAATCTCAATATTTCATTATTAATTCAATAATTTATTATTCTTCAAATAAAAAAATCTCAAAATCTCAACAAATCTAATAAATTAATTCAAAAAATAATTTTTACCATTAAACAATCTAAATATTCCCTATTTGATTAAACAATTTCTTATTCAATTAATGATAAAATAATAATTAATTAACCAAAATAATTTATTCAATTTAGAAATATAATTACGAATGATAGTTAGAAAATTCAATAAGTACATAAATGTAATTGAAATTAGGGCCATGGGATTTGAATAATAGACCACCTATGTCAAATTTTTGATGATCGATTGCATAATAGAGATCCCCAAAATATGATCTTTAAACCCACATATTATGATATCTGAATCTAAAACCACAAATCACGATCAAACAAATAAAGACACCTAAAATATAGGTCTACATACAAAATCCTATATCTAGATACAATCAAAATAGGAAGAAAAAACCCTATTCTTATATGGTAGAATAAAGGAAGAGGAATTAGAAACAAAGAAGGATATGATTCGCTTACTAGGATAAGTTCATATCTTCGATCGAAGCTTTAAATTGAAAAAAAGTGGTTGGAAAAGGTTTGGAATCCATATAGGATGATCCACAATTGTGAATGAATATCAATGGTCAAATGGGGGATGATTTTATCTTAATTAGGGGTTTGAAAAAAATTAAAACAATTTTTGGGATAATTAAATTTATGTTCTTGGTTTTCAAGGATGGGGCACACATTTCACCCTAACCATGTTCCTAAACTGTGCACACATTATTTTAGGAATTCATAGTTACTCCTAAGAGGGAACATAGTATGGAAAACCATGTGCCATCCATGAAATTTTCTACTATCTAGGGTTTCACGATTTGATGGGATAAGGAACACGGTTAGGGAAAATTGTGTGCCACCCATGAAATTCCCTGCATCTTATAATATTTGGAAATTTTCACTGAAATACATGCCAACATATAATCCAACCAAAGTATTCTCAAACAAAGAAAAAATAAGTACATAATGTAGATCCCAATTCAGCCCCAAAAAATGTCTAAATCCTACATCTACATGCACCCTATGTGAACACATTTTTATCCCTAGTATAGTAATGGATTGGAACAATTGATTTAACCATCAAGTTTTTTCCTCTAAAACATATTACAATAATGATACTATCAGAACAACATCCATTCCAACATACTCGATTACCTTGACATGTTTCTATTTTCCCTTCACAATTTTTTCATCCACGATGAGTATATAAAATTGATGGAAAAGTTATTTTTGAATAGATTCTATTTATAATTCCCTTTAGTAACTATTACAAAGTGTTTCAATTCCATGGACTTATACCTATATTCTTTGTGGAAAAATTTATTGAGATGATGTGTGGTAGGGAATGAGGCCTTTTCCAATGCTTGGTCTAATTTAAATTTCCTCTATTTCTTCTGAATGGTGATCATATATATCATTATGGTTTAGAGTACATGGTAATTATAACCACAATAATTTATAGTGGTAAACATATATAATAGGCCACCCATTATGTGTTTAAATACATTGAATGTTATATCAGTGATTAGGTTCAAGAATTATTTCTACCCTAGTTGTTTGAAAAATTATTTAAATACTACATGCCCCATGCATCAATCCAAGCCTAGTCTACAAACAAGGTTATGTTCGAGGATAATGATATTGAGTGATAATTTTATATTCACATATCTTAGAATAATATAGGATGAAACAACCTACACCTAATCCATTTATCTTGTAAGATACCATGAAGTTTTTTAATCAAGCATACAAAAATTATTGAATTAAACTATTGATATTAAACATGTAATCTCAATAAATCCATAGAACCTAAAAATATAGTTGATCCATTGAAGTATGCATGTATAATGTCATTGGTATTTCACATAACTACTTTTTTATCATTTCCTCTACCTGAGTAACGATTTGTGGAAATTATTTTGGAACATTGGATTTTTCAGTAAGAAGAATTGTTAATATATTCATAGGTCAGATAATATATTATGATTCTGATCAAAATTTTAATCCGAGAAGAGTCACTCAACCACATTAAGTAATTCACCAACTATGGAAACGTTAGATAAAGAGTAATCAGTTGTTTCTAGGGCCTCTATAAGGGAAAATTCATATCATGGGTCAAGAGAATAATAACATCTATATCAAAATTATGGACTAGAACTAACACAATTAAGAAACCAAACAACACCATTTCTACAATGAATTATCTTGGAATTGAGTTTGTTTTTTTGTGGTAGAAGAGTTGGGTCCATTATATCCCTTTTCTCACTACCCATGAGACCAATTATTGAGGTCCATAATTAATTCAATTCTAAACTCAAGGATTCATTTGGTGTAATTGGGTTTCATGGATAAGTAATAACATCTTATTGTTTCTAACCCCCAATATCATTGTACTCATCAAGGATCCTAATATAAGAATAAAAAATATTTACCCCTCATCCTTGGGTACCACTATCTCTATGAGGTATTGGTGAGTACCTTCATAGTCAAATAATATCAAGGAATGTTTTCATGGTAATTTAGAGGAAATGAATTCTATGTAATTACACAATAGTTAACTCAAGAAAAAATCAAACCACAGGAAACCTAAATCTCATTATATTTTGAATATCATAATGAAGTAACACATATCATAAGATAAATTCACACATCAATGAAGGTATAATATGTGGGTTCATTGGAAACATTATATTAGTATTAGTAAAAACTACCCACATATACACCATCTAACTAGGAGAGCCTTATTCCCCAACCACCACATTAGCATGTTCACTAAGCACAATTATTTTCCCTCATAGAGAATATAGCATAAATGTTTAGGTGTGCAAATCTATCCATCTTCCATCAACATCTAAAAGGAATACCAGTAGAGTGTCAATGTTATAAAATATTCTAGTAATTGGGATACTTATCTCACTTTTTATTTTGATGTGTATTGGATACCCTATTAATTCCCATTTCCCCTTGTTCGAGTCAATATCATTACCTACACCTTCTTTGTATAGTGAACCACACAGTGAGGTGGAATAAATTGCAATATAGATATATTTTAGTTAGGCCTCGACCTTAGTATGATATTCCACATATGAGATACCTTTAGAAGTGTCCATATTCCGAAATCCCTCAACTTCCACCCCATAAAAATATATTATGATCCAAAACTATTCAATGGAAACGTGTTTCCTCTATTCATATACCAAATGATGATTTTAATATATCAACAAAAAACTATGATCATAAATGAACCCAAATATATTATTATTTTATGATCATTATAACATATCCAATTTAATTGGTCATTATTAATAGGATTAAAACCATTAGGATATATATATATATAATGGTTCTACTAAGTAAAAATGTGTGGATTTATTCTTAGGAAATAAAAATTTCTTTGTAAATTCATATTATTCTTCAAAAATATGTTTCCTTAATAAATTATTTTGATTGTTTTTTGTGTGAAAATATGAAGTCTAATTTTTAATACTTTTATAAAAATAATTATATAAAATGAATTATATTTTTGAAATTTACATGTAATAATTATCATAATGTTCTTTTTTTAATATGTTTTCTGAAGAAATTTATTTTTTGATGAAAAATAATCTTTTTTTATTGAAAAATCTATTTCTAATTTAAGATTTTACATTGCTGAATTTTATTTTAATATGGTTTAAATATAGAAGTAGTTATATTATAATATTAGTAATCTAATTATGTAAATTATAATAATTTTTATTGTTGAATTTGGTGTAAACATATTTTTATACTTTAAAAAGAATTTTTTAGAAATAAATCTGTTCCATTTTGTTATAGTTTTTTTATCATAAATTAAATGATATAAATAATAAATATTACGTATTGAAAAATATATTCCATATTTTGAATCATGGATTCATTATTTTTTTAAAAAAATTATTTTATTTTTTAGTCAATATGAATGTTAACCTTTGACAAACTTATCTAATCGGTAATGGGTAAATTGGGTTATCTAAGGCTAAAAATTAATGTTAAGGTAACAATTTCTCATCATATATTTTATTTAATAAATTTATTTTAAACCATATCACCATATACCTTAAATATAGTTTTTCAGTTACACATTACCATTAAAAATAAAAATATAATAACTAATTGAATGAAAAATAAAAAATTTCACTCTCTTAGTTCTAAATATCTATTTTATGATCAGTACTAGAAAATAGAAATATTTTAATGAATATTAATTTTCATATTTAGAATAATAAAATAATTTTAATTATGTAAATATATTTTTATTTTTTAGTAATTAAATAATTTCCTAAATTTCTTACACAATGCTGATATAGTATTTTTTCATAAAAAAAGTTAAAAATATTAAAAGTAATATAATTTTAATGAGTTATAGTGCATATCAAAATTTAATAAGGAATATAACATATTATTTATCCGTCAAAGTGTTATATTTTAATTCCATCATTATCTTGGTGTCATTAATGTCAACATCAATGAATAGTGTGAAATATTATATTAATGATGTTTTATTAAAATAATATTTTATTAAATTATGATTGAATAATAAAATTATATAAATGGTACAAGGTTTATAAGACAACTAAAATTTCATTACTTGAAAAATAATGGGGAAAATGTCAATAAATATGTAAACTTATAACCATTTAAATTTAAAAAAGGTGTTACCACATTTATGTTTAAAATAGGTTAACTAAGGTGTTAAACCAAATGATAATGTTTAATACACCATGTAAAACTATCCAAATATTATTAGATGATTGGATTAAAAAATCATTTCATAGCATCAAATATCAATCTTTTTTGAATAATTTGGATAGTAAGTGACTTTTTTATATTTTAATCTTTTTGAAAATTCCCAAATGAATCTATCCCATCACTTATAAGAGGGAACAACTCATTTCTATTCATTACACCACATCGAGACTTAAAGAATTAATATACCCCAAAAATTAGTTTTATTAATTCTTATAAATATTATATAGGTTTTATAGTTCCAAAATGACATAAACTAGGATCATTAATTGGGTATGTAATGAAGTTATTTCAAAGGCGATTCTATCGTATTAACTAATCACAAAATTTTTTACTTTTTATTTTACCTCCATAAAAACTATGGAATTTATAATAAAATAATAAATTAAGTAAACTAATTATAATAATAATTTATTATGATTATTACATAACCATTATCCACCATTTTTACCATATAATGGGAGGTGAATGAATCAATCATCCGTTGTACGACTTACCGTATGCAGGTAGTGAAACATTTCATTTCTCATCACTACATTTAATTGATGAATATTTTTATGGTTTTAATGTTTTTATTATATATATATATATATGTGAAATAATTATGATTTTTTAATCATAATATAATATATACCTTCTTACCTTAATTTTTTTTGGAAAACGATAATGTCACTTTTCCATACGTGTGGATAACAACCTCCAAGAAACAATGCGGTTTATTTTTAATTTATGATTTACATGGATTGTAATAAGAATAGATTAGAATTATCTATATGATTTATATAATACAATAATAAATCTATAATGGTTGATTTTAAATTTATTTTGTTGTGTTCCATCCCTCAAAATGTGGAACAATATTCATGCATATGTACAACGTACAATCTCCATCAAGGATATAATTTAATTTCCTATCTCTATGATTTGTTAATAAATACAAACATGTATATAATTAATATATATATATATATATATTATCAATGTTATGGATATGAAGGAACCATGCTCAAAAAACTAAGACCAAAAATTCCAAATGGGAATTCTCATGATGAAATAAATAGTGAACACACTAAAATAATGATTTTAGAAATGAATAATTGATAAATTGGTGTAATGATGTTAAAATTGGATCATATATTACATTATAATTATTTTAATGAAAATTTTATGTAATTAAAAAAATTATTAAACATTAGGATTGAACATGTACTATAAAATTCATATATAAGTTAATGGTTTTATGATACAATCTCAATACTCATCAAGATTGTTTTATGATTAGTTTATAATGATGTAATTCCATAATATACAACTCAATAAGAAAATTAGTCTTCCTCTACGATGGTAATTTCTATAAATTAGTTTTTTCCTCTCAATTTTCTCTTTATAAGAACTCAATATATTGATAGAATGTTTTTATGGAACACCGACTTTATTTCTCACATCAGTTGAAAATAATTTATCGTCCATGTATATTATTTCTAAAAATGTTTTAAAGGTTTTTTTGTAATTCTATAAAGTTTTTAACCTAATTTTTATCTAATAATAACATTTAAAATAAACTAAAATTAATGTTATTATCAATTTCTAAATGAGGTGCCTTTTCAATTTTTACGTGTCTATAAAAGGAGTTATTTATTTAAAATTATATGTTATGAACAAATTTACCATTTTCATGACCACTCATTGATTTGAATATTACTTTACAATTTTACAATTTTTATTTCAAAGAAAATGATATATTTAATATTTGTGAAATTTTTATCTTTTTAATCAGGTATTTCAAAGAGAAAATGTATCTTATAAAATAAATGTTCCATGTGATCTACTAAATTAATTTCATCAATGATTGCATTATATATGTTTAATATGATTTAATTGGGATTTTATCGACTGATACCAAACTATTATTTTTATGGACGACTTATTATTATGATCAAATGTTGTTTATGAAACCTATTTTTTTCGATGGGTTACGCTACAACGAAATTATGAATTGTTTATGAAACCCATTTCATTCCTAATACATATGATATGATAAAATGATGAAAAATTTATGAAACCCATTTCCTTTCAAATTTTATGATATGTTTGAATACTGAAATATTTATGAAATTCATTTCATTTCAACATGTTGTTATTTGTTTATGAAACCCATTTCAGTTTCATTGTTAATGATTTGGTTATTTTTTTAAATTGTGGAATAAATATGTATGACATCTATTATGTGATTGGGGGATTATATAGACCTCCAATTCATTGAGTAAATATAGATATCTCACAAGATAAATAGGATTATAATGGTGTGTAAACCATGTTTAGTAAGTGATTATTTACACTATGATAGTCTTGGGAGTGATCCGTGACTACAATCACGGTTTACGGATTGAAACCAATCTATTATGATAGCCATGGTAGTGATACATGACTAATAATAAAATGATTTTCTACTCATATGGGTTTTCTAGAAACTTGTGTCTTTGGGAAATGGTTTTCCCTCATGGATCATATTAGGTGATTCTTTCATGAATCATTTCTTATGATCAATTAAGATTTATGTCACGAACCGTCCCCCGGGGCCCATGACATGACTACCCCAAACCCGCCTTCCATAGACCAGGGGCTGGAGACTAGCACTGAAAGGCGTATACCCTAAAACATGGAAGGAATTGACATTATATCGAGTAAAGACACACATCCAAGAACACAAAAAGATACAAACAACAAGTAAACTATATAAAAAAAAGTTTGCTGATAGTAAAAGGGGCCAGAATACAAGACCAACAGTAAAGGTACAAGTAAAACTGATATACAATACAATTGATTAAAATGAAAGGTAGCTACTGGGTCGTCCTCCGAGATTCATACCTGATGAGAAGGTACATATCACCTCCTTAGCACTCCACATATGCTCCTCTTTTTTCATACCAACACGCCATATGGTCAACCTCCAGGCACCATCCTATCCATGTACCCTCAACCTCGATCAATATTATCTGTCATCAGCACCAAATAGAACAAGGTGTGGGAATAGCCAGTGCATGGGTGAGTATAACGATACTGAGTAGGGACCCAGTGACCCTCAAGTTCTCAAAAAATCCACAAAGGAAAACCACATAGAATGAAATCAACTGACCACACTATATAGTTATATGCCCATACATATTCCTAAGTTATCAAGTATACCCATCTCAATCATGGGGAAACATAGAGTTCAACATAAAAGACCAATGATCAACTGTTACACAAAGGAAATAATACCTCTCAGGTAAGTACCACAATGGTACACCACACAGAAGAATACCAACAATGCATTAACATAATGGAAAGTAACACATAGGTACAGACTCATGTCACACCAGGTATAACATAAGTACACAAGTAAAGATGATTAGTGAAAGTCTAGATCATCTTATTCTGTTAAGAGGCTCTACTGCTTACCCAAACATGATCGCTCGGGGTTGACCCACATATGATCGCTTGGTGCTAACCCACAAAAAAACAACCAGTGCTAACCCAAACATGATTGCTCAGTGCTGACCCACACTGGATCACTAGGTGAATACACACACATGATCACTTAGTGCTGACCCAAAAAATATGGCTCCTTATTCTTCACGTCATAAGCAGCTTCTGGGTTCCCGCACAAAGCTTGATCGTCTCTGAGAGTGTCTTCACCTCAATCCAATGTTAAATAATACAACTATAATTAAGTCCAACGTATGATTATCTCAATGGACCACCACATCATTGGGGTCTCAACGCAACTGATGGTGTGTCAATCAGACGCCCGGTCTGTATGTTATTAGCCTTTTTGTCCCGAGGGCCGGGTTGGATTCGTTATCGATCCAACCCGACTGTACCCCAAATTTACCCAAAACTCTAGGGGCGATACCAAATGGACCGTCTCGCTCCAGGGTTTCCAGAACTGCTGACAATTCGTCAAACAGACGCCCGGTGCAAAAGTTATTGATGATAGAGAAAATAGTTCGAAGAGAGCCCGAGTCTGGTACGACCTAGCCTGATGGGTCTGGTCCGGCCCACTGGGTCTAGCTCGGCCGCGTTGGGCGGCCTGGCCTGCACTGGGGGCTGCGGAGGCAACGGGGAGGCGAGGCGGCAGAGGCCGCAATGCAGCAAGGCTGCGGGGCCGTGAGGGCCGCGGGGCGGCGAGGCCGCGGTGCACCACAGAGGGCCGTGAGGCGGCGAGGTTACAGGGCGACATGGCTACGGAGGCCATGAGGTGGCAAGGCCATGGGGGCGGCGAGGCCGCGCGGGTGGGGGGTGTGGAGGGCTGTGGGGCAGTGATTTCATGGGGTGCCACAGACGGTCGCAAGGTGGTGAGGCCATGGGGAGGCGCGGAGGGGTGTGAGGTGATGAGGAGCCATGGGGCCGTCACATATGGCGCGGCCGATGGTATGACGGCACCCACATTTGTTCGTCGTCGTGGCACAAAGCCAGATTATTCCTTCGGGAACAACACACCAATCAAGAAGAACGATGAAGGGGTCAGGCTAGGTTTGTTTTTCTCACACCCTCTACGTTAGAGTGGTAGCAAGAGTATCAACAAAAACATGAATGAAGAACGTCAAACCCTACAACCTCCTGCAATGATTATTCCCAAACCCGCAAAAGAAAGCATCCACATATTATCTAGTAAGAGAGTTTATGCACGTTCTTTGTTTTAGAAGGGAAGAACATGGTAATATATAATCATACAAAATTAAACCCTCACCTCATAGATTTGTTGAAGGAGGTCACGAGGACAGAGATGAAGTCGTTAGGGATTAATGGATGTCGATGACTTAATCATTTCCTCAATCATTGTTTCGTTGTTTTTGAAGAAATTACTCACCGTCATGAGCATTCTTCATAGTGGAGAACATTCTTCATTTGTGAAAATAATTTTCCAAAATGTTCACCTGCCACAATTCCACCCAAAATGTGAAAATATCCCCCTTGTTAATTTATGATTGTCCAATAAAACGTTTGGCACAATTAATTGATGGGAAAATAAATTGTACCACGTTGGCATAATTAATTAGCTCCAATTAATTGCAGGAAAGGATTAATGGGGAGTTGAGAGGTTTCTCTCCCATTAAGAGGGGTCGGGTGGACCCCACCCCTAAATTTATGACAGGGGTTAGTTTAGGTGGTCCCCACCTCTAAACACTGACATGGGTGGTTTAGGCACTGCTGGTCCCCACCACAATAACCCACGTTGAGGTGTTTCAACAAATAAAATAAAAATTTTAACATCTTTATTTATTTCAATTTTTCAGGAAAAACACAAAAAATATAATTCACTCTCGAGCCACTATGGTCGAGGTAAAGGTCTTTTTAGGCGAATACCAGTGTTGCGTGTTCAATGGTGCCCTCTGATTTAAATTCCGAGCACTAGTTCAAAATTTAGAAAATCCAGCTCATACGTTTACTGAACGTACTCGGAAAAATTTTCATAAATTCATTCTGGGAACACCGGGCCTTGGAATCACGCACCTTCAATTTTCACAGACTCATTAAATTCCCATATTTTATTAAAAAATTACATTGAAATTTTGGGTCTTTAATTTCTCCCCACCATAGGGCTCTGTATCCCTGTAATCCACTACTCATACTAAGGGAATAAGTGAGTTTACTGAGCATGCATCTGAGCCTCCCACTCCCATGTACTATTCTAGAGGTTCCTGTGTTTCTAGAGAACGTGCACCAGAGGTATCAACTGCCCATGAAGGACCTAATCATGTCAATCCTAAATCTCTACTAGAACCTCTGTAAACGTCTCCCCATCATCGATGTCTAGCTCTCTGTAGTCGATGATGTGAGAAGGGTCGTGCAAACATCGCCTCATCTGGGATAAGTGGAAGATATCGTGCACCCGTTGAAATTGGGGGGAAGTGCTAAGCGGTAAGCCACTTCGCCTACTCTATTGAGGACCTGGAATGGTCAAATGAACCTCAGAGATAACTTGACGCCTCAGACAAATCTCTGTAAACCTCATCGCGGTGAGACCTGTAGAAAGACGTGGTCACCATCCTCGAACTCCAGAGGTCTCTATATCCTATTATCATAAGACTTATACATAATTTGTGGAGTCTTAATCTTCTCCTAGATGATCTGGACCTTCTCTGTGGTAGCCCGTACCATCTATGGTCCCACTAGTGTTAACTCCCCTAGGTTAGTCAAGCACAAAGGTGATCTGTAAGGTCGCCCGTACAATGCCTCAAAAGATGCCACCCCAATGGTGGAGTGATAGATGTTGATTTATGGAAACTCCACCAATGGAAAGTGATCCTTCCAACAGTGACCAAAGTCAAGGATGCAAGAATGCATTATGTCCTCGAGCATCTGAATGGTCTGCTCAGTCTGGCGATCTGTCTCTGGATTGAAGACGGTGCTCAATTGAATCTGCATCCCGAAAGCCTCCTGCAACCCTTTCCATAGCTGGGATGAAAAATGAACTTCACGATCGTACAATATTGTCGAGTGTACTCAATGTAGCCACACAATCTCCTTCACATAGAGGAATCCCAACCTCTCTACAGAACCCTACAATCTGATTAGTAATATGTGGGGTGACTTGGTGAGTCGGTCGACGATCACCCATATAGAATCATGACCTCTAGATGTGTGTGCAATTACTGTCATTATGTACAGGGATATCTCTTCCCACTTCCACTATGGGACTTCTAAAGGTGAAACCAGGCCTGCTGGTACCCGATTCTCTGCCTTCACTTGCTAACAAGTGAGGCACCGAGAGACAAACTCTGCTACTCCTTTGTTCATTCCCAGCCACTAGCGCTATCATCAGAGGTCCTGGTACATCTTCTCCACTCTTGGATGTACTGCAAGAGGGGACGTGTGGAACTCTCTCAACACATCCTCCATAAGTGACACTGGTACCATGGTACATCCTCTAAAGAGGATGACATGCTCCCCACATTCAGAAAATCTATCAGGTGCTTGCCATGTGGATATCTGGGCATATCGAGCCTCATAGTTAGCATCCCCATGCTGGGCCTCCCCGACTTGCTGTAGAATTGGGGGAGTGAAAGTAAGAGACTGAAGAAAAACTACTCCATCTCGATCCACAAAGGATATCTACAAAGCAGACAGTGGTTCTGTCTCCTCACATAGAAGTTGTATACTAGAACTCATGCTGAGTGCATCTGCTACAATGTTCCCCTTCCTAGGATTATAGACTATCTCGAAGTCATAGTCTTGGAGGAACTCAAGCCAATGTCGTTGTCTCAGGTTCTGGTTCTTTTGAGAATATATGTACCCAAGACTCTTATTATCATAGTATACTGTAAAACATTCTCCCATCAGATAGTATCGCCACATATTCAAAGTGAAGACCACTGATACGAACTCTAGGTCATGGGTAGCGTAGTTCTACTCATGTTTTCTTAGCTATCGAGAACCACATGTGATCAGTACGTGCTCCTACAATAGGACACATCCAAGCCCAGTCCCTGATGCTTCACAATAGACTACACACCCTACGCCCTCCTCTGGTATTATCAAGATGGGGGCACTAATCATCCTCTGCCTCATCTCTTGAAAACTATTCTGGCATCTTTCTGACCACACAAAGGGGTTCCCCTTCTTCTTCAGTGCTGAAAGTGGTGCTCAATCTCTGGAGAAATCTAGCACAAATATATGGTAGTATCCATCCAAACCCAGGAAACTTCGTACCTTCGTCACACTCCTGGGTGGCTCCCAAGAAAGTACCGCCTCAATATTCACCGGATCCACAGCAAATCTAGCCTCAGATATGACATATCCCATAATGTGAACCTCTCTGATCCAGATATCACACTTCGAGAGCTTGCCATAAATCTTGTGCTCTCTGAGTGTTTCCAGTACTACTTGAAAATGATATGCATGATCCTCCTCAGTAGTAAAGTAGATTAGAATGTCATCGATGAAGACTAATACAAAGAGATCATGGTATGGCTAAAATATCATGTTCATGAGTCCCATGAACATTGTTGGAGTGTTGTTCATGCCGAATGGAATAACCATGAGCTCGTAATGGTTATACCGACATCTGAATGAAATCCTCTACACATCCTCAACTCATACTATGAGCTGGTGATAGCCTGATATGAGGTCTATATTCGAGAACCATCATGCTCCATTCAGCTGATCAAAAAGTTCGTCATTCCTCAGGAGTGGTTATTTATTCATCACAATGAACTGGTTCAGGCACCGATAGTCGACTCAAAGTCTTAATCTCCCATCCCCATTCATGGCAAAAAAATCAGGGCTGCCCAAGGAGAAACACTGGGTCGAATGAACCCTTTCCCCTGTAAGTCCTCCAGCTATACTCGTAGCTCATGAAGCTCCGCGAGAGCCATCCGACATGTTGCTGTACATATCAATGTTGTCCTGGGGTATAAGACAATTTAAAAGTCCACATATCTACAAAGAGGATGACCCAAAACATCATCAGGGAAGAAAAACGTGTACTGGTCCACCACTCAAAGATTACTCAGACACTCCAAATCAACCACTCTGAGGGTAAGGCTAGCCAACTGATGAGAGATCAACTGCATTCTCCTCCCGGTAAGTCCATCATGTGCTACAAAGTGTCCCTTCTCATTGGTTATGGTAATCCTGGTACCATCCATGTGGAAACACAACACTTTGTGCCTAATATAGTCTATTAGAGCATAGACTGCTGATAACCAGTCCATATCCAAGATGACATCGTAAGGCCTCAGATCCACTACTAAGAGATCCCAGCCGAATCTCTCACCTCCTATAGAAAACTCACACTACTAGAAACAATGCGTAATCATCGAATCTGATACTATAGGAATCTCTAGCCATAAGGATCAAGCCAATGACTCCGTCAGAATCTCCGAGCTCTGAACCAGGGAAGTGGAAATAAAATAATGATTGGCACATGTGTCTATAAGTACTAAAACAAAGGTGGAATATACATAGATCATACCTCATATCATATACAAAGCTCTATGGTTGTACACCATAGCTGCCTAGAGCTGAGATCTACCCTATCCACATCCTCCCTGATGTCTGGGTGGACCTCTTAGTGGTGGTGGCAGTAACATCTCAAATCGTCTCCCACCTCCAGCTGCATGACCTGCACCTCTGCCACATCTTCCTGCTCCATAAATACCAAATCGATCGAACCTTTATCTATGCTTATGAGATCTTTCAGCCGTCTAATGATCATCCGTATGGTGGTTCAGATAGTCACGAGCCATGTGATTTTGGCCGCCGCATGTGTAACACTGCCAGCTCCTGGCATGACTGGCTCTACCTCGGGTGCCCCACACAACCGACCATGAATCCTGTGGTCGTCCACCTATAGGTTTGGTTCTCTTAGACCTTTCTGTAATCTTTTTTCTGACAGCTATAGAAGACTCTGTTATGTGAAGATTGGTTGTGTGTCTCGTTGCTATTGACTGCAAAGCAAGAAAACTCCATACTGACAGGGCTCGCTCTAACACCCCTTCATGCGTCGGGATGCTAAGAGAAATCATCGAAGCCCTGATCTCTCACTATATCCCCCACTCGAAATTCTGGGCCCTGATGAATTGGTATCACACCATATCAGTGGAGTAGCATGAGAAATCATCGAATCTCCTATATGCGCACTGCATGAAGCTCCTGTATGCGCACTGTGCGATGATTTGCTGGGACAAACTCTACCCAATATTGGATCTCGAAGTCTACCCAGAAAAGTGTCACCTCATCATGACCATAGAGCATCAAAATTCAACATCTGTCTGTTGATGCCTATATATGACAGATGGTAAGGATAACCATTAGATCATATGGTTTCCCTACCAGTCAAAAAACACTCACCACGGCCTCCAGCCAATCCTCAACCACCCGTGGGTTCGCCTCTCCCATGAACCTGGGTGGCCTCTGGTGATGGAACTCGTGAAATGTGCTCAAGTGGAGTGCACCCTCTACTACTGTAGTTGGTGGAATCTGTGGCCCTTTGGGTAATGGTACTACTGGTTCCTCCATTGGTACCTCTACTAGAAGAGGACCCTGCCCCGAGGCCTCGTCGCTTGGTGGGCTATCGGTGCATACTACTCTCGGAACCCTAGTTGGCTATCTATGTGGAGACATCCTGAAAAGAAACGGGTGTTCCATAATCAATAAGTTATACCTAGTGAGCTGACTCAAAATATCACAAAGAAAACATTTCAAAACACAAATTAAATCAGTGTTTTCATGCACTGAGTCAGAAATCAGAAGTCAGGGACCTAGTGTATGGATAAATCAGTCGCAACACCAACTATGGATTCCCTAAACTGATAACCACACTCACTACACTTAACACTATTTATATTAAAAATAAAGATCATAGTCTTATGTTCTATGGTATAACTGAATCCTCTAATACCAATTTGTCACGACCCGTCCCCCAGGGCCTGTGCTGTGACTAACCCAATCGCGCCTTTCATAGGCCAGGGGCTGGCGACTAGCACCGATTATATTATCCCCTAAAACAAGGAAGGCATTTCCTTTATAACCTGTAAACACACAGAATCACACACACATAATGATAAAAACAACAAGTAAACTATATAAAAAAAGTGTGATGATAGTAGAAGGGACCTAAAAAAAATCCCATAAATAAAGGTAAAAGTACAACTGAAATACAATACAACTGACGAAAATGAAAGGCAACTACAAGTTCATCCTCTGAGGTTCCTACATGAAGGGTAGGTACCGGTCACCTCCTCAGCACTCTACATCCGCCCGTCTCCTCTTTGTACCAACATGCCATATAGTCCACCTCTACGCACCGTCCAGTCTTTGTACCCTCAACCTCGATCAATGATGTCTACTGTCTGCACCAAACACAACAAGGTTCAGGCATTTCCCAAGTCGGGGTGAGTATAACGATACTCAATAGGGACCTTGAAAACGTCAAGGTCTCACAAAATCCACAAAGCATAACCACAAAACATGAAATCAACTAACAATCCTACTTAGGTATATTTCCATACAGAAACCGATGATATCAAGTATACCCATCTCAATAATGATGAAACACAGAGTCGAACTCAAAATCCCAAAGCTCAGCTATTCTACAAAGGAAGGAATACCACGTATGTATGTACTACATAAGTATTCCACACAGAAGAATACCCCCAATGTATTACCACAATGGAATGTACCACATAGGTACAGACTCAACTCACACCAGGTATAACTTATTTACATAAGTACAGATGATTAGTCGAAGGTTAGATCATCTTAGTATGTTAAGAGGCTCTACTGTTAACCCACACAAGATTGCTCAATGCTGAACCACAGAGGATCACATGGTGCTGACCCAAACAGGATCACTTGGTGCTGAGCTGCACAGGATCGCTCATTGCTGACCCACAAAGGATTGCTCGGTGCTGGCCCACACATGATCGCTCTTTATTATTCACGTCACATCCAACTTCTGGGTTCCCGCAGTAAGCATGATTGTCTCTGAGAGATTCTAATCCTAAATCCACTGGTAGATACTACAACTTCCAGAATGTTCCATGTAAAAGTATTTCAAAATACCACCACCTCATAGGGGTCTAAACGCAACATACGATGCGCCAATTAGATAACCAGTTTGTATGTTCTTAGCCTTTTAGTCCCAAGGACCTTGTTCGATTCCTCCTCAATGCAACCTGACTGTACCTCAGAATTACCCAAAACATCAGTGGGGGTATACCAAAGTGACCGTCTCGCTGCAAGTTTTCCAACTCCGCTTACGGTTTGTCAAACGGATTCCCGATGCCAAAGTTATGGCCGATAGAGAGAAACGTTTGAAGTTAGCCTGGGTTTGGACCGACCCGGCCTGGGCCAACCCGACCCGGTTCGGGTCGACCCAGATCGTCGGGTCTGGTCCGGCCTATGGGGTCCTATCTAGCCCAACCCTGCTGGGCGGCCTGGCCCACGCTTGGCAGCACTGAGGCTGCAGGGGACATTCATGTCGTGGGGGCCGCAGAGGTGGGGTGAGGCCGCGGGGCAGTGAGGCCCCAGAGGCCATGAGGTGGTGAGGATGCAGGGGCCACGGAGATGCACGGAGGGGCGTGAGGTGGCGAGGTCACATGGCAGTGATGCTGCGGGGCACCGAGTATGTGGGGCGGCATGGAGGGCCGCACTGTGGTGAGGGCGTGGGGCGGCATAGAGGGATGCGAGGCGGCAAGGCTGTGGGCTTTGCGGATGGTCGCGTGGCGGGGAGGATGTAGGGCACCCCAAAGGGCCGCGCAACGGTGAGGCTGCGGGGTGTCGTGGGGTGGAAGGGAGGGCCTATGGGTGGCAAGGAGTCGTGGGGCCTTCGCCTTCATCACGATTGGCGGTATGCTGGATGCCACATCCATTCGTCGTAGTGGCACAAAGCCGCCTTATTCCATCGCAATAAATGATGGTGGGTTCGAGCCATGTTTGTTTGGATCGCACCCTCAGTGTTATAGTTGTAGCAAGCAACTCAACAAAATCATGGATGAAGAACGCCAAACCCTACAACCTCTCAGAATGATTATTCCCAAACCCGCAAAAGAAATCATCAACGAATAAACTAGTTAGAGAGTTGATCCGCATTCTCTGTTTTAGAAGAGAAGAACGTGGGAATATATAATCATACACAACTAAACCACTACCTTAGAGATTTTTTGATAGAGGTCACGATGAAAGAGAATATATCGTTGGGAATAGACGGATGTCGGTGATGTCGGTGTTTCCTCGATCGTCAATTCATTGTCATTGAAGACGTTCCTCGCCAGCAAGAACAATTTTTGTTGGGGAGTGCGTTCTTAGTTGGGGAAAATAAATCTCCAAAATTTTATCCTATCCCAATTCCATCCAAAATGTGAAAATATCCCCCTTATTAATTTACGTTTATCAAATTAAAAATTTGGCACAATAAATTGTTGGTACAATTAATTGTACCACATTTTCATAATTAATTGGCTCCAATTTGTTTGAGGAAAAGATTAATGGGGAGTTGAGAGGTTTCTCCCCCATTAGGAGGGGTCAGGTGGACCCCGCCCCTAAATTTAAAATGAGGGTTAGTTCAGGTGGTCCACACCTCTAAACATCCACTTGGGAGGTTTAGGATTCGGTGGTACCTACCACCATAACCCTTGTTGAGGGATTTCAACATATAAAATAAAAATGTTAAAATTTTTAATTATTTCATTCTTTCACGAAAATCACAAATACTGTCATTCACTCTTGAACCACTACGGTCAAGGTGAAGGTCACTTTAAGAGAATATCGGTGTTGCATGTTCAACGGCACCCTCAGATTTTAATTCTGAGCACCGGTTCAAAAGTTAGAAAACCCCCCTCGTACGTTTACTCAACGTACCAAGAATAATGTTCAGAACTTCATTTCAGGAACACTGGACCTCATAATCACGCACCGTCAATTTTCACAGACTCATAAAATACCCATATATTGAAAAACATTACATGGAAATTTTTGGTCATTAAAATTTATTTCACAACTCATGAATATGATCAACGATATACCTATTATTGTTTTAAAATGTTATTGTAAAGTTATCAAACCCTTATTCTCAGGTTATATTTAATCGATAATTGATATATTACTTTATTATCCTTACTATGAATTAGATATAAATAATTGACATATTTATTTTCCCCGGATTAAGAGGAAATGTACTGTGTATGATAGATATATGAAGGGTGATAATAATTAAAGATGTAGTTGGAGAAAATGTATTTAACATATAAAATAATTATATATGTATCTACTTTTCCAAATCCAAAATATTTACAATATTTTAGAAAGGATTTTAATGTTATGTAATGAATACTAATCTTTTGTGATCTAATATCTATGTATGAATAATATGGGTCACTATAGATGGTATCGGACCAAGGTTTAGCTAAAATTTAGAAATAGGGATGGGAAAAAATTTAAGGATAACCCTGAAGTTAATCCTATGTATTATAGAATTTCATAATTTATGGTAAACAATTGAATGTGGTTTTCTTTGAGTAACATCAATATATTTATACTACAGGTTGGTACAGATTACATATATATTAATATGGGTGTAATAACCTAAATAATAGTTAGTTGAGTATACCTCGCCCATCATTTTAGTGCATGGTGTGTGTTCCCTTACTATGCACCTAGTTTGACACTCCTAGGGTATTTTATTGGATTAATAACATTTTATTTATAAATCATTATGAAGGGTTCAAATAGATAATTATCATGATTGTCCTAGTTTAAATCAATGATAGGATATATTTATAACAAAGTGGCTGGATTTAGAAATAAAATATATTATTTTTCATGTTAATGTGGTTTTCCATTATGATTTTTATTACTCACATAATGATTTTGTATTTTAGAGAATGGATGGAATAAAGGGGCTTCATGTCAACATTAAATTTTATGGAAATGGATTGATTTATCTTATGATAAAATATATGACTTTTGATATAGAAGTATAAACCTTGTTGTTATTACTAATTAGATATCATGATATATGACTAACATTGTAAACTTCTTTGAGTTTCCTATCACCTCATATAATTTGAAATTAAATTTTACAGATGTTTATGTGGAAATGATCATGGTGCTAAGAACATTCAATTTACATCATTTCATGAATGCGGGAAGAAGCACCATGTAGAATATACAAACATAAGGGGATGTTGATATCTTTATAGAAATGAAAGTTACATGGAAATGAATTACTAAGTTATTCAACTTATTATTTGTGGTAAAAATGAAAATTATTCTATTAAATGACATAATCCATGGTTTAACTCCTAGAACTAGTAAATAGATATCGTATTCCAACCATTTAAGGGGAATGAATTATATCTTTAAGTAATTTGATTCAAAATTTATGCTGTATAAATGTTATATCAATTATATTCTGGTTATTCGAATCTTGCAACAACTATGGATTATTCTGAATTAGTTTTTCTTTTATAATTTGAATGACTATATTGAATGGTACTAATAAAAATGTAAATTTATTTATTGGAAAGTTTATAATTTTAGAGAATGTGTTATTTTAGGAAAGGGAAACCTGTAATATCTTTTTACTATAGTGTTGATAATTTTAATTGGGATAAAAAGGTGGTTAAAATTTATGAAGTAAATTCCAAATAATTGGGGACCATAAAATTAGTTGTTGATTTGATAAAAAATTATTCTTTGATGATGTATATTGTATTTTTTTGATTTATGGAATGAATTCAATATTATATGATTTTATTTAAGGAATAGTGATTGTGTTAACTTTTTGAAGAATATAATATATATAATTGTTGTTTTATAGTGATTCATTTTTTTAGTTTAATATATGGATGATGTGTTCACAAGTTTGGTATTTGAGATTATAATATAATTCATGTTGTATTTGCAATAATTTTGTTTTTGATATTGGAAGAAAAAAATATGTGACAAACTATTTTAAATTTTTTGGATACTAAATCTTATCAGAAATATTTTGGATGAGTCTTAAGGTGGACTATTTATGCAATAAATTTTGTTTACAATGGGTGTTTTTTGTTTAGATTTAATATATTAATGTATCATATTTATTAATATATGATACAATTTTTAAATATCATTGTATTTTGTAAATTGTTATAGATTTTAGAAATGACTTGTCAATCTATCATAAATATTATTCTGTGTTCAAAGTGAATTTTAGAGCATCATGTATTAAGAAAACTCAACTATACAATTCATTCACTACAAACAAATGGATATATCCTCACATATCAATACCAACAGTTTAGAGAAAATATGGGTATAGACAAAATACCCAAAACTATAACCATTCTTTGAAAAATAGTTGGTATAGTTTGAGCTATATCAATGGGTTTATAAAACGATGGTATAAGCACTAAAATAGTTGTACTGAATCAGACTCCCCATACCTTCATCATTCAAATACCTAGTTAGCCTCTCCCTTGCCAACATTATGAGACTTTGGCATCCCCCTCCCCTCCTCTAGTGACTTTTTCATCCCTCCATCCCATCCTCAATAGATATTAAACCCATCGTCAAGGTGTTATTCCTCAATTTCTTGCCGTTTTTTCTACCTTTTAGAGGTAAGATTACATTCCATCCTCTTATTTATACTCTTAACTTCTCCAGTTGTCATGTGGTATTTCTCTCATAATGCCTAAAGTAATGTTTTGTCATGTTATAATTTTCCATTATTGTAAAGATGTATTTTTTGTTTTCCATGAATCGATTTCATGAAAAAAATGTTTCTTTGGTTGTGTTGCCTTAGGGTTTTTTGTCAAATGAAATATGTTTTAAATACTATTTGATATTTTATATAATGAAAATTATACCCCATTTAAAGGTATTTCTAAAAATATTATTTTCTACATGTGATTTACATGTGCTTTTTTATATATTAAACTAGTTGAAAACGTTATATAATAGAAATAGATTGTTATAAGATATTTTTATTGGTAATTAGTTTCATAACCATGATACAATGGTGTTTTCAAAAAACATATGCTAACATTAATATTTATAAAAACAATTGGTAATTTCCAAATGTATATTTTTTAACCATGATAGAGATTTTTCTATTGAGTGGTGGTTTTAAATTGTCTCAAATTTGTTTTGTATAATTAAACATGGTGGGTATTTTTTTAATTTATTTTGAATGGTGTTTCCTCATTGGTGGTTTAATTCTTGGAATACATCACTCATTTTGTTTTATAACTCATTGAATAATGGAGTCCATAATATTAAAATGAAGAAGTATTATAAATTAATATGATTATTTTGGAGAGTGGTTTGATTTAGGGGGGATAACCATGTTGGGTTGATTTCTCATATTAATTTAACACATTTCATCTATATTGGTCTACTGTGATGACGAAATACATGTATTTAGGGGTCATTTCACATTCATGTTTTAACAGTTCCTAAGTTATGAATATTGTTCCATGTGCTTTGCCTTGTATCAGGGATATTTCTATAGATGTGATATATAGTGATCATGTATACAATCCATATAGTTTAGTTATAATAAACTATCAACATAGTTATGATAGTTGGATTGGTGAGTGATGGTTTTATAATATACTTTACTGTGTGCTATAGTTTTCGCATCAATTGTATGAGTATGTAATTGTTTTTACAAATTATATTCCCTACTATTTGTTTGGATGGTTATTATATTATTCTATAATGGTCACATACATAATTAATTTTATTAAATTTGGTTTACGATTAGTTTTCTTTAATTTTATTAACACTATACTTTTATGATATATTTGAATTTGGATATAATTTTATATATGGTTGAAATTGTTGATTGGAACATGCCTTATTTTTTCCCAGTAATTGAATAGATTTGAGTTGTATGTATCATACCAATTAGATTTCAACTAATTTTCAAGATAATTTAGAATTTATTTTAGATTTTTCATTTAACAGTGCTTCAGATAGTGGTTGTATATAGTTTCTATGTTATAATTTTTTGGAAGACAATGTTTAATTTGGAATGAATTTAGCTACCATATAATGAAATTTTTATTTAATGGAAAATATTATATTTGGTATCACAATGGAGAGATGATGCTATATTCTACAATTCCTGAATGAAAAGAAATAAGTGGATTATTGAATTTGATATTTGATCAGTTTCAATTTATGTGTCATCCCAAGAGAGATAGTATGATATTGAAAAATGGAAATTATATGAATACATATGATAATAATACTTTATATAATGATGTGTATAGAGTGTAAAATTTAATGGATGATTCCCAAACAACTCTATATCAAGAATGTACTGAAAAGAAAATGTTTAAATTTCTAATTCCATCATATCCTGGAAAAACAATGTATGTAATTTATAATAACTCCAGATATTATATTCATAACTTTTTAAGGTCTTACTTCCTCATGGTGTTGATATTACCTCAAATCATTATAATTCATGGAATTAAATTAAGTAACATAGATTTCCTGCTAATAAATTTCATGCATATCCGAATGATTGCAATTTATATTTGGAGGAAACAGATGACCAAAATGACTATAATGATTTTGGTACATCATAATGGGAGGAAAACATATAATCCACACTATCTCTTGTGTCACATAAAGTCATTTGTCACATTCCATTGATTCTCATGCTTCAAAATATATTAATGTCTGTAGAAATATTATCCAATATTAGATGGCTTGAATCTACAATAATTAATGGAAATGAAGAGTTGGTTCATCTTATAGATGAATTAGCATGGACTAAATTTTATGCACACCATCTAGATTCTGAATCTAAGGTGAGTAATGTGTGGTGGATCCTATCATGTGATCGTTTTAATCCATTTGGTAAGATAATTACTACTCACAACACATACCTAGTTATTATTGACATTTATAATCTTAATCTATGGATGTGTATGAAAAAACCACTTCCTTTTTTAAGTATACTAATATCTAGACCTTATTATCATAGGAATGGTATTGAAATCTACATTCAAATTTTAATAAGTTAGTTGATGTAGCTTTGGAAAATGGGTTTGTTCACATTTGATGCTTCTTCAAAAAATATATTTCAAGTGTGTGATTCCCTTCTATGGACTATAAATGAATTTATTTTTTATGAAATAATGTATGGTCTTAAAATGAAGGGAAAATTATGAAATCCTATTTTTATGAAGAATACATGATTGAGATGTCTTAAATATCATCATAGATTCAGTTTCATGGGTGAATCAACAATTCTTGAGAATGGATCCTTAATAGTAGTTGAATCGATTGAGGATTGAAAATATTGTCGACACTGAACAACCTACTAAATTTATGTTAGGAACTAATGTACACAATGAATTGAAATATATCATTTTTTCATTATGGAATTTTATAATAAAATATAAGAAGAAGAAAAATGTTAACACTAATTCCACATAAAAATAGTAAAATGATAAGAATTTTATTTTATTTTCCATATTATTATAAGAATTTGATACGTCATTAATTATATTTAATTATCATTGAGAAAAATATATGCTAAATATTGCTTTTAATCCATCTAAATATAAAGGGGATGATCAAAGAACACTTCTGATCTCACCGAGAATTATTGGATTGGGATATTCGACGACAACTGCATTTTGTATGTACAAGTGAAAACAAATGGAAATTTACTTGTTCTTATTTTGTGATTAAACCATTAGAGAAAAATCAATTCTATTTTTATTGGAGAATATCAACTTTTCTGATGGCCATTCTAGTCATTTTTTAAAGGAGTCAATAGATGGGATTTGAAACTAAAATCCATAAACACACATGATTATTACACGATTATTAATGAATTGATTCCAATGGAATTTAAGTATTTTCTATCAAATAATATTAGGGTGATAGTGATTCACATGGGACAATTTTTTTATGATTTTTTTAAAAGGTTATGGAAGTATTTATTTTTTAAATTGAATAAATTTTCACCATTAATTTTGTATGATTTGGAAAAAATATTTCCTCCATAATTTTTCACATATATTCTTTATTTAACAGTTCATATTCAAACTAATATAGTTCTTGGTAAAGCTGTTGTATTTTAGAAGATGTATCCAATTTAAAGTAATATGTACACAATGAAATCTTATCTTTAAAATAAGAATCATCTTAAAGGTTCAATTACTAGAGGATATATTACACAAGAATGTATGGATTTTTTGCTCAATTTATTATTCTAATGTGAAAAAAAGACATATTCAAAAAATGAGAAATGAATATGACCAATATAGGTAAATTAACCCCTTGTTTCCATCTCTTCCTCAAACAAGAGGAATTACTGGGAAATATACATTGGCTACATTGATCCTTAAAGAGAGGGATATGGCACATCATATAGTCATCTTCAATTGTGGGTTTTTATGACTATATCATGTATGTAATTTGAATATTAATATGTTATATCATACTATGTAAGTTCATATATACCTTAAACTTCTATAATAACATTATGTATGCAACAAAGAAAATTATATGTAGAGTTCAAATAACTTTTTCTTTTGATAAGGAGATAGTTCTGTATAGACAAGTTTTTTCTTCATTCTCTAAATAAAACGTACAACCATAACATTAATTAACATAATATATATACTCACTTAATTTTATTATAAATATATATTTAAGGTATTGATTGTAGCTATTGAATTTTTTTCTAAAGAATCAATGGAATTTTCTTTCGGTCCCAATTCATATGTTCATGAATGAATGAATTTCAAAATATATGGGTATAAATTTGTTAAAAATAATCTAGTAGTGGAAATAAGGGAATAAAAGGATGGGGTTATGTTTACAGCTACAACATACTATTATGTCTGTGTATCAAATAGTCATACTCGATATGAAAAGATGTCCTATTATGAACGTATTGTTAAAATATTATTATTGGAATACTACTCTAAAAGCCTAGTAATTATGATAAAATGTAAATGATTTGATTCAATAAAGCTACATGGTACATTTAATGAGGATTGTGGATTCAATGTTATTGACAAGACTCGACTCTAGGCTACTGATGAACTCTACATTTTAGCATCAATGAAAAACATGTTTTTTATGTGAAATACCATATTACAACTAATTAATGTGTCGTTAATGAAGTAATACCTATACATATTTTCATGGTGTTAGGGATAAAATTTACACCATTGACTCCCCAATTGGTGTTGACTAGAAAATTTTATTTGAGGACTCAAATTGTCCCACTATGAGAGTTGACGTTGAACATTAATTAGTGGTGGGTAATATGTAGAAGAAATTATATATTTTCAATGTTCATTCAATTTACCTTTATAGGGGTTCCACATGTTTCTATTAATATAAATACATCAACATAGTTTTAGTTTGGAATGGTTTTATTATTTCGTCATTTTTTTTGGATTTATTGAATTTAATTATATTTATTTCAATTTAGAAAACTAGGATTAAAATTTGATTTTATGAAATGTATAACATAGTATTAAATTAATGGTACTAATACATGCTATTAAATTTTTAGGTATTATTTGGCTTCTAATTTGTATGAATCATTTTAAAAAACTATTTATAAAAATGTATATTTCATTCTTATGATGACTATGAAAAATATTGCAAAAGTTCAAATGAAGTAATTATTTGATGGTGATTGGAAGATGTTTGAGCATGGGATTCCAGGGCGAATTCTCTTAGTGATTATAATAAATGAAATATTTTTCTTATGGATTTTATATAACATCAATTTCATATTATTTATCAAATTTTTAAGGACAATTAGTTGTACCAGAGTTGAATCATACACATCCAACTATCAATGGTTTGCAAATGGATTCTCCTAATCCTAGATAGGGCATGCCTAATACAAGTTCCCACTCCGACATACCATAATACACCGCATCTACCACACATATCTATCCAACACTTGATCCTCCACGTATTATCCAACCAATGCCTCCATCATCATCTCATTTAGAATCTTCTTCCCTTACCATATCTTCACCTCCTTTTAGGGTGGATTCCACCATTACTATATCCATATCCATTAAGATATCCCAAAACCAAGTACCAATATCATTAAATTTATACACTACCTTTATTTCTTACTATCCATAGAGGATATAATGATTCTTTCTTTTAGCTTCCACTATAGTTCATACAGATCACCCAAAGCATCCATTTGAGGAGGCACATCCTTTAGAGGCTATTAATCCAGAAAACCCCAGAGATTAATGAGAACCAATTGAGCTTCCAATATGAGGGGTTTTATTATATTTATTTCAAATTATATCACATAATTTTTATCCTATTATACCATGAATAAATTATTCTTTTTTCCACTTTTATCATATTTTGTTGGATCTTCTAGTAGACGACATGTGGACACCAATATTTGATAATCCAAAAATCAAAAAACAAAAATAATTTTCTGTTATATCAATGAAAATAAATGATAGGTGGTGTTGGAGTTTCTTGTTATATTTAGCAAAATACTAAGTTATCATTCCAATGTAACTAGTCTCATGGAGAAGTTCTAGTAATGAAATCATGGAAAATTTATGGGCAAAGATATGGGTACGAAAATTTGTTAAATTTATATCTAAATTATTATATATATATATATATTTACATGTTTGTTGTATTCTTAGACTAACTTTCCAAATAGTGAATATGCTAAGGTTTCATGGTCGACAGATCTTGGAGAGTTTCGGCGATCATATAAGAATGAGTTATATATTGGTTTGAGGTTTAGAGACAGTTCTAATTTAGTGGGTCTACCCATATTACCTGACTATTCAACAACATAATATCAAAAAATGATCACATATTGGACTAAGTAAGGGTTTAAGTTATTCAAAATAATTAATTGTTTTCATATAAAATTTAATTATCAATATTTTTATTAAACCTTTTTAGGATGTGTCAGGAAAAAATAACATTGATTCAATAATGTATCTACACACAATGGGACACACTACAATTCCCAAGCATTAGAAGATAAAGGTACATTAATATGAAGAGATAATAATATCTAAAAATATATTGTTACTTATTTATCTTGGAATATTGAAATTTCTATTTTATTTTCATAAATACCTTTAATATAGTGCTGAAAATTGCACTTTAAAATGACATAATAAACCATTATCCAAATTTCCTAATATCATAATGACATAATGGAAAATTGGCCAAACAACCTAATGGCCAATTGGCCTAATGGATGAATGTCTTAATAGGAAATTAGATCAATGGCCTATTTTTCAATTGGCCTAAGAGACTAATGGACAATTGGCCAAATGGAATAATAGAAAATTATCCAAAAGGACGAATGTACAATTAATGAAATAGCCTAATGACCAATTGGCCTAACAGAATAATGTAAAATTGGCCTAATTAGCTAATGACCAATTGTTCTAATGGGCTAATGTCTAATTTTTCTAATGGCATAATGGATATTTGTCATAATGACCTAATCGAAAATTGTAAAATTGTCCTACGGCCTAATGGCCTAATGTCCAATCATCCAATGGGAATAGTTGTATAATGGAAAATTTGAAAAGTGGCATAATGGACAATTAGCATAATTTCTTAATGTATAATTGGACAAAAGACCAAATGGACAATGGGATTAATGGAATGAAAACCTAATAGCCTAAGGTCCAATTTTCCAAATGGACTAAAATCCTAACAACCTAATAGAAAATCGACCTAATGGAATAGTGGCTGAACCATCTAGTATCCTAAAAACATATTGGCCAGTTGGCATAATCGCCTAATGGAGTAAAGGAAAATTTTCTAATTGTCCTAATAGCCATATGACCATTTAAAATATCCATCTAATGTCTGGTTGTCTAATTGGACTAATGCATTAATGGACTAACAAGCAATTGGTTTAATAGCAAAATTGTCTAACATAAAATTAGAATAACGACCAATTGTCCAATCAGACTAATTTCCTAATAGAATAAAGGACAATTTTAAAATTGGACTTATAGCCAAACGACCTAATGACCCTTTGGACTAACAGCCTAATAGACAATTGGCCAATTTTATTAATGGCCTAATGAAAAAATAGTAAATTTTTCTAACATGTTAATGCCCTAAAGGCCAATTGGATAATTTTCCTAATGTCCTAATGACTAATTAACAAAATATACTGATGACCTAATAGACAATTGGCCTAATTTCTTAATGGCCTAACGACCAATGGGAAAATCGGACAAACCACCTAAGGGAAAATAGGAATAACATACTAATAGAAAATTCCCCTAAAGGCATAATAGCTAATTGGACTTACGACCTAATGGATGAATGATCTAATGGACAAACATAATAATTGACTAACAACCTAATGTCATAACAAACAATTTACCTAATCGACTAACTGCCTAATGACTAATTTTCATAGAATTATAAAGGCTAATAAGCCTAAAAGACTAATGGCCAATTGGCCTAACAACCTAATGGAAAATTTGCCTAATAACCTAATTCCCAATTGTCCTAACAACGTCATGGAAAATTGTCTTATTAACCCAATGAGAAATTGGAATAATGTACTAATGGAATAACAAACGCCTGAATTATGGACTAATAGAAAATTAACAATTACAATAATTTCCTTATACCCAATTGTAATAATGGACTAAGGGACAATTGGCCTAATTCCCAAATGGTGCAATGAAAAATAAGCCTAATGTACCAAAGAACAATTGTCCCAACAGACTAATAGGCAATTGGCTTAAAAGCCCAATTTCCAATTGGATTAATGTACAATTATACTAATGGTCCAATGACTAAGATTTTAATTATAATAATGGATTAATGGAATAATTGACAATTGTCCTAGTTATATAATGAAAATTTTTCTTAATGACCTGATGATTTCGCCAATTTTCTAATAACCTGAAGAAATAATGGAATATTTGAAAAATGCACTAATGGGAAATGGGATAATTGGATTAATGACCTAATAACCAATTCTTCTTATTGGACAAAAGACCTAATATAAAATTGAAAAATTAACCTAATGTCCTAACAACCTAATAACTAATTGTCTAATTGACCTAATGGCTTTATGTAAAATTGGACAATTGGACTAATGGTATAATAGCCTAATTCCTTAATATGTAACAACCAACTAGAAAAATGTCTTCATATTGAATTGGGATAATGGAATATTGACCAATTGGCCTAACAACATAATGTTATAACGCCAAATTGGCCTAATGGACTAATGGACTAATAGAAAAATAGCCTAAAAGCCTAATGGCCAAATGGATTATTTTATTAAGGGCATAATTTCCAATTGGCCTAATGGCCTAAAGACAAATTTTCCCGATTACCTAATGAACTAATGGCCAATTAGCTAATAAGACTAATGGAAAATAGTGAATAGACCTTGTGGCCTAATGTCTTAATAAAAAATTGTCTTATTAGACTAATGGTCTAATGGCCTAACACCCAATTTGCATAATGACCTAATTGTAAATTATCATATTGGCTTAATGGCCTATTGGACTAATTGTCCTAGCTGCCTAATAGACTAAAGACCTAATGGACTATCGTTCTAATCTCTAATTGTCCAATTGGACTATTATCCTAATGTTAAATTATCAAATTGGATGAATCCCCATTAGACGTTTATCCAATTAAAATTATTTATGAAATAGAAAAAAATATTTTCTATTTAATGATTATGAATTGTTCATAAATACATAATTTCAATTATTCAAATTAGGGTCCTTATTTTGATTTTATTGAACCCCTATCAAATGATTTTTATAGTTGAGTTTATCAAGGATTGAATATTATTAACTATGTTAAATTTATATCATCTAATGTTTTTATAACAAAAAGAAAAAGAATATTATTATATTAAATAAAAATGTCTTATATATATATACCAAATTATATATAATGAATAACATGGAGTACATATTTGAATTAAATATTCAAAAAATAACATTCATGATTATGGATTCATGATAATGAGTGGATAAAATTATAATTTCTTTATTATTAAATTGTATTTATGAATTTTTATTTAATTGTTATCGCATGTTTAAATTTAGGAATTGTTCATTATTTTTATATTTATTCTATTTTAGGTTTATTAATGAGTATAAAATGTTGATATTATGAATATGTGTATACTGATCAATGAAATTTTAAGGACCATTGATTAGGCATTCAATCCATGTGCCGCAAATTTTTTTTTATAGGGATAGAAATAATGATGGAAGTGTAAAAAATGAAAAAACATAGGAATATATTGTATGTTTTCTTTATTTTAATTTCAAATATTTATATGAAATTTATAAATATAAATATTGGTTATATTTTAAAAATTCTTATAAGGAGGACCTCCATGATAAAGAAGATGAAAAATTCACGTCGAATGATCATTTGAGTAATGTATTAAGTGAGGATAATCGACAGAGAGTCTTATGTAATCCTAGGGAAAAAATCATCACCACTAGGTATTTGTCCCTATAATGCTCATCTCAAACCTATCAGACCACCATGCTATAATGAAATCATGCAGAAGAAGCTGCGGAAAAAATAACTTTACTAGAGCATGAAATATTCAATGTGATCCCTAAACACTTCTTAAATTCTATGTTCGTTATAGTTCAGTAAATTCATCCAGAGTATAATACTATTGTTTATTCATATATGGAACAAACGTTCACTTTAAATGACTTCCGAAGTGATGACAATGAGGGTCCTGGTGGCCGTCGAGCTGATGGTGGTGGTGATGATACTGATGACAATTCTTTGGCTCTATATGATGTTATTGGTGATGGGGTTGTTGTTGATGGTGATGAGGATTGGGATGAGGATGTTGGAGATGATGGAGATACTAATCCCCTCTATTTATGACATATAAGAAATGATAAATGTGTATTTTTCTTAATGACATGAATTTATTTTTTGAATGGATGTATATGTATAATATTGTATTGAAAATGGTTTGAAAATTATTACAAGTAGTTGGTTGAATGCTATATATAATATATTTGTATTTTATTTATTGTAAAATGTGTTATTTATTTTATTTACATGTTCAGAGGATAAAATATCTGCTGATTATACTAAATTGGGATAGATACCTATACCCACAGTTTGGACAACTGTGGGTATATGTTTTCTAGTGGGAAACGTTATACCTACAGTTTTGAGAATTGTGGGTATAGATATATACCGACGGTTTAGGTGAAACTGTGCATATGATAAATTCCTATAAAGATATACTCATTTTTTATATAGGAACTATGGTAATATCTCTATACCAATGGCTCCCAAATACACAGTTTACAAAACCATGTGTATAAGGTGTTTTCCAGTTTTTTTCTTTGAGAAATGGATGATGTGAAAATTGATCGAAGAATTACCAAAGGATGAAATATAGAAATAAATCAAGTAAGTATACTTTATTATGTTCTCTATCTTCATAGAAATAGAATTAATAAAACCTACATAAATTACATTGAAACCAAAAATATATTCCTATGACATTCATTTATGATGAATCAGTGGTCCATTTCACAAATTATTTAATTATGATTTTTATGGTCCTTAACATTATCATGATAAATCATTTTCATATGATTAATGATCTATCCCACTCTCATTCATTATTCAAACATTAGTTTTTTCCTCCATGTACTCAATTTCACTTCTCACAAATTTTTAATTATTTAGAAACCTAGTTATTTTATATTCTAGATGACCTTACTATTTCCATTTCCATCATTTTAAGAGGAAGTTTTGTCAAACTTTTTTACAATGTTGGTTTCAAAAAAATGAATTTTAAAATATAAAATCCTCGATTGCTGAGTATAAGGTAAAATCACAATGTTTAAATTTTTTAAATGGAAGATAATTTCACACCTTGATATTTTAAAATATTACTTTGTTTGATATCATACACAACATGCAACACCATGTTTAACTAAACCATGATATATTATTATTTTATGACTATTATAAAATAGATGATTAAATTTTCAATCATGAATAAGATTATACACATTTTGGAATATATATAAATCTCACACTCAATAAAAATTCATGCATTAATTAGCGGGAAATAAAAATTCAATTTTCTAGTAATATTATATTATGCTACAAAAATATGATTTCTTAAAAAATTACTTTTTTTTGTGAGAAAATAATATATTACATTTTAAAAACTTTTTTAGAAATTATTTGATAAAATTATTTTATTATAATATAATATGGAACAATTATATTAGAGTGAAATTATAATATTTTTCTAAAAAGATTTATTTTTTGATGAATAGTTAAAAAAATATTGATTTTTATTGAAATATAAAATTTTATATTAAGAATTTACAATGATACATTTTTTAAAAAATATTTTATATCTAAATGTTGTTCTCAAATATATATATTAATCCAATTATTTTAATTGGGATCAATTTTATTTTATAATTTTGTATAAAATATGTTTTTAGATAAAGAATAATTCTTCAGAGGAGTTATTTTTCTTTCAATTTTACATTTAATATTATTTAAAATTCTACCAAATTTATATATTTAATCTTCAAAAATGAGTTCCATATTATTAATAAGGAATCCGAAATTTGGAAAATAAGGCCCTTTAATTTTTTTTCAATATGAATAGTTACCCTGTGAAAATTCATTACCAAGGTAATGGGTAAATCTAGTTATCATAGGTCAAAACTAAATGTTATGGTGACCTTGTTAAATAATAATTATCATTAAATGATAGTAATTTTACCCTTATAACATTAGGTTTAAAATTTTATTATTTATGGGACACATGTATAGGAAGATGACCTTTATTATATTTAATGTTGAGAAAAATACAGAATACTATGATCTAACATTTAATTATCTCTTATGTTTTTAAATTGGTAAAAAATAATGGTGTGAATGAATATTAATGGTTATATTGGTAATATTGAACATATATTATTAGAGGTAATTTATTTCAAATTTTTTTATAATTAAATAATTAGATTAAATTAATACCCAATGCTGATACAATATTTATTCATTTAATAGAAAAAATAATGGATTCTGAAAATATTAAAAGAAATAAAATAAGAGTGTGTTATAGAGTTATAATTTTTTTTAGAATAATATAACATGTTAATTAGATTATAAAGGATTATATTGGAATTAAATCCTTATATTGGTGTCATTAATGTCAATATAACCGAATTATGTCTAAAACGATATTAATGATATTTTGATAAAATAATATTTTATTAAATTATAATTAAAATCTTTTAAATATTTGAAGAGGGAATGGTGTATAATATATTGTTGAAAATTTCATGAATTGGCCATTTGGCTACTAAATTTGTCCATATAAGAAAAATTATAAGACTTTAAGAGTGAAAAAGTCATTACTCAAGTTAAGGTTAAAATAGCTGAAATATGGGGTTTAATAAAATAATAAAATTTGAAATAAAAACTAAACTTAATAAAATATGATTTAATTCATACCAAAAACATCTTTATATTCTAATTTTAATCCAATTGGGATAATTATTTTATAGAATTAATTTTTATATCTTAGTATTTTAATAAATTCTATGAGTTCCCCTACCCTCACTTATAATAGAGAACTCTCTTTTATCTATTTTACACCACATTAAGGCCTATAAATTGACCAAACCATATAAAAATATCTCCTAAAAATCATTATAAACATTATTGAAGTTATTTTATTCCCAAAATATCAATCCTTGGATACTTAATAGCAGATATAGATATGTTCTTTCAAAGAGTATGTAATTTATTTAACCGAGCACTTTCTATTTTATTTGTTCATTTACACCCTCAATATATACGATATTAATCATAAAATAATATCATATGTATCATCAATTTATGAAAAAAATATTATTTTTTTATACCAACATTATACATCATCTTTCCTGTTAAATGGGATGTCAAAATATTTATTATGCTTACATATGACTTACCGTCTCCACTTAGTGATATGATTCATTTTTCATCCCCATATTTTATAAATTATTATTATTATGTGTTAAATTTTTATATATTATATATATTACTTAATTATTCTTTTTTAATGATAACATTATTTATATCTACTTACCTTGAAATCCATGGAAAATCGGTATCATCGCACAGGCGTACATGTAGACTACCTCCCCCATAAATAAATTTGATTTTTTTTTCATTCACACATTACATGGATTGTAATAAAGATGTATTTTATAAATATATATATAATTTATATGACATAATAATAATTTGATAAAGTATAATTCTTATTTAAATTTTTTTATTCAAAATGTGAAAACAACATTCATGCATATGTATGCCCTACTGACACTATGAATGGTGTAATTCATTTTTACATCCCTAAATTTTATGGGAATATTTTAATATATATATATATATAATGAATATATATGAAATTTATATCATGATCAAAATTTTGTATATTATAAGATTATGAACACCATAAAATTTGCGGAGCTTCCAAACAGATATTTTCATTATGAAAAAAATAGTTAACACCGTGAAATGATTATTTTAATAATTAATAATTTATTGTTGTGTGTTGAAATGTTAAAATCAGATCATATTTGAGATTAAATTTATTTTTATAATTATAGTATATAAGTATAATAAATTTCAACTTATCATATATGAGGTTTGAACATGTACAATTGAATACAGACATGATGTTAGGATTTTAGGTTTGTTTATAGTTATTATTTTAGGATTAGTTTTTCTAGATGTAATTTATTGATCTAAATATTATAAACATTATTAATTTTAATCCTATATTTTTATTTATATAAATTAAATGGTCTAGTTTAAATTTACTCATTTTATGATCTCAAGAGACTAAATATGTTTTTAAAGAAAACAAACTTTATCTTTATCTTCAGTAAAAAATAAATTTTCTTCAGTGCCCATATTTTCTAAAAATTATTTTGAGGGTGATTTAATTTTTATTATTCTATTATATAAATTCATTATTATCCTTGATTTAGTTTTAAAACAAATTCAGAATTAATTTTCATATCATTTTCTAAAAAATTATCCGTTTTGAATTTTTATAATAATTTGAAAGAAATGTTTTATTTAACTTATGGTGAATGAGTAGAATTTATCACTATCAGGATAGTTCAATGTTATGAAGATTCCTTTACATGTTTCCATGGTTATTTTCAAACAAAAGTTTTCCTTTAATATTTTGGAAATTTTTTTACTTTAAATAACAGATATGAATGTCAAAAGTTTATTTTCCACATGAAATGTAGCAATTTTTATTTTAAAGTAATTTTAATCTAAGATAATATCCTTGATATTAATTATTATTTACTATGTATATGATACAGGTATACTATAAGTATTATTTATTTAGATAGTTTTTACTATGATGATAAGATGTTTATGAGTCCCATTTATTTCCTTGGGTTATTATCTAATAATATAATAAACAAAATTAATGAATATCCTTTATTTTATATATGTTATTCTATGATGAATAGGAGAATTTTTTATAAATCATATTTCATTTAAACTCGTTATTCTGTGATGGAATTAAGAATAGTTTATGAAATTGATTTATTTTATATGGGTTATGTTATGTTTATGAAACCAATTTTATTTTATTTTGTTATTATATGATGAATGTTTTATGATTTCAAGATTAAATATTTATAATTTTAATTATATTACAGGTGAGGTTCCATAATTATATATCACTCCAATAAATTGGGTAATAATTGTAATAACATGTGAAAAATAATACTGTAATGGAAGTTGAACCTAGTTCAGAATGAGACTCTTTCCACTATGATAATCTTAAGAGTGATAGTTAACTACTATGATGGTTTGGGGGGGTTAACCCAGTCCAGAATCATAGAATAGGAAGTGATCCATTACTACTAAGATAATTAATTTTCATTTTTATTTTTATTCCACAAGGTTATGTATTATTCCAATATTATTCTCTCGTAAATCATTATCTTTAATTTTTTTGTTTAATTTCTTATTTACTTCCCGAAATTTTGTTATGCCTCATGATTATGATCTATAACATACAAGGTATAGTTCTCAAATATTATTCTCATGTTATCATACCTTTTTTAACGTTTATGTAATAATTCATATCTACCTTATTTATCCTTAATGAGAATCATAGATTACACTTATTTTTTTTATTTTCTATAACTAATCATGATTTCCATCCCACTTTTACCTCACACTTATCATAGATTGGTAGTAGGTAACCTCTAAGAAGAATCACATGAAAAGCTTCTAGTTGGGTATTGATATTAATGTGAGAGATAAAATTACCCCACCAATTATTGAATTGGGCTCCTATTAGCATATTCCAATAAGTTCCATAATCCTCAATTTTTTTACATGAAAAACACACTTTAGTATAGTTTTACTAACGAATATTCTCTAGATATTTTGATGAATAATACAACCCTATTTTTGTAGGTGTTATAAACGTATGGAAACTAGTATTGTTCAAGGGTCCCCTTTAATAAAATAATATGTTGTTTAGAAATAGGTTTAATATGCTAAAAATCAGCCTCGAATGAAGAAATAGGGATAAATTTAATATATATATCCCAAAATATTAGTTCCCCACTAATATTCTTCACACCCTAAAGACTTATACAAACTTCTCCATTCATTATATGGAATGTATTAGAGTTTAGGGTCCATCTAACGACTTATTATTGCATAAGCATTTTTTTATAAAAAGAAAGAGTATGTGAAACCGATACATCCTTGTACACTCCAACTCCCTTGAATTTCACTATAAAATCATTTCATGTCTGGTATACCAAGAAGGTACAATAATAATCTATATATAAATCCCTACCAAATTTGATATCCCAATAAGATATATTTCAAAACATCTAATTTTTATGTTTTTATACGTTATTGATCTGTATATGTTCATATGAGTTACATATTTATACATGTTTCTCATGATATCTATCAAGGAAGCATTCAACATGTATCTATCAGTGTGATCATATTCAAATTTGATATGGCATACAAGGGATATGACTCCTGATTCTATATTATGATTCATTATAATCCAAGAATTAGGTTGTTTCCCTACTCTGGGAGGTTAAATTAATTTTTCATTTCAAAGACCAAACACATAAAGGGAAAGTCTATATTATAGTGGTTATTCCATTAGGTTTTCCCCATTAATATAATAATACATACATAAATGGAATGAATTATCAAACACATGATACCCTCAATGTTGTTGACCATAATTGTCAAAATTTATTTTTTTCTTAGTTTCCATCCATCAATCCATAAAAATTGAGGAGGGAATGTTTAGTTTCAAAATAAAATGAATTCATGTTGACTAAAATCACATAAAATTGTAGGATATTGTTAACGAATGATCACATTAGAGACAAAAGACCATGTGATTACTTATGAATGACATTATCTTTTGATTAGAGTTGAATTAGTCGATCACATGTTTGCTTCAATGTTAAGAGGGATTCATGTGGTTGCTTAAATATAAAGAAAATAAGTGGTTCCATAAAGTACTTAAGGAAATGAGTAATTCTCATTACTGGTCATATAATGTAGTTACGTGACACCAGTCACACGAAATAGTTACATGAAATTGATATAAAAAAGAAACCATGAAGAGGAGATGCATAATGATAACACATAAGATAGTTATGAGGATGGACGATAGGATTTGAGGGCTCTCATGAGTGGGTAAGAAGTATGGATGGATCCCCATGATTACCTATTTGTATTATATTAGTTGTAAGAGGCAAAAAATAATGTTAAATACGTAGTTTCAAATGAAAAAATCCACATACATTAAAATGAGTCCAACATTTCCTTTCCGGATATAATTTCCAACGAGGTCATTTGTCATCACCCTCCAAATGAGAATAAATGAGAAAGAGATGATATAAATGAGTATATAAGATTTTGAGAAGAAATAATCATGAATGATATGTAATTATTTATAGATCAAATAACTAAGTAGTGAGATCATGTAACACCAACTAGGTGATGTGATAATCGTCGATGCAAGTGATAAATCCCAAAAAGAAAATTTTTTACATAATAGAGGGATATGCACTCATTGCATATAATGCACCACTAATGTTTACTAAATAATGTAAAATATGAAACATGATAACTCCTCTTATGAATTGTAGAATTAAATACAATCATTGACATATTGGTTTTTTATCATTGTTGGTTTCACGTCAATAATTTTTATTCTCACAAGAGTAAAATTGAAATATAATTGACCCAACTCATGCATGTTTTTGAGATTGATAACCAGTTGATGAATTTTAAACACTTATTATTGATTATTTGACACATCAAAGATATATAGTTATTGATGATGGGGTTATTTGATCATGTGTCCCTTATAGAATCACATGAAACCCTATCATTCGCTCCGCCAAAGTCATGTGATATCTGAAAAAATAATGTAAACTCTTTCCACCACCATTGAGACACATATATGGATTACTTTCCCTAAAAATTAGTGTATAGATAGCATCCTAATGCATAAAAAACACCCTTTCACATGAATAATGAAAGATTAAGTGCAGCAAGAGACTCACATAAGAGGATTATATAAATAACAGAGAAGTATTTTAGGGTTTTTGAGATATAGAGACTCTCACATAGAGAAGGTTTTGTTAACTCTAAAATTATTTTTTAATACCCCAAAGAAGGAAATACACATCAATAACATGATGAGAGGTGAAAGATTCAATATCATGTCTTCTAGAATGAATGAAGACCATGTGATCTTTCTTTAGTAGCATTATCGTTTGATCATGACCCTATCATGTGAACATAGAGTCACTATTTAGTAATGGGATCTCCAAATCCCATTCAAGTTATGAAATTAAAGGACCCATAATTATTCATAAACCCCATGTTATGTTATTTTTTGACCATAGTCCACTCATGTGACAACTTTATAAAATTTCCTAACCATATGACTTTTATGTGCTCGCCTAGCCATGAGAAATAAAAAGCAAGACCATATCCCCACTTCCAATAATAAATCCCTTCAATATAATTCAACATAAAACACTGAGTAGGCTTATATCCTTGCTTTCCTATAATAGGTCTTCAAGCATGTTCTGGATGTAAACAGGGGGCTGGAATAAATCCCCCCGACATGAATCCCAACAACATTTCCCAAACAACAATAAATTATATAACTGGGATTATATTTCCAATTTTATTGAATACATATTCTAAAAAATCCTATAAACTGAAAATTCGATGGACTGTATTCCTACCCATTCCATTATAATGTACTAGTATATTCTAGAAGGAATGTCAGAGCTTCTCTCGTATATTCCAGTGATAATACAACAATAGTAACGTACCACTAATCCAGCTAATATAGAAATATATCTTAATGTCCAACATGACCAGATAGATACTACAAATAAGGTTCATATTTTTTTATCATATCTAGAATAATTAATGTAATATCTTAAATAAGGATGATCCATGAGATCAAGCTCATATCCGTATTCTCATTGGGGTTCGTCAACTAGATTCAGTAGTCACCTCAGGAAAGAATCATACTTATTTTAAAAAAGGCCATTGTGATATTCCAAAAGAAGAAAAAAACAGAATTAAACCCAACTGCGATTGAGGTTTTTTTGTATATCCCAAAAGTGACCTCTTAGCAGGACTATATCTCCTCTCTCATTTCAGAGGTACATTCACATATTTCTATGGAGAATACACACATTAGTGAGGACCATATTCCTACTTTAACTGAGTATTGACAAAATTTTCTTCTAGGCGCCCAATAGTGGGATCATGTTTCTTATTATGTTTTATAATATCATTAACAAACACCTATATCTCCCAATTAGTGAGAATATAAATGTACTACAACCAATGATTCCTATCAACATACTTTTTTGGCCTCTAGAAAGAATGATCATAATCATGAGGGAAATAAAATATTTGGTTGACATAATCCAACCACCACATAAGATAAGGATAAAATTCCAAAACATCTCAATTATATATATATATATATTTGTATCATATCATAGATCCTAATACTATTCATATAAAGACAAGGGAATTAAGCACCATGATATCCCCCTACTGGTATCATAGAGACATATTATGGGGATCCAAACTATGAAATCCATCATGGAATATCACTCCATTGTAATATATTATATAGTTAAGGAAATCCTATCATTTTTATGATTCCTCTATATAGATATGTTCGTAGTAAACTTTGGTCAACATTATATAGTAAGCTATCAATCAGCAAGAACCCATCACCCCTATTAGTAGGATACCCGGAGTAGTGACCAACCCCCTCATCTTCTATTGGTCGAGAGTCATTTTCTAAAAAAAGAAAACTCTATTATAAGACATGTTAGAGGAATATAAATATGATTTGGAGGAATCTAACATGGATATTTGGATGGAATTGTATGATAATAACATTAATACTATATTCTATCGTATCACCACTTCCCTCAATGATATCCTAAACATTACAAATGAGGGTTGGATGAATTCACATTTCTAGAACTCATGGGAAAACATTCCATATTTTATGGTAATGCAGATTTCTTGTTAGGGATATGAAGTTCATCGTTAATATTTCAACATGTACTTATTATAGACATACACTAACTGCTTCTCTGTGGCCTTGAATCTAAGGTTGGAAACACATTATGAGTGTCTTTGAAATGTTTTACTCCAAATTCAATAGTCCCATGGAAAAAAACATACTAAAACCTCATCAAATTTATTCTCCCAATGATATTTTGCATATGGATTATTACACTTCTTCTCATCCCTCTTGCATCATGTTCACCTAGAAATGACATGCTGCAATGTAATTTTTATAGGATAAGCCATTGGTCTAAAAACATGAATGTTTTTGGTCAATCCAATTAAATATCAATATCAGTAAAACATAATGTTTTCATATGTAGTGGAATAAATCCATGGATAGGCACATGATTTTGGCCTCTCAATGGGTCAAGAAAACACAATGAATGATAGATCCTAAATAAGAGGATTTAAGATTGCCCTACATGATAAGTAGCTCACATTTTGTGGTGGTGTTAAACCAAACTTACGGGGGAGTGAAAATGGTCCAAATGAATAATATATGATTGTAAGGTTAAATTTAATCCATTTAAGGGAAACAATATCTCATATATATGTAGTAATTTTTACCACTTCCTCAACCCCTGGGGTTCTCAATTTCTAGATGGTTCTAGAAGAAATCACCAATTGGTCTAAATTAACTACATCTTAAAGGGATGAGGAATTTATACATAAAATACCACCCTAAGAGTCACAAAATAATCACATAGTTTAGGATGTGTAGTTGGAAACTCCACATAATTTCTATTCCTCAAAGATTGGTCTATTTTTCTATATCCACCCAGAAGATTAATCTTCTCTAGACTGGGTTGTGGATACAGACACCCAATACAAAAACAATTTATATGACAACACTACACAATACATGGGGGATTCTCAGTAATGATGGATATATATTCCCTGGATATATTTATATATGTTAATTAAAATGAGGAACATAGAGAAATTAATATCATACCTTATAATGTCTATAAGACAAAACAGAATGATTGGATAAAGGATCAGAGATTATCCTTTTATTTAACTCATGAAGGGGATGTGGGTGGTGCTAAATTCCTCTATTACCCGATGAACAACATCATTTATAACATCCCATAAATTTAATACACTGATATTACATATTATAATGTAAATATTAAATACATTATATAATGATTGATTCTATAATTTTATAGGTCATGTATCATTGTAATCTTGGATATATAAACAAATAGTTCATAAGTGAACTAAATAATCTCCCACTAAGCTCTTCATAACAATCCCCTTCTTAGAACTATCAAACATAATATGTTTTATTATACACACAGGAAAATAACCATAATAATGAGTGTCATATATGCTAATTAAGGGTAATCAAGGGAGACTTCAATGATCTCATAAACATCACACGACCATAAGGATATGAGAATATGTGTATAAATTTTTGTAAACCATAACATGAATATAGTATATCAAAATAATAAAAAATTTAAGAAATAAGGGAAGTTCATAATACGCATAATCATTAGAAATTATTTCCTTAGATGTCAAGGATCAGTTCCTAGAAAAACATAGTGGATTGTTTTAAATCTTCAAAACAATCTTAGTAGTTAATGTTCACTCCCAATAATATCATATTGGATAGACTCCCTTACTGAATGGGGTTTACTACTCATTCCTTTCGAAATTATCTCATGAGGTATCCATATTTACCTAATTCCTTGGTGGTATATATAATTCTGAAACAAGTTGTAACGTAATGAAAACCATACATATGTGTTCCAAAATTCCATAAATCATTCATCATATCATAAAAATTTAATGTAATCAATTTTCAAAAAACAAATCATCATTTAATCAAAATATAACTCATGTAAATAAAACAGGTTTCATAAAAATCTTATCATCGTAATCAAAAACCACCTAAAAAGAATAAGATTAGTGTAATTAGAACATATCACTATTAAAACATAAGTAATATTATATTACATCAACCGAGATGAAATTTATATTAAAATTTTAATTGGAACATATCTTGAGGAAAATACCATTTTATAAATTGAAGTCATGTATTTGAAATACAAAAATTTTCCAAATAATAATGATTTTTTTCATTAACCATAACCTTTGAAAACTATAAAGGATGCTTACAATAAGTGGGCATTCATTATGGTGGAAAATTATGTTCATTCATTTTCTGTAAATACATAGATACCTTTCACATTATTGGTTATAATTAAAAAGTAGCTCATTAAGAAAATTAAAAGAAAAATTATTTTAAATTAAATTTTAAAAAGTAAGAAGTGGGTAAAAATTGAATTTAAAAATCATTGTTTAAAAGAAAAAGATTTCCTGAATTTTTTTGAAATAATTTACCTCGAATAGAAATAACTTTCTACCAAAGTGTGAATTAAAGACAATTTTCATTGGAAACATTATTTCTATAACCTGATAAAAAAATGCCAGGATAATTAAGGTAAATCATATATAATATAGAAATTAAAGGAGGATAACAAAATTCATGAGATTATAGAGAGGTATATCATCAAATTTCGATGTCAAAATCATAATCATAAATTATCCTAATGAACAATGAGATTGTAACATAAAATAACTACATTACATTAGAATTCATTTGGACATGTTTAAATATATTGTATAACAAATAAATATTTATTATACAAATTATAGAACCATAATAATATATATAAGACCATATTTAATTACTTATAACCTTTTATCAGTTATTAATTAACTATTCTTTATTAAAATCACTATTCTGGGTGATAAATAATTAGTTTTTCATATATGTTTTGGTTCGTAAAAGCTATCTCTTAAGATATGATATATTTTTTTAGTATTAACTATTTTAATTAGGATATAAGTATCATTTAAATTCATTATATCGATATGTAGTTCTATGAATAAAATTTACAGATATAAAAACTAATTACACCATTCATAGAGATGGTAGGTTGTACGTATGCATAGACACTCGTTTAATTTTTCGACGGATGGAATAAAATAAAAGTATATAATTATTAAAATTTTCAGAATTGTTATTATATGATATAAATCATATATATTCATCAAAGAAATCAATATTTCCATCCATGTATACCATTAATGAAAAATGAATCACAATTCTTGTTTAAGGTGATAGTCCACACTAACGCATGAGCGACATTATGATTTTCTAACTGATTGGAAGCTAAAAAGGTAGATTTTGTGTTATAATTATAGAATAATAATTTTGAAATAAATTTTATATTTATTTATACACAAAAACACCCTAAATCCATTTTTATATCTATATGTGAAAGGTGGGGATGGAAAATGGATTACATCGGTTTGAAAGGCAGTAGTCCTACAAACACACGATGGACATTTTCAATCCCCATTTTATGGAAGAGGATACATATATAGTTTATTCCTTTAAAATAATAAAAATATTTTGAATCTAAGTAAGTAAATTTTAATAATCCTAATATAATTTATCTATTTTTACTTTTATAATTTTTTTTAAAAATTAATCTTTTATATTTTTTAAACGAAAAGAAAATTTTGAATAAAAATTAATATTTTTCACCATTCATCAAAAAAATATTGTTTTTAGAAAATTATAAAATTTAACCCTTCATTAATTTTCCCATGTTTATTTATAAAATGAAGTTATTTTTTTCAAATGAATTTTATAAAATTGTAAAATATATCGTTATATTATTTTTAAATAAAACTAAATAAAATTCAATTTAAGGAAAATTTAGTTTTTTTAATCATTTATTGATTTTATAACAATGTTTTTCCCTATCAAGAATCCTTATACATATTTTTAGAATTTGGATATTCCTATTAATTAAATCAATTTAATGTTTACGTTATAATGATATACTATATTATAGTTCATTTATACATCGGGTAACTTGTATCACAAGCTATGAAAAATGCCTAAATTTATTAAAAAAAATATATTTCATAAAATATTTCGGTGTTACAAGATGATTCCATCCACATGATATACCTTAGGGAACATCATCACTATGAATCCAATACATGATATAAATTGAGACATGAAAAACAAGGGTCATATTGGGGTAACAATACCATGAGTGGTGGTTATATCGATTTACAAACTCACACACACTCGAAATCAAATGAGAAACTATAAATCTTCACCTCAAAATAAAGATTCCACCCTTAAAGCTATTATACCAAGAATAAATGGAATGACAGTAATACATACCACATTCCACCAACATAGATGGTATTTTCCTCCCTGAATTTTATGTTTCTATAATATGAAATTGAGATATATTATCTCAAATGACTCTATGATAATTTGATCAGTGGAAATATTCCCACTAAGTAAATCCTCTAAGAAGAACTGAGCAAACCACATATTACATATCCAGAGGAATTTAATCTGCCTACTTGGTTGGAATTAGAACATGAGGCTCATAGTGTATCCATATTTCCAATCTACCGAAATACAATAAATCAGAAATACTAATATTTTACTCCAATAATGAAACAAAGTACCCTATATTAGAGAAATCATCTTATCTTTGCATGAACAAGAAATCAGAAAATGGGGTATGTGGGGATAGTGTGTCAATCTTCACCCACTGCTCATGCTCATGAGGTGGTTCAAAAAACAGTACCACAAAACTACTCAACAACATCAAGTCTTCTTCCACCTGAATGAATGAAAAGAAAGGAATGTGTACCCCCATGAAACCTAAAACAAATCCTTTTTCCAAATTGATAGAGACAAATATACCACTGAACCATTTTGATAATATTTTCTTCTCTGAATTCATTAGTATGAGAGACCTAGAATATCATCTATTACATTTTGGGTACCAGTATAGCCTCATGATTGGCCCATACGACTAGATGGTGTATCAAAACTGAATTTATTTATATATAATCTGGTGGGGATAAATTTCAACTTATATAGTAGCCTATCATCAAGGTATATCATAGGCTTGGATGAACTTCATCATTAATTACACTACCTATTCATCTCTACACTGATAAATAAAATTATCATTGAACTCATTAACTTTAATCAATAAGAAACATAAAGGGTTGCTGGAATTATTGCAAGATAAAAAAGCCTCACATAGTTTCTCAGTATCCCTCTTCAATATGAGTAGTTACTGGAACACTGAATAAAAAATATTCATACTGAATTTTGGAAACCAATAATGATTTTGAAATATCTAGTGAGGTATCAAGAGTATACAAAAATGGATTAATTCCAAAAATATTTTTTTAGGGAACCGAAATCACATTTTATCCCACAATAACGAAAAAATGTAAAATGTTTAGTAAGGTATAATCATATACTATCACAACAAAACTAGTTATAGTTTCTACTCAAGTAATCTGAAATACTCTTTATTGAATATTGTCTCATACTGAGGGGAAAGAAAAGAAAAAACACCCTTGACCAGAGGAAAAATAGACTATGGAATTCCATTATTTGATGAATAGTAAAGAATATATTACTTTTGAAATTAAAAGGTTTATAGTTAATTTATCACATCCATAAAAAATATTCCCTTCAAGCCACCTGAGCCCATGAAACCCAATGAGGTTAGTCTCAGTGATCATCCTAACTACTTGTCTTTTCATCAGTGGTTCATTCACACTATCTAGGAAAATTTTGTGTTCGAAGACATCCTCGACGTTATGGTTGATTCCATATAGGTGGTACAAGTAAAATCACATGAACAAGTGGCCCATGTTTCAACCAACCAATCATAAGAAGGAAACTGACAAGAAGTTCCAAAAATGAATGAACAAATGTTCAATAATTCGAGGACCCAAAAGATTGTTTATCTAAATCCTGGAATTCTCAAAGGGTAAATTTGGAAACCATTCAAATATCCATAAAATCTAGTAATAATCCTAAGAGACCCCATCACACTAATACAATAGGGGTAGATTTGATGCATGGAATGATAAATGAGATCTACATTGATGAGGATGACATCATATGATTTGGAAGTAAACTATGTGTTCCTACATCACCTGAGATAATGAAATATCCATTGGATACTGCACATATATCATCATTCTCTATATATCATAGAATTACTAATATTTATCATGATCATAAAGAGAACATCTGTTGGGATAACATGAAGAAATAGATTTATCAGTATATATAAATGTGCAAGGTATGTAAAATATTTAATGTTGAGTGAATTAATTTTAATCACATTATGAAACCATTGCATACAACCATGTGTAAAAGAGATAATGTCACTATAATGTTTTTCACCAGTCTACCAAAGGCATCAAAGTCATCGAAGAGAACAAGCATAGTATGAGTTATAGTAGATCGACTCACCAGTATTATCTACTTCTTCAATACTAGGGATGATTTTTCACTTAGAATACTTTCCCAGATATATGTACATGTAGTTGTGAGGATTCATGGGTTCCAATTTCAATAATTTATGATCATGATATGTGACTCATATATATATATATATATATATATATATATATTACTGATGTATCTAACATGATTTTATTAATGACTCAAATTTCAGAACAAAATATCACCCCAAACTGATGGCCCGTATAAAATCATTATTCTATTACTTCAGGAAATACTGAGATCATAATCAATTGAAATTAAATATGGACTGGATCATTATCTCCCATTAGTTTAGTTCTCATACAATAACACCATCCACTCGAGTATCCAAATAGATCCATATGAATCACTATATGTAAAGTGATTCAGAACCCCATCTAGTTGGGATGAAGATGGAAAAAAAATCCCCTGGGATGTGATCATGTCAAACCAATGATAGAGAACATTGAAGCCATTAAACAAAATATAATAGTTTCTTAGATTTGTAATGACAAATATGATGAAAACCTTTTAAGGGACTTGGATTTTAATTTTTGAGACAATGCATTCCCTTGAATATAACCATATAAGAGATCCATTAGGTTTCGAAAGAAAGCGAATCTTATTACTAGGTACATTGGCCTCATTGAGATCCTTGATCTCATAGATGTAGCAACGTATCAACATTAAATTCTAAAAAATGTTGCACATGATCAGGATTTGTTTTGTATATTACTCTTTATGAAGTATGTACATGATCCCGTACATATACTGAATCCGGAGGTGGTATAACTGGATAATGAACTCTATTATGAGGAGCATCTGGTGAAGATATTGGACTGTAGTGGCAGCATTATACATAACAACACAACTCTCATTGTCATTTTTCTTTCATGAAACCATAATAATGAAGAGAAAATGTAGGATCTTTGGAAAATAATAAACTAATAGTACCCCCATATATTATCAACAGATAATATGATTTGAAATTTCTAGGACGAGTTCAATGAAGGGGAGAGTAATGTATGACCCAAATTTTTTAAATGAGAAATATTTCATAAATAAATGCTTGTTATTTTATATTATTTAATTATTATATCCATATAAAACATAGAGAAACCTAAAAAATTATTTCATTAAAAATTATCGTTACATTAGTATATCATAAAACTAATGAAAATTTCAAAAATTAAAATTAGAAAATAATATAAAATGGAAAACATTAAATTGGAAAATATGGATAGCCCCAGTATGGTAGAATAATCAACCCCATGGGAAACACTATTGAAATGAAGCAGAATATTAGCAAAAAAAATTGACATATTTGAAAATGAAAAAATTAAACATTGAAGGAATTTTTGTATATATTGAGTTAAATAATGAAGTTGTATTTATAGGAGGTAATGTGACTATTAGAGTAGTAATGTGATCAATAGAATAATAACCTACCCATTTAGAATTATATTATGACCATTGGGGAGTAGTAACATGACCATTTAAATAATAGTATAAAATCAAAATAATAAAGTCTAATAGTAATAATAGATATCTTGATTAATTTTATTAATTATAAATATTATAATTATGAAAAATAAATATCATTATTAAAAAACTCAAAAATATATGGTCACATATTTCATAATTTTTATTATAATATAGTTAATAAAAAACATAGTTTTTATACTAAAATTTATAATTACCTTTGTTAGAAATTTATTTTGATAAAATTAATTTATTTTTTGAAATCTGCATATAAAAATTTTCAGTGGGTGTCATTTTTGTAATTATCTAAAACACATCAATTTTTATGTGATTGGAGAAATATATTTTTTATGTAACTAATGTATATTAAATTACATAATTATTAATTTAATAATGACATAATAATTTAAAAAATGTGAATTATGAGAAAAATATATTTAATTCTATAAATTATTCCTTAAAATACTACAAACATAAATTCTAAACATAATTTGTTTTCCAAAACCTAATTTTTAAAGTGATCCCTTAAAATCACAATTTTCTTACTTTCACTTTCTATTTTAATAAAATAAATTAATTATAGTTATAAATGGATTTAATGTTTTAAAACAATTATATTATATTTATATATGATTTATATGATCAAAAAATTACCAATTGATGTTTTGCCTTTTATATAATAATAGTTTCAATATTTTCTTCTAAAAATACCCATATCTAGAAGTATAAATAAACCCTCTATCTCCCCATGGAAAACCAATCCCCCAACCTTTCAAAGAAATATATCTTCCCAAATTCTCTCTTATAAATCCCTTACCATACTTGGGAAAATTATTTAGTAAAATATCTCCACATTACAAGGAAGGCTAGTGTTGTATCAGAGAATGCACTTTAAGGAACACATTTTTTTGATACTCATCTATTATTTTCTTATTATTCTATATATTTTCCAATTTCATTAAAAATAAAATCTTCTAATATTTAATTAGGAATAAATTTATATTTATATTTTTTATTTTAACATACTTGATGTATTATATTTAATCAATATTAAGTTGTGAAACATCATATTCCCTCCCTTTTGTTAATGTCCCATAAATGGTTTGTTAACTGCAAATCATGATGTTTCCAAATCATTTTTCATCTTGAAACTATATTATTGTTTAAAAAATGAATTACCATATAAAAAATTATAAATAAATATATTTTAATATTTTTAATTAATTATTCTTTTATATAAATAACATTTAACAAAATAGAGAAATCAAAGAAAAACAACATATATATAAGGAAAAATGATTTAAAAATGACTACCCTTTATCCAAGTAAATTAATAAACATAAAAAAAATATTTATTATAAAAAAATTTATTAAAAATTAAAATATTTAACTTCAGTATCAATGTTTTAACAAACTCGTGTTTATTATCTAGGAGGTGGAAAAGTGACGAAAAACCTTGATTTAAGGTAAATGGATTCTTATACCCAACTCCCATTATTTGGGTTAAACCTACCTCCGATTATTTTTAGTATTTTTATTCATATATTTTTTCATAATTATAATTTCATTATTATTTGTTTTTATTTTTTGGATATACATTTTACTAACTTTATTTTTAAACCAAAAACCAATATAATCCAAAAATATTTTTCTTTCCAAAACACATCTTTTACTCATCTTGAGTTGGTTCTTCATCGCTCAATAATGATGATGATTATTCGAAATATTTTTTTACTAATTTATTTAAGAACCCCAATGATTATTCATGAATGTATACTTGTTGAAATAAATATGAAACCAAAATTGTATTCAGTTATTTCATGAATATTATTATTATATGTTCTATCTGGCATGCATGATTATGTGCATATTATAATGTGATGGGTGGGAAGAAAATTAAATATCACTCAAATGTGTGGGTTAATGATATATATCTCTTTAGAATGTGTGTAATATTTAAGAACTATATTATATCATTATTTATAATGACAATGTTTTGATTTATCCACAAAGGTTTTTCCTGAACATGAAGCTAGCTTTTTGAACAAGTATGGGTGGTATTTGACAACAATAACATGATGTTTTAGTTTTATGCATTCCAAAATTGCATGGATTTTTCGAAATGTATTCCTCATTATTATGGTTATTACCTTATGATTAGGGAATTATTATGAGGATTATGGTCAATAATGTATTATAGATATGTGTCTCTTATTTCAATTATGGCATTTTCCCCCTTATTGAGCTTTTACCTGACCCGTCTCCTTGATGAATATCCTCATGTTACTACATGTACTAATGAGAATGGGGGATATTTTAAGGTGGTAAATAAGAATTATTTTAATAATATTTGTGTTTTATTGTGTATAATTTATGTATGGTCCTAATTCTCCCAAGATGATAAACCATCAAATCATTGATTGTACAATTATTATGATATTGTTCAATAAAATGATCTAATAGTCATGTAAAAATGTTAATGTCACTATACCGATGGACCCATACCACATTTGTGTTATAATAAATTATTTTAAATGCCATTTCACCTCCCATAACTGAATATTTTTTATCTGAATCAAAACCATATTTCTCTCAGAGAAACCCCAGTGCATATGAGCCATAATAATAAAATCAATCGATCTCATTAAATGTTTCTGATCATCTGATATATCTCAATTTTCACCTATGACACTGCTCTAGTGGGCTTGGATACATTCAATAATCATGTCTTTATAATGATTCTAATTCCTCTAACATGGTTATCCACTTTTGGGGTATGTCCTGAATATATCTTTATTTATTTAAATGTGTCATAATATTAATGAATAAATTTATAGAAACCTTAGTGTGTAATTTCCATACCGATTAAATGTTATTCCCACATACAATTTGTTTGTTATCCTAATATCTGTTAAGTTTTACACCAATCACAACTCATGTGGTCTTAGATATCTTTCGTGAACATGATGCTAATATAAAAAGTACCCCCATTAACGACATCCACATTTTGTGTATGTCCTGAATACATTATCTTCTCTATTTCAATGGGCCATAATCACAATGTAACATCCCTGGTTAGCCTCATATTCATAATCTCATCTCAAACATTTTTTGTTTCTCCTTTTATGATATATATACCACAACACTAGATTAATGTGGAATCTGGGTCATGTATTTATAAGATACTTAAGACACCTCTTAGAGAATAATTTAACACCATAATAAATTATAAAAATATTTTTAAACATAAATTTAATATATTTAATTACACATACAATATAATTTATCTTACGTTACATGAAACACTGTGTTTACCTTTCATTACAAGTATGGAAAATATTAAATAAAAACAACTTTTAGGAATGAATTAAACATTAATAAATTAATAACTAAATTTTAGTGAATTATTTTGAAGAAATGTATATATTATATATTCATTCAAAATTTTAACATTCTTCTTATGTGCTATCTATTAGTGAGAAAATAACAATTCCTATTTTACAATTAGAAACTATATTTTTCAAAATAGTGGTTTTATCTAATTTATGCTCTTATTTTTAAAATTATGTTTTTAAACAATCTAAAAATGTATCTTAAGGAATTTAATTAAATTTTTAAATCAACATGTAAAAATTATATTATGGTAAATATATGGGAATTTTATAAAAGTATAATTTTTTTAATGAATAGTTAAAAATATTTGTTTTTACTAAGAATTTTAAATTTTTTTAAAGAATTTTAAAAAATAAAAAATATCTTATTATGTTTATGTAACCATGGTCAAATTAATATGACAAAAAATAATAAATCAAAACACACATGAAAAACTAAGAATTTATTACCCGAAATGAAATATTAAAAAGGAATTTTTTTTAAATGTGTAATAAAATATCAATCCTAAATCATATATAGATTGATATATATATATATGTGTGGTTTTTAATTAATTATATATATATATAATAATTTTTTTCATTATAATGGTCGTTAGAACATGTATATTGGAAGTAGAGACTTAATGTAAGGGATTTCTATCTCACTTTTTAATTCTATGAGACACATGCCATATTCCCCACCTATTTATTCTATGTTATTTATATACTATAAAAGAATGTATATTATTATTATTAAACTAAATTTTAATTGTATTTATATATCCATTTTTGGAAATCTTTTTCTTGGCATGTACATTTCAAATGTTTCTAAATCGGTAAGGGATTATTATCTCAATTTTAATTCTTTGTGAAATATGTTATATTATACACCAATATTATTTTATTATATGTATAAATAGGCCCATTGACATAAAATATCATGAATTTATTTATTATAATTATATTTTATGATTCACTTAATTTTATCCTTTCCTTTTGTCTTACGATTCAATGGTTTCGATGTTGTAGGGGTTTAATAATAAAATCTCATAGTTTAGGGGGATTTTTTATGTTTATACTTATGATAATGAAATATTATAAACTATATCTCAAAAAACACATGAATTTTATCTAATATTATTATTTCATTAGGATATTTTGATTCCATTAATTTTCTTCTCTTTACATACTCATTATTCGAAAATATTTTTTACGAAAAAATTGTTGTTATTTACCACATCGATCAAAAATCTATTTTCTTCAAAAACCATGTTTTCTATAAAAATTTAAAAAAAGTTTTAAAAATTATCCATATTTTGTATTTATAAGAATATTACCTATTTGTTACATTTATAAAATTTTTTGAAGTAATATTAATATTTTTTTAATAAACATTCCATTATATTTTAATGAAAATGTGAATGGAATCATTGCATTAAAATTATTTTCTACCAATATGAAAGCTAAATTATTTTCAATGCACACATTATAATATTCACGGTTTATTTTCAAATAAAATTATTATTTGATTATTTATTTTTTACTTTTTAAAAGTGATTTTCAAACAAATATTATATTCCTAAAGAAATTGGTTAAATTACCTTTAACGATTCAAATAAATGTTTCCAATGATATTTTCAAAGAAACCTATTTTTAAAATGTGTTATTCTTTAAAAGGTTTTTTTAAAGTCGAAATGGTCCTTTTATCACGAAATGTTTTAATTGATTCTAAATGATTCCATTATATGTTCTCAAAGTTATTTTCAATGAAAATGATATTAATTTGTTTTATGTTTCAAAAAGTTCTTTTTCAAATTGGAAACTCTATTTTACTAAAAAATTGTCAAATGTGATCATTCAAGATCATTTTACATATATTAAAAAACCCTTGTTGTTAATTATTCTTTAAAATGGATATAATACAAGGATGGTTTTTTATTCTATCACTCATTGGTTTATGTTTACGATGAAAAGATGTTTATGAAACCCAGTTCTTATATATTGGATATGAAATGATATATATCTATTGAAAAATACCTTTTTTCCATGGGTTATTCTTCTTAAGTAATAATGAAATGATTATGAAAAATGTTTATCATCCATATGTTATATTATGATGAAATGTTTTTAAAACCCATTTTGTTACAGGGGTTCGTATATGATTATTGTATTATTATATTATGAAATTTTCTGTGTGATTTGAATAATATGATAGGTGGTAAAAATATCTACCTCTAATTCATTATGTAAATTTGGAGATTTCATGAGTAACTATGACTTGGATGAACCTAATAACATGTTCAGCATCTTATATTTTCACTTGTATTTCTTGCCCATAAGGTTATGCATGGGCCTGGTTGAATGTCCAATTTTTTTGTGGTCATGATTTCATGTCCTTAAGTTAATGAGTGTACCTATTTCTAATTATAAATGTTCAAAGTGTTATAATTTTTTTCGTATGAAGAAAGTGTACCCCTTATGAAAATATTATATTCTCATGGTTCATTATTTTTTATTCCATTATTATTGATATCTTTTGTACATCCATGATTTATTCCATGAACCTTTTTTTATGATATATGATATGTAGGGTATTGTTTTCAATTGTTATTCTCATATTCCTAAACACTTATTCTCATGATATATTAATATCTCCCTTGTTTACCCTTACTGATTATTTGAGATCACCATTTATTATGTTTCCTTTTATCAAGTTATCATGAAATGTATTATGTATAAAATTCATAACGAGGGAGGTAGTTATGCCGAACATTGTGTGAGAAGTTGTAGCTCACATATAGAACAGTTGATTATGTGTCAATGTTTCTAAAGAAACTTGAACTAAATGATTATGGAATGAATTTTTATGTTGTTTAATGAATATTCATATATTATTGTGTAATATCTATGTATGATACGATTGTGTCATTGCATCTAAATCGCACATATCAAATATTCAAATGGACCCACACATGTCCTTACCACTCATCAATAATCTTCATGGAATGGTCTGATTATAAGACCTCATACCATGTCATTTAAACAATGTGTGCTTTTATTCTCTCTCTAAGTGATATCCGAGAAAGAAATATGATGATCAATCCCAATATTATTAACATTTAATCACACGTTCCACTCTATTTTTTTCATATGAGATTATTTACATCCATCGTGCATCGTGATATACTCCCAGGAGTCAGGATGTCCCATCCATTGGGGATTTATTTTCTATAGACATCATTATAGTCAAATATTATTGATACTATCATTCCACACATGAAGTGATATATTCCTCTAATATACCACTATGTCATCCCCATTGGTCTATATTTTCAATGGGGGCCATCATCTTAGGGTCGTACCCCTTGTGACACCAATACATCTTTATTGGGTAAAATTACATAAAACGTTATCCAGAAAAGGATTCTCATGTGTACTCCACATAAAAATTATTAATATGAATATTTTTCCCAACCATCATTTGTCCTATCCAAATGACGTTAAACTATATGTATTGGTCCATGTCATATGAACTTAGAATGTATGACGTTTTCCATTAAGTTTATCAAAACTACATGTGTCCAAATTCATTTAATAAGGATACACAAAATTACCCTACATGGGATTGGTATTGACACCATAAACAACTTCTCCTACTAAGATAACAATATGATCTAGAGTGTATAGTTGTATGGATTTAAAACATAACATCATTTGACTAATATTCAGTATGTAATAATGTGTAATAAGATATAGAATCATTGATATATATATTTCCACATAAAAGGATGAATCTAATATGTATAGATACTTGGATAAGTGAATAACAAATTATTGAATGTTAGGGAAACGAGCCTTGTATCGTGATTTTGTAATGATTCATGAATAATAAAAAAATCTATAAGAGAGTCATATAATAATAAATAATTCCATCCCACATAGCGTGATTAGGTAAACCTCCCATTTTATTGAACAATGTGAGTTCATAATAATTGTTAGTTAGGTTACACAATGACCATCAACCATTCGAAAGTAGGTTCATAACTCATTATAGATGTGGGAACCATTGGGTGTTTATGGTTACATGAAAAAACCTTTTGGAAACTATCCAATGCATGAGAAGCTTGGAAAAAATTGGGATGCCCTATCCTAGGTCAAACTAATTTTCTTAAAAATTATTGAAATTTCCTTGTTACATGATCTTAAACATCAATACAGTTTCATTACTACATCGTGATAAATTTCATGCTATATTCTTTTCTCCTGACCTTAAACTGCGTCATTTGAAATATATGGGATTTGATACTAATTTTGAAGGGACATATTGGATGCCACTATGAGGTTCAATCCCAACATCACACTTATTATATTCACCTGCACTTTGGATATATTCCGTAAGGATCATCCCACTATTATGAAATATTCCTGGAAGTATCGTAACACGATTCATTCATCCATATTCTCCCCAGGACTCATAAAATTATTCTCAAAATGATATAATCCTAGAAAGTGCTATCCTCATTAGGCCATATTCATCACAATCCAACCCATCCTTATTGATCCATATTCTACTCATGGTAAATAAGGTAGGTCTAGATATGATAAATTTCTACACAAACCATTAATGGGTACATTCCTTTTACTCTTCATTATCACATGATGTGAAAAAACATGAATTTTCTCTCGTAAAATAACCTTAGAAAGTATGAAATGTGCCATTAAATGGAGAAAAGCTACTTGGGTCCTAATTATCTTACAATAACATATAAAAATGTATTTTATAGGACTAATTTTAAATAAAAAATAGTCACTTTATCCCTAGATGATGATTGACTCCAGAGTGAAATATTTTGTAGCATTAAAACATAGTGACCTATAGACCATCATCTCTATGCAATAATAAGGCAAGGATTGAGAACCTAATCTACATAGATATTTTATTGTCAATGTATAAGCTCTGATATATAAATATTTTCATATCTATGATATTCATCTTATATTCATAAAAATTCACATTGACATACATTAATAACTAATTTCTTGAATTAGGGTTCTTAGTCCCATTCTAGGTTTTGGTAAATACTCATAATCATAAATTAAATCTATAAGAGTGTGCATTAGTATGAAATAATTACCTCTAATAGAGTCTCTTGAACCTATCATTTGTCCTTTCAACCAATAATTTTTACTATGTATCGTTGGTATGAAACCCCAATAACAATTATCCTTTAGAAAGAAGGTTCATATCTTTTAAAAAATGTGGGATTCAATTGGAGTTTCTAGTTCAATGAATAAACCCCAATGGAAACTATTCAAGGTATTAGTAGTAAACTGACATGAGGATTATGCATTCACACACAACCTTGTGTAGTTGAACTTCTAGAATCCACATCCTGACTAAAGACATCCATGATTGATCTCTTGGTAATGGGGTAGTCATTGGGAGTAAGTAGAGAAGATACATTTAGGTATAAATGAATAGGTAAAAAAGAGAGGATTTGAAATATATATTTTGTTTAAAATTTTTTTTTCTTTTAAAAAAATGATCTAATTAATAATGTAAAATATTTTTTAAATGGTTTTAATTGATTTTACGAAACCACTTGTAATTGAAATGAAAGTATTTTTATTTATTTTCAGAAATGGTTTACTAAAATTTTTTTTTTAATATTTCAATTATATTGTAAATTATTTTTGTGGGATTGGATAATATATTATTTTTATTTTTATAGTCATATCAGATATTTAATGAATGATTGCGAAGAGGGTGTTTCAGAGCTACCTCCAATATCTGTTAATTTGGGTATGTGTTACTAATACAAGATTCAGGATGCAACTTGAATGAAATTGAAATCACATTGGAGGATAGTTGGTTGGGAGTTTTCTCTAATGTACATGGGGGATGAATCATCAACAATGTAATAAAATATAGTATTATGGCCTATTTATATAGTACTATTGTTTTATTATTATGATGATACTTGAGAGGCAACTGAGAATGAATTATTTTTATTATATATCATCACAATACAATACAAACATAGATTTTGAATATATGATCCTTGTCCAATTGGAAATAAATTAGTGGTAATATATTTTTAAATTAAACTAAGAGATTTGAAGAGAGTTCATTTAGGTTATATGGTTTGTGAAATTTTGACATAATGAGGTTATTTTTTTAATAAAAAGGTTCATTGATCCCAAGAATACAGATATGAATTTTCATCATTAAATTAAAAGTATTTGATTCCAAGTGATATCTTAGTCTCATGTAAGATAATAAATTACAATGATGAACTAAAACAATTGTCTCATTTATTAGAAAAATCACACGAGTTGGTAGAGGAAGGTATTCATTTGAATGAATGTAAGACTAATAAATAATTTTCATTTGTGGGTACAAAATATATTTTCCTTGAAATTTATGTATATCAATTTGTGTAGGTTATGGATAATCCCCACCTAATACATCAAAGATCCTAATATATACATTCTGGGGGTCTAATAACCCTTATATAGTTTATGATCTCATTTGTGTCATATTGAGGTAATGTCTAAATTTTATGTTTTTATTAGAGAATAAGATACTTATTGATGAGTCTATGTGCTTAAAATATAAGATGTGGTTCTTTTTGAGTGTTTCTTATATCTCTAGGATGATCAAGGGGACTAATTTTTGATATACTAGATTCATACCCACCTCACCTATTAAATTTGTATAGGGATTAGTGGTTATACGAGATGTTTTTGTGGGGAATTATAGACTACAAAATTTTTCTTTATATTTAGTGGTTTGACACACTTTGGTGGTGGGTCTCGTGCCTTCCGTTTGAGCATTGGGTACATGGATGTTGGCCACGTGGCCAGCCTTGTTGTGATGGGATGAGCCATAGTGAGTAGAGAAACCTGATTGGATGTGTTTTTGGGATTTCCACCAATGGGATCTATTTGTATAAAATATGTAATAAGAAATATTGAGTGAGTGTTTTTTCATAAGATGTTATGCATTAAGGGACTAATTTTGTAAAATTGTGAGTGAGAGCTCACTATGCTATGGTCTTGAGCTTGTTGAGGAGAAAACATCAAGACTTTTATGCTACACTATATTGGATCATCATGGTGGGTGATGGAGTATCCAACATACCATGTAAAATTAGAATATTCCTTCCACTATTCAATGGAAAAACTCATGGAAATGGTTTAATGTGTTCATAAAACACATGAAAAAGGGGGAAACATACATGGTAGATTCTGATAACCTTTAACTAAGGGATACTACAATGTAACAGGATGTCTCTATGAAATGGTGAGGCCATTAAGGATTTACCATATTAATAGAGAATCCAACTTATATTTTTTTAATCCTCTTCCGATCATCTGATCATTGATATACTCATATTTTCTTTTGATCATCTATCTTTATGATGTTATCGTATTAGATCGTAGAGATCGAGTGCCTTCAATATAAAGTATATTATATTTTCAATATCCTAATTTCTTGCCCCTTTCCCTTAGATTGCGGTCCATTATGGATGGTTCATTCATTTTGGGATTTATATTGAGTGTTCATTGGTCAAGGAATGTTATAGTTAGGTTTTGATGGTTTTCCATTCAATCATTATGTATTTTGATTCCATGGACTTTCCATTATGAGTTTAGTTATTTTTTATGCTAGAATCAATATTGTGGATCCCCATTCTCAACTTATTTAATGTACATATGTGGAAACATCTCTCCATTGTATTCCATTCAGTTCATATTAATGGTTTAAAAAATAAAATAAACAATTTAATAAATCTAAAATTTATAGGGGTGATATTTCTCATAATGTTGTTAATATTTTTATGATATAGTTGAACGTGTTTTTTATTTTGATTAATTTTCTAAAAATATGGATTTTGGCGGTCTTATTTGTGTTGTGATCTATTTTTTTAATCACTCATTTTTTCTAATATTAATAATGCCTAAAAATCTAAATTCATATATTTATGTCCAATGAAATTATTTCCCATGGAAATATGAAATTGCCTGAAAATACCCATGATAAAGAATAAGTTATATTATAAACACCTTAAAAAATTATGGTAGTTGATAGAGTTTCATTTTGGTGTTAGGCATTTATATGCTTGCTGAGTTGTCTTATGTGATGTGTGTTGATATTTTGGGAATTTTCAACAATGGTGGTAATTGGGTTAAAGGTGGAATGTCTTGGGAATCAAGAATATGGTTGGTTAGTATGATATGGGTTATGGGATGTTGTTCAGTGGTTGTGATGCATAATTTTTATGGTGGTATGGTTCAGTTGTGGTGAGGGATTAGAATACATTGGGTATTGAATTTTTTAGTTGATGTGGGGAGGATGAGTTGTGGTGTCATTTGGTTGTCTGAGTTTCTCGGTTACCCATGGAATGAATTTGAAATTCTGAAACCTATATGAACTAGATGGGGTAATGGATAAGAATGGGTAAAAATTAAATATATTAATTCTCCAAAACTAATGTGAATTAACGTTCTTAAAATTGATAAATTAATGGGCCGAGATATTATAAAATAAAATGGATAATAAATTACGATTTAGTGGAAAATAATTAATTCTTATAATGATAGTACAACAAATGGAAAAGGGAAATAAAATATGCATTATTTATGGATCATTTTTGTTGTGGGTTTCATTACCATTTGAAATGGTTAATGGAAAACTTTTAAATATTGTGAGATGTTGTGGTGGTGTCATGATATATTTCGGTTCTCTTATTATTAACCCACAATTTGGGAATGTGTGTTATCTATTTTTTTCATGATATGTTTAAATGAATCCAACCCGAATCAAGATCTATATACTAACACCAAAAACATGCATTAGTTTTTTTCTCTAATATGTTGACACTGAGGAATTTATAACAGGATATCCCCTCTTCACTACATTCTTTACAATGTGAGGATTTAATGGGAAAACTATAATATCCTGACTATATAGTGTACTTGTAGTAATTATTGATGATATTGACATGTATTCATTGATTGTGATGGCATGAGGATATAATGAACTTAATGAAAGGATTGATTAGTGTAAGGATTAGTTCATATTAATGTTCATTCATGGTAGGAGGAGGGAATGAGGTTGATGTCCTTTATCATCATGATACACTAGTACTTTGGTTACATTAAAATTTATGTGGGATGTTAAGAATGTTATGGTTGTAGAACATGGTATAATTACAATGTGATTTTGATGTAGTGACTATATAGGTTGAGAGATGGGGATTTCCCATTTTGATTATAATTTTGATTGTATGAGCCCAATTCATATAGATGGGATGTGATCAATAGGATGTATTATGTTGTGGTGTGAGAGTGGAAAATCTGTGGGGAAATTGCATAGGGTGCCATTTTATCTACATTGTTTTTCTTGTGTTATTATACTTGGATTAATTATTTTGTGAGAGTTTTATGGTTATGTTAGGGTTGGATAGTTTACACGTTTTGGTTCATTTAGGTTCTAATTCTTATTCACAAGCGCTTTATAATTCTATTTATACATGTAAATGAGATACCCTTGGTTTGATAATACTCAGTATACTTTTTATTTTCACCCTATGTGTATATAAAATGTTTTTGTTTTTTATTCAAAATTAGGGGTTGATCAAGACATTACAATCATGGATATTAGAGTAGATAGTGATTTTCTTCGATATAAGATATCCTTTTTGTTTTTATCTTGCATAGTTTTGGTGTTTTCTTTCTATTATTCCAGATTTTTGGTTTCATTTACTTTATTTTACATGATGTGATAACTTTTTTTGGTGGTTGACATCAAATATAATAATACTATTTTTATATTTTAATGGAAATTGATTATATATATATATTTGTGTGTGTGTGTTTTTAAACCATCTATTATAGTCACAAACGTAGGGCCCAATGAAGGTGGGACTCAAATGTTATTATATATCTTACTTCATTTTTGACTCTATCAATTTACTATCAATTTGAAGGTTCATGATAAATTTCCATCATAGGATTATGATGAGAGATTGGATTGATCTTATCATTAGGAACATGTGAGTACTATATGTATTTTTTGGTAAATATAATCAATGGGGATAAGTGTGTGATATAGATGAGGGAGAACAACTTGGACATGAGGTTTTAGGGCCCTACATGATACAAGGAAAGGTTTATGAGGTTATAGAACGACCGAGTGGTGTGGTTACACTTTCATCAAAGAGTTCAAGGTGAGGTACAAGCATCATGACTATTTTTGTTCATGATTAAATGAGGAGGTTTTGGTAAGTTAAAAAAAATTAATTAAAAAATCATGAAATTTTATATGTATTTCACTATAAATTATCATATTTTAGTTTCTAATAATCTATTATTTAATTAGTTATATTACCCAAAATTATATTGTAAAATAGTGTAAAATTGGATTTATCAATTTATTTTTGACTTTTTTAAGACGTAAAATGTGTTATTCCATTTCGAATTGTAACTTGATCCATTATGCATTAATTTTTTTTCAATTTTCAAAATCCATAGCATGTTAAAATGTTTTCTTTTTGTTTGATTTTTTTATTAAATCCTTCTCAGTTTAATTTTTTTAAAATAACAAACGAATTATTTAAACCCCTATGAGACACGTTATACCTAGTAGATTACATATTATCATGATAATAGTTTTGTTTTTAAAACCTATATAAGATTGATATTATATCCATGAAAGTTTGGATTCATTTTATTTTTCCCTTAGGTATGAATCATGGTTATATAATGGGTCTTATTACAAAATTTTATTTTGATGATTTAAATATAATAATATAGAGAATATAACATTCTTGTTTGTTGATTATCAATTTAACTTCGAAATCCTTCACGTAAAAATATTTTTCATTCCTTTTTTGAATGACTGCAACTTTGTAGTGTAGATCCATTTATTTGTTGTATGAAGGTGTTGGGTATTTATTTATAGGATGGAAATTTATTTTATTAATATTTTTTAAATTTTAGAAATATGTAATCATTGTCAGTGATTATTACAAACAATTTTAATTTTATCCACTCTATAAATTTGTGTCATCTTCCAAGAGTTAAATATGGAAATATTAATGTCATGTCATATGCTGCCTTTCAACACATGATATTAAAATTATTATGATTGTATTTTACTGAAAGTCATGACATTGATTGTTTAATCAAAATTCCTATAACATTTTATGCATTCTTGGGGTAACCTGTTGAGTTTTGAAGTTGTTTACATGATTAAACATGTTATTTTCAAGACTCATAAGAAAAATTAATGAATAAATATCCATGACTATCCTATTAATACCTGATTAGTTTATCATTGGGAGACAAAATAATGTTGAAAACGTTTTTATGTATTGTTATGAAACTAATAGTATTTAAATATTTAATAACTAACTTTTTTAGTTTGTTGTATTTAGAAGATTAAATCATGTTATGTTTTGATAATGTTTTATTTTAATATGAAAGTAAAATAATGTCTCATTTATTACCGTGTGTAATCTAATTTTCATAAGTTATGAAATAATTATAGAATATTTAGTTTAAGAGTGTCAATAATGAACCATATTAACATAACATGTGACGTTTTGTTTTTTTATATGAAAGCATATATTATATTAAAATATAATATAATATATTACAAATTATCAAATTTTTATGAATTTTTAATTTTGGAATGAATAACAGAATATAAGAAAACATTGAATGTAATGATTTTTTTCTATGAGAAAGATGTTTCATTAGAAATAAATTTTTTAGTTTATTTATTCAAATATTGATTTATAGTACTACAACATGTGTAATTATTTTCATTAACATGGAAAATTGTTGTAGTTAATTAAATGAAAGACATGATTATCCGTTAGAAAAAGATACATAATTATAGGGTATTGTTTTTTTACTTTAAATTTTATTGATTATTTTATTTTAGTGTCTATATTTCTTGATGAAATCCTATATATGAATCAAAAAATGTTATTATAAATACTTTTTAGGAAGAAAATGTACTACAATGAATATTAAGCCGTAATAACAAAATATTTCATAACATATAAAGAATGGGATCATTTATGTGGTATTTATTTATATTGTAATCATGTACCCATTATATGATTATGTATTTTTCTATGATTGATTTGATGAAATCAATCACTTCACATGAAAGGTAAAACATTTAAACCCCATAATGAAAAATGTTTTTTGAATTCTTGAAAATAAAGAAAATTATCAACCCTACAATGACAAAATTATCATAAGGAATTGATTAGTTACAATATAATGTTAATTGGTTTTGTTATGATTTATTTTTTATTATGGGTATGTGTTATGGATTTAAGAATATAAAAATATGGAAACCCTTTCCCATCAAGACATTTTATATTTGAATCATGTTTTAAAAAATTGTGTGTGTGTCATAACACCCGTAGTGGAAAATATCTTGATATAGATGGTTTGTTCCAATAATATTTGGGAATGAATCATTGATGTATTGATCTTTTCTTTTTGGATGAGGAGGTTTTTGCGGATTCTAATGGAATCAGATCTATATAGGACAAAATTATGGAGCGAATGGTTCTATAGAATGTAGGTGTCTTGTGGATGATGTGATACATTATACAATTGTTCATGATAGAGGATGGTGATGAGGTTGTGTGAGGTCTTTTGTAGAAGCTCCATCTAGACATGACATGATTTTTGTGTTGTGATTATGTTACTTGTTAGATGATTTGTGTTCTTTTATATCTTATGACAACCATTTTATTTACCAATCTAATTTAATTCTATCCAAACACCATGAGGGTTGGGGCATGGGAAAGTGGAACGAATATCATGGGATGGTTTCATTTTGAAATTATAGGGGTAAAAAGTATTCAAGTTATTTTATGGGACCTAAATCCCAAAAACTGCGGATTATTTGAAGGTATTTTAGTTTTATTTAAGGTTAGTGAAGACACCATATGAATTCTATGTTTCTCTGGTGAAGAGAATTCTAATGTTTTGGGAGATGAAGTGTGGTTATATTTGATAGTTTTCCGGAGGAACATATATTGAATTATTCATGAAAAGATTTTTTAAATGAGTGGTTGGTAAGGTGTTGTGTTATTATTTAGTTTGGTTGTTTCGATCTTGAAAATGAAGAGAGTGAGGTGGTATACTATGTCTTTGGCATAGAATCACACTATAGGGTTGAGTTGATTGTGGTGTTGTTTTTATGAGGTACTAATCTATTTCCACTATGATTCTTTGGTCAACCATTTTCATGAATTTCCCAAGGATCAACATTTTTCCTAATCATTGGTTGAGATTTAAGAGAGAGTTAATGTATTTGATGAGCTCCAGTACTTCATTTGAATCCTTTGGATTGAATTTTATAAATTTGTTTAAAAAATTTGAACCATTTTAAAAAAATATATAAATATTTTCAATAAAACTTTAACAATGTACAATCAAAAATCAACTACTTTTTTAGTCAAGTTGAGGAAAATATTTACCATCATTTGAAATTTTTTAACCCTTATTAAGGTAGAATGAATAGTTGGGGAAAAATTATCTTTAATGTAATGTATGGTGGAAAAATGTATTCATTCGATAGTGGTTCTATATTTGTGATGTGCCACATATAGTTGTGATGGTTTTTATGAGAATTATTGTTGTTCAACTCATGTTGTGTATTATTGTAATGAATGTATTATATTTTAGAGGTATCTAGTGTAATTTTTTAATTCTTCTAATTTATAATAAGTTCTTTCTCATCTTCTTGGTGTGATTTGATGATGAGAGTGTTTTGGTTGAAATAAGATACCTGGGAGGTGTCTTAAATGGTTGTAGATTTTAACCTAACCTTTCCCTTCCATCATATTATTTTTTTCTCAATGATGATAATTTTTTATATACATATAATTTGAGAGCATGTATTCTTAAAACCCATCCCATTAGATTTTTACAAGGTATAGTTTTTTCAATAGATTTCTTCTAGGATAAATGGTGGATAAAAAGGTGACATCCATTCATAGGGTAACTAAACAATGGTGTCGGGTGTGGTGATAGTTTTTCTGGACCTGGATTTAAGGAGTTTGGTTTAAGGGATCTACATTTGGTTATGGGATGTTCCACAATGATAAAAATGACCATGTTTTATCTGTTATTGGGTTTGGAACATGGGTGATTTATTTTTTTTAAACATGATATATAAAATTCCCAGTGAGAGGCATGGAGTTGGGTGTGGTTTATTGTTGGAAAACCTATGAAAAATTGGGAGTTGGAGTACCCCATGTTAAATTCCCAAACATGGTGTTGAGAAAATAACCAATCCATTTGTGCTACATCAGAGTGTAGATTCATAGAGGTTGTCAATGGAGCCAACATGACTTTGATGATGATAAAGACTAGTTAATGGTAATAGTCATATTAGTTTCTAAAACATGTGAAAATAAGGTAAAATGATGTTCGGAGATTAAAATCTCATTTGGTCGATAGTGACCATGGAATACTGGGATATTCCCCACCATTGTGAGTCTATTCAAGATTTCCTCTATAAAGAGAGGACATGACCAACATTTTTTTGATTCCATTTCATATATTATGAGATATAGATGACATAAAACCCTCAAGAAGGCCTTGGATCATATCTATTGATGACTATAAACCCCCAAATCATGGTTACAGAGTTCCTTCAATATAAGGTTCCTTCATTTAAGTTAATTTCATTTTCATGTTCCTTTCACTTTCTTTAAGGTATACTATGGTGAGATACTCATTTATAGCAATAGTTCTACGAATGGGTTTGGTGAAGGGCATATGTTCTTAGTTTTCAAAGGTATTGAAATCATGATTGTTTTTGTTTTATCCCATATTTCTTCAATTGTTAGATTTGTAATATTTGAAGTTGTAATCAAGGAGGAAGATCTCATTCTCTCTTAGTTTTTATTAATCTGATGAAATTTAGTGCCTTTTTCTTCAATTAGGTGTGTAGTGTGGATTGAAATAATTACATAAATAATTAGTTTAATTTTAAATTTAGTTGGATGGGGGTTATCTGAAGTATTTGAACTTTTTAAGATATTTCATAGAAGATTATATACGTTTGATTCAATTCTAAAAATTAATGCAATTGGATTCCCCATTTGTGTCATGATTGATGGGATATGTAAAACCCTTATTGTGTTGGCATCTTAAAAAAATTATAAAATTGATAAAGAATATATATTTATATATGTGTATAATAAAATTAATTCCCATAGAGAACTATAATTGCATGATAATACCCATGCTAAATAGGATTTGATGATATGAAATCCATTGAACTACAATTTTTGTGGTTATGAGAGTTGTGATGTGATTTTATGTGTTTATGTGTTTGTTTCATTCTGTTTGGTGATGTGTGTGGATCTTTTGGGGCTATACCAAAGATAATGGTGATTGATTTAGTGGAATACTATGTTGGAAAAAAAATCTTCAGTAGGTTGTCGTGGGATGGGATATGGATTGAAGTGTGGTAGTTGATATATGTTTTTACAATAAGATACATGGGTTGTAGATATTTTTAATAATATAGTGTGTATTAGTTAATGTTGGTTAATTTTGGGTGGTTGTGTTGTGGTGTGATGTGATTATGTTAGTTTCTCGATTACTTATTAAATAAATTTAGAATGATGAAACTGAAATTAAACGAGTTGGTAAATTAATAAAAATTGGCTAAAATTTATTCTAGTTAAATGGAATAAATAATTTTTTTGAAAATGATTGATCCATTTTAATGTGAAATGAATTGGATTAGTATAAATGATTTTTTGGAAACCTATTAATTCGGGTAATGTTGGGACATGAAATGTAAATAGTAAATGAAATATGGATTGTATGTGGCTTTTTTGTGTGATGTGTTTCATTTGTGGTGGATGTAATTATTAGAAGAGGCGGTGATAGGTTGTGGTTATTTATTGAGAATGTTACATTACTTATTATGATCCTATAAGTTGAGATTTTGTGTTATCTATCTATCTTCTAATTTCATGAGACTTTTATACAAACACTACCAATGTAGAGTACTATGTACTAACACCCAAATTTTGTGTGGGTGATTTCCCCAATATCTTAATGGTGAGGAATTGATGGATGGCTACACACACATTCCCAATTTATCTTCCAAGTGAGGTTTTGAATCATTGGTTGTGAATACTTGAAGGTATAGTGATATTTTGGTGATGTTTTACAATATTTAAATTTATGAGAATGTATTGGTGGATTCCTAAAATAGTTTACTTAAGGGGATGATTAATGAGTGTAATAGATGGTTCTTATTGGGGGTTGTTGCAGTTTATTGGTGGGACCAAGGTTGATTTATTTTCTTTTAATGAAACATGATTATTCTGATTACATGGAAGTGGTATTGGGAATATGGGGATGTGATGGTTTGGGAATGTGGTTGTGATGAAGTGATTTCCCCTTGTGATCAGGCTTGTGATAGTAAAATATAATTGGTACATAAGGTATGGGAGCAAGAGGATATATTATGTTTGGCCATGAAAGTGGAAAAGTAGTGGGTGGAGTGGTGTAGGTTTCTTTTTTATTAAAATCATTTATCTTATATTTTTATACTTATATGTGTTATTTGGTGAAAGTGTCATGGTGAGGATGGTGTTTGTTTGTTGACCTGTTTAGGTGCATGTTGGTTCTGTTGTTTGTACATCAGTGCATTAGTATGTTCTTTTAATATGCTAAAGAGAGACCTTATGTATTATTAAACTGGGTATACAGGTTATTCTCAACAAACATATATATAAATGGATTTTTAGAATTTCATGAGGAATTTTAGGAATGAGTTGTACAATACCTACTTGAATATTAGAGCTGTTATTGAGAGACACTTTAGGGCATTCCTTTTTGGGTTCCAGTTGGATAATTTTAATTTTATATAAATTTTATATGAATTGTCAGAAGGGTTGGTTTCCTTTTACTCACATTTTCTATTGTTGTTTTTTTGTGTTCAATATTATAACTTCCAATCCTATGTTTTAAGGGTAATTCCTTCAATATGTTTCATTTTACATCATTGGTTATATTCCCTATAATGTCCCCTTATTATGGAAGGCTCATGGTTTATTATATCTCTTCATTAAATACAATCCTATGAGGGATACCCATGGAAGGAGGGGGTCGTGATATGATTCTTGTTTGGATAACTTATTGATTTATTTATATTTCATTAAATTCAATGTAATATATCAATATTTTAAGTTATTTTATTTCATATTGTGACTATTGGTGGTTCTTTGGATTTTATGGTCCATGTAATTCCCATTAAATTGATCATTAATGGACCACACATTGGTTTTTAGAGGAGATGTATATGGGGATGTGTCTGTTTGACAGAAATTTCAATATGGTGAAGAGTAGTGTTGAGAAGACTGGTAAAAAAAGAGAATTGGGTAGATCAAAACTTCTTTGAATTGTTGGAATTTTGCACACAAAATTAACTGGTCTTTTTAATCGTAACATTAAATGGTAAAAAGGAAAAAAGGTGTGATCGTATTTATGAAAGGATTGAAATCTTGGTCTATAACATGAATTGGATGAATAGAAGTATATATATTGAGGCGAAAAAATTTAATTAGTGGTTCCTTAAACAATTACATTAATATTTTATATTACATGGATCTTTTTGTGAGGTTATTTACTTTTTTGATAATTTTTTTAATCATTTAGGTTAAGGATAAAAATCAAAAAATTATAGTTTTAAATACAATTAATGGGTGTCATGAGAAATAAAATAATGAGGATATGAAATAAATTTTTCATGTGACAGGAAAAATTTTTGGTTGATGGAATCAAGATATTTTTGGTAACATCAAAAGATATATTTAGCATAATTCGAATCAATTGGGGAGTCCCGATCACAATAACATTTTCAGCAATCCCACCCATGATGTGGAATAATTAGCTAATCACTAATGTTTTATTCTAGTATATGAGGAAATAATATTTTGATAGAGGGTGAATGTAATTTTTTAATAGAGATGGGGACTCTAATACTCATTTTTTCATGATGAGGAATTTCATTGTAAACTTCTAAATTCAACAAATGGGTTCCCGAACTCTAATGTGTTGGGGAATATTATTGAGCATCATATCAAATGTGTAACTATTAAATATTTTACGATTCTCATTTTTCTACATTTCATGATCCGGTATGTGTATTAACAATGATTTTCATGATATGATTCTTAATTTGTAGATTAAATATTACATGGGGGTTAATTTATTATATAATTAAGAGAATGATTAACTTTTTCAGATGGAATGTACCAAATCCAAAGGACCCAGTAGTATGAGTACTTATTTGAAAAAAAATATTTTAAGATGTTATATGACTAGATATATGATGGAATTTAATAATAATATTTTTTTATAATAAGTTTAATGAGTTTGATATTATCTTGATACTTAAAGACATCTAAAATTTTTATCCAAATTATTTTTACTCGATTAGATTATGTAATGTTTTATACATGGCATATTCAATGTATTTTTCTAACTAAATTCATTATTTCCTCACAATTTTTGATTCCAATATTGAATTTGTGTGTTTTCATGTAAAAAATATTAATATCATATCATATTTTTTTAAATAATTGCACCATTTATTATCTAAAAGAGGTATTAAAAAAATTATTTTGGTGTACAGTTATAACAAAGATACGAAAATGATCTAGATAGATTTTTTCTGAATTAGTATTGAGGAATCTAGGATTTGGTGATAGATTTATGGGTTTCATTATATAATATTTTTGATCTTTTAACCAATATTTTTTCCCATTAATTTGTTATTTATATGCTTGGTTTTTATATCTCTAATTATTCACTTGGGGGATTTGTTAGTCCCATATATATCTCAATTTTATTCAAAGGCTTTGGATTCTCTTTTGGATATGTATAAAATAGGTGGATCATTTTAGACTGACCATATTAGTAGTTATAGAAAATTAATCTCTTAATTTATAGATTATTCTATATTATTTTCAAATTCTTGAGTATTGATTTTCAAAGTTCAATGGGGATATTAATTTTTGTGAGGTAATTATTTTCTAGAAGGTTAACATTGTGGTCCAAATACTATTTTCTATCCCAAATACATAATTTTCAGTTAAAGTAAATTTTAATTGATGATTGGGGGTTCAGGAGATCAACCATCACAGCTTCTAATATTAGCTACCTTTCATCATTTGTAGTAGATCCCATGCGGAATCATTTAGGTGATTTTAGAAAACAGTGAAATAAAAATTATACGGTTGGATATGATGGATTTTATAAATGGAATGTAAGAGTGTGTTTATTAATAAATGTGATCACCCATTAATAATCATTGGATTGATTTTCATACATTGTTTCTGGTATGTTTCCAATCCATTTTAAAATGACGTAGTGGGATTGTGTAGTCCCTCTATAGGGGTTGAATTAGTGTGACATTTTTACAAAATCATTTAAGCACCATCTAGTTATCCATTTCGGTATTAAATACTAGTATATTGGTTATGATATATATGTATATTATTATAATTTCCAAATAACATGTTACCACATTCAAAGTAGAAAAATCAAAACGGAATAAAACATAATAATTTTTTAAGGATCGATCACTATGTTGGAATATACTACATATTATGTTTGATGAACCCTGAAACCAAACTCTTGGTTCTAGTACTCAAACATGTAATTTTTTAAAATAACATTGATACGTTTTTTTATGATCCATGATAGCCTTTTAAATAAAATACATTAGTGTTAAATCTCACAAACACTTTACATAACTATGAGAACTTTTTAGTTTGGTGTATTTTAGGATTAGTTATATACGTTTTTTTTTGCAAAAAATGTGAAACATTCTCATTAACATTAGCACACAATACACCCTAAATGAAAACTCAAATGTTAATATTATCAGCATAAACTTGGGAATTGAAATTATAAGAAAAGGATGAGCACATATGGCCAGTTATGTTAAACATATGTTGTAACTATAAAATAAAAAAAGTGGGAATTATATGAGAAAATGGGTATAATCAGGATACATAAGAAATAAATAATAAACAACTAAAAAATAATATATAATGGAATAAGGCTTGTAATAACATAATACATGAATTAGAAGGTTCTGGAAATATGATTCAATAATTAAGATCCATTATAGGAAAACAGATCATGATATTATGTATAAAAGTATTTAAAAAGAATTTGTAGAGGAAATATTACATTCATGAGTAACACCATTAGTTCCCACAAATATGACTAACTAAAACATATTTATTAATATTTATCCCATGAGAGATAAATATTTAACCAGTGTATTAGACAAAAATAGATTGACCACCATTCACTTATCAACAAATACATGCACTACTTGAAATCAATTTTTCAATATATCAAAAAGAACTTATGGAAATAAAATGTATTCATTCTCATTTATAAAGTAACCACATAAAGAAATCATTGAAAATTACATCAATTGTCATTCCATGATAAACCCATGGAAAATTAATGTGTATCTAATGATACCCAATAACACTCTAGGTATATACAATTTAATAATTTATATGGTTATAGATTGTATAGATAAATGGTATATAATTAAATCAATAATTTCCATAATGAATATATGTATATAATTTATGGGAACACCCCCAATCAAATGAATCAAAAAATAAGCTATTCATAAAGTAAATTAATTATAAAAAAACTTATTCTTATTCACAATGGATGATTAGGAATGTCAAAGGTAGTGATGGATAATTACATTGATAGAAAACAACATTAAATAACAAATATATAGAAATAAGGTGGATAATAAAATTTTAAAAGTTTTCATTATCAAGAAAAATATATTCCTAATTAATTTTTTTTAAAAAAAATCATTTTTTAGATTTTTTTTAAAAATAACATTGAAAATTTTAAATATTGTTGACCTATTGAAATAATTTTAAAAAATATATTATATTAAACTATGATAAAAATAATTTCTTTTATAAACCATGAAAATATAAAATTTTGTTTTCATATAAAATCATAAAGGTAGTGGAAATAGATTTATATATAAAAAAATTAAATAGATATTTCTTCCACACTTTGACAGAAATGACCCATAGAGAAATTGTTAAAAATTTCATTAAAACATTTTAAATAAGGATAGATATTATAAAATTAACCTAATAAATTTTTAAAGATTATATATTAATATTATCAAAAAAATAAAATGAATATGGTCAAGAGAAATAGGGTGGTTACCAACTGAAAAGAAAAGTTGAGGTAGGTCTCCTTAAAGTGCATAATTAATGAGCCATGGTGGAAAATAAGAGTTTTGAGATAAGTAGAAGCACAAGAATATATAGAGGATAATTAAATTATAGGGTTTTAGAGAGAAAGGTATAGAAATTTCATGGAGGTATTTTCATTTAAAGGGAATCTCAAATTTGAAATGATATTGTTGACCAAACCCTTATAGTATAGGCAATTTAAGAACTAAATAATTATAAGTATAATATCATGAAATAGTGATTAAAATACAATAAATAGATTATATTTCATACTTTAAAGAAATATTGAATTGAAATCACTATAAAAAATAAATTACGTTGTATAATATCAAATATGTATCATCAAATTAAATTTAAGGAAAAGAACCCCTTACAACCATACAAACATATGATTAAAAAACCCATGAATGATATGATTTCAAATAATGAAATATATACTATGAATAATGAGATTATTGTGATAAAAATTGTTAATGTTAATGTAGATACACCATAATAAATAATACAATATTTATAATAATAAATATGTCTAAAGGGGTGAAAATTAGAAACAAGAAACCCTTAAAATTTTGGTATCATTTGAATAGAAGGACATCTAAAGAAAGAAAAATATATTAATTTTAAATATAAATTATTTTCATTTATATTTGGAAATTAAATCACTTTCCATTAATCACACCATAAAATAATGACAGTGTGCAATATCAAACATGTCTCATGCATTTGAAAATGTATCCTTATTTCCCCATATAGTAGAATACAAAATATCATTATCTATAACAAAAAATAACTATCTAAAAACTTTATTTCATAACCTTATTCATATCTATATACTTTTATAAACATAATTTATAATTTACTCTAATTTTTTATTATTTATATATTTCCTATTTTTATTATTGGCTGTGTTTAATTTTGATCGATTTGAAACAGTTTCATATTAGTTATTTTGTTGGTCCTTATTTGCACAATGTTCATCAAACCCAAATTTTAAAAGGGACTATAATTGATTATTTATAATTATTTATTTTTTAAAATTTTATTCTAGGGTAGTTTTTTCTATGGTTCTAATAAAAAAATTGGAAATAAACACATTTATTTTTTTAACAAATTAATGGTGGAATCTTAATTAATGAATTTAATGTTAATTATACCATTCCAAAAGAAAAATAGAATATGTTTTTTTATTTATATCATATTGAATCCGTAATATAATTCTCATAGTCTTCCTTAATATTATTTTATATCATTATACAAGTCGTTGGTTAGACTTATCCAAATATGAACATAACATAATTAATGGACTATTATGATTATGAAAGTGGATTATTAAATAATATAATTATTAAAAAATAATAATCAATATATTGGGATAATTTTATTTTTTTAATCATATTTCAATAAATTTTCAAAAATAATAAATAAAATAGATGAATAAATGAGATAAGTTACTTTGTGGGGCTGGTAATCTGTATAATGCATGGTCAACATCTTTAACTTTCGATGAATAAGAGACAATGAAGGTGGATTATAATGTTTCTCTTGATAAAAAATATTATATTATTTATGTACCTTCATTATCAATTTCACCATTTTAATAATTTATGATATGTGGTTTTGAAAAAAATTCCAAATTTCTTTGTGTTGGTAGTCCATATATTACATAAATGGCGATTTTTTAAAACAAATTTGTAAATGTGGTTAATATTTATTCACTAAGATTAATGTAATTATGTAAAAAATAATACTATTTTAACTATATATATATTTCAAAATTATTTTGGGTAATGTAAGAATGAAAAGAAATTATTTTAGGGAAAAATGTACTCACATTGAAATATTTGGAGTTTGCTTTATAAAATTCCTTAGTAATTGATGAATTTTGATATTTTTGTGAAATTAGGATTAATTAAATAGAATAATATTATTTGGAAGTAAAAAGGGGTATAGTATCATTCAGAAATCTTGTTCCATTTCTAGTATTTAATAGGTGGTGAGAGGCCCCTTTTAAATGTAGTGAGAATGGTATTTTTTTAACTACAAGCACTTAATATAAATGGGGAACACGTAAAAAATGTATAATTGATAAAAATGTAAATAAATAGAGTGAGGTTTGGAAACCATTAACCTGTATTTTTCAAACAAATTTTGAACATGTTTTTATGTCCTTTACTCATAGAATATTACATTTTACCATTTTATTTTTAAGCGGGTAACTAAAGTTTACCTATTTTTTTCAATTTAATGCATAAACCTAAAATATAACTTAATATATAATTTAGACATAATTTTAAAAAAATTTAAAACATTTTATTAGATAAATTATATTTTTAATAGAAATAATTTTTAACATTGTCACGTGTAACGCACAAAAACCTGTCTTTTTTCAAAAACTGTGTTTATAAACATCAAATATATGTGTATTATAAAATTTTCAATTTATTTTATTTTCATGATAAATTCATATATTATAAAAAAAATATATTACGTGGATTTAATAAAAATAAAATAAATTTCATGTACAAAAATAATAATTTAGTAAAAGAAAATAAAAAAATAGGGTTTTATTGGAAAATTTTACTCATGTCTTAAAAATATCAATCAGATGTATTATAAATTCAATAAAGTATTTTTAAAATTAATAATTGTATTTATTAAAATAATATTTCATAAATTGGTTTTATAATAATCTTGATATTTCTTATATATTTATAATGGCATAAAAGTTATAGTTTCAGTGAAATTTGCATTTTCACTATTTCCGAAAATAATTAAATATTTTAAAAAATATAGAAAGTAAATCTAGAGGTAATATTGAAAATGTTATTTGACAAATTGTGTTAAAAGTTTCATATTAAAATTCCATATCTTATAAATTTATCTTTTAAAAAAATACAATAGATAAATAAAAGTAACTTTTGTTAAAAATAAGACCTTTTTAACATCAAGTGTCATTAATATAATTTGAGAAAAAATTTAAAATAAGTCAATTTTGGAATATTAGTATATATATATAAAAATAAATTATTATATTAATATTCTAACTATGATCAATTTAATATATTTAAATAAAATACTATATCATTATATTAGTTTCGCTTTTAAAGGAATCATTTTTAATATATTAATAAAATAAATAAAATAACATATAATTACTTTCATTATTTATTATCATTTTTTCTTTTATTGATTTCATTATTCATATAAGTATGCTTTTTGTATGTTTTTGTTAGGTTTTGTGTTAGTTTAGTTTATCATGGTTCATAAGCCACTAAAGACAATATTAATTTAATGGGTCTAAATCTATTTTTGTTACATTCTATGCCCTTAAAATAAATTTCATCCTTAAAATTTTAATTACTAATAAATGAGTATAGGTGAAGGTATTATTAAAATATTTTTATTTTGTGATATAAATTATTATATGAAATCTATATTTCATTCTTATCATGTATTATGTTACTTATCTTTATTCAAATAACATTAATCATTCATACAATTATATACCCATCCATCTATATACCTTAATCATATATTCTCAATTAAAAAGCTTTACTGAAACCATTAAAATCTCTAATACATTAAACTATAGTGAGTTGATATATTTTTTACAAAATTATGTATATATTTAACCAACAAATGTATTAACCACTAGTTCATCATGTCATACACTAGTCAATATATATCATAATTTATATATTTAGATAAAATTCTCCAAAAACTTTATGGATAATTTTTTACTAAATTATTTATCGTGTCTAAGGATTTATAAAATATCAAAATCACTTTCTAAAACATTTCACACTACCATTTATTAAAAAGTAAAGAATATTTTATTCATAAAATTTAACCATACCACAATCATGTTTCTTAATATTTATCGTAAAAATATATTGTTTTTATAAAAAAAACCTTTCATGGTTATTGGTAACATTTAATATATACTTCTAATCCATTAAAGAAAAACAATTAATAATAATCCTTAAATTATTCACATAATCCCAATATATTTTGAAATATTCATAATATCATTGATAAATATCACTAACTAGTGAAACTAGATAAGAGTATTAAGATTTATTTCTATTAATATATCAACCTCATTGTCTTAGGTAGTACAAGGAAACAAACTTTTATCATCATAACATACATATAAGAAAATTTTCATTCATTTAGGAATTCTCTCTTATTTAAATATAAAACATAGAATTTGTTAGATACATTACACTCATAGATTCATTACATTTATCCTATTTCAATAAAATAATAATGCCATTAATTTTATGATAATATCAAAAATAAGAATATGAATACCACAATCTGAAGATATATTACCCTATTAGTTTTTTTAAATATATAGCTCTTTCAATTCAAAATAAGGACCTATTTTTTCAATCCATGTTTATCCTTATTCATTTAGTTATTAGGTTCTTCAATCTAATAAGTTTAAATCATAATCAATTCCATCATAATGGTTCTTTAATGAAAATGTGAATTAACCAATGTATATCCCACAATTCTTCAAACCAATTATGTAGTTAATATTATTTTTCCTTCACCAGGTGACGATTGAGTTAATTATTATCCTACCCATTTATGACACATGGGTATATGTATCTAAATACAAAATTCTCTTATACTTCCAAAAAAATCACATATTTTCTTGGAGAACCACATAATCTATACTTTACCAAAATTTATTGATGTTAACCTATAAATAAACTTATCCATATAGCTTTACTAATGTTTTATAAAATAATCCCCATTATAAAAAAAACTCCATTAATACCAACTCAGGAACCTTATTCATCTACCCCTATGTTCTGTGAAAAAATACACACTTTTACTAATTAACATCAATATTTAGTGGGATGTCCCAGGATAATATTTAATAAATTTAATATTAATATTACATCTTATAATAATTTCACACAAATTATAAACCCTTATGGTTTATTGACACTAAATAATAGTTATATATGTAACATCCTTTACAAAACATAAGAATATTTATCCATAATCAAACCATAGTAGGGTCCCTTATAGACTTCTCATCGGTCACATTCATATTCATTACCAATGAAAATGAAAAAAATACATTTTTATCTAATATGCTATATAAGTGTAAACATAGTCAATAAAATATAAATATAATAAGGGTTCCTTAAATGAGTATAAGGGTATAATCATGATACATAAGAAATATAAACCCGATAAACCATATATCATAATTTAGGGAAAAGGGATGAACAAAAATAAGTCATGAATCAAAAGGGTATGGAATCTTGTATCATTAATAATGATCCATGAGGTAATAACTTGTAATGAGAATAACAATAAAATTGTGGCCCAAATATTAGTAATGGGAAATAATTTAATGAGCCACACAGTTAGTTCCTAACCATAAGATAGACTAAAATATACATGAGAATCATTATCTCATGAGATATAAAATTATAAAAATTAATTGGATATTGATATTGAACCCCAAATTTCATTCATCCATACATATCAGTTCCAATTAAAATATTTCATTTAAAAAAACATATATATCTAAAAGAAAGTAATTGATTTTTTATACCATTTTTAAAAGGAATCATATAATGAAATCAATCATTATGACAACCCATAGATTTTATACACTTTGTTTAATTATTTATTATATAACAATACATAGAACACAATAAAAACAGGTCAATAAACCTTGTATTTTTTAGTAATATGATACATATGAAAATTAATACAAACATGGATATAAAAACATGATTTTAAATGCCCAAACATGCCAAAAAATACAATGATCTACTATTACAACATGTGATACCTGTGAAAATACATAATAAATTGGTTGGTTATAAATCTTATTAAATGGATAATCATATCATATTTTGACTTTATGTTGTACAAGTGTGTCAAGGGTAATAACATTGTTATAGAAAAAGTTGAGAATAATAATAAACAATATCAAATAATGACACAATAAAACCCCGAATGACCCGAAAGCCATCATTTTTATTAATTTTCGATAACCCAACTTTCAAGGGATGATGGGGAACCGTTAGAAGGCCCGTAATCTCAGATATTACAAGGCCAATAGAATTAGGAGATTACATGACCCGAAAGACATAGGGAATTCAACTAGACAATCTACAATGAAATGCCCCTCCCTAGCATCTACGTCATGATAGTATCTCTCCACCTTTGCATATTCGTTTCGCCAGGCTTCTCATGCAAGAATATGCTTGTGCCGATGGAATAGCCATACCCTCTCATTCTGAAAATCTATTTGGCTCTGCTCTGGTGATTGCACCTAATCTGAATCCTCTTCTAGGGATGCTACTTTTTTGTAGTGTGTTTGGGCCAACTTGATGTGGCCCAAAGGCCTTGAGGTGGCCCGAGGGCCTAAAAGGTGGCCCGAAATCCCTAGTGACCCGAAGGTCAGGGTGTCTCGAAATCCTTAAGGACACCAATCCCAAACCGGTGCCCCAAGGTGAATAGTTTGAGATACTACAGTACCAAATAATATATACTATAGTAACTACTACAGTTCCTGCTACAGTACCCGCACAGTGTAAAGTTCTAATACTGTACCTGTACAGTGTTAAGTTCTGCTACAATACTCGCACAGTGTATAGTACTACTACAGTACCTGCTATAGTACTACTACAGTACCCGGAAATATGACTCTACCTGGTTTTGAACCTGGGTCTTGTAGATGCACTTATGGATAACTCACCAACTAGGCTGAGGCTTATGTGCAAACAATACAATAATATCATGGAATCATAGTAATGTTGAAACAACATAAAACCTATGATCGTAATAATAAATCATGTATGACCGCTGATACATCATAAAAAATTTTATTAAGAAAATATTCCATGTACTATATAAGGTAGATTATGAGGTAAAAGAAATAAAAAAATCATTTTAGAGACATATAATTCCAATCTGACCCATCACATTCATATTATATACATAATGTTGTGTTCCACATATTTGATAGAGCATAATAATTTTATTCATTTGTTTCAATCAGATGATTAATAAGTGCGGGTTACATATATGGCTGTTGTCAATCAATTTAGGATTGGTACATCTAGTGGATTACCCATGATTGTATAGGGGGATGAGAACTCCGAACACAAAAGTTTATAATGGAAAATCATGGGATAATTTCTGTAGAACAACTACTGTGAATTATGGTTCATGGATGGATTTAATGACAGTGAAAGTGGGTATCCCATTAATTTTGAATCATATGGAATATAATTGGTTGTTTGAAGACACATTATAAGAGGAAAGATATTAAATTAGAAGACATACTGTAATGAATGTAAATGAATAAAAAGGAGGAGTAGAATCCCTTACCTTGAGAGGGTGTCTCCAAAATCTTGGGAAGATCTTATTAAGAGCTTGGGAAAATCATAGGAAGGATTTAGACTGGGATAAATTGATGAAATTAATTATAAATGGTATTTTATTGAATAAAAATATGAATATGGGTAGATAAATGTAGAAAAGGGAGGGGAATTTTTTTTTTATTTCAAAACATAGGTTTTGGACTCTAAGTGAAAAAAATTTAAAAACAAAATCCAATCCATGGGAGTCTCTCATGTATTATAGTATATAAGATTGTTTTTAAATATTTTATTAGTCTAATAACAAAACTCCTTAAAATAATTGCATTCATGATGTGTATGTATTGCATGTTAATAATGATTTATTTATAAAAAATTTAAATATAATATAGTTTTCCGATGATTCATTATAGGTTTGAAAAATTATATCAATTTACGTAAAAAAATAAATTATTTTAATATTTAAATCTATTTTGGTCATTTTTTTCTTGTATAGTAGTTATTAAATAACATTTAATTTATTATGTGGTCAAAAAACAAACCCTATATTTATACTGTATTTATTTTTAGACCAAAATTCTATTAAGTCTTAAAGTATAAAAAACCCAATTAGAAAATTTCAAAACATTAATTTAAAGATAGTATTTATTTTATTAAAATAATATTCTAAATTTTAAAATTGACACTTTTTAATAAAAATCAATATTTACTAGAAAATACTAGTTTTGTGGAGACCCGAAGCCTGAAGTATATGGACATTACATTACTTTTGCGGAATACTTAGTACATAACAAAAAAACATATACAAGGATCGTAATAGTTTAGTGTCTTTGGAAACTCGGAACGTAATCCTCTAATCCTGGTGAAAGATCTTCAATATCTCCCATAAAGATCTTATTTTTTTTTACCTAAAACAATTCTTTATATCCTGGGGAAAAGAAAACAAAAAAGGGTGAGCTCAAATTCTCAGTAAGGGTAAACAAAAGAAATATCAATCACATCATATACATAAGAACATAGCTTTTGGAAATCATAACCTGCAAAAGAGTTCATAATATCATAACATGGGATAAATCATAGAAGTGAAATGTAATCCCAATAATCATAACTTAAAACATGAAACTTTGTGGCATACACACATAATCATAGAGAATCATTTCTTGTTAGTCAAGACTCAATGCCAAGACTATCTTAGTGGACAATGTCCCTTTCTGAATCGAGTAACCCTCGTTTCAGTCCTGTTTCACTGAATCGGTATAACCTACCATTTCAGTCATGTCTATCTCATGAGATATAAAATCTTTACCCAATGCATTGGAGGGAGATATAGGTCCCACCCATCTTATAATGAATCCTTTCTTATGTGTGCCACATAATCATAAAACATACATCATCGCATAACCCATGTAATAAAAATGAGATTCTTAAACAACATGACATCATAAAACAATTCATATAAGATAAAGGAATTCATAAAAATGTTTCCATCAAAACATAATCAAATCCATGTAATAATAGGGATAAAAACAGAACCCTTTTATTATCTTAGATGGAAAATAATTTTGATAAAACACTTGAACTTCATTCTTGAGGAAAATATCCTTTCTACTTCAAAAACATTTTTCCTTTCATAACATGTCATAAAACTTTAAAATAAAAGAAGTTGATTAAAAATAGACATGAAAACTTGTAAAGGAAGCTTCTTGGAAATAATGTTTTAAAAATCCATTCATGTCGTATAAGTTAAAAAAAACATTCTTCGTACTTTTGTCGGAAAAGTCAAAAAGTACCTCGTACGAAAAACGACAAAAGATTCCTTTTATTTCTTTTACTAAAAACTCACCGAAGGGTAAAAATGGATTTAAACAATTGTAGGTGGATGAAAATAATATTACATATTGATGAAACATGGATGTGGATGATAAAATACACCCCAGTAAATACTTACGAATAAACAATCTCGGATAAAAATGAGATTGTGATATTTCCCTTACCTTAGGTCCGACTTGCTTTGAAAGTGTCCGAACCTCCTGTATAATGATTTAAATCATGTTATTGACTTATTACAGAATCATATTCATTGTTATGATATCATATATGGTTCACTTATGACATTATATTACCCGTTCTTTTGTAAATTCCATGTTAAAGAAGCGTTTTGCGTAAAATCGTTTCATTTATCGTAGGTGTTTTGACTTGTTGTTCTTGACATCATTATTACTTATATCATGATTTACTTACTTCCAGAATATAAAATATGATTTATATATCATATATATTCAGTATATATATACATATAATAGGTAGATAAATAAAATGAAAAACACCGTTCATGGAGACGGTAGTCCGTACGTACGCATGAACGCTGTTTTCCTTTCCTTATTGTCTTGAAATGGAAGTAAGTAGATGAAATACATATGTATATATATACATAAATCCAATAGCTTTATAATGTCATATATTTCATTATTATTTCTTATATATACTTTATAATCATTCTTAAATGGTTAACATGGAGAATGAATCTCATCGCGTCGTGGAGACGGTAGTCCGTACGTACGCACGAGCAATGATATCATTTCTATAAATATTGAATTGAATTGGAGTGGATTATACAATATATCAGAATCAATATGATGTTGTAATAACTATGTATAGTTATTCTTTACACCATTATACCCATCCATGTAAGGTGGTGGCGGAAAATAGATTACACCACGGCGTGGGGACGGTATTCCGTACGTACGCACGCGCGGTGATTTCTTTTTCCGTAGGATGGATATATGGTGAAATAGGGTTGTTTCATACTTATAATAACATATCAGTATATGAGTTATACTGATGTTATTACTTCATAATGAAACAACCTAAGAAGAAGAAGTGGAAGAAGAAATAAAGATGAAAGAATTGGTAACGGTAATTACCTCTTCTTTGAAGTGCCTCTTTGAGACCTCCTCTTAGGGCACTAAAATTGGTCTTTGAGGAAGACCAGAACCTCTAGGATGTTTCTAGGGAAGTGGAGAAGATATTTTGATAGGGGTTGGCCGAGCATGAGTGCTCAAATTGGTGTGAGGAGGAGGGGGAGGAGGTGTCCTTTTATAAGGGAGGAGAGGGGCACCTTAGGAATATCTCAAAATATTATTTTATATTAAAGTCAAAATCGGTTTATAATGGTTCCAAAGGGTCTTATTTCAAAGCTAAAGTGGGTATGGGTCTAAATCCTATCAACCAATTGGATGTAGACAAGTTTAGGGTATTATTTTAACCTTATCAATTAGATTTAACTCTAAGTTAAATAATTTAACTTTTACCGTGTCTTTTTGTTTTCTTTCACTATATGGTTAATAAACTTACTATAACATGCCAGACGAACCCCAAATTGTTTATTATTAATATATATATCATTATCTAAGTCATTTGGCCGAACCTTAGATTTTTAGGAATAAAATAACAATTAATAATATAATATTTTATTTAAAAACTATTTTGTGTCAATTTTGACACTATTTGATATAGGATTTTTGTGAAAGTCATAACAGAATTATATGTTCGAACCAAGTTGATTATATCAACACTAATATATCATAGTAACCTATAAAATTAGTGTAATTCATAAAAAGTCTCAAATTACATTCATTTGAGCATTTATAACATCAATTATGTTGATATTTCCTTAAAAGGGTAATTACTGCATCATCGTTGTGTCATAAATAAATTAATTTATTTAAAGTTTAAAAATTATAAATAAAATATCATTCTGTAGGAAATATTTTTAGCTTTCTAATGAATATTTATAGTCGAATTTATCTTATGTATAACCTCATATTAAAAATGTTTTAGTTATTAAACATTGATTTTAACTATTGTAACTATTCATTAAATAAATTAATAATAAATGTCATAATCTAATCCAAGTGGACCTAAATGGTCATATTATATTCATAAGTTTGTTTTTGGTCGAATTACACTTATCCAATATAATTAGTACATGTGTTAGGGTAATAGTAATATCATATTTACCCATAGTTACCCTATTTACTATTAATCGTGGTAAAAAAAAGTAAAAAGTTACTATTCACCAAAAATTATTTTCATCTCATTGAACCACATTTTAGTCCTTGATATAAACCGTGTCTGTCGGATTTTCGAAATTCTATTCACAGAAGCGGTAAAATTAAGTTTTATGAAAAATTCAGTTTTTAACCTACCACTTAGTGGTTTCACTATTCATCGAAAATTGAAAATTTTCAGACAAATACCAAAAATTAGGCCTAAGCTATATTTGATATTATGAACTCAAAAATGATGTCTATTTTACCAGATTCAAAACATATCCGTTGCATTAACTAATTTAAAAATTAATTCTCGTCGTCAAAACAAATAGCGTGTTTTTAAGAGATAATAACTATCAAAAGATTGGCACTAGTTTATAACTCATTTAAATGTGAAATTACATCCAATTACCAACATTGTATTAAATTGTAAAAATATATTATAAATATAATTTAAAACCACTCAAATTAATAATTTATCACTATTAATTATTTCGATTAAAAAAGTTGTTTTTAATTAAAATTTAGTAATTTTCACTATTCATCAGAATATGAAAGTTATCTGAAAAGTACCAAAATTTCACCTTAGGCTAAATTCGATACTCCGAATCCAAAAATGAAGTCCATTTTGAGGGCTAAATTTTCCAAAATTTAAAAAGTGGTTATTACTATTCATAACGGCTAGTTTTAATAATATTTTAATAGCATATCATTGCTTCGTGAAACTCAGTATTGCGTACTACACATGCTATCGAGGAAGGTTGCGATTGCGTGTAATCCAAGGAAAGTCAAGGATGCGTGTTGTGCAAGCTCCTTTTGGTGTAGCGTACAACACAAGACATTAGTGAAATAAAAAGAATATTTTTCATAAAATATTGGGCTGTTACATTCTACCCCCCTTAAAATGAATTTCGCCCTCGAAATTCGTCGGGGTTATAAATGGTTTACTATTCGAAAGTTTCATTAATAGAAACCCACATCGTAAAAAGGAATATCAAAACCAATTTTTAAAAACAAAAGTATGAAACGTAACGGTTACCCAAATAAACTAATCATTGGGTTTCCACATAGGTGAAAATATGCATATGGAAGAGAAATCTAACCATCATGTTCTGATGGAGAGTGGTAGAGAACATGGCTATGGAAAAGCCAATTATCACAAATCCATAGATTTGTGATGATATAAGGTACCATCTGATTCATCAGGTATAAGATCACTAGGACAACATTTTTGGTTTTCAAGATCATTTCCCTAAAGTTGAAAATTTGAATTAGAATAAATACATTATTTATTTTGGTACAATCTCACTGTTGTTCATGCCTTGAACAATTTCCACTTCATCTCTTAAATAAACGAAGTTGAATTTGTTATTCGTGAAGTGTTAGCAGATCATGTGATAGAATGACGGGTCATTCCATATGTCTCAAACAAAAGGTTAGCAAAATTATATGCATAAGTCGATCTATAGTGAGATTAATCATATATGGTTCCTAAAATGGACTTATACTTCATATATCATACTGCTTAATATAATAAAACTAATTTCTACTAAACAGGGACTTCCTGTAGGCCAGTGGTAGGCGATAAAGGCCAGTCGCACTTCGGTTGTGGGTTCGATTCCCACAGCCTTGTCCGAAGCGATGGGCTATCGCCTATCCTGCAGGTTGTCCTTTTTCTAAAACTACATTACTATAACATCCCATCAATAATATCGAAAAAAGAACTTCTATACTTAAACAATACTATTGTATGTCCAACATAATCCATTCTAGTCTTTAGGCTTATCCATAATACTGTAGTCCACTTTCATAACATAGTGAAAATGATTACCAGAGATTTAATACCATCGTTGAACCCCATATATCATAAGATATGTTTTGTTGGTCACATTCCAAACATTCAAAGTCCTTAATCATGTATTCTCTTGAATACCCATTGAACCTTAGTTAAAACTTGAATGCAGTTAAAAGTTAACACTTTCCACATACCAAAATCCTCAAAATTCTATATTCTCAAACCATGATATCAGTTAGTCCTTATATAAATCATGAGCTCATGAATACTGTTAAAAATTTCATTTTCTCATTTTCCCTTCATTATGCGCATAATATCTCAATCACTTTGAATACCACATTAGACCAATACATAAATATTCCAATATTCCATGATACAACATTATTTTGGAATCCCATTACATAAACACTTAATCATTCCACCACATCGTTGTCATAATCAACATTGCCAATAGTGATCGCATGTGACTTCCCTTTGTCCTTTTCCTTAAGCGGTTGCTCATGTCGATCATCACTAACCCTTGGATTAGGGTAATTATTAGCATAATGCCCCATTTCCTTGCACTTGAAGCATTGAAGTGTTGGTTGTGCGTTCTCTACAGTGTTTGCTTTATTCACTTCATTAGAATCCCTTTTTCCATTACGTCGACACTCAGCTGCTCGATGACCTTCTTTTCCACACTTAAAACATTTTCTAGTCCCTTTAAGACAATCTCCACCATGCTTCTTTCCACACTTTGTGCATAAGGAAACATTCATCTTCTTTTCACCATTATTCTGAGATTTCTCCTTGAACTCCATCTTTCGTTTCTTGTCAAAACCATGAGATGGATATGTAACACCAACTTCCATTTATACCTTGATAGCACAACGCACAATTTCTTCATAGCTACTGAAGTCTCTTATAGCTAATGCCCTTCGAAGACTTGGTTTTAAGCCACTGAAAAATCGATCAACTTTACTTTCAGGTTGGATGATAATGCCAGATGCATACCTTGCAAGACTTGTAAAATTCGCTTCGTATATACCAACAGATTCATCATCTTTTTGCTTTAGTTCAAGAAACTCCTTCTCCATCTTTGTTCGAAGAATACTAGGGAAGTACTTATTGAAAAATAAGTTCTTGAACTCGTCCCATTCCATGGACTCAATTTCATCTCTTTGCCTTGTATTCTTGATAAGATTCCACCATTGATCAGCTTCACCTTCCAAACGATATGCTGCTAAGATGACTTTATCATGTTCAGAACATTGAAGAACTGAAAATATCTTTTCAGTGGTACTGATCCATTGTTCAGCAACAAGTGGATCAGAAGACCCATTGAAAGAAGGTGGACGTTGCCTCATGAAGGACTCAATAGAATATTGTTCCCTTCTCTGCTCATTTAGAAGTCCAGAATGATTCAAAGCTTGTGTAAGTATAGAAATAAGATTTTTCACTCCATCTCCCATAACATTTGTTTGTTCAGGAGGAAAATCATTGCATTGTCCATTGCATTGATCAACACGGTTCCTTCAGGTTCCAGCCATCGTCTAAAACCCAAAAAGAATAGTGTGTGAGGCAAAAATCATGCTAGGGAAAACAACATAATAAAGGGGAAGTACCTTCAATATCTAACATCTTAGGTTTAATTCTATGATCGTTAACGTAGTTCTAGTACTATAACCTATACGTATACTTAACCTTAGGGACATCACTAGACATACCGTAGAAATATCTCTAGGGATATCACTAACGTTTTCGCATCCTAGTTTCCAAAGGTTGACTAAAACTTTCCTCTGATACCAACTGTAGAGACCCAAAGCCTGACGTACATGGACATTACATTACTTTTGTGGAATACTTAGTACATAACAAAAACACATATACAAGGATCGTAATAGTTTAGTGTCTTTGGAAACTCGGAACGTAATCCTCTAATCCTGGTGAAAGATCTTCAATATCTCCCATAAAGATCTTCTTTTTTTTTACCTAAAACCTTTCTTTATATCCTGGGGAAAAGAAAACATAAAAGGGTGAGCTCAAATGCTCAGTAAGGGTAAACAAAAGAAATATCAATCATATCATATACATAATAACATAGCTTTTGGAAATCATAACCTGCAAAAGAGTTCATAATATCATAAAATGGGATAAATCATAGAAGTGAAATGTAATCCCAATAATCATAACTTAAAACATGAAACTTTGTGGCATACACACATAATCATAGAGAATCATTTCTTGTTAGTCAAGACTCAATGCCAAGACTATCTTAGTGGACAATGTCCCTTTCTGAATCGAGTAACCCTCGTTTCAGTCCTGTTTCACTGAATCGGTATAACCTACCATTTCAGCCATGTCTATCTCATGAGATATAAAATCTTTACCCAATGCATTGGAGGGAGATATAGGTCCCACCCATCTTATAATGAATCCTTTCTTATGTGTGCCACATAATCATAAAACATACATCATCGCATAACCCATGTAATAAAAATGGGATTCTTAAACAACATGACATCATAAAACAATTCATATAAGATAAAGGAATTCATAAAAATGTTTCCATCAAAACATAATCAAATCCATGTAATAATAGGGATAAAAACAGAACCCTTTTATTATCTTAGATGGAAAATAATTTTGATAAAACACTTGAACTTCATTCTTGAGGAAAATATCCTTTCTACTTCAAAAACATTTTTCCTTTCATAACATGTCATAAAACTTTAAAATAAAAGAAGTTGATTAAAAATAGACATGAAAACTTGTAAAGGAAGCTTCTTGGAAATAATGTTTTAAAAATCCATTCATGTCGTATAAGTTAAAAAAAACATTCTTCGTACTTTTGTCGGAAAAGTCAAAAAGTACCTCGTACGAAAAACGACAAAAGATTCCTTTTATTTCTTTTACTAAAAACTCACCGAAGGGTAAAAATGGATTTAAACAATTGTAGGTGGATGAAAATAATATTACATATTGATGAAACATGGATGTGGATGATAAAATACACCCCAGTAAATACTTACGAATAAACAATCTCGGATAAAAATGAGATTGTGATATTTCCCTTACCTTAGGTCCGACTTGCTTTGTAAGTGTCCGAACCACCTGTATAATGATTTAAATCATGTTATTGACTTATTACAGAATCATATTCATTGTTATGATATCATATATGGTTCACTTATGACATTATATTACCCGTTCTTTTGTAAATTCCATGTTAAAGAAGCGTTTTGGGTAAAATCGTTTCATTTATCGTAGGTGTTTTGACTTGTTGTTCTTGACATCATTATTACTTATATCATGATTTACTTACTTCCAGAATATAAAATATGATTTATATATCATATATATTCAGTATATATATATATAATAGGTAGATAAATAAAATGAAAAACACCGTTCATGGAGACGGTAGTCCGTACGTACGCATGAACGCTGTTTTCCTTTCCTTATTGTCTTGAAATGGAAGTAAGTAGATGACATAAATATTTATATATATACATAAATCCAGTAGCTTTATAATGTCATATATTTCATTATTATTTCTTATATATACTTTATAATAATTCTTAAATGGTTAACATGGAGAATGAATCTCATCGCGTCGTGGAGACGGTAGTCCGTACGTACGCACGAGCGATGATATCATTTCTATAAATATTGAATTGGAGTGGAGTGGATTATACAATATATCAGAATCAATATGATGTTTTAATAACTATGTATAGTTATTCATTACACCATTATACCCATCCATGTAAGGTGGTGGTGGAAAATAGATTACACCACGGCGTGGAGACGGTATTCCGTACGTACGCACGCGCGGTGATTTCTTTTTCCGTAGGATGGATAGATGGTGAAATAGGGTTGTTTCATACTTATAATAACATATCAGTATATGAGTGATACTGATGTTATTACTTCATAATGAAACAACCTAAGAAGAAGAAGTGGAAGAAGAAATAAAGATGAAAGAATTGGTAACGGTAATTACCTCTTCTTTGAAGTGCCTCTTTGAGACCTCCTCTTAGGGCACTAAAATTGGTCTTTGAGGAAGACCAGAACCTCTAGGATGTTTCTAGGGAAGTGGAGAAGAGATTTTGACAGGGGTTGTCTGAGCTTGAGTGCTCAAATTGGTGTGAGGAGGAGGGGGAGGAGGTGTCCTTTTATAAGGGAGGAGAGGGGCACCTTAGGAATATCTCAAAATATTATTTTATATTAAAGTCAAAATCGGTTTATAATGGTTCCAAAGGGTCTTATTTCGAAGCTAAAGTGGGGATGGGTCGAAATCCTATCAACCAATTGGATTTAGACAAGCTTAGGGTATTATTGTAACCTTATCAATTAGATTTAACTCTAAGTTAAATAATTTAACTTTTACAGTGTCTTTTTGTTTTCTTTCACTATATGGTTAATACACTTACTATAACATGCCAAACGAACCCCAAATTGTTTATTATTAATATATATATCATTAGCTAAGTCATTTGGCCGAACCTTAGATTTTTAGGAATAAAATAACAATTAATAATATAATATTTGATTTAAAAACTATTTTGTGTCAATTTTGACACTATTTGATATATGATTTTTGTGAAAGTCATAACAGAATTATATGTTCGAAACAAGTTAATTAAATCAACACTAATATATCATAGTAACCTATAAAATTAGTGTAATTCATAAAAAGTCTCAAAGTACATTAATTTGAGCATTTATAACATCAATTATGTTAATATTTCCTTAAAAGGGTAATTACTGCATCATCGTTGTGTCATAAATAAGTTAATTTATTTAAAGTTTAAAAATTATAAATAAAATATCATTATGTAGGAAATATTTTTAGCTTTCTAATGAATACTTATAGTCGAATTTATCTTATGTATAACCTCATATTAAAAATGTTTTATTTATTAAACATTGATTTTAACTATTGTAACTATTCATTAAATAAATTAATAATAAATGTCATAATCTAATCCAAGTAGACCTAAATGGTCATATTATATTCATAAGGTTGTTTTTGGTCAAATTACACTTATCCAATATAATTAGTACATGTGCTAGGGTAATAGTAATATCATATTTACCCTTAGTTACCCTATTTACTATTAACCGTGGTAAAAAAAAGTAAAAAGTTACTATTCACCAAAAATTATTTTCATCTCATTGAACCACATTTTAGTCCTTGATATAAACCGTGTCTGTCGGATTTTCGAAATTCTATTCACAGAATCGGTAAAATTAAGTTTTATGAAAAATTCAGTTTTTAACCTACCACTTAGTGGTTTCACTATTCATCGAAAATTGAAAGTTTTCAGACAAATACCAAAAATTATGCCTAAGCTATATTTGATATTATGAACTCAAAAATGATGTCTATTTTACCAAATTCAAAAAATATCAGTTGCATTAACTAAATTAAAAATTAATTCTCGTCGTCAAAACAAATAGCGTGTTTTTAAGAGATAATAACTATCAAAAGATTGACACTAGTTTATAACTCGTTTAAATGTGAAATTACATCCAATGACCAACATTGTATTAAATTGTAAAAATATATTCTAAATATACTTTAAAACCACTCAAATTAATAATTTATCACTATTAATTATTTCGATTAAAAAAGTTATTTTTAATTAAAATTTAGTAATTTTCACTATTCATCAGAATATGAAAGTTATCTGAAAAGTACCAAAATTTCACCTTAGGCTAAATTCGATACTCCGAATCCAAAAATGAAGTCCATTTTGAGAGCTAAATTTTCTAAAATTTAAAAAGTGGTTATTACTATTCATAACGGCTAGTTTTAATAATATTTTAATAGCATATCATTGTTTCGTGAAACTCAGTATTGCGTACTACACATGCTATCGAGGAAGGTTGTGATTGCGTGTAATGCAAGGCAAGTCAAGGATGCGTGTTGTGAAAGCTCCTTTTGGTGTAGTGTACAACACAAGACATTAGTGAAATAAAAAGAATATTTTTCATAAAACATTGGACTGTTACAAGTTTTATGACAATAAAAAGTTTATAACCCCTTTAAAAAATAAATTATACAACTCTAAATTATATTATAATTTATATTTAACTTATATTTAAAAAATAATATATCATTAAATAATCATTTATTTAAAAAGGTATTAATTTATCAAATTGAGTTCTTTAACCGAAAATATATATTTCCCAAAAATTCGTTTCTTGTTTCATCACATCAAAATATAATTTTATTGAACTCTTTATTTAATCATGTCTATGAAGTAGTATTGAAAAGGGATAAATATTATCATTACTTTATATAAAATAATATATATATATATTAAAAATACTAGGGTATAGATACTTAACTAAATCTTACACCAACATATGCCTTAATTGTACGATGTGTGATGGTGGTACATTACTGTGGGGTTTTAGTGAACATTGTATGGATATAGATATCGATAAACATGAAAGACTCCCATAAATTATTTCACTCAACATCCAGTTATTAAAAATCAGTTTGGGCTTAGTTAAGGTATAATCTAGGTAATTTTATCTCCCTTAGATTCTCAAATAAAAGGAAATAATAGGGTGTGATCCTCTTATATGCGGAAAACATTTCTTCCTTCTTTTTAAACTATATATAATTATAAGATGAACTATATATTAATCATAATTGTTATTTTATAATGATTATATTACCAATGATTGTGGTGTATATGTTTTTTATGTCATACATGCGATATTATAAAATGGCTTAATATAACTAATGTTGTATATTTTTTTTCTATAAATTCATTTTATAATAATGAATTAATTATTTTAAAATATTATTTCATTTATAAAATTTCTGGTCATTAAATTATTCCCCATTCATTAATTTTACCCACAAAATTTTATTTCATACACATTAAAAGATTAGTGTACTACTATTTCATCACCTCTTATAGTTCCCATGTTGTATCATTAAATATTTGGTTGCACCAAAATACTTTGACCAAGTGAGTTGTATTACATAATATAAAAATGTCTCTATGATCTATGATAATCAAAATTTTCTTCTTGTATGAATGATCCTTACACAAAGGTATGACCTATCGCTTCAGAACATGTAAGGGGTGTGGTATGTATATCCTTAAGAAGTATATATTAAATATATCATTTACATGATATAGGTTAGGTGAGACTGTTATTCATTAGAATATAAATTCCATTTGATCAAGGATTTAAATGTGGCCAATTATATAAGACGATAAATTTTTTTATTACAAAAACTGATGATTTGTTTCATAGTGAAAAATAAATGAACAGATTATCTCTAACCTTAAACTCTAGTTCTCATCAACTATTGTATGTGTAGATTCTATATCGACATTAAATAGATTTCATTAATTGGAAAATAGTTTGAATCTTCAATATCATCACTTGGTTAAGATTGGGTCTCAAAATCTTCAACTACCCATCCTCATCCCAACATGTTCGGGTCAAAAAACTCTCCCCATATATAATCTCATGTGGTCTCATTTACATTCTAGAAAGGAAACTGTTGTTATAAGACAACTCCTGTATAGTAGGTATTGATCCAAACATTCTTAGAAATAATTTTAATCTTATCTGAGTATATACATTAGAGTATCAATGATTATCACAAAATAACCATCCATCATTGGGTGAAAAAAAATTATGAAGTTCAACTAGGCATACAACACTATTTGAAGCCTTCTATATAACATTGAGGTAAGCCTAAGATCTTAATAATATTAAATAGAGAGTGGAAATCCATTTTGCCTTCACAAATATATTATATATATCATTATGTGTTTATCATGAGATATATATTACATTATAGTAATGGAATGTGTTTAATTTTTAAGGTCACTGTATGCTCCTAAAATGTTATTATTTAATTTAAATGCACCGTGGAGTTCTCAGATGAAATATTTGGTTATTTCATCCTATATCCATACTGGTATGGGAAATGGTTTGTTTATACCATTATACTTATATTATTGAACCATGAATTCTTTTCAAACAAGCATTGAGACCTAGATTGTAAAACATGACTCTTCATGTTGTCCATGAAATAGTTTTTATTTGTATCTCCATACATCTTATTGCTTCCATGATGAATAGAGAAATATCCAATTAGAATAACATTTGTATGTTCCCTCTTTGTTTACAGTTTTTACAGGACACATATCCATGTTCCCAAACTTATAACTCCATCATCAAAAAATTAAAACTCTAGAATATTCACTACCTTACTCAATAGCTCATTATCATATTTTGGGCATCTTTGATCCTCAAAATTATGGATGGATGGTATGTTATATGATAAAGGTAATATACCATTACTTATATGATTCCCATTTACATCCTTTTCATGTTCATAATTGTTGGATACCATTCAATCCTTATCATAGATTGGGTTACAAGATCATTTTTACTAAAATAATATTTTACTTTAGTCACCATATAATGATGGTAATGGATCGAGGAGTTAAATACTTGATCATATATAACAAAATTCATTGGAACACCTAGACATCCTTTTAGGTGAATATATAATTTAAGATTTTATGATCTATATATATGTCACAGTTCTCTCTGTATTGTTATTGTTTCTAAATATTCAACAAAGAGATCACTCCAACCCATTCTAGGTCATGTGATGGGTAATTGTACTCATTAATATTTATCTAGTGGGTGGTTTATGAAATCAACTCTTCTTATGTAATTTTTAAACACCACAAGCCTTTTTTAGACACATAATTCAAGATCATAAATCATTCTCCACCAGTGGGTAATGTGAGAAAAGGTCAAGTAATTTTTCTCTTCGTTAAATCATTAAATCCTTCATCACATTAATCATCTAGAAAAACATGGATCCGATCTAAATAATACTGGTCAGTGGGTTAGAAAATTATAATAATTCTCTCATATATCTATCAAAATACCAAACTAATCCAAGTAAACTGTTGATCACTATCACATTAGTTACACTATTTCATCCTTAAATTGCCTCTTTATTCAATTTATATATAGATATATCTTTACTAGTGATGAAATACAACATTAATGTTACTTTATCTATCCAAAAATCACATTTACCATATATCAAATACAAATTTTCCTTTCATAAGTTCTTCAACAAAACATTTAAATTTTCCTCAAGATCATCCTTACATTGGAAGTAGATAAGAATATCATCTATAAATATTGTACAATATTATTTGAGGTAATCACAAAAGTCTCTATAAATTAATTACGTGAAGTTATTTTGTGCATTAATTCATTCGAATAGAATCACATAGAAAATGTAATACTTGTACCTTGTAAGAAAATCAGTTTTATGGATATCAAACATATACACCTTTACTTTATAATATCACAATCGAAGATCCACCTTATAGAAACAAAATTCTCTACATTGGTGATTGAAAAATTAGTCAATAATTTTAATAGGATACTTATTCTTTAACATGACCTCATTGAGCTCACAATAATTAATGAATAAACATATTGACACATCCTTCATCTTTTCAAAAAGGGTATGTGTACCCCATAGTGAATTAATTGTGAATATAAACCCCTTATGCATATTAAATTATAATTTACTCTTCCACTATTCTTAGTAAATAGTGTGTATTCTTTGTGGAGTATTGGATATTTTAAAATCATTAATAATAAGTTTTACTGAGAGATTAACCTTTTAGTTTAGAGGCTGACTATTCAATTATTCTCTTATATTGGGAATATAATCAAAGATGAAATTTTACTCAGTCTCAATTAGTTGATCAAGATGCACATTCACATAAGGTAATTACATCAATGTCTAAGATTATTATTCCAAATTACATACATCATCCTTCTTACACTAATATAGAATTAGAGTAAGATTCCTAATATGGAGGGTAATCTCCTTCCCCAAAAAATAATATTATATCTATATAAGGAAATTTAATTCATTCCTAGAAGAACAATAGATTATGTTAAATAAATTATAACAGTTATACCTAGGAAATTTTTATAACAAATATTAACATTTCCGATGTTAAATTCTTAGGATGTAATAATTGAATTTTTTTTATCTTCCATAATAAAATGACTTCTATGTTTTGATGTGCTGATTCAATATTTATAATAATGTTTCGTGATGTTAAAGAATATCGAGAACCAAAATAAATTAGTATATTGAATATTAATGTTTGAATAACTATTATACTTATCGCCACTTCATTTTTGGGATCCAAATCAATAGTTTCAATGACATATGCTCACACATAATCTATTGTAATGTGAGGTTATTTATTTTGGTTAACTTTAAAAACCCATTTTTTGTTCACTTGTTATAGTGTATTAATTACATGTAGTTAAAATATTAAAAAATAGGTTGTGGATTCATTCTAGAATTAATTTCTTAGATAACTATAGTGGGATCATGTTATCAACATTTCCTAGCTTGTTACCCCTCCTAACCACAACTAAAGAATTTTATTATCTCATTCAGGTAATTTTTAGGATTCTTCTTCCAACACTTAAGGACAGAGGGATGAGGTAAAATCATAACACCATTAAATTTTTTTATCACTGAACTAGAATAAAACTCCATTATTGGCTTCAAATATCTAGACACACGATTCCGTCTAGATTCCTCGATATCCATCTTTAATTTAAAGTAACATCATATAAATAATTTATAGATACAAAATTTTTGAATGACTAAATATTTGTATAGATGCAGCTATATCCCACTAAATAACCCTTAAATATTACTTTATAGTTCAATAATAATACTTGAGTTGTACCATTTATGTCTTATAATGCTTTCCCAATATGTCTGGATGGATTTTCCCTCCTTTGGTTGGGGTACAAGGAACTCCCTCTCACTTTTATGATATACAGTAATAGGAAACTATCAACCATTGATTACCTTCTATATCCTTATGATAAATATCAATCATGAAATTCTATATTTCAGAACATTAACTGAGATTTTTCATCTTTTAAATTGGGTTAATACATTATTCATGGTTATGGGATCAAATGATCCACTAAAAATTGTAATCCATTATTACATAAAGTTAATAATTTAAACTGTATCTTTCTTATAGGGATGTGGGTGTTCGCTTTGATTTATGTTTCAATTAAAAATCAGAGTTAATTGAGTAAGTGTTTGCATGAACTGTCACAAACCAACCTGGGTCGACCCTGAACTGTTCACCAAGCGGGTCCGCGACATGGCCTGAAGGGCGTTCACGATCCCCACGGGATGGAAACCTGTTCCGGGCATAAAACATTAATAATTGGGAACAATTTGGCCCATTAAAAAACCAAATAAACAAGAAAATAGATATACACAAACAACTGATATACATAACACTAGTAGCGGAACGAAAAAAATAAAACTAAACATACCTCCACCTGACCTTTCAAGTCACCTCCCGACCAAAGGCTGAATTTTCTCCAACAAAGAGCAACTCAGCCAAGAAATACTGAGCAAGGAAACCTGCAACTGAAATGATAATATAGGGATGAGCATTAAAAATGCACAGTAGGGAAACCAAAATAAACCACAAAACCAAACGTCTCCCTTCTCAAAGCAATCCATTAATGCAAGTTTGAAATTCAATTATGAAAGATTGTTTTTCGCTTATGATAATAAAAAAGATGTTTTCCCATTTCAAAAACCAACCACACATGCCAAATACCATTTTTTAGAAAATTTTTATCATTTTATAAATAAAATCCAAAATAGAGTTTACCAATGTTGTGCTAGAGTAATACAAGTAAAAGGGAAAGCTGAAAATATACTAGTGCATGGAAAGTAAACAAGAAATGAAAATGATCCAGTAACCATGGGTGATCCTAAACATCCCTAGAAGACCCCTAGATGTACTCTGTTTTAGAACCACCTATCGGCGTATGGTGAAGCTCTTAAGTCTATAACCAACTAGACGCCCTAACTGACCAATCCAGTGGCAAAGCCTGCCAGACCTAACAATAAATCCAAGGGTACCAACCCTTCTAATCAGGGTTGATCAGTAACCGTCACTCGATCACTAAAATATGCCCAAGAACCCATGGTGATTACAATCATACGTTGTAAGTAGGAGACCCTCGGATGTGTGACTCATCTCACCGCAATTTCCTACCCCAGACATGGACACTCTATATGATAACCCATAAGGGAAGCCCCCCTTCAGAGGTTCCCCATAAATATATATGTATACCATATCATCAAAGGTGCCAACCATGCCTTCATGCAATGATATCATTTAAAACCATTTTATACCTCTTTAAAAATATTAATGTTGTTAAATGGACGTACAATAATCAAAACATCGTCATTTAAATGAATCAATAGAAACATCACACTAAAGCTGAAAGTGAAAAATGGGTCATCACATTACATCTGTGCCGAAATCATTTCATTAAATATATTTAAAAATATGATGAAACAAAAAAAACTTCCAAACACAAATTATTTTAAAAGTTATCACAACTCCACCCATGAATTGGAGGAGCCAAACAAGCCTTTAATTTGTCATGTACAAAAAACATTACCAAAAACTTTACAAAAATAAAACATCAATATTTTCAAATCCAAAAATGGCATACCCATGAGATCACACTTCAAACCTTTCACAAAATCCACACAAATTACCAAATCTTACTTAGGGAACAAAAACAATTTAGAAAACCAAGGTTTTAATGAAACACTAGTATAAAGGTGTAATTGTCACTTGAACGCACGTCTGTGGGTGCACTGAGTGCACCCATGGAAGTGCCATCATCCAATGGAATGCCCACGTATCAATAAAAATGCCAACACTATTCCAAAAAAACTACCACTTTGAAACTAAAACCAGCCGATCACTATATTTGAAAAGAAATCACACCGCCACATTAAAAAACCAAAGATCCCCCTTTTTATTTTAACAACTTAACACAATTATCTTGTTATAACAATACCAAAATTATAATCCAAACCATGTTTACAAATAACTAATTTCGACACACAACATAATTAAGGCTAAACATTTCATATAAACCCACAATTCCACTTTTAAAATGATAGTATTTTATCACGTGCGTCATGTGCACATAAACATTATCATAATCAAATATTCTCCTTCAATATATTTTTTATCTTATCGAACTATACTAACATAAAAAGAAAAGACCCAAAAAAATATCCATAAAATATTATTAAAACAGGATTTGCCACATAATCAAATATTTGCAGACTTGAACCAGGAATTGACACAAAACATGCTTTTGACACATTCTAGAAATTAAAAAGCACTATAGTATGCCAATTTATGGATATAAGAAGGTTGTGAATCACATAAAATTATATTATCGAAACAACCAAGCATCAATTAGACTACATAAAAGAAAAACATGGAATTACCTAACTCAAATCCTGAGTGGATGCGACAGAACCTCTGATGGAAGGTAAAACAAATCCCTCATGGACTAACTGCGTATGCTGAATGGAGATAAAAAATACACTACACACAATCCATGACAGTATTAGGATTTATCTAAATTAAATAAGAATATCATAGATGAAATTAAGGGAAATTAAATAAATAAATAAAATAATAAATAAATAAATGATTAAGAGAATAGAAAAATAAATTAATGAATAAAAAGATAAATAAATAAATATATGATTAAAAGAATAAAAACATTAATGAATGAATTAATTGATGAATAAAATAATATACTGGAGGAGGCGCTGGAGAAGAAGAGGAAGCTCGAAAAAGGCACGGTGAGGCCGACAGGGTCCGAAGCGAGGATGGAAGGGGGGTGCAACGTCTCAAGCCAGTGTAGAGGCAGGGGGTGCGGGGTCTCGGGTGAGTGTAGAGGGGCGAGGCCAGAGTGGTCAGAAGTTGGGAAGAAGGTTGGCACTGGGGATGAAGGCTAGAGTGAGTGTGGGGGAAGTTTGAGGAAAGTATGTCAAGGGATGAGGGTGGAGGCACTGCGATTCCGGCATTGGGGGGGGGGGTCGAGGGGCTTCCTGTGAAATGAGGTGAGGGCGTCGGAATGAGAGAAGGAGGGTGTTGGAAACTGGGAGAGGGAGAAGGATGAAAGGGAAGAGAGGTGAGCATGAGTCGTTGGTCGGGATGGCACAAGAGCTGGATGGTAGAGGGCGAGCGCGGAAGGGGGGGCTAGTGGCTGCTGGGTAGCATGTGGGTCAGGAGAGCCCAATGTAGGCCAGAGGAAGGCCTAGGTGGGATTGACTGCAAGGTGGAGGTGGCGGGGATGTGGAGGGCATGAGGCAGCAGGGGTGTTGCGGGTAGTCAGCTGGAGCGCAGAGGCGTAGTGAGGTGAGGTCGACTGAGGATTGGGCCAGGGTGTAGAGCCACAAGGGAGGTGGGGATTGCGGCACTTTGAAGGTAAGTGTGAAAAGAGGGGAGGTCCGAATCGTATAGGGTTTTCTAGATTATTTTCTTTTTTATATTAATAAAACTAATAATAATAAAAATAGTAATTTATAGAATAGTGATAATAAAAATAATAATAATAATAACACAATAATAATAATACAATAATTGTAATAATAATAAAAATATAATTAATAAAATTAATATTCATAACAATAATCTTTCTCATAATAAATACAACAACGTAATAATAATAATATTATTATCTAACATTGTTTTTAAATTTTTAATATGTTTATTTACCTTTCTCTGATAACCAGGTCATCGTGCGCTCGTCGCACTACTTAATAAACCATGCGCAAGTTGTGCACCTCAAATCAGACCACTTGGTCATTCACACAAGCCGCTGGGGCGATCGTGCAGGTACCACCAACGATGTGGCGACAGCGCACGGGCCCAAAACCCACTAAATATATTAAACAGTAATAAAATTAGTTCATGACCTCGACCAAACCTTGGCGAGAGAACCCATGCCAAAAATTAATTGAATAACAATTAATTTAAGTAGGCGGGTGTGACAATTCTCCCCACCACAGACAATTTCTGCCCCTAGAAAGTCACCCGACCAAACAATAGATAGAACAAGAGTCCATGACTGACTAAAACTGAAAGGAACTAGACCTCAAAAGAATGGGAGAACATGAAGGGGTTATCCCCACTATAAGATTTCAACTAATACGGAAATTTAACACTCAAACATACCGCCCCAGGAAGGGGGGACGATATGGGAAATCCCAACTAATCCATATTATCTTCTATAGTATGAGTGAACACTCGCACTAAACCTTGAAACTCTCAACCTGGACCAAAACTCTGAATACTGTTGAACAACCCCTAAGAAAAACTTAACTCATTCACTAATCCCAAGTATAACTACAATATTTAACTCCTCCAACAATTTCATCTCCAAACAAATGTCGTCGAACCAAGACCAACCTATACAAGGGTCAAACACACTTATAAGAAAACACACGATTCCAAAAACCATAATCCGACTAACAAAACTGTTTGATTATAACAGAACATTCCTATTATAAATCTTGGGCGAAGAAATGAACATACAATGATATCCAAACATTAACAGAAGAAAGAAAAAAAGGACGAAAAGACTTTAAATGTTCCACTACCAACACTGAAAACAAAACCTAGACCAAGGCTTCACACCACTAGAAAATCTTTACTGTGTGTGAGCTTCACCACAAGGCTTATGGCTGGGGTTCTGATGGCTGAGGCATATCCTGCCTCACAGTTAGGCACTGAAATTCCTCTTGTCACATCGTCTTCTTTAGGTGACGCTTAATGCAAAACATCTCAAGATATCCCAGACACCCACAACGATGGCACGTCTTATGAGGGGTGCGACATGATGGCTTCACGTGCCCGAACCGGCCACACTGGTGGAACACCACGGAACGGTCTGACGAACAAGAAGCCAAAGTCACCGTATATGACTCTTTTGGAATGAGTTCCTCTGGCACATCCTGCTCGCCAGATTGGAAGACATCATGAGTAATTGGATATGCTGGATTTCCAAGCACATGCGCTCCAGGGACCAGTTCACCTAAGAACGCCTCATCCACCAACTTCTCGAAATGATGGTCTTTAGAAAGAAGGACCCGCTCCATGATCTCTGGGTGAAGACCCCCAAAGAAGAGAAGTTTTCATCAAATCCTGTGACGTTGCCTCTGGAGAAAAGGACACAAGCTCCTTGAAATGATCAATATATGCCTTCACCATCCATTTTCCTTGTTGAATACACATGTGCTCTTCTCTTTTCTTCGTCGTTACCTCTTTAGTTGTAAACAATTGGATGAAGATGGATTTAAAGACATCCCATTTCATCCCCACTTGCACTGATTGTGGGGCCAGTAATTACCATTCTTCCAGAGCCGGACCATCAAATATACCCGAATTCGTATGCAATCTGACAACTTCGGGAGTTACCAAAACCTTGAAGACATGCTCGACCCCTTCAAGCCATTTGCTGCTTCTAACAATCCCTGATCACTGTGAAGGATAGAAAATGTCTGAGAAGGACCAAAAACTGGGTATGGCATATAAAAAAACTTGGGGACCTTTATGGGAGGCATTTTTTGAACAATATATAAAACACATAACCAAAACCAATATCAAGCCGATGTAACATCAAAGAATGTACCTTCATCCAAAACAACAAGCTCAAAAGAAACAAGAAAATGTAAACACATGCAAAATTCAATTTTTAATTTTAGATTTCAAAACATCCTTTATTTGAATCCACATTCAAAACTAAATTCAATTTTCCAAAAATCATTTTCCATTTTTTTAAACCACTTTAGAAAAACAAATTCATGCATTTAATTCCAACTGCACACCCCAGTAATCCCGTGAACCATTTCACATGTCTTCATCTGCTTTCATCCATATGCACTAACACGCACTTCTCATGTATTCCCTAACATGTGAAAATGTTCATAAAGAGTACCTAAGGTTGCAACAAAACAATATCTATACCAGATCCAAGAAACCACCATATTTTTAGTCCATGAGATTTCAGTTTTGAAAATCCCTTTAACAAATTTAAATCCATTTAAAAGAAAATGTCATCATTTCAAAAAACATTTTTCATTCCCAAAAGTGCACTTAAATCTACAATAACCAAGACCATACACAACTTGCATCAAATAACCGAAGAGAGGGAATAGTAGTCATTCTTAACCTAGGGACATGGTTGTGGGTCATTCCCCAAGTAAGAGTCAACGTCATGGAAGACCTTAAATTGTGTACGAAGACTCCACATGGTTAAATACTCCAGGTAAAATCACAATGTAACATCGGTTTGCCTCTGTTTTCATCCCTCAATCCAAAAAAATCAGAACGAGAGAAGAGCTCAATTCCCAGAATACACATGGAAACTCGTAGTTTGGAAGAGGTGTGGGTTGATGACGTCATTCCCGTACCTACCTCATGAGTCCCGAAAATCCCAATCTCCATATACTAGACACCCCAAATAAAAAAACTCCCATTGATACCATTATTTCATGAACCAACCCGGGTCGACCCTGAACTGCCCACCCAAGCGGGTCCGCTACAACGCCAGAAGGGCATTCCCGATCCCCACGAGCTGGAAACCAGTGCCAGGCATAATAGTTTAATCGTTGGGAATGATTTCGCCCATTAAAAAATCAAAATAAACATGAAAATAGATATACACAAACAATTGATAAACATAACACTAGAAGCCTAATGAAAAAAAAATAAAACTAAACATACCTCCACGTGACCTTTCAGGTCACCTCCCGACCAAAGGCTGACTTAGCTCCAACAATGAGAAACTCAGGAAAGAAAACCTAAGTAAGGAAACCTACAAATAAAATGAAAATATAGGCAAGAGCATTAATAATCGTCAGCAGGGATGCTAAAATAAACCACAAAACCCAACATCTCCCTTCCCGAAGAAATCCATTAATGCAAGTTTGAAATACAATTATGAAAGTAGGTTTTTCGCATTTGAAAGTAAACAACATGTTTTACCCATTTAAAAAAACTACAACACACGCCAAATACCATTTTTTCGAAAACGTTTGTCATTTTATAAATAAAATCCAAAAGAGAGTGTATCAATGTTGTGCTAGAGTAAAACAAGTAAAATTTTAAGATGAAAATAAACTAGTGCATGGAAAGTAAACAAGCAATGAAAAATATGCAGTAACCATGGGTGATCCTAAACATCCCTAGAATACCCATGGACCCAGTCGGTTTTAGAACCACCTGCCAGCGTATGGTGAAGCTCCTACCTATATAACCAACTGGCCGCCCTAGCTGACCAATCCAGTGGCAAAGCCCGCCTGGCCTAACAATAAATCCAGGGGGTACCAACCCATCTAATCGGTGATGATCAGCAACCATCACTCAATCTCTATAATATGCTCAGAAACCCAGGGTGGTTACAATCATATTGTGTATGTAGGAGGCCCTCGCACGCATGACTCATCTCACCTCACTTGCCTACCCCAAACACGGATACCCTATACGATAACCCATAAGGGATATCATCCCTACAAAGGTGCCCTCTAAATATATATGTATACCATATCATCAAAGGATCCAATCAGGACTTCATGCAATAAAATCATTTAAAACCATTTGATAACTCTTTCAAAATAATACAGTTGTTAAACACACGTACAATAATCAAAACGTTGTCATTTCATATAATTAAGACAAACATCACACTAAAGCTGAAAGTTGCAAAAGGCCCATCACATTATATCTGTGTTGATATAATTTCTCTAAAAACATTTAAAACTCCGACGAAACACACACAACTTCCAAACACAAACCATTCTAAAAGTAAACTCAACCCCACCCATGAACTAGAAGAGACAAATGATCCTTTATGTTGTCATGTCGAAAAAACATTACCCAAATCATTACACAAATAAAACTTTTATATTTTCAAATCCAAACTACCATACCCTTCAGTTTAGCCTTACATAGATTTAATTTACACATAGTTAACATAATTCATCCCTTAATTGACTTTCATATATCTTTAATTAGATTTATTTTACCGTTACTTCCCTTTAGTTTACCCATACATTACTTTTGTTTACCTTTACATAGATTTTGATTACCCATACATCACTCTTTTATTATATTTCATAACATTGTTTCCTATTCCTAACTCTATTTCACCTCTAATTAACTTTTTTACCCTAAAATAACTTTATTTTACCATTAAACAACTTTATTTCACCATTACATAAAATTATTTTACCTTAATTTGATTTATTTATCCATTATTTAACAGTTTTTACAGTTATATAAGTTTGTTTTACCCTTAAAATGTTTTACCCTTAACTTTTGTTGACACTTAAATAAGATTAGTTTATCCCTCATTAACATTGTTTTATCATTATATAACATTATTAATGAATAAATAAAATAAAAAAAATAAAAAAAATTATTATATTTTAAACAATAATAATTTAAAAATCCATTTATTTATATTGTTTTTTCTATATTTATGATATTTTTTATATTGATGTTGAGAACCAATATTGTAATCCAAGATCATATTTTCATTAATTATAGTTATCAAAAATCTACTATATTATTGATTATTTTGATTACATGTTCAATTATATATATATTATATCTATTTATAACACATTTAGTGGTACTTAGTAATAATTCATCTACCATGTCTTTTTTCCTTTCAACATAATTTAGAATTAATATCCATTTGATTTTAGTTATGAAATTCATTAGAAGTAAATTATTTTCAATTTTGGTTTTCTATGTTCAAATTCATTGCAATGAGAGGTTTTAAATATTTAAGGATGTGTGCCTTTATAAAAAAATGTTTTTCTCGAGTAGAAAAAAATAGAAGTGAGGAAAACAAACAGAAAAACCAATAGATTATAAGTTTTACATTGTTGATGTTAAATTTTAATATCTATTTTTTACTTAATAATATATTAATATTTGTATAAGTGCTCTTTGGATGCCCTTGTAGTCCTAGAAGCTGACAGATTTGGGGAAAACAGTTTCTTACATCATTATTTGGGAGATGAGAACCACAATATCACACATTGTAGAATAATGAAGAGTATTCTCCAGATGTGGTGTTGGAATACATCAGGTGATAGTTCGGATAGCACTGAGTTGGATGAAGCTAATGCATGGATCTCATTGGCTGAGCCGAAGGTAGAAAATGCTTAAAAATGTTGTACATGTGGAAGAACGAAATCAAATAAAAAATGTTGTATTGATCTAACTAATAGATGTTTTATGTACATAACATCCAAATAAGATCACTAATGATTGTGATGCATATATGTCGATTATGGGTACATTATATAGTGCATCAAGAAGTACTCTTAGTGGTAGATGGGATGATAATATTTATTGAGATTGAGATGATGATGGTGGGGAAGTGGTCACGTAAGAGGGTTAGAGAGATGGTTACGATGAGGTTGTGGATGAGGATAAAGATGAGGATGAGGTTGAGGATGAGTATGAGGATGAAGATAATGTAATGATATTGATGGTGATGAGGTTAATATTGAACCATCGAAATTTTTGCAGGTATTTACAAAATACTAATTTTGACATTTTTTTGTGAATGAATTTATGTGATGTATTTTATGATTGTTATCATTGGTTAAATTAGTCAATTTTTTTCTTATGTTATTATTATATATTTATTGGTTTATAGTTATTTTAGGATGATATATTGGATGCATTACATGTACAATTTATTTTTTGAATTTTATATTTTAATTGTATATAGGTTCTCATTAGTTCAATTTATTATGGATTTTTATTGGTGTCATTATAGGTAATGTTTCACGTGTTATCAGTTTATTTAAGGTTATGGTTGTTTAAGTGATTTTTATTTCAGGCTATAATTTTATTGCATAGAAGTGTTTTTTTCTTCTTGTTGGATCTGGCTTTAAAATTTGGTTGGGGTATATACCAATAGATTTATAAACATTAGAATATCCTTAATGAAAAGACTCATTTTGAATCAATTGTAGAGACATATACTAATACTTCTAAACAATTGGGATACCACCACACTAATGGTTCGTCATAAATCATTGGTTAAACGTAAACTTTCGACCACCAAATACCAACGTTTATAAATGAACTATTGGTATAATCCTTTCCCAATAACACTATAGAAAATGTTTTGGAGATCCATTGGTATGGTGTATAATAATATTTATCTAGCCTATTCTTATGGTTTTGAACTATTAGTATATTCATCAATTCTATAAGTTGACATTATCCAAAAAACATTCCACTAATTTAATTAGAACAATTAATAAAATATTGACATTAATGATCTATGACCAAATCCTAGATACAAGATAATTTTTATTAGATCCATGAAAACCTGAAACAAAACCTAGATTTCAGAAGATAAATCATTCCTCTTAATCCAAAAAAGAGAGGAGGGAGGGATATAAATCCAAATGGGGAAGAAATGACTTACCAATGGAGATCTCATCCTTAAATTGGACTGTTTATTTTTCAGGATTGAGGTTCAAGGTTCCATAGAACTCTCCCAGGATCTTCCAAATTCATAATAAATAGGGCTTCATGGTTTATACTAAGAGAGAACATAGTTTGAAAAATCACGTGATTCCACAATATTTTGTTGTGCACAATTTTTTAGGGTTAGGGGCACAGTTAAAGTAAATCATGGGATAACCATTCACTCCCCCTTTATTCTAAATTTCTCAATTTTTTCACCAAAAACATCCCAAAACAAAACCAACCACATTATGAGAATAACAAGGAAAAATGTGTACCAGAAAATGGGTATAATAAATCCCTAATAAAAGTAGGGATCTTATCTTCATCTTCAATAAGAAACACTAGAGTACATCCTAAATATTATGTTACCTCTTCATATTCCTCCCATGGTTCCCCAATCACTCATGAATCTCCGCTTAATATTTTGGAATCAGCCTCTCATTATAAGGGACCTATATATGTTCTTATCCTATCAACAAAATAATTTTTATTTTGTCTTTTTAATCTCAATTTATTATTTTTTATAGGCTTTATAAATAATCCCATATTTTTCAATTTATGTCCTAATGATGATATTTCACATATCACATCTCATTATAACATTTACACATGTTGTTACTATCCCACTATCTAGTTATAGATCCACTCCTTCTCCTATTTATTCAAAAATATTATATATTTTATGCCTTTTGATTTTCAATTACGTTGGATGGGATAGTAATTTCCATTTGTATCTTATGTCCCTTTTTATATTGAAATTTCAAGATACCACTACAACTCTCATTAAAAGGTTTTATTAATCTTTAATTACTATAGTTATCTTGTTGAAAATGACTTATAATTTTTATATTCCATGTTTTTATTCAAGAACCATCCTTTTTTATTCATAATAATTCCAAAACATTCATATTCAATTAGGATATTGAATATCACACATAATATTATTTTTTTAGGTACGTGTTTTTAGAAACCCTATTTACCTAACATTGAACCATTTTATGAATATTAATGTATTTTTGTTATACTGTTGAAATTTCAATGTGATCAACCATTCTGAAAATTTGTGGGGTGTATACTTGTACCCATTTATACTCAATGGTATTCACAAAGTTTTCCCTATACTTAATATATTGGATAATTCAATCTATATCACCCATAATCCTTAATGGTAGGATGAAATGGGATGAAATATGTTATTATGTTATGTTATATATGTGGATCACTTATTCATATACATGATATGAAGGGGATTGCATTGCATAGAATTATATAGCCTTCCAATGCATTAGGTAATGTATTATACTCATGCTATTTCATGTATGGTTAAAAGGTTGTTATCTTTAGAAACGTTTTGTTAGGACTCTTGGGATGTTAGCCAGACCTATGTTGATGATGTCTAGTTAAAAATATTCTTCATTACATTTTTTAAAACATTAAAAAAATATGTATTTTCATATTTTTATATTATAAATTTTTAAATAGAAATTTTATTTTTTTATTCCTCATATTAAAATTTATTTATTACGTGTTTTTAACTTTCTTTGAAAAGGGCAGTTTATAGTAAATAGTATTATTTCCAAAAAAACATGTAATTTCTATGAATTTATAATTAAATATGAATGATATAGAGTATTTAAAAACATTTTATCTAACAAAATTTAATTTGAGTTAAAATAATAGTCATTTAAAAAAAGTATTTTATCATAAAAAACCTATAAAAACATTTTTAAAACTTTATAAAATGATACATTATGAAAAAAACATCCAGTATTTTCATTGAATCAAATATTTTAAAGGGGTTCTTTTTTATATTAACATTCATGGCCCATAACCTGATTTTTTTTTAATTTTATTATATATCAATTTATTTTATTAAAATTAGTATCCATAAAATGCTTATCTTATATATAATTTTAATAGCTAAAATTTGTATGTAAAGACCCGGAAATTTCAAGGGAATTTTTTTTCTTAATTTGCTTTGGGATTATACAAGAACGCAGTTTCTGAAGGCACCTGATTCCGAGGCCAGGTGTGCCCAGAATCATTTTCTGAAGTTTAGATCGGGTACGTTCAGTGAACGAACGGGAAGGTTTTTCTAACTTTTGAACTGGTGCTCGGAATTGAAATCCGAGGGCACCGATGAACTCGCAGCACCAGTAATTTCTTAAGAAGACTCCTTTCTAGAGTTGTGCTTTCTCGGGTTGAGTTGTTTAATTAAGGTGTGGGATAATAATATAATTGTTTTACAATTATATTTTCTTTTCTTGTTAAGTAGATTAAGTGTTGTGCCACAACACCTTTCCTCTCTCTTATGTGGTTATAACCTATGTAAGGGAGTTAGGGGTGGGACCCACTTGTTGATAACTACCTTTGAGGGGATTAAGGTGGGGTGGGGCCCACATGAGCCCCACCATTTCGTTTCTTCTAAGTAATGCCCCTGCACCCCTATTAATGAAGTCAAACCTTGCGTTTTTCTTATTACGAAACGCCTCATTAAATTGAGCGGTTAAATCGTTACAATTAATTCTTTGAATTAATTGTTCATTTCTTATCTTTTGAATTTCAAAAGCATAGGTTGACAATAAAATAAGTGTTGAACTTATTTTATTTCATTGGTTGGGTTGTGTTGTTTTAAAGCTTTGGGAGAAAAAAAATAGAGGACTCTTAGTTCTTCGATGAAGAAGGCGAAGAACGCTCTACCACCAACGAAGAACGCCAACCCCTGTCGGCGAGAAATGCCAAATCCTCGGAAATCAACGACGCTCCTTCCGAGACGGTTCTTCTATGACAATCCTCTTCTTCCGTGATGGTTAATTCTGCAACGAACTCTCAATCAACGACAACGCTGAGGTAGGGAATTATTTTGAGAGGGATTTTATTCCCTTGATTCTTTCATTCTAAAGAAAACAAAGAACACATATCAACTTATTATCCAATTGATCCGAAAACATTTTCCTTGCGGTTTGAGAATAATTTTTTGCGGGAATTTGTAGGGGTTTTATGCGTTTCTCTTTTAGTGATTACTTCCATCATTTTCCCCCCTTTTAATTGAACCGCATGTCATCGCATTAACGGGAGGAGGTTGGACCGCACGAACACGGCCGACATTCCTCCCCTTTTGGTTGTGGTATTTTGATGCGGTGAACAAGGCAATGCGGTGCCAAAACACAACGCAGAAATTGTAAAAGGGAGAGTGGAGAAACGCGGCACCGCCGCACCGCACCGTTCGAAGCAACAAATCCGCGGCGTCGTCGCGCCGCGCCGTAGAAGATGAACAAAGGACGTGGTGTTGTCGCGCCGTGCCAGAGGACCCCAGAAGAACCATGGCCGGAGGGGGCTGCGGCGGAAGGGCACAGTTCCGTCACACCATGCTGGACGAACAAAGACTGTGGCCAGTTCCGGGCCGCGACGATGCAAGGGAAACGGCGTCCGACACCGGGCCGTCGTCGTCGGAGCGAGGGGACCGGCCCTTGCCGGTCCCGTGGCGGAGCGGCCGGCCGGCCGGTGCGGGCCGAGCGGTTCGAGTAGAGCACCGAGGGTCATAACCCCAGTCCAACCAGCTGAGCGGCCCCATTATAGGGGCCGCAGTTTACTTCACGCGGGGGCAGCGCCCCCCGCCCGGAAACGGTTCGGTCGTTCGACCGAACCCCTGGCCAGCGCGCCAGCGCACCGCGCGCCGAGCGGCTACCCTGGCCGGTCTTCCGAACCAGACCGCGAGGTTGGGCCTTGCCCAGTCGGGCTGGGCCGCGCCCAAGAGGGCCGGACCTGGACCCTGTTCAGGTCGACCCGGTTCGGGCTGACCCTAGGTGTATCGGGCTGGGTCGGACCGGGCCCGAACCCCCTATTACTGAACCATTTTCGGTCTGTTGCCCATAACATGAGCTACAAGCCTTCGATCTATGCACCGTCAGTTGTGATGCGATCCTTGGATCGAGGCGGTCGTTTCGGAATATAGTACTCAAGGTTTCAGAATATTTTGTGTTCGGCCGGGTTGGTTCATACACGAAACCAACTGAGCCCTCGGAGCAGAAACGCTTATAACTTAAGCTCTAGACGTCCGATTGACGTGCCTTCTGTCTCTCTAAAATCCTCTTGATGAGACGGAACATTTGGCTTACTCCGCTCGCGGTTTGGACGCCGTCGCAGTGCGGTCTGGTTGGTTCGCTCATGAAACCAACCGGGCCCCTAGAACGAAAAATCCAATAACTCACAGACCGGGCGTCCGATTGACACGTCGTCTGTCTCGTTGAATTTATCATGATGAGAAGGAACTTTTGGAATACTTCTCTGAGTTTTGGATGCAGTTGGAGTATGGCTCTGTTGGATTGTACCCAAAATACAACAGGGCCCCTAGAACAGAAAAGCTGATAACTGTTAGACTGGATGTCCGTTTGATGAACCGTTAACGACATTGGTGATCACGTGGAGAAACGATCCTTATGAGTATACCCTATGTGAGTTCGGGGTACATTTGAGATACAACCGGGATGGATCGCAGATGAAACCAACCAGGCCCTGGGGACAAAAAGGCCAATAACTCACAGACCGGGCGTCTGATTGACGCGTCATCTATTGTGTTGAGACCCCTGTGATGAGGCGGTCTTTTGAGATACTTATTCGTGGAACATTGAGATACATGGAGTATCGAACTGTAGCTCATGGAGAGGACCCTCCCAGAGACGAGCGTGCGGAGTACGGAGACCGTGTAGCCGACTGAGACCTAATGACTGCTTGACCGACTCGACTTGGAGTGAGTCGACTAGCCCAATGGATAGAGCACTACTTTGTTTGGGTGCAGACCCATGGACGATGGAGCACTACCTGTGTGATAGTGCAGACCCGTAGTACTCATCCGGAGAGTACCTCTGTAGGCTATTAGGGGGTGTGCACTACTATGTTTGGGTGACATACCCCAGTGGGAAGCACTACTGTGTTTGGGTGGCTGGCCCGCGACACTCGACAGGAGGAGTACCTCAGCAGTCTTAGGTTAGTGAGCAGTACCTCAAAGTCGTGACAGGACCATTGTACACTCTAGAGATGGGGCTCTTCAGCATTTACAGTTTTGATAATGAAAATCATGGTTTGAGCTCAGTCTATGAACATTGTGTTTACCTCTTGATTGAGATGGGTCACATGATAACTTAGGTATATGTATGGGCATATACCTGGGTAGTGGTTATCCGTTGATTTCATAATCTTTGTGTGTCCTCATGAATGAGGTGGGTTACTTGATAACTAAGGTATATGTATGGGAATATACCTAAGTAGAGGTTATCTGTTGAGATCATCTTTGTGGTTATCCGTGTTGGTTTTAGTGAGACCATTAGGGTCTCGGGGTCCCTAATGAGTATCGTTATACTCACCCCCGCACGGGCATTGCCCGCACCTCGTTGTGTTGGTGGCATATGACGGGCAGTGCTAACGGAGGCCGAGTGTTCGAGGAATAGATTGTACCTGGAGGTGGAAAACACGACGAGTTAGTATCTGGAGGTGGACTTCACAGCGAGATGACACTCGGAGGAGTTTGATAGGCGAGGGCGATGTGGAGGCTATTTGAACCTAACCTTCAGGTAGCATCCGTGGTGGACGATCCAGGAGCTGCGGCATTTGTACCTACCCTTCAGGTAGGATCCGAGGAGGACGTCCCAGGAGCCGCTTCCGTTCTCCCAGCTGTTGTCTTTTTTTGTTGTACTTTTGTTCAGTTATAGTTGTAATTTCAGTTGGGTTTGTATTCTTGCCCATTTACTTTTCATCACTTCTCTTTTTTACTTAGTGTTTTACTTCCGCATGTACTCTGTGGTGGTTTGGTTACTTTTATAAAGGCAATGCCTTCCCAGTTATCGGGATTTACACCTTTGGTGCTAGTCGCCAGCCCCTGGCCTATGGAAGGTGGGCTTTGGGTAGTCATGGAATGGGCCCCAAGGACGGGTCGTGACAAATTGGTATCAGAGGAGTCGGGTCTACCGCAGAACTTATAACTCAGATATTTTCTTTCTGTGAAGGAATGGTGTTAAGGGTACCGAGTGTGGTCTTCAGTTCAGGGAGTCCAGTGTTGGTGTGGGCGGCCGACGTATCCATAAACCAGGACCCTGACAACTGATTTCCGACTTTGTGCACGAAAACACTAATTGCATGTGTGTTTCCAGAAGTTTTATTTAAATATCAGCTCAAACCAGGTCAGCTCACCAGGTATAATCGTTTGACAGTGTCATGTTGTTTCTTTTAGGATTCCTTTTCATGGAAGACCATCTAGAGTCCAGAGGGATGTGCGTACTGACAGTTTGCCGAGCGACGAGGCTTCGGTATAGGGCCCTCTTGCAGTTGAGGCACCAGCGGAGGCACCAGCGGTACTACCATACGTTAGGCCACCGATGCCACCAGCCCCGGTAGTAGGCGATGCATGCCACATGAGCACGCTGCACGAGTTCCAGTGCCAGAGGCCACCCAGGTTCCAGGGAGAGATGGACCCACATGCGGCTGAGGATTGGCTAGAGGCTGTGGTTTGAGTCTTCAGGCTAGTGGGGACGCCTGCAGACATCATGTTGATCTTTTCTACCAGCCTCTTTCAGGAAGCAGCAGGTAGTTGGTGGAGCCACTTGTTCCAGTTTTGCGACGGGATGACCTTCACATGGGATGACTTTGAGACCTTCTTCATGGTGGAGTTTGTGCCAGTAGCTCTGCACCCCAAGTGTGTACAGTAGCTAGTGCCTTTGCCGCAGGATTTTCGATCAGTAGCCGAGTCATCTGTGGGCAGTTGACAGATGATGCAGAGGTCCAAGAGGGCCAGAGCCAGCCGTACGAGGAGCATGAATTGTTATGAATGTGGCGGAAAGGGTCACCTGGAACGTGACTGTCTGACTCTGCATACAGTTGATCTGCATGCATTGGAAGAGCCACCTAGGGAAAAGTAGCGGCATTTTCTTCAGCAACAACCGAGTAGTGTAAAAGGTAGTAGAGCTCCGAGAGCAGGTGGACAGGAGCAGAACTAGTGGATATGTCCCTTGTACTTCTAGTTCCATGTTTCTGTTGTATTCGTTTCATTGTACTATGAGCTCCAATAATGAAAAGACACTTATCATTGTGTTGTTTGATTTCTTGTCCTTTTGTTTGGTTGATACTGAGTGGTCCCAGTTAAGACTGTTGACTTGACCCTCACTTTCGAGATTTCTACTGGAGGAGACCTAGTGACCTCACACTGATTCCGACAGTGTGACTCGACCCTTGGAGGCGAGAGTGATAGTTGGATCTCTTAGTTGTTATGTCGACGCCTTACGACGTCATCCATGGCATGAATGCATCATTCATGTCAGGATTGACTATATTAGGCAATGGGCATGGTTCATACAGAGGATGAGGTCTAGTTTATCTTTTCTTCAAAGGAGAAATTTTAGCAGCTCTTTCAGATCGTAGGTAAAGAAGGTGCAGATCATCTAGGAGCGGGTGAAGACTGCACAGTGCAGTAAGAAACAGGTAACTGACACCAGTCGTAGAGAGTCGGGCATGTTAAATGTTTCAAGAAGAGGAATATTTAAGGAGAGATGAGTCTGCGATGTAGAAGACGTGGAGGCATAGCTAGGAGATCATCATGTGGTGGTGTACGTTTTAACATACTACAACCACCCACCTTAGTTTTCCCCGGCAGGCTCAGGGAGCTCGAGGGCATGGGAAGAGAGTAGCTGCTTGTGGTCCGCGAGAGTGACCCAATGGCTCTAATAATGATTCAAGGGATAGTCTGTATCCACAACTAGATGTCGTAGTAACAGAAGTCGATATGAATCATTCCTTTCTTCCACGAATCTTGTCCCAGACCTAGTGTTTCCGGTAAGCCGTAGACTTGACCCACACATCTGGAGATACCTTGGGAGAAGATTCGATAATCACACATAAGCCGACAGTGTGGTCAGACCCTCGAGGCGAGAGTTTCGGTTGGAATCTCTTGGTTGTAGCGTCGAGGCATTACGACGTTGGTTTCAGTATGGACTGGGCAATCACAGTTCATACATAAATTGACAGTATTAGGAATAACGGTTGTGGTTTAACTACGATGTCAGAATGGGTTTTCCTTGGTCGTTGAAAAGGAAACCCCAGGCAGCACAGGATAAACTCATGCACATGAGGCTGCGACCGATCACTCTTGAGTCGGTAAAACTTACCCTCATGGCAGCAGTTGTTTTGAGTTCCAGTTCTAAACAGGAATTGTAGACCTCTAGAGTTCGAGGATGATGATCACGTCCTTATATGGGTCTCACCTCGATGAGGATTACAGAGATGTGGCCAAGACGGCAAGTTATCTCCGAGGTTCAGTGGACCATTCTTAGGTCCTCAGTTGGGTAGGCGGGGTGGTTTACCGATTGACCCATCCAACTCAGTTGCACCAGGTGCACGATGACTTCCACATATCTCAACTGAGAAGATACGTGTGTGATCCTTCACATATCATCGACCATGGGGAGATGGACGATGGCGATGTGGTGTATTTCATGGAGGTTCTAGTGGGGATCAAGGATCGACATGAGTGTGTCCTACGAGGAAGGTCGATTCCTCAGGAGTACTTTCACTAGAAGTACAGGAACGTCTAGGTAGGCACATGGGAGCGGAAGGCTCAGATGTGTGCTCAGTACCGATATTGTAACCCTTATTTGCGTTAAAGCTTTACGAGGACGTAAAGCCCTGAGTTGGGAGTAATGTAAAGACCCAAAAAATTCAAGGGAATTTTTTTTCTTAATTTTCTTTGGGATTTTACAAGAACGCAGTTTCTGACGGCACCTTATTTCGAGGCCCGGTGTGACCGGAATCATTTTCCGAAGTTTAGCTTGGGTATGTTCAGTGAACGAACGAGCGGGTTTTTCTAACTTTTGAACCGGTGCTCGGAATTGAATTCCGAGGGCACCAATGAACACGCAGCGCCGGTAATTGCTTAAGATGACTCCTTTTTGGAGTTGTGTTTTCTCGGGTTGAGTTGTTTAATTAAAGTGTGGGATAATAATATAATTGTTTTACAATTATATTTTCTTTTATTGTTAAGTGGATTAAGTGTTGTGCCACAACAATTTTCCTCTCTCTTATGTGGCCATATACTATTTAAGGGAGTTAGGGTTGGGACCCACTTGTTGATAACTGCCTTTGAGAGGATTAAGGTTGGGTGGGGCCTACACGAGCCCCACCGTTTCTTTTATTCTAAGTAACGCACCCACACCCCCTATTAATGAAGTCCAACCTTTCGTTTTTCTAGTTAAGAAACGTCTCATTAAATTGAGCGGTTAAATCGTTACAATTAATTCTTAGAATTAATTGTTCGTTTCTTATCTTTTGAATTTCAAAAGCTTAGGTTGACAATAAAATAAGTGTTGACATTATTTTATTTCGTTGGTTGGGTTGTGTTGTCTTAAAGCTTTGGGTGAAAAAAGAGAGGGTACTTTGTTCTTCGACGAAGAACGTGAAGAACGCTCTACCGCCAACGAAGAAAGACAGCCATCGTCGGCGAGAGACGCCAAATCCACAGAAATCAACGACGCTCCTTCCGCGACGTTTCTTCCGCGACGATCCTCTTCTTCCGCCACGGTTCATTCTGCGACGAACTGTCGTTCGACGACAATGTGGAGGTAGGGAATTATTTTTAGAACGATTTTATTTCCTTGATTCTTTCATTCTAAAGAAAACAAAGAACACGGATTAACTTATTATCTAGTTGATCCGTGAACATTTTCCTTGTGGGTTGGGAAGAATTTGTTGTGGGAAGTTGTAGGGGTTTTATGCGTTTCTCTTTTTTTGATTACTTTCGTCATTTTCCCCCTTATAATTGAACCACCTGTTATCGCATTAATGGGAGGAGGTCGGACCGCACGAACATGGCTGACACTTCTCCCCTTTTGGCTGTGGATTTTTGATGCGACGAAAAAGGCAACGCGGTGCCGAATCACCGCACAAAAATTGTAAAAGGGAAAGCGGAGAAACGCGGCACCGCGACACCGTGCCGTTGGAAGCATCAAATCTGCGGCGTCGTCGCGCCGCGCCATAGAAGATGAACAAAGGATGCGGCACCATCGGGCCGTGCTGGAGGACCTCAGAAGCACCGCAGACGGAGCAGGGCCATGGGGAAAGGGCACGACGCTGTCGTGCCGCGCCGGACGAAACAAGGCTACTGCCGGTTCGGGGCCGTGCTGATTCAAGGGAACCGACGGCCAACACTGCACTACGAGCGTCGAAGCAAGGGGACTAGCCCTTCTCGGTCCCGTGGCGGAGCAGCCGGACGGCTGGTACAGGCCGACCGTTTCAAGGAGAGCGCCAAGGGTCATAACCCCCGGCCGACCAGCTGAGCGGCCCCATTAAAGGGGTCGCAATTTACTTCACGCGGGGGCAGCGCCCCCCGCCCCGAAACGGTTCGGCCGTTCGGCCGAACCCCTGGCCAGTGCGCCATGTGTTGTGCGGCTGCCCTAGCCGGTTTTCTGGGCCACGCCGCACCCAAGTGGGCTAGACCCGGACCCGGTTCGGATCGACCTGGTTCAGGCCGACCCTGGGGGTATCGAGTTGGGTCGGACCGGGCCCCAACCCCCTATTACCGAACCATTTTCGGTCTGTTTCCCATAACATGAGTTACGAGCCTCCGATCGACGAACCGTCAGTTGCGATGTGATCCTTGGATTAAGACGGTTGTTTCGGTATATCGCACTCAAGGTTTCAGAATATTTTGGTTTCTTTCGGGTTTGTTCGTACACAAAACCAATTGGGCCCTTGGAGCAGAAACACTTATAACATGAGCTCTGGACGTCCGATTAATGTGCCGTCTATCTCGTTGAATTGCTCATGATGAGACAAAACTTTTGTCTTACTACGCTCAAGGTTTGGACGCCGTCGGAGTGCGGTCGGGTTGATTCGCTCACGAAACCAACCGGGCTCCTGGAACGAAAAATCCAATAACTCACAGACCAGGCGTTCGATTGACGTGTAGTCTGTCTCATTGAATTCCTTTTGATGAGACAAAACTTTTGGCATACTTCGCCTGAGATTTGGATGCAGTTGGTGTATGACCTGGTTGGATTGTACCCGAAATCAAACCAGTCCCCTCGAACGGAAAAGCTGATAACTTTCAGACTGGACGTCCGTTTGACGAACCGTCAGCGGCATTGGTGATCACGTAAAGAAACGGTCCCTATGAGTATACCCTATGAGAGTTCGGGGAACAGTTGAGATATGGCCAGGTTGGTTTGCAGGCAAAACCAACCGGGCCCCGGGGATGAAAGGGCTAATAACTCACAGACCAGGTGTCCGATTGACGGGCCGTCTATTGCGTTGAGACCCCTATGACGAGAGGGTCCTTTGAGATACTTCTTCGTGGAACTTTGAGATACTTGGAGTTTCGACCTGTAGCTTGTGGAGCAGACCCTCACAGAGACGAGAGTGTGGAGTACGGAGACTGTGTAGCTGACTGAGACCTGATTACTGCTTGACCGACTCGACTTGGAGTGAGTCGACTAGCCCAGTGGACAGAGCACTACTTTGTTTGGGTGCAGACCCATGGCCGATGGAGCACTACCTGTGTGACAGTGCAGACCCACGGTACTCATCCGGAGAGTACCTCTGTAGGCTATTAGGGGGTGTACACTATTGTGTTTGGGTGACATACCCCGACGGGAAGCACTACTGTGTTTGGGTGGCTGGCCCGCGGTACTCGACAGGAGGAGTACCTCAGCAGTCTTAGGTTAGTGAGCAATACCTAGGAGTCGTGACAGGACCACTGTATACTCTAGAGAAGAAGCTCTTTAGCAGTTACAGATTCGATAATGAAAATCATGGTTTGAGCTGAGTCTGTGACCTTTGTGTTTACCTCTTTATTGAGATGGGTCACTTGATAACATAGGTATATGTATGGGCATACACCTGGGTAGTGGTTATCCGTTGATTTCATAATCGTTGTGTTTCCTCATGATTGAGGTGGGTTACTTGATAACTTAGCTATATGTATGGGCATATACCTAAGTAGGGGTTATCTGTTGAGATCATCTTTATGGTTATCCTTGTTGGTATTAGTGAGACCTTGAGGGTCTCGGGGTCCCTACTGAGTATCGTTATACTCACCCATGTACGGGCTAAGCCCGCACCTCGTTGTGTTGCTTGCAGACGAAGGGCAGTGCTGACGGAGGCCGAGTGTTCGAGGACTAGATGGTACCCGGAGGTGGACTGCATGAAGAGTCAATATCCGGAGGTGGACTTCACGGAGAGATGACACTCGGAGGAGGTTGATAGGTGAGAGTGATGTGGATGCTATCTGTACCTACCCTTCATGTAGGATATGTGGTGGACAATCCCGAATCTGCACCATCTGTATCTACCCATCAGGTAGGATCCAAGGAGGACGTCCCAGGAGCCGCTTCTGTTCTCCCAGCTGTTGTCTTTTTCTGTTGTACTTTTGTTCAGTTGTAGTTGTAATTTCAGTTGGGTTTATATTCTGGCCCATTTACTTTTTAGCACTTCTCTTTGTACTTAGTGTTTTACTTCTGATTGTACTCTGTGGTGTTTTGGTTACTTTTATAAAGGCAATGCCTTCCCACTTATCGGGATTTACGCCTTTGGTGCTAGTGGCCAGCCCCTGGCCTATGGAAGGCGGGCTTGGGGTAGTCACGACACGGGCCCCGAGGACGGGTCGTGTCATTGTATATCTAAAAAAAATATTTTTATTTTATTAGTCTATTTATTTTAAAATTATCCATTTATAAATTTATAAATTTTACATGATAGAAGTATTATGAAATTTGAAATTATAAATATAAAATTACTTTAAAAAGCCAATCATAATTTTTTTTCTTTAAAATTAATTTCTTTGGTCATAAATTAAGTATCATGGTAAATGTAAATTTGGAAAAAAAGATAGAAAAAATTTCAATTTTAAAATAACATGGATTATGTCACTCAATGTTATCCAAAAAAATATTTGGTTGAGTTTAGTTTCAAACCAAAAACATTTTTAACTCATATTTCATCAATTTTTTTGGCGTTTAACATGTGAATAGTAAATACAAATTATTCTTCTTCTTAATGGAATCACCCTATGATGCTTTTTCGAACCCTCCATATTGGGGAACCCCCATCTCCCACGAATATGTCATTACTCGGGGTTAGCGCCCCATCTGAGGAAGGAGTCATTTCTGACTGACAAGGTCTGTCACAGCAATCCGCCAGCAGGTGGGCCGCACTTTATTTTTTCACCGAGAAGAATCTGGGCGACCCGACTGGGCGAGTGGATCCCGGGGGAGAGGTTACCCCTGAAAGAGGACTCCCCTGATTTGAACCTTGAACCTCTAACAGAACGACTTGTTTGGGCCACTCTGTTTCACAACCACACTACCACCAAAGTGGCTAGTAACTAGAGATTATTATAAATAAAAGGGTTACTAAAAAATTATCATTACCTTCACTAATAAATTGTTATCATCTACACCACTTAAGGAAAAAAATTCTTTAAACTTCCTCTTAAAACTATTCTCATTTTTTACTCCTCCAATTCTATTCAACTTTTAAAATTTTCTATCCAGTATTTATCATAAGACATCTATTTATGAGGATAATGTCAAGGATTATTCTAGTCCTCAACATATGTATTGTCAAAAAGTTAATTTTTCCTGTTAACTTTACTAACCCAATTTTTCCCTATTAATACAAATATAATTATATAATTATCAATTAAATACTTTAATATAACAGTAATAAGGGTATTTTCAAAATTTATCGATATTTCCCATTAATTAAGAGAAAACAACCAACATTTGGGTGTTGTGTGGGCTACCACATGCACGACATAATGTGTTTTGTTTTCCTTCATCAGATTACAAGGATATATATAAGGATTGTATTAAAGGGAAATTATGATTATTGTGGGATCATATAGGTTATTTTATGATTAATTATAGATCTTTTTTATTAAATGATTATCAAAGGAATGTTGTTAATTTATTCATTAACAATAAGTGTATTGAGTGGACAATTATATCTTAATTCAAATAAATGTATGTATATATAAATTATATTACTATTATTGATCCATAAAATTATAATATATGACAATAATAAACCATACATAATACCTTTATTCTCGTTTCATTATGAAATTACATAGAAACCACCTCATAATCGTCAATTAATCATGGTAGGTTAATGGTTGGATAGTTTAACAACCTACATGATCAATGTCATACATTTAAAACATGGATAAATATGGGACATTATCTAATATTATAATAATATAATATTATAAAAATTATGATTTTCGGTTTTTGGTAATGTAATATCAAAATTTAAAAAATTAATTATGAAATATCCCTCTACTTGTCATGAATAACTATAACATTCCTTGTATCCAATTTAACCCTATTGATAAAGATTAAAACACACCTTAAAGAAATTTGAATGAGTATAAATAATTTTAAATCATAGATAATGAAATATAAATGATATAATAGTGATTAAATTTTATTGAATAATGAACATGAACACATCTGTTATGAAATTAATAGAAACAATCAAAACTATAATCCAATGATATAGAAAATTGGTAGAATTCATGAATATAATGATCATTTAAAAAGACTAAATATGAGAATATATATTATTAAGGTTATTAATAAATATATTATGATATAATTTTTTTTAATAAAAGAAGTTAATGTACTTTCATTGAAGTCAAAAATTATATGTAATTGTTTTTATATCAATTTCTATTCATTGAGACATGTATTGTATTTATACACCAAAAAAATTATCTGGGGAATATACTACATATTTTAGATACCATATCATGAATAATATTTATAATAAGTTTATATTATGATCAATTACAATACATATATTTCAAAGTGTTTTTAATAAAGTGTTACACAATCTGTATGGGTTTTCATTATCTCAATATTGATTCTTTGAGATATAATAAATTTTGGTCCCCATATTCCCATTTTATGGTGTATTCACATCCCATAGATATATTATTATCATAAAACTAGAATATCATGGGATTCACTAGACAAATAATGTTCCCTTATTCATGATTTTTCTGATTCAGCTGATTCACAATGGTGAGGATTTCCCATTACTAAATTTTCATTCATTGAGTTATGATCATTATTTTAAAATATTTCATATTTGTTAGGTAAATTCTACCTTTTTATATTATATTTCATTATATAATAAGTTTCTAAGGATATTAACTCCGACCATGTAATGAATTTGAAAAAACATTCTTACTATTTCGAATACGATCTTTTAAAAATATCCATTTTTTCACATGGATGGATTATGATCATGTTATTCTTCTATTTAATTATTCTTATATTAATTGTTTTATATGATGTGAAAATAAAATTTTACATAAATCATATTAGATAATGTTCACTTAGAAAATGTTATATTATATTGTCATGAGGAATGGTATTGTTGTACCATATATTTTTATTTCCTAAAAGGATATTGTTAGAATGTTTGATGACCCATATACTTTCTTATTATTGGTTATGATCATGTTAACACTTTTAATTATGTGGGGAAAATTATTCTCATAATATATAAATATATTTCAATAGTATGATTCTTGGAAAAGTAGATTATGTGTTGTTTTATAATTTTCTCTAATGGTGAATGTGTTTCAATTTAACAACCGATAGGTGGGGACCAAAATTACATACCTTTTCAATGAATTGACAGGTCTCATGGGAAAAAATATGAATGAGTATTTGGTGAATTCCTTCCCAATTTAGCAATATTTCTGGAATGTGATCTTGAATTCTGGTAATTTATCTTTTCACAACGCATTGAAATTATATTTTTGATGTCCGAAAATATGTATTTCATCAGTACAAGATCTATATTATTGTTATCCATGTTATAATTTATTATCCTAGATATAGCTTTATATTAACTTCAATTTTCTATTTATTTTTGTTGTATAGTGAATACAACCATATTATTTATGCCATGTAGATTCCATGATTTTGTTCATAACATATATCCCTTACTGATCATTTTATATTTCCCAATTTTTTGTTTCCATTACCCAAAGTATAAATAAAATTCATAAAGATTACATTATTAGAATGATAAAATGTGTGGAAGAATATATAGATGTTTTTTAAGGCGTATGATGAATAAATTAGATTATTATATATAATAAAAAATTTCATTAGTTATGTAATAAATTTGATTAATTAGATAACATTCTTTCATAATTCTGTAAATTAACAAACCTAAAAATATCCTTTAGATAAAAAAATCAATAGTCATTATTCAATTTATAATTAGTGATTATTATATCTATGTTTTTATTATTATATTCATGAGAGTGAATAATGTGTATTTCTATTAGAATGGAATCTAGGAGTGTAATTCAAGGGAATAATTCTTGGTGTCCACATAATGGTTTAGATAAATTTATTTATTAGAATGTGTTTTGAGGATAAATTAAAGATTGATAATTTATGGTAGATAAAATTTTAAAATGTATAGATAATCCATTAAAATTGTATATGATTTAATTATAAGGAAACACTGAACATTTTATTTTTGGAATTAGATAAAAGAAAGATAGGGAAAACATTAGTAATATGTCTAAGTATATCAATGATATAGAGAATTTTTTGGTAAATAATTCCATAATAAGTTTTCCTATTAATATTTCCATGTCTAGAAACCAAAAATTAGATGTTGTTGTGGTGTAGAAGCCTATAGGGGTAATCACCCCAAATGAGACTGTTGAGCATTGACTCAATCAGCACTCATATTTATAATGATTTGGTCGATGATTGTACACCATGAAATACACTCTTGGGAGATATGTATTAGTTAATAAAATAATATTTATAAACAATTATGAATTATTGAATTATGTTTTTAACTAAATTTTTTAGATTAAATAATATATAATTGAAAATGGATATCCATTAATTGAAATAACAAAGTCATAAGATGATCTAAAAGTTTCATTTTACAAATACAATGTGTTTTAAGGAATAAACTATTTGGATTGATGTTTTTATTTATATATATATATATTGGATATTTTAAAAACTATTTTTGTTTTAGTATTTCTATGAACCAAGATCATGATGTTAAATCTAATAATGGTATGTATCTAGAAATCAATATGTGTTATAAAAAAATTATGAATCATACATAAATAGCTGTAACATTTAATATATTCTTATTATGATGGAAAATGAGAGGTTTATAGTCCTACCTATGATACTGGGGAAGATATAATAATCGAAATAAATACTTGATACTCTTAATATTTTAAATTAGTGAAGTGATATTTAAAATAAAATTTTAGTATAATCTAATTATTATAGAATTTATATGAAATATATAGTGATTTTTTCTTAATTAGTTCAATATTAAGGGATTTATAACGTATTTGAAATTGTATTAAAACCCATTAAAATTGATTTCAATCCAATTTTATTTTTTTGGATAACTGTTGGTGAAAATATGATTTTGGAATGGATAACTCTTAGTTTTAATATATTGATGATGTTGAAGTAATAATTGTTAAATTTATTTGGAAGAATTATGATACATAGGAATTTGTATCCATCATATTGTTAATTGATTCATGACAGTTTTAGAGGAGTTAAAACGAATTTTTGGTATTATAAAGTATAATTACTAAGTGTGTGACCTCAAAAACTAGTGGTTAATAACTTATTAGTGTTTAAGATATAGATATTGTTAAAAGATTATATAATATCATTTTGTATTAATGTATTGGGATTCATATAGGTTTTGTGAAAAATGTATGTTATATATAATATATGATTGTATGAATGAATAATTGTTTATGGTAGGATGAGTTTTATTTTCAGAGCATATATTTCAATGATTATTTGGATTAGGATATTTTAAGAATGTTCATGGTAACATTGGATACCTATTATAATTATTTTTTAAATAATTTTGAGGGAAGACTACTCAAAGCAACCTAGGTTAAATAAATAATGATATATGTCAAATAGAGAGTGGTATTGGTTGAACCAGGATATATTCTAGTTCATTTTTATGAATTATTTTTTTATATAATAGTGTTATAAAGCATTTAATCTTGGGAATAAATTTAATTATAGTCATTTATGATAATTATTTTATAATGATATTAACTCATGATTACTCTAATTTTATATTAATTACCAAATCCAAAAGGAACCATGTTAACAATAGATTCTTTGGACAATGCATAACCATTCAAAAGGATAAACCTAATTAAATGGGAGTTGGAGTGATAAATCTTATAATTATGAAATAATTGATATAAAAAATTGTGAATAGAAAAAATTATCATAATTGAAGTCAAAAAATAATGAGTAATATGGATTCTTGTGAAGGATAAAATGGAAAATATAATAAAAAAATTAGTAAATTTCTAGAATGTCCAAAATTTTGGAAGAAACATGGGTGAAAGTTTCTTAAATGGTATGGGTAAATTTAAATGTGTTGATTTAAATGTCATTATAATCAAAATTGTAAGCTAAACAGAGATGCTAAAACATTATTACATCAATTTAAAGATATTTTTTAATTATGAGAAATGAGTTCCCAATATAAGGGCCAATGGGGGTGATAGTCACCAACAACCAAATGAAAAATGAAAATACTAGGAAACAACAACTAATGAATCAAATAGTGAGTTTTTAATTTGGATTTTCTATCTTAATATTCAATTTATGTATTCACTAACTATTAGATATTGAGTTATAAATAAAAAACCCCTAGTTGTATGATTATTATATAATTAATTATTAGTGGCTTTGGGAAGTTATTCATTATTTATCTGGATCAATATCCCTCAGTATAATTCTAAGTGAAATTTTGAAAGGTTTATCACTCTTTATATATTTATTATAATAATTTTCCATATAGATAAATCTCATTCGACATACTAAATACACCCATGATCTGGTAGTTGATTGTGGTTAATTTTTGGTTCCCAATTAAAATTAAACTAATCTTATGAATCAAGTTATTATGAATTTTTTCATTTAAAGGGGTAGAATATAACATCTTGATACCATAATATATTTTTACCTTCAAATCAGTCTATGTGTTTGATTGATTTCACCACACCCAAATCTGATCTTATATGGAACTACAATGTATTTAGATAAAATATAAATAATTATGTAAAACTACTAAAAATATATCTTTAGAACTAGAAAGAATGAATAAAAGTAATATATTTATGAATTATTTGTATATTGAAAATAAAATATAATTTCAATATGAATTAAATAATTTATTTTTACCCAAAATGATTAATAATATCATATATTCTTTAGAAATGTGTATTTCTAATAAATTGAATTTTATGTAATACTCATTTATTGTTACAAAAATATTATTAATGATAAATTATTTTTTCTTCTAATAATTTGATAACATGAATTTACTTGGTAATCAATATGAAAAAAGATAAATAAACCTCTTATATTTAAAAAATAAATTTTTCAATTAAAATAGTTTTTCATTATATTATATGAGTTTATTAAAAAATTAAAATTAAAAGATTTTTTAATTTGAAATGAATAAAAATTCATACATTTTTAAATTTTTCATATCAAAATTGACTTGGTATGCATTTTTTATCTTTTTATGAAAAGGTCAGTTTTAGTAAAAAAATAATGTTTTTCTAAAACATGGAATTTGAAATGATTTTATAATTGTATAAGAATGACCTATAATGTTATAAAAACACTAGTGTAGTATAAATTTAATATAATTAAAAATAGTGTTCATTTTAAAATATTCATTAAACATAGAAAACCCATTGAAGGCATGTTCATAACATATTAAAACTCTACTTTAGTATAATTGTTTTTTTTATTTTCATTGAATCATATTTTTTCTTAGGGTCTTGGTTTTGTATTACCTTGAAATACTAATAACCAATATATTTTTTCATAATAGTTCAATTTTATTAATTAAAATTATTATCTCATATAATTTTATATTATATATATGTTTACAGCATAAAAAAGTTATTTCTTTACAAAATATTCAATGATATTAAGTGTATTTATTTGAACATTATTTTTATAAACATAAAAAAATTTATATGATAAAATTATTTTAAAATTATAAATTATAATTATCAAATAAGTCAATATATTTCTTAAAATTTTTCATTAAAATTAATTACTTATAATAGTAAGTTAAAAACCAAGGTAAAGTAAAATTGTGGGAAACGTTAAATGAAAAAGCCTTATGTTAGTCAAAGTTCTATAAAAAGTTGTGTTTGAGGTGGTTTTTTACAAAAAAAAATTTTCCTCTCCACTTTTATTCAATTTTGTGGTATTTATTGAATGAAAAGTAACATTAGATTATTGAAAATTTCGAGTTTTTCCCAAGACCCCCTGCCTTTCACATATAAATGGGTAAAATATACACCACATCAAGAACAAAGTTTCTTAAATTTTATTTTTAAATATATTTTAATTATCTCCTATAATAAACCTCTCCAACTTCAAAAATATTTTGGCCACCATTAGTTAATAAATTATTCATTTATTAGAAGACTTCTAAAGACAATTCGAGACTCCAATGTGAGTATTATGAAATTCATAGTTTTTATTCAGAAATTAATTTAGTAAAATTAATCCTATCAAAACCAATATAATGATATTTGTATTATTAATATAAATTAATATGGGAATAATATGTTTTTGATCATTATTTATTTATATAACACTTCTATTATGAGAAAAACGTTTTTGTTTGTGCATTGTATGAACTACCACAACCATAATGTAATGTTTTCCATATTCATTCACTACTATACGTGAATTTATATAATGAAAATATTATTGTAAAAATATGATGATTATGGTATCATTAATATCATGTTATTAAAAATTAGGGAACAAATTAACGATATGATCAATAAAAATCCTTATTAATTTAAACAGTTAAAATAGGCGCACTAAGAGGATAATGATCTCTTCTTTCTGGGATAAGTATTTTTTTAAATTATCTTCATCTTATACCTCCTTAAAATTTTGTTATATCACACTAATAAAAATTAAATAATACAATTATTCTTTTTCTATGATGATATTATAACTAAACTGCCTCATACTCAACCATTAATCGTGGTAGGTTCTTATTTCAGTTGGTTTAAAAACATACTTGAACTATACTATGAATTTATAAAATGGATAACATTGAGAACATATTTACTATAATAATATGATATAAATATGTAAATAATGTTTTTAGAGATTTTATATCAACATTTAATTCATTAATTAATAAATCTTATTTCTATTCTCATTAATCACTGAAACATAACTTCTATCGATTTCTTCTTCATGGATAAAGATTAAAACAATAAATAATTTAATTAAAAATATTATATATAATAAATAATATTGTTTAATATAAATTTTGATGACAGAGTAATGAATTACTTTAAAATAAAAATGAATGCATACATCTATTAGGAAATGAATAACAACGATCAAAACTATAAACACTCAATAAAGAAAATTAGTGAAATTTAAGAAGATAATTACTATTTAAAAAGTTATAAATTACAATGTGTATGTGTAAGGTTATGAATTAGGTGATTAAAATAAATATGATTGTGATATAGGTAATGACCTTGAATTCTACCAATAGTATTTTTCCATTGATTATATAATTTATTTATACATATTATTGTGGTAGTATATAAAGCACACACACTACATGATAGAACAAAAAAATATATTATTATAATAACATGATCAATAAATTTAAAGGATAATAATTTCCATAAGAGTTGATAATATTAAAATGTGATAAAAAATAAATTTTATGATAAAAAAATATTTAAATTTTGATATGCTAGAGCCACCAAAATTACTCACCGACAAACAACAAAGCTGAAATGAAAAAATATTAACAATAAATAATTTCATCCAAGAAATAAAAATATATTAAACCGTGATTGAAAATTGAATTGGATGAATAATTTATAAAATTCAATGTTTTTATAGTAATTAAAGAACCCATATTACTGTTACAAATCTGAACATTTTAAAAGTAACCTAACAGTTCAAATCTAGCTGTTGAAATATTAATATAACCATAAGAAATAGTAATAAAACCTTTATTATAGAATCATAACTTATGAATTTATAAAATAATATTTAGGATTCTTATAAAATATATTATAAAATATTTATTTTATCACAGCATGATTTTGTGAAATATTCATTCCAAATAAATTGAATTTTTTCCCATATTTTTTAATAAACAAAAAAATAAGTTTACCTTATCTCACACCAACACCCATTTCAGATTCTATTACAGAAATCATTGTGTTTAAACTAAACATGGCATACAATTAAAATATTATTATTTAATATTATAGTTATCCATTATCCAGTGGAATGTATGGTGTGATTAGAATTAAGTAAATTATAAAAAAATATGGTTTATACTTGTATATAAAAAATATTATTTACTTACCAATTAATTATAAATAAAAGTAAAAACTATTTTAATATATAAAATACTTTTTTTGGAATAAAATTTTTATTCTAACAAACATGTTTTACTATAATTAATTAAAAAAATAATATTTTGTGAATGATATTATTGAAATTTATATAATATATATTCAATAAATTCATTACCATTAATATTTTTTTCTAATAAATAGATATGAATAAATCAAATTTTACTCTTAAAACTATATTTTTCACAAAATAGTTTTACGGTCTTTTGTAAAATTATTATAAAATAAATATTTTAAAATATGATAATGTTTATATGAAAGAATGAAATTAATTTTCGATATCAGCATGTAAAAATCTTCCTAGGTTGAGTTTTTGAGAGTTTTCTAAGAAGATAATTTTATTGACAAATAGTTATAAATACAGGTTTTTATACAAAAATTGCATTTCATTTAGTGCATTTAAAACATAAAAAAAGTTAATATAGTTTTAAAATTAAAATTATATTTATTATATATCTATTTATCAATTTTATTTAATTGGAATAAATATCAAATTGAATTTTTCTATAAAACTTTTTTAAACTTTTGAACATTATCTCTTTTGAAAAGAGGATTTCTAATGAAATTATCAGGTTTAATTTTAAATTAATAATTTCCACCGCAGTGAATGGAATTAGGAAAAATGAAATAATTATTCCCAATAAACATCACTTATTCTGTATAATAATTTCAATGTAAAAAGTTACCATAACAAATAGTAATACCTATAATAATGAATATCACTAGTTAATGTGAAAAGGTTTTATCAGCACTTACACTAAAGGGATAAAGGATGAAATCACCTAGAATCCTATCAAAATACCATTTGTAACGTAAATAATTGTGGCTATGACTTTTTCATTTCAAAAATTACAAGAACACCACTCACCTAACATAAGGAATGATGCCCCTCTCCTATCCTCTTCAAACATCTACAAACCATTTTATTATCCAATAACTACAAAAATAAATTATTATATTCCCTAAAATTATCCTATAAACCATATTTTTGTTATAAATAAAACTTATGAAACCATGTGATGCAGACCCAAAGATGTTTCCCAAAGAATAGGTTACATCCCTAACCAAGTGTTTTCTTTTATTTATTCATACACATACATAAATTATTATTAAACCATGATTATTTAATAAAATTATTATATTAAAAATAATTATATTTTAATTTGATAATTTAATGGCCTAAATTCTACTCTTTTCACATCAAATGGTTAATAAAATCTTTATTTTCCTGTATGTTGGACTACCGGCTCACAAACTGAAGTTATTCATTTTTTCATTAGCTCGTCTCATGAATGGATATTATGATCGATTATATGATTATTATATTTATGATAATTTTCTAATTATTTAAGAATTATATCACATATACCATCTTACATTCTATTTTTTTGGAATACAATGAAGTCGCTCATGTGTAAGGCAGACTACCGTCTCACGAAGCGATGTGATTCATTATCCCATTCCAAGGAAGGTAATAAAGATGGTTTTTATTGATATATATAATATATATGAAAAAATATTATTCAATAATGATAATATATTATTTAAATTTCTTTCACTTCATCCATCTAGAATATATAGATAGCATTCATGTATACCTATGGCTTATCATACCATCTCAATTAACAATGTATTTAATTTATACATCATATTTTTTTGGACAATTATAAATACATATATAATGAATATATATGATATTTATATCATAGTTAATATTATATAGATTAATGAACCATGATAAATGTATAAGGATTGAAAATAAAAAATCAAAACATATATGAAAAACAATGCGGTCATTTCTTGAAACATGATTTAAATAAATATTAATAAAGGGGTAATAAATTGAATTTAGTAAATAATATAGGGTATTATATTTATTATTTTTGTTATAAAATAATTGTATAATAAACATTTATTTATTATAAAGGATTTCTGAATGTGTATGAAGGAAGATAATACTTAAGTGAAGAGATTTTCATCTAAATTTTTCCCACTGTGAGACACATGTCATATTAACCACATGTTTCTATTATGCAGTGTAAATAACGATCATGAATATACATTATGATTCGTATCCTAAAAATTATTTTGGATTTACAAATCCATTTTAGGATAACTCATTCATGGATTTTATCAGTCAAATATTTCTATAAGAGTAAGTGATTTCTTTATCAATTTACCTTCATTCACTGTGTAAAAAAGCCCTTATGCGACAGGCCCATCCCCCAACATAAGTAGTTCCTTGGAATATAATTTTGTTATGATAATAGATTACCATAAAAATTTGTTTAAAAAAATTATTTTTGGTTGTGAATGTGTTCTCGTCGCAAATATCTTTTCCGCATACTAGACGCCAAACCCTTAGATGATTTTTTGTGATGGGAATATATCACTATATCAAATACCATATTATCTTTATTTTTATTTGTAATGGAAGATTACTTCCATCACCAATTATATATCGAAATGGATATAATTTTTATTGTAAGCATCACACATGTATTCCATCATTATTTTTTATTTTTGATGGAATTATCTCTCCCCGTAAATAAAATGTTGGCTTAGGGTATTTGCGATGAGCCCCATAACAAGTACTCTTTTTTACCACTACCATATTTAAAAATGTTGGTTCAATTTATGATAGGGCATGTCACAAATAATTCTATTTTTTATGGGAATCACATCGTAAATAGATCTGTCGAAAATTATCAAACCTATTTATACCCCCCCTCAATTTGATTCCATTTTGTTTATCTCTAAACTCCCCTATATTCATCTACTCTCATATTCTCCTGTTTAATGTTTCAAATGTTTCATATATTATAGGGGAAAACTTTCATACTTTATATCCACTGCCATTTTCATTTTTAAGGTATTTTTTCAATGATTTTATATTTTATTTTATTTTATTTTATTCAAAAAAATATTATTAATTATCATTAATTAGATATAATTACATTTAATTAAAATTAGTTAGTTTTATTTTACAATAATTATATTTATGTAATAGTAATAATTTTATATCAAATGTATTTGGTTGTAATTACTTATATAATTATTTTCACTTAGTAATAATTAGTAATACGTAGTACCAGTTATTGTGAATCTAATAATAATATTTAGTAATTAGTAATAATATGTGGAAATTATGAATAATTGTGGTAATTATTAATAAGTAGTCATAATTAGGGATAATTAGTAATAATTAATGTTAATTAGTGGTAATTTGTACTAATTAATGGTAATTACTAATAATTAGTGCTAATTTGTTATAATTAGTGTTAATTAGTTCAAAAGTGTTTTAAACTAAAGAAAATATTAATAATAAGTGGTAATTAGTGGTAATTAGTGATAATTAGTGGAAACTAGTAGAAATTAGGGGTAATTACTAATAATTAATGGAAATTTTTGATAATTTGTAATAATTAGTAATAATTAATGGTATTTAGTAGTAATTAGTAGTAATTTTTTACAATTTGTGAAAAATAGTAATAATTATTTAGAATTAGTAATAATTCATGGTAATTATCACAAATTTGTAAAAATTAATATTAATTAGTAACAATTAGCTGTAATTAATAATAATTAGATATTTTAGTAATAATTCATAATAAATTATTTTAAACTAGTAAAATTAGTAATAAAGTGGTAAACATTAGTAATGAACTACTTAAAATTAGTAATAAATTGTTATAAACTAATAAATTTAGTAAATTGATATAATTTACTATTAATTGATATTATGTATGATATATTAATATAAAATAATACAAATTAATAATATTTCTTATATATTTATTGAAATTAAAAAATATAAAATTTGTATAGGTTAATAAGAAAGTTAAATTAGTCTACATTTTTATAAAATACTGTAATATAATATAAATTATTTTAAATGATTAAATAGCTGAAAATGTAATTTGTTATCAATTTTGAGGTGGAGGGTAATGAAAAATTTGATCATTATTGGTATAAATTGGTTTCATCCCTTGATGATTGTAAAATCATTGATTTACATGTTTTTTTAATTTGTAATATATTTTATTCATTATATTTAATTATGATGAAAATTAGAGTGAATTACTGTTAATTATTACTAATTACCACTAATTATGGTCAATTGTTAGTATAATTTAATATAATGTAAAAAAATAAATTATAAATTACCAAAAGGATGTAAATCATGGACTTCCCAATCTTCGGGTGAAGGGAAATTTCCAATTTTTTCCAACTATGTCTAAATTTTTCATTAGGTCAGAAGAACTGGGTTCTGCAAGATGTGACAGGTCAATGACAACAACATTAGTAGTTGTATGAGATTTTTTGATAATAATAAAATCAACATGAGTTGATGGTATAGTACACGCGACAAGTGACTCAGTTTTTAGGGATAACGTTTCTTCCCCCACCATCTCTGAATTACCCCTAGTGATTTATGTATTTTTTTTGTAACAATTATTTTGGTAAACATATGAATGTATATATTTTTTGTAATATTTTTATTAATTCATATATCTATAGTTTTCTATATATCAATTTTTATACTGTTGAGAATAATTATTATTTTTATTATTTTATTTCTTTATTATTATTTTATTTGTTTAACTTTTTAATTTGTAATCATTTTATTACTTATTTTTAGATTTTTGTGATGGTAAGATTTACTCATTGCAAATACTTATTTGTAAATTTTGAATCTTAACATATAAAAGACCTATTTTATATACAGGTGCAGATTAAGTGGGATGAGATACTTACCTATCAGAAAAAAATTTATTTGCAACATCATTTTCTATAATGGGTTATTAGCGACGAGACCCCATCACAAATGACATGTCAAAAATTAATTCATTTTTTAGTTTTTTATGGTACATAAAATATATAACGATTATATATTCTTTAATGAGGTGTATAAAAAGACCCATTGACTTGTTATATCATGATTCTCCTTTATTTAATGATGTTCAATGTTTAATTTCATTTAATTCCGTAATGGGGACTATTATTCAAAAGAACCCAATGTGGTAAATGTTACAATCTCATTTTTTGGATTATTTATATTTATGATAATGTTGATGAAATATTTTGATCCGTCTATCAAAATGCACATGAATTTTCATCTCCTCGGTTTATGTGCTAAAAATACATGTTCTATATTCATTTTCTTATAATTGTGAACTCACGAGTTCAAAAGACTATTTTTAATGTAAACTAAAAATATTTATATATTCAGTTCAAAATCATTTTTATTTCAAAATCATGTTGTCTAGAGGATATTTTCAAAAATGTTTTAAAAATTATATAAATTAGTTATTAAAAACATTTTAACCCATATTTGATTTTTCTATAAAAATTGAAATGTATCTTCCTATCATTTTCTAAATAATTCCTAATTGTATTTTACTGAAAATTTGAAATGGATATTGTTTTTAATGTACATGTAATGAATATTATTTCGCCCCATCATGAACACTTATTATTTTAATTATTTTTAATATGTTTTTAATGTCAATTTCAAATAAATGAAATCTGAAAATATTTTTTGTTTTAAAATATTTTTTTCAATGTGAAAATTTTATTTTCATAAAGATTATTTTTAAATGAAATTAAAATATTCGTTTATAGGTTTCCATGGTAACGTTCAAAGAAAATGATTTCATCTTTTTTGTTTTAATTTTTTTTTTCAAATTTAAAATATAATCATCCTCTAGAAATAATTGAAATGAAAATTAAATCAACCATTAAAAGTTTCCCATTTTATATTTAAAGGATATATTTTAAAAAAATAATGTTTTAATTTTTTTTATTAAGTTGGAAACAATTGTTCCCTCAAAAAATGTTCCAATAGATCTCCAAAAACCATTTTCTATATAACATGACATCCTTTGATGTTACTTCTTATTTACAAGGGATATGATCCAAACATACAATTATTGTACATTATTGAAATGGTTTATGCTTATGATGATAAGATATTTATGAAACATGTTCCCACTCCATCGATTATGCTATAAGGAAACTGTTAAATGATTAAAAATCCTATTACTTTTTCATGGGTAATGATATGATGAAATGTTCGTGAAACCCATTTCTTTTCTGATTAATGTTTTTTAAAACCAATTTCTTTTCATGGGTTCTTATATGATGAGTGTTTTATGAACTTATGTAATGTGAATATATAATTTTCATTAAGATATGGGTGATTCCAATATCTCACTCCAATGAATTTAGTCAATATGGAAAGAGAATGAGTAAATATATTATGTGTGAACCATATTGTAGGATAAAAATGTTATACATATACCTGATTGCAAGAATGAAATGTTATGCACAAACATGATTATATGTTCACAATATTATGTATGGATCTAGACTTCATGTCCATAATGATATTCCATGAACTTATTGCACATACATAAATTTTATCAATGTCTTAATTTCACATGCATATTAAAATGAGGTGACATGTTTCTATTTTACATGTTCACAATGTTATTATCTTATGTGTATGCAATGAGTCTATTTATTATTCTAATGTAATGTTTATATGGATCATGTAAATTGATCCCATTAAGATTAATGTCTTATGAAATACCTATATTTATTCCATTACTAGAGTGCATGATTTATCATATGCAAGATATTGTTTTCAAATGTTATTCTAATGTTCTCATAACCTTATTCTCAAGATATGTTGATATATCCACTGAATACCTTTTCTGAGCAACTAGGTTCACCCTTTATTATTTTTCTAGTAACTAGGTTATGACTAAAGGTATTATGTATGATTTTCCTAAGAAGGGTTCTAGTTATTAATAACTTAGTGGGAGATGACATAGCTCACTTATAGACCATTTCTATGCATTTTCATCATTCCAAAGTTACTATACCTAAATGATTCTGAAATAGAATGTTATGTTTTCTAATGGATATTTTTATATTAAGATGTAAAATTTATGTATGATAACTTCAGTTATTTATAGTTGGAATGAGAGTAAGGTTTAGTTAAATATTATAAACAATGATGAGAATACTTTAGTGTGTTCTCAAAGGATATTTCTACTTATATGCCTAGGAAAATGTTTTAGGGTAATGATATGGATTATTAAATGTATTGGAAAATGCCCATGAATGTTGGTAAATGATATATTGAGTTGTTTCCATGAACATTCATCCATGTTTTGACACTGAAAGCGTAATTTTATCTGGAATAGAGTTACCTTTTGGGTAATAACTTTGAAAAAGGTGGATTTATCTTGACTTAGTCATCACCTCATGCATGAAAATAGAACATGTTGTGATCCTAGTTTGACACTCTTTATGGATATGTTTTTGAATATCACAAACTATTTACAAAACAATGTGAAGGATTTGAATGAGTACCATTAATGGAGTAGGTTATGATTTAAGATTCATATTTTTATTAGATGGTGTCATGGTTTATACATCCTAAAAATGACTTTTAATGACTATGTGTTGTTTCACGATGATTAGTGTTTCTCTTACTGAGATTTCAATTTTTATTGACTCGTTATAAACAAAAGTGACTGTGTTAATGCTAAATAAAACTGAAAACGCTATGTTTTTCCTCATAAATAACAATTGTTATGGAATTTGGAATGTAAAACCACATTCCTATTTATAAATAACATTCTAAATCTATGAATCTTTCTGAACATACAAATGAGAAAAATAGGAAACACTATTCTATTGTGTACCTCAAGATGAAATGCCCGCTATATTTTTTTGGGTCCAATAATCCACTAGTAGTGTTGAAATGGTTTAGAACCACTAACAAGATATTTAAATTCCCTAAATATTGGAATATGAAAAATTTATTTTGGCTATATATAATTTGGAAACCGAATTAGATCAATTGTTTAACCTTATTAACAATTCAAGTCAGGTGAAGGTAATTGAATCCTTATAATGGGATGATTTTAAGAATATATTGTATGTTATTACATCTATTTTATTCTACAATATGGATGGATATTGAATATATCAATATAAATCATAAGGATGGTGAATCTATTAGTACCTATGAAGCTAATATTACAAAAATTTCATGATACACATATAGTTTAATTATCAATCCAAAAAAATTGTTTTATTATTTGGTGTCTTAAGACAAATTATTTGAAAGTAATTTTCTATAAGAGACTTTAGTAACTATAAATCAGTCATTCAACTTGCACAAATGGTATAAATAGAAATTACATATTCTAACAATACCCATGGTTTTGATATGAATATTTAGATTGTGATTCATGATAACTCTAATAAATTACATGGTAGATAAAAATTTCTGTCACCTAAATGCTACAATTTATGGAAGAAGAACTCAGGTGAATGCATGAACAGAACAAGAGGGTATAACAAGTGTGATAATACCACCCTTTGGGAAAATGAATATATAAGTGATGTGAAGAGAACAATAAATGAAATGTATGGAAAGAGATATCCATATATTAGACTAGTCACACTCCTGTGTTTTTAGTGAAAGGTTTTTGGTCATTATGAGAATCAGTGCCCCAATGGAAGGGATAATGTGGATGATAATATACAAAAAACAATGATGAAAAAAGGAATGGTTAAATATTATTAAATTATAATGGAAAAGGTGAATTGTGATAATTAGGGAACACATATCCACCTCCAAAATTGAGGATTCCAAGATTAATTCTATATACATGATCTCTATAAAAATATTATTGTTCATACATTAGTGAAATTTCAAGTGATTATCTCCATCTACATGGATTGAAGAATAATAACATCACATTAGATAATCTAACAATACAAGGATGAGCATATGATTCGAATGGATATATTTTTATATAATATATGGTATTATATATTGAAGAAAGAGTGAATCAAATTTTGAAAGTTCATATGTATCAATGTTATATTATATTAAGGGTTTTGGATCCCATCAAGAGATTATGATTTTAAGGTTGATCATAAGTTATAATTCATTAATAATACTTTTTTTGTATTATGTGATTCAATTTTATCATGATTAATGGTATTTTAAGATACATATATGAAAATAAAAACCTTTTGTTTCGTATATGTTTTAGTGAAAAATAATTTTAGGGGAATTCATTTATATTTTGTGGTCATATGATTTATATTAGTGGTAACCTGTAGTGTTTATCTAATATTCGATTTTGAGGTAATTATACGTTGTTGATAATCAAATAATGAATTAAGCACACTTCATTGCTATCAGAAATATTTCACATTCTATTTTCATTCTGAAATATACCTTAAAAAGGCTGTAAAGTTTTAAAGAGTACACAATTCAATTTTATTTAATCAGGATATAATGTTTACCATAATGGTTTTGTGAAATATTCATCATGTTCATGATAAAGAGTTGAGTTTTACCACTACATATCATCCTCAAACATATGGACAGTCTAATATAAAATATAAACAGTAATTTAATTTAAAAGATATTGTTATGTTGATTTAAAAGGTGTTCAAGATTAAGACCATCGATAAGTTGATTTTTCTTAAAATTATAGATTTTACTTAGTGATTTAGATGGATCTTTATGAATACCTTTATGGAATCAGTTGTAGAACTCCTATGTACTGGAATGAAGTTACATATATAATGATGTTGGGAACTATGCTAGTATGTGAAACAGAAGAGAAGGTTTGATCCATTCATAAACACATAAGGGTGGAAAAAGTATCAAAGAAATGTTATACTGAAATTCCTTAATGTGGTCTCAAATTTTATGTTGCATAGAAGGTGTTTGTATGAAAATTTATATAGAAGGAAGGATAGAAAACTATGCCATAGTTATATTAATCCCTTTAAATTCTTTATCATATAGGATTTGTCTCTTAATTAATGAAGACACCAAACAACGTTTTTTAGGATCATAATTTGTTTTATATATCCCTCCTAATGAACTAAATGTCTGATCTATTAATTTTACTAAACTCACAGTTAATTCTACTAGAGCATGATATTTCTTATATAGAATAATTGTTAGAGATAATGGATGATGAAAAGAAAGCACTATAAAACAAGACTATTCACATTGTTAATGATTTAAAAAGTATCAATTATCTTGAGGATGTTATGAGGGAACATAAGGATGTTATAATGTATAATTATCCTCAATTTTGGTTCCAAAGTGATAAATGTTGAGGGAGTAATTCATTTTAAGTTGGTAGAACATAACACCAACAGGTTTTTTAAATTCTTATTTCCAAATAAATATAATATTTTTCATATTTTAAATTACATGAAACACTATTTTGAGCATATGTTACACACAACATAGAGCTTATCTTATATTACGCATAACACCACGTTTTAAAAAAACATGGCATACCTTTATAATATTATTATTTAATATGATAGTTATAACCTAGCCATTGAAATTATGATTTTTTATTAGATTAAATAAATTATGAAAATATATGTTTAAAACATATAAATGAAATGAATTTTTTAGTGGCCAATTATTAATAAATAAAAATAAAAAACACTTCGAAAATAATGGAATAAAACATAAGAAAACTTTTTTTAAGCAAACTTACACATTTTACTATAATAAATTAAAAAACACATTTGTGAAATAATTTTAATGAAATTTATATGGTATATATTCATTTAAAATATTAAAAATCATTTTATGTGTTTTCTGTACAAGAAATTAAAATAAATCCATTTTTTTTCTTAAAACTACATTTAAAAAAAAGATGTTTTGTCTCCTTTTAAAAGCTTATTTTTTGATAATTTTTTAAAATTTTTATAAAATATAACTGAAAAAATATGTTTTATCAAATAATCCTATGAATGTTATCCTGGGTTCAATTATTGATAATTTTAAGAGAAGACAAATTTTTATAAATAGTGAAAAATACAGCTTTTTATTAAGAATTATCATTCTTTTAAATAATTTAAAATTTTAAAACTGTTTTAATAAGGTTTTAAAATTATATTTAGTTTAAACATATATATATATATATATATATTAATAAAATTTATCTCATTGTAATAAATATTATATTATATTTTTATTTAAAAATATTTTAATCTTTTAAATATTTTCTTCTTGGAAAAACTTTATTGTTGTCCTATTTGAGAGATTAAATTTAAATTTCAATTTTCTACTTTTGTTTATCTAATTTGGAAAATTTAATTACATATTTTTAATTAGAATAATTTATATTTTATTATATTTTCATATTAATATTTTACTGCAATGAATAGTAAAAATAGTAAAAATTAATTTATGTAGTTAAGTGTACAAGGGGTTAAAAATAATGGATACTGGTTAAAATGAATCTAGAAAATTTTTCATAACCCTTTGGATGACCATATATCCCACATACCAACTTGATGGATCTCAAAGGTAAAATTATGGATCCTTTTTCATGTGAAAAATGAGGTTCAATATTTTTCTTATCAAAAATAAAAAGTGCGCCACTCACCTCAATTATAAAAGGAAACCCCTCCCCTCAATTATTTCTACTTCATAATACCAATGGTTTGGATAATATGATAAAAAATAACTTACTTACATCAATCCTATCTCCTAAAATACTTTTTTTTGTTTTTAAATACAACCTATAAATCCATTTGGTGACGATCAAAAGGAGTTGTCCGAAGAAAAGGTAACATCTTTAAAGAGTCATTTTATTTTATTTATTCCGTCAAAAACATCAATCCATATTAAAAAATGAAGATATAATAAATTCAGTATATAAATATAATGAGATATTATTAGTTAATTAATATTCTTAAATACTTCTACTATCCCATCAAATGGTTTATGGAATCAACATTCTGGTGTACAATGGACTATTGTCACCTAAACCAATCCGATTTTTTTACATCACCACCTCTCACCAATGTTTATAATTATTGGTCAGAGTGGATACTCAAGAGGGGGTTGAATTGAGTTTAATTAAAATTTCTGTTAAAAATACTTCTCTTAAAATAACCCAATTTAAAAACAAAGTTAAACTGTAGTGAATCTATACAGAGTGTAAATGTTCAATCAGTTTCTCAAAGATTGATTAGGTCTCAGTTGATTTAATATGAAGATTAAATTAACATTTTAAACTGACTTACTGATTTAAAATAAGTATAAACACTTTCGAATTTAACTATCACAGTAGATTTAAAATTGTTTTGTATTTCAAAGTAATAGCAGTAGAATAATTATATAGTTTACTTATAGACATAAATTAAAATTCACATCAGTGTTCACCAAGAGGTTCAGTCTCAAGCCGAGACTTAGTCCTCACAAATTTATATAAATTTGATCCACACCCAGGATCAGGGTTAACAACAGTTTACAAAACTGTCCATGCCACGCAGGGACCTCTACCACTGTTCTTCATGGGAATCAAAACAATGACCAGGCCACACAAGGACATCTTACACAGTTGTCGTGGGTAAACAAGAGTAAACAATTTTGGTGTGAGGATTTTGATATCCTCCAGTTCAGTACAGGATTCAGTGTGTCTGTAAGATATATAGAGTACACACATAGCTCAAAAATGTAAGTAAAATGATCACTAAAAGAGATTGTAAAGAGTGTAGAAAGCTCTAGTGATTGGAAGAGCAACTCTGGAATCATCAGATTCAGCTGATATGCTTCTAAGTCCATGTTTGGTTTTTCCCTTGAAAAACAGAGTATCGTGATTCACATCCTTCACTTCCAGTGTAGGTGTTCAGCTCAAGTATGTGTAGTCGTTATAGATCTTGAGCTTCTTATTTGAACTTGTGTTCTTGATGTATATCAATTTTCTTCACGTTCTACTTTTCATGTACATGTATGGTATAATTATCTCTGTTTTTGTATCTTCGTATCTGTTGTATATCTGTGTGTATCTTTTTTTTGTATCTTTACTGCAGCTCAATCTTCCTTATATTCCATGAGCTCCAGCATTAAGAATGATTACCTTTCCAGGGGTACGAGGTACGATCCCCTGACATGCCAACAATCAACATTAAATAACATTAATTGCATTAAAACATCAAAAATGACCGTTAGAATAAAATACGAATTTATAGAAATTCAAACAGTTTTCATGACTATCAGTGAGTCATGTGATCAGTGAGACATTTTGAATCTATATTAGATTCAGTAGCATCAGCATCAGTGTCTCATCATCGGTGTTTCAACATCGGTGTCTCAGCATCGGTGTCTCAACATCGGTGTTTCAGCATCGGTGTCTCAGCATCGGTGTATCATTATCGGTGTCACAGCATCAGTGTCTCAGCATCGGTGTTTCAGAATCGGTGTCTCAGCAGCGGTGTTTCATCATCGATGTCTCATGATCATCAGTATCAGTGACACATGATCATAAATATGTCTTTAGATCTTCGGTAGCTATCGGTGTGATTGTTCATCATCGGTGCGACCATTCATCATCGGTGACTCAAGAAAATGACTATCGGTGAGTCAGGATGAGGAATTCTTACAAAGTGTCTGTTCAATCCATAATACATCCAGGTCAACCATAACCATACATTGATCATAGATAAAAAATTTTAGATATGATTTAAACATATTTAGAACATGTTGTACAAGAGATTAAAAGGTAATAAATAAAACTAAGATATGTGATTAGTAATATAACCATTCCACAGAGAGTTCAACAATCTCCCCCTTTTTGATAATCACAAATCAATGGAATAAATGAAGAGAGAATACAATATTTCATTCATTATGCTCCCCCTATAAAAAAGAAGATATGCCAAAAGATAAAACATGGTTAGAATAGCAACCAAAACATATATATAAATGAGGAATTATCCTCTTTCAACACTTCTCCCCCTGTGTATACATGCATCTGATAAATAGCCAGCATGGGCATTCAGGTCACCCATCCAGACATGATGCATCATGAGATGATGCATCCAGAGTTCGCATATGCATGCATGATTCACCTGTTTTCTCTTCGTGATTTCTCTCCCCCTTTGGGATTATCATAAAGAAGAGATTAAAGAAAGATAAGCAAGAAGATTTCATACCAACAAAGGGTACACATATTACAAACAAAAGATAATAGTTATGGAAAACAAAAACCCTATAAAAAAGATAGTAACAACTATTTCTATGGGTGCAAGGGAGCTTTCCCTTTAGCAGTAGGAGTAATTAAAGGTCCCGAAGGTTGTTGGGTAGAAGGGGGAACTGGCCTTATGGAAAATGAAGGTAGGACGACTCGACCTGGACGAACTGTGGGTTCCAAGGTCACCTGATGCAACGAAGGTTGTTCTGAAGGTTGCTTTTGAAAGACTGGTCTAATACTAGAAAGAGATTGAGAAACAGACATCTGGCTAGGAGCAACATCTGATGATTGCAGAGTCTCACCTGTATGAAAAATGGCTTTTTCTTTCACATGAAGGTCGGGTTTGAGCAAGTTGATGATGTCCTAATTGACTTCTCCACCTTACTTCATGGATTTTTCAAAATCATCCTTATTTTGATAAAGTTTTCTAAAGTGGGGGTAAAATATTTTAACTACTGAACTTGATCTTTAAAATCTTGAGTCATTGGAGGGAGTCTCAGATTATTATCCAGTACTTTAAAATGATGATTCAACTCATGATTTGTGTAGATCTTAGAGAAATAATTATCTACTTTCTCATTAATCTCCTTTTGAGCTTTTGTAGCATCATCTGAATACAACTGTACCATTTTATGCACATGATCACTATGAACTTTCATTTTCTTCAATGAATCTAAATCTAAAATATTCCTAAGAGCCACAAGATCTTCTCTAACAACATCTCTTAAGGTATCTAATTCTCGACCAGTGATCTTGGTCACCTTGGCATTGCAAGCCTAATCAATAACTTGAGTAATCTTGGCTTTTAACTTCCTCAAATCTTCTTTCTTCAAATATTCTATCAGATTTCTTAAAACATCCCTCAATACCAGAGATGGTTGTTCTGAACTCATATGACAAAGAAACAAGATTGCTTCCTAACTCCGTAAGTGTTTGATTCAAAGAGGTAACAAGACTACCAATCGATTCACTGGAATTGCACAGGTCTGGTTTGATAAGGTTTTCAACTCTTTGAGCCTAATCATTCATAGCAGCATCAGATAAAGTCAAAAGATTAGGAGAAGGAATATGAAATAACTCACTTTTCACAGTCTCCCAAACAGCTCCAATCAATTCAATCTTGAAATTATCAAAATCTAACTGCGCAACTTCCGGATCAGTTCTACATTGAGATACTGATGGATCTGGTCTGACATCTGTTCTTTGGAAAAACTCTGTAATGAATTGAGCCTTAACAGAATCACTTATGCCTGTAAGATCCACTTCTACACCTTCCGCTTCCTCTGGGTAGTCTAATCCTAGAACAACATGACCTGGATGCTCTTCCCATGCCGCTTTGCATGAAGGGTATATAGGTTTCACAAACTGAGCTTATCTAGAATTTTCAGGAGGGACTTCTTCATCCTCATCACTCACCAACTGTTCTGTCCTCTCAGCTTTAGAAATATGCTCTTGCTCAAGTGGTTGGGGTTGAGGATCATCTTGGATCACATATTGACCTTCTAAATGTCGAGCATCAGCATAATCATCATTACTTTCACTATCACCGCTACTACCATTACCATCAGCATCCCCCTTATCACCATCACCAACTTCATCATCATCATTAACTGATCTCTCATTAGAATTGTCTGTACTTCCAGATTCATACTCCTCAGAAGTTGATTCAGTAGTCTCGCCTTCTTCTTCATCATCTAAAAGCGGTTCAATTTCTGGTAAATTGATAGGAGGACTTGTTGAACCAAATTCCATCATTCTTCTCTTTAGGATAACAGTATCAGGATCACTCCATTCATCAGGAGATGATTCATCCTCTTCTTCAAAATTTAGATTCTCATCAGCCTCTTCTTATTCTGTTCCTTTCTTACTGGATTCACAAGTTTCTTTAGGAGCATCCACTTCCTCTTCTTCATCCTAATAGATCACTTCCACACCAGGATTTAAGCTTTGATCTCTTACATCCCTTGGTCTCCTTGGATGATCAGTAGGATTGAAAGACTCATATAACTTTTCTTCATCAGCAACCCATGATTTCTTCCATGGGTTCCAATTTATTTTCATTCTCCTACAAATAAATTTATTGAAACAAAAGCTAACTGTTGAGATACACTCATCTCCATCATCCACACAGCCTAAGAATTTCAGCATGGAAGAAATTTGTTTAGAATAAAATAGTGCGGTAACTTTCATTGAAGGTTTTAACATCTCAACAATATGCTCGGAAAAATATCTACATAGATTTAGCTTTTCACCATTCAGCAAAATAAATGGCTGAAAAACATCTTGATACTTTAATGCAGCAAAATCACATTTTCTCGTACATACCTGATGTTCAATAAATTTGAACAGCATTCGGTTCTCACCATCCAACGCAGCATCAATTATCCTTCACGATTGAGAATTCCCAGTAAAAAATTCTAGGGCTAACTCATAAGAAAAGTAATCAGTTGTGGGAGGAATATTACAAGAATAGTCCTCGTATCTCCCATTGTGAGGTACTCCTAGACATTCAGCCCTTTGTTTTGATGAAAACGTAATCTTTTTTCCATTTACTATAAAAGAAAATCTCGCAGCCTCTACTCAGTCCAAATCTATATCCAGGTTCAAATAGAACCCATTCACTAGATTTGGGTAAAAGAATTTATCATTATTACAGAACCACTCCTTCCAACCTTGAGTTTCCAAAACTTTCAAAAGAACGGACTTGCTAGATAAAACCCATTTTGAACAAATTTCATTTTCAGCTATAAATTCTTGTTTTTCTAGCTCTGGGTTCACAGAACTCTACGTCGTACTGATCGAATCACCTTCATCACGCTTGATAGGTGAAGTTTCTTCAAATTCCTTGTTTTTTCTCTTTTTCTTGGCTATTTTGAGGTTTTGAGACAATCGAGAGGCTTGGAAAGATTCAAAAGGCTCGGGTTTACAGGGAAGAGAGGAGAGAGTTCGGCGGGAAATGGAAGGTCAACAGTCTTTAGAGAATGGAATATCCATGAGTAATTATTTGTATCATTTAGTGTTATTGATAATAAAATATCGATTAAGTAAAACAACGTAGTTTTAAAACACAAAAAAAAATAGTACGACCCAATCGGTAGCACTAGTCAACATGATAGATCGGTTTGACAGATCAGATTGACAGATCGGTTTGGCAGATCAGTTTGACAGATTGGTTTCACAGATCAATCATACCTAACTCTCGTTTAATCGAGTTTAATCTTTCACAATTTAAGGGCTTGGTGAAAATATCATCTAATTGATGTTTAGTACCTATAAACTCAAGAGTGATATCACCTTTTTGGTAGTGATCTCTCAAAAAGTGATGTCTGACATCAATGTGTTTGGTTCTAGAGTGAGACACATGGTTCTTTGAAATGTTAATTGCACTAGTGTTATCACAGTTAATTAAAATATGCTTATAATCATATCCATAGTCCAAAAGAGTGTGTTTCATCCACAGAATTTGTGCACAACAACTACCAGCAGCAATGTATTCTGCTTCAGCAGTAGATAATTCAACCGAGTTCTGTTTCTTACTACACCAAGATACTAAGGATTGACCCAATAAATGAAAAGTTCCAGATGTGATCTTCCTATGTAACTTGCAACCAGCAAAGTCCGCATCTGAATAACTAATTAGCTCAAAAGATTGTCTTTTTGGATAAAACAAGCCTAAGTTTATAGTGTCTTTAAGATAATTAAATATTCTTTCAACTATAAGTAAATGAAATTATTTCGGGTCAGCTTGAAATCATGCACACATACACACACTAAACATAATATCTGGTCAACTAGCTGTAAGGTAAAGTAAGCTTCCAATCATACCTCTGTAAATGGTTTGATCCACTAGTTTCCCAGCTTCATCTGCATCCAATTTGCAGATTCTACTCATAGGAATATCACTTTCCTTAATACTATCCAAACCAAAACGTTTTAGAATATCCTTTTTGTATTTACTTTGAGTCAAAATAATACCATTTTCATTTTGAAAAACATGATATCCAAGAAAATATTTAAGTCCTCCCATTAAACTAATTTAAAATTCATTTTTCATACTCATTGAAAATTCAGTACATAAAGAAGGTTTAGAAGATCCAAAAATAATATCATCAATATAGATTTGAACTATTAAAGCATCTTTAGAAATTATTTTAATAAAAAGAGTTGGATCAGCAATACGTTTAGTAATTTTTTTTGAAATAAGAACATTACTAAGTCTATCATACCAATCTCTTGGAGCATGTTTTAAGCCATATAATGCTTTATAAAGTTTAAAAACTTGATTTGGAATATGAGGATTAATAAATCCAGGTGGTTGTTCAACAGAAACATCTTCAACAATAAAACCATTTAGAAAAGAACTTTTGACATCCATTTGATATAACTTGAAATACAGATGAGCAGCATATGAAAGTAAGATCCTAATGGCTTCTAATATAGATACAGGTGAAAAGGTTTCTTCATAGTTTATACCTTCTTCTTGACTATATCCTTGTGAAACTAGTCTATCTTTGTTTCTAACCATGTTTCCAGACTCATCAACTTTGTTTCTAAACACCAATTTTGTGCCCATTGTTATAGTGTCCATAGGTCTGTCAACTAATTCCCAGACTTTGTTTCTTTCAAATTGATTTAACTCTTATGGCATATCCATTACCCAAAATACATCATTGATAGAATCATTGAAATTTTTAGGTTCTTGCTGTGAAAGAAAGGCTTGATGTTCAACTTGGTTTCTTAGAGATGCTCTAGTCTGTGTCCCTCTATCAATATTACCAACAACAGCATCTAAAAGATGATTCTTTAGATTTCTGGTTGATCTAGTAAAGGAAGGACTAGAAATTTCAGGTTCTTATCTGGGTTCGAGTTCATTAGGTATAGATTCTGGAATAAATCCTGAACTGGTTGTCTTTATAGCAGGTTATTTAGATTTGTCAATAAGGTCCAGAACAGATAAATCTTTTTCAAGATTTTCAATAGAGGTTTTAAGTTCATGTGGATCAGTTTCATCAAACATGATGTGAACAGATTTTTCTACACATTTGGTTCTCTTATTAAAGACTCTATAGGCTTTTCTAGATAAATAATAACCAAGAAAAATTCCTTCATTACTATTAGAAGCAAACTTGACCAGATTATCCTTTGTATTAAGAATAAAAACTTTGCAGCCAAAGACTCTAATGTAACTAACTTTAGGTTTTCTGTTATTCCACAACTCGTATGGGGTCTTCATAAAAACTAGTCTAAATAAGACTCTATTAATGATATAACAAGTTGTATTGACTGCTTCATCACAAAAGTAAATAGACATGTCATATTCATTAATCATAGTCCTTGCATTTTCTTGAAGGGTTCTATTTCTTCTTTCTACTACACCATTCTACTGAGGAGTCCTAGGAGAAGAAAAGTTATGACTATAGCTATTGTGCGTGTAGTAGGATTCAAACTCATGATTCTCAAACTCACGACCATGAACACATCCTAGGGTTTTAATCTTAAGTCCACTAAGGTTTTCTACAAACATAGAGTATTTAATGAAATAAGAACAAGATTCACTTTTGTGAGCTAAGAAGTATACACACGTATATCTAGAAAAGCCATCTACCAGGACATAGATATAGTGCTTCCCATTTAATCTAGAAACTCTAGACGGTCCAAACAAATCCATGTAAACCAACTCGATAGGTTGAGAAGTAGAAACTTATTTCATTGATTTAAAATAAACCTTATGTTGCTTTCCCTTCTGACAGGGATTAAAAACTTTGTCAATTAGGAATTCAAGTTTAGGTAGGTCTCTAACCAATTTTTTCCTAGTTAGTTTTCTAAGTGAATAGATGTTGTAGTGTCCTAATCTTATGTGCCAAAGCCAAGACTCTTTATGAAAAGAATTTAGACAAGTAACATTTTTCTTAGATAAAGAATTTAAATCAACTACATATACATTTTCATTTATTAAAGCAGAAAAGACTAAAACATTTTTAGAATTAAAAACATTAAAAAAAATCATTTTCAAATTTGACATTAAAACCATCATCACGCAATTGAGAAATACTTAACATATTATATTTCTGTCCATCAACAAATAAAACATTAGAAATTAAAACTGAATCAGTGTTTCCAATTTGGCCTAGGCCGATGATTTTTCCTTTAGAATTATCACAAAAGGTGACATGGCCTCCATCAATCTTTATTAGACATCTAAAGCGTGAGTAATCTCCAGACATGTTTCTCGAACATCCACATTCCAAGTACCATACCTTCTTGTGAGGACTCTTCAAACAGGTTTCCTATAAAGCAGATTTAGATTAGAAATGATTTTGTTACCCATGTCTTCTTGGGTCGAGACAGGTTAGCAATAAAAGATTTTGGTACCCACATTTGTCTTATGGGTTTCATACAATTTATAGAATCAAATTTTTTTGAACGATAACCTTTATTTGATCTATAACTACGTGAATTACTAGTTGAAGCATATGAATGTACAGAACTAGAACTAGCAATATTCTGTTTAGATTTAGGAATAAATCTATTCTTAGTAATCTGTCTCTGTCCAGGTTTGTGGCCTATTCCAGTAGTGTATTTGGGAGCTACTTTCCTTCCTAGCATTTGAGTTAGTGTATCCTTTCCATTTGTAATCTTCTCTATGTCTTTTCTAAGTTGCACATTTGGCATTTTCAGTTTTGTATTTTCCTTTAACAGTTGAGCATTTTTCTCTTTTTCAATAGTAAGTTCGGTTTTAACAGTAGTAGTGAGAGCATGTTGTTTCTTCAAATATTTGTATTTATCTATATGTTCATTTCATGTCTCTTCCAGCATATTACAATATTCAAGTAATTCTTCACTAGTCATGATTTCAGAATCAAAATCATATTCTGCATCATCTCCAGAATAATAAGAATTTAAAACAGGAGTATCTAAGGTTACCTCGGATGTGTTGGTCATGAATCAAATGTTGGCATGATTCTTCTTAGAATCAAACATTTCATATTCACTTGTACTATCTTCAAATTCACTCCAAGTATCCTTCATAGATTTCTTGTACTTACTATCATTGTAATAATATATCTTCTTGAATTTTAACTTTGGGCAGTCTGCATTAATGTGTCCTTTTCTTTTGCACTCATAGCAAACAAATTCATCATTTCTATCTAGATTTTTCCAGTCCTTCTTCAAATGTCCCTTATTGTCACACTTTCCTTTTAAATTTGATTTTCTGAAAATTTTCTTCTTCCTATAAAATTTCTTAAACCTCCTGGCTATCTGAGCTATTTCAGCATCACTATCTGAATCAGGATCTTCACTGGTTGAACTCTCAGTAGGTATTTTCATTTTCTCAACGTATTTGCTCTTTGAAGTAGTAGTATTAAAAGCCACATATTTTCTCTTAGGTTCATCATCTTCCTCTTTATTTACCTTGAGTTTTCCTCATACATCATGAGCTTACCAATATGTTTTTTGAAAGGAAGAGCTCCAATGTCACATGATTCTCTGATTGAAACGGATGTGCCTCTCCTTCAGTCTGGTAAACATCTCAAGATTCTCATAATTTATTCCTTTACTGGAACAACCTTTCCGAGTGAATTCATTGTATTGACTATCTCATTAAACCTAAGATACATAATAGAAATAGGTTCAGCAGTCTTCATTTTAAAATTATCATGTTTAATTGTATAAGTATTCAATCTCATTTCTTTAACATTGGTTTTTCCTTCATGAGAAACACCCAAAGTATCCCAAATTTCAAAAGTAGTTTTACAAGAAAAAATTCGTTTAAACCCCTCATCTCCTAAAGCACAGTACATGACATTCATGGATTTACAGTTATTATTGTATGCAGTAATTGTAGGTTCATCCCAAGTTATTCTTTCAGTTTCTGGAATTTTATATTTAGATTTTATAGCATTCCAAATATCAAAACCCATACTCTCAAAATGAATTTTCATTTTAAGTTTCCACTGAGCATAGTTTATACCATTGAATAAAGTTGGCCTATTAGTAGCATCACCCTCTAGTCTATTGTCCATAGCAAGATTTTAGAAAGATAATTTCAAGAGATAAAATTTAGAACTAACATAAATTTTAGATCTTTAAATATGCAACTAAAATCACAGTTGAAAAATAGAGTGTTTCAAAAATATTTAAACAAAAATAAATTTTGATACCAAATGTTGGTCGGAGTGGATACTCAAGAGGGGGGTGAATTGAGTTCCCATTAAAATTTATGTTAAAAATATTTCTCATAAAATCCCCCAATTTAAAAACAAAGTTAAACTGTAGTGAATCTATACAGAGTGTAAATGTTCAATCAGTTTCTCAAAGATTTATTAGGTCTCAATTGACTTAATATGAAGATTAAATTAACTTTATAAACTGACTTGCTAATTTAAAATAAATATAAACACTTGCGAATTTAACTATCAAAGTATCTTTAAAATAGTTTTGTATTTAAATATAATAACACTGGAATTTTTATATAGTTTACTTATAGATGTAAAATAAAATGCACAGCAGAGTTAACCAAGAGGTTCAGTCTCAAGCCAAGACTCAGTCCTCTCATGTTTATATAAATTTTATCCACACCCAGGATCGTGGTTAACAATAGTTTAAAAAACTGTCCAGGCCACGCAGGGAACTCTACCACTGTTCTTCGTGGGAATCAAAACAAAGACTAGGCCACACAAGGACATCTTCCATAGTTGTCGTGGGTAAACAAGAGTAAAAATTGTTGTTTGAGGATTTTGATATCCTCCAGTTCAGCACAAGAGTCAGTGTGTGTAAGATATATAGAGTACACACACAACTAAAAAATTTAAGTAATATAATCACTAAAAGAAAATGTATCAGAGTGTAGAATGTTGTAGTGATTGGCAGTGCAGCTCTGGACTCGTCGGATTCAGCAGAAATTCTTCTAAGTCCTTCTTTGGTATTTCCCTTGAAAAACAGAGTATCGTGATTCACTTCCTTCACTTATAGTGTAGGTGTTTATCTCATGTATGTGTAGTATTTATAGCTATTAAGATTCTTCTTTTAACTTGTGTTCTTGATGTATATCAATGTTATCTAAGTTCTTCTTTTCAAGTACGTGTATGGAAGAATTCTCTCTCTTTTTGTATCTTCGTATATGTTGTATATCTGTGTGTATCTTTTTTTTGTATCCTTACTACAACTCGATCTTCATTTTATTCCATGAGCTCCAGCAGTAGTAATGATTACCCTTTCATCGGTATGAGGTATGGTCCCCTGACATGCCAACAATAACCATTAAATAACATTAATTGCAATAAAAACATCAAAAATGACCGTTAGAATTAAATACGAATTTATAGAAATTTAAATAGTTTTCATGACTATCAGTGAGTCATGTGATCCTTGAGACATTTTGAATCAATATTTTTTTCGGTAGAATCATCATCGGTGTCTCCGCATCGGTGTCTCAGCATCAGTGTCTCAGCATCGGTGTCTCAACATCGGTGTTTCAGCATCGATGTCTCAGCATCGATGTCTCAGCATCGGTGTTTGAGCATCACTGTCTCAGCATCGGTGTTTAAGCATCGGTGTCTCAGCATTGGTGTTTCATCATCAGTGTCTCATGATCTTCGGAATCAGTGACACACGATCGTCGGTATCTCTTTAGATCATCGGTATCTATCGGTGCGACCGTTCATCATCGGTGACTCAGGAAATTGACAATCGGTGAGTCAAGATGAGGAATTGTTACAAATTGTAAGTTCAATCCAGAATACTTCCAGGTCAACCATAACCATACATTGATCATAGATAAACAATTTTAGATATGATTTAAACATATTTAGAACAAGTTGAACAAGAGATTAAAATTAAATAAATAAAACTAGGATATGTGATTATTAAAATAACCATTCCACAGAGAGTTCAACAATAATGATGTATTGAATGATTGTATATGTTATTTTTGATATTATAATTCCTTTATATTTATATCACATATACCTTTTGACTTTCTTTATTATGGTAATACGATAACGACGCTCGTTTGTACGGTGGACTAGAACCACACAAAGGGATTTCATTCATTCATGCATTACATGGAAGGTAATAAGGATTTGTTTAATGAAAATATGTTATATATATTAAATAAAAATAAATCTATAATGACAATATATTATGTACCCTTCTTTAATTTTATCCGTTGAGAAAATGGAAACACCATTCATGTGTATGTACGGCCTACCATCGTCATGAATGGTGTGTTTAATTTATATATCCATCTTTTATGAATTAATATAAATAAATATATACAGACTATTAACTAAATTTCGTTCATGGTAATAATTCTATATATTTTGGAACCATAATCAATGTGTGAGGTCCAAAAATAAATTATCAAAACATACACGAAATACAAAGTGGTTATAACCCGAAATGAGATTATAACAATGAATTATTAATAAATAGGTAATAATAAATTCAGAAGTAATTAAAATACATTATTATATATAAAATTATGGTTCTAATATATATATATATATATAAAATAATAAAATGATTATATTTATTTTACATTTTCCTCTAACTTTTACTATTGAATTCGATGTTTAAGGTAAGGGATTTCAGTCTCACTTTTATTTTCTGTCTATCAGAGGCCATATTCACTACTTGAATCTTTTATGTTGTGTATAATGTGACCATGAATTTATATTATGATTATTATCCTAAATAATATTTTTATTTAAATACCCACTTTATGATAACCCTTTGATAGTGTTTAAGGTTCCAATGTTACCAAAGAGGTAAGGGTGTTTTGTCCCCATTTTTCTTGTTTGGGACATAAATTATACTACAGACATGGTTTCTTTTATTACATTTATATAAAAAACCCATTGATATGTTATATTATGAATTTATTTATTTTCATGATATGAAATACTTCATTTTTTGTTCTTATTTAATGGGTCATGTGATTTTAAAGATACCAAACTGGTAAAGGGTTGATTTACAATCTCATTTTTTATCATGATTGTTTATGTTTATGATTATTATGATGAAATATTTAGAAAGAAATTAGTTTTATAATAATTTATGTTTAAATTTTTTTTCTTCAAAGTGAAAATAATATTTTCCTCATGAAATGTTCTCTGTGATATTTGATGTTACTTATTATTTATTCGGGATATAGTTCAAGTATACAATTCTAATTTATTCAATGAAAGGTTACTTTTTGGGATAAAATTATTTTTATGAAAATTGATTATTTTCCATTGGTTTTTATATAATTAAATGATGAAATGATTATAAAACTCATTCCTTATCAATGGGATAATATATGATGAAAATTTTAAGAATCCCATTTCTTTTCTTGTTTTCAAATATGATGAATCTTTAATGTAAACCATATCTCCTCACGTGTTCTAAAATGGTGAATGTTTTTTGATATTATCAAAAAAATTTGTAATATTTCAACAATGAGATGAGTAAGACATATATCTACCTCTAATTAATTGGGTAAATATGTATAAATGATGATTAAATATCATATGAATAAACCTAATTACATATTTAAAATGTTATTTGTGAACTCGATTTTATGTTCGCAATGTGATGTGTGAGCCTAATTAAATGTTATAAATGTTACCTTTGAACCTCGATTTCATAAACATAATGTTATGCACATACCAGGTTGTATATCCACAAGTTTATGTAAAGGCCTGATTTCATGTCATTAATTAAATGGGTGAACTTTTGTTTATTTGGACATGTTCGCAATGTTATAAAATTATTTGTATACTGCAATTATATTTCATATGCCAATTTGTTGTTCTCATGGATCATATTATTTGATTAAATTATGTTTCATTTCTTATAAACTACCATGATTTATTCCAGGACACATATTTTTGATCTATGATATAGAGGGTATAGTTTTCAAATGTTATTCTCATTTTCTCATACCATTATCCTCATGATTTGTTTATATCTCCCTTATTTACACTTACTGAGCATCACAGTTCACCATTTCTTATGATTCATTTCTTCAGGTAATTATAATAGTATTATGTATGAATTGTCTAAGAATGGTTCTAGTTATGATGAAATTATTTGGAGATAACATATCTCACTTAGGGACCCATTTTTTCGTATTTATTTCCAAAGGAACTAGACATAAAAAATCAATCATGGATAATAATGTTATTTAATGAATATTCATCTATTAGGATTTAATATTTATGTATGATAAGATTGAGACATTACATTTATATCATGATATTAGTTGATAAATTTTTTAAAATTGATAAAATAAGTACCTATATATTTCAAAACCATATATGTTTTATTGTAATATATATATAATAATAATTACTATTAGTTTTTACAATTATAAACTAGGGCTGTAAATTATTATTATGATGTATTGTAATGATAATAAAATATTATGAGTGCATAAGTAATTTTTTCAATGGCTTCAAAAATTTATCATTATATTAAAATTTTTATATTTGAAAGCACATAATGATTTAAAATAAAAACTAAAATTTTCAAATCTTGGGAATTGTTAAAAAAAAATTGATTTCATTTATATAATCTACATGTTGAAAATTAGTTAGTGTGAGTTTTTTGAATTATTCTAAAAAAGAGGATTTTTTTTAAATTGTGAAATATGGTTACATACATTATTTTACATTATAAGTTAAATAGAAAATTTATTTCATAATGGATGATGTAATTTTCCATTAGTTTGAACTCACATACATCATATACTGTATCTAAGCATAATAATAAACATTATTGGTAGTTTTTATCCATAATAATAAACTAAAGGACATAATATTCAAAAAACACCACTCTCCTCCCCTTATAAATACCTCCCTTTCCTATAACATATTATATGATTTTTATCATTAAAAATATCATCCAAATTATCTTCTTAAGCATATACCCAGTATCATTTGGTTTTTGGGATTACCAAAATACCAATTCCAAAATGCATAAAGTTTTTTTCAAGGAGATGACATTTTAAAGGCTATATTTTCAAGCTACATCTTTTAAATTATTGTCGTCTTCTATAATCATATATCATAAATCATTAATCAAGGAATAATAAATCTAGTATGAGATGTAGATTCTGAAATTTTATAGTGTTAGTGGAAAATCTACCATGAATCCTCTTATCTTTTTTTTGTTATTCTAAAAATAAAACCATTGTCCCTATTATGTCGATTTACCACCACCATGGATGATGATTTTACATTTTCAATTATTCCACTCATGAAAGGGTAAAATTAACTTATAATATTTAAAAATTAATTATATATGTATCTTATATATTTTCTCACATTCTCAAATGAATATATGGACATAATATTAAATAAAACTAAATTGATTCATGATGGTCAATAAAACTAAAAATAGTAATCTAACCATGTAAAATTAATTATTTTAAAAAAAAATTAATCCATGTATCAAAAAAATTATGGATATTTTAATGCATTTAAATTTTAAAATTAAATTAATGTCATTTCTGTTCACATATTTTTTTTTATTATCATCAATGATTCCATTTTTATTAAAAGAGGTAATGACACAAGAAAGGGGGAAACAAAAAAGAGAAAATAAAGATGGGAGACTTGATCTAGGGAGGCCTAAAGTAATGAAAGTTGAGGGATTCCCCTCATATAAAAGATTGGACCTCAGTTCTAATGAAAGAAATTTTGAGCGAGCTGGTGACTTCCAGGATTTGGAGAGATTGAGAGGCTTAATGTTCATATATTAAAATCCATGCATTCCAAGTATGAGAATCCATAATATCATCGGTAAGGAGTTCTATGAATTTCATTATGATATAAGCTATTGACCACGGGGTTCGGTCTTTACCTTGAAGGGAGTTTTAAATGATCTTGTAATCGATCTCCACATGAGATGACTTGATATTGTTCTGTATGCGCTTTATGATTCCAGATAGTAATGCTTTGGCCTCAGCCTGAATTCTAGTGCCATACCTATAGCGGCCTTTAAAACCCATGACCACACTCCCCCTCTGGTCACGTAAAACCCCTCCTCCCAATGAAATGCCTTATTTTCAAGAGTTGTATTTATTGATATTGAAGCCAGCATTTGGGGGAATCCATCGCACCTAATGACCTTGTGAGCGAGGGAAGTGACCCACTATGTTATCAACCCAAAGCAACCTCAGAAAAGTCTCTTCCTCCCAGCTTTTTAAAAAAGGATCCAGGTCCACCATTATGCTTCGGATCCTTGCGATGATTACACCCCCTGAAGAAGATATCCCCTCATACCTCACTCAGTTCGTTTCTTTCCAGAGACACCAGCAGCTGACATTGAGAATAACGACACGTGCCCTTCTTTCTGTGCCTTTTCTTTCCTTCCTCTACAACCATCTCTCCAGGAAGGGTTCATCAAGATGAGCTACGGAAGAGTACATAGTGAACATTCCAGAGAATCTCCACACCGCTTGAGCCCAGTATCGCACAAAGAATATGTGTTTGGAATCTTCCTCACGCTTACTACTACAACATTGGTAGTAGGATGCGAAGCTTGCCCCCAGTTTTTTTGATAATATTGTCTAACGTAATGTCATGTTTTAAGATTATCCAAATGAGACAGAAATATTTATAAGGAATATTTTTACACCACACCTCCTCACTCCATCTTGCGCCTTGATAATGGTTGAAAGTAATACATGGTAATCCTTTGTATCAAAGCTACCCATTTCCGAGGGATTAAAAATGCATTTATCTAGTTCTGAATTGATGATAATATTATTGTACTACTCTTTTTTCTTCTTATCCAAGGCCATCAAAATATGGTCAGGATACTTACTTTCTTCCTTGAATATAATAGTGGGAGCAGGGAAACCCAAATACCCTATTGCATTCTCATCCCATTGATCGAACTAGAAGTAAATGATCCCTTGCCATATGATCCATTGAGAGTGTTAGAGATATGCCCGGATGATGGATCAAATTGATGACCACAGAGGAGAACCAGTCACGTACTGGGTGCCCGTGTTTCCTCCTCTGTTACAGTGCATGTTCTTTCCCCATAAGGATCGTCCCTCAATCATTTCACATAGAATTTTATCATGCATGCATTGAATGGTGGTCATGAGGCTCTTAACATTTATACCTCCCTCCTTGATCGGACATTCCATTCTCCCCAAATACCCAATGTCTTTTTCACTCTGAAGTATCATCCCATTCAAAACCAAATTTGATTTTGTCGATAGTTCTGATAACCCCTTTAGGAACGTTGGTGGACAGCATTTCATGCACAGGGATGGAAGAGAAAACACTATTGAACAAAGAAATACAACCCCCGAAGGATAAGAAATAATTATTCCAATTGAGCACATGGCTCGCTATCCTACTAACCACATGATCAAAATACTTTATCCCCATTTTTCCTAGAGATATAGGAGTCACAAATTATTCCATAGGGAACTGGCCTCTCTACATGCCCAACATTCTTCTCAAATGCGACGATCTCCTGGACTTGCAGTGGTTATATATGTAGAGCATGATTTTGTAATTGTTAACTTCCTGGCCACTCTAGTATCAGTATTCAACAATGATTCTGTTAATACCTTGAATGGATCTCCTGCCTACATTAACCAAGATAATTGAATCATCAGCAATCATGAGAAGTGAAACCAGGGGCATGATCTATTTTCTTCAAAATGGAAGCATGTCTCTGCTATGAATCCCTTCTTTTATCATTATTCTTAATGTATCCTACATTAGGACGAAAATACTTGGATATAGAGGGTCTCTTTGATTATTAACTCTCGTTTCCTTAAAAAATCCCTAGGATCTACCCATGAATGAAACAACGAGCCATGGAGTGAAAATGCATCTAAATAAAATATCACATGCCCATGCCGAGAAGCCCATGTGTTTCATCACCCTGTTAATAAAACCCCATTCTAGTCTATCATAAACCTTTATCATATCCAAGTTTATAATGATATTATACATGTGAGTTCTGGTGTTGATGTCCCTGGTCATCTCTTGCGATAATTCCATGGCACCTTGGATCGATCGACCTTCCATGAACCCGTACTGTTCAAGGGAAATGAACAGATGAAGAAAGACATATATCCTTGAGTTGATAATACTCACCAAAATCTTATATGGATAGTTGCATAGGCTGATGGGACAAAAATGGGCTAGGGAAGATGGTTCTTTTATTTTTGGAAGCAGAACTAGGGTTTTTCCACATGCCACCCAGGGCAGTCTTCCACCTTGGAAGAAGTCTTGGACCGACCTTGTAATTCCCCCTTCAATGGTTTCCCATGATCCCCAGTAGAAGGAACCTGAAATCTTTTCTAAAATTGGAGAACTGTCTAGGTTAAGCTTCATCATGGAATCAAATATTTCCTCCTCCTATGGCTAGAAAACCCAGAATTTGTAGAACTGAGCAGACAAGATATTCAACGGTTCTCCTAAGTAACCCTCACTCCCCACCAGGTAACCTCCAAGAATTGTTGTGTTAGGCCCTGCCAACTGATCTCTAAAACATGTGTGCATCATCCCTCCCACCACATCTATTTTATCAGAGAAGAATACATCTACCAGCATTATATTGGGAATGGTGTTCCTTCTCTTCTCCTTAATACAAGCATAGAAGAATGTATTGTTTTTATCACCCTCACTAACACATTTGATCTTAGAAGCTTCTATTTCCCTTCTCTCCTAGGCCAGGAGCATAGTGGCCAAATCAATTTTCTTTAACATGAGATCATAAAAAATTGACTCTTCCAACTTCTCCTACAGACTAATTTCTAGCCGCTCTAATACCTGCTTCATGTCTTCTAAAGACTCATCAGCTAGAGCCAGATTCCTTTCCCACCAGCGGAGTCACTATTTCATCCTTTTTAACTTGTTGTTCATATCCACCCAAGTGTTACCACAAAATAGTTCTTCCCACGACACCGTAACCATCTCCTTATTCACATGATCCTTATTCCATTGGCTACAGAATCTGAAGCTATCAAAGTTGGTTTGCGCTTGATATTGAGAGAGTAGCATCGGAGAGTGGTCTGACACACCTCGCACCAGATGTTTCACCTATGAACTGGGTAACATGGAGATAGAGTGAAAGTTGTCAAGGCTATGATCCAAAAGGATCCAGAATCGACTATTACTATGTTGGTTGTTACACTAAGTGAACTTGTTTCTTGAGTAACCCTTGTCTATTAAGCCTTTTCCTGTGATAAATTCGACAATGTCTAGACTATCCTTCCCTTGGAAGGTTCTACACCCTTTCTTCTTCTATGGATCTTCTACAACATTGATGTCTCCCACAAAAATCCATGGTAAATCCCCTGGGTTGATGGTTGAGAGCACTTTCCGTAACCTCTTCCTCCTTTGTACATTAGAACTGCCATAGATGACAGACAATAGAAGAATCCTCGCGTCACTAGTGATTTTCATGGTGATGAATTGCTCTCCCTCCTGAACCAGGTCTGTGGAAATACCATTTCTATGAAGTTATTCATTATTATCCTACTAAAGAATTCCATTATTTTTTCTAATTTCTATCTGTTTTCGAGGATAGACACCAACTGAACCTTGTTCTTTTTTACTTTTGAGAATATGGAGTTTGTTTTAACCTGTGCTCCTAAAGCATAGGAATTCCAAATCACCATTCGTACCATTGTAACACTAACAAACTATCTTTGGCCCCAAGAAATATAGTCATTGTGTGAAGGGAAGGAGAGCAACCCGGAAGTTGTTGAAGCTTCGTCCAAGATCTAGTGAGAATCCCCAAACTAGAATCTGATGTCCCTAGGATATTTTGAAGGGGGGAATAAAAAGCTTATCAGATCGACCCATGCTAGCTCTCGGCGGCATCTTAAACAAGAACACATGCTCCTCTATTATACTGCCATCCTTTGAGAACATCGATATAGATTGAGGTCTGCTGTATCCTTCCTTGGACCGAGCTTACTCCTACACTGAATGAGAGAAGGACCACTTGATACTACTATCCTTAAAAAAAATGCCCTTCAAAAATGGCCACAAACAACCTTGAGGATACGAGAGATAGAAAAAATGACCCATTGGGTGCGAAAAAGACATTATGAACCTCTCCATAAGAGACCCATCCGACATCCACTCAAAGTGCTCACAAAAGCTCCCCAAGTTTTCAAGGACCACTATATTGTATATTTGCTTATCGGTAGGCACTAACTCTTTGCATGATTGAATATCTGTTGCCATGGGAGGAAACAAGGTATCCTCTTTGAGTGACGAAGCCTGAACTGAACCACCTTCGACACTGGAGAAGTCCAAAACTACCATTGATACAACTTCCGGAGGAGAAGGAGGAACTCATGAAGGTGCATCTTAATATTTTATGACCATGATTCCTGGTGACTATTCATGAAATTGTGAAAAGGATGACCTCAGAGTATGCAGGAAGATCAATACCTAGGAAAAGCAGGGAAGATCATATCTTGAGACCTCTCGAACGATCCTTGATCTATTGGAGAAATATTTTATGAAATGGGCATCTAAAGATCCAGATCGACGCAAATACGGGCCTCCAAAGTCTCCTCACCTACTCGAGTTCGGCCATCCATGAAAAGGAATCCTCCCAACGAATCTATTATTTCCTGGAGGAAATAAACATTCTGTAAAGGCAGTGAAAGGCCGAGTAAGCATTTCCAATGAATGTGTGAGGACTCTCATTCCCTTTATGCACCTCCATGGATCAGCGGGTCTGGTTGATGTGACACCGCCCCAAAGAGTGTGGAACTTTGTACCAAGATTTCATTATGTCAGCCTCTGATGCCATAACCAAAAAAACAATGGAGATGTAAAACAGAGATGCGAGCCGAAGTAGACATCCCCATGATGCCACACAATGATTGGAGGCCAAGGGAGATGGAAGAGCAGATAGAAAAAAATCCACCAGAGTCCATTTCAACCTAGAGACAACATTATCTAGCACCTAATCAGGATAAAACCCTGAAATCCGTGAATTGTCACAAGATACCTGAGGGAATATTGGATGAGCCACCGGGAAGCAAGGTGACTAAGAACCTCTTGCCGAGACACACAGAGCATCCTTAAAGTACTGAGCCTTGTCATTCACCATCGGAAGAAGACTAGGGGACTCCCACTCCAGCAGAGGACCTTTGGCTGGTAGATCAAATCCTGGAACTGGAATAATAAGAACTAGAATCTCTCCCACTGGACGAGATGACGGGGTCCTAGCAGTCGGGAAATTTTGAAAAACCTCCTGGCACGTGAGGTGCGTTCTCTGGTGCTACAGATTTATCCATTCTCTTATCTATTAAGAATAATAAATAGTAATACATCTTCTCTAGTTTTTGTATCATTTTAAAAGAATCTCCATTATTATGATCAAGTGATCTGTCCCTGGATCCTTGAAACAAATACCCTTATAACAGTGAAATCAAAAATTATATCTCATTGAATTGGTTGAAAATGAAAAATATATAATTATTGTAAATTAAATAATTATAATAAATTAAATAATTATAAAAGGGTTATTAATTAATTAATTATTTTATATTAGTTATCTAGGATTTTATGTTTAATTGGATAATAATTCAGGAAAATATGGTAAGGGATATTTTTAAATGACCTTGAATGCTTTGGTTTACAATTTATCTATCATTACATAAATTTCTCTCTTTATTTTTCTTATTTAAATAATATATATTCTAATATATATTTTCGTGAAATATTTAAATAGTTTAATTTACCTTTTTTTGGAGAGTATATTCAATTTAAAAGTTCCCTTCTCAATTCAATTAGTTAAGAATACTTGATTAAAGGGAACTCTTCTGTCCATTAAACCATTTCAAGTACCACTCTATAAAATGTTATAAGCCATCCTCCATTTCTAAAATTAACTATTTGAATATGGGAAACATGTTTTAGTTTATTTATGGTTTTATGTAAATTAATATTCTCTCACCCCTTTTAATGAAAATTTTCTATTTTCCTTTAAACCCTACCCAATATTAGCGTTTTAAAAGTGAAGTATCCACTCTTTTTATCATTTTTACTTAACATGAAAATAAATTATCATTAACTGTTATTATTTATAGTATTTTAATGTAGAAAAATGTTTTAATCCCTAATTTTAGGGAATTCATTATGATATTCCATCTAGTTATTCCGTGAGATATAATTATGCAGCCTCATTTTTTATATTGGGAATCATTATAATTATACCTTATGTTTGATTACTAATATATCACACATATGAATTTACATGTAATAATTTTTTCATGAAGATACTTTTGTAATTAATTATGTTACATTTTGGACTCATGAGGGGATATAGATGGGATTATGGAGAAAGCATAATCTATGATGGGGCTCTATCCTCCATGTGATATTTTTTAGGTTATTATTCATGATATATACTTATGTCATGTGTTTTTTGGATTCAAAATTACTATTTTTACATGATATTATTATTCCTCATTATTTATGTTATTCTACCATATTATTATCCATAAACACTATTTTTTATGGTATCTTGTTATTCCATATAACTCATATCTTATGAGTCATTATCATTTTTATTCCCATACTTGTATTTTTAGACAACCCAATTTTGATATTTATTCCCTAGAATTCCCTATATTGTTTTACGATATTAAATTTATTTGGGAGTTTATTGTAGAGATTAAAATAAATGAATTTTTTAGTTTCATTTTTTATATAACTAGACTCCCAAAGATGACAGGACACTAAATCATTTTATTTTATTTATTCGATATTTATATAAAAAATCATGTAATAATATATATAAATTTTTTTTTGTTTCTATATTTGGTATCAATGGAAGGTCTACTTATTTTTGGGGATCATAACTACAATACATTAGTGAAACCCCTATGTATAAGTCTACAAATATGAGAATATCCTGAATATTTTGGTGATGTATAGAGTTAGTTGTTTCTACGAAGTTACATCCAAAATTATATACATCAACTGGTTGTGGCATTAGAATAGTTATAACAGTGGGAAATATATCTGAAAGGGGTGATTTCAATATTAACTTGATCATTAACATATTCATAAAAAAGAGGCATAATTTCACACCTGGTTCAACACTCTAGGGGATATGCATTGGCATACTCCCAAACACTTTATGCACTATTATGAAGGAATTGAATAGTTTTTTTTCTTTGAAAAAAAATGAAATTTAACATAGATAACTTAATTCAATCATAGAGACTGTTAAAATTGGATTTACATTTTGTATGTAATTTATTCTTTTATTTTTATAGTTTCCATTTCTTGGATGATTTTTAGTTTATGTATTATCATCCCAAATTTTTTTAAATTATTTTAGTTATTAGAGGTAAATGGGAGGAATTGTTACCAAAAATGATAAGAAATGTGTTCATAAAATTAATTATATTCCTATACTAATAAGAAATGGATCTAAGAATATCATGGTAGTGATGTACCAACTTGCACAATTTATATGTAATAACTTGATTTCAGTGGAACAACCTTCTTATCCTAACAAAGATAATGCATTATTTGAGATCTATATATATTAAAGGTCTCTTACATATATTCGATCTTCTGATCCCCTTATCATAAAAAATATACGAACTTCTTTTTGGAGTAATTCCTTATCCCCAAATACTACGAAAATGGAGAGTCATGCTCGTCATTTATCATATGGTTTTTATGTATGTGAGTGATTAAACTAGTCGAGAACATGAATTAAAAATGTTGAAATTGATTACATGGAATGAGATTGATTGATGAAAATGTTTTTCAATAAATATTTTCCCAGAACGCTCCATTTTAAAATAAAAAAGTGTTCCTCATACTGAATTAAAAGGAAGATGATTATTTAATGGTGTATGAGGTAAAATTCATAAGGATTTATTGGTGAAACTCCATATTTTTCATCAACAGAAAATGTAAGGTGGTCCACATATTTATTGGATTAAACATGAGTATATGAAATTATATGGAAATTAAAGACATTAAAAAATAGAGTGATTGTATATTGTGTCATTAAGGATGAGATTGAGATCAATGAATCTTAGTGGTCTCACGGTACTGGAGAAAAAATCATAATCTTGAGCTCAATTTAAGAATATCAATTGTAAAATCTCATGGAGTTAAGAAAAATCTACTACCCACTAGTCAAAATTGTGGTAAGAAGTCTCATAGAATGAATATTAAGGTTACCAAAATATTTTTTTAACATGTAAAAGAGGGGAATCATAGTAATTAATGATAAGGATAGTTCTACAAAATCGCTATTGGTTTGTATGAATTGAAACTTCAAATTAACACACATCTTATTGTACATATTTTCAAATAAAAGGGAAACATGCATTATGAAATCTACTTTTTTAAGACTGTGGCTGTTAGAGACATTCATTAACCACAATCCTTATTTCATAGAGATAAAGGGAGGGAATATTTTATTACTACAATTGAGTTGGATCCTAAAAATGGAGTAGGGATATTTATTGTAGTTTTTAATTAAAAAAATTAAATTCAATGTTTTAATATAGTTCTAAAAATTATTTCATAACATATATGTTTGTAGAACTATATTATAACAACATCAAAATATTAAGGATGAGAAATTTGTGAGAAAATAAAATAGATAAATTGCCACAACCCAAGTATATTACTCATCCCCAATCAATCTTTATAGGTTAAAAATTATCATACATACTTTGGTGAAATATGATGCTATATTTGGCACTAGTTGAATGTTATTTTATAAGGACCACATCAACGTTCAAGAGATTGTAGAACCCTAGGGTGTTACCAGTCAGACATTTGAGTATTCTTATAAATAACCCAGAGCAGGCCGCAATGATGGTTTGCGATTCCAAGGCCCGGTGTGTCATGGATTAATTTAATAAAAAAATTATTAATTTTTATACTATATACGAGGAGGTATTGAGTTGACTCATAAATAGTAGCTCAGATCAATAATATAAAGTCATGTTTGCATATAGAGTATGTCGTTTACCCTAATATGGTGTAACCTTTGCGGGCATGGGCCTACTATATAAAAAATGTGGCCAATGGCATTTTTTAAAATAAATGAATAATTTATTTATGGGCGTCAGCTCAAATAACTCTATAACGGAGTCTCATATCTCAACTCTGAGTGCATCATTGCATTCAGAATGTTCTGTTTACCCTTGGGGCACCCAAAACATTGTCCACCCCGGTTGCGTGGTCAGAGGTGATTAGGGAGCCTGACAGTTGGATGGAAAAGATTTAATTAAAAAAACATTAAATCACATCCCCTCCACTATGCTATGCAGTCCAGGAGGAATCCACTACTAGGAGCTACTCATCCCATCCTCCTCATTCCATCAATTATGAATGGCTGTAATCGTGCGAACAAGGTGTCTTCATCCTCAGATCTTAACAGCGGGTGCTCCTGGATCACACAACAGCAGTAACAGCGAAGCATTCAAAGCATCAGTGATCCCTCAAAAGATATAAGGTTTAAGTTTTAAAGTCATGTATCCTATTTATTCATTGTTTTTATTTAAATTATTTTATGATTTGTGTAGTTCAAGTCTGGAGCTTTCCGAAACATGTTTCAGATATTAATTTGGAGCACTGGGGTGCTTTCGGTGGTTCACAGATGATTTTTTGGCTGAAAACCCGGATTCTGGTGGTGGACATAGAAGAATAAAAAATGGGAGGTGGTGGTAGAAAGGTGGTTTCTTGGCTCCGGCATGGCAGATACCAGCTCCAGCATAGTGGTTTCTGGTGAGATAGGCGGTGGTCTGGCCTGAATTTCAAGGGCTTTTTAAACCCACGTAACTCGCAAACTAGAATTCCAATTTGTGAGAAAATTGCGGTGATACATTCCTTATGTCATGAAAGAAATTTTGAGTTGGAATCTCAAATTTAATGGGTTGGTTTAATGTCCCGATTCCATGAAACTTTGAAAGAATAACAATATTTTATTATTATTCAACTTCAACTTGTCGTAACTTCTGCACAGAGAAACTGATTGACGTGCATTACATGGAATTGTGATCATGGTAGTAAAACAATGATTCAATATATATTTTGGGTGAAGGTATGTAAATCATAGTGTGGTCCCCACATGGATTGTTTTGTGAATTTACATAGAAACATGAATTTTTCATCTGGTGTCCATTTTGGACAAACGAGTAGTCGATCTCGTGTATTTTCTCAAGGGGATCGTATAACAACCTTTCTTTTTACTAAACAGATAAACCTAATTTATTAAATAAAATCATCACTTGATACAACATAGAAGATAGAGATGTCTAGTGTCTTTTGGGATTAATAACATTACATAATAGCTTAGAACCTAAAACACACAACATATTTATTGAAGACATTATTTACATGACCACTACATTCCCTCGTACTTAGCATTGCATGGGATAACTTGAGAACAAGAAAAATAAAAGAGTGATCTATAAATCCAAGTAAGAGAATAAACATAGAAAAATATGAGGAAGTCAATTCATGTTAGACAATATCCATATCATTGGAGAACAAGAAAATCATGAACATAAAGGCATGATAAAGCATGATAATCATAACATTGAAATGTGGCAACAACACTTAACATGGAATTAACATGAGACAAAGATCGTTGAACATAGAGCATGGGTAAAACCTCATTTAACATGAAGCATGAGTAAAACCTTGTAGCACTTTAATTAGCATGAGTCAACACCCATTGCACATGATTTATCATGATACAATACTTTATCCAATTAATTGGAGCGCTATCTAGGAACACACTTCTTAAACATTTCATTTCATGCACAACGGTGCCACATGGATCATGGAATCCATCAACATCATAAGTTATTACATGATTTAGTAATGTGTAATTGAAACATTAATTTATCGTTCAATATGTATACGTGAATAATGGTGAATACCCTTGATAGAGACAATTGTATGGTACTCACTACACAATGATCTTGCCTTGAAAAAATGTACTGAAATTTCTGCTGCATAACAGTGTGACATAAGGATATATGAAAATGGTAGATGAGAGAGAAAATGGTGTCTCATCATATATACCTGAAATGGATAGTATGGGGTTTCATATAGATACATGTCCCAACAAACGTAAATGAATTAATATACATATTACAAAAGAATTACTTGGATGTAAAAGAGGAGAAAGAAATCCCTCAATGAATATCCGAATGGTAACGAGTGTACATGGGAGTATTAATGAAAGATAAAGTTGAATCCCATCATCCAGACATAAAGAAATATATTATGCGTGAGGTGTGAAATCATACCCCCAACATTTGTAATATAAAACAAATGGGAAAAACAACTTAATGAAATTTAGACAAAAAATGGGAAAGAAAAAATCCCATACATGGAAGTGTGATCTCAAAGGCTTGGGAGAGGCTTGATAGAGGATTATTAGGAGATTAGGGCACCATGGGAGGATTCTGGAGAGGAGAGGTTATGGTTAAGTCTAAATACAAAGGATTTGAGTGAAGATGATGTTGGAGCTTGGGTGGGTTTATATAGTAAGGGATAGGAATTCTCTATTATTTAGATTTGGGACACCTCACATTAATCTAATCAAAACCACAAACCAACACATGTGTTTTTCCCATGGTTTTTTCCAAATAGGAGTGGGAAAAAATATTTTATAAATCTAATGGCCTAACATCTTAAAATAATAGGGTTTCTTATGTCTTGGAGAGTTACACTCTTGAGGAAAACAATTTAAAAAGGGAAAATGTTTATAAGCCTTGAAGGGTCCACTAAAGCTTTGTAAAATAAATCAAACAAACCCAAGATCAAATTATTTTAAAGGTAAAACATATATTGGATGAATATAATGTTTATATTATTTGATTACATCACTATTGGGTCATTATGATGTCATAAATCGCATTATATATTTAAATTGTATTTAATTCTTACTAAAATATATTATTGTCTCATAAAATTATAAAAAATTCACTGTTGGATAATTTCAACATCCTGATTCCAAAAAATAATATTCATTTTATCTAAATAAATTTATAAATATGTGAATTTTTTATTTTAAATTAAAACTCGACATTGACCGAAAATTCATGGGTTATTACAAAAAACATCTTTCAATCCCTAATAAATATTACATTTTCATTCATAAAATAATATCATCATTTATATTTAATAAATAATAATTTAATTATAATATTATATTAATAAAATAATATTTAATTAAAAAATCCATTAAATCATCAAAATAGATTTCTTATTTGAATATTAACTAAAAATAATAGTTGTACATTAAAAACTAATTACAATGTAACAATAATAAAATGAATGAACATTCATTATACAAAAATAATGTACAAAGTCATAGTGCTAGGGTCTTGTAAAATAACCCTTTATAACACCTGTATAAGATTGAATGGTAAGGTGTGCGATGGTGAAAGACTCTTGGGGTGGCTCAGGTAACATCGCTCACGTGGTAATCTCTATTATCTTCCACTTCTCGTGTAGTTGGTTCCACTCAAGCTTAACATGTTAAAGCTCGACTTGGGCTTGGTCAAGAGTGAAGCCCAATGACTCCTCTTTTTCGAGCTCCAAAAAATGGGCTTCATAAGGGGAAAGTCTACTAGATGAGGCCAGAACTCCCTTTGTCTGAGTAAATTGGATTTGTTAAAGCCATGTATTTATACTAATCACGTGATCATTTTTCAAAAACTATATTAGAAACGGTCACAATTCATAATGGTATTTTAAAATCCAAAAATATAAAATGAATGAAGTTAAAATTTTATATAACCATAATAAATATTTAATTCGATCAAGAGGAATTGTAATTAATGAATGTTTGGATCATTACAATATTCACCCCTTAAAAAATTTTGTACTTGAAATTTCCTTTTCCCACTCTAGAACAAATGTGGTTAACTGTTCTTCATCACTTCCTCTAATTCCCGCATCGCTTTTTCAAACATGTGGTTTTTTCACAACCCACTGACTAGGGGCATTGTCTTATTTCTTAAAACTTTTTCTCTATAATTTAAGATCATTACTAGTTACTCCTCATAAGAATGATCATCCGCTAGTTGTACTACCTCTGAAGAGATAACAAGTGATGGGTCTGGTATGTAGTTCCTTAAGAGGGATACAAGAAAGTCATCATTTTCTTTTTCCATGGTAGGTGTAAGTGCTAGTTGATAGGCCACAACCCCAACAAAATCATGAATCTCAAAGGGGACGATGTACCTAAGACTTAACTTCACATTCTTTCCAAACCTCATGACCTTCTAACATAGAGATACGCCTAGAAATACCATGTCTCCAACTTTAAACTCACGATCTCATCGATGGTTATCTGCATTACTATTTTTCCATCTTTAGGATGTCTTAATATGTTGTTGAATGGTTTTCACCTTCTCCATCATTTCGTCGACCATTTCTGTTCCTAGAAGCTTACGTTCACAGACTTCATCCCATCATGCTAGTGTTTTGCACCTCTTCTCATAAAAGGCTTCATAAGGTTACATTCAGTTGCTCGAGTGAAAATCGTTCTTGTAAGAGAATTCAACCAGTGGAAGATGTCTGTCCCACCCTTCTTTAAAGTCCATAGAACATGATCTTAATATATCCTCAAGTGTCTAAATAGATCACTCATATTAGCTATCAGTTTGAGGAGGATAGGTTGTACTGATGTTCAGTTCAGTATCCAGTGCATGTCGAAAACTCTTCCAAAACATATAGGTGAATCTTTGATCATGATTAGACATAATATATTGTGGTACTCCATACAACCTTACCACTTTTCAGATATATATATATATATATGTTCTAGTTGATCAAACTATAAATCCCCCTGAATTGAAATGAAGTGTGTATACTTTGTATGATGATCCAAAATAACCCATATTGCATTATTTCCTTTGGATGTCTTCGAAAGTCTTATGACAAAGTCCACGGTGATGTTCTCCCATTTCCGTGCTGGTTTGGGCAATCGTTGCATCATTCCCTTAGAGATATGCCTCTCTTCCTTCACTTGTTGACACACCAGGCACATTGATGTATACTCAATGATATCATTCTTCATATTATCCCTTCAATAATGCTCTCGGAGATCCTTATACATATTTGTGTTTCGTAGGTGAATATAGAAATTTGAACTATGTGCATAATCTGAAAGTTCCTTCTTCAGCTCTGGAATTAATGGAACACATAGTATTTTCCCAAATCTTACAATTTATTCTTCATTAACATTGAACTCTGAGGATTTACCTTTTTGATATCATCCACTTTCTTCTAAATTCCCACATAATCCTATAAAGCATCCTTTAACCATCCCAAAAAAAGACGGTTGAGGAATCATTTGTGAAAGGATTGATGATGTTCTGTTCTTTATGATTCCCATGTACATATTCATCATGTCTAAAAAGATTATATCCTTCTCAATTCTCATCAATGATAGAATCTTCGGGCCCTTTATACTTAGAGAAACATCCACTTTGTTTGCTTTCCCAGGGTGGTAATGGATTGACCAGTCATAGTCTTTGATCAGCTCTAACTATCTTTGTTGGTTCATGTTCAAATATTTCTGTGTGAATATATACTTGAGGCTTTTGTAGTCCATATATATTTCAATCTTCTCACCAAATAGACAATGCCACTAATTTTTTAAAGCTAAGATCACCAAATCCAACTACAAATCATGTTTTGGATAGTTCTACTCATGAACTATCAATTAACTTGAAGAATAGGCAATGAATTTGTTATTTGCATCAACACACAATCTAGGACCTTCATCGAAGTATCACTGACCAACAAAAAAAGATCTCCGCTTGTGGGTAAAGTTAGTACGAGCACAGTGATAGGCCTCCTTTTTAACTTCTTGAAGCATTCTTCACATTCATCACTCCAAGAAAACGTTACTCCCTTCTGAATTAGCTTGGTAAGAGGGTTGGAAAATTGTGGAACATTTCTCACAAGTCATCGATAATATCCAGATAACCCCAAGATGCTACGGATATCTATTACCGATGTTGGCCTCGACCTTCCCTCAATTGCATCTGTTATGGAGGGATCCACAAATATTCCATTTCTAGTGATGATATGGCCCAATAATGAGACCTCCTTCAACGCTAACTCACAGTTTTTGTACATTTCAAATAGATTATCCTTTTACATGGTAACAGGTATATTTTTTAGATGCTTCTCATGATCCTCCATGGTTTTGGAGTATATCTATATATCATCTATAAAGACTACCAAAAATTTGTCGAGGTAATCCCTAAGGACACTATTCATCAAGTCCATGAAAATTCTGGAGCATTAGTATGTCAAAAAGGATTCACTATGAACTCACATTGCCCATATCTTGTATGAGAAGCAGTCATAGGGATATATTCATTCTTCACCCTTATTTGATAATATCCTGACCACAAATCCACCATAGGGACGTATTTTTCTCCACGATGCTGATTGAAAAAGTCATCAATTCATGAATATGATACTTGTTCATTATCGTGATATTTTTAAGCTCACGATAATCGATGAAATGTCCCATTGACCCATTTTTCTTATTGACTAAGAGGACGGGTGCACCCCATGGTGAAGTACTTGGGCGTATAAACCCTTTATCCATACTCTCTTGTAGTTTTTTCTTCATCTCCTCATGCTTTACAACTACCATTCTATATAGAGTTTTGGATATTGGAAACTCCCTAGGTATAAGAACAATTGAGATTTCAACATCTCTTCTAGGATGAAGACTAGACAATTCCTCAGGAAACACTTCAGCAAATTCTCTCACAATAGGCATGTCATCATGGATTGATGCCTCCTTAGACACAATCATCTGAGCGAGATACACATCCTCATAGGGAAAGAATATCCAGGATTGAGGTGATGGAGAAAAAGAAAATTCATCTTCCTCCTTGCACTTGTATAGAATCGGGGGGTCGATTCTCCACATGGAGAGTGATTTCCCTCTCACAAAAATTTTTGTTCGCTCTATATAAGGAAATATAATCCATGCCCAGAATTGCTTTAAATTCCACCAGAGGGAATATGATGAGGATCTCTGAGAATTTTAGTCCATAGATTATGAAAGTGGAGGAGTTATATTCATGGGATGCAATGATTTTTCCATTTTTCGTACTCACCAACATCTTTACTTCCATGATTTTTGGTGGTGTTTGGATTGTTCTACTAAACATTTGGGATACAAAATAATACGTCGAACCTGAATTACAAAGTATGTTCACTATTATTGAATTAATAACCAGTGTACCTATCACCACTTAATTTTTGGGTTTCACTTTGGCTGTAGTGATGGAAAAATCTCTCCCTTGCTACCTTGGAGGTTATTAGTTGCCTCCAAAAACCCTTGGCTTAGGGAACTGATTTGAAAGATTCCCATGTTAATTTCTATTGTAGCAATGAAAACCACATTAAGGTTTGAATGTTGAATTAATCTCATATGTTGTAGTTGTGGGTTTTTCTTATTGGATGTTATAGCTAGGTTCCCTTTTCTTACACACTGAAAGCAATTCCCCATCCACTTTAGACAATTTCTAGTGTGCTCCTCTCCGCACCTTCAGCAAGTGGGGTGCTGGATATTTCTAGCACTATTGTATTTATCCATCAGACAACCAGCATTGAAGTCCACCTTAAGCTTCTTATACACATGATACCGTTTAGATTCTCTAATCTCCATTTCAACCTTGAGGGAACATCATATGATTTCCTCATTGTTCTAAAAGTCATGGATCACCAGAACTTTCCATAGGCTATGTTTCAGCCCCCAAATAAGCGGTCATCCTTGAATGCAAGGGTAATGAAAAAGCCGAAGTCATATCATGAATGACTAGTGAAGTTTTATTCGTACTATTCGACATATATTTCATTATTTGGCTTGAGGGTAAGGAAGTACCTTTCCATCATATGTTAGAGGGTGTGCGAAAAATATTTATCAAAAAACAAATTCTAGAAATCCCTCTATTCCAATGCCTCGATCTCCACCTTAGGCTTCTTATTTTTTTATCAATGTCTGCCATCGATCAAATTCACCCTCAATATGATAAGAATCCAGGATAACCTTCTCTTGTTCACAACAGAAATGGATGGAGAAGTTATTTTCAATGAATTTCATCCATTGTTTGATGATTGAGGGATCAGAAGATCCATTAAAAGATGGAGGCCATTATCTCATTATCTCTCGATGGTGACCTTTTCTTTCATAGGGGGGCTTGAATGCTTCTCTCGACCCATGTTTCTATTAAAATCATGAGTTATCTAAGAGAGAAGAGTCTCAAATTTAACGATTCCTTCTCCTGTTAGATTTGGAATCTCATTACATAGTCATCACATTGATCTTTACATCGGTTGTTAGCCTGAGTCCTCCTATTACCAGACATTAGAATGAATTAAAGGAATGTTGGGGGGGGGGTAACACATAAAGGGTAATCCAAGGAAAAAACTGATGACTTATAAATAAATTTTATTTTTTAAAATATGAATCCATAGGCTTCAATATATGTTATTCATTATCTACATTTTAACATATATTCTTAGAGGAATTTTTTCATTCAATTAATACGGGTTCATTCTATGATTGTGAATTTACCAAAGCTTATCCCCCAGGAGTGTTGTAACCCAGAGGGTAGAAAGGCTCGTTGTCATCCATTATTTCCCATTCGAGTCTAGCTTAAAGTGGTGTTTTTGGGTTTTACACCTAGGGTACATCAGTTCTAGAGCCGCCTCTACCTACTCCTATCCAGACATGGATGTATTTTCTTGATAAACCACTTAATCAAAAATAATTAATAAATAATTATGTTTTTATCATAATTATTCTTATCTCTAAGTCATCACTAGGGTTTTCTATTTCTAATTCCTAAAATAACAAAACCTATCCTCTCATACCTACTATAATAACCATGCTTTTTATTACACTCAGAAAAATGATTTATTACATAAAATATTCACTTGATAAAACATATAAGATCGAGAGGTTAAGGGTATTTGAATCTTAGAAACATTACATAACATCTTAGAACATAAAACATACAACATATTTATTGAAAACCTTCTTTACATGACCACTACATTCACTCGTAAATAACATTTCATGGGATAACCTGAGGAAATTCATAAGAAAAGGGTGATCTATAAAGCCCAGTAAAGGAATAAAATGGAATAAAATGAGGAATGAAATGCATGTTAGACAATAGGTGTATCAATGGATCACAAGAGAAACATGAACATAAAGGCACGATAAAGCATGATAATCATAACATGGAAAATGTGGCAACACCACTTAACATGGAATTAGCATGAGCCATGGCTCATTTCACATGAAGGATGATTATACCCTCATTGAATGGGGTGATTACCGAAACCATACCGAGGATATTTCTATTGGGTGACTTTGACAGCGATCCCCTCCTTCTAAGCAGGTTGGACGCTTTTGTAGTTTACTTATGGTGGGCCATGTATTTTCTCTTTTTTACTTGTGTTGTACTCTAGTTGTCGGTTAGATGTATGCATGCATTTTTAGTTTATATATATATATATATATATCTGAACTGCTCCATGGAGTTATATGTGGGTTCATGTGTACAGGTATCCTAGGATAATTTATCTCATGTGTGTGATATCCTACTCGACACAAGTCTCCATCCACTGGTATACTAGAGGTGGGCCTGGGGAGTTGATGCTCAATCCTCATCAGGTCGGGTCATAACATAGTGGTATCATAGGAGGTTCCACCTTTGGGACCTCACATCGTAGTTGTTCTAGCTTTGGACTTCATTTGGGTTACACAACATCAGTGTTAGAATGTTTTGAGTTTGGATTTCAAGCCAGGGACACCAGTGTTGGTGCGTCGGCTGATGTATCCATTCACCAGAACTCTAATAACCTGCATTTCGACTCGTTACATTAAGACAGTTATTGTAGGGGAATAATGTTACATTCAACATAAAGGAATACCTTTTTGGTTTCTCTTGTCCTTTTTGAGTGAGCTCCCAAGATATACTCTTTGACTTTGGTGTGTCTTGATTATATTTTAGGATTCCACCATGAAGAAAACTAGAGGGGGTTCTGCAGTGTGATTATGGTGATGATTCTCCCCGTGTATAGATATTGGAGTAGGGTTCATTTTCTAAGGCTGGACATACAGGCGGTCCGCAAGTTCAGCCACCACCTACCTTGCACCTGGTTGTGCCAGTAGTCCAGGATGAGGATGCATGCAAGCTGAGTGCACAAAATGAGTTCAAGAGGTAGCGACCTCGGAGTTATTAGGATGATCATGTCCCTCAGGCAACTGATGACTGCTTCGAAATAGTTGCCGGAGTTTTCTGCCTGGTGAGGACACCTTTGGATCAGATTGTGGTCTTAAAGATGATCCTTCTACATGGTTCATCCAAGAGATGGTGGAGTATTGTGAAGCAGTCCCACAATGAGGAGACTCTCACGTGAACTGGGTTTGAGAGGCTCCTCACGGAAGAGTTTTATCCGCAAGTGATGAGGTCAGTGCGGATCCCAGAGCTTCTACAGATTCGGTAGGATGGAATGACTATGTCAGAGTACTCAGTGAGGTTTATAGATATTTCACACTTCTCCCAGGATAGGATTCGAGACCCATTATTTAGGGATCAAACCATTGAGTAGGGACTACATAGAGATATCCGAGCAGGTGTTGTTTCCTTATGCTTTCCCAGCTATACTAGAGTGCTAGAGAAGGGATTGGTGGTAGAGAGATTTCTTCCTGAGAATATTCTGACTGTCAGTGATAGGCCTATGGGAGATGAGACCTTTGATGCTGGTTCGGTAGCTTGTATCCAATGACAAGCTTAGGGGTCTGGATGTGCTGGACATTTCAGGAGGTGACCTCAAGACGAAGGATCTGAGGCTCAGGGCTCTCAGGGATCTCATTCCAGTTTCGGTCAGCCAACGGAGAGGCAATGTTATGCTTGTGATGGCCAGGGACATCAGGTTGGGGACTTCCTGACCATTCGTGCAGCTGAGAGAGAGATGGATGACATGCCGCCCTGTTAGAGGCAGCATCTTGAGTATGGAGGTCTTCCATGCGACATATGTGGTGACAGAGTTGTTTTAGCAGTGGGATGTGGTAGGCGGTATGAGTTTCCACCACCACCACCCCCAGGTGGTCCACACCGAGCTTAGGGAGCTGGAGGTCGAGGGTGAGGATATCGACATGCCTTAAGTGTTGTTTACCTACAATCTCTACGAATGGAGATGGTTATGCTCTATGTTCTTTCTACTCCTATAGTAGTTTTGATAGACATTCTTTGGAGGTTCTATTTTTTTCTATTCCTTGCTTGGGGTTTGTCTTGGGAATTGGTAAGACATTGTGTGAGTGTTTTTTATGTGAAATTAATTCATGAAGTATTGGGATCCTTCCCCCACCACATATCATTTTTCAGAAGCGAATAAATTTGTGCAGGTGAGTTAGTGCCATCCAAAGCGAATAGTGTTTAGTTTTGATGGAAGAGTCTCTCTGATATATGTGTTCAGGTAGGGTTGTGTGCTAGAAAACATGCTAGTGTGGGAGACACAATTGAGAGTTTATTGACGTTCCCTTAGGCTTATGGATTTTCAAGGACGAATATTCCTAAGGTGGGTAGGATGTAGCGACTTGGGTTTTCCTTGTGGGGCATTATAATATTCCTATGAATAAGTCCAGAGTCAGGCATGGAGACGACATGAGATTCCGAGGCACGGTGTGTCCAGAATTAATTTTATAAAAATAATAATTTATTTTTATAATATCCATGATGTTAGAACGGGTTTTCTCGTAAATGGTAGCACAGATCAAAAATAAGTCGACATGGTTGCCTCTAGAGTGTGTTGTTTAACCTAGGCGGGGTGTAACCATTGCGGGCGTGGGCTTGTTGTAGAAAATTGTGACCAGTGTCATTTTCGTAAATAAATGAATAATTTATTTATGTGTGTTGGCTTTATTAACTTTTGAATGGAGTGTTAGATTACAATTCTGAGTGCGTCGTTGCATTCAGAACGACATTTTTAACCTTGGGGCGCCCTTAACTTTGTCCGTGTTGGGCGTGGGGTTAGAGGCGAGTTGGGAGATGGACAATTAGATGTAGAGGAATAATTTAAACAAAATTCAATCCCCTTCACACTCCTTTTCTGTGCATTCTAGGAGGAATCCATATCCAAGAGCTCCTCCTCCCTTCCTACTCCTTCCATCGACAATGAATGACTGAAATCGGGAAAACAAGGTGTCGTCAGACTTGGATATTGATGGCAGACGCTCTTGGATCATGCAGAAGAAACAATAGAGTGTGGAAAGTGTTGAAGATCCAACAAAAAGAAATAGGTTTGATTTTTTAAAATGGTGGATCCCATTTATGGATTTTGTTTCATAAAATCGTCATAATGGTTGCGTAGTACGGGTCCCGAACATTCTGAAACATGTTTCAGATCTGAATTTGGAGCATCAGGGTGCTCCTGGTGGTTCACAGAAGTTTCCAGTGGATAACATAGATTCTAATGCTGGCCATGGTAGAATCTAGCAAGGGAGGCAGTGGTGCGGTGGTGGCATAGTGGTTTTCGTCTCTGGCATTGCAGATCTCGGCTCTGGCGTGGTGGTTTCTGGAGAGACAAGTAGTGGTCCGGCCAGAATATTCAAAGGGTTCATTAAACCCATGTTACTCGTAAACTAGAATACCAATATTTGATCCTTTTGCAGCGAAAAATTCCTTGAATTAAGGTGGACCATTGGATTTTTCTTCTCAAAATTTAAGATTCGGGTTCGTGGGTCGGGGTCATGAAACATTCAAAAAAAATATTTCATTATTATTCATCTTTGACCCGCTATATTTTTTGCACGTAGCGTCAGATTGATGTGAAGTAAATGGATTTCTGATCTTGATAGTAAAGAGGATGTTTCACGATTGATTTCAGGTTATGGGACAGAGATCATGTTTTGGGACCCATGAGGCTAGTTTTGTGCGTTTATGGAGAAACACGCCTTTTTTATGGTGTCCGTTTTAGAAAAACGATTTGTCAATCTCGTGCGTGTTTCTGAGGGGATGGAGATGGTGGTATCTGTTTGATGATTGTAGGGATCGAGGTGTGGGCCCCACCAGATATTTTTATGGTAGTTCCTTTTTCACATATTTTCTGTTTCAGGCGAGTAAATAGCATGTCCTATGTGTTTTTCGGCATAGAATGTTGTTGCGGCCTTGGTTTAGACCTATGAGGTGTGCAGTGTGGCGATGTTGTTGGCCACTCGGGTTAGTGACTTTTGGATTAGAAGTGGTTGAGTTTACTCCCTTGGTTATTCCCTATGATAGTTTGTATGGGATTACAACCCTATTATAGGTTTTTGATCCCCTCAATAGGATGATTTCAGATAGAGTGGTGGTATCCATCCAGAGCGTCTAGAGTAGGATCCTCTAGCATCACTTCCCTAGATCGGGTTCTTGGAATAGATGTGACCACTTATCCATGGTCAGAGATCCCCTATGTAGCAGGACAACCCTGTAGGGTTATAGTATCATCGGGTATATTATACCCTACTCTGCGTGTGGTTTTAGTAGGGTTACGGAATCATTGGTTATATGCTCCCATAATCAGTGTGTAGGTTCTCTAGGGTTGTTTCATCTTCGGTTTGATCGCCTACATCACGGGTTATACTAGATGGGGTTTCCAACATCTTTGTGGCCATCTTCACACAGTTGACGATACTCTATCTGAGTGATGTGAACCGTGGAATGTCATATTGTGTTATGGAATCCCCCAGTGGATCTTATGAGTGATCCCCTATCTATGAGATATTTGAGATACCAAAGTGGGTTTCTGTATACCCTCGAGGACCCAATGAGTGATCCCATATCCAAGAACTTTGGTTTTTTTTCACTATTTCATCATGATTTTCTCAGTGAAGATATTTAAAGATAATGATCCCTCTGATGGGCATCTAGGATGTTGGTGTGAGCCCTGATGGAGTGTATCTCTCAGATGAATTTCATTTGGGGTGACATAGCTCGTGGAGTGTGTTCTCATGGTTTTTTGTAGAACTAGTAATTGGTTATTCGTCAGAACCTAATGAGGCTTGGTGCGTGAAATGAGTATATATGGATGTTCATGGTATATGTTAGGGCATATTCCTAAGCTAAGCTGACTAGTCATGTTTAGCTGAGGCTGGTCTTGAGTTGGAGTTTCTCTATCATTTGGGTTCCCACTGGCTGGTATGAGCTGATTGTATCCTTTCAGTTATCCTCTATTATTTTGGGGTTTTGGGGGCGCCAACGTAGTATCTTTATACTCACCCATGTACAGGTTTTTCCCGCACATGTTTTCTGTCCGGTAGAGACCACATGCCTTTTGATAAAGTCATAGGAGGACCCGGAGAAGACGGAGCTTAGTGAGATTCACCGACTAGGGTGTTTTCTAGAGCTGTAACGAAGAGATTTCTGGCGGGTTCCTTGGACAACGATCCCCTCCTTAGGATCATGTTGGATGATTTTACAGTTTACTTTTGGTGGGCCCTGTATTTGACATTTTTTACTTTTTTTACTGCAGTTGTGGATTAGATGTGTGCATTCATTTATTTTTAGTTTTTATTTATATCTCAGCATTGTTTTATGGAGGTGTATGTCTGTGCGTGTGTATATGTACAATTGGATAATGTATCCCATATGTGTGATAGCCTACTCGGTGCTAGTCGCGAGCACTTGGCCTATTGGAGGTGGTCTTGGGGAGTCACGGCTCAAGACCTATTGGGTTGGGTCATGAAAGAGAGAGGGATCAATCTTCACATATGAAGTCATTCTCTCATTCTGTACATGTGTTAGGAGGTTGATGAGTTTCCTTTGGAATCATCAGCTCATGTGTGTATAAAATTACATTTATGATCAAATATATCTCTCTTAAATGATTGGGACAATGGATATATTCATTATTGAATACATTCCCATTGTGAGGGAGTATACTAATGTATTCTCTAAAGAGTTATATTTTCATCCTCTAATTAATTGGTTGATTTATCAAATAAACTTATAATTGGATATCTACCCATATTCAAGGCTCTTTATAGAATTTCCACCAATGAGTTATAATAACTTAATTAGTAGTTATAATAGAATCTAGAAAAGAGTTTTATATGCTTGAGTGTTTCATCATGGGGTGTATTATTCTTCTTCATATAGACGAAAGATGGGTTGATGTGCCTCTATAATGATTATGATGAACTCCACAAAAATTATGATAAATAAGAAAGATCACCTTCCATAGTTTGATTACATTATTGATCAACTACATGTGCCCCAATAGATTTCTAGGGTGGATCGTTGATTAGGATACCAAGAAATAAAGGTGTAGAAAGAAGTTATTTCCAAGAATACCTTCCAAACAAGATATAAAGACTATGAGTTCCTAGTGGTGCCCTTAGAGGTAAATAATTTTCCAAATGTCTGTATACCCTTAATTAATAATGAATTTATTTATTGAGAAAGAAAATAACATTTTCATCATATATGATACTTTGATATACTCCAAACTTATAGGGGATCGTGAGGAGAATTTTAATTCAATTACAAAGGCACATTAAAAGGAGAATCTATATGTAAAAAATCGGAAAAGAGAGTTAGTAAAAGAGGATGTATCATTATTGGGTAATTTTATCACCATAAAAATGATATCATTGGACCCTCCTAATAAAAAGGTAATTGAGGAGTGACCAAGACCAACATTTATAATGGATATTCATAGTTTTCATTCACTGTTTGGGTATTACTGATATTTTTTATTAATTTATCATGATTCACAAACCATATAATGAAGCTAAAATAGAAGGGGTTTTTTGTTTCTGAACTAATGACTGTGAGTAGAACTTCATGGAATTAAGAAAGTTGTTTATCACCACACCAATAATTACATTAACCATAATTGGGGAACTATTCATGGTATATAATGATTCTTTAAAGAGGAATTTGGGCTATATACTGATGTATAATGATAATTTTATAGACCATACCTCAGGGGTGTTTAATGTTTATGAGAATAACTATCCATCTTATGATATTGAGTTGGATACAGTAATCCTCGCACAAAAGATTTAACAACACTATCTCTCTATGGGGATGTGTGAGACTTATACAGATCATAAGATCTAAGAAATATTAATTCATATAGAATGTGGTTAATATGTTTTAGCTAATATGGCTATGTTTGATCAAGTAATATGATTTCTCAATCTGTTACCATCATGGGAAATAAAATAATGTTTCCAAATTTTTTATGAAGAAATGATCCTATTACCTTATCAATGTCATAAATTGAGAGGTATAAGATCATCTTAGACCTGAGAATGATGGAAGTGGTAATCATAACGAGAAATATCACATTCCCTTCCTAAAATTATTGCTTGACCATCCATTCTTGAGATGATAAAGGATTCTCAATGAGATGATATAGAAATTCAGATGAAGTTGGAAGATATAATTAATTACAATTCATCGATATTCAAAATTGATGAGGAAGGATTTATAATATTTCAGTCATGACTATGTGTACCATAAAATCCAATGATAATGTAAGAGTTTTTTAATGATACACATATCTCGACCTTCTACATCCATCCATGGAACATGAAGATATATCGATATCATTAAAAGTAGCTTTAGTGAAACAATATGAAAAAGTATATAATGGAATACAAATCAATGTTCCAGGTATGTAAATAGGCGAAGGATGAAAGAAAAAATCCCAAAAGGGATGATGAAAACAATATCTATACCTACATAGAAATGTGATAACATTACTAATGATTTTATCCTAGGTTTTCTAAATATATCTAAATGAAATATTGGTATATTGGTTTATGTGGGATGTCTTACAAAATTTCCTCACTTTTTTCAATTTGAGATGAATTCTATCATAATAAACATGAAAAGATATACATTATATAATTGGTTATGCTTCATGAAACACCACTATTAATCATATATGATTGAGATCCATAATTTTCATCGAAATTATAGAAGAGTTTTCACCATTCTCTAAAAAACGATTTGAACCTTCTATGACTTATCACCCAAAAAATAATAGTCAATATCTAGACACTTAAATACATGTGGCGAGCATGATCTATTATTTTCAAAGGATTAATGGATCATAATATTCCTCTAGTCGAGCTCTCTCACCACAATAGCTTTCATGCACACATCAAAAATGCTAAAAATGAATCCCATTATGGGAAGAGATGTAGAACACATGTGTGAAGATATGTATTTATTTAACCCATGTATTTTGGATTTGAAATGGAAAAGGAAATGGTAGAAAATGTCAAGACAATTCAACAACACACCAAGGCATCTCAGAGTCCAAAAAATAGTTTTAATGACAATCATTGATGAGACATAGAGTTTGAGGTTTAAGAAAACATGTTTGTCTACATATATCAATGGAATAGGGTTATGATATTTTGGATCCAAGGAATTAAAATTACCTGATACATTAGTCCCTTTGATATTATTGATCACATCAAATTTGTGGCTTACAGACTAGCACTCCCACCAACCATGTCTCAAGTTATGATTTATTTCACATATCTCTCAAGAGTAATTACATACCAAATCAATCACATGTAGATAATTATATGATTTTATAGTTGTAAAATGATCTATAGTATAAGATGAAACTAACAAATACCTTGTACTATAGAGATATGTTCTTAAAAACATGACAACATACATTGTATAAGTATTTTACTAAAACCAATAGTATAAAAAGTAAACATGGGAACTGGAGGAAGCCGTGAATAAGAAGTTCCCTCACCTATTTTCACAAAAAAATTATTAATAAATTTTAATATTTAAATTTATTAAGGGGGATAATTTAATGACTCATAATTTTATTATTGTAATTTGACCTATGATTATATAATGGTACCATACAAAGAAATTTATTGTTATAAAAATCACAAAACCCACATGATAGGACCAAATAAAATTAATATTTATTTGATCATTAAATTTAGAGAGTAAAAATGGTGTATAGAATTAAAAATATTAAAATGGGTTTAAAATAGGTAATATGATAACAAAAATAAGAAAACATGAATCTACTCGATTCACCTGAATAAACAGACTCATGTAGAACACTATAGAAATGAAAAAAATTAATATTAAAATATTCTTATTAGAAATGAAAATATATATAACCATGATCTAAAATAGAAGTGAAATAATAATTATTGATATGTGATATATGAACATAAATTTGGGACCACAAATGATCAACAAAAATATAATTGTTGTAATAGTAATGAAATTGTTTGAATAGTAATCTCTCCATTAAGAATAGTTACCTGACCGTTAAAATAGTATCCTCACCTATGGAAGTGTAAATTAATATTAATATATATGCTAAAATGAGAATATTATTTCATACGATGATACCAAAGTTATAATTTCTTAAAACTGATAAAATAAATTTTCGTACTTTTGAAATCCATATTTGTTTTATTTTAATGAATATAAAAAATATAATAATTTAGAAAAAAAATTATATTAAGAAAGTGGGTATATAATTTAATATGATCATTTATTATAATGATAATATAATTTTATGAAAAATGAAAATTTTAGGGTTATTTGTTTTTTTATTTTTTTAAAATGGATGATTTTTTCGCTGAATAGTTAAATATGGTAAAACAGAGTATTATACATTATAAGTTAAATACATGATTAATTACGTAAGAGATGATGTTTTCACCCATCATTTCAAACTCACATAAACTATATTCTTTATATGGTCATAATAATCACTATAATTGTAAGTCTATGTTACGAATAATAAGCACATGAATATAATATTCTAAAATGACTCCTATTGTCCCCTTATAAATACCACCCTTACCTCCCCTTACGCTAAAATATTATAATACTTGGATCATGAAAATGTTATTTGAAATTCACTTTTATACCTTCTCCTACATTTCATAACTCTAATATTATCATCAAAATATGAATTCAATGTTTTTTGAGAATCTTTTCATGTAGATAATATTCAAGATTTAATATTCTCGAACTAACTCACTTAAATTATATTCTTCTTCTGCCTTCTCCTCACCTCCCACATTCCACATGGAAAAATATGTCTATTATAATATATATACTAGAATATTATTTTTTTAATATAATATATACCATCTATACTATCCTATTATCAACATATTGTAAAAAAAAATATCTTTTTCCATATTATGTCGGTCCACCGCCTCCATGGATGATGAATTTTTATTTTTTATTAAACACTTAATGTAAGGTTCAAAATGATAAATAATAGTTTATAATGACCTAAATATGAATAATTTATATTTATTAACATTCTAAAAAGAATATATGTCCATTGTATGAAATAAAACAAATGTGGATCATGATGGTCAATAAAACCGCCAAAATAAACCAACCATGTAACATTATCATTTTCCCTAAATAAATATTCAATATATCAGAAAAAATATAGGTATTGTGATAACATTTAAATTTTAATATGGACATGAAAATAATTTCATTTATATTCTATATTTTTAGTCTGATTTGAGGATAATGTCCATAATTATAATCAAGTTATCTGACCATGGATCCAAGAAATAAACACCCATAGAATATTGAACTCAATCCTTATACCTCAATTAAACGATTTTCAATGAAAAAATATAATTACATTAATTATAATATATATGTAAAAAATTATTAAATAAGTAATTAATTATATTAATTATATTATTGAGGAAATTGTGGGAAACTACAGAACAATTCCAGAACCTAATTTATGAGTTCTCTCAAAACCACCATTATTTATTTATTTATATAAAATTAGTTCACTTTATACATATTTTTTAATATTTTATTCTTCTATATTATATATATACCCATAATATATACCTATTTTAATTCAACTTATTTTTTTAGGATATAGATTTTTTAAAGGTTACCATTTTATTTTCATTCATTAGGTAAACCTGATTATATGGAACTTCTATATCTCTTACCAAATGTCAAGTACCTCTACATAAAATATTTTAAACCATCAAGGGTTTCTAAAGTTTACATTTATATTCTTGAAAAACATTTTTTGTTTAATTATGGTTATATAGAAATTAGTATTATCTTTCCCTTTTTTATGAATCTTTACCATTTTAAACAACACCTCACTTAAGAGGTACATTTAAAAGATTAAATTTCCACACATTATTAAATATTAACATCAAAAGGTTATATTTCTTCATTAACGATGCATATTTTTTATCTATAAAATAATGTTTAATCCATTATTTTATGGAAATTGTTATGATATTCCATCAATTTATGTTGTAATATATGATTATTCATTACATTTATTTTCTTGGGTAATATTTATATTTATGCCATATGTCAGAGACCATTTATGGAAGAAAATATACCTGAACATGTTATGATGGATGCACTAAATTAGTGCTCTAATTCATTTGGTGATATTTATGTCGACTGATACAATACACGTGGGATTAGAAAGAAAACCTAATCCATGATATGTATTTTTTCATTGAAGTTAGAATTAACATATGATAATGTCATGTTTTATATTGCTTCTAGATTCCTATTTTTCTATTATCCTATGATTCAATTTTCTTTATATTATTCTCACACATTATTATTTATGAGGCATGTCTTTCGGATATCATGTATTGTGTTTTGAATCATATTATATGATTCGTTGTCATGTTTATTTATTTATTGAACTTTATAGATCAACCGTTTTGTTTATTTATTCCCTAGGATATCCTATATAGTTTTAGGAGCTCTAAGGGATTTAGGGTCTCACTATGGAGATTATAATATTGATTTTTTGTTTTTGTTTTTTTGTTTTTCTACCTAGTGTCTCAAAAATTATAGAAATCTAAATACATGGTTTCTATATATTGTATATTTATGTAAAAAATAAAGCAACACTTTTTTAAAAACCATGGAGCAGTATATCAAGAGGTTAGATTAATTCTATGGATGTTTGAAATAATAGGTATTGATTTTTTTCCTCAATTACCATTTAAAAAAAGAATCATATTTATTGAACTATTTTTATTTTTATTGATTATATACTTACTATTTCAGATATAATAACCTGAATGAAATTTTAATCATAGTGTTTTTGATCAATTTCAATCACTCCCTTTCACGGTGTTTTGATTAATGTGTGAATCGGGATAGAAGTGTTTTCATTATCTCGATTCCAATTCATTGAAACATAATACAATTTTTATTCTATGTTTCCATTATATAGTTCAATCACTATCCATGTATATATTTTTATCATATTCGTTTTATTTCATGGTATATACTAGAGAAATAATTTTTCCTTATTCATCTGGGTAATTATTCAGTTTTTACCCAGATGTGTAGAGTTTTATTGAAACTCAATATTCATTGATTATTTTGTAAACATTTTTTTAATTTAGTTTTTAGAAGTTGGGTACATTCTACAATTTTACTATGTTAGGTATTATTATAAAATTATTTTTGGGCGATATGCATTCATAACAAATAAACCATTTGACAAATAATTATCACTTCTGGGGAGATGTACTTTTTAATCCCCACGCTTTCTTTCACAATATGGATTTTGACCTTCTAATTACTGTGTTGAGTTATTTGAATAGTTATTATTCTATATAGGGTGAACATCACATTTTACAGGACTCAAATTAAATTATGTTTAGAAATAAAGTGTGATATTTTACTGACAATGGGAAAAGTATTAATTTGTTATATATTATGATTACAATATGGATGATTATTGGTATGTTTTCCCATCCACAATCATTATCACGATGTTTAATGATCATGTTTTCCCTTTTATTAACATCGGTAAAAGTATTTACAATTTTTATGTTGTTATTTCAATATGGAAAAATATTATAAATATTAATATATAATTCATATACATTTCATCTTTCATTGAATGCATTAGCCTAAAATTTGTGATGGGTGAGTCCTAAAATTATATATCTCATTTATGCGTTGATATGTATCATGAAACAAAACATGAATTGGTACATGGTGTATGCATACCCAATTCAATAAGGTATCTTTACCATGATCTTTATAAGGAATAATGTTTCTTGGAACAAGGGATTTAATTTCAATTTTTGATGTATAAAATTATGTATTCCATGAATATGAAACCAATATTATTGATATATATGTTTCTATTAATTTTTATGGAGATATCATGCTCTTAATTTCATGATGATTATGGATTCTTGTTTTTTTACCTATTACTATCATAATATTTATTTCATATTTATACTATGATTTCTTCAGTTTTATCATTCCTTTACTAATCATTTGATATCACACTATTATTTTTTTCAACTCGCTATGTTGTATAAAAAGTAGTAGACATGAAATGTTTACAACGATAACATGTGCAGATGAATTTATGGGATATGTAGAAGACTTATCAGGAATAATTTATTTTCTTATATATAATGATAAACGTTTCCATTATTTGTGAATGACAAGGGATTAATTTGTTTATTATGTGTTATAAATCTATAATGTTAAAATATAAAAAATATCCTTCCGAAGGTAGATGTTGAGTAATAGTTAATATTTTTTTAATAATTGATGGTAATATCAATATATTTATAGTTTGTATTAAGAATGTATGTAAAGTATATTTTTATAACCTCTATATCTATGAGTATGGGTGTTGAGAATCATTGTACTTGGGCTATTAAATATTTCCTCATATGGGGCATCTTTATTGAATATTAGAAATAAACTTAATTGCCAATATTTATTAATATCACACCACATCCTTTATTAATAGGTCGAAATTTTGGGATGGTGGTAGCCAATGAGGTGATATTTGCAAAGAAATAAAGATATAGAAATTTTGTAAATGTGTGTATGAGAAAATCAATAATAATTTATCTTACTTATTAGAGTTAACTAATGATTAATTATAATATTTATGTGATGCATACTGTGGAGATTATTTTTCATTAATTTAATGAAAAGTTTTTTATTATAAAAATGAACTAATGATGAATTAAATGTAATATTAGACGTACAATGAATAAGAAAATGTATATAGTTAGCTCCCACTTCTAGAGGATATTGAACATGCCTAAGCTTATATTTTCATATATTATTCATCCTTACCCGCTTATGGAAAATCCTTGAACACATGATGAAATGTCTAAAAATCATCATTAGATATACCAAGATGGAAAATTAGGGTCTTAAAATTTTCTATAAGAGAGAAATAACCCACAAAAACATAGTAAAATATAAAAAATAATCTCCATTAATTGGGAAAATATTCTATAATATATATATATATATATATATATATAATCATCCCATAACTCAATAATCCACATAGACATGAAAAAACATGTATATATATACATATTTTATATCTATCATTAATCTAACCTAAAAATCATCAATTGATTAAGGAATATTCCCAATAATATTTCTAGAAACATCGACGATCCACTTACCTTTATATAACACTAACTCAACATACATATTTTTGAAATAATAGTAAATTTTAAAAGATAACTTAAATCATAATATATAATAAAATTACCCATCAATATAGGGAAAACATTAATTTTATTCAATTTATAAATTAAATGAAAAAAAATTATAAACAATTATTAGATGGAAATATATTTTCATTTAAATTTCACACAACCCAATGTCACTGAAAATATTAAAAACAACATATTATTTAAGAGTGTAGCGGAAATATCCATATAATTTTTTAATATTATTCCCATGCTTAAAAGTAGAAATATTCCACTACATGGATGAATTTAAAAAGCCAAATGGGTTATATATTTAGTGATTTCATATTTTGTAAAAGGGTATAACAAAAATATATAAGATAAGGGTGTAACATTACCTTATCTTTATCATTAGTGAATACCTATAGTGGCCTGGTGTAGTATCATTTTTAGAATAATTAATGAATTCACATGGTAGAGTATAAAGTAGCATTAGAGAGAGATCATAATTGTAGTTTCTAATAAAATTTACAAGGAATCAATATAATAATTGAATATAAAGAGTTAAAATTACAATTTTACCATGGTTTAAAATAAAAATTATTCACACCTAATGGTTACCAAATATGGGATAAATTTCCACCCTGTGTAAATATAATACCAAGTAAAAATCTATTTGGTTCTTATTTAAAGTGGTAGAGAGTTATGATATTATACCAGATACCACAAGGTATCCAATACCCCCACCATTGAGAACCCATATCCTCTTTTATAAAAACCCCCCAATTCATTTTTCCTTCCAAATCCCTTCAATTTTTATAATTTCTTCTAAAAACCACAGTTTATTAATTTTATCAGATAAAGACTGAAAATCTAAATAACAAATTATCTTAAATGTTTTAGTATATTAAAAACTCTCCACTATTTTTTTCTTCTAATTCCCAATATGTAATATCGAGATTTTGCCAGGAATAATTTAGACCATTTTGCGGTATCCTTATCCTTTCACTCCCATGTCTCCTATTAATGTTTTTCATGTTACCGTCATACCAAACTAGTGTAATAATTTCCCCCACATTAACGTTTCACATTTTTCAATAATGTAGCATTATTTTTCAAGAATAAAACCATAAGATTCCATATTTATACCATCTAAATAAATAAGAAGACTAGGATCATGAGTATTTCTATTTAATTGAGTCATATGGAATACAATATGCATGGAACTCAAATTAAAAGTTATAAGAAATTGTTTGGATGTCCTCCCAACTTAATGAAACATTTTAAACAGTCCAATTAATCATGGATTTAGTTTTACTATAATCCATATTCTTTAGAAACCTGGTCTTGGAGAAACCTAGAGAACTACACGACCACCAACTATAAACTCTATTAGTTTTATCCAATGTTTTCTTAATGAATTCCATTAGATTTTAATAATAATCAATAATTTCTAAATCCATTTTTACCCACCAATTCACTTTTTATACTATAATGGGCCAAAAAAACATGATTAATCATTTTATATGAAACATATAGGTAAATGAAAATGTCATTAATAGACTTGAGGACACCTCTAAAAAAGAAAAATATTCATCGCATGACATATCTCGGAGGAAATCATGATTACCTTTGGTTGGTTACATGTTCTTTTAGAATTTTGTATAATAATAGGGAATGATTTCACCCAATAAACATAAATATGAATGGTTATTTTACTTGAAAGTCCATCATGACCACTCCCTATATTATAGGACAATGTGATGTAACAAAATATAGAATAATGAAAAAGTAGATGAATAAAATTAAGATTAAATATAAAACACCATATATGTAAAATAATAGTAGAGTCAAAATACTAATTTAATATAGAAAGTTGAAATGGATAATACATCCAAGATACAAAAAAGAGTACCCAAAATTCTGATCCAAATTATCATGTGACCTCAACATCAACATCAATCATATTAAAACTAACAAGCCTTATGAGTGAATATATACCAAATATGTTCCTAAAACCCACATCGTCTCTACTGATTCCATGTTCCACCAATACATTTTGAGAATAACCCAAAAGGAAAAAATTAGAGATTCCATTTGGTTCTTTTCTCGATACATTCCATAAATTTTAGTTTACAATAAAATGTTAAGAATATGTTTGTTGAATATTTCTCATAAAATAAATCATAACATATTATTAAAACAAATTCAAAAGCCCATATGATATTTATGATTTTTAAAGACAAATTAATTAAAATAATAAATTTAGAAACCATTTACTAAAAACCAATTTTAAATTCTTTTTAAAAAATTAAAATTAAAGTCCTCAATACATTCATGAAAAGAAACCAACCATAAAAACAAATCGAAACAAATTTATACCTAAATCAAAATTTTTGAGGATGTAAAATAATACGCTAATGATGAAAACTAATGAAGAAATAATAATATGGTTGAATATGAAGTAATTAATGTGTATGAAGTAATAAATAATAAAAGGCATGGTAATCTTGGGAAAGTCCATGACACCCCCGGAGATGATCAAATATGTACTTGTGTGGAACCATATTATGATGTATCGATGCTTTTATATTATATAAAAATATGAATACAATCAAATAAAGACACTATTGGTTCTCCATAAGTCCTAGGATCATTCCTACCAAGGGGTTCAAGTTTATCTCATGATGAAAAGATATTAAACATCTATCATTATCTCATTAAGATTCTTAGTATTCCCATGAATTTTTTGGTGATAGGTGAAGTAATTATTATAAGAAAGTATCCCTAATCCCAAACTCTAAAACTACCATTTTAAATCCATCGAAATTTTAAATAGAAAAATCATCAACTACATTATCATATGTAGTACAAAAAATGAACCAATAACATGGTCAAAAGATAACAATACATATTGTATAATGAAGGTTACATCTAAGAATTGAGTTTAAAATTAGAGTCACCATTCTCCAATACATCTTTTGAAATACTATCAAAACCAAATGTTCTAAAAAGATATTTTATCAAGATTCTAAATGTTAGTTTTTATAAAATTTCCTAATTTCACTGGAAAGCCTATTATGAAATGTTTTTTTAGAACAATAATTCGTTAACATTCCTTGAAACCAAGGGATAAATCAACCATTGAACCAAAAAAATTAATAAAATACATAGGTTATAATGATAATTTACTATTAAAAATATAAATTACATCATAAAAATTCCAAACACACACCCAAGTCCAAAAAAACAAAGATCTCAAGGTCAAATTTCTTTAAAACCATATTAATTTCCTATGTAAAATTGTGTACAATTTATAAGCCTCTATTCAACCACTAACTTCTATAAATAAAAAACATAAATAATAAAAAAATATACAAAACATGAATAATTTCAACTAGAATACATTTTTTAAACCTAAATATAACATGAAACAATACTAAAAGAGTAAAAACACTTATACACCCTTTTCAACTATGTGCAGATGCAATTAAATTCTCAATCATTGGAAAAAATACCCTAATACTGATACACATACCCATTCATCTATAATCAAAAGGAATTATGTTAAAACCACACTAGAGAGTTTTTACAATATGGGAAATGGAAATAAAAGAAGTTAAAACAAGTGGAAAGAGTGAAATATAGGAATAAAAAACCATTCCCTTGTGGAATAACTAACAAGATAAGCTTCAATTATCTGAAATCCAATGGTAAAAAAAATGCAAGTGATCTAGAATACTCTTCATTTGTCTCATAATAATAGGGGATGATATTTTTAATTTAACATATTTTTTTGTGTAAGACAATTAGAATTTCAACTTTTTATGATTTTATAAATTCATAAGGATTGGTTGCATTCTTTACGAAAACATGTGTCGTTCCTGAAACCACCACTCGATGAATTTGGGAACCTACATGCATGACACACATGTTTGTTAAAACTAATAATAAACCATTAAAAATAGATCTTTTAGAACTATAAGACACTCATACATACATATCATGGTTTCTACATCCCATGTGTAACCTGTGTTCCAAAACCCTATATAAAAATGGATTCCAGAAATTGCATCTATATATTTCATGGTTTGAATTCGATTTTCGACAAACTATATATAAAAATAATTTATTAATTAAAAAATCTTGAATTTCCTCTATGTAAGGACCATCACATGGTTTCCCTTAAACCGTTCTTCCTAACCATGTGGCCGATGAAAAAACTAGGCAAATCCCAATCATTGACCTTGATCACCCCAAAAATCATAGGAAATTAAAAAATTAAAAAATAAATAAAATAACAAGTAAAATTATGTTTAAGGAGACATTTATCCACGCCATAACACTTTTTTTCCCAATAAATTTGATGATTCCCAAAAAAAATGACCAAATAAAAAAGGACCCCTCTGGATAGAGTGGAACCAATAAGCTAAAATTTTATTTTTTTCTAGATCAGGAAACGATTTTATGATCAACTATACCTATAAATCCAACTCACACCAAGATTACCCAAAAAATATATCCTGAAATGTAGTCCCACAATTGGTCTCTCAACCATTTAATTATTCACTAGCATGGTGGATTGACAAGGAAAATTAAAAACACCACAGCAATTTCGTCTAATGAGACTACCGAAATGAGACTTATCCAATAAATTATTCATAAAGGTTTTTTTAAAAATCTAATTACATTAAAAATTGGTACAAAAATTTGACCATCATAAAATACATTTAAGATTTAAATACTATTAATTAAAAAAAACAAGAAAAAAATTTGATGAACATGAAGGGAATTGAAAAACTATAGTTGTAAAAGAAACTAATACTATGATTCTATGTTTGAAATGATTTTATCCCCTCATAAAATCGTTTATTTACAGAACCTCTTGATGTGCCACAATTATCCATAGTTGTGATAGTTATTTTGCTAAATTCATCATTAATGTTTATAATTCTCGAACTAACCACACTAAAAGCATACTAGATATTTGTTTATTTTAAATGAATTAGTAAAAGTGTAGGAATATAAAAATAAATCCAATTAAATAATAAATTATTTTTATTTTTAAAGGTCCATTCAACAACACTGAAGGAGATATGGATGGAACATTTGTTTTGTAACCCTAAAGAAAGAAACTCCACCATACAGGGATAATACACCTGATATTTAAACAGTACAATTCCATAATAAACCCTTAATTATTTTCTATCCAAACAAGGAACCATTATAAACAGGCGATCCATTATGGAATTCTTCTCTACAATATCATATGAAAAGGGAATCACCTCATTGAAATTGTTGATGAATTCCTTCACCATTCATCTCCCATATTTGATAATCATAAGCATTGAATCCCTCTTCACCTTGAATTCTTTATAAAAACCCACTGAGCGAATGTGGTTTGGTTGTACACCCATTAATTACTAGTAAGAAAGTGTTATGTAAGAACTATATTTCATAAATAATACTGAATTATCTGGAAAACAAAATTCAAAACAACTCATATCCTCATAGTTTCCAGGGTTACTATAGATTTTATGATCTTTTAAATTTATCTAAGCCACTCCACATCCACTTATGGCCCTTTATTTGTGTAAAATGAAAGAAAACAGTTAAGAAGAGACTAACCACACCATAAAATTTGAGTCAGGGTAAAGTCATTAACTAGAAGAGATATGGATAAACCATATGATACCAATCCAATATGATTATTCAAAAACAATATGGTAGGGAAACTAAAAATAACAAAAAAACCAAATAACACAATCAATAATATTTAAAACACACATCACATTCAAACGAAAATATAACCCACCTCATTAAATCCAAAAACATATATCAGAAGCACAATTTAAGATATCTCAACATAGAAAAATTTTAAAAAATTCATTTTAAAATAATATTTATACCTCACGGTTTAGTTTTAAATTTATCAAATATTACCAAAAACCTAATTTTAAAATCCAAGTATTTAACTAATAAAAATATTGTAAAACTCAATAATATTAAGATCATGTTAATTAATTTTAAAAAAACACTAACTTTTACGTTAGAACTATGGTTTACCTTTAAAATCCCATTTTTCATTTCATAGGCTCTCTAAAATTGTACTAATGATTTCCCATTCACTATAAAAATATCCTTCAATTAATTCCAAATTATAATTTCATGAGGCCTTAAGTCATTCAGAATAATAAAATTGAATAATACAAAATCAAGGGAGTTAGTGAAATGTTATGGTTTGGCAATATGGTTGGATGTATCATGTTCTAATTGTTCATATGATACTAAAAAGATATGTAAACTGATTGCACCAGACCTACAAGGTCATCCAGACCCAGATGGCTAATAGTTCACTTCATGTTATGCTTTCCTATTTCACCATAAAATAATAAAGTTCAAAATTTCCTGTAAAATATACAAATAATTAAAATTTCCATTAATATAGATAGAATTACACTAGAATCCAACAATGGAATCTCAAACAATAGATATAACAACCCAAAATTCCATAGAAACTCATGGCTCCAAATGAAAATGATCACTCATTTCTATCCCCACACCATACACTCAAGTTATAACATTTATAATTTCAATCTAATATAATATCTAACAATAATATAGGGAACTCCATGAACTTAAGTATTTTTAAAAAGTATGATTTTATAATATTTTTTCATGAACTAACTCTAGGAAACCCTAAACAAATGCATCGAATCTGAATAATGATATACACAAGAAATATTCTTCATTTCACAATGATTGAAATTAGTTTTAGGTTTTCAATGTACATGTTTTTGGAATGATATTACCTTATAACATTAATATTAATTGAAATTTCACCTCAAAATATGATATATCCTATCCATACAATATAGGTCCCTGTGAAAAAAAATAATTAAACACATATTGATAAAATATAATCAATTAATAACTACAATATATAAAAAATACCAAATAAGTGAAATAAAAATATAATATGGTCATAACCATGGTACATAATGTTGCAATGTCAGATAAATATATAATATCGAATGAGAACCCATCTTAACTATAAAACTATACATGTGACCTCATGTTCACCATCAATCATGTCAAAGTCAACCCCCTATATATGTGACCAATAACTGAACCATAACCATCAAACTAAACTCATGTCTACCCATATAGAGTAGCATAAGTAGGGTGTCAGCTAAACACCCAAATATGTAAAAAAAATCCAATTTTTTTTCCTTTAAAATCATTCTATAATGTCAATTTTTAAACAAAGTATTGAAAATATGATCCTTTACTATGTTTTAGAATACAAATCATAAAATATTCAAATAAATCTATTATAAACTCATACCCAATTTATGAAAATATTAAGCCAAAAAAATTTAAATAATCCATTTTAACCCCATTTACTAAATCCCATTTCAATATCCATTTTAAAAACTATAATAAAAGAACTCAATGCATTGAAAAAAAAGAATCCAACCAGAATAACTAATAGAAACAAATATATAAATAAATTTAAAAAATATAGAATATAAAATATGAGTGAAATTATAAAAACAAAATAATAAGTAGTAATAAGGTGTAATAAGAATCAATTTAATTGTAGAAAATGGAAAACATTTAAAGGGTAGGTAATCATGTGAATTTATTAGACCCCACATGAGATGATCCTAAACGTACATAAACAGAACAATATGCTTACCTATTGATATATTTATAGAATATTACCAACTAGATGATCTCAAATATCCTCACTAATGAAACTCCACAAGGAAATTAATAATTCCATATAAATGGGGGATCATTCCAAATCATCGAGATGAGTTATTAAATCCTAATCAATATCTCACAAGGATAGTTAGGATTCCAAAAAACATTAAGCAGTTAGAGGTGAGGTGACATTTATAAGGTGTCCCCCTTAATCCAACCTCTAATCACACCTTATCCAATACCTTTGAAATATACATTTAAGCATCATCAACCACATGAACATATAATTCAGTAAAAATCAATTTCATGGCCAGAACATAAGGTTACATCTGGAATAATGAATGTTTTAACTGATCCATGAGTTTTAAAAAAGGGTACCATTTCCCAAAAAAATGTTTGAATCCCCCATAAAAACCCACAATTAATGAGATAAATATCCAAGGTTTTATAGGGGTCTTATTATCAAAATATATAATTTACTTTAAACCCCATATTAAAAACTATTTTGAAAACATTAATTCCTAAATATTACATGAAACAAACGGATATGTCCCAATACTAAAATAATTAAATATAATAAACCATAGTGGAAAAATAGAACAATATTGTTAATCACTTATAAGAACATCATAAAAATGAATACACAACCAATTCTAAGTAATATTTACTCCCATAGAGAAAATCATTAAAACCTAATTAGTTACCAATAAAAACAATCTAAAATTTTAAAACCTCCTTGAAATCACTAACACATTTTATGAAATCCAACCATAAATACTAACATATACATAAAATTTATAATTTATTGTATAAAGGTTTTTAATGGAACAATAATACATGGAATACGAGGAAAATATGATAAATAAAGAGACACATGCCTAAAATGTGAGTGAATTTTATTGAACAATTGAACATAGAAAGAACAAGACCCAAGTATCCATCCACATTCCATAACATCAAGATTCAAAAGAGTTTTTACCAGGACTACAACATATGGTTATGATGAGATAGGTTAAATTCAATAAAATAAGGTAATATAACATGCATATGAGAAATAGATTATGAAAGAGCCTTGACTTATTGTAAAAAAAGAAATCAAGGTTTTAAGACCCAAATAAAAATGGAAGGAAAGTGAGTTGTATCCAAGGTTATCATTCATGCATCTCAATTGAATGTTGTAGGAGAGAAAACATAATGGTTCTTATTTAGAGAAGGGAACAATTGAAATTTCAACTTTTTAAAATTATGTGAAAATAGCATGGTTTACCAAACCATGGACCCTTCACTGGAAATATATTGGTAATTAATTTGTTACACAACATTTTTAGTCAAATAATTCTTCCACCATGTAAATTACAGACATAAAAACTACATATCACTCACAAACATGTCACACCATTTCTACCAACCATGCATAAGTTTTCCCCAATCACCATTACACATACAAGGATGCATGTGGTTTCCACTGTGTTTTTCATGTTATGGATCTAACTATTACCTACCTATGATGAAAATCCATGAATGTTATATAAAACTCAAAATACCTCTATGTGAGGGTGATCACATTGTTTCCCTTAAACCTTTGGCACTATCTATAGGACAGAAGTGAGAACTATTCAAATCTAAAAATTGGGACCAAAAACACGAGAAACAAAATGAATAGAAAAAAAATATTTATTAAACAAAAAAAATATTTCAAAGAAAGGGTGTGGATATATAGAAAAGGTATTCCATAGTGACTTTCGAAAGGATACATTTTAATGGATGACTAATAGTTATTATCAGAAGAAAACTATAATAATGATATATAATCTTTTTAAGATCTCAAAAAATCCAAGATGTAAGGTTGAAAAATATTTTATGGAATTTTAAACATATACTATTATTGGACATAGGTTCGAGGTTTGCATGTTATACAAAGTTCTACCTGAGTAGTAAGTTCTTGTTGAAACTGTTTACCAAATAAGGATTTGATCCTCATCTTATGATATGAGATAAATATCACATGAACTACCGTATTTTTCGACAACATATCACTATATAATTTTCATTTCATATTCATAGAGTTATAATTCATAACTGTTAATAAGTAAGTTTCCTTGGAGAAAAAATACAATATTACCTAGATAATGTATTTACCCACTCCTGTGCCGTAGTAAGCATGTCACCAAATCCACTATAATTTTATTCCAGTTCCATACTATTATAACGAGATACTATAATTGCATTATAACTCTCTAATGTTCAGTTTTCACCAATTTTTTAGTCAGGATTCATGAAATAAGTTCTACTATCTCATTTTTCTCCTTATATAAAAAAATTTACTATCAATATATATATAAATATAAACTACTACAAGGTTAACAACCCATATTTAAATATGAAACTCTCTCATGAATTCTTGCCACATAATGTTGGGAAAACAACCCTTATATAACCAAAAAAATAAAATGTGGGAATCTTAAGATCATCCCTCAAGGTGCTTGTAACGCCCGAGACTTTTATGAGAAATATTTTGTTTTTATGTTATATAAACCATCAAAGGAATCTTTCACTACACACAACACTAGCTTGGATTTCTTTACACGCAATCACAGCCTTCCTCGATAGCTTGCGTCGTATGCAATACCGAGTTTCACTAAACAGTGATATGCTATTAAAATATTATTAAAACTAGCCATTATGAATAGTAATAGCCACTTTTAGAAATTTTGTAAATTTTATTTTTCAAAATTGACTTCATTTTTGGATTCGGAATATCGAAATTAGCCTGGGTTGAAATTTTGGTATTTTTCTGAATACTTTCAATTTTTGATGAATAGTAAAACCATTAAGTGGTTGTTAAAAAAACTGAATTTTTCATAAAAATTAATTTTATCACTTCTGTGAGTGGAATTTTGAATATCCGAGAGACACGGTTGATTTCATTAAGTAAAATGTGGTTCAATGAGATGAAAATAAATTTTTGGTGAATAATAACTTTTTAATTTTATTTACCACGGTTAAAAGTAAATAGGGTAATTAAGGGTAAAAATGATATTATAATTACCCTAACACATGTCCTAATTCTATTGGATAAGTGTAATTCGACCAAAAACAATCTTAGGAATAAAATATGACCAATTAGGCCCACTTGGATTAGATTAGGACATTTATTATTAATTTATTTAAAGAATGGTTAAAATAGTTAAAATCAAAGTTTAATAAGTAAATAATTTTTAATATGGGGTTATACATAAGATAAATTCGACTATAAATATTCATTAGAAATATAAACAAATTTCCTACATAATGGTCTTTTATTTGTTATTTTTAGACATTAAATAAATTAATTTATTTATGACACACCGATGATGGAGTAATTATCTAATTAATGAAATATTGACATAATTGATGTTATAAATACCCAAATAAATGTAATTTGAGACTTTTTATGAACTACACAAATTTTCTAGGTTAATATGACATGTTAGTATTGATTTAATTAACGTTTTTCAAACTAATAATTCTGTTGTGATTATCAAAAAATCAATTACTAAATAGTGTCAAAATTGTCAAAAAATAGTTTTTAGAACAACTATTATATTATAAATTGATATTTTATTCCTAAAAATCTAAGGTTAGAAAAAATGACTTATATAAGGTTATATATATTAATAATAAACAACTTGGGGTTCGTTTGTCTAGTTATAGTAAGTTTGTTAACCGTATAGTGTAAGAACACAAGAAGACATGATAAAAGTAAAATTATATAACTTAATGTTAAATCTAAATTATAAGGTTAAAATAGGAACCCAAACTTGTCTAAATTCTCTTGGATGAGAGGATTTCGACCCATGCCCACCTTATATTCTAAATAAATTAATTTGGAGCTATTTAAAACCGAATTTGGATTTATAATAAAATAATATGTTTAGTTTTCCAAAGGAGCCCCTCTCCTCCCTTATAAAAGGGCACCTCCTCTCCCTCTTCCTCACACCACTTTGAGCCTTCATGCTCGGTGAAACCCTGACAATTTCTTCTCTACACTTCCCTAGAGACATCCTAGAGGTCCTGGTCTTCTTCAAAGACCAATTTTAGTGCCATAAAAGGTGGTGTCAAAGAAGCACTTCAAAGAAGAGGCAATTTCCATTAACGATTCATTCATCTGTATTTCTCCTTCCACTTCTTCTTCTTTAGATGTTTCATTATGAAGTAATAACATAAGTATCACTCATATACTGATATGACATTATAATTATGAAACAACGCTATTTCACCATCTATCCATCCTATGGAAAATGAAATCACCGCGCGTGCGTACGTACGGAATACCGTCTCCACGCCGTGGTGTAATCTATTTTCCACCTCCACCTTACTTGGATGGGTATAATGGTCTGAAGAATTAATATATATGATTATTGTAAAGTGATATTGATTCTTAAATTGTATACATACACTCCAATATATTTCCACGATCATGGGAACGATATCATCGGTCATGCGTACGTACGGAATACCGTCTCCACAATGTGATGCGACTCGTTCTACATGATCTTCATTGCATAATGATTATATAAATTAATTTAATGAATTAATATTATATATATTACACTAATACCATTCTAGAAATGTGGTATATATAACCTAAAAAGAAGAATAAGAATTTATTCAACAAAACACGCATAAGAACAAAAAGTAATAAACACCCGAATAACAAGTAATAATGAAATATTACTAATAAGAATCTAAGAATATGACCATATATGATATCATAAAAATAAGTATGATTCTGGAATAACTCAATAACATTATTTAAATTATTCTATAAGTGGTTCGGACACTTACGAAGCAAATCAGACCTATGGTAAGGGAAAATATCACAATCTCATTTTTATCTGAGATTGTTTACACTTTGGTATTTACTGGGGTGTATTTTATCATCCACATCCATGTTTCCCCAATATGTAATATTATTTCCATCCACCTAGAATTTTTTAAATCCAATTTTACCCTTCGGTGAGTTGTTAGTAAAAGATATGAAATGAATCTTTTGTCGTTTTTCATATGAGGTACTTTTTTACTTTTCCGACAAAAGTATGAGAAGAATGTTTTTTTAACTTATACGGCATGAATGGATTTTTAAAACATTATTTGCATGAAGCTTTCTTTACATGTTTCAAGTTTATTTTTAGTCAACTTCTTTTAGTTTAGAATTTCATAACATGTTAAGAAAGGAAAAATGTTTTTGAAGTAGAAAGGATATTTTCCTCAAGAATGGAGTTCAAGTGTTTTATCAAAATTATTTTCCATCTAAGATAATAGAGGGTTCTGTTTCTATACCTCTTATTATATTGATTTGAAAATGTTGTGATGGAATTATTTTTATGAATTCCATTATCTCAAATGAATTGTTTTATGATGTCACGATGTTTAAGAATCCCATTTTTATTACATGGGTTATGCTATGATGTATGGTTTATGATTTTGTGGCACACAGAAGAATGGTATAATTATGATATGGGTGGGACCTATATCTCCCTCCAATTCATTGGGTAAAGATTTTATATGTAATGAGATAAACATGGATGGAACGGCAGGTTAAACCGGTTCAGTGAAACAGGACTGGAACGAGGAGTGAACTCGGTTCAGAAATGGACTTTTTCCGCTAAGATATTCTTGGAAATGAGTCTTGAATACTAATAAATGATTCTCTATGATTATGTGTGTATGACACAAATTTTCATGTTTTATGTTATGATTATTGGGATTACATTTCACTACTATGATTTATCTCATGTTATGAAATTATGATCTCTTTTGCAGGTTAAGATTTCTAAAAGTTATGTTCTTATGTATATGATGTGATTGATATTTCTTTTGTTTACCCTTACTGAGAATTTGAGCTCTCCCTTTTATATGTTTTATTTCCCCAGTTCAGGAAGAAGGTTATTAAGTAGGATATTCCAAAAAGGGACTCTAGATATGATTAAATAAATGGGAGGAAAAGTAGATTCTTTATGAACCAGTTGTTTATATTTCCCAGTTTCTAAAGACTCTATACCTATATGGTCCATTCTTGGTTTTGTTATATGTTGTAATAAGTGTGCTTCAATTCTGAAGTCATAACAATGTATGTAAAGTATGGGTCGTTATAGTTGGTATCAGAGGAAAGGTATAGTCAACCTTTGGAAACTAGGATGTGAAAGCGTTAGTAAGAACCCTAAGGATAAGTCTAAGAATAGAACACAATCTTAGTGTTTTAGAAATGGCCATGAATAACTGACGATAAGACCTTAAGTGTGAAATTTTATTCTTGATTGTGTGGTTTTCCTATTATAATTAGTGTTGCTCACACTATTCTTCTAGGTTTTAGTCAATAGCTGGAACCTGAATGAACTGTGTTAATATGGAATGCGACGGGTAATGCAATGATTGTACCCCTGAGCAACCAAACGTTATGGGAGCTGGAATGAAAAATCTTGTAGCCATGCTCACACAACTTTCTCAAGATATGAATCATGCAAGACTTTCAAACGAGCAATAGAAGGAACAACATTATGTTGAATCCTTCATGAGGCAGCTTCCACCCTCATTCAGCAGGTCTACTAATTCATTAGTTTCTGAACAATGGATCAGTACTACTAAAAAGATATTTTCAGTTCATCGATGCTCTGATCATGATAAAGTCATCTTAGTAGTGTATCGTTTGGAAGGTGACGCTGATCAATGGTGGGATCTTATTAAGAATATGAGGAAAATGGATTAAATTGAGTCCATGGAATGGGATGAGTTCAAGAACTTATTTTTCAATAAGTACTTCCATCATATTCTCCGAACAAAAATGGATAAAGAGTTTCTTGAACTAAAGCAAAAGGATGATGAATCTGTTGGTACCTATGAAGAAACTTTTACAAGACATGTAAGGACCGCTTCTGGAATTATTATCCAACCTGAGAGTAAGATCGATCGATTCTTTAGTTTCTTAAAACCAAGTCTTCGAAGGGCGTTATCCATAAGGGACATTAATAGCTATGAGGAAATCGTTCGATGTGCTCTCAAAGTCGAGATGGAGATTGGAGTAACCCATCAGTCATATGGGTTTGATAAGAAGAGGAAAATGGAATTCTAAGGAAAATCTAAAGAGAACACTAAAAAGAAGATGAGGTTTCTCTTATGCTCAAAGTGTGGAAGGAAACATGGAGGGAGTTGTCTTAAAGGGACAAGTAAATTTTTCAAATGTGGAAAGGATGGTCATCGGACATTTGAATTTCGCAATGATGGGAAGAAGATGTCTAATGATGCAAAAAAAGAAGGGTTACACAGAATGAACCCATTACACTTCAATGTTTCAAGTGCAAGGAGATGGGGTGTTACGCCAATCAATGCCCAAATCCAAGGGTTGATGATGATGGTTGACTTCAACAAACTCTTAAGGCTAAAGACAAAGGAAAGTCACATGCAATTTCTATCAGTGATGTGGAGTATGATAACGATGTGGTGAAAGGTACACTTACCATCCTCTCTAAAGTAGATTATGTTTTATTTGATTCTTGATCCACCCACTCTATTTCTGAAGAATTTTCTAATGATATCACTGTATTAACTCAACAATTAGATGTTGAGTTAGCTATGACAACCCATAATGGCACAACCGTAGCATCAAAAGTTTATAATTCTTCTTCGATTGATGTTTTAGGGGAAGTGCTTCCTGCAAATCTTGTGATGCTTCCTATAGTGGAATTTGATGTGATTCTTGGCATGGATTGGGTTTCTTTATATGGAGATCATATCAATTCCCAAAGAAGGGAAGTCAGATTTCATATTCCAGATCAATCTATGATTGTCTATCGATGCAAGGATGAACATAACCTTCCAGTGGAAATTTCTTCCATCTTACGGGTATTGATTCCACTAAATGAAGGCTATTTATCTCAAATGGTTGGTGAGAAACTCACGATTAAGAATATGGCCATAGTACGGGTGTTTTATGATGTATTTCCGGAGGAATTGTCGGGTCTTCCACCAAATCGTGAAGTTGAGTTTTCAATAGAACTCATACCGGGTGCTTTTCCTATTTCAAAGACACCTTATAGTATGGCCCCAATTGAGTTGCAGGAATTGAAGAAGCAACTCCATGAATATCTAGATAAGGGATTCATATTCCCTAGTATGTCACCTTAGGGAGAACCTGTTTTGTTTGTTAATAAGAAAGATGGATCAATGAGACTCCGCATTGATTATCGAGAGATTAACAAGATCACTATCAAGAACAAATATCCTCTCCCACGCATTGATGAATTATTTGACCAACTACGCGGAGCTCAATACTTTTCCAAGATTGATCTTCATTCAAGGTATCATCAATTAGGGGTCAAAACGGGGGATATACCAAAGACGGCTTTCCGTACAAGGTATGGACACTATGAAATTATAGTGATTCCATTTGGTCTTACTAATTCCACTGCTATCATCATGGATCTGATGAATAGAGTCTTCAGAGACTATCTTGATCAGTTTGAGGTAGTGTTTATAGATGATATTATTGTCTATTCAAAGAGTAAGTAAGAACATGATGATCACTTGAGAATTATATTGAAGACCCTGAGAAAGGATAAGCTTTATGCCAAATTTAATAGTTGTGAATTTTTTCTTCAAAGAGTTTCATTTTTGGGTCACATAATCTCAAAAGATGGGATATCTGTGGATCTAGCAAAAATAGAGGTTATCGAAAGATGGTCGAGACCAACAATAGTAACTGAGATCCGAAGTTTTCATGGTTTGGATGGATATTATCGAAGTTTTGTGAAAGATTTTTCACGATTATCTAATCCACTCACCAAGTTGACTCGGAAAGGAGTTAAGTTTGTTTGGAAGAAAGAATGTGAAGAGAATTTCAAGGAGTTGAAAAGAAGGTTATCCAGTGCACCTGTTCTCACACTGCCTTGTAGTGGAGAATGGTTTGTGATCTATAGTAATGCATCCAAGAATGGATTGGGGTGTGTTCTTCTGAAAAATGATATGGTTATAGCTTATACCTCACGACAGTTAAAAATCCATGAGCAAAATTACCCAACTAATTATTTGGAGTTAGCTGCGGTAATATTTGCATTAAACATTTGGAGGCATTACCTTTATAGTGAAAGGTGTGATATTTATACTAATCATAAAAGTTTAAAGTATATTTTCCCACAAAAGGAGATGAATATGTGCCAAAGAAGATGGTTGGAGCTGATTAAGGATTACAACTGCTCAATCCATTTCCACCCTATGAAAGAAAACAATGTGGAAGATGCATTAAGTCGACAAGACCATGCCAGTTTATCCATGATGAGGATCACAAAAGATCCAATATTTATGGATTTACAAAGGATGGATCATGGAAGTATAATGGAAAGGAAAAAATCTTATCTTTCTCAAATGAATGTTCAACCTTCTATATATGTGAAGATTAAAGAGGCACAGAAAGAAGATGTAGAGTTACAAAATAAGGTTAGAAATTTTCCTAAATTCAACCTTGATTGTGATGGGATAATAAAGTTCAGGAATCGGGTTTCTGTTCGTCCCATCCCCGAATTAAAGAAGGAGCTGCTGGATGATGCTCATATTTCTTCATTCTCTATTCATCCTGGAAGCACGAAGATGTATAGGGACCTGAAAGATTAATTCTGGTGGGATGGAATGAAAAGAGATGTTGCTGAATATGTCTCTCGATGCTTGGTTTGTCAGAAAGTTAAAGCTGAGAGACAGAAGTCTAAGGGGATGTTACAACCATTACCCATACCCGAATGGAAATGGGAAAACATCACTATGGACTTTGTCACAGGACATCCTAAAACATCCAAAGGCAATAATGCTATCTGGGTCATAGTTGATCGTCTTACAAAGTCTGCACACTTCATTGCTATTAGAGAGGATTTCTCTCTAGATCAGCTTGCCCGAATATATGTAAATGAAGTGGTAAGATTGAATGGAGTACCACTTTCTATTATATCTGATCGGGATCGGAGGTTTACCTCAATGTTCTGGCGAATTCTTCAGCAAACTCTGGATACAGATTTGAGTTTCAGCACTTATTATCATCCTTAGACAGACGGTCAGTCTGAGAGGACAATTCAAACTCTAGAAGATATGTTTAGAGCTTGCTCTATGGATTTCAAAGGTGGTTGGGATCAACACCTACCTTTGGTGGAATATTCTTATAATAATAGCTTTCACTCTAGTATTCAAATGGCTCCTTATGAAGCTCTCTATGGAAAGAAATGCAGGACTCCAACTTGTTGGGATGATGTTGGGGAATGAAAGCTATTAGGACCTGATCTTGTTGATGAGATGGCAGAAAAGGTCTGATCTATTCAACAACACATAAGAGCAGCTCAGAGTCGAAAAAACATTTATGCCGACAACCGAAGAAAAGACATAGATTTTGAAGTGGGTGATAAAGTATTCTTACGAATATCTCCCTGGAAGAGGGTCATGAGATTTGGAATGAAGGGGAAGTTGAGCCCTAGATATATCAGTCCTTTCGAAATACTGGATCGTGTTGGAAAGGTATCTTACCGATTGGCGCTTCCACCGAATCTCTCTCAAGTTCACGATGTGTTCTATGTATCTCTCCTGAGAAAGTACATACCCGATCCTTCACATGTACTCAGCTCAGAAGTTGTACCGCTGGAGAAAGATCTCCCTTATGAAGAACAACCGATAGAGATTCCGGATCATAGAGAAAAAGTCCTACGAAACAAGACCACTCTCTTGGTGAACGTTTTATGGAGGAACCAAAAATTAGAAGAAGATACATGGGAGCTTTAGGATATGATGAGGTATAGGTATCCTCATCTGTTTGTTACAAAGTGACTAATTTTGAGGGCGAACTTCATTTTTAGGGGGGTAGAATGTAACGCCCGAGACTTTTATGAGATATATTTTGTTTTTATGTTATATAATTCATCAAATTAATCTTTCACTACACACAACACTAGCTTGGATTGCTTTACACGCAATCATGGCCTTCCTCGATAGCTTGCATCATACACAATACCGAGTTTCACTAAACAATGATATGTTATTAAAATATTATTAATACTAGCCGTTATGAATAGTAATAACCACTTTTTGAAATTTTGTAAATTTTATTTTGCAAAATTGACTTCAGTTTTGGATTTGGAATATAGAATTTACCCTAGGGTGAAATTTTTGTATTTTTCTGAAAACATTCATTTTTTGATGAATAGTGAAACCACTAAGTGGTAGTTAAAAAAACTGATTTTTTTCATAAAACGTAATTTTACTGCTTCTGTGAGTGGAATTTCGAAAATCTGAGAGACACAGTTGATGTCAGTAAGTAAAATGTGGTTCAGTGAGATGAAAATAAATTTTTGGTGAATAATAACTTTTTACTTTTATTTACCACGGTTAAAAGTAAATATGGTAATTAAGGGTAAAAATGGTATTATTATTAGCCTAAAACATGTCCTAATTCTATTGGATAAGTGTAATTCGCCCAAAAATAACCTTAGTAATAACATTTGACCATTTAGGCCCACTTGGATTAGATTAGGACAATTATTATTAATTTATTTAAAGAAAGGTTAAAATAGTTAAAATCAACGTTTAATAAGTAAATCATTTTTAATATGGAGTTATACATAAGATAAATTCGACTATAAATATTAATTAGAAAGATAAAAATATTTCCTACATAATGGTATTTTATTTGTAATTTTTAGACATTAAATAAATAATTATATTTATGACACAACAATGATGTAGTAATTATCTTATTAATGAAATATTGACATAATTGATGTTATAAATACCCAAATAAATGTAATTTGAGACTTTTTATGAACTCCACTAATTTTCTAGGTTAATATGACATGTTATTATTGATTTAATTTACTTTTTACGAACTAATACTTCTGTTATGATTTTCAAAAAAATCAATGACTAAATAGTGTCAAAATTGACATAAAATAGTTTTTAAAACAACTATTATATTATTAATTGTTATTTTATTCCTAAAAATATAAGGTTCATCCAAATAACTTAGATAAGGCTATATATATTAATAATAAACAACTTGGGGTCCGTTTGGCTTATTATAGAAAGTTTATTAACCATATAGTGTAAGAACACAAGAAGACACGGTAAAAGTAAAATTATTTAACTTAATGTTAAACCTAAATGATAACGTTAAAATCGGAACCCAAACTTGTCTAAATTCTATTTTATGAAAGTATTTCGACCCATCCCCACCTCATATTCTAAATAAATTAATTTTGAGCTATTTAAAACAGAATTTGGCTTTATAATAAAATAATATTTTTATTTTTCCAAAGGATCCCCTCTCCTCCCTAATAAAAGGGCACCTCCTCCCCCTCTTCCTCACACCACGTTTAGCCTTCAAACTCATCCAAACCATGATAATTTCTTCTCTCCACTTCCCTAGATACATCCTAGAGGACCTGGTCTTCTTCAAAGACCAATTTTAGTTCCCTAAAAAGAGGTCTCAAAGAAGTGCTTCAAAGAAGAGGTAATGTCTGTTACCGATTCTTTCATCTATATTTCTTCTTCCACTTCTTCTTATTTAGTTGTTTCATTATGAATTAATAACATCAGTATCACTAATATACTGACATGTTATTATAAGTATGAAATAAACCTATTTCACCATCTATCCATCCTACGGAAAAGGAAATCACCGCACATGCGTGTATACGGAATACCGTCTCCATGTCGTGGTGTAACATATTTTCCACCACCACCTTAATTGGATGGGTATAATGGTGTAAAGAATGAATATGTATGATTATTGTAAAGTGATATTTATTCTGAAATAGTATACATACACTCCAATAAAATTCCACGATCATGGGAACGATATCATCGCTCGTGCGTACGTACGGAATACCGTTTCCACGATGTGATGCGACTCGTTCTACATGATCTTCATTTCATAATGATTATATAAATGAATTGAATGAATTAATATGATATATATTATACTAATACCATTCTAGAAACGAGGTATCTATAACCTAAAAAGAAGAATAAGAATTTATTCAACAAAACATGCATAAGAACAATAAGTAATAAACACCCGAATAACAATTAGTAATGAATTATTACTAATAAGAATCTAATAATATGACCATATATGATATAATAACAATACGTATGATTTTGGAATAAGTCAATAACATTTTTTAAATCAGTATACATGAGGTTGTGACACATACGAAGCAAATCAGACCTAAGGTAAGGGAAAATATCACACTCATTTTTATCCGAGATTGTTTATACTTTGGTATTTACTGGGGTGTATTTTAGCATCCACATCCATGTTTCCTAAATATATAATATTATATCCATCCACCTACAATTGTTTAAATCCAATTCTTCCATTTTGGTGTGTTTTTAGTAAAAGATATGAAAGGAATCTTTTGTCGTTTTTCGTACGTGTTACTTTTCGACTTTTCTGACAAAAGTACGAGAAGAATATTTTTTTAACTTATACGGAATGAATGGATTTTTAACACATTATTTCCAAGAAACTTCCTTTACATGTTTGAAGTTTATTTTTATTCAAATTATTTTTTTAAAAATTTTATGACATGTTAAGAAAGGAAAAATGTTTTTTAAGTAGAAATGATATTTTCCTCAAGAATGGAGTTCAAGTGTTTTATAAAAATTATTTTCCATCTATGATAATACAGGGTTCTATTTCTATCCATATTATTAAATTGATTGTATTATGTTGTGATGGAATTATTTTTATGAATTCCTTTATCTTATATGAATTGTTTTATGATGTCATGACGTTTAAGAATCCCATTTTTATTACATGGGTTATGCTACGATGTATGGTTTATGATTTTGTGGCACACATAAGAATGGTATCATTATGAGATGGGTGGGACCTATATCTCCCTCCAATGCAATGGGTAAAGATTTTATATCTTGTGAGATAGACATGGCTGGAATGGCTGGTTAAACCGGTTCAGTGAAACAGGACTGGAACGAGGAGTGAACTCGGTTCAAAAATGGTCTTTGTCCGCTAAGCTAGTCTTGGAAATGAGTATTGACTACTAAGAAATTATTCTCTAGGATTATGTGTGTATGCCACAAAGTTTCATGTTTTACGTTATGATTATTGGGATTACATTTCACTACTATGATTTATCCCATGTTATGAAATTATGATATCTTTTGCAGGTTATGATTTCCAAAAGTTATGTTCTTATGTATATGATGTGATTGATATTTCTTTTGTTTACCCTTACTAAGCATTTGAGCTCACCCTTTTGTATGTTTTATTTACCCAGGTCAGGAAGAAGGCTATTAGGTAGGATATGCAAAAAAGCGACTCTAGATATGAATTAATAAATGGGAGGAAAAGTAGATGCTTTATTAACCAGTTGTTTATGTTTCCCAGTTTCTAAAGACTCTATACCTATAAGGTCCTTTCCTGGTTTAGTTATATGTTGTAATAAGTGTGCTTCAATTCTGAAGTCATAACAATGTATGTAAAGTATGGGTCGTTATAGTGCTCCCTAATATTGGGCCATTAACTTATTACGATACCATCAGAGATCAATGTTATATAAATCCTTTAAACATTCCACAATCTATAGTACTAGATTAATGTGATATAAATATATCTCATTTTAATTCTTGGTGCTAAAACATAGGTTATTCAAGAAGATAATTATGTTTTAATATTGTATTTTATGGAATCACAGCCAACTTTTCTATGTTTTACAGAAATCGTTCACATTGGATTATTTATGTCACTAGAGAGATGTAGGTGAACTTTATAATAGTTCTTGATCATTTTTAGTGAAGGTAAAAAAACTATTATAAAGGATTCTTATTTAAATTCCAAAAAGTTTGTTATGTATCTTACAAATTATTCACAAAAGATATGTTACATAATTTATGAAAATGGTTGAAATTTACAAGAGTAATGAATAATTTTTTTTGAAAAGGTTGATAAACTACACTAAAACATATCAATTTAAACAGTAATATATGTAGGTATTTTTTGATAAATAATGAAATAACTCACCCATCATAAGGACCAATAAACACATTAAAATATGTTATATGTACGTAAAAAATACAATTATGTGATACAACGTTTTTTTCATCATATGAAACACTATGACATAACATGATGTATTAATAGATATAATTTATTTACTAAGGTCGTATCGTGATGCAATACATTGATATTATGATATGATTCGTCTTTATCTTGGATGATTTTATAAGGTTGTCTTTTGTGTCGTGATATTCATCTCATATTCGAAAGCTACTGGGAATTGTTTTTTAGATTATGGATAATGACATAAATAATATGAAATATATAGAGGTCCTAATATACCGGAGTGTTTATGGTTTCACTAAAACATGTATTATTTTCCTGCAATTCATATGAATTGAAAAATATCTAATGATAACAAGCAAATGATTTTTGGGTTCTAAATTTTAAACTAGGAAATGATTATTAGAGAACCTTATAATGTAATTCCATTACACAATAATTATTATTGTTCTTATACAAATTCCATGATAACAAAAAATTTCTTGATATTTTAATATATATTAAATTTGGAATGATTGTAATGGACTTTTGGAGATTCAGTTCAATAAGGGAGGACTTCATTGATGGAAAATGAAGTAAAATATTACTTTTTTGGATATAGGGAATTGTTTATAAATAATACAGTATAATATATATATGGTCTATTAGGGGTTTTTATATACGAAGAAGAACACATCATATTGTGGAAGAATTTTTTTAATATATGGTAATTTTTTTTATGGTTAATATTATTGAGATGTTTATTGAGGATATAAATTTATTATTTATGATGGTGTTTAATAGGACCACCAGCATTGTTATTGTGTTTTTAATATTCATTTTTATGTTTTTGGTGAGTGACTTATGTAAATAATAGTTATTTAATATCATCATTGAACTAGTGTATGGAAGATCATATATATATTTGTAGGATCCCAGAATTATATTCCATACACATTTTCATCAGTGATTTCAAAAAGTTTTAAGAGAACAAAAATATAAATATATATTTCATGAAATAATATGAAATAGTATTCTTGAATTAGTTTCTTGGGGTTATAAGGGAATATATTTTAGGCCTTGTTTTCACCCATTTTATTTAGATCATTTTTTATGTTCTCATGGATTCCCATAAACAAAAAATTACCAATATAGGAAAACCATCTAGGTTGATCGACCAACGGAACATATATAAGTTTCCTCAACCATTCCAAGGGACCCAGATATCTAGCTGTCCCAGTGGTGAGAGTGGCTGAGCATGGATCACATAGGGTGTGCATAGGTGTTCATAGGAGGGTTTTGAATTTGGAGGGTTTGGCTAGTGAGGGCATGGTACAAGTGCTATGGGTTCCGAACCTACTTACTACTCAATGTGGTGACATCAAAGTTTTATTTATTAATTCCATACAACCATTCAGATGTATGAAATGGGACTACGCTTCATGTCACATGGTTTATGTGATAAAAAAGGATGAACATAATGTGTTCCATCTGATCGCATAAACCAAAACCTTGTGATCCCATTCCTGGATCTTCTTTATTCTTTTACTCCCCCTCTCACCCACCATGTCCCAAAACCCCCTAGTTCAAAACTAATAGAAACACCTTGTCTCCTATGAACCACAGTACTCTATATCATCTATGGCAGACCTCTCCATTGATCATGGAAAATAATCAAAGACTCTCACAACATCCCTTAGGCATAAATGAATATTTTATTCCAACCATTAATTACTTCAGATAGTCGATCCATTAGATATTATCAGATGAATATATTCATGTGAACCACAAGAAGGAATTTCATGTAAGTTGATGATGATCATGAATAATGGGTTTATGACAATAAAGTTTCTAATGAAAAATATTGATAAAAAAGCTTTAGTCTTATTGAATTTTTATTATTTTCTCCGAATAATCCCATGATAATTTTCTAGAGAGTCACCACATGAACATCCTATGATAATTTGATTCATTTGAGTTGATCATGTAAATAAATGGTGGATTATTTTCATTCCATGTTGTGAATCCATTTTGTGATATCGTGATCATTTCAAAAAAAAACTACCCCACCTCTACCAAATACATGTGGCACCCACACTGTGTAAGTTAGAATCAATATTATCCATCATTCACTTATTTAAAACCTTAATCCCCATAACAAACACATAGAAAATACTAATAATATGGAGATATAAAACATAAGAACAATGAACAACATAGGACGACAAAATAGAACATTTTAATAGATTATCCAGGTAATTGTGATCAATATTTTATCATAAAATTAATATGATCTCATTATGATTTAAATATAATGGGATTTTATCATGCGAAGGTTCCAGAATATGAATCTTTATATGATACCTCTATTACACAATTTACTCATGAAAGTGACATTGTGAATATACACGGTCATGAAGAATCTTTTTGACTAGAATATGAACATGTGGGCATTCCCTTGTCATTGCCAAGAGGACCTTAGGTGATATGACCCTAAAAAAACCCTCATCCACAAACCCATCCTTATAACTCAACACAGTACTATTATGAATTTTTACTGAGACTCTCACATGATATCTTCCAGACCATGAAATCATATGATGATCACACAACCAATACCATATGGTTATCATTTGAGGATCAAGCAAGCATCTCTTGGCCATGCAGAATTAATAGAGAAGATCTTTTGAAATCATGATGCCTCTATTTGACCAAGAAGTGTAACCCCCTAGGAAATATGGTCATCCATGATAGTATCTTTGGATATAAATGAGTGGATAATTCAATTCCTCCATGAATCCTTGACTATAAAATCACACAAACCTTTAGTCTCACTATAACGTCATGAATCCCCAGATGTACATACCTCTACATGCAAGAACCCTTCAACTTATGAACATGGTTATGTGATGGCCTCATGCGGATGGGATCCTCGTACTAAAATTACTTCAATTGATCACATGACTCCTAATAGTTTTCAAATTATTGTTTTACACACCCCATCTATGAAAATGAGTCAAAAATCATTTGCAGAGCACCCGTGTTCATGCAACAACTCTAATGTGCAATCAATGCTTACATTAACATAACCCATCACAAGTCCCCCAATTTGAGGTCATGTGGATTTAAAGAAAAATAGATCCTCATAAAATTCTATCATTTGGGAATTCCTTGGAACAAAAGAGGTCATAGCTTGCTTGAGAACCCCTGGGCATGTACCTTCATTTTTTTATGCAAACCCTAAGACGTTTTACTTAAACATGGGATCTCAGCCACAAAATCCTCATAAGAAATTTTTTTCCCTATTCGGACAATAATGATAAGTTTTAACATGAAAATACAACACATATATATTCATGTGTCCATAAATATGCATGCATACCTCATTAAATGATTCAATTAAGGTCACGTGATCACAATATTTTTCACTTGCCTTTGGATTCCTGTTGGAGGACTTGGAAGATTCACATTGATCATAAGAAATTAATTAGAAATGTCTCTTTGGTCTGGGAATAGGAATTGGGTAATTCCAATTGATCATGCAATGGGTTATCAACATATTTAAAATTACATTATTATCATGTGAAATTCACAAGACACATTTTCTTTGGATATGCAAAGACATCCCAGATAATTATCTATGATCATAGGAATGCCCTATGAAAGTCTTCTTTAACCATGAGAGGACGTTATGGAAAAGTATCTTTAATCCATGAGAAAAATCTTGGAATGTTCACTTTGATCATGAAAATACATCCAGAACAAGTCAGTTCATCAAGATTATGTTTTTGGACATGATAACATTGATCAAGTGAATAATTTTGGAAATATTAGGAAGACTCCACTGAACGTGTATTCCATGTCATAATAACACCCCAGACATGTACAATGGATAATAAAGACAATAAAGTCATGTCTAGAATAAAATAAAGATATGTTTTGTTGATCGCCTATGACATGTCAACATCATTTGGCAGACACAATTGGAATTATACAATTTGAACCGTAGTATAGGAACATTTCGTAACCAAGCCGCTATATAAGGCAAGTTTCCTTTGTGGGTTAGAGTTATGAAATCATGTGACCTTATTTATTTCATGATCTGAGAGGGTCCCTCCCTAATATAAAAATCATATTTAGTTGAACTTTTATTGTCTTCATATATCATTATCTATTAGAAAATAAAATTGAATTTCTTGATGGGTATCCATGATGATGTAATCCCTTGAAATTCCTCAAACCTTAGAGATAACAATAATCTATTTGAATAAAAATTCCTTCCCCAACACAACTGTGGGATAGATGTAACTAAACTATGAGAACTCTAATTCATATCCCAACATGATAATTTTGACACATTCCTATAGCCTGAACCCAAACAAGCATCCACCTCGATGTAAGTCCCTCAATTTCTCAAACATTAAAACCCTTGGTATACAATATCTACCATCATTTTTTTCATTCTTCTCCATTCATCAAAGGATCAAATATAGAAGTGAACTATATAAACTTGTATTCTATTTTAATAGGATATATATTATATCTTATTGAGGTTCAATTTCTATATTAATGTACTTACCTCATGAAGTTAAAATGCACAGATCCATCCAGGGACAAGAAATTAAACTGTTCTAAACAAACTAGATTGGTTTTAGTTTATGTTATCATGAGATATGCAATATTCCTTAGAGTGGTTTAATCACATCTCCAAGATACAAACTACCTCCCATAATGACAATAAATACTAGAGAACCCACATATTTTTTGTAAACCGAATCATCATATATAGAGACCCTTTCTTAACATACATGTATATTACATCAATTTATATGAATATTCAATACATTACCAAAATACATTCCATATCACTATAATAGTGTCGTGTCATTGGAAACATAGAAAAAATATATTCTATCTTTGTGAATGATCTTAAACATATCCTGTAAAGATATCCACCATTAGTAAATCATCCTAAATCCTTTCTTCATAATCGGGAGAATGGAAAACATAAGAAAGTGGCGAGCTCATATGATTAGTAAGGGTAAATAAGAGAGAAATTTAAGCATTAACATGAACATATTAGTATGTTAATGAGATTGTAACATTTTGGGATCACACCCCGAATATCAAAGGTCATAAAAATTTGTTACGGGGAAAATATTGGTAGTTCATAATATATACATCATAAAGAAATGAATTCATAATTCGTGAAATCATAAACTAGAAATAAAACATGAAATTTGTGGCATGTACATTTGTTTATAAGTTTGTGAACATGTATTAGTAGAAATAGGTTAACTCATTAAGTTGAGTACATGAAATCAGGCCCCATCATAAACTTGTGGACATGCAACAAGGTCCATGCATAACCTTGTTAACATGTAATAGCAATCACACATAACCTTATGGACACAAAACCATGTCCCCACATAACATTGTGAACATGTAATATGGTTCATGCATGTCATTCTTAACATGTAATCAGGATTATGAATAATCTTATAGTCATACAACCATATCTATACAGAACATTGTAAACATGTAATAAGGTTCACTCAAAACATTGTGAACATGTAATTAGGTTCACTCATAATGATATGGACATGAAATCTGGTCCATGCATAACATTGTGGACATGTAATAAGCTTCACTCATAACATTGTGGACTTATAATCAGGTTCATGAACAAACATATGGACATGAAATCAGGTCTATGAATAACATTGTGAACATATAATTTGGTTCACATAGGAAATTTATAGTCACAAGTCATCCATCATTACCCAATAAATTGGAGAGAGATATAGGTCCCACCTATCTTGTAACAGAATCATTCATACATGCTGAATAAGATAATAACGAATTAATCATATCTAGACCTAAAAACATAAATAGGTTATGTAATAATCAAATCATAACCCATGAAATGAAATGTGTATCATTTAATTGTCATCACATAATAACTTATAAAAAATATATTGGTTTCATAACCATTTTTTCAAAGCATAATGTATGAAAAGATGTGGGTTTTATTAACATGTAACCCATTATAGGGAAATAAGATTCATAAATAAAATGAAATTATGAAAAACCCATTCATAGAAAGAATATGAATGGAACATTTAGATAATTTCCATGAAATTAATGAGTAACATCAATGGATTCCATCGTAGATGGAAAATAATATTTAAATACCATTCAAATTCTTTTCTTGAGGAAAATATCATTTTTTATTCGAAAAAAGTCTTTTTAGTACATAAAACCATATAAAACCTAGTTTCTTAAAAAATAAATTGAAAATTTATAAATAAGGTATGAATTAATTTTTAGAATATTTTTCATTAAAAATAACTTTTAAATACAATTTCTAAAATATCAATATTTTAAAAAAGGAAAATTAATCATTCAAGGAATGACATCCGGTAAATTTGTACATGTCGTATGAGGTATAAAAAACATTACTATTGCATGGTAAAATGGTTTGAAAAGTGACTTGTCTAGAATGTTAATAAAAATCCCATGAAGAGAATTTAAAAATAAAAAAGGTGGAGAAATTTATTTTATATATTATTGGAAAAACTAATAATATTACTATAAATGATTTTTAGAAAACATTGATTTCTGACTGAAGACAGGGTAATGTCAGGATTTTGTAATGACTCTTTCATAACTATCTTATGTACCAAAGAGTAAAAATGATAACAATAAATGAGAATATAGTGAAATAACATTGGATATGTAAACAAATGAACATTATTGAGAGATTTATCATATGACATCATTATAGGAAGCAAAAAACTAAACAATCTCAAAAAGGTATCATATTGTCATAATAAACTCTTATAAAAAGGTAAATTGTGATCATACTATAAAAGTAAAAAATTCAATGAAAATAAGATTACAATATCATGAAAAAATTAGATTCAGGATATATCATTTAAAATGGAAATATATAGACATTGAGGAATGTTTTTAGGTGCATAACAAAATGTGAGTCTCAAATAAGGGAAATTAAGAAAAATCTATTTTACCGATTTGGAATCTTTTGAAACATAAAACCCATGAAAAAAGGATCATATAATAGATATTTGAATTAAAATAAATTTATGTATAATATAGAAATGAAAAATCATGTGAATTTCATACACCACAAAAAAGGAATGAGTGGCGGACATAACGTGAATCTCAAAGAAATTAAAAGTGAGACGAAATTCCCCATTTCTTATATATGGACTCTCCCCATACTCGTAAAATCATTGTATATAAAAAATATATTTTTAATATATTTTTTTAAAAAGAATATTATTGGACATAATACCATATTTTTTTTATTATGAAATTATATTACCCTCATGTTAAAGATCTTATGTTATGCCTTCACTTCAGGTAATATTTTCTGTATTCTTTGCATGTGTCTTAATTTGTTATATCATTGGTCCGTATAATTATATCAAGATTATAGAATGTATATCATGATATAAATATAATTAATATATAGTATATTAGTTATATAATAATTTATAGAATATAAAATTATGAAATGGAATACACTGTTCATGGAGACAGTAAACCGTACATACGCATGAACGATGTTTTTGTTTTTATGAACTATTGGAAGAATGTTTTTAAATGATATATATATATATATGTAAATATAAATTATTATTAAATTAAAGTTTATATGTTATATTTTTTATAAAAGTTCATCAAACCCATCCTTAATACATTTTATGTGGTGTGTGAATGAATCTGATCTCTTCGAGGGGGAAATAGTCCACACTTCCTCAAACTGGATTATTGTATTAACACCAATTATAAGGTAAAAGATGTGTGTTGTAAATGGAATAAATAATATTAATGACATAATAAATATAACTTATTACATGTAAAATATTTTTTCTATCACTATTTTAACCATGATTGGTGGTAAAGGGGAAATGAACAATGATCGTTTCGTGAGGTAGTAGATTAGTGTACATAGAAACTATATGTTCAACATCCATTTGATGAAGGGGTTCTCAAGTTTAGGTCATAAAGTTTTCATAAAAAATCAGAGTATATTGAGGATAATGGTATCTTAACACTATAATCGAATGAATAGAGAGGGGGTGTGGAGAAGGAAACAAATTGACAAGATCATGAGGGAAGAAGTTACCACTTAATTAGGTAACTCCTTTTGCTTTGTACCAAAAAGTTTATTTGAGAGGGTTTTTGCCCAATGGGTGGCATAAATGTAAATGGAAGAATTGTATTAGTATACTTTGGAAGATATTGTACTAACTTAAATGGTTTCAATGGTAGGAGGAGTAGGTAGTGGTGGTGGCCTTTTATAGGGATGGAAAAGGACTCAAATGGAATTTTTAGAAACAAATTTGGTGTGCACATGTTCCAACCTAAAAAAGACATACCAAACCAAAAAAAAACTAAATTCTAAAAGATTTATGGCCAAATTTTATCATTAAATGGTTTTTGGACAATTTACAAAGTTATTTGTGCCCTTAATTTTCAGATTTAGTCCCAAATAAATCTTAATTTTCCCTTAAGTGTTGTTATTAATTTTAATATCTTTTACTAATCATTTGGGTAAAAAAGATTAAAATGGTATTATTAGACTAAAAACATTAGAATGAATACAGTAGTTTATGTAATATTTTTGAGATTCCAAACATAGAAGTGAAAATATTAATATTGGTGCTAATCCCGTAAATATGATGAAATAACGGGGTTTTAAGGTATGAAGAAGTTCAAAATTTTGTAAAGATTTTATATTAAATATCAAAGTGAAATTAATTATAATGAACTAAATTTTATTAATATATGTAATATTAATATAATTTGACCTTAAAAAATATTTATATAATCATTTAACATTAATAATTAAAAAGAAAAACGGTAGTTTTGAACTAAAAAACTGTATTTTTCACTATTCATTAAAAAAATAAAGATTCTCATAAAAATACCAAAAATTAAACCAAGAATAATTTCGATGTTATGAATTAAAAAATGAATTTTATTTTATAAAATTCAATTTTTAAATGGGTTTAAAATTACTTATATTATTAGAATTGATTTAGTCATGAAAACAATATTTTTAATATAAATTAAATATACCTAAAATATTATATTTTATTATAAATATGATTTATTTATATAAAAAAATATTTGAAAATTTTTTATTACTAAGTTAAATGACTTTGTATTAATTAGAGTTTTTAAATAATAATTCAAATAAAAGATATGTTTTGTAAAAACCCAGTGTTGCATGCATCGTATGCCTAGTCGGTGTTTCTTGTAGCGCAAATGAAGTGAGTATTGTGTTTAGCAGATGCTATATTGGTATTGCATGTGGAATGAAGATTTTACATTGTGTTTAAATATATATATATATATATATGTATATATATATATATATAACTATTTCTAGTTTCATGTGAAATGAAAAATATTAAATAGTTTAATTAATTCGAGAAAAATAATTCTCAATATCTAGGGGTGTTACATTCTACCGCGCTAAAAAAAGAATTTATCCCTAAAAACTAATCTATGTTATCGATGGTTTAATACTTAAAATATTTATTAATTGAAACACACATTATAAAAATTGATAAAAAAATCAACCCTTAAATGAGAAATTGGGAACCATAACAGTTACCCAATGCAATATACAAATATGTTTTCACATGGGAGAGAATAGGTGGACAGTGAAAACATGGATATGGAAGAAAAATATTAACATCGTGTTCTAATTAATAATGATAGAGAACAAGGTTAGGATAATGTTAACAACCAAAAATCCATAAATCTGTAATGAACTAAGTGACCTTCTGATTCATCAAAAACATTGGTATATGACAAAATTTTTGGTATCAATATATTTTTTCCTAATGATAAATAATTTTCATTCAAATATATACTTGAATGATTTCTAGAAAACATCACTATTTATTATTTTTTATCTACTTCTCCTCTTTATGTAAAAAAATATATGGTTACCTTTTCATTTCTGAAGTACTCATAGATCACAAGTTCCATGGTATGACATCCCATTTTTCATCAGTAATCATCATCACCACATTTTTATATCAGGATATCCAATATGCATAAATCATCATTTGGTAAGATAATACACAATATTTCAGTAATAGGTTAACCATATAACCCTTCCGAAAGATGAAAATGAAAAATATCATAAATATGTCCCATAATCAGATCAACATTGATTCCCTTGTGTAACACAAAGTATCTATTGGTTTTCACATTCAAAACATGTGAATAATCTCATCGTATATTCTCATAAATTGTGATAATAACTTGAATTACCATAAATACTTTTGGAAAAAATGAATTCTTCCTCATTCAAAATGATATTGTATTTACTCCTTAAAGCCAAAAATGATGTAGTCATCATTAGTGACATCATAAACAATGTATAAATAAGTCCTTACATAGTTCCATGGTAATAAATATTTTCTGATTTTCTGATTCATATCCTACAAATCTTTATTCGTACAACATTATCTTATCATAAATAACATGTTAAGGGTTACATTCCCTTTCTTAAAATGTTAACTTTCAGCATATACTCATTATAGTCTATTGTGATTATTAAAAATACTCTTGTAAATACTTATAAAAACATAAATAGGACAATACCTACATAATTCACTATAAAAAATATTAACACCAAATACAGAAATACTTTGATTAATTCATCCTTAACCCATTAATAATAATACCTATTTTATTTCACATTTTATCTATAGCTCTTTATCATCTACAATGTAACCATTACTCACAGATCCTTGTTTATTCATTTTAGAAAATTTCATCTTGGAACATTGAGTTTTATAATAACCATTTATTCCACACTTAAAACACATAACCTCCAATGATGACATTGGGAGGCCAAAATTCCCATCCCATTTATTAATATAACTCTTCATTTTTACCATGTAGTAACTTTATTTGTGTCCTTATTTTTCATAGTCAAAACACCTTCTTGTTCCTCTAGAAAATTAACCTAGGTGAATCTTTTCTCATTCCTGCACAAAGAATACCAAATCTTCTTTCCTCCATGGTTTCCATTATCCAAAATCTCAGAGAACTCCTTCTTTTCCTTCCTTGGTGAATCTGACAGTTAGTTAAAGTAAACATTTGTTAATCTTATTCCAGGAAAACTAGTTAGTTACGATCATGACATCATTTACTCAATTTATAATTCCACTTGACTACTCATCAAAAAATGTTCCCTCACAATCTACATTAATCCAGTTCATTTTGGTTCCCTCTATTGAATTAAACCACAATCATACTGTGAGAATTAATTATCATAGAAGAAAACCACATTTCCATCAAATGAATTACTAATAGGATGTTTAAACCATGAAACCATCCATAATTTATGAATCCTTTGGTTTATATAAGGTTATTCATAGATAAAATATATCTAAATCCTTTATGATGTTTCCTGAAGAGATTTTGAATTTCCAAAGCATATCCCCTAGGAGAGTTAAACTAGGTGTGCCACAATCTCTATTTTCATGTATCATATTATCCTTAGTGAGATTGGATCATTTTTTCAGAGTTGTTACCTCTAGGTACATCTATGTTATATCCACATCCACATTTATTATCGATACATTTATGTTTTTCATGGAAACCACTCACTTTATCCTTTACAAAAATTCAAGTCCATTTTCCTAAACGTTGCCTTATCCTTATACTTTTCCACAGAGATATCCCTAGACATATCCTAAAAAATAAACCTAGGGAAATCACTATGGTTTTCTTATCCTATTTTCTAATGGTTGATAAAGCCTTTCCATTGATACCATCTATAGCAACCCAAGCTTAACATACATGTATATTACATATTTTTATTCCAATATTCCGTAAATTACAAAAATACATTCCAGAATACCATAATTGTTTAGTGTCCTTGGAAACTTGGAAACAAAATATTTTATCTTATTGAATGATCTTCAATATCTACCATTAAGATCTCCAACTTTAGTTATTATACCTAATACAATTCATCATAACTTGGATAAAGGAAAACATAATAAATGGATAAACTTAGATACTTAGTAAGGGTTAAAAATGGAGACATGTACACATAAACATGAATTTAGAAGTATGTTAATGTGGTCGTAACATTAGGATATCTCAACCTGCATATCGAAGGTCATAAACACGAGTTATAGGATAATGAATGATTGTTTATAAGACATGAATCATAAAGAAATAAATTTGTAATCTTTGAAATAATAACATAGGAATAAAACATGGAATTTTTGACATGAACATTGGTTTATAATGTTTTGAAAATGTATAAGAAGATATATGTTAACTCATTAAATTAAGGAAATCAAAATCAGGCCCAATCATCAACTTTTAGAGATGCAACTAAGTACATGCATGACATTGTGAACATGTAATAAGGTTCATGCATAACCTTCTAGATGTGAAAAAATTTTGAACATGTAATTTGGTTCACGCATAAAATGGTGAAGAATTAATCAGGTTTATGCATAAACGTTTGTACAAGAGACCAGGCCCATACATAACAGTGTGAACATGTAATAAGGTTAAATAATAACATTTTGATCATGTCATCAGGTTCAAACATAATCTTTTGGACATGAAATCAGGTGCATGAATTACATTGGTAACATATAATAGGGTTCACTCATAACATTGTGAACACGTAATCAGGTTCACGCATAATATTATGGATATGAAACCAGGTACATGCATAACATTGTGAACATGTAATCAGGTCCACAAATAACCTTTTTACTCATGAGTCATCCAAAATTACCCAATTAATTGGAGGGATATACAGGTCCCACATATCTCATAACAAAATAATTCATACATGTGGAATAATATAATAAGTCATTCATCATATCTTGACCCATAAAAATATGTTTGGTTTGATAAACATTAAATCATAACCCCTGTAATGAAATGGAAATCATTAACATGTACTCACAAAATAACTTATCTAACTGATATAGTTTTCAAAACCATTTCATCAAATAAAACCTCGTGAAATGAAGTGGATATTATAAACATGTAACCCATGAAATGGAATCAAGCTTCATAAATATAATGACATTAAGAATAACCCATTAATATAAAAAATACGAAAGGAACCACTAGATAATTTCCTAGAATGAGATGAGTAACATCAACAGATGTCATCATAGATGCAAAATAATTTTTAAATATCTTTCAAATATATTTCTTGAGTAAATTATCTTTTTATCCTTGAAAAAGGGTTTTTAATTCATAAAAAATATTTAAAAATACTTTTCAAAGAATATACATTCAAAAACTGTAAAGATTACTTGAAATAATTTTTAAAACCATTTTCATTCAAAAAACACTTTAAAAAAATTTCTTTAATATTAATCTTTTACAAATTCAAAGGAATCTTTAAAGGAATGATGACATGTAAATCTGTACATGTCATATGAGGTAAAAAGAATAATCTTTTTTCATGGTAAAAAGGTTAGAAAAGTGTCTTGTATGGAAAGTGGAAAAAATTCCAAAGATGATATTGGTAAAAAAGGGTAAAAATATTATTTATATATTATATGGGAAGGGTATAATATTCTTGTAAATGTTTTTCAGAAAACATATATTCAGGACCGAAGTTAGGGCAATTTCAAGATTTCCTAAAAACACATTCTTAACTATATTATATAACAAAGAGTTAATAATTGTACCAATACTTTAGTATATCATGAAATAATAATGGATAAGTAAACACATGAATATTATTGAAATATTTATCATAATATCTCAACAGAGTAAGTATAAACTTAAATAATATCAAAATGTGATGAGATTTTCTTAATAAACACTTATAACTTGGTAACATTGGATAATAATATAAATGTAATAAATTAAAATAAATTAATCATATAATTTCGTAAAAATATTTATATTCATGATATTTTGTGTAAACGTTAAATATATACAACTTGATGAAAGAGTATAGGTGAATAGAAAAAAATGAGTCTCGAAGAATTAAAATTGAGACAAAGTTGTTTTACCAATTTGGTAGCTTTTGAAACATAATCCCCATGAAATAAGGATCATAGAATGGATATCTTAACATCCATAAAATTAATTATAATATAAATATATATCATTAATGGTATGTACATACACCACACAAATGGAATGAGTTGTAAACATAACATGAATCTCACATAAATTAAAAGTGAGATGAAACTCCCCTTACATTGTGTCTTCACTCTCTCCGTACTCATACACATTCTTGTATAATAAACATATTTATATTTTACATATTATAAAAAATTATATTATTATACATAATACCATATATGGTTTTATTACCACCTTATATTACATGATTGTTATGGATCTTATGTTATGTTTTCGCTTCAGGTAGTATTTTCATTGTTCATCGCATGTGTATTTATTAATTATATCATTGTTCCTTATACTAATAGAATGATTCCATAATGTATATCATGAAATAAATATCATTTATATCTGGTATATTGATATTTTAATAATCTATATCATATATAATTACAAAATGGAATACAATGTTAATTGAGGCGGTAAGCTGTATGTATGCATGAATGCTGGTAGCTTTTTTTTATTGTGTTGAAAGAAAATATGTAAATGAAATATGTATATATATATATGAATATATATAATAATTATATTATCAATAATATAAAATATTTATCGAATATTTACATTAAAACCATCCTTAATACATTCTATGTTGAGTGTGAACGAATCTCATCGCTTTGAGGGTGCTGTAGTCCACACATCTTCAAACAAGATTATCCTATTAACACCCAAGGGATGGTAAAAAGATCTATGTTGTAAAAGTAATAAATGATATTAAAGACATAATAAATTAATTTTATTACATATAAAATATAATTTTTATCTTAATGGCCACCATGATTTGTGTTAAAGGAGAAATGAACAATCATTTCACGAGGCAGTCGTTCACCGTACACAGAAACAATATGTTCAACAACCATATGATGGAAGTGTGTATAATTATAGGTCATAAAACATAAAATTGACCTATTATATGTTGGAAACTTTTTTTGTGACAAAATAATAGAATAAATACAGTGGAGGGGTGGAGAAAGAAAATAATGGAAATGAGATTGAGAGAAGTTGTTACCTCTTAATCGAGTAACTCTTTTTTATTCGTGACAAAATGCTTTATTTGAGACGGTTTTAACCCAAAGGGACAATTAAAAGTATATGGAGAAATATTTTTAGGCTAATTTGATAGATATTTGAATATATTAAATGGTTTAGAGGTGTGTGTAATGGGTAGAGATGGTGTCCTTTTAAAATGAGGGAAAAGGATTCACATGTAATTTTCAGAATCAAATTAGGTGTGCACATGTTCTTACCTAAGAAAAGACTTACCGAATCAACAAAAATAAACAATGGAAGTGTTTTGGGTAAACTATGGACATAAAATGGGTGTTGGACAAGTGTTTAGGTCTTTTTGGCCTTTAATTGTTAGGTTTAGTCCCCAATTAATCTTAATTTGGCTTAACCGTTGTGATTAATTTCAATCAATTTTACTACTCATTTTTCTCATAACATTAGAATGGTATTATTATAATATAATAATTAGTATTAATAAGATAATTATGTAGGTTTTTTGAGATTCCGATCTTATAAGTTTCAAAATTATGATTAGTTATAATCCCATAGATAAGACGAAATAATGACGTTTTAATGTGGGAAAAAGGTGAAATGTTTGTTAAAATGTTATATTCAGTTTCAAAGGGATATTTATTCTAATGAATTTAATTGTTTTAATTTATTTAACATTATTCTAATTTGACCTTAAAAAATTTTTATAATATCATTTATCATTAATAATTCATTAGAAAAAAATCTAGTTTATAACAAAAAACCCTTATTATTTACTATTCATCCAAAAATGATGTTTTTTTAAAAATACCCAAAAATTAATCCTAGGATAATTTTGAAAATATGAATTCAAAAATGAAGTTTATTTTATACATTTAAATTTATTAATGTCCCTAAATTCACTGTTATAATTAAAATGGATCTATTAAAAATAAACAATATTTTTAACATAAATGGTCTTCGCTAAAAATATTATATTACATTATCAATATATTTTATTAATTTTAAAAAAATATTTGAAATTTAATTTTTAATAGGTTTAATGACTTGGTTATAATTTTATTATTTATATAAGTAAGGCAATAAAACGAAATGTTTCGTAGAAACTCCGTGTTTTGTGTGATGTATGCCATGTGTGTCTTAATTATAGCGCAAACAAAGTTTTTATCATGTGTAGCGCAAGCCATGTCGGTACTGCATGTGAAAAGATAATATGACATAGTGTTTTAATATATATATATATATAACTATTACATGTTTCATGTGGAATGAAAAATAATGAAATGTTAAATTAATTCTAATACAAAACAATTCTCAAAATCATGGGGTGTTTCATCATAAATGAATTAATGAATTATTAAGAACAAAAGACAATCATAGTTGTTCCTATCATCACATTATCTTAATTAACTCATTGAAACAATGGTAAAATATCATGTATAGGGGATTAATAAGGATATAAAAAACATTTACTAAATCTGTAAGAGAGTCCCAGGATAATAAATACCCCCCTTAAAATATGTGATGAGACCAACATTCCATACTCTCTTCCATAGTGAGTTACATCATGTCATTAGGTATGAAAACCTAAAGTACTATATTCCTTAGGAAATTAGGGTTGTAATCCGTTGTGGATGTGAGAACCATTTGGTGTTTCTTTTAGATAAAAATATGGTAAAAACATCATAATTGATTTTGAAACCACCTTTAATAACACCAAACAAATCATTGGGAATTACCATTCTGAATTTAGAAGGCATTATGAAATTAAACATGATGTTAAATCATTTTAGTATAGAATCTCCTTCACAGGTTAAAATGGAGATATTTTCCATTTCCAATTATACCGTTTTGTTCCATCCATTCATCAATGTTTTCATGAAAAAAACATGGTGAACCCTATCTGAAATATTTTTTAAGTTTCACACCATCCACTAGTTAAAAAGTACAAACTACTGAGTTCCCTTATAGCCATTATATTTCACATTTTACAGAACAAATTGTTGGCCTGATATTTTTTTCACTAAGCTAAACTCTATATAATGAAAGGTACACCTATTTATCCTTTAATATATTAATGTAATTGATATAAAATGTAATATTGTATATGATGTTTCACTAATAAATATTCTTGTTACATATATAGGGATTCATAGATTCCTAAATATCAAACTGACATCATCGAATGTACCAATGGTTTTCAAAATCAGAGAACAAGTTGTTTTGGCTCTGAGGCCTCAATGTAAAATGTCACCAACACAACACCTCCAATTCCAATAGGTAAACATCTTGGTCTAGGAATAACACATCATCATATTCATCATGACTTTGGAATCAGCACATTAAATTAGTCAAAGAATAAATTACTAACAATCATCTTTCCCATGAAAGGTCCCATGAGAGGAAGTACACCTTGTTTCCTCATTCAACCACATTGGGAGATTATATCTAGATAATATAAACCCATACATTACCTACCTCAAGTTGGTGGATGCAGAAAATAATCATATTACCAAAACCACTCATGATCTACCTTGGAGAGTTCCCATCCATTCGCGTCTTCATCGTCATCTACTGGTCACAATTCAACTTAAAGCCACAAAAGATGTTGTGCCTACCCAAACCATCGAAATTATGGAATCCAATAGGATACCCTTTAGTGGTATCCAAATAACGCCACTCCAAGGATGTCTTATATCCATGTTACCTCAAATATATTTGATGCCCGCAATTTTATCCTTACAGTTTCCCAAAATCATATCTAGATCATCACTTGCAAGAAGCCTATGACTTCATCACAGCTAGACTTGGTGATAGTGGAATCACAAGAACCACCCTAGGCCATATGGATAGGGAAATTTTTATCATATTTTACCTAGGATCATATTTACTATTGGAACTAACCCCACAAATTTTACTATGGGATATTTCCCACCAAACGGTACTATGATCTCTTACCCATCAAAAGTTACAATGAGCACCATCACATAAAATGGAATATTGAGCACCGATCCATCAAACGAGATACTCTATTGATGAGGAGGATCGGCCCACTTATACCTCTTTTAATTTGATATCGACTAAATATGAATTCATCTCATTATATTTGGATGAGAAATATCTATGAAAGTATGATCATACCCTCCTTCATTCATCTCATCCATAACATGTTGGACCACCTTCTACCTTATCCAATGTAATCGAAGGTCTTCACAATATCTTAATTAATATAGATACGGTATTGAGAACAATTTTGTAATTTTAAAATGATATTTTGATGAAGCATATTACTAGTGGAAATAGCAGATTTAGTCATAGGGATCCACATTGAAACTCTCATCATCATCCACTAACACTTTGATTGTAAATGGAAAGGGTGTTTTCATGAATCCTTTTAGTTTTCCCCTTTCGGATGATAAAGATAATTCTATAGAGCTACTAATCACTCAACTCCAACAACATAATAATGATATCCAGGAAGTAATTGTGGGAATGATCCTATGATCTCTACCCTGAAAAGACTTTCTTTCACTATCTTATGGAAGCCCTCCAAGCATTGTAGTTCCTCCATCCCATAGGGCTTGGAGAATTTCCAAATTTTACTTCCCCACATTGGGTAAAACCTATACATTGTTCTACGTCACCCCATTTCACTGGGTTGATATCATTTTTATATTATCCAATCCTCCCTCATAATGGACTGTCTGAATTTCCATAATTCACACCTCATCATCATGGGTACTCTATAAACATATAACATTAGTCGTTAACATAAACACTCTAATATATATCAGATCTTGAAATCATTTGGTTGAATATGCATCATACAAGTCCAAAAATACCACAAAAACTACTCCAATACCATTTTTTTGGGATCTACACCCGGATATCCAAACATAGCTATGATAATAGAGGTGTATCTGGAATGTGGGAGAAGTTGTGTGATCACTCAGCTCTTGATGAAAAAAATGAAAAATGTATATTCTTTCCCATCAAAACATTTACATGTGGAATTTAATTATTCTAGAGATAATTATTAGATAAATCCTTGTTAATGAAGAATCCAGGTGAGGCATGGATCATATGACATGAAAATTACTGACCCTACCACCAACATCATTGGCATAGAATAGAGAATTACTTGAACATTAATTATTGTTGATAAAATCATGTAAATGAAGTATTGATAGAGTTATAGGATCTTGAAACTCATACAATATTCATAAGAGACATATAAGCTACCTAAATGAAAATAAATCCTCCCTCCTAATATGTTGTAGCATAACACATCAATGTAACATGACATTAAATTGTGTGACATATCTTTCTCCCACAATGTTAAACTATACAAAAAAAATCATAGATGTATAATGTTAAACTGAAAGGACCATGTATAGGATGCGTGATGATAAAAAGAGTAACCACATATTGGTCGCATTATGTGGAACCACATGATGATGTTTTAGTCACATGACATGAAATTTCTTGACAATATCATAGACATATGAAATTAAACTACACAGAACACATCCCAATCATAGGATAGTACAATATTCAACATCTTAATATCTAAAAGATGTCACCATCATTAGTATGAAGTTATAAAATCCTTGATGGTTTCTATATTTTAGGATAACATATAGAGACACACATCAGGGCCCTCTATAGAACATAGATGTTTGAGGCAACTAAGGATTACTCAGTAGGTTTGTGCCATCATAATTCCACGTATCCATATTATTCACAGAGAATGATCATGTAGAGGCCATCTAGGGATATATAAGACCCCTATGTGTTTCAAACAGGGTTTATAATGTCAAAATTTCTAGGACTATGATTGAAAATGGTTATGAGATCAACAATATCCATATTTAGACCCTCCAAATTTTGGTACATAAAGATTGGGATTTATCTCCAAAATGGATAACCATTCAACAGTATGATATGAGCGAGAAAAGACCACCTGAGAATATAATTAATAAATTTATGTTTTGGGATCTCACACCTAACTTTTATAATATTTATCCATTGATAAACAATATATTATTTCATACTTTTAAGGCCTTGGATTTATAGACACATAATTGTACCCTAATAATATCATAGGTGCCTGAAATACCCCATAAATGGGGAGTTCAATGTTATACATCGTTATGGTTCCCCTTAAAGTGTTACAAAATCATGTTACAATAAAATTTGTTGAAAAAAATCAATTGTGGATAAAAAATTATTAGTCGTAGCTCCCAATGGCTTGGGGGCTGCCCCTTCAAATACATGGAGAATGCTCAATAGAGATTACGTGATACCAAAAAAAATTAAAAAATAAACCTAATTTTAGATTTCCATGATCCTCTTATACACAATTGAATCATAAGGAAAATTAATCATCCTCAGAATCTCTACTTGATGACTCTAACAGTATAGGGTGACAATGTTTCTTCTTATGGCCTCTCTTACCTTGAGTGGAATAGATATTTCCTTAGATTACATACCATGTATAAAAATTTGGAAATAAAACTATAACTGGAATATTAAGAGTTTGATCTTAGGAATTACCCTCTCTAATTTGAGTATGGTATATCCACTACAATGGATGAGTTCAGAAAGGTGATCCTGGGAACATAAGAAGACCTTCAGTCCACATTGATTTATTCTTCCATTCCGCTCAAATAAATAGAGATGTAAATTTATTTTTGAAAGAAACATTGATCCATTTTCACATGGAAATACATGAAAATTCATATACTGAACCCCAATGGGCCTACACACTATTGTTTCATACCTGATAATCATTATGAAATCAAGAAAATTTCAAGGATAATGCACCCCTCTCCTATTATAAATCCGTGGAAGAAGGAATACAAACTGCATAGTGTCCAAGAATAATTTTAATATGATGATAAAATATATGATACATCATGACCACATGACATTAAACAATATAGAATATTTCCTAAAAGAAATAATTTCAACAGAATTTATATCTCTCGTCCTAGTTGTATAATGTTAAATTGCATGATATGTACTTACCGCATGATGTTTAAATACAGGAATACATCATAAAAACCTGTTGTTAAACTACATTGGAGTAATTATTTCACTGATGACCCACTACCCACATGATGGATCTATATGAAAGAGAAATTATGTACCTCTATCTCTGTCTGAGAGTCATATCCACATGTGGAATCTACTCATCCAAGAACTACACGTTGTTTTATTCCTTCCTTCATTGGATTCATAGTGATGCCTAGATAAAAAATCCTAGGTCCATCCACAATATATTAAACCCATCCATAAGACATTGAATTATTTGATAATGTGAATGAATTTATTTCACATTGTGTGACCTTCATCCTTACTGAATGATGTTAAACTATGCACCTAACATCCATACCCAATGAATGTAAACCAAACCTTTTTTCAAGATAATATTTGGATAGACTAAAAACATAATAGGGTCTTTAGTGACACCATAATATCCATTATTTATTCCAGCTATGATATTTATTCATTTCAACTCACCTTCATCATTACTGCATGATGTTTAACTACATGGTGGATGTACATGTTTCATGAAGATAAACTATATGATTTTGCAAAACTATGTAAATCATGATTCTCTTTATAATGAGATATATAAGGATTCCTAGATCTAATATCCTGTTCCAACCAACACAGGATATAAATTTCCAATGTACATTACATTAATCGTCTATGTGTGGAAAAAAACCTTCTCCATTATATGTATCTCGCACTATGCATAGCTCACGTGGGATTAGGAATTTCTATAATGGTTTAATAGTATGTTTTAGAAATTATAATTTATGATATTGTTAACATGGTCATGGATTCAAAACCATATATTTTAAACAACGAGTCTTTCTTTCATGACATTTAAATACTTGGTCAATGTCTCTTATAAGATATAAACATCACGTTATTTTGTTCCTTGACTAAAAGGACCAAATTACTTTTTGTTTGACTCCCACCACACCTCCATTAAAATACTATGGATGTCTTGATTCCATTCATCAATGGATATGTAGTGATATCTGGATCCCCAATCATGGGTCATGCTACAACAATAAATGGGAATAATTCCCCCTTCTTCATATTGGTCATAACATCAGGGATAGTTTACCATTAAATAACTCTTTGTGGATTAATTACGTTAAAATATGATATGTAGTGACACCTAGATCTCAAATACTAGGTATAAAGGGAACATAACTCTTTTTCCCTCTATATGTATATGTGGCAGACATAAATAGGGAACTTTTATGCAATAACTATATGTCGATTGATTCCACTCATCATACTATATGTAGAGGCAACCATATCTCAAAACCTAGATTCCCATGAAACATATAAAATGATAAAATTGAACCACTAACTACATATGATATTGACCTATATAGTGACAAATATAATACCCACTCTCACTCATCTCAATTGACTTAATTGTGGTCCCCTGTTTCTAATGACGAGAATTTCTCAGAGAGCTCAGGGAACATGGAATGCCACTATGGCCAATATGATCAATATTTACCTCTTATCAAAAACAATGTCCTGGTATATTGTCATTAATCCACATGTCAAATAGAATTCCAATTGAACGGTCTATAAAAGTGGTAGATACCGCATTTTAAAAAGGCTTGAGTCCTATAATATGATTATTCATATGAAGGAGTTAGATCTACATAAGGATTCATTTCACATGTTATAAATTTGTGTAAAAAGGGATACAACAATTGGACATGCACCAATAAGTCTATTAAATGATAAAATATTCCTCTTGAATCTAAATTCCCCTAACTAGTGTGATGTTTCCCCAAGGATATCTTGCCAAATTTACAAGTCAGATCACATGTCCTTTCTATATGATGTTAAACTTCAGGGAAATAAATAAGTATTTAATGAATGAAGTTCAACCAAAATAAAGGGATAACATCATTTTTACATGATGATAAACCGAATAATATATATTTCCCCTATACATGTCATTAAAATGTATAGGCAATAATCCAATATTGTTCATTATCGACAGACCACAAGAGTGTGACCCTAGTCAACTAGAGTATGTGGTGCTTTCGTCATCATTAAAGTCCCTTAGACCCTAAATCATACATCATGTGTTAAGCACCTCATGTTTCTAGAAACCATTAATGAAAAATTTAAATGAAAATAAATCCCTCTTTTTTATCCTTCGTAATGATTTATAAAGGATTTTACCTACCAACCAAATACATATTGGTCTTTTTGGATGTAATTTTTAATCCTTGTGATCCTAATGTCACCTTGGTGGAACTCGGTACATAAGGGTGATCTGGGAAATCCCTAGTAAGATTTTCTCATATCATTACTCATGACCTAATATGAATGATCCATGATTTAAAATATTAATGTCACCCACTCAGAAAGAAGTTGGAGTGATCTTGGCCATTGTAAAAAAAATTAGCATTATATGAAAAATTGTGCTAATAACTGGTCATTGTGCATCATGAAGTAAAATTGAGGGAACCTTGGTCAGTGCTATAGGACCATAATTATTAGGCATTGACTGTCCAAATCTCAATAACCTAAAACATCAAATAAGAGAATCCAAAAAAATTATTTGAAAACCCAAAATGGAATGTATGTGAAAAATTCAATTCATTACTTTCTAAGTTCATCTCTTTAGTTTAGGGAAATGTTAGACCATAAATAAATGCTGAATAAATCTAATATGTCATAATTTTTATCCCTAGTAAAATAAAAGCCATGATTAATGGATCCCTTAGTGTAAAAAAATAATATTAATGATTTTTACATCTTGTTGCTACAATAACTTTCTTGTTAGGTGGAAACAAAAACATTAGGTTCCTCAAAACCTTTTGGATTATCCAAATATTCATAAACCATCTTCATAAATTTGAATTATGATCTAACCTAACAATTTCCTTGAGTTGATATCCTTCCATTATAACTCCATGTACCTTAGGATTCATTGAACATGGCTCTTACCCGCATAATAATGGTAATATGGACTTGATAATCTAGAAAAGACCTCTCTAGGATTCCTTGGAGCACTAAAAACCATTCCAAATATCATGTTCCAAGAGGATTTTTGGTCCCATAGATGTGGCCCCCCCAAAATCTAGGACATATTTAATTAACTATGTTGAACAATACAGGCTACTTTCATAATCCATAGTGGACCTATACCATTTACTTCCCACATATAGTTGTCTCGGATATTCCTAGACCCTGATTTACGATCCCCATAACCTAACTATTGAAGTTGATTCCATATCCTTCATATTATTTCACATTTTATTATACCATTTTTCAAAGTAGAAATGTAAATATTTATTCTTTATCCTTTGGATGGACCACACCATGTGACTAGAAACCAAATGGTGTAGGGCATGATCCATCCTACCCAAACTCTAAACTCTCCCTAGGTTCCATTTCCCTTCCAAGATATTCTATTAATCATTGATCCAATTTATATTCTAGTTGTTTGAGTCTTAAAAAATTCCCCATGTCCCTTGGAAACGATTGTGGATTCCATTAACTTGAACATGTATTTAAGCTGTATAGCCTCTTGTATATGAGATTCTGACCTAACAATAATTGGTGTCTCCTATGTTTATGTTTTCAAATCAGATCCTCATGATCCTCAGTGGTAATATCATATAACTAAACACCGTAGGGTGTTTTTGTTTATCAGTGGTATGTCTTCCCCATTCCATGTTCATTGATTAAATGACCTTTACTTATGACATATACAACCCAAATTCAAACTATCAAATTGGACATAAAATTCTTCGAATTTCAGCATACACCAAACAACATCTTATTCCAAACGCAAGGTTTCATGGCCCATCTGGAATACCCAATCCTCTAAAAGTTTCTAAGAATGCAAGGTTGAATAACCATTAATTAATATTCATTATTCAAAACATAGTACTTGAAAATAGTGTATCACAACCCTTCATAGATACTCATTATCGAGAATACCATCATGTATTTAGGACTATCGAACCCCTCATGATTTACCATCCTCCACTACCAATAGAATGTTTGGGAGAAAATACACTAAACTAAAAAAATAGAAGGATTGATCTAATATATCCTAAAATAAAACAATATATTGTCCAAGCTTGGAATCCTTGAAAAATAATAATAAGATATCTGATCTAGAAGACATGAAAATACAACAATAATTTTGAGCCAAAATACCATAAACTACTACAATAGATGGCCCAAGCAAGAGGACTCAGAACTACCAATAGTGGAAAGTATGAGCTAGAATAATATATTATACCTATGATAGGTGGTCTAATATAGGCACCTTTAATCCACATAAACTGAAGGTTTGATCTAGAATACCTTGAACTACATCAGCCGAAGGTCTGATCTTTTAGACCAAAAAAACAATAAAACAATGTTCCAGTTTGTAGTACCTTAAAATATAAAACTAAAAGCGACACATTTTTCACTAGGATGAAAACCCAAAATGGAACCCCAAGAAAATATTGAGACTTTATTAATTGGATATTAACATTGTGTCATCCCAAAACTATTTATCAATCATAAAATGGAATAGGCACAAAACATGTTAGGTCCAAAACACATAGGATGATATACCAAGAAAAATCCATGATCACGCAAGCTATGCCTTACCCTATATGATTCTTAGAACTATATTATGGATATATGAAATAAATGAGATTCATAGATTATAAGGATCTTTAATTTTCCCTACAAAAAATAATTATATGATCGCTAAACCCATTGAATTATGCATAAATTAGAGCATTTTCCATCTAATATGTACATATTTCCTGAATTATCCTTGTCAAAAAAGAGATCCCATGGTAACTGGATTAGTTTCATCAATGAGGAATACCATATCAGGGGGAAGTTATCATCATTTTTCAGGTTAAATCTATTATTAGTTGTGAATTCAAATACAAGAGTATGTATTTATTCTATATTATATGTAATATGTGGTTCATTAATGATCTATGAAATATATCTACCAAAATGTGGGTCTCAACCCAAGATCTATTAACAAAATATTGAAACAGCCCTTCTAACATATGATCAAGATCTATGCAGGAGACCTCATCATAGAGTTATTCATTTATGAACCTATGTTACATATCCATGAGCTTGATTTGTATAGTTTTTCATCTTAGATCTATGAATGTCCCAATTCACTTTATCATAGGATATGGAGTGATTCCCATATACCATACATGGATCTAGACACAATTTCTATTCCAGAAAATCCCTTTTCCATCATGGAATTCATACCCACTCCAAATTTTGGATATTTTTGCCCAAGACAATCTTAATCCCTATCATGGATTTTTTCATGAATTAATGGTCATGATTATTTTTGTGATAGAACCTATAATTACTTTTCCAAATCACTCTAGATGAATACTTTTAGAGTGATTAATATAAATACCCCTCATATGTTCACATATATGGAATTTTTATCAACATTTACATTATAATATGACACTTTTCATCCCAAATGAATCTATTTATATAGGGTGGGCTTTCTTAGTCACCCATAATTGTTTTCCACGAAATTTTCCATTTAGGATTTCTAAAACTTTCAATACCACACAAAATATGAATATATTTTTAATGAAATACATTGAAATTGGGAGATTTAATTTTTTTCTTTTCATTATTTGTAACACCCCAAGATTTCATAGTACGTCATATTTTAAAAGTAATTCAATAACTTTCACTACATGCAACACTGAGTTCAAGCGCACCACGACTTACCAAACTAGTCGTTCAAAAGCAGTTATGAATAGTATTGACTGAATTTTGTACTTTATATAATACTTAAAATTTTATAATCCATATTATGAGTTTCTTTGACATAATGTGAGAACAAATACATTTTCTTTCAGATAAAAGAATCATTTTTCAAAAAATATAATTTTACCACCGTTTAATGGAGAACCCTTTTTAAATCCAATATTTTAAACTGTTATATATTCAATTTGACAAAATAAACTTCTTCATTAGAATCAATATATAAGTATTTAGTTTAAATAAGGTTTTGGTGTTATTCTGATAACTTTCATATTTGGGTGAATAGTGAAAAATTCTGCATTTTAACTGAAAACAACTATTTTAATCAAAATAATTTATACTGTTCAACTATACATATGAATGGATTGAATGTATAATTAGATTATATGTTTACCATTTAATCCAACATTGGTCATTGGAAGTAATTTCACTTTGAAATTGGACATAAACAAGTGTCAATATTTTGATAGTTATTGTTTCTTAAAAACACGTTTTTTGTTTTGATAGTGAGAATTAATTTTAAATTAATAAATGAAAATTCTATTTTTTTTAATTTGTTAATATAGACTACATTATTGAATTCGGAATATCAAAATTATCTTAGGGTGATTTTTTTTGTATTTTTCTGAAAACATTTAATTTTTGATAAATAGTGAAAACACTAAGTTAAAGTTAAAAAACAAATTTTTATTTAAATAATTATTTACATTATTTAAATTTATTTTAGGTAAAAATAGAAACATACTACCTATATATGTTTAATTTAATTCATTGGAATCAGTTTATCATAATTTTTGATGCATAAAAAGTTTATTGACCTTTTTACCATCTTTTACCCAACTCCTAGGAGAATATGTAAATTCACATAAAACAAAATTTTACCACTTCTGTGAGTTGAATTTCTAAAATCCGAAAGACACGGATAAAATCAAGGAGTAAAATGTGGTTTAATAAGATGAAAATAATTTTTGGTAAATAGTATCTTTTTACTTTTATTTACCACGGTTACAAGTAAATAGGGTAATTAAGGGTAAAATGAAATTATTATTACCCTAACACAGGTCCTAATTCTATTGGACAAGTTTATCTCGACGAAAAACAACCTTAGGAATAAAATATTATCATTTAGGTCCACTTGGATTCAATTAGGATATTTATTATTATTTAATTTAAAGAAGAGTTAAATGTGTTAACTTCAATGTTTATTAACTAAACCATTTTTCATATAGGGTTATACATAAGATAAATTCATGTATAAATTTTTATTAGAAAGATAAAAATATTTCCTAAATCATGGTATTTTATTTATTTTTTTTAGACATTAAATTATTAAATTTATTTATGACACAATGATGATGCAATAATTACCTTATTAATGAATGAATCAAATAAATGGTATTATAAATATTAAAATAAATATAATTTCAATGTTTTTATGAAATCCACGAATTTTATAGGTGACTATGACATGTTAGGGATGATTAAATGTATCTTTTTTGAAGTAATAAAGCTTTGATGTCTTTCACAAAAACAAAATACCAAATAGTGTCAAAATTGACATAAATTAATATTTAAAACAAATATTATATGATTAATTGATATTATTTTCATAAAAATCGATGTTTTGTCCAAAGCACATATATCATGATAAATGTATCATTAATGGACCACCTTAGGGTCGCTTAGATGTTTTTAGTATGTTTATTAATCATATAATATAAAAATACAAACTGAAATGGTAAATGTCAAACAAATTAAATTAGGGTTAAAACTAAAAGATAAGGTTAATAAAGAGACCCAAACATGACCAAAACCTATTGGTTAAGTGGATTTAGACCCATCCCCACATTATACTATGAATAATCCACCTTGGATCCATTAGAAACATAATATGAAATTATTATAAATTAATACTTTATGTTTTTCCTTAAGAGGCCCTCCTCCCCCTTATAAAAGGACACCACTTCTAACCAATTCTGCAACCTTCAAAGCCTATTGGTTTGGCCAAACCCTGCCCAAATATTATCTCAACTATCCTTAATTCAACCTAGTGGCCTTATTTTGATCAGAAATCCAACCTAATGAGCTCTTTTGATCAACTAAAAAGGAAGAACACGAAGAAGAGGTAATGTCTTCACCACCCTCATTCAAGTTCCTTTCTTCTTCAACTTCTTCTTTCTTTGTTATTTCCAATATAAAATAATAAATCTAGTATATTATATATATTTTTATGTAATTATAAATATGGTACAACCTTATTCAGTATTCTATCTATCTTTGAATGAAATGTCACCATACGTGCGTACGTACGACTTACCGTCTCCACGTCCTGGTGTAATTGTTATTCAAAACATTATTATTTGGATGGGTATGATAATGAAGTTTAATTCATCTAAATAATAAATATATCATGATAATTATTCTGTATATATGATACACCATCCAATTATATATTATTTTAATATCAAAATAATGATATTGTCGCTCGTGCGTAAGTACGGATTACCGTCTCCACGACGCGATGAGATTCATTTCCAAGTCCACCATTTATCAATGATTATAAAAACATATTACTAATAAGTATGTAATATATGACATAATAATTATATTGGAGATATATATATATATTTATATGTATTCATTTTTGTATATACATATATCTTATTCACTTAGTTCTGTTCAATACGATATGAAAACGGAAACAACATTTATGCGTACGTACAGACTACCGTCTCCATAAACGGTGTTTTACATTTTCATATATATGTCTATTATACATATTTATAATATAAATATAAATGATATATAAATCATGTTTTATATTCTATAATAATTCAAATAATTATCTAAGTGATGCAATCAAGAGTAACAAGTTAAAACACGTATGATAACGAAAGTGATTATTACCTGAAATATTAATATAACATAGAAATTATTATTAAATGGGTAGTATAATGTCATAAATGAATAATGTAAAATATCATAAATATTAATATGGTTTTGGTATAATTTAGTAACATACTACAATCTTCATACATGAGGTTAAACATACCCTCTACTAAAAGAAAGTGCAAGGTAAAGAGTTTTCATCTCACTCCTTATTCCCATGAGATTCATGCCATATTGCCACTATTACCTTTTCTGTGATGTATGTACTGCCCATAATTGAAATATTTGGGTAATAAAAATTAATTTATGTGTATTTACATATTCATTTTATGATACTTCTTTCATGGGGTGTATGATTCGTAAGTTACCAAATTGTTAATGGTTAATTCCTCAATCTCATTATTATCTGAGCTTGTTTATGTGTAAGTATTTACTAGGACATTTTTATCATCCATGTCCATTTTTCATAAAAATGATTTCAAAATGAATATTTTAATGAATTTTGAAAGGTACTCTTTATCATGATCATAATTGAAAATGTTTTAATGATGTATCTTTTTAAAACTTTTAAATTAATGTCCATGTTTTCAAAATGATATTAAAGATTTATTTATATGTACATGAATGTTTTGAAATAATAATTCTCCCCAAAAGTTTCAAAGTGGTATGGGATTTTTTTTTCAAAAATAACTTTTAAATTACTTCCTTTATAAATGTGTGAATTTTAAATGATTTTACAAAAAGGATATCTCTCTCAAAAAGTTTTACTCGTCATTTTCAACTATGTCATCATCCGTTACTGGATATTATTTTTGATTGAGGTTGATTTATTATAATACAATATTCCATATTATATTGAATTTTTTATGATATCTTTTACTATGGATTTTTTTATTTTTATTCCATTCATGGTTTATGGTTAATGTATTAACATTTTGTATGATAGTTCTAATACGAATGTTTATGTTATGTTTCGAACTTTTCATATGAGGAATGTATTGGACATAGTAAGTGATGGATGGAGCCTGCTATAGCTCCTCGTTGCATCGATAGGTATCATGAGACAACTAGACATTGAATTGGCCGAGGCCTTTTCCCAATTTGATATATGGTTAAGGCGAGGCCTTAATCATTTTTAGACGTCTTGGCCGAGGCCTTGACAAAATGTTTTAGAATTTCTGGCATTATACATTCTCTAATTATGAAAATAATATTGATGGTTCATGTGGTCATTCTACTAGTATAATACCCATGATTATGTTTTATTATGACATTATTTACTCAGCTCATATTCCTGCAATAAAAGTATTCATGTTTATTATTGGTAAAGGCATTGGTATCAATTATTCACCATGCATAATATTTATGTTATCATCCGTTTTATTTCATACCCTTACCGAGCGTTTGATCTCACCCCTTTCTATGTTTTATTTTTTGGAGGATTCCATGAAATGAATTTTTATTGATATGAAGGGTTATGCTAAGGGAATAATGAAGTTCATAGGGGATTACTTATGTTGTGTTTTATGTTATAAAGTGTAATGTAACATTCATTTATGTAATATATTTTCCAAGACTACTAAACTGATCGATCCATCGGGACATGAATTCCTTGTAATCATGCCAATGTATTAAAATAATGCCCTGGCACTGGGTAACTGGGGTCGGGGGGTTACATTATTAGGGTATATATGTTGGACCTTATTTTCAACAATTTTATATGTGTAATTTTTTCCACGTTCTCATGGGTTCCCATTGGAAAAATATTAGATAACTAGGCTGACAAGCCAACCAGCTCAACCAATGGAAGATAAAGATGTTTTCTTAGCATTGATTTATTATGTTTTTTCAACTAGTCATAAGTCATGTGTGGGACATCCCCAAGCATGACACTGTTCACCATATTAGAAACTCATGGACATAAACTATAACACCCTGAGATTTTATGAGATATATATATATATATATATATATTTAATGTCTTATGTTATACGCAACACCAAGGGAATCATTCACTACAAACCATGGTGGCTTGGCTTGCGTTACACGCAAGAGAAACCTTCCTTGATAGCTTGCATTGTACGCAATACCGAGTTTCACTAAACAATGATATATTATCATATTACAAATGAAGTATATGTTATGAATAGTATTAACCGAATTTTGAATTTTATAAAATTATAATTCATCTTACACATTTTCTAGAATGATATAAGAAAATAAAATCAATTTTTTGGATAAAAGAAGTATTTTTCAAAAAATGCAGTTTTACTGCCTTATGATAGTGCACCCATTTTAAATATTATTTTTGAAAAGTTTATAAGTTAAATTTTACAAAATATACTTTTTCTTTTGAATCAGGATATAAAAATTTACATTGGATAAATGTTTGATACTTTTCTCATAACTATCATATTCTGATGAATATTAAAAATACGATAATTTTGCTTAAAAACAACTTTTTTCATGAGGATAATTTATATAGTTAAATGATAATGTTTAATGGTTTTAAATTATAAATAGAATATATTTCTAAGATTTAATATAATTTATGTCATTACCATTAACTTTACATTTAATTCATAGGTAACCACATTTCAATCTTTAACAATGTTTTAACTTTTAAAACCCTTTTTCTTAACAATGGGATTAATTTTAAATTAATTTCAAAAAATTATGTGTTTTGAATTTTGAAAAATGGATTCCATATTTGGATTCAGTGGGTCCAAATTATGTTAATAGGTTATTTTTATATTTTTTTTAAATTATTAATAGTAACTACGATAATTTTAATTTACTATAGTTAAAGGTAAATCATGTAGTTAAGGGTAAATATAAGATTATAAAATTAACCTAACACCTGAAAAAATTATATTGGATGAATAAACATCGACCCATATTACCTAAAGGTTCGAATAGAATAATTTAATGGACTTTTGACACTGAAAATTATATAATTATTATTAAAACCAAGAATGTGACAACATGCCACTCTCTTATATCTTATAAGTGTAATAATTTATTTTAGTGATAAAATTAACAAAACATCGAATTTTAATAGTATACAGAAATATAATAAAATTATCTACATTATGTGTATTTATTTAGGATTTTTAGAGATTAAATAATTATCATTAAATATGACACTATAGTGATGTTTAAATTATTTTATTGATTTAAATATAAAATAAATGGTTTTAAAAATAATAAAATAAATATTATATGAACTATTTAATGTGAACCACTAATTTTCTAGATATATATAACATGTTATAAATCTATTAAATCTTTTATTTCGAATATATCTTCTATGTGGATTTTATTTAAATTCAAATAAATAAATTGTGTCAAAATCGACACTATTGTTACTTTATAAAAATAACATATTATAAAATTGTTTTGAAATCAAAAAAATATTTAAAAATTATAAATTTATATTTATATTTTCTAAAATTTCATAAAGTATCCAATTATATACAATTTACAACAGATAAGTAATTATTTATAACAATTTAAAATTTAGAATATTATTAAAACAAATATAATTAAATAGTTTAAATAAGGATGAATCGATTTGATAAGGTTTACAATATACTACCAAAATATCTAAATTTTATTTTCTGATGATATTACAACACTCTCTCATCTAATATTCAAATTGAGTCATTTTTTGTTGTCTTTATGTGGGTTTTGAATTTATTATAAATTAAAATTTCTTATGTTTCCAAAGGTTCCCCTCTCCTCCCTTATAAAAGGGCACCACCTTCCTCTCCTTCTAAAACCATTTCGAGCCTTCATGATCATCCAACCCCTGAAAATTTATCTTCTCCACTTCTCTAGAAACATACTAGATTTATTGGTCCTCTTAAAAGACTATCTTTAGTTCCCTAAGAGGAGGTTTAGTAGAGTCGCGTTGAAGAAGAGGTAATATCCATTACCGATTCATTCAAAAAAATTTATTCTTCTAATTCCTCTTATTTTATGGTTTAATTATAAATTAATAACATTAGTATAACTAATATAATAAAATTTTATTATAAATATGAAACAAAATTATTTCATCTTTTATCCATCTTTCTGAAAATGAAATCACCACGCGTGCATACGTACGAAATATCGTCTCCACGCCGTGGTGTAATATGTTTTCCACCACCACCATACTTGGATAGGTATAATAGTGTAAATAATAACTATATATTATTATTATAACATAATATTAATTCTGAGATATTCTATTATACTCTCTTAGACCATTCAATAATTATGGGAATGATATCGTCGCTCATGCGTACGTACGACTTACCGTCTCCACGATGCGATGTGATTCGTTATAATTTCATTAAACCATGATTATATAAAATAATTGAATGAATAAATATGATATATATTATACTACTAACATTATGTAAATGATGTTTCTATAACCTAAAAAGAGGAATAATAATTCATTCGACAATCCACGCATAAGAACATAAAGCAATAAACTTCCGAATAACAAGTAGCAATGAAATATTACTAATAAGAAGCTAATAATATGACCATATATGATATCATAACAATATTTATGTTTCTATAATAAGTCAATGAAATTATTTTAATCATTATAAATGAGTTTCAGATACGTACGAAGCATATCGTACCTAAAGTAAAGGAAAATCCCACAATCTCATTTTTATCCGAGATTGTTTGTAATTCAGAATTTACTAGGGCATATTTATCATCCGCATCCATGTTTATTCAATATGTAATATTATTTTTATCCTCCTGCAATTTTATAAATCCAATTTTACATATTGTTGAATTTTTAGTAAAAGTTATGAAAGGAATCTTTTGTCGTTTTAAATACGAGATACATTTGACTTTTCTGGCCATTGTATGAGAAGAATGTTTTTTAACTAATATGGCATGAATATATTTTTAGGAAAATTATTTTCATGAATATTACTTTACATGTGTTCACGTTTATTTTCAATTAATGTTTTTAGCTTAAAATTTTATGACATGTTATGAAATGAAAAATGTTTTTGAAGTAGAAAGGTAATTTTCCTCAAGAATGGAGTTCAAGTGTTTTATCAAAATTATTTTCCATATAAGATAATATAGGGCTCTATTTATATCCATATTATTACATTGATTTAATTTTGTTATAATGGAATTATTTTTATGATTTCCATTTAACTTATATGGATTATGTTACGATGGAATGATGTTTTAGAATCCCTTTTTTATTACATGGGTTATGCTATGATGTATGAGTTATGATTTTGGGGAACACATAAGAATGGTATAATTATGAGATGTGTGGGACCTATATCTCCCTCCTATTAATTTGGTAAAGATTTATATCTCATGAGATAAACATGGCTGAAAGGGAATGTTAATCCGGTTCAGTGATACACGACTTGAACGAGTATTGAACACGGTTAGGTAATGGACTTTGTCCAATATGATGGACATGGAAATGAGTCTTCACTAATATGATATGATTTTCTATGATTATGTGTGTATGACATAATGTTCCATGTTTTTTGTTATGATTATTGGGATTAAATTTCACTACATTGATTTATCCCTTAACATGATATTATGATCTCTTTTGCAGGTTATGATTTTCTAAATTTTATATTCTTACAAATACGATATGATTGAAATTTCCTTTTTTACCATTACTAAGAATTTGAGATCACCCTTTTGTATTTTTTCTTTTCCCCAGGTTAGGAAGAAGGTTATTAGGTAAGATATGTCAAAAGGGACTCTAGATATGATGAAATAGGGAGAAAATGTAGATGATTTACTAACCAGTTGGTTATGTTTCCCAGTTTCTAAATACAGTATACCTATACGGTCCTATCAAGGTTTTGTTATATGTTTTTATAAGTATGATTCAATTCATATGTAAAAAATTTGTATGTAAAGTATGGGTCGTTATAGTTGGTATCAGAAGAAAGGTATTGCCAACCATTGGAAACTAGGATGTGAAAGCCTTATTAAGAACCCTAAGGATATGTCTAAGCATAGAACAGAATATTATTTTTTTTAGAAATGTCCATGAATAACCTATGCTAAGACCTAAAGTTTGAAATTTAATTTCTGATTATGCGGTTTTTCTTTTGTAATTAGTGTTTCTCACACGATGCTTCTTGGTATTAGTTAATGGCCGTAACCCGAAGGAACTGTGTTAATTATGAATGCGAAGAGAAATGAAAGGATTGTCCCCATGAGAAAACAAAATGACATGGGAGCTAGAATAAAAAATCTTGTAGCCATTCTCACAAAAAATTCACAAGCTATGAATCATCCAGGGCTTCCAAACAAGACAAGTAAGGAGAAACATTCTGTTGAATCCTTCATGTGGCAGCATCCAGCTTCATTCAGCAGGTCTTCTGATCCATCAGTGGATGAAATGTGGATTAGTACCACTGAAAATATATAATCAGTTCTACAATGTTTTGTACACTATTAATTCATCATAGTAGTATATCGTTTGGAAGGTGATGCTGATCAATGGTGGAATCTTATCAAGAATACGAGGCAAAAAGACGAAATTGATTCCATGGAATGGGACGAGTTCAGGAACTTATTTTTCAATAAGTAATTCACTCCTATTATTCAAAAAAAGTTAGAGAAAGAGTTTCTTGAACTGAAGAAAAAGTATGATGAATCTGTTGGTACCTACAAAGAAAATTTTACATGTCTTACAAGGTATGAATCTGGGATTATTTTTCAACTTGAGATTAAGATCGATAGTTTCTTTAGTGGCTTAAAACCATGTATCCAAAGGGAATTATCTATAATGGACATCGATAGCTATAAAGAAATTGTTCGATTTTCCCTCACGGTTGAGATTTAGATTGGATTAACCCATCAGTCATATGGGTTTGATAAGAAGAGGAAAATTGAATTCAAAGGATAATATAAAGACCACATTAGAAAGAAAATAAGTTTTCCCTTATGCTCAAAGTGTGGAATGAAACATAAAAGGAACTATCTTAAATGGATAAGTAAATATTATATGTGTATAAAATAAGTTGATCAAGAAATTGAATTCCGCAGTGATGGGAAAAATATGCCTAGTGATGCGAACAAAGAAAAGGCTACACAGAATGCACCTCTTACAATTCAATTTTACAAGTGCAAGGAAATGGGGAATTATTCCAATCAATTCCCTAATCCAAGGGTTTTTTATGATGATATGCGTCTACAAACTCTTAATCTCAAAGACAAAGGAAAGTCAGATGCAATTTCTATCGGCGATGTGGAGTATAATAACAAAGTTGTGAAAGGTGAACTTACCATCCACTCTAAAGTATCACCTATTTTATTTGATTCTATATCCAAAAAATCATTTATTTCTGAAGAATTTTCTATGATTATTTTTGTACTACACCAACACATAGCTATTTAGTTAGATGTGACAACTCCTAATGGAACAATAGTTGCATCAAAAGTTTACAATTCTTCTCCAAATGAAGTTTGTGGGAATGTGCTTCCTAGAAATCTTATGATCCTTCATATAGTGGAATTTGATATGATTCTTGGAATGGATTGGATTATTTATATGGATCTCATATCAATTTCCAGAGAAGGGAAGTCACATTTCATATTCCTGATCAATATATGATAATCTATCGATGAAAGGATGAATATAACCTTCCAGTGTAAATTTCTTCCATATTATGGGTCTTTATTTCAATAAATGAAGGTTATTAATCAGAAATGGTTGGATATAAACTCATGATTAAGAATATGCACATTGTACGAGAGTTTGATGTTGTCTTTCTAGAGGAATTTCAGGTCTTCTACCAAATCGAGAAGTTGGGTTTCAATAGAACACATACCAGGTGCTAAGCCCATTTCAAATACACCGTATAGAATGGACCCAATTGAATTTTAGGAATTAAAGAAGAAACTCCAAGAGAATATTGATAAGGGATTCATACGCCCTAGTGAATCACCTTGGGGTGCACCTGTTCTGCTTGTTAAGAAGAAAGATGGATCAATGAGACTCTACATTGATTATCAAGAACATAACAAGATCACTCTCAAGAACAAATATCCTCTCCCACACATTGATGAACTATTTGACCAACTACGTGGATCTCAATACTTTTCCAAGATTTATCTTTGTTCAAGGTATCATTAATTAAGGGTCAAAAGGGAGGATATACCAATGATGTCTTTCCGTACAAGGTATGGACACTATTAATTTATAGTGATTCCATTTGGTCTTTCTAATTCCCCGGCTATCTTCATAGATCTAACGAATAGAGACTTTTGTGACTATTTTGATCAGTTTTTGGTAGTCTTTATAGACGATATTCTTTTTTACTCAAAGAGCAAGGAAGAACAAGAAGATCACTTGAGAATTGTATTAAATATCATATGAAAGGAGAATAATTATGCAAAATTTTCCATGTGTGAATTTTGGCTTCAAAACGATTCATTTCTGGGTCACGTAATCTCAAAATATTGGATATCTGTGGATCTAGAAAAAACAGAGGTTATTGAAAGATGTTTGAGACAAACAATAGCAACTGAGATACAATGTTTTCTTGGTTTGGCTCGATATTATCAACATTTTCAGAAATATTTTTCATGATTATCTAATCCACTAACCAGGTTTACTCAATAACCGAGTTAAGTTTGTTTGGACAGAGGAGTGTGAAGATAATTTCAAAGAGTTAACAAATGGTTATTCAGTGCACTTGTGCTCACAATTCCTTGTAATAGAGAATGGTTTGTGATATACAATGATGAATCCAAGAAGGGATTGGGTTTTGTTCTCATGCAAAATGATATGGTGATAGCTTATGCCTCATGATAGTTGAAAATCCATGAGAAAAATTACCCCACTCATGATTTGGAGTTAGCTGTGGTAATCTTTGAATTAATGATTTGGAGGCATTATATTTATGGTGAAAGGTGTGATATTTATACTGATCATAAAAGTTTAATGAATATATTCACACAAAAGGAGATGAATATATGCCAAAGAAGATGGCTGGAGCTGATTAAGAATTACGACTGCTCAATTCATTATCATCCTGGGAAAGAAGACAGGGTGGAAAATACATTAAGCCGACAATACTGTGCAAGTTTATACATGATGAGGATCACAAAAGATAAAATATTTATGGATTTATAAAGGATAAATCGTGGAATTATAATGGAAGGGAAAAAATATTCTCTTTCTCAAATAAATGTTCAACCATCTATACATGTGAATATTAAAGAGGCATAGAAAGAAGATGTAGAGTTACAAAAGAATTTCTTAAATGTTCATGAATTCCACATTGATTGTGATGAAATTATAAGGATCAGGAATCTAGTTTGTGTTCCTCCCATCCCATAATTAAAGAAGACAATATTGGATGAGGCTCATATTTCATCATTCTCTATTTACCCTAGAATCATGAAGTTGTATAGGGACCTGAAAGAGTACGTCTGGTAGGACGGAATGAAAAGAGATGTTACTGAATATATCTCTCGAGGCAGGGTTTTCCAGCGTGTTAAAGATGAGAGACAGAAGTCTAAGGGGATGTTACAACCATTACCAATACCAGAATGGAAATGGGATAACATCACTATGTACTTTGTCACTGTACTTCCTAAAACATCCAATAGAAATAATTCTATCTAGGTTATAGTTGATCGTCTTACGATGTAAGCATAATTCATTTCTGTTACATAGGATTTATCTCTTGATCAGCTTGCCAGGATATATGTAAAGGAAGTGGAAAGATTTCATGCAGTACCACTTTCCATTATATCTGATCAGGATCTGTGTTTTCCCTCGACGTTTTGGTGAAGTCTTTAGCATAATCTAGATATAGAGTTGAGTTTTAGAACTTCATACCATCCTCAGACAGACGATAAGTCTAAGAGGAGAATTCAAACTTTGGAAGACATTTTGAGAGCTTTCTCTATGGATTTCAAAGGTGGTTGAGATCAACACATAAATTTGGTGGAATTTTCATATAATAATAGATTTCACTCCAGTATTTAGATGGATCCTTATAAAGCACTCTATTGAAAGAAATGCAGAACTCCAACTTGCTGGGATGAAGTTGGTGAAGGATACCTATTAGGACCTGATCATGTTGATTAGACGGGAGAAAAGGTGAGATCTATTCAACAACAAATAAGATCATCCCAGAGTCTACAAAAATGTTATGATGATAATCGAAGAAAATACATAGAGTTTGAAGTGGATGATAAAGTGTTCTTACAAATATCTCCTTGGAAGAGTGTAATGAGATTTTGAAAAAATGGCATGTTGAGCCCTAGGTATATCGGTCCTTCTGAAATACTGGATCATGTTTTGAAGGTATCTTACTGATTGGAACTTCCACCAAATATCTCTCAAGTTCATTATGTGTTCCATGTAGCTCTCATGAGATAGTACATACCCGATCCTTCACATGTAATATGCTTAGAAGTTGTATCACTAGAGTAAGATCATTCTTATGAAGAAAAGTTGATATAAATTCTGGATCATTGAGAAAATTTTCTATGAAACAAGACCACTATATTGGTTAATGTTTTATGGAGGAACCACCAATTAGAAGAAGCTACATGGGATCTTGAGGATCTGATGAGGGAGAGGCATCCTCATCTGTTTGTTACGAAAAGACGAATTTCAAGGGAGAAATTCATTTTACGGGGGGTAGAATGTAACACGCTGAGATTTTATGATATATATATATATATATTAATGTATTACGTTATATGAAACACCATGGTAATCTTTCACTACACACAACGCTGACTTGGCTTGCATTAGACGCAATAGCAACTTTCCTCGATAGCTTGTGTTGTACACAATACCGAGTTTTACTAAACAATGATATATTATTATAATATTATGAATTAGCCGTTATGAATATTATTAACCAAATTTCTAATTTAATAAAATTATAATTCTTTTTACACATTTTCTAGAATGAGATATGAAAACAAAATCAATTTTTCAGATAAAATCTGTATTTTAAAAAAATGCAGTTTTACCAGCTTTTGATGGTGCACCCATTTTAAAAATAATTTTTGAAAAGTTTATAAGTTTAATTTTAAAAAATAAACTTCTTCTGTTGAATTAGTATATAAAAATTTACATTGGATAATGTTTTGATACTTTTCTGATAAGATTTATATTTTGATGAATTGTAAAAATACGCTAAATTTTTCTTACCAACTACTTTTTTCACCAAGATAATTTATATAGTTAAATGATATAATTTAATGTTTTTAAAGTATAAATAGAATATATTTTTACCATTTAATATAATTTATTTCTTTACCATTAATATTACATTGAATTCATAGGTAAAAACATTTCAATCTTTAAAAATGTTTTAACTTTTAACACACTTTTTCGTAACAATGGGATTAATTTTAAATTAATTACTGCATCATATTTTTTTTAATATTGAAAAATTATTTCAAAATTTTTATTCAGTGGTTCCACACTATGTTAATAGGTTACATTAATTTTTTTTACATTTTGAATAGTAAATGCGGTAATTTTTTTATACTACAGTTAAAGGTAATTCGGGAAATTAAGTGTAAAAATAAGATTATAGAATTAACCTAACACCTTCCAAAATTCTATTAGAAGAATAGAAGTAGACCCATATCTCCTAAGGGTCGGAATAGACTCTTTTCATCGACTTTTGACCATGAAAATTATATAATTATTCTTTAAACCAATGAAAGTGACAACATGTAACTCTCTTATATCTTATAGGTGTTAATTTTAATTTAGTGATATACTTCATAATATTTCAAAAGTGAATAGTGTCATGAAATATAATAATATTATCTACATCATGTGAATTTATTTATAATTTTTAGTGATTATATAAATACCATTAATTATGACACAATAGTGATGTAGTAATTATTTTATTGATTGAAATATCAAATAAATGGTTTTAAAAATACTAAAATAAATATTATATGAAGTATTTAATGTGATCCAGGAATTTTATAGATAAATAAGACATGTTATTAATCTATTAAATCTTTTATTTTGAACATATATTCTGTGTGAATATTATTTAAATTCAAATAAATGAATAGTATCAAAATCGACACTATTGTTACTTTATAAAAACCACATATTATAAAATTGTTCAGAAATCACAATAATATTCAAAAATTATAAATTGAAATTTATATGGTCTCCAAAGTCATAAAATATCCAATTATAGACAATTCACTACATATAAGTTATTATTTATAACAATTTAAAATTTAGAATATTATTACCACAAATAAAATTAAATAGATTAACTAAGGATAAATAAATTTGATAAGGTTTAAAATAAATTTCCAACAAGTCAAAATTTTATTGTCTGGTGATATTACAACTCTATATCATCTCATATTTGAATTGAGTCTTTTTTGGAGGTTTTTATGTGGGGTTTCAATTTATTATAAATTAATATTTCTTATGTTTCCAAAGGTTCCCCTCTCCTCCCTTATAAAATGGCACCGCCTCCCACTCCCTGTCAAACCATTGTGAGCATTCATGCTCGGAAAACCCCTGAAAATTTCTCATCTCCACTTCCCTAAAATCATAATATAGGTCTTGGCCCTCTTAAAATCCCAACATTAGTGCCCTAAGAAGAGGTTTAGAAGAGGCGCGTCAAAAAGAGGTAATATCCTTTACTGATTTTGAAATTTATTTCTTCTTCTACATCCTCTTATTTTTTGGTTTCATTGTAAAGTAATAACATAAGTATCACTAATATATTGATATGTAATTATAAATATTAAACAAACCTATTTCACCTTCTATCCATCCTACGGAAAATGAAATCACCACGCGTGCGTACGTACGGAATACTGTCTCCACGCCGTGGTGTAATCTGTTTTCCACCACCACCTTACTTGGATGGGTATAATGGTGTAAATAATAATTATATATGATTATTATAACATGTTACTAATTCGGAGATATTCTATTATCCACTCCAAGACCATTCAATAATTATGGGAATGATATCATCGCTCGTGTGTACATACGGCTTACCGTCTCCACAATGCGATGTGATTCGTTCTACATGATCTTTATTAAACCATGATCATATAAACGAATTGAAAGAATAAATCTGATATATATTATACTACTACCATTATTTAAATGATGTATCTATATCCTAAAAAGATGAATAATAATTTATTCGACAAAACACGCATAAGAACATAAAGCAATGAACACCCGAATAACAAGTAGCAATGAAATATTACTGATAATAAGCTAAGAATATTACCATATATGATATCAAAACAATATGTATGATTCTGAAATAAGTCAATGACATTATTTAAATCACTATACAGGAGGTTCGAATATGTACGAAGCATATCAGACCTAATCTAAAGGAAAATCTCGCAATCTCATTTTTATCCGAGTTTGTTTATACTTCAGAATTTATTGTTGAATATTTATCATCCACATCCATGATTCCTAAATATGTAATATTATTTCTATACTCCTACAATTTTTTAAATCCAATTTTACCTATTTGTGATTCTTTAGTAAATGTTATGAATAGAATCATTTGTCATTTTCAGTATGAGATACTTTTTGATATTTTTTGCCAAAGTACGAGAAGAATGTTTTTTAACTTATATGGAATGAATGGATTTTTTAAAAATTATTTCCATGGTGCTTCCTTTAAAAGTTTTCATGTTTATTGTCAATTAAAATCTTTTAGATTAAAATTTTATGACTTTTTATGTAAGGAAAAATATTTTTGAAGTAGAAAGGATATTTTTCTCATGAATTCAGTTCAAGTGTTTTATCAAAATTATTTTCCTTCTAAGATAATATAGGGTTCTATTTATATCCCTATAATTACATTTATTTAATTATGTTTTGATGGAATTATTTTTATGAAGATCATTTATCTTTCATGGATTATTTTATGATGACATGATGTTTAAGAATCCCATTTTTATTACATGGGTTATCCTATGATGTATGATTTATGATTTTGTGCCACACGTAATAATTGTATCATTATGAGATGGGTGGGACCTATATCTCCCTCCAATGCATTGGTGATGATTAATATCTAATGAGATAAACATGGATGGAATGGAATGTTAATCTAGTTTAGTGATACAGGACTAGAATGAGTAGTGAACGTGGTTGAGTAATGGACGTTGTCTGATATGATGGTCATGGAAATGAGTCTTGACTAATATTAAATGATTTTATATGATTATGTGTGTATGCCACAAAGTTTCATGTTTTATGTTATGATTATTGGGATTATGTTTCACTACTATGATTTATCCCATGTCTTGATATTATGATCTCTTTTGCATGTTAAGATTTTCAAAATGTTATGTGGTTATGTATATGATATGATTGGAATTTAATTTGTTTACCCTTAATTAGCATTTGAGCTCACCCTTTTGTATGTTTTCTTTTCCCCAGGTTAGGAAGTATGGTATTAGGTAGGATATGATAATTGTAACTCTAGATATGAAGAAATAAGTAGGAGACAATGTAGATGATTTATGAACCAGTTGTTTATGTTTCCCAGTTTCTAAAGACACTATACCTATACAGTCCTGTCATAGTTTTATTATATGTTATCATAAGTATGCTTCAATTTTGAAGTAAAAACAATGTATGTAAAGTATGGGTTGTTAAATAAACTCATCAATAGTATCTAGTGAACCACATCTATCAAATAAAACTCCCACATCTTCTTTAGTGTTGTGCTACCTTTCTAAACTTCCGTGATCCATACACCCATAGTCTGACACTGAGAGCCAAACCTAGTGCCTTCTTAACCCTGGCTCTCAATGTCCTCCATAGTATTCTTCTTCGTTGATTACGACGAGGTATCTAGGACTTGCTTGAAGTCCCCTATTCATGAAATCAACATCATTTACATGTATGTGTTACTTCATATAATCATGTTGCGAGATACCATCACATGAATCCATTCCCAAGAATCATAAGAATCCATTTCAAGAAAAGAGATGATGATCATGTTAGTGCAGATGATGTCATTGATTCCTCACATGAAAAAATAATGATATATGAAGCCTCCATATTTTATAATTTTGATTATTTTTTTCATGAATCCCTACAAGATTGGCTAGAGAGACACTGCATGAACAACCTATGGTCATGAATCACATTTTACTAGATCATATGAATTGTTGGGTGTTTTAAAGAATGTTATCACTGAAATCCATCTCACAATAACATTATTTTTTTCACAAGATGCTTCCACCACCATCAACCAGTACATGAATCACCCTAAATATTTATAGAGGCTTCTGTATCGACCACAATTACCCTATCTAAATTCCTTATCCCCGTAAAAAACCTATGGGTTATAAATAAAAGTGACTGAAAGAAGAGATGAACAATGATGAACATAGGATGATTGACTACCACCATCTAAGTGATTCTCTAGGTAATTTCAAGCTCCATCACATGATACCATTGACATGATTCTTTAAATATCATGGAACCCTATCATAAAAAATTTTATTCCTAGACATATTTTTAAGATGTCCCTACTACATGAAGTTCTCATGCAAACAACCATATGAATTCACATGGTCTTGCAGATTCCACATACCATGAATATGAACTCATGGGAATGCCTAGCTATTTTACAATAATATCATAAGATTTATGGTATTAAAAAGAACCCTCAACCATGAATCCTTTCATACAGTCCAATATACAACCCATGTACATGTTTTCATTTCCGCTCATCTGATCCCTTATATATCATCGAGTCGCATTATGATCATGATACTTCTACAATTTAATGGTTTTATAGGGATCATACTACAGTCTCTTGTCCATTTAGAATTAAAAGCGAGGATCGCCGAACCTCATGATAACTTTGGTCAGCTGATTAGCGAAGGACCTCTGGCACTTAGGACACTAGTGCTAGTATAAATGGCCATACACCAGTAGACACTAAAATTTATCCAAGAATCATTTAATAAGAGATCACAGAGACCCTAAATCTCATGATGATGAATTGAATCTCGTGAAATTACTTCCTTTACATGTATGCCACATTTGACAAGTGACCATGGTTATGCATTGTCCTCTTGAGTCTGTGATCATATGGCCATAAAGAAATTCCCTCGATCATGTGGTGTTATCGTTGTTTCAGGTCCATATTGTGTGAACCCCATGCCCGAAAAATGGTTGAGAGTCCTCGACTGAGCACCCTTGTCCACGTCGTAGCTCCAATGTGTGGATATTATGCACATTAAAAAACCCATTACAAGACCACCACCCATTGATGTCATTATAATCATAAGAGAAATGGATCACCATTTTACTCTATTATTTGGGAATTTTTCGGTACCTATGAGGCCTTATCATGTATGAGAACCCATGGGAATACCCCTTTCTTTTCCATGAAACCCCAAATATGTGCTGCATAAACAAGAATTTTCGGCTATGCACTCATAATATGAAAACTATTTATTGTGTTTCCTAGGAATGAACCCTTTGAACATGTCACTCCAACATTGTACATTCATGCAATCATAAACATTTTTCCGAGACCACAATTCATGATTAAATTCAGATGACATGATCACAAAATTATTCTCCAGTATTTTGGTTCCCTTAGCTCGACTAAGGCATGCCACATTAATTGAAAAATCGACCTCGTTCAAGTCACTTTTGTCATGTGAAAATCTTTATACAATTCATGTTGACAATGAGAAATTATATCATCATGTTAGGATTATCATATTTGTCTTTCAAATGGAACTGGACTTCTATTCATTGGTTATGCAATGAAATCCCAAAAAATAAACTTTGATCACGTGAAGGCCCTGGACATGTCTTCTTCCCTCATGTGAAGATATCACAAACTAGTCACTTTAATCACATGAAGATATCTAGGACACAACACTTTGATCATTCTATGAAATCCAAAACAAGTCATTTGATCATGTGAATGTTCTTGGACACGTCAATGTCAATCATTCGATGAATCTTTGACATGTCAGGACGGTTCCTTTGGATGTGTATTCAATGTCAATCTAACACCCCATACATGTCCAAAAAAAATCGCGACATGTCCAGCAGACAATCAAGGAATTTAAAATAGAATATAAAGGCATGTATAATATAAAATCAATACATATCATCTATATTCCCAAGGATATGACTTTGTTTATAAAAAACAGAGTTTTATTTCTACCATGTGGACCCCCGGTACGGATAATTAAACCACATACCCCCTTTATATGGAGATTATCATCTATGGGATCGGTTTATGCACTCATGTTAGCATATATGCAACATTCTCTTGAATGTGAGCTCTATATTGTACAAAACATATTTAACAAACGTTTTCGAGTCTTTATATATCTTTATCTATCAGTAGATAAATAATCAATATGAAAAGTGGAATCTAAACTTTTATAATTCAATTTTATTCGTAAAACCTCAAAGATAACCATAATGTATCATTTTATAAATACCCAACCCAACCAATCAGTGGGATAGGTGGTAACTAAACTATGAGAACTTTGATTCATGTCCAAATATGATATAAAGGATTCGTTTCTATGGATCATTCTCAAATGGGAATCCACTAAGGTGTAATTTCCTTTGTATCCCTTATAATCAAACCATTGGGACCCAATCTATCCCATGGGTTTCTCATTCATCTATTTTATTAGTTGATCCACAGTCCACATGAACAATGTAGAATATAATTCATGTATTAATAGGATACGTTGAACTCATCATCAAGGAATGATCCCTATATTTACATCCTTACCACAAGATGTTAAACTGCATTAATCAGTCCATTCACGGGAAATTGATCTTTCTCAAATATACTACCTTTGTTGGTATTCCCATTATTAGGGGACATGTTTGATATATCGAAGAGATTCATTCCAATATCCATGACACCAACTGCCTTCTAGAATAAAAAAAAATTATAGTTCCAAAATATGGCTATAAACTAAAGCATCATAAATGAATAAAATAATGATGAATAACCTGTCACAGGAATAATTGTTTCCCATCAGCACATGATCATAATAAATTCATTGTAATAAGTGTAAGTAGTCTTATATCAATGCATGGGAAGTATTTCATAAACATATCATTAATATATAAGTGAATCCCTTAAAATATATATCCCCCCAAGTATGTCATCATCCCAACCTCCCATCCTCTTGGCCATTATTTGTTTATGAGCGTCATTCTGTCTACGACTCCAAATTACCTCCTTCCTTAAGAAACCATGTCTGTAATCATTATGGATGTGGTAATCATTGGGAGTTTCCATTATATACAAATATGGTAAATCAAATGAAAACAACTTTTCATCAACCTTCAATCACCCAATGACGAGATTTAAGTGATGTCTTTCTAGATTTTTAAGGAAATAAAATGGTGAACCTAACATGAACATGTTTAACTATGACATCTCCTTCAAACGAAAAAATGTTTTGACTGCCCAATTCTCATTAGATAATTTTTTTCTTGGCCTTAATTTTTTTAGAAAAATGGTCAACCCTCTGTTAAATATATTAACTATTTCATCCCATTCAATGAATAAAAATGATAATCTACCAAGTTCCCATTAAAAAATTTTGTTCCACATTTAGCATGAAATGAAATGGTCGGACCAATGCATTTTTTTGATGAACCCATCGTAATGGAAGGGATACCCCTTTATCCTTTAAACTATGAAAGTAATTGATCGAGAATGTACACTTATACACAATTCCTGACTAATAAATTTTCTTATCACTTATTGAAGGATTCTTATATTCCATACAATCAAAATAAAATCATTGAATGTACCATTGGGTTACGAAACTACAAGGAAATAAACATTATACCCGAGGCATCAATGTACTCTATCTACAATGCAACACCTCCAATAGAAATCTTTAAAAATATGGGTCTATGAATACCACATCAAAAAATCCATCATGACATCAGAATAAGATCATGAAATCCATTATTGGATGTATTCCCACCATTCATCTTTCCAATAACATGCAACAAGAGATGATGTGTCCATTATTGTCGCATTAAACAATTTTGGGAGCTTATCTCTAGAGTATAGAAAAATATAATATCCCTATATCAACGAGATTGATGCGGATAATTACCAAGTCAACTCAAACTCTTAGGATCATCGTTATAGGATTCCCATCCATTATTTTCATTATCTTCAACATGTGGTCATGATTACACAAGGAGAATTAGTGAATGTTGTCCCTACCGTAAATATCCAAATTAGGTCATCCAAAAGGAGATCATGTCATTGGAATCCAAATCATTTTACTATGGAGAAGGCTTATATCCCTTTTACTTTCAATCTATCGGAGGAACACTAGTGTATCTTGATAATTTCTCAAAATCAGCCCTAGATCATCACTAGCAAGAATCCTCTAACATCATAACAACTAGTCTTTCTGGTTTTGGGTTCTTATAGAGCACCCCTGTCCATAGTGTTGGGGTAATTATTGTCTTGTTTTACCCTAGGACGATCGTTACTATGGTAATTGATCCCCTAATCTAGTAAAACTGATGAAAAATATTGTGCAACCACCTTTTACTACAAAAAACTGAGTGTCTGGGGAGACTGTTCTAGATTTTAAAAGAAATAGTGTAGTAAACTATGGTTTGGATGTGATCCTTACATAAATTTTTAAAATAAAATATAGTGTATAGTATTTTCCTTGGTATATCTACAAATTATCATTTTATGCTCCTTGGAATATCTATTATTTGGGTAGTATTTAAAAATTGATATATCATAAAAAAATATTTTCATTTTTTATATGGGTTGTTGAATTTGAAATGTTAAATTTGATATTTAGAAAAAGGAGAAGATAAATTCAATATGTATAAATAGAAACCAAAATTCAACCAACTCATATACCTCTTTTGGGAATTGGGTTGAAAAAAGTAGAAAGGGATCTTTTTGAATGTTTACTTCATGATTTAGTCTTACAAGAAGATACAACATTGAAAACATGGTTAATGTGAATTTAATTACTCTATTTAATGGGTAATTAGTTTAAATATTACAAATGTTTAATATCTCAATTACTATATCATAGACTAAACATGTTATTAATTATTATTTATGGAATAAATAGTAGTGATCAAATAAATTCTTTATTAAAATAGACAAGAAAAAATATAATACTGATGAAAATGCATAAAATGACACATTTGAATAATTATATAATAAAAACTAAATGAAATTTATAATTTTCACATTATATGAATATATTTAGGATATTATCGACAATATTAATTAAATTGGAAACTATGTAATTGAAGATAAGTTGAAAGTACTTCACAAAATGTTTAATAATTAGAAAATATATCTAAATGAAAACATTAATCATTATATAAATATAATCAGAATTTTTATTGGATATATTTGAGTTATCATAGAAAAGATAAAGTAATCAGAGGTATTAGAAAAAAAAATTAATTTTATTTTTACCATTTTAGAATCCAAATGCATCATCACTTGAAGAAATTAATTTACAAATGTTTTTTTAGATGATTTATAATATAGTTTTGTTTCTTATTAAATGATATTGAATCTATAAGGGATGAAAATCTACACATCTAAATGGAAATAATTAAATTAGATGAATAAAAAGGAAATATATCAAGGTCAATGTAGAGAATAGTGTGTCATTGAGGAATTTTTAACACTCCTTGTAAGAAAATTCAAATATATAAATGGAAGATAAGAGGGAAATCTACCATTGGTTGAATATGGTTATGGAAACGATGGGAATATAATATAAAGGTTTCTGAAAAATGTTTGGTAGTGATTCTCGTGTGGATTAGTGACTACTATTTCATGAAATGTCAAATTAATGATGTTATATATATAATTTTATATTATAGGAAATACCCTAAATTACCTCCCAATAAGCCATTGGATATGTAAATTGTATATTTTAAATTGGTTTTATAAAATTAAATAAAATAGGGGTTGAGTGATTGAATTATTTCTTGAAATAAAATTACATACATTAAATATTTTAAGATTTAAGGGAGAAATTGTGTTTTGAGAGATATAGGAGAAGGTGTCCATTATAAGATTATTACACACACGTTAGGTTTTTTATCATTATAATGGTGCAACTATATCCTACCCTTGTCAAAAAATCAGTTTTCCGAGTTTTGGATGCTATAAATTGTATAGGTGGTACATAATAATACAAATATATCAGGTTTGTGTGAAATAAATATGTCCCTTATGTCATCTATTTGGAAAACCCCATGATTTCAAAATGATATCTCAAGATAGTCAGTTATGAAATGATAAGTGTTCCATTAAATAACACCAAAAAATAAATATAATGTATAATAATATAAAGATATAAGTGAAATAAATATTTTAAACAAAAATTACACAAAACTAGTTGAACCATGTTCCATAAATCCTTCTTTAAGTGTGTGTAGCTCCCATAAAATGACCTTCCATAGTTTAGCTCACCATTGATAGGAGCATGAGGCTTGGAGAGATCTTATTATTTGTTTCTTCTCTCCCTATCATGATGAGGATATATAGAAATTAAATGTTTATGAATGGACTATTTTGAAAATCCAAATTGTCACCACAAAACTCATTCCTCGAACTTTTAGATGGGGTTTACAAGGTGAAAATTTATAAGAAATGCATAAGGAGGTTTTGGGAACCCTATATATATAAGATAAATTATCTCAAGGATTTGGGTTATAATCCAAAGATATTTCAATTAATCCAAAAATAAATAAATATGTTTCCTCATTTATTTAAAATATGGACCCAATTATGGCATCAATTAGAGCCATATTTTTTGAGATATGTATGAATTTCCAAAGTGAACTCAAGGATATGAATAATAGATATCATATCCAGTGGTAGTTTGATTTAGTCCACTAAAAGGATGCATTGGGATACCTATACATATATAGAATTATATCCATCAAATATTACCATTCACTCACAAAGTTTCCATAAAATTAGATTAATAAATTATGAGTTGTGTGTATTTTATTCCACATGTGTTCTTGGGATCTCACATAGCATTGGAATGCTTTTATTCCACTCCATCTAGGGATCCCAAAATAGACCCCACCAAAAATAAAAAAATTAGAATAATTGAAATTGAACATTATAATAGTATACCACAATAAGTAGTTAATTAAAAGTACAAGATCAGATGATGAATATTTTTTTATTTTAAATTAAAAAATATTAAATAGAAGTGAAAAATAATAGTGAATAGCAGTTTGATCACACCCCTAATCTTGAAAATATTTTATATTTATAAAAATCACATGTCATAAAATTATTTATAAAAGATATTCCCTAGTAAATGATTCCTCAATAATAATAGTAAATTTAATTTATGAGAACTATGTGAGCATATATATTACCACAATAAATAGTTAATCTCCAAAAACATGTAAATGTATATCTTAAAAAAATTTCAAAAAAACTTAAGAAGATTCATGATACTAATATTAGCAACCAACTCACAAGTAAGCCATGAAATAAATCTCCAAGTGGGTATTGAAATAATATCATGATATTATTTCCATTTCACATCCAATAAATATCATTCATTTTGAAAAAAATATCTTCTTAACAAATTCATTATCCCAAACCAGATCATTAAGCTTTACAATCAATTTTCAAGACCCGCTCACATAAGCAATCCCAGAAGTAAAAAACGTAAATATTTGATAATAATATCCCAATATTTTTTACATTTTATCACACATCACATTTTTGTTTATTTTATTTATTTATTAGGGAATTCAATAGTTTAATAATAGGTAAACAAATATTGGTAAATTTTTTATGGTATGGAAATCAAATAAAAAAGTAATGATTGTATGGAAAAATAAATTTTCATAATTATACTAACAATAATATAATGTGCATTTAACAAAAATTAAGTACGAAAGATTCACATTTTCTAGTTTAGTGAAATGATTTTTTGTAATGTTAAATGACACAACGAAGTCATACAATAGTCACAGAAAAGTTATAAACATGGAAAATATTTCTTATAGATACAAAAAATCACCTCATTAAAAAATTAAATTTATATTAATTGAACCATTCATATTAAATTACTTCAAAAATTAAAATTCCGTTACTAAAATAATTTTTCATTAAATGTTAATATTATTTGAAATATGAAATTTGAGGTGTATTTTTAAAAGATTCCATGTTTACATACACATATAAAATTATTATCTTGATAGATAACGGTACAAAAATGAAGAATCAGGGTGAAAGAGTAAAAATAGCATGTAGAAGAAAAAAAAGAGAAAATTAAAAAAGATGATAAGGATTCCTAATCTACTTTTTAAATTAGGAAAAAGTAAAAAAACCCCTTGTAATAGGTAAAAAGGTGAAAAAAGAAGAAAAACAACTCAAATTACTATTCAACTTAGTAAAGTATCACCCAAACAAATAATATAATGTTTACTAAATCAAATTTATGATGAAGATGGATATAAGGATACAACAAGGTTGGTGTCACTGATATATCACAACATAAAGGTAGATTACCTCTAGTGATGACTATAAAATGGTTCCATGTATGTTCTTGAGGAGCATCTCATTAAAATTGAGTGGTTGTTTGGTTTCTTCATTTTTTACCAACACAACTCCATCATGATAGAAATTAGTTACAGTATACTTTCCAACAATTGGGAAGGAAGCTTAAAAAATTGAAACATTAGATTTGAATTGTAATGGATGACCTCCTACCAAATATGGAACTACCAAAGCAGAAATATAATGTAATGGGAAGCATTTATTTTTTCCTTATATATCATAGAGTTCAAATTAGAATCTATTTCTATTTCCTCTATCTTTTAAATCCATAATATCATTTTAGAATCTATACCATATATATAAGAATTCAAATTTTTAATTTCGCAATGGGTTTTATTCCCTATATCATTAGGTGGGTTCCTAGTCTTTCCAATTATAATAAAATAATGTGACCTTAAATTGATTTTTTTGAAGGATTTACAATATAACCATAATAAATAATTGAGTCTAAGACTCAAATATTTCTTATTTGGTTAGAAAATTTTCAAAAAAATTGTTTAACCTCTTTACAAGATAAATAATATTTTCTATTTTTATAGAAGTGATTGGATTTGGAATCTTTGTTCCAAATTACATACTCATACAAAAGTTTTTACAATGTACCATCATAGAATTTAAAACCTTGTTCATTAGTGATAAACCGAGGAAATACAAACATAAGAAATATTTTCAAAATGAAGAATTCCAAAATAATAAACCTTTCAACTATCAATTTTCTGTATAATTCTTATAAATATTTTTACATTTAAACCACTATTATAAAAATGTAGATTTTTTAAATGAATTAGAAACCTATAAATTCAATTCCCCAACCATAACAATTTTAATTGAAAATAAAGGGTTTTCAAATTTCATATATTTTGGGAACATTTCATGATGTTTCATGATGAATACAATAATTATAATAATCATGGGATTCTCAAAACATTATTGACCAAAATATCTCATAATCATGTAACTTATGTGTTGTACATTGGGGACTGAAGATTCCCCCTAAAGAAAGATTGTGACCAAACCTAAGGATGCATTGGAACATGATATCAATAACATGATGTCATATGACTTGTTCACTATTTGAGGTGTAATGGTATAGGTCATCCAAATGTAATATTGAGACTCATATTTCTAATTCACAACATGGTTCTTATTGAAATCACTATGAATAAAAGATGCTGCAAAATCATTTAGAATTCCAGCATACCAAAGAATGATTTGATTACGTCATACAATTTTTTATTTGGAAACATGTAATTTATAGGAATATGGAGGGGTGAGTCATGGTTTGAGGATATAAGGATCCTATTAATATGGCCATCCACCACATTCTGGTATCCTTAGTATAATTAATTTATAAACAATGTTCATAATGTTTGATCATCCATTAAATGTGACTGGTTTCAGACTCTAGTTTCATACGTAGATATCATACAGTTTCATGGTGAGAGACATCAATTTATTAAGACCCTAAAAGGTATGTGCTAAATTTATCCAAGGAAAACATATTATAAATTTATTCATTTTCTATTAAGATTTTTTTTGGGAAGGATCCAATGTGCATTAGGAATATAAAATGACATGTGGATCTTGATTGAAATATTATGATAAAAATTACTCAATAATATAGTTAGAAGCATCACACATGAAATAAAATGAAAAATCCCACTATGATTTTCTAGACAATCAATGGTGAATTGATACTAAAATTCATTTTTTAAAATTCATCCTCTCTATCTTTATCAATTATAATTACTTTTTCTTTTTAGAGTTTCGTAGAGAAGGGAGTGCAATCTTGTTAAACTCACAAATGAAACGATGATTAAATAAAATGTGTACTAGTAAAAAAACACACTTATCAAAAATAAATTATGGAATTCAAGACAATAAATTAAATAAACTTTTGATTTATCAACTTTTATACCATCATGAGAATTGAAGTTTCCATTTATTATATCTTGTCACAACCTAAATTGAAATTTTTCCTAGTTAAATAAAATCACTATTTAAATAAATTTATAAAGGAAAAAATATATTATACTTAAAAAATAATCAAAAGAGAAATCATAAGGAGTGAAATAATTTATAAATAGTTCAATTTAATTCTTTATATAATCTTAAAAATTACTAACCTTGAATCATGGGAATGTGCCTAGAGCATTCCACAGACCAAATGGAATCCACATTTATAAAAATTATCCAATGCTGGAAGTGAAGGTTGTAATTTTATAATCCATAGTGGAAATATGAATTTTAATCTATCTAAAATATCCATCAAGGAAAAAATATTGGAACTTTAACACTATCCTCCCTAGTATCTGGTCCTTGAATTATAAATATAAATTGATAACCATAATGTGATTATTTAGTCAGTTATTTTCTATATAGTCACATTAACTATTCTATTAACAAGTTGGTACAAATTCATGGATTTGATTTTTGATTACAATTGGACTAGTTTACTTCAAAACAACCTACACTATACTTACCCACAGGCAGTTAGAGATATGATAAAGGATTCCAACATCCTATAATTTGGTTACCTCTATTTTGATGACATCTAAGAGGTTTGTGTTCTGTTGAATTTTTTCTTGACTCACAAGTTTAACCTAATGTTTTATAAAATATGATGCATTAAAATTAAAGAGATAATATATATAATATTATCATGTATATACCCTAATTCTAATTTAAACTCCCTCATAAGCTCAAAGAATTAAAATTCATTCTCTTGAGGTAGTGAACTAGAAATTATTTTAGTTATCTTTTTTATCTTAGCTATATATGAACTTATTATTCTTTTATATAGTGGTTGGTGTTCCAATTCAAGTGGTTTTTTGATATATGAGAGGGAATGAAAAAAGATATAGGTCCATGATCTCATATTACTACTCAATGTTTACATCCTTAGATGTAGATTATACTTCTATAAGATGATATGTATCATCGATGATGATTATGTTCTCATTGCATAAGAAATTATCAATTAATTTCTGTAAATGATGTTATTATAGACCATTACAACAATCATTACATGAATCATCTCCAATCCGGTCTATTAATGATGAATATTAATAATGTGGTTCAAGGGAAGAAGATAATTTTCTTTTTTGAATAGGAGAAAATGAATTAAATTAATTGAGTTCATGGAATGATATTTTGAGGTGTGGATCATGGAATCAAGGATATTAAAATGGAATGTGTCACCACAAAATATGTATACAATGTTCCATTGTGTAAACTAATTATGGGTTTGAAATTTTTCATTAATGGTATCACTAGTGTTAACGGGGGCATGGTCGCTCATCATAACATATTAAATTTTAAGAACATAAAGGTAATAATGATATTTATAATTTTTATCCATAAAAAGAATAAATTATATAACATTTTAAGGGTGTGATGTACTATGGTTTTGATGTTCCTAAGGATCTAATAATAACTGATAAGGGGGCTTGAATAAGTTGTTCAGTTTATATATGTATCAAAATATTTATAAACGTATCCCATGAAACCTATTATTACTTATTTCCTTGTAATCAGTTAATAAATATTCATGCATGAAAAATTGTGAATGAATTTAAGGAACATAAGATTTATAAGGTTCGGCCCTAGTGTGAGAACCTACATCCATTCCATATCCACTTCTATGGGTCAACAGAAGTCCACTATTATCATGAAGTGAATACCACATGTGCCAAATCTCATTAGATGAATTCTATCTCCCAACATGAATGATTATATAGACTTCCTTTAGTTTACGATAATTTATTATAAAAAAATTGATCCATGAAAACAATAAATACTTTGTTGAAAATGATCCATAATTGTTCAGTATGAATCTATAGTCCCATTAGGAAGGATCTGATTTTTCAATCAGATGAGTATAGATCTAATTCACTCCATAAAATCAGTCTAGATCTGATTATTTAATTTTGACGATAATGGGTAAAATTATCTTAGTGCGATGAATCTTGATCTGATTCTCTCAATAAAATGGACTCAATACAATGAACCCATTCTCAATATACAAAAAACAAAATCTTCTCAAATGATCAATGAAATCTTCTGCAGTCTGATTGATGTTATATAATTGAATGAATATGATATTCTCAATACGATCATGCTTAATTTAGTAAAACATTTATGATATCTAATCCTCCTTATGAGATCTTTTGTTGGAAATGTGTTTTATATGATTTATTCAACACTCCACTATTTCCTATTACATAAAAAATTACTAATGAACTAATGATCTAATAAAATATTTATAGGAGACTCGGTAAGAAAATAACGGAAACTTGAAAATATTTCCCACTTCCAAAAATTAAAAAATCTCCAAAAATAAATCTCATTTAAACATTATCTTTGGATTCTTCATGCATCCTTATATTTCTATGAGATTTATGAAATATTTAATTTCATGTTTGACATCTTCATCTTATAACAAAATATCTAGAATATTTTTTTTTTGATTTTTATTCATAATCATCTCATTATAAATTAGTTTTCTTCTAAATGATCATAAATTTGATTCCATTTTCATTGATTACAAATTCGGTTTCCTTTTCCATGATTACAAATTTGTTTTCCTTATCGATGATTATGAATTTTTTATCCTTATTAGTGATTACTAATTATATATCCTTCATATTTATTAAAAACTATATTTCCTTCCCATATAATTAGAGTTTATATTTCCTTATTCATAAAATTGTGAGTTTTGTTTAATTATTCAATTCATTATGATTTATTTTTCAGTCTTCAGCTCATTATGATTTCTATTTCCTTATTCTTCTCATAATAATTTATATTTCATCATCATCTGACAAAAAACTATGTATCCTCTTTAGAGAATTTAAAATTATATATTCTTCTCATCTTAGTATAATATAATATTTATTATGATGGAATTCCCATTATGATGGAATTCCTTTTATGAAGGAATCCCCATTCTGTAACTCTGAAATTATTCAAACCTCTCCATCATTTATTAAAAAACTGTTATTATGAGAGTTTTAATGTTTTTTGATAACATTATGACCTATAATGTGTCATTTTATTTGGATTATAATGTATTAATACACTGTAACACCTAACTTTTTTATCAGTCCTCAACACACTTTAGCAATAAAATTAATTCTTCACTCCGAAACTTCTTTCATTATTTGATTATGATATAAGAAAACATACAGCGAACTACAATTTTTAAATCAAACTCTTTTGGATCCGATGATCTGAATTTGATACATATGGATCTGATTCTTTCATCAGATTTTGACTTTCTTACAAAATCTCATTACGATGGATGGGATACGATTCCGGGATAACAAATCATTTTTATACAAAAAAGTTAGTTTAAAAAATCTAAAACATTTTTAATATAAAACACTAAAAATGTCCATAAATTTACCCTTTTGTATTTGTTTAAAATGGTTATTAACAACTTTTACAACTCTCATAATTTTTTCACAACTCAACTCCTATACACAATTCACATTTTTTTTACTTTTATCATAGGACATCCTTTATCAAACTAGAGTTTCATAACACGAAAATACTATAAAATGAAATGGTTCTGAATCAATTTCAACCATAAGTGAATTTTGTTTGAGAATTTAATGAAAACAATCCCCGCACTTTTATATTTTCCTCTCACATTAATTTTTGTCTCCCACATTGTATGATAAATACATTTTTCTGATTAATTTTAGAAGATAAGTCAAAAATTCATACAAAGTAAATATTGTTACATTATCAACCCTTTTGTCAACATAATCCAATGTATGCTATGGGTTCTTTCTTGTGAGGCTTTGGAAGTCATGGGAGGAGGCAGAACATAAATTTGATGCTGAAATTCTACAAACCGTTCTTTCAACATTTCTTTTGTAATGAAATCAACAGTCTTATACTTTAAATAAATTATTTAATGAATTATATCTCTAGAAGTAACAATATATATTCTAATGCCATTATTTATAACAATGTGTTTTGATAATGAATATTGGACATGATTATTGTAAGTATAAATTTCACTATGATAATCACAAGTTATCTTGAATGGTTTTGAAATTATAATATTCAAATATTTCTATTGAGCATTGATATACATAATTTGAGAAGAATTTTCTGTATCTAAATAATAATAATAATTGGATGTGATAAAAGTTACCGAACATTTTTTCTTAATATTCCAACTTACATAACATTGAACCATAAAAATGATTATCCTATGGTTTGTATTCTATCATATCAATCATCATCCGAAATAGTAATAGTTTAACCATGAAACATAATCTCACTATTTATTTTATATAACCACTCATGTGAAGGTGTTCCTTTGACTTATCTTATTATCCAATTCTCTTCCAAACATTTTGACTCTATAATATTAATTCATACATAGAATAAAAATTCACAACAAAAACCATATTATTCCTTGATGATGTATGATAAATATGACTTGCTATCATCTTTAGAAATTATTTCTGATACAAAACATTTCAATATTCATCATTACTCAAATGATTTCTCACTAAAATAGGAGTTGAAACATAATTGTATTCTTCCATTAAAAATTTCTTGAAAAATTCCCTAACATACTTTTCTTATGATAAAAAAATGGATTTTTCAATTTTTTGAACTTCGAATCTAATGAAGAATGTTAATTCTCCAAATATAGAAATTTCAAAATTATTCTTCATTTTTATTGAAAATATTATAACAAAAATATTCTATATCCCTAAAAATAATTATATCTTCCACACAAATAATAAAAATTATTTTTTCGAAGTCAAAATCTTTCAAAATCTTATTCCCAAAATTCAAATTGATTTTTTTGGAAGTTTCTATCATCTTGAGAATTATCTTTTTCAAATTTATGTATGTTACGAATGTTTCTCATGCTATATTCAATATTTCATCCACATTTAATAAACCTTCCTCTGGGTAAGGATAAAGTGTTCCAACAATTATAATACATCTTCATATAGATTCCTCAACACTAATAATAACATCAAAGTCTATATTTTAGATTGAAATAAGACCTTCTCTATAGAAACTTTTTTGAGGATGGTATCTTCTTTCTTCTCTAACATACATAGGATGTGGAATATCGTTTCTTTTGAGTGAATTATCTACTATAGTGTAATTGATAGTTTTATCAAATCATTAATCCATCCAATATTTTCCAAGTCATTTTCCAAACCTAAAATGCTAAAATAATCAGATGAAACATTCTTTTTGGTAAGATAATATTTGGTCTGATTCTCATATTTAGCCTTCTCAGTACCTTTAGACGTCTCAATTTTTACTTTTGAATCATTTTTTATGTTTCAATTCATCTTCCTCAATTTACCTTATAACTTAATAAGTTTTTATTGATTCTTTTTAACCACTTTTTCATTTCACCTCGCTTTTTACTAAAATCATCATTCATATTTTCCTATTCATGAATTCTGTTTTTTTAAATTTAAATATCATACCTGTATTAATCAACCTACTTGATGAAATATTTTCTTCCATCATGAAGTTCTTCACATTTTTTCTTTATTACCCTAATTTATTTCTTGATAGTTTTGTTTATCTGAAGAAATGAAAAAAATATTCTAAGCTGATACTCTATATAATATTATTCCCCACCTTCTTCACTATCTGAATAATCATTTGACTTCTTAAATTTTTTAATGAATTTTGTAAATTTTTCTGAATTTTAATCTTTAGAAGAATTTTTTTCAGTTGAGTCTGATTTAACATTTTTACTTAATATACTTATTTTGATTTTATTAAACTTGTTATTGTATCTAGTGGAATAACTTTATTCATTATTGTCTTTTCCAATTCTTCCATCATGGTTTTTCATCTGAATCATCTAGATAACCACAAAATTACATCTTGGGGAAATTCATAGTGTTGTTCATAATTCCACCACACTCAAAAAACATTTATTGTATGTTTACCTTCATAAATTACTCTTCCTCATAAATAGATATTGGATATAAGGGACAAGATATTTACACTTAACTCATTGTCCTATATTTCTTCAGACACAAAAGGATTTGCTTCTTCAACAGCCTGGATTTTCACCTTTCTCGTAGATTCAAAATAAATTTAATCTTTGATATTTTTCTTAAAAATTGGAGCACTCTTAATTTTATATTATAAAAGAATTATATTCTACTCATAAATAGATAAACCATCCTTATATTATAAGGAATCAATTCTTGAATCCAACCTATTTGGAAAGTTTACCATAATATTCAATACAGTTTTAGAATCTTCAATGATATCTTAAAATCCTATGCTATTAAAAAAATTATTTACTATGGTGATGTATTAATAATTTGTTTCTTCATCTATCATTATGATGTCTTCATACTTATAGTTACAGAATTGTAACTTTTCATCCTTATCTATTTTATTCCCTTTGGAAACACTTTCCTACTTATCCCACACACTTTTTGAGGTTTTGAGACCAATCACCTTCTGAAAAAAAAATTCTGAAAAGGAAATTAGGATAATATTTATAGCCTTTTGATCAACATCCAAATTTATATTATCGATAATTTTCATTGGGTAATATTTCTCAATAGGTGAAAACCCAATTGTAGCAGCATCAACAATATCTAGGACAAGAGATAATAGGTAATGAATCGTCTTATTTTTTCATCCAGAAAAAATATTTCCATAAAATGTAGGAATTACTATATTAGTGTATGAAATGATATTATCCATGATAAGGATTAAATATAGGATCCTCCCTTATGTTACCAATTGAATTTACAATGGATCAAATAAAAATTGAGAAGTGAGGGTTCAATTAGTTGTTCATTTTTCATATGTTTAAAAACATTTAGAAACTTAACCAACAAATCCTAGTATGATTTATTTCCTTATAAACATTTAGTATATACTCATTCATGAAAAATTAGGAAATAAGGTATAACATACAATATTTACAGGGTTCGGCCTCTACCTAAGAACCTATATCCTTTCCATAGACACTCCCATGGGTCTATATAAATCCACTATTATGAAGAAGTGAATATAGATTTTTCCAAGTCCTATTAGACAAATTATATCTCTCAATAGACAGATTATATTGAATCCAATCAGTTTATAATTATTACATAAAAAAATTGAGGCATGAAAATAATAAATAATTCATTGAAAATACAATACAATTTTCCTATCTGAATCCTCAGTTCGATTCGGTTGTAACTGAGTTACTCAATTTGATGAGTTTGGATTTAAATATCTTAATACAATGAGACTGGATATGATTTTATCAATATGATGAGTTTGGACCTGATTCTCCCAATAATATGAGTATGGATCAGATTAAATTAATATGATGGGCTCAATTTGATAAATCAATTCTTAATTTGGAAAACCAAACTCTGATCAAATACTCAGTATGATATTTATTAGTCTAATTAACTGAATACAATCTTCTTAATTTTATCTTGTTCAATTCGGTAAACAATCATTCACATGTATTATCATCCTCACAAGATCTCTGGCTCATAATGACCTTCAATTAATTTCTTCAATGCTCATCCTATTAAACATTCATAAAAAATCACCAATTAATTAACGATATAAGCCAGTATTTTTAGGTGACCCTGAAATTAAACGAAGGAAACTTTAAAACATAAACCTTTTCCTCAAATTTTAAATACAGTAAAAAGATATAGAATTTAATCTTAAAATTTGAATTCTTAAAACCTCATTTTATTTCTCTGAGATTTATGCAAAATTTAATTGAATGTTTCACCATATTAAATCTTTAAAAAACTTATGGAATATTTTTTGATACTTCTTCATAATCATATTTTTAGGAATCTATTTATTTCTTAGTAATTACTATTTGTTATTCCTACTTAGTGATTATGAATCCTATATTTTTCTTAGTGATTATGAGTTATATATCCTTCATAGTGATAATGAAATATATACCCTTCTAAATGATTAAAAATTGTTTTTCATTCTCATATCATTACAATTTTTGTTTCCTTATTCAGCTCATTATAATTTCTGCTTATTTCTCTAGATCATTACATTTTATATTTCATTATTCACCTTATTATGATTTCTATTTAGATTACTAATATTTCAGTTTCCCCTTCATCTCATTTGGAATTCTATTTCATCAGTAGCTCATTAAAAATTATGTTTCCTTCTCATCTCAGTCTAATAGAATCCTTATTATGGTGAAATTTCTATTATGATGGAATTATCATTATTAAGGAATTCACATATTGATGGATCCCTATACTATGACTCTGTTCTTTTTCAAACCTCTCCACCATTCCTTCAAAATATTTTATCATGAGAATTTTCTTGATTTTTGAGAAATATAAGAACAGAAAATTATCTTCTAATTTTTTTAGAATGTATGAAAACTTGATAACTCCTCACATCAAAATATTGTTTCAAATCAATTCAGAATCAAATTCAATACATCAATCAAAAAATAATTTCTTTATTTTATTTCGATGAAGAAAAACTTCTAGAAAACAATAATTCGACGTTTTGTTTCTCAAGATATTATGATTTGTATATGATACAAATGGATCAAATTATTTTTGAAATATTAAACATTATTACCAAATATTATTATGATGGAATGGATCTGATTCCTCGATAAAAACATTCTTATACAAAAATTATAGTTTTCAATAATTTCAAAACATTTTAAAAATAAAACACTATATAGGTTGTTTGGGTTTTATAGTTTAAGGATTGTTCCTCTCGGCATCATAATTCAATCATGCAAGCGATGTTTCACATTTATAGAGGAACAAAAATCAATCAATCAATAAAAAATAAATATTATTTCATCTTATATGATATTGATTTTTTTTCAATTTTTGGGATGTAATATTAGTCTTCATCATTACCTTTTCTTTACCTCGATGTCACATTTGGTGTATACACATCTCGTTTAAAAACATGGATCATATTGGATATTTCTTTATGACATCAAATAGGGGAAATTTATCCTAGTATTTTTTTAAAAAAATCAATATATTATTATAAAGCTCATTTTTTCATTTTTCTATTGCTATTTGTAATAATACAAGATGAATGGTCTCTCTAGATTGATCCCCAAAATACACTCTGATTTCATTGTATGGGTTTCTCTCAGAACCAGGATTTTTCATCATTGGGATCCTTATGGATTGTTGGAATGGTCATTTTCTTTCTATAATATGACTTAAATGAATGGATAATTTGAATTTTAGGTTTTCCTCCAATAAAAAGGATGATGATACTTACATTTTAATTTTTCCTATGTCTATTGTGTTAGAAGAAAGATTACCCAAATCTTGACTCCATATTATCCCTTAACAAATTGGAAGGTTTTATTAATTAACATTTTATGTCTTGGATGGAATCATGGGAAGTTTTTTTATAATTATTGATAATATAAATCCATTTATTTCAATATATTTTGAATGATAATCCTAGGTTCAGGAGTGGTTTACCAGAATGGCCTCTATTGTGGGTGAGGATTTATTATATGTAATGGATAATTCATACCCTTACCAAAGTGGTTCTATAATTGTTTAGGTGTTTTGGGATACCCCATTTTTTATAGGATCATTTATCTTTCCATATAGATTGAGATCTATTGTATGGTTCTATCCAAATGGGTTGGTTAATAGGGAATCCTGGGAATATTTCACCACAAATATAAGAACATTCCCTCAATTTTTGGAATTGGTCAAAATAATTACTTTGAGTTTCAAAGATAAAGCAATTAATTTGGGGTGAAGGTTTTGATTTATGAAGGTATTGATCATGTTGAAAAAGAATATTAAAAACATTTTGATCACCATTTTATTAAACTGGACATTGTACCTCATTGAATCCTCCATTGAGTATACTAGAAATTCAAACAAATTGATGAGTATTTGGTTCTATATATTAGATGATGATCCTTAACGATATCAATTTCTTGTATAATACGGTACCACTTATAAAAATATCAGTTATATTGAATTCAATATGTATTAATCCATTATAATTTTTTATTAAATTTTATTATTTATTTGGTGACGTAGAAATATTTTAAAAACTATTTAAAAAAATTCTCTATATAAATAAATTGTTTCCCCATTTAATTTTTTAATCCAAATGACATTCATTATTATTTTAGTTCATGAGGCTAGAAATTATTTATTATGAAAACAGAATTTTTTTTTCACCCAAACTCTAATTTTCAAGTGAACCTAGTACATCCAATATTTTTAGTGTCCTGTATGAAAAAGAAAAAAAATATATATGTTTATCAAGTTATTGATCCACATTTTCTATCTCTAATGTTGAATATACCACGGGGAATTCCAGAAAATTATTATGTGGGTATTATCCAAATTTTCCATTAAAATTTTGTAATAATTTCATTAGAATGAACTATAGTTCAATGTTTAGTACACCGACCCATATATGAATAAATTTAGGTAATGAATCATTATCATGTGAATTTATTTAATTTATTAATTAGTTATTTAAAATCAATTTTATTTAGGTTTATTCCATTTTTTAATTTATTTCCAAAATAATTATAGTGGTTTACACGAGTCTTGATGTATTTTGTGTCCTCCATCAAGGAAACTTTTTGTGTGTCTCTATTTTGATGTCATAAAATCATCTTCGATTGATGTTTTGATGGATTTAGTTAGACTAAATAAGAATAAAACACTCTGTAATGATACAACGTATATTATTTAAACTTTTTACATGATACATGGAGTATGTAACACCCAAAACTTCTACGGTACGCTTCTCTTTGAATAATACAATAGTGTGTGTTGTACGCACCTTCGAGTTCTACCACACACCAGAACCAATCAAACTATTCGTTATAAATAGTAATACCCACTTTTTGAAATTTTATAATTTTTACCTTTCAAAATGGACTTCATTTTTGGATTTGAAATATCAAAATTATCCTAGGGTGAATTTATGGTATTTTTCTGAAAACGTTCAATTTTTTATGAATAGTGAAAAACACAGAGTTATAGTTTAAAATCATTTTTTATTTAAATATTTCTTTATTTTATTTTCATTTAATTAAGGTAAAAATGGATACATAATACCTATATATGTTCAATGTAATTCATTAGAGTTAGTTTAGAAACATTTTAGATATATAAAAATTGTGTCGAACTTTTCACAGTCTTTTAACCACCACATAGGCGAATTTGGAAATTCTCATAAAATATAATTTTACCACTTATGTTAGTGGAATTTTTAATATCCAAGAGACATGGTAAATATCATGGAGTATAATTGCATTCAATAAGGTAAAAATAATTTTTGGCAAATAATAAATGTTTACTTTTATTTTCCACGGTTAAAGGTAAATAGTGTAATTAATGGTAAAAATGATATTAATATTACACTAACACAAGTCCTAATTCTATTGGACTAGTGTATCTCGACTAAAAACAACCATTGGAATAAAATATTATCATTTAGGTCCACCTGGATTAGATTAGGACATTTATTATTATTTAATTCAAAGAAGAGTTAAAAGAGTTAAAATCAAAGTTTATTAACTAAAACATTTTTAATATAGGGTTATAAAAAAGATAAATTAGATTATAAACATCAATTATAAATATAAATATATTTTATACATAATAATATTTTATTTATAATTTTTAGACATTATATAAATTAATTTATTTATGACACAATGGTGATGCAGTAATTATCTAAATAATGAAATATTAAAATAATTGAAAATATAAATACCCAAATAAATGTAATGTTAGACTTTTTATGAATTAAACTTATTTTATAGGTTAATATGACATGTTAGTATTGATTTAATTTTGTTTCTTTGATGTAATCATGCAGTTATAATTTTCACAAAAATCAAATACCAAATACTGTCGAAATTGACATAAAAGTGTTTTTAAAACAAATATTATATTATTAATTGATATTAAATTTCTAAAAATATAATGTTCTTCCAAGAGAATTATATAATGATAGGTGTATCATTTATGAACAACTTGGGGTTCTCTTCTATATATATTGTATGCTTATTACCCATATAATATAAAAATGCAACGAGACGTGGTAAATGTCAAACTATTTAACTAAGAGTTTAATATAAATGATAATGTTAGTTTAGTGACCCAACACTATCTAAAATATTTTTCTTGAAAGTATTTCTACCCATACCCACCTTATAATTTCAATAATCAACATTTGAGCCATTAAAAAACGAATATAAATTTATTATAAATAAATACTTTATGTTTTTTCTAAAGAGCCCCTCCTCCCCCTTATAAAAGGGAACCACTTCTAACCAATTATTCATACCATCAGAGCCTTTTGGTTCAGGAAAACATAGGAACAATACCCTATTAACTATCCTACCTTCATCCTAGAGTACTTACTTTAGTCAGAAAGCCAACCTATGATCCAATATGATCAAATCAAAAGGAAGAACCCGAAAAAGAGGTAATGTTTTCACCACCCTCTTTCAAGTTCCATTCTTCTTCAACTTCTTCTTTACTTGTTAATACCATTCTAAAATAATATATCTACTATCTTATATATACCATTATGTTATTATAAATATGATTCATCCATCTTCAGTATTCTATCCATCCTTTGAATGATATGTCACCATACGTGCGTACGCACGGCTTACCGTCTCCACGTCGTGGAATAATTGTTATTAAAAACATTATTATTTGGATTGGTATAATAATGATGTTTAATTAATGTAAATAATAAATATATCATGATAATGATTCTGTATATATGATATAAAATCCATTTATATATTATTTTAATATCAAAAGAGTGATATTATTGCTCGTGTTTATATACGGACTACCGTCTCCATGAACGCGATGAGACTCATTCCTCATCGTATTCATTCAAGTATAATTCTCATTTGATGATTAAAAATAATGTTTAAGGACTTGATATCATTTTGGATATGAATAATATACACCCCATCCATAACAAATATGGCTCACATTACAAGGAATATAAAGAAAAACACATCATTTAACACCCAAAACAATGATAATACTAAGATATTATTAAAAAACTAATGTTAAAAGATCATATATGATATCATATTAATGTATATGATTATTGTATAATTTAGTAACAATTATTTCACCATTATACAGGAGGTTAACCTACCCTGAACAAAGGAAAAGTACAATGTAAGGGTTTATTTCACAATATCTTCATTATCCGAAGTTGTTTATATGTAATTATCTACTGGGACCTCTTTACCATCCGCATCCATGATTCATAAAAATGATTTTCAAAAAATTCATACTATTTTATAGAATATGGGTTAAATTCATTTACACCCTTGTTTGAATTTTTATAAGATGTTTATAAGGGAATATTTCTGTCATTTTCCAAACAAGGTACTTTTTAACTTTTTCGAGAAAATTAAGGTAAGAATGTCTTTTTTTATCTTATACAGCAGGTGTGGCTATTTTCCTCCATTATAAAATCATCGATGCTTCTCTTAAAATATTATCAGAATATTTTCAAAGTAAATGTTTTATTTTATAATTATGTGACTTTTAAATGATTTCAAAAAAGAGATATTTCTCTCAAACAGTGTTGATTTCATCTATTTCAACATCCTTTGATGTATTTTAAGCTTATTTGAAGTTGATTTATTATGATACAAAACATCCATATTGTATTGAGGGTTTTTTGATATGTTTTTCTAGGGATGTGTTATTTTTATACAATTAATGGTTTATGGAGAATTTATTGAAATTTTTTATGATAGTTTTAATACGAATGTTTGTGTTATGTTTAAACCTGTTCATATGAGGAATGCATTGGACTTAATAAGTGAAGGGTGGAGCCCGCTATAGCTCATCGATGCCTCGGTAGGTCTCATGAGACAAACTAGTGTCTTAGAACAAGGCCTTGACAAAATCTTATTTGTAGTCATGGCATGAGGCTGCCACTATGTGGTTATGATAGTCTTCCATTATGCATTTCATCCTTTTGAATGTGGTTATCGATATTTTATGTGATTATTTGACTGGTAGAATATCCATGAGAATAAGTAAATGGAATTATTTCATTTTATCTTTGCCAAATTATGATGAAGTTCAATTTTAAAAGGATTTTGTTTTATTTATACATTGCCTTAAATGTTTATGCTTATTTATGAATGTTCTTGCTATATTGTTATCCTTAATGAGCATCTAATCTCACCCCTTTCAATGTTTTATTTTTTCTAGGATGTGAAGAAGTAATTTATGAATGACCTGTTGGGATTGCATGAGAGGATTTGAAGACAAGATGTTGTAGTAGTAGTTTTCACTTTATGATGTAATGTAAAATTTATTTATGTATTTATTTTTTCCAAGGATACTAAACTAATCAGTATTTGTAGACGTGATCTTTAGTGATCATTCCAATATTATCTAATAATGCACCGAATCTGGGAAAATGGGGTCGGGGTGTTAAAGTTGGTATCAGAGGAAGTTTAGTACAAATCTTCGAAGTTAGATTTAGATAAACTCTGATTAGAGAACATAGCCCTAAGATAGACATTGAAGATTAATATAGAAGAACTACCTAGAATTTTGGTATTGTAGAGTTTTTGTATGTTTTCCGAGAAATACATCCCTGTTTGGATGTGAGAAGATAGAGGTGGCTCTGGCAGAGATGTACCTAGGTGTAAAACCTGAAAGCACTGCTTTGAGCTAGACTCGAACAGGAAGTGGTACACGACAACGGGCCTTGCGGCACTCTTGGTGACGACATTCCCAGGGGATATGCTTAGGATAATTCTCGTTTTCATTACAATCCACTATGAAGGGTTTATGTGTATATACTTCCTCAAGGATTTTTTTTTATGATTATGGATTATATCCATAAATAGTTCAATTTATGTTAAGTGTTTCACAAGTATGGAATTATGTATTTTGATTCATAAACTGATCTAGTTTATTCCATTGTTTAGAAATGGAGCCTAGTGGATGAAATGGAAACCGTATCAATGATGCGCACTCAATTTAGGGATTTCCCTCTAGCTCAAGATAATTATAGTGGATCTGGTGATGCAACTGTTGTTGATCAGTTAATCACCGTACTCGGACAACTCACTCATGTTATGAATAATAACCTCCCCTGTATAGATTACACTGATCTGCAGCATGGAGGATCAATGTTAGATCACTTCATGAGGCAACAAACACCAAAATTCAGTGGGAGTACAAATCCATTGGTAGCTGAGAAATGGATTAGTTCCCTAGGGAAAATATTTCAGGCTTTGGGAGTAGTGAATGGGAAATGGATATATAGAAGTTTACCGCCTCATAGGAGATGCTGATCAATGGTGTTCATTGATTCAAAACACAAAAGAAGATGATTATGTATCAAATATAGAATGGAGGGAGTTCAAAGATCTGTTTTTCGAAAAATACTTTCCCTGTGACCATCAAGACGATATGGAAAGGCAATTTCTGAGTCTGAGACAAAAGGAGGATGAAAATTTCACAATGTGTGAGGCTAACTTTATAAGGTTAGCAAGGTATGTTGGAGATTATATACGTAACACAATAAGTAAAATTGATTGTTTCTTTGATGGGTTAAAACCATTTCTTCATCGAGCATTAGTGTCACAATCCTTCTCATCGTATGAAGTTATTATCTCATGTTCTATCAAGATAGAAAAAGAATTCTCTATGTCTTGCAACTTTAAAGAAAACCATGAAAAGAAGAGATATGCTGATCAATCTGGGAATGGAAATAAGGGGAAGAACAGAAAAGTTGAATACCCATCCTGTAGTAAATGTGGGAAGAAACACCCCGGTACATGCTTGAAGGGAATGGGTGTCTGTTACAACTGTGGTGAAAAAGGCCACCAAGATCGTGATTTCAAAAGGAAGAAAGAAGCTACCTATGTTCAATGATACAACTGCAGGGAGATGGGACATTATGAAAATGAATGTTCTAAGCATCGAAGGAACTTACCTCAAAAAAGGCCAAGGGATCAAGACCAATCTTATTCTATCAGTACTTCGGAGATGGAAGCTCCAAAAGACGTGGTGGCATATAATTTAATGGTTTCCTCAAGTTTATAAAATGATTTATTTGATTCTTGATCATCGCATTGTTTCACATATTCCCAGTTTTCTAAGAAAATTAGATATATCCAGTTTGATTTAAGAAGGGAGTTGTCAGTTAAAACTCCTAAGGGAAGTAATATTGCAACAGAGCTTTGGGAATCAGTCCCCATTAGAGAACATAAATTTTAATTATTCGCTGATCTCATTGTCATACATATGATTGAGTTTGATATAATCCTCGGTATGGATTGGATTTCAGACCACGATGAAAAAAATTATTTTAAGAAGAATGAGGTTACTATTTTTGATGATGATGATAAGGAACACCTTATCTTTAGAGAGGAATCATCACCACCTAATTATCACCTAGATCCACCCCTAGTAGCTCAACTAAATTCAATTTTTGGGGAGGAAGAGAATAAAATGATTGTGGGTGAGAAAAGGAATGTTCAAATAGAGGATGTACCTATTGTGAATGAATATTTAGATGTATTTCTGGATAATTTACCTGGAAATCCTCCAGAACGAGAAGCTGAGTTTTACAATGATTTAAATCATGGATCAAGGCATATATCGAAGACCCCTTATAGAATGGGCACTGTGGAATTAGTGTAAATAAAGAAAAAACTAGAGGAATTGAGTAATATGGGATTTATTTGGCCTAGTGTTTCTCAATGGGGAGCCCCTGTTCTTTTTGTTAAAAAGAAATATGGATCTATGAGGTTATGTATCAACTATATGGAAATCAATGATATAACAATTATTAATAGGTATCCCCTACCTTGCATTGATTATTTATTTGACCAACTGCATGGAGCTCAATACATTTCAAATATTGACTTACGATATGGATACCATCAGTTGTGTGTGAAGAAGGAAGACATTCCAACGACATCATTTCGAACAAGGTACATGCATTACGAGTTTGCAGTAATGCCTTCTGGATTGACTAATGCACCCTCTATATTCATGGATATAAAAAATAGAGTTTTAAAGGAATATCTCGATGATTTTTTAGTGGTATTTATTGATGATATCTTGGTATACTCCAAAAGCCACAAAGATCATGAAAATCACTTGCGCATTATCCTAAAGACTCTGAGAAGTCAACAATTATATGGGATGTTTAGGAAATGTGAATTCTGGGATCAGTAGATTTATTTTCTGGGCCATATTGTTTCTAAATATGGAATCTCTATTGATCCTTCTATGACCGTGAAAATCCAAAAATGGCCTGGACTAAAGAGTATAACTGACGTATGCAGTTTTATTGGTTTAGTAGGTTATTATTGACGTTTAGTCCAGAATTTTTCCCGGTTGGATAACCCATTAACAAAGCTCACACTAAAGGGGTTAAATTTGTTTTGAAAAAAGAGTGTGATGAAGGTTTCAGAGAACTGAAGAGAAGATTAGTAAATTTTTCTATATTGGCTCTACCATCGAGGAATTATTGGTTCGTTATTTATAGTGATGCATCAAAGAAAGGACTTGGTTGTGTCCTTATGCAGAATGATAGGGTTATTTCCTATGAATCTCGAAAGTTGAAAATTCATAAGGAAAACTATCCTACTCATGATCTCGAGTTAGTAGCTATGATCTTTGCTTTGAAGATATGGAGACACTAACTCTATGGTAAAAAATGTGAGATTTATACTAATGATAAGAGTTTGAATAATTTTTTATCACAAAAAGAACTCAACATGAGGAAAATGTGATGGCATGAACTACTCAAGGATTATGATTGCATGATACACTACCACCCAGGGAAGGAAAATAAGGTATCAGATGCATTGATCAGAACGGATCATGGAGTTTTGAACATGATGAATATTGAAAGGGATCCTATTTTCATGGATCTATTGAAAATGGATATGGGAATTACCATGGAAGGTGAAACATCAATACTTTTTCAAATGGTTGCCAAACCATCTTTACTAGAAAGGATAAAGAGTTCTAAAACCGATGATGAAGAATTTCAAAGGATGATTAAAGATTTGAATGATGGTAGATTGAGTGACTTTTGTATGAATATGTAATTTTGAAATTTGGGAAGAGGCTTTGTGTTCCCAATATACCTGATCTAAAAAGGGAATTGTTGGACGATGCTCATAGTTTCAATTTATCTATACACCATGGGACCACCAAAATGTATAGAAATTTGAAAAAACATTTTTGGTGGGACAACATGAAGAGGGAGATTGATGATTTTGTGTCAAGATGTATGGTTTGTCAACAAGTGAAAGCTGGAAGGCAACAACCTAGAGGATTCATGCTATATCTTCCCATACTAGAGTGGAAATGAGATAATATCACGATGGACTTGGTCATGGGACAACCAAAGACTCCTAGAAGGAACGATGCAATATGGATTATTGTTGATCGTATTACCATGTTAGCACATTTTATTGCTATAAGAGAAGATCTACCACTGGAACATCTAGAAAGACTATATATTAATGAAGTTGTGAGACTTCATGGACTACCCCTATCGATTGTTTCTTGATCGTGATCTCCATTTTACTTCAATATTCTAGAAGATTATTTAGAAGGTCTTGGATACTAAACTTCATTTGAGCACTGCCAACCACCCTCAAACCGATGGACAATCAGAACGGACTATTCAAACCATAGAAGTCATGTTGAGTTCCTTCTCACGTGACATTAAGGGTATGTGGGATCAATATTTACCTCTGGTAGAATTTTCCTATAACAATAGCTTCCATTCAAGTATTCGGATGGCACCATATGAAGTGTTATACGGAAAGAGATGTCATACACAAACCTATTGGGATGATTTTGGTGAAAGAAAAATTGTAGTCCTAGAACTGGTGGAGGAAACAATGGAAAAGGTTAAGGTAATACAAAACCACATCAAAGCAGCTCAAAGTAGGCAGAAGAGCTATGCCGATAACCGAAGGAAGGATTTGGAATTTCAGGTAAGAGATCATGTTTTCTTGAAGGAATTTCCAAGGAAGGGAGTTATACATTTCGGTAAAAAGGGTAAATTGAGTCCCAGGTATATCGGACCATTCTAAATTGTAGAATGAATTGGGGTTGCAGTTTATCATTTGAAAATGCCACCAAGTCTCTCCGAAGTTCATGATGTGTCCATGTGTCACTATTGAGGAAATACATGCCTGACCCAATGCATGTACTCAATTACGAGGAATTATAACAGGAACCCAATCTGTCTTATTGTGAATATCCCATAGGGATTCTTGATACGAGAGAACAAGTACTAAGAAACCGGAAAACTCATCTGGTAAAAGTTTTGTGGAGAAGCCAGAAGACGGAAGAGGAAATGTGGGAAACTGAGGAACTTATGATGAAGAACCACCTGAGTCTTTTCATGCAGTAGTATTCTAGAAATTTTTTGGATGAAATTATTTGAAGGAGGGGAGAATGTAACACCCCAAGGTTCTACGGTATGCTTCTCTTTGAATAATACAGTAGCATGTGTTGTATGCATCTTCGAGTTCTAACACACACCACAACCAATCAAACTAGCCGTTATGAATAGTAATACACACTTTTTGACATTTTATAAATTTTATTATTCAAATTGGACTTCATTTTTGGATTATTAATATCGAAATTAGCCTAGGGTGAATTTTTGGTATTTTTCTGAAAGCGTTCAATTTATGATGAATAGTGAAAAAAACTCTGAGTTATAGTTTAAAACCGAATTTTTATTTAAATAATTATTTATTTTATTTAAATTTAATTAAGGTCAAAATGGATACATAATACCTATATAAGTTCAATTTAATTTATTGTAGTTAGTTTAGAATAATTTTAGATATATAAAAATTTTACGGAACTTTTCACCGTCTTTTACCCACCTCCTAGGCGAATTTGGAAATTCACATAAAACATAATTTTACCACTTATGTGACTGGAATTTCGAAAATATGAGAGATATGGTTATTATCAAGGAGTAAAATTTGGTTCAATAAGAAAAAAATAATATTTGGTGAATAGTAACAGTTTACTTTTATTTACCACGGTTAAAAGTAAATAGGGTAATTAAGGGTAAAAATTATATTAATATTACCCTAACACATGTACTAATTCTATTGGAAAAGTGAATCTCGACCAAAAACATCCTTAGGAATAAAATATTATCATTTAGGTCCACTTGGATTAGATTAGGACATTTATAATTATTTAATTTAAAGAAGAGTTAAAAGAGTTAAAATCAAATTTTATTTAATAAAAAACAATTAAAATAGGGTTATACAAAAGATAAATTCGAATATAAATAATCATTATAATTTTAAAAATATTTCCTTCTTAATTTTATTTTATTTATAATTTTTAGATGTTAACTAATTTAATTTATTTATGACACAATGGTGATGCAGTAATTAAATAATTAATGAGGTATTAAAATAATTGATAATATAAATAACCAAATAAATTTAATTTGAGAATTTATTTAAATTAAACTAATTTTATATGTGAATATGACATGTTAGTATTGATTTAATTATGTTTCTTCTAAGTAATCATTCTGTTATGATTTTTACAAAAATCAAATACCAAATAGTGTCAAAATTGACATTAAAGAGTTTTTAAAACAAATAATATATTATTAATTGATATTCAATTCCGAAAAATCTAATATTCGGCCAAGAGACTTAGATAATTATTAGCGTATCATTAATGAACCACTTGGGATTATTTTGGATGCATATTGTAAGATTATTAACCATATAATATAAAAATACAATGAGACGTGGTAAATGTCAAACTATTTAACTAAGAGTTAAATATAAATGATAAGGTTAATTTAGCGACCCAAACCTATCTAAAATATATTGGTTGAAAGGATTTAGACCCATACCTACCTTATATTTTTAATAATTCAATTTTTATCCATTAGAAACCGAATATGAATTTATTATAAATTAATACTCTATGTTTTTTCTAAAGAGCCCCTCCTCCCCCTTATAAAAGGGCACCACTTCTAACCAATTATTCATACCATAAAAGCATTCTTGTTCGGCCAACCTCTTCCCAAATTACCTCTCAACTATTCTACCATCATCATAGTGGCCTTACTTTAGTCAGAAAGCCAACCTAACGAGCTCTTTTGATCATATCAAAAGGAAGAACCCGAAGAAGAGGTAATGTTTTCACCACCCTCTTTTAAGTTCCTTTATTTTTCAACTTCTTCGTTATTAATTATTCCCATTCTAAAATAATAACTCAAGTATCTTCTATATACTGTGATTTTATTATAAATATGTTGAAATAATATTCATTATTCTATACATCCTTTGAATGACATGCCACTATACGTGCGTATGTATGGCTTACCGTCTCCACGTTTTGGTGTAATTGTTATTAAAAACATTATTATTTTGATGGATATAATAATGATGTTTAATTCATGTAAATAATAAATAAAACATGGTAATTATTCTGTATATAAGATATAATATCCAATTATATATTATTTTAATATCAAAAGAGTGATATTGTCGCTCGTGTGTACGTACGCACTACCATCTCCACGAACGCGATGAGATTCATTCCCATCGTATACATTCAAGTCTAATTCTCTTTTGATGATTACAAATAATTTTTAAGGACATGATATAATTCTAGATATGAATAATATACATCCCTTCTATAACAAATATGTCTCACATAAGAAATAATATAAAGAAAAACGAATCCTTTAACACATGAAATGATGATAATTCTATGATATTATTGAGAAACCAATGTTAAAAGATCATATATGATATCATATTAACGTATATGATTATTGTATAATTATGTAACAAACATTTCTCCATTATACAGGAGGTTAACCTACCCTCAACCAAGGAAAAGTACAGGGTAAGGTTTTATTTCACAATCTCTTCATTATCCGAGGTTGTTTATACCTAATTCTCTAATAGAACCTCTTTATCATCCACATTCTTGTTTCTTAAAAAACATTTTCAAAACATTATTAATATTTCACAGAATATGGGTTAAATTCATTTACACCGTTTTCTGAGTTTTTATAAGAAGTTTATAATGGAATATTTCTTTCATTTTCCAAACAAGGTCCTTTTTAACATTTTCGACAAAATTAAGGTAAGAATGTCTTTTTTTAACATATATAGTGGGTGGGGCTATTTTCTACCGTTATAAAATAGAAGAAGCATCCCTTACAATCTTTTAAGAATATTTTCAATGTAAATGTTGTCTTTTATTATTATGTGACTATTAAATTATTTCAAAAAAGAGATATTTCTCTCAAATAGTTTTTATTTCATCTATGTCAACATCCTTTGATGGATTTTAATCTTATTTGAAGTCGATTTATTATCATACAAAACTTCCATATTTTATTGAATGTTTTGTGATATGTTTGACTGTGGATGTTTTATTTTTATACCAGTCATGGTTTATGGAGAAAGTATTAACATTTCGTGTTCCAGTTTTAATACAAATGTTAATGTTATATTTAAACCTATTCATATGAGGAATGCATTTGAGATAATAATTGACAGGTGGAGCCCGCTATAGCTCCTCGATTCATCAGTAGGTCTCATGAGACAAACAAGTGTCTTTGAACAAGGCCTTGACAAAATCTTATTTGTAGACTTGCCACGAGGCCTTGACTATGTGGTTATGATAGTCTCGTATTATGCATTCTATCATTAAGAAAGTGGTTATTGATATTTCATTTGATTATTCAACTAGGAGAATATCAATGTGAATAAGTAAAGGGAATTATTTCATTTTATCTTTTCCATATTATGTTGAAGTTCAAGTTTAAATGGATTTTTTTTATTTATACATTGCCTTAAATTTTTATTCTTATTTATGAATGTTTCCGCTATATTGTTATCCTTACTGAAAATCTGAGCTCACCCCTTTAAATGTTTTATTTTTACCAGGATGTGAAGAAGTAATTTATGAATGACATGCAGAGATAGTATGAGGGTATATGAAGACATGTTGTTGTAGTAGTAGTTTTGATTTTATGATGTAATGTAATCTTTATGAACGTATCTAGTTATTCCAAGGCTACTAAACTAATCGGCCATTCGAGAATTGATCTTTTGTGATCTTTCCAATATTATGTAATAATACACCGACTCTAGGTAACTGGGGTCAGGGCATTACAGAGTAAAACTATATAAATATTTTTTTAAGAATATAAATAATTAATAGAATAATACTCACTAAAAAATAATGCGATCCAAAAAAATTATACCAAATTTTTATTGTTTTAGCATGATTTATAAAATTAGAGATATATTAATGATTATTTTATTGTATATGGTATAACCTAGGTCATATCTCTAGTATATTTGAGGTTTAATGTGTGTATTTTTTATAATATTTTCAAAAGGATAACTGAAAACATGGGTGTTTGAATGATGATTGAAAATAAAATGTTTTTTAAAGGACATTAATATCATAAAAAATAACTACGGTTTCATGATTTATTTTAGATGTTGATCTATACATGCTTACTAAACACATGTCCATTTCATTTATATTATAATTTAATTTTTTTTTGGAGGAAGCCTTTTGTTGAGGTTAACCAATATCTTGTTTTTTCTAATTTTTAATTTGGAATAGTTCACCTAAGCCTAAAATTACCCAAAAAGTCACATTTTCAGGGATTGAATTTTATACATGGTATGGGTGTTACCAAATAATATTGAGATATATGGTATCTGTGATAAAAAGAGGAACCTTGTTGTTTTATTATTAGAACAAACCAATAATCCCACTTGAAACATCAAGCTAATCGATTAATAAATGAAAAGGTTTTCATTAAATAATAACAAAACAAAGCATTAAATGTTGTTTAATGTTAGGATACATAAAAATATAGTTTTTTCACAAAATAATTATTCCAAAAAATTATAATTCAATCACATTAACTACCTTTAATTGACCACCCATATTTTAGCTCATCATTGAGAAGAAGTGGAAGCTTGGCTGGATCATATTCTAAATTATCGTTATCCCTATGCTATTAGTGAGCACCAGAACCCTCAAGATGGTGACATTACTCATTCATAACTATAAGGACCCAGCCATAAACATTACATAATATTGAATTACATGAATAATTCACATTGAATATCTTTTTAGGTTTAAAGTTTTAGAGAATTAGGTCATTACATTTACATAACAACATGAATATTACATATAGACAATTCTACCTGGTATCCATTTTTTCATAAAATAAAAACTATTTAAATAAAAAGTCATGTCTAGTTCCAGGTTTTAGACAGAATTACTTTTCCTTGATCCCATCCTTGACCCTATTCATCTTTAATTCCTTTGAAAATATTTCAAAACATGGGATGAGCAAAAAAATCTCAATAAGGGATATAAAACAAAGGTTGAAAACATTTGTTTATAAATACATACAAAACATGAACTCTCTTACTTAGCTCATGAAATCATATGATTTATGAAATACAAAAAAAATGATATATCATATAGGTAACTTTTGGCATCCATAACATACTTACATTGTAGTTATCACATCTACATAGGGAGTTACTTTTGAATACCCATCACAGTATATTCCCTAAATATCTTAGGAGAAACATTCACGTTTACCTCCGTCACGTTACCAAATGAATTGGAGAGCTATATCAGGCTCACCCAACCTAGGTTTATCATGGAACCACCCATATACATAAATAATTCCCAGTAACCATTACATGATCATAACACATAACATAATCATAATGTGAAGATAACATTTCCACATTGCAATAACAAAATATCATTTCAAGATATTGAAATAATAAATCCATTATCAAAAATAATTTTCAATACCAAAATACATAAAAGATTATATGAGATTTATTTTCCATTTTAAAAACATTACGGCTTGTTAAGGAAGCCAAACATCAAATAATACTCACGGTGGTAGAATGGTCATTGTCACTTCTTTTGTAAAAAACATTCTTTTTTTGTCATTTAGTGAAATGGTTCATAGAAAAAGATTCCCTTTCAATGAAATGAAAAGTCAAAGAGGTTTATACATAGATAAAAAATAATGTCGTGTAAAAAACTAAATATGCCTCAATGAAAGGAGATTGAGACAAAGTCCCTTACCTCGTGTCCGACTTGACTCGATCGTTCTTTAATCTCCTTTAATTTGGGTAACTTCATTTTGATTGAACCAAAAAAGACATTTTGAAGTGCCTTTTGCATAAGGTAAGGCTTCTAGGAGGAGGCGAGGGTTGTAGGGAGCTTAATTGGGTAGATTATATATGAGAAAAATGGCTTGATAGGTGTGAGGAATTGGTTAGACGTGGTCTCCTTTTATAAGGGGGGGAGGGGCTCTTTAGGATATTGTGAATGAATTATTTTATTTGAATCATATATTCGGCTTAAAAAGACCAAAAAAATCATTATATTTGATGATAATATGACTCATATTTTAAATAAAATCATCCAATCAGAATTTGAAATGTTTTGGATAAAATTTTAATCATTATAATCTTATTTATTTAAATGATTTATTAATGTGGGAAACAATGCATCATTATTATGTCATAAATAATTCAATTTTTTTGTTGTCTAAAAATTATAAAACAATTATCATGATATAGGAAATATTTTTAGCTTTCCATTGATTAGTTATAGTAAAAAAAATAACTTATATAACACAATGAAAAAATTAATTTATAAATATTTATTTGTTTATTTCATTTTTGTCTTTACTTCAAATTAATTAATATAAATTGTCATTATCACTCCCAAGAGGCTCAATGGGTCCCAAAATCGACCAAAAGATGCCCATGGTCGTAAATGACTCAACCATAAGGATTAGGACACGTTTAAGGGTAATTTAATATTATTATAAAAATATTTTTCACCCTTATTTACATGGTTTACCCTTTAACCACGGTAAATAAAATATTTACTGATGTAAATATTTAAAATGTCTAAAAATAAATGTTACCTATTTGCACAATTTATACCTTATTATTCCAAATATGGAATCTTTTTTTTCCAAATTGAAAACATAGAAGTGGCAGAAAATAATTTAAAATTAATTCCCACTGTCAAAACCAAAAAGCGTGTTTTTATGAATTAATAAATATCAAAAGATGAACAGTTGATTAGGTTGAATTTCAAGGTGAATTTTATTCAAATGACAAAAATTGGATTAAATGGTAAAAATATATTCTAATAATACTTTTAAACCATTTAATAAGATAATATAACCATATAAATAAATTATTTTAAAACATTGTTTTGAATTAAAATACAATATTTTCACTATTCAATAAAAATCGAACTTGATCAGAAAAATTCGAAAATTTTACACAAAGTAAATTTTGATGTCCCCATTATAATTAAAAATTTTATTTGGTCAAATATAATGTATTAATGTTACTATAAGTGTATTTAAAGAGGGTTCTCTATTAAAAAGTGATAAATCGACCTTTTAATGTAAATTATGCTTAAAATTAGATTCATTATCATTTTAAGACACTAAATTTTTATTGGATAATGTAAATACATTTAACAAATATATATAATCATATTGTTGTTAGTTTTTCTCGTTCCTTCAAATACAACATGTAGGATTTAACTACTATTTAAAATAATAACATTATATTATTAGTGTACAATGTAAGATTTCAAAGAACCCTGTTGTTGCGTATCTGGTCTGCTATCGAACAAAGTAACCCTTTTAAAGTATAATTAATATTTAATTTAGAAATATATAATAAATATGAAAATATCTTATTCTTCATTTACCTGGCATGTAACATCTTTCCCCATTTTGGAAATTTCATCCTCGTAATTTTTATTCACTTATCAAAATAAGTGGGGGTATTTATCCCACATAAAATTTTCAGATTCCCACATTGCCTCTTCAACCATATGGTTTTCCACAAATCCTTTACCTGGTGAATTACCTTATAACGCAACACCTTCTCTCTACGGTCAAGAATCTGGACTGGTTGTTCTTCCTAAGAGAGATTCTCTTCCAACTGAACTACTTATGAGCTTAAAACATGAGATGGATCTGGTATATACATTCTAAACATCGAAACAAGAAAAAAATTGTGTACCTGGGATAAAATTAGAGGTAAAGACACTCTGTATGTAACTGATCCAAATTTCTATATAATTTCATAGGGTCCAATGAACATCAGACTCAACATTCCCTTCTTACCCAAACACATCACATCTTTCCATCATGAAACATTGAGAAAGACATGATAATCTACCTCAAAAGAAAGATCCTTCTTTTGGTAATCTGAATAACTTTTCAATCTTCTCTATGCTGTTCTCATGTGCTTTTGAATCAACTGAACTATCTCTACAATATCTTCTACCAGTTCTGGTCCCATCAGCTTCCTATCACCTAATTCATCCCAAAAAGATGGAGTTCGACAACACTTTCCATATAATTCTTCAAATTGAACCATCTGTATACTGGAATGAAAACTTTTAATATAAGAAAATTCAACCATTGAAAGATGTTGGTCCCAACTTACCTGATAATGAAGTGAACAAGCACATATCATATCCTTCATGGTCTGAATTTTTCGTTCTGATTTCCTATCTGATTGAGGATGAAAAGATTACTAAAAATTAATTCAGTGCCCAACAACTTGTGAAGGCCTTTTCAAAATTTCAAAGTAAACCTGGGATCACGATCATAGTCAATGGAGTGGGAAACTCCATGCAACCTGACTGTCTCTTTAACATTCAACCGAGAAAGTTGATCGGGAGACAAAGGATCTCTAATATGATGGAAATGAGCTGATTTAGTCAATAGATCAACTATAACCCAGATTGAATTATTAACTCAAGAAATCTTTTGTAATCCCATAACGAATTCCATGGATATATTTTCCCATTTCCACTCTGGAACCAGTAGAGGATGAACCATCCCTTTCGGTAACCGTCGCTCTGCTTTAACTTTCTGACAAGTCAAACACTTCACATGTAAAATCAGTAATATCTATTTTCATTCCATCCCACCAGGAATACATCTAATGATCTTTGTACATCTTAGTACTACCAGGATGAACTGAAAATAGTGAACAATGAGCTTCCCATAACAAATCATTCTTCATCTTTGAATCACAAGGTACACATAATCTCTTTCCAAATCTCAAAACACAATTATTATCAACGTTAAAATCAGGTAACCTACACTTCTAAACAAACTCTACCTTTTTCTACAAATCACAGTCTTCTTTCTGTACTTGGTTTATTCTGTCTGATAGAGATGATTTCACTGACACATGAAACAAAATAGAAGAATTTCCTACACCAACAACTTATATGACAATGTTCATCAAATCAAAAACCAAAGGATCTCGTTCCAAACATAACATGGTTAATAATGAATTAATTTTTCGACTCAAACCATCAACCACTTTATTTTCCTTTCCCGGATCGTAATTGATCGTGAAATCATAATCCATGATTAATTCCAGCCATATCCTCTATCTCATGTTCAATTAATTTTGAGTGAATATATACTTTAAACTTCTGTGGTTAGTATATATTTTAAATTTTACTCCATACAAATGATGACTCCAAATTTTTTAAGCAAAAATAACAGTAGCTAATTCCAAATCATGTATAGGGAAATTTAACTCATGGGGCTTCAAATGACGTGAAGCATATGAAATTACCTGATCATTCTGTATTAGGACACAACCCAGTCCTTTCAATGAAGCCTCACTATAGATAATAAACTCACCATTTTTGGATGGCAGTTCCAGAACTGGAGCATTCACCAATATTTTTTTAGTTCCTGAAAACAATCCTGAAATTAGTTTTTCCAAATAAATGTAATACCTTTTCGAGTTAACATAGTCATTGGACAAGATAACCGTGAAAATATTTCAACAAACCCCCGGTAATAACCTACCAAACCAAGAACACTACGAATATCGCTTATATTTGTGGGTCTTGGCTATTCTTCAACAATTTTTTTTGCGAGATCAACAATTATGCCAATTTTTGATGCAATGTGACCAAGGAATGAAATTTGTTGTAACCAAAAATCACACTTGCTGAATTTCCCAAATAGTTTCTTTTCTTTTAAGGTTTGCATGACAAACCTTAAATGAATTTCATGCTCCTATTTACTTTTGGAATAAACCAAAATATCATAAATGAACACGACCACAAACATATCAATGAACTCATGGTAAATTCTATTCATAAGATCCATGAATACAATAGGTGCATTGGCTAAACCAAAAGCCATAACTAAAAATTCATAATGGCCATATCTAGTACGAAATGCGGTCTTCGGATTGTCTGCTTCCTTTACTTTCAACTGATGTTACCCCGATCTCATGTCAATCTTCGAAAAATACTATGCTCCCTGGAGCTGATAAAACTTTATTTGATGGCCCATAATCTGCGGAAGTAGTTGCAAAGGATTTCACCACCACTTTCGGCGTGTAGTCTAGTTTCTTTCCCTCAGTTGAGTTCTGTGTCGGGCACTAGTTTGCATAATGACCCATTTTATTTCACTTAAATCATATTACTGACTGCAAATTTGATTTTATATTACCATTATCCTAATCTTTTTAGTGAAATTATGAGCCTTATGTCCCATTTTACCACAACTATAGCACTTACTAGAATTAAAAATACATTCCCCAGCATGCTTTTTACCACAATTTTTACAAACTGTAAACATAAGTTTCTTACCATCAGACTTTTTTGAAGAGTTCTTCCATTTCGCCTGCCACCTCGACCTCTTATTCTGTTGTTTTTCAAAGAAGACTTGATCATCAAAAAACTCTATTTCCACCTTCTCCCCACAACGAACAAGTTTTTCATAACTTTTGAACTCACGAGAAGCTAAATCCCTTCAGTACATTGGATTTAATCTACAGTAAAGATGGTTGATTTTACTATCAAGGTCTCATATAAAATTTGCAGCATACCTTGCCTGCTGAGTAAATTTTTCATCATAAGAATCCATTGAGTCATCCTCATGCCTCAATTCCAGGAATTGTTTTTCCATCCTAGGACAAACCACCATAGGAAATTATTTCTCCTGAAACATACCCTTGAATTCATCTCAATCGAGAGCATCAATATCCCCATTATCCCTAATATTTTTCACCATCTGCCACCACTGACTAGCTTCACCTTCAAAATGGTAATCATCAAGACTAATCTTTTGATGTTCTGAACAACCCATGACATCAAAAATCTTTTCTAGTGCTTTAATCTACCGTTCAGCTAGCACATGGTCAGATGATCCTACGAATGAGGGGGGATGTTGCCTCACGAAATGTTCCACTACTGAAATGTTCCTATTAGGTTGATCTCATTGATCTCTTACATGGATACCACCACTATTTATAGCCTGAGAAAATTGTGCCATTACTACAACAAACTGTTCAGTTCCGATTCCGACCATCTCATATTTCTTATTTGTAAGGTTGTCTTCCTCTTGATTTCGTCCCAACATAGATGCACTGTTTCCTCTGTGGAAAACCATTATAAACACAATTTTTTTTGAGAAGCTACATGGTAATATGGAAATGTTATATGATTTCAATATTATCATAAATTACATAATGGATATTAATTAACAACACCATAACTCCTAAAGTAATCTAAACTGACCTATGTTTCCAACTATAAGGACCCAACCATAAACATTACATAATATTGAATTAAATGAATAATTCACAATGAGGATATTTTTTAGGTTTAGAGTTTTAGAGAATTTTGACAATACATTTACATAAGAACTTGAATATTACATGTAGACAATTCTACCCAGTAACCATTTTTTCATAAAATAAAAACTCTCGAAAAAAAGAGTCATGTCTAGTTCCAGGTTTTAGACAGCATGAGTTTTCCTTGATCTCATCCTTGATACTATTCATCTTTCAGTCCTGTGAAAACATTTCAAAACATGGGATGAGAATAAACATCCCAGTAAGGGTTATAAAACAAAGGATGCAAATTTTTTTTATAAATACACACAAAACATGAACTCTGTTACTTAAATCATGAAAAGATATTATTTTTGATAGACACATAAAAATCATATATCATTAAGGTAAATTGTGGGATCCATATCATACTTACATTATAGTTATCACAGCTACATAAGGAGTTACTTTGGAATACCCATCACAGTATATTCCTTAAATCTCTTAGGAAAAACATTCACGTTTATCTCTGTCACGTTACCCAATTCATTACAGAGCTATCTCGGGATAACCCACCCTAGGTTTATTAATGAACCACCCGTATAAATAAATAATTCCCAAGAACCATAACACGATCATAACACATAACAGAAGCAGAAAGGAAAGATAACATTTCCACATTACAATAACAAAAGATCATTTGAAGATATTGAAATAACAAATCCATTCTCAAAAATCATTTTCAATACCAAAATACATAAAAGAGTATATGGTATTTATTTTTCATTTTAAACACATTACGGATTGTTAAGGAAGCCAGAGATCAAATAATCCTTGTGGTGGCAGAAATGTCATTGCCACTGCATAGGTAAAAACATTCCTTTTTGTCGTTTAGTAAAACACTTTGTATTGAAAGATTCCCTTTGAATGAAATGAAAAGTAAAAGAGGTCTATACACCATATAAAATAATGTTGTGTATAAAACTAAATATTCCTCATCGAATAGAGATTGAGATGAAGTCCCTTACCTCATGTCTGACTTGACTCGATCATTCTTTAATCACCTTTAATTTGGGTAACTTCCTTTGGTTTGAACCAAAAAGACATTATGAAGTTACTTTTGCCTAAGTTAAGGCTTCTAAGAGGAGTAAAGTTATGTTGGGAGCTTAATTGGGAAGATTTTGGATGACCCAAAAGGCTTGAGAGGTGTTAGTAATTGGTTTGAAGTGGTCACCTTTTGTAAGGGGGGGGAGGGGCTCTTTACGAAAGTGTGAAAACATGATTTTATTGGAAACATATCATCGGTTTCAAAATGTCAATAAATCAATAAATTCAAAGATAAGATGACTCATATTACAAATAAAATCATCCAATTGGAATTGGACATGTTTTGGATCATATTTTAATCATTATAATCTTATTTATTCAAATGATTTATTAATGAGGAAAACACTACATCATTATTACGTCATAAATAATTTAATTTATTTGTTGTCTAGAAGTTATAAAGAAAATACCATGATGTATGAAATATTTTTAAGTTTCTAATTAATATTTATAGTCCAAAAATTAACTTATATAACACCATGTAAACATTAATTTACAAAGAGATATTAGTTTAGAAAAATTTTAGATATATAAAAATTTTATCGAACTTTTCACAGTCTTTTAACCACCACATAGGCGAATTTGGAAATTCTCATAAAATATAATTTTACCACTTCTGTTAGTGGAATTTTTAATATCCAAGAGACATGGTAAATATCATGGAGTATAATTTTATTCAATAAGGTAAAAATAATTTTTGGCAAATAATAAATTTTTACTTTTATTTTCCACGGTTAAAGGTAAATAGTGTAATTAATGGTAAAAATGATATTAATATTACACTAACACAAGTCCTAATTCTATTGGACTAGTGTATCTCGACTAAAAACAACCATTGGAATAAAATATTATCATTTAGGTCCACTTGGATTAGATTAGGACATTTATTATTATTTAATTCAAAGAAGAGTTAAAAGAGTTAAAATCAAAGTTTATTAACTAAAACATTTTTAATATAGGGTTATAAAAAAGATAAATTAGATTATAAACATCAATTATAAATATAAATATATTTTATACATAATAATATTTTATTTATAATTTTTAGACATTATATAAATTAATTTATTTATGACACAATGGTGATGCAGTAATTATCTAAATAATGAAATATTAAAATAATTGAAAATATAAATACCCAAATAAATGTAATGTTAGACTTTTTATGAATTAAAATAATTTTATAGGTTAATATGACATGTTAGTATTGATTTAATTTTGTTTCTTTGATGTAATCATCCAGTTATAATTTTCACAAAAATCAAATACCAAATAGTGTCAAAATTGACATAAAAGTGTTTTTAAAACAAATATTATATTATTAATTGATATTAAATTTCTAAAAATATAATGTTCTTCCAAGAGAATTATATAATTATAGGTGTATCATTTATGAACAACTTGGGGTTCTCTTCTATATATATGGTATGCTTATTACCCATATAATATAAAAATACAATGAGACGTGGTAAATGTCAAACTATTTAACTAAGAGTTTAATATAAATGATAATGTTAATTTAGTGACCCAAAACTATCTAAAATATTTTTCTTGAAAGTATTTCTACCCATCCCCACCTTATAATTTCAATAATCAACATTTGAGCCATTAAAAAACGAATATAAATTTATTATAAATAAATACTTTATGTTTTTTCTAAAGAGCCCCTCCTCCCCGTTATAAAAGGGAACCACTTCTAACCAATTATTCATACCATCAGAGCCTTTTGGTTCATGAAAACATAGGAAAAATACCCTATTAACTATCCTCCCTTCATCCTAGAGTACTTCCTTTAGTCAGAAATCCAACCTATGATCCAATATGATCAAATCAAAAGGAAGAACCCGAAAAAGAGGTAATGTTTTCACCACCCTCTTTCAAGTTCCATTCTTCTTCAACTTCTTCTTTACTTGTTAATACCATTCTAAAATAATATATCTACTATTTTATATATACCATTATGTTATTATAAATATGGTGCATCCATCTTCAGTATTCTATCCATCCTTTGAATGATATGTCACCATACGTGCGTACGTACGGCTTACCGTCTCCACGTCGTGGAATAATTGTTATTAAAAACATTATTATTTGGATTGGTATAATAATGATGTTTAATTCATGTAAATAATAAATATATCATGATAATGATTCTGTATATATGATATAAAATCCATTTATATATTATTTTAATATCAAAAGAGTGATATTATTGCTCGTGTTTATATACGGACTACCGTCTCCATGAACGCGATGAGATTCATTCCTCATCGTATTCATTCAAGTATAATTCTCATTTGATGATTAAAAATAATGTTTAAGGACTTGATATCATTTTTTATATGAATAATATACACCCCATCCATAACAAATATGGCTCACATTACAAGGAATATAAAGAAAAACTAATCATTTAACACCCAAAAAAATGATAATACTAAGATATTATTAAAAAACTAATGTTAAAAGATCATATATGATATCATATTAATGTATATGATTATTTTATAATTTATTAACAATTATTTCACCATTATACAGGAGGTTAACCTACCCTGAACAAAGGAAAAGTACAATGTAATGGTTTATTTCACAATATCTTCATTATCCGAAGTTGTTTATATGTAATTATCTACTGGGACCTCTTTACCATACGCATCCATGTTTCATAAAAATGATTTTCAAAAAATTCATACTATTTTATAGAATATGGGTTAAATTCATTTACACCCTTGTTTGAATTTTTATAAGATGTTTATAAGGGAATATTTCTGTCATTTTCCAAACAAGGTACTTTTTAACTTTTTCGAGAAAATTAAGGTAACCATGTCTTTTTTTATCTTATACGGCAGGTGTGGCTATTTTCCTCCATTATAAAATCATCGATGCTTCCCTTAAAAGATTATCAGAATATTTTCAAAGTAAATGTTTTCTTTTATAATTATGCGACTTTTAAATGATTTCAAAAAAGAGATATTTCTCTCCAACAGTGTTGATTTCATCTATTTCAACATCCTTTGATGTATTTTAAGCTTATTTGAAGTTGATTTATTATGATACAAAACATCCATATTGTATTGAGGGTTTTTTGATATGTTTTTCTAGGGATGTGTTATTCTTATACAATTAATGGTTTATGGAGAATTTATTGAAATTTTTTATGATAGTTTTAATACGAATGTTTATGTTATGTTTAAACCTGTTCATATGAGGAATGCATCGGACTTAATAAGTGAAGGGTGGAGCCCGCTATAGCTCGTCTATGCCTCGGTAGATCTCATGAGACAAACTAGTGTCTTAGAACAAGGCCTTGACAAAATCTTATTTGTAGTCATGGCATGAGGCTGCGACTATGTGGTTATGATAGTCTTCCATTATGCATTTCATCCTTTTGAATGTGGTTGTTGATATTTTATGTGATTATTCGACTGGTAGAATATCCATGAGAATACGTAAATGGAATTATTTCATTTTATCTTTGCCAAATTATAATGAAGTTCATGTTTAAAAGGATTTTGTTTTATTTATACATTGCCTTAAATGTTTATGCTTATTTATGAATGTTCTTGCTATATTGTTATCCTTAATGAGCATCTAATCTCACCCCTTTCAATGTTTTATTTTTTCTAGGATGTGAAGAAGTAATTTATGAATGACCTGTTGGGATTGTATGAGAGGATTTGAAGACAAGATGTTTTAGTAGTAGTTTTCACTTTATGATGTAATGTAAAATTTATTGATGTATTTATTTTTTCCAAGGATACTAAACTAATCAGTATTTCTAGACGTGATCTTTAGTTATCATTCCAATATTATCTAATAATGCACCGAATCTGGGTAAATGGGGTCGGGGTGTTAAAGTTGGTATCAGAGGAAGTTTAGTACAAATCTTCGAAGTTAGATTTAGATAAACTCTGATTATAGAACATAGCCCTAAGATAGAAATTGAAGATTAATATAGAAGAACTACCTAGAATTTTGGTATTGTAGAGATTTTGTAAGTTTTCCGAGAAATACATCCCTGTTTGGATATGAGAAGACAGAGGTGGCTCTGGCAGAGATGTACCTAGGTGTAAAACCTGAAAGCACTGCTTTGAGCGAGACTCGAACAGGAAGTGGTGCACGACAATGGGCCTTGCGGCACTCTTGGTGACGACATTCCCAGGGGATATGCTTAGGATAATTATCGTTTTCATTACAATCCATTATGAAGGGTTTATGAGTATATACTTCCTCAAAGAATTTTTTTTATGATTATGGATTATATCCATAAATAGTTCAATTTATGTTAAGTGTTTCACAAGTATGGAATTATGTATTTTGATTCATAAATTGATCTAGTTTATTCCATTGTTTAGAAATGGAGCCTAGTGGATGAAATGGAAACCGTATCAATGCTGCGCACTCAATTTAGGGATTTCCCTCTAGCTCAAGATAATTATAGTGGATCTGGTGATGCAACTGGTGTTGATCAGTTAATCACCGTACTCGGACAACTCACTCATGTTATGAATAATAACCTCACCTGTATAGATTACACTGATCTGCAGCATGGAGGATCAATGTTAGATCACTTCATGTGGTAACAAACACCAAATTTCAGTGGGAGTACAAATCCATTGGTAGCTGAGAAATGGATTAGTTCCCTAGGGAAAATATTTCAGGCTTTGGGAGTAGTGAATGGGAAAAAGATATATAGAAGTTTACCGCCTCATAGGAGATGCTGATCAATGGTGTTCATTGATTCAAAACACAAAAGAAGATGATTATGTATCAAATATAGAATGGAGGTAGTTCAAAGATCTGTTTTTCGAAAAATACTTTCCCTGTGACCATCAAGAAGATATGGAAAGGCAATTTCTGAGTCTGAGACAAAAGGAGGATGAAAATTTCACAATGTATGAGGCTAACTTTATAAGGTTAGCAAGGTATGTTGGAGATTATATACGTAACACAATAAGTAAAATTGATCGTTTCTTTGATGGGTTAAAACCATTTCTTCATCGAGCATTAGTGTCACAATCTTTCTCATCATATGAAGTTATTATCTCATGTTCTATCAAGACAGAAAAAGAATTCTCTATGTCTTGCAACTTTAAAGAAAACCATGAAAAGAAGAGATATGCTGATCAATCTGGGAATGGAAATAAGGGGAAGAACAGAAAAGTTGAATACCCATCCTGTAGTAAATGTGGGAAGAAACACCCCGGTACATGCTTGAAGGGAATGGGTGTCTGTTACAACTGTGGTGAAAAAGGCCACCAAGATCGTGATTTCAAAAGGAAGAAAGAAGCTACCTATGTTCAATGATACAACTGCAGGGAGATGGGACATTATGAAAATGAATGTTCTAAGCATTGAAGGAACTTACCTCAAAAAAGGCCAAGGGATCAAGACCAAGCTTATTCTATCAGTACTTCGGAGATGGAAGCTCCAAAAGACGTGGTGGCATATAATTTAATGGTTTCCTCAAGTTTATAAAATGCTTTATTTGATTCTTGATCATCGCATTGTTTCACATATTACCATTTTGCTAAGAAAATTAGATATATCCAGTTTGATTTAAGAAGGGAGTTGTCAGTTAAAACTCCTAAGGGAAGTAATATTGCAACAGAGCTTTGGGAATCAGTCCCCATTAGAGAACATAAATTTTAATTATTCGCTGATCTCATTGTCATACATATGATTGAGTTTGATATAATCCTCGGTATGGATTGGATTTCAGACCACGATGCAAAAATTTATTTTAAGAAGAATGAGGTTACTATTTTTGATGATGATGATAAGGAACACCTTATCTTTAGAGAGGAATAATCACCACCTAATTATCACCTAGATCCACCCCTAGTAGCTCAACTAAATTCAATTTTTGGGGAGGAAGAGAATGAAATGATTGTGGGTGAGAAAAGGAATGTTCAAATAGAGGATGTACCTATTGTGAATTAATATTTAGATGTATTTCTGGATAATTTACCTGGACATCCTCCAGAACGATAAGTTGAGTTTTATAATGATTAAAATCTTGGATCAAGGCATATATCGAAGACCCCTTATAGAATGGGCACTGTGGAATTAGTGTAAATAAAGAAAAAACTAGAGGAATTGAGTAATATAGGATTTATTTGGCCTAGTGTTTCTCAATGGGGAGCCCCTGTTCTTTTTGTTAAAAAGAAATATGAATCTATGAGGTTATGTATCAACTATATGGAAATCAATGATATAACAATAATTAATAGGTATCCCCTACCTTGCATTGATTATTTATTTGACCAACTTCATGGAGCTCAATACATTTCAAATATTGACTTACGATATGGATACCATCAGTTGTGTGTGAAGAAGGAAGACATTCCAAAGACAACATTTCGAACAAGGTACATGCATTACGAGTTTGCTGTAATGCCTTTTGGATTGACTAATGCACCCTCTATATTCATGGATATAAAAAATAGAGCTTTCAAGGAATATCTCGATGATTTTTTAGTGGTATTTATTGATGATATCTTGGTATACTCCAAAATCCACAAAGATCATGAAAATCACTTGCGCATTATCCTAAAGACTCTGAGAAGTCAACAATTATATGGGATGTTTAGGAAATGTGAATTCTGGGATCAGTAGATTTATTTTCTGGGTCATATTGTTTCTAAATATGGAATCTCTATTGATCCTTCTATGACCGTGAAAATCCAAAAATGGCCTGGACTAAAGAGTATAACTGACGTATGCCGTTTTATTGGTTTAGTAGGTTATTATTGACGTTTAGTCCAGAATTTTTCCCGGTTGGATAACCCATTTACAAAGCTCACACTAAAGGGGTTAAATTTGTTTTGAAGAAAGAGTGTGATGAAGGTTTCGGAGAACTGAAGAGAAGATTAGTAAATTTTTCTATATTGGCTCTACCATCGAGGAATTATTGGTTCGTTATTTATAGTGATGCATCAAAGAAAGGACTTGGTTGTGTACTTATGCAGAATGACAGGGTTATTTCCTATGAATCTCGAAAGTTGAAAATTCATAAGGAAAACTATCCTACTCATGATCTCGAGTTAGTAGCTATGATCTTTGCTTTGAAGATATAGAGACACTAACTCTATGGTAAAAAATGTGAGAATTATACTAATGATAAGAGTTTGAATAATTTTTGATCACAAAAAGAACTCAACATGAGGAAAATGTGATGGAATGAACTACTCAAGGATTATGATTGCATGATACACTACCACCCAGGGAAGGAAAATAAGGTATCAGATGCATTGATCAGAACGGATCATGGAGTTTTGAACATGATGAATATTGAAAGGGATCCTATTTTCATGGATCTAGTGAAAATGGATATGGGAATTACCATGGAAGGTGAAACATCAATACTTTTTCAAATGGTTGCCAAACCATCTTTACTAGAAAGGATAAAGAGTTCTAAAACCGATGATGAAGAATTTCAAAGGAAGATTAAATATTTGAATGATGGTAGATTGAGTGACTTTTGTATGAATATGTAATTTTGAAATTTGGGAAGAGGCTTTGTGTTCCCAATATACCTGATCTAAAAAGGGAATTGTTGGACGATGCTCATAGTTTCAATTTATCTATACACCATGGGACCACCAAAATGTATAGAAATTTGAAAAAACATTTTTGGTGGGACAACATGAAGAGGGAGATTGATGATTTTGTGTCAAGATCTATGGTTTGTCAAAAAGTGAAAGCTGGAAGGAAACAACCTAGAGGATTCATGCTATATCTTCCCGTACTAGAGTGGAAATGAGATAATATCACGATGGACTTGGTCATGGGACAACCAAAGACTCCTAGAAGGAACGATGCAATATGGATTATTGTTGATCGTCTTACCATTTCAGCACATTTTATTGCTATAAGAGAAGATCTACCACTGGAACATCTAGAAATACTATATATTAATGAAGTTGTGAGACTTCATGGACTACCCCTATCGATTGTTTCTTGATCGTGATCCCCATTTTACTTCAATATTCTAGAAGATTATTTAGAAGGTCTTGGATACTAAACTTCATTTGAGCACTGCCAACCACCCTCAAACCGATGGACAATCAGAACGGACTATTCAAACCTTAGAAGACATGTTGAGTTCCTTCTCACTTGACATTAAGGGTATGTGGGATCAATATTTACCTCTGGTAGAATTTTCCTATAACAATAGCTTCCATTCAAGTATTCGGATGGCACCATATGAAGTGTTATACAGAAAGAGATGTCACACACAAACCTATTGGGATGATTTTGGTGAAAGAAAAATTGTAGTCCTAGAACTGGTGGAGGAAACAATGGAAAAGGTTAAGGTAATCCAAAACCACATCAAAGCAGCTCAAAGTAGGCAGAAGAGCTATGCCGATAACCGAAGGAAGGATTTGGAATTTTAGGTAAGAGATCAGGTTTTCTTGAAGGAATTTCCAAGGAAGGGAGTTATACATTTCGGTAAAAAGGGTAAATTGAGTCCCAGGTATATCGGACCATTCTAAATTGTAGAATGAATTGGGGTTGCAGTTTATCATTTGAAAATGCCACCAAGTCTCTCCAAAGTTCATGATGTGTCCATGTGTCACTGTTGAGGAAATACATGCCTGACCCAATGCATGTACTCAATTACGAGGAATTATAACTGGAACCCAATATTTCTTATTGTGAATATCCCATAGGGATTCTTGATATGAGAGAACAAGTACTAAGAAACCGGAAAACTCATCTGGTAAATGTTTTGTGGAGAAGCCAGAAGACGGAAGAGGAAATGTGGGAAACTGAGGAACTTATGATGAAGAACCACCTGAGTCTTTTCATGCAGTAGTATTCTAGAAATTTTTTTGATGAAATTATTTGAAGGAGGAGAGAATGTAACACCACAAGGTTCTACGGTACGCTTCTCTTTGAATAATACAGTAGCGTGTGTTGTATGCATCTTCGAGTTCTAACACACACCACAACCAATCAAACTAGCCGTTATGAATAGTAATACACACTTTTTGACATTTTATAAATTTTATTATTCAAAATGGACTTCATTTTTGGATTATGAATATCGAAATTAGCCTAGGGTGAATTTTTGGTATTTTTCTGAAAGCGTTCAATTTATGATGAATAGTGAAGAAAACACTGAGTTATAGTTTAAAACCGAATTTTTATTTAAATAATTATTTATTTTATTTAAATTTAATTAAGGTAAAAATGGATACATAATACCTATATAAGTTCAATTTAATTTATTGTAGTTAGTTTAGAATAATTTTAGATATATAAAAATTTTATGGAATTTTTCACCGTCTTTTACCCACCTCCTAGGCGAATTTGGAAATTCACATAAAATATAATTTTACCACTTATGTGAGTGGAATTTCGAAAATCTGAGAGATATGGTTATGGTCAAGGAGTAAAATTTGGTTCAATAAGAAAAAAATAATATTTGGTGAATAGTAACGGTTTACTTTTATTTACCACGGTTAAAAGTAAATAGGGTAATTAAGGGTAAAAATTATATTAATATTACCCTAACACATGTACTAATTCTATTGGACAAGTGAATCTCGACCAAAAACATCCTTAGGAATAAAATATTATCATTTAGGTCCACTTGGATTAGATTAGGACATTTATAATTATTTAATTTAAAGAAGAGTTAAAAGAGTTAAAATCAAATTTTAATTAATAAAAAAAATTTAATATAAGGTTATACAAAAGATAAATTCGATTATAAATAATCATTATAATTTTAAAAATATTTCCTTCTTAATTTTATTTTATTTATAATTTTTAGATGTTAACTAATTTAATTTATTTATGACACAATGGTGATGCAGTAATTAAATAATTAATGAAGTATTAAAATAATTGATAATATAAATAACCAAATAAATGTAATTTGAGAATTTATTTAAATTAAACTAATTTTATATGTTAATATGACATGTTAGTATTGATTTAATTATGTTTCTTCTAAGTAATCATTCTGTTATGATTTTTACAAAAATCAAATACCAAATAGTGTCAAAATTGACATTAAAGAGTTTTTAAAACAAATAATATATTATTAATTGATATTCAATTCCTAAAAATCTAATATTCGGCCAAGAGACATAGATAATTATTAGAGTATCATTAATGAACCACTTGGGATTATTTTGGATGCATATGGTAAGATTATTAACCATATAATATAAAAATACAATGAGACGTGGTAAATGTCAAACTATTTAACTAAGAGTTAAATATAAATGATAAGGTTAATTTAGCGACCCAAACCTATCTGAAATATATTGGTTGAAAGGATTTCGACCCATACCTACCTTATATTTTTAATAATTCAATTTTTATCCATTAGAAACCGAATATGAATTTATTATAAATTAATACTCTATGTTTTTTCTAAAGAGCCCCTCCTCCCCCTTATAAAAGGGAACCACTTCTAACCAATTATTCATACCATAAAAGCATTCTTGTTCGGCCAACCTCTTCCCAAATTCCCTCTCAACTATTCTACCATCATCATAGTGACCTTACTTTAGTCAGAAAGCCAACCTAACGAGCTCTTTTGATCATATCAAAAGGAAGAACCCGAAGAAGAGGTAATGTTTTCACCACCCTCTTTTAAGTTCCTTTTTTTTTCAACTTCTTCGTTATTAATTATTCCCATTCTAAAATAATAACTCAAGTATCTTCTATATACTGTGATTTTATTATAAATATGTTGAAATAATATTCATTATTCTATCCATCCTTTGAATGACATGCCACTATACGTGCGTATGTACGGCTTACCGTCTCCATGTTTTGGTGTAATTGTTATTAAAAACATTATTATTTTGATAGATATAATAATGATGTTTAATTCATGTAAATAATAAATAAAACTTGGTAATTATTCTGTATATAAGATATAATATCCAATTATATATTATTTTAATATCAAAAGAGTGATATTGTCGCTCGTGTGTACGTACGCACTACCATCTCCACGAACGCGATGAGATTCATTCCCATCGTATCCATTCAAGTCTAATTCTCTTTTGATGATTACAAATAATTTTTAAGGACATGATATAATTCTAGATATGAATAATATACATCCCTTCTATAACAAATATGGCTCACATAAGAAATAATATAAAGAAAAACGAATCCTTTAACACCTGAAATGATGATAATACTATGATATTATTGAGAAACCAATGTTAAAAGATCATATATGATATCATATTAACGTATATGATTATTGTATAATTATGTAACAAATATTTCTCCATTATACAGGAGGTTAACCTACCCTCAACAAAGGAAAAGTACAGGGTAAGGTTTTATTTCACAATCTCTTCATTATCCGAGGTTGTTTATACGTAATTATCTACTGGAACCTCTTTATCATCCACATTCTTGTTTCTTAAAAAACATTTTCAAAACATTATTAATATTTCACAGAATATGGGTTAAATTCATTTACACCGTTTTCTGAGTTTTTATAAGAAGTTTATAATGGAATATTTCTTTCATTTTCCAAACAAGGTCCTTTTTAACATTTTCGACAAAATTAAGGTAAGAATGTCTTTTTTTAACATATATAGTGGGTGGGGCTATTTTCTACCGTTATAAAATCGAAGAAGCATCCCTTACAATCTTATAAGAATATTTTCAATGTAAATGTTGTCTTTTATTATTATGTGACTTTTAAATTATTTCAAAAAATAGATATTTCTCTCAAATAGTTTTTATTTCATCTATGTCAACATCCTTTGATGGATTTTAATCTTATTTGATGTTGATTTATTATCATACAAAACTTCCATATTTTATTGAATGTTTTGTGATATGTTTGACTGTGGATGTTTTATTTTTATACAAGTCATGGTTTATGGAGAAAGTATTAACATTTCGTGTTCCAGTTTTAATACAAATGTTAATGTTAGATTTAAACCTATTCATATGAGGAATGCATTTGAGATAATAATTGACAGGTGGAGCCCGCTATAGCTCCTCGATTCATCAGTAGGTCTCATGAGACAAACAAGTGTCTTTGAACAAGGCCTTGACAAAATCTTATTTGTAGACTTGCCACGAGGCCCTGACTATGTGGTTATGATAGTCTCGTATTATGCATTCTATCATTAAGAAAGTGGTTATTGATATTTCATGTGATTATTCAACTAGGAGAATATCAATGGGAATAAGTAAAGGGAATTATTTCATTTTATCTTTTCCATATTATGTTGAAGTTCAAGTTTAAATGGATTTTTTTATTTATACATTGCCTTAAATTTTTATGTTAATTTATGAATGTTTCCGCTATATTGTTATCCTTACTGAAAATCTGAGCTCACCCCTTTAAATGTTTTATTTTTACCAGGAGGTGAAGAAGTAATTTATGAATGACATGCAGAGATAGTATGAGGGTATATGAAGACATGTTGTTGTAGTAGTAGTTTTGATTTTATGATGTAATGTAATCTTTATGAATGTATCTAGTTATTCCAAGGCTACTAAACTAATCGGCCATTCGAGACTTGATCTTTTGTTATCTTTCCAATATTATGTAATAATACACCGACTCTAGGTAACTGGGGTCAGGTCATTATAGAGTAAAACTATATAAATATTTTTTTAAGAATATAAATAATTAGTAGAATAATACTCACTAAAAAATAATGCGATCCAAAAAAATTATACCAAATTTTTATTGTTTTAGCATGATTTATAAAATTATAGATATATTAATGATTATTTTATTGTATATGGTATAACCTAGGTCATATCTCTAGTATATTTGAGGTTTAATGTGTGTAGTTTTTATAATATTTTCAAAAGGATAACTGAAAACATGGGTGTTTGAATGATGATTGAAAATAAAATGTTTTTTAAAGGACATTAATATCATAAAAAATAACTACAGTTTCATGATTTATTTTAGATGTTGATCTATACATGCTTACTAAACACATGTCCATTTCATTTATCTTATAATTTAATTTTTGTTTGGAGGAAGCCTTTTGTTGAGGTTAACCAATATCTTGTTTTTTCTAATTTTTAATTTGGAATTGTTCACCTAAGCCTAAAATTACCCAAAAAGTCACATTTTCAGGGATTGAATTTTATACATGGTATGGGTGTTACCAAATAATATTGAGATATATGGTATCTGTGATAAAAAGAGGAACCTTGTTGTTTTATTATCAGAACAAACCAATAATCCCACTTGAAACATCAAGCTAATCGATTAATAAATGAAAAGGTTTTCATTAAATAATAACAAAACAAAGCATTAAATGTTGTTTAATGTTAGGATACATAAAAATATAGTTTTTTCACAAAATAATTATTCCAAAAAATTATAATTCAATCACATTAACTACCTTTAATTGACCCCCCATATTTTAGCTCATCATTGAGAAGAAGTGGAAGCTTGGCTGGATCATATTCTAAATTATCGTTATCCCTATGCTATTAGTGAGCTCCAGAACCCTCAAGATGGTGACATTACTCATTCATAACTATAAGGACCCAGCCATAAACATTACATAATATTGAATTACATGAATAATTCACATTGAATATCTTTTCAGGTTTAAAGTTTTAGAGAATTAGGTCATTACATTTACATAACAACATGAATATTACATATAGACAATTCTACCTGGTATCCATTTTTTCATAAAATAAAAACTATTTAAATAAAAAGTCATGTCTAGTTCCAGGTTTTAGATAGAATTACTTTTCCTTGATCCCATCCTTGACCCTATTCATCTTTAATTCCTTTGAAAATATTTCAAAACATGGGATGAGCAAAAAAATCTCAATAAGGGATATAAAACAAAGGTTGAAAACATTTGTTTATAAATACATACAAAACATGAACTCTCTTACTTAGCTCATGAAATCATATGATTTATGAAATACAAAAAAAATCATATATCATATTGGTAACTTTTGGCATCCATAACATACTTACATTGTAGTTATCACATCTACATAGGGAGTTACATTTGAATACCCATCACAGTATATTCCCTAAATATCTTAGGAGAAACATTCACGTTTACCTCCGTCACGTTACCAAATGAATTGGAGAGCTATCTCAGGCTCACCCAACCTAGGTTTATCATGGAACCACCCATATACATAAATAATTCCCACTAACCATTACATGATCATAACACATAACATAATCATAATGTGAAGATAACATTTCCACATTGCAATAACAAAATATCATTTCAAGATATTGAAATAATAAATCCATTATCAAAAATAATTTTCAATACCAAAATACATAAAAGATTATATGAGATTTATTTTCCATTTTAAAAACATTACGGCTTGTTAAGGAAGCCAAACATCAAATAATACTCACGGTGGTAGAATGGTCATTGTCACTTCTTTTGTAAAAAACATTCTTTTTTGTCATTTAGTGAAATGGTTCATAGAAAAAGATTCCCTTTGAATGAAATGAAAAGTCAAAGGGGTTTATACATAGATAAAAAATAATGTAGTGTAAAAAACTAAATATGCCTCAATGAATGGAGATTGAGACAAAGTCCCTTACCTCGTGTCCGACTTGACTCGATCGTTCTTTAATCTCCTTTAATTTGGGTAACTTCATTTTGTTTGAACCAAAAAAGACATTTTGAAGTGCCTTCTGCATAAGGTAAGGCTTCTAGGAGAGGAGAGGGTTGTAGGGAGCTTAATTGGGTAGATTATATATGATAAAAATTGCTTGATAGGTGTGAGGAATTGGTTAGACGTGGTCTCCTTTTATAAGGGGGAGGAGGGGCTCTTTAGGATATTGTGAATGAATTATTTTATTTGAATCATATATTCGGCTTAAAAAGACCAAAAAATCATTATATTTGATGATAATATGACTCATATTTGAAATAAAATCATCCAATCAGAATTGGAAATGTTTTGGATAAAATTTTAATCATTATAATCTTATTTATTTAAATGATTTATTAATGTGGGAAAAAATGCATCATTATTATGTCATAAATAATTCAATTTTTTTGTTGTCTAAAAATTATAAAACAATTATCATGATATAGGAAATATTTTTAGCTTTCAATTGATTAGTTATAGTAAAAAAAATAACTTATATAACATAATGAAAAAATTAATTTATAAATATTTATTTGTTTATTTCATTTTTGTCTTTACTTCAATTTAATTAATATAAATTGTCATTATCACTCCCAAGAGGCTCAATGGGTCCCAAAATCGACCAAAAGATGCCCATGGTCGTAAATGACTCAACCATAAGGATTAGGACACGTTTAAGGGTAATTTAATATTATTATAAAAATATTTTTCACCCTTATTTACATGGTTTACCCTTTAACCACGGTAAATAAAATATTTACTGATGTAAATATTTAAAATGTCTAAAAATAAATGTTACCTATTTACACAATTTAGACCTTATTATTCCAAATATGGAATCTTTTTTTTCCAAATTGAAAACACAGAAGTGGCAGAAAATAATTTAAAATTAATTCCCACTGTCAAAACCAAAAAGCGTGTTTTTATGAATTAATAAATATCAAAAGATGAACAGTTGATTAGGTTGAATTTCAAAGTTAATTTTATTCAAATGACAAACATTGGATTAAATGGTAAAAATATATTCTAATTATACTTTTAAACCATTTAATAAGATAATATAACCATATAAATAAATTATTTTAAAACATTGTTTTGAATTAAAATACAATATTTTCACTATTCAATAAAAATCGAACTTGATCAGAAAAATTCGAAAATTTTACACAAAGTAAATTTTGATGTCCCCATTATAATTATGTATTTTATTTGGTCAAATATAATGTATTAATGTTACCAAAATTGTATTTAAAGAGGGTTCTCTATTAAAAAGTGATAAATCGACCTTTTAATGTAAATTATGCTTAAAATTAGATTCATTATCATTTTAAGACACTAAATTTTTATTGGATAATGTAAATACATTTAACAAATATATATAATCATATTGTTGTTATTTTTTCTCGTTCCTTCAAATACAACATGTAGGATTTAACTACTATTTAAAATAATAATATTATATTATTAGTGTACAATGTAAGATTTCAAAGAAACCTGTTGTTGCGTTACTGGTCTGCTATCGAACAAAGTAACCCTTTTAAAGTATAATTAATATTTAATTCAGAAATATATAATAAATATGAAAATATCTTATTCTTCATTTACCTGGCATGTAACATCTTTCTCCATTTTGGAAATTTCATCCTCGTAATTTTTATTCACTTATCAAAATAAGTGGGGGTATTTATCCCACATAAAATTTTCAGATTCCCACATTGCCTCTTCAACCATATGGTTTTCCACAAATCCTTTACCTGGTGAATTACCTTATAACGCAACACCTTCTCTCTACGGTCAAGAATCTGGACTGGTTGTTCTTCCTAAGAGAGATTCTCTTCCAACTGACCTACTTATGAGCTTAAAACATGAGATGGATCTGGTATATACATTCTAAACATCGAAACAAGAAAAAAATTGTATACCTGGGATAAAATTAGAGGTAAAGCCACTCTGTATATAACTGATCCAAATTTCTATATAATTTCATAGGGTCCAATGAACATCAGACTCAACTTTCCCTTCTTACCCAAACACATCACATCTTTCCATCATGAAACATTGAGAAAGACATGATAATCTACCTCAAAAGAAAGATCCTTCTTTTGGTAATCTGAATAACTTTTCAATCTTCTCTATGTTGTTCTCATGTGATTTTGAATCAACTGAACTATCTCTACAATATCTTCTACCAGTTCTGGTCCCTTCAGCTTCCTATCACCTAATTCATCCCAAAAAGCTGGAGTTCGACAACACTTTCCATATAATTCTTCAAATGGAACCATCTGTATACTGGAATGAAAACTTTTATTATAAGAAAATTCAACCATTGAAAGATGTTGGTCCCAACTTACCTGATAATGAAGTGAACAAGCACATATCATATCCTTCATGGTCTGAATTTTTCGTTCTGATTTCCTATCTGATTGAGGATGAAAAGATTACTAAAAATTAATTCAGTGCCCAACGACTTGTGAAGGCCTTTTCAAAATTTCAAAGTAAACCTAGGATCACGATCATAGTCAATGGAGTGGGAAACTCCATGCAACCTGACTGTCTCTTTAACATTCAACCGAGCAAGTTGATAGGGAGACAAAGGATCTCTAATTTGATGGAAATGAGCTGATTTAGTCAATAGATCAACTATAACCCAGATTGAATTATTAACTCATGACATCTTTTGTAATCCCATAACGAATTCCATGGATATATTTTCCCATTTCCACTCTGGAACCAGTAGAGGATGAACCATCCCTTTCGGTAACCGTCGCTCTGCTTTAACTTGCTGACAAGTCAAACACATCACATGTAAAATCAGTAATATCTATTTTCATTCCATCCCACCAGTAATACATCTAATGATCTTTGAACATCTTAGTACTACCAGGATGAACTGAAAATAGTGAACAATGAGCTTCACATAACAAATCATTCTTCATCTTTGAATCACAAGGTACACATAATCTCTTTCCAAATCTCAAAACACAATTATTATCAACGTTAAAATCAGGTAACCTACACTTCTAAACAAACTCTACCTTTTTCTACAACTCACAGTCTTCTTTCTGTACTTGGATTATTCTGTCTGATAGAGATGATTTCACTGACACATGAAACAAAATAGAAGAATTTCCTACACTAACAACTTCTATGACAATGTTCATCAAATCAAAAACCAAAGGATCTCGTTCCAAACATAACATGGTTAATAATGAATTAATTTTTCGACTCAAACCATCAACCACTTTATTTTCTTTTCCCGGATCGTAATTGATCATGAAATCATAATCCTTGATTAATTCCAGCCATATCCTATATCTCATGTTCAATTATTTTTGAGTGAATATATACTTTAAACTTCTGTGGTTAGTATATATTTCAAATTTTACTCCATACAAATGATGCCTCCAAATTGTTTAAGCAAAAATAACAGTAGCTAATTCCAAATCATGTATAGGGAAATTTAACTCATGGGGCTTCAAATGACGTGAAGCATATGAAATTACCTGATCATTCTGTATTAGGACACAACCTAGTCCTTTCAATGAAGCCTCACTATAGATAATAAACTCACCATTTTTGGATGGCAGTTCCAGAACTGGAGCATTCACCAATATTTTTTTAGTTCCTGAAAACAATCCTGAAATTAGTTTTTCCAAATAAATGTAACATCTTTTCGAGTTAACATAGTCATTGGACTAGATAACCGTGAAAATATTTCAACAAACCCCCAGTAATAACCTACCAAACCAGAACACTACGAATATCGCTTATATTTGTGGGTCTTGGCTATTCTTCAACAACTTTTTTTTGCGAGATCAACAATTATGCCAATTTTTTATGCAATGTGACCAAGGAATGATATTTGTTGTAACCAAAAATCACACTTGCTGAATTTCCCAAATAGTTTCTTTTCTTTTAAGGTTTGCATGACAAACCTTAAATGAATTTCATGCTCCTATTTACTTTTGGAATAAACCAAAATATCATAAATGAACACGACCACAAACATATCAATGAACTCATGGTAAATTCTATTCATAAGATCCATGAATACAATAGGTGCATTGGCTAAACCAAAAGGCATAACTAAAAATTCATAATGGCCATATCTAGTACGAAATGCGGTCTTCGGATTGTCTGCTTCCTTTACTTTCAACTGATGTTACCCCGATCTCATGTCAGTCTTCGAAAAATACTAAGCTCCCTGGAGCTGATACAACTTTATTTGATGGCCCATAATCTGCGGAAGTAGTTGCAAAGGATTTCACCACCACTTTCGGCGTGTAGTCTGGTTTCTATCCCTCAGTTGAGTTCTGTGTCGGGCACTAGTTTTCATAATGACCCATTTCATTACACTTAAAACATATTACTGACTGCAAATTTGATTTTATCTTACCATTATCCTAATCTTTTTTAGTGAAATTATGAGCCTTATGTCCCATTTTACCACAACTATAGCACTTACTAGAATTAAAAATACATTCCCCAGCATGCTTTTTACCACAATTTTTACAAACTGTAAACATAAGTTTCTTACCATCAGACTTTTTTGAAGAGTTCTTCCATTTCACCTGCCACCTCGACCTCTTATTCTGTTGTTTTTCAAAGAAGACTTGATCATAAAAAAACTCCATTTCCACCTTCTCCCCACAACGAACAAGTTTTTCATAACTTTTGAACTCACGAGAAGCTAAATCCCTTCAGTACATTGGATTTAATCTACAGTAAAGATGGTTGATTTTACTATCAAGGTCTCATATAAAATTTGGAGCATACCTTGCCTGCTGAGTGAATTTTTCATCATAAGCATCCATTGAGTCATCCTCATGCCTCAATTCCAGGAATTGTTTTTCCATCCTAGGACAAACCACCATAGGAAATTATTTCTCCTGAAACATACCCATGAATTCATCTCAATCGAGAGCATCAATATCCCCATTATCCCTAATATTTTTCACCATCTGCCACCACTGACTAGCTTCACCTTCAAAATGGTAATCATCAAGACTAATCTTTTGATGTTCTGAACAACCCATGACATCAAAAATCTTTTCTAGTGCTTTAATCTACCGTTCAGCTAGCACATGGTCAGATGATCCTACGAATGAGGGGGGATGTTGCCTCACGAAATGTTCCACTACTGAAATGTTCCTATTAGGTTGATCTCATTGATCTCTTACATGGATACCACCACTATTTATAGCCTGAGAAAATTGTGCCATTACTACAACAAACTGTTCAGTTCCGATTCCGACCATCTCATATTGCTTATTTGTAAGGTTGTCTTCCTCTTGATTTCGTCCCAACATAGATGCACTGTTTCCTCTATGGAAAACCATTATAAACACAATTTTTTTTTTGCGAAGCTACATGGTAATCTGGAAATGTTATATGATTTCAATATTATCATAAATTACATAATGGATATTAATTAACAACACCCTAACTCCTAAAGTAATCTAAACTGACCTATGTTTCCAACTATAAGGACCCAACCATAAACATTACATAATATTGAATTAAATAAATAATTCACAATGAGGATATTTTTTAGGTTTATAGTTTTAGAGAATTTTGACAATACATTTACATAAGAACTTGAATATTACATGTAGACAATTCTACCCAGTAACCATTTTTTCATAAAATAAAAACTCTCGAAAAAAAGAGTCATGTCTAGTTCCAGGTTTTAGACAGCATGAGTTTTCCTTGATCTCATCCTTGATACTATTCATCTTTCATTCCTGTGAAAACATTTCAAAACATGGGATGAGAATAAACATCCCAGTAAGGGTTATAAAACAAAGGATGCAAACATTTTTTTATAAATACATACAAAACATGAACTCTGTTACTTAAATCATGAAAAGATATGATTTTTGATAGACACATAAAAATCATATATCATTAAGGTAAATTGTGGCATCCATATCATACTTACATTATAGTTATCTCAGCTACATAAGGAGTTACTTTGGAATACCCATCACAGTATATTCCTTAAATCTCTTAGGAAAAACATTCACGTTTATCTCTGTCACGTTACCCAATTCATTACAGAGCTATCTCGGGATAACCCACCCTAGGTTTATTAATGAACCACCCGTATAAATAAATAATTCCCAAGAACCATAACACGATCATAACACATAACAGAAGCAGAAAGGAAAGATAACATTTCCACATTACAATAACAAAAGATCATTTGAAGATATTGAAATAACAAATCCATTCTCAAAAATCATTTTCAATACCAAAATACATAAAAGAGTATATGGTATTTATTTTTCGTTTTAAACACATTACGGATTGTTAAGGAAGCCAGAGATAAAATAATACTTGAGGTGGCAGAAATGTCATTGCCACTGCATAGGTAAAAACATTCCTTTTTTTCGTTTAGAAAAACACTTTGTATTGAAAGATTCCCTTTGAATGAAATGAAAAGTAAAAGAGGTCTATACACCATATAAAATAATGTTGTGTATAAAACTAAATATTCCTCATCGAATAGAGATTGAGATGAAGTCCCTTACCTCATGTCTGACTTGACTCGATTATTCTTTAATCACCTTTAATTTGGGTAACTTCCTTTGGTTTGAACCAAAAAGACATTATGAAGTTACTTTTGCCTAAGTTAAGGCTTCTAAGAGGAGTAAAGTTATGTTGGGAGATTAATTGGGAAGATTTTGGATGACCCAAAAGGCTTGAGAGGTGTTAGTAATTGGTTTGAAGTGGTCACCTTTTATAAGGGGGAGGAGGGGCTCTTTACAAAAGTGTGAAAACATGATTTTATTGGAAACATATCATCAGTTTCAAAATGTCCATAAATCAATAAATTCAAAGATAAGATGACTCATATTACAAATAAAATCATCCAATCGGAATTGGACATGTTTTGGATCATATTTTAATCATTATAATCTTATTTATTCAAATGATTTATTAATGAGGAAAACACTACATCATTATTACGTCATAAATAATTTAATTTATTTGTTGTCTAGAAATTATAAAACAAATACCATGATGTATGAAATATTTTCAGATTTCAAATTAATATTTATAGTCCAAAAAATAACTTATATAACACCATGTAAAAATTAATTTACAAAGAGATATTGGTTTATGCCAATGTTGTCTTAACATTAAATTAATTAATCTAAATTGTCATTATCACTCCCAAGTGGCACAATGTGGTCCCAAAATCGACCAAAGATTCCCATGGTCGTAAATGACTCATCCAATATGATTAAGACAAGTTTAAGGGTAATTTTATAATATTATAATATTATTTTTTACCCTTATTTACCCGATTTACTTTTTAACCACGGTAAATAAAATATTTACTGAAGTAAATATTTAAAATGTATAAAAATAAAAGTTACATATTTACACAATTTGGGCCTCCTGATAACAAATATGGAATCTATTTTTCCAAATTAAAAACACAAAAGTGGCCAAAATTAATTTAAAATTACTTCATGCTATTAAAAACAATAAGCGTGTTTTGAAGAATTAATAACTATCAAAAGATGGAGAGTTGATGAAGTCCAATTTCAAAGTGAATTTGCTTCCAATGACCAACATTGGATTAAAATTTAATAATATATTTTAATTACACTTTAAAACCAATTAATAATATAATATAACCATATAAATAAATTATATAGGAAAACATAGTTTTGAATTAAAATACAATATTTCCACTATTCAATAAAAAATGGACTTTATCAGAAAAAACCCAAAAATTTACCCAAAGTAAATTTTGATGTCCCCATTCTAAAGAAGGATTTTATTTGGACCAATACGATGTATCAATGTGACCACAACTGGATTCAAATAGGGTTCTCCATTAAAAGGTGATAAATCGGCCTTTTAATGTAAATTATGGTTAAAATTAGATTCATTCAAATTTTAAGCCTCTAAATATTTATTGGATAATGTAAATACATTGAAAAAATATGTATAATCATATTGTTTTTAGTTTTGTTCATTCCTTCCAATACAATGACTAGGATTTAACTACTATTTAAAATAATAAAATCATATTATTAGTGTGCAACGTATGATTTCAAAGAAACATGTTGTTGCATATCCAGTACTCTATCGAACATATCAACATATTTAAAGTAAAATTAATATTTCATTCACAAATATTAATAAATATGAAAATATCGTATTCATCATTTACCTGGGATGTTACAGTAACTCAAAAATGGGTTCACATAACTTTTTTGTTAATCTTTTAAATGGGGTTCCCTACGTGTATGTATATTGGTAATGTAAAAAATGATTTTGGTCACCCTAAATATTGTAAACCACTTGGATTTAAGATTTGGTTGGGAATAGTCTCTTATAACAGTTTTTATAAACTAAAAATTTGTTTCAGAAAATATTAAATAGTTCCTCAAAAAATATAGAATCTATTAAATTCTTAAAACGCGATATATGTATAAATAATTTATGTGACCTCTTGATGATGAATTGTGAAGATTATTTCCAATGCGTGTGAATTTTGGGACTCAAAATTGAGGAATTGGAAAACATGTTTTTTATAAAATTATGTCCCAAATAATTTTCCATTCACTGCAATATATTTAGTCCAATTTTACATACATATTCTGTTAAATATATAATTTAGTCCACCTATGTGATTTGTATATTGCACAGTATTGGTTATTTTTTCTTCCACTTCATCCGAGGCTCTCCAAATTACCTCCACTAAATTCTAAACATCAATAAAAAAAATTTTATGTATATTATTAAATAAATAATAGAATAGAATTATTATTTTAATTTATTACTACTTTTTTTATTTTCAATTCACGAATAGTTTATCATTCTGGTATGAGTGTAAAAAAAGAATATTGAATCATAGTGAAATAAATTACTCCCAAAATTAATATATGAAATTTTATTTAGAAATAATGTAAAAATTAAAAACAAATTCCAAATAAAATTTCATCATAAATGTATAGTTTTTAAAAAATATTATAATTATAATAAAATTGGTCTTCATGAAGGTGATAAAGATTTCAAAATGTATTTAAAGGAAGCTATAATGGTTATAGTTAATAAATATTAGAATGAAACTAAGTTGTCTATAAAACTGATTTATTTATCAACCTTAAGGTTAAACATGATGTTATGATTATGAATATTGACATATAAAGAAAAAAGAACTGGAAATGTAGTGGACTTTATAAGGTTTATTTAATGAATGTCTGAAACAACTTGTCTTGGTTCACTACATGGTAGCTAAACCAGAGTTATACAAAACCTTATGTGTTTCTACCTATATGCCAAAGGCTACTTACTATCATCAGTTGTCCATTAGGTTATAGTGGTGAGACATAATCTAATGATGATACTAATAATAAAAATAATAACATAGGTTATTATATTTATATAACTAAACCACAAGACAAAATAAACATATGGTAAGACATGTAAATATCTAAAATTTCAAGACAGTTATGTACGTATAAATATGGTTTCCTATGGTTTAATCACATATATTCATGTACAAAAAAACTACAATTAATTACGAGCTCTAATCCGAGGAACAACGTATCCCATATGAAAAATCATTCCATATGGATCATGAACCATCAATACATCCTTTCTTAATATCCACCAAATGTAGAACCTTTTATCTTTATAATAACCCGAACCATTAACTATGTAAACATCCTAGAGGGATCATTCATATTGTGAGTATAAAATCATCTTGAAACCACTTATGTTGTCCTTTCCATATAACCATATGTATATCGTTATATAAAAAAATTTAAATAAACAGTTTCCAAAAACTTATAACATATTCGAATCCTCACGTGATCATCAATCTGTAGTGGTAACTTAACTATTTCATCAAATTGTGACATAAAATGATACATCCACCATCATTCATATTAAAATATCTACTATCATTCTAATGAAATCAATACTACGCAACACCACATTCCAACAAAACCACTTAACTATTCAAATCCACCCTGATTTTCTATGGGAATGTCCCTAAATCTATCACTTGTCTCAAAGATGTCCAAATTCGTTTTCAAACCACAAGATCAACCACCTGAAAAAACCCTAGGCAAGATGATACCCATAATTTCAAAATCATATCCCATCATGCACAATATAAATTTCTAGCATCAACCCAAATCTAGTTGTCTGAGCTACCACAAACTGTGGCCTTATATGGCGACTAACTCCACCTTAAATATACCCAAAAAATCCTTTTTTTCTTCTTAATCGATGGTGGTTACCAGCCATAATTAGTTTCAAACACCATAACATAGACAATTCCAAATATATATATCACCCTAATGGACATATTGAATAATCACAGTGTGTGACATCATAAAAATACAAGGACACACCATTATGAAACATACCTTTTCAATTACATATGATATTTCCAATAAAATAAAACGATGAACAACATTAATATCACCCAAATTACCCATGTTCCTCCCATGTAGTTATCAACATCACCCATTTTTCACAACATTCCTAATTCATTACCATAAAACTAAATAATAACACAATATCCATAATTAGTGTCATCACAAAAATATTTAAATAAATTTTATATAACTCAATTAATTCCTTACTATTTCTAAACATATCATTTCACACACAACTATACCTTCTTAAACCCCTAACAGCAACATAAAATCAAACAAATTTAATTCATGATATTACCTAGATAACCCCACCCATTACCAATTTTTGATACATCATATAATATACATTAAACTAAGGAATAATATTGGACCTTTTTGTATGGAGTTTTCCGGAATCCCATTGTTAGAGATGCCCACCTACATCAACTTTAAGAAGAAAAAATAATATACATTGAAAAATACCCTGAAATTAGTGTTTTTATGAGGGGAAAATAAATGACAGAGTAACTAGATAACCGAACCACTAAAATTGTTTACCTTACTATTATATCCCTTATATATCATACTACATGATATTCTGACTAGAAATAAAGGATATATCATTAGGAGAAAAAAATAGGGGTTAGATCTCGGTTTTGGATTATTTTGGTAGTATATTGGTCATTAAAATGCCTAAAATACAAATTAATCTTTATTATGAATAATGTTTTTGATATTCGGATGGTATTAAAAAAATTATCATCATTGAAATTGAATTATAATTATTAGAATACTTTATTTTAAACTTTACTATCCCACTATAATTATAGTACAACCTTACCATTCAACCATACATTCTTACCATACTGGAATTTAATGATTACAATCCAAACATACTAGAACCAAATTGTTACTAGTTGACCTTACATTCTAAACATTCAATCACAAATACCTAGCTATCTAATCATACTAGTGGGTTATAAAAAAATATGTCTCTTCTCAAAATACCAGAGAACTCATTTATTTTATATTGAAAATTAAGTATATGAAAAACATAATAAATAAAAGTTATTCATGAATTGATATTTGAGTAAACTAATTTAATAACATAAAAGATATTTTGTTACTTTTAAAAAAATAAAAAATTTCAAATAAAAATATATATTTTAAACAAGAAACAACATTTTGAGATGTTCTTAATAAAATAATTAGAGTAAATAGATCAATGGATCATGATGATTTTCAAAAAGGTTATTAATAATAAAATAGCCATTGAAATTTTTAAAATTTAATGAGAAATATATAAATATATATATATTGTAGAACAAATAAAAAGGAAAAAATTAAGAAATATTTGGAGAATTAACTAAATCGTGAATCATTATTTAGAAATTGAGAAACTATTTAGAGGTTTTAAACATGTATATTTAAATAAAGAAATTGTTTTCATAATGATGTGTCATGTTTCTAGTTATATGGGTCATACATTGGGATATGGTGATGAATAATGGAGTTAAAAATTATGAATAACTCTTAAAATTAAATATAGGATGGTGAGAATTTATCCATCACAAAAATAAATAATTTATTTTTAAGTATATTATTTTCATTACACAAAAATAAGTCATAATTATTGGGATTGTTCTTAACGAAATAATACGAAAAACCCATATATAGTTCAATGATAAGTGAGATGTAATAATTTAACTCAATTCTATTGGGAAATAATTTGCCCCCATTAGATTAATTGGATGTTTACATCACTCTACATACTAAATAGAATATAAAAATGTCCCCTTATGTACAAACTCAATAATGTGTGAAAAATGGATTTTTTCAAATGAAATGGTTTTTTATTTCTATTTTATGATATGTTTTAATGGATTATTTTTCTATCCTATTATTCAATGAAAAATAAAATTTAGTTTATTATTTTTATGCAATTGTTATTTTGTGCAGGTTTTGTTTTGTTTTGTTTTTATATGGTCTTATTGCTTGGGAACAATTTTGTTGGAAATCTTTAAAAGTGATAGACTATCATGTTTCCATGGATCTATCCTCATAATTATTTGGGAGTTTATTAACAGATTTTTATTATACAGACACATTCAACATGGTTTTTGTTTCCTATGTGTCTTTTGAGTGTTTTATTGTAGTCAATTTTTGAGGTTGATCAATGTGTCTTCCACCCCTCTACTATTATACTCTTGCATAACCCATGATCTATTATGTGCTATTTTTATATCCACCCCTCATTTAATTATCATTATTAATCATCTTGAATGTGTAAATCCCATTTATTGAGTCATATCAATTGCATTTTTGGTGTTTATATACATTATTTTATGAGAAGATATATAACTCTTGGATTTTTTTCAGATACATCTTTCAAGAAAGAAGTGGCATGGCTTGAGGGAGAAGGAACACTATAAACTAATTTTATGGATTCCTTACACGTGGTCAAATAATCACTTATCATGTATATTTTTTCACCTTATAAGATATGTGGTGGACTATAATTACCTTCTCTGAGTTCCATCTCTAGCATTTACATTCATCATCTTAATCAAGTTGTATGAAGTTCAAGTGTTCACATAGTTTTGTAAGACAATTATTTTGTAAATTGTTTCCATTAAATTCCATTATCTTTTTTTAAGGGTGTGTCAATAAATGATGCTTATATATGCTACATCATCAGATTTGATTCATCACATGTACTGAAGCTAAAAGAAAATGATCACGGGATTGTTTCAATGGTAATGTGTCCATTCTTTTGTATTTATATTCTCTATAGTATTCCAATAGTTTTTTGGATTTTAATAACTATATATATATACAGTGGCGTTATATTCATGAGTTTATGAATATTATGGGTTGAAACACATAAAATATTTATGTTCTTTATGTTTCTAAATTTCACTATTGATGTATATTGTTTTGTTCATTAACTTGTTTATAGATTTTGTTTTTCTACTTTACCCAATATTCCACCCTTAAAAATGATATTTCTTTCATCCCTTTTGAGTGGGGATTACATTATTCGATCCTACATCCACCCAAAAAATGAGAATCACGTATAGTTTAGAATATCAAGATATGACATTTTTCTAAGATTTATATTGAGATATTTTATGGTTATAATTATTTTAAAAGTTTGAAGTTGATGATGTGATATCATATTTTCTACAATGGACTGCAAAATTCTATGTTAGGTCCTAAGAAACATATAATCACAATGTCTAGTGATGGATTTTTTATAACCACAACTATTGATGTTGACCCTAGAATTATTGAAAAATCCCCTTTTATGTCACTGATATATTTTTGAGATAGGATTCTATATGAGGTCTCTTATGAATCCACTTTTAAATCATTATATTATGATCGAGAACATTTATGTGAATAAGTGCATTATGGGTCACCTATACAAGAAATTAAGGCATAATACCTTCAAGAGGACTCATGTAACCACTATATAGGTTGATCATAATGAGTCTAGTAATTTCTTACTTTATTCTGATAATATTGATGATTAAATATGAAAGTACTACTAGATCATTATTGTATTGAACTCCATTTATGAGTCTTTTAATTAACAAAATTATACCATGATGTATTGTATGTATTATGTTACCATAAAATTGGATGAAGCAATGGTTCTATCCAGGTATATTCATATATATATATACTAAATGAAAATTCTAAAGGCGTCAAGATTGAACCCTAGTTGGTTAATTTTAGAAGTCAGCTTTGGAGAAGTAGAAAAGAAAGGAAGGATAAGAGATAGTTTATGAACTCATAGTGTCATGAGTTTGGAATGATAAACCACAACATGGGAGAGTTGCAATTTTTTAATCAATGGATTGTATGGTCCAAAACAATGTCTTATTACTCAGTTTCAACACTCTTAATGTATTTTATTCTATTAAGCATTCTTTAAGGTATATTTAAGAATAGATCTAGGATTTATTTCTTCTTGGCTACTAGGGATAGATGTATATAATATTTGAAATAGAACCTAGTTAGAAGATAGGTTGTTGTTTGGTTTTCTTTTCTAAGAATTTATGGGGTAGGTATAGATATTTATAATGTGGGAATGTTTTGACTGCTTTGTTTATTACATCTTTACTACTTGCATTTTATTTTTTATTGGTGTTTTATCAGAGTTTCATTATTATTATTTTTAATTTATAATGAATAATTCTAATTTTTTTTTGTAGTTATATTGATCCCTTGGAGATTTTAGTGTCTTTTTCTAAGGCAGATAATTAAAGAATTTTTATAAAAATATGATAAACTATATTGTTTGATATTGGTTTTAAACAAAATTGGACATGTTTAGTAGTAGTACGTATTATCATATTTGAGCGTATGAGAAAACTTATTCCACCATGAAACATGATAATGGTATGTCATTATGGGATGATTATATTAATTATTATTTTTTTCTACTTATTGAAAATCATCTAATCCATATGATAGGTTAGCATAGTATTGGTTGGATGAACATCATCTTTTTATGTTTCAATATTATTTTAAAGTTTTAGATTTATGAAAAATGGATTATTTTTTCTAATTAATTATTCTTTTCTTTTTTATTTGATAATTTATTTTTTCATGAATTCATGTTTTTCTTATTATTAAATGATAAGGAATATATATTTATTTAATTATTATGCAATTAGTATATTTGGGAATCATCTATTTTTTTCTAGGAGAGCATGTTACTTGAACTCTTACATGTGTGGCTTTGGATTGGGAATTACACTAACATATTTCTATGGATCAATATAAATTATTCTCTGGGCTATAATTTCGAATAATTTATTATTACTTTTCATGTTTGTATTATTATAGATTTTATTATTTATATTTTCTATTTTTTCTCATTTTATTTTTTTGTGGGTGATTTGTATGCCTATCACCTATACACTCTGCTACATCTATGTGAATTTGGATATATTATGAATATTTTTCTTTAAATGACTGTAATGTTGTTCCCACTCATTCTTTTCCACACTCACATGTAATACTCACTGCATATGTTCATAGGTTTTCCAACATGTCATTATTACTTCTACCTCATGTTTTTATGGTGCATGCATTTTTTTCAGAGACGAACCATGATTCATCATCTTACGTATTCTTAACAGAAGATTGGTGGACTGATAAATAAGGAAAACAATATCATTATTAAATATATTCCTCATTTCTTTTCTGTATTACTTCTCAATTGGGGATATCAAACTTTATGAGTTGTGTAGTGGACCACAACAACCATCTAGGAGTACCATCCCTGACAGTAGCATTAATCTTCACTATTGTGTATCTCTAGGATCATGGGGTACGAATATTTATATAATCCTATTTGATTATATTATTTATTGATAATTTTTGTCATTTTATATTGTTCAGTTCCCCTATGGTTTAATCAGTGATTCATTCTTAGATGATCCTTTATACCATATCCTCTTCTAGATTTCATAACAAGTCTAGGAGATGCATGAATGTGATCCCTATATATTTTTGTAGTCAATTGTGGGTTCATTATTTATTTTTCTTATCTATATTAATCATTTTTTTGCATTGTCATCAAAATATTTAGAGGTGTTCAAACCATAAATGTTAGACCAACAGGATTCTAAGAGTGTTTATTATGTTCATGGTCATATTTGGAGTTTTATATATCAATATAGGTTAAAATTTTAGTCCATTTTATTTTGGTCTTTATTTCCATCATTTTAATGAATGTAATCACTAAAAAATACCATTTATAATTCTTATTATTATGAGGATGTCATCATTAAGACTCACAACCAAACTAAAAAAAGTTTTATGGAATGAAAAAATGAATAAATATAAGTCTATCCCATCAAATATTACTCATAAACCAACAAATGTCAATAATACATTGATTTTTATATAGTGGTTATTAACACACTATAACTAAGAAAATGAAATTATTAAATAATGTGAAAGGATATATATGTGGAACAATATTACTTAGAAATAATAAATCATTGAAAATTAAGGCAACTAGTAAAAAATAATTACAAAAGATGTGTTCGTGAATAGACTTATACTTTTTTTTGGATATAATTTGATATAATATAATGCGATTAATACAATTATATAACTACTGACTCAATGTGATTGTTAATATAAATGGATAAATATTTTAATTTCAATGTATAAATGCATTAATGAAGAGATGGAGAAGCAATTACAATCTTCATAAAATGAAAATTAATGAGAAAACATGTCTTCTATTGGTAAAATTGCATAATCCATTTTCATAAGAAAGGCCATTCTATATTCATCAAAAAATAATAGAAAATATATGAAATTGAAAAACTACAACAAATATTAGAAATATTAAATTATATAGGTAAAAGAAATGTGATGGCATCATGATTGGTAATATGGTAGAAAATCAATATAGGAAATAGAATAAGAGGGCCTCAACATTGCATGAATTGGTTAATACCGATATGTATAATCATATAAAATATAAAACAACTCATTCATATTTTTTATATTTTTCATGGATGATTATATTAGGACTTTTTACAAAATATTTATGGAAATAAAAAATAATTTCACAGATTTCATAGAATGACACATGACATGATGTGATAATGAAATTTACATATTGATCAAATACATTTGATCAAATAATTGAGAATAGATAAAAATAATTGGAGCATATAATTACCCTGATAAAAAATTATTCAAATATAAAGTTTCATAGGTATGGACATCATAAAGAAATAGAGTTTCTAAAAAAATAAGATGGAAATATGTAACACTATGAGTTTCAATAAAAGAATTATTAATGAATTATAAAAAAATCATGTGTTTTTATTTAAAAAAATGAAATCTTGTGACATTGATTTATATTACATTAAAAATGACTTTTTATTTAAAATACACGATGGCCTATAAATTAATAATTCTTTTATGAAACATCGTATCATGAAATGATATTTCCTAAAAAATAGTTTTAATAAATAAAAATAATCACAAGTAATATTTTTATAATTTTTTTCAATAAAATTACTGTTATTAATTATTTATATTAATATTGGAAATATTCATTCCATTTAACATTATTATATAATAATAATTTCAAATATTTTTTGTAACATTTTTTTGAAAAAATGAACTGTTAATAATCAGATTTTAATTTAAATAAATATTTAATCTTACATATGAATAAATATATTATTTTTTTTGGGTTTTATAGATTTTTATTTTTGAAATTTTGATATATATGTATACATATATATATACACACATACACATATATAAAGTAATAATTATTTGTTTAAATTATAAAATATGATGATATTAATTTCTATAAAGTTATAAAAATTATGATTTGTGTTTAATAAAATTATAATCATAAGGTATAACTATTTCAATATTAAAGCTATAATATACTGTAATATGCATATATTATAATGTTTAAATAAATAAATAAATAAATAAATAGTAATAATATTATTATTATTGTTAGAAAAAGGAGATATAATCTTTTGTAGTGTTTAGTGGATACGTAGATTTCGGGAGGCTGAGTGCTAGGGTCCAGGTCACACTACAGGTTGTTCGTATGGAAGTCCAGAGCTCATGAAGTCTCTAGGAAGAAGATTCATGTGATGAACTACTTGATGTTAAAGTCGAGGAGAATCTAAGGTCTGAGGGTGGCCATTGTCATCGTTCCATGTTCAGATGAGGAGTTCGGCCACATATCTAGGGTCGGTCTCATCTCGGAAAGGATCGGCTACCAGTGAAGGAGGATCCAAGTGGCGTTGAAGGGTTTCATTTCGGATTAGGTTTCCAGTGGTATTCAGTGTCTTATAACTATTCAAAGGGTTTAAATCAAGCATAGTTACTGGATTTCATATGTTATCCAACGTAAAATAAGGATGATTTTTTCAAATTTCTTTTGAGGTTATCCAGATCTTGTTGTCCTTTTAAAATATCTATCTTATTGCTTTCTTTTTTTAGTTCCATTTTTAATTTTTGATTGACTTAAAGAATAATCATTTTGTTTTAGTCCACTGTAGTCGGCCTAGATTCTACTATAGTGTTAATTTTAAATTATTTCTAATAATTCGGACGACTAAATCTATATGGTAATCCTTTTTATTTCAATCATAAAATGGATTTAAAAATACAGCTTCCTTGACAAGATTCTCATGAGAACTACCAATCTCAATCTAATTTTTACATTTGGATAGATAAAAGTAAAAAATATATACATTTTTTAATCTTTCAAATCTGATTGAAACTCTCTATAATGTTATGCTTGGTTTTGTTTGGGTGTTTCATGCTCGTTGAATGTGAGTCGATAAACCACAACTACATTCTTTAGTCTCTATCTGACGTGAGATATTTATTATGCAATTGTGTTTTTCTAAGAAGAATAAGTCTTATAGAGTCATATGATCAATCTTTTGGTAAGGGTTTAAATTATATTGTCCAAATTAAGTTATTAAATATTTTCATATATGCCTCTTTTATCAAAAAAATCAAGTTAAGAGAATCATATAATTCAAACATCTATATTTTATATATTTCAAAATCATAAATTTGATTTCTTTTTTACATTCACCATCAATCATTACGTATTTATTTTTTAATTTGAAAATTAATTTTTAAGGGAATATTAGTTTTATTTTAAGATTTTATATTTGATTTTTCATAAACTATATTTAATTAAGAATTTTTCTACTGAAGAAATATATATATATATATATGTACAAAAACATGTTAAAATTTATGACTTTTCAACAAAAAATTAGTCTATCTATGTAATTATATAATTTGTGTATATATGCAAGAGATTATTATTTATTTAATTATATTTGATTTCATGTAGAGATTGTCATTTCAAGGGATTGCATATTTAAGTTTATCAAATTCTACTTAAATAAGTTTCTTCATTTTTAAACCTTCATAAAAAATATTGTTATTTTAGTTATTTATTTATTTATGTGGTTAATTATTTATAAAATATTCATTTGACTCTTAAAATTTAGTTACAGTGGATAATTTTATGTATCAAATATTTTCAAGATCATTAGTTTAATATATGTGTGTGTGTATGTGTGTGTGATTATTAAGAAATAACATGTTCTTTAAATTAAAATTAAAATTTATAGTGTATAAATATATAAAATATGTTTACTGACATGTCATATATATATTTATATATATATTATTTAATTATTGGTCAGTTTCAAAAAAAACATGCATACCATGTTATCCTGTAATATTAAATTTAACGATATTGCGTCTGCATATAATCATGGCCATGATGCAAAATGACATACCTAGTATTCATATTCATATTCTCATATTAAATTTTAAGGTTTAATTTTGAGATGAATAAGGACATAATTGTACTGATTTAATTAAGATGTTTATTTATATATTTTGTATGAATAAGCTTTGTATTGATTTTACATTTATTGGAACAACCCTAAAAATGGATTTTTATAGAAGATGTTTTTATGTGCACTGTTGAAATTTGATCTTTCATGTGAATATAAAATTTGCATGTTTGAGGAGATTTGGATGTGCAAGTCTAATAAGTGAGTATCCATGAAATTTTATATATACATATTTATAAATAAATATAAGTTCATGGATGATTAATGATTATATATATATATAATTCAATTCCTTTATGTTCTTATGAAGAATGTAATTTTTAACTGTATCAAGATATGTTCTAACTCATGTTAAATATCAATATTTTTATTTACCAACATTTTTCATAAATATGAATCTATTTTTCGAACTAGATTATTGTAAATACTATGTAATATATATATATATATATGTTTATATATGGAAAACTTTAAGTTTTTTTATTTTTAAACATTAATATCATGGTAGATATATATATATATATGTATATATATATATATATATATTCTAAATATATAATGCTTATTGATATGTTATAATACTTATCTTCATATTTTAAAAAAATCTCATAACAAGTTTTCGTGTTATTTTAGAATTAATGATGTCATCAACCCATCTTTCATTCATAAAAACTCGTGGTTATAAATAAATTTTCTGAGATTATCAAAGACCTGGATTTCATCAGTAATTGAAATGTATTATTTATAAAATTATTTGAGAAACATATTTATTTATTTTAAAATATTATTTTTATAATACATAACTATATATTCATTTTTGAATAAATGTGCATTTATTTCATTATTATTTTATTAATGGGTTACAAAAAAATAAAATTATTTCATGTATGTTAATAATAATTTTATGATATTATATGAATTAAAAATTAAACATTTCGAAGTGGTATGGGACACTTTGGATGGTTTAAAGAATATATACCTCAATAACATATCAATTAATTTATTTTCACTTCTGATTAATATTCAAATAAATCAAAGTGGTAAGGGACAATTTGTTTTAAATAGATGTTTTTATTAGACATATGAGAAATTAATTGGACGTATAATGTTATGGGTGAGGCCCGCTATAGTGTCTTGGGGTATCAAAATGTATCAAGAGATTAACTAGGATATTGGAATGTGGCATTGATAAAATGATTATGTTGTATGGTGTTATGAATTCACAAATGAATTGGACTTATTAAGTGATGGTTGAGGCCCACTATAGTTTTTCAGTGCACCAGTAGGTCTCATTAGATTAACTATGTATCAGAATGAGGCCTTGATATTATGGTTATGTATTGTCTTAGCATGATTCTGTGACAGAATGTTTAGGATGTCTCACATTATGCATTCATTCAATATGAATCTTGTAAGTGAATGTCTATTTGATTATTTGACTATTAGAATATACATGGTTAATGAATATTCTTTTATGAACCCGTATTGATCAAATATACATTTTCATGTGCACATGGAATAATGTAACATATATATTTATATGAATTACTAAGAAGGGTTAATCATTTGTTTCCAGTCTATAATAAAGGTTAAGAACTTATCTATGAAATCATGGAGTTAATATATGTGCATTAATTTTTTTAACTTCGAAAATCCAAAAAATTAACATTTCATGTAAAAAAACTTATCCACACACTTAGAATGCCAAAAATAATTATGTACAGTCATTATCTAACTTATAGGTGTCATTTCATGAAATTCTATTCAAGTGCATTCATATTTTATAACTTATTTTATCTATAACTCTAAAATAAGATTAACATTATTGATCATGACTTTATCCAAAATGTTTTTTCAGAATCTATCAATAAAATGATGATGACATGTTATGATAAATGTTAATATCATGATTTTAGGCATGTATATTAAAGAAAATCCTTTAAAAGGTGGTAATTTTCTAATATATTTGTTTTGAAACACCTTATTGAGAATTTCCAATGCTCACGCCTTGTTTAAAATTATTTTTCATGGGTAAAATTGATATCCAATGTTGGTCTCCACCGATTTTATGCCTATGAAGAGAAGCATAGATTTTGTTTGTTTAATTTTATTGCAACTCTGATAAATTTTAAATGTGCATCTATCTCTCCAGAACCTAGATCAGTAAAAGTTCATCTGCTATGTAATGTTTAAGGCTGGGTCCTTAAAATTGGAATTAGTGGAATCGTCCAGAAAACTTTTGATATTAGACGTTTTAGTCTAAGCGGTAGTGTTTAGAAGTTTAGCAGTCCTTGTTATCATAATTCCAAATATGGAAATTTAGAATTGTTATTATTCCATAAAACAAATTGTGAGAGAACAATTCTTTTTAAAGTAGGGATAATGTAACACCATGAGTTTCAGTAAAAAATTTATTAAAGAATTATAATAAAATCATGTGGATTATTATAAAAAAAATGAAATATTCTTACGTTAATTTATAATATTTTGTAAATGAATTTAATTTTTAAATACATGATGAAAAATAAATTAATGAGAAATATATGAAATGTAGTATCGTGAAATGATATTTCCAAAAATATTTATTTAATAAACAAAATTAAATAAAATAACTATTATTATAAAATCTTTTTAACACAATTATAATTTTACATTACAAATTTTTCAATATTGAAAATATACACACCATATAAAATTATTATAAAATATTAATTTCAAATATTTTAAGTAATATTATTTTGAAAAAATGAATTATAAATAATGAAATTTTTATGACAATAAATATTTAATTTTGAATATGAATAATTATTTAATTTCTTTTGGGTTTTATAGATTTTTATTTTTTAATGTATCATATATAGGTATATACATGTATATATATATAAATAATAATTCTTGGTTTTAAATTATAAATTTTGATAAGATTAATTTTTATAATGTTATTAAAATTATTATTTTTGTTTATTAAAATAATGATTATAAGGTATAACTATTTAAATATTAAAGAAATACTTATAATGTAATTGCATATATTATAATCTTTAATCAAATAAATAATAATAATCGTATAATAATAATAAAAAGGAGATATAATCATTTATAGGGTTTAACGGGTTTGTCGATTTGTTGATGCCAAGAAGCAGGGTCCAGGTCATGTAGCATGGTGTTCTCAAGGGAGTTGGGAGATCGAGTAGTAGTGACAAAATCGAGTCATGCAAGGTACTACTAGAGGTTCAATTCAAGATGAAGACAATGTCTAAGGGTGGATGATGTCCTTGCGCCATGCTCAGATGAGGATTCTTATCATAGATCTTGCGTCAGTCTCTACTGAGCAAGGACCTATTGCATCTGAAGGAGGATCCAAGTGGTGTCGACAAGTTTCAGGTGTGATTAGGGTTCTAGTTCTGGTTAGTGTCTTTGAACTATACCAAGGGTTCAAATAAAAACAAGGTGTTCGATTTTAGATATTCTCTAACATAAAATTGGTAGAAGTTCATTAGTTTTATTTTGAGGTTATCTGAATGTCTTTGTCTAATTTTAATCGATATCCACTTGTTTTCATTTTTTGGTTCTCCATTGAAATTCTATTTGACATCCATTATAATAATTTGGTTTTAGTATATATATTTTTTGACTTAGATTCTAATATAGTGTTAATTTTATCATTTTTCTACCAATTCTCTTGGTTGTTTCTTTGTAGTATTCATTATGATATCAAATAACAACTGGATATTAAACTATATCTTGTTCATAAAGTATCTCATGGAAACTGAAAATATCAATCTTTTTTTACATTTGGAAGGATAAAAATAATAAATTAAAATTCTTTATGCTATCAACGGTGAATGAAACTTCTTTATAGGTTATTATTGGTTGTGTTTGGGGTGGACATATTACTCATTGAATGTGTGTAGAGAATCTACAGATTCTTTACTCACTCTCTATCCAGCGTGAGATATAGATTATAAAATTGTGTTTTTCATAGAATAAAATGTCTTATAGAGTCATCTACTCGAGTTTATGGTAATGGTTAAAATTATATTTCCCAAATTATGTTATGATAATTTTTCCTATCTGTCTCTTTTATCAGAAAAAATTATTGTAATAGAATTGTATAATTCAAACAACTATTTGTTTTTTAGTTCAAATTCATACATTTGATTGTTTATAATAATATTCATTTATCGTATGGGATTTATTATTTGATTTCGAAATTAATTTGTAATACTATATCGGTTTTATATTCAGAATTAATATTAGATTTATCAAAAATTTATTTAATTAAGGAATATTTTGCTGAAGGAAAATATATATGTGTGCGTGTGTGCCCAAACCATGTTCAAATTTGTGATTTATCTATATAAAATCAGTCTATTTATGTATTTATATAATTTATGCATATATGTAAGAGTTTATTATTAATTTTATTACACTTTATTTTAAGTTGATGATTTTCACAAGGAATTGCATATTAATGTCTATCAATGATATGTGTAATGAAGTGGGTGCATTTTAATCAATGTTTATAAAAAATTATTTCTATTCAATTTTATTTATTTATTTATGAGATTCATTATTACCATAATATTTGTTTTAATATTAAAATTTAATTGTAAGGGATAATTTTTTGTTTTAAATAATTGTTTGATCATTAATTTAATATATATATATACACATATATATCTTTGTGTATGTGTGATTATTATGAAATAAAATGTTCTTTAAATCGGAATTTAAATTCATAGTATATATATATGTAATATGTTTGATGAAATGTTATATATATATATATTATATATAATTATTGACATGTTTCAAAAAAATGTGCTTAACTTATCATCATGTTATTTTAAAATTTAGGATGGAGTGTCTTCATATAATCATATCCATGATGCACAATGACATAACTCAAATTCATAATCATGTTTTGAAATTAAAATTTATGGTTTACATAGGATATGAATAATCACATAATTGTAATGATTTAATTAATATGATTAATTATAATGTTTTTATGAATAAGCATTGTATTCATTTTAAATTTGTCAAAACATCCCTCAAAATGGATTTTTATTGATGATGTGTTTAGGTTCATAGTTGATAATTGATCTTTCAAGTAATTATACAATGTGCATGTATAAAGTTATTTGGTTGTGGAAGTCCAATTAGTGAGTTTCCATGAAATTTTACACTTACACATTTATAGATAAATATATGTGGATGGGCGATTAATGGTTATATATATATACACGATGTCATTTATGTTATTATTAAATTTTTTATTTTTAAGGGTATCAAGATATGTTCTATGTCTTATTAAATATGTAAATTATTATTTTTCATTGTTTTCATTAAATATGAATTTATTTCTCAAACTCGAGTATCATAAATACCATATCTTATAAATGTGTGTGTGTGTATATATATATATATATTTATGCATGGGAAACATTAATTTCACTTATTTTAAAATATTAAACTCATGGTAGATAAATATATTTATATATATATAAAGGATATAATGTTTAATTAAAATTTATAATACTTATCTTCAGATTTGAAATAAAGTGTATAACATTTTATCGTGTTATAATAAACTTATTAGTGTCATCGACTTATATTTCATTCATAATAAACTCATGGTTTCAAATGCTTTTCCTTAGATTATCAAAGACATGGATTTCTTCATGAATTGACATGATATATTTATAATTTTATCTGTGGACCGTATTTATTTATTGTAACAGATTATTTTGATAAGGCAAAAATATATATAATTTTTTTTTATTAAAAGTGAATTTATTTCATTACTCATTTTACTGATGGATTACAAATAAAAACAATTTTTTAATTTATGGGACTAATATTTATATGATATTATATGGATTAAAAATTAAACTTTTCAAAGTGTTATGGGACACTTTGTATTGTTTAAATATTATATACCTAAATAATTATTAATTATTTTATTTCTACCTATGATTTAGATTTAAATAAATTAAAGTGGTATGAGATAATTTGATTTAAATACATATTTTTCTTAGACACATTAAGAATGCATTGGACATATTATGTGATGGATGAGGCCCACTATAACCTTTTGGTGCATTGGCATGAATGAAAAGACAAAAAAAGCATCCAGGCATGAGGCCCTGAAAAAATGATTATGTTGGTAGACATTATGCATTCACGGAATCATTGAACTTATTATGTGATGGGAGAGGCCCACTATAGCCTCTCGATTAATCGGTAGGCCTCATGAGACAATCAATGTCTTGGCAGGAGGCCATGAAAAAATCGTTATGTATGGTATTAGCAGGAGGCCTTGAATGAATGTTTATGATGTACCACATTATGCATTCCGTCATTATGAATTGAGTAAGTGAAATCCAATGTGATTATTCGACGAGCAGAATATCCCTGGTTAATGAAAATTATCTTATGAAACCCTATTAATTAGTTATAAATTTTCAAGTGAACATGGAATAATTTTTTATACTTATTTATATAATTTATTAAGAAGGGTTAATTGTTTTTTCCAATCCATAAACAAAGGTTATGGAATTTTTTATCATATGACATTTTTCATATATGTTTTTTGATGCCGTTATCTATGAAAATACAAACAAGTACCTCTTCATGTTCAAAAATGTATCCAAACACCTTTCATGTCATACATAATTATGTATTGTCACTATTGAACTTATAGGTAGAATTTCATGAAATTTTGTTCATGTGCGTGCATATTTTATAATTTATATTATTTTTAAATCTTAAATAAATTTAGCATTTTTGACCATGAGTTTATCCAAAAAGATGTTTCAGGATCTCTCATGAAAATACATATGACATGTTATTCGAAATGTTATTTTCATGATATAAATCATGTAGTTTAAAGAAACATAATAATAAATGGGTTATTTCATAATGGTTTTCATTTGAAACCCCTTCCTGGGAATTTCCAATGTTCACCCCTTGTTTGAAATTAATATTCACAGGTCACATTGAAGTCCAAAGCTCGATACCATCATTTTTATGTGAGTGGAAGTGAAGTTTTTCTTTTTTTTTTTGCTTAATTTTATTTCAAATATGATTAATAGTAAGATTGTATATATCTCTCCAGAATCTAGAACATTAAAAGGAAATATTTTATGTAATTTATAAGGATGGGTCCTTATATTATAAATCCAATGAAATCATTTTTCTTTCAAAAAATCATTTCCTGAAACTATTTGAAAAATGTGTCAAATTCCATAATATATACTCAATATAATGCTTTGTTAAGACCTGTATATGATAAAATACTATATGAGTTATTTAATGGATGTTATAACATATAAACTATTTTGAGTGTTTTGGATTAAATTTTAAATTTAGGACAAGGACTGAAATTAAAGAAAATATTATGATTTTACAGGTAATTGAGTCATTATGGGATAATAACCATGATAAATCCTAAAAATGATTTAGTAAGTGGACCAATAAGATATTAAAACATGTGATATTAATTTTAATCAAAATAAATCTAGAAACATTTCTAGATATTCATAATTAGTGGAAATTTGTGAAGAAAAATATAATATTGATACAAATTTGTCCGGTTTACATGACCAAATACATGAGAAGTATTAAAATATTTAATTATATGATAATGTATGTGATAATGCAATTTAACCATTGACTCAAGTATGGACAAAAAAATTTAACATTGATGAATGTATTATTATTGGATACAAAATAAATAAAAAACTAAATCCATGGATAAAGTGTACCAATCACACTACTTTAATATCCCATATGGCGCTAATACCATTTGAAAGAGAACAAAATGATCAATCAATGATTAAATAGATGTATAAAGAGATAATTCAAATATATAAATATCAAATATTAGACCCTTTGAAATTTCTAAAGCATCATAACAATATTATAATTAGTATCACTAAAAAACTAATCTTATGAGTATGATAATGAGATTAAAAACACAAATATCATAGTTTTTAAAAGATGTCACAAATTTAATGAATGGATGTGAAATAAATTTATATAAAATTGAAAATTAAGTTCTTATTATTTATTTTTTAGAGTTTTTAAATAATTATTTATAAAAACACCAAACCTTTAAATGATATTATCCAACGAACATATTTATTGATAAAGGGAATTTATAAATTTAGTTCAGTAAAAAATCCTAATAAAACGATTAAAAGATTTTTGTAAGATTACTCTTCCAATGAGATGGAAACCATTTTTCTATTTATAGAAGTACCCTAGCCCTTAAGTAGAGATTTTTTAATTGGGGTTATATAATTTATCTGTCTATGTTTTTCTTGATCCAAAGGACTCTATCTTCATATTACTGAACATGGAATTGAATCATGAAATAAAACATTATTATAGTACACCAAATATTAAACATCCACTATAATTAATATTTATTAATTAAATAATATAGTGTATAACAAGTATATTTATCTATCAAATAGACCATGGTAGATAATATTTATTTTTATGTAAAAAATAAAATCCATACCATCACTTATAAAATCATCATACTATACCCTTACTACATTCTATTAGATGTGAACTAAATCACATAATAAACTAAGTCTCTAGTTTAGGTACAAAATTGTAGAATTAATCCATAATGAAACAATATATCAAACTTCTTGGTTTTAGTTAAACAAAACTAGACCTGAATAATTAACTATCATCCCCCATAGAAGCTACCCATGGAATTATACAACTTTATATAAAAACAATAATCCTAAAAACCCAATGAAAATATTTCTCTCATTCTATAACTCCCTATACAACAACATCAACTCTTATCCTTGAAAATATTGGTTAGTAATAGAGAAGCTCAATGTGGTAGGGTATTTTAAACATAGGAAGTGATGATTGAAATAAGCTCTATATAAACCATGCATGGTGTCATTCTCAGTATATTGAAATTTATGTAGAGAAAATTAGATGTCCAATGGAAATAAAATCAATCAAACCATGGATACTATTTATAAAATAACCTATTTTCCATATTCTATTGACAAAAAACACCAAGTGTTCTATTATAGCCCACCCTTCGACCTACCATAATCAGAAAACCACAATAAATGTAATACTACCCATATATTACCTCTAATATCTTGAAAATTTAACTCAACGTGATTAGTTAATCATTCATAGAAGCATATTAATGGTGGATTTTGGGTAAAAAACCAAGCCTACCATTATTTTCTACGAGGAGAAGAGATTTACAAAAACAATTAGATGGTAAAATAATATCAAAAAATGGTTTTGGGATTGAACCCTGTAAGAGATTATGTGTTATTACTAGATGGCATATCCTAGAGGAAAATGATCTTTAGCACTATTATCAGTGTGGTGGATTATCCCATGTGTGATGTGGGTGGTAGAACCAAAAAATAGTTTGAGAATGATAATGATAGGTTGGGGTGATGTATTTGAATCTATGGTGATGCCTTGTGTCAAATTTCATCCTTATAATAATGGAATGGTGGTGTGTCATGAAAAATAAATAAATGATAAAACATGTAAATGATTAATTTTTTCAGGTGGTTCTCATTCATGGGGAGGCATAGTTATGCTCTAGTTTTTTTAAAGAACAGATTGTTTGGTGAAAACCCAATACCAAATCATTATATATAGGGATTAGTAGATATTACATATTTTTGGATGTTCATATCCACTGATAAGTAATTGGTTTTATGATTTAACCTCAAAAGGGAATAAATGTTTGGCCTATAAGGTATATTCTATATGAAAAGGATCAGAATATAGATGAGTTATTCCTGAAGAAACATCAAGTGGAAAATATCACGTGATTTTCAGTATATTGATGAACCAGATTCCGGAAGATAATCAAATATGAAAAATTATACCCTTATCCCAATCCCAGTGCTAGTATATAGATGGATTATTTGTGGTCTATAAGCTATATTTTGGTAAATCATCTTATTCATCAAAATAATTCCAAAAATATAAGCTCACATATTATATTTGATATATATACTAACATCCAAAGAATATCATACCATCTATGTAATATTACTTGCATAAACATTTTAAAATATAATAAATATTTTAATATACATAACCACAACATGAATTCCCCATTATTTGGACAACTTAACAAAAAAATTAGAATCATGGAAAAATTATAATTTAAAAATAAAGGGTCAAAATAAATATCAGAACAAACACACCCTATGAGAGTTATAGTTTTACCAATTTCATTTCAATTAGTTTTTAATACATGTATAATTTATTTTTACACCACATTCATTAATGGATTTATTAAAGAGATAAAAACATTGGGAAACCTGTTATATTTTATCCCAAATATTAAATATTATTTATTTTCAAATAAATCCATTTTACATTGATTGGGTTCCATAAAATAAAATATTCAACTACGTATCAAATGACCAAAATAAAAAATAATAACCATATTAGATAAAATCAAAATTAAAATACAATATTTTTTTAGAAAATATTTATTTTAGATCATCGATCTACCACGATCTATATATAAAGCTCGTACCTTGAGGCTTTCACCCTCAATCACATACTAATACACCATAACCATTTTACCAACCAATGATGATTTTATTATAAAGTCTTCGAAACATTTATCGAAGAACCACTCAACCACCTAAACATCAACCAAAAACCACAACAACTAACACAATATACAATGAAATTAAAAATTATTGGGTTATCACCCTGAAATGGATGAACAAATAAAATACTACTATAAAATAAATCTTTAGCAAAAAATAATGAATTACATTCCCCAAGTAACAATATATAAAATGTAAAAAATAAATAGAGCAACACATCTGAATCCATCACAAAAAAGAACCTAATCGCTACAAAAAAATGAAACATTACGCCTCATGTAGATATACACAAAATAAAATAAGACAACATGAACATAAAAATCATGAATTTATAATGGTAAATAATGGAATCATTGAATCTTCTAGTCACTTCCATGTCTATGTATTTTCTAGTTCCATTAATTTCTAGAAGGAATGAAACATTTACATGATGGGACCATCATAGAACCCACTAAAAAGGGAATATACCAGAATCATCCATTTAGAAAATACCACTAAACCATGAATTAAGTGGGTAAAATTACTCTAATATATGATAAAACATAGATTCATAACCCAAAGGGATTATATGAAAAAAAAAACTTTTAGGAATGGGAAACGAAAGAGCCAATGAGGGAGGAAGAAATCTATGAAAAAAAACACTTTCAAAAAGTTGTAAATAAATGAAATATATATGGGGAGAAATGAAACACTCAATATAAACATGATGTATAATGTAGAGAACTGCCAAATAATGGTGTGACTGTATCCTTACTAGTTCATCGTTGGAACCTCCGAATAATAATTTTTATATGATATTCTCATGTGCATGATTTCAACTTCTCAAAAATTAATTAATGGTAATAATATTAATAAATACATGTACCTAAATCTTAGTGTGTTTATTTTAAATCCTATATAATTAATCATGAATCCAATAAAAGTTTATTTGTTAGATACTCTGTGCAAAATAATCAAAATAAGAGTAGTTTTTTAAACTCATTTATGTGTTTTTATGTCATTTAGTGTAGAAATTATTGAATGTGTAGGATAGTTTTCTGTATTTATGTTATCATAGTTTTAGTTATCTATTATAAGTGTCATAATATATTTTTTAGGTATTTAATTAAATCATAAATTAGATAACAAATTTAATATTTGTAATATATCATAATGATATAAAAATAAATCAGGATTTACATCATTTAAACAAAATTTAAACATCAATTTCACTTACTAATAATATCATGAATACAGTTTTTAAAACTTATATGAATCATAATTTATTTCAAAGAATGATTGAAATCCTTTTGGACCTGATTGTAAGTAGATTAGAAATTATTTGTTATATATTTTGGCTATGATATTTTAAAGAAATTATAAAGAATAAAATATTACTTATTTGAAAATAATATTGCAGTTTGGAAATGGTTCCCTTGATTATTGCATGATTATATATTAATTAGGATTAAAAAGTTTTTCATATAATAAGATATATACTAGGATATATATATTTTGGATAGAAAATCAACAAGAGAAGGAGTATTCATCTTTATGTACTAGAGTATTCCTTAGATTAGTATTAATCAAGTCATTTATTGTCTTATCATACTACATGTTGATGAAATATTGGTGACAATGTACTATACTTACATAATGGGGAGGAGTCAATATACGTAGGAATATTGAAAATAGGTGAAGAACTAATAATCTTACTAGTGCATATTTTCTAATCATTATTTTTATTCATAATTTTACTTAACACAATCCAAAAGATTTATTTTATTAATTTAGGGTAGTATTTATATTGAGGAACTATTTATAAATGTTTATAAATAAAAATATTATTATAGATAAAATTTCATAGTAATGAATTTGATAATGGAAAACTGTTTTTATCAAAATGGAACCAATAGTGATGGATTATACTATGAAAAAAATCTAAACATTACACAATGAATCATGGATATAAATAGATTTAGAATGGATTCATTAATGAATATATTATGGTTAAATTAATTAAATTAAATTAAAATCTAATTGGTTGATAGGCATTGATTTTCGCACATAGCAAGAGAAACCTCATTTCATCATGAAAAAGAGATGTGAAGATCGATTCAAAATGAATTATTTTTGGGGGATTAAATTTTATTTAAGGATATTTTGTGATATAATACTAAATATATAAATATTATAGTGAACAAATATCATTACACCATAAATATTGAATATAAGGAATTCAAATAGTAGATTAGGATAAGAAGAAAGAAAATATTTTTAGTGATATATATTATATAATAATGAATAATTTCATACTATGATTCGTCCCACATGAATATGTATTTATTATTTTCATCATTGAAAAAAGGTTGAGGTAAGTTATTATAATAGAACAGTTGTTATTTAATATGAATGATTCATCTTCAATAGGGATGCATTTTTTGTTTAATGTTAATTTTTTTAGTGTTTATTTCATTTATTTGATGTTATGTGATTGAAATATTAAATATAACTAGAACAGTTGTTATTTAATATGAATGATTCATCTTCAATAGGGATGCATTTTTTGTTTAATGTTAATTTTTTTAGTGTTTATTTCATTTATTTGATGTTATGTGATTGAAATATTGAATATAACTAGAAAATAATATGCGATTTAATATGATATTTGTTATGAGATATCCTTAATACATCATTCGTAACTGCAATTGGGACATAATGCATTCTAGTGTAAGTAGGTTAATTTGGTCATAAATAATTGCAAGAGTTCAGATATTATTAATTGATACTAATATAATCTGAATTTATAAATTAGGAATATGAAAACTAATCAGTCTAATTTTTTTTTTCAAAGTTAATGATGTTATAAAATTTATAATATACATCCTTTAAAATTATTTTTATATATTTTAGTTCTAAATGAAGATCTAATTTTTTTCATGATTTCTTTTATGGAAATATTAAATTTTGGAAATTGATGACTCAAAATTTGGAATTTCAATTATTTGGCGTCTATAAGAGCCTTCTATACCAAGTGGTTCGACCTCTGAATTATATACTTCACTACAATTTTGTCATTTCTAAGAAGGTTTATGATAATATAATTTTAATCATTGACCTATATCTTTATAAAGTGATGATTTGTAGGGAATAGTCATGTTTTTAGAACCGTTATTTGGTAATTACCAAAAACACTTCATAATACTATCATGATTAGTATATTATTAGTGGATTAATCAATTCTTCCCCCCTAATTTTTGTTTTTGTTTTTATTATTTTTTAATTATCATGACTGTTTTTTTGGTTATGGCATAGAAGTTTGATTTTAATGACTCACAAAAAAATTAGTGAGTGTGAACACCACTACACAAATTTATTTAAAATATATGATTGATAATTATTTTCTTTAAATTCATCGATCATCAATGACATAAATATTTATCCCAAAAAAAGTGGCCAATAACATTGAATTTTTTCTATGAGTTCCTTAGTATGTATCATGTAATTAATATCATGGGAATGTTAATTACATAAGTCAATGGGACTTATATTTGTATTGTAAGGACAATAATCCATCAATTTTTTACTAAATTTATGTGTACCATATCTAATTAAAAATATTCCATAATGTTATGGAATATAATGTGACGATCCTCATGGAATCCTATCGAATTTTTTAGATATTTAATATAAATTAATAAATAATGGAGTGTCAGACGATGTGAACAAGATTGAGAGGATTCCCATTTTCTCTAAATGGTTGAAGAAACAAATTTATAAAAAAAATTCAGTCCAGTTCAGCAACTAATTTTTATGAATGAATATGTAAATTCCGAAAAAACTACATCTTAAATAAATAGTGAATATAAAGAATGAAGAATATATCATTTGATAACATGGATATAAATCAAAATTTAAGGAAACAAAATATATAAAGTATATTTTTATGAAGTTGACACATCATGAAGTAACCCTCTATATATAGTAGTGAATATTTTAATTTGTTTTAAATCCTAACTCTTATTTCATGGTATATACAATAGTAGGAGAAGATTATAGAAAAATATTTTACCCATTCCATGAGATATTTTTGATATACATTAAAGAAACATATCTATATTAAAGGGATTTAGTGGACCTCCTCTAATAAGTATTGAAAATGTTGAAGAACCCACTAATCATGGAGATTACAGGAGAAAAATTTCAAAAAAATTCATAAAAACTATTAATTTGAAAAATTAAAAAAGACCAAAAAATTCTAAAAACACATTTATATGATATGCATAATGGTCTAAACCATTTTTAAGATTAGAAATCCAATTAAGGTTAACGAAAAATGAAATGTATAATTATGTTGTACAATTGAGCATAGTCATATTTTTCAAATCCAATTTTGAAAATAATATTGGATTTTGAATCAAGTATATGGTTGGAAAAAATAAGGATGTGGCTAAAAACACAACGTATTCCCAGTAATTTGTGGGTATTACTGAAGAAAATCATGCACCATGAACATTTGGATAATATTCAAGATCTAAGATAAAAAAATCACCCAAATAATGAAATAATTACCCCCATAGTTTCAATAATACACCATAGAGGCATAATTTTTTATTGATGTATTGGTGATTGAAAACTTATAAGTAAATAATTAGTGCATATATATAATCAATTGAAAGATTTATACGTAGTGTAATTTTTTAATAAATAATCAATCCTCTATTAGGACATCTTGAATATCCTGATAAAAACATCCCAAAGTATTTTTCAGAGGCCACCAAATAGGTTACCGAGTAACAGTTTTTTTCTCAGGGGGGACTGAAGGATATAATGTTAATGAGCGGATTGAGGTTCAATGATGTATACACTAACACAAAGAATCTTGTTAGAAAGGATACAGATGTAGGTAAAGGAAGAAAATAAGAAAAAAATATATAAAATGAGGCCAAAGTGGAAATAACATGGATTATAAGGGACACATAGAAGCCACCTAATATAAAACCCTATTATATACCCCTTTATTTTTTTGGATAGGATGCTTAGAAAAGTTTAATTATTTCCAAAAAAAGTTCATATAAATTATAATATAGATTTATATTCAAATACTTCTAATTGAGTAAATTTCAAAAATAATGATTTTCATACAATTACTAAATGAAATTTTATTCATAAAATTTAAATACGAGGAGTTATGAGTTATTTATTTAGGAAAAAAATACCTAGGTATATTTTAGGGAAATATCCCACCCGAACTACTTGATCTACATTGTTTAAATATTAAATGTATCATTGGATCATGAAAATTTGCATGAGAGTTTTCTGATTTTGAATAATGATACAATCTCATTCAATCAAAGAAACTAACCATGTTATGATACTAGATCTACATCCCATTATATTTCCCCTTCAAATAGTATATTAATCCATCATGTTTCCAATAGAATACATAATAGTAAAGGATGAAGAATTTATTCTTCCCATTAATTTTATGATCATGAATATGTATTAATACAGAGAGGATTCAATTATCCATACTTGATCTTTCAAATCTACAAGGAAATAATTTATGGTTCATGGATATAAAACCAAAAAAATCTATTAAATAATAACCTGCCAGGAAATCATTTTTTTCCATTATCAGATAGCCGGTTTGTAAGGGTTTCTGGGACCCATAGATACAATCATAAATTTCAAAATTCAAAAATCACCCAAACAGAAGGAAACTGCATAGCATCTTGATCTGCGAACCCACAGCCGACCTCAAAACTCGGGATCGCCTGCCGCAGCATCATCAACCTCGAGATACACCCCTGAGGCGACTGACAAACCCACTTTCACCAGAACAACGGCGAGGTTCACTGACTCCCGTCGTCGTCATCACCAGCGACCGTCATCGTCTACCAGCGACCGTCGCGTCTTCCCCGGCAAGCTTCACCGAAATTTCACCTGGACGTCACCGGAAACTTGCCGCCACAGCCAGATGCTGGTGAATACACTCAACGGAAACCACCGCTCCCATCCCTTCACCAGCGCACCAACACCCCTTCACCGACATCAACAAGGTAGAAACCCTTGTCACCAATTTCAATGAGGCAGAAACCCTCGGCGCATCGCAAAAAACATAAGCACATTTCCATGAAAATCTGGTGAAAGAAACCACAAACTCACAGATTACATCCCACAAATCAACCAACAACATCTAAACATCGGAACTGTCAACGATGAAAAGAAAAACATCCATAGAGCTGATGATCCCGCCGCCACTAGACAAACCAACTTCAACAGAGACAACAAAACCCCCCCATCGAACTCACCTTAGAGGGGACAGAGCCCAAACCGCCGACGCAATAGCGCGACCCTCAAATGCGAGTAAAAACACCATCGGTCATTAGAAAACTGCCGAGATCTGATCCAGGAGCGCTCTGTAGAGTGTGTCGTCAATAAAACCGGTGTTACACCCACAAACTAGAACCAGCAACCACCGAAGCCCAAGAGCATCTTCACCGCCGGAGAGAAAACCATGCAGTGCCACGCAGTGTATGTCCACCACCAACCCACCGATCGTGAGAAGGATTCGTCACGCCTTCCGTAGCGGAGGAGCTGGCCACGGCGAGAGGGAGGAAACCCTAGGTCGAGAGCCCCTAACAGGCACGTCGTATGTTTTTTTACTGATGTTTTTTTCTAAATAATAACCATTATCAAGAAATTTGGATATTTGGAGAAAAAATTTTAGGAGAAACGATCTATAATAGTGTTTATTAATGAAGAAGAAAGGTGATAAATGGTCGGTGATAGAAAATAAATTGAACATAAAGAAGAATACACAATAAAAGAACATTACTCAAGAGGTAATTTTATTAGAATTGGTTACATTGATTATGAATAACGTTAAATTGGAGTTAATGAAAAACTCAATAAAATTGAGAAATTTTTTATTGGATAAACAAGAAAATTTTACTACAATAGTGATTCATTAACTATTAAATTAAAAAATTAGTAGGATAAAGCATCCAGAATGGTGGTTAACCCCAACCATAATGAATATAGAAAATAAAGATCTTATTAATCATTTATATGTTAGAATTATTTACCTACTTTTTTATAAATAATGGGTGATCCTGGTTTAGGTTTTATAGAAAAGGAATGAATGGATATTTTAAAAGAAACTTCTTACATGATATTAAATTCAAAATTGATTTGATAAAGAGTATTTATTGACTATAATAAACAAAAATATTCAATGAATAATATCACTTCTTCCATACATGATATATAAAAGGTGGTAATGTTTAACCAAATATGATTATTACTTTTATCTTAATTGATACTATAAGGCCCAACCTTAAACATTACTTAATCATGAGTTACATCAAGAATAAACAATGAGGATCTTTTTAGGATTAGAGTTTTTGAGAATTACATCATAAAACTTGCATTGCATTCCACATTTAAACAAAGTGGTTACATAAAAGATAGTACTAAATTTTCCCATCAATGGAAACATATTTAAAATAGAACATGGATTCCTTCTTGACAGATCCTTGACACTATCATCACATCATGTACCTTTCCCTTGACCTGTGAAAATCATTTCAAAAACATGGGATGAGCATAAAAAGTTCATTAAGGGATATAAAAGTACAAAATGAAAACATTAGTCCATGAATGAAATCATACTTTACTCATAAAACATAATCACATTAACATATCTCATCAAATCATGAATAAATCATATAAATCATAAGACATAAAGGTAACTTGAGGCATTCATAACATTCGCATGTAGGGAGTAACCCTCATGGTTACGTTTAGAATACCCATCACAGTATATTCCATAAGTCTCTTCGGAGAAACCCTAACGTTTAACTCCTTCACGTTACCCAATGAATTGGAGAGCTATATCGGGCTCACCCGCCCTTAATTAATCACAGAACCACCCGTCTTCATAACAATGCCCCAGAACCATAACATAATCGTATCACATAAAACATGCATAATGGAAACATGAAATTTCCAATTTTCAATCACAAGATATCAATACAACACATTGATATAAAAACATTATGAAAACCATTTTCAATACCAAAATAAAAGAAAAGTAAAACATGGTATTTATTTTTCATTAAATGAAAGTAATGGCTTGTAGAGGAAGCCGAAACTAAAATAATGGTCACGATGGTGGAGAGGTCGTTGTCGCCGCATACGTACGACAAAAAAAACATTCCCTGTTATCGTTTAGTAAAAACGTCATATAAAAGGATTCCTTTTGAATAAACGTAAAGGTCAAAGGGGTTTAAACACCATATAAATGAATGTTGTGTATAAAACAAAATATGTCTCAATGAAAGGAGATTGAGACTATGTCCCTTACCTTAGGGCCGACTTGACTCGATCGTTATTAAAACTCTTGAATAATAAACTTGAGTTAATTTCTACTTAATTAAGAACCTTTTTCATGTTCATTATTCCTTTTATATCACTTATTACCAAGTTATGAACACTATGTAATTATTTATGTTAATAATGGTCGTTTTGTCGATCATTGGTACTTGAGTCAAAAATAAACTCTTTATAATTAAAAGTTGTTCATGGGGTAAAATATCCATTATATCAAGAATTATATTCATGATGTAGATATCGTATAAATCATATATATCCAGTATATACATGAATTTAAAATATTACATACAATTTAGAGGTAAGATATGAAATGCACCGTTCTTGGAGATGGTAAGTCGTATGTATGCAAGAGCGCTACTTTAATTTCTATTTTGCATTTAGTGGAGTGAAATCATAATGATATAAGGGTATATTATAATTCCAGTATAAAATCATATATAATAACATTAACTGCATCTTTTATATATCCGACATATGGAATTAACAATTGAAATCACTTTGAGGATGCGGTAGTCCGCACATCATAAAATGAAGATATCGCGTATACCCATAATGGAAGCCATAAAGGTATGCCATAAATGAAAAATAAAGAATCTTAAAGAGAAAATAAACATATTATATATCATATGTAAATATAGTGAAATCTTAATGTCCAACATGAAAGGTGTTAAAATAATATTGAACAATCATCATTTCATGAGACAGAAATTCACCATCCACAGAAACATTATGTTCTTTAACCATTTGAAGAAGGTGTGTGAAAGTGCAGCTCTAATAATTATCATAACAACATCCTAGTATATTTAAGATACTGTTTTTGTTACAAAAGAAAGGAATAAAAATAATTTATGGGGTTGGAGAAGCAAAATAAAACATAAGAACAAAAGAGAAGACAATACCTTTAAATCGGGTAACTCTTTTTGATTTGAGCTCAAAGGCTACGTTGAAAAGTATTATTCCCAAAGTGAGGCTTATAAGAGTAATAGAGGGATGTGGAGAGACATAATGGATAGTGGTTGGCCGAGAAAAAGGCTTTAGAGGTGTGGGTAAGGTGGTAGAGGTGGGGGCCTTTTATAAGAAGAGAAGAGGGGAACTCTTGGAAAGTTATAAAGGGTTACTTTATTATAAAATGATTTTCGGATTTTAAAGGTTCCAAAATTATATATTTCGAGTATAAGGTGATAAGAGTTCTAAATCCACCCATCCAATAAGTTTTTGACAATTTTAGGTCTTAGAATTTACATTTTCATTTCATATTATTTTAATCGTTAAATAATGAGGTAATCGCTGCATCATCATGGTGCTAGAAGTAATTTAATTTATATAATTTCTAAAAATTATAAAAAAATTATCATGATGTAGGAAATCATTTTATCTTTCTAATGAATATTTATAGTAAAAAATAGGACCTATATAACCCAATGTAAAAATTGTTTTAGTAAAACAACACATGTTTGTGACATTTTCATTTTAACATTAAATAAAAACTTATTAATGTCATTTTCCTACAAAAGTGGCTCCATGGGGTCCCCAAGTTGACCCATGTATTGTTTCTGTCGTCCATGACACATAAAATAAAGGTTGGAAATGTGTCATGGTCATTTCATATTATTGAAACATTATTTTTACCTTAAATTACACTAATTACCTCTAATCGTGATTAAAAACATAAAAGATACTAATCACCAATTTTTTTTAACTAAATTGAACCAAATTTTACTTATTAATGACAATCATGTATGTTGGATTTTTGAAATTCAAAACACAGAGGTGGTAAAATTTCATTTAAACGAAAAATCCGTTTTTAAGTACAAATTAGTGGTTTCACTATTCATTAAAAATTAACGTTTTTCAGAAAACTACCAAAACATCACCCTAAGCTATATTTGATATTTCAAAATCAAAAATGATTTCTATTTTAAAAAATTCAAATCATATAATTTACATTAATTAATTTAATAATTAATTCCTACTGTCAGAACAAATAGCATGTTTTTATGAAATAATATATATCAAAAGATTGAGAATAGTTTAAGTCCAATTTCAATGTGAAATTAATTCTAACGACCAATATTGGATTAAATGGTAAAAATATATTCTTATTTCACTTTAAAACCAATTAATAAGATAATATAATCATATAAATAAAATAGATTAAAAAGAGGTTTTGAATTAAAATACAACATTTTTCACTATTCATTAAAAAATGAACTTTATCAGAAAAATACCAAAAATTTACACAAAGTAAATTTTGATGTCCCGATTCTAAAGAAGAATATTATTTGGTCTAATAGAATGTATAAGAGTGACCAAAACTATATTTAATGAGGGTTCTCCATCAAAAGGTGATAGTTCTACCTTTTAGTGAATATTAGAGTATCTATGGCTAAGATTGAATTCTTTTCGTATTTTAAGCCTTTATCCATTATTGGATAAATTTCAAAACATTTAACAAACATATATATTCATATTTTAGTTATTTCTATTCATTCCCTCTAATACAATGGCTATGTGTTAACTACCATTTAAAATAATATTATTTTATTACTAGTGTGCAACATATGATTTCAAAGAAACTAATTGTTGAGTATCGGGTATGCTATCGAACATAGAAACCCTTTTAAAGTAAAATTAATAATTAATTCATAAATATTAATAAATATGAAAATGTTTTATTCTTTATTTACCTGGGATGTTACACCCTTCCCCCCTTTTGGGAATTTCGTCCTCGCAATTTTATTCACTTTTCAAAATAAGTGGGGGTATTTATCCCCCATAGCATTTTCAGATTCCCATGATGCATCTTCAACCATGTGGTTTTTCCACAAAACCTTTACCTGGTGAATTTCCTAATTTCGCAACACTTACTATCTTCAGTCCAAAATCTGGACTGGTTGTTCTTCATAAGATAGATTCTCTTCCAACTGAACTACCTCTGGGCTCAAAACATGAGATGGATCTAGCATGCACTTCCTTAACATTGAAACATGAAAAACATTCTGTACCCGAGATAAGCTCGGAGGTAAAGACACTCGGTATGCAACTGATCCAACTCTCTCCAGAATTTCATATGGTCCAATGAACCTTGGAATTAGCTTTCCTTTCTTACCAAATCAGTTCACACATTTCCATGGTGAAACTTTGAGAAAAACATGATCACATACCTTAAAAGAGAGATCCTTCATCCTGTCATCCGCATAACTCTTCTTCCCGCTCTGAGCTATTATCATGTGTTTCTGTATCAGCTAAACTTTTTCTGCCAACTCTTTTACCAATTCTGGTCCCATCGACTTCCTTTCACCCAATTCATCCCAGAAAGCTGGAGTTTGGAACCGCTTCCCATCTAATGCCTCAAATGGTGACATCTGTATACTGGTATGAAAACTGTTATTATAAGAAAACTAATCCAAATAAAGATGTTGGTCCCAACTTCCCTGATAATCCATCGAACAAGCACGTAACATATCCTCCAAATTCTGAATCGTTCTTTCTGACTGCCCATCTGATTGAGGATGAAAATCTGTATTAAAATTTAATTCAGTACCCAACGACTTCTAAAGGCCTTTCCCAAAGTTAGAAGTAATCCTGGGATCAAGATTAGATACAATGGAGGGAGGAACTCCATGTAACATGACTATCTCTTTAAGATACAAATGGGAATGTTTTTCCAGGGAAAAATTATATCATATAGAAAGGAAATCATCATATTTAGTCAAGTGATCAACAATAACCCAGATTTCATTATTACCTCGAGGTGTCTTCGGCAATCCCACAACGAAGTCCATGGATATATTCTCTCATTTCCACTCTAGTACAGGTAATGGCTGAAGCATCCCTTTCGGTAACTATCGCTCTACTTTTACCTATTGACAAGTCAAACACTTCATAGTAAAATCAGCAATATCCTGTTTCATTCCGTCCCACCAGTAATACTCCTGAAGATCTCTATACATCTTAGTACTACTTAGATGAACTGAAATCGGAGAACTATGAGCTTCACATAACAACTCTCTCTTCAACTGTGAATCACAAGGCACACACAATCTCTTCCCAAATCTCAAAACACATTCATTATCAATGTTGAATTCAGGAAACTTACCCTTTTGAACCAGCTCTTCCTTTTTCTGCAACTCGTTGTCTTGCTTCTGTGCTTGCTTAATTCTGTCTGATAGAGATGATCTCACTGATAACTAAAACAAAATAGAAGAACTTTCTTGCACCAAAAACTTCTATTCCTAAGTTCATAAAATCCTTAACCAAATGATCATGTTCCAAACACAACATTGTTAATGAAGAATTAGTTTTTCGAATCAAATCATCTGCCACTTTATTTTCTTTTACCAGTACAATCATAATCCTTGATTAATTCTAGCCATCTCTTCTGTCTCATGTTCAATTCTATCTGAGGGAATATATAGTTTAAACATTTGTGATCGGTATATATTTCACACTTTAATCCATACAAATGATGCCTCCAAATTTTTAAAGTGAAAACAACAGCAGCTAATTCCAAATCATGTGTAGGGTAATTTACCTCATGATTTTTCAACTGTAATGAAGCATAAGCAATTACCTGATCATTCTATACTATGACGTAACCATGTCCTTTCAATGAAGCATCACTGTAGATAACAAACTCACCATTCCTGGAAGGTAGTGCCAAAACCGGAGCATTCACCAATCTTCTTTTTAGTTCCTGAAAACAATCATCACATTCTTTTGTCCAGATAAACTTAACACCCTTCCGAGTTAGCTTAGTCATTGGACTAGATAACTATGAAAATTTTCAAAAAAACCTTCGGTAATAGCCTGCCAAACCAAGGATGCTACGAATCTCAGTTACATTTGTGGGCCTTGGCCATTCTTCAACAACCATTGTTTTTGAAGGATCAACAGTTATCCCATCTTTAGAAACAATGTGACCAAGGAAACAAATTTGTTGCAACCAAAACTCACACTTGTTGAATTTCCCATAAAATTTCTTTTCTTATAAGGTTTTAAAAATAAACCTTAAATGTATTTCATTCTCCTCGTTAATTTTATAAAACACCAAAATATAATCAATGAAAACAACCACAAACATATCCACAAACTCATGGAAAATTATATTAATAAGGTCCATGAACACAGAAGGTGCATTGGTTAGCACAAACGACATTACTACAAATTCATAATGGTCATATCTTGTTTGAAACTTGGTCTTCAAAATATCTGCTTCCTTTACCTTCAACTGATGGTACCTCGATCTCAGGTCAATCTTTGAAAAAACTGAGCTCCCTATAGCTGGTCAAAAAAATTATTGATATGAGGCAAAGGCTATTTGTTCTTAACAGTGATATTATTCAAGGATTTATAATCAATGCAATGGCTCATAGATCCATCGTTCTTTTTAACAAATAAAATAGGAAAACCCCATGGTGATGTGCTAGGTCGCATGAAACCTTTCTCTAATAAATCATTCAATTTCTCCTTCAAATCTAAAAGTTCAATTTGAGCCATTTGATAACGGGGTTTTGAAATTGGCTTAGCATCAGGAACTAAGTCAACGGTAAATTCAACTTCCTGATCTGGTATTATTCCAGGAAACTCATCAGGAAAAACATCAGTATACTCATTTACCACTGGCACATCATTAATTTTAACAGTTCTTTTGTTTTCAACAATATGTGTAAGGTAACCTTCATTTCCATGTTTTACAAGTTTCTCGGACTCTTGATATGTTATCAACAGTAAGGGTTCATTCATGTACACAAACAGAAAGTATTTTTCAAAAGAAACTTCTTTAGCTCTACAGTCAATCTTAGCATGGTAAATAGAGAGTCAACCCATTCCCAGGATAACATCAAACTCTACTAGAGGTAAAACATTAATGTTTGGAAGTTGGTTTTTTCCATGGATAAGGACAGGAAGATTCTTAGAAATTCTTTTTGCCTCAACATTTCCCCCAGGTGTTGTTACCACAAGATCAGGAGTCATTTCTTGAGATGGTATTCCCTTTTTACTATAAATGTTTTTAGAGATGAAAGAATGTGTAGACCCTGAATCAAACAACACACCGACATAATGTGAAAAAACAAACAACGTACATGATACAACATCATTTGATGGACCGACATCTACTAAAGTAGTTGCAAAGGATTTCACCACCCCTTTCTGCTTGTAGTCTAACAGCTTCCCATCACTCGAGAACTTTGCCGGACACTCGTTTTCATAGTGACCCATCTCATTGCACATAAAACATTTCACTAACTGTAAATCAATTTTGGTCTTAACCTCACCCTGATCTTTTTCAGTGCAATCACGAGCCTTATGTCCCATCATACCGCATCGGTAGCACTTTCCAGAATTCAGAAGACATTCCCCAGCATGCCTTTTACCACATTTATCACAAACTAAAAACTTAGTTTTCTTACCGTCAGCCCATTTTGAAGAATTATTTTCTTTCTCATCCCACCTCGGTCTCTTCTTATGTTGGTTGTTATAGAACACTTGATCATCGGAAAACTCCATTTCCACCTTCTCAGTACATCTAAAAAGATTTTCATAACACTTGAACTCGTGAGAAGCTAAAGCCTTTCGATATTTTTTCTTTAATCCTGAGTAAAAATATTTGATTTTACTATCAAGGTCTCAGATAATATTTGGAGCATACCTTTCCAATCGAGTGAACCTTTCTTCATAGTCACCCACTGAGTCTTCCTCTTGCTTCAATTCCAGGAATTGTCTTTCCATCCTATGTCGAATAGCCTTAGGAAAATACTTCTCAAGAAACATACCATTGAATTCATCCTAGTCGAGAGCATCAATCTCATCAGCGTCCCTGATATTTTTAACCATCGACCACCACTGATCTGCTTCACCCTCTAAACAGTAAATAGCAAGACTAAACTTTTGATTATCTGAACATCCCATGACGTTGAAAATATTCTCCAGTGGTTTAATCCACCATTAAGCTAGCATAGTGTCAGATGATCCTCTGAATGATGGGGAATGTTTCCTCATGAAATGTTCCACCACTGACATGTTCCTATGTGATTGATCTGGATGATCTCGTTCATGGATACCACCTCACTTTATCGCTTGAGTCAACTGCGCCATTAATGCAACAAACTGTTCACTTCCAATTCCGACCATCTCAGGATACTGATTCGGAAGGTCATTTCCTTCTGTAAGCCTTCCTAGCATTGCTTCCATGTTTCCTCTGTGGAAAACCATTCTGAACAAACATGTCTTAGATGAAGTAACATGGTAATATTCAAATGATATATCATTTAAATTTGATCATAAAAAAATATTTTTAAATAATCATTTAATAGAATTCTAACTCATAAAGTTATCTAAACTGACCTCTGATACCAACTATAAGGCCCCAGCCTTAAACATTACTTAATCATGAGTTACTTCAAGAATACACATTGAGAATCTTTTCAGGTTTAGAGTTTTAGATAATTAGATCATAAAAAAGAATTACATTCCACATTTAAACCAAGTGGTTATATAAAAGATTGTACAAATATTTCCCATCAATGGAAACATATTTAAAATAAAACATGGATTCCTTCTTGAAACTTCCTTGACACTATCATCACATCATGTACCTTTTCCCTTGACATGTGAAAATCATTTCAAAAACATGGGATGAGCATAAAAAGCTCATAATGGGATATAAGAGTACGAAATGAAAGCATTAGTCCATGTACGAAATCATACTTCACTCAAAAAACATAACCACTTTAACATACTTCATCAAATCATGAATAAATCATAGATAAAATAAGACATAAAGGTAACTTGAGGCATTCATAACATTCTTACGTAGGGAGTAACCCCCATGGTTACGTTTTCAATACCAATAATAGTATATTCCCTAAATCTCTTCGGACAAACCATAACATTTAACTCCTTCGCATTACCCAATGCATTGGAGAGCTATATCGGGGTCACCTGCCCTTAGTTTATCACGGAACCACCTGTCTTCATAACAATTCCAATGAACCATAACATAATCGTATCACATAAAACATGTATAAAGGAAACATAAGATTTACACTTTTCAGTAACAAGATATAAATACAACACATTGGTATAAATACATTATGAAAACCATTTTCAATACAAAAATAAAAGAAAAGTAAAACATGGTATTTATTTTTCATTCAAAAAAAGTTATGGCTTGTAGAGTAAGTCAAAACTCAAATAATGGTCGCGGCGGCGGAGAAGTCTTTGTCGCCGAATACGTACGACAAAAATAGAATTCCCTTTTATCATTTAGTAAACGCTTTGTATAAAAATATTCCTTTTGAATAAACTTATAACTCAAAGGACATTATACACCGTATAAAAGAATGATGTTTATAAAACAAAATATGCCTCAATGAATGGAGATTGAGACGATGTCCCTTACCTCGGGTCCGACTTGACTTGATCGTTCTTTAACCTCCAGAATAATAAACTTGTGTTAATTTTTACTTACTTAAGAACCATTTTAAAGTTCATTATTCCATTTATATGACTTATTACTATGTTATGAACACTATGTAATTATTTATGTTAATAATGGTCGTTGTTTCGATCATTGGTACTTGAGTCAAAAATAAACTCTTTATAATTACAAGTTGTTCGTGGGGTAAAATATCCATTATATCTAGAATTATATTCATGATGTAGATATCATATATATCATATATATCCATTATATACATGCATTAATAATATTATATAACATTTAGAGGTAAGAAATGAAAATCACCGTTTATGGAGATGGTAAGTCGTACGTACACATGAGCGCTACTTTCATTTATATTTCATATTTAATGGAGTGAAATCATAATGATATAAAGATATATTATAATTCCAGTATAACATAATATATAATAACATTAACTCCATCCTTTATATGTCCCACATATGGCATTAACGAATCAAATAACTTTGAGGAGGCGGTAGTCCGCTCATCCGAAAATGAAGATATCGCGTATACCCATAATGGAAGCCATAAAGGTATTCCAAAAAGGAAAAATACAGAAGATTAAGGAAAAAATAAACATATTATATATCATATATAAATAGAGTGAAATCTTAATGGCCACCATTAAAGGTGCTAAAATAATATTGAACAATCATCATTTCGTGAGGCTGAAATTCACCATCCACAGAAAAATTATGTTCTTAAACAATTAGACGAAGGTGTGTGTAAGTGTAGCTCTAATCATTATCATAGAAAAATCCTAGTATATGTTTTATACTGGTGTTGTCACAAAATAAAGGAAAAAAGAGTATAGGGGGTTGCAGAAGCAAAATAAAACACAAGAACACAAGAGAAGACACTACCTTTAAATCGGGTAACTCTTTTTGATTTGAGATGAAAGGCTTCCTTGGAAACACTTATGCCAAATGTGATGCTTCTAGGAGTAATATAGGTATGTGTAGAGACATAATGGTGTGGGTTTGGCCGAGCCAAAGGCTTGAGAGGTGTGGGTAAGGTGGTAGAGGTGGGGGCCTTTTATAGGAGGAGAGGTGGGGCACTCTTGGAAAGTTATAAAAGGTTACAGCATTATAAAACGCTTTTCGGATTTTAAAGGTCCCAAAATTATATATTTCGAGGATAAGGTGATAAGAGTTCTAAATACACCCATCCAATAAGTTTTTGACAAGTGTAGGTCATAGATTTTACATTATCTTTTCATTTTATTTAAATTGTTAAATAATGAGGTAATCGCCTCATCATCATGGTGTCATAAATAATTTAATTTATTTAATGTTTAAAAATTATAAAAAAACTATCATGATGTAGGAAATCATTTTATATTTCTAATTAATATTTATAGTAAAAAATATGACTTGTATAACCCCATGTAAATTTTTTTTTAGTAAAACAACACATTTTTGTGACATTTTCATTTTAACATTAAATAAAAAGTTATTAATGTCATTTTCCTACCAAAGTGGCTCCATGGGGTCCCCAAGTTGACCCATGGATTTTCATGGTCGGAAATGACACATCCAATAAGGGTAAGACATGTGTCAAGGTCATTTCATATTATTAAAACATTATTTTTACCTTAAATTACAATAATTACCTCTAATCGCGATTAAAAACTTAAAATTTACTATTCACCAAAAAATTAATTTAATCTTAGTGAACAAAATTTTACTTCTTAATGAAAACCATGTATGTTGGATTTTTGAAATTCAAAACACAACGGTGGTAAAATTTCATTTAAACGAAAAATCAGTTTTTTAAGTACCACTTAGTGGTTTCACTATTCTTTAAAAATTGAAGTTTTTTAGAAAAATAAAAAAACTTCACCCTATGATATATTTGATATTCTGAATTCAATAATTATGTCTATTTTAAAAAATTATAATCATATAAGTTACATTTTTTAATTTAATAATTAAATAACGCTGTCAGAACAAATTGTGTGTTTTTAAGAAATAATACATATCAAAAGATTGACACTTGTTTAAGTCCAATTTCAAAATAAAATTAATTCAAACAACCACTATTAGATTAAATGGTAAAAATATATTCTAATTTCACTTAAAAACAATTCAAAAGATAATATAATCATATAAATAAATTAGATTAAAAGTTGTTTTGAATTAAAATACAACATTTTTTACTATTCATTAAAAAATGAACATTATCGAAAAAATACCAAAAATTTACACAAAGTAAATTTTGATGTACCAATTCTAAAAAAATTTATTTCGACCAATATAATGTATAATAGTGAACAATAATATATTTAAAGAGGGTTCTCCATAAAAAGGCGATAGGTCAACCTTTTATTGAATATTAGAGTATCTATGCCTAAGATTGAATTCTTTTCATATTTTAAGCATTTGTCCTTTATTAGATAAATGTAAAAAACATCTAACAAACATATATAATCATATTTTAGTTATTTTTATTCATTCCCACCAATACAACAACTACGTGTTAACTACCATTTAAAATAATAATATTTTATTACTAGTGTGCAACGTATGATTTCAAAGAAACTCTTTGTTGCGTATCAGGTATGCTATCGAACATAGAAACCCATTTAAAGTAAAATTAATATTGAATTCGTAAATATTAATAAATATGAAAATGTTTTATTCTTTATTTACCTCGGATGTTACAGATACTATATCAATAGATAAATTTTAGTGTCATTTTATTAACAATGAGTCTACATTCACTTTCCTATATTGAACCTTTACCTGTCAAAAATCATAAGTTGATATGTGTAACACACGAACAGTTTTTTCTTTCTACTCAGTGCACATATTTATCATAATAATGGAGGAATATTAATATCTTTTTATTCACGATTTATCTATTTAGGGAAAATAATTCAATGTATGTCAAAAAATTATGGATTTAATATTGGATTTACATAAAGATAGATGTCTTATGCTAAAATCAGAGAAGTTTCTTTTCATTTTGAAAATACAATTATCTTTTGACATTAAATTTAAAAATAAGGGATATAGTAAAATTATAAAATTATCAATGAGATAAATTAATTAATAGAATAAATGATTGTGATGGAGATCGAACATATTTTTAGATATAGTATATTTTGTAGACTATTTTAAAAAAATCAAAAATTTCTTATCATGTTACACATTTTTTAGAAAAAAAATTTCTTATTAAATTATAGTTGAAAAAACTATTTTTATTATATGAATAAAAGGAATATTAATTCTAAAATCATTATTACCCAAATTATAGTGAAAACATTAAAATTAATTTCTAAAATAAATGATTATGTAGTGGGAATGTTCTTAAACAAAGGAAAAACATAACTGATATAGTGTGCAATCTGGGATCATAAAAAGAAAACATTAAAATAAAGTGGAATGAAGAAGTTAATATTTATTATAGTCATTATTGTTTATAATAAATAAAAAATATCTTATACTCTCTAATCTGGTGGTTTACACCACTTATCTGGTCTTATATATTTTTTAATCAAAAAAAGTCCCAAAGCATTTCACGGTTAGGAGGATATTGGTTCTCAAGGTGGTTAATATTTAGATTGAATATAAGAAAGGATAAATGTATTTCATTATTGATTATCTATTATGGACAGATTTAACACACCTATTTGTGGATAAATAAGTGAAGAAAAAGGATATATTTATGGGTGATTTGTTTTACACTGAGACGGAAACAGAAAATTGGTTTGATGAAATTTTTAATTACACAGATATTAACAACATATACCCAAAATTTTCAAACAATAAAAATTAAATTTTCATTATTATTCTTAAAAGTACATTTCAGATGATCCTTCTCTATTTAAAAATGTAGGGATGGATTTATTTTTTAGTGTGCACCGTACATTGATGTGGAAATCATGTTGGAAGTTTTTTCATTCCTCACATAAATAATGAAGTCATGGGAAAGAAACATTAGTGGCTATGATCATATATTTCATGTTATTTTGACCTATATTACACCATGATTCTAGAAGAATAATGGTAGATTAAGTTTAATTTCAAAGTAGAATAATATTTGCAAAAAGTGATGTGATACTATATTATAATATAATGAAGATAAAAGTATTTGATGTCTAGGCAATAACATTCATAGGTCCCTTAATTAATTTTTCTACACATATATATGGGTGTGTGTAGAATACATGCCAATATGGTTTTAAAAGAATGAACCCCTATATAAAATGGTGAAAGTGGATGGAAAATTATTAAAGAATATTTTTTCCACATTTAGAGTACTTAAACTATTGATCATTGATCAAAGAACACATCTTTATGAAAATTTACTAAAATGGGTTTCCGAGAAGTATGGAGGTCAGTATAGTACAAGAACTACTTACCAAACTCAAATTTTTGGTCAAATTGAACTCTAAAATCATAATATGAATCAAATTATGAATATCAGATTCAATGGGAGAAAACATATTTTTATAAAAAACATTATAATGTATGTGGTCCTATAAAATGTTTTACATGAATCCCTTCTGTATGTATATATTCAGTTTGGTGTATGGGAAATCATTCCAAATATTGGTATAGTGTTCTCACAATTTGTAATAACCTGAGATTTTATAAGATATATTATTTTTAATTTATTTCATATATTCTGCTGTACGATAGACCAAGATTATCTTGCGCTATACACAACACCGTATTAGCTTGCAGTATACGCAACACAATTCTTAGATTGTGTTACACACAATTTCAAGTTCATTCGACAATAGTAATTCTACGCATCATTGAGTATATATATATATATATATTCAATGTATAAATGAAAAATGGCTGGATTCTGTTATAACTAAACAACAATGGATTATTTCACTATACGCACCCTGACTTGGCTTGCATTACACGCAATCGCGACCTTCTTTGATAGTGTGTCTTGTACGCAATACCGGGTTTTACTAAACAACGATATGATATTATAATATTATTATGAGCTATCCATTATGAATAGTATTAACTATATTTTAAATTTTATAACATTATTATTCATCATATACATTTTCTAGAACATTGTATAAGAACAAAATAATTTTTTCTAGTAAAATAAGTATTCATCAAAAACTGCAGTTTTGCCACCTTTTGATGGTGTGCCCACTTTAAATCTAGTTTTTGACATGTTTATAAGTTCAATTTTTCCAAAAAAATTATTCTTTGGAATCAGTATATAAAATTTTACCTTGTATAAATTTTTCATATTATTCTAAAAACTTTCATATTTTAATGAATAGTAAAAACACGCTATATTTTAATTAAAAACAACTTTTTTCATTGTAATAAGTTATGTGGTTATATTATAATATTTAATGGTTTTAAAGTATAAATAGAATATATTTTTACAATTTAATATAATGTATGTCATTAGCATTGATTTTACCATGAATTCGTAGGTTAAATCAATTCAATCTTTTGCATTGTTTTAAAGAAAAACCCATTTTCTTTCGACAACATGATTTATTTTAATTTAATTTCTGAAACATTTGTGAATTGAATTTGGAAAAATGGATTCTATATTTGGAATCAATGGGTCCAAATTATGTTAATAATCTACTTTTTATTTTTGGGAATTATGAATAGTAACTACGGTAAATTTTATTTTCCATAGTTAAAGGTAAATCGGCTAATTAAGGGTAAATATAATATTATAAAACTACCCTAACACATGAAATTTTTTTATTGGATGGTTAAAAGTAGACCCATATCACCTAAGGGTCGGATTAGATTCATTTTATGGACATTAGACCATGAAAATAATTTAATTATTTTTAAAACTAAAGAAAGTGACAACATGTCACTCTCTTAAATCATATAAGTATAATAATTTTAATTTAGTGGTAAACATCATAAAACATCGAACATGAATATGATACAGAAATATAATAAAATTATATACATCATTATAATTTATTTATAATTTTTAGGGATTAAATAACTGTCATTAATGGTGATACATTAATGATGCGAAAATTATTTATTAAGTGAAAAATCAGTAATATAGTTTTTATTAAAATAATAATACACATTAAAAGGCCCAAAAACCTGACCAAAACTTATTTTTAGTGTATATATATACCATAATAATCCAATTACCTAATATATAACAGTTTGGAGTCTTATAAAAGTGATTATGACACTTATATTATTTTATTTTAAATGATGCCAAAGTTGTCACCTTCGTAATTTAATAAATATAATAATTTAAATATTTTTATTTTAAGATGATAAATTCTAATAAAAGTATTATTGTAAAATTTAATATATTTATCATAATCATAGGATTTTATTTTTAAATTTTAGGCAAAAAATAAGTATATTAAATAATTATACAAAAATGTTGTTGTAATTATTTTATTAAGAGATAAACCAAATAAATGGTTTTAAAAATAACAAAATAAAAATTATATGAACTATATAATGTTCTCCACTAATTTTATAGATACATATGACCTTTTATTAATCTATTAAAGCTTTTAGTTATAACATATCTTCTGTATATATTTTATTTAAATTCAAGTAAATGAATAGTGTCAAAATTGACACTATTGTTATTTTATAAAAATAATATATTTTAAAATTGTTTCAAAATCACAAAAATATTTAAAAATTATAAATTTAAATTTTCATGGTCTAAAATGTTCTAAAGTGTCCAATTATGGACAATTCACAACAAATAAGTAATTATTTGTTATAATTTAAAATTCAGAATGTTATTACCACAAATAATATTAAATTGATTAAATAAGGCTAAATCAAGTTGATAATATTTAAAATAAATTCCTAACGTGTCTAAATTTTATTGGTTGATGAGATTACAAACCTATATCATCTAATATTCGGATATGAGTCATTTGGAAAGTTTTTTTGAGGGGTTGGGATTTAATATAAACTAATATTTCTTATATTTCCCAAGGTCCCCCTCTCCTCCCTTATAAAAGGGAACCTCCTCCCTCTCTTTATCACACCACTTTGAGCCTTCAAACTCGGCCACCCCTGAAAAATTCTCTTCTCCACTTCCCTAGAAGCATCCTATGGGTCCTGGTATTCTTCAAAGACCAAATTTATTGCCCTAAGAGTAGGTTTCAAAGAGGCGCTTCCAAGAAGAGGTAATGTCCGTTACAGATTCTTTCAACATTATTTCTTCTTCCACTTCTTATTATTTAGTTGTTTTATTATGAAGTAATAATATCAGTATCACTTATATAATGATATGTTATTATATGTATTAAACAACCATATTTCCCCATCTATCCGTCCTACGGAAAATGAAATCACCGCGTGTGCGTACGTACGGAATACCGTCTCCACGCCGTGGTGTAATCTATTTTCCACCACCACCAACTTACATGTATGGGTATAATGGTGAAAGTAATGAATATATATGATTATTTTCAAGTTATATTGATTCTTTAATATTATACATACACTTTAATACAATTCCACAATCATGGGAATGATATCATCGCTCGTGCATACGTACGGAATACCGTCTCCACGACGTGATGAAATTCACTCTCCATGATAACCATTCAAGAATGATTATAAAGTATATATAATAAGTAATCATGAAATATATGAAATAATATTGCTACTGGATTTATGTATATATATATTTATTCCATCTACATAATTCCATTCAATTCAACAAGTAAACGAAAACAGCGTTCATGTGTACGTACGACCTACCATCTCCATGAACGGTGTATTTATTTCCATTTATCGATCGATTATATATATATTATGAATATATATTATATATAAATCATGTATTACATTCTGGATGTATGTAATCATGATCTAAGTAATTATATGAATAATTAAAAGTTAAAACACAAACGACAAATGAAACGATTTTACCCAAAACGCTACTTTAACATGAATTTACAAAAGAACGGGTAATATAAAGTCATAAGTGAACCATATATGATATAAAAAAAATTAATATGATTCTTTAATAATTCAATGACATTATTTAAATCATTATACAAGAGTTTTGGATACGTGTGAAGCATAGCAGTCCTAAGGTATGGGATAACTATTCCAATCTCATTCTTATCCGAGATTGATTATTTGTAAGTATTTACTAGGGTTATGTTTATCATCCATGTCTATGTTTTCTAAAAATGTTTTCATAAAATGTTATTATTAATATTCCATGTATGATTAAAGTCATTTTTACCCTTTATTGACTTTTACCACAATGTTTGGAAGGAATCATTCTTTTGTTTACCATACGAGGTACTTTTTGACTTTTCCGACAAAAGTACGAGAAGAATGTTATTTTTAACTTATACGGAGTGAATGGATTTTTACGGTTTCATAACCCCTCATTTTCATAAATCTTCCTCTACAAGATTTCATGATTATTTTCAACAAAACCAATTTCTTTTAAAAGTGCATGGCATTTTGGGAAAAGAAAGTGATTTAGAAGAAGAAAGGATATTTTCCTCATGAATTCATTTCAAGTGTTTTATCAAAACCATTTTTTCATCTAAGATGACATTATTTCATATGTGTATGTTTAATGTATAATGTCTCTATGATTTACATGGTTTCACTTTTCTTATTATGAAATGATATCCTTTTTTTATATGGATTATGTGATGATGGAATGATGTTTATGAAACCCATTTTATTCTTTGGGTTATGATGAATGATTTATGTTTATGTTGTGGGACAAGTAAGAATGATTTCATTATGAGATGGGTGGGACCTATATCTCCCTCCAATGCATTGGGTAATGATTTATATCTCATGAGATAGACATGGCTAAAACGGTAAGTTAATCTAGTTCAGTGTTACAAGACTGAAACGAGGAGTGTACTTGATTCAGAAAGGGACTTTGTCCACTAACATGGTCTTGGCAGCAATGCTTTGGCTACAATGGAATTAATGACATGTGCGGAATGGTTTCCACATTTACATATTTTATTCCTATGCAATTTTATCAATATTGATGTTCCTTTATGATATATTCCTTACATACTTCCAAGATTTATGTCTTTGCTAAAGGTTTTAATGTTTAGATTTCATGATCATGTTTTTTATTTCAAATGTTTATGGATTGTTTTGTGTTCTCTGTGTTTTCCCTTAATGAGCATTTGAGCTCACCCTTTTATGTTTTATATTCTCCAGGAAATAAAGAAAGGTTTTAGGTAAGGGAAAAAAAAGGGGATGACCGTTATGGGAGATGTTGAAGATCTTTCAACATGATTAGTGGTTTATATTTTGAGTTTCCAAAGACACTAAGCTATTACTGTCCTTGTGTGTTTTTTTGTTATGTATTATGTATTCCGCAAAAGTGATGTAATGTCCGTGTACGTCAAGCTCCGTGTCTCTATAGTTGGTATCAGGGGAATGTTTTATTCAACCTTTTGGAAACTAGGATGCAAAAACATTAGTGAGATCCCTAGAGATATTTCTAAGGTATGCTTAGAGATGTTCTTAAGGTTAAGTATAAGTATAGGTTATAATCCTATAATTACGGTAAAGATCTTAGAAATAAACCTAAGATGTTAGATATTTATGGTACTCCCCCTTTATTATTTTGTTTCCCCTAGCATGATTTTTTCCTCTCACAGAATTATTTTTGTGTTCTAGTCAATGGAGGGAACCAGAAGGAATTCGGTTAACATTAAATCCAAAGGACAAATTGGTGACTTTGAGCAACACAATTGTGTAATACCTAGAGAGAAAGATATTGTGATTATGTCGAATCAGTCATCACGATATATGATTAACAAGGTGAAATTTAGTGGTATGCCTAATTCATTAAATAAGAGGAAGATAGACTTTTATGCATGTTCGCATGTTGAGGAGTATAAAGTAAGGAAGATTGATATTTCTAAAGAAGGGAATAAGATCCTTGAGGAATACCTCAAATGGAGGGACTTATGTTATCTTTGTGGAGAAAAGGGTCAGAGTGTGACAGAATGTTATGGAGTTCAATGTCTTATATGTAGAGAACATGGGCATTACCCAACTCAATGCCCTGACCTAAAAAGTTACTTTTAAATCAAGGAAGGACTTATTCCAGGACAATCATTGAAGAGGATGGATTGAAGTGTTTATGTATTGGTATTCACGAATAATGTTGTTGAGGTACTTTTATGGTGTATTAAAAGATTTTTTTATTACTCTATTGTGGTTTTCAATAATTTTATGGTACCGGTAAGCCTGAAAAGTGATTCAAATATTATGGAAAGCAGATGATATACGCATAATGAAGGGATAAAGAGAAAATGAAATGTTTGACAGTATTCATGAGATCATGATTTATATAAGGACTAAGTGATATCATGGTATGAGTATATATAATTTTAAGGATTTTGGTATGTGTAAAGAGTTACCTTTTGATAGCATTCATGTTTTCACTATGGTTCTATGGTAATTTCTGTTTCAAGAGAACACATTCAAATGTTTGGAATGAGACCAACAAGATATATCATATGATAAAATGTTGTTATTCACATTCTTATTATGTGACCATCCAGAAATCATTTTATGTACACTATGAGATTGGACAGATGTATTTTGGATAAGTCTAAATATTGGAAAGGGTTATATCAGACATCACATAGAATTGTTTAAGGCTAGGAACTTTTTTTTGATATTATTGCAGAAATGTTATTATAATGTAGTTTTAAAAAAAGGGACAACCTGCAAGACGGGCGACAACCCGTCGCATCAGACAAGGCTGTGAAAATCAAACCCACAACCGAAGTAAGACCGGCCTTTATCACCTACCACATGCCTACAGGAAGTCCATTGTTAGTGGAATGTAGTTTTATATTATTAAGCGGTATGATAAATAATGTATAAGTCCATTTTTGGAACCATATATGATTAATATCACCATAAGATGGACTTATAACTTTTTATAATCTTTTGTTTGAAACTGATGGAATGACCCATCATTCTATCACATGACCTGCTAACGCTTCACGAATAACAAATTCAACTTCATTTATTTAAGGGATGAAGTGGAAATTGTTCAATTCATGAACAACAGTGAGATTGTACCAAAATCATGTATGTATTTATTTTAATTCATCAAATTTAGGGAAATGATATTGAAAACCAAAAATGTTTTCCTAGTGACCTAATATCCGATTAATCAGATGGTACCTTAGATCATCACAAATCTATGGATTTGTGATTGTTGGCTTTTTCATAGCCATGTTCTCTACCACTCTCTATCATAACATGATAGTTATATTTCTCTTCCATATCCATATTTTCACCTATGTTCTCCTATGTGGAAACCCAGTGATTAGTTTATTTGGGTAACCGTTACGTTTCATACTTTAGTTTTTAATGATAAGTTTTGGTATTCCTTTTTACGTTGTGGGTTTCAATTAAAGAAAATTTCATCTAGAAAACCATTTATAACCCAAACGAATTCCAAGGGTGAAATTCATTTTAAGGGGGGTAGAATTTAATAACCCGAGATTTTATAAGGTATAATATTTTTAATTTCATTCATATCTTCTGTTGTACGATACACCAAGATTATCTTGCGCTATACACAACACTGTATTAGCTTGCAGTATAAGCAACACTATTCTTAGATTGTGTTAAAGACAATTTCAAGTTCGTTTGATAATAGTCATTCTACGCAACATTGAGTATATATAAATATTCAATGTATAAATGAAAAATGGTTGGATTCTGTTATAACGAAACAAAAAAGGATTCTTGCACTATACGCAACCCTGACTTGGCTTGCATTACACACAATCACGACCTTCTTCGATAGATTGTGTTGTACGCAATACCGGGTTTTACTAAACAAAGATATGTTGTTATAATATTATTATGAACTAGACTTTATGAATAGTATTAATTATATTTTGATTTTTATAAAATTATTATTCATCTTACACATTTTCTAGAACATGGTATAAGAACAAAATAAATTTTTCGGGTAAAATAAGTATTTTTTAAAAAATGCAGTTTTGCCGCCTTTTGATGGAGCACCCACATTAAATCTAGTTGTTGAAAAGTTTATAAGTTCAATTTTACAAAATAAAATTATTATTTGGAATAAGGATATAAAATTTTACCTTGGATAAATTTTTCATATTATTCTGATAACTTTCATATTTTAATGAATAGTAAAAACACGCTATATTCTAATTAAAAACAACTTTTTTCATTGTAATAACTTATGTGGTTAAATTATAATATTTAATGGTTTTAAAGTATAAATAGAATATATTTTTACTATTGAATATAATTTATGTCATTAGCATTGATTTTACCATGAATTCGTAGGTTAAATCAATTCAATCTTTTGCATTGTTTTAAAGAAAAACCCATTTTCTTTCGACAACGGGATTTATTTTAATTTAATTTCCCCAAATTTTGTGTATTGAATTTAGAAAAATGGATTCCATATTTGGAATCAGTGGGTCTAAATTATGTTAATAAGCTAATTTTTCTTTTTGGGAATTATGAATAGTAACTACGGTAAATTTTATTTACCATATTTAAAGGTAAATCGGCTAATTAAGGGTAAATATAATATTATAAAATTTCCCTAACACATGCGAAAATTTTATTGGATGGCTAAAAGTAGACCCATATCACCTAAGGGTCGGATTAGATTCATTTTATGGACATTTGACCATGAAAATATTTTAATTATTATTAAAACCAAAGAAAGTGACAACATGTCACTCTCTTAAATCATATAAGTATAATAATTTTAATTTAGTGATAAACATCATAAAACATCAAACATGAATAGTATACAGAAATATAATAATATTATATACATCATGATATATTATTTAGTATTTTTAGGGATTACATAACTGTCATTAATGGTGATACATTAATGATGCATAAATTATTTATTAAGTGAAAAATCAGTAATATAGTTTTTATTGAAATAATAATACCCATTAAAAGGACCAGAAACCTGAAAACAACATATTGGTAGTGTATATCTATACCATAATCATCTAATTGCCTAATATATAACCGTTTGGAGTCTTATAAAAGTGATTATGACACTTATATTAGTTTATATTAAATGATGCCAAAGTTGTCACCTTCATAATTTAATAAATATAATAATTTAAATATTGTGATTTTAAGATGATAAATTCGAGTAAAAGTATTATTGTGAAAGGTAATAGATTTATCTTCATCATAGGATTTTATTTTTAATTGTTGTGCAACATATACGTATATTAAATAATTATACAAAAATGATGTAGTAATTATTGTATTAAGAGCTAAACCAAATAAATGGTTTAAAAATTATAAAATAAATATTATATGAACTATTTAATGTGATCCATTAATTTTCAAGATAAATATGACATTTTATTAATCTGTTAAAGCTTCTATTTAGAACATATCTTCTGTATATATTTTATTTAAATGCATGTAAATGAATAGTGTCAAAATTGACACTATTGTTATTTTATAAAAATAACATATTATAAAATTGTTTAAAAATCACAAAAATATTTACAAATTATGAATTTACATTTATATGGTATAAAATTTTATAAAGTATCCAACTATGGACAATTTACAACAAATAAGTAATTATTTGTTGTAATTTAAAATTTATAATGTTATTACCACAAATATAATTAAATTGATTGAATAAGGATAACTGAAGTTGATAATGTTTAAAATAAACTCCTAACATGTCTAAATTTTAATGTTTTAAGCGATTACAACCCTATATCATCTAATATTTAGATATGAGTCATTTTAGATGTATTTAAGTTGGGTTGGGATTTAATATAAACTAATATTTCTTATATTTCCAAAGGTGCCCCTCTCCTCCATTATAAAAGGGCACCTCCTCCCTCTCTTCCTCACACCAATTTGAGCCTTCATGCTCGTCCAACCCCTAAAAGTTTCTCATCTACACTTCCCTAGAAACATCCTAGAGGTCCTGGTATTCTTCAAAGACCAATTTTATTGCCCTAAGAGTAGGTTTCAAAGAGGCACTGCCAAGAAGAGGTAATGTACGTTACCGATTCATTCAAATTTATTTCTTCTTCCAATTCATCTTATTTAGTTGTTTCATTATGAAGTAATAACATAAGTATCACTAATATAATTATATGTTATTATAAGTATGAAAAAACTCTATTTCACCATCTATCCATCCTACGAAAAACAGAATCACCACGCATGCGTACGTAAGGAATACCGTCTCCACGCTGTGGTGTATTCTATTTTCCACCACCACCTTACATGGATGGGTATAATGGTGAAAGTAATGAATATATATGATTATTTTAATGGGATACTGATTCTGTAATATTATACATACACTTTAATACAATTCCACAATCATGGGAAGATATTATCGCTCGTGCATACGTAAGGAATACCGTCTCCACGACGCGATGAGATTCACACTCCATGATAACCATTCAAGAATGATTATAAAGTATATATAATAAGTAATCATGAAATATATGACATAATAATGATACTGTATTTATGTATATATATATTTATGTCATCTACTTAATTCCATTCAATTAAATAATGAAACGAAAACAACGTTCATTCGTACGTACGGCCTACCGTCTCCATGAACGGTGTATTTCATTCCATTTATCGATCCATTATATATATATTCTGAATATATATTATATATAAATCATGTTTTAAATTATGGATGTAAGTAATCATGTCATAAGTAATTAAATAAATAATTAAAAGTTAAAACACGAACAAAAAATGAAACGATTTTACCCAAAACGCTACTTTAACATGATTTTACAAAAGAAAGGGTAATATAAAGTCATAAGTGAACCATATATGATATAATAACAATGAATATGATTCTGTAATAATTAAATGACATTATTTAAATAATTATATAGGAGTTTTTGATACGTGCAAAGCATATCAGAACTAAGGTAAGGGATAACTATTCCAATCTCGTTCTTATTCGAGATTGTTTATTCGTAAGTATTTACTGGGGTTATGTTTATCATCCATGCCCATGTTTTCTAAAAATGTTTTCATAAAAGGTTATTGTTCTTCCATGAATGTTTAAATTCATTTTTTCCCTTTTTTGAATTTTACCACAATGTTTGGAAGAAATATTTCTTCTGTTTACCATACGAGGTACTTTTTGACTTTTCAGACAAAAGTACGAGAAGAATGTTATTTTTAACATATACGGCGTGAATGGATTTTTACGGTTTCATAACCCCTCATTTTCATAAATCTTCCCCTACAAGATTTCATGATTATTTTCAACAAAACCATTTTCTTTTAAAAGTGTGTGGCATTTTGTGAAAAGAAAGTGATTTTGAAGAAGAAAGGATATTTTCCCCAAGAATTCATTTGAAGTGTTTTATCAAAACCATTTTTCCATCTAAGATGACATTATTTCATATGTGTATGTTTCAAGTATAATGTCTCTATTATTTACATGGTTTCACTTTTCTTATTATAAAATGATATCCATTTCTTTTATATGGATTATGTGATGATGGAATTATGTTTATGAAACCCATTTTATTCTTTGGGTTATGATGAATGATTTATGTTTATGTTGTGGCACAAGTAAGAATGATTTCATTATTAGATGGGTGGGACCTACATATCCCTCTAATGCATTGGGTAAAGATTTATCTCTCATGAGATTGACATGGCTGCAATGGTAAGTTAATCTGGATCAGTGTTACAGGACTAAAACGAGGAGTGAACTCGATTCAAAAAGGGACTTTGTCCACTAAGATGGTCTTGGAAGAAATACCTTGGATACAATGGAAATCATGACATGTGCTGAATTGTTGCCACAATTACATGTTTTATTCCCATGATATTTTATCGTGATTGATGTTCCTTTATGATATATGCCTTACATTCTTCAAAGATTAATGGCTTTTCTCAAGGATTTAATGTTTATATGTACTGTTCCAGTTTTTGCTTTCAAATGTTTATGGATTTTTTGTGTTCTCTATGTTTTCCCTTACTGAGCATTTGAGCTCACCCTTTTATGTTTTATTTTCCCCAGGAAATAAACAAAGGTTTTAGGTAAGGAAACAAAAAGGGGAAGATCGTTATGGGAGATGTTGAAGATCTTTCAACATGATTAGTTGTTTGTATTCTGAGTTTCCAAAGATACTAAACTATTACGGTCCTTGTGTGTTTTTTGTTATGTATTAATTATTCTGAAAAAGTGATGTAATGTCCATGTATGTCAAGCTTTGAGTCTCTACACTAGTCTTATTGGGAATCCTATGAAGTTAATTGAACAGAATATTTAGCGGATAAGAATATATTATTGGATTTAGGTGAATTATAAAATTTCAATAGTGAAGTTTATGCCAATTCTACAAATGATTAATAGAATTAAAAATGCGGCTTCACAGATGCATTCATTGAAAGGTCCATGCTAGAGAAAAAAGGTATTTCCATTTTACCAGCATTTTATTAAATATATGTAAGCTAAAATCAAAATTTTCAGGACCCTGCATCATGTTGGTAACTTTTCCAAATGGAGAAGTGGAAATCTTGATTAATGGTGAAGTCCCATTCATTGTAAATGGAATGTGTCATAAAAATTACATAAAACATTATAAAGTGTGGTGCATCTTTATGTCATGTTATAATAAAAACACTATGTTATATAGAACATTTGGATATTTATAACACTATAATATAAGAAAACATTTATAATTGTTTTGGAAAAAATTTATTTTTCCATGAATTATGTAAGTAATAGAGAAAATTATTTTCATTTTAAAGAATCCGTGTAATATTAATCCCTAATAAATACCGACAATCCTCAATTATGATAAAATGAAATCAATTGGTTCTGTACAATAAGAGATAGAATTCACTAATAGAATGGGGAAAAGATTTTTTTATATTTATATATTACAATTGTCGAATGTTATAACTTAAACCTTAACAGTGATTCCATTTGGGAAAAAATTGTTTTTAAATAATATTAGAAATTATCTCTATAATTTTAATCCTCTAAAAACAATTAACATCCTACACTACAATAAAAATTCTTGAGCCATGTTATAAATTTTAGAGTGTGTCATGCATGTCATAATGGGACCCCATAAGGATATAAAAGACATTCCTGGTTCCAATATTTGAATTTTTTTCTATTTCTATCACAATACAACAATTTTAAAATATTAAGTCAAAAATTCATTTAAAATGAATATGAAATATATTATTTTCATTGAAAATAATAAGTTTTTCTGAATAAATACAATTTTTTTATAAAAAAATTCTGGGAATAAAATCTCATTTTAGACTACAGTGACTAAAATCTATATATAATTTATTTCATAAACCCTAGAATATAAAGTGATGTATAATTATATATCCCTATTGAGTCACCCTTTCTTGTGGCCTATAATAAATAAAATCACTTTGAACTAACTCATATAATTATTGTATTGGTTCTAATATTTTTTTTATTACTTTCCCACATTTTAGTGATTTTGTACCATCTGTTAAACCTATTCACAACCCCTATACCTGTTGTCTTTTTTTCTACAAAATACACCATGAAATTTCACAAAAAACAACTAATACTTAAAAATACGCCTATAATTCATTACATAATACCATTACTAATTACAATTATCTATGAACAACAATAAATATCTACCTACACGACCTAATAAAAATGAATAAATAATATTCCTTAAGAATGTACGTCTTTGGAATTCTATGAAATGTAAAACTCTCCCACCTCAATCATCCCAAGCATTATATATCCAATAAAAACCCACAAACTCATTAAAATCCTCATTTATTAGTAATGAAAATTTGGTTTGGATTTCGAAACCTAAAAAAATATCATTAGAAGTTATTAATATTTAGTTACCAAGAATATATAAGAGAGAAATTTTTTAGATTAGTTGACTATGGAAATGATTAGTATTAATGGGTTCACCTTGATTAAACTGAATTAAATATATCTAGATCATGTTTTTATTGTGATAAAGTATTCAAATCATGATATATCATTAGAATTCCTTTTAATCATTGATTATAAACATGTTGACATTCATATTTGAATGGATAGTTAGTATTTAAAATGTTTTCTATAACAATTCATTATAAGACTCAGAATTTATATTCATGAATTTTAATTTATTAAGGAGTTATCAGAATAAGTGATAGAACCTCTAATGTATTACACCATCAAAATTATGGGAGAATCGATAACCAGATCCTATTATCCCTCATTATTTAACCAAGATAAAATCACACTAGGCAAGAAAATAATTTTTAATATGATTTATGAGGAAATCACATAATCTTGGCTAGTAGAAAGTGATAGTTAGGGACACGTGGGGTAACATGTGTTTCGAATTTTGATATGATAATTATAGTTCCAAACATGAAAATTACAATGAAATATTCTCATTATTATATTAGAGGTATAATGAGAAATGTAAAATAATAGGATAAAATTTTAACTCATGTCTCTCTAAGAATTGTAGCACATTCATGTCTTCCATACTATATATCATAATATGAAAAATTCAATCGAATAATTTAATTTTAAGCGGAAAACTGGTGATTATATAAAAGGAGGTAAATATTTATAATTTCTGTGAAATATATTCTTGTACCATGGGGGGATAATAATGGATTTTCACACACACATACCACCCTTATCCTGCTCCCACCACTCATGTTAAAATAACCCAAAAACTAGTTCATAATTCTATAGTCTATTTACAAAACACATATCCGTTTTTTATGAATGAAATATGTTAAATATGGTATATTCAGTCCATGATATACAACATGTAGGAGATACTATTCATCCCAATTACCATACCACCTCATTCACCTACTTTGACTCCACTATTATCATATTTTCATCATTAACTACTGAACTAATAAGAGTGTGGAATATATTTTTTCAATATTCATTGAATGTACTTGTTGGAAATATAGTTATTGAAATCTTGTTTAGATGGTGATCAAACTATTTCCTAGGAAATTGGTTCATCCATAATATTATTCAAAAAGTAAATAATATATTGATGATTTCGTATGAATATTTATAATTTTAATTATTATATATTATTTCCCAACAAAAGAATTTAATTTCTTAAATATTATGTATTGGAATTTTGTGGTGGGTAATTGGAATTTCGTTGTTATTACTAAAAAAATGTTTCAAACCATCTAGTCATCCATGGAGACCCAACATCCATTATATAGGTGGACAGGGTCATGACATAGCCATCTAATATAAAAGAAGTGGATAGGAGGATCACATCAATCAAAAGGTACACATAGGTTATGTGTAAGGATCATATGGAGAATAAAAACCACATGGGTTTCCATGAAACATAAAATGTAGTGGTTTGGCCCTTGTGGGTGGAATATGTGTGAGGTGTTGTGGGTGAGAAACCCCATATCCATTACGAGTTGTTTATGGAATGATGATTTTTATTTTGTGTACAGAATATAACCAATGACCCATACATGATTCCAATTTTATATTAATTATTTATGCATTAAAAGGGTGACATTATATTAAATCTTATCAATCATCAATGATCTAATGATCCACTGGACTCTATATAATAATATTCAACATCATCTCATTTACTACCCAAATGATTTTCCCAGCGATGTAATTCAAATATTTTCTATTAAGTATTAAGTCATCGTAATTCCATGGATTTTTAATGTCCACATCATAGCTTCTCCCTTCCCTATATATGGGTTTCAAATTTACATAGGATTATATTTTTAATAACTGTCATCTTATAATGGGATATTCAATTATATATATAGTTTCATGATAAGATTTAATTTAATGTTTTTGTGTGATTATTAAAAATAAGTGCATGTTAAACCATTTAATAATCACCAAGTTGAAAGGAAAAAATAACTATGTTATAGTGGAAATATTTTCATCGCAATGAATCATGGGACCAATGCTATGGTTTATATGTGTTTTCCATATCACAATCACATAGAATTGAAATGTATCATATAGTAAAAAAATTATTCAATCCATATAGATGAATTTATGTGCATGTTACATTTAATCCTGAGGGATATTTAAGTACGTGATTCATTCATAATGTGCATGATAAAAACCAGATGTGATGAGTTATGGTGTTTACATAAATTAATCTAGATGAAGAATATAAATAATATAAATAATAACGATATTATCTTCAAGAAAATAATGTGTAGGAGTTATGGAGGAGTTACATCATTTAATAAATGAGGCTCTGGTCAAAAATAGATGCCTACATAATAGTATGTGCGAACACACTATAGTTAAGAATGTTTAATTTAATCCCACATTTTGACATATAAGACTAGATCATATAAGTTACATAGTGATAGAATCTTCACTATAGTCTGTCAGACTACATCACTACCAATTGTTTTTTATGTTTTTATATGTGTTTATTTCCCATAAATTATTGACGAATTCGAGGGTTTTAATGTTAATTTTTTATAAACCATTTATATTTAAACATGTACAGTTTAGTTGGAAGATAACTTCAAATTTATAAATGGAATATCATGAAGTCCAAATTAGTATATGAAAATATGAAGAGAAAAGGATTACGTATGCAACTGCATTATATAAAAAAAAGAAAACAATATATTTAAACAAATTTCATAATGAAGATATGAACCCCAAAAAAAAGATTTTTTCCTGCAATGGGATGAAATCAAGAGGAATTGGAAACCATTGAAAATATTTCCAAAGAAGAATATTATTTTTATGTACCTCCACTAGATTTTAATTGTTATAATTATTCCATAAAGTTTATGTGATGCATCATGGTGTTTTCATATATTTTACAAAAGAAAAAAAGAGGTTATAATGGATTACCTACCTATAATTAAATATAAATTTAGTATTTATGATTAATGGGCCTTCATGTCTACAACCTATGTATGAAACCATTCTTGATCAGTGAGAAAATAAAGAGAATGAAAGTGGTTCTTTCCACCAAAAGTGCTCCAAATTAAAAAATTTAAAGGGAGTGTCCCTTGGGAATATGTGATTTCCCATTAAACTTGTAAACTAGTGAGCCATAGAAAACATGTGACCTATCCCGAACCAACAAGTAGTGAGCTTAGTATGTTTGGTGCACCAACAAATTATCGGTAGCTTGATCCATGGACTAACACATGGTGTTTAATCATGTAAAATTTCATTTCTATATTTACATTCTCCATATATAGAAAATATATCAATCAATCTAATTAATTTTTGGTTAATGATCATAAAAAGTGATCCTCAAGGTTAATAGGTCAAGATAATTAAGGGATTTTGAGATATTTTAAGAAGTAATAATATTAATTTTCATAGATAGTATATAACCCAATTTACCCCCCTATATCTAGGTAAACTAACTAAAAGTAACTTGTATGAGTATAAAAAGTTGTATAAAAGGGTTATTTTTAATTGTAATTTTTACAATCTTGTTAATTTAATTTTTGAATTTATAGTTTCATTTTGACCTTATATGGTGGAGTGAAATGGAAAAAGTTTGAACTTCAATGAATAAACCCAGATCAATTGGATTCTATTTTTATGGAACTTTTTTTGGAAAAATTTATATTCAATTTTTTGTATTTCGACAACATTTAATGGGAATTTATAAACTATTCATATTTAATGTCTCATTATAGAGATATTGGAAAAATGAATAAGGGACCTGATATGCCATGTGATGTTGTATCTATTGATTTGAAAGATATTCGAAAAATTCCCAAAGTTCATGTTTTCTAGATATCAGAGGAAATAGATCAGTATTCACGAAAAGAGATCTTAATGTAGAAGGAGAATGAAACACTTCATGATATCATGATTCAAGTACTAGAAAATGATGTAGAATGAATTGTATTCCTAAAAAAGGCTTGTTATTGTTCAAATAATCATAAGGATTGCTATGATTCTACTGTAGAATATTTAAATATGATATCTAAAAGGTTGAAAAATCATAAAATATTCAAAATAATAGTGTGTGAACTCAAAACAAATTTTTATAATCTGAGGGAAAATAAGGATTAGTGGGGTTGTCAGATGGAGGAAATGGTTAATTAGAAAAGAATGATGAATCTTGAAATGGTATTATGTAAACACTTAATTATTATATTGAAATTAAAAACAATTTAGATTTTTAAAATGATTGATAATCTCAATAAAGACATGGAATATGGCATTTTGAGTGATACGACTCTCAAGGAAAATTTATCACTCAACATGAATACTTTTGAAAATGATAATAATTTTGATGAAAAATTAGATTCAACAAAAAACCCAGTCTGATATTGATGTTAAGACTAATATAAATAATTATTTAAATTTTTTATATGATAAACCTTCATTAGGTTATGTTGAGGGAATGAATATATATTCCATATCATAAGAGTAATATGAAAAGTTTCACATGACCTAAATATCCTACCTCATTGATAAATTTAGTCATAACTGTGATGAGTCTCCGCCAAGGCATCAGAAGAACATAAATAAGAATACTCCCATGAAAAGGGGATGTTTTTATGTTTTTGTAAATAGACATAAATAGGACCCCAAAACTGTAAAAAAACTAAAATTTTACTGAATGGAGATAATGTAAAATGTATTACTTTTTTGGGATATATGAAATAAACTTTTTTAGGCATTGAGATATTTCAAATACTGTAAAGCTGGTGGAAAAACTGAAATACTGGGTCACTATGAAAAAACAAGGAGTTATCGACATTATCCTAATATATTTTAATTTTCTAACAATGTATAAAGTGTATGTTTTAAAAGAAATTTATTAGGGGTAATGGATGAATTTGGGATGCATTCAAGGTAAAATTATTGACTTCTAAAACATATCTCAATAATTTTATGAAGAATACTATTTAAAATAAAAAAGGTAAATAATAGCCCCAAATCATTAAATAAACTGTAATAATCATTGAGAGATAAAAAAATTTATTGGAAGATATAAAATATATCACTTAGTGATGAAATCAACAAGTCCCTTGAGAAAAGGAAATATCAATGAAAAGAGAAAATTTAAAAGAACAACAAATTTTCAAGGGATATACATGAATGGAATACGGTTTAAAGAAGAAAATGTAATCCTATTATTTTAAAATAATCCATTTTTGATAAACAAATCCCATAAAATAATAGATTTCATTAAAAAGAAACAAATTAAGATTATGAAATGTGGTTGGATGCCACAAAATCATGTTCAGATATAACGATTGATTGTAATGTGAAAGGAAATGGGAAATGGTGGTCTATAAAGACTCTCTCCATCAACCTCAACATGAGGAAGCATGAGGTACCCATCCCCAAAGAAACTCTATTGATTATTATATTTTTGAGAATGTTTAGAATAAAGTGGGGGATACGATTTATTGGGTCAGTGAGATTTAAAATCACATTATTAATTTTCCTTGAGAAGCACAAGTGGATTGATCCAAATGGAAATAGTGATTTTAGTCATGTTCCAAATATTAAATTAATATTTGATTATTATAATGGATATTAATAATATGGGTTCCCGATTATAAAATATTCATAAGCAAAAATTGCAAGGAATCATGGCTTGGACAGTGTACAATAATGTTTGTGTCAGGAGATGTGCCCAAATGAGACTAAAATATGTATTTGAAGTCATGTTAAGGATTATGGAAGGGGAAATAGTAGAATCCTTAAATATGAAATATATTTTAGTTTATATATTTTAAAAAATTTTTTTTTTTTCATATAATATTTTCAAGATATCAAAATATTTTTAAAATATGTTTCTTCTTATGAAAGTGGTTTGAAAAAGTGGTGTCTAAAGATAAAAAAACAGGGAGATTTTATGAAAATCAAATATTATTAAGACTAATATTTTTTTTATTGAATATTTTGAATATTAAAATTTCATGGAGTTCAAATGCTATCATTTTCTTAAAAAGAACTGCTTTTAAAAAATCTTTAATGTTTATGATTCTTTTTCAATTAGTTCATCTTATGGTATGTTTTTCAAAACATAGTAAATATTTATATATTAATGGTATGGTGTGGTGAGATGAATATAATAGGCTATCATTTGAGAATGGGAATCCATTGTTGTTATGTGGTTCTTGGAATTCATGAGTGACATGGATATCCCAGTTTTATATCGATAAAAGATGTTGTTTCCTTTACCGAGCTCCATAATAAGTGGCTTAGAATATTTTTATGAATTGGAATGTTCTATGTAGTGAATTCACACATAGAATATATTATGAAAATGTTGCATGAAAAAGGAAATTATTTCTTAACATGTGGTTTCAATGGATTTGGTTGATCAATAGGAAGAATATGAAAAAACAAATAATTTTTTTTTTTGAAAATCGTCGATAAAAATATCTAACATGGGATTAGAGATTTGTTGGTTTCTTCTAATATTCCAAGGGGGACAAATATTTCTAAATTAATTGTTTAGAAGATATTTTTCATTGGGGGAGGAATTTCTAGAATCATTTTATTTTTTCCAATTATGTTAAAAATTCTACAATAAGTATAATCAAAAGGACTAATCCCCTGGTATTTTTTGAAAATAAGGTGGGGAAGTGAAAATTAAATTTTTTTCACTTTATATTTACGTGTTATTATCAAGGATAGATTTTAAAATGAATATTTTCCACTAAATCCTGTGGAGTATTTTTGAAATCCAATTATTGTGTTATAGATTTCTTGACAATATTTTTGGAATGGATTTATTGAAAAGATCATTGTTGACAACACATGTTTAAGGTCAGTAATGTGTTTCCTTGGAGATTAGTTGTAAATAAGGATATTGGCCAAGGTAAATTATATTTTGATGATTTTATATGTATATTTCACTTTTCTTGATGATGATTGATTTACATGAAAAAATAAAGTAATTTGATGAAGATTATGTCTAGGAATTTGGTTGTGGGTAATTGGATAACTCTTCTATTTGAAAAAATAAAAAAAGTAGCAAGACACCTAGGCATCCAAGGGGACCCTTTAGCCATTGTTTGTGTGGGAAAGTTCATACGTACCCAAATATATAAATATAGATGAGAGTATAATCATAGAACCAACGAGGAACACACAAGATATGCATGAGGATTAGAGGATTTATAGCACTCGCAGGGGTTCACGTGAACACGCAATGAGTGTGGCACCACCCGTGTGGGTGGTGTGAGAGAGAGATGTTATAGGTGATAAACCCCATTGATGGTTTGAGACATGGATGTAATAGGAATTATTATTAATAAGTGATTGAAATAACTAAAGGTTTATGTCGGACATAGATTTCATGCCAATTATTCGATTGTTAAAATTGTTATTTTTATATGACAAACATATGATCATCATTAATATGAAGATCCACTGTCTTTTACATAGTTTTCATCATCCTACACTCTTGTGTGACACAAATGATCTTCTCAAAACCATTATTAACCTATGATTTAGGAAAAATAAATCTTTTTATTTTCAAAGATGTTTCAATATCCATGTTGCAGCTCTACCCTGCACTATGGATGGTCCAAAATTGATAGAGGAAAATATATTTTAAGAATGTAAAAAATAACCATAATATCATTGGGCGCATAACATGAGAGATTTATGGAGGATTTAATTCAGGTGATAAATGTGGATCTAAAAAAATTTATGTATAGAACATAATATATGTGACCACACAAAAATTAAGCATGCGTAATTGAAGGCATAACCATGGTAGTTAAGATCATACCACAGAAGTTGAACAATGGGAGGGATTACACAATAGTCCATTACGATATACCACATATTGGTCTTTTCAAAGTGTTTATGAGTGGTAATATCTAAATAGCTGTAGAAACATTCTTGGGTCTTAATGGGTGATTCTAATAGCGCTATTTAGGTTGAAACATTTGTAAATTAGTTGGAATACAATTCCCTATCAACAAAGGGAGTTTCATGACATTCATCATAGTACATGAAATCATGAAGGGAAAAGGATTATATATAGTTATCTTTTATATATATAAAATAGACATATACTTATCTAACCAAAGAGAATAATAATGATACAAAATTTCGATAAATGTTTTGTTCTACTGAGGGTACAAAAGATTGAATATTTGAAAACCATTGAAGATATTCCCAATGAATACAAAACTTTTTATTGTACATAATAATGTTGAATTGTTCCAGGTATTCTGGAATGTGAAATTACTATATCAAGTTGTTTTCAAATATTTTAAAGAAGCAAAAAAAGAGACTCCCACATACTATCAAACTATAGTTGACGATACATTCATTATTTTTGATAAAGGGAACTACATGTTAATAAATAGTGTGTTGATCATTTTTAGATAAATGGGAAATAAAAGGTGGTGTAGGATATTCCATCCACTGTAAGTGATCTAAATAATTATAGTTTGATGGAGTGACTATTGGGAATCATTCATTTCTCCCTATACTTGTAATAAAGTGAGAATGGAAAACGGGGTTACCATTCATGAACTAGTATGTAGTGATCTGAGTAAGTTTGGTTCCCCATCACGATGTTGGTAGCATGCTCATTGGACTAGACTATTATGTTATACCAAGTAAATTCTCATGTCCATAATTACATTATGCATTCACACCATGAATGATTAATAAATATTATGAATACCTAGTTAAAGATAAAAATAAGTGACCCTCATGTTTTAGAGTATAATATTATTAAGGGCTTGTGAGAATTGTGTATAAACATATTCAACCCCTCCCCTCTCAAAGTAATATAACTATATACCCCTTTTATAATTCTGACACTCACCCCATACCAACCCATCTCATTTCATGCCGACACCACCCTATGGAATACCCATCCTTCTATATCAAATACTCATATCTCTTCACCCCTATCTCTAATAATATATTCCAAATAAAAATACTAGACATTTATGATTCATTTAATGTGATTATATACTCTCTACTAGTATCATAGGAAAATAGTAATCGTGATAGTCATTCATAATGTATGATAAGGGGAAAATGATTGATTTCCTACAAAATATACTATTTATTCTCTGTATAACCAGAAAACATGCATCTCTATCGATATGTGAGATACATATTGATGGGATACCTACCACTTATTTCTTCTAGAGGAATCATTTCGGCATGACCATTAAGATGACATATACCATAATGATAGAACCACCAGACCCACCTTTTTATACCAACAATATTGATGTTTCCTAGAGTACAAATACATTATCCCATACAGTTATAGTTTCTACCATAATGATAACATTGGTTCCATTTTGGATAATTGTGCCTACTATTATAGACTCTACAGACCCAAAAATTCATAATGTTATTTTATTTTACTACTATTAATGAATTTTTTTTTGGTTTACTCACCCACTCTTCACTAGCCCTCCATATAGGCTACTGATGCTGGTTTTCTTGGTGAGAGAGATGATCTTCTCTTATTGTGGGAGTTTTTTTTATAAGTTATAATTCTCCATTATAACTCTACCAATGATGGTGGTGGAGGTGGCTAGTGGGGTGTATTTTATAGACATCTTGAATTCATAGGCTTTTTAATCCATTTATAATGTTTTAACTGGAATTTTAACTAATCATTATCATAATTTTTATTTTACAACGTATTTATTTTTAATTATATTTTATTACCTAACATTATATATTCCACCCTTTTAAATATCCTGGAATATGTAATATTTTTAGGAGACACTATTTTTTAGGAATATTTTTATGTTGATTAAATTCATTATTTCTAATGTGCACAAATTTTTTATAAAATATTTAAAATTACCATATCTCCATCAAATGAAATAAATTAAAAATAATAAATATAATCTAATTAACAAGGAAGTGAATATTACATAAATAGGTTTGACGTGGGTTTCATTTAATAATATAGAGTTATTACTTTTCATAATTCTGGTATATTAATTGGAATCTCACTAACCTTAGATAAACATTAGGGTAAAAATTTATTTTATGAATAAAATGGATCATTATAAGAACTTGAATTTTTAAACTTATTGATCAAGGATACATTTTTTTAAGAGACATATTCTTTCGTTAATATAAAATTCAATTTACAACGGAAAACAATGTCAAAACATATGTTTAATTTTTTTAAATAAATATTCCCATTATAATTTTCAGATTTTTTTGAAGCGATTATTGATATATTTTTTTATCATTCTTATTTATTTTTATTTTCATTACATAGACTATTTCTTATAATTAATTCTATCGTACGATTGACAAATACTGTTATTTTTTATTTCCAAATAGAACTCCAATCTATTTGAAATTTTATTTATTGTACCCACATTCATTAGTGATTTATAGGGTCTGCATCCCTACATGAACTTATATTTTATATTTTTTAATCAATTAATATCTTGAAGAACATTAAAATGGTTGAGTCTACCAATGGTTTCTTATTAAGAATATTATCCTTTAATACATACCTTATTTTTAATATTTTATAATGAATATGTATATCATGAATTTACATTTCTAAAAACAAATTATAAGATAATTTATCGTTCATATCCTATATTCATCGGAATTATTTCATGATTACAATTGATCTAAAATGATGGACTTGGAACTACTCATGGTGGATTTATGATTTTATGTTTAAAAATATTTAAAATTACATGGAATTTCCTCTTTGTTATTAGGATAATTGATTACCATGTTATTTTCAATTCTACTGATATGGTTCCACTATCAGTTTAGAAATGATTAGAAACATGTTAAAGGGAGAAGAGAAAAAGGTAGGATAAATGTAAAAAGATAGGAAATTTACTATAGTATCTGAATATCATGGTTCATGAACCTATGATAAAAAAGGGGATGGAAGTAGTTGTTGAAAAATTCCAAGTGAGCATTGGAAAATTGTATTTTGAAAAATACCCAAAGTACATGTATTATTTTAGTACAAGGGAAAATAAAAAAACATGAATACTTGGAAATAAAGTATATAGGATTTGTAATTTCATTTGTCATAATGGATCTTAATATTTCACAACCCTTCCCATGAATGTGTCAAGTACAAGATAATTAGTTTTCACAAATGAGGTCTTCATGTCATTTCATGATCCTGGTCGGATCATGTGATGTCTTATAGAATTTAGGTGCTTCGATGTAAAAGGACCATATTAATTAAACGTGGTAATTATGTTATGATCTTGTGACCACAATTCATTATGTGACACTTATTAGGATCATTGGATATCCCCATGATAGTCATATCATCATGAATTCACATTCAAGTAAGGGTGGATCACCAGTTTTGTAAAGCTAATCTAAACCTCATGTAAGGGGTGTTTGACTGAGCAAGATAAACTGGATATACATGGAATGGTTTGCATGAATCCTTATGAGCTACTGATGATCACATGACTCCTCTTGGAGACCTGTGATAGAACTCATGACAATCAGGTCGTGCATCTCATCATAGAAAGGCTGTTAAAAATAGACCCCTATTGTGATGATTATTTATCACATGGTTAAGGGGATGTACTCATTGATTATGTGTAACTCAGTTTTGTGAAGTTCATGTGACATCACAGACTCATAAAGAAGGCCTTTCTACAGACTTGAGCCAGGCTATGTGGATTTTCCATCATGAAAAGTGGAACACATATAGGGTAGATTCCTATAAACACCCCCCCCCCCCAACAAAGGATAATGGGAACAAAAAAATAATACGCGGACTAGAGAGAACATTAAAAAAAAGATGGATCACTATATTACTTGAATCACTAGCTTAATAAATTTTGGTTAGTTCCCTAGAATAAATTTTTAAAAAATTGTTGCATAATCGAATGTCATGTGATAAACCCTAGTCAGGAAATCACATGATAGATTTATAGAAATTCAATATCCCTGAAATTAGGGGATGGAATCTTGGTCATATGATGTGGTCATGTGATCACCCAACCCCTGACTAAATAAATAGTGGTATGGACCTCATTCTATTCATCTGTGATGTGACTTTACAGTCTTCACATAATGTTCTTATATCCCCAACCTTACTATAGAGTGCATGATCATCCTATCTTCACAGGGAGCACATGACTATATGAATCATGTGGGGTCGTATGAATCCTAAGGGTGTTACTCATGTTCTCCTCACCCATAAAGGCCATACACCTTATTTATCATCTAATACTCTCAAACATGGGAATACAACATGGTATAATCTATGAGAACAGATTACTTTAAAACAATTTATTTCATGATTGAATAAATAAAGGTGCACAAAAATAAAACGTTTGATCGTAAATCCTAGTGTCTTTGGAAATAAGGTATATAGCACATCGACCCAATACACTGGTATAATATGGGGAAATTCATAGAAAAGGGGTTAGATATAAATCCCAGTAATGAAATAAAAAATTTATAACATGATAAAATAGTAACATATTATAAAACAAAAATTTCAATGGGACATAATCGGGGAGAGGATCATAATTTTGGTTAATGAGGCATGATATAACATTATAACACAATGGAAACATTGAAATATGTAAGAAAAATTAATCATGAAATCATAAAAACTAGGTCATGTATAAATGAAAATATATCATAATAAGGTGAATAAGGTCCCATAATGGATTAGGTTTAATCCCTAATCCCATACATGAAGTAAAATTTGAATAAAACATCATCCAATTTAATAGAGTGCTATATAATTCATTGTGCACTAGTCACATTCATATAATGTATATGAATAATAACTACTAAAAAATATGACTTTAGTAGCACTAAAATTGTCTTCATTAGAGTTAGAGATGCACTGACTACAAGAAGAAGCAATAGGATTTTATCAGTTCTAAAAATTTATGATAAATGCGTCCTTTATAAGCACATTTATATACCAATGATAAAGGGGACCTTTATCGACCCTTAATGAAATGATGATAAAGGGTACCTTTATCATCTCTTATTGAAGCATTGATAATGGGTAACATTATTAGTGCTTGTAAAATCCCAAATAATGGACCCCTTTATTAGTTCTTCTAAAAGCACTGATGAAGGACCACTTTATTAGTGATTGTTAATGCACTAACAAAGGTCCATACTGCAGTGTGTTGTGATAGCCTAATGATGCACCAAAGACAATACAAAAAATATAGAATTAAAATACTAATAGAGAATTAAAATTAAATAAAATTTACAGCAAAAATTTATGAAAATACCATATATTATAAATATTTAAAACATTATTGTATACAATTAAATAACTAAAACTTATTACATATATTATGAAACATTATTGTTCCCTTTTCTTTTTATCTTGACGCAGACTCATGTTATTGATGAACAAACCAACCATTCCCAAGAAAATGAAAGTAGATTTGTTTAAAATAAAAATATTATGTTAGTAATAATATAAAGTAATGAATTAGCAAAAACTATCAATTTTAAACTTATGTTTAGGTCGTACCATGAACATTTCATAACAGATTGAGTTCCATTTGATTATTTCTCTTCATACAATTGTTTTTGTCTCCAATAATATTCTCTATGAAAATTAACTACGTATAAGATAAAAATGAAAAGGAAATTAATTAAGAAATCTTAGATATAAATATGGTAAAATAATCTATGCTTGTTTTCTTGGTTTTGGAAATTTCATGATCTTTTTAGAATAAAATTACACTCATATATTGAAAAGATGCACTTGGAGTCGTATTAGACACACCATGCTTATGATTTAGTTAAGGAAGATTCCCACACATCCCAAATGACATATAGATCATTTTTTATAAGGAACCAAGACAATACTAATATATATGATTATTTTTTAGTATATCACAAGAATATTTTACTAAAATGTAAATATAAATATGAGACACAGACTTTCTGTCCTACAAGTCACATCGTATGTTGGGTTGAAATGATGATAATTCCAACACATCCCAACTGAAAAATGAATCGTTTTATTAAATTATCAACGTAATCCATGTGAATTTGTTCATTTTTAGTGAGTGAAACTTTTTGTAATAAAATATATATTTTAAAATGTTAACAGACACATTGAGTCAAAGAAGGTACATAATTTATTAGATATAGTTTTATAAGATTCATACATGTAACAAATGACATATATATCATTTCAAAAATGAATTAAAATAAACCTAGTTTGTTTTCTCAATTTAGAGTTATTCAAATGTCATGTTACTAAAAAGGATGTAAATTTTAAATAAAAATATGCAATTAGAGTCATATCAGTCACACCATGCATCATATTGAGGTTCAGATGATTTTTACATGTCCCAAACGAAATATTGATCATTTTTTATAATTTATAGAAACTATCAGAATTTGTTTGTTTGAATTAGATTATCTCACTTGTCGTTCTTAATAAAATATATTTTTTAACTAGAAACATGAAAATTGAGTCATATTGAACACATCATGTATTTTATCTATGTGATATTGATTCCTAAACATGAAAAATGACTTATGAAATATTTTATAAAATTATAAAGGAAATTCAAGTGTGTTTTCGTGGTTTTCACTGAGTGGGACTTTTTAAACTAAAATTTCAATTTTAAACTAATAATGGACACTATGAGTCCTAATGATCACATCAGGTATCAGATTTATTTGAGTTAGATTCCAAATTGTCAAATATGACCTTTGGATTGTTTTCCTAAAGAATGAAAATATTCTTGATGCTTTTTCTTAGTTTTTAGTTTCTAAGTTTTAATTTTTACTAATATTCATGAAAAGTTTAATTAAAAAAACACATTTGGATTCATAAAATGCCACATCATGAATCAGATTGTGGTAAAAATCATTCATACATGTCTCAAATGAATGATTTATTGTTTTCCTAATGTATCAAAACAATTTGAAATATTTTTCTTCATTTTTAGTATGTAACATGTCTTTTTTACTAATTTTTTTTAAACTAGAAACACACACTTTGAATCATATTGGTCACATCGTGGGTTGGTATGACATGATACTGATTCGTACAATTTAATAATTACCTAATAATTGTTTTGAAAAAATTATCAAGACAATCTGACTGTGTTTTCCTAGTTTACATTGAATGAATCTTTTGGAACTAAAATGTTGATTTGAAACTGATAACAAAAAAATTGAATCATACCATGAACATCGTGTATTATATTGAGTTGAGGTTGATTCCTACACATTGAAAATTTATTTTGGATCATTTTCCGAAATTATGAAAATAATTAGAATTTATTTTATTGTTTTGACTATGCTTGTTGTCTTTAATAAAATTATTGTCAATTTTAAATAAAAAGGTACAATTTGATCATACAGGTCAAACCATGTGTTAATTCATGTGAGTATGATTCCTAAATTTTCTAACGGACTTATGGATCATTTTAGTAAATTTCCAGAACAATCTGAATGTGTTTTATTTGTTATTGATTATGTAACTTTTATTTTTTCACTCATATTTCATTTTAAACTCAAAACATAAACTTTGATTCATACTTGTCACATTGTCTATCAGTTTTATATGAAAACATTTCTACATGTCCCAAATTAATTTTGAATATTTTTCCTAAAATATCAAGATAATCCAAGAATGTATTTTATTCTTTCAATTAGTGATAGTTTTTGAACTAAAATGTTAATTTTAAACTAATAACGGACACCTTGAGTCATTAGAGGCACATCGTGTATCAGAATGAGGTGAGGATAATTCCTACAAGTAAACAATGACTAATAAATCATCTTAAAATGTATAAAGACAACCTGAATGTTTTTTTCTCAATTTTGAGTATGTCAATTGACTTTTTTTACTAAAATTAATCGAAATTATTGAAAAAAATATGTGCATTGAGTCATACTAGATACACCAGGTGTTAGATTTTTATGTGTATGATTCCTTAATGTCCTAAATGACATATGGATAATTTTTTTAAAGTATAAAAAAATAAGAAATTATTTTATCGTTTTTTAGTATGTCAATTGTTTTTTAATAAAATTTCATTTTAAATTTGATACCACACTTTGAGTAATAGTTGTCACATCGTGGGTCGGTTTGATCTAATATATATTTGTAGATATTAGAAATAAATTATGTATTATATAATTTAATAATTAGGAAAATCCTAAAAAATAAGCTTTGTTTTTATGGAGTGATTTTTGTTGAACAAAAATATCAATTATATACTGATAATAGACTATTTGAGACATTCCAAGCACATCGTGTATCAGATTGAGGTTAGGTTGATTACTAGACATAAAAAATGAATTATGGATATTTTTATTAATCAATCAAAATAATTAAAATGTACTTTCTTTCTTTTCAGTATTCAAGTTGGGGTTTTTAATAAAATTAACATCAATTTGAAATAGAATGATACACTTTGGTTCATACTAGTGACATCATGCATTGATGTGAGGTGACAATGATTCATAAAATTCTCTAATGACATATGAATCATTTTAATAATGTTTAAAATCAGTATAAATGTGTTTTTCTAGTTTGGAGTATGTCACATAACATTTTACTAAAATATCAATTTAAACAAGAAACATTGACTCTGAATCATACCGATAACATCATGTGTAGGTTTGACATTAGACAAATTATTACACATAAAAAATGACTTCTCAATTGTTTTCATTAATTATCCAGACAATAAAATATTATTTTATTATTTTTATGTTAGTTACATTTTTGAACTAAAATGTCAATTTTCAAATGATAACAAAAATATAGAGTAATACCAGTCACATCATGTATCAGATTGAGGTGATGTTGATTACGACCAATCCTAAAATGACATATGGATAATTTTCCTAACTTATAGAAATATCCCAAATGAGTTTTCTTGGTTTTCGGTATGTCGCTTATCTATTTTAATTAAATTAATGTCAATTTTAAATAAAAATAGACACTTTGAGTTATATATGTCACATAATACATCATATTTAGGTTCATATAAATACTACAAGTCCAAAATGACTTATGGATAGTTTTCCTAATGTATCAAAACCAACTGAATGTTTTTCTTGATTTTTTGTACGTCACTTGTTTTTTTTCTCTTAAATTGTCATTTTTAATTAGAATCATGCACATTGAGTCATATTAGTCACATAATGTGTTGGTGTTATGTGAGACCAATTCATACACATCCAAAATGAATTTTGAATCATTTTCATAAATTATCAAGAAAATCATAGGTTGTTTTCTTTGTTTTTAATGAGTAATAATTTTTCCATTATAATTCAATTTTTAAACTGATAAGTGACATTTTGAGTCATACAAGGAACATAGTGTATTGTATCGAGGTGAGGATAATTCATGTGCATAAAAAATTGCTTTCGGATTTTTTTCCTATTGTACCAAAACAATAGTAATTTTTTCTTGATTTTGAGTATCTTAGTTGTCCATTTTACTAAAATTAATGTTAATTTTAAACAAAAATTTGCACTTAGAGTCACACCAGTCACACCTGGTGTTATTTAGGTGAGGTTGATTCTTACATGTAACAAAGTCTCAAAAAAATCCAAATCCTCAATTTTTTCATTTTCTCTATAGGAATTTTTGTCAAACTAGTATCACTCCATATTGAGTTGATGTTCTTATCTGAAAAAATATTTCTGCTAAGAACATTAACTAGATATGAAATGTTTCATTTTGAAAAAGATAAAAAATTTAAAGAATAATATCATTTGTAGTAGGGAAAATTTTATCTCTGTTGTGTCTTGTTTTATATTGCTGAAAATCACGACTTCTTAAAAGATCTATGAAAAATTGTAAAAAAGTATTAGATAAGAATAAAAATGATATTCAATTAAAATTGTTAGAAAAAAATAATGAAAAGATTAATTAAATATGATCTATAAATTCACTTTATTATGATGGTTGTATGAATTCTTGACCCATTTTCATGTCTCAATTATCCATGTTGAATCCTTGAAGTGCAATCTCTCATGAGAATGAATAGATTTGAACAAACCAAACCAAATAAAACAAATAAAATACACAAGTATAATATAAAAATTATAATGTGAGTAATACTAAAAATAAATAAGTTTAAACAAAATTTAAAATAATAGATTAATTTAATAGTCAATAATTTTACTATGAAAACATACAGATTTCCTCTGGGATTGAGAATAAGTAGCATTATTTATCTTCCTTCAATGGAAATGGCGGGATGTTAAAGTTAGGTGATAAATGGAAATAATGTACGGGTTAAAAGGTTTTGAGGGAGATTATGTATTTAGATGTTATGGTGTCGAATGTCATGAAATATAGAAAGCAATCCTCTAAAATTTACATAATATTCCATGAATATTGAAAATTATATCAATATTTCATTTGATAATATTTCAATAAAATAGAAAAATTATAACATAACAATACCTAATCATATTCCCAAAGTATTTCCATCATTATAGTTTGTTCTTAAATAATATTGGTAACATGATCCTATGAAAAATTCATTATCTGCATATTTAGTCAAACAATTAATTTTGATTAGGTTAATGTAATATAAAACAAAATATATTATGAGTAAAGCCATAGTTTATTGGAAAAATATTTTACCTTCCAATTGAGGTCTATTAATTTTTTTTATGTTTTTAGGGATTCTGTTCATATCGAGTGAACCAAAATCCCATATTTTTGGTCCCCTATAACATGCAACACATTGTATATATTTGGACCAACATGAACTGATGGTGATTTCCCAATGAAAGAGTCATCCTCGATTGAATTTTCATCCAAACAAACATTTCTTTAGTCTATAGAAAGACAATAAACCAAATATTATTTTCAGAATATAACATAGAAAATACTTTCAATTCTTATAATGACATTATAAATGGGTTATCTCTTTCCACTTCTATGATGAAATTAACCTTTACGAATCCCATTTTATAAAATTTTACTATGCTGACATTTTCACCCCATTTTAACGAGGAACTTGATTTTTTTATAATCCAACTCGCATATTTTTATATGTAATTACAAAATATGGCATATTATTATAAATTGGATTTCTATACTTGGAAATAGATTTGAGCATCGCTTCTACCAAAAGTATAGAACTACTATATTGCATCATCGCTAGTCCTTATGTTCTTTTGTACAGAAAATATAACCATTTATTACAAATGTAGTGTAACATATATAATTTTTATTGAGTCTACTGGATAGTAATCAATGTCATTCATCAATTTAATTTAGGTTTTTAAATAAATCAATATAAATTTGAACTCACAATTTTCATATAAACTGTTTAACATGTTATTTAATATCCATATTTCAGAACATGATGGATTCAAATATCTAATTACTTCATTTTGGGCCACAACTTATTCATCAACATAATCACTATTATGTAAAATGTAATGATGTCCATTATCCTACATAGTTAGCATAACTGTAGAAACATCTCTTCAGAAAATCCATCCACCCATATGACATCTACTATAATGAAACATTGAGAGACTAATGTTTTCAACTTCTGTTAGGTTATCGTTACTGGATTCAAGGAATTATTCAAGAATATATCATTACTCAATAAAACCTTCAGGCCAACAATGATTCATTACATACCCTTCCAAAATAATCATATACCATTTAATTGGGTACATCCATTTGTAATGGATAGGACCATAGAGATAAACTTCTCTATCGATGTGAACCATCAGGTGGACCATTATATCAAGTAAATATGGATTTAAGAACATATATAATCCCCATAATATGACTACATCCTCCTTATTCACGTTTGAAACTTTTTCGAGTTAATACCATTACTATATATGGCATTGAAAAAGATGAAGAGTTTGGTTAATGTATTTCATAAATCTTGAGATATACAATAATAGAAAACAACTGGTAGAAAATATTTCATCAAAACATGATAGATATGTGATTTTATTCAATGTAACATAAAATTAGTCATTGACATGACATTATTACTTTTTAATGAATAACCCCTAGAATTTTTATACAATTAATGAAAAAAGAATAACTTCAATTTTTTATATCTAGATATATTTTAAGCTGCAAGAAGAAGAAAATTCAACCATTTATCCTTCACAATTACAAAATATTCCCTTATCCCATGCCAATCATTTCTATCCTAGCCTTGATTGCATATTTTTTTCCTCCATAAAAATTTAGTATCATTCCAATGACACTATCAAATACATTTTATTTCTACATGCATGACATCAATAAAATGTATGACATATAAACAATCCAAATATATTAATTAAATGAAAATTGATCACTTCTATCAACCTAATTTTGTATGGTTTCCTGGGAATGGTTTAACAAAAATAGTGTTCATTAATTTTACTTTATCAAACAATTTATTACTCATTACTAGAGGTGGTTGCATACATTGTTCGATATTTCCATTCAATGTTGTTGTCCATGATCATTATTTATTTCTTCAAAGAAAAAATTTTCGATGTTCTAAATAATAGCCCTTAGGGAATTCTTCAAAAAAACAAAGTGACTTTGTTCTTTCAAAATGGGACACCCCAAAAGATCATTACTGCTATAGCCTGATAAATATTCATAACTGGAAAAGTTATTTATCATCTCACACAACAAGGCCCTCAATATGAATTCTTCATTTATATTTGAATCATATATTGTAACACATGTCTCATAGATCAGTTCAAATATTCATTCAATGGAGTCAAATAAACATCAATATCATTATTAGGATTATTTGGTCTAGATATTAGAAGATACAACATAATGTATTTAAACATCAAGAATAACTTTGTAGGGGAGTTATAATATACCAACAGGACATGCTATGTAATGTGAGTACTACTCTATACAACAAAATGATTAATTTCATATATAGATAACGCAAGACAAAAGTTTCTCAACTCATTTCCCTATTCTGTATAATTGTATTCAATTTTCATCCACTCAGTAGAATCTACTAGATGAAGCATGTTCCCATAATTAATTCTTTTAATTACATTTCATTTAAATCTTCTTGTGGTTCCAAATATCCATATAATCTTTTAAATGTTGGAATTATAGGAATGTACCACGCTATTTTTAAAGGGCATGACTATTTTTTCATGTATCGATCTACACCACACATACTGAATATTATGAGTGATTCACTTTCCTTCCAAAAGAATATTTAACCATTTCGAAAAGATTTTCTTTTTTAATGATCATTCCCATTTAAAGATAAATTCCTTGCTTTGTTATATGTTCGACATGGTAGTTTGTTTTATTTTGGTAGCATATCATTCAGGAGACGAGGTTGTTCTGTAAAGATGTGGTCCCTCCATCCGCAACCATATTTCAAATTATATAAATCCAATATAGATTACAATGATTTGTATTTTGTATATCATTATACAATTGTATATTAACATAAATATTTATCATCTCAAACAACTTTGGTCAATCACAAAGTTCATTTTCAGTTTCCTTTTCCATTTCATGAATGGGATCTCCATCATCATTTACACTATTATTCATATCAAATGATCTATAAAACATAGCATCATCCCAATTGGTGTTTAAATTCATTTTTACTAGTGTTTAGTCCCAAAATTATATATATAATATATTCTGTGACAAATAAAATGTTCTTAAAACTCTTCCGAAAAAATGTTTCATGAATAAAAACAATGTAATCATATACAATGGAATGGAGAAGGGTCAACTTATGCGATATTGAAAACATGATGATCTATTTTACTCCATAAGGATATACTTTGGTCAAACTATTATCATGAATCTATTTTTGATTCATATCCATCAAATATAGAATTTATTATTCCAAATCTACAAGATGATCTATTGATGTTAATTTGATATAAATCTAGAAGATGCTCATTTAGAAGATATATTGAAGGGACGAAAATATGAAGATACGTTTTTAGAAGATTATTCAAAGACAAAAGCTATTATTTATCGAAAAGATAATATATCGAGAACCAGAAGTTGAGGCATCAATGTAATCTAAATAATACAACATTGAGAAATTTTATAATAATATATGAGAAAATAAAATATCATAAGAACATTGAATAGTGAAACATATCATAGTGATACATAAGATAATAGTTTCTTATGTAATATATATGAGAAAAATATGAATGTGTTACAATCAAGGGAAAACATTAGGTTTGTCTATGTGTAATAATTTATGGTTTTTTGAATGGAATTATAAAAGTTACTTAAGACGATTATATATTGATCATTAAATGTAACAATCATCTTGACTATTTGAAAATAGTTCCTGATTCACACTGAGTATGGATGATGCATTTTATCTACAATTTATAGGGATGTATCTGAATATTTTGAGTATAAAACATGAACCAAACACATGATGCATAATGATTTGGGAATGTGAATCTCGAAATTAAATCAATATATGTTACGGATTCTCCTAGATCATCACATACTAGAATGAAATTCCAAAAGATGACGTAGAAATTTAATAGGTTCATGTAGAAGACTAGAAGTAAGAGAATTTAGTAATGATTCTTACTAGTTGATATAAATATGAAAGAGTATGAGTGTTGGAATTTTTATTGAATAATTTGAATATTTAATATGTTCATGATTGGAATATAAGTGTCTAAAATTTTGAAGATAAAAAGTTAAGAAAAACATAATTATTCCTATGTTAAATTATTAAGATATGTTTATAAAATAAGTATCCTTAATTTTGATCATCGGAAGATGTTGCAAAGGAATAGCGATTGAAAATGAATATTTTTTAAAGAAAAACATTTATTGGAGTCTAAAAGGGGTATCATGATGATTACTTTACTTATAGAACATATATGATTTTAAAGAAAATAAGACCCAAATAAGTTTATATATCTATATGTAGAGATTCTTAGAACGGGGATTGCATATTTTTAAAGTTATTTTTGGAACAAAATAAGGACTCTATTACAAATTTATCTAGATCTGTTTCTAAATAACGATATGTGGAACTCATACTAGGTGAACCCAATAATGTACATGAATATAATGTTGTGTGTTTTCTATAATCAAAAAGGGGTCAATTGAGGTCCAGGTATATATATAAAATTTTGTCAATACAATAACAATATATTTAATTTAGAATTGATAAGACAACTACATGATGAAATATATATGAAAAAATTAGTTTATGTAGAGTAGTATGATATTATGACCCATGAGTTCCAAATATGAATTCAGTGGAAGATAATGAGAGTCTATAGATTCATGTTTCGAATAATCAGTGTTGGAATTTTATATTTTATGGAACTAGATGTTACAATACAATAAGAATATTTATAAACAACCAACCTATGTTTTAAACATTGAAATGCATGAAGAATTTGAGGAAATAACAGTTAAGAAACATGAAAATGGTGAGTCTAACATATATGTTCCAAATAATCTACTATGTCGTGGATGTTTAGATTATTGATTCTAAATTTACATATTCTAAATATTCCTTAATTGTGGAAGATGAAAAGTTGATGAAACATATATTATATTAAATTAATCCTTATGAATATTGTGGGAACATGAATTATGTGCATGTAGTTAAATTTATTATTTTAGTGGCAGTCGAATACTAACTATTGAGGAATAAATTCATTATAATTGGTATAGTGACATCTAGGACCCCAAGATTGATATTATTCTTGAGTTTCAAGATAATAGTAGTATACTATAGAGTTTTAGTATACATATTTATATACCCTTTATAATACTAAAGTGATTCAACTAGATAGATACTATCTTGAATAATCACTTGAAGATGGATGGTACCTTCTCATTACCTGTATAGGTGTTGAGTATAATATGATACCGAATAACCAAATTGTAAACACTTTTCTACACAAGAAATACAATATTTTTCTGATATGAAATATAGTCACAATAAGGGGTCTTTTTTCACATAGGGGATAAAATTTATAAAAATAATTAATGTTGTTGTCTCTTATTTATTTAACACATCACACATGGTGCTGTTTTTTGGAAATTATATATATTTCATAGTGTCATATATCTGTTCACAAAAAATTCCATCATAGTCAATCATTATTCATGTGAATTCACTATTTCTTCCTATATATTCTCATTACCACCTTAATTATACATGTTTTCTAGTACCTCTCTTGGTTCATACATCGAATATATTTTAATTATACTAGGATGGACTATGATGGATGGACTAAGCCCATAGGATGACATAAGTGTTCAGGCATCATGGATTCACTACTCAACGATTTCAAAAAAATAATAATTAAATCATCCAAAAAATAATAAAAATTATTACATGACTCATTTATAGGACAGATTCCCACACTGAAGGAAATGAAAATAAAAAAATAGCCTAGTTAAATGATATAAAAAATGAAAGAGACTAATTAATCTCTCCACTGCCTCGATTACTCTCCCCTGTAAATAAAACCATATAGGTGGCTATATTTCTTTTCTAACCCGCTTTGAAAAATATAAATATCGTCCTTACAATGAAAGTATTAAAAGTCCTATGTGGAAGATGCAGTGTAGAAAAAAAATGAAAACAATACTATAACTTACATGTCTATTGTGACTATACAAGCCACTACCAAAATATAAGAACTAGAACTTCCCATTGGTCAAAACATGTTCATGTAATCAAGGAGTAATAAAAGTATATTGAAATGAATATTTAGATGAAAAAAAATTAACATCATACCACTACCATGAGATTGTAGACATTTGATTATAGAATAGTGTACATGTCTAGCAGAAGCAAGAAGAAATTCCCTGGATGAAATAGATAACATTTGATGAGTAATTAATAATAGGAATACAATTCCTATAGAAACTAATTATTGGATGAATCACCAGAGAAAAAAACCAATTTCATAGAATTTGTGGAGTATTTAAAAAACAACCCTAAGTATGGAATACGATGTTGGTAGAAGAATAAAATATTTAATACATGCTCATGTCAAAGATAACGACCCAAATTTAGTTTAATATCATGTTAAATAGCAAGGATATAACATTAAATAATGATGATGGGAAAATTTTGAGCCAAATTATGAATCTCTCAACATTGAGAGTTAAACCTTTTAAGTACCCAATAATTTTATGATGAGGGTTACTAGTCATGAAAAGATAAATTAAGATATTGGAAGAAAAATTATGGTAAAATTAATAACAAATGTCCAAGCTATAATCAAAACTTTTTATAGGTGAATTAATGTGAAAAAGGGTTAAATAAAACATAAAAGAACTTTTATGTGAATTATTAATTAACTAACACATATAAAATTTCTATCACATGATTTCTGTTTAATCCCTCACTTCAAATTATTTTAATTCCATAATCATTTTCCCTAAAAATTTCAGTCTTAATATAAAATATAGACATTTATGGGGTAGAAAAAATGATGGGAACCCCTCTTCAACATTTTGTGATGAAATAAGAATAAAATAAAATAAAGACACTATGAATAATAAGAAATTGAAAATAGTAATTAGATAGTAAAAGAATGAATCTATAATGTATTGTTTTCAATATAATTATATCTTAAATAGAATATTCTAATTTAGGGGTTATTTCTGGTGATATTGTATTTTTTTCAAAAATATTACACATAATGGTACAATATGAGGTCATATGAAATAAATTATAAATTTAGATGGATATTTCCAAAACATAAAAATTATGATTTGTTAATGAAGAAGGTCGTGAGATGAAGTACTATAAGTATCCCTAATCGTAATGGAACATAATGACTAAGGGAAGAATGAGGAAGATGTAAGAGATTGAGTCAATGTCTGGATAATGTTTTTTCAAATTTCCCTAGATAACTTTCCTCACATAAAAACTAGGAATAAGTTGAGAAAAATAATCAATAATAGAATTAATGTATAATGGAAGTGGAATAAAGGGTAATAATTAGTGGAATACCATGTTTCGTTGATAGTGAGTGTTGTTCAAACATTAATGGAGAGACTAAAATCATGAATGATATGAAGGATCATTATAGCGGCCCTACATTTTCATTCATTACTATTACATCATTATAAGGATAAATAAAATTGTAGTATTAAACTATGAGGATCTAGAGGATTACTATATTGATAAAAATAGGGTCGAACATATAATTTACACTATAAGATATAATCATGTATTTAAGTCCTTCTCATGATTCTTCTTGGATCTTGACCTATCCACAGTATATGTAGTTATCTAATGATATAAATAAAAAATGGGTGAACTAAATTACCAGTATGTGGATAAATAAAAACATGAAACAACATAACATGAGATGAGAATAACCATTGTCATCATAACATAGTCATATGATTATAATCATGAGTGGAAACATTAAGAGAAGAATTTTAATGTGGGAATCCATTAACAATGTAACATCACGTATTAGTGGTTAACTAACACACATATTTTTGATCATTTCAAGAATCGTGTTCATGAGTCATTTTCATTTAACAAATGAGATTCCTAACATTACTCATGACACTGGAGCATTGTATTATTCTAGGCTCACCTGCCACTTCATAATATTCATATTTCACTATATAATTCTATGTGCACTCATCTCATCATAACATTTACATTTTTAGGCGTGCCACATAGAACATATGTAAAACATGAACATAAAAACCCCTTATTAAGTAATGGTCATCACATAATTATGAATAGATTCATAAACATTTGGATCCCATAATAAATTTTTTATGACATTCATAACCTATAGAAATCAATGATGAGTTAAGAAGAAAAAATCATTGAGATGTAAAAAGAGTGTGATTATTTTAATGAATTGTTCTTTTGGAAACATTATGCTTACCACGAACATAAGTAGAAAAAAATTTCATCCTAAAAAGGTATGATATTGATGATGAAATTATTTTTATGGTAGACCCAAACTGATAATTGGGTTGAAATAATGGAAACCCAAAGAAAGGGGGTTGGGATTGAGGATTCCCCTTAACTTCTATCTGAACACATTATTCATTTTAATGTCCTATATAGTGACATTATATTCATTAATTAGAAATTCTAGAAAATTTTATATATGAATTTGGTACATTATTGATTCGGTATGTTCTTTTATGGGCCTTTGGATGAGTTATAGACTTTAAATCAATTATCCGGAAGTGTTCTTTTTCTTAGTTTTCGTGAACGGAATGAATAGAAGTTCATGTAGAACATGGATAAACATATAGAATTTATATTACATGTTATTAATGATTATATATATCTTGAAATTATATTTTAAATAATTTTTTATATACCATGATAATCAATCATTAGATATGAATTTAATGATTATCATTTGGGTTAATTCAGTTGGTTTTTCGACCACAATGAACTTGTTTTTTTAATAATTTAGTAATATGTACATAAGTTTTTTCCATATCAATAAATAGGACAAAATACATATAACATAATATATTTTAACAATAAAAATGGTTTCATGACCAGATCTGAATGCAGTAACAGAAAATGAAAACATGTTGTTCTTGAAGGTGATAAATTAACACACCACAAACAACATTTTACTTTCTAAAATATAAAGAAGAGGATAAATGGGTTGGAAGATATAATATCACATTGGTATCATAAAATTATATTATATGTATGATATTATAGTTATCATACCATTTGGATGAAGATATGTGGGAAGATATTAAGAAAAGAACATGAAATTTAGAGGAAATTAAAGGAAAAGAGAGTGAGAAATTACCTCTTGAATCCTTCTCTTGAGGTCATCCTTAAATAACAAAGGCATTGTATTTTCATGATACCAGATGCTCTTGTACAATGGGAGGGGTCCATGAAAGATGTTTGAGTAGAGTTACCAAAAGGATTCAATCTTGAGAGGGGTGATGAAATGAGGGTGTGAAGGGTGGTATTTATAGAGGTGGGGAGAGGGTTTTTCTCAATATTATATTTATTAATTTATTATTTCTCCACAATACAAGTAATAGTGATGATTCTATGACCAATAATAGTAATATGTTCATGTGAGTTATAACCAACTGTTCTTACATCAGTGGGACAACATATATGACCCTATAATTAATGAATTAAACTTATTTTGTTAATTATCGTATTTCACAATTCATAAAATATTCCAGTATTTCAAAAATATATAAAATGTTCACCCTAACCATTTTTCAATGGGTATAATCCAAAAATGAATTCCATTTTTTTTAAAAAAATTCTAAATATGATTAATATAATTTATAATTAAAATAATATTGTACTTGAAGAAGACATGTTTTAAAATTAAAACTGATTTTTTAATTATTTCAAAAATTAAATAAGTTCTTATAAAATTATATTAAAAGTATAATATAGGGAATATATAATTTATGAAAAATGTTTAGGAAAATACATTTTCTTCTAAATTAAATAATTAATTATAATTATTTATTTATGACTTAAAAAACACCAATACTTTTACGATGGTCATGTTATCACTTATAAAATGCCTAAATTTTATTTAATCATTTATTGGTGAGGTTGATATTATTATGAATGAATTACTATTCATAAGGGTCATAATAATATTCATAACTGAATTTTACTATTCATAAGGGATGTTCACTATTCATTGAAAATTATATTTGTTCCATTAGACTAAAAAAATCACTGTGAACGCGACCGCGTATGTCATATTTTTGAATCCCAAAACATAGAAGTGGAAAAACAATGTTTAATAATCACATAGTATTTAGTATCTTAATATTTCATTATGCATCATAAATTTATTATACTATAATGAATAATTATAAGGATTTAATTCCATTGATAAAACAATGGTTCATTACATTCTTCCCCCCTTATGAAATTTCTCCCTAGAAGGTTCATTTTACATAACAATGTGAGGGTACTTCTCCATCATGGCCTCTTCAAGTTCACAAGATTATTCCACAATCTTATGGTTCTTCTACAACACTTTGACATGGTGGGTTTTCTTTCTTCGTAGAAACTTATCTATCTGGTCTAGAATCTTAACTGGATGCTCCTCGTAGGATAGATCAAATTCCAGTTTTACCACCTTTAAGTTTAGTACATGTGAGGGATCTTGTATGTACTTCCTTAGAAATGATATGTTATATAAATCATGATCTTGAGACATATTTAGTGAAAGTGCAAGCTGATATGCCATGACTCCTATGCGGTCAAGGATCTCAAAGGGGCCAATGTACCTTGTTCATAACTTCCCTTTCTTTCCAAACCATATGACTCTGTTCCACAGTGATACTCGAAGGAAGACTTTATCTCAAACGTCAAACTCCAATTCCATTTGATGGTTCATATCATAGATCCTTTTGAAACTCTGAGCAGCTTTGATATGTTTCTGGATGACTTGAACCTTCTATGTCATCTCATTCACAAGATTGGATCTAAGTGTCTTTCATTCTCCAACTTCATTGCAACAGGTAGGAGTTCTACATCGCTTTCCATATAATGCTTTATATAGAGCCATCTGAATAATCAAGTCGAATATATTTTTGTATTATAAATCAATCAATGTAAGATTATGATCCCATCCACCTTTGAATGTAAGAGAGAAGGATATTATCATATCTTCATGAATTTGAATATTCCTTTAAATTGGGTCCTTAGTTTGGTTGTGATAGGTCATGCTGAAATTTAATTTAGTACTCAAATAATGTTAAAGACTCTTATAGAATATAGATGCAAACCTTAGATCACAATTTGAGAAAATAGAGAGTGGAACACCATGTAGTATCAACACTTCTTTCACAGATTTTTTGTAAGTTTGTCAAGCGATAGATCATCCTAAATAGTGATAAAATGGGAAATCTCAGTGAGTCTCTCAACCACAAAGCACATTGCATTATTTCCCATAGACATCTTTGGGATCCTCATGATAAAGTATATGGTGAAATTCTCCTATTTACACATGGGTATATTCAATGGTTTCATCATCCCTTTGGACTTTTGTCCCTCCACTTTAACTATTTGACATACCTAACACCTAGAGATATATTCCACAGTCTCCATATTCATGTTATCCCGTCAGAAGTGTTCTCAGAGATCTCTGTACATCATGGTGCGACTTGTATGAATAGAGAATGCTTTGATATTTGCATTGTCCAATAGATACTTCTATATCCCATGTGACAAAGGCGCACAAAGTTGTGTTCCAATCCAAATCACACCATCATCATCGATATTGAACTCTTGAAGCTTCTCTTCCTTTACTGTATTCACATTATTTTGTAACTCCAGATCATCCCTTTATGCCTCTTTTATTTATCTCTTTGATAGATGGTAGATAAATAATTTGTCAATAGTATGATTTATCCCCTACCCTTATGATTTCCAAATACATCTTTTGTATATCCATGATGACATGGTCTTTCAAAATCCATAAAATGGAACACGTAGCCGGTTCATTTTTTCTTGGAGAATTAGCTACCTTGTTCGCCATTCTAGGGCGGTAGTGAATAGAGATGTTTTAGTCCTTGATTAGATCCAACCATCTCCTTTGAGGCATTTTGAGCTCCTTTTGTGTGAATATATAATTTAGGCTCGTGTGGTCGATGTATATGTCACACTTTTCACCATAATGGTAGTTGCACTAGATTTTCAAGGAAAAAATCACGAATTCATGGTATACATAATGCATCAGGTAGTTTTTCTCATGGATCTTAAACTTACATAAGTCATAGGCTATCACATTATCATTTTTCATGAGTACAGAACTGAAGAATTTATTTAAAGCATCTATGAATATCAGATAACATTCTCCACTTTTCGGTAATGTGAGAATAGATGTAGTGATCATCCTTCTATTTATCTCCTCGAATATTCTCTTGTATTCTTCCATCCAGACATACTTCACCCCATTCATTATTAACCTACATAGCGGGCTTGACAATTGTGATAAAGTTCTCACAAAAAATCGATAATACCTAACTAATCCAATAAAACTATTGATTTCTGTGAAACTAGAGGGAATTGGCCATTCATAAATTACAATTTTTAAGGGTCCATATAAATTCCATCAGTTGTGATAACATTTCCAAATAACAAGACATACTTCATAAAAAATTCAATATTTCGGAACATGGCATACAACTTCTCCTTTTTCGTTGTCTCTAACAGAAGTCTTAGATATTCTCCATGTTCCTCATGTATTTTTGAGTAGATGAGAATATAATCCACAAATACTACTAAAAATTTTATGACGTAATGTCTAATAATTATATTCATCAAACTGATGATGATTTATGTGAAATTGGGAAGTCAGATAGGGATCACCAGAAATGCATAGTTCTCAAACCTTGTATAGATGTCAGTCTTTTGAATATCTTCTTTCTTTACCTTCATCTGATGATATCCAAAACGAATATCCTCATTTAAGAACTATTGATCTCATAATAATTGATTGAAAAAAGTCATAAATCATAGGTAAAAGATACTTGTTCATTATGGTGATCTTGGTGAGTTCCTGATAATATACACGTAGATGCATCGATCCATCATTAGTCTTCACAAAAAGTAATGGTGCACCCCAAGGTGATGTACTGGAGAGTTTAAACCCTTTGTCCAAATGCTCTTGTAACTACTTCTTTATCTCCTCCAGTTCTATTGGAGCCATCATATAGGGAGACTTTGAGAAATGAGTAGCTATAGGTATTAGTTCTATTGAGAAATCTACCTCACGATCTAGGGGAAGTTTGAGTAACTCTTTGGGAAATATATCATTATATTCCCTCACAATAGTAATTTCCAAAAGGATGGAAGTTTCCTTTGTCTGAACTATTTGGTTGACATATTCTTCTTCATAGGTTATAAACACCCAAAACATTTAAGGACTTTTCATAGGAGATTATTGATATTCCTTGGGTTTTTAGAGGTTCATGGGATGGTTCATAATATAAAAAGATATTTCCTTTTCATGATAGGTGATATGTACTCTATTTAATGAGAGTCAAAAAATAACCATTAATTCATAGAATTACACTAATGAATACATTACAAGATTCACTGGAAGAATCATCCCATATACGCCAATAAGAGTAGAGTAAAAAAAATGGTTGAAATGATATCACCGAATAGTATTTTTATAGATTTATCTACTTCAAGGTTTTGGGGAATTGATTCTGCAGTTCTAGAAAACATGCATGATATAATGGAATATGTAAAACTAGAATCAAATTAAACATTTTCCACTATTGAGGGATTATGATGATTACCTTGTACAACTTTATTGTTCTATTCCACTTCTGTTGTAGTGATGTCACAATCCATCCCTTTTCACTTTGCCTTAGGTGGCAGTTGATGTTGACTACCCTCAATGACATGAGGTTTTGTGAACTGGATTTCATAGTTCCCTTACTCCCTAAAATTGTAGCATTGAACCATGGGTGGGGCTCCCCTTTCATCCACTAAATTATTTTTCCTTCTCATTTCGTTTGATACTCCTGGGCATGGTGGCCTTCATTCCCACACTTGAAGCATTTACCCATCCCTTTGACGCAGTTCAATTAATGAAACATCCCACATTATTGACATATGGGACATTTTTTTCATCCCACCATTATAATTAGAATCATTATCTTTAAAATTCATCATTTGATTCTTATCTCCATAGCCTTGGGACTATTCTCTAAACATCATCCCCACTTTGAGGGCACACCAAACAACTTCTTCATAACTTCCAAAGTCTTGAAATCCAATAACCTTTTAAAATTGTGGTTTTAATCCACTAAAGAATCTATAAATTTTTTCCATTATTGATAATATATCATGAAGCATACCTTGCAAGTCGTGTGAAATTTTCTTCGTAGGTCTTGAGAGATTATCCATCCTTTTTCTTGATCTCTATAAATTTTCTATTAATCTTTGTATGATGAGTAAGTGGCATATACATGTTAGGAAGCATGATCTTAAAGTATTCACATTCGATCAATTCAATTTCGTCACTTATCAAGGTGTTCTTAAGAAAATCCCACCATTTATTGGCTTCTCCTGCTATGTGATAAACAGCTACTGTCAGCCTGTAGGCCTTAGAAAAGTGAAGCACAGGAAATATCGTCTCAATGGAGTTGATCCATTTCTCTTCAACTAGTGGATAAAAAGACCCACTAAACATCAATGATCATTTCCTCATAAAACACTCAACAGTCAATTTCTCCCTCTAAGGTTAAAAAGGATGTTCCCCATTATTCTAGTTATTATTCAAAACCTGATATTATTGGGTAAGAATTTCCATGACGTTTTGAACTCCACCTCCCAATTCATTGGGGAGGTCATTTGGCAAGTAGATGCATTGTCCCTTTTATTGTTTGTTATCCTGGTTTCTCCTAGATCCCACTATTTTCTAAAATAGAAAATTCTATAAAAACATAAGTCAATAATTCATGAAAAAATTACCTATTCATTAGTATAATTGTCACTAAAATAATAACTTATAGGTCCCTATGTAAAGGTGCTTGTGTACATATTTTTACTTAGTCATATATTAGACATTTATTATAGGGTTCAGAAATCATAATTCCCAAATTCACTAAATCGTGCCTCCGATAATAACTACAGTGAACCTTATTTTTCTTAAATTAATATTACATCATTATAAAGATAAACAACATTAAAGTATTACACCATGAGGATCTAGAGATTTTGTGTCTTGAGGAAACTACGACTGATCATAACATTTAAAACATCAAGTATAAACTTGTATTTAATTCCATTCTCACTTGCTTCTTCTTGGATATTTACCTCTCCTTAGTACAGGTAGTCACCTGAGGATATACATCAAAATGGGGAGTGCTAACAGCCTATTATGAGGATAAATAAGAACCCGAAACAACCTAATATGGGATGATCATAATAATTATCATCATAACATATATATATATATATATGATAATAATCATGAGAGTATACATTATGATAAGACTTGGAATGTGTCAATGCATAAACAATGAAACATAATTTCTTAGTGGTTTACTAAAACACATAGTTGTAAACAATGAATGCATCATGTTTATGTATAATTTTCCTTTTAAATAATTATATTATTCACCATACCCAATTCATTATAGAACTGGATAATTCCAGGCACACTTTCCACACCATAAAATTCATATTGTGCTATATAATTTTGGGCAGTCTCATCTCATCATAACATTTACATTATCAAGAACGACACATAGAACATATGTAAACTTGAAAATAAAATAACATATAGAATGAAATGGGTTTAAAATAATAATTATAACATTCATAATCATTTGACTCCCAAAATAAAGATGGAATGACATTCTTGACATAGAATAACCAACGATGAGTGAAGAAGAAACTATCTTTGAGAAGTAAAATAGTTTGTGTTTATTTGAAATAATTGTTCCCTTGGAAAACATTGGGTTGTCAATTAACTTAATTAAAAACATTTATATCTCATAAAATGTAATATAATTATGAATAAATGGTTTTAAGGCTAACCCAAAAAGAAAATTGGGTGGAACGAGTGAAACCCCAAAGAATGAGGGTTGGGTTTTATAATTCCCATCACCTTGTATCTGAATGATTTAATCACTTTAATGTCCTATATTGTGATATAATATTCATTAATTAGATATTATATACTATTTTATACATGATTAGGGTTCATTATGGTTTCATTATGTTCTTTTATGGTCCATTGGATGATTTATAGAGTTTAAATCCATTGTTTGCGAGTGTTCTTTTTTTAGTTTTAATGAACGATATGAATGGAAGTTCATGTCAACATGGATAAAAATCCAGAAATGATATTAAATTTTATTAATGATTTTTCAGAACAATAAATTATCTTCTAAATAATTTATTTAAATAAAATGATAATAAATCATTAGAAAATAATTTAATGATGATTGTTTTGGTTAATTCGGGCGGTTTTTCAACCACAATGAATTTGTTTTGTTCAATAATTAAGTAATATGTACATTATTTAGATCAATAACATTAAATAGGATATAATACATATAAAATAATTTGTTTAATCCATAAAAAAAATTATGACCTTATCTGAAGGTGTTAAATTAAAATTAAAACATGTCGTTCTTAAAGGTAAAAAATTAACACCTCATGATCAACGTTTTCATTTCTAAAATAAAAAAGAATAGGAGAATGGGTGGGATGATATAATATCCAATTAGTATTATAACATTATATTATATGTATGATACTAGAGTTAATATAACATTTATACGAGGATGGTTGGGGAGAGATTAAAAAAATAACATTAAATTGAGAGGAAATTAAAGGAAGAGAATGACAAATTATTTCTTGTATCCTCCCCTTGAGATCCTACTTAAGAATCCCAGGATGGTATTTTGATGAGGCTAAATGATCTTGGACGTGGGGTAGGGATAAGGAAGTTGTTTGGAAAGAGTTTAGAAAAGTATTGAAGCTTGAGTGGTGTAAAGAAATATGGGTTTGAAGGGTGGTATTTACTGTAGAGGGGAGAGGGGTTTCCAAAATATTATATTCATTAATTTATTATATGTCCAAAAGACAATTAATAGTGATGAATCCATAACGATGAATTGTAATATGTGTATGTGATTTTGAAATAATTGGAAATACATTAGTATAACAACATATATGACTCTATAATTAATGAATTTGACTGGTTTTTTGTGAATTATCGTATTTCACTATTCATAAAAAATTCATGAATATCATAAAAATAATAAAAAATAACTCGAAATATTTTTTGATGTCTATAATCAAAAAAATAGGAAAAAAAATTTCAAAAAAAAAAATCTTAAATATGATTGTATTAATTTTTTATTAAAATCATAATTTACTTGATGAATAATGATTTTAATATTTATACTGATTTTATAAATCTTTAAAATATTATTTAACTTCGAATAAAATTAGCATAAAATTATATGAAATAGAATTTATAAATTATGAAAACATTTTACGAAAATATATATTCTTTTAAATTATTTAGTTAATTATAATTAATCATTTCTAACTTATAATAACAAAAATACTTTCATTATGGTAATATTATCACTTATAAGATGCCTAAATTTTATTTAATTATTCATGGGTGTGGTTAATATTATTTTAAATGATTTATTATTCATAAGGGTTATATTACTATTTATAAGAGTAGGTTACTATTCATAATGGTAGGTTTATATTCATAAGGGTAGGTTAAAAGTAACCAAAAATTAGGTTTGTTCCAATAGACTCCCAAAATCACCCTGAATGCCACAATGTGTGTAAATTTTCAAAATTTAAAACATACAAGTGAAAAATTATGTTTACTGATCATATAGTATTATTATCATGATATATAATTATGCTTCGCAATTTGTTTATAAAATAAGGGTAATTATAAAAAGGTAATTCCATTTATAAATCATTGGGACATTATAATAAAAAAGATTGAGTAGTTATATTTTTAAATGATAGATCCTTGTGGATCGAAGGTATTTGAACTGCAAATATTAAACAAAGAAACCCAAATCATTAAATATGTTAATGTATATAATAAAAAACAATTTATTTAGTGTCAAAAAACATTGGGATGAGATAAATTATATCATTTTTATAGAGTAACTCCTTCATTGTAATAATATCAAAGGATGGAAAGTTAGTACTATAGGATAGATAACACATGTGATTTTTTTCAAATTGGTGATCCATCCAATTCTATTTATGAGTGAAAAAGATAGAGATTATATTTTCCACATAATACATATTAATATTCACCAATAAAACATGAAAAATATTTATATATATGAAAATGTGATAGATTTTCCCAAACTATAAAGGTATTGAGAACCAGTTTGTGACACCTCACTAAATGGGGAGATCATATATGAGACAAATTATAAAGTTTGTATTCAATCAACTATACCACTATAACTTTAATATACTCAAATGGGTCTTGTTAAATGAGGCACAAGTAAAAAATGGTTTGTTATTATTTTATTACATTTATTTATGATTATACTACTCTATATGGGGAATAAAAAAACGCAATACAAATGCTCAAAATCTTCAAAATAAAATTTTAGAAGAACCAAAGTGTTTACATGAAAAGTGAGATATATGAAAATAGAAATGAATACTCATTAAATTAATTTTATATATGATTAATAATTCTTAAAATGTTGCATTAATATATCAAATTGTTAAATCTATAACAAAATTGTTCAACTATGAGTAATTACAGAAGTATTGTGGACATTGAATGATCTATGGTAGCTAAAAACATTTTTTCATATTTCATTTAGTCTGATGAAATATGAATATCTATTCACATTTACAAGATATTTTTTTATTGAAACTAGGGAATCAATGGACTACATGTGAAATATATTTCCACATAAATCCATATATCAAATACCTCAAAATATTTGGATTCCCTTGTAACATGATGGTTAAAAATATAGATGCAAAAGTTTAAATAAATAGTTGAATAAGGGATGTTAATGGGATATATATTCGATGGAAATGGAAAAATTATTGGAAATAAATCAAAAAAATACATATCAATTTTTAGATGTCAGAATAAATTAAAATTAGAAAAAAAATATGTGATTATTAATCTAGAATATGATATTTATGACCATATAATACTAAAAAAATATGAAAATCAAATTGAAAAACAACCTATAAATGAAACAAATTGGTCGATGTTGACTCATATAAGACATGTAATGAGGTTGATTTTGAAAATCATTTGCAGTGGAATCAAGTTGACATTATTAATTTTTTATATTTAGAATTTAAAAAGCCATTATGATCCTCCTATCCAAACCTATAGAAGGTTCAGGTTAGGAAACCAAACCACTCATATTTCAAAATGTGATCCTCAAACTCTTTCTGGGAAAGATAATCAAAAAAATGAATTTCTACTAAAAGATAGGATTTAGACTAGATCAATAAAAAAAGGAATTTATATTTGGTTCCATGTCTACAATATAAAAAAACAATAATAAAAAGTGGTTTTTATAAAATAAATCGAATAATAGATTTTATTTCATAAGAAATAAAAAAAGTTTGTTCTTAAATAGGAACTCTAAAATGGAAGGACTTAACATTAATTTAATATTTACACTAGAGGAAGTACATGAGACCATAAAAATTTTCATTCTATTGGAGGCCCCCATGAATTAAAAAATCTTCCAAATTGATTTTAAAACTTCTTTCCTAAATAGATATCATTTGGAAGAGGTTTTCATTGAAGTACCTGATCTTTTTATTTTTGATAATATTGAAAGAAAGTGGTTTATGATTAAGAATTATTTATATCAGAGAAATTAGGTTCCCATATCTTAATTTTCTAGGATTACAAGATTATTATAGAGCATGGTTTTCAAAAAATCAATGTGGATAATAATATATATGAAGAATTTGTTCATATGGTCTCATATTATGATAGTATTTATTAGTGAAATTAATTTTATGGGTGATAAATAAAATAATTAAGGAAGATATTTATATCAAAATTAAGATCCATTTTACAATATTTATTATTGGGGAATTGTTATATTTTCTAGGTTATAGTTCATTTTAGGATCTTATTATATTTTATATTCTCAAGAAAATTAATCTAGGTAATTAGTCTTGGAAATGTGTAATAAAGAGGAATTTATATTCATATTTTTTATGGGACTAAAATAAAGAAATGATGATCCTATAATTAGTGTGAATCAGAAGGAATATTGAAACAATGTTGATTTACATACCTACATAATATATTTCCGACCAAACATATTACTTGCTGTGACATTCTGTGCTATATTTCAAAGTGGTTAAAAAGGCATATCACATGTTTTTAGAGAAAATAATTATTAAATACATCAATAATATACTAAAATTTATGATTCAATTTAGTCTTAATTTATATTTAAATATATAAGGATTTAAATTTTTTGTAGGTCAGAGATTTCATAGATAGAAATTTATCTTCAGATGGATCCTTCCACCTTGGTGAGCGTTGGGTGGCATGACATCACATGAAGTAAGGTTCTACTGTATTAACCACCACTTAAGCCGAATATAAATCTTCTAATCCTGAATATACACAAAATTTTTTAGATGTAGGTATAATTATCTAGATTGATTGTTGTGGTTGAGAATCATAAATTCATTTTCTATGAAAATGAGTGTTCATTAGATCTATCCAATAAAAATATATAATTTGAAGAATATTATTAATTGTTTTCTGTTTTTTATAAATGGATCAATGTTTTTTAAAGTTAGGGGTTGTTTACATAGATGCATTAATCACACATTAAACATTGTCTATATAAAAATAAAATTATAATTATGTTTTTTAAATAACTATATAGTTCATTTTTTAAATACAAAAACATAAATAACTTATTATGTGTTACCATTTTGGAAATTATAAATGGAAAATGGAACCATTAGTTCGATGACTAAAATAAAAACATGTTTGGATGTCTATATAAATTTATAACCAAAAATACCTTTCACTAAAGCAAATATAAAATCATGTAAAGTATTCATAAATCCCAATAAAACCCAAAATTTTCATGCTAATTATAACAATATATCATTACTGTGTAGTCACACCTTATCTCTCTTTCAATATTATTCCCAATACATCTATACCCAAATGATGAACCTACTATATAAAATGTCATAAAAACAGGGGTTTTATTATTTTAAATTGTATAATCTTCATAATAGGTAATATCTATCGCATGATTAGTAATGGAAAATACATGAATTTACATAATGAGATTTTATAATACATAAATTAAATTAGATTAATTTTAAATATAACTTTCACTTATAGTACATTAAAAAAAATATATAATGAAATTCACTTTTACTCATGTAAATATAATTTATATTAATATAAAATAAAATTTAAACAGTGATAAAATTGAAAATTAATTACATGATAATTCAAAATAAATATCAATTTAAACTGTAATATTAAGAGTTATTTAAATAAAAATATAAATTGAAATGTCAACTGAAATTTCAGTATAGTAAAAACTAAAATATTATTTTGTAATATAAAATGAAATATAAAATGTTTTTTAGATCATGATAGTTCATACAAAGGGAAACAACGTGTATATTAAAGAAGAATATATTTTCAAAAACTATCCTATGTATTCCCATCACCTAAAATGTAATAAAATGAATATAATAGAAGAAGGAAGAAAAAATAATAATAAAATAAAAAACTCACATGGTAGTTAAAAAAATATAGTTGAACCAATTTAGCAAGATCAACCACTTTATATTCAAATAATTCCTTCTCTCCATTCCTAAAGAAATAATCAATGAAAAAATCAAAAATCAAATTAGGGGTTGGACTCGGATATCCCAAAATCTCGGTAAAAAAAATACATTACCATTATATATTGATAGTCACAAGAAGATGTATGATTAAGAGATTCAGATAATGAGGAAATTATGATAAGATAGAGGATATGAGGTGAGTGAGCTATGACATATATGGTGGGAGAGATGGATATTGGGAGGTTGAGGTGGATGTTGATAGGTGGAGGAAGGGAGGAAAATTAAGGGAAGTGGTGGAAGATGGGAACAAAGAGGTTGGTAGGTTAAGGGAGGGAGGTGGAGTGGGAGGAATATTATATGAGGTCGAGGTAGGGGTATCGGTCGGAAGATCAATGCGGAGGTGGATTCTAGGAGGTTGAGGTAGAGGCGGAGGTTTTGAGATTGAGATGGAGGCTAAGGTCGGGATAAATAGGCAATGAAGTTGGCATAGAGTTAGAAGCCAGGAGGTCTAAGAAGAGAAAAGGAGATCAAGGTGGAGGTTGGGAGGTCTACGACGAGGTGGAGGTAGGGTGGGGCGGGGAGGCCAGAGAGTCTGGAGCTCATAAGATGGGATATTACATATTTTCTATGTGGGAGGGGATGGAGGAGCCCGAGTGAAGATGGATATGTAAAGTGATATACCCATGGGTTTTTTAAATATCAATGGGTATAGATCCATAGGCTTAGATCCCATTTCTATTGGTGATCCTATTGGGTTTATAAAATATTCATTTTTCAAAATAAATATACAAATACACATAAGATATTCATTATAAAAGGTGAAAGTTATTGATAATTATAATAAGGAAAACCCAACATTTGATTGTTTCAAAGAAGATCAATATGCCTTGAATAAAATGGGTAATTGAATTTGAATAATTAATTACTCTAGTATGTTTCGTTTTATCCAATGAATATATCTAGAGGTGAAAGTTATAAGTAACTTTCATCCTCATCAACTCATCTCCAGAAAAGTTATAAATTAATTATATAGATTGACACCCATCCTCCATCTCTTGTGGACATGATCCTATATTTCTTGAAATACTATAATAACTAGTCATCCATGGGATAAATTGTGCTCAGATTATTATATGAAACATTAAAGATATGAGGATGATTTTCAAGCAACAAATGGGAATAATAACTACTCGAGAGATAAACCTGATGAGAATGAAATCGTTACTCCATTTTTTTCTCTAAATGGGGAAATGTATCCCATTTATGATAATTACCCATTGAGAACAATTTATTAACTCATTTCCCATTTAAGGTAAGATTTTTTTGGGCATACGTGTTCTTTTATTTGATTCAAGGGGCCTCAAGGGGGACTTGTTATGATATAGGAATCATTTGGGCTACTATGAAATATATAATTGTAGGAGAAATCCAATTTTAATTTCCTAAAAAAATTTAACTTATACTTTTCCAATGTCTATAAAAATGGATCCATCATGACTTTCATAAATCCCCTTAACAAATGATAATTTAATTCAGAAAATTATGGAGTAATAAGAAATAAAAATATGATAAACAAGTATAATAAACACTCATTCCATAAACTATAAGATATAAAAATGTATTGATAAGACATATTAATAGGTAAATAATTATTTTGTATACATGGATAGTAAACATTAATTCCTTGGGATGGACCAATACATATATACATAATATAATTAATTCCTATAAATAATTCCTAATAATTATTCCAACATATATAGTATTTGATAAACTATACTCTATTTTTTGGAAATGTGATGTAATAACCTATAAGATTATTGCATTTATTATTAATGGTATACCAAATATTTAAAAACATCTAAATATTATAATTCTAATTTTCATTAAAAGAAAAAAATGAATGGAAAAAGTAATTTTAGGAAAAGAATGTACCTAATAAAAATAACGGTTTTAAAAAAATCAAAATATCTAGTTGATAAATTGATTCATGAATTACGCCTAGACAATTTAAAGATAATAATTTTTTACAAGTATTCAAAAAGTATAATTTATAATAAAATTTAATTTTCATGGCCACTATGGTTTCTATGTTGATTTTGGGCACATATTATAAATTTTTTTTATAATGAGATAAACAATAGTAGTTATGGAGGATATAGACTTTTTAAAGTTAAAAGGGAGAAGACCCACTCTTAAAAAAATATTTTTGATGTGAGATGAATATTCATAAGTAAAATTAGATGACCAATTTCAACCATTGAATGAACTCTATTGAACAAGTGAGAAATAAAATGGTTATGTGAAAGATTTTCATGATTTCCTAGATACATAGATGAATGTAATGAATGAATTAGAAACATATTATAAGAAAAATAGTTGTCTGTAAGATGAATTTATTATTGATGTCACACTAAAGGATTTACAAAATAAACATCCTTTCATATTACTTATTTTTGGTTCATCTCGCATATTATAGGTAAACAGAGGTAATTAAATATTTTTGACAAGTTTAAGGGGTACTTATTATTTTATAAATGGGGTACACTTAAGATAAATTTTTCTCAATGAAGAAATGTTTTAAATAAAAGGAAATGTTAAGGAATGATCTGTTTTTAGATGGATTAATGTAAAACATAAATAATATTTATTAGATGTATGATGAAGTAAATGATGTAATTTTGAAGAAGTCTTTAGAAGCGGGTTATCATTTGAAATATGTGTATATTTCTCTAAAGTTATAGAAAACCGGCTAACCCATATTCTAATTAGGGGTCGAAAAAATCTAGGGTAACTTTATTTGAAATTGTAAATTGATTTATGGTAGTAATAATTTTATCATATTAGATAACGATACATTAAAATGGTGACTAAAATGGCTGGGTAGAGATATTTTTATGATTATAAGATAAAATTGATATTTTTTCTACTAATTATAATGAGGATATTGGTAATAATTAAAAGAAGAAATTATATATATATATGAAACCCTTGGATTTTATACTCTACGAAATATATAGACCCTCAAAGTATAATTACATTCATCGTGATAAGTATTTCATTTCACCCATTAATAATTATACTTAGATCATATGTGTTATGTTTTAGTCATATGTATATAATTCTATAAAGAATATTACAAATATAAGAACTATTTATACGAAGATTCAATATTTGGTAAAAAAATCTATATTAGATTACGAAATGTTTTTCAAAGGCACATGACTCTGCACGCCTATGAGTGAGTTTTGGTGAGGTGAACCAATGGAATGTTTTTCACATGGCTAATCAAGAGGTGTTGTAGTGCTATGTGCGGTAAAGGTGCACAATTGTCTTCTAAAATCAGGGGGTACAAGGAAAAATATCGTGGGTACCTGGGTGGATAATATCGAGGGAAAGACAATTGAAATAAGTGGTGATGGAAGAGGGAATGATGATAAAAAATTAAAATAGATATCTCCAAACAAGAAATTACCTAGTGAAGTGGATTATAAAATACTATACATTGGATTTAATCCATCAATTGTCTGAGAGAAATTAGATATATTGCCAATACCAGAATTCATTCGAGACATAGAATCATTTGACTCTTGAATCATTCAAACTGTGGATTTTATCCTTCAAAATGTTGAGGCCTTCATTCGACCCATGAATTGATCTTGGATTTGAAGAGGAGGAGTGCTATTATAAGGTGGCTTCCATGGAATGAATAGGAGATCGCAACAGGTACATGAATGGCTAGGGTTCTTAAAATAGAAATAGACACATTTATTAACACTTCTAAGAAAATTCTAATAAATATTCCTTTTGTCAGTGATAAATTAATAAACTTTGATAATTATTTAATATTTTCAGTGATAAAAAATGCTGATATATTCCTTTTATGACCACATTTTATTTAAATGGTGATAAAGAGTTTATAATTATAATTATAATTAATAAATTGTAAATCTATTTTTCATAATTATATATATATATATTTAATAATTATATAAATTATATTATATATATGTATATATTTAATATATATATATATATATATATATGTTAAATAAATTCAATATTTAAATAAAGTTAATATAGTTTTATAATTATTCAAATATATATTTATTTATTTATTTACAATTATACAAATAATTTTTAAAAATTAATATTTTTTGTTAAAAATTAAAAATATATAAATTTATAAATATAGTAAATATAAATTTATAAATAGGTTTATTTAAAAATATTTATATACAAATATATTTTTAACTTTCTTAATGAATATTTAATTTTAAGTGCATGCATGTTACAAATAAGTGAAATTCAGGATTTAAATATGAGAACACTTTAACAATATTGTAAAAAAGATATGGTTTATATATTAAATATAAATTATGAAAAATATATGGATATATATATATGTAAATAAAGATGAAGATATATTGAAAATATTAAAACATAGTAAATATATATATATATATATATATTATAAATTTATTGAATTACCAAAAAAATTATAAAATAAAAAAATACATTGATTAGGTATAAAAAAATAATTGATAAAGGGAACATTTATCAATGCATTTATCTAATAGTGATAATGGTTAGTGTTGTTAATGGAATGATTTATCATATTAAAGTGTTATACAATGATTATTCAACATTGGATCAAATTTAGTCACATTTCACCCAATGATTAATGATCATGGAATGAATACATTTATTTACCCAATAAAATAAATTTAGGTATATCAAGGTGAATACCATTGAGTGGGAATGGAAATTTTATTCACCCTATAATGGTTTGGCATGAAAAAATGGATAGATAATTTCAGCAATATAATGGGAGTACATAATGAATCATGGGAGTGATTACTGAGAGTGAAAGGGGAATATCATCACTTGGAAATAATCAAAGAAGTAGAAGATATATTTAATAACATAATCAAAATTGAATAATTGGAAATTAATATGCATAAGAGAAAATTGTTCTTGAATAAATGTTTTCTATGGAAAAAAGTGAATGATAATTTTTGCAGCATGAAAGAGGTAATTAATGAATCATGGTAGGGACTAAAGAGTGTGAACGATTTCATTTATCGCATAAAAATAATAATATAAGTAAATGGGATTTGTAAAATCATGTCCAATCGATAATAATTGGAAAAAAATAATTATAGAAATAATGATTTATAATAAATAAATAAAGGGATGATCCCTTACATTGGTTGGGTAATTTTCAATTCTTGGGAGAATAATCTTGAGTGCTTAGGGGAACCTTGTAAGGGATATTGAGTGGAATTTGTAGATTATTTTCATGATCCATGGTTTTTTAGTGAAGGGGAATCAGATATTGGTTTTGTTTATATAGGAATAAATTGGAGAGTTTTATTATTATTTTCCAAATTAATTTTTTGGACTCTAAAGAATAAATTAATAAAAACAAAACAACAACCCTTGGTTTTTCCCATATATTTGGAAAATAAAAGTTAATTTCATTATTTTTTATCCCATAAACCATGAACATTATGAAAATACCCTTGGTTATGTAGAAGTGAGTCATAATTACCAATAATTGATTTTAATACCATAAAACATAATATATGTTTTGGAGGATTCATAAGGGGTTTATAAAATTCAACATATAATATAAAAATTTTATTATTTTAATTGGGAAATATATATTTAGACTTGGATACATTTTTTCCAACTTATTACATCACTTTTGGGTGATTATTATGAAATAAAACATGTAGTATAATTATATCATATTTAATTTTTACCCGAAAATTCAAAAATCTCAAAAAATAATGAAAAATTTTTATTGGATAATTACAATGTGATGATTCCAAAAATAATATTTATTTCATAAAAATAATTCTCTAAATATTATATATTACACTTTTAAATTTAAATCCCCATTTATTGAAAATATGGTTTTAACAGTAAAAGTTTTCAAACCCATATAAAAATTACATTTTCACATTGTTAAATTATATTATCATAATTATTTATTATATACTAATTATTAATAATATTTTATTAAAATTTAATTTCTTTCAAAATTTCATGATTTCACGAAATGGAATTTCTTAATTAAAATTGTATATTACCAAAAAAAATATCTTATATTTTATAGTTTCAAGATAAACAAATTATGGAGATCATTTATTTAATCATTTATAAATTAAAAACAATATGGAATAAATATAATAATTATTTTACTGAAAATAAAATAAATATAATCATTCTACTAGGTTCAATATACATATACATTTCTAACATCCGGGAATGCTCTAAGGCTAAGGTGTTTGATGGTTTGAATTGCATAGGGTTTTTCAGTGAACTCGGTTTGGTCTGTGCATTTGCTGAACATGAACACCTTTCAGAAATAGATTCATTCATGCTTTATTTTTTGAATATTTCCATTTACTTGTTCATTGGAAAATACCAATGATGTTATCTCCCTTGCAAGCACCAATTATGTTTCTTTATAGGGTACGATCTTACTGGTCAGGGTTATTGATTTTTTGTATGAGTCAAAAACACTCTATCAAAAATCTAAATATATATTAATCATATAGTCCTTGTTAAATAGATATATTTTCAATATTAATTATTCTTAACTTTCTTCCAATTTCATTAGGATGTAACCAATTAAGTGCATGTGTTTTCTATAAACACATAACATAATATGAAACATAATTCAATTAAAAATTTTATTTTAAATATAAAATTTATAATAATTACATTATTCAATATTTTGATATTTCAGTCATGATAAGTTCATTTCATATGATAAAATTTAATAGGGAACTATTGTTTAAATTCCTATTATGATTCCCATATCGCATCCTTAATCATGTGGTTCCACCACATCTCTTTGACTATGTGAGTTGTCTTGTTTTGTAGAACTTTATCTCTATGATTTAAGATCACCATTAGTTGATACTCATATGAATGATAACTCTAAATTGGCAGCACCTTTGGATTCAGTACATCTGTGGGGTTTGGAATGTACTTTCAAAAGAGGGATACATAAAAAAATATCATGTTCTTGAGATAGGTTAGGTGGGATTTCTAGTTGATATGCCACATCTCTAATGTGATCAAGGATATCCTTAGGACCAATATATTATGAAAAAATATATATCTTCTTTCCAAACCTCATGACTTTATTCCATGGTAATATATAAAGGAACACGTAATCACTAGCCTCAAACTCGAGGTGTCACTAATGATTATTTGTATATTTTTTCAATTGAAAATTTGTAGATTTCATGTAAGGATGAGTTGTTTTAACCATCTATGTTATCTCCTAGTTATGATTAGGACCCATCAACTTATTCTCAATTAATTCATCATAACATGTTATCGTCTAACACCTATTTGAATACAGAGAGTCTTAATGTTCCATTTGAATGATAGAATTGAACATTTTTTTATATGAGAACTCTATTAGGGGAATGTATTGAACCGAAAATCCTTGGAAATACATTAAACATAATTTTATCATATATTATATATTATTAATTGTCTTTTAATACTGACCAAATTCATAAGGGTCAAAATAAGTGTTAAATATCATTTATTTATTTAATTCTTACTAAAGAATTATCCAAAAAACAAGACAATTTTCTAGGGAATTCCATTATTCAATAGAATTTATGGGTTTCTTCCATCGTTAATCACTATCTAGGTTCACTTAATTTCTAAACATAAATGATTTCATGATCCCCTTTTGGATATTTATTGGTGCTTCTACCAAAAACATTGACAAGTGGGATATTTAATTTTTTTCAACCATAATATTTATTGATCACACCTCCAAAATTAAACTCCAATTTCTTCTTCTTTTCCTCATAATACCATTTAGATTTTATAAATAAAATTTCATATTTTATGGTTCATCATTCATCTTCCTCATGAACCTAAAAATTGGAAATGTATAAGTCTTTTTATACTCCCAGATTTAGTCCACAATAGAAGTTTTAATCATTACATTTGGGGGTAATGAAAAATATCTATGCATATAATTAATGTATTTTGATGTTTTCATCATACAGTAGGATATATTATTTTATGTTTTGAGGCATTGTAATTTCCTCTCTATTTGTATTCCTAGAGTATGTGGCAACAATTTTACGAAAACATTTTCTGAACTTCCTTCTATTACATCTCTTAGATCTCCTCCTCGAGATTCATATTCTTGACCAACATCCACTATTTATCAGCATATCTATATATATGATAAATATATCGAATGACCATATATTTCTCAGAGAATTAAGGATGTAAAATATCATTTCAATATAGTAAAACCATTTCCCTCAATTAAGGGATAATAATATCCAACAAAATCAATACACAATATCTTATAAAGGACTCAATTTCATCTTTATAATTCTTTTAGGGGTTTGGGAGTTCTTAAATATTTTGGTTTTGGTATAAAAAAATATTCAATTGAGAAAATATTTTCATGATGTATAGGATTTGTACTCCCATCGGGTTAGGCATCCTATTTAAGAATTCATTACATTTCCCCTCACATTGGTTTTTCACTCAGTTCATTATATTTCCATCCATTGACTATAATAAAATAAAAATTAGGGATGATAATTTTTTAAATTATTACACTTAGAAAATAGAAACAATTAATATTAATGTGATAACTCTTAAATAATAAATATTCCTTAACCATTAATTTTAGGCTTCATTATATGCTATCATTGATCAATTTCCTAACATAAATCATTATAGGAATTTTTCCCTTAATAATCATTCGTAATGAAATTATGAATTTTGAAAACCATAAAATTTTAGAGTTTTAGACTAGGCATGTACCAAGTCCCATTATCGTACAACAGTTCTTGATTGATTAAACTTAAATATGGTGTTTTTAGTTTTTATATAACTTGGTACATCTGGGCCATAACCATATACACATGACGTATCCAGGTTGGTATGTACTTTCATGAAATAAATACTCTATTCATTAAAAAAAACATAGGAATGTTTTCATATTTATCTTTTTATCCCTAATATATTCTAATGAGTTTTCATATTCTAATCCCATAAATTGAAAAATTCATCAGATAACAACTATGATACCCTATGTCTTTAATAAAAATTATTTAATGATTAAAAATATAAAGGTACCAAAGAATGTGAATCCTAGTATATTTTGGTGTTAGGTACACACCGCATCAATTGGATACATGTTTACAATGAAAATATTGGAAAAATTATTATTATCCTTCAAATATTCTATTGTTTAAAAACTAGATGGGAAAACCTGAAGATAGTCATAAGAAAGAGGTAAGCTATAATTTCCAGTAATGGATTAAGAAAAGTATGAAATGATGAATTTAATACCTGTATGTAAATATAGATCTCAATGGAATATAAAATGGGTGAGAATATTGATCATAAAAATGATGCATGATAAAACATTATAGCATAAAGGCAACATGGGAATGTTGAAAATACATTAAACATGACATCATAAACCTTGGCCAAGGATAACCAAAATGGAATCATAACATCGTCAAAAAAGTCCCATAACAGATTAGGATTACTCCCTAATCCCATTCATCATGTCTCCTAACACTAAAACATTACCTATTTCATTGGAGATATATATAATTATAGTCCCATAAGTCACATTCATTTAATGTACATGAATTACTGTGAAATAAGTATTATTCAAAATAGGATCTTATTTAAAAGAGTTTAATCTCAAAATTATGTAGTATGGATTTCATACACGAAAGTACCCAATTAAATAATAATAGGTATGCCTATGTGAATCAACTTTATTAGTAATGGAAATGGTATTCACAATACAATGGTTTTCCATGGAAAAATCAAATGATAATTTAGTTGGCATAATGGTCGTATATAATGAATTTTGGGTGGGATTAATTTAATTGAAAGGGGTATCTAATCACATATATATAATAATGGATGTAATGAGGATATTTAAAAACATAACCACACATTACCAATTGGTAATTAAAAAACATTAGACAAAATGTGTGCTAGAATAAAACATTGGTATGGAAAAATCATATGATAATTTTGAAAAAATGAATGGGTTATATAATGAATCATCTGAGGGATTAATGAGAGATAACTGGGTATATCTACACTTTTACATCACAACAAATATAATAGTAATTTTTAAAATCATATCTCATCAATAGTAATTTCAAGAAAAAATTCATTATTTAAATAAGGTTCTTGAATAAATAAGAGAATGAGAGGATTACTTGCCTTTAGAGGGTGATTTCAAATTCTTTCTAGGAGCTTCATTATAACTTGAGAAATATTTGGAGGGATATCTAGAGGCACTATTAGAGTAGATTCATGACACAAGGTTTTTGAATGAAGATAAATTTATTCTTGGGTGGGTTTATATATGAAAATAGAGGAGGGTTATAAATATTTTCCAAATTTATGTTGTAGAATCTATTGAATAACAACACTGAAATCACAAACCTTCCCATGGATTTCCAATTGATTCTGTAAAAGAGAATCTTTTTCATTATTTTATATGGAATGAATCCGACCACATTAAAATAATACTCTTGGTGATGTAAAAGTAGGTAATGTTTAGAATGAATTTATTTTGAAATCATAAATATTATATATGGTTTGGAAGATTCATATGATGTTTATAAAAACAATAAAAATATATATACATTTTATTTTTAAAGATAAATGTACATTTGATCATTTATACCTTTTATGGAAAATATTACATCACATTTGGGCATTATGATTTTATAATACATATTTTATACTTTTTCATATTTAATTATTACCCAAAAAATGACTACATCAAAAAACTATGATAAATTCACTATTATAAAATTTTTATGTTCTTATATCAAAAATAATATTTAATTTATAATTTTTTATAGATATTATAAATTTCACTTTTAAATTAAAATCCCCATTTATTGAAAAATACAACATTTTGAGAATAAAATTTCTCTAACCCTTATAAAAATTACATTTTGATTTTGTAAACATATATTATAATTATGATTTAATATATAATACGTAATAATAACATTTTCTTAAATTATCATTTATTTAAAAAATTCATGAATTTTTGAAAAACAATTTCTTATTTGAAATTTTATATTACCCAAAAATACAATTTGTGTTTTATCATAAAAAATATATTTTTTATCAAAACATTTATTTAGCAATATATTGGGAAAAAAATAATGAATAAATCTAATCATTATTTTTATTGAAAATAAAATATAAATATTCTTACTATTAGGGTTGAGATACAAGTCCCTTTATTATACCATCAAATGTTCTATTTTTAAGGAGTGTGATTGTGAGATTTTCATGGGGAGGTTCGGAAAAAATGGTTTGGGTTATGATCTTTATTAGATTGAAATTCTCCAGTAAATAGTTTCTCTCAGGATTTAGTTTCTTAATCATGTCTTTTTCTTGCTCAAGGTAAAATCTCAAGGATGTTTTATTCCTTGGATCATTTGATAAATGGGATTCATAGGGTATGATCCTATTGGTCCAGGAAATCATTTCATAGTTTTGAGTTAAAAAGTGTTTATCTCAACCATTAATACATACTAATCATTTGATCATTTTAAATAGAATATATTATTTATTTTTATGATGAATAACGGTATTTTAAATCTAATATGATATATATAAAAAAGTCCAAATGTTTTATTTTCCCACATAACATAAAAGGAAACATCATTTAATCATAAAATGAATTTTATTTAAAATGTTGTTGGGTGTTACATAATCCGCTGGATTTCCTATAGTTTGGGATAATAAACCCCTGGAGTTCAACCACCTTTTTTACCCATCAATGGGCCCGGAATATGCTCTATGACGACTCTAATTCCTATCATAAACATGATATGTAGGATTCCATCCAAAATAATGAGTTGCATACCAAAACATATCTTTGTCGACTACTCATAAACATATATATTCCATGCCTTTGGTAGAAACTCCATGATCCATATCCTTCATGATATTATAATCATATTATCATTGGTATTTGTCGTAGTTTATGTCTCATACCTCTAAGCATTGAATCTAGCCTCCTCTTATATCTTGTTTCTCACACCATGAATGACTCTATAGTCTTATGGACACGAATGGATCATGCCATTATCATAACTAAGCTCTCTATTTTGGGTTTCCTCTCATTCTATAATCCACTAATATTATTTTATTTTTTTTTAGGGGCCATAATCATGATGAATATGATTAGGGAGACCTTAGTTCTTAATCCCCACTCAATCATTAAGGAGACCACAATGTGAAAGACATGCTCAAACATCTGGGAAACTTTACTGTGTAATACCCACTTAATCAATGGGGTGACCTTTATATGTAATCACCACTCAAACATTATGGTGACCTCAGTGTTTTATCCCCACCCATCCATTAGGGTGTACATAATATTTATTCCCCACACAAATATCAGGTCTACATTAGTATAGAATCTACAATCAAATATTAGGGGTAACAAGCGTGTCTATGCCCTACTCAACCATCAGGGAAACCATGGTGTGTATTCCCAGGTACAGAATATGGGTGTTCTTAGACTATAATACTTGTATTATTCAATCATTACCTCTTATGAAATGTGTCTAGTCTTACATTATCTATTGTTTCTCACTAGGAGAATAACTCACATTGGCTTAGAGACTCATGGTGATTAATCCATCATCATGATGTAAATCACCCTATTCCCTCCTTACAGATGTAAGTCTAATAATATATCCTTATTATTCCGAGATATATATTACTAATGAAGAAACTCATGAACACCTCATATACATAAGTCTCAGACAAATCTAAATTATAATTTCATTTTTGATATAGAGGCCTCATTCTAACTATATAGAATCATATTTATATCATTACAAGATACCATATATTCCTCTCCAATGATCATGAACTCATATTAAATGGAAGAAATCCCTCATATACATCCTTACTGCCTAATGATATACATCATTATATGTTCCCATATAAACTATATAGGTATTGATTCCTATTTTCATATGATGCCTATGATTCCCCTTCAAGTTTCATTCCCACTTTTGGAACACTACTTGCCTCACTAAATATAAATAAACTCCAGAGTGCCCAGTCACATCGCTCTACAATATTATCAATCCCCCAATTTATCAACTCTATCTAATAATTTGTATAAATATCGAGAAACTATGATACCCAATGATGGTTTCATTAATAAGATTATTTCCAACATGTATTTGTATTCATATCAATAAAATTAAATGTAAAAATAATTTTATTAGGTTAACCATACCTGTGATTGGTATTGGGAAAGATTCATGGACATATTAGAAATATATAAAAGGGGTCTATATTAGGAAATAATTCCCTTAAAAGGTTTGTTGAGCCAAACCTTTAACGCTCTAAATCGATTTGAGTTCAAAAGCATTTGTGGTAAAAACACCCCAACTATGATCTTCCATAGAAATTTAGCATGTTTCCCTTCGTAATTGTTTGAGCAGTTGGGTGTTTCCATAGATGAACCATATCTATGGGAATAATTAAATTTTTTAAATACCTTCACACATGTTAAAGGATCAGTTTGTTATTGAACCTTAGTCAACATCTGTTTTCCCAGTTTGAAAATCAATGCCAAAAAAAATTTGAATAATTTCATTATTAAATTTATTCAAGTTTCATCATGGTATGGGTTTATTTTCATTAACATTTTATATAAAAAATATCTAAACCAATAACAAGATTAAATTATTATATTTCCATTGAAAATATTATAGAGTATCTTTCATACTTTCGATGTTGCACTAATCTGTGGAATTTTATATTTCTCTCTATGTGACCATGGATACAGTTCTCACAATGTTCACAATGTTCCTAGAACACATAATCATCAAAAAGAGTCTGGTAACATAGTTTTTAGAAACTTCATTCATAAATAGTGAAATGAATCAACCTATTCGATAATTTCAACATTAGGTGGAAAACATGATGTTTATGTAGTACCACCAAAATAGTGTAAACCCAACCCTATAAGGTACACATATGGGGTATTAAAGTGCTAAATCCAGCCTACTGGGATTAATCAAGGAAATAAATAATGAATCTAGTGATATCTGTCACCAAGTATAACCAATTTGAGACCGTATCCTCAGATCATAAAAATTAACACATTTTTTACTATAGGATGGTGAATTGAATAGTTGAATATGAATGTATACCCATTAAAAATACTCTCGGGTTGGATGGTGTCAATTATTTCCACTAGAAAAATCCTTAAAAGTGTCCCTCAATTACCTATTGAGTGTGTTATCCAACTGGTTACACCCCAAAATTCTCATATATTGGCACCAAGGAGAAATAGCATGTCACACAAAGATGTGGGCCAATGGTATCTGGCTTCTATCCTCGCCCCAAATAATGATGTTCACTAAGATATTCTAATGGAATATATCGACCAGTACCATATACCTATTCATAAAAACCATTTCTACATGAACTTCTAGGTAGAACATATGGGGTAGACACATATTCTCGCTGCCACACTTGAATCCTATCATAATATTATGATGGAACAAATTGGACAATAATGTCAATATATTCCCACTTCAATCAACTTTTTCTATTGGAATGTCCTGGAAAAGTGTAATGTAAAGGCATATGGTCTCTCATCCACTATTTTGAAGTGATAATACGTTTTGGAAGTGGTGTAGGATCATCACTAGTATATTATAATGATGATATATGGATATGTTCATATTATAATACAAATAGATATAGAATAATATTATAAATAAGATAATTAACCTATAGATACACCAACCAATCACATATTAATTCCCACATTAAGGAGGATAAATGACACACATCACTAAAAGCTGAGGCCCATGACTGGGGTCATATCCCCTTTCTAAAAGGGGTTCGTTGTAACATCTCATATTTTCATAGAGTCACATACAGCTATATTACTATGAAAAACCTCTTGTTTTGTTTTATTAATGTTCTATAAAGTATAAGAAGTCATTGAAAAGATTTTGGGTGTTATTCGTAGCCTAGAGCTCTAAAATTTGATGAGGTATAAAAAGCTCCACGGCTGGTGCAAGATTAATGCTAATCATTTGAACCAATCGTGTGAGGCACCCAATGCAAATGGGAGGCTTCATGACTTGTCATCAATAATCTAAAATGGGTTTCAATCCCATAAAGTGTTGTATAAAATTTTTATAGATACATTTTTTACATCTTTCTCATAGTTAGACAAACCATAAACCTAGCCTATTTGAGGGGGTCCTTTGGGAAGTTTATGTCACATGGTTGGCACGTAGTTTGGATAGTCATGCTGCCAAATCATGTGACCCCTTAAACAAGTGATAAATTTCCTTTTCCCATGAATTTTTTAAACCTTCTACCACTTATTCCTCATTATTTTATATAGTGGACTCGATGTGAATATCAGTATCCTCTTTTCTTTAGACATTGATGTTGTTCACTTATCTGGACTATTTTTTATCATAATTTGTATGTTGGATTCCTCTCGATAAGCTCTCTACTCATACTTCTTCTTTTCCAAGTTTATCTCCCATCATTCTATACTATTTTTTGTGATATATATTTTTTCTATTTCAAGGGAATTTGACAAATCTTCCATTTCTCTTATTTTATCTTGTTTCAATGGTTTTAACTAAACATAAACAGTGCCACAGGTCTATGGTACGTGGTCTAGTTCCTTTACTTCATATTTAGTTACATTTATTTCATGATTAATTATTCCTCATGTCATAATTTTCAATTTTTTCCTATAAAATGTTTAATAAAATAAATTTAATGGTTTTCTACACTCTTTATAGCCCTGTATAGCAGCGAATAAATTTTATAGTTGTTCTCTTTGACTTGATCCACCCCAATGGGAGAGAATTCTTTTAATGTCATTGGTTCCCATTACCTAAATTTTCAAATCACCATTGAAGTGTGTTTCACATGTAACAAATATGTTGTATTGTTAAATTTACTAATGTGAATTGAAAGGTGGTGTGTTTAGTCCCATATTACTCATGACATAATTTAGAATTGATTTACCTCAAATAAATATTTTGTCCAATTTAATTAAAAATTTTAACATGAAATGACTTTTAAAATTGTATAAAATGTGATAGATATACCATACATCATCCCAAATATGTAGTTTATTCTTGGATCCTTATGGGATTCCTTTTATGAGGTCATCATGCAATATGATTAAATCTTTTCATGGATTATTAGAATGTTGGGAGTGATACATGGGTCCTTATGGGGGTCCATGGAAAAGATAACCAAACATGATAATTACTTTCCCATGATTGATACTGGTTCACTAGGGGAGTCACCATAGAATGTCTTGGTGGAAATATGGTAATACCATTCCATGAGTTATAATCAGTCCCCTGTGTGATATACATGGGGTGATCTCAAAGGGTTATACTTACATCAGGTTTGGAGTGATACGTGGTTTTCCTTATTTGGGCATCCATGGATGGAAATTATTGTGAGGGCAATTTATAATACACATAGGGTGATACTTGATATTATTGGGTTGCATATCCTTGGAAGGTATTGGTATTAAATATATAATTTCTAAATATACCCCATATTTAATGTACAAGAATGCATAATTGATACTCCAGGGATGAATCCACATATCCAAATATAGTGATTTGTTTTTGTCCGACCGTGAGGATTATTTTATGATGTCACTTTATATACTATAGCATACTTGTACATGATCTCTTTGTCTCAATGACATCTGGCATAGGGAAAAGCAGGTAGTGTTAGTTTGGCATCCCATGAGGAACAAATCTAATGTATTTATTTTTTTATTTCCTTACACTTATTATAATTGGAACACTATTCATTTCTTATTCATAGAAAATATTGATATTTACACTATTTGTGGTGGAATAATTAGTATATCTCACACCCTTCTTAGGAAGAATTTGGTACCTGATCAAACATCCTGATTGTAAATGTTCGTAAAAGGAACTGTCTGACTTCCAATGCATGATTTGGTTTAATATGATGGTGAATGGTGGTAGATGACTGAGCCTATGCTAATGAATCTTCAATATATTTTTTTATTATTTTTTTAATATCAAGGGAATTCTCTATTTTCATGTCTCCTTATATCACGTGTCCTCATTTTTATATAGCTACATGGAATTATCATCTTTTTTTCACTGATGAATCAACTTATTCTTATTTATTTATATTGGATAATTTATTTTTATTATTTATATTTATTATATATTGTAATTACCACTATGTTACCCTATGAATCATAAGAGAATATTCTACCCATGGACATAGTATAGGCACTCACCACTATTCAGAAGCCTTTAAAATATGGGTAGGCATGCTTGAGGCCTTTGGGCTTACCATATTGTGGCTCTCTTTAGTGGTTTCTAGAATGGGGTGGTACATTCATCAACCTAGATTAAATATTACCTCAAAAAAGAGCATTTTATTATTGAAGAAATCTATTAGCATACTTGAATGAAAAATTATGATGGATCCCATATTCCCCTTCCAATTGGGGTTCATCAACCCACCATGGAAAACATCTCATGGTTTGCTTATATCCCAGCTATAAAAACTACACAACATATTCCAATATTTTTTCTAATCTATGCATGAATTCAATCTCTCACTGATGAAACATTGGACCATAATCCTTTATATGCTATATATGTGGAGTCCCATATTCCTTCTCCCATTCCAAAGGCTCTTTAGAATATTACATTGAGGAATAAATATTTGGGTTGAGGTCATACCTACACCTCTACCGAGGATCACTAACATATTCCAGAAACCACCTAAACGAGGGATCATATTCCAAAAAATAATATATAAGTTCATTGGAATACTCTAATAACTACTCAGATGTGAGATCACATTCCCCCCAAAATAGATTATCATTTCTATACTCCATTGACTACCACACAGAAGTCCCATATTCTATATCAACCCCAAAAAAAGAGTTAACATACTCAAGATGTAACACATAATGAGGATTATATTCATACCTTCCCAATACTATAATACTTGATGCCATATAATGAATATCTATAGAACCTCAATGGACCAATGACTCATTGTATGAATCATATAGTGATAAATACCATGATATTATTCCTTTTGGTATTATATATATGGATTATAAAAATCATGCCCCTTTTATCTTCTGTAGATGACATACCTATAGTGTTATCTCACATAGATAAGAAAATCATTCCCTTTTTCAGAAAACTTAATATAGATAGGAACTTGATACAATATGGTTATGAATTTACATTTCCACATCAACCACTAGAAACACCTTTCTCAGATCAACAAATGAACAAGAGGAGTGGCCAATGTGTTGTAACTAGGTGAACGAGTATTACTATATTGAGGAATATGATAACATAGATATATGGATATATCTTCCATAAAACAACCTTCCAAAATAAGTATCACATCACTAACTCTGATAATAAATTCAAGAATGATCTAAATGGGGATTGCATGCACTAATTGTGTTACAAAATGTGGGAAACCTTTCAATAGATAAACAAAATAAACCTCCCTGAGGGTAATCTTGATGACATATACACACACTAGTTTCATATTGACCTAACCACTTTCTCCATGGATCAGAACCCAATATCATAAATTCACAGTGAAATACTATTTCATGTTTGAATCCGTAATCTAACGGATCTCTGGAAACTAATATCTAAGGCCATATGAATTATATGTATTTGAGGATGGGGAGATTTTGTGGAATTACATATCACCCCATCCCTTATAATGGAGAGTCTAATAGATGCATAATTATATAACACAATACCCATAAGTGGGATCATGGGTCTGACTAATGCATGATCTCATTGGCCAATCCAATAAATATCCCTCGTTTCAAGAAAATTATCATGAGTAGAGGGAAATACAAACTAATTATCCCCTACGATGGAATTTTGGAAAAATTCAGAAATTTATCAAGAATAGAAGTAGATGTCATAGATTGATTGGAGCCTCCGTATAGAATGTGACCATGATTATGATCTGGAAATATGCATGGACCTTGAATGACTGAAATGTTTCTAAATAAGCTAGATTTTGATGGAAGATACTATGGAATCCATTCATTAGAAAACCTATCATGTAGGGTGGGGTAATGTTTACCACCACATTCATCTGTGCAGTCATAAAATATTAGTATGGAACCAATGAAACTAGTATTGGATAATAATAAAGCCCATACCATAGAGATTAGTTAATTTTTTTTCATTTTGACCATCATATGAGTCATCAATTCCTCAATGACATTATCATAAAGTACCAATTAAATCCCCAAAAAACCCAATACAATTGTTATAGAGTGGTTATATTATATATCTCCAAAAGGGATAAGTATTTTCTAGGATATGTAGTGGAAACCAATAGTTGTAACCCTACTTTTTCCTCCCACCATGTGATATAGCCCTGAAATTTGGGGCTCACATGACAAGAATGGTTAGGGAAACCAGCAAAGAAACTATTTAGAGATTGAAACCAAAGGATAATATAACAATGAATATTAATCCCCAAAAAATAACACATGTTACGATATCTTGAAAAAAAAATTGTTCTAAAGGAATACCCTGATGTTACTCTCAAAAAATAGAAAATTGGTATAGCGTTGTCCTGTTTTTTTTAGAATGAATGGTTGATCGTTATCATCCATTATGAACCTATGAACATCAGAACAATAAATTTGATAACTGATATATATAATGAAGAAAATAACGAGGATTGAAATTTCGAACTGCTACATAGATAGTTGGGTGAATTCGATGTACATACTTAGGCTACACATCTACAGAATCAAAGGGGGAACCAAAACCTGGCACCTTCGAATGATGATTTTACACCTCCTAGATAAAAATATAAAAAGGATAAATGGAAACCCTTGGTAACATCCCACTCACCACCAATACTGGATGAACTCCCCCCCCACAGAATAATTTCTTGAATATAATGTGTTCCCTATATACACCCTTATATAGATCAAAGCAGAATTATTTAAGAGAAATATTTTCATTGGGTACCAACATCAAGAAAAAATATATATCCCTACTCACAACCATCAATAGGGATCTAATAAAACAACTGGGACAGAATATGAGCCTCAAATTGGATCTGGATCTTGAAAACTAAATTACATAAGAATGAGAACTGTTGAGGACCACAATTTCCCCCATTATAACATCAACCACATCCCTCTCAGAATGATCATATGGTTATAAAATGAAATGGAATCTAATATTAGATAATGGTATAAAAACCATGGAAAGGCTCATATACCTATTTTGATCTAGGGGAATTCCAGATGGTGGCACTACGGATCTTCTCAACACCATTTATTCTATACATTATAGGATTAAATTCATGTAGTATAAATACTCTCCTATAATTCTTGATAAATGTTTTTTCCGTGAATGGTTGGGTGACACTTTTCCCGCACATAATTTTTAAAATCATACCATTTCAAAGATAAATGGATTAGGGAATCTGAAATATCATCCACTATATTTTATTTCCCATATAGACCTTGTGCTACACTCCTGATAACAAAAAGATGAAAGAAAAGTAACATTCAATCTAGTGATTCTAGTGGGGCCTAATTTTATTTGTTATATGATCCTTCCATCAGGGTCTACCATATACTAAGAAGACCATAATATTTAATTATTATATAAAATAATCTACACATTATGTAAAAACCCATTTTTACCTAAAAAATTGAAAATATCATGAAATTTAGATAGATTTAGAGTTTAATTCAAATGGAAAAGTCAAAAATACTCACCCAACATTCCACTCACGTAGAAGAATTTGTTTTAAATTTGTGAAAAGAACCTATGTGATGAGTTTCTACCACCATTGATCCCAATGAAATGCCTTGGTGGGTTTTGAGAGTTAGTATAAATAGAATAATATGTATATGATTCCATTTACCAATCCTATGGAAATACTTATTATCTGAACAAGATAAAATGGAAATTTCATGTAAAATGAAAAAGAGTGCTTTTCCTACTTAAATAAAATAATAATAATTCTTTCATGAAAACTAGGAAGACCCCACATTTCCTGTAACCTCTCACTGAGTGATAGAAACATAAAAAATCGCATGAATATAGGCAATGATAGATCATTGTCACCCTTGATATGAGGAATATAACAAAAAAAAATTCCATATGAAATGATTAAGGTTCTATTCATTTCTTCATTCCTATATTGAACAATATATTTCTTTATTGTGATCCCAAGAAACCATGTGAGGTTGGCCTTGGTGAAAATCTTGACTATTCCCCTTATCACAGGAGGATAGTTTTCACAATCTAAGGCTAATTTACCTTTATAGACATCATCTAGGGTATTATTGATTCTAGACATGTGATACTAGGAAATTCCCCATCACAAGTGGCTTATATTCCCACCACCCAACTAGAAGAATAATATGACTATAAATAAATTCATGATAGGCACAAATAGCATATTAATTACTAAATAGGCCAACATACATTTGACTGAGCTCACTCCACGCTTTGAGAGAATCCTTATATATTTGTAACAACTGAAGCACCTAAGGGGACACACTAAAACCTTCCCCGTTATGTTAGAAGTAATTGATATAAGTATAATATGGCATAAGAAAAATATTCTTATCCAACCCAAAAACTACATCTCACTCCCGCATATTTCATGTTTTCATTTGTTTTGTGTAAGGAAACCATCCCACCAAACAGATTCCTTATTGGATAAAGAACTCGTTTTTATTGTGTTAGTGTTATTAACAGAATATACCCTTTATATGAAAATTAATATACCCATGAATATGAGTTCCATGTACATGAATGGGGAGACGAAGGATAAGGATAAAAAATCTACGGAAATAGGGGATAGTGCCCTCACTCTCTGATGTTTTTATGATATTGAATTTCAGATAAATTTATTTCTTTTATAGCTTATGTTGCATGAAATATAATATTTAGATGAACCATGAAATATTATATTTCCTTTAAGTATAAATATTATATTTTAAAGAATAAATAGGAAAAAATATATTACAAAATATTTTTAAAAGGTCCACCTCAATTTGAATGGAATGGGTTCTTTATAGAAAAATAATCACACAATTTTAATTTATAATTTAAAAATTATCTAATAATAATTTTTTAACAATTTCAGAAAAAAGATTAATTTTCATGGAATAGTGAAAATAATGATTTTTAATAAAAAATATATTTTATTTAAATTATTTAGAAGATAAAATAATATATTGATATGTTTTTAATTTTAATTAGTTAATTTTTATTTAAAATTATCAAACTATGGTTTTTTTAAATTACTTTACACATTAATTATTTATAAAAACATATTATGTTTTAAATGGGATTTTTTTTGAAAAACTATTTTTCATTGAATTTTTATAATTTTTTTTAAAATTAATTTATTCAACTTCATATTTTTGAATTTAAAAAAAATTATTTCATATTTTTATTCAAAATTTAATTATTTAGATAATATTTTACATTTATTTTTTGACCAATATGAAAGTAACCAAGGTTAATATTCTTACTGCGGTTAAAATAAAATGACACGGACTAAAAAATGACCATAACTGTTCCCAAAATTTTATTAGTCATATTTAATTTATAAATTCACACATTATGATAAAACTGGAGTTTTTTAATTGGAACTATTCCCTGAAAATGAGTTATATATTATTTAAATCATAGAATGTAACAAAAGGCCACTTTCTTTGTCTTAAAATTTTTTTATGTGTCCACATGGTGTAAAAGGTAGGTTTTGAACGAATATATGTTTCAATTTTAAACATAATACATATTTTTTCATGATATAAATTTATTTATGAATGTTTGGTCCATATGGAATGGATTATGAGGTTTATAATATTATATTTAATGAAATGTTAATGTTGTCCCATTCAAGTTACTAATAACTTTATCATTTGTAATATGGTGTTATCCGGAATATATATTTGAATATAAATATTATTTTAAGTTAAGAACGATTTATATAAATCATGTTATTTTAATTTTAATTTTTAGTTATAAAATAGGTGTCTTAAATAATTACAAAATTATGATGTAGTGATAATTCAAATAATGGAATAATCAAATAAATGACATTAAAATTTTCAAAATAAATATAATTTAAATAATTTAAGTTGAAAAACTAATTTTCTAGATGATTATGAAATATTATGGGTTTATTTAATTATAATTTTTAAAGTATATTATTTTATTAATTTTATTTTAGTTTATGTAATAAATAATGTCAAAATTAACACTAATTATATTTTATCATAATAATATGTCATTAAATTATTTAAAATAAAATAAAATTAAAAAATAAATAATGATTAATATATGGGATAAAATTCCATAAAATTTACATTTATGATCTCATTTACATCACATGTGTTAAAAATACAACCGTTCAAAATTGAAACAATCGTTTGCGTAGTTAAAATTAAAATGTGTTAACTATAAGATAATAAAAATAATAATGTTTTAAAATAAATCCAAATCATCTCTGAAATATTATTTCTAATGACATTACACCATTATATTATATTAGCATCAAATACATTTCATTTTGGTGTAATGTGGATAGAAAATAAATTTAATATAATTTAGTATTTTGAGAAATTCAAAAAGTTCCCTGAGCCTCATTTATAATGGGGCAACACCTCCCTCAATACTTCACATAACATTGAAAAATAAAGATCAACCATCCCCTGAAATTTTACCTTTCCACATCCCTATCCACATTTTTTTGTTTTCGGTATTCTTAAAAGGTGAACCATATAAACCTTTAGAGGAGATCCAAAATAGTTTTCTTGAAGAAGATGTTATCAATCGACCTGATCACTTTATTTTACTACTCTTCCTTACTTCACTAAATATATGACATTTATCATAAAAAAATAACTTTATTATAATAAATATTCTAAAATGATATTATAATTATTGTTATAAATTGTTATAAAACCTCTTTCCCATCAAATAATATTTGAAAGTATCACAGGTGCATATGTACGACTTTTCGTCTCATCATAGCGATACACCTCATTTTTTATCAACATTTTATATATATGGATATTATGATTGGATTAGTGAAAATATAATATTTTTAATGTAATTATACTTATTTCGTCATAATATTATCTCTAACTTATCATCCACCAATCATTTTCAAAATGATAGCGTCGCTCGTGTGTACATATGGACTATCATTTCCCCAATCCAATGTGATTCATTTGCACATATACTTTACATGGATGGTAATATGGATAACATTCAAGAAGATATATGATATATATAACATAATAATTATTCTGTAATGATATTTTTTTATTTACCATTCTCCCATTCAATTAGATGAAAAATGGAAACAACATTCTTGCATATGTATGGTATGCCATCTCTATGAATAGTGTAATTCATTTTACTATATATAATTTTTATGAATGATTATGAATTTATATATAATTTATATATATTAATTTTAAACCATTATTGATATTTTTTAAATTATTGGACCATGAAAACTGTATATGGATCGAGACTAACAAACCAATACATGATTGGAAAGCGTTCAGTTGTCACCCAGAACAGTGATTTTAAAAACAATGGCTATTGGATAGTTGATATGATGATATAAGTTGAAGTGCCCAGATCAGTGTGAATCACTGAGAGGGGGAGGGGTGAATCAGTGATCCTTTAAAACTCTTTACTAATTGATTCTTAATCAATTAAACCTCTATGGCTGGTTAAAACCTTGATCCACTCTTCTTGTATCTCTCAACCTTTCCCGAATGATGAAGTAAGGAAAAGGCACAGGACACAAGGATTTACACGGTTCGAAACCAAAGGCCTACATCCTTGCCATGCTCTCCCAGCATGGATTCTCCCATTATAATCTGTTAGTATTACAATGGTCGATACAGAGTCCCACTATATCTCTCCTGAGTCCCACAGGAGGGTCTTTATACTGCGTCCCACAGTGTTACCAGAGTCCCACTGGCCTGCTCCAGAATCCCACTGAAGACTTCTTCTCCCTGAGTCCCACAGGGTCTTCTCCTGGCTCCTCGAGTCGCACGAGTAGCTCTTCTTCACTTCAAGTTCTTCAAGTATCCTCAGCAGCCTGGGATAAAGGCTTCTGGCCTTGCTCTGTACCTCTGATCACTTGAGTTGATCAGGTCTTATCGTCTTGCTCAGGCTTAATCTCCTTCTTCAGGTTGACCTGGCTTCTCTCTCCAACTACTGAATACTTAGACAACTGATATCTTTAACTTTGGTCTGGTCCAGTCTCACTCACTTCAACTTCATGCACTGAGTGCATGGAAGCTCTTCATCCTCATGCACTGATAGCATGGCCTTCTCAATTCTTCAATAACCTCCTGGTCTTGGACAACTCAAATGCACACCACTGATTTGGCTCTGTTCACATGTGCACGTGCATGCATGCATGCATGCACTCCTCCTTTCCTCTTCTTGGTGCAGTAGACCCACAAAGGGTGTAATCAATTATAGCACACACCTTCTCCACAATCTTTACACACTATATTCAAATTGTTAACACACTAAAAGTGTGTTATACTTTAGTGTGGGTCAACTTCTTCCTTTTTCAATGTGTGTTCACTCCACTTAGAGCATACACATAGGTTCGGCCACTTATTTAATTTGCACACACAAATTCTTCACTTGGCAAACACCACTTGATGTTGTTCTTTGTGCACACACATGGCCTCGGGTTCTTCTTCTCCACTTGGCACACACACGAGGCAAGGCCTCGGCCTTCTTCCTTGCCAAGCACCCACAACCCGTAGGGTGTGGTCTTCTCAACACGAGCCCCTGCCTTAGTGAAGGCACTCATGGGGTGCAACCACTCTTGTCTTCAAATTCCGTGCAAGATGCACTGGCCGCGGGCGCGCAGGTGCTACTGCCGCGCAAGCACTCGGGTGTGCAAGGTGCAACACCGCGAGGCGCGCAAGCCACAAGGGTGAGGACACCTTGGGCGCGCAAGCCACTCCTGCCGCGCAAGTGTGCGGGCAGAGAGAGCTCTTCCTGATGCGCAAGTGAGGCGCACAGGGGACTCCTCTTCTTGTCGCGCAAAGGTGTTGCGCGCAAGGGACTCCAGCCGTGTAAGTAAACTTGCACGTGGCTTCTTCTTCGCGAGGCAGAGGCTTCTCACGGGACTTCGGTTTTTCAACAAAGGATCAGCAAGCATCTCCAGCGCCTTGGGTCTTCTTTTTATAGGCGAGGAGGGATTCAAATTCTCCACGTGATTTAACTTCAAAATCCCGAAGTTTTCGGTTCTTTAAAATCTTCCAAATCTTTATTTTCCTTCGCTGTTTCACACGGCTTCTTTTATTTTCTCTTCTTCATGTGCATGCGACTACAAACGCATGCACGGCCTTTGTTAAAGATCAACCCATGCAAATCATCAACACCACGTGGCCTCGGCATCTTCTCTTGCCTCGGCCTCAACCGAAATCTTCTGTATATTGCATGCACACCATTTTTTATGCATGGTCGTTTTCGGTGTGGAGAGACGAGCTCAATGGAGCCTTCGGCTTCGGCAATGGTGGCCGGGAACTCGAAATCCGTCGTCGGGGAAGCCTCTGGTTCGAAGGAGGCTGCGGGTGGCATCGGGGTGTCCTCGGCTCGAGCTCGAGGAAGGAGACGGACGCTGGGCCGTTGGATGCGGTGATCAAAAAACCTTCGACGGCTTGGATCAGATCGGGAGCGCGGTGGATTAGATGAGCGGCGCCGATCGTCCGCGAGATCAGATGAGCGGCTGGGATTCGCTCCCGGGAATTTTTCCGCGTCCCACATCGAAACGGCGAGAGGAATTGTCGTGCCTTATCAACCTTGCGCTGCCTCAACCCCGCAATTGAATCTCCTCCCTCCACGGTGCCGCCCTGCACCGTGTTCTCCCTGCGGGCGCGCTCTGCGCCCACTCTGCTCCCTGCGGGCGCGCTCCTAGCGCCCACTATGCACACACACGGGCGCGCTCCTCGCACTCACGCTGCGCGGGCTTCATCACCGCGTGGCCTCAGGGCTTATACACGGCCCCTGCCTTGCCTCAGGGAGCGCCTTGGCCTTGAGGGTTTCCCATGGGCGTGGCGCCTTAGGCCCATATGTGCCTTGGGGTGATCCCTCGGCTGGCCTCCTTGGTGGCACATTTTTTGGCTAAGACTTGAATAAGACTTTGTCAAAAAACAAAGTCCTCCATGAAATCAAGCCATATCAAGAGAACCACTTCAAGCCTTTCTTCTCCTTCATCTTCTTCTTAAGAATTCAAGTATTAATCTTCTTCATTAGATTTCCTCCATTTTTCATCAACATATAATCAACATTTAAGAATGGAATTCCCGAAGGTTTCTTCATCTTCAACCGAGCTCCTGAATCAAATATTTCTTCAATAAACTTCATTGATCTAATCAGAGATCAATTGGAACATCTTCTGATTCACATTCACTAAGTGATAGTGCATGGACTTCATTAAACCACTTCATCCACTTAGAAGTAGTGAATGGATCATCTTGCTTCTTCAACTCCTCATGCATTGTCACTACAATGCATGGTCTTCTAATCATGTTGTGACATTGTATCCAGTTGATACAAGTCCTTGGAACTTTAAGAGCAGCTCAACAATCGTCTGATTTTCATGGAGAATGTTTCAACCACAATTTCCAATACCACTTAGTGAATCTTCTAAGTGACATGCATCTTAGTACCATGGCCATTCTCATTTCCTCACCAACACCATCACAACCTTTGGCATTCACATCTTGACAATTCTTGACATCCATTCATTCTAAGACAACAACATGTCTCATTGACAACAAATGCAACACAGTGCACTTCAATCTCCCCCTTTGTATTTGTTGTCAATACACTCCTTTAGCACATATGAATGGGTCAATATGTGTGCCAATATTTTCTCCCCCTTATTGGAAATCAAATGCAAAGGTGTGGTGTGGTTCTCTTCCAAAAATATCTCTTCCTCCCTTCGAATAGCATCTTCTTGAAAAGCACTAAGAGAGGGATGATGCCACATATTCTTCTTTAGCAAAGAACCTTTAGTAAATCAACTCTAAGTCTACTTGGGCTAACCCAGTGTAGAAAACAAGAATGATGTAACCAAGATACTCAATGCTGTCCACAATTCTCTACACATGTGAGATCATGCTTCAGGGGTTTGAAATTTTTAGATATTCAATGAATTTGCTAAATCTTGCACAACTTCACAAAACTCATTAGAAAGTTCAGTGCAATGATAAAGCTCCCCCTTTCATCCATTTTCCTTCAATCCATACTCCCCCTTAATTGACAAGATAAACCCAATTAAGAAACAAGGGATGAAAGTATGATTGGAATACCTTCACTTTTCTCTAGATGATATTAAATCTTAGAATACCATCTTCTCCAGATTGGCTCCCCCTCAAGGGGTACACTCCATTCTTTCCAAACCATCCTCTAGTTGAGAATGACCATCATCTTCAATTCCCTGCAATGTCAGCACATGTAAATACATGTGATTAGGGAATAAGATGGAACCTCCTTGGTTCATCAATGTGAACAACAAGGATGAGAAGATTCTCTCAACTGAGATGTCCCAATTTCACCATTCTTCACACTTGCACATTTGATCTTCATTGATGATTGTGCTGGTGTGGTTCTCAAAACAGCTTCATGTGAAACCTTCTTCTTCCCTTTTGCTTTAGCAAATGCCAGAGCTTCATCTTCAACTCTTTGTAGTTCTCTGGAAAGTTGCAACTGATGTGGCCATATGACAAGTAAATCATTTGGAAGAGTGGCCCCAGTTCTGGAAGTTCCACATGGTTCCTTAGATGCTGTCAAGCTACCTTTCTTAGGCAACTTGTTTTCAATCAATCCCTTCTTCTTCTTCTGGATTGATTGCCTTTTTGAGTCCAGTCTGCTTCTATTTAATTTCATGGCTTCTTTACAAAGATCCATGATATGTCCTTTCTTTCCACAGTAGAATCATGTTTTCTTGGTGGTCCTTCTGGATGCATCACCCTTCTTGGATTTTAATTCCAAGGACTTCTCTTCATTCTTCAAAATCCTCTTGGGAGCATTTTCAACTTTCTTCTTGCTTCCCAAGGATTCCATTTTAGCCAGGTTCAGTGATCTTCTCTTCTCTTTATCTCTGGATACAGTTGGAGATTGACATGTATCTCTTTGACCACTTTTGCAATCATCCCAGATGTTGTCAAGTAATCCAAATCTGTTAGCAGTAAACAGATGTCTCTGGACCTGTGGATGTTGCTTCTTTCCTTCTGGCTTGCTCCCCCTTGGCATGGGCTTCCTCTGTGCTTTGGCATTCAGTGGATTGTACCAACAATCCTTTGCACAATGCCCATACTTGTTACAACACCAGCATTGTCCCACGAATCTTGACCTCTTCAGTCCTTCTGATTGTAGGGTACTTTTCTTGACCTGTTGTGCTGTTTCAGGAGAGCTCTGCTTCTTTACTGTCTTCATCCATATTTGTTTGGAATTATTCTTCCATCCTGCACTTTTTGTGGAAACAAAATTAGAAGCATCAGTACAAGATGGTATGGATGGTACCTTTTTTCTAGAAGATGTTGCACTTTTATTAGAGGATGTCTTTCTCTTAGAATCATCCTGCTCAAAGCATACTTGAGTAGCAACATGTCTTCTTCCAACTGACTGGGAGGATTCAGCTTTAGGTGATTGCAGATGTTTCAATATCACCACTAGTTCTAAGTATTTCATGTTGAGGGAGTTCTTCTCATCCTCAACAGTTCTTAGCCTTCATTCCCAATTTTCTTCCAGCTGTTTCATCTGGTCTTCATGCACCTTCTTCATTTCATGCAATGAATTGTCAAGCTCCTTCACCAATTTGATTTTGTCTTCGAGTTGAACATCTCTGACATTCATTGACACTTTGTGCCTCTTTTCCAGTGCATGAAAAACATCTTTGATCATTATCATAAAGATGTATTTCTCAGAAAGGCTCCTTTGCAATTCTTCAGCAGTATCTTCACATCTTTCATTGCAAAGGGAAACAGTTTCATCTTTGGCCTTCACCAGCTTTCTGAGAGTGTTGGTTATGCCAACCCTTTTTGCCAATTGGACTTCCAGATAATTGGCTTCATCTTCTAGCTGTAATTTTTCTTCTTGAAGATCAAGGAGGCCTGTATCTATACACATTGCAACTTCCTTGGGGACTCTCTTCTGGAGATATTTGATTGCATTTAGAAGATCATTGTTTCTTCCATCTTCATCACAGCTAGAGCAGGCTTCATCAGAAGAATGATAAAAGGAATTGTCATCTGATGTGACTTTCACATTTCTTTCCATAGAAGGAGTTTCTCTGATTGCACCAGCCTTCTTCTTCATCTTCTTTGCCTTTTTCATCATTCTATTTTTCAGAGTCTTGGCAGATATCTCCATTTGAGGCTGTTCTTTCATTTCCTCAAATCTGCACTCCATATAGACTCTCTTGGATCTTTTAGAGGTAACCTCCCTCTGATACCAATTGAAGTGCCCAGATCAGTGTGAATCACTGAGAGGGGGAGGGGGTGAATCAGTGATCCTTTAAAACTTTTTACTAATTGATTCTTAATCAATTAAACCTCTATGGCTGGTTAAAACCTCGATCCACTCTTCTTGTATCTCTCAACCTTTCCCGAATGATGCAGTAATGAAAAGGCACAGGACACAAGGATTTACAAGGTTCGGCAGCAAAGGCCTACATCCTTGCCATGCTCTCCCAGCATGGATTCTCCCATTATAATCTGTTAGTATTACAATGGTCGATACAGAGTCCCACTGTATCTCTCCTGAGTCCCACAGGAGGGTCTTTATACTGCGTCCCACAGTGTTACCAGAGTCCCACTGGCCTGCTCCAGAATCCCACTGAAGACTTCTTCTCCCTGAGTCCCACATGGTCTTCTCCTGGCTCCTCGAGTCACACGAGTAGCTCTTCTTCACTTCAAGTTCTTCAAGTATCCTCAGCAGCCTGGGATAAAGGCTGCTGGCATTGCTCTGTACCTCTGATCACTTGAGTTGATCAGGTCTTCTCGTCTTGCTCAGGCTTAATCTCCTTCTTCAGGATGACCTGGCTTCTCTCTCCAACTACTGAATACTCAGACAACTGATATCTTTAACTTTGGTCTGGTCCAGTCTCACTCACTTCAACTTCATGCACTGAGTGCATGGCAGCTCTTCATCCTCATGCACTGATAGCATGGCCTTCTCAATTCTTCAAGAACCTCCTGGTCTTGGACAACTCAAATGAACACCACTGATTTGGCTCTGTTCACGTGTGCACGTGCATGCATGCATGCATGCACTCCTCATTTCCTCTTCTTGGTGCAGTAGACCCACAAAGGGTGTAATCAATTATAGCACACACCTTCTCCACAATCTTCACACACTATATTCAAATTGCTAACACACTAAAAGTGTGTTATACTTTAGTGTGGGTCAACTTCTTCCTTCTTCAATGTGTGTTCACTCCACTTAGAGCATACACATAGGTTCGGCCACTTCTTTAATTTGCACACAGAAATTCTTCACTTGGCACACACCACTTGGTGTTGTTCTTTGTGCACACACATGGCCTCGGGTTCTTCTTCTCCACTTGGCACACACACGAGGCAAGGCCTCGGCCTTCTTCCTTGCCAAGCACCCACAACCCGTAGGGTGTGGTCTTCTCAACATGAGCCCCTGCCTTAGTGAAGGCGCTCAAGGGGTGCAACCACTCTTGTCTTCAAATTCCGCGCAAGATGCACTAGCTGCGGGCGCGCAGGTGCTACTGCCGCGCAAGCACTCGGGTGTGCAAGGTGCAACACTGCGAGGCGCGCAAGCCACAAGGGTGAGGAAACCTTGGGCGCGCAAGCCACTCCTGCCGCGCAAGTGTGCGGGCAGAGAGAGCTCTTCCTGATGCACAAGTGAGGCGCACAGGGGACTCCTCTTCTTGTCGCGCAAAGGTGTTGCGCGCAAGGGACTCCAGCCGTGCAAGTAAACTTGCACGGGGCTTCTACTTCGCGAGGCAGAGGCTTCTCACGGGACTTCGGATTTTCAACAAAGGATCAACAAGCATCTCCAGCACCTTGGGTCTTCTTTTTATAGGCGAGGAGGGCTTCAAATTCTCCGCGTGATTTAACTTCCAAATACCGAAGTTTTCGGTTCTTAAAGATCTTCCAAATCTTTATTTTCCGTCGCTGTTTCACGCGGCTTCTTTTATTTTCTCTTCTTCACGTGCATGCGACTACAAATGCATGCACGGCCTTTGTTAAAGATCAACCCATGCAAATCATCAACACCACGTGGCCTCGGCAGCTTCTCTTGCCTCGGCCTCAACCAAAATCTTCTGTATATTGCATACACACCATTTTTTATGCATGGTCGTGTTCGGTGTGGAGGGACGAGCTCAATGGAGCCTTCGGCTTCGGCAATGGTGGCCGGGAACTCGAAATCCGTCGTCGGGGAAGCCTCTGGTTCGAAGGAGGCTGCAGGTGGCTTCGGGGTGTCCTCGGCTCGAGCTCGAGGAAGGAGACGGACGCTGGGCCGTTGGATGCGGTGATCAAAAAACCTTCGACGGCTTGGATCAGATAGGGAGCACGACGGATTAGATGAGCGGCGCCGATCGTCCGCGAGATCAGATGAGCGGCTGGGATTCGCTCCCGGGAATTTTTCCGCGTCCCACATCGAAACAGTGAGAGGAATTTCCGCGCCTTATCAACCTCGCGCTGCCTCAACCCCGCAATTGAATCTCCTCCCTCCACGGTGCCGCCCCGCACCATGTTCTCCCTGCGGGCGCGCTCTGCGCCCACTCTGCTCCCTGCGGGCGCGCTCCTAGCGCCCACTATGCACACTCACGGGCGCGCTCCTCGCGCTCACGCTGCACGGGCTTCATCACCGCGTGGCCTTGGGGCTTATACACGGCCCCTGCCTTGCCTCAGGGAGCGCCTTGGCCTTGAGGGTTCCCCATGGGCATGGCGCCTTAGGCCCATATGTGCCTTGGGGTGATCCCTCGGCTGGCCTCCTTGGTGGCACATTTTTTGGCTAAGTCTTGAATAAGACATTGTCAAAAAACAAATTCCTCCATGAAATCAAGACATATCAAGAGAACCACTTCAAGCCTTTCTTCTCGTTCATCTTCTTCTTAATAATTCATGTATTAATCTTCTTCATTAGAATTCCTCCATTTTTCATCAACATATAATCAACATTTTAGAATGGAATTCCCGAAGGTTTCTTCATCTTCAACCGAGCTCCTGAATGAAATATTTCTTCAATAAACTTCATTGATCTAATCAGAGATCAATTGGAACATCTTCTGATTCACATGCACTAAGTGATAGTGCATGGACTTCATTAAACCACTTCATCCACTTAGAAGTAGTGAATGGATCATCTTTCTTCTTCAACTCCTCATGCCTTGTCACTACAATGCATGGTCTTCTAATCATGTTGTGACATTGTATCCAGTTGATACAAGTCCTTGGAACTTTAAGAGAAGCTCAACAATCGTTTGATTTTCATGGAGAATGTTTCAACCACAATTTCCAATACCACTTAGTGAATCTCCTAAGTGACATGCATCTTAGTACCATGGCCATTCTCCTTTCCTCACCAACACCATCACAACCTTTGGCATTCACATCTTGACAATTCTTGACATCCATTCATTCTAAGACAACAACATGTCTCATTGACAACAAATGCAACACAGTGCACTTCATAAGTAAATCATAAATGATATATATATATATGGTTATGTAATACATGCATAATAAATTATTATTTATTATACAGGATGGTCCAACACGGAAAAATAAATTCAAGACATGAGGTTAAAAATTTTATTTTTAATTATCTTTTATTTATTTAAAGCACTTGCCTTATACACTACTAGTTAATTTGGAGTGATATATATACTTACCCTTGATTTATATTATGAGTATTATCCAATTTAATATGGTATTTAGGTATCCATATAATTTTCTTTCATTCATGGGTCAATCGATATGAATACATATAAATTGGTAAGGGGTTATTTCTCAATATCATTATTGTTCGAGATTGTTTATCCATTGAGGTATATTTCCCTAACCTGTACACATTTTATAAAAATTATTTCAACAATTTTATCACTATTATTGGATACATTTTAATTTCATTTTTATAAATTTATTACTTTTTAAAAAATAATTTGAAATGATTATATTTGTCATTTCCAAACAAAGTAATTTGTGAAGATTATGATAAAAATTTGAAAACAATGTTTCTTACATATAAAACATGAACAAATTTTCCCAAATTTATAATACTTTAATGTATTGAACCATCTTTTACAATATTACATGGATCTTTTCATTGAAAATGTTTTCCATTACAATTTACATATTTAAAATAACAGAAAGTATAATTTTATCATGATTTATTTCAAGATATCTTTATAACATGTTGTCCATCAATGAAAAAATTATTTTATGTTACTTGAATTTTAATAGTGTAACACCCCAATATTTCATAGTATTTTATTTTCATTAAAGAAATTTAATATCTTTTACTATATGCAACACCGTGTTCGAGCACACCATAGCTAACCGTCTCCACATGGTGGTCTTGTTTGTTCTTCAAACACTTCATTATTTGGATGGGTATAATAATGTGTATAACTGATTTAAATAGTAATTATAAGATGTAAATTATTATTTATATACAATATACCATCAAATTACATACGATTTTATGATATATATGATGATATTGTCGCTTGTCCGTACGCATGAATTTCTGTCTTCACGAATGAGATGAGATTAATTGCCCATCGTAATAATTCAGGAATAATTTTCATATTATGATTAAAAATAATTTTTATGAACTTAATATCATCCTGGATATGAATAAAATAAATCCTATCCACAAAAAACATAGCTTATGTAACTGATCATATAAAGAAAAAATGATTAGTCGACACTAGAAACGATGATACTACTAAACTATTACTAACAAAGCAATATTAGTGGATCATATATGATATCATATTTATGCATATAGTTCATTTATAATTTAATAAAAATGATTTAACAATTATACAAGAGGTTAACGTACCCTCAACCATGGAAAAGTTCAAGGTAAGCGGTTTTTGTCTCCCTTCTTATTCCCGTGAGATTCATGTTATATTGCCACTATTTCCTTTTGTTTGGTGTATGTACTACACATGATTGTATTATTTTTGTAATATACCTTAATTTATGGGTATTTAAATATTCATTTTTTGATACTTCTTTCATGAGGTGTATGTTTTATAAGTTACTAAATCAGTATGGGAATTTCAAATTTCAATTTCCACTCATAGGGCTTTATGCATACTTCGTCGATTATTTTACACCTAGATTATGTGTGGAATCACTATTTATTATTTATGTATTAATCTCCACTCCCCTTTATGTCTATATACCTTTGATACACATAATCAATCCATTGATAAGTTCACATTCCATTGATGTGAACTTTTTATTTGTAATCTTAACTCAGTTTCCATTCATTGAGTTAAACATCCAAGTCATTGGTTTTGTTTTTTTACAAGATTATGTGAAACTTTAATCGGATTTATTTACACTGAATATCGAATTATATTAAGTGTATTTATATTTTTCAAACATAATTATTTCATTGATTTATCTTTAATCTAAGGATACAGTCTTCATAAGGTATATCATCTCAATTTACATTCCTTTAAAACCTCTTTGTCATTATGCACCAATTTACTTATATATGGTCTATATACTGTCCTTTGACATATTTTATGATGAGTCCCTTTAATCTCATGATATGATAATGTTTTGATTAATATTATTTTTCAATTACTTGTATTTAAGCATCTCTTATTTGGTTAGGAAATATTTAACAAAAATATTGTTTTAAATGTTTGAAATATTTATTATTCTAAATATTCCTCATTAATGTCCCTGATTTAAAAATGGTTTTACGTATTTATTCATTTTGAAATTAATGTTTTCAAATCAAAATTACTTTTATAAATTTTAATGTGGTATGGGACACTTTGATTTAAAAATCCCTTATGAATGACTTCTTTGATAAATAATGTGAAATTTAAATGTTTACAAGAAAAAGGGGATATTTCTATCAAATAGTTTTAATGACTATTTTAATCTATGTCAGTATCCTTCAGTTTATTTTATTCTTGATTGAGGTTATTATATCATAATATAATCATCCATATTGTATTGAATGGGTTATGTTTGACTGTGGATGATCTATTTTTATTCCATTCATGGTTTGTGGATAAAATATTGACATTTTATATGCTTTTTTATATATGTGTTTAGATTATGATTCAACCTTTCATATGAGGAATTAATTGGACTTATTAAGTGTTGGGTGGATCCCTATATATATCCTCTATGCATTGGTAGGGCTCATAAGACAAAATACTCTCTTGGCACAAGGCCTTGACAAAATATTATTTGTATTCTTGACACAAGGACTTGACTATGTGGTTATGAAGTCTAGAATTATGCATTCCATCACTATGAAATTGGCTATTGATTTTAAATTTGATTATTCCACTAGTAGAATATTTATGTGAATAAGTAAATGACATTATTTGATTTATCTTTTCTATATTATGTTGAATTTTATGTTTTAAAGACTTGTGTTCCTATCATAGACATTGCCTTAAATGTTTATTCTTATTTATGAAGTGTTTACACATTATTGTTATCCATACTGAGCATTCGAACTCACCCCTTTTTATTTTTTATTTTTTCCATGATGCAAAGTTGTATATTATTATTAACCTTCAGAAATAGGCTATTGGATATAAGAGTGTTCAACGGGGAAACAGTGTTGTTGTTTTTTATTTCATGATGTATTATATTTATCTAGTACATAAAAGTCTACTAAACTGATTGGTCTTTCAGTAAATGATTCCTTGTATCATGCTATGTTATGAAATAATGCACCGATTCAAGATAACTGGGGTCAAGGCTTTATAGTTGGTATCAGAGGAAGTTTATTACAAAACATGGAAGCTAGAATTAGAAATAAACCCTGATTAGAAAACAATACCCTAAGATATACATTGAGGATTAGTATAGAAGAAAATTGAAATATTATAGTAATGTAAATATTATGTTGGTTTCCCAAAAAATACAGATTTTTCTGGATACGAGAAGGTAGAGGCGGCTCTGACACAAATTTATCTAGAAGTGAAAACTCTAAGAAGGAGTTTCGGGCTTGACTCGGGGTATCCTGGTACATGAAAACAGGCATTGCTACACTCTTGGTTACACGACTCACATGGGATATTCATAGGATAATTACCATTTTATTTAAATATATATTTGAGGGATTTTAATATAATATGAGAATAAATAACCTTGGTTACTACTAAGGTGTTTTGGATTGAAAATAAGGTTTTATGGTAATCCCTAAATGATTTTATGGCTCACACTATGCTTTCTGGTGTTAGTCAATGGCTAGAACCCAAGGAATTCATAGTAACATTGAACCTGATGTACAAGGTGGGCACGATGGTGGAAATGTGCAACGAACTGGAATTTTGATAGGTGTAAATGCTATTGTGTTCAGGACAAATCAGTTTTCCAAAAATTAGATCAATATCATATATATTAACCTACTCCCAGATTCAACAGAGAATAAAAGGTAGTGAATGATAAGAGCTCCAGTAGTAGAGACCATGGAGAAATGAAAGATCAATTTACATCATGTAGTTAATGGGGAAAGAGACACCTAGGAAGTGTCTCAATGGAACAAATAAATTCTTTCTGTGTTGGAAATAAGGATATAATGTAAATAATTTCTGAGGAGAAATGAAGAGTACTAGGGAAAATAATAAAAATGATCCTAAGAATCCATTTATTGTAATTTTCCATAAATGTAGGGGACCTTTTCATTACCCATGTAAATGCATTATTTTATAGGATAACCTCTTGTTCATGAATGAACCTAGGTGGAAATAAATTGATGAAGAAATGGTTAAAAGTATTAGTGCTCTTGGTTGATGGGATTACATAGGAAGACTTTTCTCATTTATGTGTAACCCTATAGTTTGTTTTGTTAAAAATCTATTTTTGGAAGAATTATCATTTATATTGTTGATATAATTATAAATAACCCTTTGGGTTTATTTAATACTTGAATTTGAGGTAATTATAAGTTATTAAATTTTGAGATGAAAATTTGAGGTGGGAGAAAACAGTTGTGATGAAAATATGTTATGGTTATTTGAGGAATTTATCTCATTTTGGGAATGTTATAAAATATAGTTTTTAAAAAAGGACAACACGCAGACCGTGTGAAAACCCATCGCATTAGAAAAGCTGCAGGAATCGAACCCATAACCAGAGTGTGATTGGAATTTATTGCCTAGAACTAGACTATGTGAAGTCCATGGTCAGTGTGAATAATTAGATTTAGTTAAATGATTTTATTAATCAATAATAAGTAGATTTTGGAGCTTATGTCTTATCAAATGGATATCTTTTGTATAGGGAAATGTTTTGGTGATTAAGTAATAAATTTTATTTTAGAAGACGTTCACTCTAATGGGAACAAGATATGCTTAAGGAAAATAGAATACTATGGGATTTCATTTGAGATGTAATGGTGGATCCTTATCTATATTTTAATTGTGGATTTATAGTGATTTGGGTTATTTATGGAAATTATTAAACAATCATAGAGAATATGTGATTAGGATAATTATTTTTAAGTCTGTGACTTTACGAGTAGTCGATGTTAATTGGAGATACAATTTAACGTGGAAGATTACATAATAAAATTTTTCTATGTTTTGGATTTCAATATTAGTTTGGATTATATATAGATTTTATGGACCATTTCTTATTGAATGGTATTTATTGAAATTGTGGAATTATTGGTTCAGTTTTAGAAATAAAGATTAGTATTTGTTCCTCTAACATATTATCCTTTTTTGGGGATTATTTGATCTTGTACTAACCATTTTTTTTATGTTTAATCTCTAAAGACAAGAGAAATATATATTTTATCCTTTGTGATAATGTGATTCTATAGAAGTTGATTCTAGAACCTTAAGTGTGACCAAGTCATCTTGAATACTCATCATTTGAAAAAGAAAAGATAGGTTAGTGATAGAATTTTATTAATAGATAAAACTGTACTTAGGATATATATATATATATATATATATATATCTTTAGGTTATTAGTCAATCTCATAAATAAATTCCTCAAATTAATGAAATGGAACTTAATACAAAAAACATTCTCTTTTTACATCTTATATTTAGAAACTAATGAACATTTATCACATAAAAATTTTGTGGTTTTCTTGTTGTTAACATTCTCCTGATCATGTTTTCTATCAATCTACATTAGAACATGACACTTAGTTTTTCATCCATCTCCATGATTTCCTACATGGAACCTTAGTATGGGTTATCTCATGTGTCCTCTATAATTCCCTTTCATTCATTTAAAGTGATAGATTAATTTACTCGTTTTCTAATGAGGGACATTCAATGATGTTCCCTAGACCAAATCTAAAATTGTGAGAAATAAATTTCCATAATGGGGGAAGAATGTAACACCCCAAGATTTCATAGTAAATTTTTTTCATTAATTTAATTCAATAGCATGCACTATATGCAATACTGAGTTTGAGCGCATCACGACTTACCGTCTCCACATTGTGGTGTAGTATGTTATTCAAAAACATCAATATTTGGATGGATATAATAATTATTAAAACTGATGTAAATAATAAATATAAAATTTTAATGATTTTGTATATATGATATACCATCCTATTACATTCAATTTCACCAACAATATAACGATATTGTCGCTCGTGAAAACGTAAGGATTACCGTCTCCACGAACGTGATGAGATTCATTACCCATCGCAATCATTCAAGAATAATTTTCGTTTTAGGACTAAAAATAATTTTTATGAAATTAAAATCATCTTGGAATATGTATATAATACATCCTATCCATAACAAAAATGGATTACGTAACCGATCAGATAAAGGAAAACGGACCAGTTAACACCTGAAATGATGATTCTACAAAAATATTATTAAAAAAGAGTTATGAAAGGATCTTATAAGATATCATATTTATACATATAGTTCCGGTATAATTTAATAACAATGATTTAACTATTATACATGAGGTTAATGTACCCTTAACCATGGAAAAGTACAAGGTAAGGGGTTTTCATCTGACTTCTTATTCCCGTGATATTCATGATATACTACCACTATTTCATTTTGTGGTGGGTATGTACTACCAATTATTGTATTATTTGAGTAATATACCATAATTTATGCATATTTACATCTTTATTGTATGATAATTCTTTCATGGGATGTATGTTTCATAAGTTACGAAATCAATAATGGAATTTCAAATTTAAATTTCTACTCATTCGGCTTTACACATACTTCATTGATTATTTTACTCTGGAATTATGTGTAGAATTACTATTTATTATTTATGTAGTAATATCCACTCCCATTTATGTTGATATACATTTGCTACACACAATCACTTCATTGATAAATTCACATTCCATTTATGTGATCTTTTTAAGGGTAATCTTAACCTAATTTCCATTCATTGAGTTAAACATCCAAGTCATTGGTTTTGTTTTCTTAATAGAATATATGTGAAAGTAAAATGATATATTTACACTTAACATCCAATTATATTGAGTGTATCTATATTTTTCACACATAATTATTTCATTGAATTATCCATAATCTAAGGATACAGTCTTTATAAGGTATTTCGTCTTAATTTACATTCCATTGATACCACTTTGTCATTATGCACCAATTCTATTTTATATGGGGTATATACTATCCTTTGACATATTATGTCATGAATCCATTTATTCTCATGATATTATAATGTTTTTATTAATTTTATTCTTCAATAAACTTTATTCAAGCGTCTCTTATTTGGTTAGGAACAGTATAACTAAAATTTTGTTATAAATGTTTTAAAATTTTATTCTAATAAAAATTTCTCATTAATGTTTATGTTTTAAAAATGGATTTAAGTATTTATTAATATGGACATGAATGTTTTGAAGCAAAAATTCCATTTAAATGTTTCAAAATGTTATGGGACACTTTGATTCAAAAATCCATTTCATAATACTTCTTTGATAAATTGTGTGACATTTAAATGGTTACAAGAAAAATGGGATATTTCTCTCAAATAGTTTTAATGACTATTTTCATCTATGTAAATATCATTTAGTGAATTTTATTCTATATTGATGTTAATTTATCATAATAAAATCATCCATATTTTATTGAATGGGTTATGTTTGAATGTGGATGTGCTATTTTAATGCCATTCATGGTTGGTGGTTAATATATTTACATTTTTTATGCTAGTTTTAATACAAATTTTTATATTATGTTTCACCCTTTAATATGAAGAATGTATTAGACTTAGTAAGTTACAGGTGGAGCCCGCTATTACTCTTAGATGCATCGGTTGTTCTCATGAGACAAACTATTGTCTTGGCAGAAAGCCTTGGCAAAATCTAATTTGTAGTCTTGTCAGAAGGCCTTGACTATGTGGTTATGAAGTCTAGTATTATGCATTCCATCATTATGAAATTATCTATTGATATTACATGTGATTATTATACTACTATAATATCCATTTGAATATGTAAATGGAATTATTTGATTTATCTTTTCCATATTATGTTGTAGTTTAAGCTTAAAATTCATGTTCTCTAGTCTTATATATTAACATAAAGGTTTATTCACATTTATGAAAGTTTCTGCTATATTTTTATGAATACTTCTCATTTGAGATCCCCCTTTATTATGTTTTATTTTTCCTAAGAGGCAACGATGTATATTACGATTAACCTATAGGAATAGGCTAAGGGATATAAGAGTCTTCAAAGGGGACAAAATATTGTTGTTTTTTATTTCATGATTTAATGTATGTATCTATTACTTCTAAGGATACTAAACTGATCGATATATCAGGACATGATTCCTTGTTTCATGCCATGTTATGTAATAAATCACTAATTCTGGGTAATTTGGATTAGGGTGTTGAAACTATCATATGGTCCAATGATACAATATATATTCATTCACTAAATTGTTTATATGTATGATGTCATGATGTTTATTAATAATGTTTCTCTTCAATGAGTAATGTTATGAAGAAATGTTATGAAACTTATTTAATCATATGTGTTATGATATGTTGAATGATTTATAGTCTTATATAACACATATGTATGGTTTTCATTTTTTAATAGGTGTTATTAATATCTACCTCTAATACATTTGGTAATGATTTATATCACATGAGATATACAGAACAGGAATGGGGAGAAAACTCAGTCCAGTAAGGGGCTTTGTCCAACATTATTGTCTTATGATAAAATCTCTACTATTATAATGGTTTGTGGAGTGAACCCATTCCACTAGGATAATATTTGAAAAGATCCTTTACTACTAAGGAAATAATTTTCTATGCATATCTATTTTCCACAATTCCATGTTTTATTCAAATCTAATTTTCGCATGGATCATGTTCCTTTATGATATACCTCTTATTAAATGAAGTGATATATTACATGATTGATGATTATGATACATGTTATTAAGGGTATGATTTGAAAATGTAATGTTCGTCTTTTTATATCCTTTATATCGTGTTTTTTATGAGGTATCCCTTGTTTACCCTTACTGAGAATTTAGTCTCACCCTTTTTGTATGATTATTTTCTATAAGGAATGAAGAAAAGTTTTTGTAGGTATTACTATGAAGAGTAATAAATGGTAAGCCTTTAGGGGATATGTTTAAAATCATTCATAAAATAAGAACACTATATATCTATTATATGAATACACTAAACCTTTATGGTTCTATCGTGGATTATATAATTATTTTTCTAAAAAGATTTAATATCTATGTATGAAAATATTTGTCTCTTATAGTTAGTATCATAGAAGGGTTTATAAAATATTTGGAGATCAGGGTTGGAAAATTGTTATGAAAACCATGGGGTTAAGGCTAATTATGAGATAAAACTATTAATTTTTTACAATGATCCTAAATGAACGTGGTTAAAAATAGTGTTTAATTTATTAAAAAGAAGGTTCAATTATTTAGACCACATATCTCAGGATTTTCTATATTACCTACTATTATTTGTGTTTCTCACACTATACTTTTTGGTTTTAGTCAATAATTGGAACCCGAAGAAACTATATTCGTGTTGAATGGGACTGGAAATGAAATAACATTCCTCATTGGAATATAAATGTTTTGGAAGTAAGAATTCAAAAAATTATTTTTATTATCATACAACTTACCCATTATATGAATCATGTTTTACTTCCAAATGAACAAAGGTGAGAATAACATTATATTGAGTCCTTCATGATGAAGTTCCCACCTCCTTTTTGTGGGTCTCCAAATTTAATAGTATCTGAAAAATTTATTAGTACCATTGAATGTTATTTTCAGTTCTCCAATGTTCAGACCTTGAAATCTTCATTTTGGTAGTCTATCATTTGGAAGGTGGAGTAGATAAAATGGTAGAATATTATGAAGAATATGAGGAAACAAGTTGGAATTGAATCCATGGAAAAGGATTAATTTATGATTTTTTTCAATATTTAACATCATTGTTTTATTCCAATAAAAATGGGGAAGGTATTCCTTCACTTAAAGAAAAATACTGATGAATTTATTTTAATCTATGGAGCGAATTTTAAAATCTTTTAATGGAACTCTTCTAGTATTATCATCCAACCAGAGTGTATGGTTGATTAATTCTTCTGTGGATTCAAACAAATTCTCCAATGGAAGTTATACATATGTTACTTCCTTAGCTATGAATACATCATCTAATGTGCCATCAAGGGGGAAATGGATGTTTGAGTTACATATCAATATCATGGTTTCGGAAAGAAAAATTAGATCAAGTATAAAATAAAATATAAAAACCATGAATAAAAAATGTAACTTTTTACTTTATTCTAAAATTGTGTAAAGAAGGATTAAATTAATTATCATAAGGGAAGTAGTAAATGTTTTATGTGCAGGAAAGGTCATCAATAAATTGACTACATAAGGGATGAGATAATTTTATCTAATGCTGTGAATAGATAGAAATTCATACTAAATGACCCTCCCCACACAGTTCAATTATATTTGTGTAAGTAAAATGTGAATTCTTCCAATGTGTTCCCAAATAAATTATTAATGATGGTGATAAAATTCAACAAATCATTACATTCAAACAAAAAAGGAAATCACATGGGATTATGAATGGTGATTTGGAGTATAATAATGGTGTTGTATAATGACTAAGATTTTATTTATTGGAATTCTATAATAGTATTGTAGATTAAATTTTATGGTATTATGGAATAATTGAACATCTAATAATCAGACCACTATTGTTTTTTTCATAAGGATTTGAAATCATATGTTGAATGGTACTAGTAAAAAATTAAATTGATTGAGTTTGAGTTTTTGGAGAAAGCATGATTAAGAGAAGGATGAAACTTAATATGTTCATGATGCTAAGAGATAGAAAGTTATTTTATTATGATAAATAAAATGGGAAATTATTTATGACTTGGGAGATTATTATATATATAATGGCAATGAGGTTTATGATATGATTGATTAATTTTATTTATTTGTTGGATTTGTGGTATAAGGAAAGAGTTAATTTTTAATGTATGCATGTTTTCACTATGGATTTCTGAAAATATCGGTTTCTACTAATTTTTACGAGAATACATGACAATGGTGTTCACATTTTTTTTGTTTAAAAAGTATGGTTTGCGCTATGTTGATTGGGGGATTTATGAAATGTTGATTTCGTAAATTTAGTGACCTTATTTTTAATGTTTTAGATTTTATAATTTTGGAAGGAACATAAGGGTAACCATTTATGGAATTTTATATTGGAAGAGGTATTATATATTAATGTATTACTTCACCATATAAATATTTTTTCATATTGGATAACATGTGGTAACCATTTTTCTATAATGATAACTATAGACAAATTGAATGACTTATCACCCCATTATGGATCTTTTGATTCACTAGTTCTTTAAGCATTACAATTTCAGAATCATTTCTCAGGGTATTAGATAACATCGAAATTGATCAAGGAAAAATAAAGCAGTGATATTATACTTATGAAATGAAATAAAGTATTTATATCCTGTTAATGGATTTTGAAATAAAATTTTATCCTATTATGATAATTTTCAGATCATATTAATGGTCTTTTTCTGAACTATTAGGTAAACTTTTTTCTGGTGATTAAACATATATTGTAAATTTTACCTATCACACTATATCAGTTTGGGTGGATTAATTATCCTTTAAAAATACATCATTGATTTTTTCCCTATGTATACCTAGTCATATATTACATCAAGAAACCTTTATGTTTCCATCTTTCCATTTTTATGGGATGTTTTATTAATCAGTTTTACGATGTGGGATTCTATGAATAATTACTCAAATGCTAAAACCATTGATTATAAAGACAATTATAGAGGTTATAACATTTTAAGGGGGTAAAATTTAACACCTTAAGATTTTTATAATTTTTTTTAAATAATTTTACATCATTGATAGCTTGTGCTCTATGCAATAAAAAGTTTAAAAGATCCATGTAACATTATATATTTATTTTTATATAGTTGTTAAATTGGTGGAAATAATTATTAATAACAAACTAATAAAATAAATATAAATGTACAGGTAAATATAAATATATTGTTATATTATTATAAAAATGATCACATAATTGTTAGTAAGTCACTTTAGTGGTAAAAAAATTAGTTTTGTTAAAAAATGAGGTTTTATTCTTCTTTATAAGTGAATAATAATTTATATAAGTTTTAGAAAAAAATAATAAACAGAATAAATTATTTTTTAAAATCATCATTTAAAAATCATATGATTTTTTTATAATTTTATGAAAACATTTATTTTACAAGTAATAGTGAAAATACCAAATTTTTTGAAAAAATATGTTTTCTTTTAAAGTATTTACACTGTAGAATTGTGTTTTGTATTATTTTTAAATATAAAATTTATCATTTTTTTTAAAATAATCCAATTATTATTTTTGAAAATTATATTATACATTAATTTATTAAAAATATTTACATTTCACAAGAATTTTTTTCAAAAAAACTGTTTTTCATTGCCTTTTGTCTATTTCATTTTATATTAATTTTTTAAAATTAGTTTTTTGTTGAATTTTGAAACATTGATTTCATATTCTTATTCATAAGGTCCAAATTTAGTAAATAGTTACCTTTTATTTTTTTCCAAAATGAGTAGAAACCTTGGTAAATTCTGTTATCATGGTAAAGTGTAAATTGGATAATTTAGGTGAAAAATAAAAAGATAATGAAATTAAAATGACTATAAAACTTTCTTAAATTTAAATTGATGATTTTAATTATAATATTAACACCTAATTATTAAAATGTAGTTGTTTAATTGACACTTCGCCATGAAAATTTATTATATGTTATTTAAATTAATGAAAGCCACAAACTGTCACTTTTTTTATGTTAAATTTCTCTTAGTTGTCCATATGGGGATAATTATATCTTATTAAAAAAAATATCATTTTTTAACATAAAATTATTATTTTAAAGATAAAAACTTACATATAACTTTTTATTCCACATATATGAGACTGTTATGTTTGTGATATTTTATTTAATGAAGAGTCACTAATTTGAAATTCATGTTATTAATAACTATATCATTTTTAATATAGTGTTACCCAAAATATGTATTCTTCTATAGATATTATTTTTAAATATAAAATATTATCAACATTATGGTTTTTTATTTTTTTGTTCTGAAATAATAAATATGAATCCTAAATTATGACACAACGACAATAAAGTGATTATTCAATTAATAAAACAATCAATTTTTTTATATTGAAATAAATATTATTTAATTTATTAAGGTGATCCATGAATTTTATAGGTTAGTATCAGATATCACGGTGTCTTAAATGATTTTTTCCTAATTTATCTTGTTATCCTGGTTTTCATAAATTTAATGTAATAAATAGTGTAAAAATCGACACTATTGATATTTTATCAAAATAATATTTTATTAAATAATATAAAAATCATAAAAAAATTATTTTAAAACAAAACATTCTAATAATATTTTCTAAAATGTTATTAATATTTCTTTTATAGTCCAATTTACATAAAATATGTAAAATTTAAAACGTTTTAATATTGAACTTCTTTTTATCATAGTCAAAACATAAATCGGTTAACTAAGTGTTAATAAAAATGATAAGGAATAAAGGGAAAAAAATGTCTAAAATATATTTTTTGATTATATTAAAACATTATATTATCTTTTAATCTAATATATGACCATTTTTTGGATTTTTTTACATAATATATTTATTATAATTTAATGATTTGAGAAATTCCAACAATTCTCCGTACATAAATTATTAATGTAAACCTCCTCCCTCGCTTATTCACATCACATTGAGACTTATATCTTGACGATAAAATTCCAACATATCATATAAACTTCAATATAATAATTATACAGGTTATGGTATTCTCAAAACTCCAATCACAAGGAATTTTAAAGTGGATCCAAATGAGATGTTTCGAAAAGAGGGAATCGCTCTAACCAATCACTTTCTCCTTCTACTCTTCCTCACCTCGTATAAATAAATGATATTTATCTTTAAAAAATATTTTAATTATACTCAATATTATGAAATTTTGTTATGATTATTTAAATACCATTATAAATCCTCATTATCATGAAACAAAAAGTGAATGTATTTCTTGTGCATATGTACGACTTACATGCTCTGCGTAGTGATAGAATTCATTTTTCATCACAATATCATATCAATAGGTATTATGATGAGATTGGTTATTAAATATTATATTTAAAATTTAATTATACCTATGGAATGATAATATTGTGTCCAATATATCATCAAATAATCTTATGAGAATTAACAACATCGCTCATGCATATGTATGGGCTACCAACTCTTAGATGTGAAGTGATCCATTTTTACTTGTATTTCATACGGATGGTAATGTGAATAATTTTAGTGAACATATATGATATATATAATAATATTTACTATATAAATTAATATTATTACGTATCATTATTAAATTAAATATATGAAAAACCGAAAGAGTGTTCATCCGTATGTAAGACCTATCATCTCCATGAATGGTGTAATTCATTTCTTAATATATAATTTTTATAAATTTTTATAAATATGAATAAAATTAATATATAGTATTTTATAGAATGTCTATAATTCTGTAAATTATGGTACCTTGGTCAAATTATAATGATCTGGACTACCAAACTGAAACATGCTTGGAAAATAATGTTGTTGTCACCAAGAACTGATCTTTTGACAAATAATTATTAATAAATATGTGATAAGATGATATAAAAATCATACATGATATGATAGATATATGATTATTTAATACATTTAAAATAAACTAATTCTTATTATATTAAAGGTTTAAACATGAATAAATAAATTCAATACTTGAGGTAAGGGATTTTATATTTTCATCACTTTTATTTTTTTGTGACCAAAGAATTATACACTACTTGTTACTTTTTTTGGTGAATATAATTACCTAGAATGTATTTTATGAGTATTATCATGAATATTATTGTATATAAATTTCAATATTATTTTCCATATTTCATGGGTAATACGATCCAACTGATTACAATGTGGTAAGGGTTAATTTCCCAATCTCAGGATTATTCTAGATTGATTGTCTATAAGGGAATATTTACATTACTTGTCCATGATTTCAAAAAAATCGAAAAGGGTTTTACTATTATTCTATGTATATTAGATTTAATTTTCACAATTGTTTTTATTTTCACAAAATAGTTTGTAATGAATATTAATTCATTTTACAAATAATTTACATCATGACATTTTTGAAGGAAAAAAATAGGAAAGGAATATTTTCTTTACTTATACGGCATGAATCGATTATCATGATTTAATGAAGCTTAAATTATTGTGGCTTCATTTAAAATATTATATAGTTCTTTTGATAGAAAATATGTTCCATTATAAATTCATCGATTTAACAAAACATATTCAATATGGAAATGATATCTTCCTCAATAACTATTTCAAGTTATATTTAAAAATAATTTTCCATCTAAGATATAATTACTATATGTTAATTATGTTTTACTGGGGTAGGGTCACGGGTTCCATTATTATTATTTACCATAATGGTTTATGTTGTTTATGGCATGATGTTTATGAATTATTCTTTCATTCCATGAGTTATGTTATGATGAAATATTTATTAAACCCAACTCTATTTATGAGTTATTATATGATGATTGATTCATCTTCTTATGGAACCAAAATGTATGTTTTTTATTATATGAATGGTGAGAACTATATATCCCTCTAATGAATTAAGTAATAATTTAAATCTCATGAGAGAAAATGAATTATAATTGTGAGTGAGCTTGGTTTTGTAAAATACTTTTTCCACCATGATATTCTTAGGGTAAAAACATAACCCCTATGATGATTGGGTGTGAACCAATTCCACTATGATGGTCTTGAAAAATTGATATGAATACTACGAAAATGATTTTATATGGTTATGTGTTTACTCCAATTCAATTTCTAATATCAATTCTATTTGATAATGGATTATGTTCCATTTTGATTTATGTCTAATGAAGTACCATGATTTATTCCTTGAATCAATATTATGACATATTTTATGTAGGATATTTTTTCAAAAGACAATTTCAATTTTTTATATCCTTATTCTCCTTTTTTATGTATTCCTTGTTTATTGTTAATGAAGATTTGACCTCACCCTTTTCTTATGTTTATTTTCCAAAGCATATGAATAAAGTTATTAATATAATATTCATATTAAGAGTAGTATGTGGAATGTTATCTATGGGAGATGTTGATGATATTTCATAAAATAACATGTTTTTATATCTAAAGTTCAAAGACACTAAACCGTTATGGTTATATCATGGATTATAATATTATTTCTCTAAAAAGATGTATTATCTATATATGAATATCTTGGGATGTTATAGTTTGATCATGGATAAACCAAATATCCATACCAACACCCCACTAAATCCATATATATATATCAGAGAACCACGATCTAATGCATTAGTGATCCCTATATAATAATAGAGGTGTTTTATAATCTTTTATTGTTTATCCAAATATTATTATTTTAGATGAATTGTTCTTTGGTGTAAAATCTTTTGATCATCCCAGTCAAATCGGAAGACCATTATGACCCAAACCATTAGTAAAAAGTGATCCATCTATTTCAATCAAATATTTATACCTATATACCTCATGTATTTCATCTCCTAGGTCACATAATAAAGATAAGCCCCATCATGTAAAGGGATGACCCATTGTATAGAAATATGGAATTTTTAAATATTTAGTGGTTATCCTAACAATGACTTAAATAATATATGATCTCAATATTTATAAATATGTGAGGGTGTAATTCATCAAGGCCATTTTAATTACCCATGATTTTTAGATAGATGTTGTAGTAGCCCAGTTTTATGAGGAGAAATACTTGTAATATAGAATGTCATTCCACCATCTCATTCATAGATAAATATAAGGAAGAATCTATTCAGAAACATGATATACCCCATAATGTTTTAGGAAAGCTCTATAATCTTATCATATAAAGGGATATGGTTTTAAATGGATCTAAGATTAATCTAATCTGGATCAATATCTCTTAAACATTGTATATAGTGAGGTTGATTTGTTTCTAACGATGTTGGCCATTCAAGGGTATGGAAAGGGTGAGAAAATTCACCATAGAAATTTCAAGATAATGTTAGAGTTCAAGGAACCCATTTATAATGTTTATTTCATTGTTATATATAAATAAAAAACCTAAAATGTTCTACATTGGAGAGTTTTTCATCAAATCTACATGGGGTGACTTTGGGATTCCATTAATTCTTGAAATACCCCACAAAAAGAAAGTTCATTATTCTATTTAGAGGTGGTATCCCATTTGAATATTGTAATCCATGATACAATGAGGAGATATTATATAATATGGAAGAAAAAACAAATAATAGGGGAAGTCATATAGGTTTCCACCTCTAATGGGTCGGTAAATTCCTCTAAAAACCATTTAGCTTTTTCAAAAGTGACTATATGATACATTTATCCTCGATGAAGGAACCTGATCTAGCCCTATTAATTAACTAAAAATCATAAACATCACCGTAAAATGTATATTTAATAATTGTTATGCTATCTAATAGGAGTTCTCTAAAAGTAAGCTAGACCAATTCTCTATCTGAGTTTGAAAATTCCCTAAATTATCAATTAAAATTAATAATTCCCCCAAGACATTCCAATAAAATTGGGATTTACATACATCTCATACACCTAGTTGAATAAGAAACAAAAATAGAATCTAAAAAATGTCCACATGATTCCCCTGGCTGTCCATAGTGTTAATGTTTCTTTTTTAGGACTCTTATCCTTCACCAAGAACAATGATAACCAAATGTTGTATTCCATGCATGATGATTCTCCCACTAAAATGAATATGGAAGGGGATGAGATACCATTAGGTATGCCACCACAGCATTTGAGGAAGGAATATCTACCACCATTGATGTTCTCATGTAGGTAAACCTTGGAATAGAAGAGGGCCCATGAACTATGTTGATCAGTGTCATAATGCCTCTTGAATATCAGGAGATATATGTTTCTTTATTTAAGAGTATTCGATATGTATTCACTTGGAATTATACATTGATGCCCATAATAGACCTGGATTTATCTACTCATAATATAAGATTTTTATATGACCATCATTGTTTCAACATATAATCCACCATAATACACCCCACTCATGATACTAGGGTAGAATCCAATGATGAAAAATTTATTAATCTAATTTTTTTCTGTGAGGTTTTGTACCCAAAATGAATTAAAAATGGAATTTTAGTTAAGAAGAATAATGGGAAGACCTAGTTCTACATTAGTTTTAGGTATGTTGATCAAAACTAATCAAATTATGATTTAATAATACTAATAATGAAACTCATAATCAATGCCACTTTAGGTTTCTAAGAGCCTTATTTTATGGTAGGATATTCAGGGTATAATCCAATCAATATCACCCATGGGGTAAGGGGGTCCATTCTTTTATATCACCTAAATGAATATTTTTTTGATAGGATATTTCCTTTATCTTAAATAAATTTAGCCCCAATTATCAATATGTCACACATCATATTTTGAAAACCACTATAATATGAGTTATGAAATTCTACATCGATGATTTGGTGGTTGAAACCTACTAGTGATATAACCACATTAGTAACCATTAAAAAATATTCAGAATCTTTTAACATCATAATTTGAAGAAGAATCCTATGAATTGAAATTTTGATGTAATGTATGGTAAATTCATTATTTTTTGTAATAACACCATGTTATAGAGTTTTATCTATATTATAACGGTGCAATTATACAAATTCCACCTTCTATAAATCATAATGTGTTTATAGGCCTCTAAGGGAGCAACAATTATATTAGGAATTTGGTAACCAACCTGGATGGTAGATGTCTCCCCTTAACTAATATAGTGAGAAAGTAATTCACATACTAGTAGAACACAAACTACAAGGAAGATTTTTAATAATATTATGTTGTATTTATTACACAAAATGGTATAAATTACTACAATATAAGGGAATAAACTCATTTAATATATGTCTTCCTTGGAGTGATCACTCAATTCTATCCCAATATAGAAAAATGTTGTAGGGAAAAAGTTTCTATTTTCATATCTAAATAATTCTAGATACTATGACTCGATATTTTTATAGAGAATAATTTCCACACACTTATCTTTATGGTGAAAAATAATTGAAATTACTTATAAAATCATGAATTCATCTTGGTATCTTGGATTGACCCACTCAAGTATATTTTTATCCTCTCTATGAAAATTGTGAATTTGTCCTGATAGAAATATATCATACAATATTATATCATTTTATTCTTATTTCAAAAGGAAATCATCAGTTATGATTTATCTGACTTCCTCGTGGTGAATAATATACAAAAATAATTTTAATGAACATAAAACATTCTAATGATGAGGTATTTTTTCCAGGAAAACCTCTAATTATGGAATCATATTTCTACGGGGCCTCCCAAATCTAATCTAGAAATAAAATGGAAAATTAATATCTTGATTGGGTTGTTATAAGTATTGTCTTTGTTTACCAAGACATGGAAATGTTTCCTTACTAATTATTTTTATCTCACAGAAATATTAATAATTGGGTATAATGGAAAGGCATTCATAAAGGTCACATAAATATAAAGACTGAACATATCATCATTGACTATTCCATAAATAATTGTGAATTGACACCTATCATTAGTTATTTGATGGAAAATATCGAATAATTCCACTATGAACCAATTGTACATCATGTCCCTTAATATAGAATAAAAAATGCTAATGTATTGTCCAATGAGGCAATAATCCTAGCTAATAATATCCATGATGGGGTATTATATCATATAACACAACAAAGGGTAGAATCACCAGTCACCATCTATAAAATACAGTAAATTAATCAGGTCAACACTAACCTAGGGAACAATTATCAAATATTTATCCTTTGATTGACAATCCCATCATATATTTCCACCATGATGGGACCCTATCACTGGATCGACATAAAGTAGAACTTATACAACAAAAGATTGAATAAATAATCCTTCACGCAAATCTAAATGATAATAAATACCTCTATAAACAATTTTTTGATGGATTCCTCACCATATTCAGTGTAGAATTAGAAACCCCACCATTATGATGGAAGTCCAAACATGTTCGTATGCAGTTTACAACTCTATATTTAGGCTATTCAACTAAATAATGAATCATGGTTACTTATAGAATATGATGATATATGACTTCATATACATCATCATGAAATTACATACATGTTAGATACACATAAAAATTCATCTTTCATCCCCTTGAGTTTCATCACATGGATAAATATTCGTGAATATTTATTTATGGATAATATATATTCTTGGTCTGTATCCCCTAGATACATCTATGATGTTTATGTACATTAAAACTTGTATAAATTCCATTCCTAAATTTGATGACTCTATACCATATATGTTCTTTGGTAAAAATAGTATTATTAACTTAAACAAGTATAACATCATCACAAGATTTATAGTCCCTCACAAAATACCGACCTACCGCTACAACACATTATTTTATTTTGGGTTAAGAAAAAATATATTGAGTATAAAATTATTTATAACCATTCTAAGAACTATAATTAAGTGTAAAATGGTAATATATAACCATATATTATGTATTTATGAAATATTTTCTAGAAACGTTTTGAAAATACATAAAACATCTGTCAGACAATCTCATACATGCTTTATGGAACTACCATACCGTCAACCATCACATCCACACATATGATACCATAATCATTATTCTATAGAACATGGGTTTTATTATACCTTAAATTATAGTTCCCCTCACTCTAAACTATTATTTTTTCCATCTTTCATAAGTTTAACAATCACAGAATGAGATAGATGAGTAATAGAAACTCAAAGAGAAATGGTTGAAAAAATTCACAACCTCAAATCCATAAAAATAATATTTGGGGGTCATTAAATAAAAATATTCACCTCTTATAATTAATCTAAATATATTTTTCACTGTATCTTAAAACCCTCTTGATTCCAATCAAGAAACCCTCAATGATAGAACTCAAATGGGAAGGGCCTTGCATAATATATAATGATTATCTCGGCAGAGCCAAATAATTGGCTATAATGGATGGGTAATACTTCACACACCCCAATTGTGTAGGGTGTCTTAATAAATTATTTTCATATTTTTTACCATGCAAGTAAGTACTATAAGTATTTAAACTATATATCATTGACTTCCTCATCATATAAACATAAACTGGACAAAAATTACATCCTTGTAGGATGTTGTTAAACTGAACAAATCTTTTCCAGTTGCATAATGTTCAATTGTATAGAATATGATATATCCTATAAAACCATATACTATTTAGAGTATGCTACCCCATGGGGATGAAGCCCCACATGAGAACATAATATATGTAAAAAAATTCACACCCTCTCATATGATCTAGATCTGTATATGGACCTTATTTTCGATGAACTAAATGTTTTCTGATTCTCCTTCCAATAAGACATATAGTGATTTATATATTCTTTACAATTTACTTTGACATATTTTCCAAAAAACGAATACATATTGATTATATATCTTTTCACACCAAATTTCATAATTCATGAAACTTTCATTGATGCATGACTCTTCTTTCATTTGATACAAGGACCTTATAAATCACATGTAGATCAGACATACAGAGAACAAAACATCCTTACCCCAAGAAGTTAAAATGTATAGCCATAATCCATTCCATTTTATATAAACTATAAGGTATATTTCCATTCTACATGAGTCCAAATTTGTCAAAGTATCCGATTAATTATGGTTCCTTTCTCTCCTATAGGAGAGCAAGATCCATGTTGAAATAATTGACATGGGAATGAGTTTCCCCTACTATAATTAACTCCCCATATTCCTTACATATAAAAAATGTTTTTAAGGTAATTTTAATTAATAAATAAATGTTTTTTTATTCCTATCCATACTGGATACAAAAAATTTCCTAGACCCTATGTCATGGGTTCATATATAGTTTTGAAAAAATTACCACTCCTTATGTATGGGTTGGAGATGTGTAGGATGTTTTTACTATAATTACAATGAATGGATTTATTTCTATATAAGAGGATATATAGTGATTATTGGACTCTCTAATACTTGACCCAGTCAAAATATTTAAAATAATGATCCTCCATCCCTTGAGCATGCACCTAATCTGTATAGGGAACCTTTCATTATAAGAACTACTTGTGGTCAGATTCCCGGCCACATATAATATGTGGTGATGCCATTTTATATTATCATAGGCTGTACCATGGTGTTTATAATATCATAACCCACTCAAGTTCTTGTTCAATACTGAATTATATTAATCTAGTTTGGTTTTGAAAATATAAATATGTCCCCCCAGTGAAACCCTCTCCTTGTATGATACCTCATTGCCAAAAAGACATTTTCAATAGATAAAGATCATACACATGAATGATAGTGGGTGTCTTTTAATTAAATTATTAACATAAACATATATCATTTATTTAATCAATATTCAGGTAGAGAACATTAACTTCTCTAGAACTACATATGTCTATATTTAAATCTATAGAGGATGCGTAGCGATGTTTTGATCACTCATCCCCATACCTAGACATAAATATCAAAAAAAATGAACCCTCCTACCATAGTGTTTGAAACATAGTGGTGATGATCAATTGCACAAATGGTTATACACTAATTTAGGACATAATTCTACATTCCTACATGTGATCTAGCCTATGGAGTGGGGAATCCATGAATATTGTGCATAACATGATAAAATTGTTCTTCTCATTTTATGTATGTTCGATCAATATAAGGACCCATAATGAACTATGTATGTCTTTATTCATATCCTAATAAAAAAATTACCGATGATGGGATTATCATCCTTATGACCAGATATAATTACCAAAAAAATATATTCCATCTCTCATTATACATATGAGAAAAATATATATAGAGATAAATCATTAAAAAGATATATGTAGCCTAGTTCCAGCCTTTACTATATGCATAAGGTATCTTATGGTAATACCATACATATAAATTTAATATTTCAAAAACCTTCATTCATAATAGATATCATCCATTCTTAGAACCAATCTTAGCTTCATCTTATTCATGCACACCTATCCAGTATTGTATGGGTTATTCCCTATTCACCAATTATTTCTTACAACGGACATGAATCGTGTGATCTTATAGGATTAGACTGACCTATTTGATATAAGGATGAGTATCATGGATAATGGTTTATGGGATATGCAATTCCAAAATCTCAAAGCCTTGATTCGGTGCATTATTTATTAAATTTGCATGTTTTCAAGAAAAACAATCGGGGGGACTGATCAAATTAGCAATTTTGGAAAACTGGATTACATATATGAACTGTATGTTGAAAATTTAGTCATAAAATATAACACATGATATATATTGAGAACACCATTATTCTACAAGATTATCCATTCATATACCTCATAATACACATCATGGAAACCTTATAAAAATAAAACATTAGAAAGGGTTGAGCTCTGATACTCAGTAAAGGTACATGTGCAGTTGAAGCTATCATAAATACGCATAACTATTATGGATAGGTTAATAAAAATAATTCCATTTGAAAACAGTATTGATTATAATAAGAAGGTAATAAATAATTCCACACAATAGTATCATATGAACAAGAAAAAATAACAATGGATATTCTACAAATCGAATAATCACATGGAATATCAATAAAAAATCTCATAATGATGGAATGCATAATACCTGACATATAAATCATATTTTCAAGGATTCATCCAAGAAACCATATAATACTGGTTAAAAACCAACTCTAGTTTTTTTTTCATGAGACTTACTGAAGAATAAAGGTGCTATAGCAGGCCTTTCTTGACACTTACTAATCCCAATGCATTACTCGTAATAAAAGGGTGAAACGAATGAAATATAAACATTCGTATTAAAACTAGCATACTGAATGTTTATACAATAACCATAAGACACAAATGGTATCAAAATATCTTATTCATAATCAATCAAATAGTAAACCCTTCAATGAAATATGGTAAGTTGTATCATATGAGACAATCTGCAAAAGATCATAAGATTAAACAAAGGATATTGACAGAAATGAAAATACTCTAATAAAATATTGAATCTTTTTTTGAGAAAAATACAAATTTTTACCATGAAATTATTTATTCAATGCGGTTCATTTATAAAACATGACATTAACAACTATATTTTTTAATTAAATTTCCCCATACCACTTTTAAACATTTTTGATAAATTCAAAAATAAACATTTTAAAATATTCATGTTTTTATAACTACATCTATAAACCCCTTCTAAAAACAAGGACATGAATAAATAATATCTAAGAGAATACGTCTATGAAAATTTTATAATAATGTTTTATTTAAAGATTATCTTTCATAATTACTTCAAAATTGTCCACCTTAAAAAAATATAAGAAAGATGCACATTGATGATATATATGTCCATATAAATACATACATATAAACAATCTCAAAAAATAATGAGATTTCAAAATAAACCCTTTCTTTAGGTCTAATTCCCACTGTATGTGTATGAAAATCCTATATAATGGTTTCTAAGATTTTATTAACTTTTTTCCAGAATAGAAAATATATTTTTTGATATAATATATGACTCATTTATGAATTTATATAACCCATTTATTATCAATTCAATGTTAAAGCATGGTTTTTGGTAACAACTGCTTTGTTTATCATATGTTTTTTGACTTGTTAATCTTAATCCAATTACATAAATCATGATTTACTTCCAGGTTGTAAAACATGATTAATATTTCCTTTATATTCAGTATAAAAAAATATAATATATATATATATATACGAAATGGAATAAACCATTCATGAAGATGGTAAGACATACATATGCATGAATGATGTTTCCGTTTTCTTGTCGTATTGAATGGATAATAGTAAATGAAATATATGTATATGTATATGTATATGTATATAATTTTATTATCATATATTTTACATTTATTCATTATATACATTTCTATAATCATTTTATAATGGTTTATGTGGAAGATTAATCTCATTGTGTCATGGATACGGTAGGTCATACGTACACATGCGCAATGGTAACATTTCCTTGTTGGTAAAAGTGTTGGGAATTGGAAGGTATGATAATTATAAATAATAAATATCATTTCATATTCTTTATTTATATCCATTATATCTATAATTATACCCATCCAACTGATTAAGTGAAGAAAAATAGATTACACCATATTGTGGATACGTTAAGCCATACAAACGCGTGCATTGTGATATTATTTTTCATATGATGGTCTAAATGAGGAATATGGTTGTAACATAGTCAAAATAAAATATTAGAATAATGATGATATTAGATTTATTACATTAACATGGAAACAACATAGGATGAGGAAGTAGCAGAATAAATAATTTTGAGGTACTCAGTAAAGATGATTATCTCTTCTTTAGAAAACCTCCATTATATTTTCTATTAAGGACACTGGGGTTGGAATTTTGAGAAGAAAAGTACTTATATGATCTATTAGGGGAAGTTGATAAGGGAAATGGTCAGGGTTTTGTTTATAAATAAGGCTTAATGTGGTATGAAGTAGTTAGGAAGAAGGTTACCTTTTATAATTGAGGTGAGGGGAACATTTGGAAATCTACAAAATATTAAAATATAATAAAACTATTATAGATCTAAATACTTAAAAATGGACCATAAATGAAACATAAAAAGAATTATCAGCAATATCCAATACCCTTGTGGTTATTTAATATTATTTTATTTATAAATTATTTAATAATAAATTAATTCAATAAGATATCATTATTGTCATATTTAATACTATTTTTTTAATTTTAAATCAAATACCTCAACAACAAGTATGAAATATAATATAATTATTCAAGACATATATAATATACCTTATATATCTTGGAAATTCATTACATTCATTAAATCTTCAAAATATATAAATTTTTTTTTCAATATAACTAATTTCTGTTTCTATTAATTAAATAAATATTGTTTTAGAAATTGACAAGCAATTAATGTATGTTTATAATTTCTAAAAACTAAAAATAAAATAAAATAATGAAATTAACTTTATTATGATCAAAATATATATTTATAATCGTTCATGGATTTATTTTTTCTCTATTTGGACAGAAAAAAATTTATTAAAAGCAAATATAGTGATAATTTGAAACTATCTTTGTTTAAATTATATATAATTTATTATCATTGAATAGTGTCCATTAAACTACTAAAAATAGATCATAATTTAATATGGGTCGAATCCTCTTCATCCAATAATTTTGTAACTTATTTTAATCCTTATCTTTTTGTTTTAATCCTTATTTAAAACAATTAATTATTACCCTGATGTCATATAAAGTATAAATTATTGGTTAATATAATTACTATAAAATGAAAAACGACCAACAAATGAGTCATTGATGAAATTTTAATACATAATAAATTTTTTTCTGAATTTTAATTCTAATGTATTTTAAATCCTTTAATAGAATATTATTAATTATAAATTATATTAAATTAAAATTTTGATATTATTCATTATTTTGTCTTATATAAAAATATACCCAACAAGATAAATTGGATCAAGGACATCGGGAAAATTTATGATATGTCCAAATCATCAATAAAAATCAATTATGACATTAACTTACTCAAATTATTTTTATATTAGTGTTTTTAATATCAATTATTTTATTATTTTATAATTTAATGAATGGTTCCATTATCATAGTTCCACCATTTACGTAACTTATTTTTTCAATAAAATTTATAAATAAATTATAATGATGTAGATAATTATTAAGGCTTTAAAATTTCTACATTAAATTCAAATTTTTTTATAACCATTTAATAAAAAATTATTATTAATAAAAATGTGAGGAAGATATTTTTAAATTATCATTCAATAACATATTAAAAATATCATATTCTTAACCAAGTAACTGAAAAAGGTTATAATTTTTTCTTAATGATGATTTAAGTATAAACTCACTCATTAAATTAAATTAGAACAAGTTCGAGGGTAATTTTATAATTCTTATAATACTATTTTTACCCTTAATTACATGATTTAACTTTGACCGTTGTAAACAATAGAAAATTTATAATTAAAAAATAAATAAATTTAAAACTATAGGCCAAAAATGTCATATAGATTACAACCATTTGTATCCATTTTGATAAATTCAATTCATTTATGTGGATAAATTCACCTTAACACTAATCCCACAGATGTGGTAGGAAGGAGGGTAAAAGAGACGTTCAAATGTTTATTATGTTTTTATCTAATTTCAATATAGATATGATTCCAAGAAAAATTATTATATTAATATATTTATTATAGATCTATTGTGACACTAAAAATTAATTTAATGTATAATATTTATTTAAAAGAAATATGTAGTTTTTAACATCAATGGACTATTTTTAACTATTAATCAAAAAATGAATCTTCGTAGAAAATTACCAAAAGTTCTCCCAAAGATAATTTTGCTATTAAAAATTCTATGAATAAGTTTATTTTTTCAAATAACATATATAAAACAGTAAAAATTGGAAATATAATTGGTTTTCCATTAAAATGTTATAAAACATGAACTAAAATGTAACACATACTATATCAGTGTTATGAGTAGTGTAAGATTAAAATTTTGTATAAAGAGTGAGAAAAAATAAATAAATTTATTCTGAAAGGAAAATATTTTAATCTTTTGGGGTGTTATATTTTCTGATCCTTTAAAAACTTTTGTCCTCTTAATTTTTGAATTTCATTTTGGTAATTGAGGTTTGAGAATTCAAAATTCCTTAATTTAAATACCAAATCAAAATAGGGGTCGATAAGAGTTCCACATTAAAATAAATAAAAGAATTTACAGAGGTCACATGATAGAACACATAATATGGTTCATTGTATGAAAACATGTACATTAAAGAGAAATCTAACAATCAAGTTCTGATGAATATTGATAGAGAACATATATCGAATAATGTTAACAATCATGATGCTAAATATATGTGATGATCTAATGGAATATTTGATTCATCATAAAATGAGGTTCTAAGATAACATTTGTCTTCTAAAATCCTTTTCCTAATATTGAATGATTCTTTTACTATTCTGATATGGACTTTCGAAAATAGGCTTACTTGATTTATTTCATGGTAGTAAGCATCATATTATCCTTTTTTTGTGCTTTAATCTATTTTTACATCATTTCATACACATGTAGATGGATTTTAAAGATCAATTTTTATTCCTAATGGACATTTAACAATTCATAAATCGCACATTTAATTTCTTAATACTTTTATTGAAACCAAAAATGATAGCATAAAGTATTTAATAAAACATATGTTAAGGTCAATCAATAATATCCAATGTTTAACTTAATCCATTCCAACCGTAAGACCCATCCAAAATAAATTTGTCCCAATTTGCAGTACAAAAAGGCCTCTATATTTCAAAACTACCTATGATTCTCAAAACAACGTATTGTAGATATTATTGTCACGTACCATTATCACCTAAAAAACATTAAGGAAATCATTCATGTTTCTAAATACATAATAGAAATGTAATGTAATACAATACTTAAATATCTCAAGATTCTTATAACTAGAGAACCATTTATATAATAATTCTTAAATCTAAACATGCATGGACTTTAATCATTCTACTACATTCATCAACCATTAAATACACTTCCTCAACATATTCCATGATACCTCTTTCATTTAAATTTTATTTTTCAGTATCTTCATCATCAATAGTATCACTATTCCATGGATAACCTTGTTAATTATAACCATTGACCAAAACTCAAAGAATAATTTGAGAAACACTAATAATAGTGATATATTCATGAAGAATCATATATAGGATATGTAAATGTTGTAATAATCTTCTCAATAGACATGTCCATAAGATTATACTAGGTTATCTATTACCAAATATAAATGATGATATCATATTAATTGAATTATCCTCAATTCCATTCACAGGTTATGTTTTCAAATCATTGATTTAAAAATCTAGTTTCCAAGGTTGCTTCTAAACATCCATTGATACCAACTGTAACATCCTGAACCCAAAATTTTGAAGCCAGTGAATTATTTATCACATTGTCATGTTTGTAAGGAAACAAATCTCAAAGGATTGATCAGTTTGGTACTTTTAGAAAACTATATTACATACACGAAACATATCTTAGAATTTAAAACATCGAATACAAAATAGGAAATCTCATGATAATTCCGTTATTCTGATAGATTAAACCAATATATCAGTCAGAATACAAGTCTTCACATCCTAGGAAAATTAAAACATATTAAAGGGGTGGTCACATATGCTCAGTAAGGTTAAGCGTATATCATAAGATTTCATTAATAAAAATAAACATTATAGAAAAGTGAATAATTGAAATACAATTTATTAAAACGTAGTCTAGAATATTATATGGAATGAATAAATAATACCATAAAAAATAATCAAATGAGATAGAAAACCTAACCATATATATTCTACTAGTCGAATAATAACATGGAATATCAATATCTAGACTCATAATGAGGGAATACATAATGTGGGATATCTAAAATATACAGTTATTTCTTCGGCAAATATACCATATAATAATGGGTAAAATCATAGCCTATCTTCTCTAATGAGACCTACCGATGAATCAAGGTTCTATAATGGGACTCGCCCGACACACACTAATTCAAATTTATTCCTCATAAAAAAAGGATGAAACATAACCAACATTAAAATTCATATTAGAACTAGAATACGAAATGTTAATACATTAACCACAAACCATTAATGGTATCAAAATAGTATATCCAGAGTCAAACATATCATAAAACCTTCAAAAAAATATTTTAAATGGTATCAGAAGAGATAAACCACAATAAAACATAAAATCCAATAGAGGATGTTGACATTGATGGAAATAATCTAATAAAATAATTAAAAATTTCATGAGAAAAATAATATTTTTTACTTTGAAAACATTTATTCAATATCCACTAATTTATAAAGGAATACATTGTTTTAAAAAATATATTTTTGAATCATAGTTCCCCATATCACTTTGAAATATTTGATAGAAATTATAAAATTTAAATTTTAAAATATTAATGTCTTTAAAAATAATTCCATAAAACCAATTTTAAAAACATGGTCATGAATGAGATTTAGAAGAATAAATCTTATAAAAATTTAAAACGGTGTTTTAGTTAAAGAGTCACTTACAAGAAAACCTTAAAATACTACTTTTTATTTTTTTTATGAAACACGAACTTCGATGATAAGTAATTCTTAGTAAAAATTTACGTATAAACAATCTCGGATAATAATGGGATTACTAAATTAACCTTGACCTTAGGTTTAATTCCTACCGTACTTGTAAAAAAATATTGTACAATGATTTTTATATTATTATTAAATTTTTTTAGAATCATAATAATATTTATGATATAATATATGATTCATTTATAACTTTATATTACCTGTTCATTAATAATTCTACGTTAATGTAATGTTTCAGGTAATAACCACTTCGTTTATCTTACATGTTTTTATTAATTATTCATGATATTATTATTATATAATTATTTAATTAATTATTGACTATAGAAAATTATTTATATATTATCTATATTCATTATATAAATATTTATAGAAGATAGACATATGAAATGGGATACACTGTTCATGGAGACGGTATATCGTACGTATTCCTGAATATTATTTCTGTTTTCTTATCGTATTGAACAAAAGATTGCAAAAAAATATATGTATGTATATATATATATATTATTAAATTATAATATATTCCATACATATTCATTATATAAATTTTTATAATCATTCTTGAATGGTTAATGTGGAAGATAAATCTCATCGCAACAAGGAGATGGTGGGTCGTACATACACAAGAGTGGCGATATAATTTCTTTATTGATAAATGTGTATGGAATTATATGGTATGTTAAAATTACATAATCAATATCATGTAATATTCAATATTTATATATATTATATCCATCATTATACCCATCCAACTAATGTAGCGATGAAGAACATGTTACACCATAGTGTGGAGACTGTAAGTCATGCATACACATGCATGTTGATATTGTATTTCATAGGATTGGTAAAAGAGGAATATGGTTTTTCCTTATTCATAAAATAATATCATCATACATATTATACTGTATTTATTACTTCTATATGGAAAAATTATATTAATATTATGTATAAGGATAAATAATATTGAAGGATTCAGTAAAAGAGATTGCCTCGTCTTTAGCGAACATCATTTGGATATTATCTTAAAGAGACTAGGGCTGGTATTTGGAGAAGACCATGACCTCAAATATTCATATAAGAATCTTTACAATACAAATTTTTAGTTTTTTTCCATGAAATATGGCACATAGTGGTGAGATTAAGTGGGGGAGGAGGTTTCCTTTTATAATTCATGGGATGGGCACTTTTGGAGATACTGAAAATATTAAAATATAATAACACTATTCTAGATACAAATACTAAAAAATAGGCCTTAAATAAAATTTATAACAAAATTTATACCATATATTATTCCCCTATGATCATTTTTAATTTTTCTTATTTTTATGTTATTTAATAAAAAATTAATTCTATAAGATATCATTATTGTCAAAATTGATAGTATTCTAATAATTTGACTTTAAATATCTGAAGACAAAGCGGGAGATCGAATATAATGATTCCAAACATAAACAATTTATCTTATTGATCTATTAAATTCAGAAAACACATTAAATCATCAAAATATATAAATATTTATATTTTTAATATCAATTATTTTGATTTTATGTTCATTATATAAATATTTTATTAGAATTTAAGAAGAATTTAAGGTAAGTCTATAATCTATAAAAATATAAAATAAAAATATAAAATAAAATTAATATAATTATGATAAAAATAGATATTTATATTCATTCATATCTTGATTTTGTTCCCATATAGAAACATAAAATTTATTAAGAACAAAGAGAGACTTATTTTTTATTTATCATTGATTTAGATAATATATATTTTATTTTTATGGAAAAGTGTCCATTAGATATCTAAAAGTATATCATATTGTTATATTGTTAGTATATTATTCATCCAATAATTTTTAACAAATTTTAATTATTTTTTTAATCCTTATATTTTTGTTTTATCCTTAATTTAACTACTTCAACTATTACTCATATATCAAATAATTTATAAATTATTTGTGAAAATAAATTATCTAAAATGAAAGAAGACCCCTAAATGATTCACTAATGAAAATTTTAGACTTATTCAAATTATTTGGACGAATTTTAGTTTTTTATATATTTTATATCATTTGATAAAATATAATTTCTCTTAAAATATCTTAAATATCAATTTAGACATTGTTCATTATTTTTTCTTATACAAAAAAACCCAACAACATAAATTAAATTTGAGAGTAATAAAACATTACTGATATGTCCAAACCATCAATTAAAATTTTTTATGACATTAAATCACTCAAATTATATTAATATTAATATTTTTAATATCATTTATTTGATTTGTTCATCATTTATGAAATTGTTGCATCATCATTATGTCACCAATTAAGTTACTTATTTTTTCTTTAGAATCATATATAAATTATCATGATCAAAATAATTATTTAATCTTTAAAATTACTTTTTATAGTTTTATGTGTGTTTCTCATAACCCTATAATGAAAATATTCTAATTATAAAAAATGTGATTATGACAATTTTAACATAACTTTAAATAAAATATTATAAATGTCATATTATAAACCTAGTGGCATAAAAAAGTTATAATTTAGAACTATGGTTGATTTTGGATGATTCTCACTCATCTAATTAAATTAGTATAGGTTTTAGGATAACATTATAGTTCTTATAATATTATGTATACACATAATTACCTGATTTACCTTTAATCATGGTAATTAAATTTACAATTCACAACATCTTATGTTGAACCTATTAGACCACAAATTTCACACTTAATACAAAAATGAATATATTTTTATCAAAATTTAATTCATAGAAGTGGATAAATTATGTTTAACATAAATCCCATAGATGTGGTGAGAACACGGGAAAAAGTGATGTTCAAAAGTTCAATAAGTTTTTATATCTTCTTTATATATTAAATTGATACCAATGAAAAAAATTATATTAAAATAATAATTATTTATTTATTGTTCTTTTAAAAATCAATTTAAATTATAATAATTATTTAAATGAAAAATGGAATTTTTAATTACAAAGTAGTATTTTTCACTATTCATCAAAAAAATAAAACATCTCAAAAAACAACAAAAATTAACCCTTATCTAATTTCGATATTCCGAATTCCAAGAAGAAGTTTATTTTTTCCAATAAAATATATAAATTTATCAAACATTATATTTTGAATTGGTTTTCCATTAAAAGGTTGTAAAATATGATCTTGCATGCAACACAAGCTATCTCAGTGCTTTGTGTAGTGTAAGATTATCATTCTGTATAAATATTGCTAACTAAAAAATTAAATTTATTATGAAATAAAAATATTAATAATTATTGGGTTGTTACAGAAAAATGCTTCCACAATGTAGGACCATAAACTTATTAATAATGGAAATTTGTATAAACTTGTCTTAACTATATATGAGTTAAGAGTACATTGGATTTCTTATGTCCATTATAGATTGATTCCACGGGGTCCCCATCATTTGGATAAATACCTCTTATCATATGCATGTATTTAAATACCTCCCATGATTTAATTCTCGTATCCAATGATGGGTGTATCATATGATGTAGTGTATAATTTCATGTCAATTCGTAGTGTTTGTGGTCATGTGATGTTGAAATCAATGAAAATTATTTCCTAGTCACTTGATTTGAATCTTTTTGGCAGGTGAATCCCAACTAAATGATGTTAAACTGCATAGACAATCATCCAACATAAATCATTATCAAAGAACCTATATATCCTGACCATATACCACAAATATATTTGTTTCTTTTGTAAACATTCAAAAACATAAAACCCTTAAATCACACCACATGCCTTGAGTGTCTTTAATTACCATAACCACTCTATGTACCTTGTAATAGAACACATTGATACAAGGTATCCAATGTTTTCCTATTCATTTGTTCCCATAGATCTTATATATGAGCCTCTGTACTGTCAACTAGATGTTTTTTTCATTGAAAAAAATTCCTTTGATCAATGTGATACCTGAAAACATTGTATTGGAACTTTTCCCCTAGTGTGATTCTCAATCATCCCCAACGTGTTTTATGGAATCCCTCCTTTTTGTTACATAACATTACATTACATTTTCCAAACAGATGATCATTAAATCTACTGTCTTGGAAAAATGGTACATGATACCTGAAAAAATATAACATTGTATTAACCATCTTGAAAACATTTGTAAAATTTTCTTCCTATGTAAAATTAATAATCCTCATAATATGGGGACATGCATCAAAAAAAAAGAGTGACCATATTTCCCATTAATGGAAAACAGTGAAAACAATTTACATGTGAACATGAGAGAATACAATATGAACATGATGAAATATAATAAAGGAATGAGAAAAGACATATACTGAGAATAAGAACGTGAATCATATCTGGATAATGTGGCTAAAACATTTAATTTAGACATTAATAATCATATCACCTTTTTCTATCCCCAAGGTTTCATATAAATTACATTGGTTATTCACAAAGATATCATAAAACATGTCATCTCTAGAGATTAATTTCTTTACCCAAGGAATAAGAATGAGGGTTTTATGGATACCGATTTTAGAATAAAATATATAATTTTTTATTGATTATTACCCCAAGAAATTAAATGTAAAGACCTGTAAAAGTCAAGGGAAATTTTTTTTCTTAATTTTCATTGGGATTTTACAAGTGCGTGGTTTCTAACGGCACCTGATTCCGAGGCCCGGTGTGCCCAGAATCAATTTCTGAAGTTTGGCTCGGGTACGTTCAGTGAACGAAAGAGCGGGAATTTCTAAATTTTGAACTGGTGCACAGAATCGAATTCCGAGGGCACCGATGGAACCACATCGCCGGTAATTGCTTAGGAACTCCTGTTCTGGAGTTGTGTATACACGAGTGTTGATAATAAAATTGTGGAAGATTATTTTATAATTACACTAAAATTTTTATTATTTTACTCTATGTGTTAGTTTTTGATGGAAGTTGGGTAACCACCCAACCTCCCTTGGGAGGTTATGAGGGTGGTGGGGCCCACACGAACCCCACCCCTTCATATCCTCTAACCCCCCTCAACTCCCACTTTAATTTTGTTAACTTAAGTTATAACCTATGAATTAAATGTAATGAGTTTAATGAGGTGAGTTGTGTGTGGTTATTGAATTTCAAACTCTTGAAATTCAAATGTGTTTTTGTGTTAATAAAATAAGAAAGTGTCTTATTTTATTTTTGGTTAGAGTTTTGTCACCTTGAGGGAATTGGGGAAGCGGTCTTCTTCTTCTTCAACCTCGACAAAGAAAGCGAAGAACACCGTTATTCAACGAAGAACTTCTCTGCCGAAGAACACGGTTCTTCCGTGACGCCGTATCCACGACGCGACGTTCTTCTTCCGCGTCGTCTCTTCCGTGACGGTTTCCCGCGACGAAATCGCCGTCAGCGACTTCGAATCCTCGCTTCACGACGTCGACGTTCTTCCACGACGCCCGACCTCCGCGAAGCTCGTCTTTAGTGGCTCGTTGATGAACATCGTTCCTGTACCGAGGTAGGGGATTATTTTATTTACTTATTTCCATTCATGATTCTAGTTTAGCGATTATCGTGTATTTTCGACTAGATGATATCGATTAACAAGAGGGGGGTCGGACCGCACAAACACGACCAAACCCCCCTCCTATGTTCATGTTTGATTCTTTGCGGATGGAACGGGATGGCGTGGTGCCGTCACACCACGCGGGAATCACACGGAAAGTATTGTGCGGCGCCGTCGTGCCGCGTCGTGGGAGGAAGTTAAGAACACGACACCGTCGCGCTGCGTCGAAGAAAATCGAAGGCGCCAGGGTCGGAGCGGGGCCACGGAAGAGGGGTGCGGTTCCGTTGCACCGCACTGGACGACAAGGGTCGCGACCGGTTCCGGGCCGTGGCGGAGAAAGGTGATCGGTGGCCGGACCAGGTCGTCGGTGTCGACGAAGAAGGGGACCCACCGTGGCCGGTCCCGTGGAGGCCGGAACCGGCCGGCCAGGGCGGGCCGGCTGGACCGGTGTGCAACCGGGGGTTCAAACCCCCGGCCGGCTGGCCGGCTGGCCAAAATGGCCCCCCGTAATTGTGGGGGGCCGCGGTTACACAGGGGGGCAGCCCCCCCCCCCCCCCCCCCCCCCCTTGCCGAACGGCTCGGCCAAAGCCGAGCCAGACAGCGCGCTGGGCGCGCTGTCCCCAGCCGGACCGGCGCCCGACAAGTCTGCCAGCACTGGCCGCGACAGGCCGGGCCGGTCCCAGCCAGGCCGTGCCGACCCTGTCCGAGGCGGGTCGACCCGGTTCGGGCCAACCGGGGGGTCTCAGGCCGGGTCGGTCCGGGCCCGAAACCCCCATTATCGGACTGTTTGGGTTCAAATGCCCATAAATTAGGGTAAGAACCTCTGATCGACGCGCTGTCAGCGGCGACATGATCCTTAGAACGAGATGGTCGTTTCGGTATATCTCACTCAAGGTTTCGAAATACTTTGAGTTCAGCCGGGTTGGTTTGTACACGAAACCAACCGGGGCCTCGGAGCGGAAACACTCATATCTTGAGCTACAGACATCTGAATGACGTGTCGTCGACTTTGTTGAGTTCCTCTTAGTGAGACAGATCTTTTGGAATACTCCGCCTGAGGTTTGAACGCAGGTGGTGTATGGTCGGGTTGGTTTTGCCTTAAAAACCAACCGGGCCCCTGGGACAAAAAAGCCACTAACTCTCAGACCGGGCATCCGATAGACGCTCCGTCTGCGACGTTGAGTTCCTGTTGACGATACGGTACTTTTGGATACATCAAATCTAGGCTATGTGACAGTTGATGTATCAGCCTCTCGGCTCGTGGAGCGGACCCTCCCGAATGAGCTTGTTGTGTGCAGGAACCCTAGTGCTGGCTGCGACTGCTACTATGACTGCGACGATGACTGTGCAGAGATCCTCAGTGGATTCGACGATGACGACTACAGCACTCGGCGATCCTATGTGGATCAGTGCTACCAATCCAGTGTGGGTCAGTGCTCAGTGGTTCGGTGTGAGCAAGCTCCTACAGATCATGTGTGGGTCTGATCCTGTGTGGGGCTTTGCAGGGGTTAGTTTCCTACCGATCCTATCTGGGTCTTTGTGGGGGTTAGTACCTATCGATCCTTTGTAGGTCCGACGACTTAGATGGATCAATGATCATCTCTATCGTCTTTCAAAGAAGTATACCCGTGTGAGATGAATCCTGTTTTCTTTCCTGTGTGGATTGAGTTGTGTTATCCTCTGTGGATTAGGTTTTTCTTTCCTGTGTGGAATACGTATACTTTCCTGTGTGGACTGAGTTGTACTTGGGCTCGGAGGTTGGAGCGTATTGTAATTGATGACTTAGGTATATGTATGATCATATACCTAAGCAGTGTTATTTGTTATTTAGTGATTGTATCATTCCTTTGTGGTTTATCCTTTGTGGATTTTGGGAGACCTTCAGGGGTCTCGGGGTCCCTACTGAGTAGCTTATACTCACCCTTGCACAGGCTATGCCCGCACTACATTATGTTGGTTGCAGACGACGGACAGCGTTGATCGTGGTTGAGGCTTGCAGAGCAGGATGGTACCTAGAGGTGGACCACTGGGCGGGATGTGCTTGGAGCGGACGGAGGGACCCGAGGAGCAGTGGAGCTATCTGTACCCACCCTTCAGGTCGGATTTCGAGTGGACAGATCGTTGTAGCGGCTTGTACTTTTCAGTTGCTGTTTTCTCTTTTCGAGTTGTACTTTACTTTCAGTTTGGGTTTGTATACTGGCCCACTTAAATTTCCTCACTTACAGTTATACTCTGTTTATACATAGTGTTTACTTTTCTGTTTTCTTATTCTGTGGTGCTTGTTTACTTTACAAAGGAAATGCCTTCCCTTTTTATCGGAATTTACGCCCTGGTGCTAGTCGCCAACCCCTGGCCTATGGAAGGCGGGCTTGGGGTAGTCACGGCACGGGCCCCGAGGACGGGTCTTGACAAATTGGTATCAGAAGAGTTCGGTTCTACCACGAACTCTGATCTTTTCTATGTGAAGCAATAGTGTTTAGCGTATTGAGTGTGGTTATCAGTCCAGGGAGTCCAGTGTTGGTGCTGCGGCCGACGTATCCATACACCAAGACCCTGACTTCTGATTTCTGACTTAATGCTCGAAAACATTGATTGCGTGTGTGTTTCAAGTTTCCTTTGTGATTACTTTGTATCATCTCACAAGGTATACTGTTCTGACCGTGGTGCACCTGTTTCCTTTTCAGGATGGCCCCACAACGGCAGCCAGCTAGGGTTCTGAGAGTCGAGCGTGACGACAGCCCACCGAGCAACGAGGCCTCGGTGCAGGGCCCTTTGTCAGCAGTGGCACCGGTGGTAGCTCTACCCACCGAGCCACTGATTCTTCCAGCACCAGCCGCTGATGATGCACGTCGCCTTAGTGCACTGCATGAGTTCCAGCGCCAGCGACCGCCTAGGTTCTGCGGGGAGACGGACCACCAGGCAGCCAAGGACTAGCTGGAGGCAATCGTACGAGTTTTCAGGCTAGTGAGGACACCAGTAGACCTCATGGTGATCCTCGCTGCGAGCCTACTGCACGCAGCAGCGGGCCGATGGTGGAGCTTGATGCTCCAGGTGCACGATGAGGCATCTCTACATTAGACGGACTTTGAGAGCCTCTTCCGCTTGGAGTTCGTCCCAGCCACCCTCCGTGCGGTGCGTATTTAGGAGCTTCTTCAGTTGCGGCAGGGCAACATGACGGTCACTCAGTACTCGACGAGATTTACCAATCTCTCACGCTACTCGACCGACATGGTACGAGACCCATTCTTCCTAGCCCGGACCTTTGAGCAGGGATTAAGACACGAGATCAGGGCATCACTGATCTCCCTTAGCATTCCGACTCAGACAAGAGTACTGGAGCATGCCCTTTTGATCGATAGTTTTCTTGCTGAGTCTACACCAGCACCGAGACCCACCGCAGGGCGGCACGTTGCAGAGTCTTCTACAGCAGGCAGTCGACGGATGACTCTTGGGTCCAGGCAGACCAGACCCTCAGGAAGACAACCTCAGGACACTGGATCAGTAGTGCGGGGCACACAGCGCGGAGCCAGTCTTTCGAGAGGCAGACAATGTTACTCGTGCAGCGGGCAGGGCCACATAGCTCGTGACTGCCCGACCCGTCGTGCCGAGGAGTAGCAGACGGTTGAGGGACCACCGAGACAGAGGCAGAGGGTCGACTGTGGCAGTCCGCAGGGAGGAGGCGGACGAGGCAGGGGAGCTGGCCGAGCAGCAGGTGGTGGGCGACGCTTTGAGGCTCTACCACCACCACCACCAGGAGGTCCACCCCGACCACATGGAGCTGGCGGGCAGAGACATGCACAGCTCCAGGCAGGAGAGGCCTACGACCACAGCGCGCCCGAGATGATTCAAAGTACTATCTTTGTCTATTCCACCATTTCTACAGAACTTATAGACACAGGAGCGAGTCACTCTTTCATAGCCGCTTCCCTTGTTCGGAGCTCGGAGATTCCGACAGAGCCGTTGGATCGATCTTTATGGCTAGAGACTCTTGCAGGAGCAGACTCGATGATTACGCACTGGTGCTGGCAGTGTGAGCTTAATCTAGGAGGCGAGAGCTTCGCCTGGGATCTTCATGTAGCAGCGTCGAGGCCTTACGACGACATCTTGGTCATGGATTGGTTATCTAATGTCCATGCACAAATTGACTGTTTTAGGCGTAAGGTGCGATGTGTACGCACCGACGGGAGCAGGTTCACCTTCAACAGTGAGAAGGGAGCCTTTGCAGCACAGGACGGGCTTCCGCGGAGGAGAGGATAGCCTACCACTCATCAGTTGACTAGCCTCATCCAAGGATCTGTTGACGTGTGGAGTCTTGGTTTTCCTGCAGTGGTGGATCAGTTTGCGGACGTTTTTCCCGACGACATTCCTGGGTTACCTCCTCGCAGAGAGGTATACTTTTATATTGACCTGTACCCCGGGACAGCCCCGATATCGACTCCAGCATATTAGATGTCCCCCGCTGAGCTCCGAGTACAGTTGGAGGACTTGTAGGGAAAGGGGTTCATCCGACCAAGTGTTTCACCCCGGGCTTCCCCGATATTGTTCGCCAAGAAGGCGGATGTGAGCTTGCTAATTTGTGTCGACTATCATCGCCTGAACCAGGTGACAGTGAGGAACAAGTATCCACTACCGAGGATTGATGACCTCTTTGATCAGCTCAAGGAAGCATGGTGGTTCTCGAAGATAGACCTCAGGCCAGGCTATCATCAGCTCAGAGTTCGAGACGAGGACGTGCAGAAGACGGCCTTCAGATGTCGGTATGGCCACAATGAGTTCTTGGTTATGCCATTCGGTGTAACCAATGCTCTAGAAGTGTTCATGTACCTCATGAATAGGATATTTCTGCCATACCTCGATCGATTTGTCGTGGTCTTCATTGAAGACATTTTGATTTACTCGACGACTAAGGAGGAGAACGCCTACCACTTACGGGTTGTACTAGACAAACTCTGAGAGCTCCAGCTTTATGGTAAGATCTCGAAGTGCAAGTTCTGGATACGTGAGGTCCACTTCTTAGGACACGTCATCTCTGAGGCGGGAGTTGCAGTGGATCCTGTGAAGATCGAGGCAGTGTTAGCTTGGGATCCACCCAGGAGCATGACGGAGGTGCGGAGTTTCTTGGGACTAGCTGGATACTACCAGAGATTTGTGCCAGACTTCTCCAGAGTTGTGGCACCACTCTCAGATTTGACAAAGAAGGGGAAACCCTTCGTGTGGTCAGACAGATGTCAGCAGAGCTTCCAGGAGCTGAGGCAGAGATTAACCAGCGCACCTATCTTGAGGTTGCTTGAGGAGGGAGTAGGGTACGTAGTCTACTGCGATGCATCAGGGACCGGACACAGGCGTGTTCTGATGTAGGAGAGGGCAGTGATCGGCTATGGATCACGATAGTTGAGGCCGCATGAGCAGAACTATGCTACCCATGTCCTGGAGTTAGCAGCAGTGGTCTTCGCTCTGAAGACATGGAGACACTACCTGATGGGCGAGCGCTTTACAGTCTTCTCTGACCATCAGATTCTCAGGTACATCTTCTCTCATAAGGACCTGAACCGGAGACAGCAGTTATGGCTCGAGTTCCTCTAAGACTACGAATTTGATATAGTCTATACTCTTGGGAAGGGGAACGTAGTAGCTGATGCCTTCAGCAGGAGGACGAGCACACAGCTACTTGAGGAGGCGACAGAGCAGCTAGCCTCATTTCAGATATCCTTCGTAGATAGAGATAGAGAAGCCTTCCTTCAGTCTCTCACAGTCACTTCTCCACTTCTACAGCGGGTCAGAGAGGCACAACGTGGGGACACTGACAGTGAGGCACGGTGTGCACAGATATCTTCCGGAAAAGCACCTGATGGTTTCTCCCTTGGAGAAGATCATGACATCCTTTTCAGAGGACATACCTTGGTACCAGTTGCTTTATAGGAGGAGGTGCTGAGAGAGTATCACACTTCTCCATTGGCAGTACATCCTAGAGTGGCGAAGATGTACCAGGATCTCAGACGATAGCACTGGTGGCCGGGCATGAAGAAGGTTGTGGCAGAGTTCGTTTCTCGATGCCTCACCTGCCAGCAGGTGATGGCAGAGCATCAGGTACCAGCATTCTTGGTACAGCCCTTAGAGGTTCCGGAGTGGAAGTGGGACGGCATATCTATGGACTTCGTGACTGGACTTCCATGCACTTCCAGAGGCCACGACTCCATATGGGTGATTGTCGACTGACTCACCAAGTCGGCTCACTTCTTACCCATCAGAGAGCAGGGCTTAGTGGAGTGCTTGGGGAATCTTTACGTTCAAGAGATTTTTCAGCTTCACGGTGTGCCATCATCTATCATCTCCGATCGAGATTCTCGCATTACTTCCCGGCTTTGGAAGGGGTTGCAGGAGGCGTTCGTGACGCAGCTACGTCTGAGCACAGCCTTTCACCATCAGACGGATGGTCAGAAGGAGACGACCATTCAAACTCTCGAGGACATGCTCCGCGCATGTTTCCTAGACTTTGGTCGTAGCTGGGAGGACCACCTACCCTTGGTGGAGTTCGCGTACAACAACAACTACCACTCCACCATCGGGATGGCACCATACGAGGAATTGTACGACCGACCTTGGAGATCTCCTTTGTGTTGGACAGACCCTGGGGAGTCAGCACTTGTGGGACCAGAGATGGTCCAGGCCACGACAGAGAAGGTCCCGGTCATCCAGGAGCAGATGAGGAATGCTCAGAGCTGGCAGAATTCATACGCTGACAGGGGGCGGAGGCCACTAGTGTTCGAGGATGGAGACCACGTCTTCTTGCGTGTCTCACCTCGACGTGGTTTACGGAGATTTGTCCGAGGCGGTAAGGTATCTCCGCACTTCATCGGACCATTCCATGTCCTCAGCAGGATGGGCGAGGTGGCTTATCGTCTGTCTCTACCACCTCAGTTGCACCGGGTGCACGACGTCTTCCACGTATATCAGCTGAGGAGATACATGCACGACCCGACACACATCATTGACCAGGGGGAGCTTGACGTTTGACGATGGGGCGGCTTTTACGGAGGTCCCGGTGGAGATCGAGGATCGACAGGAGCGAGTCCTATGTGGACGGTCGATTCCTCTAGTGCCCATCAGATGGCAGCACGGGAACCTCCAGGAGAGGACTTGGGAGCGGGAGGCTCAGATGCGTGCTCAGTACCTTCATTTGTTTCCCTAGTTTTGATGTATCTTTATATGGACCTAAAGCCCTGAGGTGGGAGTAATTTAAAGAACCGTAAAATTCAAGGGAAATAATTTTTTTTCATAATTTTCTTTGTAATTTTTCAAGAGCGCGGTTTCTGACGGCACCTGATTCCGAGGCCCGGTGTGCCCAGAATCAATTTCTGAAGTTTGGCTCGGGTACTTTCAGTGAAAGAATGAGCGGGAATTTATAACTTTTGAACCGGTGCCCAGAATCGAATTCCGAGGGCACTGATGGAACCGCATCGCCAGTAATTGCTTAGGAACTCTTGTTCCGGAGTTGTGTTTACCCGAGTGTTGATAATAAAAATTGTGGAAGTTTATTTTATAATTACACTACGATTTTAATTATTTTACTCTAAGTGTTAGTTCTTGATGGAAGTTGGGTAACCACCCAACCTCCCATGGGAGGTTATGAGGGTGGTGGGGCCCACACAAACCCCACCCCTTCATATCCTCTAACCCCCCTCAACTCCCACTTTAATTTTGTTAACTTTAGTTATAACCTATATCTTAAATGTAATGAGTTTAATGAGGTGAGTTGTGTGTGGTTATTGAATTTCAAACTCATGAAATTCAAATGTGTTGTCGTGTTAATAAAATAAGAAAGTGTCTTTTTTTATTTTTGGTTAGAGTTTTGTCACCTTGAGAGAATTGGGGAAGCGGTCTTCTTCTTCTTCAACCTCGACGAAGAACGCGAAGAAAATCATTCTTCAACGAAGAACTTCTCCGCCGAAGAACATGGTTCTTCCGCGACGCCGTATCCGCGACGCGACATTCTTCTTCCGCGTCATCTCTTCCGCGACGGTTTCCCGCGACGAAATCGCCGTCAACGACTTCGAATCCTCGCTTCGCGATGTCGACATTCTTCCGCGACGCCCGACCTCCGCGACGCTCGTCTTCCGCAGCTCGTTGACGAACACTATTACTGAACCGAGGTGGGGGATTATTTTATTTACTTATTTCCGTTCATGATTCTAGTTTATCCATTATCGTGTATTTTCAACTAGATGATATCGATTAATGAGAGGGGGGCCAGACCGCACAAACACGGCCGAACCCCCCTTCTATGTTCATGTTTGATTCATTGCGAATGGAACGTGATGGCATGGTGTCGTCTCACCATGCAGGAATCACACGGAAAGTATTGTGCGGTGCCGTCGAGCTGCGCCGTGGAAAGAAGTTAAGAACGCGACGCCGTCGCGCCGCGTTGAAGAAAATCGAAGGCGCTGCGGCCGGAGTGGGGCGGCGACGGAGGGGTGCGGTGCCGTTTCACCGCGCTGGACGACAAGGGTCGCAGCCGGTTCCAGGCCGCGGGAGAGAAAGTTGACCGGCGGCCGAACCGGGCCGCCGGTGTCGGCGAAGAAGGGGACTGGCCATCGCCGGTCCCGTAGAGGCCGGAACCGGCCGGCCAGGGCGGGCCGGCTGGACCGGTGTGCAACTGGGGGTTCAAACCCCCGGACAGCTGGTCAAAACGGCCCCCCTTAATTGTGGGGGGTCGCGGTTACACAGGGGGGCAGGTGCCCCCCCCGCTTTGCTGAACGGCTCGGCCAAAGACGAGCCGGACAGCGCGCTGGGCGCGCTGTCCCCAGCCGGACCAGCGCCCGGCCGGTCTACCAGGCCAGGCCGCGCTACGTTGGGCCATGCCTAGTCGGGCCGGGCCATGTCGACCCTGTCCCAGGCGGGTCGACCAGGTTCGGGCCAACCGGGGGGTCTCTGGCCGGGTCGTTCCGGGCCCGAAACCCCCGTTATCGGACTATTTGGGTTCAAATGAACATAAATCGTGCTACAGACCTCCGATCGACGCGCCGTCAGTGGAGACACGATCCTTAGAACGAGACGGTCGTTTTGGTATATCGCACTCAAGGTTTCGGAATACTTTGTGTTCTTCCTGGTTGGTTCATACACGAAACCAACCGGGCCCTCGGAGCTGAAACACTCATATCTTGAGCTACGAACATTCAAATGACGTGCCGTCGACATTGTTAAGTTCCTCTTATTGAGACAGATCTTTTGGTATACTCCTCCCATGGTTTGGATGCAGGTGGAGTACGGTCGGGTTGGTTTTTCCTTAAAAACCAACCGGGCCCCTGGGATGAAAAAGCCAATAACTCTCAAACCGGGCGTCCGATAGACGCGCCGTCTGCGACGTTGAGATCCTGTTGACGATACGGAACTTTTGGATACATCAACTCTGGGCTATGTGACAGTTGATGTATCGGCATCTCGGCTCGTGGATCGGACCCTCCCGAACGAGCTTGCTGTGTCCGGGAACCCTAGTGCTGGCTACAACTGCTACTGTGACTGCGGCGACGACTGTGTAGAGGTCCTCAGTGGATTCGACAACGACGACTACAACACTCAGCGATCCTATGTGGATCAGTGCTACCTATTCTGTGTGGTTCTGATCCTGTGTGGCTCATCGCTCAGCGGTTCTGTGTGAGCCAGCACCTACAGATCCTGTGTGGGTCTGATCCTGTGTGGGTCTTTGCGGGGGTTAGTTTCCTACCGATCCTATGTGGGTCTTTGTGAGGGTTAGTACCTATCGATCTATTGTGGGTCCGACGACTTAGATGGATCAGTGATCATCTCTATCGCCTTTCGAAGAAGTATACCTGTGTGAGATGAATATTGTTTGCTTTCCTGTGTGGTTTATGTTATGTTATCCTGTGTGGATTATGTTTTTCTTTCCTGTGTGGAATACATATAATTTCCTGTGTGGACTGAGTTGTACTTGGGCTCGTAGGTTGGAGCATAATGGAATTGACGACTTAGGTATATGTATGGGCATATACCTAAGCAGTGTTGGTTGTAACATTGTGATTGTATCTTTCCTTCGTGGTTTATCCTTTCTGGATATTGGGAGACCTTTAGGGGTCTCGGAGTCCCTACTGAGTAGCTTATACTCACCCTTGCACGGGCTATTCCCGCACTACGTTGTGTTGGTTGCAGACGAAGGACAACGTTGATCGTGGTTGAGGTTTGCAGAGTAGGACGGTACCTGGAGGTGGACCACTGGGCGGGACGTGCTCGGAGCGGACGGAGGGACCCGAGGAGCAGTGGAGCTATCTGTACCCACCCTTCAGGTGGTATTTCCAATGGACAGCTCGGTGTAGCGGCTTTTACTTTTCAGTTGTTGTTTTCCCTTTTTGAGTTGTACTTTACATTCAGTTTGGGTTTGTATACTGGCCCACTTACTTTTCCACACTTACAGTTTTACTCTGTTTTTACATAGTGTTTACTTTTCTGTTTGCTTACTCCATGGTGCTTGTTTACTTTACAATGGCAATGCCTTCCCTTTTTACCAGAATTTACGCCTTGGTGCTAGTTGCCAGCCCCTGGCCTATGGAAGGAGGGCATGGGGTAGTCACGGCACGGGCCCCGAGGACGGGTCGTGACATTAAATATGTTTTGGTATTCATTTAAATAAAATAAGATAATTTCTTGAGAAAAAAGGGGGTGATTTTGAGACCAAAAATATGCATCATAACAACTATAGAACATGGTTCTAGAAAATATTAAAATAAAAGTGGAAATGGGCCACCCATTCATAAATGACTCATAATAAAGTATAGGTAAAAATAATATAAAAATAATAACATGGTATGGAAACATTAAAGACATACTACCTAGGAGATAATTTGAATGGAAAAAAGAGAATTCAGTAATTCATCTACCTTGAAGTGTAACTTCTAAAACTATAGGTTCTGAACCTTGAGGAATTGAGGAAACCTTTTGAGGACCCCTCGTGTTTCAAAAATATTAGATTTTATCGGTTAATGAATTTTAAATGAAATAAAATGATGTAATGGTTTGGTTTTTATATTATGAGAGAGGGTGTTTTTTATTAATTTTCAGAGACACGTCCTCATTAATATTTGCAAAACCATGGACTTACCCAGGGTATTTTCCAATGTTTTTAGCCCTGTAGGACACGTCATATAATATTTTATTTATAATGAGTCAACCAGTATTTAATATTTCATATTACATCATTATGATGTCATGAAACATATCGAAAACTCAAAAACCATATTATTACTAATCACCGAAAAACAAAACAATTTATAAAAATATCATAATTTCACCCAAAACTAATATCAATGTTCTTAATTGATAAACGAACTCCATTTTATAAAAATATTTTTCTAAATATGTGAAATTTAATTTCAATGTAAAATCACTATTTAACAGAAAAAATTCTAATACTTAACTAATAATTTCCAAAACAATTATGCTATTATGCTATTATATCACATTACCATTAAAGATGCCTGAATTATATATAAACATTATTAAGTTATGTTACTATTCTATTGGTCTTATTACTATTCATAAGGGTAATATTGTTATTCATAATTTAATATTCACAAAAAAAATGACGATCTTATCAGACTCTAAATTTCATACTCATCATAACCATATATGTCCATTTTTAAAATAATTTAACAGATTTGATTATTTAAGGTAAAAAATATATTTAAAATTAAACATTTTTTTCAATATTTATCAATAATATGATACTTCATTGAAAATAATAATAATTAATCCAATATTTATTTTGACATTTGAAATTCAAAAATGATGGTTATTTTCCCATAATAAGAAATAACAATTTTATTAATACAAAAGGATCAAACAATGTAACTAAGGCCTCATTACATAACCCATTATAACACCAACATATGACCTAAGAGTAACGCATTAAATGTGATAGAATCATGGGGTAGTTCAGACAACATTGTGCGAGTGGTGATTTCTATCAAATTTAACTTCTCTTATAGGTGATTACTCTCAACCTTAACTTGTTGAAGCTCAACTTGGGCATGGTCCATAGAAAATCCAATGATGCTACCTCCTTCCCAATCTCTTACATATGGGATTTTTATGGCCCATTTTTATTCGATGTGGACATCGACTCTTCTTTATGCATTGATTACCCATTATTATTTCTATTTAAAAAATAATTATAACGTTAAAAATTATTAATCTTCCCCATAATCATATTAACAAATAGTCATATAGCGGTCGAAAAAATATGGTCACATTTCATTTATAAATATTTATTTCTTATTTTTTATGACATAGTAAGACATATATTTTCTAGAAACAAAATAAAATTAAAACATTCGTGTCGTTACATTCTTCCCCCCATACGAAATTTTTTCCTTGAAAATTCAACTCATATCCTCAAAAGAGAAAAGGTGTTGGTACTTCTGCCTCATTGAATCCACTGGTTCACACATGGAATCTTTATATTTTTGTTCCTCCATGATGCTTTAACAAGGAAGATAACATTATTGCGTCGAACCATATCTCTATGATCCAAGATCTCCACCGGCTCTTCCTTATAAGAGAAGTCATGTTCTGGTGGTACCACATCTATATTAAGTACATGTGAAGGGTCGGGTATGTACATCCTCAAGATGGATAATTGGAAGACATCATGAATATGTTCTAGATTTGGAGGAAGTGAAAACTAATAGAAAACCTCTTCTATGTGATCAAGGATTTCATAGGGGCAATGTAATAAGGGATGGGATTCATATTCTTCCAAAACCTCATGAATCTCTTTCATGGAGAAATTCTAAGAAAGAAATTATAACCAACATAAAACTCACAGTCCCTTCTATGGTTTTCTGCATAGCTCTTTTGTTGATTCTGAGCAGCCTTAACGTGTTTCTAGATGGCATGAACCTTTTCTATCATCTCTGGCATAATATTAGTCCCATGAATCGTTATTTCACCAGCATCATTCCAAAAATTATGATTTATACATCACATCCCATATATAATCTCATATGGTTCCATTTTAATGCTCAAGTGGAAACTATTGTTGTACGAGAACTCAACTAATGGGAGATGTTGATCCCACCTAACTTTAAATTCCATTGAACATGTTCTCAACATGTCCTATTGTGTTTTAATACTCCTTTCATATTTGACATCTGTTTGGGGGTGATAGGCCATACTGAAATTCAATTAGGTACACAAATAATGTTGAGGACTTCTCTATAATTTTGATATGAACATTAGATCATGATCAGATATGATATAAAGTGGATCTCCATGTAGCCTTTTGACTTCGTTCATGTTAATCCTAGCATGTTAATCTATAGAGAAATCTTTCAGAATAGAGGTAAAATGGGAATTCTTGGTGAGACGGTCCACTATAACCTATATATCATTGTTTCCATTGGAATTTTTTTGGAGACCAGTGACAATCTCTGTTGTGATATTTTCCCACTTCCATGCTAGCATGGGTAGTGGTTCTAATACCCCTTTAGAAATTTTTCGCTCTGCCATAACTTGATGGTGTACCAGACACCTTATAGAGCTTTCAGCAATCTCCCTTTTCATATTATCCCACCAATAGTAAACCTAAAGGGACCTATTAATTTAAATGCTTGTAGGATGTATAGAGAAAGTAGATATATGAACTTCATAAATCATATCCTTCTTTATTTATAGAGTATAAGGAACACATAGTCTTCTATGAAATTTTAATACACCTTATGGATCAATATTGACCTTAGGAAAATTCCCATCCTTCACAGCCTCAAACTTATTCTGTACGATAGGATCTTATTTTTTATCATTCTTTATCTTCTCTAGTAATGACAGTTGAGAAATAATTTGGGATAGGGTGGATGATTTTCTTTTCCCTTACAATTCCCATGACCATTTTCACTAGGTCTTTGATCAAGGGATGTCTTTGGATCCTCATCATGGACATAAAAATATGGTTTTTTCTAATTAATGCGTTAACGACTTTTTTTTAATCTTTTGGGATGATAATGAATTGAACAATTATAGTCTTTATGAAATTCCAACCATCTCATATGTCTCATGGTCATTAACTTTTTTTTGAAAATATACTTCAATCATTGATAGTGTGTGAATATATCACACTTATCCCCATAAATATAGTTCCTACATATCATCTGAGAAAAAAAACCACATTTATCTCCAGATCATGTGTAGGATAGTTCTTCTCATGTTTCTCCAACTATTTAGATGCATATGAAATCACCTAATCATTTTTCAAAAAGACACACCCAATCCATTTTATAGATGAAACACTAAAAATAATGAATCCTTCTCCACTTGAGGGAAGATTTAACATGCGTTCATTAACCAATATCTTCTTCAGATCTGGAAAACATTCATCACAATACATTTTCCAAATAAACTTAACCACTTTTTGAGTTAACTTGGTTAGTGGATTATAAATTCATGTAATTTTTTTCACAAACAACATATAATATACTATTAATCCAAGAAATTGGTAATCTTAGTTGTTTTAGTTGTTTAAGGCCACTCCACTATAACCTTTGTCGTTATAGGGTCAACTGTGATTCCATAATAAGTTTTAATGTTCCCCATGAAATAATCTTTTTGTAACCAAAACTCACTCATTTACCGAAAGTTGCTATAAACCCTAAAGTTCCAGATCTGGTAGACAAGGTGCTGAATCTTCACCTTTCTTCATCCAAGTTAACGAAATCTTCCAGCTTGTTGAATCACACCCTTGTAGCTCGGTTAAATAACAAGAGGCCTTATGTGGATGACTTTGACTGATTCATTTTTGAATATTGGGATTTACAAAAATGAGCCGTGGTTGGATTTCTTGATAGTAAAAAAATTACGATTCGATTTGAGACAGAGGCATATCTCATTCAAGAATGGTTGATGGATTTTCTCTACTGCAAGGGATCTCTCTTTTTGCTTCTTCGTCGGTCCTTCATCCATCATATGAACCGTGACCCACCTTCCACCATTTCTTGGGTAAGTTTTCATAAACATCATTTTCCGTTTCAAAACCCGTTGATTATTCGAATACTAGGCTACATGGTAGGTCAATTTCTATGTTCTGATAGTCATTCCAAGGAGGTTTTCCATCCAGTAACCCCCCCCCCCCGAGTCTGTGTTTAAATTGATGTGTCTCGCAAACCTTTTGACATTGTTTGGATCATGATTGGAGAAGAGCATCATTATCGACATCGAGTAGTTTATGATGATTGGACCTAGTTTTGTGATTCTTACAAGTGGCTGGGACATTCGACTAAGGTATGTCGAAGTGGACATCCTCCATGGTTGAGGGAGATCCATTTTAATGGGCAATTTGATCCTGTGAGAACAACTGATGATTCTCGTTTGTAGATAGGCTTAGTTTTGGGTCCACATCCGAGGTCGATAGGGCATGTTGACAGAGGTAGGTGCACTGGTGTGTCTAGTTTGGCTTTGGATGGTAAGACAGCTGGGCCACGTAAGGTTTATTTTGAGAGAATACATGATTCTGGAGCTTCGGGTAGTAAGCATTAGTCTATCTCAAAGGTTACTGAGTGTCTTCACAGGTTAAGGCAGGAGGTTGGAGATTCCACTAACTCATGGGCTAGTGAGAGTGCAGGGAATGTTAGAGATGAGAGGGATTTGATTTCATTGGATGTGGTTAGCTCGGATGGTGCGAAGGATTCTAGAGTTTTGGATCCTTTGGATCCTCCTTTTCCTTCATTTAGTGACATGTTTTATGGAGTTTTTTATGGTTTGATGGATGATGGTCTGGATGAGACTGGTCTTTTGGGAGGGGATGATGGTGAGGAGTCTCCAGAGAGATAGCCAGTTGATGGTTTGAAAAATGAACCTGTTATGGTTGGAGAGGAGGCTGTGGAGGGTCAACAGTATGGAGACTGGGGGAAGGATCTTGTTGGTTTCACTGTGGAAGAAAACTGGAAAGTGGTCAAGAGCTCCACTTTGGTGGAAACATATAGGAGTCTGGATCTTCAGGCTGGTGGTGGTGTGGAGGAGGTGCACATGGTGGCTATGGAAAATTTGATTACAAAGGGGGAACACCTAATTTTTATGGAGAATAAAACTCCAAATCAATAGAGGGAGAACAATGAATGGAGTCCTGTTTTGGGGTTGGGGGAGAAAGCCGGTAATGGAAGGGAGATTTTTGGGGGGAGGAAAATAAAATTTGAGTGGCATAGTCGGTCATTCTTTCAGCGATGTTGTTCAAAGTTGGAATGAGAAATTGGCTACAGTTGAAGGGCCTTTTTGATGCACCATGAAGACGGCCAAGTAGAGATTATTCGTGCCTTTAGCTTTTGATGTAGACTATATCTCCCTCTAAAAGAGATAGTGAGGTAACCGTGGATTTTATTAAGAGTATCATGGTCAAGAGGACATCACCAGACAAATCAGTAATTGATCAGCTTAAGATTAGTGTTAAATGTGAAATCTACTAGAGTTCACTAGAATGGGAATCGACTACGTATACTAGAGAAGATGAATCTGACATAGGATTCAGAGATGAATATGGTTATTATGATGTGTAATTATGAGTTGGTTGAGTTGTCTTAATTTGTGTTTCCCTTGTTTGAGTTTGTGTTTGTATGTTTGGGCACCAGAATCCCATAAACCGTCTTTTGAAAATAAAAAATTTATTTTCTATAGAGTTTAAAAAACAACCGTTAGATAATCCTCCTACTCCTAAAGACATTTATCATATATCATAATATTATCAATAAAAACTACCACAAAATTATCAAGGTAGTTCTTAAAGAATCTATTCATCAAATCAATAAATATAATACGTGTATTAGTCAGTCCAAAGGGCATAAAAACTATCTCATAATTCCCATATATTGATCAGATGACAGTTTTTGGAATATCTTTTTTACTTCACCCCCAATTAATTATAACCAGATCAAAGATCAGTCAGGGAAGATAATTATTCCCCATACATTTTTTCATGAAATTCATCACTTCTTGGAATAGTGTATTTTTTTCTTCACTATGATCCCATTTATTTCTCTATAATCAATTCATAACCACGTTGATCCATCCTTCTTCTTCATAATGAGAACAGGTTCTACCCAAGGAGACACACTCTATAGGATTAACACCTTCTGCAAATGATCGAGGATTTTCTTCTTTAAATCCTTTATCTATATATTTTCCATCCTATATGGGGACTTTGATATCGGATGAGATACTAGTATGAGTTCAATAGAGAACGTTACCTGTCATTCAGGGGAGGTCTGGGTAACTCATTTAGAAATACATCAATGTATTCTTAGGCAATGGGAAAATTTTATATCCTTATAATATCATTTTCTTCTCCTATTTTTCACCGATCAAATCCAAAAAAGAAGTCAATATGAGGTTTCTCTAGGAAAATATCTGGTTGAGATATCTCTCCTTTGAAGATATCTCTAGGTATTCCATCCAAGACTACTAATATTTCCTTGCTTTTGAATTTGATTGTATCTTTATACCAAGATATCCAGTTCACCCCTAGTATAATATCGAATTCCAACATGGAAATGACTAATAAATTTGAGATAATATTGTTCTCACAAAAGTAAATACAAGAGTTTATAAACACTGATGATGATGGGATAATCCCACCCGAAATCTTGACTGATAACTCTAATTTTATAAATTCATGGGATGATTTTAAATTTTCACGAACAAGGAGGAAATACAGGAATGTATATAACCATAATCATACAATGCATTTTCTATCATTGAGATGAGAAAAATGGTACCTTCCACCACATCATTTCGAGCTTCAACATAAACTATCATGATAAAAAAAGAACGACTTTGATCATTTGGACTTTACTGAGGCTGATGGTGATTCCCCTCTAGTTCCCTTAGATTTGGAATGTTATTGGGAATGTTCCCAAGCTATCCACAGTTGAATCATTGTACATCAAGTAGGGTTTTCACCATATTTCATTTGTCATTGGTGTTGGGATGTTTAGGCTTCACATCACTATGAAAATTTCATGCAATATGTCCTTTTCTTCCACACTTTTAGAACATTCCCTCCCAAGTAGAATATTCCCTAAATGATTCTTCAAACATATATTACACGTGGTATGTTTCACTTTATTATCTCTTATTCCCTGATTAATGTTCAACCCTAATCAAAGATCTGTTGAACGCATCTTGACATTAGATTTATGAGACCAATGCGACTCAATGAACTCACGTTCGACTTTCATAGAACTCATCAAGATCTCCTCATAACAATCATAGTATCTTTTGAAAATATTCTTTTTAAGATGAGGTCTTTGTCCACCAAATAATATATCAACCATTATATTAGGATCTATGACAAATCCTGAGGGGTTACGAGAGATTCATGTGAAGTTAATCTCATAGCATCCTACATATTCATTCCCCTTATACATCATCTCAAGAACCTCCTCCATTTTTTTATCATTGAATGAGGTAAATACTTATTAAATAAGATCCCACTAAACTCTATCCACTCTATAGCTTCAACCTCCACTCTTGGACTCATGTTACTAATTAGTTCCCACCACTGATCAGCTTCTCAATTTAAGTTGTAAATTGATAGGGGGACCTTCTCTTATTCTGAATAGCATAACATAGAAAAGATAATTTTGATAGAGCTAATCCACTATTTAGAAATCAATGGGTCGGTAGATCCACTAATGGTTTTTGGTCGTTGATGTATAATGGACTCAATCTAATGTTATTAAATTTTGGGGGAAATTGGTCTCTCATCTTAATTCAAGTTATTTACCATATCATGAGTCACTGGTTTCATCATTATCAATAAATTTTTCATTCTAGCTTCCACCATAGGTCCATCAGCACATGGTCCATTGAGGTTACCGTTTTCATCATTCCTCCAATTTCCCACTATTTTATAAAACAATAAAACCCTTGTAAAAAATTATTTAATTTATGAATATTTTATCTATAAAGGCTTTTTATGTATTAAAATTTCATGCATGAACATATTATTATTTAACAACAATTACATTTCTTTATAAACCCTTCTTTATGGTTCATAAAAATAGTGTGATTAACTAATCATATCCCCTATGAGTTTCAAACCAAGAGTACAAAAATGCATGTTGTCCTGCACAAGTTCCCATTCTAGTCTAGATCAATGCATTTTTTTAGGTTTCACCCATAGATACATATGTGCGAGAGCCACATCCACTTGTTCATATCCATACATGTACTTATTTATTTAGAAATTACACACTCAATATTTCACCAAAATACTAGGAGGTTTTTCAATATTTAAACATTTATATAGGTTTATTCCTAAGGTTATCATACCCTAATTTTCTAAAATAACTAATCTATTCTTTAATTACAACTATGGAATCTTGCATTTTTATTACATAACTTATCATTACATTTTACAAATAGTGGATCATTAAAGTCTAGTGTCTTGGATAAAAGGTATATAATACATAAAAACATATAAAATTATTTTAATCCTCTTTAAAGGCTCAATGAAATTTTAATTCTTATTAAAATTACAATATCTCAAAACATGGGGACATACATCAAAGGAATGGGTGATCTTATGGCCCAGTAAAGGAAAATAGGGAAATATTTTACATGTGAACTTGAGGGAATACAATAAGAACAAGAGGAAATATCATAAAGGAATGAGAAGAGACATATCATGATAATAATAACTTGAATAATATCAAGAAAATTTGGATAAAACATTCAATTTTAATATTCATTATCATATCACCAAGGTCCATCCCGAATGTGTAATATAAATTTCCAAGGCTATTCACAAAGGTATCATAAAACTTGTCATCTCTAGAGAATAATCTCATTACCCAATGCATTAGAGCACTATCAGGGAGCACCCTTAGTATTTTATATTTTAATGTTATCCACATAGATAATAATCAAACATTTCATAAATTACTCAATGAAAATAAATGAATTGGGTTTCATATCAAAATCATGACATTTTAAAAAGTGTTTAAAAATATGATCATTATGTCATTCATAACACATGAAAATGAAATGAGTGTTTTAGGTATGTAAATTAAAAGATAAAGTACATAATTTTTCTATCTTGATTAATACCCCTGTAAATTAAATTGGTTTTTTTATTCACATAAATAAAATATAAGAAATTATTGAGAAAAAATAGATTTATTTTGAGACTAACATTCACCAGCATAATGACTATGGAACATGGTTCCTGAAAAAAATGAAAAAGAGAGTGGCCAGGGGTCACCCATTCCAAAAATACTCTTAATATAGTAGTGTGATAGAAGAAAATTGAAATTAGAAAATGGTATGGAAACATTAAATACATTCTTCATATAAGAGAACTTGAATGGAAAAAATGATGTTGGAAAATCCCTTAACATGATAAGGAACTTCTAAAAATCTTGGATCAGGACCTCTACGGTTTGAGAATACATTTGGAGGACTCATTGGGAGGTAAAACTATCATATCTTCTAGGGTAAATAATTTTTAAAGAACTAAATAAAGTAATCTCTTGGTATTTATAGTAAAAAATGGGGAGTTTTTTATTAATTTTCAAGGACACATCATAAGTGGTGTTTGCAAAACCATGGTCTTGCTCATGGTATTAGCCCATGGTTTTGGCCACATGATTCAACTCATATAATATTTTAATCCAAATGATCTAATAATAATTTTCAATTACATATTACATCATTATGATTTCATAAAACACACTAAAAACTCAAAAACATTATTATTACTATTCACCAAAAAACAAACATTTTATAAAAATATCATAAATTTACCCAAACCTAATGTTGATGTTATTAATTAAAAAATGAAATCCATTTTTTGAAAATACTATTCTTGATATGAAAATTTTAATTTCATTGTAAAATCACTATTTACTAGATAAATACAAATACAAAACTAATAATTTCTAAAACAGTTGTTCACTTATGCTAATATATCACATTACAATTTAAGATACCAAAATTATATTTATACTTACATAAGTGAGGTTACTATTCCATTAGTCATATTACTATTTATAAGGGTAATATTAATCTTCATAATTTACTATTCACCAAAAAATATGTTGATCTTATCAGACTCTAAATTTCTTAAAGATCACAACTGTATATGTCTGTTTTTTAAAATAATTTCACACTATTAATTATTTAAACTATAATTTTTTTTAAAATACTCTTAATTTCAATATTCATCAATAATATGGAATGTCAAAGAAAAAAATTCATCCTATATTTTTATTGACATTAGAAATTAAAAATTTATTTTTATTTGAACATAAAATGAAATAACTACTTAATTTATAAAAATGGATTACATAAAGTAAGAATGTCGTCAATAAAGTTCCCCTTATAACACCTATGTAGTACCTGGGAGTAAGGTATGTAATAGTGATATAATATTGGGGGGGGTGGCTTAGAAATCATTTGCCATAGTGTGATTTCAATCAACACTAAGTTCTCCAAAAGGTGATTATGTTCAAGATTAACATGTTAATGTTTGGATTGGGCTTTGTCCAGAGAAAATCCCAGTGACACTACCTCCTTTCTAAGCTCAGACAGATGGGCTTCGTATGACATGAGTTTATTAGATGATTCCATTGAATCTTTTTTTCATGCATTAATTATCCATTATTATTTCTATTTTAAAAAATAGTTATATCATTAAAATTTATTATTGTTCCCAAAAATCATACTGACCAATGGTCATATAACGTTCAAAACATGATGGTCACATTTAAATTTACTTATATATTTTTTATTCATTGTGACATAGTAAGACATACATTTTCCAGAAACAAACTATTATTCAATGTTTATGGTTGTTACATGTATGACTCATAATGTTACTCAAGGTTTTTGGAAATAGAAGAATGATTTACAACATATTCATTCCCCATTCAAAATTTTGTTTGTGTATCTCAAACCACGGGAATCATAATAGGTTCTTTTGAAATGACCCCTAATATCATTCCTTCTATCATGACATTAAATAGTATGCACATTGGTCAAATCCATACAACCATAAACTCTAACGTTTTAATGTCTAAACATGATGATTTTAATCATCTAGGGAAATACATACAAAAATTTCATATTGAAAAAACACAATAGGGAATTTTGTGAAAAATTCAAGTCTATGTTTAGTATTATCTTAGTCATTAGTGTTTAGAAAAAAGATAGAGTGTAAATAAAAACATCACAAGTATCATTGGAATATATTATAAACCAACTAAAATTTGGTTCATGATAATTTAGAACCTTTTAGTCCAAGAAAAATGCATCATCATTATTTATCGCATCGCCTTATTGTGGTAACATGTATAGTATGAACAAATACGAGGATTCTTGAAAAATATATTTAATATTTTTTTTAATCAATCCACATCATGTATTTATATATTAAATTAACACCCACCAATTCCCTGAGTCGAAAAACTTCTCCCGGAATCCGATGACCATGAGTTTTTTCTCTTTTTTATCTCATATAGTGTGTTGGTAATAGATACTAACTAATTTGAGGAGAAACAGCTAGGATTCACAAGTGAATAACACAATTAATCAAATATTAAGCCTAGTGGATGTTTATTTCTAGGGGAAAGGTCCCCCAAAATATCATGAGCTATTTTCCAGACATCTTGTGATATTAGTCTCTATTACTAGTAATGGTTAACAGATAACCACTTGCCTCAATGTCCTTTTGACTTAGATACTCACATATTATTACTGATCGGACTCATGATTCTACAATTCAAGTGGATTCTACATCTTATATTTTTTGTCACCATCTATTTCACCCATTCTAAAATTAATACTATAGTATTCCCTTCTTGTACCATTTGGTGGTCCTTATCACATGACCCTAAAATGCATGATATATGAGCCGATGCCTTAGGCCTTTAAACTGAAAGAAAATTTTGGGGTAGTCCTCCAATTACACTTAGGTTTCCATTACACACTATGTATTATCCCATCCACATAACCTACTTCATTTCCCATGTTATTGTGTCATAAAAAATCTTCTGTGACCCTTGGAAAATATCAGGGACACCTCCCATTAAATATTCATGTAATACCATAACTATATCATGCATAATGACCATTGATGCATCATCTATGTAATCAATTCCATTTTATAAAGGACCTATAATACCTATGAGCTCAAGCAACATCCTAATGAAACCATTCACCTCAGTCTGTGTTTTTATTGTAATAACTAGAACATTTATAAATAAAATTCCCTTTTTTAATGAATAAATGTATTATTAATTAAAGTACAAATAGAAACCACATACACTAATTTGGTTATTTTGGACCATAATATGTGTTTTCAAATTTAATATATTATTAATCATCACAAATATTTATAATATTGTTGTCGTATAGTGAATATTAATTTTAGTATATCAATGATTGTGATCTAGTTCATTTAACACGATTAAAGGAATCGATCGAATCGACCAGAAGGATTGTACATTGTAGAGTCCACTTATCAAGACCTAAAAAAATAACATCACTAAGATGTTATCTCAACTAATAACATTTTTAGATTCAACAACTATATCATGAGAGAAATTACTTCTAGGAGGAGTTCAAGAAAATCAAGATCACATCTCAATAAATGTTCATTGAACCATCCCCATAAAATCACACCACCGCACACCCTAACCATTGGGTATTTGATAGTGTAATAATTGGTTATGTATCTATACTGTAATAGTATTTATTATTATATTTTCTTTTAATTGAAAAATGATTATATTTATTCCTTATTAATATTAATTTAGATAATTTTCTTAATTAGATTTTGATAGGATGAAACAAAAAATTTAATTTTTGGTTAATTTATTATTTCAATAAATAAAATACATTTTAATAAATTCAATAATTTTTTAAATGAATTATATTCTAAAATATTTTTTATTAAATTAAATATAATAAATACAAATGATAATATAAGGTTTAATATTGAAAAAACAATTTTATAAGGGATAGAAAACTATTATACTAAAAAAATAAAATATTTTTAATAAATGTGGATTTTAGATTTTAAAGTAAAAATTCTGAAAGTTAGATAATATTTACATAAAATAAGTACAATAAATTTAAATAACATGTTGAAGTTATCCAATGGTGATTTTTCCATAATTTTCGGAGAGAGAAAAATTTTGGCTGAAAGATAAATTTTGTATTAATATATGGTGTGTGTTATGGAATCATAAAATCCACACATTGATATAATAAAAACTATAAATAGTTCCCAAGGCCAAAATTATGTTTTCACCTTTAAAAAATTTTATTTTAGGTTATTTTATTATTTTTATAAACCCATAATAAATCCTCCAAAACATATGTTATGTATTAATGTTTTGAAATTAATTTTTGATAAAAATTTCACACATCCACAACACCAAGTGAATAATTTTAATGTGTTATTTTCTTCTACTATTAAATAATGTAGACAAAATATATTTGGAATAATCCATTGGAAAAACAAAGGAATGTTTTTGGTTTGGATTACATTTTCATTTATAGTCTAAAACCTATTTGTGGAAATTAATAACAAATTCTCCTATTTTTATATGTAAACCCACTCAAACACTCTTTCCTTTTCACTAAAACCCAGTGTATTATGTAATTAAACTTACATACATATCTATAGTGTAACACCCCAAGATTTAATAGTATCTTATTTCTTCAAATTAATTCAATAACTTGTACTACACACACCATTGAGTTCAAGCCCACCGCGACTTACCAATCTAGAAGTTCAGAAGCTGTTATGAATAGTATTAACTGAATTTTGAACATTATACAATCCTTATAATATTAGAATCTATATTGTGAGTTTCTTAGAAATTATTGAAGAACAAATAAAATTTTTCAGATAAAAGAAGTATTTTATAAAAAATAACATTTTCCCACCTTTTAATAGCGAACCCTTTTTAAATACAATATTTGAAACATTTATATATTTAATTTTACAATATAATCATTTTATTTAGAATCTGGACATAATAATTTATTTTCAATAAATTTTTTGTGTTTTTCTGATAACCTTCATATTTGAGGGAATAATAAAAAATACTATATTTTAACTGAAAACAAATTTTTTAATCAAAATAATTTATAGTGTTGAATTATAAATTTTAATAGTTTGTAGGTATAATTAGATTATATTTTTACCATTTAATCCATTTATGGTCATTGTAAGTAATTTTACTTTGAAATTGGACATAAACAAGTGTCAATCTTTTGATAGATATTATTTTTTAAAAATATGCTTCTTGGTTTGGACAACATGAATTAATTTTAAATTAATTAATGTAAATTTTATGTTTCAAAATTGGTAAAATAGAATTAATTTTTGAATTTGTATTATCAAAATTATATTTTGGTGAATTTTTGTTATTTTTCTAAAAACATTCATGTTTTTTTGAATAGTGAAAACACTGAGTTATTGAGTAAAATAAACTTTTAATTTAATAATTATTTATTTTATTAAAATTTACATTAGGAAAATATAGATACAAAATAGCTATATAAATTCAATGTAATTCCTTGGAGTCGGTTTATAATAATTTTAGATATATAAAAATTTTACTGAACTTTTTACCTTCTTTTACCCACCTCCTAGAAAAATTTGAAAATTTACATAAAACGTAATTTACTGCTTCTATGAGTTGAATTTTGAAAATTATAGAGACACGGTTAATATCAAGTAGTTAAATGTGGTTCAATAAGAATTTGTTTTGGTGAATAGTAACTATTTTCTTTTATTTTCCACGGTTAAAAGTAAATAAGGTAATTAAGGGTAAAAATTATATTATTTTTACCCTAATACATGTCCTAATTCTATTGGATAAGTGGAATTAGACCAAAAACAACCTTAGAAATAAAATATGACCCTTTAGGTCCAATTGGATTATATTAGGGAATTTATTATTATTTAATTTAAAGAAGAGTTAAATGTGTTAAATTCAATGTTTATTAACTAAACCATTTTTAATATATGGTTATACATAAGATAAATCTGACTATAAATATTAACTATAAAGATAAAAATATTTTTACATCATGGTATTTTATTTATAATTTTATAAATATAATAATTAAATTTATTTACGACAATAATGATGTAATAATTACCTTATTAATGAAAGAATCAAATAAATGGTATTATAAATATCAAAAATAAAATATAATTTAAACGTTTTTATGACATACAATAATTTTATAGGTGACTATGACATGTTAGGGACGATTTAATGTATCTTTTCCTAAGTAATCAGGTTGTTATCACTTTCACAAAAACAAAATACCAAATAGTGTCAAAATTAAAATAAATTAATATTTAAAACCAATTCAATATTATTGGTTGATATAATCTTCTTAAAAAGGTAAGGTTCTGCCAAAGTGCATTGATAATATTATATATGTCATTAATGAGACACTTGAGGTTCTCTAGGATGTTTAGAGTAAGTTTATTAACCATATAGAGCAAGAATACAAGAAGACATGATAAAGGTTAAACTATTTAACTAAGAGTTTAATCTTAAAGATAAGATTACAATGGTTAACTAATATTGTATAAAACCTTTTGTTTGAGATTCTATAGAACCATAACCACCTAAGGATATAAATAAATTTATTTTGAACCATTATAAACCGAATATGATTATATAATAAATTAATACTTTAATCTTTTCCTAAAATGAATCTCACCCCTCTTATAAAAGGGCACTTCCCCTACTCTCAAAATCACATCTCCAAAGCCATTTTTGTTGGCCAACCCCTACCAAATTTCCACCCCACTTCCCTCACTTAATCCTAGAGGCCTTAGTTTGATCAGAAATCCAACCTAGGGATCTATTTTGATAAAATCAAAAGGAAGAACTTGAAGAAGAGGTAAATATTTAATCACCTATTTCAAGTTCTTTTCTTCTTCCACTTCCTCTTTCTTTGATGTTTCCATTCTAAAACAATAACTCCAGTATCTTCTATATAATTTGATTTTATTAAAAATATGTGTCAACTATATTCATTATTCTATACATCTTTTGAATGATAATGTCATTATGCGTGCGTATGTATGACTTACCATCTCCACGCCCTGGTGTAATTTGTTATTCAAAATTATGTTATTTGGATGGTTATAATGATGAGTAATATATATATAAATAATGAAAATAACATGCTAATGTCTCTATAAAGTTAATATTCCATAAAATTCTACACCTTTAAGGAAATGATATTTTCGCTCGTGAGTACGTACCGATTACCATCTCTATGACGCGATGCGATTCATTTCCACGATCACCATTCACCGATGATTATAAAAATATATATTACTAATAATAATGTAATATATGACATTATAATTATATTGGATATATATATATATATATATAAATATGTGTGTGTGTGTGTACTTACATATATCTTATTCACTTAGTTCCGTTCAACAGGGTTTGAAAAAGGAAACATCGTTTATGCGTATGTACAGACTATCATCTCCATAAATGGTGTTTTTCATTTCATATATATGTATATTATAAATATTTATATTCTAAATATATATGATATATAAATCATGGTTTATATTTTGTAAGTATTTAAATCCTGGTCTATGTGATACAATCAAGCGTAACAAGTTAAAACATGTATGATAAAGAAAGCAATTATTACCAGAAATATTAAATTAACATTGAAATTATTATTAAATGGGTAGTATAAAGTCATAAATGAATCGTGTATGATATCATAAATATTAAAATGGTTCTGGTATAGTTTAATAACATACTACAATCTTCATACAAGAGGTTAAACGTGCCCTCGACTAAAGGAAAGTGGAAGGTAAGTGTTATTTCCTCAATCTCTTTACTATCTGAGATTGTTCATGTGTAAGTATTTTATAGGAAATACATATCATAGAAACCAAAAATTCATAAAAATTTATTCAAAAGGAATATTTTAAGGTCTTATGGAAGGGTCTATTTAACTTGATCTCCATGTTAAATGTTTTAAAAATGTATCTTTCTAAATCATTTTAATTAATGTCAATATTCTTCCAAACGATTTTAAGGATTTATTTATACGGACATGAATTTTTTGAAATGATAACTCATTTCAAAAGTTTCAAAGTGGTATGGGACACATTGATTCAAAAATCTATTTTAAATTACTTCCTTTATAAATTTTGAGAATTAAAAACGATTTCAGGAAAAAAGGGTTATTTCTCTCAAAGATTTTTACGAATCATTTTCATCTATGTCAACATCATTTGATGGATTTTAAACTTGTTTGATGTTTATTTATTATGATACAAATATTCCATATTGTATACAAGGTTTTGTGATATGTTTGATTGTGGATGTGTTATTTTTATACCATTCATGGTTTATGAAAAAAGTATTGACATTTCGTATACTAGTTTTAATACGAATGTTAATGTAATGTTTGAACCATTTCATATGAGGAATGTACTGGACATAGTAAGTGATGGGTGGAGCCTGCAATAGCTCGTCGATGCATCGTTAGGTCTCATGAGACAAGTAGACGTGGAATTGGATGAGGCCTTTCCCAATTTGATATATGGTTTTGGATAAGACGTTAATAATTTTTAGACGTCTTGGCCGAGGCCTTGAAAAAATGTTTCAGAATGTCTGACATTATACATTCCATAATTATGAAAATAATATTGATGGTCCATGTGGTCATTCGACTAGTAGAATTCCCATTATTATGATTGGTTATGGCAATATTTACTCAGCTCATATTCCTTCCATAAAAATAGTCATGTTTATTATTGGTAAAGGAATGTGGTTTCAATTATTCATCATGCTTAATATTTATGTTATCTTCCACTGTATTGCTTACCCTTACTGAGTGTTTGAGCTCACCCCTTTACATGTTTTATTTTCCCCAGGATTCCAAGAAGTGTATTGTGAATGTTATCAGGGTTAATATAAAAGGGAATAATGGTGTTCGCAATGATTAATTTATGTTGTGTTTTATATTCAAATGTGTAATGTAACGTTCATGTATAAAATCTATTTTCCAAGACTGCTAAACTGATCGGTCATTCGGGACTTGATTCCTTGTAATCATGCCAATGTATTAAAATAATGCACCGACTCTATGAATATAGGATCAGGGCGTTATAGTTGGTATCAAAGGAATTTTAGTACAGACCTTGGAAATTAGATTTAGATAAACTCTGATTAGAGCACATATCTCTAAGATAGACTTTGTGGATTAGTATAGAAGAATATCCTATAATTTTGGAATTGTAGAGATTTTGTGAGTTTTCCATGAAATACAACCATGTCTGGATACGAGAAGGTAGAGGTAGCTTTGTCACATATGTACCTAGGGTTAAAACCCAAAAACACGTCTTTGAGCTAGACTCGAATGAGAACTGGTGCATGACAAGGGGCCTTACTGCACTCTTGGTTACGAAACTCCTGGGGGATATGCATAGGATAATTCTAATTTTTTTACAAACCACTATTAAAGGTTTATGAGTATATATCTCCTAACGGAAAACATTATTGTGATTATGGATTATATCCATAAACTGTTCAATTGATGTTATGTATTTTACATGTTTGGAATTATGAATTGTGATTCATAAAATGACATAGTGTATGTCATTGTATAGAAATGGCATCCAGTAGAAAGAATGAAAACTCCAACAGTACATATGATCCAAATAGTAAAAAGGGTCATATCATTCATAGTATTAATCCAACAATTAGAAGGGAAATAGTCTCTCATGTATTATCAACATATGAAGAAATAATATCTTTTGTTAATAAGATAAGTAAATAATTCCATGAGTCCTATGGATTTGACGGGATGTAAGAAAAGAAAAGGATGGTAGAGAGAATGATGGATAAAGAGAAAAGGGGAAAGAAGGATTTAACCATATCTGATAAATGTGGAAAGAATAACCTTGGTAAATGCTTGAAGGGAATGTGAGTCTGTTATAAGGGTGGAAAAATGGGCACCAAGTATGTGATTTCAAGGGTATGAAAAATGTTCGGAATGTAAAATATTTCATCTACAAGGCGTTGGGACACTACGCGAATCAATGTCCCAGTCATCAGAGTATGCCACAAATAATTCTATTGATAATAATCAAGTTATGATACAATCTCAGAAGAAGAGTAATGAATAGTTTTCTTATGTTGTTATTGTAGAATTATTTCATTTTAGTTTTGTATCAACATTATACTGGTTATATGAATTATGGAGATAAATAAGGATTTTACTGCAGTTCTATTTTATTAAGTATTTAAATTATATGGTTCGAATAAAAGAGACTTAATAGTAAGCTATAGTTTTTGGAAAATATATGTTTAATGGAATGGTAATCCTTAATATAGTCCTAATAATGACGTAGTTATTTTGGAATATGAAATGGTTGATTTGGATAAATTATATTGGATATTCTTAACTTCCCTTGAAATGGTTAATAGTTTGTTTATTTCAGCATTATTGGAATATAAAAAATTTTGGTATATAAGGAATAATCCATATTCTATAAAGAATAAGGGAGAATGAATGTAATCCATAAGGTTTTATGGTAATTCATGGTGTTACCATGTTTTAAAGGAATACATTATGAAGGTGTTCACATGTTATTACGTGGCAAAAAGGATCTTCATTCTGTTTAACTTCCTCATAAATTTTGGACTGTGAGTTTGTATAGAAGTATTTTGGATACGTTTAAAGGTTGGAATGGATTATGTTAGAAATTAGATACAATTGTTAAGGCTATTTTTGGATTGTCATAAAAATGACAACCCATAGGTCAGGCGACAACCAGTCGCATCCGGCAAGACCAGGAGACTTGAACCCGCAACCAAAATGCCACAAGGGTGCATCACCGACCACTGTCCTATGTGATGTCCTAGATTTTATAATGTACATTCTTTTTTCGAAACGTCTGATAGGTGAATTATAAATTGATTATTTTTGGAACCCTATTTGATTAGGATAAATATTTTTTTTGAAATCTCTTTTAGTGAAAGATGATTTTGTGGACGAATTTAGTGAAAGGATGTAACTCTACTGGTCAAGTATATATATATATATATATATATATATATATATATATATATATTCCCATCTTATTCTATGATTTAATTAATTCTTAAACCTTAGTTAAGAGTATTATTCATAATCTCCTTTCATTAAGGTATCCTTTGATTTCAAATTGACTTTCTTTTATATGGTGTATAAAACCCTTTGACTTTTCATTTATAGGGGAATATTTTTCTATGAAGCGTTTTACTAAACGAAAAATAAAAAAGGAATGTTTTTTAATGTAAGAAGTGACAATAAAAATTCTTCCGCCGTGAGTTCTATTTGATATTTGGCTTCCTTAAGAATCCAATTTTTTTTAAAAAAAGAAAATAAATATCATATACCCTATTTACGTATTTTCGTATTGAAAATGGTTATGATAATGGAATTGTTATGTCAATATATTTAAATGATATATTCTGATTGATGACCTCAATCATTTTCTATAAATATTTACATTTTCCCTCCAATTATGTGTCTCTAATTTCAATTAATGTTCTCAAATCGAGATCATAATTCGGTGGTATCTTTTTCATTTCACTTTCCCTATTATTAAGACTAAATTTTATTAACCCAATTTCTGATGTTGGTTTTCCACAAAGGTATTTCCCTATTATAAAACTTTTATTTTTGAAGAACAATTTCAAATTGTGATGACAAAATTTATTGAAGGATGTGAGAATGTAACACCCTAAGATTTAATAGTACGTTATTTCTTAAAACTAATTCAATAACTTGCACTACATGCAACACTGAGTTGAAGCCCACAATGACTTACCAAACTAAACGTTCAAAATGGGTTATGAATAGTATTAACTGAATTTTGAACTTTATATAATCCTTATAATTTTAGAATCTATATTATGAGTTTCTTAGACATAATTTAAGCGCAAATAAACTTTTTCAGATAAAAGAAGTATTTTTCAAAAAATAAAAGTTTACCGCCTATTAATGGTGAACCCTTTTAAAATCCAATATTTGAAACTTTTATATATTTAATTTGCCAAAATAAACTTCTTCTTTAAAATCTGTACATTTTAATTTAGTTTCAATAAATTTCTGGCGTTTTTATGATAACTTTCATATTTGGGTGAATAGTGAAAAATACTATATTTTAACTGAAAAAAACTTTTTCAATCAAAATAATTTATAGTGTTGAATTTTACATTTTAATGGTTTGGAAGTATAATTAGATTATATTTTTACCATTTAATCCAATGATGGTAATTTTATGTAATTTCACTTTGAAATTGGACATAAACATTTGTCAATCTTTTGATAGATATTATTTTTTAAAATACGCTTCTTGGTTTTGACAATAGGAATTAATTTTAAATTAATTAATGCAACTATTATGTTTTGAAATAGGTAAAATAGAATTCATTTTTGAATTTGTAATATCGAAATTATCTTAGGGTGAATTTTTGGTATTTTTCTGAAAACATTCAATTTTTAATGAATAGTGAAAAACACTGAGTTATTAGTTAAAATTGACTTTTTATTTAAATAATTATTTATTTTATTTAAATTTACTTTAGGTCAAAACAGATAAAAAAATACCTATATATATTCAATGTAATTAATTGGAGTCGGTTTATAAGAATTTTAGATATATAAAAAAAATTTCAAACTTTTTACCGTCTTTTACCCACCTCCTAGGAGCATTTGCAAATTTACATAAAACATAATTTTACTACTTCTGTGAGTTAAATTTCAAAAATCTAAGTGGCATAGTTAATATCAAGGAGTAAAATTTGGTTCAATAAGATAAAAATAATTTTGGTGAATGGTAACTTTTTACTTTTATTTACAAAGGTTAAAAGTAAATACGGTAAATAATGGTAAAAATGATATTATTATTACCCTAACACATGAATTAATTATATTTGATAAGAGTAATCCAACAATGAAACCTTATAAATAAAATATTATCCTTTAGGTCCACTTGGATTATATTAAGACATTTATTATTATTTAATTTAAAGAAGAGTTAAAAGTGTTAATTATAATGTTTATTAAATAAACCATTTTTAATACTGGGTTATACAGAAGATAAATTCTACTATAAATATTAATTAGAAACATAAAAATATTTCCTACATCATGGTATTTTGTTTATAATTTTGAGACATTAAATAGTTAAATTTATTTATGAGAAAATAATGATGTAGTAATTACCTTATTAAGGAAAGAATCAAATAAATGGTACTATAAATATTAAAATAAATATAATTTCGAAGTTAGTATGACATCAAAAAAATTTATAGGTGATTATGACATATTATGGAGGATTCAATGTATCATGTTCTAAGTAATCCTGTTGTGATGACTTTCACAAAAACAAAATACCAAATAATGTCAAAACTGACATAAATTCATATTTAAAACAAATTCAATATTATTGGTTGATATAATATTCATAAAAATGTAAGGTTTGGCCAAAGGGATTAAATAATATTATATATGTCATTAATTAGCCACTTGTGGTTCTCTTGGAAGTTTAGAGTATGTTTATTAATCATATAGAGTAAGAATACAAGAAGACAATGTAAAAGTTAAACTATTTAACTAAGAGTTAAATCTAAATGATAAGGTTTAATAGTAACCTAACATTGTATAAAACCTGTCGGTTTAGAAGATTTAGACCCATAACCACCTAAGTCTAGAAATAAATTCATTTTGAACCATTATAAACCGAATATGATTGTATAATAAATTAATACTTTAATCTTTTCCTAAAGTGACACTCACCCCTCCTATAAGAGGAATCATACCCTTCTCTCAAAATAACATATCCAAAGCCATTTGGATTGGCCAACCCCTGCCCATATATCCTCCCAACTTCCCTAACATAATCCTAGAGGACTCATTTTGATCTGAAATCCATCCTAAGGATCCCTTTTGATAAAATCTAAAGGAAGAACCCGAAGAAGAGGGAAATATTTAATCCCCTCATTCAAGTTCTTTTCTTCTTCCACTTCTTCTTTCTTGGATGTTTCAATTTTAAAACAATGACTCCAGTATCTTCAATATAAAATGATTTTTTTATAAATATGTCACTAATATATTCATTATTCTATCCATCTTATGAATGATAATGTCATCATGCGTGCGTACGTACGACTTACCGTCTCAACGTCGTGGTGCAATTTGTAATTCACCACTATGTTATTTGGATTTATATAATGATGAGTAATATGTATATAAATAATAAAAATAACATGCTAATGTCTCTTTAAAAATAATATTCCATGCAATTCTACACCTTTAAGGAAATGATATTGTCGCTCATGCATATGTATGGATTATCGTCTCCACGACGAGATGAGATTAATTTCCACGATCACCATTCACCGGGGATTATAAAAATAAATATTTCTAATAAGTATGTAATATATGAAAAAATAATTATAGTTTAGATATATATATATATATATATGTACTTATATATATCTTATTAACTTAGTTCCATTCAATACGATATGAAAACGGAAACAACGATTATGCGTACGTACGGACTACCATCTCCATAAATGGTGTTTTTCATTTCATATGTATGTATTTTATAAATATTTATATTCTAAATATATATGATATAAAAATCATGTTTTATATTCTGTAAGTATTTAAATCTTGTTCTAATTGATACAATCAATTGTAACAAGTTAAAAAAGTATGATAAAGAAAGCGATTATTACCAGAAATATTAATTTAACAATGAAATTATTATTAAATGGGTAGTATAATGTCTTAAATGAATCATGTATGATATCATAAATATTAATATGGTTCTGGTATAATATAATAACACACTAACATCTTCATACAAGAGGTTAAGTGTACCCATGACTAAAGGAAAGTGCAAGGTAAGGGTTATTTCCTCAATCTCATTACTATCCGAGATTTTTCATGTGTAAGTATTTTCTAGGACATACTTATCATAGATACCCAAATTTCACAAAAATATATTAAAAAGGAATATTTTATGGTTTTATGGGAGGGTCTATTTAACTAGATCTTCATGTTAAATGTTTTAAAAATTTATATTTTTAAACCGTTTTAATTAATTTCCATATTTTCAAAACGATTTTGTGGATTTATTTATATGGACATGAATGTTTTGTAATGATAACACTTTTCAAAAGTTTCAAAGTGGTATGGGACACTTTTATTCAAAAATTGCTTTTAAATGACTTCCTTTATAAATTGTGAGACTTACAAATGATTTCATGAAAAATGGTATTTCTCTCAAAGAGTTTTAAGAATCAGTTTGATCTATGTCAATATACTTTGACAGATATTAAACTTGATTGAAGTTAATTTATTAGCATACAAATATTCCATATTGTATCTAAGGTTTTGTGATATGTTTGACTGTGGATGTGTTATTTTAATACCATTCATGGTTTATGGATAAAGTATTGGCATTTCGTATGCCAGTTTTAATACGAATGTTTATGTAATGTTTCAAACTTTTCATATGAGGAATGTATTGGACATAGTAAGTGATGGGTGGAGCCCGCTATAGCTCATAGATTAATCGATAGATCTCATGAGACAATTAGACATTGAATTGGCCGATGCCTCTCCCAATTTGATATATGGTTTTGGTTGAGTCCTTAATAATTTTGAGACGTCTTGGCCAAGGCCTTGACAAAATGTTTCAGAATGTCTGGAATTACACATTCCCTCATTATGAAAATAATATTGATGGTTCATGTGGTCATTAGACTAGTAGAATACACATGATTATGTTTTATTATGGAAATATTTACTCATATCATATTCCATCAATAAAATTAGTCATGTTTTTTAATTGGTAAAGGCACGTGGTTTCAATTATTCATCATTCTTAATATTTATGTTATCCTCTACTGTATTGCTTACCCTTACTGAGCATTTGAGCTCACCCCTTTATATGTTTTATTTTTCCCAAAATTCCCAGAATTGTATTGTTAATGATATGCAGGGTTAATCTAAAAGGTAATAATGGTGTTCGCAATGATTTATTTTTGATGTGTTTTATTTTCTAATGTGTAATGTAACGTTCATTATGTAATCTATTTTCCAAGACTGCTAAACTGATCGGTCTCTCGGGACATGATTCCTTTTAATAATGTCAATGTATTACTATAATGCACCATCATTGGGAATATAGGGTTAGGGCGTTACATATAGTACTCCCATGGTTCCCCCAATCTTTTAGAATCATCCTCTAAAGGTAAGAGATCCAACCATTGTCCTCTATATTAAAGATACTTATTGAAATTATGTCATTTTTTTCCGTTTGTTTATTTTGTGAGATTTATTTACACGTGCCTCTTATATATCTTAATATTTAAAAGTGATGATGGATCCCTTTCAATATAATTTTACTATTCCATGACTCTTTATATAACCATGTTTGGTAATCAAAAACATCTTCTGATTTTCCATTCCATGAATTTTTTAGTTAATACCAATTCCCATATCTACTCAATGGTATTCACATAGTTGTAACTATCACTCATTGTTTTTGGGATTTCAATGTATATTACCCACAGACCATAATATTTGGTATAGAAGGGAAAAAATTCATCCTTTTTTATAATATATAAGGTGCACTTATGAATGTACAAGATATTAAATTTATTGATGGCACCATAGTTACATTGCCATCTAATGGATTGCTAATGTTTACATATAATTGTATTCCATGTATGTTACATGCGAATTTATACTAAAAAATCAATGTTATGTTGTATTAGCTGTTATACTTAACATATGTTTAAGATTTCATTTTTTATGTCATTTTCATATTCCTATGATTCCTTTATGATATCATGTTATATCATCCACCATTGATCAAAATTATGATTCTAATCTCTATTATTTTAACTTGATATAAATATTGGCTCATATATACTTATTTACCCCATTATTTTATTTTTTATTCCCTTACTGATACTAATAGTTTACCCCTTTCATCTGTCTATACCTAGGTCATCTCAAGAAGTTTTAGAAGAATGATGGAATTTTAGGAGCATGATAAGGAAGTATTAAATAATGTTGTTTTGTTTCTATTCAAATCAATATATCTATAGACCTAATTTCCCAATGGAACTAGGATTAATTATCATCTATAATTTTTAAATTTTTAACATTATGTGAAAAATCATGATTTAAGGTGTATTAATGTTATGTGTTATCAATATGATCATCCACATTGTGGTCCCCCAATCACATTATGCTTCATTTAAACTCTTGTGGATGTGAATGACACAACCCATAATCTAACATTAAATGTGGATTTATTATCCCTATCATCACATCATTATATTCCAAGCATTTTCTTAATCATGAATGTAGGGTTCTAGATCCCTTCAGAAATTTACATCCATTATAATCAATAGTAATGATATAGGGTCTTAGAAACCATCATGTATTTCCATAATTCATAATCATCAGCAAGGTAGGAGGGCTCCAAAACCCTTCATTCATATCCATGCATTGACACATAGTTAAGGATGTGGAGTAAAAAACCTATCAATTAATACCCTTCCTTAATGACCTACTCCATGTATGAAAAAAATTTAAGAATGAAGTTCAAATAAATATAACCCTAAACTATATAATAATATGGTCCAAGTTGTTTGACTGAAACGTAACACATCCTTATCTTGGCCTAAAAGACTATAAAATACAAATATAATTATACATGATGCACTTTTTGTTGAAAACCCAAAAATGGTGGTCTGGGTAAAAGATGATTCCTATCTCTCTATATGCACACATTCGATGATCATGGATAAACTGATGATCTAAAAATTAGATAAAATTAAGGTTACATAAAACTTATCATGATGAAAATACATAATGGGTATCCTAAGAAAAATTAAATTTCATATATGCTAATACATCCACTTATGAAACATTGGAAATATCGTGGGATAAAAATAAGAGAAAACATGCTTGTAAAATCAATTATCTAGCCCTAGAAAAAAACTATTCACTTCTCGCTTGTGCCATAGACTAGAAAATTGTTAGGGAAGTATCTCCCTCTATGAAATTGTATCATGATTCATCACTTTGAACCCAATAATTTCAAAATTAATGACACTAATATTATAACATGGGGTTAATCTAAATGATCAATACTTATACATTTCTGTGATAAATCCATTACGATTCAATCTCTTGAGTTCAAAATTCATTTTTCTTAGTATTATGGAAATCATGATTAATTTAGTGATTTTTGTGATAAAATATCATCATGATTTCATAGATATTGTGATACTTTAGTAGTATTTATAGTAATGGAGTTACATTCAAAAATTTTATTCATTGATAATGTTCATAGGGAAAGATGAATGTCTATAACATGGAGCATATTTGATAAATACCTGAATAAAAAAAATCATCAATAAGTATATACCTATTACAAAATCTATTATGATGATTCTATGAGATATTATAACTTTTTACTCTGTAGATTCTATAGGTTAGTGAAGTTGATTTGCTAACATAGTATCTACATTTTCATTCTATTGTAACACCTTTTCTAATGAAAAAATTGAAGATTCTAGCCTTATAGATCATGTTAAAAGGCCATTGTTTCTCTTCCATTATCAACTCACTCACTCTAATCAGGTATTGATTATGAGTTCATTATTACTAGTGCATTTAAATATTATCCTCCCAAGGATTTACCATATTTTAGTCAGTTTTTGTCTTGGTTTCATGTTGGGAAGATTCATTTAGAGCCTTATTTCAATGTTATTTGGATGCAGATGATCCCTTCATTACCATTATCATTAACACATGGTCCCTCTTTTACTCCATCGATTCAACCACCACCTTCACTCTATCATAAAGAAGAGGATAATCATCCACCACATCCATGAGAGTTTAAATATATTTATGGAGTTACAATCATTATTTAAGCTCTTCTATGGGGCATTTTAGGAGGATACACTAGATGTCCCCACAGACTATTAACCATAGTGGATAACGAAATGTCCAACTATTTGAGAGTCAAATTATTTAAATTTTAATAATTTGGATATATTTTGATACCGTGTAATTAAATAAATTACTCATACACAAATCTTATGGAATACTTGGTGTAGAGTCAACTTCGATCCCATCTACCCCATTAGGATGACATCCTAATGTTAAATGATTTAGGTCCCAACAGATATAAGGTCATGATATTTCAATTATGGGTATAAAATGCTATTGACAATATGATATGTAATGAAATACTAATAAATTATCAACAATAAGGATATGAAGAAACCATGTACCATTCTTAGGATGTTAACTAGAAACCTCTACCATAAAAATCCTACCATCTGGGCTGATTGTAATGCCTTCTTTAGACGAGTGACCTTGTGAAATTGATTACATTTCTTCAATAAATGCAGTCCTCTCCCAAACATGATTGTGTGATGTAATAGATAAATGTTAAACAACATGATTCATATAGAATGACATTTTCAATTTAAATTGATGTTTTTTCTTCAAACTAATGATTCCTCATATGAATCCAAATCAGTTGAAGAGTAGCAAGAGGTTTTAACATCTTTAATGAGTTTAATTTACCAACCCATGTCCAATGGAGTGAGATTTAATGATTTTGTAGTGAATTCTAGTTCATATAATGGAACTATCCCAACCAAAACTACCTCCCTAGGGACCATATCCAATATTAATAGCTCTACCAGAGGAATAAAATAAACATATTGACCATTGATAGTTGAGGCATGAAGTTCTATATAAACATTGGGATTCTTAAAGTTTAAAACTAACAATGTGATTTCTTGTGTGAAACATCAATTACTGTTCATATTTTCTCTTCATTGTCTTCCTTGTGGAAGGATCTTGTGAAGCACAAGACCTTGAGGGTCTAGAATATGTAACTAGAAAATGTGTTGATAGTGTTCATTTAGGATCATCAGCCACTTTCCCCCATCAGTTCCACCTGAAAATGAGAGCCTTCATCCTCAACCTCCCATTCATCATCTGAGTAAGCCTCAATCATCATACTGCTAGGTTAATATATTTAATATATGAGTGGTGATATGAACTATCTTGTTTCCAAAAATTATCCATGGGATAAAGGAATATAAATTTTGTTTTGATGGTAACTCAAGCATATAAGGATGAACATAATTTTTTTACCTCTTTACTATAGTCATATTATTCTCCATTATCCACAATAACAACCAAAAATCCTGGAACATTTATTTTCTCACAAAGATTGAATAATAGTTTTGGATTTCCACACATTGAGTTGTAGTATGGTGTTCCTAGAAGAATATATCTACCTCATCAAGATACTATGTTGAGGAAATATCATGAAGAGTGATGAAATTTACCAAGCCCGTGGACTACAACTCTTCGAGGGATATACCCTTCCAGGACTCAGCAGTCAACTTATCTCACCCTCAATCATCCCGTTACTAATTTGAATGGTGAATTATAGCATGGTTTTTTTATCACACATATATTTTTCACTCGTCATTCCTATATTAGTGGAAACCTTTCTTGATGGTGAATTTTACCCTAAACATATCACATAGTTTTTTGGGAGTCTCTGGAGTTATCAGTCTTCTAGAAGATGTATAATTTCCATGACTACGGAATTTTATGAACTCCAAAATTACTGGTATCTATGTTTAATTCATCACCAATAAAACTAGTTTCCCATTATGATAAGAATGAATCCATGAATCTATATAATATTTTGAGAGATCATCTTGTCATGACCCGTCCTCGGGGCCCGTGGCGCAACTACCCCAAGCCCGCCTCCCAAAGGCCAGGAGATGGTGACTAGCACAAAGGCGTAAATCCCGACAAAAAGTGTAAGGCATTGCCATTATAAAGTAAAAAAACACCACAAAGTAAACCAGCAGAATTAAACACTATGTAAAACTAGGTACAAAAGTGAGTGCAGAAAGTAAATGGGCCAGAATACAAACCCAAACTGAAAGTAAAGTACAATAGGAAAGAAAGTACAACAACTGAAAGTAAAGCTGCAACGTCAATCTGTCCACTGGAAGTCCCACCAGAAGGGTGGGTACAGATAGCCACCTCAGCTCCTTGGGTCTAGCCATCCGCTCCGTGTACATCCCACCTAGTGGTCCACCTCCAGGTACCGACTGCTCCACTAGCCTCACCCATGATTATTGTTGTCCGTCGTCTACAACCAATATAACATAGTGTGGGCATAGCCCGTGCAGGGGTGAGTATATGATACTCATTAGGGACACTGAGACCCCCAAAGGTCTCGCATAATCCACAAAGGATAATCCAAAAAGGAAAGATACAATAACGAAGTAAAACCAACACTACTTAGGTATATTCCCATACATATTCCTAAGTCATCAATTCCAGTTCGGCTCCAATATCCGGGCCCATGTTCGATCACGTACACACAAGATAGTACAACCCAATCCTCACATGAATTCACAACTCAATACACATAGGAAAACAAGTCAATCATATCGAAGATAATGATTTAATGTCAAGACTCAGCTCACACAGGTATACTTCTACGTAAGGTGACAGAGATGATCAGATATAGCCACTGATTCGTCTAAGCTGGGACCCACATAGGATACTAAACCAACTAAGATGTCAGACCCACATAGGATACAAACCAGCTACTGTGCCAAACCCACGTAGGTTATCAAGAACAGAGTCAGACACTGCCAGAACCACGTAGGATACAAGAATAGTAGTCATTGTCGTCGAAACCACGGAGGAATTCAGTACGGTCTTCATCGCTGCCGAACCCACATAGGATTTCAGTGCAGTCGTTATTGTCGTCAAACCCAAAGAGGATTTCAGTACGGTCTTAATCACTTCCAAACCCACATAGGATTTTAGTGCAGTCTTCATTTACTTCGAACCCACAGAGGATTTCAGTACGGGATTCATCATTGCCGAACCCACATAGGCTTTCAGTACAATCTTCATTGTCGTCGAACCCACGGAGGATTTCAGTTCGGTCTTCATCACTGGAGAACCCACATAGGATTTCAGTGCAGTCTTCAATGTCGTCGAACCCATGGATTATTTCAGTACGGTCTTCATCACTGCCGAACCCCCATAGGATTTCAGTGCAGTCTTCGTTGTTGCAGACGCAGCCAGCTATAGGGTTCCCACACACATCATGCTCGTTTTCGGGAGGGTTCGCTCCACGATCCAAGGGGGTCGATAAATCAACTGACACTTAGTCCTGATTTGATGTATCCCAATGTTCCTTCATGTCGATAGGAACTCAACGTGACAGACAGCGCGTCAAACGGACGCCCGGTCTGAGAGTTATTGGTTTTTTCATTCTAGGGGCCCGGTTGGTTTTTAAAGTCAAAACCAACCCGACCATACTCAAACTGCGTCCAAACCTCGAGCGGAGTAATATAAAAGGTCTTTCTCACTATGAGTAATCCAACAAAGTGGACGACACATCAATCAGACGTTCGGAGCTCAAGTTATGAGCATTTCCGCTCGGAGGGCCTGGTTGGTTTCGTGTTTGAACCATCCCAGCCATAGCCCATGTTCTCCGAAACCTTGAGTGTAATATACCAATATGACAGTCTCGATACAAGGATCGCATTGCAACTGATGGTGCGTCGATCAGAGGTTTGTAGCCCATGATATGAGGAAAAGACCAGAGGTGGACTGAAAATGGGGGGTCTAGGCCCGGTCAGACCCGGCCCAACCCCCTAGCTCGGCCCGAACCGGGTGGACCCGACCCGAGTCTGGGTCCGACCAGGCCGGGCCCGGCGCGGCCCGGCTGGGTGCAGGCCGGTTTGGTCTGCGCAACCTGGCCCGGCCCTGCCAGGTGGCACGCTGGCTTGGCCAGCGGCCGACCATTGGGGGATGCGGCCCCCCCTTCCTTTGCAATCGACGCGGCGCTTGTCGTCGCGTCTCCCCCAGGTCCTGCGCGGTCGTGGGACCGATTGCCTGCCGATGCGGCTTCATCCGCGGCGGTCCATCCTGGCGGTGCGCCGGGACACCACCGCCTCCGGGGGCAGGTCGGTGCCAGCCGCCGGCGCCATAGCGCCAGCGCCCGTGCCGCCAGTGGAGTTAGCGGGCCACCGGAGCCTCTCCTATGGTCCGTTCTTGCTCCCGTCTGTGCCTGGGATTGGCTCGGGACCCATACTTTACTGTGGAACCATAAAATTGCCTCTTCTTCCCATTCGGTCATCTCCCGTTGATCCGCACGTCAAATAGACAATCTAAGGAGTCTTCAAATCGCCACAACGGTGCTGCGCGATGGCACCACACTTCTTCACGCATTCATCATTGTTTTTGTGCGGTGCCATTGCAACGCGCCACCTTTGCTCGTACCACAATCAAGTACAACCATCAAAGGGGGAAGAGGGTCAGCCATGTTCGTGTGGTCCGACCTCCTCCCGTTATTATGATAACAGGTGGCCTAAAAAGAAGTCGATGAATGGAAAAGAAATAATTCATTGGTAAAACAATTAACCCCAACCTCAAAGAGTTGATTAATGAAGGTTTGACGTGGAAAAAGGACTCTGCGGAAGAAGGATCTGTAAGCGTCGACAACGTCTCGGAGAAGAGGATCGTTGGCGTCGCGGTACATGGCGTCGCATCATCGATCTCCAAGGATTCGGTGTTCTTCGTCTTCCTTTGTCGAAGGCTAGCGTTCTTCATCGGCGACGGTGCGTTCTTTGCATTCTTCAAGAAGTAAGGTGAGAATTCCAAGGCATTAGCAATTCCTCTGAATCCTTCTCGCACAATGAAACAACAATAAAAAAAATAAGGTGTTGCCTTATTTTATTTTTCATGCCAACCCTAAATTGAAATTCATAATTAATACCCCGTTTAATTAACATGCGTTGACCAATTAATGAGGCATTTAATAATCAAATTAAACGCGAGAGTTGACTTGGAATTTAAGAGGGGGTGTAGGTGAGTTACCATAATAAATGCTAGTGGGAGGTGAAAAAGAAATAAAGGGGTACCGATCGTGTGGACCCCACTTTCTTAATATCCTACCTAGGGTAGTTAGTAACTAGTGGCTCCCACCCCAACCTCCAAGCATAGGTTTAAGTTACCTTAAATAAAAACAAAATTGGTTGGAAAAATTTTATTTTTTATTCATTAGTTAAACTAATTAATTAATAACCTAACCCGAGAAAATGCAAGTTAGAGGAATGTTCACCTAGTCCTGAGTCTCCTCCCTACTGAACATCATTGGAAAAGGAATATTCCAACATTATATTACTTTCGGAAAATATGTGGGGAGGTATATGTAATATCTTTTAAGAACACCAAAACTACCACATGAATAAGTGAGTTTCATACCACTCATAAAATATCTTTCCATCAATCTGAGTACAGCTAACTCCCATGAAAATGGAAATAACGTTGGATCAACCCTCATAGAAAACCTTATAATTATTAGTTATGCTACTAGTGGGAACCTCATATTCTCTTAAAGAGAATCTATCTTTATATATTATGCTACCCCTTATTTCCAAGAACATTATTTTTTTGAGATTAAAATTGATAATACATTAAAAAAGAGGGTTAACCAAATAATTTGGAATTTTTGGGTGAAATTTTTTTTTATCCACACATCTGGTACCCTATCCAACCCCATAAAACATTGATATGGACAAAAATAAATAAATAAATTGTTTACCCTATAGATAGGGTGAATTTGGTGAATAGTCTGTCATGTACATGAAAAACTAGACTAATATTATTTACCCTTATGTGGTAGACACCATCACAACGGTGGATACCCCATCTCCACCCACCACTCAAACTAAGAAGAGATAACCACATAGGCATGTCATTAACAACATGGATAACTTAATTATTTTTGTCTATATGGTAGGTTAGCTCCCACATTCATCTGTGGAACAATTCTTCTTCAAACATTTTTTTAATAGGAAACCTATACCTCAAAAAAATCGTATGATGGGAAGGCCTTGGGTTTCTTGATTAAGGTTTCCGGATATGTCTTCTTGAAGACTAAATCATCCCATTTCTTGAATAGGATGTTTACTCCCAAATATAATTATTTCCTAATGTCCTTATTGGATATATTCTTGAACTATAATAAAATAGTGGAGTCAACTCTATATCATTCTAGGAATGATATGATGGAATAAATTAAGTATATGTATCTGCATAGATTAGTACACCATTGATTTAATCAACATCCCGAATACAGTTGTAGAACTCACCATTCATCAAATGGAATGTATTCATATATGAAATCTATTGGTTGGATAAATCTATCTTCATAACCAAGTTGTGGTATGAAATTTTCATAGAATGTGATACATCTTCATATAGGACGATCCATTTTAGCTCAATGACACATTCTATGGTGATATAATATGAAATTAAAGGATAACCCCATTCCGTTCCAAAACTTCTCCTAGTCAAATATCAAAACTAGGAACCCGTTTAAATTACTTATTAGAAAGGTAAATTCTCATTAATTAATAATACATGTGGATGTTATGATCGAACTCACATCGAATCCCTTCAATATCAATTGAAATAGAATTCGACAAATACTCATTGGAGAATTTATCCTTAAAAAATTACTATGTAATAAACATTCACTCTAATTATATACTGATTACATATAGTATAGAAAGGAGTAGAGATCTATGATATTAATATTAAAAAGGGATAATTATTCTGCATTGAAAATACATACATAGGATACCATTCTAATAAAGTTACTCCAAAATATTTATCCTTATAAAGCTATCAATTTTTCAATTATATGACTAGATAGTGAGTCATTGTTAAATATCCATACCAGAGTCCATGGAATTTAATAAAGATATTTTTGTTGAAAAATCCTTACATATAGAAAACTTAATTAAGAAAAAATAAAAATTTAGTTTTAGTATGAAGAATTGGGATTTTGAAAAGCTACAAAATAAATGAATCAATTACATGATTTGGGTATTATTATGTCGAGAATGTGATTAATGATTTAATTATGTTACAATATCAAGGTCACATGAATTATATATAGCATTATGAAATCTCATGAAACCCATGTAAATACCACTAATCCTGTAATTAAATCCTATAGCTAAGTATGTGTGATGTGGTTTGATTGTGTTATTTGCAATAATTAATTAGAATTGATATGAAGGTTGTTTGGAAAATGTGGTTAAATGATTGGTTCTTGTGATCAGATAATGTGAAGTGGTTATGCGATGGGGTCTTGTGATGTGAACATGCAGGAGTGAAAAATTTTAAGAACTCAATAAGTTCATATCAGAGCTGAAATGGTCAGAAGATTAAATTCCAATTAAAAATATATGTCATGGAATACAAAATATACAATAGAAAACTACGAGTTTCCCAGAACACCAATGGATGGAAGCCCAAGGGACTCATGAAGGTATTTACATCCTCAAAGATAATACCTTAATCTTTCTTTTAGAAATTTCTTATGATGGAAGCTTTTGTTGATTCCATCTATGTTGGAATTGGAAAAATTGGATTTGGAAAAAGGACCCAAAGTATAAGTATATTATTGGAACATGAAAAAATACTAAGGATTCCAAATTATAAATCAAGCGTTTATGATACATAGCCACATAACCCATTATTGATCCCATGATTGCATGATCCTTCACATGAATACATGGGGGAAAATATGAGAAGCTCTCTGGTTAATGTTTTTAGGTTGTTTCATGACCTATGTCTGATTAACTGATTTCCCAGACACACGATGGTTTCACATAAAAGGATCATTCAAAAAGATGCTGTTAAATATGGGTCGATCACATAATAAATATTCCTTTTGTGATTCTTTATATAATCACGTGAATTCCCCTAGGATAGTGAGGTATTAAAGAAGTTTAAATCATCTATTGATTGTTATACTTCAATATAAATGGATGTTGTCTTGCAAATAAGGGTCATGTGACTCTACAAAACAATTTATATATCCATGATAATGTTTGAATGTATTATTGAGACCTATGATAGATCACATGATTCCACATGGTGTCATGTGATTGAACATTTGAAAATCTGTTCATTTTACTTGACTCAGCAATAATGGTAATGATAGAATCTTCTCATGATCAATCTTTTCCCACAATGAATGGGTGGTTATAACTGATGATGTGTGAATTAGTCATGCGAAGTGAAAGAGACAACATTGACAAAGGATTAAATCTTTTATTTCTATATATGTCAATCGATGTGAATTTTTAACCATGAAAAATAGGACCAAATATAGGGGAGATGATGCATATACCCACCCCCCTGATAAAAGATAATTGAAAGACATAAAATACTAGATATGAGAACCTGAGATAACATTCGATATACGAGGGATAATGAGATCACAATAATAATATGCATATAAAAGTTTGGTGAGTAATATATAAAAAAATAAAAAGAAAAATTATTTGTGAAATTACATGTCGACAGATAACCCATAGTCATGTGATTTCATGATATATTTCTGGTCACATGACATTCATAAGATCTTGTTATGTCATCTTAGTGATGCGATGAGGCTATGTGATTTCCCAATCCCTCATCAGTTACGAGATGGAATAGCCCTTGTTTGATCCAGTGACTTCACAAGATTTAAAAAATAATATAACTCAATAGCCATCAGGCATATAATTTGATCATTATATCTTGATGCATAGTGCATGACCCCCTCCAACTCCTCTAATGAGTTTTTAAAATATTCTAAAAAACACTTCATGGTTTAGTTAAAAATCCAAGAGGTATAACCTTTATGAAATTATAATCACAATCCCTTAAGTGAAATTTTTTAAATAATTCATGTTCCTCGATGAAATGTATCTAATCCTCTAATATCTCATGTTTCTCCCATAAAACATGAACATTATGATAATACCCTTGGTTATGTAGATATGAGTCATGATTACCAAGAATTAATTTTAAAACCATATAACATAATATATGTTTGGGAGGATTCATAAAGGGTTTATAAAATTCAACATATAATATAAAGAAATAATTATTTTAACGGGGAATTATATATTTAGTCTTGTATTCATTTTATGGGACATATAACATCACTTTTTTGTGATTATTATGAAATAAAACATGCTGTATAATTATATTATATTTGTGTTTTTCTCGAAAATTCAACTGTCTAAAAAAATAATGAAAAATTATCTATCAAATAATTACAATGTGATGATTCCAAAAATAAAATTTATTTCATCAAATTAATTCTCTAAATATTATTTATTACACTTTTAAATTTAAATCCCCATTTATTGAAAATATGGTTTTTAATAGTAAAAGTTTTAAAACCCTTATATAAATTACATTTTCACTTTGTAAAATTATATTATAATAAATATTTAATATATACTAATTAGTAATAATATTTTTTTGAAATTTAATTTCTTTCAATAATTCATGAATTCATAAAATGGAATTTCCTAGTTGAAATTGTATTTGACCCAAAAATATATCTTATATTTTATCGATTCAAGATAAAAAATTTATTGAAACCATTTATTTAATAATTAATAAATTAAAAAAATAGGGAATAAATATAATAATTATTTTAAATAAAATAAAATATATATAATCAGTCAATTAGGTTCAAGAGAAACACATATATATCTTACACAAGTGAATGCTCTAAGGGTAAGGTGTGTGATGGTTTGAATTGCATAGGGTGGTTTGGTGAACATGGTTTGGTATGTGCTCTCATGGAACATGAACACCATTCTTAAATAGGTTCATTATTGTTTTATTTTTAGAATATTTTCTTGGTCTTGGTCATGGTAAAATACCAATGATGTTATATTCCTTGAAATCACCAATAAATTGGCTTTATAGGGTACGATCTTACTAGTCAAGGTTATTTGTTTTTTTAATGTGTCAAAAAGACTATATCATAAAACTAAATATATATTAATAATATAGGCACTCATAAATTGATATATTATCAATATTAATGATTCATAAATTTATTTCAATTTCTATAGGATGTAACCAATGAAGTGCATGTGTTTTCTATAAAACAAATTACATAATATGAAACAAAATTAAATTGAAAAGTTAATTATAATTATAAAATTTATAATAATTACATTATTCCTGCTTTGGATATTTCACTCATGAAAAGTTCATTTCATATGCTAAAATTTATGCAGGAACTCTTGTTTCATTTCTTATTATGATTCTTATATCATATCCCTAAACATGGGGTCCCAACACATCTCTTTGTCTAAGTGAGTTGTCTTATTTTGAGAACCTTATCTCTATGATTTAAGATATCTACAAGTTGATCCTCATATTAATGATAACTCTACATTGGTAGTACCTTTGGATTCCGTACATCTGTGGGGTTTGGAATGGACTTTCTCAAGAGGGATGAATAGAAAATATCATGTTCTTGGGATATGTTAGGTGGTATTTTTAGTCGATAGGCAACATCTCTAATGCGATCAAGGATATCATTAAACCAATATTTCTTGGATAAAAATATACCTTCTTTATGAATCTTGTGACTTTATTCCCTCGTGATATATAAAGTAACACTTAATCACAAGCCTAAAATTATAAGTCTCACTAACTATTATTTTCATATCATTTCTGTTGATAATGTGTGGATTTCATGTGAGGATAAATGGTCTGAACCATTTATGTTATATAATTGTTCTGATTAAGTCACATCAACTTCTTCTCTTTGAATTCATCCCAACATTTTAGTGCATAACACTTATTTGAATACAGAGAGTCTTAAGCTTCCATTTGAATGATAGAATTTAATAATTGTTTATATGAGAACTCCTCTAGGGGAATGTATTAATCCCAAAATCCATGGAAATTGCTTAAACATGATTTTATCATATATTATATATTTCTAATTTACCTTTCATATTGACCAGATTCTTAAGGTTCAAAATTAGTGTTAAAGATCTATTTTATATTCAACACTTACTAAGGAATTATCCAAAAACATGATAGTTTTCTGGACAATTCTATTATTCCTTTGAATTTGTGGGTTTCTTCCACCATTAATCACTATCTAGGTTCCCTTATTTTCTATACATAAATTATTTCTTTATCCCCTTTAGTATATTTCTCGGTTGTGTCCTCCCACACCTTTGACCAGTGGGATATTGAATTTTTTTCCACCATAAGATTTATTTATTGCAACTCCAAAATTAATCTCCAATTTCTACTTCTTGTCCTCATAATACCATTTAGATTTTATAAGCACCATTTCAACTTTCAGGGTACATCATTCATCATCCTCATGAATTTCAAAGTTGGAAATGGATAAGCCTTATCATACACATAGATTAACTCCAGTATAGATGTTTTAAACATTACATTTGGGGGTAATGAAAAATATCATAGCACATAATTGATTTATTTTTATGTTTACTTCATACAGCTTGATATATTTTTTTATGTTTTGAGGCTATGTAATTCTCTCTTTATTTTCATTCATTGAGTGTACGGAAACAATTTTCAGAAAACATATTCTGAACATCCTTATATTCCATCTCTTAGATCTCATCCTCATGAATCATATTATTGACCAACATATACTATTTATAAAATTATCTATACATATGATAAATATCTAGAATGACCATATATATCTCAAAGAATTAAGGATGACAAATATTTTTTCAACAGAGGAATTCCATTTTTACTCAATAAAGGGGTAAGAATTTCCAATTAAATTCAATGAACTTTATCATATATAGGTCTCAATTGCATCTTGATATTTCTTTTCGGGGTTTGGGTGTTCCTAGAGATTTGTTTTTGTTTTAAAAAAAATTTCAATTGTGAAATTATTGTCATGATGTTTAGGATCCCTACTCCCATGAGGTTAGGAATCTTGTTTGGGAATTTATCACATTGCCACTCACATTGGTTCTTCACTCAGTTCTTCATATTTCCATCCATTAACTAAAATAAAATAAAAAACATGGGATGATAATTTTTTAATTTATAAACATAGAAAGTAGAAACAATTAATATTAAAGTGATAAATCATAAATAATATATATTCCTTAACCTTTAATTTTAGGATTCATTATATGTTATCTTTGATTTATTTCGTAACATAAATCATATAGGAAATTATTCCCTTCATTATCATTACTAATGAAATTATGAATTTTTTAAACAAAAACAAATTGGATTATTAGACTAGACATGCAGCAAGGCCCATTATTGTGCACCAGTTCTTGATTGATCAAACCTAAATATGGTGTTTCTAGGGATTATGTAACTAGGTACAACTGAGCCATAACCACATCCACTTGATTTTTCCAGGTAAGGATGCACTTTCATGAAAAACAATTATTCTATTTTTTTGAGAAAAGTTTTGGTATGTTTTCATATGTATTTTTTTATCCCTAATATATTCAAAATAATTTCCATATCCTAATCCCATAAATTAAAAAATTCATTGGATACCAATTATGGCACCCAATGTATTTAATAAACATTATTAATTTATTCAAAATATAAAGGTACCAAAGAATGTGAATCCTAGTATATTTGGGTGTTAGGTACACACCACATCAATTGGATACATGGTTATAATAAAAATTTAAAAAAAATTATTAACATGCTTCCAATATTATATTTCTTTAAAAACTACATGGGAAAACCTGAGGACAGTCATAAGAAAGAGGTGAGCTATATTGTCCATTTATGGATTAAGGAAAATATAACATGACGAATTTAATACAGGTATATAAATATAAATCTCATTGGAATATAAAATGGGTGATGATGTTAATATTTAAAATGATGCATGATACAACATTATAGCATAATGGCAACATGGGTATGTGGAAAATACGTTTAACCCTGAAATCATAAACCATGGTCCAGGATAACCAAAAAGGCATCATAACATGTTTGAAAATGTCCCTCAATAGATTAGTTTTACTCCCAAATCTCATACATGATGTCTCCTAACACAAAAACATTTCCTATTTCATTAGAGATATATATAATTCAAGGCCCACCAATAACTTTCATATAATGTACATGAATCAGTGTGAAACAAGGATTATTCAACCTATGATTATATTTAAAAGAATTTAATCTCATCATTATTGTGTATGGAATTCATACAAGGAATTCACCAATTAAATAATAATAGGTATGTCTATGTGAATCATCATTAATGGTAATGGAAATGGTATTCACAATACAATGGTTTTCCATGAAAAATCACATGATAGTTTAGGTGGAATAGCTGAGTTATATAATAAATAATGGTTGGGATTAATTAAATTGTAAGGGGTTTCGAATCACTTAATCACAATAAGGGAAGTAATAAGGATTTTTATGAACGTAACCTGACATGACCAATTGGTAATTAAAAAACATAAGGAAAAAAGTGTGCTCAAATAAAAAATCAACATGGAAAAATCATAGGATAATTTTGACTGAATGATGGGGTTATATAATGAATCATGGGAGGTATTAATGATAGAGAACTAGGTATCTCTTCAATTTTACATCACAAGTAATTTATTAAGAATTGGAAAAATCATATCCCATAAATAGTAATTTGAAGAGAAAATCCATTATTTAAATAAGGTTCTTGAATACATAATAGAATGGGAGGATTATATGCCTTCAGAGGGTTATTTCAAAAGAATTTCATGACCTTATTGATATCTTGGGGACCATTTTATGGTATATCTAGAGGCACTATTAGATTAAATTCATGATACATTGTTTTTGAATGAAGATAAATTGCTTCTTGGGTGGGTTTATATATGAAAATAGAGGAGAGTTATTTATATTTTCCATATTTAGGTTTTAGACTCTATTTAATAACGTCATTAAAATCACAAACCTTACCATGGTTTTACCAAGGATTATATAAATGATATTTGATTTCATTATTTTATATGGAAAGATATTGACAACATTAAAATAGTACTCTTAGTGACGTGAAAGTTGGTAATGTTTAGAATGAATTTATTTTCAAATCATAAAATATAATACAGGGTTTAGAGTTTTAATATGATGTTTATAAAATTATAAAAATAATCCAGAAATGAATTTTGGAAGATAAATGTACATTTGGTCGTGGATACCTTTTATGGAACATATTACATCACTTTTGGGTCATTATGATTTTACAATACATAATGTATATTTTTATCATATTTAATTATTACCCATAAATATTACTATATCAAAAAATTATAATGAATTCACTATTAAACAATTTTGATGTTCTCATGTCAAAAATAATATTAAATTTATAAAAATAGTTTTATAAATATAATAAATTTCACTATTAAATTAAAATCCCTATTTATTTAAAAATACTACATTTTGACAATAAAATTTCTCTAACCCTTATAAAAATTACATTTTTATTTTTAAATTTTAATTATAATTGTGATTTAATATATACTACATAATATTAATATTTTATTAAATTATAATTTATTTAAAAAATTCATGAATTCATGAAAATAATTTCTTATTCAAAATTTCATATTACCCAAAAATTCAATTTCTATTTTATCATAAAAAATATAATTTTTGTCAAAAACATTTATTTAACAATTTATTGGGTAAAAATTATTGGATAAATATAGTAATTATTTTATTGAAAATAAAAAATACATATTCTAACTATTGTGATTGAGTTACATGGCCCTATATTATACCTACATATTTTGTAATTGTAAGAAGTGTGATTGTGAGATTTTCTTGGGGTGGTTCGGGAAACATGGTTTGGGTTATGATCTTTATGAGATTTAAATTATACAGTAAATAGTTTCTCTCATGATTTAGTTTTTTAATCATGTCTTCTTCTTCATCAATTTTTAATCTTGATGATGCTATGTACCTTTGAAGATTTGATAAATGGGATTCATAGGGTATGATCATACTGGTCCAGGCAATAATTTCATTGGTTAGAGTTAAAAAGAATTTATCTCACCCATTAATACATACTAGTCATATGACCACTTTTAAAAGGAATATATGATCTATTTTAATAATGATTAGTGGTGTTTTATATCTAAAATGGTATATCCAAAAGAAGTTCACATTTTTCATTTTCCTACACTACATAAAAGGAAACATCATTCAATAATTAAAGAAATATTATTTATAATGATTTGGGGAGTTACATATTCCCCTAGATTTCCTATAATTTGGGATAATAAACCCTTTGATTTTAACCACCCTTCTTTACCCATCAATGGTTCTGGAATATGAACTGTGATGTCTCTAATTCCTATCATAAACATGATATGTAGGATTCTTTCATAATGAATGAGTTTCATACCAAAACATATTTCTGTTGACTATTCATAAACATCCATATTCCATGCCATTGGTGAAAACTCCATAATCCATATCCTTCATAATATTTTAATCACATTCTCTTTTGTATTCCTTATATGGTACGTCCCATACCTCTAAGCAATGAATCTGGTCAGCTCTTATATCTTGTTTCTCACACAATGAATGATTCTATGGTCTTAGGGTCCCGAATGGATCATACCATTATCATAATGAATCACTCTATTTCTGGCATCCTATCATTATATAATCCACTAATATAATTTTTTTATGGGCTATAATCCCAATGAATATAATTAGGGATACCTTAGTGCTTAAGCCCCACTCAAACATTAGGGAGACCACAATGTGTGAGACATGATGAATCATCTGGGCAACCTCAATGTGTAATATTCACTAAATCAATGGGGTGACCTCTATATGTAATCCCCACTAAATATTTGGGATGAAAGTTGTGTGAGAGCCCCACACATACATTAGGGTGACCTTAAAATGTATTCCCCACACAAATATCATGTCAAAATTAGTATCGAATCCACAATCAAATATCAGGGGTGATAAGATTGTCTATGCCCTACTCAACTGTGAGGGAAACTTAGTGTGTATTCCTGGGTACAAAATATTTGTACTCCTCGTGCATAATACCTGGATAATTCAATTATAACATATTATGCAATATTTCTAGTCTTCCATTATATCTTGTTTCTCACACTCGGAATAACTCACATTGTCTTAGACAATGGTGGTGATTAAGACATCAACATGATGTAAATTATCCTATTCCCTCCTTACAGATGCAAGTCTAATAATATATCCTTATTATTACATGATACATATCACTGATGAAGAAACTCATGCACACCCCATATACATAAGTCTCATTCAAACCTAAATTATAATCTTTTTTTGATATAGATTCCTCATTTGAACTATATAGATTTAGATTTGTATCATTAGAAGATACCATATATTCCCCTCCACTGATCATGAACTCATATTCAATGGAAAAATTACCTCACATACATACTTAATGCATAATAATATAAATCACGGTATGTTCCCATAAAAATTATTTGTGTATTTATTCCTATTTTCATATGATGCCTATGATTCCCCTTTGAGTTTCATTACCACTTTTGAAATACTACCTACCTCACAAAATAGAATTAAACTCCATAGTTCCCAGTCAAATCACTCTACAATATTATAAATCCCCCAAACAATCAACACTAAATAATAATGTGTCAGAATATAGAGAAATAATGTGACACTATGATGGTTTCATTAACAGGATTCATTCCAACATGTATTTGAATTCATATCAATAAAAGTAAATAAAATTATTTTTATTAGGTTAACCATCCCCATACTTGGTTTTGGGAATGATTCATGGTCATATTATAAATATATAATAGGGTTATTTATTAAGAAATAATTCCCTTAAAAATGTTTGATGAGCCCAGCTCTCATTCTTTTATTCAATTTGAGATCCAAAAAATTATTTGTAAAAACGCCCAACTATGACCTTCCTTTAGAAATTTAGCATGTATCTCTTTATAATTGTTTGATCAATTGGGTGTTTTTATTGATGAACCATATCTATATGAATAATTCAATTGTTTATATACCTTCAAACGTGGTAAAGGATCAGTTTATTATTAAACCTCATTCAACACGTGTTTTTCCTGTTTGAGATTCAATTTCAAACATCATTTGAATAATTCTATAATTAAATTTATTCAAGTTTCATCATTGTATGGGTTGTTTTTAATGCACATTTTATATAGAAAATACCCAAAACAATTTACAAGAATAATTGATTATATTACCATTGAAAATATTATTGAGTATGTTTCTCACTTTCGATGTTGCACTAATTAGTGGTATATCATATTTTTCTCCATGTCAACATGTATATTGTTCTCACAATGTTCATAATGATCCTAGATCATGTAATCATCAAAAAGAGTTATGTAACATCATCTGTAGAAACTTTATTCATAAATAGTGAAACAAATCAACCTAATCAATGATTTCAACATTAGGCGGAAAACATGATGTATATGTAGTACCACCAAAAGAGTGTAACCCCAACCCTAGAAGGTATACATAGGCCTATTCAGTTGCTAAATCCAGCCTACTTGGATCAATCAAAGAAATCAGTAATAAAACTAGTGATATCTGTCACAACTTCTAACCAATTTGAGAGCTTATCCTCATATCAAAAAAAAATTACCACCTTCTTTACCATAGTAAGATGAATTTAGGTGTTGAATATGAATGTATACCCATTCAAAATCCTCTCAGGTTGGATGGTGTCAAATTTCTCTATTAGAAAAATCCAAAAAAGTGTCCCTAAATTATCTATTGAGTGTGTTATCTAACATGTTACACCATGAAATTATCATATATGGGCACCAAGGAGAAATATCTTGTCACACAAAGATTTGGAACAACGAGATCTGGCTTATATACTCACCCCAGCTGATGATGTTAACTAAGATATTTTAATGGAATCTATCAACCAGGCCCATATCCCTACTAACCAAAACCATGTCTACAAGAACATCTGGGTAGAACTGTCACGACCCGCCTTCACCAAAAGGAGTGAAGGGTCAGCAGATTGCCAGGCCCTTCCTTCTTTGAGTTGAAGGAGAGATAATGACCCCCAAAACCCGCCTTCAATAGGTCCCGGAGTGGCGACTAGCACCAAGGGTATAGGAAGTTCTCGCAAATGGAAGGCATTACCCTTTTTATTTTATAGGATCGAAAGATTGGGAGGAGAAGACCCAACAACACCAAGATAGAAAGAAAAGTAAAGCCAAAAGTAAACCATTCCCACATGCATGTTTAAACAGTTTACAACAAGGTACAAGGACAAAAGAAAAAGAAGCTCTCAAGTACAATACCAAAAGAAAACAAAGGTACGACAACAGCAACAACTCCAACTGTCCGACTAATAGGGTCCCGCGCAGCCCTGGTAGTCCTCCTGGAAACCTTAAAGTAAACGTAGGGTGAGCATACAAGTACACTCAGTAGGGAAAACCAAGACTCTCGTGCACAAGTGGGGGAAACGTACTAAAGTCCCGTGAGAAAGAGTAAACCAAACACCTAACAAGGCAACTATCCATCCCAAGCCTCACCAAGGTTCGCTCCCCAAATAACGCAAGTCAAGTAATATATACATAAGAGCACATCGATGTTTGGGTACCCCGCGCCACTTTCCCACTGGTTATTGAGACATCCTACGCATCGGACCAATCCCGCCATTCTCACCGCAGTCCCACTGCCACACCCGCCCGCACACACCTGGGCCACAACCACACGCAGTCCCACTGCCAAATCCCGCCCGCACACACCTGGGCCACAACCACACGCAGTCCCACTGCCAAATCCCGCCCGCACACACCTGGGCCTCAACTGTCACAAGTAACCATGCCTGCAAACACCTAGGCCAGAACAACCACCGCTACGCCCGAAGACACCTGGGCTAAAGAATCCACTTCCACGCCCGAAAACACCTGGGCCTCATCCCGAAGACACTTGGGAAACCACCTGCCGCACACACCTGGCCAACCACCACAACACCCTGCCCGATGGTTCTTGGGCTAATAATGGACTTCAGGCCATCACAGCCTGCCCGAAGGTACTTGGGCTATCCGGGAAAGGGAGCAGAAAAGGAGCTAATAACCAGCCACTAAGTATAGTGTTGGGAAAAACACCCTTCCCCCATAAATGGGGGTGTTCGGCACTAAGTGCTCAACTTGGGTGGGGCGCGAATAAGAAACACAAAGCTACAAGTATAGATATAGGTAACAAACACTCACCCAAAACTCAGGTTTTCCTAGCCAACCTACAGAACACAATACCACAACGCCCGAGTCACAATTCACGACCCTTGCCCACAAAACCATTTGTCCCATTCTTGTTTCACGTTCAGTCAAATGTTCAATTAATTTTAAGCACTACTGGGCAACTACCATAAGCATAACCAAGGAAAACGTCAAGCATAGATCAACCAAAACACTCACACCCGGTTCTGCCAACAGAGGATCTCTCCCCAGTTTGTGATAAAAACCCACAACCACTGAAACCATGCCAACAGGAGATCCCATCCCCCAAATTCACACAGCCACCGAGAGTATAAAAAGAACGGGGGATCCCATCCCCTCCCACATTTCCAGCAAACGGCCCGAAGGAAAAACAACCAACAACCACTACCAACACGAGTCAGGGATTTTCAGATTTAAACGACTTAACACACTCCATGATTTCAAAATTCCATGTGTTCTATCCGTTAGTTATCACAGAAGGGTTGATCCTGGTGCTTTCAATTATTCAGCCGGGTATACGTGATTAACCAATTTCACAGCAGGAGTTCACAATTTCAGCAACCCATTTAAAACATCACGAGGGGATTCAAGTGCGCACACACGACCACCAACGGCCTCAATTTTCAGAAAACATAGACCAGTACAACAAAAGGGATGATCACAAGATAAAGCATAAACAACGATCACAACCCCTTCCCCTTCTTTCTTTAGAACTTCGTTTAGTATCTTCATTAGGGTTTGGTTCAACCAATTCCATAGGAACAAAAGTAACGCCCACCCCGCATGATACACAAAAGTGAGAGACGAGAGAAATTCCCTACTTGTTGATGGATGATCGACGTTTAGGCCGGGGGCGCGGAACTTTACGGATAACGACGCGGCGGTCCCGATGCACCAGAAGAGCCACGATCGAAGAAGGGGAAAAAAACCACGGCCTAACCCTTAATTATAAGGGCTGGGGACGGTTGAGATGAAAACACAAAACCACGGAAGACGAGGGAGTCGTGGGTTGACCACGTGGCTTGACTCATCATTAATGGCGCTGGGTGGTTTTAACTGACCCATGAATTAATGAAGCATTTAATTAAGACCTTTGCGCGCGTTTCGGATTTCCAAGATATTTTTAGTAAGGAAGAATAGGGTTTAAAACCCTATTTGCGAAAAAGGAACATTGCTGGAACAACTTGGCAGGGCCGGTCTCACCGATCGGTCTCACCGATCGGTCCCACCGATCGGTCTCACCGATCGGTCCCACCGATCGGTCTCACCGATCGGTCCCACCGATCGGTCTCACCGATCGGTCCCACCGATCGGTCTCACCGATCGGTCTCGCCGATCGGTCTCACCGATCGGTCTCACCGATCGGTCTCACCGATCGGTCTCACCGATCGGTGTCACCGATCGGTCTCACCGATCGGTCCCACCGATCGGTCTCACTGATCGGTCTCACCGATCGGTGTCACCGATCGGTCTCACCGATCGGTCTCACCGAGCGGTCTCACCGGTCGGTCTCACCGATCGGTCTCGCCGATCGGTCTCGCCGATCGGTCTCACCGATCGGTCTCACCGATCGGTCTCACCGATCGGTCTCACCGATCGGTCTCACCGATCGGTCTCACCGATCGGTCTCGCCGATCGGTCTCACCGATCGGTACCCCGCAAGGAAACCGGATTTTTGGCAAAGGAAGGGACCAAGGGGGGTCTGGGTCTTCACATCAGATACCTCTTAAACGATTCTCGTCCCCGAGAATCAAAACAAACTAGAAGGAAAGAGAGGATCCGAACAACCATCTTCGAAGATACCTCTTAGGAGTGGACCCCCGCTAATTGAAAATACTCCATGTCAAGAACTAAGCATCATATCACGCCAAACCGCCCGGTCATGTGGGTTTGGGGAGTCCCCCTCCCCCCATGTCAAGATATTATCCGCTTTGGGCGGCACTGACTCGCCCGCACGGGTTTAATCGCATCCACCTTAATGCGTCCTGATTAGGGGTCGGGTTTCCCCTTCCCTTCAGCCGGGGCTTCCCACACATAACAGAGGAAAGGAACCTAGCACATTTCATAGCCAAAAAGTTCAAACGTTCTGTCACAACAGGCACCAAGGGTTCAAAGCTCAGAACAACTCGGGGTATTGGGCACGCATCTGTGCTTCCCTCTCCCACGTACTCTCTTCGAGGCCGCCATGTCTCCACAACACACGAACCAGGCCGACGGTTCGTCCACGGAGCACTTTCTCCTTGCGATCCTCGATTCTGACTGGCCGTTCCTCGAAGGTCGCGTCTCCTCCCACGTCTAGCTCTCCCCAGTTGATGACATGAGAGCCATCATGTATGTACTGACGAAGCTGGGAGACATGGAAGACGTCATGGACCCTCTCCATCTGCGGTGGTAGGGCCAGCTGATATGCTACCTCGCCAACTCGCCTCAGCACCTCGAAAGGTCCGATGAACCTAGGGGAGAGCTTACTCCCCTTTCCGAACCTCCGCTGCCCCCGTCGAGGGGAAACCTTCAAAAACACATGATCTCCCACCTCGAACTTCAGGGGCCTCCTCCGACGATCAGCATAAGATTTCTGCCGATCCTGAGCTGCTTTCATCCTCTCCCGCACTAACTGGACTTTCTCCGTGGTGCTCTGCACTACTTCTGGTCCAAGAGTACCAGTCTCACCAACCTCTGCCCAGCATAAGGGTGAACGACATGGTCTTCCATACAAAGCCTCAAAAGGAGCCATGCCGATAGTAGAGTGAAAACTGTTGTTGTAGGCAAACTCTACTAAAGGCAAGTGTCGTACCCATGATCCTCCGAAATCCAGAACACATGCTCGCAGCATGTCCTCCAAAGTCTGGATAGTCCGCTCTGTCTGCCCATCAGTCTGAGGGTGAAAAGCAGTGCTAAGGCGTAGTTGGGTGCCAAAAGCATGCTGTAACCCCTTCCAGACTCGTGAGGTGAATCGAGTGTCCCGATCCGAGACGATCGTTTTCGGAACTCCATGAAAACGCACCACCTCATCCACGTACCTTTGTGCTAGGGTACTCACGGGTCCCGACTCCTTGATAGCCAAGAAGTGAGCAGATTTTGTCAATCGATCCACCACTACCCAGATAGCATCATGCCCGCCCTGAGCTCTGGGTAGTCCCGTGACGAAGTCCATTGAGACGTCGTCCCACTTCCACTCGGGAACATCTAGAGGATGCAACAGACCACCAGGAACACGGTGTTCAGCCTTCACCTGCTGACACACCAGGAATTTAGCCACGAACTCTGCCACTGCCCGTTTCACCCCGGGCCACCAAAACTGTCCCCTCAGGCCTTGGTACATTTTCGAAACACCCGGATGTACCGCCAAGGCTGAGCTATGGAACTCATGAAGGACTTCATCACGCATCACCTCTGGAACAAACAACCTCCGATGAAAGAGCATCCGATGTCGGCTGTCCTCCGACCATCCTTCCGGGGCGTTCCCCTGATCGACACGATCCCGCAACACTTCTACCTCAGGATCTCCCCACTGAGACTCTTCCACTTGCTGCAACAAGGAGGACTGTACCGTCATCTGAAACAAACAACCTCTAGCACCTTCCACCCTTGCATCCAAGTGCAAGGCAGCCAACTCCCCCATTGCCTTCCAAGCATCAGCAGATTCCCGAACCACCTCCTGATGCGGCTTCCTGCTCAGGGCATCAGCCACAACGTTTCCCTTACCTTCAGTGTATGAGATCTCAAAGTCGTAGTCCTGGAGAAACTCGACCCACCTCCGCTGTCGCAAGTTCAAGTCACGCTGGGAGAAGATATAGCGCAAGCTTTTGTGGTCGGTGAAGACCACAAAGCGCTCCCCAAAGAGGTAATGTCGCCACAGCTTTAATGCGAACACCACCGCTGCAAGCTCCAGGTCATGGGTGGCATAGTTCCGCTCATGGGGGCGTAGTTGCCTGGACCCGTAAGAGATCACCCCTTGTCGCTGCATCAATACGCACCCCAGGCCCTGTCCTGAAGCATCACAGAATACCTCATAGGCCATCCCTTCTTCTGGCAACCTCAACACTGGGGTACTAACCAGTTTTTCTTTTAGGTAGCTGAAGGAAGACTCACATTGCTCGCTCCACATGAAAACTTGGTCCTTCTTGGTCAAAGCCGTCAAAGGGGCTGCTACCCGGGAGAAGTTGGGTACGAATCTCCGGTAGTAGCCTGCCAGTCCAAGGAAACTCCGAACTTCCGCCACATTCTTGGGTGCTGCCCAAGAAACAATTGCCTCAACCTTTGATGGGTCGACTGCTACTCCCTGCTCAGACACTACATGTCCAAGGAAGTGCACTTCTCGCGCCCAGAACTTGCACTTTGACAACTTCCCATAGAGCTGGTGCTGTCGTAGGACCTCCAAAACTGTCCTCAGGTGCTCTGCATGGTCCTCTTCTGACTTTGAATAGATCAGGATATCGTCGATGAACACCACCACAAACCGATCCAGGTACTCCCGAAAGATGGAGTTCATAAGCCCCATGAACACGGCCGGGGCGTTCGTAACACCAAAGGGCATGACCACGAACTCGAAGTGCCCATACCTGCACCTGAACGCCGTCTTCGGGACGTCGCTATCCTTCACCCTCAGCTGGTGGTACCCGGATCGCAGGTCGATCTTCGAGAACCATCCTGCCCCCTTCAGCTGGTCGAAAAGATCATCTATCCTCGGAAGAGGGTAGCGGTTCTTGATTGTTACCTGATTCAGCCTCCTGTAATCAATGCATAACCTGAGGCCACCATCTGCCTTCTTCGCAAACAAGACTGGGGCACCCCACGGTGATGCACTTGGACGAACATAACCCCTCTTCATTAGATCGTCAATCTGTATCCGCAACTCCCGTAACTCCGAAGGTGCCATCCGGTAAGGAGCCATCGAGATTGGTCGATAGCCGGGCTGCAGGTCTATCCCGAACTCGATATCACGTCGAGGGGGTAGAGTCGTCACCTCCTCAGGAAAGACGTCCATAAATTCACGAACGATCTCTGGTACTTCCACCATTTCCGCATCTGTTGATTCTATCGTCAGTTCGGTCAACAAGGAGAGGAGAGGTTCCTCCCTCCTGTTTCCCTTCGGACAGCTCCGCTCGCCGGTGAAAGTAACACGCTGGCCGTCCAAACCGGAGAACACCACCCTCCTTTGGAAACAGTCGATGACGGCGCACACAGAAAATAGCCAGTCGATGCCTAGGATGACATCGTACGGCCGAATCTGTAGCAGAAGGAGGTCCTTAACCGACTGATGTGGCCCCAACATCAGTCTACATCCCCGACAAACGAACAGCAAGTCGGTCTGACCTCCAACTGGTGTGCTCAACACCAGGGGCACTGGAAGTCTCTCGGCATCTAGACCCAAGGCGCGGGCTAGACTGGGTGCAACAAAGGAGTGCGAAGCTCCGGTATCGAACAAAGCATAAGCAAGAGTGCTAAACACACTGATCGTACCTCGAACAACCTCTGGCCCTGCTGGAACTGTTGCTTCTGCGGCGTGTAACTGTCCACGCCCAGCTCCCCTACCCCTCGGCTGTCGGCCACCTCCCCGACCACGCCCTGGTCGAGGTCCCTGGGGAGCGCCCTGAGGTCGGCCTCCCCCTCCTATGTCTGTCTGCGGAGGAGCGGGAGCTCGCTGTCCCTGCTGCTGCTGCTGGAAGGGTCTGGCTGGGAACTGCTGCTGTGGCGGATGCTGGGGATGACTGCCACTGCTGTACTGCACCCGATCGGGGCACTGACTCCGAAGATGTCCAGGGCTCCCGCAGATGAAGCACCGTGGTCCCGAGCCCGAAGGAAAAGAACGTGGGCTAGGGGATCGAAACTGAAACTGCTGCGGCCTGCTCCCTGCGGGTCGGAACCTGGAGGGTCCCGATGCTGGGGGCCTGGTGCTGACGGCCTTCCCCTTCGATGGTCCCAGCTGGATCCCTTCTCGTGACAGTCCGCCTAGAGTGTGCATCCTTTCCACCACTTCGGCCTTCTTCTGAACCTCTAAGTATGTCGGAAGGGTAAAGGGAGTAACAGCATACTAGAGGGAGGGTCGGAGCGCCTCCTCCAAACGTCTTGCCCGAGACTCCTCATCGGGAAAGAGGTCTGGAGCAAAACGCAGGAGGTCCTTGAACTTGATTCCAAGTTCCCTCACAGACATGCTCCCCTGCTGGAGGGAGAGTAGCTCCTGTCTCTTCTCCGCCTTCATTGTCGAGGAGAGAAACTCCGCCCGGAACTCCTTCTCGAATTCCGCCCAAGCAACCTCAGACTCTTTCCTACTCCCCAGGTGAAGTATCCACCACTGACGTGACACTCCTCGCATCTGGCTAACAGCCAGAGGAACCCAGTACTCTGTCGGGGCCCGAATCAGGCCGAAGGCTATGACTAGCTCCTCCAGCCAGCCTTCCGTCTTCATGTCGGAGGTGCTGCCCTCATATTTCTCGAGGGCCTGTCGCTGAAAGGCTCGAAGAGTCTTCTGCCACCGGTCGTCCTCTTCCTCCCGATCAGCTCTCTGCTGATTGGCCAAGGTAGTCTCAGGAGTCTCGATCGCCTGTACCACACGTGGTCGCCTTCCAGGTGCCATAGCTGCAAGGTAAACAAGGAATACCTAAGCCCAGTAGTGCAAAGAAAACCGTTCTCGAAACTTATTAAGATTTAATTTATTCTTAATTTCCCAAGACATCCCAGAAACACAAGAACACAAGTCATTTATGATGCATGTACCTTTCCTAGGGTCTCTACCCTGCAATCAGTGTGGCTTCACTTGGTCGTTCGGTAGGTCCAGAGTCCTTGCATCGGATCACGGGGGGCCCTAAAATCCCGTGTCCTAGCCGGTCCTCCCTGGCCTATTTCACGCACCAAGGTCACCCAACGCTGTTGCCTTACCATCCCATGAAATCCTTACTGTGCCTAACTCCAGACTCCGTCCTATCTCTCAACCTGCCTCTGATACCATTCTATCACGACCCTCCTTCACCAAAAGGAGGGAAGGGTCAGCAGATTGCCAGGCCCTTCCTTCTTTGAGTTGAAGGAGAGATAATGACCCCCGAAACCCGCCTTCAATAGGTCCCGGAGTGGCGACTAGCACCAAGGGTATAGGAAGTTCTCGCAAATGGAAGGCATTACCCTTTTTATTTTATAGGATCGAAAGATAGGGAGGAGAAGACCCAACAACACCAAGATAGAAAGAAAAGTAAAGCCAAAAGTAAACCATTCCCACATGCATGTTTAAACAGTTTACAACAAGGTACAAGTACAAAAGAAAAAGAAGCTCTCAAGTACAATACCAAAAGAATACAAAGGTACGACAACAGCAACAACTCCAACTGTCCGACTAATAGGGTCCCGCGCAGCCCTGGTAGTCCTCCTGGAAACCTGAAAGTAAACGTAGGGTGAGCATACAAGTACACTCAGTAGGGAAAACCAAGACTCTCGTGCACAAGTGGGGGAAACGTACTAAAGTCCCGTGAGAAAGAGTAAACCAAACACCTAACAAGGCAACTATCCATCCCAAGCCTCACCAAGGTTCGCTCCCCAAATAACGCAAGTCAAGTAATATATACATAAGAGCACATCGATGTTTGGGTACCCCGCACCACTTTCCCACTGGTTATTGAGACATCCTACGCATCGGACCAATCCCACCATTCTCACCGCAGTCCCACTGCCACACCCGCCCGCACACACCTGGGCCACAACCACACGCAGTCCCACTGCCAAATCCCGCCCGCACACACCTGGGCCTCAACTGTCACAAGTAACCATGCCTGCAAACACCTAGGCCAGAACAACCACCGCTACGCCCGAAGACACCTGGGCTAAAGAATCCACTGCCACGCCCGAAAACACCTGGGCCTCATCCTGAAGACACTTGGGAAACCACCTGCCGCACACACCTGGCCAACCACCACAACACCCTGCCCGATGGTTCTTGGGCTAATAATGGACTTCAGGCCATCACAGCCTGCCCGAAGGTACTTGGGCTATCCGGGAAAGGGAGCAGAAAAGGAGCTAATAACCAGCCACTAAGTATAGTGTTGGGAAAAACACCCTTCCCCCATAAATGGGGGTGTTCGGCACTAAGTGCTCAACTTGGGTGGGGCGCGAATAAGAAACACAAAGCTACAAGTATAGATATAGGTAACAAACACTCACCCAAAACTCAGGTTTTCCTAGCCAACCTACAGAACACAATACCACAACGCCCGAGTCACAATTCACGACCCTTGCCCACAAAACCATTTGTCCCATTCTTGTTTCACGTTCAGTCAAATGTTCAATTAATTTTAAGCACTACTGGGCAACTACCATAAGCATAACCAAGGAAAACGTCAAGCATAGATCAACCAAAACACTCACACCCGCTTCACCAAAAGGAGGGAAGGGTCAGCAGATTGCCAGGCCCTTCCTTCTTTGAGTTGAAGGAGAGATAATGACCCCTGAAACCCGCCTTCAATAGGTCCCGGAGTGGCGACTAGCACCAAGGGTATAGGAAGTTCTCGCAAATGGAAGGCATTACCCTTTTTATTTTATAGGATCGAAAGATAGGGAGGAGAAGACCCAACAACACCAAGATAGAAAGAAAAGTAAAGCCAAAAGTAAACCATTCCCACATGCATGTTTAAACAGTTTACAACAAGGTACAAGTACAAAAGAAAAAGAAGCTCTCAAGTACAATACCAAAAGAAAACAAAGGTACGACAACAGCAACAACTCCAACTGTCCGACTAATAGGGTCCCGCGCAGCCCTGGTAGTCCTCCTGGAAACCTGAAAGTAAACGTAGGGTGAGCATACAAGTACACTCAGTAGGGAAAACCAAGACTCTCGTGCACAAGTGGGGGAAACGTACTAAAGTCCCGTGAGAAAGAGTAAACCAAACACCTAACAAGGCAACTATCCATCCCAAGCCTCACCAAGGTTCGCTCCCCAAATAACGCAAGTCAAGTAATATATACATAAGAGCACATCGATGTTTGGGTACCCCGCGCCACTTTCCCACTGGTTATTGAGACATCCTACGCATCGGACCAATCCCGCCATTCTCACCGCAGTCCCACTGCCACACCCGCCCGCACACACCTGGGCCACAACCACACGCAGTCCCACTGCCAAATCCCGCCCGCACACACCTGGGCCACAACCACACGCAGTCCCACTGCCAAATCCCGCCCGCACACACCTGGGCCTCAACTGTCACAAGTAACCATGCCTGCAAACACCTAGGCCAGAACAACCACCGCTACGCCCGAAGACACCTGGGCTAAAGAATCCACTGCCACGCCCGAAAACACCTGGGCCTCATCCCGAAGACACTTGGGAAACCACCTGCCGCACACACCTGGCCAACCACCACAACACCCTGCCCGATGGTTCTTGGGCTAATAATGGACTTCAGGCCATCACAGCCTGCCCGAAGGTACTTGGGCTATCCGGGAAAGGGAGCAGAAAAGGAGCTAATAACCAGCCACTAAGTATAGTGTTGGGAAAAACACCCTTCCCCCATAAATGGGGGTGTTCGGCACTAAGTGCTCAACTTGGGTGGGGCGCGAATAAGAAACACAAAGCTACAAGTATAGATATAGGTAACAAACACTCACCCAAAACTCAGGTTTTCCTAGCCAACCTACAGAACACAATACCACAACGCCCGAGTCACAATTCACGACCCTTGCCCACAAAACCATTTGTCCCATTCTTGTTTCACGTTCAGTCAAATGTTCAATTAATTTTAAGCACTACTGGGCAACTACCATAAGCATAACCAAGGAAAACGTCAAGCATAGATCAACCAAAACACTCACACCCGGTTCTGCCAACAGAGGATCTCTCCCCAGTTTGTGATAAAAACCCACAACCACTGAAACCATGCCAACAGGAGATCCCATCCCCCAAATTAACACAGCCACCGAGAGTATAAAAAGAACGGGGGATCCCATCCCCTCCCACATTTCCTGCAAACGGCCCGAAGGAAAAACAACCAACAACCACTACCAACACGAGTCAGGGATTTTCAGATTTAAACGACTTAACACACTCCATGATTTCAAAATTCCATGTGTTCTATCCGTTAGTTATCACAGAAGGGTTGATCCTGGTGCTTTCAATTATTCAGCCGGGTATACGTGATTAACCAATTTCACAGCAGGAGTTCACAATTTCAGCAACCCATTTAAAACATCACGAGGGGATTCAAGTGCGCACACACGACCACCAACGGCCTCAATTTTCAGAAAACATAGACCAGTACAACAAAAGGGATGATCACAAGATAAAGCATAAACAACGATCACAACCCCTTCCCCTTCTTTCTTTAGAACTTCATTTAGTATCTTCATTAGGGTTTGGTTCAACCAATTCCATAGGAACAAAAGTAACGCCCACCCCGCATGATACACAAAAGTGAGAGACGAGAGAAATTCCCTACTTGTTGATGGATGATCGACGTTTAGGCCGGGGGCGCGGAACTTTACGGATAACGACGCTGCGGTCCCGATGCACCAGAAGAGCCACGATCGAAGAAGGGGAAAAAAACCACGGCCTAACCCTTAATTATAAGGGCTGGGGACGGTTGAGATGAAAACACAAAACCACGGAAGACGAGGGAGTCGTGGGTTGACCACGTGGCTTGACTCATCATTAATGGCGCTGGGTGGTTTTAACTGACCCATGAATTAATGAAGCATTTAATTAAGACCTTTGCGAGCGTTTCGGATTTCCAAGATATTTTTAGTAAGGAAGAATAGGGTTTAAAACCCTATTTGCGAAAAAGGAACATTGCTGGAACAACTTGGCAGGGCCGGTCTCACCGATCGGTGTCACCGATCGGTCTCACTGATCGGTCTCGCCGATCGGTCTCACCGATCGGTGTCACCGATCGGTCTCACCGATCGGTCTCACCGATCGGTCTCACCGATCGGTCTCACCGATCGGTCTCACCGATCGGTCTCACCGGTCGGTCTCCCCGATCGGTCTCGCCGATCGGTCTCGCCGATCGGTCTCACCGATCGGTCTCGCCGATCGGTCTCACCGATCGGTACCCCGCAAGGAAACCGGATTTTTGGCAAAGGAAGGGACCAAGGGGGGTCTGGGTCTTCACAAGAACACATGGGGCAGATACATATTGTTGCCACCACGCTAGAAGGCCATGACAATATTATGATGGAACAAATAGGACAATAATGTCAATATATTCCCACTTCAATCAAATTGTTATATTATAAATTCCTAGAAACATAGAATGTAAAGGCATATGGTCTCACATCCACAATTTTAAGCGCTAATACATTTTGGAAGTGATGGACAACAATCAGTAGTATATTCCAATGATGATATATGAACATATTCGTATTATAATATAAATGGACATAGAATCATATTATAAAGAAGATATTTAACCTATAGATACACCAAAAAATCACATATTCCTTCTCTCATTAAGGAGGATTATTGACACACTTCATTAAAAGATGAGGCTCGTGACTAGGATCATATCCTCGTTCTGAATGGTGTTCGTTGTAACATCTTGGATTCTCATAGGGTCATATACAACTATTTTACTATTAAAACCCTCTTGTTTTATGCTTATAATGGTCGATAAAGGATATGAAGTGGTTGAAAATATTATGGGCATCATTCATAGCCTAGAGCTCCATAAGTTGGTGAGGTTTACTAATTTTCATGGCTGGTTCATGATTAGTGTTTATCATGGGAATCAACCATGTGTGGCACCCAGTGTAAAGGGGAGGCTTCACTGCTTGTCTTCAACCATCCATGATGTGTTTCATTCTCATTGAGTGTTGTATAAAATTTTGATAGATACATTTTTAACATCTTTATCATAGTTAGGAAAACCATAAACCTAGCATATGAGAGGGGCTCCTTTGGGTAGTCTATGTCACAAGGTTGGAACATGGTTTAGTGAACCATGCTACCAAATCACGTGACCCCTTAAACAATTGATACATTACCTTTTACCTTGAATTTTTTAATCCTGATAACCCGTATTCCTCATTTTTTTATAGTGGCCACTATCGAATATCCTTCTCCTCCTCGCTTTCGACATTGATGTTGTTCACTCATCTGGACTCTTTTTTATAATCATTTGTATGTTGGATTCCTCCTTATAATATATATACTCCTACTCCATATTTTAAAATTTTATTTCATATCCTTAGGTACAATTTTTTTGTGATAATTTTTTTTCTATTTCAAGGAAATTTGAAAACACTTTCATTTTCTCTTGTTTTATCTCGATTAAATGGTACAAACTAAACATAAATAGTGCCACTAGTCTATAGTAAGTGGTCTACTTCCCTTACTTCATATTTATATACATTTATTTCATTTTTAATTGTTCTTCATGTCTTAATTTTCTAGTTATCCCTAAAAAATGTTTACAAAACTAAATCTAATGGTTTTCTACCCTCTTTATAGCCCCATATAGTGGAGAGTAAATTCTTTGGTTGTTCGCTTAGACTTAATCCACTGCAATGGGTGAGGCATCTTTTAATGTCATTGGTTCCTATTAGCATAAATTGTTATATCACCATTTAAGTGTGTTTTACATGTCGTAAAGAAATTCGTTTTTTAAATTTACTAATGTTAATTGACAAGTCATATTTTTACATCCATATAACACATGTCATAATTTGGAATGGAATTACTTTATTTAAATATTTTGGCCAACTTAATTAAAATTCTTGAAAATAAATTCCTGGTAAAAATATATAAAATATGATAGATATTCCATACATCATCACAGATATGTAGTTGTTACTTGGATCCTTATGAGATTCCTTTGATGGGATCATCATGAAATAGAATAAAATCTTTTCATGGATTGTTAGAATGTCGAGAGTGATACAAGGGTCCTTATGGGGTTCCATGGACAAGATGACCAATCATGCTACTTACCTACCCAAGATTGAAACTAGTTCACTAGGGGAGTCACCATTGAAAGTCTTGGGGGAAATATGGTAATTCCATTCCATGAGTTATACTCAGTCCCCTATGTGAGATACATGGGGCAATCTCAAAGTGTTACACCTACTTCAAGTTGGGAGGAATAAATGGGTTTCCTTATTTGGCCCTCCATGGATGGAAACTATGGCGAGGGATAGTTATAATACACTTAGAGTGATACTTAATATTCTGGGGATGTATCACCTTTGATGGTATTGGCATTCAATATAAAATTTCTAAATATACCACATATTTAATGTACAAGAATGCATAATTGATACTCCAGGGATGAGTCCTATAATCCAAGTATTGTGATTGGTTTTTTCCCACTCTTGATTATTATTTTATGATGTCACTTTATGTACCATATCATACTTGTATAGTTTTTCCTTAGCTCAATGACATCTGGCAGAGGGAAAAGTAGGTAGTGTTTGTTTGGTATCCCATGAGGAACCATGTCTGATGTATTTATTTTTTCATTTCCTTGCACTTATTATAATTGGAACTCTATTAGTTTTTTTATTAATATACTATATTGATATTAACACCATTGGAGTTGGCTTAATGAGTATATCTGACTCCCTTCTTATGCAGAATTTGGTACTGGATCAGACATCGTGATTGTATATGTTCATAATGGGAATTTTCTGACTTCCAATGCATGATTTCATCTAATAGGATGAATAATAGTGGTAGATGATCGAGAATATGCTAATGAATTTGTAATATACTATTTTATTATTATTTTTTATTTTTGATGGAATGTGGTATTTTCATGTCTCTTAACATACATTGTTTTAATTTTTTTATAGCTAAATGGAATTATAATCATTTTCCCCTTATGATTAAACTTATTATTATTTACTTATATTGGATGGTTTATTTTTATTATTTCTATTTATTATCTATTTTAATTACCACTATGATACCTTATGACTCAAAAGGGAATTGTCTCCCAATATACATAGTCTTGGCCCTCACTACTATTCAGAAGCCTTTAGAATATGGGGAGGCATGTTAGGGGCCTTGTGACTAATCATATTGGGATCTACTTAGTGGTTTCTATGGTGGGGTGGTTCATTTGTCAACCAACCTTAAATATTACCTCAAGAAATGGGAATTTTCTTTTTGAAGAAATCTATTGGCATACTCGAATGTAAAATTAAAATCAAGCCCATATTCCCCTTCCAATTGGGGTTAATTAACACACCAAAAGAAACATCTCATGGTAGGATCATATCCCTACTATAAAAACTACACATTATATTCCAATAGATTTCTTGAGCTATGCATGAATTCCATCTCTCATTGATGAAACATTGGACAATCATTCTTTATAGGCTATATATATAGAGACCCATATTCCTTCTCCCATTCCAAAAGCTCTTCATAAACTAAAAGAGTGTCCTATATGTTCTTACTAGGTGAACGAGTATTCATATAATGAGGGATATGCTAACATATATATATGGACATATCTTCTTAAAAACAACCTTCCAAAAAAAATTCTCACATCCTTAATTCGGATAATAAATTCATGAATGAGGTAAAAGCTGATTACATGCCATAATTGTGTTAAAAAATGTAGGAATCCTTTCAATTGTAAAACAATATAAACATCCTTTAATTAGATCATGAGGGTCATCTACATGCCATAAACACACTCGAGTTTCCTATTGACCTAACCTCTTTCTCCATAGATCAAAACCCAATATAATAAATTCATAGTGAAAGCCTATTGCATGTTTGACTCCGTAATCTAACAGATCTCTGGAAACTAATCTCTCATGTCTAATAAGTTAAATTTATTTAAGGATTGGGAGATTATGGGGAATTACATATCACTCCATCCCCTATAAATTAGAGTCTAAAATATGAATCATTATATAACATAATAGTCATAGGAGGGATCATGGGTCTGATTAATGCATGATCCCATTGTCCAATCAAATAAATATCCCTCTTTTAAAAAACAAAAAATTAACAAGAGTAAAGTGAAATAGAAACTAATATGACCCTACGATGGAATTTTGGAAAAATTGAGAAATTTGTCAAGAAAATATGCTGATGTATTATATTAATTAGAACCTCCCAATATAATGTGACTCTGATTATGATCAGACACTATGCTTGGACCATGAATGAGTGAAATGTTTTCGAATAAGCTAGATTATGATAGAAGATACTATGGAATCCATTCCGTATAAAACCTATCATGTAGGGTGGGGTAATTTTTACCCCCACATGTACCCCTGGGTCATAAAAGCTATGTATGGTCCCCAAGAAACTAGTATTGGATATACATAAAGCCCATACCATAGGGATAATGGTAATTTTTTTCTTTTTCACCATCATACAAGTCATAAAATCCACACTAACATGATCATAAAGTACCAATGAAATCCCTTATCAACCCAATAAAATTAGAATAGAGTGATTCTGTTACATCTTCTTATAAGAGATCAATATTTTCTAGGATATGTAGTGGAAACCAATTGTTTTAACCCTACACTTTCCTTCCAACATATGATACACCCCTAAATTTTGGGGCTCACATGACCAGAATGGTTGGGGAAACCCTCAATGAATCTATTTATAAATTGAAACCAAATGATCATCTAACATTGAATATCAATCCTCAAAAATAACACAAGTAAATATATCTTAAAAAGAAAAAGGGGCCTATGGGAATAATCTGAAGTTACTCTCAAAGTACAACCAAGTAGTATAGAACTATCCTTTTCTAGTAGAAAGAATGGTTGATCATTATCACCCATTATGAGCCAGTGAACATTGTCACAATAAATTAGATAAATGATATATAAAATGATGAAAACAATTAGGGGTGAAATTTAAAAATGATACCTAGAATGTTGGGTGAATTCGATGTACATATCGAGGCTACTCATATACAAAATCAGTGGGGGAACCAAAACCTAGCACCTTAAATGGATGATTTTCCACCTCCTCAATGAAAATATAATAAGGATAAATGGAAACACTTGGTAACATCCCACTCACTACCTATAAATGATGAAATTCCCTAAATGGAATAATTTCATGAATATATTGTGTTCCTTATACACAGACTTTGATAAATCAAAGGGGAATTACTAATGAGAAATAATTCAATTGGGAACCAACATCAATAAGAAATCTATATCCCAACTCACACCCATCAATAGGGGTGTAATACAACAACTAGGATAGAATATGAGCATAAATTTGGATCTGGATCTTGAGAACTAAATTACATAAGTATGATAACATAAGAAGACCACAATTTCCCCCATTATAACATCAACCATATATCAAAAAAATATTCAATCTGAAATGAATAAGGTTGTAGTCATTTATTCATAGTTATTGAGAACAACATATTCATTCTTCGTGATCCCAAGAAACCAATTGAGGTTAGACTATGTGACCATCCTGACTATTCCCCTAATCATAGGAGGCTAGGGTTCACAATATATGGCTAATTTACCTTTACAGACATCATATAGGGTATTATTGATTCTAGACATGTGATACTAGGAAATGCCCCATCGCAAGGAGATTATATTACCACCACCCAACCAGTATATTAATATAACTATAAATAAATTCTATATAGGCACAAATAAAATATTTATTACTAGATAAACCAAAATACATTTTACTAAGCTCACTCCACCCTTTGAGGGAATCCTCATATATTTGTAACAACTCCGGCACCAAAGGGGGAACCCTAAAACCATCCCATTTAAGTAAGAATTAATTGATATTAGTATAATAGGGTATAATAGAAATAGTCCTCTACAACAAAAATATTGTATCTAACTCCCACATATTTCATTTTATCATTTTGTAGTGTAATAAAACCATCCCACCAAATTGATTCGTTATTATTTTAAAAACATATTTTTACAATGTTAATGTTTTTAATATATTATAACCATTCTCTAAAAATTAATATACCCATGAATATGAGTTCCATGTACTTCAACTCTGAGATGAAGGATGAGTATAAATAATCCATGGAAATAGGGGATAGTTCCCTAACTCCCTAAAGTTTTTCGGATATTTATTTTCAAATAAATTGATTTCTTTTACAGCTTATGTTGCACACAATAGAAAGTTTAGACGAACTATGAAATATTGTATGTCCTTTAAATATAGATATTAAATTTTAATGTATAAAAAAGAAATAAAATTATGAAATATATATAAATGTCCCCCTCAATTTTAATGTGTTGGAGTCTTTATAGAGAAATGATCACAAAATTTTCAGTATGTCTGCTTATTCTTTACAAAATACGTGTTCTTAAAATTTTAGTTTTTACAGGTTTTTATGAGTGAATGTTAATTTATGGATGTTTCAGAATAATTATTGTTAAAACATACTATTTTTTTTAAATTCCTAATGTAAAATTATCTTCTAATTATTTTTCAATAATTGTAGGAAATGATTAATTTTTCAAGGAATAGTGAAAATATTGATTTTTTCTGAAACACATATTATCTTTTAATCTTTATAGAAGGAATAATTTTATATTGATATGTTTTTAATTATAATTATTTAATTTTAATTTAAAATTAGCATACTATGGTTTTTAAAATTATTTTATACATTAATTATTTATAAAAACATTTTATGTCTTAAAAGGGGTTTTTTATGAATTTTTTTTCATGGAATTTGTATAATATTATTTTAAATTAATTTCATCAACATAATATTTTTTAATTTAAAAAAATTATTTTATATTTTTATGCAAAATTTAAATATTTAGATAATATTGTACATTTATTTTTTTACTAATATGAAAGTAATCATGGTAAATATTTTTACTGCGGTTAAAATAGAATGACAAGGACTAAAAAATGACCATAACACTTCGACGAATTTTATTAGACATATTTAGTTTGAAAATTTACACATAATGATAAAAATGGGGTTGTTTAATGAAAACTATTCCCTTAAAATGACTTATTTATTATTTAAATCATAGAATGTATCAAAATGTCACTTTCGTTGTCTTTAAAATTTCTTATGTGCCCACATGGGGTAAAAGTAGGTTTCGAACAAATATATGTTTCCATTTTAAGCATAATATAATTATTTTTATTTTATAAATTTATTTATGAATTTTTTGTCCACATTGAAGATATTATGAGGTTTATAATATTCTATTTAATGAAATTTCAATGATGTCACATTCAAGTTAATAATAACTTTTTCATTTGTAATATGGTGTTATCCAGAATATATATTTTAACATAAATATTATTTTAAAATAAGAAATATTTATCTAAATCGTGTTATTTTATTTTTAATTTCAAGTGATGAAATATGTGTCTTAAATAATTACACAATGATGATGTAGTAATAAATAAAAGAATGGAAAAATTAAATAAATGACATTAAAAATAATAAAATATATATAATCTGAATTAATTAAGGTGATAAACTAATTTTCTTGATGATTATGAAATATAACGGGTTTATTAAAATATTCTTTTGAGGTTATCTTATTTTATTAATTTCATTTCTGTTTATATAATAAATAATGTCAAAATTGACACTAATGATATTTCATCAAAATAAACTTTCATTAAATTATTTATAATCATTAAAAATTAAAAAATAAATAGTACTTATTATAAGGTATAAAATTAAATAATTTGTACATTTATGGTCTGATTTAAATCACATATGTAAAAAATACAACCATTCAAAATTAAAACAATTGTTAACATATTTAAAATTAAAATGTGTTTACTATAGGATAATAAAAATCTTAACAAATTCAAATAATATAAAAAAAAATCTCTGAATATTATTTTTTGATGAAAATAAACCTTATCATATATTATCTTCAAATACTTGTCATATTGGTGGAATGTGGGTAGAAAATAAATTTAATATAATTTAGTAATTCTAAAAATTCAAAAAGTTCCCCTAGCCTCGTTTATAAAAGGACATATCCTCCCTCAATACTTCACATCACATTGAACATTATAGATCAACAATCCCCTGAAATTTTATCTTTTCCACTTCCCTATCCAAATTTTTGTGTTTCTGTTATTCTCAAAAGGCCAACCCTATATCCCTTTAGAGGAGATCCAAATGTGTTGTTTTGAAGAAGATGTGATCGATCGACCTGATCACTTTATATTGCTACTCTTCTTTACTTCACTAAATATATGATGTTTATCATAAAATAATAACTTTAGTATCCTAAATATTCTCACTTTTTATTATAATTATTGTTAAAAATCAATATACAACCCCTTTCCCATAAAAAAATATTGGAATGTATCCCTGGTGTATACATATGACATGTCATCTCTACATAGCGATAAAACTCATCTTTACCACTATATTATATTGGTGGATATAATTATTGGATTATTCAATATATAATATTTTTAATATAATTATACCTATATCATGATAATATTACTTCTACCATATCATCAACTAATCATTTTATAAATGATAGCGCCAATCGTGTGTACGTATGGATTGTCATTTCCCAGATGCAATGTGATTATTTTGCACTTATACTTTACATGGATGGTAATAATGATAATTTTCATGAAAATATATGATAAATATAACAAAATAATTATTCTTGATTTCTTTTTCGTTATTTACCTTTCCTCCAATCAATTATATGAAAAATTGAAACAATGTTTATGCATATGTACGACCTATCGTCTCCATGAATAGTGTAATACATTTTTATATATCTAATTTATATGAATGATTAAAAATATTTATATAATTTCTACATAATAGATTTAAACCTTTATTGATGTTATAGAAACTATTGGACCATGAAAAAATTAATATGGATCGTGACTACCAAACCAAAACAAGATGGAAAAACATGCAGTTGTTATAGAGAATAGTGATGTTAATAACAAATTACAATTGGATAGTTGATATGATGATATAAAAAATCCTAAATGATATTATATTTATATATATGGTTATGTAATACATGTATAATAAATTAAAATTTATTACACATGATGTTACAATGTGAAAAAATAAATTCAAGACATGAGGTAACAAATTTTATTTTTAACTCACTTTTATTTCTATGGGGCACATGCCTCATACACTAAATGTTTATTTTGGGTGATATATAAACTTAAAATTAATTTATTTTGTGAGTATTAACCAATTTAAAATGGTATATATGTATCGTTATAATTTTCTTTCCTTCATGGGTTAATCGATTGGACTACATACAAATTGGTCAGGGGTTATTTCTCAATATCATTATTATTCAAGATCTTTTATCCATTGAGGAATATTTCCCATACAAGTACATTTTTTATAAATATTATTTCTAAAATTATATCTCTATTATTCTATTAATTTTAATTTCATTTTTATCAATTTATTATTTTATAAAAAATGATTTTAAATGTTTATATTTCTCATTTTCCAAACAAGAAACTTCGGGACATTTGTGATAAAAATATGAAATTAACTTTTTTACATATACATCATATAATTATTTTCCCACATTCATAATGATTTAACTTATTGAACCATATTTTTCAATATTACATGGATCTTTTCATTGAAAATGTTTTCCATTATAATTTCCATATTTGAAAAAAATAAAAACTCTGAGGATAATTTTATCATGATTTATTTCAAGTGATCTTTTAAAAATGTTTTCCATCAAAGAAAAAATTACATAATTTAACCTGAGTTTTACTACTGTAACTCTCAAAGATTTAATATTAATTTAAATTATTTAAAGTAATTCAATAGCTTGCGCTATATGCAACACCGTGTTCGAGCACACCACGGCTTATGGTCTCCACGCGGAGGTGTAGTTTGTTATTCAACCCCATCATTATTTGGATAGATATAATAATGAGTATAACTGGTGTAATGAATTAATATAACATGTTAATTATTCTGTATATATGATATACCATCCAATTACATACAATTTCACCATCAATATAATTATATTGTCACTCATGCGTACGTACGGATAATCGTCTCCATGAACACGATAAGATTCATTCCCCATCTTAATAATTTAAAAACAATTTTCATTTTATGATTAAAAATAATGTTTAAAAACATAATATCATCTTGTATATGAATAAAATATATCCTATCAATAAAAAATGGCTTATGTAACTGAGCATATTAAGGAAAACTGATTAGTTGACACTAGAAATGATGATACTACTTTAATATTACTAACAATGAAATATTAGAGGATCATATATGATAAAATATTTATGTATATATTTACTGTATAATTTAATAAACATTATTGAACTATTATTCAGGAGGTTAACATACCCTCAACAAAGGAAAAGTACATGTTAAGGGATTTTCATCTCTCTTCTTATTCCCATGAGAGTCATGTTATATTGCCACTATTTCATTTTGTGTGGTGTATGTACTGACTATTATTATATTATTTGTGTAATATAACATAATATATGGGTATTTTCATATTCATTGTATGATGCTTCTTTCATGGGTTGTATGTTTCATAAGTTAACAAATCGTTAATGGAATTTTAAATTTCAATTTCTACTAATTGGGCCTTACGCATACTTCATTGATTATTGTACCCCAAGATTATGTGTGGAATCACTATTAATTATTTATTAATAATATTCACCCCCTTTATGAGTATATACCTTAGATACACATAATAACTCAATTGATAAATTCACATTCCATTGATCTTAACTTTTTAAGGTTAATCTTAACCTAGTTTCCATTCATTGAGTTAAAAATCAAAGTCATTGGTTTTATATTCTTACAAGAGTATGTTTAAATGTAACCTGATTTATTTACATAGAATATCCAATTATATTGTACATATATTTATATTTCACTCATAATTATTTCATTGATTTATCGTTAATCTAATCATATGATCATTATAAGGTATTTTTTCTCAATTTACATTCCCTTGAGACAACTTTGTCGTTACGCACCAATTCACTATTATATTGTTTATATATTTTCCTTTGACATATTATATAATTAATCCATTTATTCCCATGATATTATAATATTTTTATTAATTATATTCTAAAATTACTTGTATTCAAGCATCTTTTATTTGGTTAGAAAATCTTTAACTAAAATACTGTTTTAAATGTTTTAAAATTTTATTCTTATAAATTTTTCTCATTAATGTTCTTGTTTTAAAAATGGGTTTAAGTATTTATTTTTATATAAATGAATGTTTTTAAATAAAAATTCCTTTTAAATTTTTTAAATTGGTATGGGACATTTTGATTCAAAAATATCTTTTAAATAACTTCTTTGATAAATAGTTCATCATTTAAATGTTTACAAGAAAAAGGGGATATTTCTCTCAAATAGTTTTAATGAATATTTTTATCTATTTAAATATCCTTCAGTGAATTTTATTCTTGATTTATGTTGATTTATCATAATACAATCATAAATATTGTATTTAATGGGTTATTTTTTACTGTGGATTTTCTACTTTTATGCCATTCATGGTTTGTGGTTAAAATATTGACATTTCGTATGATAGTTTTAATATTAATGGATAGATTATGTTTCACCCTTTCAAATAAAGAATACATTAGAAACATTAAGTGACAGGTGGAGCCCGAAATAGCTCCTCAATGCATCAGTAGGTCTCATGAGACAAACTAGTTTCTTGTCACAAGGCCTTGAATAAAAACTTATTTCTAGTCTTGGAACAAGGCCTTGAAAATGTTGTAATGATGTTTGGAATTATGCATTACATCATTATGAAATCGGCTATAGATATTACATGTGATTATTAGAGTAGTATTATATCTATGTGTGTAATATAATGGAAATATTCTATTTATCTTTTCCATATTATGCTGAAGATCAAGTTTAAAAGGCTTGTGTTATAGTCTTATACATTTCCTTAATTCTTTATTCGTATTTATGATAGTTTCCATTATATTTTTATCCTTACATAGAGTGTGATCTCACCCCTTTTTTATGCTTTATTTGTTTCTAGGATACAAATATGTTTATTACGATTAACTTATAGGAATAGGCTAAGAGATATAAGAGTGTTCAAAGGGGACACAATGTTGTTGTTTTTTTATGTCATGATGTATTGTATGTATCTAGTACATCCACGGATACTAAAATGATCAATCTTTTGGGACATGATTCATTATATAATGCTATGTAATGTAATAATGAACTAATTTAGGGTAACTGGGGTCAGGATGTTATAGTTGGTATCAGAGAAAGTTTAGTACAATCCTTGGAAGCTAGATTTAGAAAAACTATGATTACAAAACACTACCCTAATATAGAAATTGAGGATTAGTTTAAAATTAAATCAAAATATTTTTTTAATATAAATATTATGTGGGATTTCCAAGAAATACATACATGTCTGGATACGAGTAGGTAGAGGTGGCTCTGACAATGATGTACCTCGGAGTGAAAACTCTGACAAGGAATTTCAGGCTTGACTCGGGGTATCCTATTACATGAAAACAGTCCTTGTTGCACTATTGCTTACGAAACTCATGGGGGATATGTATTGGATAATTCATATTTTCATTACAAACTGATTTGAGTGATTTTATTATATGATGAGAATAAATATAATTGATTAATCCTAAGGTGTTTTATATTAAAAATAAGGTGTTATGATAATCCCTAAATTATTTTATGTATCACACTATGCATTCTTGTTTTAGTCAATGATTGGATTCCAAGGAGGTAAAAGTAACATTGAGCATGATGTACAAGGTGGAAATGGTGGTGGAAATGATCCACTAAATGGAATGTTGGTAGGTGTAAAAGATATCATGTTCATGTATAATCTGTTTTCCAAGAATTTTATTGACAAAATATATATTAACAGAACCCTGGACTCAAAAAATAAGAGAAAGGAATTGAATGATAAGAGCTGTAGTGGTGATGACCATGGAGAAGAGAATACTAAATTTCCATAATGTATGAAATGTGAAAGGAACCACCTAGTAATTGTCTCAATGGAACAAATAAATGATTTATGTTTGGTAAAGATGGACATAAAGTAATGAATTCCCAAGGAAAAATGAAGAGTATTATGGAGGAAAATAAAAATGATCCCAAAAATACATTTACATAAATTTTCCATAAATGTAGGGGACCTGGGAATTACCCAAGTTAATTCCATATTCTATAATATAACCTCTTGTTCATGAAATAACCTAAGGGAAAATAAATGGATGGATTAATGTTTATAAGTATTACTGCTCATTTTTGATGGGATTACTTTAGAAGACTTTTCTCTTGTACATGTAACCCTGTATTTTGTTATGTGAAAATTCTATTTTAGGACGAATTAACTTTTCTATTGTTGATATAGTTATAAATAAAAATTTGGGTTTATATGAAACTTGAATTTGAGGCAATTACAAGTTATTAAAATTTGATATGAAAATGCGAGGTATGAGATAACATTTGTGATGAAATAATGTTATAGTTATTTTGAAATATTTATCTCATTTTGGGAATGTTATAACATATAATTTTATAAAAATGAAAACATGAAGACTGTGTGACAACCCATCGTATTGGACAAATATGTGGGAATCGAACCCACAACCAGAGTGTGATTATAATTAATATCCTACCATAAGATTACGTGAAGTCCCTAGTTAGTGTGAAAAATTATTTTTAGTTAAATTATTTTATTGATAAATAATATGTAGATTTTGGATCTTATGTTTTATACAATGGATATCCTTAGTATATGAGAATGATTTTATGATTAAGTAATAAATGTGATTTTTGAATATGTTCGCTCTGTTGGGAACACTATATACCTATGAAAAATAGAATACTCTGGGATATTATTTGTGGAGTAATTTTGGATTCTTATCTGTGTTTTTGTTGTGGAATTATAGAGATTTGGTTTATTTATGGAAATGATTAACCTATTATAGAGAATATGTGATTAGTATAATTAATTTTAAGTATGTGACTTAAAGAGTATTCAGTGTTATTTGGAAACACATTTTAATGTGGAATATTATGTAATCAATTTCCTCTATGTTTTGGGTTTCAATATTAGTTTGGATTATATTGATGTATTTTAATGAAAATTTATTATTGAATGGTACTTATTGAAATCCTGGAATTGTTGGTTTAATTTTTGTAATAATTATATGTATTACTTTCTATAAGGGATTATCCTTTTTAGAGTTCATCTAATATTGTACAAACCATTTTGGTTTTGTTAAATCTCTAAATACAAGGGAAATATATTGTTTATCATTTGTGATAATGAGATTCTCTAGAATTTGATTCTAGTGCTTCAGGTGTGACTGAGTCATCTTCAATAGTAATTGTTTGAAAAAAAGATGAATTAGTGGTAGAAATTTATTAAAGGATAAGACTCTACATAAAATGTAAGAATATATCTTTAGCTTCTCTTTCAATCTCATAAATAAATTACTCAACTTTATAAAATGTAACTTAAAACAAAAATCATTGTTTATTTACTTTTATTATTGGGAAACTAATGATTGTTTATCACATCACTTTTTTTTGGATTTATAGTTGTTAAATTTCTCTTGATCATGTTTTCTATCACTATCAATTAGAACTGACAGTTATTTTATCTTCCAAATCCATGTTTTCCTACATGGAATCCTAGTATAGGTTATCTTAGGTGACCATTGTACTTATATTTCTTTCTTTTAAAGCGATAGATTTATTTACTCATTTTCTAATGTGGGACATTCAATGAAGTTCCCATGACCAATTTTGAAATTATGAGAACGGAACTTCCAGAAGGGGGTGAAGAATATAATACACCATCCCTTCATAGTAAGTTATTTTCTTTCATGTATTTAAATATCTTGTACTGTATGCAACATCGAGTTCGAGCGCACCACAACTTTCCGTCTCCACGTCGTGGTGTAGTTTGTTATTCAATCACTTCATTATTTGGATGGGTATAATAATTAGTATAACTAATGAAAATTATAAATATAACATTTTAATGATTCTGTATATATGATATACCATCCAATTACATACGATTTCACCATTAATATAATGATATTGTCACTCGTTCATATGTAAGGATTACCGTCTCCCCGAATGAGATGAGATTCACTTCCCATCGTAATATTTCAAGAATAATTTTCATTTTATGATTAATAATAATGTTTAATAACCTAATATCATCCTGTATATGAATGAAATACATTCTAACCATAACAAACATGGCTTATGTAACCGAGCGTATAAAGGGAAACAGATCCGTTTGCACCTGAAACGATGATACTACAAGAATATTGTTAACATAAAAATATTAGAGGATCATATATGATATCATGTTTATGTATATTGTTATTGTATAATATAATAAAAATTATTTAACTATTATACAAGAGTTTAACATATCCTTGACCAAGGAAAAGTACATGGTAAGTGGTTTTCATCTCACTTCATATTCCCATGAGATTCATGCTATATTGTCACTATTTGTTTGGGTGTGGGGTATGTACTATGCATGATTTTAATATTTTTGTAATATAACTTAATTTATGGGTATTTACATCTTCATTTTATGATAGTTCTTTGAAGGGGTGTATGATTCATATGTTACCAAATCAGTAAGGTAATTTCAAATATCAATATCCACAAATTGGGATTTACACATACTTAATTGATTATTTTACTCCATGATTTTGTGTGGAATAAATATTTATTATTTATATAGTAATATCCACTCCCCCATTAGGTTGATATAACATAGATACGCATAATAACTCCATTGATAAATTCACATTCCATTGATGTGATCTTTTTAAGGGTAATATTAACCTAATTTCTATTCATTGAGTTAAATAACTAAGTCATTGGTTTTTTTTTCAAAAGAATACAAGTGAATGTAAACTGATTGATTGACACTGAATATCCAATTATATTTAGTGTATTTATATTCGTCAGACATAATTAATTCATTGATTTATCCTTAATCTAAGGATACAGTCTATATAAGGTATTTTGTCTCAATTTACATTTCTTTGAGACCTCTTTATCGTTATGCACCAATTCACTTTTATATGGTGAATATACAATCCTTTGAAATATTATATCATGAATACATTTATTCTCATGATATAATAATGTTTTTATTAATGTTATTCTTTAATTACTTTTATTCATGTGTCTCTTATTTGGTTAGGAACTCTTTAACTAAAATATTTTTGTAAATATTATAAATATTTATTCTTCTAAATAATTATCATTAATGTCCATTTGTTAAAGATGGTTTTAAATAATTATTTATATATAAATGAATGTTCTGAAAACAAAATTTCTTCTAATTATTTCGAAGAGGTATGGGACACATTGATTCAAAAATCTTTTTTAAAGGACTTCTTTGATAAATAGTGCGACATTTAAATGATTACAAAAAAATGGCTTATTTCACTAAAATAGTTTTTAATGACTATATTCATCTATTTCAATATACTTTAGTGTATTTTATTCTTGATTGAGGTTGATTTATCATGGTAAATTCATCCTTATTGTATTTAATGGGTTATGTTTGATTGTGGATGTGCTATTTATATTCCATTCATGGATTGTGGTTAAAATATTGATATTTCATACGCTTGTTTTAATATTAATGTTTAGATTATGTTTCACCCTTTCAAATGAGGAATGCATTGGACTTAATATGTGAAGGGTGGAGCCTGCTACAACTCCTCGATTAATTGGTAGGTCTCATGAGACAAACTAGTGTCTTGGACCATGGCCTTGAAAAAATATTATTTGTATTCTTGGAACAAGGCCTTCACAATAAGGTTATAAAGACTGGTATTAGGCATTATATCATTATGAAATTGGTTATTGAAATTACATGTGGTTATTAGACTAGTAGAATATCCATGTGAATAAGTAAATAGAATTATATGATTTATAATTTCTATATTATACTGATATTTATGTTTAATAGTCTTCTGATATATTCATATGAATTTCCTTAAATGATTATTCTATATTATGACAGTTTCTGCTATATTGCCTTCCTTAATGAGCATTTGATCTCATCCATTTTTTATGTTTAAATTTTCCCATGATGCATATAATTATATAACGATTAAACTAAAAGAATTGGCTAAGGGATATAAGATTGTTCGCAGGGGAAAAATGTTGTTGTTTTTTATTTCATGTGGTATTGTCTGCATATAGTACTTCCAAGGCTACTAAACTGATCGGACTTGTTGGGCATGATTCCTTGTATAATTCCATGTTATGTAATAATGCACTGATTCTAGTTAACTGGGGTCGAGGCTTTAAAACTAGAGTATGTTCCAATGATACTATTCTAATTCTTTTTCTATATTGTTTATATTAACGATGTCATGATGTTTATTAATAATGTTTCTCTTCTATGAGTAATGTTATGATGAAATGTTTATGAAAATAATTTTGTCTTATGATTTATGATATGATGAATGATTTATATTTTTATATAACACATATTTATGGTTTTCATTTTTTGATAGGTGTTACCAATATCTATATCTAATGAATTTGGTAATGATTTATATCTCATGAGAAATACAAAACTAGAATGGGGAGGAAGCTCAGTTTGGTATGGGACATTATCCAACATGACAGTCTTATGATTAAACCATTTCTACTATGATGGTATGTGGAGTGAACCCATTCCACTATGATATTATTGTAAATGATCCTTTACTACAATGAACATAATTTTAGATGCATATCTTTTTCTTAAAATTCAATGTTTTATTCAAATCTTATTTTCTCTGGAATCATGTTCCTTTATTATTACCATTTATGAACTGCAATGATTTATTTCATTACTAAATATTATGATATATGTTATATAGGGTATGATTTCAAAAGTTATGTCCATCTTTTAATATCCTTGATATCTTCTGTTTTATGATGTCTCCCTTCTTTACCCTTACTAAGAATTTGGCCTCACCCTTTTCATATGATTGTTTTCTATATGATATGAAGAAAATTTTTTATAGGTATTATTATGAAGAGAAATATGTGGGAAGCCTTTATGAGATATGTTTAAAATAATTCATTAAATAAGAATATTATATATCTAATCTATGAATACACTAAACTTGTAGGATTCTAGCATGAATTATATTATTATTTATCTAAAAAAATTAATATCTATGTATGAAAATATTGGTCACTTCTAGTTGGTATCAGAGAAAGGTTTTGAAAATATTTGGAGATTAGGGTTGATTTTTTTTTTCAAAACCCTGGGGTTAGGACTAATTATAAGATAAAATTATAAATTTTTTATAATGGTAATGAATGAACCCAGTTAAAACTAATGATTTATTTATTTAAAAAAGGGTTAATGATTTAAACTACATATCTTATTATTTTTTAGTTTACCTACTATTATTATTGTTTCTCAGGCTACAATTTTTGTTTTTAGTCAATGATTGGATCCAGGATAAACCTCATTCGTGTTGAATGGGACGGGAAATAAAATCATTTTCATCATGGTAAGCCAAATGTTATGGGAGTAAGAATTAAAAAAAATTCTCATACATTATACCCATTATATGAATCATGATTCACTTACAAATGAACAAAGGTGTAAATAACATTCTATTGAGTCCTTCATGAGGAAGTGTCCACCTTCTATTTGTGGGTCTCCAGATCCAATAGTTTCTGATAAAAGGATTATTACTGCTAAAAAGGTATTTTCGGTTCTCAAATGTTCAGACCATGAGAATGTCATTTTGGTAGTCTATCATATAGAAGGTGGAGAATATCAATTGTGGAATATAAATAAGAATATGGGGAAATATTTTGAAATTTAATCCATAGAAAGAGAATAATTCAATAATGTTAGGTCCACTAGGATAGATACACTAAGTGGGAGGTGGGTAAATCAGGGCATGAAAGATTAAAACAACTGCCCTGTTGATCTTTTTTCACTGTTATGATAGAATTTATTCTCTCTCATTCATGCAGAAAAGTATAAATAAAACTAAATCATGCACGGGACACAATGATTTTTACTTGGTTCACCCTAACTGGGCTACATCCAAGGAGCATACACAAAAAATGTGGCGATGTACCAAATTCACTAAAAGAGAACTACTGTTTACAATGTTCAAAATAGATCACTTATATTCCCACTTTTTCTGCCTTTACAATGTTTAGGGTCAGCTCACTGCTTTCCCAAGGGTCACTCCATGTTTTTCTCTCTTTGTATCACTACCGGTGGAGAGATCACCTTCTTCCTCTTCCTCTTCTCACTACTCTGGAAAGGATCCCCCACAGTTTACCGACCTGTAGGTTTCGTCTTTATCACTAACGAATACATCCTCTATTGTATGTAGATGCTCTGTTGAAATCAAACTTTCACCTGTAGATGAATCTCAATTTGCATCGAAGGTATCAGGCAATCTTACAGCTTTCATGGAGCCTTAAAACGACTGGCATGCTTCAACCATGCATAGAGCGCTTCTCCAAGACAACATGCAAGTTCCAGTGCACAAGTTCAAGCCGGTGCACATGTTCACCTCAACCACTTGCACGACACTCGCTTCTTCAACTCCAAACTAGCGCGACTCACACCCTTTTACGCCCAAACCAATTTTGGCGTGCAACTATCAAATGCCATGCTTCCTCAAAGACTAGCATGCAAGTTTCGCCCAACCACCTATGTGACACCCACTTCTTCAACTCTATACTTGGGAGACTCACACCCATTCTCACACAAACCAATTTGGGCGCACAACTATCAACTGGCGTGCAACTTCTGAATAACTTTATACTTGCGCAACCACACCACCACATGCGCGACCATAAGACCTGTGCGGCAGGAGCTCTGATTTTATCTAACTGTTGAACTATCTACAAATGTGGAGGGTTAGGCCTATATATATAGGAATTTTGGAAACCCTGAGCGACGGCTCATAAGTCTCCACTCGGCGCGCATGTCCAACCACCCCAGTCTCTGTCACACTAGTCACTTGCGCGACCAAACCCAAAACATGGGTGCCCCTTCTTTCATTGCTATTTTTTGATATTCTGATCTTGAAAAACATATGGCATGAATGTTTCCAAGCCTCCAAGACAATGGCACAAAAGTCCCTTTTCCAAAAACACATTTCTCCATTTGTCGATTTTGAGGTCCAAAAATTTGTCAAACACTGGAAAACAGTGCCACCTTGTATCTACTTTTTTTGAACCGCCTCCAGATAAACCATTACATTGTCGATGTTCTTGAATCAATCATGGATCATTAACAACATCCCTTGAACTCGACATGCCACCACAAAATCCCCTTTGTCAACAAGTTTGTACGTCATGGTTTTCATTGTCAACAAATACAACAAGAAGGCCCACTTTCCCCACAAACACAATCACTTTAAAAATTCTTCAATGATACCTTGAGATATTTTTTCCCAACAATGAACATATTTTTCATTATTTAATAAACTTGAATTATTCCAATGAAAATGGGGAAGGTATATCTTTATTTAAAGAAAAATATTGATGAATTTGTTGTAATCGATGAAGTGAATTTGACAAGCCTTGAAAGGTACTCTTCTAGTATTATCATCCAACCTGAGTGTAAAGTTGGTTGATTCTTTGGTGGATTCAATCATATTCTCCAATGGGAATTATCCAAAAGGTACTTTAGTATCCATGAATAGATCATCTGATATGAAATGAAGGGGGAAATGGAGGTTTGAGTTACGTATCAATATCATGGTTTTAGAAATAAAAATAAGATCGAGTATAAAGGAAAATATAAAAACCTTATATAAAAGATTATAATTCTAAAATCATTCTCAATGTGTGGAAATAAGCATGAATTTAATTATCATAAGGGTACTAGTAAATTTTTTACATTCGGGAAATAAGGTTATCAAGCAATTGAATATTTAAGCGATGGGAGAATGTTTTGTAATAATGCAAATAGAGAGAAATTGGAACTAAATCACCCCCCCACACACACACTTCAATTATAAATGTTTAAGTAAAATAGAAATTCATCCAATGAGTTCCCAAATGAAAATTTTAATGATGGAGATCAACATCAACAATTCATTACATTCAATGAAAAAATAAAGTTGCATGTGATTATGATTGGTGATTTAGAGTACAAAAATGAAGTGGTGTAATGATTTTGTGTTTATGTATTGGAATTCAATAATAGTATTGGAGATATAATTTTATGGTATTATGTAATAATGAAACATCTAAAAATCGGACCACTATAGTTTTTAATTAAGGATTTAAAAGCATATGTTGAATTGTACTGGTAAAAAATCAAAGTGATTGAGGTAGTGTTTTTGGAGAAAGCGTGATTAACGGAAGGGTGACACATAATATGTTCATGAGGTTGGGAGATAAAAAGATGTATGATTTTGATAAAATAAATGGGAATGTATTGATGACATGGGAGCTGATGATTAATATAATGACAAGGTGGTTTATAATATATTTCATTCATTTAATTAAATATTTGGATATATGGTATGATGAAAGAGTTATTTTATTAAATTATTCATGTTTTCATTATGGATTTTTGGTAATTTAGGTTTCTACCAATGTTTACGTGAATGCATGAAAATGGTGTTCACATTTTTTTGTTGTTGAAAATGATGAGTTCTTCTGTGTTGATTGGGGGATTAATGAAAAGTTGATTTTGTAAATTTAGTGACCTTGTTTTTAATGTTTTAGATTTTAGACTTTTGGAAGGTACATAAGGGTTACCATTTATGAAATTTTTTAATTTTAATATTGGAAGAGTTATATTATTTTAAATATTTACTTCACCATATGAATATTTATTCATATTGGATAACCTATGCTTACCATTTATCTATAATGATAACTAGAGACAAAATGAATAACTTATCACCAAAGTATGGATCTTTTCATTCACTAGTTTTTTAATCATTACAATTTCAACATCATTTATCAGGGTAAAAGATAACATAGAAATTGATCAAGACAATATAAATGAGTGATATTTTACTTATGAAATTAAATAAAGTATTTATATACGGTCAATGGATTTTAAAATAAAATGTTATCCCATTATGATCATTTTATGATGATATTAATGTCCTTTTTCGGAATTATTTCGTCAATGGTATTGGGGTAATTAACCTTATATTGACCATGTTATCTATCAATATATATTAATTCTTGGGGATTTATTTTCCATTAGAATTACATCGTTTATTTTTTTCATGTGGAAACCTAGTCATATATTACATTAATTAGCCTTTATGTTTCCAACTTTCCCTTTTTGTGGGAAGTTTTATTAATCATTTTTATAATGTTGGATTCTACGAATAATATATAAAATGTTAAAACCATTGATGATCAATAAAAATATAGAGGTTAAAAGTATTTAAGTGGTAAAATGTAACACCCTAATTTTTTTTTGAAATTTATTTTTAAATAATTTTAATTCATTGATAGCTTGTTCTCTTTGCAATAACAAGTTTAAAAAACCATATAATATTATATATTTTTTTAATTTAGTTGTTAAATTGGTGGGAATAAATGTGAATAGAAAAATTATAAAATAAATATAAATGTAAAAATTAATATGAATATATTTTTCTTTTGTTATAATAATGATCACATAATTGTTATTAAGTCACATTAGTCGTTAAAAAATATGTTTTCTTAAAAAATGAATTTTTGTTATTTTTTATAACTAAATATTAATTAATATAAGTTCTAGAAAAAAAAATAAATAGAATAAATTATTTTTTAAATTCATTATTTATAAATTATTTTAAAATTATTTTTTGATAATTTTATGAAATAAGTTTTTTACAAGGAATAGTGAAAATACTAGTTTTTATTGAAAATGAATTTTCTTTTAAAGTAATTACATGGGATAATTATGATTTCAATTATTTTTAAATATTAAATATCTCATTGTTATTTAAATAATCGAATTATTGTTTTTGAAAATGATATTATATATAAATTTCTTATAAAAAAACATATATTTCACAAGAAAATTTTCCTAAAAACCTATTATTTATTTCCTTTTGTCAATTTCATTTTATATTAATTTTTGAAACATCTTTTCATTGAATATTGAAACATGGATTCCATATTCGTATTCATAAGGTCCAAATTTAGTAAATAGTTCCCTTTTATTTTTCTCCAATATGAATATAAACCATGGTAAATTATGCTACCATGGTAAAGGGTAAATTTGATAAATTATCTTAAAAATAAAATTATAATGACGTTAAAATGACCCTAAAACTTTTTACAGTTAAATGGTTGAATTTAATTATACTCTTAACACCTAAGTATCAAAATTGAGTTGTTTAATTGACACTTCACCAAGAAAATGATGTATATGTTATTTAAATGAAATAAAGGCACAAACTTTCACTTTCTTTATCTGAAATATCTCTTCTGTGTCAATATGAGGATAAGGATAGTTTATTAAAAAATATATAATTATCATTTTTACACTTAATACGATTATTTTATAGATTAAAACTTATATATGACATTTTTTCACATGGATGAGACTATGATGTTTATGATATTTTATGTAATGAAGCTTCGTTGATTTGAAATTCATGTTATTTATAACTATATCATTTTAAATATGGTGTTATCCAAAATATATATCTAAAAAAGATATTATATTTAAATATAAATTATTATCAAAATTATGGATGTTTATTTTTTATTCTAAAAGAATAAATATGTATCTAAAATTCTTACACAATGGCGATGTAGTGATTATTCAATTAATAAAACAATAAATTATTTTCTATTGAAATAAATATTATTTAATTTATTAAGGTGATCAATAAATTTTATAGGTGAGTATTGGATTTCAGGGTTTCTTAAATTACTGTTTTCTAATTTATCTTTTTATCATGGTTTACATAAATTAAATTTAATAAATAGTGTCAAAATTAACAATGATGATATCATATGAAAATAATATTTTTTAAATTATATAAAAATATTAAAAAAAAATTTAAAAACAAATTGTTATTATAATATGGTCTAAAATGTCATTAATATTTCATATATAGTCCAATTTATGTAAAATGTGTATAATTTACAATTTTTTAATATTGAACAATTTATTATCAGAGTCAAAACTAAAATTGGTCAACTAAGGGTTAATCAAAGTGATAAGGTATAAAAGAAAAAAAACATGTCAAAAATATATTTTTTTATTATATTAAAACCTTATAATATATTTTCCTCTAATATATGACCATTTTGGCTTTTTATATATAATATATTTATTATAATTTAATGATTTGAAACATTCCAGAAGTTCTCCTTACAACAATTATAAAATGACACCTCCTCCCTCGCTTCATTACATCACATTGAGACTTATATCTGGAAAATACCCTTCCAACTAATTTTATAAACATAAATATAAATATTATATAGGTTATGGTATTCTCAAAAGACCAATCATAAAATATTTTAGAGTGGAACCAAAGAAGATGTTTCGAAAAGAGGGAATCTCTCTAACCGATCACTTTATTTTTCTACTCTTCCTCCCCTTGTATAAATCAATGATATTTATCATTAAAAAATAAGTTAATTATACTCAATATTATGAAATTTTATTATCATTATTTAAATTCCATTATAAATCTTCATTATCATGAAACAATAAGTGAATGAATTGATTGTGCATACGTATAACTTATAGTCTCTACATGGTGATAGAATTCAGTTTTCATTACAATATTATATGGATGAGTATTATGATGGGACTAGTTATTAAATATTATATTTAAAATTTAATTATTCCTCAAGAATGATGATAATTTGTCTAATGTATCATCAAATAATTTTTTGAGAAATAAAAACATCGCTCATGCATATGTATAGTCTACCAACTCTAAGATGTGAAGTGATCCATTTTCACTTGTATTTCATATGGATGGTAGTGTGGATAATTTTAATGAACACATATGATATATATAATAATATTTACAATAGAAATATTTATTATTATTTATCATTATTAAATTAAATAGATGAAGAACTGAAATAGTGTCCATGCATACGTAAGACCAATCATCTACATGAATAGTGTAATTCATTTTTTTATATATAATTTTCATAAATTTTAATAAATATGTATATAATGAATAAATATTATTTTAAATCACGACTATAATTCTATAAATTATGGTACGCTGTTCAAATTATAGTGATTGGGACTACCAAACTGAAACTTTCTTGGAAAACAAAGATCTTATCACCAAGATCTACTATTTTAACAAATAGTTATTAAAAATAGGTGATAATATGATATAAAAAATAATAAATGATATCATAGATATATGATTATTGAATACATGTAAAATAAATTATTTTTTATTATTTTAGAGGATTATACGCGAATTAAAAAATTCAAAACGTGAGTTAAGGGATTTTATTTTTTCATAACTTTTATTTTTGTGGGACAAAAGCATTATACACTACTTGTTTCTTTGTTGTGGTGAATATAATTAACTCCGATGTATATTATGAGTATTATAATGAATATTTTGGTATTTAAATATCAATATAATTTTCATTATTTTATGGGGTATACGATTCAACTGATTATAATGTGGTAAGGGTTAATTTCAAAATCACGGTATTATTCGAGATTTTTTATCTATTGTGGAATACTTCCATTTCATGTACATGATTTATAAAAAATTAAAAAGGTTTTAACTGTTATTATATGAATATTTTATTTTATTTTCACAATTCTTTTAATTTTTACAAAATAGTTTGGAATGACTATTTTTTCATTTTCCAAACCATTTACATCATGAATTTTCTAAAAAAATATGAAAGAAATATTTTTTCAAACATATATGGCATGAATTAATTTTCTTGATTTAATAAAGCCTAAATTATTGAGGCTTCAATTACAATATTACATGGTTATTTTTATAGAAAAATTTTAACTCATTAAATTCATGTATTTAAAGAAACATATTCAAAATGGAAAACGTATCATCCTCAAGAACTATTTCAAGTGATATATCAAAATCATTATCCATATAAGATAAAATTTGTTTATTTTACATATTTTTTACTGGGGTATGTTCCAAGGGTTCCATTCTTATTAATTACCTTAATCGTTTATGTTTATGATAGAATGATGTTTATGAATTCTTTTTTCTTTCCATGAGTTATGTTATGGTGAAATATTTATGAAACCCAATTCTTTTTATGAGTTTTTATATGATTAATGATATATATTCTTATGAAACACATATGTATATTTTTTATACAAATTGTGGGAACTATATACCCCTCCGATTAATTAAGTAATAATTTATATATCATGACATAGAAGGAATTATAATGGTGAGTGAACTCAGTTTAGTAATGTACTTTGTCGACCATGATATTCTTAGGGGTGAACCGTAAGCCCTCTGATGGTTGTGAGTGAACCCATTCCACTACAATGGTCTTCAAAAATGGACATGAATAGTATGAAAATGATTTTATATGGTTATGTGTATACTCCAATTCCATGTCTAATTTCAATTCAATTTTATAATGTATAATGTTCCATTATGATTTCTGTCTAATGAATTACCATGAATTATTCCATAAATAAAGATTATGAAATATTTTATAAAAGGTATTTTTTAAAAAAGAAACATTCATGTTTTTATAACATTATGATCATTTTTTATTTATTCCTTGTTTATAATTAATGATAATTTGAGCTCACCCATTTCTAATGTTTATTTTCCTTGCGATATTAAGAATTGTTTAATTTAATATTCATTGTAAGAGTACTAAGTGGGAATATATCTATTGGATAATTTGATGATATTTCATAAAATAAGATGATTTTATATCTAATGTACAAAGGCACTAAATCATTATAAGTTTACCATGGATTATTATATTATTTATATAAAAATATTTCTTATCTATATGTGAATATCTTAGGATGTTACAGTTTGATCATGGCTAAACGTAATATCCAATAAAATTCCCCACTAAATCCATATATACATCTGAGAACCAAGATCTAGTTACTTAGTGATCACTAAATAATCATGGAGATGTTTTATATTCATTCATAGTTCATCCAAATATTATTATTTTAGATGACTTGTTTGTTGGTGTAAAATCGTTTGGTCATCCAAATAAAATAAGAATACCAGCATGACCCAAACCATTAGTAAAACAAGATCCATCAATTTGAATCAAATATTCATGCCTATATACCTCATGTATTACATCTTCTATGTCACATAATAAGGAGAACTCCCATCATGTAAAGTACCGAACCATGATATAGAAATATAGAATTTTTAAATAGTTAGTCTTTATCCTAAAAAAAAATTAAATTTTATATGATCGCTATATTTCAAAATATGTGAAAGAAGAATTCATCAAGTCCCTTTTAATTTCCAATGATATTTAGATAGATGTTGTAGTAGCCTAGTTTTATGAGGAAAAAACTAGGAATACATAATGTCATTCCACCATCTCATTCATAGATAAAAATAGGAACGAATATATTCAGATACATGATAGACCGCTTAATGTTTTAGAAATGCTCTATAATGTTGAAATATAACGGGATAAAGTTATAAATTGATCTAATATTAATCTCATCCTGATCTATAATCTCTAACATTTGGTATATAGTGAGGACTATTTGTTTCTAAGGATGTTGTCCATTCAAGGGTATAAAAAGGCTGAAAAAATCACCGTAGAAAGGTCAAGATAAAGTTAAAATTCAAGGATTTCATTTATAATGTTTATTTCATGGTTATATATAAATAAAAAACCTAAAATGTTCTAATTTAGAGAGTTTTTCTTCAATTCCACATTGGAGTGGCATTGGAATTCCATTAATTCTTGAAATACCCAACAAAAGTAAAGGTCGATATTCTATTTTGAGATGGTATCCCCTGTAATTATTTTAATTCTTAATACACTAAGGTGAAATTATTTATGATGGAATAAAAAAAAATACTAGGGGAAGCCATATAGGTTTCCACCTCTAATGGGTCTGTAAATTCTCTAAAAAACCATTAAACATTCTCAAAGTGACTATATGATATATTTAAACATGATCGAGGAACTTGATCTAGCCCACATAATCAACTAAAAATCATACACATCACTGGAAAATGACTATTTGATAATGGTTATGCCCACTTCTTTGAGTATTCAAAAAGAAATCTAGACCAATTCTCCATCTTAGTTAGAAAATTTCTTTAAATTATCAAAGAAATTTAATAATTCCCCGATGACATTCAAAAAAAATTGGGATTTACATACATCTCATAGACCTGGTGGTATCAGAAACCAAAAAAAATACAAAACATATTCACATTATTTCCTTGTTTGTTCATATAGTTAATGTTTCTTATAGACGACTATTATCCTTCACCAAGTACAATGATACCCCAATGTTGCATTCAATTCATGAAGATTATTCCACTCACATGGATATGGAAGGAGAAGACGATAACATTAGTTATTCCACTCTTACATTTGAGGAAATAATATCTACCACCATTGACGAGGTCGTGTTGGTAAACCTTTGAATAGAAGAGTTCCTGTGACATATGTTGGTCAGTGTCACAATTCCTCTCAAGGATCAAGAGATATATATTTCCTTATTTTAGAAGATTCAATTGTCATTAACATGGAATTATATATAGATACCCAGAATAGACCTGGATTTATCTACTCATAATATATGATTTTTATATTATAATCATTGTTTCAAGATGGAATCCATCAAAATACATCCCTCTAATTCTACAAGGGTAGAATCCAATGATGAGAAAATGATGAAACTAATTTTTATCTGAGAGGTTTTTTCCCAAAATAGTTTAAAAATAGATTTCAAGTTAAGAAAAATAATGGGAAGATCTAGTTATAAAACAATTTTAGGTATCTAAATCAAAACTAATCAAATGTTGATTTCACAATAATAAGAATGTAACTCAAAATCAACGCCACTTTAGGTTTCTATGAACCTTATTTTATGGCAGGGTATTAGGGGTATAATCCAATCAATATGACCCATGGGGTAAGTGGGTCCATACAGTAATTTCACCTAAATGAATATTATTTTTATAGGATATTCCCTTTATCTTAAATAAATTTAACTCCAATTATCAATATGCAATAGATCATATTTTTAAACCCTCCATAATATGAATTATGAAGTGATACGTTGATGACTTGGTGGTTGAGTCCTACCGGTGATATAACCACATCATAAACCATTAAAAAATATTCAAAAACATTAAACACCGTTATTTTAAAAAGCATCCAATGAATTGTAATTTTCATGTAATGTAAGGGAAATTCATTATTATTTGGAATAGAACCATGCTATAGAGTTTAATCTATAAGATAATGGTTTAATAATATAAATTCCACCTCCTGAAAAATCTTAAAGAGTCGATAGGGCTCTAGGGGAGTGACACTTATATTAGGAATTGGGTATCCAACCTTGATAGTAGATGTATTTACTGCACTATGTTAGTGAGAAATGAATTCACTTACTAGTGGAACAAAGACTCCATGGAATATTTTTAAATATATCATGTTGTATTTATTACACCAAATGGTATTAATTACTATGATATAAGGGAAGAAACTCATTCAATATGTGGCCTCCATGGAGTGATAACTCAATGTCCTCCCAATATAGAAAAATGTTGTAGGTAAAAACAATTCTATAATCTTATCTAACTGATTCTATATACTATGATTTGATATTTTATTTGAGAATAATTTCCACACACTTGTCTTCATGGTGAAAAGTTCATAAAAGTACTCATATAATCATGAATTCGTCTTGGTATATTATAATGACCCACTAAAGTATATTCTTATCCTCCATATGAAAATTTCGAATTTTTCCTGATATAAATATATCTTTCAATATTATATCATTTTATTAGTATTACATAAGGAATTAATGGGTTAGGATTTATCTGAATTCCTTATGGTGAATACTTTACTAAAAATTATTCCAATGAACCTAAAATATTCGAATGAAGATGTTTTTACGCCCATGAAAAATTCTAATTATGGAATTTTATTTTTATGGGGCCTCCCAAATATTATCTACGAATAAAATGGAAAACAAGAATGTTCATTGGGTTGTTATTGTTATTGTAATTGTTTATCTATATATGGAAATGTTTCCTTTCTACGTCTTGTTATCTCATGGAAACAATAATAATGGGGAAGAATGGAAATACATTCATAAAGGTCACATACAGATAATGATGGAACATATCAACATTGAATATTCCATAAAGAATTAATAATTGACCCCTATCATTTGTTATTTTAGTGAAAATATAGAATAATTCAATTATGATCCAGTCCTACATCATGGCCCTCATTAATAAAATACTCAATGCTAACATATTATCCAATGAGGTTTGAATCCAATATAATACTAACCACGATGGGGTATTCATTCATATTACACACCAAAGGGTAGTATCACTAGTCACCAACTATAACATTGAGTAAATTAATCATGTCAATACTATCCTAGGGAACAATGATCCAACATCCATACTTTGATGGATAAACCCATCATAGATTTCCACCATGATGGGACCCTCGCACTAGATCGACCTAAAGTAGAATGTATCTAACATCAGATAGAATACATAATCCTTCATGGGGATCTAAATTATTATAAATAACTCAATGAATAATGTTTTGATGGAGTACTCTTCATATGCATAATAGAATGACATACCCCATCAATCATGTTAGATGTCCCAACAGGTTAGTGTGATGTTTACCACTCTAGATTTAGGCTATTCCACTAAATTTGGAATCATGGTTACTTATGGACTATGGTGATACATGTCATCATGGAAATCAAAATGAAATTAAATACCTATTAGATACACAAAAAATTAATCTTTATTCCCCTAGAGTTTCTTCACATGGATAAATATTCATGTATATTTCTTTATGGACAATATATGTTCTTGGTCCCTATCCCCTAGCTATATCTAAGAAGTTTAAGTACATTAAAACATGTATCAATACCATTCCTAAATGGTATGATGTCGTACCCTACCAGTTTTATGGTAAAAATAGTATCATTAACTTATACAAGTATAACTTCATAACAATATTTAGAGTCCCTCACACAATACAGACCTACAACAACAACAAATTATTTTCTTTTTAGTTGAAAATATATCGTGAGTATACAATAATGGATAAAAATTCTACGCACTATAAAGAGGTGTAAAATGAGAATATATAGTCCTTTAAATTTTTTTTATCAAATATTCTCTAAAAAGTATAGAAAATACATAAAACCGTTGTTAGACAAGCTCATACATGTTTTATGGACCTACCGTACCATCAACACACATTTCCTCACATATGATACCATACTCCTTATTTTATAAAACATGGGTAGTATTACCAAATAAATATTTGTTCCCCTCTCTCTAAACTGTTATTTTTTGACAACTTTCAAAAGATGAACAATAACAGAATGAGCTAGATGAGTAAAATCAACTCATTGAAAAATGGTTGAAAGAATTCACAACCTAAAAGTCCATCAAAATAATATTTTATGGTCCTTATTTAAAAATATCCACCTCTTCTAATTAATATAAATATATTTTTCATTGGATCTCAAAACCCTCATAATTCCAAAGAAGAAACCCTCAAAGCTAGAACCCAAATGGGAAGTTCCGTTCATAATATATAATGATTATATCGGCATAGAAAAATAATTGTATATAATGGATGGGTAATACTTCACACACCCCAATTGTGTAGGGTATCCAAATAAATTAGTTTCATAATTGTCACCATGCATGTAAGTCCTAGAATAATGTCTTTAAACTATATATCATTTAGTTCCTCATCATATAACCTTAAACTGGATAAAAATTACATCCTTGTTGGATGATGTTAAAGTAACCAATTATTTTCTAATCGCATGAAATTAAATTGTAATGAATATGATCTATCATACAATATCATCTACTATTTAGTGTATGCTATCCCATGGGGCCCATGACCCACATGGGAACCAAATCCATGTAATCAAAATTCATACCCTCTCATATGATCTAGATCGGTACATGGAACTTAATTTCATTGAACTTAATGTTTCAGGATTCTCATTCCATTGAGACACATAGTGATTTCTATATATTTTACCATCGGCCCAGTCACATATTTGAAAAATAATACATATGGAGTAGATATATTTTCACACCAAAGTTCATAATTCATGAAAAAATCATTGTTATATGACTCTTCTCTCATTGGATACAAGGCCTTCAAAATTCACATGTGGATCAGACATACACAGAACAAAACATCCTTACACCAAAAAGATAAACTATATATACATCATCTTTTACCTATTATATAATCTATGAGGTAAATTTACATCCGACATGATTCCAAATTTATCAATGTAGACCATTCATTATGGTTCCTTTCTCCTCTATATGCGAGGATAATCCATGTAGAAATAATTGACATGATAATGAGTTTCCCCTAGTAGAATTAATATCCCATATTCCTTAAATATAAACAAGGATTTTGAAGATAATTTTCTTCAATGAATACATGTGGATTTATTCTTATCCATACTAGATATATTAAATTTCCCAGACCTTATGTCATGTGTTCATAGACATTTTTTTCAAAATTACCACTCCCTTTGTATGGGTTGGAGATGTGTAAGAATTTTTCACTATAATTACTATGAATGGATCTATTCCTATATAATAGGATACATAGTGATTCTTGGAAACTCTAATACTTGACCTAATGATAATATTTAAAATAAAAATTCATCATCCCTTGAGCATCCACGTAATTTTCATAGGGAACCTTTTATTATAAGAACTACTTGTGGTCGGATTCCCGGCCACATATAATTTGTGGTGATGCTTCGGTATATTATCCTAGGCTCAACCCCAGTTTTTACCATATCATAACCTAATATAGTTCTTGTTCAATACCGAAACATATTAATCTAGTTTTTTTAAACTATAAATATGCCCCCCAGTGAAACCCTCTCCTTGTGTGATACCTCTTCACCTAAACGACATTTTCAATAGTCGAGGATCATATACATGAATGATAGTGGGTGACTTTTCTTTCAATGATTAACATATTCATCTCTCGTTCATATAATCAATATTCATGTAGGGAACCTAAACTTTTATAGAACTACATATAGCTTGATTTAAATCTATATAGGATGTGTACCGATGTTTTGAAAACTCATCCTCATACCTAGAAAAAAATATCCAAATAATTACCCCTCCTACGATAGTGTTTGTTCCTTAGTGGTGATGATCAACTGCACAAATGGTTCTACACTTATGAAAGAATTAATTCTAATTTACTAAATGTGATCTAGCCTATATAGTGGAGAACCCATGAATATTTTCCATAACTTGATTAAAATGATATTGTCATTATATATATGTTCGATCTATTTAAGGACCCTTACAAAATTATGTATGTCTTGATTCATATTCTTTTAAAAAAATTATCGATGAAATCATTCTCATCCTTAGGAATAAATATAATTACAAAAAATAAAATATGTCATCTGCCATTATACATATGAGAAAAATTTACATATAGGGATATCTTTAAAAAGATATATGTAGCCTAGTTCCTTCCCTTACTAGATACATAGGGTATCTTAGTGGTATACCATTAATATAAATTAAATATTTCCCTAGCTCACTTAGTGTCTAACTGAGTCACTCATATTTTATAATAGATCTAATCTGTTCTCATAACCAATCCTAGCTTTGTCTTAGTCATCCACACCTAGACAACATTGTATGGGTTATTCTATATTCACTAATTGTTTCTTACAACGAGCAAGAATCATGTGATCTTAGAGGATTGGACTGACCTGGTTGATATAACGATGAGTATCATGGCCAATGTTTTGTGGCATATCTAATGCCCTAACCTGAAAGCCTAGATTCAGTGCATTATTTATTAATTGGAATTTTTTCAAGGAAAGAAATTTGGATGTATGATCAGATTAGCTATTTTTGAAAACTAGATTACATATATGAACCTTACATTGAAATTTTAAGGAAAAAATAAAATATAGGATATATATTTAGAACACCATTATTCTCCAAGATTAACCCTCCATATCACTCATAATACATATCTTGGAAAACATAGAGAAATAAAACATAAGAAAGGGTTGAGCTCTGATACTCAGTATAGGTAAGTGTGCAGCTAATGCTATCACAAATAAGCATAAATATTATAGACAAGTGAATAATAGAAACAAATTCCGGTCGAACATAGTATTGATCATAATATGATGGTAATAAATAATTCCATACAAAAATATCACATGAACATGAAAAAATAACCCTGGATATTCTAAAAATTGAATAATCACCTGGAATATCAATAACTAATATCATAATTATGGAATTCATAATATACGAAATATAAAACATATTTTCAAGTACTCAGCAAAGAAACCATATAATAATGATTAAAAACCAGGTCTAGTTTGTTTCATGAGACTTACTGATGCATCAAGGTGCTATAGTAGGCCATGCCTGATAGTTACTCAGCCAAATGCATTACTAGTAATAAAAGGGTGAAACAAAAGAAACACAAACATTCATATTAAAAATAGCATACGAAATGTTAATACATTATTCATAAGACAAAAATGGTATCCAAATATCATATTCATAATCAAACATATAATAAACCCTTCCAATAAATATGGTAAATAGTATTATAAGAGACAAACCACAAGCAAACATAAGATCCAACAGAGGATGTTGACATAAAAAAATACTCTAATAAAATCTTGAAAAATTTATTGAGAAAAATAAAATTTTTTATCTTGAAATTATTTATTCAGTGCTGCTCATTTATTAAAGATGAAATTAAAAACTATAATTTTTCAATAAAATTTCCCATACAACTTTTAATCATTTTAAATAAATTCTAAAGTGAGAATTTTAAAAAATTCATGTATTTATAACTAAATCAATAAAACCCCTTCGGAAAAAACATGGACATAAATGAGAAATGTTTAGGGGAATAAGTCTAAGAAAAATTTATAATGATGTTTTAGTTAAATATTCTCTTTCATAAAGCCTTAAAAATATTCCGATTTAAAAAAAATTAGGAAACATGTACATAGATGATATATATTTATTTATAAATAAATACACATAAACAATCCTAGATAAAAATGGGATTTCAAAATAAAAAATTTCTTTAGGTATGATTCCCTCTGTATGTGTACGAAAATCCTATATAGTGGTTTCGAACATATAATTATCTTTTTTCCAGAATAAATTTTTTTATATAATATATGATTTATTTATGAATTTATATAACCCGTTTATTAGCAATTCAATGTTAAATCAGGGTTTTGGGTAATAACTGCTTTTTTATCATACATGTTTTGACTTGTTACTCTTCATCCTATTACATAAATCATGATTTACTTCCAGGATGTAAAATATGATTTATATTTCATATATATTCAGTATAAAATTTATATATATATATATATATACGAAATTGAATACATCAATCATGGGGATGGTTGGACATACGTATGCATGAATGATGTTTCCATTTTCTTATCATATTGAAAGGATAAAATAAAATGAAATATATATATGTATATGTATATATATATTATTCCAGTAGCATATATTTAATGTTTTTAATTATATACATTTTTATAATCATTTTTGAACTGTAAACATGGAAGATGAATCTCATTATGTCGTGGAGACGGTAGGTCGTCCGTACACATGAGAAATGATAACATTTCATTGTTGGTAAAAGTGTTGGGAATTGGTCAGTATGATAATTATAAATAATCAATATCATTTAATATTCGTTATTTATATCCATTATATATATAATTATACCCATCCAACTAATGTGGAGATGAAAAATAGATTACACCATACTATTGATACTTTAAGTCGTATATAGACGCACATAATGATATTATTTTTCATAGGATGGGTTAAATGAGGAATATTCTTATACCATAGTCAGAATAACATATCAGAATAATGATGATCTTAGATTTATTAAATTATTATATAAACAACATAGGAAAAGAAAGTAGAAGAATAAATAATTTTTAGGGAGTCAGTAATGTTAATTATTTCTTCTTTGTAAAACCTCTATTAGATTTCCTCTTAGGGACACTGGGGTTGGAATTTTGAGAAGAAAAGCACATATATAATGTGTCTTGGGAAGTTTATAAGGGAAATGGTCCGGGTTTTGTTTATAAATAAGGCTCAAAGTGGTATGAAGTAGGGGGTAGGAGGTTTACTTTTATAATTGAGGTGAGTGGAACATTTAGAAACCTACAAAATACTAAAATATAATAAAACTATTATTGATATAAATACTTAAAAATGGACCATCAATGAATCTTAAAAAGAATTTTCAACAATATTTTATTCCATTGTGGTCATTTAACATTAGTTTATTTTTGAATTATTTAATAATAAATTAATTACATAAGATATTATTATTGTCAAATTTAATAATATTATTTTAATTTTACATTAAATACCTCAACAAAAAGTATGAAATAAACTCTAATTTTTCAAATCATATATATTATTCCTTATAGATCTTGGAAATTCGTTACATACCTTAACTCATCAAAATATTTCAAAATTAGTATTTTTATTATAATTATTTTCTTTTACTGTTTATTAAATAAATATTATTTTAGAAATGGAGAATCTATTAATAAAAGTTTATAATTTCTAAAAACATAAAATAAAATTAAATAATGAAATTAATATTATTATGAAAAAAATATATATTTAGAATCGTTCATGGATTTATTGTGTCCCTATATGGACACAAAAAAATTATTAAAAGCAAAGATAACGATATTTTGTGACTCTATTTGTTTAAATTATATGTAATTTATTATCAGGGAAAGGATTCCATTAAACTACTATAAATATATCATATTTTTATATGTGTCGACTCTTCTTCTTCTAATAATTTTTAACTTGTTTTTGTAATCCCTATCTTTTTGTTTAAATCCTTATTTAAACCCATTAACTATTACTGTGATATCATATAATTTATAAATTATGGGTTAATATAATTACTATAAAATGCCAAACGACCAATAACTGAGTCATTGATGACATTTAAACACATAATCCAATTTTTTTGCAGAATATTAGATTTTTGATGTTTTATATCATTTAATAGAATATTATTTATTTTAAAATATCTAAAATTAAAATTTTGATGTAATTCATTATTTTTTATTATAAAAAAATATAACCAACAAGATAAATTTGATCAAGGACATCGAGAAAATTTATTATAGGTTGAAATAATCAAAAAACATCATTTATGATATTAACACACTCAAATTATATTAATATTAATATTTTTAATGTCATTTATTTGAATCATTTATTATTTAAACAATTGTTCCATTATCATTGTGCCACTGTTTATGTTACTTATTCTTTCATTAAAATTTATAAATAAATTATAATGATATAGATAAATATTTTATCTTTAAAATTTCTATTTACAGACAAATTTATTTTTTATAAACATATAATAAACATAGTATAATTATTAAAAATGTGAGGATGATATTTTTAAATTATCTTCAAATAAAATATTATAAATATCATATTCTTAAACAAGTAACTGAAAAAGGTTATAATTTTTCCTAAGGTTGATTTTATTCTAAACTCACACATCAAATTAAATTAGAACAAGTTTTAGGGTAACTTTATTATTCTTATAACACTATTTTTACCCTTAATTACAAGATTTACCTTTAACTTTTGTAAAAAATAATAATTCATTATTTTAAAATAAATTAATTTGAACCTATTAGACCAATGATTTCATATGTATTACAACCATTTTTATCCATTTTTATAAATTCAGTTCATATAAGTGGATAAATTAATATTAACACTAATCCCACAAATGTGGCGGGATGGTGGGTAAAATAGATGTTCAAAAGTTTATTAATTTTTATATCTAATTTCAAAATAGAAATGATTCCATTGAAAAAATATATATTAAAATATGTATTATTTATTTATTGTGACATTAAAAATGAATTTAATGTATAACATTTATTTAAAAGAATTGTGTATTTTTTATCTGTAATGGAGTATTTTTAACTATTCATCAAAAATATAATCTTCTTAGAAAAATTCCAAAAGTTAACCCTAAGATAAATTTGATATTAAAAATTTGATGAATAATATTATTCCTTCCAACACCACATATAAAACGGTAGAAATTGTAATTATAATAGGTTTACCATTAATATGTTGTAAAACATGAAATAAATGTAACACAGGTTATCTCAGTGTGGTGAGTTGGTTAAGATTAACACTGTGTATAAATAATGAGAAAAAAACAATAAATTTATTTTGAAGAGAAAAAAATTTAGTCTTTTGGGGTGTTATATTTTATCAGCCATCGAAAAATTATTTCCTCTTGATTTTTGATTTACGGTTTGGTAACTGAGGTTTGACAATTCAAAATTCCTTTATTTAAATCCCATATCAAAATAGGGGTCTGTAAGAGTTCCACATTAAAATGAATAAAATGAATTTCCCATGTCACCATATATAGCACATACTACGGTTTCATATATTAAAACATGGACATCAAAGAGAAATATAACCATCACGTTCTGATGGAGATTGATAGAAAACATATTGCAAATAATGTTAACAATCACAATGCTAAATATATGCGATGATTAAAGGGAATATTTGATTCATCAAAAAATGAGAATCAAAAAAATATTTGTGTTCTAAAATACGTTTCCTAAAGTTGATAGAATGTTTTACTATTCTAATATCCACTTTAGAAAATAGACTTACTTGACTTATTTCTTGGTTGTAATCATCATCTTATCCTTCAGTTGTTCTTCAATCTATTTTTACTTCATTTCGTACACCTGGATATGTATGTTAAAGATAAATTAGTATTTTTAAGGAACTTCTAACAAATCATAAATCACACATTTAATTACTTCATACTTTTACTAATTCAAATAAGATAACATAATGTATTCAATAAAACATACATTAATGTTAGTCAATAATATCCAATGTTCAACTTAATCTATTCCAACAGTAAGACTCATCCAAAATAAATATGTCTAAATTTTCAGTACAAAAATGCCTCTATATTTCCAAACAATATTAGATTCTCACAACAACGTATTGTAGATATTATTATCACATACTATTACCACCGTAAAAACCTTCAGGAAATAATTCATGCTTACAAATCTTTAATAGAGATGTACTGCAGTACACTCCTTATATATCTCATGATTCTTATAACTAGAGAACCATTGATGTAATAATTCTTAAATCAAAATACACATAAACATTAATCATTCTACTAAATTCATAAACCATTAAATACTCTTCATCAACTTATTCCTTGATACCTATTTCATTTAATTTTTCTTTTTAGTATCTTCATCAATAATAGTATCACCATTCCTTGGACAACCATGTTGATTATAACCATTGACCAAAACTCAATGAATAATTTGAGAAACACTAATAATAGTGATATATTAATGAAGAATCAATTATAGGATATCTAAATGATGGAATATTCTTCTCAATCGATATTTCCATAAGATTATTCTAGGTTATCCAATACCAAATATAAATGATGATATCCTATACATAGAATTATCCTGAATTCCATTGATAGGGTTATGTATTCTAATCATTGATTTCTAAATCTAGTTTCCAAGGTCGGTTCTAAACTTCCTTTCATACCAACTGTAACACCATGAACCCAAAATTTTGAAGCCAGTGAATTATTTATTGAATTTACAAGTTTATTAGGAAACAAATCCTAATGGATCGATCAGTTAAGTACATTTAGAAAAATATCTTACAAATATAAATCTTTTCTTACAATTTAAAACATCAAATAAAATATAGGACATATATTGTAAATTCCATTATTCTCCTAGATTAAACCAACATATTAGTCAGAATAAACATCTTTACATTCTAGGAAATGTAAAACATATGAAAGGGGTGATCTCAGATACTCAGTTAATCATATAACATAAGATATCATTAATAAGAATAATCATTATAGAAACGTGAATAACTTAAATAAAATCCATTCAAAAATAGTCAAGATAATGATATGGAAAGAATAAATAATACAATAAAAATAATAAAATGAGATATAAAACATTACCATGGATATTCTACTAGTCAAATAATAACATGGAAAATCAATATCAAGTCTAACAATGATGGAATGCATAATGCAGGACATCTAAAACATATAGTTACGGATTCAGCTAAGACAACATATAATAATGGGAAAAACATAGTCTACATCGTCTCATGAGACCTACTGATGCATTGAGGGGGTATAATGGGACTCTCACGACACATACTAAGTCCAATTCATTCCTTATAAGAAAAGGGTTAACCATAATGAACCTAAAAATTCATATTAAAACTAGCATATGAAATGTTAATACATTAACCAGAAACCATGAATGGTATCAAAATAGTATATCAACAATCAATCATATCATAAACACTTCAAAAAAATATTTTTAATGGTATCAGAAGACATAAACCACAATAAAACATAAAATCTGATTGAAGATGTTGACATAGATGGAAATACTCTAATAAAATAATTAAAAAATTATTGAGAAAAATACATTATTTAACTTTAAAAAGATTTTTCAATATCCAATAATATATAAAGGAATACATTTGAAAAAAAAATTTTGAAAAAAATTGTACCATAACACTTTTAAAAATTTGACAGAAATTATAATATTTTCAATTAAAAATATTAATATCATTATAAATAAATCCCTAAAACCAATTTTGAAAACATTGTCATGAATGAGATTTAGAAGAATAAATCTTATAAAAATTTAAAACTGTATTTTAGTTAAAGAGTCACTTACATGAAACCATAAAAGACTGATTTTAATGTTTTTTAAGAAACACGGACATCAATGATAAATATTTCCCAGTAAATACTTACGTATAAACAATCTCAGATAATAATGGGATTACAAAATTAACTATAACCTTAGTTCTAATTCCCACTGTATATGTACGAAAATATTGTATAGTGGTTTTTAAAAATTTATTACCTTGTTTGAGATTAATAATAATATTTATTATATAATATATGTCTCAATTATAACTTTATATTACTTGTTCATTAATAATTCTACTTTGATGTAATGTTTCATGTAATAACTACATTGTTTATCATACATGTTTTTATTCAATATTCTTGATTTTAATACTTATATAATGATTTAATTAATTATTTAATGTTAGAAATTATTTATACATCATATATATTCTCTATATATATAGAAGATATATATATGAAAAGGAAGACATTGTTCTTGGAGATGGTATGTCATACGTATGCATTAATGTTGTTTATGTTTTCTTATCGTATTGAATGGAAGATTTTAATATATATATATATATATATTCTTAAATTAGAATATTTTTCATATATATTCATTATATAATTTTTTATAATAATTCTTGAACGGTTAATGTGGAAGATGAATCTCATCGCAACATAGAGATGGTAGGTCGTACATACACAGGACTGATGATATAATTTCATTATTGATAAAAGGGTATAGAATTGGATGGTATGTTAATAACACATAATAAATATCATTTAATATTGATTATTTATATCTATTACATCCATCATTATACCCATCCAACTATTGTAGTCATGATGAACATGTTACACAATAGTGTGGAGACTGTAAGTCATATATAAACACGCCTGTTGATATTATATTTCATAAGATGGGTAAAAGGGGGAATATGGTTTTCCCATCATCATAAAATAATATCACAATACATATTATGTTGGATTTATTAATTTTCTTTTGAAAAATTACTATAAGCTTATGTATAAGAATAAATAATTATGAAGGATTCGGTAAAGACGATTGCCTCATCTTTAGCGAACCTCCTTTGGATATCCTCTGAATGAGACTAGGTTTGGTATTTTAAGAAGTCCATATCCTCAAAGATTCATATAAGGATGTTTCTAATGGATTTTTTTATGTTTTTGTCAAGAAATATCGTACAGAGTTGTGTGACTAAGTGGGGGAGGAGGTTTCCTTCTATAATTGAGGGGATGGGCACTTTTGGAAATCCTGAAAATATTCAAATATAATAAGACTATTATGGATTCAAACAATAATAATTATACCTTAAATTAAAAATAGAAGAAAATTTAGACCATATATTATTCCCCTATGATTTCGTTAATTTTTCTAATTTATAAATTATTTAATTATAAATTAATTCAATAAGATTTCATTATTTTCAAATTTGACATTATTCTTTTAACTTTACTTTAAATAACTCATGAGAAAGTGGGAGATCTAATATAATGATTAAAAACATAAAATATATATCTTATAAATCTATTAAATTCTATATAAACATTAAATCCTAAAAATATATCAATATTAATTTTTTTAATATCAATTATTCTGATTTTATGTTCATTAAATAAATATTTTATTAGCATTGAAGAAGTATTTAAGGTATGTATATAATTTATAAAAATTTAAAATAAAATTAAATAATTAAAGTATTATCATTATGAAAAAATAGACCTTAATATTCATTCATATCTTGATTTTGTTCTCATATAGAAACATAGACGTCATTAAAAACATGCACAATCCTATTTTGTAACTATATTTGATTTAGATAATATATAATTTATTTTAATGGAAAAGTTTCCATCAAAAAACTAAAAATAGATCATAATGTGATAATGGTAAAACATTATTCATCCAAAAAATTTATCAAATTTTTCTTATTTCTTTAATCCTTACATTTTTGTTTTATCATTTATTTAACTACTTCAACTATAACTAACATATAAAATAATTTATAAATTATTTCTAGAAATAAATACTATAAAATGAAAAACAACCGCTAAATTAGTCATTGATGAAATTTTAAGACCTATTGAAATTATTTGGCTGAATTTTATATTTTCTTATATTTTATATCATTTGATAAAATATTATTCCACTGAAAATATCTTAAATGGCAATTGTGTCCCTCTTCATTATTTTTTCTTATAAAAAAAATTCAAAAATCTAAATTCAATCAGGGAAATCTAAAACATTACAGATATTTCCAGACCATCAATTAAATTTTTTCATGACATTAAATAACTCCAATTATATTAAAATATTATTTTTAATGTCATTTATTGGATTTGGTAATTATTTAAGAAATTATTGCATCATCATTGTGTCGCCATTTAATTTACTTATTTTTTTCATTAAAAATCATAAATAAATTATCATGATTTAAATAAATATTTTATATTTCAAATTACTATTTATAGTTTAATTTATGTTTTTAATACCCTCTAATAAAAATCTTATAATTATTAAAAATGTGAGTATGACATTTTTAACACAAATTTATATAAAATATTATAAATGCCATATTTTTACCCAAGTGGCATAAAAACGTTATAATTTTGACATATGGTTGATTTTGGATGATGATCACTCATCTAATTAAATTATTACAGATTTTATGATATCATTATAGTTTTTATTATATTATTTATACCCATAATATCCTAATTTAACTTTTAATCGTGGCAAAATATTAAATAATCTATTCACAACATCTTACGTTGAACCTATTAGACCACAAATTTCATACTTTTTTCAAATGTGTATGTATTTTTTGAAAATTAAATTCACAGAAGTGGACAAATTCTATTTAACATAAATTCCACAGATGTGGTGAGAAGGAGGGTAAAAGAGATGGTCAAAAGTTCAATATGTTTTTATATCTAATTTCAATATTAAAATGATACCAATGAACTAAATTAGATTAATATATTAATAATTGATTTATTTTGGCTTTAAAAATCAATTTAAATTATAATAATTATTTAAATGAAAATTGAAATTTCTTCCTACAATGTAGTATTTTTCACTATTCATAAAAAAACAAAACATCTCAAAAAACACCAAAAATTAACCCTAATCTAATTCTGATATTCTAAATGCAATGAAGAAGTTTATTTTTTTCAAATAAAATATATAAATACATCAAAAATTATTTTATTAATATGGTCACCCTTAAAAGGTGGTAAAACATGATCTTGTATGTAACAAAATCTATATTAGTGTTTTGTGTAGTGTATGATTATCTTTTTATGTAAAGAATGATAACTAAAAAATTAAATTTCTTCTGAAATAAAAATGTTATGAATTATTTGGAAGTTATAACAATATTTTTCCATTGTGTAAGACCATAAACTTATTAATAATGGTAATGTGTTAAAACTTGCCTTTCGTATGTATTAGTTAGATGTACATTGGATTTCTTGTGACTATTATAGATCGATTCCAAAGTGGTCCCCAACATTGGGTTATATACCTCTTATCATATTCATGGATTAAAATACCTCCCATGATTTAATATCCATGACCAATGTTGGGTGTATCATATGATTTAGTGTATAATTTCTTGTCATTTCACAATTTTTGTGGTCATATGATGTTGAACTCCATGAAAATTATTTCCTAGTAACTAGTTTTTAAACTGTATGGCAGTTAAATCCCAACTACATGTTGTTAAACTGCATATACAATCATCCAACATAAATCCTTATCAAATGACCTATAGAGCATGACCATATAAAACCAAAATATTTGGTTCTTTTACAAACATTCAAAAAATAGAACCTATAAATCACACCTAATGTCATGAGTGTATTTAATTACTAAAAATAATTCATGTCCTTTGGAATAGAACACATTTATACAAAGGATCTAATGTTTTCCTATTCATGTGTTCCCTTGGATCTTATATATGAGCCTCTTTTATATCAACTAGATGATTATTTTCTTTGGAAAAAAATCATCTGATCAATGTGATACCTGACAAAATTGTATTGGATATTGCCCCCCTAGTGTGATTCTCAATCATCCCCAGCATTTAATATGGAATCCCGCCTTTTGGTTACATAACTTTTCATTACATTTTACAAATAGATGATCTTTAAATATAGTGTCTTGTAAAAAAGGTACATGATAAAGGAAAAATATAAAAATCATTTAGTCATCTTGAAAACTTTAATGAAATGTTCGTCATATGTAAAATTACGAAACCTCATAATATTGGGATATACATCAAATTAAAATACTTATAATATTTCCCATTAATGGAAAATATGGAAAACATTTTACATGTGGACATGAGAGAATAAAATAAGAACATGAATAAAAATCATAAAGGCTTGAGAAAATAAATATAATGATAATAATAACGTGAATAATATCATGAAAATGTGGATACAATATTTAATTTAGAAATTCATAATCATATCACCATTTTCCATCTCCAAGGTTCCATTTAAATTACAAAGGTTATTCACCAAGATATCATAAAACATGTCATCCCTAGAGATTAATTTCATTACCCAAGGAAAGGGAATGAGGGTTTTATAGATGATAATTTTACATAAAATATATAATTTTTGTGCATTGATGAATACCCTTAAAATGAAGAATGTTTTTGTATTCATTATAATAAAATAAGATAATTTATTGATAAAAGGGGAGGGATTTTGAGAAAAAACATTTGCAGCATAACAGCTATAGAACATGGTTGTAGAAAAAATTTAAAATGGAGGGGAAATGCGTAACTCATTAATAAAAGGCTAATTATATAGTATAGTTACAAAATAAAATAAAAATAATAACACAGTATAGAAACATTAAAGACATACCACATAGAAGAGAATTTGAATGAAAAAAGAGAAGTTGGGAATTCCTTTACCTTGAAGAGTAACTTCTAATAATATAGGATCTGAACCTTGATGGAATGAGGACACTTTTGGAGGATTCCATTAGGGGTATAAATATTAGACTATTGAGGGTAATAAATTTTAAATGAAATAAAATGAAGTAATAGTATGGTTTTTATATTAAGAGGGGGGTGGTTATTAATTTTTAAAGACACCTCATTAATGATATTTGCAAAAACCATGGGCTCACCCATGGTTTTTGCCCTTGGTTTTAGCCATGTGGGACTCCTCATATAATATTACATTTAAAATGAGTCGACTTATATTTAAAATTTCACAATACATCATTATGATGTCATAAAACATATCGACAACTCAAAAACTGTATTATTACTTTTTAAAAAAAACCAAAAAATTTATAAAAATATCATAATTTCAAACTAACCTAATATCATAGTTATGAATTGTAAAATTAACTCCATTTTATGAAAATAAATTTTTAAATATGAGAAAATTAATTTCTATGTAAAATCACTATTTAAACGAAAAAATACTAATACATAACTAATAATTTCTAAAACAATTATGTCATTATTCCATTTTATAACATTAAAATTAATGATTACTAAATTATATTTATAGTTACCTAAGTGATGTTACTATTCCATTGGTCATATTACTATTCATAAGAGTAATATTGTTATTCATAATTTACTATTCACCATAAATAATGTTGATCTTATCAGACTCTAAATTTCATACTGAGACTAACCATATATGTCCGTTTTGTGAAAATAATTTAACAGTTATAATTTTTCAAAGTATAAAAAAATATTTTAAAAAACTCATTTTTTAACATTCTTCAATAATATGAAACTTCATAGATAAAACTAAAAATTCATCCTATACTTATTTCGATATTTGAAATTCAAAAATGAGGTTATTTTACCATAATAAGAAATAATATTTTTATTAATCTAAAAATATTACATAAATAAAACAAGGCATCATTACATATCCCCTTATTACACCAGCACATGAACTATGAGTACGATGTTCAATAGTTATTGAATCTTGGGGCGATTCGGACAACATTATGTGAGTGGTGATTTCTGTCAATGTAGGTGATTATGTTCAACCATAACATGTTAAATCTCATCATGGGAATGGTCCATAAAAAACCTACTGATGCTACCTCCTTCCCAATCTCTTACAGATGGGCTTTGTATGGCTTGATTCTACTAGATGTGGCCATCGACTCTTCTTTCTGCATTAATTATCCATTATTATTTCTATTTTAAACAATAATTATAATGTAAAAAATTACTATTCGTTCCAACATTCATATTATCCGATGGTCATATAGCGGTCGAAACCAAATGGTAACATTGTATTTATAAATATATATTTTTTTGTTTTTATTACATAGTAAGAAAAAAAATTTAGAAATAAAATAACATTCAATTATTTATGTCATTATATTTCCCCCCCTTGAGAAATTTTGAACATAAAATTTCAACTCATATCCTCAGAAGAGAAAATGTGTAGGTAATTCTATCTCATTGAATCCTCTGGTTCACACAAGGATTACTTATATTTGTGGTCCTCTATAACACATTAACTATGCGATTACAATTATTGCGTAGCACCTCCTCTCTACGATCCAAGATCTCCAATTACAGCTCCTTATAAGAGAGGTCATGTTCTGGTGGTACCACCTCTGTATTAAGTACATTTTAAGGGTCAGGTATGTACATCCTCAAGATGGATACATAGAATAAATCTTAAACATGTTCTAAATTTAGAGGAATTGCAAGCTAATATGCAACTTCTCTTATGTGATCAAGGATTTTATAGGGTTAATGTACCTACGGATGAGCTTTACTTCCTTAGCACACCTCATGAATCTCTTTCAAGGTGAAATTTGAAGAAAGTTATTGTCACCAAAATAAAACACCAAGTCCCTTCCATGGTTGTCGGTATAGCTCTTTTGGTGACTCTGAGCAGCCTTAACATGTTGCTAGATGGAAAGAACCTTTTCAGTCATCTATTGCACAATATTAGGCCTAAAAAGATTTCTATCTCCAAAATCATCACAACAAGTAGTAGTTATACATCGCTTCCCATGTAAAGATTCATATTTTTCCATTTTATCGCTCGAGTGGAAACTATTATTCTACGATAACTCAACTAATGGGATATATTGATCCCATCCACCTTTAAATTCTATTGAGCATGTTCTTAGCATGTCTCCATGTGTTTTAATACTCCTTTCATATTTGAAATCTATTTGGGGGTGATAGGCCATATTGAAATTCAATTCAGTACATAGAGCATGTTGAAGACTTCTCCATAATTTTGATATTAACCTTAGATCACGATCAGATATTATATAATGTGGACCTCCATCCAGCCTTACCATTTCATTCTAGTTAATTAGAAGATAAATATTCCTGAATAGAGATAAAATGGGAATTCATGGTGAGATGGTCCACCATAACCTATATTTCATTGTTTCCATTGGAATTTCATGGGAGACCAGTGAAAACGTCAATAGTGATATTATCCCACTTCCCTGTTGGTATGGGTAGTGGTTGTAATACCCTTTTTGGAAGTTGTGACTCTCCATTGAATTTTTGGTGTACCAGCCACCTTGTAGAGTAGTCAACAATCTCCCTTTTCATACTAACCCACAAATAATAGACCTAAAGGTACCTATTCATTTAAATACTTATAGAATGTATAGAGAAAGTAAATATACGAGCCTCATACATCAGCTCGTTCTTTATTTAAAGATTAGATAGAACATATAGTCTTGTATGAATTTTCTGTACACATACTAGATCAATATTGAACTCAAGAAACTTCCCATCCTTCACAACGTGGAAATTATTTTTTAAGAGAGGATCTAATTTTTGAGCGTTCTTATCTTCCCTAGTAATGACAGTTGAGAAATCATTTGGGACATGGTTGATGATTTCCATTCCCATACAATTCCCATGAATATTTTCACTAGGTCATTGATCAAGGGATCTCCTTGGATCCTCATCATGGAAAGAACAATATTATTTTCAGACATAATGCATTAACAACTTTTTTAATATTTCAGAATGATAATGAATTGAAACATAATAGTCTTTATAAAATTCCAAACATCTTTTATGTATCATGTTCAATTCCTTTTGTGTGAAAATATACATCGAACATTTATGGTATGTGAATATATTACACTTATCCCCATATATATATTTCGTACATATCTTTAGAGAAAAAAACAACTGCAGCTAGCTCCAGATCATGTGTGGGATAGTTCTTCTCATTTTTATTCAACTATCGAGATACATAAGCAATCACCTAATCATTTTTCAAAAAGGAACACCCAATCCCTTTCAAAGATGCATCACTAAATATTACTAATCATTCTCCACATGAGGGAACAATTAACATGGGTGCACTAACCAATCTCTTATTATGCTCTTGAAAACATTCCTCACAATCCATTTTCCAGATGAACTTAAACTCTTTTTGAGCAAACTTGTTTAGTGGATTAGAAATTAGTGAAAAAAATTTCACATACCTCAAATAATATCCTTATAATCTAAGGAAACTACGAGTCTCAGTTATTGTAGTAGGCTAAGGCCACTCCTCTACAACCGTTGTCTTTATAAGGACAATTTTGATTCCATCATTAGTTTAAATGTTCCCCAAGAAATAAACTCTTTGTAACCAAAACTCAAACTTTATGAAATTTCAAAAAATCTTCTCCTTCTGTATAGATTAAAAAATAACGCTTAGATAATGCTCATACTCCTCAGGACATTTAGAATATATCAAAATATAATCAATAAAAACTACCACAAAATTATCATGGTAGTCCTTAATTACTCTATTCATAAAATCCATAAATATAAGATCTGCATTAGTTAGTCCAAAGGGAATACAAACTAACTCATATTTCCAATAAATTGACCAAAATGTAGTTTTTGGAATATCTTTTTTCTTCACCCACATTTGATGATAACCTTATCAAAGATCAACCATAGAGAATAATTACAACCCATAAATTTGGTCAAATAATTCATCAATTATTGGAATAGGGTATTTTTTCTTCACTATAATCACATTCAGTTCTCTATAATCAATTCATAACCACATTGATACATCCTTCTTTTTCAAAATGAGAATAGGTTCTCCCCAAGGAGACACACTCTGTCGGATTAACCCCTTATGAAAAAGATCGTCGAGTTTCTTCTTTAAATCCTTCAGCTCTACATTTTACTTCATATACGGGGTATTTGACATCAGATGAGATAAAGGTATGAGTTCAATGGAGAACTCTAACTATATTTCATGGGGAGGTCTGGGTGAATCATTTGGAAATACATCACTGTGTTCTTAGATGATGGAAACATTTTATATCCTTATAATATCATTTCTTTATTCTTCTTCACCGATTAAATCCTTACAGAAGGCTATAAGAGGTTTATCTAGAAAAATATCTTGTTGAGATGTCTCTCCTTGGAAGATATGTCTAAACCTTCCATCCAATCCTACAAAAATTTATTTGCCTTTTCATTTGATTATATATTTATACCATTAGATCCAATCCACCCTAAGTATAATGTCGAATTCCAACATGGGAATGACTACTAAATTTGTGATAAGATTATTTTCACTAAAGTAAATACTAGAGTTTCTAAACACAGATGATTCTTGGATAATCCCACCAGGAGTCTTGAAAAATAACTCTAATTTTATCAATTCATGGTATGATTCTAAATTTGAAAAAAAACATGGAGGAAATATAGGAATGTATACAACAATAATCATACAATGTGATTTCTAGTTTTGAGAGAATAAAAAGGGTACCTTCAACCTCATCATTTGGAGATTCAAAATCAACTATCATGATAGCAAAAAAAAAGACCTTGACCACTTGGCCTTTGCGGAGGCTGATGGTGATTATCCTCCACCACCCTTATATTTGGATAGTTATTGGAAAAGATCCCAAGCTATCCACACATGAATCTTTGGAAATTAGGTAGGGTCTTCACCATCATCCCTTTTTTGTTGGTGTTTGGATGTTTAGTCTTCACATCACTATAAATATTTCATGAAATATGGCCTTCTCTTCAACACTTTTAGCACTTTCCCTTCTAAGAAAGAAGTTCCATAATTGCTTCTTCACACACATATTACATGTGGTATGTTTCAATTTCTTATCTCTTATTCCCTGATCAAAGATCCTCTCTAAACATTGATCCATTGAACTCTTATTGTCATTAGATTTATGAGAAGAATGTGACTCAATGAACACCAGTTCTACTTTCATAGCACTCATCATGATCTCCTCAAAGCAATCATAGTATCCTTTGGAAATATTCTTCCACATATGAGGTTTTTTCCACAAAATAATCTATCAACCGTTCTATTAAGATATATGACAAATCTTGAGGTGTTACATGAATGTCGTGTGAAGTTAATCTCATATATTCCTAAATATTTATTCTCTTTCTAACAAATCTCTAGAAACTCCTCTATTTTTGTTATCATTGAACGAGAGAAATAATTATTAAATAAGATCCCAATAAACTATTTCAACTCTATAGCTTCAACATCCACTCTTGGACTCATGCTACTAATATGTTCCCACCACTTATCAGCTTCTGCCTCTAAGTAGTAAATAGCCAGGGGTCCTTCACTTATTCTTAATTTCATGACACATAAAATATATTTTCGACAGAGCTAATCTAGTATTCACAAATCAATGGTCCGGTAGATCCACTAAATGTTTTTGTTCGTAAACGTATAAAGGACTCAACAGAATGTTATTCCCTTTGGGGTGAACTTGGTCTCTCTTCTTAATTCAAGTTATTTACCATAACTTGAGCCACAGTTTTCACCATTCTCATTAACTTTTTCATTCACGCTACCATCATAGGTTCATCACTGCATGGTTCTTTGAGGTCACCATTTTCATCATTCCTCCTATTTCCAACAATTTTCCTAATGAATAAAAACATAGTAAAAAACCTATTTGATTTATAAGATTTTATTTGTAATGGCTTTTGATGTCTTAAATTTTCATGCTTGAAGTTATTATTATTTAACAGCAAATACATTTCTATATAAATCCTTCTTAATGATTCATAAAAATATTGTGATTAAGTAATAATATCCCCTAGGAGTTTCAAACCAATAGTACAAAATGTCTTGATGTCATGCCCTAGTTCCCATTAGAGTCTAGATCAGTGTGGTGTTTTTAGGTTTTACCCATAAATACATCTATGCTAGAGCTACATCCACTTTTTCATATCCAGACATGTATTTATTTATTTGAAAATTACATAATCATTAATTCACAAAAATACCAAGAAGATTTCATATATTTAAACGTTTATATAGGGTTATTAATAAGGGTTTCATACCCTAATTTTAACAAATAACTAAACAATTCTTTAATGCCAACTATGGAATCTTGCATTTTTATTACATAATAGTTCATTACATTTTACAATTATAGGATAATTAAAGTCTACTGTCTTGGAAAAAAGACACTAATACATAAAAATATAAAAATATATTTTAATCTTCTTGAAAGGCTTTATGAAATGTTAATCCTATTTATAATTACTATATCTCATAACCTCAGAACATAAATCAATGGAAATGGTGAGCATAATTCCTTGTAACAGAAAACAAGGAAAACCATTTTCACTTGAACTTGAGGTAATACAATAAAAACATGAGGAAATATAATAAATTAATGAGAAGAGAAATATAATGATAATAATAACATGAATTGTCTCATGAAAATGTGGAAAAAACATTTAATTTAGATATTCATAATCTTATCACCACGTTCCATCCCTATTGTGTAATATAAATTACCATGGTTATTCAACAAGGTATCATGAAACTTGTCATCTGTATAGAATAATCTCATTAAAAATGCAATAGAGCACTATCAGGGAGAACCCTTAGTTTTTAATTATTTTCATGTGTTCCACATAGATAATAATAATAAAAAATTTAAATTACTCAAAGATAATAAATGAAATGGGTTTCATATCAAAATCACAACGTTTAAAAAAGTGCTTAAAAACACGATCATTATGGAATTCATAAAACATGAATAGGGAATTAGGGTTTTATGTATTTCAATTAAAAGATAATGTATATCAATATTATGTCTTGATGAGTACCCCTAAAAATCAAATAGGTTTTGGTATTGACATAAAAAAAATATAAGAATTTTTTGAGAGAAAATAGAGAGATTTTGAGACTAACATTCTACAACATAATGACTAAAGAACATGGTTCTAGAAAAAATGAAAAAGAGAGTTTGCATTGTTCACCCATTAATAAAAGACTCATAATTTAGTATAGTGAAAAAAGAAAATTGAATTTAGAACACGGTGTGGAAACATGAAATACATAGTCTATATAAGATAACTTGATGGAAAAAAGAGAAGTTGAGGATTTCCTTATATTGACGAGAAACTTTAAAAAATATAAAATTATGAACTTGTGGGTTTGTGGAAACATTTATAGGGATCCTTGAGAGGTAACACTATAATATATTCCAGGGTAATAAATTTTTAATGAATGAAAATGAAGGAATGTCTTGGTATTTATAGTAAAAGAGGTGGAGTTTTTTATTAATTTTCAAGGAAACCTTATCATTGGTATTTGAAAAACCATGGGCTTTCTCATGGTATTTTCCCATGGGTTTGGCCACTGGGTACACATCATATAATATTTTAATCCAAATGATTCAATAATAATTTTACATTACATATTACATCATTATAATGTCATAAAACACACTTAAAACTCAAAAATTATATTATTACTATTCACCATAAAATAAAACATTTTATAAAAATATCATAAATTCACCCAAACATAATATTGAAGTTATGAATTCAAAAGGGAAATCGATTTTTTGAAAATAATTTTCTAAATATGAGTAATTTATTTTTTATTTTAAATAACTATTAACCCGAGAAATACTAATACAATACTAATAATTTCTAAAATAGTTGTTTATTTATGCTACTATATCACATTACAATTTAAGTTACCTAAATTATATTTATAGATAATTAAGTGAGGTTACTATTCCATTGGTCCTATTACTATTCATAAGGTTAATATTACAATTCATAATTTACCATTCACCAAAAATATATTGACCTTATCAGAAATTAAATTTCATAATGATCACAACTGTATATGTCTCTTTTTTTAAAATAATATCAAATTATTAATTGTTAAACTATAAAAAAATATTTTAAAAAAATCTTCTTTTAAATATTAATCAATAATATGAAATGTCATAGAAAAATACAAAAAGTTGTCATATTTTTATTTTGACATTTGAAACTAAAAAAGTATTGTAATTTTACAAAAATAATAAATAACTATTTATTTTTTACAACAAAAGTACTCAACATAACTATGTCCTCAATATATTTCCCATCATAACTACTATTTAGGACTTAAGTGTAAGGTGTGTAATGGTGATATAATATTTGGGGGGGGGGCTCCGAAAACATTTCCGATGTGGTGATTTATGTCAACATGAAGTTCAACAAAAGGTGACCACGTTCAAGAATAACATGTTGAAGGTTGGATTGGGCTTTGTCAACAGATAATCCTAGTGACACTACCGTCTTCCCAATCTTAGACATATGGGCTTCGTATGACCCGAGTATATTGTATGAGGCCATATAATCTTATTTATGCATTAATTATCCATTATTAATTATATTTTCAACTATAATTTGAACATTAATATTTATTATTGTTCCCAACAATCATATTGACCAATGGTCATATTACATTCAAAACCTGATGGCCACATTTAATTTTAATTATACATTTTTTATTCATTATGACAAAGTAAGATATAAATTTTCAAGAAACAAACTATTATTAAAAATTTCAGGTTGTTACATGTATGACTCATATCGTTACACAATGTTTGAGGAACATGAACATTGATTTCCAACATATTCGTTCACCATTAAAAAAATTTCTTGTGTATCTCCAACCATGGGAATCCTAATTAGGCTATTCTTAAAGGACCCATAATATTGGTCCATCTATTATGACATTAAATTGCATGCACTTTGGTCAAATCTATTCAACCATAAAGTATAACTTTTAAGGGTCTAAATTTTACGATATTAAACATCTAGTGAAATTCATACAAAAATTTCATATTGAAAAAGCATAGATGAAAGTTAGTGAAAAATTCAATTCTATGTATAGAACGATCTTAGTCATTAGTGTTTAGATACAAGTTAGAGTGTAAATAAAAACATCACAAGTATCGTTGGACTATATTATAACCCAACTAAATCTTGGTTCAGCATTATTGAAAACCTTTTAGTCCAATAAAAATGCCTCATGATGATTTATCACATCACCTTATTGTGTTAACATGTTTAGTATGAAAAAATAAAAATACTTGAATGCTTGAAAAAAATATTTAATATTTTTTTAATCAAAAAATATCGTGTATTTAAATTCTGAATTAACACCCACCAATTCCATGAGTCGATAAACTTCTCTAATAACCCCATAACAGTGAGCTCTTTCTCTTAGTTTTACCCTATAATGTATTAGTAATGGATACTAACTAATTAGAGGGGAACCTGATATGATTCACAATTGAATAACACAGTGAATCAGATCTTATTCCTTGTGGATGTTTCTTTCCTAAGGGAAAGGTCCTCTATAATATCATGAGCTATTGTCAAGACATCTTTTGATTCTAGAATCAATTATTAATAATGGTTAACAGATACCCACTTTCCTCAACTTCCTTTTGACTTATATACTCACAGATTATTATTTATAGTCCTAATGATTATAAGATTCATGTGGATTCTACATCCTTAATTTTATGTCACCATCTCTTTCACTAATTCTAAAATTAGGACTATAGTATTCTATTCTTGAACCTTTTTGCGGTCCTTGTCCCATGACCCGAAACTGCATGATATATGGTCCCAAGACATAGGCCCTTAAACTGAAAGCTCTTTTTGGGGGTAGTCTGCCAACTACATTTAGGTTTTTAGAGCCCTCTTTAGATTATCCTCTCCCCATAACCTACTTCATTTTACTTGTGATTGTATCATAACAAATCTTCTACGACCTTTGGAAATAGCAGGGACCCCTCCAATGAAATATTCATGCAATACCATAACTATATCATGCACAGTGGCCATTGATACAACATCTAGGGGAATCAATTAATTTTTATAAAGGACATATAATACCTTTGAGCTCAAGAATCATAGTAATGAAACTTTTCACCTCAGTATGTGTTTTGATTGTAATAACCTGAACATTTATAAATGAAATTCCTTTTTTGAATGAATAAATCTATTGTTAATTAATGTACTTATAGAAAACACATACAGTAATTTGGTCGTTATGGACCATTATATGGGTTTTCAAATTTAAAATATTATTAACCATCAAACCCATTTATAATATTGTTGTTTTATTTTGAATATAAAATTTATTATATCAAGGATTGTGATATAGTTCACTGGACATTAACAAAGGAATCGATCGAATCGACCAGTAGGATTATACATTATAAATTGCACTTATCATGACCTAAAAGGAAGATACCATCACCATGTTATTCCCTCAACTAATAACATGTTGGGATTCAATAACTATATCATGGGGGAAATTATTTTTGGGAGGCGTTCAAGAAAATCAAGATCACATCTCAAGAAATTTTCATTGAACCATCCCATGAAAATCACACCATCACACACCCTAACCTTCATGTATTAGATAGTATGATAAATTTTTATGAATCTAGACCCAAATAGTATTAATTATTATATTTTCTTTTAAATATAAAATTATTATATTTATCTCTTATTATGATAAATTTAGATAATTGTTTTTATTAGATTTTGATAGGATGAAACAAAAATATTTTTGGGTAAATTATTACTTCCATAAATAAACTCTATTTTCATAAATTCATTAATTTTTTAAATAAATTATATTTTAATTTTATTTATTAAATGTAATTTAATAAAAACAAATGATAATATAAGTCTAAAAATTCAAAAAAAAATTATAAGGGTTAGAAAACTATTATTGTAAAAAAATTCAATATTTTCAATATATCTGTATTATAGATTTTAATGTATAAATTATCATAGTTATAGAATTATTTAGACAAAATAAATAATATAAATTAATTAACAGTTTGATATTATCCAATGGTGATTTTCCCATAATTTTCGGAGACAATCAAATTTTTGGTTGAAAGATAAATTTGGTATTAATATATGGTGTGTGTTATTGAATCATAAAAGCCACAAATTGATATAATAAAAACTATAAAGAGTATCCAAAACCAAAATTATTTTTTCACCTTAAAATAATGTCATTTTGAGGCTATTTTATTAATTTTATAAACCCTTAATTAATCTCTAAAACCTATATTATATATTAATATTTCGAAATCAATTATTGATAAACATGTCACACTCCCACAACACCATGTGGGTTATTTTAATGTGTTCGGTTCATATCCTATTAAATAATGTAAAAAACATTTATTTGGAAGAATCGATTTGAAAGAACATAATAATGTTTTTGGTTTTGATTACGTTATCATTTATAGTCTAAAACCTATGTGTGGAAATTCATAACAAATTTTCCAATTTTTTATATGTAATCCCACACAAACACTCATTCCTCATCACTAAAATCCCATATATAATGCAATAACACTTCTTGTACCTAGCTATAGTACTCCCATGGTTCACCAAATCTTTTAAAAGCATCCATTAAAGGTAAGGGATCAAACCATTATCCTCTTTATTCAAGAAACTTATTTAAATTATGCCATTTGTTTTCCAGTTGTTCATTTTGAGATATTTTTTCACACGTTCCTCTTATATATCTTAGGATTTACAAGTGATGTTGGATCCCTTTCAATCTAATTTTACTATTCCATGGCTCTTTATATACCCCTGTTATGTAATCAATACCATCCTTCGATTTTTATTTCCATGATTTTTTTAGTGAATACCAACTCCCAATTCCACTCAATTGTATTCACATCTTTGTAACTATTACTCATTGTTTTGGTATTTACATGTATATAACCCACACTCTATAATATTTGGATTTGAAGGGTCAAAATTCATCTTTTTTTATAATCTATAAGGCAGACATATGCATGTACAAGATATGAAATTTATGGTTGGGACCATAGTTATATATCCCTCTAACAGATTGGTAATGTTTACATCTAATTAAATTCAATGTACATTACATGTAACTTTATACTAAGAAGACTATGTTATGTTGTATTAGCTGTTTTACTTGACATGTTTTTGTGATTTCATTTTTTATGTCGTTGTCACATTCATATGTTGCCTTTATGATATCATGTTATATCATTCATCATTGTTCAATATATTGATTCTAATATATATTTTGTTTCCTTGATGTAATTATTGTCTCATATATATTGATTTACTCAATTCATTGATTGTTTTATTCCCATACTGATACTAATAGTTCATCCCTTTCTTCTGTCTATCCCCTGGCGATCTCAAGAAGTTTTTGAAGAATGATAGAATTTTAAGAGCATGATAAGTGAGTATTAAATAATGTTTTTTCATTTATATTCAAAACCAATTTTCTATATACCTAATTTCCCAAAGGAAATAAGATTCATTATCATTTATAATTTATTAAATTTTAAATTTATCTAATAAATAATGATTTAAGGTGAATTAATGATATGTGTTATCAATATGATCAACCACATAATGGTCCCCCAATCACATTATGCATGATTTAATCTATTGGGGATGTGAATGACACACACAATAATCTAAAAATCTATGTGGATTAAATATACATATCATCACATCAACATATACCAAGCATTTTCTTAATCATGAATGTAGGGTTCTAGATCCCTTTAAGAATTTACATCCATTATAATCAATAGTAATGATATAGGGTCTTAGGAACCATAATAGATATCCATAATTCATAATCATAAGCAAGGATGGAGGGCTCCAAAACCCTTCATTAATATCCTTGCTTTGACACATAAGTAATGATGTGGGGTAAAAAACCCATCCATTAATACCCTTACCTCATGACCTACTCCATGTATTAAATTTTTTACGAATAATTTTCAAATAAATATAACCATACACGGTATAATAATAGGGTCCAAGCTGTTTGACCTAAAAATAACACCACCTTATCTGGGCCTAAAGGACTATAAACTACCAAAGTAATTAGACATGATGCTCTTTATGTTAAAAACCCTTAAATGTTGGTATGGGTAAAAGTTGAGTCATAGCTCTCTAGATGAACACATTCTATAACCATGGATATATTCAAGATCTAAAAATTATATAAAATGATGGTTACATAAAATGTGTTATGATAAAAATCAATAAAAGGTATCCTAAGAAAAAGTAAATTCCATATATGCTAATACATTCACATAAGAAACATTGGAAATTTTATGGGATAAAAATATTTGAAAACATGCTTGTAGGATCAATTCAATGCCCCAATAAAGAACTATCCATTTCCCACTAGTGACATCGACTAGAAAAATGTTAGATAAGTCTCTCTCTATGAAATTGTTTCTAGGTTAATCCCTTTGAACTGAATAATTTCAAAATATGATGACACTAATACTTTAACTTGGGAATTAATCTCAATGATCAATCATTATCCATTCTTGGGACAAATCCATTAGGATTCAATCTCTCGAGTTCAAATTTTGGTTTTATTAGTATTATAGAAATTTTGATTTATTTAGTGATTTTCATCATAAAAAATAATCATTATGTCCTGGATATGGTGATTTTTCAATAATATTTAAAGTAACACATTTATTTTCATAAATGTATTTCATTGATAATGTATTTAGGGAATGATAAATGTTTATAACCTAGAGTCAATTCGATTAACCCCGGAATAAACAAAAAAGCACTTATAAGTATGAGCCTATGACAATATCTATTCTGATGATTCATTTAGATCTTATACTTTTTTACTCAATAGAAGTTATAGGTTTGTTAAGTTGATTTAAAAACTTATTATATACCTTTTCATACTATTTTTACACCTTTTCTGTGAAAAAATGTGATGATTATAGCCTTATGGATCATGTTAACTAGCCTTTGTTTCTCTTCAATTATCAAATCACTGACTCTAATCAACTATTGACTATGATTTCACTATTCCTAAAGCTTTTCAATCTTATCCTTCCCAGTATTGGCCAAATTTCAGTGAGTTTTTGTCTTGTTTTCCTGATGGTAAGATTCATTTAGAGCCTTATTTTGATGTTATTTGGCTAAAGATAAGGCCCTCACAACCGTTATCATTAACATGTGGTCCCTATTTTACTCCATCGTTTCAACCACCCCCTTCACTCTATCATAAAGAGGATGATAATCAGCCCACACATCCATTGGATGTAAAATATATTTAGCGAGTTTCAATCATTCTTTAAGATCTTCTAAGGGTCATTTTTGGATGATACACCAGTTGTCCCGACAGACTATTAACCAAAGTGGCTAATGAAATTTTTCACTATTTCAGACTCAAATTATTCTTATTTCAAGATTGTGGAAATATTTTGATACTATGTAATTACATAAATTACTCATACTTGAATCCCATGGTAGACTTGGGGTAGAGTTAACTACAATCCCATACATCCCATTAAGAAGGAATCCAAAATGATAAAAGATTTAGGTCCTTAGAGATCTAAGGTCAGGGTAATTCAATAAAATGCTTAAAATATTGATAACCAGCAGATAAGTAATGAAATAATAATTAATTATCACTAATAATTATATGATGAAAACATGTACCCTTATTAGGAATTTTACTAGAATCCTTTACCATAAAATCCTACATTCATGGGTGGTGGTAATGTCTTCTTTAGATGAGTGGCCTTATGGAATTGATTAAATTTCTACAATAAATTTAGTCCTCTACCCAATTTTTTGGGGTGAATGAATAGATAAATGTTAAACAACATTATTCATGTTGAATGATGTATTCAATTTCCAATGATGATATTTCACACAACTAATTATTCCTCTTATGAATCCAGATCAGTGGAAGAGTAGCTAGATGTGTTAGCATCTTCAATGAGTTCACCTTCCCAACCCATGACAAATGTAATGTGGGATAATGAATTTTTAGTGAATTCTATGTCATATAACGAAAATATCCCAACCAAAACTACCTCTTTAGGAACAATATCCAATATTAACAGCTCAAATAGACAAATAGAATAAACATGTTGACCCATGATAGTTGATGCATTAACATCCATCCAGTCATTGTGATTCTTAATGTTTAACTCTAACACTATGATTTCATGTGAGAAACATCAGTTACCTTTCATATTTCTTCTTTCTATTCTTCCCTGTGTAAGGATATTGTGAAGCATAAAACATTGAGGGTCTAGAATATATAACTATAAAGGGTGTTGATAGTGTTACATTGTGATCATCATCCACTTTCCCCCACCAGTTCCATATGAAAATGGGAGCCTTCATCCTCAGCCTCTCATTCATTGTATGAGTAATCCTCAGTCATCATACCCCTATGTTAATGTATTTAATATATGATTGGTGATATGAAATATCTGGTTTCCTAAAATTAACAAGTGGAGAAGGGAATATAAATTCTGTTTTGATGGTAACTCAAGCATCTATGGAAGATCATAATGTTTTTACCTCTTCACTATAGTCATATTAGTCTCCATTATCCACAATAACCACCCCAAATCTTGGAACCATTATTTTCATACCATGATTTAATAATAGTTTTGGGATTTCACACATTGAGTTGTAGTATGGAGGTCCTAGAAGAATATCTCAACATCATCGAGCTACTATATCGAGGAAATACCTAGAGGAGTGATGAAATTTACAAATCCCATGGACTACAACTCTTCTTACATTATAACATTTAAATACCTAACAATCAACTTCTCTCACCCTTAATCATTCCATTATTGTTAGGAATAGTGAATTCTAGAATGGGGTTTTATTCACCCATATATTTTTCACTAATCATTCCATTATTACTGGGATCCTTTTTTGATGATGAATTTTACCCTAAACATATCAAATATTTTTAGGGAGTCTCTGGAGATTTCAGTCTTCTAGATGGTGGATAATTTCCTCAACCTGGGAATGTTTTGAACTCAAAAATTACTCGTATCCATGTCTAATTCATCAATAACACCCCTAGTTTACCATTTTGATATGAATTAATCCATGCATATATATAATATTTAGAGAGATCATCCTTTATACTAGTTAGAGGAAATGTCACCTAGGACTGAGTCTCTTCCCTCATGAACATACATGAAAAATGAATATTCTAACATAATATTACATTCCAAAAAATATTTGGGGAGGTCTATGTAATATATTTTTACCACACAAAAACTAAAAAATAAATATGTGAGTTACATACCACTCATAAAAGATCTTTCCATCAATCCGATAAGATCTAACTCCCTTGAAGATGGAAATAACATTGGATCAAGCCTCATGCAAAACATTATCATTATTAGTTATGCTACTAGTGGGAACCTCATATGCTATTAAGGAGAAACTATCTCGACAGTATAGGCTATCCCTTATTTCAATGATCATTTTTTAGTGGGATTAACATTGATAATATATTATAAAAGTTGGTTAAACTTATAATTTGGATCTTTTGGGTTATAAAAATATTTTTATCCAACAATGTGGGACCCTATCCAACCCCATAAATCCTTTATGGGACCAAAAATAAATATATACGTGGTTTTCCCTATTTGTAAGATGAAATTGGTGAGTAGTTTGGATAGTACATGAACAAATAGACTAATATTGTTTACCCTTATGGGGTAGACATCATCAAGATGGTGGATACCATAACTCCAACCTTCACTCGAACTGGGAATAGATAACCACAATGGTACATCACTAAAAACATAGATAACTAAATTGTTTTATCTCTATGGGTGGATAGCTCCCACATTAAACTATGGAACTATTCTTCTTCAACCATTTAATAATAGGAACCCTCTACCTTATATGATTCTTTTGATGGGAAAGCCTTCGGTGTCTGGATCTGGGTTTCAGGATAAGTCTTGTTGAAGATTAACACATTCCATTTCTTGAATAGGATATTTACTCCCAAATATAGTTCTTTCCTAAGGTCCTTCTTGGAAATATTCATGATCTCCATGAAAATAGTGGAGTCAACTCTATATCATACTAGGAATAACATGGTGGAATAAATTCATTATATGTATCTACATAGATTAGTGCACCATTGATTTTCTCAAAATCCCAAATACTATTGTAGAACTCACCATTCATCATATGGAAGTTATTCATATATGAAATATATTAGTTTCATAAATCTATTGTCCTAACATGTTTGTGGTATAAAAGTAACTTAAAAAGTTATAAATCTTCATGTAGGACGATCCTTTTCATCTTAGTGGAACATTCTATTGTTAAATGATATTCCAATAATGGATACCCCCATTCCTTTCCAAAACATCCCCTAGTAAAATATCCAAACTAGGAACCCATTTAAATTACTTATTAGAAACTTACATTATCATTATTTAATAATACATGTGGATGTCACGATCAGACTCACATTGATTCCCTTCAATATCTATTGAAATAGACTTCAATATATACTCATGTGAGAATTCATCCATAGAAAAAGATGACTATGTGAGATACATTCACTCTAAATATATTCAGATTATTTAGAGTATATAATGGAGTAGATATATATGATTTTAATATCAGAAAGGGATAATTATTATGCATTATAATTACATACATAGGATAGCATTATAATAAAGGATACTCCAAAATATTTATCCTTGTAAATATATCTATTATCCTATGATATGACTATAAAATGATTCATTGTTAAATATCCACACTGGATTCCATAGAATTCTAGAAGGATATTTTTGTCGAAATATCCATACATAACGAAACCAAAATTTAGAGGAAATAAATTATAATTATTCTTACGAAGAATAGGGATTTTGAAAAGGTAGAGAATAAATGAATCAAGTACATTACTTGGGTATTTTCATATGGAGTGGGTGATTAGACAGTTGATCATGTTACCATGACAATGTCATATGAATTATATAAATCATTATGAAATCACATGAAACCCAAGTAAATCCCACAAATCATGTAATGAAATCCTATTGATAAGTAAGTGTGATGTGGTCTAATTTTTTTTTTGTAATCATTCATTAGCTTTGTTATGAAGGTTGTTTGGGAAATGTGGTTACATGATATGTTCATTTGATCTGATAATGTGAATTGGTTATGTGATGGGGTCTTGCGATGTGAACACGCGGGAGTGGAAAGTTTCAAGAACTCGAGAATTTAATATCAGAGCTGAAATGGTCATAAGATTAAATTCCAATTAACAATATCTGTCACAGAATACAAAATGGACATTGGAAAACTATGATTTTCCAAGAACACCAATGGATGGAAGCCCAAGGAACTCATGAAGGTATTTACTTCCTCAAAACAACGTCCTTAATATTTCTTTTAGAAATATATTATGTGGGAAGAATTTTTTGATTCCTTCGTAGTTGTAATTGGAAAAATTGGATTTGGAAAATGTTACCAAAGTATATGCATCTATTTGGAACAGCGGAAAATAATAAGGATGGATAACTATAAATCAAGCATTTATGATACGTGTCCACATAACCCAATATATATCCCATGATTTCATGATCATTCACAAGAATACATCAAATAATAGTTGAGAAGCTCTATTGGGTAGTGTTTTTAGGATGTTTCATGATCTAGGTCTGATTAATTGATTTCCCATAGACACAATGGTTTGACATAAAGGATCCTTGGAAAAGATGCTGGTAAATATGGGTCGATCACATAATAACTATTTTTTATGTGATTCTCCATATAATCAAATTAACTCCACCATGATATTGAGGTCTTCAAGTAGTTCCATTCACTTATAGATGGTTCCCCTTCAATATAAACGTATGTTGGCCCACACATAAGGGTTGTGTGACTATAATAGACAATTTAGATGACTATGATGACGTTTTAATGAATTCTTGTGACCTAAGATTGATCACATGATTCCACTTGGTGTCATGTGATGGACATTTTGAAAATCAGTTCATTCTACATGACTCTGCAACAATGGTAATGATGGAATCTTCATATGATCCTTTTTTCCACTTGATGAATGGTTGGATATAACTGATGGAGTGTGAATAAGTCTTGTGAAGTGAAAAAGACATCATTTAAATTTGATTAAATCCATTCCTCCTATATATTTCAATCTATGAAAAAATTTTAACCATCAAAAATAGGCCAAAATATAGGGGATGTGATGCTTATAACCCCCCCCCCGATAATAGAGAATGAACAGATATAAAATACAAGAGATGAGAACCTGAGAGAATATTAAACATATGAGGGATCATGTGATCACAATAATAATATTCATAAATATTTTAGGTGAGTAATATATAAAATACTAATTTTTTTTAAATGACATGTTGATAGTTATCTCATAGTCAGGTGATTGCACGATATATTTCTGCTCACATGACATGCATAAGATTTTGAGATTTCATAATAGTCATGTGATTAGGCTATGTGATTTCCCAATTCTTCAAGAATAATGAGATATAATTCCCCTTTTTTGATCAAGTGACTTCACAAGATTCAATAAAATCACATAACTCACCAGCCTTTATGAAAATAATTTCATCATTCAATCTCCACGAGTAGTGCATGACCCCCTCCAACTCCCCCAACATTTTTATAAAATTTTCTAAAAGACACTTCTTGGTTGGGTGAAAACTCCTAGAGCTATAACCTTTATTAAATAATAACCATAATCCCTTTAGTGTACATTGATTTATAATTAATTTTCCTTTAATAAATTTATCTAATCATTTGATATCTTATGTTTATCACACTAGGCTTAACTCACATGGTATTAATGTCTTATAATTATTATTCTATTAGCTTATTAAAACCCTCTATTATGGGAATACTCTCAAGGAATAATTCCAAACTATAATATCCATTCCTTTTAATGTTTTTGACACTATATAATTAGTCTAACAAACATCTCTAAAAAAATCATGGCTGGATTTCCATCTTCCGCTAGACAGCTTCATAATGGGGGATAAGTGGAAATCCCCCAACTCAAGGAGTAGGAAATGGATTTGCATGATCTATGACAAAAAGGATTCAACACATGAAAAGGAAATTTATTATTTTTCCTATTATAAGACTTGATGTATTCCACATACCATGAAGCACATATATCTTTGAGATCATTGATTTGATTGATCACTGAACCCAAACAGATGTATAGATTAAAAGATGTGACACTGAAATTATGGAAAAACATTATAAAAGATTTTTGGTCACTAAGAATACCATATTCATATACAATACCTATTTTAAATCCATGAAATCCATCCATGTTCTCCCATCCACACATGCCCAATATCCATATGGGTCCACCAGGGTATATAAATAGACCTCGTCCCCTCAATTATTTAGACGACAGTCAAGATCCCAGATGGTGAATCCCAAAGAGGGCTCTAGTCACACAGGTCCTTCACCCAAGTAGTTCATCACTACATAGGGAGCCTATCATGGCCCACGCACCCTAGCTCAATGCCCAACACAAAAAACATGGACGCCCCACCTGTGTGACCCACAAGAGCGACCCACCCACATGACCCCACCTGCACGACCCCACTATTCCTCGTCGTAGGGAATAAGCCCCCACACCCCCACAAAGCTGCACTTAATTAATGTGGTCCCATGCCTCTGGGTAGGTCCTTTCTCTACATTCATTTAACACCATGAAAAATGAAGATTCACACTACATACTATTCAGGAATAGTCGAGGAAATGTTTTGGGTGGATCCTTATATGGTCTTAACATCCACCATAGGAATACCATGATTTGAGATAGTCCTCTACACTCTTAGAAATCCCTTGAGCTGAGATAATTATCTCGGGTAATTTCACATGTTTTGATTTGGTATTATCTTCTTGGGTTACTCTTGTAATTTGAATCGATAAACCCCTCAAGAAACTCATAAAACCTCGTCACATAACTCCAATATATGGTTTAAATCAATGGGAATTATACTTATAAGTAATCCTCAACCAATGATCAATGTGATTCTTCCATAGAACTAATCCAAAACCAATCCTCAAATTGGAATCCCCTTTATGAGTTACCCCTACCCAATCCCCAAATGGGAATTCTCTTTAGGAGTAAGCTCTAACCAATCCTCATATAAGTATAATATATTGGAGTAGTCCCCACCAATCCAAAAATGGGCTTCCTCCATTGGAGTAATCCCCTAACAATCCTCAAATGGGAATCCTTCATAGAATTAATCCCCTATAAATCCTCAAATAAGAATCCCCATTAATAGTAATCCCTAACCAATCCTTAATGATGAATCATACTTATATTTAATCCCCATCTAGTACATGGGCATCCTCTATGGGAGTAAGGCATTAGCTCTTCCATCAATAATCCATCAAGACAAAGCATATTGTGTTGTTTTTTGAATCATTCAATTCCTTTCGTTTCTCACACTATGCATGAATCGCATGGGATTAAGGGTTAGTGATTATCATGAAACATGCATGATGACTATGGATTATTGAACTAAGAGAAATCTGAATAATTACACAACCAGGACACTTTTGATGAATATCTAAGGGTTGCGATCAGGGGACATCCTCTTCATATGTTAGTCCAAATCATAACCACCAATTCACCAGGTCATCTTCCGTAATAGTAAGACCTGAAATCCATCACATGGGCCTCTATTTTGGTATAGGGCCCAAATAAACTTCAAAATCACCATCGGATAATACATCACTCAAAAAATTTTCTATAGGGCATCCTCATTTGGAATAATCCCCAAATTAATCCTCTACAGGGGTTGTACTCCCATGTGAGACTCATTGAATTATGTGGGTTTTGTTTCCCATCCAAATATTATATGTAGGAAGCATTCCTGAGGTTCAAACCCCACCCCTAAATAAAACATGCTCTTTTTTTGATATCCCATAAAGGGATAAATCATCTTGGGAACACATAGACCTTTTATGTTCTTTTCAGTGTTTCGACGTAAATTCCACACAAAACATTTACTAGGAACCATCCTATTATATTTCCTTTCTATATGAAGTCAAATTTTACGGTTCAGTCCTTATGACACGACCATAAACGCTCTCTTGGAACCTATTCAGTGGAACCTATCTATGTGGGTTCTAATTCCTTTCGTAATGATATTTTGTAATCCCATCTACGGGTTCGATCCCAAAATCCAAAAGAATAGTTCCTCCCAAGAAGAGAATCAACAGTAGAGTAAATCTCATATACCTAGATTATGATAAATTCGAGACTGACTTTTATCTCCCTGGATGAAAATAAAAATTATATTTTCCTTCTATGAGGCCACAAAACAAATATCATCATAATAATGACCAAATAATCTCTATGTAGTACATATGAGGATACCATCAATGGAAACCTTCGGATTCATATAGATAGCTCCATTTTATAAGATTCTAGGATACAAATAGATGATTCAGAATTCCATAAATGCTAAAAATCGATTGATAACTCTACATTGAGAGATATCATACTTGGGAATTAATAAAGGATCAATGAACATATATTAAAACTATAAGAGAGTCTCATAGTATAAAATAATTCTCTCCAAAAGGGTGTGATGTCCTAACCTCACATTCTCTGGACCATTGCGAATTTTGAAGCATCATTGTTCAAAACACATAACGAGTTCCTACCTATAGTGAAAATTTCCCTTCAGATATAGAACTATTGGGTCTTTATAGTTCAATGAACAATCCTATTGTATATGGATCAAAACTACAATACTTTCATGATGTCCCATTTCTCAGTTAGATACAATGTTCTATAATCCCGATGAAAAACTTCATGGAGACCTCATTGTGTAAGCCCTACGAAAACATCATGGAGACTTCAATGTGTAATCCAATCTCAAAAACTAGTGTGGCCTCCCTGTGAAATCCACTCTCAACCATCATGAAGACTTTGTTGTGTAATCCTTATTAATGTTTTAGGGAACCTTGGTGTGTAAACCCCCTAATTATTACGGTGACATCAGAATGATATCCCAGCTGAATATTAGGGAAAAATCTATTTATTAACCCCACTAAAACATTAGGGTGTGTTCAGTAGGTAATCCCCACTCAAATATCATGGAATCCCCAGTGTTTATGTCCCACTAAAATATTAAGGTGACCTCAATGTGAAAACAACTCTGCAATATTAGGTTGGCCATAATGTGAAATTCCCATTAAATTAAATCTTACAATCTCATGGATTGTGTTCAATAATCCATTATCTCTTATTTATCACATTGATATTGACTTACTTGGCTTAGATATAGGTGATTATTGTGTCATTATTTTGATTAAAATTCCCCAATGTGGGACTCAATCAAGATATAAGTTGGATTATATATACATATTATTTAAATGCACATATAAATGAAGATGTGCATCAAGGAAAATAGATATACAAAATCCTCATTCAATCCACTATTATTATACCTTTTACGACATCGAAAACTCACTGGAACTACATGGGATCTAATTATTTTACTCACAAGATATGTAGGATGCTTTTCTGAGGTCTAAGGCCCCGTTTTAATTGTTCCAATTCTTTTATACACATCCTCAGCACATAAAGTTAAACTACATGGTATAGTTTCATATGAACCACATGGGTTTGGATTCAAATTTTCACATGATACATAGGATTCCTCTTAGAGGTTCCATTTGAATTTAGAAACACTAGTCACATGATTAGATTCCAATAAAATCCAAATTTTCCATTCACGTGTCTTTAAAATATAGAAATCCCTTAATCCATCATCACTAAGTAATCATGGGTAGCAAAATTGGTAACCTATGATTCACAATGATGGTGTCACTAATAAAATAATTTCATGTATATGCACGTATTCATATCAATGAATGTCATAAACTGATCATTTTATTACGGTAACCAATCCCATACGAAGATATGTGAATCGTTCACTTACAGATACTAAATCTATTAGATATTCTATTAGTATGAAATAATTCCCCTAATAATTTTTGATTAGGTGAACATCTCATCATCTCAACCAATTGAATTTTTTATTTTTCAATGGAATGAACCTCTAATGACCACATTCCTTTGGAATGTAGGCTAGTATCAAGTTACATATGAGAGAGATATTGGGTGTTTCCCTAAAATACAACGCTGGTGTGAATCCCTCAACTTTGTTGATACCATTGAATATAAAAAGGATCATTTTTTTATTTAACATCAGTCAACATGTGTTTTTAAGCTTTATATAGTGGTAGTTATTTAATTTTTGAAGTAATATTGTAGAGAATGTTATCATTTATCTTAATTATAATTTTAAAAAAAAGTTCATTATGAATAAATCCTCCACAATGAGCTTTGATTTTAATTTTTAACATCATAAACAACTCACCATAAAACTTGAGAACACCATTTCAAAATTCCTTTATCATATTTTTTTAATAAAATGCATATTTAGTAACATTTAAATATTATTGATAGAGTAAACGTACTTGAGATTGATAATAGCTCTGGTTAATTGATTTTTAGTGGTGAGTGAAAACAATTTCAATAAAGAAAGTTTGTAAGGTTCAATTAGAAAAATAATAGTCTGAATATTTTAAATATAAGATGAGAGTAGTTTTTAATTAGAATCATATTTTATGCATGATCACTATATTTCCTAAGATTATAAAAGTGGAATATCATCTTTGATAGTGTATATGGAACAAAACACCATGTTTAGAAGATAATATAATGTACTAATACTTTATGATATATATATTTAAATAAATAAAATTTCATTGATATTATACAATGTGTAAAATTTTGAGTTTAAACGAAATATAATATCCTATTAAAATAAAATTATTTAAACATGTCCATTTTAACCTAGCCATTGAGTTTTTGGTTATGAATTTTACTAACCAAATTGAAAAAATTATATGGGTTACACTTGTATTAAATAAATTCAATGTTTTTATAATGATTAAAATTAAAAAAAAGTATGATGGAGAAATAATATTTTTTTAAAAGATATATATTATAAAAGATGATTTAGTGGTTATTTGAAAAATTAATTTGAAAATAGTTTTTATCACCTTCAGAAAATGTATTTCAAGAAAGAAATTTCAATTTGGAAATTTACATGTCAATGTTATATTTGGGTGAATATTTATGATTTTTTTAAAGAGAATAATTCTTTAATTAGTATTAAAACATATTATCTCTATCATCATATAATTTTAATCAAAAAAATAAGTACAGAAAATAGATGTAAAAATGATTAAAAGACCGTGGAGGTCTAAAATAATGTCAACAAAGAGTATAATCTCCAGAAATAATCATCCACTCATTGGAAAGAGAGTTCCAACCCAAAAAAGTAACTGACAATTGACCCTTGGGACACAGTGGAGGACAATATAATATTGCTTGTCTGTTTGGAGGACTAATGCCTAGAAAATTGTTGTAACTCATTTTTTTCTTATTCTTGATGTGTAAGGTAGTAAGGATACAATTAATTAATATATATTTTATTTATGAACTGAACATATAAATAGATATATAATATTACATCTAAATTCATTCCTTCTAATCCTTTGAAAACACTAACGTCGCTCAAGCGTATGTGTGGACTACCAACTCTATATAGTGATGTGAAATGTTTTTCATTTTATAATTATATAAATTATAATAATGATATATTTGATAAATATACATATTATATGTGAAAAGATAATGATAATAGAATTATTAATTTCTAATTATTTTCTTATCATTCATTTTTTTGATAAAAATGAAAACAACATTCATGAATACATATGGCTTACCATCTCCATGAATGGTGCACTCCATTTTCTATCAATAACACTTTTAGATTATAATAAATACATATATAATTAATATACATGATGTTTTTATCATGTTTTATATTATGTATATTATTTTTCCATGACCAATAAAAAAGGAAAAAATTTACCAAACCAAATAATTAATGAAAAAACGAATAAATTATCACTTGAAATTGTGATTTTAACAAAAAATGCTAATAAATGGTTGAGACAAACTATAAGGAAAAATATAAGGTACAAAGAATATTTTTATTTTTATTTAATTGGCGTATAATAATCATATATTTAATATACAATATTTTCGAGTATGTATAAATGAAATTATACGTATGGTTAGGGTTTCTCGTTATAATATTACTTTTGTGAGACATGTGGCCTATTCATCACATATTCATTTGGTGTAGTGTATTTAATACCCCATTTTATATGTTATAAAAAAAATTTATTTCTATTCATGTTATTTTATTTTTCAATTGAATTTGTCTCTTTCATGGGGCTTATGATTCAAACATCAATAAAGTGGTATGGTTATATTTCATAACCACATCATTGTTCATGATTGTTATACTTAAGCATTGCTTGGTTCAATTATTTCATATTTCAAAAAATCAATCTATTTTCATTAAATCAGGTAATTCACGAATTTTTTCATATAATAATTCCTTTTTTTCTTTCTTTAATTTTTTTGATGATTGAGATATTGTTTTTCAGAATAATTGGATTTATTTCTCTCTCTTATGAAAATTAAATTTTCATCCAAATACATGTTTTTTAAAAGTGTTTTCAAAAATATTCATATCAATTTCCAAACGAATTATTAAAAAAATCACCCATGTTTCAATTTTTATGAAATTGATTGAAAGGAATATCCATATCATTTTCCAAAAAATGCCTTTTTTGATTTATCGATATTGTGAAAGAATATTTTTTATAACTTATAAGGAAAATACTAAATCTTCCACCATCTTATCCAATAAATATTTTAAAGATTATTTTACAAGTTTCCAATTTTATTTTAAATTAAATTTATTCTCAAAAAAATGGTCATGTTTTTTATAAAAATGTTCTTTCAAAATGAAAATCATATTTTCCACAATAATAATTTTTTGTTGAATTTTAATCATATTCATATATATCAAAGAAAAATAACCTCATTTTATCTTGTGATCCATTGGGAATATTTTTTAATGATACCATTCTTATTATTTCTATTGATGGGTTATAATCAGATTGACTAGGGATGTACTATTTTATTATAACTAAATATATTACCCTAGATGGTTTATAATTATGGTAATTTATATGGTATGTATTTTCATATCATATATTATTTTCTCAACATGAATTTTTATGTTTTTTATGTTTCACACATTTCATATGAGGAATTCCAATGGATTATTATTTGATGGGTGTGTTCCAAAATTACATAGCCTCTTGATGCATCAACAGATCTCATGGGGAAAATTAGTTCAAATAAATTAAATTGTTTCTACCCATTGATTCAAACTATATTATGACATATATTTATAGGATGCTTCTAATTTCTAAAATTATAAATTCCATCATTATGAATTCTTTTATGGATATACATGTGATTATTTGGTTTGTTACGATATCAATGGGATATTTTTATGCTCATAAGATTATGTTTAAGGTGTAATATAATCATTACTTACTCCTTTAATATTATTTTTCATGTTAAAAAATTGATTTTTTGGAACTTGTTTTGGTTATTTACTTTTCTATATTGATAATTCCATATTAATTCATGATATATTATACAGAATGCATTCACTTTCTAGGTATCCAATCTTAATCCTTTCATTTGTTTTATTTTCCCCAGGATGCCAGAAATTTTTTTTTGTGAGTGATATTCTCGGATAAAATAAATGCAATAACGGTGTTAACAAATAAAATAATTTTTTATTAAATTTTTAAAAATTTAATTAGAATTTCTATAATGATTCTTATTTACATGGATAAATAAACTGTTCAGTCCTTTGGGTTATATTTTATATAACTTATAACAATTTAAGTAACCATTGACTCTAGGCTAATAGTTTCATGTTCATTATAGTTGGTAATATAGTTATTTTAGTAGAATATTTTGGAAATATATTTTTCAAAACCTATATTAGGGAACATAACACTATGACAAAATTTGAGGATCTGTAATGAAAAACCTTATATAGGTTTGGTCAAGAAGATATTATATGGTTTCCTTAGTAATACATTCATATATAGATACTACATGTGGATGTGGTTCTAGGACAAACGTACCTTGGGTTAATAACATAGAAAAGTTAAATGGATTTGAATTAAGAATTAACTTGTACCTGATAATGTTCCTTATTATTCCAATAGTCTGAAACTTGAGAGGGATATGAATAGGTTAATATAAATTTTTTTTACAAAACATCCTGATGTATTTGAATAGGTGAGCCACATGAATTAATTTTTTTTGGGCCAGTAATTATAAATATTTATAATAACGTGTCATGAATTGTACATACTATAAATTATTTTTAATTACTATATGATTTAACTCTTTTATTAGCATTTCTGACACACTGATTTTTCTTTTAGTTAGTCAATGGAACCAAAAGAAACTGGGTTAATGTTGAATGTGATTAAAAAAATTAATCTATGAGAAAAAAATGGGATTATGAGTATAGTGAATTGTAGTGTGATTATTTTAAATTATTTATCCCGAAATATGATTATGTTCATGAAAAATAAAGAACTCTCAAACAAAAAAAATGAATGAAATGTTCTTTGAGATCACAGGTGGTGGAGACCATCGAAGAAATACGATATAGTTTCTTATATGTCAAGAATTTGGAATGAAAGATCCAAGGGAATGTCTAAATGAAATGATAATGTGTTTTATGTGGGGATAATAATTGGAAATAGTAAAATATTTTTTATGGAATACAAAAATTTCAGTAAATACAATGAACATGAATATTTGTCCCCTTAATGTATTTTCAACATATGAATATTTTAATAATGAAATGAATTGGAATTAAGAAAATAGATCTCCTTTGGGGAATTATGAAGTAGAGTATTATAATATTCTTTTGAATAATGGGCTTTATGTAAATTATGAAGAGACTATGAATGAAATATAAATGAAAAAATGTGTAAAAGAATAAGATGACGAAACCTGGTTAATGGTGTAAATATGATGTAGAAGGATTCATGTGTTTGGATTAAAATAAATATATTGTAAAAGTGTTTTCCCAATTATATTATAATTAAATTAATCATGTAATTTATAATAATTTAAATTTAGTGGTACTTTTTCAGGATTTTAATTTATATGTTGAATGGTAAACAAAATGTTATTTTGTATTAATTTGTTATTTTTTTGAAAACACTTGATTGGTGTACGGAAAAACTTAATATGTGATTGATTTTGAGATAATAATGACAAAAATATTTCTATGGTATAATATTGATTTCCTTTTAATTGGTTATTCAATTTATGATGTATTATATAATTTATAAAATTCCCATATTTTTTAGACTTATGGAATATACTTGATATCCTATGATTTAATTTTAAAAGCATGGATGTTTCCATTCATATTTTATTATGACAAATGTATTTACCTATTTTGAATTAGAGAATAATATATAAATAATATTGTATGGGTAATAAAATTTTGATTTAGTGGAATTCCTTATAAATGATTGGACATTGGATTTTGATAGAAATTTTTTTATAGATTATTAAGGATAACCTTTTATGAATTGGATTAGGTATAATTTTTATAGTTACAATAGAGGTATTAGAGATTAATTTATTATATTAGATAAATTTTCCTAACAATTTTTTTAATATTTATAGTATGAATAACTTTTCACACTTTTATGGATCATATAAAAAATTAAAATTTAATTTTTGAGCTTCAAGAATAAAAAATTCATTTTGTATATTAATTTAATAGAGTAAGATTTGAAATGGAAATTGATCAAATCATAACCAGAGGATTAAATTATTCTTATGAAATATAAAAATATTAAATATTTATATTTACTTATATTCTTAAAGAGTAAAATAGTTCATTAACTTTACGAAAAGGATCTTGAGAAAAAAAATTTCTATATCACCTTCGAATACACTGAATAAAATGGTTTTTTATATAATTTAGTATTTATTGTATTTTTGCCCATAATTTTTTATTTTTCATTCATTTTTGAGTGATCAATTATCTCTATCAATCTCTATAATTATTTTTTCTTCTGTTCAATGTCTATATGTTCACTTCCCAACAATGTTCTCCTCCTTGGAAAACTAGTTGTTTGTTATTATGGGTGACCTTTTAAATTTTCATTATCTCTTATAAATTGAATATTTTGTTTAAACTTTTTACAATGTGGGTTTACAAAAAGAAGAATTTTAAATTTTCAAACCATTAAATATTGAGACCAATATAAAATTTTGAGGATACAATTTATTTAAGGGTTTAGAATGTAATGCCTCAAGATTTTAATAGAGAAACATCATTTTAGATAGTGAATATAAAGTGAATCACCATGATTATAAGATAATTTAACAAATTTCGACTTTATGATTTATTAATTTTTAAATAAATTTAATTTTGTTGATTTCTTATGATGTAAACAACACCATGTTGAAAATGAACGTGATACCCTATTAAAATGTAATTATTTAAACATGGAAATTATAACCTAGCTACTATGTCAAAGGGTATAGATAAGATTAAATAAATTATTAAAATTATATTGGTTTTAAATGAATGAAATAAATTTAATAGTTGTATATAAAATAAAAATAAAATAAGTATAATTCTGAAAAAAAAGAAATGTTTCAGAAAAACTATTTTTTTAAAGACTATTTACTCAATTCTTTCATACATAATTTAAATTTAGTTTCTTCCAATTTTTTAAAATTTTATTTTAGAAAATAAACATAATTTTTGAAATATATATTTCAAAATTATGATTTGGTAAATATTTTGGATTTTTTAGAGAATAATATTTCTTTTGATCAATATTGAAAAATAATTATTATTATTGCAAACATTATTTTTCATTAAATTGTCTAAATTGATAAATTTCATTTTAAATTGTTTTTAATGTAACATTATATAAATTTTATTAAAATTAAACTAATTTATTTCATTTTATTTAATTTCATATTAAATTTTTATATAAAAATATTTAAACATTGGAAGGATTTTCTTTAGAAAAACCTTTTTTCAACACGTCTAAAAGATTAATTTAATACTGGATTGTGAAAATTATAAGAATTTAATTTATAAAAATTGATTAAATATTGGGAATCATAATAATTATTACTATATTATAATTTAAAACCAAATTTTTTACCTTAATGAATATTTAATATAGTAAAAATTAATTACAATGGTTAATGAAAGAATTTTTTTACCAGGGATAAAATAGAATGATAAGTGTTAAAAAGACTGCAATCATTTAAAACCATGATTTTATGGAAATATTTAGACATTATAATATATAATTATTTTTAATTACCCAAATTTTAGTCTTTTGGAATGATATACTCATGGGTATCACTTTATATTTTAAAAAAAGCCATGAGTTCCCTCTCCCCTACATATAAAAGGTCACCCCGTTTCATCCCTTATTCAGACTCTAAAATCCAATTGTTTCAAAAAAAAATAATCCCAAATGTCTGTTTTAGTTAACTCAAAACATCCTAGATTCTTCATTTTTTTAGGGAACCCTCCTTATGATACATTAGCTATAAATTTAAAAAGGCTCCTCGAAGAAGAGGTAAAATTCTTAAAGATGTTTATTTTTTTTCATACTTCCACCTCCATTAAAATCATATTCAACTATGAAAATATAATAAAACTGGGATAAAATATAAGATGATATTTTATTATGCTAATATCATAACTTAAATCCATCTTCACTTACATCAATTATGAAACAAAAATGTCGATTATGTGTACGACACACTATCACCTAGCGAACTGATGTAATTCTTTTTCCATCAAAAAATTTTAATAAGGGATATAATAATGGATTTAAAATATTTATAATGATATTTTTAAAATTATTATACCTATGTAATTATTAAATCACATATAACTACTTACCTAACATTCATTGTGGGATATGATAATGTCACTTATGTGTGTGGAAGATTACCACATCAGGAAGTGATATGAATAATTTTTTTCTTACACATTACATGGATGATATTAAGGTTATAATTAATGAATATATGTGATATTTATTAAATAAAAAAATTTATTTAAACTTAATATCATTTCTCAATTCTTATATTATATTATTTTAGAAAACAAAAATTTCCATCATGTGTACGTCTGGACTATCGCTTCCACATAACGATGTGATTTTTTATTTAATTTTTAAATACATAGAAATAATGATATATTATTAATATAATATATATATGTAATAATAATTATTATCTAAATTTTAATTAAATTATATTTTCCTTTCTTTCCATCCATTGAGAAAAGGAAACAATGTTCATGCATTCATACAACCTACATTCTCCGTGAATCGTGTCATCAATTTTTTTATCTCAAACTATTATAGATTAATATAAATATACATGTAATGAATATATTTTATACTTTTATCATTTTAATACTTTTTATTTTATTTAAACATGATTAATAATATAGGACTAAAATTACTGAACAAAAACAATAATGAAAAATAGAACAATTATCATCCAAAACAATGATTTTAAGATAGAAATTTTAATAAAAGGGTGATAAATGAAAATAAGTAAATAATATATGGTATAAAATTAATAGTCATAGTTCTATAATAGATATATAATTAACATATAATTATTGTCTAGGAGGTTCAAAAAAATTCAAAGGAAATCAGACCTATGGTACGAGTTTCTCATCTCACTTTTACATCTATGAGACATACATCATATCAATAACTTATTCATTTCTTGTGGTGTATATACATCCAATTTTGATATTTTATATCATGAATATATTGATATTCATGTTATTTAATGTATAATTTTATGTTATATCTCTTATAGGGATTATGTTTCAAATGTTACCAAAGTGGTATGTGTGTATTTCACAATCACTCCCTTATTCCGAATTATTTATGTTTTAGTTTCCCTTATGGGAATTATATGATATTTACTAAACCCAATATAATTGTTTATCCTCTATTTATTCCTGATATTTTTTAATTAAAATTATTATTTTTCCTCTCTTTAGTACATAACATGATTGATAAAATGTTTTTCAATAAAATTTGACTTAGTTTCCTTATTTGGTCGATAATAATTTTCAATATAAATCCATATTTTTAAAATGATTTCAAAATGGTATTTAAAATTTTCAAAATTATTTATTAAAATCAATTTTAGCAATATTTTTATTTGTAATTTTTTTTGAAATGAATATTCATGTCATTTTCCAAACAAGGCTTCTTTGGTTTTTACAGAAACTATGAAATGAATAATTATTTTAACTTATATGTCATGTAACAAATTTACAACCATCATGGACACTCAGTTTTTGAAATATTATCTTAAATGTTAAAATTATTTTTTTTTAAATTAAATTATTTTTTAATATTTTTGTGAATTTTTTTAAGGATATTTTCAAAAATGAAAAGGATATTTTACTTAAAATTGTTTGTAACAGAATTTTGTATTATTTATTTCCATCAGCAAAAAAGTACTAAATTTTACCCTCTGATTTATTGGGAAATTTTTTTAATGAAACCATACAAGTTATTTATCTAAATTTTTTATGATCAGTTTTACTGGGGACGTACTATTTTATTACCATTAAATATATTACTCTCGATAGTTTATGATTATGTTTATATATTTGTGTATGTATTAAAATATTGTATGTTTGTCTTTGAATATGAATGTTTATTTTTATTATGTTTCATCAATTTTATATATGGAATACATTGGATGTAAACAATGATGGGTGGGGATCGGAATTACATATCCCCTTCACATATTGATGGGTCTCATGAGACAAATCAGTTGGCCAAAATATATAGGATTTTTTCCTTAGATTTTACTATCTTGTAAAAGGTATTGATAGTATGTTTTAGTTGTCATAATTATGTATTCTATAATTATTAATTCATTTTTTATATCCATTTTATTAATCAATTATTTACAATATCAATTGAGAAATTAAATGCTAATGTGATTATATGTATTGCATTATTTGATCATTATTTACTTCTTCTATATTATTATACATATTTATGTTATGGGTTAAATGTAAAGTGTTTAATTTATTTAAAACTCTATATTTATTATGTATTACTTATTCAGGATAACTTCAAAATTATTTGTACTCATACTAATCATCTAATCTCACCCCTTTCTTATGTTATATTTTACTCAAGAAACCAAGACGTGTATTGAGATAATATGCATGGATACACTTTGGGGAAAATGGAATTATCAAATAAAATGAATTTTTTATTTTATAAATTATAATTTATTGTATATTATAAGTATATATCTATTTCCAATACAACTACACTATTTGAAAATTTAGGATGTGATTCCCACTATCTTATGCCAATGTAATGAACTATCCACCAACATTGGGCTACGTGGGTTAGGGTATTTAAAATTAGAACACCCATAATTAGATAAGAAAATATTTATGGATTTGTGTATATTTATTATATATTTGGTTGATATTAGAATGAATTTTAATTTAAATTGAAAATAACACCACAATACAATGCATTATGGATTGATTATTTTTAGAAGGGACATAATGAAATTCATATGAATCTTTATTTCAACATATAAAAACCAGTCTATGAATAATTTATATGATTAAACATTTGAATCATTATATAAATAAATTATTGGGAAACAATGAAGAGGATTATTCGATACCTTAATTAGAAGAAGGATGTCAATTTTTCTACACGACAAGTAAATACTCATTTAAATATTTCATGTTCAAGAAATGGATTTGAAGAATTATGTGTGGAAAAAATAAATAGGTCACATTATTATTGAAGGATTATAGAATAAGGATGTTATATAATATAAAAATTATGGAATAGTCTATACGGGTAACTCAATATTCATGAATACAGGGAATTCAAATAGAGGTCAGTCAAAAAAATAAGGGAACGTTTTAAGTAACATAGACTATTATGAAATGAGTAGAATTATGATATTATACTGCCCATTTTTAATAAATTTTAATATATTTGAATTCAAAGATATGTGGATACAATTTTTGATACTTTTGACCAACACGTTTTCTGTAAGATATAGAGAACTCGAATATGGAATTATTGGATTAACAGTTTTGTGTCAATTGAATTCCATTATTTTTTAAGGATGTCATGTTTTTTATTATATTACACCATCATGATTTATAAAATCCCTAAGATAAAATATATTCTTATGAATAAATAATATCTAATAATGAGTGACTAGTCACTTAATGGATAATTAATCAAGAGTATATAAATTTATATTTATTTTGACTAATTTATTTTTATTGCTAATAAATTCATTATATTTAGTACTATACATTGATTAATGTTTTTTAATACATTAATTATTCATTAAAAAATATTAAATTATTGAGGAAAATTAAATTTATTGTAGTATTTATGGGTGTGATAAGTTCCTTACTACATCATTAACAATTGATATTAAGACTTAGTGTATTCGAATTTAATTGGGATATTGTTGTAATAAATAAGTGATAGAATTAGGATAGTATAAATTAACATTGATCTAATGAAAAATTATTTCGTAGGAGTCACATCAAAAATATATCCAATTATATCCATAATTTAATGAATTCATATATTTTATAAAATCCATCCTTTGAAATTAATTTACAATACATACATTCTATAATAATAAGTGACTATTTGTTAATGTTGTGGATTTTGTTTCATTTAAATTATAGTTCTAAAAAATCAGTTTTAATGGATAAGAATTAATATTTTTTGTAATTTTTGATAGTATTATGTTATTAGTGGTTTAACTAAAGGCTATGAAAATATAAAAAAAATCATTATTTTAATAAGGTTTTATGATATTTTTATTATAAACATTCACCTAAATTCCTAGAAAGTGATGAACCTCAGGGGTTCATTAATTGGATATAAATGAACATTTGTGAGAAAACAAGTTCTATAAATATATTTATAAACTCAATGAAATAATCTTGAATCGAGAATATTGATTTATTATACCATTTTATCAAATAAAAGTTAAGTACATGATTTTCAAGGTGTAACAAACTAGTATACATCAACAAGTTATGGATATATTTACGAAACTATTCTCCATAAGGGTATTTAAAATAAATCTATGAAACCAAAGGTTTCAACCATATTTAACCATATGAGTGGGTCTAGTATGTATCATCTATATATATGAATTTCATGTACAACATTTCAATTTAGGATTATTAGGATATTAAAATTTGGGTTTATTTATATAGGAGGGGATATAGTGAAATTTTTTAATAGGGAATGCAGGAGAATAATATTTTGGAAATTATAATAAGCATAAAAGAGAATATAACATAAGAAAAAGAAAAAATAATTTATTTAGTGTAATTCATGAACCACTCATGTTGATTAAATATACTATGTAGGGTGAGGTTTTATATAATAAGTAGGTATAGATATGATATAAGGGGATCAAAAAAAGTGAACTAATATATATAGATTTTTCCTGAAATCAATTAATAATATATAATAGATTATATATAATGATTAATTGAAAGCATTAGGGGATATATTTATCACTTTTAATCTTATTTTCTTCACCAATAAATGCTCCAACAGACATAGGGTGATAGTTATGTTTTTCTGTTATCATATGGTTTTTCTAAATAATATGGAGAACTAAATCTCAATTAAGATTTTATAAAAAATCTTTATATTTCACCCCACTATATGAGCCAATAAACTGAGCATTCGGGCATGTGTTCTGCATGGCCTCATGCACGCCTCCCCATAAACCAAAGTATGTCTCCTTGTAATGTGGCTCTATGGTAGTATGTTTGGGAGAATATACCAAAATATAAAATTCACAATAATAGTGGAATAATAAAAACACATAAATATTACAGATAAACACTTTAGATATGGTAAGGAATGTTTCAAAAGTGTCTATGGAATAAAAATTATATACAAATGATGAATTAAAAAATAGAATAACAGATCCTATATAGGAATATCACCTAAAAAGATAAATAAAAATAAATAAAATAGAATAAAAACTCATCCCCAATATCGTATTTAAATCCATTATCCACTAATAGAATATTCAAAGCAATAATAATAGGAATATCCCTAAAATTGTATGTTAAAATAAATAGTGTTCTTCTCAAGTACCCAAGTGTCATGGAATCCTAAACAAGGTATGATAAAATCTTAGTAGGACACAACCAATAACATCCCTAAATACCAATCCATAATGTAGTGCATGAATGAGTTATATAAATAAGCATTGAAACTGTTAAATAATTTATTATCTCATCAGTTGACTAGATTAAAAAATGAAATAAAAAATAAGTATAAAAAAGAAAACATATCATGCCCCATGATGACTCCTGATACTTATTTTTACTTATATTTTCTATCTTTTGTGAGTCTCGAATCACTGTATACATTATGGATCAACTAGTTCTATGTTATTACAACATAGAAAACATGGTTATATTAATTTGGGTAATATAAATTCCTCAACTAAGTATTCTTCCTTAACGAATTGAACATGGAATCTAAGGGAGGGGTCACCTTGAACTTCCACTGATCTAAAACACCAATATTAACTCAAGGAACCATCCATGTCATTCAAAATCAAAACCTAATGGGAATCCCTTAATATTACCTAAGGCATTCCAGTCAACATAAGTAGTATATATCTAGGGAGAACCTCCCATTACATTCACCAAGCTACCATAATTAAATTCATAGAATTAATATTTGTAATTTTATTAAGATATACATTAATTGAATCCAAGGGTGTCCACCCCATGTAATTCACAATAATTAATATCAGTGTAATACAATGGTTCACTTAGGTAATTCCTTTTTATAAGGCATTCATGAATCCATGGGTGACCTCATACATAGTTATTCAACTGAGTCCTCAAGTGTAATATAATGTTTTCTTGAGGAATTCTACTCATGACTAGTTCCATATGGAGTATATGGAATTATTCCAAGGAATTCCAATTCATCATCAAATAAAAAGGAAATTATTTGAAAATTATCCACTTACATCAAGAAAACACATTCTGGAATTGTATAATATTAAACAAGAATAAACCCCCTGGTCCTCCTCATAGACTGTTACTATAAAAAATACCTATAAAGAATAAACCTATTCAACAAACCCCATACCATTATATATAAGCATTATAATTATCCCATTTATTCATTTATTATAACAAATCTAGTTTTCATTAAATGATCATTTTATATTTTCTCAAGTATTTATCAATTTTTCCTAAAAGAAGGTTCAATGTTTTGAGTGATCCACGACACTAGAATTAATTTATTAATTATTTTAAATATTTTAAAGAATGTTCACATATTTTTTTAATTTAATATTTTTTCATTTATATGAAACTCAAATTGAAAATATGAGATGAAATTTGATTATAGAATTTAGGTTTCACAAATGATTATTATATATGTTTGATCATCATTTGACATTCCAATAATGATTTGTTAATATAAGGTGTGTTAAATAAATTAAATGGTTAATTTATTAAATATATTTAATTTATTTAATTATTAACATAGACCCATACTCTATAAATGTATGGTTATAAAAAATCCCTTGGGTTAACCACATTACCCTAGGATATTAGAGAGGATGTGGACATAACATCCATTTTCATTTACAATATCATGATCATATATTCCTGAAAATAATAAGAGATATTTGTGGGATAAACGATGAATAAAGATAAATCTTTAATGACATCACTAGAAAAACATTTTCTTCAATATAAATACATATTTTTTAAGGTTGGACAATTATTTCGTGCATTCCATCCCTGTTAATTGATTTATAGAAATTATTAGACATACCAATTAGGAATTCCTATGTCTCTCACACCAAAACATAAATCCATTGGGTTTTATCCCCATTTCACCATGTATATTTTATCATTTTTGGTTTCCAAAATTTGGATCAATGGTGGGGTTTGTAACGGCCATTGATAATATCCCTTTTTTATTACCTCTTATAGCATATATGTTCATTATTTTATCCATTGTTTCCTTATACGATAAAATATTTGTCATTTCCTTACGGGTTAGAGCATGGTTGAACTTTTGAATTTTTCACATTTAAGAAAAAGGTCTTAGGATCGATGGTTAATGGATTTATTTTTTTTGTAGATTATGGATGATTTTTTTGGGGATTATAAGACCTTTTTGGTGACATGAGTCCCAAAAGACCTTTCATGGGTGATGGGAATCATGATTTCAATCCACCAAAGGCTATGAAATGATGGAAACATTTATTGCACTTTTATTTAAAAAAATTGGTCAAGTGTTGATTTGTAATTTATGGAAGGATTAGTGGAATCATAGAGCCTTTCGAATGAAATATGATATTTTTTGAAAATACTAACAATATTTTGTGTATTTTAATGAAACACATTTCATGGTTCTTGGTTTCATGTGGAGGATAGTTTTATTCTAATAGATAAATATCATGTGTTATGTAGATGGTAACACCTATCATGTAATATTACCCAGGTGTCACAGGCAAGCATGCTGAGTACACATCCCAGACCATAGGTGATCAGACACATTGTGTACCCATAGAGACATGCCTTATACACATAGGTTCATACCGTGTTGAGGAACGTGGATATCTTAGCAATGTTTAATGAAGAACATGCCTAGGTCCCCAAGCAGTTCAACACACTATGTGTTTTGATAAAAACAATTTCCACGGAATCCATTACATTGTGTATCTCTTCCTTTAGAATTCGAATTTGGACATAAAAGTAGTCCATAATTAGTAGAATTTCACATATGAGTAAATTTTGGAATTTATTTAGGAAATAGATATATGAAATGATGTGATATAAGAAGTAATATTATCCTTAGTGATGTTTTCCTTTTAGAAATGATTGATTTTCAACATTGGAGCGATGGATAGGTCAGTACTCCTCTAACCCACCAGGGAATAGTTCCCTTAGATCATATATAACAGTAGATTGGGTACTCCATCACATTACAAAGGGAACATTTCTTCATTAAACGGAGTGGTAATCCACCATCATTATGATCCAATAAAGAGTTTGTCCTCCACTAGAGTTAGGTATCCCTCAGCAATGGTACACATTGATGAAGAGTGGGCCCTCTAATAAAATTTTGGTGAGGTTGTGCAGGGTTACTTTCATGAATATGGGACCTTTATATTTGTAGAATGGATTTTCTTTTTATATACATATATATATATATATATATATTAATTTTCCTCTCACTTTTTTAGATGGGTTTCTGTATGATCATATATAATGTTCGGTTTGATTTCCCTATTTCACTTTTGGGTTGTATTGACTATTAATTTCTATTTCGTTCCTCTAGGTTTTTGAGTTATCCAACTGAGTATGTTTATACTCACCCCTAAATTGGATTTTCCCACATATTGTATGTCTTATCCAATTGACGAGTAGATTTAAAATGACCATTGGGTACCTAGAATCCGTGGTGCATAATAGTACATAGAGTTTTAGACCTTATTTGATGGCCAGTCATATAGATTTTAATTTAGGGACTCTTTTTTATATGCATGTTTTGGTTGTTCTTATGCTAGTACCTCTTTTAGTTATGGTCATTTATGTATTTCTGCATTTATTATTTTGTTCTACTATCCGTCACTTTGATGTTTTTCATGTAGATTATCGTATAAATTGTAAACTTTATAGAATTTTCAAATTTATTATATTTCTACACTATTAAATGGATTTGGGTGTGTCAATTTGTACAAGTAAAATGTTCTAATCTCTACAATTTTAGTTATATGCCTATATATTGTTTCTCTGTAGACCCTATCCTATTGTAGGCGAGCCTTCTGTGTCCCTCTCAACTATCTTCAAACCAAGGAAGTCCCCATTTGGTTGGGTCATAAAATTTATGAGAAATCATTACCATATTCCAAGGTATTTTTAAATAAAAATTATTATATTATAAAAATTATTTTTCTATTTACAAAATAAAATACCAACATGTGGTTACAATCTCATTTACAATATATGTGGTTGTGAAATTCTATTTAAAGACCATAGAATCAAATATCCTAATTTTATTAAACATTTCAAATCACATTACATGAATAACATAACATTAAAAAATCCAATTGTAATTTTAAACTCATATAAAGTGTAATTTCCAAGGGATTCTCTTAATATACATCCAAAAATGATAAAAATGGCATTGGATGTTAGCTAACAACATTTTATAACATTCTATTTATGTTATTTTTTTCCCATAATACCATCATGACTCAACAACCTAGAAAATGAATACATAGCTTTGACATTGAGTAATCTTAAAGGGACCACCAATATTATGATTAGGATAGTCCACCGAAATAATATCGGTCATTGGATTATCTTGATGTTTTATAAAATTACAGACCAGATAAATACCTTAAAAATAGGGAATATAATATTAATTGTAGGAGAGAAAAAAAGACACTAAAATAAAAAAATAACTGAGGAAACAACACTTATAGACATACCATGGTTACTTAATACTAAGAGACAATGCATCCAATAGACAATAATCAAGGGAGAACTCCCATAGAGGAAGAGAGGGACGATAGGTCATGCCATATTAGATTACTAGTCATTTTGGGTCAAAATTTCCCTGAAATGGGGTATAAATAATAATGGTAAATAATAACATTTATCCCTATAAAATAATGTCACATAAGGGCCACTATCTAGTTAGTACTTGGTCACTAGCTATCAGGTGGATATTGTAATAGCCTGATCAGCTTTATTGTCCATCTAATTCACTATAGAACCCCTGGTTAACATCCCAAAACTCATTCCATGTCTAAATTAGCTTTTTTTTAACCCTAATAACTTGAATCCAAACACTAGCACAAAATATGACCAATCCAATAATAAAAAATATCAACTCTCACTAATACTAGTAGACCATATGCTTGCCTAATCATTTCAAACTCCACAATATATAAATTCTCTTGCCCAAGAATTCCAAGTGACCAAAAAATTGTATTTTCTAATTTATTTATTACATCAAAATTCATAAAAATTTTCCATTATATTCATGAACACCCAATTTTTGTAACACCCCAAGCTTCCACGGTATGTTTCTCTTTCAATAATGCAATAGCTTGCATTGTACGCACGTTCAAGATTCTAACACACCGCGACCAATCAAAATAGTCGTTATAAATAGTACTACCCAGTTTTTTAAATTTTATAAATATTATATTTCAAAAAAAATTCATTTTTGGATTCGGAATATCAATTATACCTTAGGGTGAATTGTTTGTATTGTTCTGAGAAACATCAATTTTTGATTAATAGTGAAACCACTAAGTGGTAGTTAAAAAACTTATTTTTCGATTAAATGAAATTTTACCGCTTCTGTGGACTGAATTTAAAAAATACAACATACATCATTGTCATTAGGAAGTAAAATGTGGTTCAATGGGATTATAAAAATTGGTGAATAATATCTTTTAAGTTCTATTAATCGCGATTAAAGGTAGTTGGTGTAATTTAAGTTAAATATAATGTTATAATAATATGAAATTACCTTTACACTTGTCCTACCCTTATTTTATTAGCCTTGGGCGACCAAGAAAATCCATGGGTCAACTTGGGGACCCCATGGACCACTTGGGTACGAAAAGGACATTAATAACTTTTTATTTAAAGTAAAAATAAAATTGTCACAAACATGTGTTGTATTACTAAAAAAATTATTACATGGGGTTATATAAGATAACATTTGGACTATAAATATTCATTGGAAAGCTAAAAATATTTCCTAAATCTTTGTAATTTTTTAATAATTGTTAGACATTAAATAAATTAAATTTTTCATGACACCATGATGATGCATCGATTACCTCATTTATTAACGATTTAAATAAAATTAAAAGATAATGTAAAATATAAGAATTACAACTGTAAAAAACCTATTGTATGAGTATATTTCTAACCCTTATCACCTTATCCTCGAAATATATTATTTTGGGACCTCTAAAATCAGAAAATAATTTCATAATAATGTAATATTTCATGACATTCCATGAGTTCCCCTCCTCTCCTATTATAAAAGGCCCCCACCTCTACCATGTTATTCACACCATCAAAGCCATTTGGCTTAGAAAAACTCTACTCAAATACTATCTAAACATCCATCTCTTACTCCTAGAAGCCTCACATTGGGAATAAGTCTTCCCATGGAAGCCTTTGGCTAAAATCAAAAAGAGTTACCCGATTTTAAGGTAGTGTCTTCTCTTATGTACTTTTGTATTATTTTGCTTCTCCAACACCTTAAACGCCTTTTATTCCTTTATTTTGTAACAAAACTAGTATATTAAATTTACTAGGATGTTTTCATGGGAAGGATTTGATTTAAAATTACACACACCTTAGTCTAATGGTTAAAAACATACTATTTTTGTGGGTGGCGAATTACTGCCTCACGAAACGATGATTGTTCAATCTTTTTTTAACACCTTTCATGGTGGCCATTTAGATGTCACTATATTTATTTATAATATATATTATGTTTATGTTTTACTTATGCTTCTTTATTTTTCATTTATGGCATGCCTTTATGATTTCCATTATGGGTAAACGCGATAATTTCATTTTAGGAAGTACAGACTACTGCCCCCTCAAAGTGATTTGAATCGTTAACGCCAGATGTGGGATTTATAAAAGATAGAGTAAATAATATGATATTATAATTTAATTATAATATACCTTTATATCATTATGATTTCATTCCATGAAATACGAAATACAAATGAAAGTAGTGTTCATGCGTAAGTACGACTTACCGTCTCCATGAACGGTGCATTTCATTTCTTACCTATAAATGTTATGTAATATTATAAATGAATATATAAATGGATATATATGATATATATGATATCTAAATAATGAATATAATTATGGATATAATGTATATTTAACCATATTAACAACTTGTAATTATAAGAAGTTTATTTTTTGACTCAAGTACCAAATATCGATAAAACGACCGTTATTAACTTAAATAATTACAAAATGTTCATAACATCGTAATAAGTGATATAAAAGGAATAATGAACTTGAAAAAGGTTCTAAATCAATTAGAAATTAACTCTAGTTTATTATTCAGGAAGTTAAAGAATGGTCGAGTCAATTCGGACACTAGGTAAGGGACTTCGTCTCATTCTCATTTCATAGAGGCATATTTTGTTTGATACACAACTTTCTTTTATACGGTGTATAAACACCGTTGACTTTCAAATTTATTCAAAAAGAATCTTTTTCATTCAAATTGTTTTACTAAATGTAAAAAGGGAATTTTTTTTTGGTCGTACGTATGCGGTGACAACGACTTCTCTCCTATCATGACCATTATTTGAGTTTCTGCTTCCTCTACCAGCCATAACTTTTTTTAAAATGAAATATAAATACCAAGTTTTAATTTTATTTTATTTTGGTATTGAAAATGGTTATGATAATTTTTTTATTATATCAATGTGTTGTATTGATATCTTGTGATTGAAATGTGTAAATGTTATGTTTCCTTTATGCATGTTTTATGTGATACGAGTATGTGATGGTTTAGGATATGTTTAAACCTGTTCATATGAGGAATGCATTGGACATACTAAGTGACAGGTGGAGACCACTATAGCTCCTCGATGCATCGGTAGGTCTCATGAGAAAACTAGTGTCTTGGCATGAGGCCTTGACAAAATCTTATTTGTAGTCTTGGCATGAGGCCTTGGCAACGTGGTTATGATAGTCTGGCATTATGCATTCTATCATTTTGAAAGTGGTTATTGATATTTCATGTGATTGTTCGACTATTATAATATCCATGTGAATAAGTAAATGGCATTATTTCATTTTATTTTGCCTTATTATATGGATTTTCAGGTTTTAAAGGCTTTTGTTTCAGTTATACATTTCCATAAACGTTTATATTTATTTATGAATGTTTCCATGATATTGTTATCCTTACAGAGCATCTGAGCTCACCCCATTATATGTTTTACTTTCCCAGGATGTGAAGAAGTATTTTGGGACTGACCTACAGGGATAGTCTAAAGGGGATATGAGTGTGGACTATGGAGACCATGTTATTGTAATTTTTCACTTTATGATGTAATGTAACATTTATGAATGTATCCAGTGTTTCCAAGGCTACTAAACTAATCGGTCTTTAAAGACTCAATCTTTTGTGATCATGCCAATGTTATGTAATAATGCACCGACTCTGGGTAACTGGGGTTGGGGTGTTACTGTTGGTATCAGAGTCAGTTTAGTATGAACCATATAAGCTATATTAAAAAATGCTCTGATTAAAGCACATAGCCCTAAGATAGAATTTGAGGATTAGTATAGAAGAACATCCTAGAATTTTGGTATTTTATTGATCTTATGAGTTTTCCAAACAATACATCCCTGTCTGGATATGAGCAGGTAGAGGTGGCTTTGGCATAGATGTACCTAGGGGTAAAACCCAAAAACACCGCTTTGATCTAGACTCGAACGAGAACTAGTGCACGACAACGGGCCTTGTTGCACTCTTGGTTACGACACTCCCGAGGGATATTCTTAGGATAATTTTATTTCTCTTTACAAACAATTATGAAGGGTTTATGAGTATATAATTCCTCAAATAAAACATTTTTATGATTATGGATTATATCCATAAATCGCTCAATTTATGTTAAGTGTTTAAAAGTAATGAATTATGTATTTTGATTCATAAACTAATCTAGTTTATGCCATTGTTTAGAAATTGCGCCTAGTAGAAGGAATGGAAACCGTATCAATGCACGCAATCCATGTAGTGATTTCCCTCCTGCTCAATATATTTATAATGGTGTTGGTGATACAACTAGTGTTGATCAGCTTATCACTATACTGGGACAACTCACTCGGGTTATGAATAATAAACGTACCCATATGGAGCACCCTGATCCGCAACTTGGAGGATCAATGTTAGACCACTTAATGAGGAAACAACTTCCAACCTTCAATGGGAGTACAAATCCCTTAGTAGCTAAGAAATGGATAAATTACTTAGAGAACATATTCCATGACGTGCAGAGTAATGAAAGGGAATACGTTATCGTTGCAGTTTACCACCTCACTGGAGATGCTGATCAATGGTGGTTATTGATTCAAAATACAAAGGAAGATGATGAACTATCAAATATATAATAGAGGGAGTTAAAACAGTTCTTCATAAAAAAAATACTTTCCTCATGACCATCGGGCAGATATGGAATGGCAATTTCTGAGCCTGAGACAAAAGGAGGATGAGAATGTCGCAAAGTATGAGGCCAACTTTACAAGGGTGGTGAGGTATGCTGCAGATTATATACGTAACCCAAGAAATAATATTGATCATTTCTTTGATGGATTAATTACATTTCTCCATCAAGCATTGGCCTCACAATCCTTCTCTTTATACGAAGTCATTGTCTCATGTGCTATTAATACGGAAAAGGAATTCTCCAAGTCTTACGACAATAAAGCAATGCAAGAGAATAAGAGAATGGTGGAACAAGAGACAGATAAAAGGAAAAACGTAATGAAGGATTTTCCATTGTGCAATAATTGTGGGAATAATCACCCTGGTACTTGCCTAAATGGAATGGGAGTTTTCTATAAATGTGGAGAAAAAGGTCACCAGGCTCGTGATTGCAAGGGAAAGAAAGAGGATGTCAATGTTGTGTGCTATAATTGTAGGGAAAGGGGTCATTATTCAAATGAATGTCCTAAGCGTCAAGGAAACATACCTAAGAAAAGGAAAAGGTATAAAGGCCAATCTTATGCTATTACTATAGTTGAAGTGTAATAATTAATGTATTGGTGCTTTTGGACTCAAGGATTATATTCTGGTTATAAGAATAATGTGATATATATAAGGATTTTACTGAAGTACTTGTTTTTTTCATTAAGTGTTTAATATGATTAAGGTAATCATATTTTTAGTATGTGACAATAAGAGAAACTTTACTTTTTTAGGAGAATCTGATGTTACAATTGATTTTGGAATTTAAAGACCTTTAAAAAAAGTCTGGATAGTGGTATTTTAGATAACTATAAAGTTTATAATGGATTAAGTTTAACATTGGATAGTATTGTTTATGGTTAAAACAATTTTGATGATTATTTTTGGAATATTATAATACTCTAGTTTTAAGAAAAGGACAACATGTAGGTCGGGGGATAACCCGTCGTGTCGGACAAAGCTGTAGGAATCGAACCCACAAACATAGTGCGACGGGCCTTTATTACCTACCACTAGCCTAATGGAAGTCCCTGGTTATTAAAAAATAGTTTTATCAATCTTAATGCTATGTGTTAATATTTAAAACCTTGTACGATTATGATAAAAATAATATTCTTCAGTTCTATTATCTTTTTGATTGAAAGATGGGTTTGTGGTAAAAATTTATTAATGAATGAAAAGTCTACATGACAAGTATGTATATTTCCTTACTTTCTTAGTAAATCTTCAAAATAAATTCCTCAACTTTATGAAATGTAACTTAGAAAAATGTGGTCGGTTAACTTTTCTTACTGGGGAATCAATGATCGTTTAACCAATCACAAGTTTGTGATTTTGTTTTAGTTAACTTTCTCCTAATCCTACTTTCTACAACTCTCCATCTGACCTTGATGGGTTTTTTCTCTTCCATATCCATGTTTTCATAGAATCCTAGTACGGTCTATCTGAGGTGACCTTTGTACTTCTCTTTCTTTCTTGTAAAGTTATATTTCTATTAACCCTATTTCCAATATGGGTTTTCCAAAAATGTATTTTATACTTTCAACCTTTTATTTTAGAAGAACAATTTCAAATTACGAGGATGAAATTTATTTAAGGAGGGGAGAATGTAACACTCCAAGCTTCCACGATATGCTTCTCTTTCAAAAATGTAATAGCTTGCATTGTATGCAAGTGCAAGATTCTAACACACCACGATCAATCAAAATAGTCGTTATGAATAGTAATACACACTTTTTGAAATTATATAAATTTTATATTTCAAAATGGACATCATTTTTGGATTCATAATATCAATTATAGTTTAGGGTGAATTTTTGGTATTGTTCTGAGAAACATCAATTTTTGATGAATAGTGAAACCACTAAGTTGTAGATAAAAAAATAATTTTTTTTAAATGAAATTTTACCACTTCTATAAATTTAATTTCAAAAATCCAACATACATCATTGTCATTAAGAAGTAAAATGTCGTTCAATGGGATTAAAATATTTTTTGGGGAATAGTAACTTTTAAGTTCCATTAATCGCTATTAAAGGTAATTAGTGTAATTTAAGGTAAATATAATGTTATAATAATATGAAATTAATTTTACACTTGTCCTACCCTTATTGGATGAGTCATGTCCTTCCAAGACAATCAATGGGTCAACTTGGGGACCACATGGAGCCACATGGGTAAGAAAATGACAATAATAACTTTTTATTTAAAGTAAAAATAAAATTGTCACAAACATTTTTTGTTTTACTAAAAATTTATTAAATGGGGTTATATAAGTTAAATTTTCGACAATAAATATTATTTTTAAAGATAAACACATTTCCTACATCATGGTAATTTTTTAATAATTTTTAGACATTAAATAAATTAATTTTTTTTTGACAACATGATGATGCAGCGATTACCTCATTAATTAACGATTTAAATAAAGTGAAATGATAATGTAAAATATAAGACATAAACTTGTAAAAAACCTATTTTATGAGTATATTTCGAACCCATACCACCTTATCCTAGAAATATATAAATGTGGGATCTCTAAAATCAGATAATCATTTCATAATAATTTAATATTTCATGACATTCCAAGAGTGCCCCTCCTCTCCTCTTATAAAAGGCCGCCACCTCTACCACCTTATTCACAACATCAAAGCCATTTGCCTCAGCCAAACTCTTCCCAAAAACTATATAAACTTTTATATATTACTCCTAGAAGCCTCAATTTGGGATGAATTCTTCCCAAGTAAGCCTTTGGCTCAAATCAAAAAAAGTTACCAGATCTTAAGGTAATGTCTTCTCTTATGTTCTTTTGTATTATTGTGCTTTTCCAACACCTTAACTCTTTTTATTCCATTCTTTTGTAACAACACCAATATATTCAATATAATAGGATGTTTTTATGAGAAGGATTTTATTTACACTTACACACACCTTCGTCTAATGGTTAATGAACATACTGTTTCTGTGGGTGGTGAATTACTACCTCACGAAACGATGATTGTTCAATCTTCTTTTAACACCATTAATGGTGGACATTAAGATGTCACTATATTTAATTATGATATATATTATTTTTATGTTTTACATATTCTTCATTATTTTTCATCTATGGAATTCCTTTAGGATTTCCATTATGGGTAAACACGATAATTTCATTTTAGGACGCGCAGACTGCTGCCCCGCTCAAAGTGATTTTAATCGTTAATGCGATATGTGGGATGTATAAAGGATGGAGTAAATGGTATTATATTACAATGGAATTATAATAAAACTTTATATCATTATTATTTCATACCATTAGATATGAAATAGAAATGAATGTAGCGTTCATGCGTACGTACGGCTTACCGTCTCCATGAATGGGGCATTTCATTTCTTACCTATAAATGTTATGTAATATTATAAATGCATATATATAATGGAAATATATGATATATATGATATATACATCATTAATATAATTCTGTATATAATGTATATTTAACCACATGAACAAATTGTAATTATATGACGTTTAATTTTTGACTCAAGTACCAATGATCGACAAAACGACTGTTATTAACATAAATAATTACATAATGTTCATAACATGGTAATAGGTGATATAAAAGAAATAATTAACTTGAAAAAGGGTTTTAAGAAATTATAAATTAACTCTAGTTTATTATTTAGGAGGTTAAACAATGGTTGAGTCATGTCAGATATGAGGTAAGGGACTTCATCTCAATCTCTTTTCATTGAGGAATAATTTATTCTATACACAACTTTCTTTTATACAGTATATAAACCCATATGACTTTTACGTTTATTCAAAAAGAATATTTCTTATACGAAGTGTTTTACTAAATGAAAAAATGTAATGTTTTTTTGGTCGTACGTATGCGGCGACAATGACTTCTTCGCCGCCATGACCATTAATTGAGTTTCAGATTCCTCTACAAGCCATAACTTTTTTAAAAAAGAAAAATAAATACCATGTTTTAATTTTATTTTATTTTAGTATTGAAAATGGTTTTGATAATGTTTTTATTATATCAATGTGTTGTATTGATATCTTGTTATTGAAATGTGGAAATGTTATGTTTCCTTTATGCATGTTTTATGTGATACAATTATGTGATGGTTTATGATTTGTTTAAACCTGTTCATACGAGGAATGCATTGGAATTAATCAGTGATGAGTGGAGCCCGCTAGAGCTCCTCGATGCAATGGTAGGTCTCATGATACAAACTATTGTCTTGACACGAGGCCTTGACAAAATCTTATTTGTAGTCTTTCCACGAGGCCTTGGCTACGTGGATATGATAGTCTGCCATTATTCATTCCATCTTTATAAAAGTGGTTATTGGTATTGCATGTGATTATTCGACTGGTAGAATGTCCATGTGAATAAGTAAATGGCATTATTTCATTTTATTTTTCCATATTATGCAGATGTTCAAGTTTTAAAGGCTTTTGTTTCATTTATACATTGCCTTAAAAGTATATGTTTATTTATGAATGTTTCTGTTGTATTGTTATACTTACTGAGCATCTGATCTCACCCCTTTCTATGTTTTATTTTCCCAGGATGTTAAGAAGTATTTTATGACTAACCTGCAGGGATAGTCTGAAGGGGATATTAGTGTGGACTATGGAGACCATGTTATTTTATTTTTTCACTTTATGATGTAATGTAACATTTATGAATGTATCTAGTGTTTCCAAGGCTACTAAACTAATTGGTCATTTGAGACTTGATATTTTGTGATCATGCAAATGTTATGTAATAATTAATCGACTCTGGGTAGATGGTGTCAGGGCATTACAATTTTCTTTCAAAGAACGATCCATAAACCAGACTTCATATTAATAAAAATATGATCCACCAATTTCATTCAATTCAATATTACCAAAATGATACTCACCTACTACTATATATTTTTAGACTCCCATATGTAATTATTATTTTTAATTTGCCATCATATTGTTCTCCCCACTATAGTGATCATCCTAAAATTCAAATTTCAAATCTCGTCATGTTCCACTATCAGACCCCCCAGCACATTCCCAATAGTCCACCAACCCACTCGACAAGGTACCAAAAACATTGCAAATTATAAATCTTGAGAGCACTAACAAATTCTAGTACTAAATATCACATTATTTCATAAATCCCAAACAAACATACCTTTACCTTTTAATCAAGACCCAAAATCACTACCACTTACTTAAACATTCAAAAAAAACTCTTAAAACATAACTTCCTTACCAAAGGACACGACTATTGGGTATTTTGGCTCACTACATCAAAAATAACATTATAAAACAAGGAAAAAATCCTCGAACTAACCTAGCAAAAAATTATAATCTCCCACTAATGTTTTACCTCACATACAATCCTAATTTATGTCTTTGAAGGAATTCTAAAACTTCCCAAGAATTAATATAATTAACCAAATATGACACTGGATGTCACATTACAATTAAAACCCAATCTTCCCAAACCCAAGAACATGTTGATTCCATGAATTTCACACCATTAATTACCCAATCATGGTTTCATTCAAACTAGATTCATCTCATTATTGTCTTGATACACTGAGGTCTAACATAAGAATTGACAACATTCAATTGTCAATCAGCTGCCAAATAAACTATTCCACATGCTATCACTTGAGTACAAACATGCTACTACCCTAATAAATGATTAAATTAAATCCTTACATTCTTAGTCTAAAACAACCACTTAGACTCCCCCAGCATCATACAAAAAAGAATCTATGGCATTACCAAGCGATCATTAACTATATGTTGACTACCCATGTGATGAAACTTGTTGATCACATGATCATCCATTGAATTGTCTGCACATTAGAAACATTTCTCATTTAAGGGTAACATACCCACGACTACCATGAAACTCCCCACCATAAGATTTTCCTTATCATTTTTTCATTTGTTCAACTAGGTGTTCTCATGGATGAAAACTTTTCTATTTCCTATTTCACCAGTCAAATTTCACCACACACACAAATACCAAAGATCGATTATAACTTTTTAACACTAACCACATCTTGTTCATGGAAAACCATCCTCGATAATCCATGAAACCCATTAAAAGTGAGGTTAATTACCTCCATGAATTATTGTGGGCTCCCCAATATAAATATTCTGTTACACTTATCCCCTATCATTATGCATTGAATGATCATGACATTATCTGACATTTTTCATTCATCTTGGGCCACACCAACCGTCCCATTAAAACATGACAAGGATTTATCTCTTGGGTAGACCATGTCACAATAATATGATCTAAACCATATAATCCCCTATCAATTGAGTATCTATTCCCTTTCCAATCAACCTTGTTATTTTTCTCCTATAACATCTAATTATGTTCATCAACCCTCAAGATGCACAGAACATATTACCAACCCAAAACTATTAAGGAACTACACTCACCAAAATACACTACCATGATGCACTAAAATGAAACTATTTCACACTCCCACACCAAATGATCATGAAACCCAATTCATTCTCCCTTGGTATATGTTGAATATAAATTAGGCTCACATACCTAAACCACTTATTGTTATTTTATGTAGGTTAGCCTTCTTTATCATGGAACCTCATAGGGACTCTTATTATAAAAAGAAAACATCACTAGTGATAAATTCCAACATATATTTTTCATCCAAATGGTGTATTTTAGAAGCAACAAGAATCTAACCCCACTTGCACCATCATTTTGGAAGCGTACCTCAGGCATTAAAATTCTAGGAACTCGTCTGTTACTTCCATATATCGCTATATTTGAATCTGAGAACCAACATCCCATGGGATTTTACATGTTTGGTTAAATAATTTTTTATTCAATTTTTATGACATAATACTCTTGATATGATTTTTTATATGATATAATTTAATCCATCTATCACTACCCACAAAACTCATCATTCCTAAGAAATTCCATTTCCACAAGCCAAAAGTTTTACATTTTAAATTAGGTTCACTATCCTTGAAACCAATATTTACACATAACCTTTAATCGTTTATCAAGGTATAAAGATTCCAAATGATTGATTAAATAGGGTTCCATTAAAAATATATAATGTAATATGCCTTTTGGGTTTCTAATTTGAACTCTATTTAACTAACATATCCATATAACAATTTGTTTACTTTTTTCAAAAGGTAATATTTTAGTTGGTCTAATATCTAAAAAGATTTTAAATTTACCAGGATTGATTATATTTATTTTCATTCACATGATTTGAAATAAAAAAACATATTGGATTCTTAATTTGACTTTATTTTATAATACCATCATAAATCAATTTATATCTACCTATATGACATGAAATCCTCGCAAAAATAAGTCAAGTAATATTCCACCATTGAATTATATATTAAAAATGTATCTGATGCTCAAAAAATTTTAATTACTAACCACCACTATTAAAAATAAATTATAGTCCATAAGAAGATATAAATCAGAATGTTAAAATCATGAAATTATTATAATAAGATAATATTTTCCATAAGTAGCATACAATCGACATCTAAAATTCATTCCTTTATGTCACGTGAATAAACATGTTCTTAAATTGATACATTAAAATAGACACATCCTCTTTACATACTATTCTATGAGTTAATATAAAAAAATCATAGAATCACAAACCATGTGGCTCACCCAAGGTGAAAATCAAATAATCTATAACTTGTGTAATTCAACAATAACATATCCCATTCATATAAACATAGGATTTCCCCACATATGAGTTGATCACTCTAAGTATTCACCCCATTATAATGTTCTAACAACACCTAGTCTTCCTTATACCATGCTCTATGTATTAATATGAATGAAAATACTTCTAATACCATTTTCAAACACCCTTCCCCAAGAGCCGCTTAATCAGGGCTCTTGTTTGGTCCCCCACCTAGCCTCAAGTGCATCTCAACATGCACCATTGCATGCCACCTAATAGTGTAGGCCTAACATGGTATAATGGGGAAAATTTACCCACATATTTAAGTCACAATAATAATGTAATAAGAACACACACATAAATATGATGGTCAAAAATTTTAGATAAACAAATCCAAGTTCAAAAATTAACTACAATATCAAAATGCTATAGAAATAAACTATACAATACATTTCATAAGAGATCCAGTATGATAAGATTACATGAAATGTTATAATAGATTAAATAAAATAGAATAAAATTTCATCCCCATTATGGTCCCATGTCTTGCCTAGTCCCAAAATCCATACTCCCCTAGATGAATTCACAAGATAATGACAATAGGAATTTCCTTAAACCAATACCATTAGACATATTATATTATGATCGGGTACATAAGTTCCATGGAGGACCCATCATCGTGTAATTAAACATTAATAGGCCACCACCAATGGTGTCTTGAATACAATGAGACCATAAATTAGTTCATGCATCATTTCTATAAATATTTATTTATATAGTTGAAAATTTTATTTTTTTAGTTGTAATCCAGATAGATAAATTAAAATAACTGTACAATCACAATTATAGGGCTTCAATGTGGCTCTTAACATCGTTTTATACCCTTTTCATCTGTCACCAACGAGTCTTTGGTAAATGTATACATCAATGCATGAATTGTTACATGGTATACTACCAAGGAAACCATAACTTTAATAAACTGGGGGAGTCTATTTAACTCAACAAAGCATTCCTCATTATTAAATTTTATCAGGAATCCATATAAGGGTATAACCATGGAAATAAACTAATCTAAAATACGGTTTTAGAATAAGGTAACGATCCATGTAATTCAATAGTATAGGATAATGGGAACCATCATCTTACACTTGAGGCATTCCAGTCAACATTTTCAGGCCAAATCCAAAGAGATCATGTCATGAAATTCACCAAGGATCCTAATATGAATCCATGGCATTAATTCGTGAAATTCGAATAATATAGAAATTATATAGAATCTTATGTATTTTAAACATATTATTAAATGATGTCTAACATAAAAATTCATTAATTATTGCCCTAAGATCACGAGGAATAGTATCATTGGAAGACTGGGTTAATAATATATCAATACACAAATAAAATAAAAAATATATAATTTATGCTCCACAATGTTATCCTGAATCCTTTCAAGCTCCTAAACTGCATGGGATAGACTAAGAAATACATAGAGATAAAAACTGATCTAAATTTTGTAGTAATTTAATAAAAATGATACGTAATTATAACATTTGATCCAAAGAATACCATGATATGATAAAATATAGGGATTATGAGTAATCATATGTGAGAATAAAATAATGAAAATTATATCATAATTTCATGGAATCATAGTAAATGTGGAAACATATAAGTTAACATAAACATGAATAATTGATAACTTTATGGACAATATCACATGGTGTAAAAAATCTAATAATGTATTAGATTTACTCTATAATACCTTATAAGATTCCTCTTAAGAAAAAATAATTACCTAATGAATTGGAAAACTATATAGAAAACCCCATATTAAAATATTCATGATTATGTGTCCCATAAAATGGAAATTAATTAGGAGGAATAAAAATAAAAATTACTCTTTGAAATAAAATGGTTTTCATAATCCAATCTCATATCATAATAGAGTGAAAATTTCATAATAAATTAATTTGAGATATGGATATAAGGCGGGTATTGACTTATAAAAATTAATGGTCAATAAGCTAGGTATAATTGTGATAGATAGATATACATAATTTAAATGCAATCCAAAACCTCAATTTTTTCGAGTATGATGGAAATTTATTTAAACTATTAAATGGAATATTTAATGTGAAAAATTATTTTTCACATTGAAATTACTTACTAAAAATATAAAAATTTAAAAAATATTATAAAAAAACCTATAAAATGGTTAGAGGAAATATATGATGTAATATAAATTTAAATTAGTGGTTATAATTATGGTTAATTTTATACATGCCTTATAAGTTAAAAAATTACATTCATACTTTTCTAAATTGGTTAAAAAGTACCTTATACAGAAAATGTAAAAAATAATCGTTTAAAAAAAATTAAAAAGTAAAAAGGTTAAAAATTCATTTAATAAATAATTTTAATAATGTCAGAAAAATTATAAATATTATTTATAGAAATCATTTATTTGCAAGAATATTGATTTTCGAATGAAGAGTGAAATAAAATCAAATTTTGATAAAAAAAATTTAAATCATTTTATTTACCAAATATTTTAAAATGATAATATTACTTGGAAAACTCAAGAATAAACATAAGAGAAAAAAATAGATTGTTATCTAGATATAGATATCATAATATTCTTCCAAGGGAGACATAAACATAAATAATCATAATGAATAATGAGATTGGGAAAAAACACATACCAATTTAGTAACTTTTGAATCATAACACCCATGAATGAAGTATCTAAAAATGAAAAATTAAATACCATGAATATAAATAGATTCAAAATATAACATTCAAAGGGTTATTATATTAACCACACTAAATAAATATGGGGTTAATATGGTATATGTCTCAATGATGTAAAAGTGGGTGAGAAATCCCATAAAAATATTATTGTATTGATGTGAGAATTATTCAATGAATTTATTATGTGTTTCAATTGTAAGTAGACAAATTTTTTTTGGAATTATACATAAAATACTCATCATTAAATAAACACCTAATCTTATCATATCAAAGACAATGAATAAGTAAGTTATCTCAATGAATGAATTGTAGTTATAAAATCCATTTTTTAGAGAATAGACTTATCATGTTTGTAATGTATCCCCTATATAATAAATTTATATCTGTTTTTTTAATGATCATTTTATAGGATTAATCCATTATAATTAATCCATTTACATTATTTATATTAATAACATATTTAATTACATAATCAATTTTTTCCATGTGGGTGTTTTGGGGACATTCAATTCATAAATTAGAAACGTCATTAGTGTTTTGACCATGGTCAAAGGTTTCATTAATAAATCATATCTAGAATAGTAATCATGAAATAATTAATATTTTTTTACATAAATTATACTTTCAATTGAAATGATAAAATATGGTTTTGAAAAAAATTATGTTACAATAACAGAGATAGTAGACTTGACGTACGCATGAGAAATATTTCTGTAACACCAAGACTCCAATTACCCAGAATTGGTGTATTATTACATAACATTGGAATGCTATAGGGAATCATGTTCTGAATGACTGATTATTTTAGTAGAATTGGAAGTACTAGATACATACATATGTTCTACATTACATCATGAAATTAAAAAAAAAATTGTGTCCCCTTTGAACACTCTTATATCCCTTTGCCAATTACTACAGGTTAATCATAATATATTTCTATGAATCCAGGGAGAAATAAAACATAAGAAGGGGGTTAGCTCAAATTCTCCATAAGGATAACAATATATTGGAAACTATGATAAATAAGAATAAACCATTAATGTAGTGTATAAGACTAGAACACAATCCTTTTAAACCTAAACATCAGCATAATATGGAAAAGATAAATCAAATAATTCCATTTACTTATTCTCATGGATATTCTAATAGTCGAATAATAACATGTAATATCAATGTCCAATTTCATAATGATGGACTGCAGAATGTCGGATATTCTGAAACATCTTGTCAAGGCCTCGGCTAAAAAAATATATCAAATTGGGAATGGCCACAACCAATTCCACATCTAATTGTCTCATGAGACCTATTGATGCATCGAGGAGCTATAGCAGGCTCCACCCATTACTTATTGAGTCCAATTAATTCCTCATATGAAAGGGTGAAACATAATTTAAACATTCGTATTAAAACTAGTATACAAAATGTCGATATTCTAACCACAAACCATGAATGGCATAAAAATATCACATCCAAATTCACACATAACTCATTAAATATAATATGGATGATTATATTATTATAAATCAACCTAAATAAAGAATAAAATAAAATAAAGGATATTTACATAGATGAAAATAGTCATTAAAACTAGTTTTAGTGAAATATTCTTTTTTTGTTGAAAACATTTCAATGACGCACTATTTATCCATGAATTCATATAAAATAGATTTTTGAATCAATTTTTACGACACCAGTTTGAAAATATTAAAATGAATTTTAATTTTAAATCATTAATGTCTACATAAATAAATCCTTAAAAAATTTCTTAAAAAATGGACATTGATGAGAATGATTTTTAAGAATAAATCTTTAAAACATTTAAAATGATTTTTTAGTTAGTGTTCTTAACCAAATGAGAGATGCTTGAATACGAATAATTGTTGTAATAAAATCATTATAATATCATGACAGTAAATGGAAGCATGAAATTCTATGTCAAAGTAATATATATATACACCAAATAAAAGTGAAATGGCGCATAACAACAAAGAAGTTTCAAGGGAATGTAAGTTAATATGAATTCCTTTATTAAGTATGTATCCTTAGGTTATGGATAAATCAATGACATAATTGTGTTTGAAACATATAAAAACATTAAATATGATTGGATAATTTTTGTAAATCAATCAGAGGAGAATCACACATATTCTTGTAAAAACAACACCAATGACATGGATGTTTAACTTAGTGAATAAAAATTGAGTTAAAATTATTCTTATCATGTTTATATTAATGACATGATAATTTATCAATATCTTTATTATGTGTATCAAAATTATATCCACAAAAAGGGGAGTAGAAATTACTACATATGTAAATAAATAGTGATTTGACACATAATCATGGCATAATGTAATCAATGAAGTTTGCATAAAACTGAATGAGTGTAAATGGAAATTTGAAATTCCCTTACCGATTTGGTAAATTTTAAAACATACACCCCATGAAAGAGTTATCATAAAATGAATAAGTAAATACACATAAATTAAATTATATTACACAAATAATATAATCATGGGAAGTACATACACCACACAAAAGGAAATAATTTCAACATAGAACAAATCTCACGGGAAGAAGAAGTGAGATGAAAACCCCTTACCTTGTAATTTTTGTTTTGTTAAGGGTAAGTTAAAATCCTGTATAATAGATAAATAACTGTTATTAAATTATACAATAACTATATACATTAATATGATATCATATATGATCCTAGAATATTGCATTGTTAATAATATTTTAGTAGTATCATCTTTTCGGGTTTTAACTGATCTATTTTCCTTTCTGTGATCGGTTATGTAAGCCATGTTTATTATGCATTGGATGTACTTCATTCATATAAACAATGATATTAAGTTCTTAAAAATTATTTTTAATCATAAAATCAATATTATTCATGAATTATTATGATGGGGAATGAATCTCATCGGGTTCGTGGAGACAGTAATCCGTACATATGCATGAGCAACAATATCATTATATTTATGGTGAAATAATTGGTAAATGGATGGTATATCATATATAGAGAATCATTAAAATATTATATTTATTATTTAAATCATTTATACTAATTATTATACCCATCCAAATAATGATGTGTTTAAATAATAAACTACACCACAACGAGGAGACGGTATGCCGTACGTACGCATGTATGGTGACTTTGTCATTCATATGATGGATTGAAAAATAAATATAGTTGTTACATTTTTAAAATAATATCACAGTATATTGAATATACTAGAGTTATTATTTTATAAAGGAAACAACAAAGAAAGAAGATGTGGTAGAAGAAAAAAGCATGAATGAGGTGATGAAATATTTACCTGTTCTTCAGGTTCTTTCTTTTGATTTGATAAAAAGGGCTCCTTAAGCCAGCTTTCTGACCAAGGGAAAGCCTCTAGGAAGATGGTAGAATAATTGGGAGGATATTTGGGAAGTTATTTTCTGATCCAAAAGGATTTGGGGTGTGAAATTAAGAGAAGGTGAAGTACCCTTTTATAAGAGAGGTGAGGGTCACTTTAGGAAATGCTTGAAATATTATTTTATAATAAAATCACTTTTGGTTTCTAATGGCTTCAACATAATTTATTTCGAGGCTTAGGTAAGTATGGATAAAAAACCATTCAACCAATACGTTTTAGGCAGGTTTAGGTAACCATATTAACCTTATCTTTAATATTTAACTCTTTGTTAAATAGTTTGACATTTACTATGTCTCTTGGTATTTTTATCTTATATGGTTGATAAACTTACTATAAATAAACAAGAGAACCATAAGTGGTTTACTATTAATATATATAACCTTATATAAGTCTTTTTGATGAACCCTACATTTTTAGGAATATTGCATCAATTAACAATTTATTATTTGTTTTAAAAACTCAATTATGTCAATTTTGACACTATTTAGTATTTGGTTTTTCTGAAAATCATAAAAGAATGCTTACATAATACAAAAAATTATTTAATCAAATATAACATGTTATATTAACCTATAAAATTAGTAGAATTCATCAAAAGTCTAAAATTACATTCATTTGGATATTTATAATATCAATTATGTTATAATTTCATTAATATGATAATTATTGCATCATCATTTTGTCAGAAATAATTTTAATTATTTAATTCTTAAAAATTATAAATAAAATAACATTATGTAGGAAATATATTTATATTCTTATTGAATATTTATTGTCAGGTTTATCTAATGTATTACCCCATATTAAAAATGGTTTAGTAATTGACCTTTGAATTTAACACTTTTAAATCTTCTTTAAATAAAATAATAATAAATATACTAATCTAATCCAAGTAGACCCAATGGATTATATTTTATTCATAAGGTAGTTTTTAGTCAAATTAAACTTATCCAATTGATTTAGGACATGTGTTGGGGTAATTATAAGAGTATTTTACCCTTAATTACCCTATTTACTTTTAACTGTGGAAAATAAAAGTCAAAAGTTACTATTCATAAAAAATTATTTTCATCTTATTGAACCACATTTTATTTACTGATGTGAACCATGTTTCTTACATTTTTTAAATTCAACTCATAGAAGCAGTAAAAATATGATTTATGCAAATTTTTAAATGCTCTTAGAAGGTGGGTAAAAGATGGTAAAAAGTTCAATAAATGTTTATACATCTAATTTAATTATAAAATGACCAAAATGAATTAAATTTATCATATATAAGTATTATATATCTATTTTTAATTAAAATAAATGTATATAAAATAAAAAATTATATAAATAAAAAGATGGTTTTAAACTATAACGTAGTGTTGTTTACAATTCATAAAAAATTTAATGTTTTCCGAAAAATACAAAAAATTTACCCTAATATAATTTTGATATTCTGAATTAAAAAACTAATTCTATTTTAACAAATTCAAAAACATAGATCTATCATTAATTAATTTTAAATTAATTCCCTTTGTCCAAACCGAAAAGAGGGTTTTTAAAAAGAAAAAACTATCAAAATATTAATATGTGTTTATGTCAAATTTAAATGTGAAATTTCTTTAATGGCATAAATTGTTTTAAATGATAAAAATATAATCTAATTATAATTACAAACCATTCAAATTCATAATTTAAAACTATAAATTATTTAGATTAAAAATGATGTTTTTAATTAGAATTTAGTATTTTTCAGTATTCATAAACATATGCAAGTTTTCAGAAAAGATCCAAATATTTATCCAAAATAAATTTATTTGTACCGATTCTAAAGATGAATTTAATTTCATTTAATTAAATACATAAAAGTTTCAAACATTGGTTTTAAAAATGGTTTTCAATTTAAAGGTGTGTAAATTTCATTTTTTGAAAAATACTTCATTTATATAAAAAAATGAATCGGTTCTTATATTATGTCTAAGAAGAACATAATATATATTCTAAAATTATATGGAGTATATAAAATTTAAAATTCAATTAATACTGTTCATAACTACCTTTTGAATGGCTAGTTTGGTAAGTCGTGGTGTGCTCGAACTTTATGTTGCGTATAGCACAAGCTATAGAATTACATTAAATAAAATAACATAATATAAAATTGTGGGGTGTTACATTCTTCCCCCATTTTGGAAATTGCATCCTTGAAATTTTAAAATTCGGCTTTGGAAATTTATTAAATGTCCAACATTAGAAAAAGAGTCACTAAAACTATTACTTTAAAAGTCATAAAAAGAAGTACAATGGTCACCCGAGATAACCCATACTAGGATTCCATGTAGGAAAAATGGATATGGAAGACAAACTAAGAGTCAGATTCTGATAAAGAGTGATAGAAAACATGTCCAAGAGAAAGTTAGCAACATGAAAACCATAAACATGTATTGTGATAAACGGTAATTATATTCCCAGTAGGAATAGTAAACGGACATCATTTTTTTGTTTGATGTTCCATTTCATAAAGTTGAGGAATTTAATTATGAGATTGAATAAGAAAATAAAGAGATATATTTTCTTTTTAAGTAGAGTTTTATCCTTTAATAAATTTCAACCACTAACTCATAATTTTTTTTAATGATGAGTATCCAAGATGAATTGGTCACACATGAAGAGCATGAATCAAATTCTAGATAATCACATTATCACAAAGGATAAACTATATATTTCCCTTCACTTTAGAGATTATCCAAAACCAAAATGGTTGGTAAAAGATCAGATGATCCCAAAAAAGGATAATACATCAGAGAAAGAAATACTAATCTTAATTTCTAAAATTAAACCAATAGTACCATAATTTCAATAAATACCATTCAATATACATTTGTCCTTAAAATACTTCAATATAATCCAAACTAATATTGAAACCCAAAACATACAAGAATTTGATTATGTAGTCTACCACATTAAATTGTATATCCAAATAACATCGACTAATCATAAAGTCACATACTTAGAAGTAACTATAGTAATCACATATTCACTACAATAGGTTTATCATTTCCATAAATAACCCAAATTGCTATACATACATAGTAAAAACATAGATATGAATCCACCATTACCCCTCAAAAGAAATCCCATAGTATTATATTTTCCATTGGCATATAGATTCCCAATAGAGAGAACGTCTTCTAAAATAACATTTATCACTTAATAAACAAATCATTTTCATATACTATAGATATCCATTTGATAGGATATAAGATCCAAAATCAACTTCTTATTGATCATTAAAATAATTTAACTAAATTGAATTAGCCACACTAACCAAGGACTTCACGTAGTCGAGTGGTAGGTGATAAATCCCAATTGCACTCTTGTTGCGGGTTCAATTCTAGTAGCTTTGTCTGACTTGATGGGTTGTCACACGGTCTAAATGTTGTTCTTTTCCAAAAACTATATTTTCTAAAATTCCCAAAATGAGATAAATTACACAAAATAACTATAACATAATTTCATAACAAATGTTATATCACACCTCACCTTTTCTTCCCAAAAATTAATTACTTTTAATTGCATTAAATTTAAGTATCATATAAACCCAAATGGTTTTTATAACTATATCAACAATAGAAAAGATAATTCTTCCGAAAATAGAATTTTCACATAAAAAACTACAGGGATAAAAGTACAAGAAAAATTCTTCCAATGTAATCCCATCAACAAAGAGCACTAATAATTTTAAACATTTCCCCATCCATTTATTTCCACATAGTTTCTTCTATGAACAAGAGGTTATCCTGTCGAATAGGGCATTCAAATTCGTAATGCGATGGTCCCCAAAATTTACTGAAAATTACTGTTAATGAATTATTGGGTTCATTTATATTTTCTTCCATGGTAGACTTCATTTCTGCTCTGCAATTCTTTATATTATGTCCTTCTTTCCCAAACATAAAGCATTTATTTGTTCTATTGAGACACTTTCCTATGTATATCCTTTCACATTTACTGCATGATGGAAACTGAGATTTCTTTTCACCATGGTCTCTACTGCAGGAGCTCTTATCAATCACTACATTTCTCTTCTTTGTTGAGTATGGAAGTTGGTTAATATACATGTTGTTGATCATATTTTTGGATAGCTGATTCAGCATGAACATGATATCTTTTACACCTATCAACATTCCATTTCATTTCTAATTTTCACCACCATTCCCACCTTGTACGGCATGTTAAATTTTATAATGACTTCCTTGGAATCCATCCATTTACTAACACAAGAAATCATAGTGTGAGTCATAAAATAATTTAGAGAATATCATAACACCTTATTTTCAATCTAAAACGCCATTGGATTAACTAGGTTTATTTATTCTCATTTTATAAAAAAATCCATCAAATAAGTTTGTAATGAAAATTATAATTATCCTAAGAATATGCCCTGGTATTTTCATAACCAAAAGTGCAGCAAGTCTCCTTTTCATGTACCAAGATACCCCTGGTTAAACCCAAAACTTCTTGTCAGAGTTTTCACTACTAGGTACACTGGTGACAGAACCGCCTCAACCTGCTCGTATATAGACAAAGATGTATTGTTTGGAAAACCCACATAATATTTACATTACCAAACTTTTTGGATGTTCTTATATACTAATCCTCAATTTCAATCTTAGGGTAGTGTTTTCTAAATATAGTTTTTCTAAATCTATCATCCATGTATTGTACTACCCTTTCTCTAATACCAATTGTAATGCCCCGACCCAAGTTACCCTGAATCTGTTCATTATTACATAACATTTGAATGATACAAGGAATCATGTCCCGAAAGACCTATCAATTTAGTAACCCTGGATGTAGTAAATATATACATAAGTTTTAAATTATATCATGAAATTAAAAAAATAACATTTTGTCCCCTTTTAACACTATTATATCCCTTACACTATTTCTATGCGTTAATCGTAATATTTTTATTTGAATCTAGGAAAAAATAGAACATAAGAAGCGGGTGAGATCAAATGCTCAGTAGGGATAACAATATAACAGAAATTGTCATAAAGAAAATAAACATTTAAGGCAATGTATAAGGCTAGAACACAAAAATTTTAATCATAAATTTTAGCATAATATGTCCATGAAAAATCAAATAATGCATTGACTTATTCACATATACATTCTACTAGTTGAATAATCACATGTAAGATCAATTTACAATTTCATTATGAGGGAATGCATAATGTCGGACATTATGAAACATCTTTTCATGTCCTCGACCAATACGTCTAAAATGATTTAGTCCTCGGCCAAAACCATATAATAAATTGAGAATGACCTTAGAGAATTCCATATCTAATTTTCTCATGAGACCTACTAATGCATAGAGGAGATATAGAGGGCTCCACCTGTCACTTACGGAGACCAATTCATTCCTCATGTGAAAGGGAGAAACATAATCTAAATATTCATATTAGAACTAGCATATGGAATGTCAATATTTTAACCAGAACCCATGAATGGCATAAAAATATCCCATACACACTAAAAAATTACCCATTCAATACAATATATAATATTTTAAAAAGATAATAGAATCTCAATCAATAATAAAATATACTGAAAGATATTGAAATAGATAAAAATAATCAAGAAAACTATTTTTAGAGAAATATCATCTTTTTCTTGAAAACATTTAAGTGATGCACTATTTATCCAAGATTTCATTTAAAATAGATTTTTAATCAATGTGTATCCTACCACTTTGAAACTTTTAAAAGTAGTTTTAATTTTAAAACACTAATGTACTTATAAATAAATCCTTAAAACCATTTTCAAAAGTGGACATTAATAAAACTGATTTAGAAGAATAAATATTTAAAATGATATTTAAGTTAGAGATCCTTACCAAATGAGAGAAACATTTATAAAAATAATGGAGGAAATCAAAACATTATAATATCTTGAGAATAAATTTATTCATGACATTCTATGTCTAAGTACAGAATATACACTAAATAATAGTGAATTGGTGTATAACAACAAAGAAGCCTCAAAAGAATGTAAGTTGAGAAGAATTATTTTATAAACAAAATATCCTTAGGTTAAGGATAATTCAATGACATATTTATGTGTGAAAAATATAAATGCACTCAATATGACTATATATTTAGTGTAAATCAATCAGAGGACATTCACACATATTCTTGTAAAAACAACTCCAATGACTTGTATATTTAACTCAATGAATAGAAATTGAGTTAAAATTACTCTTATCAAGTTTATATCGATGACTTAAGAATTTATAAATGGAGTGATTATGTGTATAAAAATTATATCCACACAAAGGGAAGTTTAAATAACCACATATGTAAATAAATAGTGATTTCACACATATCATGGATTAAAGTAATCAAGGAAGTTTGCGTAAAACTGAATGAGTGGAAATTGAAATTTGAAATTCCCTTACCGATTTGGTAAAATAAAAACATACAACCTGTGATAGAATTGTCATATAATGAAGATAGAAATACCCATAAATTAAGTTATATTACACAAATAATACAATCATGTTCAGTACATAGTGTCAATATAGCATGAATCTCATGGGAATAAGAAGTGAAATGAAAACCCCTTGCAATGTTCTTTTCCTTGGTCAAGGGTATGTTAACCTCCTATATAATAGTTAAATCATTGTTATTATATTATACAACAACTATATACATAAATATGATATTGTATATGATCCTATAATATTTCTTTGTTAATAATATTTTAGTAGTATCATCATTTCGGGTGTTAACTGGTTTGTTTTCCTTTATATGATCAGTTATATAAGCCTTGCGTATTATGGATAGGATGTATTTTATTAACATACAGAATGATATTAAGTCATTAATGAGTATTTATAATCATAAAAAGAAAATTATTAATGAATTATTATGATGGAGAATGAATCTCATCGCGTTCGTGGAGACGACAATCCATACATATGCATGAGCAACAATATCTTTATATTGATGGTGGAATTTTATATAATTGAATGGCATATCATATATAAAGAATCATTAATATGTTATATTTTATATTTACACTAGTTATAGTAATTATTATTCCGATCCAAATAATGAAGTGTTTGAATAATAAACTACACCACGACGTGGAGACGATCAGATGTACGTATGCACGTATGGTGACTTTGTCATTCATAAGATGGATAGAATAATAAATACGGTTGTACCATTTTTATAATAACATCACAGTATATAAAAGTTATTGGAGTTATTATTTTAAACTGGAAACTACAAAAAAGATGAAGTGGTAGAAGAAAAGAACGTGAAAGAGGCGATGAAATATTTAACGCTTCTTCATGTTCTTTCTTTTGATAAGATCAAACTGGCTCCTTAGTTTGGCTTTCTGGCCAATAAAGGACCCTATAACTATTGGAGGAAAGTTGTTAGGATATTTGGGTAAGTTTGGCAGAGCGAAATGTCTTTGGGGTGTGAGATTTAGAGAATAGGAAGTTCCATTTTATAGAGAGGTGAGGGTCATTTTAGAGAAAACATGTAATATTGTTTTATAATAAAATCATTTTCGTCTTATAATGGTTCTAAACTGATTTACATCAAGGATAAGGTGGTTATGGGTCTAAAACCATTAAACCAATAGGTTTTAGATAGGGTATGTTACTATATTAACCACATATTTTAAATTTAACTCTTAGTTAAAAAAGTTTGACATTTACCATGCCTCTTTGTATTTTTATATTATATGTTTAATAAATTTACTATAACAATAAAAGAGAACCCCAAGTGGTTAATTATCAATATATATAACCTTATCTATGTCCTTTGTACTATCCTTAGATTTTTTGGAAAATTATATCAAATAATAATATATTATTTTTTTTAAAAACTCAATTATGTCAATTTTGACACTATTTAGTATTTGGTTTTGGTGAAAATCATAAAAGAGTGATTACTTAACAAAAATTATTTAACAAAATCTAACATGTCATATTAACCTAGAAATTTACTGTAATTAATCAAAAGTCTGAAATTACATTTATTTGGATATTTATAATATCAATTATATTAATCTTTCATTAATATGGTAATTACTGCATCATCATTGTGACATAAATAAATTTAATTATATAATGTCTAAAAAATATAAATAAAATAATTTTATATAGAAAATATATTTATAATTATAACGAATATTTATAGTACAGTTTATCTTATGTATAACCATATATTAAAAATGGTTCAATTATTGAACATTGAGTTTAACACTTTTAACTATTCTTTAAATAAAATAATAATAAATGTCCTAATCTTATCTCAGTGGACCAAAAGGATCATATTTTCATTCTAAGATGGTTTTTGGTCTATGTACACATATCTAATAGAATTAGGACATGTGTTAGGGTAATTGTAATATCATTTTTACCCTTAATTACCCTATTTACATTAAAATGTGGTAAATAAAATTTAAAATTATATATTCACAGAAAATTATTTTTTCCTTATTTAATAACATTTTAATTACTAATGGAAACTTTGTCTCTTTATTTTTTGAAATTCAAATCATATAAGCGGTAAAATTATGTTTTATACAAATTTTTAAATGCTCCATGATGGTGGGTAAAAGGCGTTAAAAAGTTCAATAAAATTTTATACATCTAATTTTATTATAAGATAAATTGAAGTGCCCAGATCAGTGTGAATCACTGAGAGGGGGAGGGGGTGAATCAGTGATCCTTTAAAACTTTTTACTAATTGATTCTTAATCAATTAAACCTCTATGGCTGGTTAAATCTTCGATCCACTCTTCTTGTATCTCTCACCTTTCCACGAATGATGCAGTAAATGTAAAGGCACTGGACACAAGGATTTACAAGGTTCGGCACCAAAGGCCTACATCCTTTCCATGCTCACCCAGCATGGATTCTCCATTATAACCTGTTAAAATTACAATGGTCGATACAGAGTCCCACTGTATCTCTCCTGAGTCCCACAGGAGGGTCTTTATACTGCGTCACACAGTGTTACCAGAGTCCCACTGGCCTGCTCCAGAATCCCACTGAAGACTTCTTCTCCCTAAGTCCCACAGGGTCTTCTCCTGGCTCCTCGAGTCACACGAGTAGCTCTTCATCACTTTAAGCTTCTTCAAGTATCCTCATCAGTCTGGGATAAAGACTACTGGCCTTGCTCTGTACCTCTGATCACTTGTGATGATCAGGTCTTCTCGTCTTTCTCAGGCTTTATCTCCTTCTTCTAAGGATGACCTGGCCTCTTTCTTCAAGAATCTTCAACAGCCTCTGAAAAGGTCTGTTGGTCTTGCTCAGCACTTCTGATCACTTCAGTTGATCAGGCTCTTCTCAGTTACTGAATACTCAGACAACTGATATCTTTACCTTCAGTCTGGTCCAGTCTCACTTCACATCAACTTCATGCACTGAGTGCATGGCAACTCTGACTCTTCATGCAGTGATTGCATGGCCTTCTCAAATTCTTCAAGAACCACTGGTCTTGGAATACTCAAATGCACACTCACTGATTTGAACTTTGTTTACATGCGCATGTGCATGCATGCATGCATGCACTTCCCTTCTTCTTCTAGGTGCAGTAAACCCTCAAAGGGTGTAATTCTTTTAAGCACACACCTTCACTGAACTTCACACACTCTATCCAATTTGCTTACACACTTGAATGTGTGTTATACTTTAGTGTGGATGTCCTCCCTTTTCTTCTTCTAAGTGTTTACACACTTCGTAGTGCACACACCTAGGTTCGGCCTTCTTGTTCTTGTTTGCTCACACACACTTCCTTTAATCAATTAGCAAACACAAGGCTTGGCCTACTTCACTTACTAAGCACACACACTTCCTTGTTCTTTTAATCTTCTTCAAAGTGTGCACTTCACTTATGCACACACTTGGTTCTCACCTTTGTACACACAAGGGCTACGGCCTCTTTGTTTACATTTTGCACACATGTAGACTTTGGTGTTTGTCTTCACTTGGTGCACACATAAGGTGTGGTTTCGGCCTCCACTTCTTCTTGCACACCTAATTGGATACGGCCTCTTCACTTGTTGCACACACACAAGAGATATGGTGGCCTTCCTTCTTTACAATGCACACACAAGAGGAAAAGCCTCGGGTCTTCTTCCCTACTTTAGCACACACCGAAGGATGCAAGGGGCTCGACCTTCCTTCACTTCAACAACCGCGCAAGCCTCGGGTGCAAGGCAGTCGTGGGCGCGCAAGCTCCTCCTGCCGCAGGGCGCGCAAGTGCAACACCCGCGGGGTCTTCCTCCTGCCGCGCAAGGGTGCGGGCAGAGAGGGAACAAGCCTCGGGCGCGCAAGGTGTTGCGGCCACGAGGTCTTCCTGCCGCGCAAAGGATTAGCGCGCAGGGCTTCTACTTCGCGAGGCTAAGCACTCTCACGGGACTCCGGATCTTCAACAAAACTTCAGCGCATCCGCATGCTTCATTGGAGCCTTGGGCTCTTCTTTTATAGGAGAGGCAGAGGCGGTTCATCCGCGTAGAGATACAACTCAAATCCCCGAGTTTTTCGGGTTTTCAAGATTCTGTGAATCTTGTTTTTCTTTTTATTTCACGCGGGTACTTTCCATTTTTTTTCCTTCACGTGCATGCGACTACAAACGCATGCACGACCTTCGTTTAGGCACAAACCATGCACTACAATAATCCTCAAGGCCTCGCACCTCCGGTTGCTTCGGCCTCGTGCAAATTTCTTCTCCTGTTGCATGCAAGCTCATTTTAAAGCATGGATGTGTTCGTTGTGGCCGGACGAGCTCAATGGAGTCTTCGGATCAAACTATGGTGGCCGGGAGCTCGAAAACAGGTCGTCGGGGAGGCTCTGGTTCAGCGGCGGCATGCGGGTGGCTTCGAGCGAGCTCGAGGTAGAAGATGCACCGAGAGCCGTTCGATCGGGCGAATGAAAGACATCGGACGGCCTGGATTTGAACGGGAGCAGCGCGATGAGATGTGCGGACCAGATCAAGCGCGCGATCAATCGTGTGGCTGGGATTCGTTCCGCGGAAAAATTCCACATCCCACATCGAAACGCCTCGTGGAATTTCCGCGGTTTATCACCCAAGCGCTGCCACAACCCCTCGATTGAATCTTCTCCCTCCACGGTGCCGCCCCGCACCATGTTCTCCCTGTGGGCGCGCTCTGCGCCCACTCATGCCTCCTGCGGGCGCGCTCCTAGCACCCACTATGCACCTCGGGTGCGCGGGTTTCACCACCGCGTGTCCTCGGGGGCTTACACACGGCCCCCTGCCGCCTTGTGCTTGCACCATGGGATCCCCCATGGGCGTGGCGCCTTAGGCCCACAAGTGCCTTGGGGTTGAACCCGTGGGCTGGCCTTGGCTGGCCAAATTTTTGGCAAAGGCAAATATAATGACTTTGTTAAAAACAAAGTATTCAATGAGTTCAAGCCATATCAAATACCAAATGCCAAGCCACTCCAAGCCTTCTTCCTTTCTTCTTCTTCTTAAGAATTCCATCATTTCTCCTCTCATATGATCTCTACTTAGAATATGGAATTCCCAAGATTTCTTCTTAATCTTCTTCATCTCCTCTTCCATATGTGTTCAATACTTATGAGGGACTTCTTCAACTGAATCTCATAAATCACACATGTTCTTCAACATTCTTCATTGATCTAATCAGAGATCAAATTGGAACTTCTTCTGATTCACATGCACTGAGAGTTAGTACATGGACTTCTTTAATCCACTTCATCCACTTAGAAGTTGTGGATGGATCTCTTGCTTCTCCTCATGCATTGTCAAGTATTAGTTTCAGGAAAATACCAAAACATTTCCCTAAGATAATTTTGATATTAATAATTCTAAAATTAATTCTAATTTACCAAAATCAAAACATAAATGTTTCATTAATGAATTTAAAATTAATTCCCACTGTCAAAACTGAAAAATAGGTTTTTAAAAAGTAAAAACTATCAAAAGATTGATGTGTGTTTATGTCAAATTTAAATGTAAAATTACTTATAATTTCCTACATTTTATTAAATGATAAAAATATAATCTAATTTTACATACAAACCATTAAAATTCATAATCTAACACTATAAATTATTTTTATTAAAAAAGTTGTTTTCAATTAAAATTTAGTATTTTTTAGTATTCATCCAAATATGAAAGTTATCAGAAATGTACCAAAATTTTATCCAAAATAAATTTTTATGTCAAAATTTTAAAGAATAATTTAATTTCATTAAATTAAATACATTAAAGTGTCAAGTATTAGTTTTAAAAAGTGTTTTCTATTTAAAGGTGGTTAAATTTCATTTTTTGAAAAATACTTCTTTTATCTGAAATAAATGAATTTGTTCTTATATTATGAATAAGAAACACATAATATGGATTCTACAAATATATGTAGTATATATAATTCAAAATTTAGTTAATAATAGTCATAAATTCTTTTTGAACGGCTAGTTTGGTAAGTCGTGGTGCGCTCAGACTTGGTGTTGTGTACAACGCAAGCTATTGAATTACTTTAAAGAAAATAACATACAATAAAATCATAGGGTGTTACAATTTCTATTTTTTCATTGATCATGATGGAAAGAAGGGATGTTTTTTTAAAATTTGAATAATGATTATTATATCAAAAGTATTATACTATTTCATATAATATTCTATCATATTCAATCGATGTGAAGCAGTAATAAAAATTGAATTACATCGCTTCACAACATGGTAGTCCACCTCACAAATGAACGATGTTATCTTGTTTCAATTTATGTTAAAGTGATATGGTATATAATATGTTAATATTCTATAATTGTTATAAAAATTGAATATTTCATCATGAATAACTGTGTGAGGTGATGATGGAAAATGAATTATATCAGTTTGCGAGGTAGTATTCCTCCATACAAATAAAAGACAGTTTTTCCCACTTAATGGAAGATTATATGAATAAATATTATTCTATGAAAGTAATAACAAATTAGTATAGGAATTAATGGTTTGACTATATTGTAATTTTTATGAAAAAATTTGAGCTGCAAAAAAATTAATGAAAAATAAGGAGGTCGGTGATGAGGAATATCTTAACATAAAAGAACCATATTTGGATATATTATTAATGATAATAATATTGGTACATTTAGAATAAATGATTATAATTAATTTATAAAATGTTGTTAGGGAATAATTTTTGGTAGGTTTTTGATGAGTAAAAATTCTTTATAGGTGTGAATAATAGAGGGGAGTTTGTTTCCTTCTGTAATTGAGGAGGAGTGGTATTTTTGTGAAGACCAAAAACAATTCAATAATTTGAATTCAATCTCAAGACCAGTACCAGAAAAATTAACAGATATATTATCTTATAGTTGATATAGATGAAACACACCTCCACTATTCAAAAAGCATGTTTTTAAATCATATTATTTCATTTACCTTTAAGGTTACTCACATTTACCATTTTAGTCTTTCCCCATAGAAAATAGTTGTTTTACTATTTTTAATATTCATTATGATCCAAATTAAACTAAACTGTTTTCATAATATTGATTTTTCATATTAAAAATAATGAATCCATTTTATCAAATTCGAATAAATGATGTTCATGTATTAAATTTAAAATCTCACCTGTAAACTTTTTCGAAAAATATGTATTTGAGAAATGTATTTTCTCAAGCAATAGATGATATTATATTAAATTTATGACTAGAATTAAACAACATATGAATTTAAATAAATAAAAATATATTTATAATATATTAATTTAATTTAAAAATATCATTATGAGGGGTTATTTTAATTAATTAATATAGATAATATTTTTTCATTTGAAATCAATCTGTAGAAAATAGAATGTTAATAAGAAAAACAACTTATACCAAAATGAAGAATGTTTCGGATTAAAATGAAATTATTTAAGCAATTTTAAATATAATGGTTCATATATAAATTTAATGTCAAATCCAAAATATAATGTAACATTTAAATTACAATATTTAATGTAATGATTGGATAATATTTGAAAAATTGGTAATTTTCACTATTCACTGAGAAATCAAAAAATTAAGGAAAATATAAAAATTCCACTCTTACCTAATTATGATATGATGATTTCATAAATAAAATAAATTTAATAAAAATAAATATATATTGGTTTGATATATTAATTTTATTTTTTCTTACAAGAATAAATAAAACACTTTTTGAAGGAAACAAAATTATTAAAATAAAATATATTTTTTAATAGTTGAGTGCATATTTATAGAGAATATATAAATAAATATATATTTATTAGGTCCTTTATATATAATTAATAAACCATTAAATAAATGTATAACCTATTTAGGTAATGTCTAGGCTATATCGGTCAAGTTTAAATAATATTATTTTAATATTATATTGTGCTTTGCTTAAACTCAGTTTTGTATCTTGATTACACTATCAAACATAGTGTTCCTTTAAAATTTTATGTTGTTACATTCTAACAGAATAAATAAATTTTTTATCTCTCAATTTAATATTTTACTCAGAAATCAAGGTTCTAAAATTCATAAATTATTTTGTAGAAAACCTACATCTTAAAAGGGTTTAAAGAAACCATCTCTTTAAAACAGGTAAAGGGGAATAAAATGGTCATAAATTAACTATGTTTCCACAACAGATAGAATTGGTGGTATGTGAAACATGCATTTGGGAAAATGATCCATTTATGATATAACGTTACACATCTTTTAAGAGATAAGTGACCATCGATTTATAAAGAATTAATAAATTTTTTATTTTATAATCTTCTTTATAATTTTAGTGGATAAATTTACTATATAGATTAAGAATATATTAAAATATAATTACTTTTCACATATAATTTTATAGTTTAATAATATTTTTACTAGATTCTCATCAATTACTGAAAATTATGAGTAATCAAGATGAATGTCTATACCAAAGGCACTAAAAAGGACTTCTTATAAAATCACAAGATTATATATACTTAAATAAAGATATTCCAATTGTGCATATACTTTAACCAAAAGTATAAATGTTTATAACAAGGTCATACAATCCCCAAAATTAATACATCATCACATTAATCTATTGATCCAAAGTTAAATTTAAATTCTTTTATATCTATATAAAAATACATCCAAAATAACCCGAATATTGAATGATTTAATTATTTTCATACCAAATAATATTTAAGGATAAATAACATATTTTTCCAATGGGTTATATATACCTAAACCTAATGAATCATTTCAAAAAATATCATTAATCGCCACAAATTCTGAAAAAATCAAAAAATATTGGATCCTTAAATGTTTTTCCAAAAAATTACTTGATATTTTTCCATATAATCATTTATGTAAAAAAAAATCATAATATCATAGATCATTTAGTTTAGATTTAGGCACTACTCCCTTTTAGTCCTTTGATTTTGGGTTTAATCCTCGTGACCTCTCCGGATTCGATGAGTTGTGTCTCGACTTTCTGGTTATCATTTTTCTAAATGAATTGAAAAAAGAGATAATAATATTTTTAATTCACCATGATCATAAATTTTTTTCAAGAATATTATTATTATAATAGAAAATGACATTAGTCCTCAAATAACTTTTTTAACTTCTAAGGCTTTCATTCCAACTCATTCTTTTCCAAAAAAAATAATTTTATGTTACTATAATTACCCCAACATCAAGAACATATCAACTATTTTATTTTATTCAATTGTGTATCTTTCCATAAAATTTCACCATACCATTAAATCTCACTTGTAGTTTTTTAATACTATTCGCAATATCAAATTAAATACCTAAATAAAAAATTATGTAGAAAGATCTTTAGATATTTCATGATTTTTATCAATACAATACCATTAATAAAAATACAATTATATCATGATTCTATAATTACAAAACCTAAAAGCATTAATTATTCCACATTAATGATTTTCATAGAATATTACACTAGTAATTAATCATTGTATTAAGTTATTTATTCTGATAATGACAGAGATCCCCACATCTATGACATTGAATTATTTTTATTTTCTTATGTTGAACATTATTTCCATATGAATTTTTAACTAAAATTCAATTATTCTTCAGTAATTTTCTATGTTATTCCATCTATTCCTACATATAATTCATCTTTCTATTCGACGAAGTAATTTTTCAAGGTAAATCGTCCATCATTATTTACATATGAGAAATTTAATCTTCTTTTCTTAATACTCTTTAACACTTGATATTCAATGATATTATATGCCTCTCTTTTATGATGTGTTTGGAAATTAAAATATGTTTCAGTTGTTAATAACTATTCAAGATATCTCATTTGGCACTATCAAAAGATTTCTAAATTCCATTCCTACTAGGTTTTCATCTCATTTGTTAAATCATTACATTTAACATCACAATAGTATTTCGCATGATTTACCTTTTTACTCTCCATTATCTAATAAAATATTTTTAAAATATAATAATTCATAAACATAAAAATGGAATATTATAAACCTATAAGTAATATATTATAAATTATCCTAACATATATGTATTTGGGGTTCAGTCTAGGTTATCTATGGTGATGATTTTTATTATATTTTTTTACCTTAAAATTTTATCAAGTCTTTATTAATGGTTCTTAAAGTGTTAGTGGATTTAAAAAACATAAACCTCAAGAGTGTCAAACTATATTTGACTCAATGCCCATTTTTTTTGCACCAGGTGATGATCAATTCAAGTCTTAAAACACCATTTTCGATGTTATTTCCCCTATGAATATCTTTTCTGAATCAACATCCACTTGTAGTATCCAGACAATGATATAGATGCTTGGAAACCACTAACTCTAAACATAAAAAAATTACAAGATATTTTCCTATATAAATAATTATACTTATAATGTTTTCAAGGATTATTAATAAATTATTTTTTTTCTAATTCACGATAATAACTATGACTTTATATGATACATACTATATCAACCCAAGCCATTTATCTAAATGATTCATGTCAACTCGGGTCTCTGATAGAATATATTTCATTATTTATTACATAAAGTTAGAAATAATACAATAACTAAATATGATTAATCCTTTGTTATTTTCGAAACTAGGTGTATATAATAACACATCTCAATAGATAATCAGTGAGGTTATTGAAAATATTATTAACATGATCTTAAAATTTCATCATTCTTATAAAACTAGTCGGGATAACCTTGGGATGTACATATGAAAAGGGTGAGCTATAAATCCTAGTAAGTGAATAAAAAATAATATAATAAGTTAAATTAGTACATATGATCAAAATGGTTTATCAAAGTATCATGATAGGGGTGAAAATTTTAATCTTGAATAATGAGGCATTATACAAAATCATTGCATAAAGATAACATAAGAATTTTGAAAAAACATAAAACATGACGTCATAATTATATGTCAAGGATAACCTCTATTAAAAAATAACATTGTTTTATTTGGATAAAATCAATTAAAATATACATGGAATTTCATGATATTGATACAAAACACAATTCATTGGAGGACTATATAACTCTATGACCACCCATCACATTCATATTATGATTATGTATTATTGTTTCATATGTACCATACAACATAAGGATTCATTTCATCGCATTTAATTCAAATGGATGTGGAGTGTGATATATATACATTTATTTCACAAATATGTTAAGGATATTTACATCTAGTTGAATACCCATAAGTTGAAATGGGAATGTGTATTCACTGCAGAATAGTTTGGATTGAAAAAAATTCATGATAATTTTTGTTTCAAAATGGTAAAACATAATGTTTAATAGAATTGATTAATGATAGTGAATGGGGTATCTAATAAATTAGAAATCATAAGTATAGTAATATGGGTATTTAATATTATAACCTAACAAGAATAATTTTAAATAAAGGGCTCAATACAATGATGGTTATTGAATAAATAGGAGAATGAGATGATCTCTTACATCAAGAGGTGGCCTCTAAAATATTTTGAGGATCTTTTTAAAAGGATTGGGGGTCCTTGGGAGGTATCTATAAATTTAAATTAAAATTAACTTCATTATTTAAGAGTTTCAAGTGAATATCAATGGTAGGTACTATGTGTATATATTACAAAATAGTGGATTATACATTATTAGTTTTTAAACATATCTTTTGGACTCTATATGATTAAGTAGTCAAAACCAATAATCGTCATATTGTTTTTATCCATGTTTTTTCCAATGTGGAGTGTTTTTCACTATTATTCATGTATAATGACTTTGTCATTAAAATAATTCCTTTTTTTGTGAATGTAAACCATGATAAAATAATTTTAAACAATAATATATAATATAAATTTTTGGGGATTCAATTAGGGTTCATAAAATAGATAAAATAACCAAAAAACACGTTACATTATAGGAGAAATATATATTTGTTCTTCTATACCTTATATGGAATATATTACATTAATATTTGGTCTTTATGATGTCATAATTCACACCATAAACTTTTAACATACTTAATTTTGTCCCAAAACTTCCACTATATCCAAAAATTAAGAAACAATTAACATTAGCTAGTTTTGATGTGCTGGTTTCAAAAATAATATTTATTTAATCAAAATATTTCTTAAAATATGATAATTTACCCTTTTTAGTAAATATACATTTACTGGAAAATACATTTTATTTACAATAACACTTTTTTGACCACTATAAATATAATCATTATTTAAATAAAATATAAAAAAATTATAATGTTGGGGTCTAGATACAAATCCCTTTATTACACTACAAAATGACCTAAATGGAATGTGTGTAGTGGTGATATTTTAATGAGGTGTTTTCGGGAACATGGTTTGGGTCCTGATATTGATGATCTTTAACTTCTTCAGTAAATGGTTGCACGTATGCATCAATTGTTAAATATCGTTGTGGGAATTATTAAGGAGAAATCAAAGTGATTTTATCTCACCTGAAATCACTAATAAATCATCTTCATAAGGAATGATCATACTGTTTGAGGTCATCACTTATTCCACCTTTGTCAATTTGACTTTATTAGAACCCTTTTTGTATTGTATTTATATGATCAATGATCAATGGATATATAATCAATGGATATGATGATTACTAATCTTTTAAATCTAATTGGATATAAAATTTAAAAACAACCAAAATAGAGTATGTTTTTTTGTATCATCATTACTTAATAATGGATTTATATATTCAAAAGTATGAAATTTCATTCCTAAAATTTCAGCTCATTACATTATTTTACCTTTAGAAAATTTACCCGCAAAACATTCATTTAATACCCAAAAATAGATATGGATACTTTTGTTTTATCACCTCTTCTAACTCCCATATTAGTTACTCAATCTTTTAGTTCTATCATAACACATTTAATTTGTGAGTTATCTTGTTTCATATAACCTTGTATCTATTATCTACGATCTTCATTGGATATTCCACATATTAAATATCATTCTCCAATGGTACCACCATTGGATTCAGTAAATTTGAGGGATCTAGTGTGTACGTCCACAAAATGGAAACAAGGAATACATAATTTACTTGAGATCAGTTATGTAGGACTGATAATCGTTATTCCACTACTCTGATGTGATCATGGATCTCAAAGGGGTCAATATATCTAGGGAAAATATTTCTCTTCTTCCCAACCAACTTTAATTTCATCCATAGTGATATATAAAAGATAAAATTATATCTAACTTCACATTCTAAGTCTCATTATTTATTGTATGTATATATTTTATGTCTACATTCGATATATTTCTTATGATCCTAAATGGTTTTGAAGATTCTATGTAATATCTTAGATATAACAAGGTATCTTCATATTCATGTTTCTAAATTCATCCCCTAATGTCAGATTTTGAAGCCAAATTACATATATATCCTCATACATTGCCATTTGAATTATAGAATGAAAACTTTTATTATCTATGAACTCCACTAGGGGAAGTTTCTGGTCCCAAAATCCTTGTAAATATATTGAAAATGATCTCACCATATCCTATATAATTTCAATGGTTATTTTAGAATTACCATCTATCTAAGTGTGATAAGCTGTGTTGAATCTTAGTTATACATCCAATTCTTTTTGAAGGCTTATAAAAAACCTTGAGGTAAAAATAGGATCTCAATAAAATACAATATATAGTGGTACTCTATGTAGCCTTAACACTTATATTATATATATATATATATATATCTTTTTGTGTTTTTCTAGAGAGAAAATTCCTTGATAGCAATGAAATGTGCTCTTTATGTAAGGTGATTGACTATTACCTATATGACATTATATCCATTAGGTGTCAATGAAATTCCTATGATAAAATCCATGGTTATTTTTTCCAATTTTTGTACTATTACAGGTTATGGTTTGATCATACCCCAAAAATCATTTTTTTCATCTGTGAATTGTTTCCATACAAATAATTGAAATTCACACTATGAATTATCTCTCTTCATGTTAACCGACCATAATTGTTTCATAAAATATCAATAAATCACAGTGTTTCATCTATGAAGAGATAATATTGATAAATTAACATTACATAGAACTTACCTCTTCAATTTTGGTTTTGATGGGAAATATATTTGTGTTATAAACAATATAATTCCTTATTCAACAAAGTTAAACTCTTGAATATTTAATACCTTAATTTATAAAAACTAATCATCTTTATGGTTCTCCTTGATCCTCTCACGAATATATAGTTTAGAATTTAGTTGAGAAAGGTAAGTTGGAGAACATTTTATTATTCTCATATTCATCATCCTAATGTCTAATGATTTTAGTTCCCTTAAAAACTCATCATTAATAGACATTCAGCAGCAGATAGCCTCGGTGCTGGAACACATGGATCACCTTTTACACATGGATGAAGAAATGGTGGAGGAAAATTTAGAAACTATGGCATCAAAGAAGTTAGGAAAATCGATTCGTGTGATCATCGCAAAGGTGCAAGCAGAGTGGATAGATAAGCATGGTTGTTTTTTCTTAGAGGCCTCATCAAGGGCAAGATCAGTAAGGTGAAATTCATAAAATCTTGGGATAACATGATGAATTAGTATGAAGACTTCTTGAAGAACTATTCGGACACTCAGGTAAATTCCATTCCATGGATACTGTTTAGGGAGATTGGTTCCAATCAACTCAATTTTTTCTTTAACAAATATGTTGTTTCTTTTGGTGTTGAAACTGGTAATTTTTGAGCGTTCTCACTTTCCCCTTGAAATAGTTAGGAAAAACAAAAAAATATTACTTTGGAGAGATCCAACTTCTAGGATGATACATTCTATGTAGAGAATATTCCAATTTTGTTTCTTCTCCATGGTGGTAGTGTATTTAAAAATCATAGTATTCAATCATCTATAATACCACCATTGATGTATATTGATCCCATTTTGTGTGAATATATAAATTAGGATTTTATGATATATATGTATGTATATATATATATATATCAATTCACTCTATCAATAATATATTGAAGAATCATCAATGTGATGGTCGTTACATTCAATTCTAGATCGTGTATTATGTAGTTATAATCATGAATTTCAATTTAGTATTTATCATGAGCTATCAATTTTTCATATTTCAAGGCCACACAACCCAAAACCATTTTTGATGAATCGTTGAAGATCACACATTATTCCCCAATAGTGTGTAATGTGACCTTAGGTTCAACCATTATCATTTTCTTTATATCTTAAAATTTTCTTCACGTTCATCTATCAAGAAAAACATGGAAAATATTTGTGTAACCTTTGTTTGTGTTATTGATAATTATGATATGATTCTAAAAAATTGATTTTAGTGACCTGATAATCCAAATTCGCTTCAAATTGAATTCACAGATATTGGCCTTGGTTATCCTTTAGTTGCCTTTTTTTGAAGTATCCAAAAATAACCCTTTACTAGTGATAACATGTCCCAAGAAATCCACTTTCTCAAAAAAATAACATTTTATTTACATCAATAATAACTTTTACTTTTGGAAATTATTCCGTATTAAATTCAAAATCACGTCATATTTGGCATTTCTATTGTACTAGATAACAATATAATCTTTAAATTCTACCATAAATTTTTTGGGGTAATCCTCGAGTAATATATTCATTATGTACATGAATATTTTTTGAGCATTAGTGAGTCCAAATGGAATCACTATAGAATCATGGTTTTTGTACATTACACAAAAAAATACTTAGAGATATCCACTTTTCCCCTATTTATATGAGAATATCCCAACAAAATATCCATCATAGATAAATATATGGCTTCATATTGATAATCGAACAAATCATCAATCCATGATTTATGTTAATTTTTATCAATTATGAACTTTTTATTCTAATGATAATCATTTTAAAGTTGATTTTCCCTATATTGATTATTGATGAAGAGGACTAGTCACACCTTGATGAAGCACTTGGATTTAGAAATCCTTTATCCATATTCTAATGTAACCCTTTCTTCAGATCGTCATGTTCGGTAATGGTCATTTTATATGAATTATTAAATTTTGCAAAAGCTCCACCTATGAACATGATTTTCAACTCAACCTCATGGTTATAAGGAAGACTGGGAAATTTGTTGTGAAAGACTTCATAAAATTACATTATAGTGTTCATTTCATCACGAATGATCATTTCTTTAGTATAAATAATTTTATCTAGAAACTCTTCCTCTCAAGGAATTAATATCTCTTTTAGAGATGTTGGTTGCAAATAAGATTCATCATCTATGTTTCATATTTATATAATCAAAGGGTCATTTGTGACAAATATGTTCATTTAATTATCTAAACAATTTATGTTCTATTTATATAACTAAATCCAATCAATTTCATGAATTTCATCAAATTCCACTACATAGTGTATCACAATGATTGATCATAAATTTATCCTACAAAAATTGATAAGAGGTGATTTATATGATTGGGAAGAAATAATTAAAGAATTATTATTCTTCATTTATTACCCAAGATACATTTTCTGGTGTGGTTTTTGAATAGTTCAATTAAAAATGTGTGTGTGAAGGAATGCATAGAACCATGGATTATAACCCTTTATTTTAATATTTCATTATGATTATAAACATTTTTTATCCAAAATATAATTGAGGGATTAGAATTATCAAAATATTCAACATATAAATGGGAGACCATGAACATTAAATTAGTAACTCAGAAATTACATATATTCTTTAACATCAGAATTTCTAGGTTTCAATATAATTCATTCAATGGTCTATTTAATAATACAATATATCATTGTAATTTTGTTCCCATAAAAATGGCTCATAATGAGCTTCTGAATTTTCATAAATATATCTCATGTGAGTTTCAACCTAGGTGTGTAGCAAGGCATATTTTTTGGAACTAGGTAGTGATTGAGTCCAACTCAATGCACCCTTTTCTGCGTTATTTTCCAAATGTACAATCCTTATATATACACACACACATATTGTTTTTAAACATGGATTTATTTTCATTGAAACCACTTACTCTGTACATTTAATATATTTTTGGATTTTTTAATACATTTAGTATTATCCCAAATGTTTTTAATGATTTTTCAAATACTAATATGAAAAATAACTAGACATTTTTCAAATTCCATCAATGAAAACCCATGTATTTAATACAATTTATGTCATGATTTTTTACACATGTTTAAACATAATAAAAAAATATTGTGAAGACATTTTTATTTGTTAAAATATTATATATAATGACAACATGAAATAGTAATTAAATAATACTATTTGAAAATTCATTAAGATTCTCATAAAATTCCATCATTCTTATAAAACAACATGGTATAACTTGGGGATGTACATAAGAAATGGATGAGTTGTAAATACCAGTAAGGAAATAATGAAATCATAACATAAGATAATGAAAAAAATTGTGATCCAAGAGGTATATAAAGTTACCATAAGATGATTTATAATCATTATATTTAACAATGTGGCATGATATAAAATTATATCATAATGGAAACATGGGAATGCATAAACAATATAAAAATGACATAAAAAATAAAAGTCAATGATAACCCATAATATAACATAACATAGTTTGATTTGGATAAACTATAATGTACCATACATACATCACATTATATAAAAACATTACCCAATTAATTTTAGTTCAATATATTTCATGTCCCACACATCACATTCATATCATGTACATTCATGAGTGTGCCACATGGATCATAGAACAGAAGGATGTATTTAAATAATTTTAATCCCACGAATAAGGAGTGTTTGATAAATAAATGTAATTACCCAATAAATTTAGTATAGGTACATATAGGTTAATACCATTTAGTGTAAATTTGGATGGTTATTCACAAACCAATTGCTTGGCATGAAAAATCGCATGACAATTACTCCAACATAATGGCAATACATAAGGATTCATATAAGGTCTTAATGAGATTTAAATGGGTATATAATCGCTTAGAAATATTAAGGATAATAATATGTGAATGTAATAACATAACTAAATATGAAAAATTATAAATGAACATGAATAAGGCAAATAAGGTTCTTGGTTAAAAATGAGTAAGAGATGATCCCTTACCTTGACAGAAAGATTCTAAATTCTTGGGAGGGGATTCATAAAAGGATTTGCATACCTTGGGAGGGATCTACATAAGTAATGGTAGATTAATTAGATGATTAATGAGTTTTTTTGTATATATTATTGGGTGGTTTGTTGGATTATATTTAAAACCAAATGATAATTATTTATTATTTTTCAAACATAGGTTTTGAACTATATATGATAATGTAATCAACCCTAGAAACCATCACATAGTTTTTTATGTCGGTTTCTTCAAAAATTGATTGGAATTAATTATTTCACTTGTTAAATAAATTATATACTTAAAATAACTCACCTAGTGATATGGAAGAGATTCAAGTTTATAAATAATTTTTTTTAAACACAAAATATAATATAGGTTTTGGGGGATTCATAAAGGGTATATAAAATTAATAAAATGACATCTAAAATAAATGATTTTGAAAAATAAATATATATTTGGTGGTATATATATTTTTTGTGATATATCACATAACTTGTTGGACATTATGATGTCATAACACAGGCTGTATATTTATAATGTATTTGATTTCGACCTATAAAATAGACTATCTATAAAAATTAGGAAAATATAACTATTGGATAATTTTAGTGTGCTTATTTAAAAAATAATAGATATTTTATCTAAATATATCTATAATTTTGATCATAAAATTTTTAATTAAAAAAACTATTAATGGAAGATACTATTTTTTTGCGAAAACAGTTTTTTAATGCCTTTAGAGATTATTTTACAAGTCAAAAAAATATATTATAATTTATATTTAATAAATATTGTATAAAAATACTAATTTATTAAAATATCATTTATTTAAATATTTAATTAATTCATTAAAGTGCAGTATCTTGACTGAAAGTGTACATTTCCTAAAGATTCAATTTTTTTACATCATATCAAAATATTTTTTTTTATCAAAATCATTATCCAATCACTGAAAAAGTAATAATACTAATAATATAGAACTATTATTATTATTTTAATAAAAAACTAAAAAAAATTAAATTATAATAAAGATACATAAAATGTAACACCCGAGACTTTTATGTTATATAAATCATCAAAGGAATCTTTTTCTACACAACACTTTCTTGGCTTGCTTTACACGCAATCGCGACCTTCCTCGATAGCTTGCGTCGTACGCAATACCGAGTTTCACTAAACAACAATATGCTATTAAAACTAGCCGTTATGAATAGTAATAACCACTTTTTGAAATTTTATAAATTTTATTTTTCAAAATGGACTTCATTTTTGGACTCAGAATATCGAAATTAGCCTAGGGTGAAATTTTGGTATTTTTCTGAAAACTTTCAATTTTTGATGAATAGTGAAACCACTAAGTGGTAGGTTAAAAACTGAATTTTGCATAAAACTTAATTTTACCGCTTCTGTGAATGGAATTTCAAAAATCTGAGAGACACAGTTAATATCAAGGACTAAAATGTGGTTCAATGAGATGAAAATAATTTTTTGGTGAATAGTAACTTTTTACTATTTTTACCGCGGTTAATAGTAAATAGGGTAACTAAGGGTAATTATGATATTAATATTACCCTAACACATGTCCTAATTCTATTGGACAAGTGTAATTCGACCAAAAACAAACTTAGGAATAAAATATGACCATTTAGGCCCACTTGGATTAGATTAGGACATTTATTATTAATTTATTTAAAGAAGGGTTAAAATAGTTAAAATCAAAGTTTAATAAGTAAATCATTTTTAATATAGGGTTATACATAAGATAAATTCAATTGTAAATATTCATTAGAAAGCTAAAAAGATTTCCTACATGATGGTATTTTATTTGTAATTTTTAGACATCAAATAATTTAATTTATTTATGACACAAAGATGATGCAGTAATTATCTTATTAATGAAATATTGACAAAATTGATAATATAAATATCAAAATAAATGTAATTTGAGACTTTTTATGAATTCCACTAATTTTCTAGGTTACTATGATATATTAGTATTGATTTAATCAACTTGGTTCGAACATATAATTCTGTTATGACTTTGACAAAAATCATATATCAAATAGTGTCAAAATTGACACAAAATAGTTTTTAAATCAAATATTATATTATTAATTGTTATTTTATTCCTAAAAATCTAAGGTTTGGCCAAATGACTTAGATAAGGATATATATTTTAATAATAAACAATTTGGGGTTCGTTTGGCATGTTATAGTAAGTGTATTAACCATATAGTGAAAGAAAACAAAAAGTCATGGTAAAAGTTAAATTATTTAACTTAGAGTTAAATCTAATTGATAAGGTTAAAATAATACCCTAAACTTGTCTAAATTCTATTGGTTGATAGGATGTCGACCCATCCCCACTTTGGCTTCGAAATAAGACCCTTTGGAACCATTATAAACCGATTTTGACTTTAATATAAAATAATATTTTGAGATATTCCTAAGGTGCCCCTCTCCTCCCTTATAAAAGGGCACCTCCTCCCCCTCCTCCTCACACCAATTTGAGCACTCAAGCTCGGCCAACCCCTGCCATTTTCCCTTCTCCACTTCCCTAGAATAATCCTAGAGGTCCTGGTCTTCTCCAAAGACCAATTTTAGTTCCTTAAGTGGAGGATTCAAAAAGGCGTTCCAAAGAAGAGGTAATATCCATTACCGATCTTTTCAATTTCTTTCTTCTTCAACTTCTTCTTCTTTAGTTGTTTCATGATAAAGTAATAACATCAGTATTACTTACATACTGATATGTTATTATAAATATGAAACAACCCTAATTCACTTTCTATCCATCCTACGGAAAAATGAAATCACCGCGCGTGCGTACGTACGGAATACCGTCTCCACGCCGTGGTGTAATCTATTTTCCACCATCACCTTACAAGGATGGGTATAATGGTGTAATCAGTAACTATATATGATTATTATTAAGTAATATTGATACTGAAATAATATATATATATACTCCAATACAATTCCACGATCATAGGAACGATATCATCACTCGTGCGTACGTACGGAATACCGTCTCCACGATGTGATGCGACTCGTTCTACATGATCTTCATTTCATAATGATTATATAAATGAATTGAATGAATGAATATGGTATATAATACACTAATACCATTCTGGAAATGAATTATCTATAACCTAAAGATAAGAATAAGAATTTTTTCGACAAAACACGCATAAGAACAAAAAGTTATAAAGACCCGAGTAACAAGTAACAATGAAATATTACTAACAAGAAGCTAATAATATGACCATATATGATCTCATATCAATATGTATGATTCTGGAATAAGTCAATAACATTATTTAAACCATTATACAGGAGCTTCGGACACGAACAAAGCAAATCGGACCTAAGGTAAGGGAAATATCACAATCTCATTTTTATCCGAGATTGTTTATTCGTAAGTATTTACTGGGGTGTATTTTATCATCCACATCCATGTTTACTCAATATGTAATGTTATTTCCATCCACCTACAATTGTTTAAATCCATTTTTACCCTTCGGTGAGTTTTTAGTAATATGTATGAAAGGAATCTTTTGTCGTTTTTCGTACGAGGTACTTTTTGACTTTTCCGACAAAAGTACGAAGAATGTTTTTTTTAACTTATACGGCATGAATGGATTTTTAAAACATTACATCAAAGAAGCTTCCTTTACAAGTTTTCAAGTTTATTTTTAATCAACTTCTTTTATTTTAAAGTTGTATGACATGTTATAAAAGGAAAAATATTTTTGAAGAAGAAAGGATATTTTCCTCAAGAATTCAATTCAAGTGTTTTATCAAAATTATTTTCCATCTAAGATAATAAAAGGGTTCTGTTTTTATCCCTATTATTACATTGATTTGATCATGTTGTGATGGAATTATTTTTATGAATTCCATTATCTTATATGAATTTATTTATGATGTCATGATGTTTCAAGAATCCCATTTTTGTTACATGTGTTATGCGATGATGTATGTTTTATGATTATGTGGCACACATAAGAAAGGATTCATTATAAGATGGGTGGGACCTATATCTCCCTCCAATGCATTGGGTAATGATTTTATATCTCATGAGATAGACATGGCTGGAACGGAAGGTTATTTCGGTTCAGTGATACAGGACTGAAACGAGGAGTGAACTCGGTTCAGAAAGGGACTTTGTCCACTAAGATAGTCTTGGCAATGAGTCATGACTAACAAGAAATGATTTTCCATGATTATGTGTGCATGCCACAAAGTTTCAAGTTTTATGTTATGATTTTGGGGATCTCATTTTCACTTCTATGATTTATTCCATGTTAAGATATTATGATCTCTTTTGCAGGTTTTGATTTTCAAAAAGATATGATATGATTTTTATTTCCGTTATTTTCCCTTTCTGAGCATTTGAGCTCACCCTTTTATGTTTTCTTTTCCCCAGGTCAGGAAGATGGATATTAAGTAGAATATGCTAAAAGGGACCCTAGATATGATGAAATAAATGGGAGACACTGTAGAAGATTTATGAACCAGTTGTTTATGTTTCCCAGTTTCTAAAGACACTATACCTATACGGTCCTTTGTGGTTTTGTCATATGTTGTAATAAGTGTGATTCAATTTTGAAGTATTAACAATGTATGTAAAGTGTGGGTCGTTATAGTTGGTATCAGAGGAAAGGTATAGTCAACCTTTGGAAACTAGGATGTGAAAGCCTTAGTAATAACCCTAAGGATAAGTCTAAGCATAGAACACAATTTTAGAAATGGCCTTGAATAACCTAGGATAAGACCTTACGCATGAAAATTTTATTCTTGAATTATGTGGTTTCCTATTATAATTAGTGTTGCTCACACTATTCTTCTTGGTTTTAGTCAATGGCTGGAACCCGAAGGAACCGTGTTAATGCGGAATGCGATGGGCAATCCAATGATTGTCCCCCTGAGCAACCAAACGATATGGGAGCTGGAATGCAAAATCTTGTAGCCATGCTCACACAACTTTCTCAAGCTATGAATCATGCAGGATTTCCAAACGAACAAAGAAGGGAGCAACATTCTGTTGAATCCTTCATGAGGCAGCGTCCACCATCTTTCAGCGGGTCTACTGATCCATTAGTTGCTGAACAATGGATTAGTACTACTGAAAAGATATTTTCAGTTCTTCAATGTTCTGAGCATGATAAAGTCATCCTAGCAGTGTATCGTTTGGAAGGAGATGCGGATCATTGGTGGAATCTTGTTAAGAATACGAGGCAAAGGGATGAAATTGAGTCTATGGAATGGGACGAGTTCAAGAACTTATTTTTCAATAAGTACTTCCCTCGTATTCTCCGAACAAAGATGGAGAAAGAGTTCCTTGAACTGAAGCAAAGGGATGATGAATCTGTTAGTACCTATGAAGCAAATTTTACAAGACTTGCAAGGTACGCTTCTGGTATTATTATCCAACCTGAGAGTAAGATCGATCGATTCTTTAGTGGCTTAAAACCAAGTCTTCGAAGGGCGTTAGCCATAAGGGACTTCAATAGCTACGAAGAAATCGTTCGATGTGCTCTCAAAGTCGAGATGGAGATTGGAGTAACCCATCAGTCACATGGGTTTGATAAGAAGAGGAATATGGAATTCAAAGAAAAATCTAAAGAGCACACGGAAAAGAAGATGAACTTTCCCTTATGCTCAAAGTGTGGAAAGAAACATGGAGGGAGTTGTCTTAAAGGGACAAGTAAATGTTTTAAATGTGGAAAGGAAGGTCATCGGGCATTTGAATGCCGTGATAATGGGAAGAAGATGTCTAATGATGCAAACAAAGGAAGGGATACACAGAATGAACCTGCTACACTTCAATGTTTCAAGTGCAAGGAGATGGGGCATTATGCCAATCAATGCCCAAATCCAAGGGTTGATGATGATGGTCGACGTCAACAAACTCTTAAGGCTAAAGACAAAGGAAAGTCACATGCAATTTCTATCAGCGATGTGGAGTACGATAACGATGTGGTGAAAGGTACACTTACCATCCACTCTAAAGTAGCAAATGTTTTATTTGATTCTGGATCCACCCACTCTTTTATTTCTGAAAAATTTTCTAAGGGTATCACCGTATTACCTCAACAATTAGATGTTGAGTTAGCTGTGACAACACCTAATGGCACATCAATCGCATCAGAAGTTTATAATTCTTCTCCGATCGATGTTTGTGGGAAAGTGCTTCCTGAAAATCTTGTGATCCTTCCTTTAGTGGAATTTGATGTGATTCTTGGCATGGATTGGCTTTCTCTACATGGAGCTCATATCAATTGCCAAAGAAGGGAAGTGACATTTCATATTCCAGATCAACCTACGATCGTCTATCAATGCAAGGATGAACATAACCTTCCAGTGGAAATTTCTTCCATCTTATGGGTATTGATTCCACTAAATGAAGGTTATTTATCTCAAATGGTTGGTGAGAAACTCACGATTAAGAATATGCCCATTGTACGGGAGTTTGATGATGTCTTTCCGGAGGAATTGCCGGGTCTTCCACCAAATCGTGAAGTTGAGTTTTCAATAGAACTCGTACCGGGTGCTTTGCCTATTTCAAAGACACCTTATAGAATGGCCCCAATTGAGTTGCAGGAATTGAAGAAGCAACTCCAAGAGAATCTTGATAAGGGATTCATACGCCCTAGTGCGTCACCTTGGGGAGCACCTGTTCTATTTGTTAAGAAGAAAGATGGATCAATGAGACTCTGCATTGATTATCGAGAACTTAACAAGATCACTATCAAGAACAAATATCCTCTCCCACGCATTGATGACTTATTTGACCAACTACGCGGAGCTCAATACTTTTCCAAGATTTATCTTCGTTCAGGGTATCATCAATTAAGGGTCAAAAGGGAGGATATACCAAAGACGGCTTTCCGTACAAGGTATGGACACTATGAATTTATAGTGATGCCATTTGGTCTTACTAATGCCCCTGCTATCTTCATGGATCTAATGAATAGAGTCTTTAGAGACTATCTTGATCAATTTGTGGTAGTCTTTATAGACGATATTCTTGTCTATTCAAAGAGCAAGGAAGAACATGAAGATCACTTGAGAATTATATTGAAGACCCTGAGAAAGGAGAAGCTTTATGCCAAATTTACCAAGTGTGAATTTTGGCTTAAAAAAGTTGCATTTTTGGGTCATATAATCTCAAAAGAGGGGATATCTGTGGATCCAGCAAAAACAGAGGTTATCGAAAGATGGTCAAGACCAAAAACAGTAACTGAGATCCGAAGTTTTCTTGGTTTGGCTGGATATTATCGAAGTTTTGTAAAAGATTTTTCACGATTATCTAATCCACTCACCAAGTTGACTCGGAAAGGAGTTAAGTTTGTCTGGACAGAGGAATGTGAAGAGAATTTCAAGGAGTTGAAAAGAAGGTTATCCAGTGCACCTGTGCTCACACTGCCTTGTAGTGGAGAAAGGTTTGTGATCTACAGTGATGCATCCAAGAAGGGATTGGGGTGTGTTCTTATGCAAAATGATATGGTGATAGCTTATGCCTCACGACAGTTGAAAATCCATGAGCAAAATTACCCAACACATGATTTGGAGTTGGCTGCGGTAATCTTTGCATTAAAGATTTGGAGGCATTACCTTTATGGTGAAAGGTGTGATATTTATACTGATCATAAAAGTTTAAAGTATATTTTCACACAAAAGGAGTTGAATATGCGTCAAAGAAGATGGTTGGAGCTGATTAAGGATTATGACTGCTCAATCCATTACCACCCTGGGAAAACAAACAAGGTGGCAGATGCATTAAGTCGACAAGACCATGCTAGTTTATCCATGATGAGGATCACAAAAGATCCAATATTTATGGATTTACAAAGGATGGATCTTGGAATTATAATGGAAAGGGAAAAATCTTATCTTTCCCAAATGAATGTTCAACCATCTATACATGTGAAGATTAAAGAGGCACAGAAAGAAGATGTCGAGTTACAAAAGAAGGTGAGAAATGTTCCTGAATTCAACCTTGATTGTGATGGGATAATAAAGTTCAGGAATCGGGTTTGTGTTCCTCCCATCCCCGAATTAAAGAAAGAGCTGCTGGATGAGGCTCATAGTTCTTCATTCTCTATTCATCCTGGAAGCACGAAGATGTATAGGGACCTGAAAGAGTACTTCTGGTGGGATGGCATGAAAAGAGATGTTGCTGAATATGTCTCTCGATGCTTGGTTTGTCAACAAGTTAAAGCTGAGAGACAGAAGTCTAAGGGGATGTTACAACCATTACCCATACCCGAATGGAAATGGGAAAACATCACTATGGACTTTGTCACAGGACTTCCTAAAACATCCAAAGGCAATAATGCTATCTGGGTCATAGTTGATCGTCTTACAAAGTCTGCACACTTCATTGCTATTAGAGAGGATTTCTCTCTAGATCAGCTTGCCAAGATATATGTAAAGGAAGTGGTAAGATTGCATGGAGTACCACATTCTATTATATCTGATCGAGATCCGAGATTTACCTCGAAGTTCTGGCGAAGTCTTCAGCATACTCTGGATACAGAGTTGAGTTTCAGCACTGCTTATCATCCTCAGACAGACGGTCAGTCTGAGAGAACAATTCAAACCCTAGAAGATATGTTGAGAGCTTGCTCTATGGATTTCAAAGGAGGTTGGGATCAACACCTACCTTTGGTGGAATTTTCTTATAATAATAGCTTTCACTCCAGTATTCAGATGGCTCCTTATGAAGCTCTCTATGGAAAGAAATGCAGGACTCCAACTTGCTGGGATGAAGTTGGGGAAAGAAAGCTATTAGGACCTGATCTCGTTGATGAAATGGCAGAAAAGGTCAGATCTATTCAACAACACATAAGAGCAGCTCAGAGTCGACAGAAAAGTTATGCCGACAACCGAAGAAAAGACCTAGAGTTTGAAGTGGGTGATAAAGTGTTCTTACGAATATCTCCCTGGAAGAGGGTTATGAGATTTGGAAAGAAGGGGAAGTTGAGCCCTAGATATATCGGTCCTTTTGAAATACTGGATCGTGTTGGGAAGGTAGCTTACCGATTGGCGCTTCCACCGAATCTCTCTCAAGTTCATGATGTGTTCCATGTATCTCTCCTGAGAAAGTACATACCAGATCCTTCACATGTACTCAGCTCAGAAGTTGTACCACTGGAGCAAGATCTTTCTTATGAAGAACAGCCGATAGAGATTCTGGATCGTAGCGAAAAAGTCCTACGAAACAAGACCACTCGCTTGGTGAAAGTTTTATGGAGAAACCACCAACTTGAAGAAGCTACATGGGAGCTTGAGGATATGATGAGGGAGAAGTATCCTCATTTGTTTGTTGCAAAGTGACGAATTTCGAGGGCGAAATTCTTTTTAAGGGGGGTAGAATGTAACACCCGAGACTTTTATGTTATATAAATCATCAAAGGAATCTTTTTCTACACAACACTTTCTTGGCTTGCTTTACACGCAATCGCGACCTTCCTCGATAGCTTGCGTCGTACGCAATACCGAGTTTCACTAAACAACAATATGCTATTAAAACTAGCCGTTATGAATAGTAATAACCACTTTTTGAAATTTTATAAATTTTATTTTTCAAAATGGACTTCATTTTTGGACTCAGAATATCGAAATTAGCCTAGGGTGAAATTTTGGTATTTTTCTAAAAACTTTCAATTTTTGATGAATAGTGAAACCACTAAGTGGTAGGTTAAAAACTGAATTTTGCATAAAACTTAATTTTACCGCTTCTGTGAATGGAATTTCAAAAATCCGAGAGACACGGTTAATATCAAGGACTAAAATGTGGTTCAATGAGATGAAAATAATTTTTTGGTGAATAGTAACTTTTTACTATTTTTACCGCGGTTAATAGTAAATAGGGTAACTAAGGGTAATTATGATATTAATATTACCCTAACACATGTCCTAATTCTATTGGACAAGTGTAATTCGACCAAAAACAAACTTAGGAATAAAATATGACCATTTAGGCCCACTTGGATTAGATTAGGACATTTATTATTAATTTATTTAAAGAAGGGTTAAAATAGTTAAAATCAAAGTTTAATAAGTAAATCATTTTTAATATAGGGTTATACATAAGATAAATTCGATTGTAAATATTCATTAGAAAGATAAAAAGATTTCCTACATGATGGTATTTTATTTGTAATTTTTAGACATCAAATAATTTAATTTATTTATGACACAAAGATGATGCAGTAATTATCTTATTAATGAAATATTGACAAAATTGATAATATAAATATCAAAATAAATGTAATTTGAGACTTTTTATGAATTCCACTAATTTTCTAGGTTACTATGATATATTATTATTGATTTAATCAACTTGGTTCGAACATATAATTCTGTTATGACTTTGACAAAAATCATATATCAAATAGTGTCAAAATTGACACAAAATAGTTTTTAAATCAAATATTATATTATTAATTGTTATTTTATTCCTAAAAATCTAAGGTTTGGCCAAATGACTTAGATAAGGATATATATTTTAATAATAAACAATTTGGGGTTCGTTTGGCATGTTATAGTAAGTGTATTAACCATATAGTGAAAGAAAACAAAAAGTCATGGTAAAAGTTAAATTATTTAACTTAGAGTTAAATCTAATTGATAAGGTTAAATTAATACCCTAAACTTGTCTAAATTCTATTGGTTGATAGGATTTCGACCCATCCCCACTTTGGCTTAGAAATAAGACCCTTTGGAACCATTATAAACCGATTTTGACTTTAATATAAAATAATATTTTGAGATATTCCTAAGGTGCCCCTCTCCTCCCTTATAAAAGGGCACCTCCTCCCCCTCCTCCTCACACCAATTTGAGCACTCAAGCTCGGCCAACCCCTGCCATTTTCCCTTCTCCACTTCCCTAGAATAATCCTAGAGGTCCTGGTCTTCTCCAAAGACCAATCTTAGTTCCTTAAGTGGAGGATTCAAAAAGGCGTTCCAAAGAAGAGGTAATATCCATTACCGATCTTTTCAATTTCTTTCTTCTTCAACTTCTTCTTCTTTAGTTGTTTCATGATAAAGTAATAACATCAGTATTACTTACATACTGATATGTTATTATAAATATGAAACAACCCTAATTCACCTTCTATCCATCCTACGGAAAAATGAAATCACCGCGCGTGCGTACGTACGGAATACCGTCTCCACGCCGTGGTGTAATCTATTTTCCACCATCACCTTACAAGGATGGGTATAATGGTGTAATCAGTAACTATATATGATTATTATTAAGTAATATTGATACTGAAATAATATATATATATATACTCCAATACAATTCCACGATCATAGGAACGATATCATCACTCGTGCGTACGTACGGAATACCGTCTCCACGATGTGATGCGACTCGTTCTACATGATCTTCATTTCATAATGATTATATAAATGAATTGAATGAATGAATATGGTATGTAATACACTAATACCATTCTGGAAATGAATTATCTATAACCTAAAGATAAGAATAAGAATTTATTCGACAAAACACGCATAAGAACAAAAAGTTATAAAGACCCGAGTAACAAGTAACAATGAAATATTACTAACAAGAAGCTAATAATATGACCATATATGATCTCATATCAATATGTATGATTCTGGAATAAGTCAATAACATTATTTAAACCATTATACAGGAGCTTCGGACACGAACAAAGCAAATCGGACCTAAGGTAAGGGAAATATCACAATCTCATTTTTATCCGAGATTGTTTATTCGTAAGTATTTACTGGGGTGTATTTTATCATCCACATCCATGTTTACTCAATATGTAATGTTATTTCCATCCACCTACAATTTTTTAAATCCATTTTTACCCTTCGGTGAGTTTTTAGTAATATGTATGAAAGGAATCTTTTGTCGTTTTTCGTACGAGGTACTTTTTGACTTTTCCGACAAAAGTACGAAGAATGTTTTTTTAACTTATACGGCATGAATGGATTTTTAAAACATTACATCAAAGAAGCTTCCTTTACAAGTTTTCAAGTTTATTTTTAATCAACTTCTTTTATTTTAAAGTTGTATGACATGTTATGAAAGGAAAAATATTTTTGAAGAAGAAAGGATATTTTCCTCAATAATTCAATTCAAGTGTTTTATCAAAATTATTTTCCATCTAAGATAATAAAAGGGTTCTGTTTTTATCCCCATTATTACATTGATTTGATCATGTTGTGATGGAATTATTTTTATGAATTCCATTATCTTATATGAATTTATTTATGATGTCATGATGTTTCAAGAATCCCATTTTTGTTACATGTGTTATGCGATGATGTATGTTTTATGATTATGTGGCACACATAAGAAAGGATTCATTATAGGATGGGTGGGACCTATATCTCCCTCCAATGCATTGGGTAATGATTTTATATCTCATGAGATAGACATGGCTGGAACGGAAGGTTATTTCGGTTCAGTGATACAGGACTGAAACGAGGAGTGAACTCGGTTCAGAAAGGGACTTTGTCCACTAAGATAGTCTTGGCAATGAGTCATGACTAACAAGAAATGATTTTCCATGATTATGTGTGCATGCCACAAAGTTTCAAGTTTTATGTTATGATTTTGGGGATCTCATTTTCACTTCTATGATTTATTCCATGTTAAGATATTATGATCTCTTTTGCAGGTTTTGATTTTCAAAAAGATATGATATGATGTTTTTTTCCTTTATTTTCCCTTGCTGAGCATTTGAGCTCACCCTTTTATGTTTTCTTTTCCCCAGGTCAGGAAGATGGATATTAAGTAGAATATGCTAAAAGGGACCCTAGATATGATGAAATAAATGGGAGACACTGTAGAAGATTTATGAACCAGTTGTTTATGTTTCCCAGTTTCTAAAGACACTATACCTATACGTTCCTTTGTGGTTTTGTCATATGTTGTAATAAGTGTGATTCAATTTTGAAGTATTAACAATGTATGTAAAGTGTGGGTCGTTATATAAAAATTATTATTACATCAGAAAATTAAATTAGGATATGGTGTGTCATGGTGAAATTTTCATGTGGTGGTTTGATAAACATATTTTCGGCCATGATCTCAAAAAACTAGAAATTCTCCCATATTTTGTTCATATCATGATTCTGTTATTCAGTCATATCCTGGTATAGGTCAATTGTAAATCCCATTGATGTTATTTCCTTCATAATCTCTGGTAATTTGACTTAATAGGGTATAATCTAATATATCGAGGCCATCACTTCTTCCATCTATTCGAATAGGGCATTATCATAACCATTTTTATATACTAGTCATAAAATCACTATTAATAGAATATATTAGCAACGATTATGGTGATTAAAAGACTTTTAATTCTTATATAATATAATGTCTCAAAATATCTAATGTAGTGTGTGTTTTCTATAACATTGTTTCAAAATAATTCATTTATTTCTTCACTATGAGGGAATTACATCTATAAAATTTTTGGTTATTAGATTATTATATACTTTCTAACATAAAATACATTAATTTCAACCCAAATCCCATGAGGCCTACTGTCTTAGGATGAATAAGTTTATAATACATCAATACATGACAAAAATAAATATTTTTTTATAATCCCTAATAAACACCTACGTTTTTTAGAGTTCCAAAATTGTATGGGATAACCTAAGGAATATGAAAAAAATGGGTGATCTAAGAATCCCAGTACATGAATCAAGACGATGAAGAATTATACCCTGTACATCAATAGGTTAGCATGATATTACAAAAAAAGGATCATTAATATTCACATGATAATAAAACATAAATAAAATTGTATAATTCGATCATATAATCAAATGAAATGTGGAATAAACATATAACATGACATAAACATGATCTCATGCTCATATACTATACAATATCACATGATTGAAAATGATCCATAATGTATTGGGTTCACTCCTGAATCCCAAACATGATGCCTCATGAGACTAAAGATTTACCCAATGCATTAGAGTTCTATCTGGGTGCATCAATCATAACATGTTATTGATTATGTGTGATAACACATTAAAATCAATAATTAGGATTAAATAATAATTTCCCATGGAAATTAAATGGGTTTCACAGTATTATCAAATATCGTAATCAAAGTAAACATTCATAATGAATGAATTTGAGAGATGGAAATAATGTATTTAGTAAATTATCATTGTATTGGAGAATAAAATAGGTATATATGTGAGAAATTCTATTCATAAATTAGAATCAATCCATAAAATCATAGTTTAACTTCGTTGATGAAAACGTATTTAAAATATTAAATGGAATATTTATTAAAAAAATAAATTTTTCAGTTTGAAATCAATTCATCGAAATCTTAAATTTTACAAAATAGTATAAATTTTTTTTTAGAGGACCATTGATTCATATAATGGAATATTGAAATAAATTTATGGTCTTGATTTTTAGTAATTACATACATTCCATATAAGATAAAACGTATTCCATTCAAACTACTGTAAAATGGTTAAAAAGTAACTTGTCTGAAAAAATGAAGATTCCATTATAAACATTGATTAAAAAGTCAAAAATGAGTAAAAATTATTTTGATAAATTATTTCTACAATTTTAAAAACATTATTGGAAATATATTTAGGATAAATGGATGTGTAAGAAAATAGGTGGTTGATTGAAGGGAAAAATTAATGAATATATTCTTAAAAACATTTTCTCGATTATTTTAAGTGAAAAAGAGACGAAAATGGTACTATTAAATGAAAATTTCATGAATGAACTTGGTATAGAAAAATATTATGTTTTTATGAAGAAAATATAAAACAATTCTTCCAAGAGATACTTAAACATAAACAATCCTAAAAATGATGAGACTGTGTAGTAAAACCTTACCACTTTGGTAACATTTGAATCGTAATCCCCAAGAAAGAAGAAAATTAATGTTTATCTTTAAATACTATGAATATAAATATATTCATGAAATTACATTTAATGGGTTCTTATATACACCACACAAAATAAATAAGTGGTGAATATTCCATATAATCATGGATGTAAAAGTGAGATGAAAAATCCCTTACAAATATTATTTCATTAAGGTAGAAATTAATCGATGAATTTATTATGTCCTTTAATTTTTATTTCACATGAAACAATTAGAATTATAATGTAATGTAATAAATTTTCATCATAATTATTATTATCATATGATATAAAATAATTATTTAATTTTTCCTATGAATTAAATTGGGTTATAAAATATCTTACCTCAATACTAGACATTTAATTTATCTCGTTTATATCCTATATCATATATGTATATCTATATTTTTTGTCTAAATACTTTTTCCTAGTTTTAAACGTTATAAATAAACCATTTACTTTATCTATTTTATTGATTTATTTAATTACATTACTAATTACATACACATCAATTGTTTTGAGGATGTTCTGTTCATAAATTCAAAACGGTATTGGTGTGTTGGTCGTAGTAAAATGGATCATTGTTCCATAATCCTCAGTATAATAATGAATAATAAATTAAAAATTTTAGAAATAAATTTTAAGTTTAAACAATAGATGAAATATTGTTTTCAAAAAATGAACTATGTTACAATCATGGAGACGGTAAGGCATACATATGCATGAGTAATGTTTCCATTTTTCATTGATCATGATGAAAAAAAGGTAGGTGTTATTTTATCCTTAAATATTGATCGTAATATAATAAATATAATATTATTTCTTTAAATGTGCTTACATATACCACCAATGTGATGAGGTAATTAAAAAAGTAGTGCATCACATCGCGAGACGGTATGTCACCTTACAGACGAACCATGATATAATTTTTTAATGGATAGTAATTTATGAGGGAAGATATAATTTTATTTTTCAGTAATGATTAATATATAATAAATATTATATATAAAGGTTAAATTCATCATCTTGAACCGTCTTGGTAGGTTATGAGAAAAAAAAATTATCGATTTTCTAGGCAGTAGTCTGTCAAACACACAAACACTGGTTTAATTTCTCATTTGATGTAAGAGGGAATTGATAAATATTATGAAATAAAAATAAAAAATAATATTATATATGAGTTAATTGTTTCATTATAATGAAATTTTTAAGAAATAATTTATGTTTTAAAATAAATAATTCAAAATGAATGAGATCAGTGAAGACAATTAGCTTCACTTTTAATGACCGCCTATGGATATCTTATTTTGGACAGCAAGGATGGTCTTATGGGAATAAAAAAACCTATATAATATGTAAAGGGACTATGGGGATATTTTTTGGTATATTTTGGACAACAAAATGGATTTATAGGTGCAAATAAGTGGGAATATGGGGTTCCTAATTATATGTCAGGTGGGTGGAATTTTTGTAAATACCAAAAACAATTCAATAATTAGAAGTCACTCTCACGTAAAGTCTTTATAAATCGATAAAAAATGGATATAATTGGTCATATGGTCTATCCACACATATAAAATTCAATAACTAACATTTTTGAAATTTTTTCCATTTACATATAAGGATAATCGGTTTTGCATATTTAGTATTTCGCTATGGTAACTTGTTTTTTTTACTATTTTACTATTTTTTATGGACAAAACTATGTATAAATTTAACATAATATTAATTATTAAAATTACAAATATTTAGTAAATCTTATAAAATTAAAATCATATAAGTGTAATAATTTGATTTGAAAATAAATGTACAAATCATGTTGAAAAATGAAGTTTCAAGAAATATAATTTTTCAAGAAATAGATGATTTTATATTAACTTTATCACTAGAAATAATCATTATATAAATTTAAATTAATATCAATAAATTTATAATAAATTAATTACATTTCACTATTTTCTTACTAGATGTTATTTTAATTAATTAAATTGAATCAACTCTATGCATTTAAAAAACTATTTAATGAAAACAACGATTTTAAGCATAAAAATAGAATTATTGCAATATCAGGAAAATTCAAGACTAAATGACATTCATTATACTATTATAAGTCAAATTTTAAATTTTTATCATGAATAAAAAATATAAAATATAATTTAACTTTTAAATTACCTAATTTAATGAAAATAAAGGGCAACATTTGAAATTTTATTAATTTCCATAATTCACAGAAAATTAAAACATTTCATAAAATACAGAAATTTTACCCTATGTTAATTTTGATAACAGATATAAATAATGATTTTAATTTTATAACCTTATTATTTTAAAAGTTCCATAAAATAATTATAATATTTTTCACAAGAAACATTAAAATCATTGCTGAGGGAAAAATATTTTTGGTAGAATAAACTATCATTATTTGATATTCATTACTTATTTATTACGAATTTATCAATAAATTTATTTTGAGTAAAACTATAACATATATTTCATAAACTAATTAATACTATTCATAGACTTATATTTATTATATAGGTTATATAAATCATGATTAAATAATAATATTTTAAAATTATATCATGGTTTTTTTAAACCGAATGTTTTGTGTTGAATACACTATCAAACATAGTGTTATTTTAAAATACAAGGGTGTTACTCATTACCTCAAACGATGGGAATATATAGCAAGGTATTAATTATAATGAATCTATGTATACTCCAATGGTTCACTTAGAAAATTCTATTGCATTGGACCTCCACGTATCAAATGGGTTCATCACACAATGTAATTTCTTCGAGTCCCATAGTGGAATCCAAGTATCAATAATGGAATTAAACATGTGTATATGACTATAAGGACTCTTAAAAATATTCCCAACCCATTAAAATCCATCATCATTTCAAAATACATTCATTTAAGAATTCTATAATTATATGTGGAAAAAAATTCTAACAGGGAATAACAATATACATGAACATGCCCCCTTATCCTCTACATTGACCATTACTATACAAAATACAAACAAACAAAATACAATCAATATAAACTATACCATTATATAAATGTTTTACCATTATCCAATTGAGGAATTTGTTATAACTCCTTACTAAAATTCAATCTATTTTTAAATCCTAATTTTAAATTCATTAAATATTCCTTTACATTTAGAAAATACATTTACTTTTGTGAGGATCCAATTTCATTAATGAAATTTATGGTTGTGAAATTATATTTTAGAAACATCATATCAACATAAAACACCCCTTTCACCATAATAATTTCATTTCATGAGATATATATACAATTAAATGATCCAATTCCATGGTCAAACTCATTTATATGGATAATTCGTAGAGATTCTATTTTTAAAATTACAAGAATTATAAAAAGGGTGTTGCCTATTTGCTAAAAAAAATTAGGACATCAAATTTTATTTTGGATGATTTCTATAAAACTGAAAATAATTAATGATCATGAACATAGATAAATAATGTAGGATTTTGGTTAAATTAATGTGACTAGAAACCATGTACCTAATAAAGTTCTCTCATTCTATATTGGTTAGAAGATCAGCATGAAATAGGTGTAATTGAAAAAAATAAAAAAAATTACCTAAAATAGAGACTATTTTTTTAAAAGTTTTATAGTAATTAATTCAATGAAATGACTGAAGAAAAAAGGAATGATAACATTTATACTTACACTATGATCTTGATGGGAAAATTTGGGGCTTATAATGGAAAATGATCTAGGGGAACTCCCATAGAGTAACGGTTGTATGATAGGGCATGGTATAGGATGTTATTGTAAATTTTGGGTAAAAATTCCTATGAAATGGTGTTTAACTATTCAAAGGGAATAATAAAAAGTTTCCCATTTAAAAAGAAGGAACGCAGGGGCCATCGGCTGGCCTGTGGTAGCTGTAACAGACAAACCCACCCATGTCTCCCATAGTGCTGTCTAAAAAACACAGTCAACCACCCGAACCTCATTCTATATATAAATTGTCTCTTCTTCGGTGTTATAAACCTAAAAACATGAATTAAAATTCCAAATTGAAATATGACCACACTATGAGTTAGAAATAATTAACTGTTACTGAGACTCATGGACCATCTATATGCTCATTTGTCACCCCAATGGAATAGAATGTTTTAAGCTAGGTTTTTATTTATAATAGTGGTGAAAAAAATGAGTTCATTTAAGCTTTAATATTTTTCGTATTTTTTTGAAATATGTCACATTTATTGAGTGTTGTCACTACAATATTATGCTCACCCATTAATGGGGGATTGGTTAATTAGAGTGTAAAAACCCATTTTAACTATAATTAGATATTATTCCCATGATGAAAAAAATAATTATAACCTATCAAGGATAAACATATATCCAAATAATCTAATTTATTAAATCAATGTGTTAACCCAATAATTTTACATGGGTCACAACAAAGTAATAATCCATGTTGTATAAACAAATTGTGATTCGATGTAATAGAAAGATAACAGCACACTCTATATAATAAAAATGTTTAGGTACGGATCACTAAAAAACAAGGTATACTACCTCCTTATTCATATCCACACATAAATTAGAAGACGACAATAATAATATATGAAACTAATTTCACTATAAATTAATTTCAATAGAACAGTCAATCAAAAAATAACAAGGTTTTTCTCCATCAATTTCCATCATTCATGATCATATCAAAATAATAATTGATGTTCATCACAAGAATAGGTCTTCCTTAAAAATGACATATTTCCAATCAAGTTATCACCTTTGTTGTAAAATATAAAATTTTCGAATAATATAACTATCCATATTTCTTTGATTTGAATTACTAAACTAGTGATCCATTTTATTTTGTGTGGTACCCCTAATTTTTCCTTCTAATTATCCAATATAAATTAATAAAAAGTACCAATAAAATAAAAAAATTATAATAATTAAAAATATATCTAATATTAAAATTTTGAATATATTTATATACCATGTAATGGTTATGACCCTCCATGGAATTGTTTGTTATATATTCTATCATCAATCATCAAAACCATTATTTCTGATTTTAATTCCCAATAATTATTATCATTTAAACATTTGAAATTTCTATATCTTCTAAAACTATGATGCAGTGATATTTTAAAATGGAGTTATCCTATCTTCCTCAACTCCAAAAAAATACCTAGAAAAATGTTCAATACCAGATCAATAAAAATGTATTATTCTCCATTTTCACTAAAATAACCATTTGATATGATTCTTTTATACCTTGTATCTCATTTCCAAATTGACTCTAGGAACATTTATTATTCAAAATAACCCATTCTAGGGAATGAAAAAAATGAGTTCCCAATTTTTCGTGCCAGGAATATAGAAACTGATTAGATTCTCCTTTAAACCATGGGGGCTTCCTTGCCTTTCAACAATGCATGACAACTGTTACATTTCACAACCCCATCACATAGATTAAATTTATTTTTTCTTGAAAAATTAATTCCACCATGATCATAAACTTTTCTTTAATCATCATTTATAGAACCATGAAGTAATATGATACCTTATATTTTGGTTTAATCACCATTTAGCATAATGATCATGAATCATTTTTAATAATTTTCCAAAAAATATCTATGATTATTACCATTTTATGTATCATAAATAAAACTCAATTTCCCAGCATGGGTAAACAATGAACATAATAATATAAAACCATGACTTTATAATCATCTTAGTAAGACATAATTATCAATACTGGACATCTTTAGTTCTGACATCCACCCCTTTTGGGTTAACTTACAATATAGGGTCAAATTTAACAGTTTAATGTTAAAAAAATGTAAAAAAATTATATATAAACTCAAGTATCACACTATTTCATCTTGAACAATGATTATTGTAGAAAATATGATTGAAGTAATGAAATATATATATAAACACAAAAATATTAAATTAATCTCTAATGAATTTACCTATAACTCACTTTTGGTCATAAATTTACCATAACATTATTCAACCATTGACACAATATTTAATGGATCATAACCCATATTGTGTAATGTAATGAAAACATACCATTAATGGTAGATTTATCCCCATGATATTAGTATTCTTCTTTGTCTAAATGTTTTGTCTTCTCATTTTGTAATTACAATTTTGTACACCTTAATGTTATTTTTGATTTGTACTCCTTTTAAAATATAGCCAAAGGGTAAAACGTATATCTCAAAAAAATCAAAGTTAAAAGTTAAAAATATACAGGAATAGGGTTATATTAAATCCAACCCAATATACGGGAGGTGGTAGAACAACATGTTTAAATAAATGATTCAAAATGCTGACATGAACAATTATGTTGCGAATATATCTACCCCTTATTGATTTTTTTCAATGTATTTCACATTGAAAAAATACTTTTATAACATTTAATTGATAAAATGCTACTAAATTTCACTATTTTGTTGACATAGAGTGTTGTATCGGGTTCTTCATAAACATTATTGCACTTTATTGTCATAATAAATAAGTATAGTCACATATATTACCTCAAAATGATCATATATTTTCTATTTCATTCAAATCCAATGACTTCATGTCATCATCAATAAAATGAATTCTAATTTTATGATTCTAGGAGATATTCTATATTTCATATTTCTAATTGATATCAGAAACTTATTTCTAATAATGAATGCACCACCACTTGTGTATATCTAGTCCAAAATATCTATATCATAATCTAGATCCTAGTGGTATAATAAATCATTATTTTTCCCGTTATAAAAAATAAAACCATAATCAAGAGTACCATTAATATATCTCATGATTTTTTAAAAGTTATAATATATTCTAATTTTGTATTATGTTGAAACTTCACAATGAACAAGTAACATAAACAATATATAACTTTTTGAAAATCATACTCAATATGATTCCAATAATATACTAATATTATGTTTGTTCCATATTGTTTAAATCATAAAAATTTCCATTTTATGTAAAAATAATTTTTAAAGTTAAAATTAACAAAAAATCATGAATGTAAAACTTCTATATGTTCATTCTCATGAATATTTTTCTATGAAATGAAATGATAGTTCTATATTTGATTCAATGCATTACCTACAATTTAACTAAACTCCATAATTGTAGTAATATTTGTCTCTAATTATATCAAATTGGAAAAATATTCCACCAATTATAGTTTTCTTCTATATAAATTATTTCATCAACATAAATGATGTATATAAATAGATATACTATTAATGAAATCATTTAGATTTTTTTTATTAATACATACAATTTTATATTCCAACTACCTCAAGTAATAATCCAAATGACATACATAGCCTATTATTCTTATTTCAATCTATATAATACTTTAATTAATCAACACACCTTTTCATGAATATTTCAAACATAGAAACCCATGTTTTAAAATATATACATTGTACATGTAAAATCCATTTAACAATATTGTCACCACATCCACATGATAGACTTGAAAGCCACTTTGGACTAAAAACTCCATGAAAAGTAGAATTGACCTATGTATACCAACAATTATGAATGTTTATTCCATGAACAAAACTTCAATATGAGCATAATACTTAAAAATAAATAAATATTATCACTACATCACTTTTATATTCTGTTCTTATTTTTAATAAAAAAATATACAGTTTCAATGACATTATGATATTTTTACCTCTTCATTTTCTCCCATGTATATTTTTCCTTTATTTGATCTAACTCTTTATTCAGGGATTTAACCCATGATTCATCTTTTTCTAATTCTCTAAATTTTACTATATCTATTTATAAAAATAGATTGGTTTATTTAATACTCCACATCTGTCATGTATATATTATAAAATATTTTTGAATGATAATTTTAGATTAATAAATTTTATATTTTATCCATATTATTTGATCCAAGAATTTCCTCTATTTAGTAATAAATTATTCCTATAATTTAACATGGGATTCCTTATATTTTAAACAATTATGTAAACCTCTAGAATTTATTTCAAAATAATCCCCCTCCTCAATTTTTTTATGAAGTCTATATTTATTGATTTATTTGTAGTTTTTTAATCTATAACTCAGAAATCTCTACCTTACTGTATTTGTTTCATCATTTTTAATGTATTTGTAGGATTTACTCCAGGTTGAAATGAATAAGTATAATCATTCATCAAAATTATAAATATATCTTCATTAGATTCCTTAATTATTTTAAATATATAATCTTCTCCTAAACATTCTAATGTGTTTCAACATCACATTTAATCCAAGATGAATATTATATGGGTTTTTATCTTCCCCAATGATTAAAAAAGGTGAATTATGGGAATAAAATTATACATACACTGGTTACTTCTAATAATATCTTATTATTTTACTCCAGATGGGTTGTATGAATCCATGTTATTCACTATCTAATTACCCCTTTAAAAAACTACATTTTATTATATATATATATTTTATAGTTCTAAATGGTTGATATTATGTTTCATAGAATGATTTCCACATAAACAGAATTAAAATTAGTTTTATTCTCTTATTAAATAATTTTGATAGTTCAGCGTTTTTCATTTCTTATATTCTTTTAAAAAGTTTTTATATATTCTCACACCTAATTTATTTATAAATCTAATGTTATTACTAATACTATAGACATTAATAAAAAATATATATCAAATAGTTTTTATTATATATTTTAGGAAGTTCTATTGGTTTGTAAAAATCATCTGGAATCGTATCAAGAAAATTTGATAGCCTATTATTTTTTTATAGGTATTTTTCACTATCTTTTATCTCAGTAATGTTTCCTATATCCTTTCCCTATAATTTTTCAAATTTGTAATATTAAAAATCAACCATATCATGGATTTATTTATCATAGTTTTTTTATTTATATGACCCAGTCTCAAGTTAAATATTTCATTAGCTCTTGCACTATGAAAATAATCATACTATCTATATCATCCCCTTGATACAAATTACCTTTTATTATCCATAAATTTATCAAAAAAATTATTCATTGATTAAATATTCTTTCTGGTTAAAGGTAAATTAATATCCAAAGTCACGTAATTGACATATACTCAAGAGATTATATTGAAGTATATCCACATAAAGAACATCAATATTTTTTAATTTACCTCCACCATGTCATGTATTTCCACATTCATGTATTTTATAAGTTCAATAATTTTAAAAATGAATGGTTCCATTAATATGACACTTTAAATTAATCAAATATTCTATGTTTTGGTTATCTGTGATGAGAACCCACTATAAATAATTCACAATCAAATATTCATCCCCATATTAATAGAAATTTATTCTTGGATAACCTTCACTTTCTTTCCATTTTCCTTATATCAAACTATAAATTGTGTAAAATTATTTTCAGGTTTCTTATTATTCTATTTAGCATGATAAATGTTTTATTATAATTTACGTTTAAGAGGGTAAAATTTATTTCCCAATGAAATTATGTTTTTCAGACTTGTATCCATTATCATTAAAATTATATAGATATAATTTATAATCTATATTTACCTAATTTATAGTGATTTGTAACCAAGCATAATAAAATGAAATTATTACTTGTAAAAATACTTTATTCTTTGAAATAATTGATATGTTATCACTTTACATTGTTAACTTACATGTGGATAATGTTATGCCTCTTCATAATAGGTCATTGTGTGACCTATGTAGCAAAAAAATACACAATTAATTATTTTTTATATTTTTTCTGGTCTCTCAACATATCAATAACATCCAAATAGATCCATGGTTATTTAATAACTCATATTGATTGATATACATCTCAATTATTGTTCTTTAATTTCCCTATATAACACATTCACAAGAATTTATAATGATCAAATTCTAATCGAATTCTAGTTTCACCTGTGTTGTTATGTCCTTGATCTTTAAACACCTTATTATCACATCTCATTCATCTTTGAGATATTTCAATTGATTTTTTTCTGAAATTTTTAAAAACTTCAATGCCTTTATTAAACCACTTATTTTTATTTTAGCATCAAATTCTCACAGTGGATACTTTCCGCTCTATTTTTATTGAGTTGATAATAATAAATTACTCACATATTTATGAAATTATCATTTTATTTCCTATAACATGAGTAAATAAATTTTTTTAATCATGAACTTCTTATAAAATAAATAGGTGATGATGAATTTCATTTATCTTGTGTTATTAATTAATTATTTTTCATTATTTATTCATATTTTTATTTTTTATTCGATTATTTCCCATCTGAAATTCATTTCACCCATATTTTTCTATGTCAAGTCTTATGTTTTTCATTGAATCCATATGAAATTTTTTAGTAGTAATACAGTTTAATTTTATCATAATTTCCAAAAACTATAATGTTATAAATCTATTGGTTTAATGATTTATTATAAAATTTAATGCATTTAAAACCCAATATTTTTTAAAATGTGAAAATTCATATATAATTTTATAGTCATAAATTTTATGAAGTATTATCATATATAAAATTATTAATAAATTTAATGACCTATGTATTTTCATACTATTATGAAAATAAAAGTCTCAAATTTTTCTTATGACTTATGAAAATAAATCATATGACAGAACTATATCTTATGAGTATTTAAAGCTTATGAAAAAATGTATCATATAGTTATTGAATATTTTTTATTATTTTTATTTTTTCCAAATTATCCCAAATTTCTTTAATAGTTTATTATTTTTAATGAACCTAAAAAATAAAATAAAAATTTACATATTAAATTTTAGATTAAAATTTAAATATTTATATGCATGTTTTTAGAAAACATTTCAAATTTTATTTTTTCAGAAGGAAAATCAAATGTGTGATTTATGGGAGTATTCCCATTCATTTGAGTGAGTATTAAAGGATGATAATTATGTAATCTTCTTAATGTTATTTGAATATATTGAAAACAATTGAATAGATTTTTTATCTAAAGGATAATATTTATGAAATTTTGACTGAGTATTATTATTTTTTTAATTTATGGATATAATCATTGAGTATTTGAAGGTATATTTATTATTATTGATATGAATTATTCTCACCATTATAGATTATTTTATAGAATTTACTGATTCTATTTAAAAAATATTATGCTTCAATAATGTATACAAAATTTTACAATAAATATTAAAAAATATTATATATATGAACGTAAAATTTTCATATATTTATATGTTCTATTTTGTATAAAAAATTAAATATATTGATCACTCTAACATAATAAATCAAATTATACTATATTTACTGATTTGAAGTGTTCAACTCGTATATTTATAAAGAACTAGTTGTTATTATTTTACGATTCTATATCTATATCTACAAAGACGGTTTGTTGAGTATATTATTTTTTATTTGTATATATATCAATAGGTTCATAATAAAATTGGTTTATTCTTTTCCCTTCCAAAAGAACTATGTTTTTGTGTTGTAACTCCTATGTTAAAAATTATCTATGGGGTTATAGTACCTTTAAAATTGTTGATATTGGTTTTGATCCTTGGAAAATAATTGAATGTTGTAATAATTTGTGACTCGCCATTAAAATTTGGTGTATCTACGTGTTTTTTCCTCCACTAGAAAATATATCTCATAAACTAAATTTTAATCCCCTTCAAAATAATGTTCATGGTGATTATTATACCTCCAAAGGACTTGATGGGTCTCAATATTACATTTAGGATCAATTTGATTTGAATAAAGATAAAAAATTATCACAGTCACACTTTAATTATCTATAACTTATTTTCCTGTAAATGTAAATTTTTATTATGATTTAATTGATTTAAAAAATTTCGCTGGACAATTAGCCCCCATATAAACCATTGACTATCTTTTTGGGACCTAAAAATTGGTATTAAATATTATACAATGGTAATTTTTTTTTTGTTACTTTTTTTACCCTAATACAATAATTGGTATCAAATTATTAGATCTATTGAACATAATTGTGGTATTTTTATTTCCCAATACATTATTATCAATGGTAATGATATTTATGGTCATCATAACTAGTTCAAATGATGGATTGATTCAATCCACAATAATTTTATTGTATAGAATATCACAATTAGAAGACTCAAATGAAATATTATATTAAGAAATTCATATTTGGTCATTAGTCTTCTTTGGGAAAAACATATAAATTAAAAAACATTACCTTGGTATATTATAAAAAGTGTTGTATCTATATTTTTAAAGTTATAAATATATGAATATTTTATATTGTTATATAAATGATATTGTTTTAGTAATATTTAATTTCGTAAAAATGCTTAGGATATTTGGATAATTTTTCACATTTCCTAGCTTAGCTCATATATGTTAATAAGAACACAATGTGAAATGGTTTGAGCTAAATATCAAGATACCAAGATTAGTGAAGATGAAACAATCAACTAGATGTTCTATAGGTTTACTATTTTTATAAATTAAATAAATTCACTTGTATAAGTGTTATATTATACCATTCTTGTTGAAAGAGTTTTGAAATATATTCCAAATAATTGGTAAAATAATAAGACATTGTTGATGTAATTAATAAATTCAATGAACATAATCTTGATAAAATTATTGGTTAATTTATCCAATATAAATTAGAATTATAGAACATAATTTTTGAATAAACTATAAAAAATATATTTTTGGTTTTAATATATGTTTAAAAAATTCTTTTCATATTATTGTTATAAACATTAAAAAAGTGACAATTTGTTTTTCTAAAACTGTGAATGGTTTTGAAATAATAATTAAAATGAAAGTTTTAAAAAAATTATCATGGAGGAACTCTTAAAAGGATAATACTAAAGGTGAAAGTAAATAAAATAATAACATTAATTATAATACTTATATGTTATATTTTTTTAAGGTATAATGAAATGGAATATTCAGCTAGACATTCCATGTTTGAAAATTGAATAGAAAGACAAAAAATAAAATAAATTAAGAGAAAGGGATTTAAATTTAAGATAAACTTGTACTGATGAATCTGATTCTCATGAATAAACTGGAAATGAAAATGAATATGCGAACTAGTTCCTTATATATTCTTTAAATGAGGCTAGTCACTTTATTTTTTATTATATGTGTTCAAATGATGATTTTTATTTTAATAAAACAACTATTAGTATAATAAATAAATAAATTCATAGATTGAGATAATATATTTTTATAGATATTTAAATATATTATGATCTCAAAGGTAATAATAATATTCTTATTGGAAAAATAAATAAATTTTACATAAAAATAAAAAACATATTAATACTAATTTTCCTTTTAAAACAAAATTTTTTGATGATCGTAAAAACTTGTAGATGTTTAATGAAAATAAAATGAAATAAATTGAATGTTTGAAATTAACCATTTATTATTCTGTACATGTAAGAAATAATTATGATATGGTAACTTCTTTAAATAGGTTAATATAAAAAATATTGGATATGATAGAAAATTACAACATATTTTAAAAAAAATTATAAAAATTTTAACTGGTTGTTTCACTACTGTTATTTTATTTGATGTATGATTAAAGAATATTATTATAATAAATACTCACTAATATTTATATAGTCTTTGTGCTACAATGGTACTCATATTTATAAATATATATCTTCATGTATAACTATATATAATTTTTAAAAACATGTATTGGTAAATAAAAATAGTTTTACTAACTGCATTAGATCCAAAGTTACAAGGGTACCAAAAATTTCCTCTAATTGTAATTTTAGTTAAAATAAATTCAATGTTTTGAGATCAATTTATGGTAATGGACAGTATATTCTTGGGGAATATGACCAGAGACACATAAAAAATCATTTCTTATAATATATTTAATCAGGGAACTTTAAAATGTGATGATTATTCTAGAGGAAAATAAAAAAATATGGAGAAATTGGAATTTTTAATGCTATTATTCTTTTTAAAGATTCATTTTTCGATGGATTAAAAATTAATTTAATGGGAATATATCTATAGTATTATTATTTTAGGACTGTTAAATTTAAAATTGATAATTTTTTTGTTTTTAAGTATAATTATTCATCATTATATGCAAAATGAAGGTAAAATAGATACAATATTGATCACAATGAATAAATAATTCCATATTTTATGTGTTTAAATTCCAAAAATAATGATAGTATATTTTTCAATGAATACATTGTCGAGTTAATTTTAGAGTATTGAACAAAATATAAATGAATGAAAAATTACTTAAATAACCATACTTAATGAAAGAGAAGTTTCTTGTTTGTGATGCTCTCATGAATGGAAAACATGATAATGCATCATTCATAATAGTTATCATAGTGATTTCAAACTATAATTTCAACTCACTTAACCATTAATGGTTTGGTATAACATATATTAATAGTCTTTGTGGGAAAAGGTACAAATTTATTATATTATATGTCTATACTCAATTCACATAGATATCATTTCTCTCTAATAAATGTGAAACCCTAACAAGATTTATTAGTTTCTTTAATATAGTGTAGAATAATAAATATTTTAACATTATTTATATTCACTATGATATAATAGGTGGCTTTAACAACATCAAATTTGAATGTTTCAATGAAAATAACATTTATTTATATATTTTTAAAAAAACTTATAAATCTAATGAAAATTGGAGTTGTTGATTTAAATAATAAAAACCAAATTTAAATGGTGAAAACTTTTTTATGTGAATATAATTTACCTATATTTTTAGGGATGTAAATTATTTTACTTATTGCTATATTTTCATTACATTTCCTATTAAAACAATTTTAAATAAAAACATTTTTAAATTATGTAATAAAATGAAACCACAAACCAGTTATCTTATAGTTTTGAGTGTCATTATTTTTAAAACATTGTAGATAAATTTGATAAATTTTAAAATAAATGTGATGAAAATATTTTTTTTATTTTATTATAATATAATTAATTTTTTAAAGTATTTTTTATAAATTAAATGTATTTATTGATTAATCTTCATGTTTATTTTTTTAAATAATGTGAAACAGAAAACACATTTAGATAACGTTCAAAATAATATGTTCAAAATAATTTTAGAGAATAAAAAATGAAATAATAATGATTTAGTTTAACAGAGTATACCTATTATCAATATAAACCTAGATCATGGAAAATATAAAAATATAAAAATATTGATAAATTTATTATTAATATTGTTTTTAATTAAAACTAAAAGATCTACTTTTAATTTAAATGAATGTTTTGTTTTTAGTTTTTTATGTTTTACCAATTGATGTTGATGATGAATTAAAAAATATTATTTTAATTATTTCTACATAAGATGAAAATAATCAATTTACATTAAATATTATTAACATTAGTAGAATACCCAAAAGAAAAAAAATTAATTGAAATAAATTTTTTTTAATAGATAAATAGGATGAATCTAAAAATAATTATAAAAAATAAATCCACAGTTGTTTCTCAAAGATATTTTCAACAAAAATTAATTTCCTAACATGAAAATTTTACAAAATTTTCTCGAACTGGATCACATGGATTTTTTTTGGATTTTACATCTTTTTATAATTTTAAATTATTTCAAATAGATGTATAGTGATTTTTTTCTTTGGTTGTATTTCATAAGAAATTAATTTAAATTAACCACAAGGTGTTGAACATGAACAATAACCGAATATTTTTTTTAAAATATCAAAAGCTCTAAATAGACATAAGAAATATCATTGATTTTTTTAAAATTTATATTCTATTTTTTTGAATAAATTTTTTATCAAGTTAAACTATGTCATAATTTTTATATCATGAATATTTATATGAATATTTTAATATTACAAATTCATGTGGACGTAATTGATTTTTTTCAGTAGTGAATTTCTCATTAATGAATTTTCTAATTTAATGACTATGGAATTTTATATGAGTATAATGGGGGAAATAAGAGTCTTTTTGGGATTTCAACTCTAACAAAGAAAATTTATAATATTTTTAAATAATTATATGTGTTGGGAAATAATTTTCTAGAAGTTAAATATGTTTATTTTGTTGGTATTGTCTTTTGTTTTCAAATAAGAAATAAATCACCTCACATTATAAATGTTAGTGATTAGACTCACAATCAAAATCAGGTTATCTGGCTCAAAAATATTAATAAATTCTCAAGGGTTGAGAGGAATATTTCTTGAGGAAAAGTCCCATCGTACTCACCATGATTCTAAGAAATAATGTTAGGATCGTAATAATGATGTTAATCAAAGTTTGTATGGATCTGATGTTTAAATTTGTTGTATTCTTCTCTGATCATGGAGTTCTGATAAATCATATTTTATATAGAGATGTGTGATGCAATACTAATGATTGAAATCGGAGAGGAATTTTTTCCAATTGTATTGAGTTTTGTTTGGAATGAAAGAAGTGATAGAATGAAGGATTGTTATGATACATCTCAATATATGTTGGATAAATATATGTCGATATTAATCATTCAAAATGTCTTGAGGATGTCATGATATAAGGTGATGTTTTTTGATGAAAAATTTTAATGATGTCAATGAGTTTCATTCTCAGAACATCAGTGTGAGAGCAGCAAATACAAAATTCTTTGAAGGTTGAAATTTTTTTAGAATGAGTAAAGATTGTTTTTCATAGAATGTGTGTTCAGTTTAGGAATCACTATTTCTAAATGGGTTCTAGCTGATTAGTTTATCGAACTAAAATCACCCAAAGGTTCTATATATAAAGGGACCTATATTTCAATGGTAGGAATTTGTTAGCTTAATTGACCTACGACACCTAAGGACTCGCATTGGTCAAGTGGATTGGTGGTTGGTCTAATTAAACCCTTTTAGAGGGAATTATTTCCTACATTGAGACTCTCTTAGAGATTTAAAATATGTTCATGAATCCTTCATTAATTCCCAAGTATGAAGTATGTCATCCCAATATTAGAAATCAATCATTTACAAGTGTGTAGTTCATAATCATCTATATTTATTCAGAGTTCTTAATCAATGGAAATATATGTGTGTATTCAAGGTTCTATATATGGAATCCTCTTATATACTACATAAAACTTCTTTGGTCATTATCACGACGATGATGGTTATTATGCTACATAATAGTTCACTCTAGAGTTTGTGGTCATCATGGTAGATTAATGTTACTCTAGAATTTATCATCATCCATAGATATAGACCTTCTTATTGTGTTGTGATCAAACCCATGGGTGATATTCATAAGTATCCATCTAAAAGGAATTAGAACCCATGTGTTTCAATTCTTCTTAATCGAACACATAATACCCTTTAAGTTCATGTGATAAGGACCCAGTTGTAATGTTTAATTTCTTGCCGTAAATAAATCAAGGAGGAATCTACCTATTTAATTTTTGGGATTGGTCTAATCCCAAAGCATCCTAAGAAAGATATAAAAAATAGAATTTTATATGTTTAATTTGACCCTACTATGGATATGACCTATAGAGAACAAATTTTATTTGTGATGTTGGGTTTGAACCTCAGGGGTGTTTTCTATGTGTCTCATTTAGAAGGGAATGAAATCCCACATAGTTTGATAAATCATTTAGGAGACTATTTTGCTTTCAGAGAAATAGTTTGGGGCCAAATCCTAAATTCTATACCATTGTTACAACATCCATGAGATATTTCTTAACTCATGGAGGTTTTGGGGTCTTAATTTGGGGCTTAACCCTAAAGAGGATGTGTAGATTAAGAAAATAGGGATTGGGACTTACTCAGGGAGAGGATGCCCAAACCAAGGTAATTAAGGTTAGGGATTACTCTGAAAAATTATTCCCTAATTAAGGGGTTATGATTTATCATTTCATGGATGAGATTGTATAGAGATCATGCCTTAATAAGGATTCTAACATATCCCAGTTATGGTCTGAATCAATTTTCTCATTTTTCATTACATCAGAATGATTATATGGATGTTATGATAACCACTAATCTCTAAGCCCATGTGATTCAACCTCTATGTGATAAACAAGAGGATTTGAAATATTGAAAAAACTACACACTTTCTTTCTTTAGAAGCTGGAATAGTCTAGGAATTTGGGGGAAGTGGCTGGAGCTATGGTATAAGAAGTTGTGGCTACGGAACGTCCCTCTATTCAATTCAAATTGTACATGGGTCCAATGTAATGTAGGAATAAATGTGAATGTTGTAGAGAGGATTCATTCTAAAACATAATATAAGAATGGATGGGGGATTACACTAAGATGGTTTCCATTTGATTAGTCCTATGAGGTGAAGGAGACATTTCTTTTGTCAATGTGAAAATCAAGTGAAATCCTTATCCTCCATACCTGGAATCAAATGATATGTATCTCAAGATGAAAAATTGGTGGGCATATTCATATCCCTAGAATCCATGATCTATAACTCCTCAATACTATCCTTAGGGTAAGGGTATATATAACCAAATATATCCAAATATACAGACACTCTGAGGATCCTTACCTTCTTGTATGTCAATTGTGGGAAACCTCTGACCATAGACATCCATATCCAAATTGCAGACATACAGATGGGACTTTCCCCGAGGTTTTTTAAATCAAGAGGTCTTGGTGGTGGTTTTAAAATGATCTCTTTCAAAATATGGAGATAATAAAATAGAATCACTACAATGAATGGATTTTAATGAGGCTAAATTAGAGGCTCATATTGGCTGAGAAGGCGAAGCGAACAAAGAAAGAGAGTGAAAGTAGTTGATGTCCAAGTGGGTGGTGCACAAGTATGCTTGGGTGAACTGGTTGCACCTTAGGTGATGAACAACCTAAATGACTAAACTTGGGTGTTATTGGATCATTCCTTCATGGGTCTTCATTGGTATTTTCATAAGTGAGGCGCGAAAATTCCTTTTTTAAAAAGTGAGATCATAAAAGTCTTCTTAAATCAAGGGGTTAGGTGAACTGGTCATGTAACTATTGTTTACATTGAAAGTAATTTTACTTAAGTTTCACTAACCCCTTTAATTCTAGCACTTTAGATTTTATGATAATACCTTGGAGGTTTTGATGGACATGGGAGAAGCTCTAGGGAAACCTGAGAAGCAATTGGCCATTGGGAAACATTTTCTGTACAAATGATGACCCCAAGGGTCTATTCATAGGCAAAATGAGACCCTTTGTGAAGGTGATTGGTCACACCATGATCTTATTGATCACAGTTGATGTTTTTTTTTCATAACATATGAAAATACAATCTAATCCTTTCAAAATAAAGACATATTTCTACATAAATTTAGTATTTGGTTTCTATGATTGTTTCACATCATCAATTCTACGAAATAGTTCATGGAACACATTTAGTCAGACCAACAATATATGAGTCAAAAATCATTAGATAAAAAAAAATTTTTGTACTATAATCAGAAATGGAATGATGTTTCTATATTTGATAATGATGATACTAATCTGTTGGACGCATTGTTCCACCGATCATCACCATCTTTATGAAACCAATCACTAGAGGAAGTGATGGTTGGAGAAATTTATTGGAGGAATAATTGTTATATGGGATGTTTGGGACTAGGGAAAAGGGAAATAAGTGAATTTTATTGAAACAAAGAAAGAAAGAAATTTTGAGACCGATCAACAATGTAATCAACCATTTTAATATAGATGAATTCTTGTTTTTTATATCGGTCAAGAATGATGGAAGAACACTGATATGTTTTCAATTGAGTCAAGAGATTATTAATAATTGTCTTTTGTTTTTATCAATTATTTCAACGTTCATCGGACCAGAACAGACACTGATTATTATAGCGAATTAGTGAATGATCCATGAGATGCAGAGATACACCAATAAAATTTATTTGACACTAGATCAGCGGTCTAAAGAAAATTACAAAATATTTTTTTTTGATGTTCTTCGAAAATGTTTTTACATTTATATAAATATCAACTATGTTTATAGAAGAATATTTTATTGATTTATAGTTATTAGTTTGTACGGAACATCAGAATAATAGATTTATTTTCATTTCGTTTGGAAAATTAGAACTATAAGATATTTTCTATTCATATCTATTAATTGGTGGGGAGAAATGAAATAATGAATTTGATGTCTTTATCATATTGAAGGTATCAGAATGTAAATAAAGATCATAATAAATATTGTAATGAAATTATCAACTAATTTGAAGTTATGAAAAGTTTTCAGAAGGTTTGTGAATAATCAAGAATAGTTTATATGCATTGAACAAGTCAAAGATAAATTTTAAAATTAAGGAAAGTATAAATTTTGGGAAATTTTGATTAGAAGGAATGTTTTATAGAATCATTACTAAACCACATTTGGAAAACCTAAAAATAGTGGGATGTACATTTTACTTTTTCTCATAAGTACTATTCATGGATGAAGAAATACGGTATAGTGATTAATGTTTATAGAGAGATGCAATTTTTGGATTAAGCTTAATGGATTAAGTTCTCCATCCAAAAAATATTGTATTCAATGTTTCTGGATCATAGAGTGTAATTATAATAATTTTTTTTGGACTGAGGTTGAAGTAGTTCTGATATTTTTATATAATGACCCAAATTATTATAAATAAAATTCCCCTTTTGATTTAATAAAATTTATTATGCTATATTATGGTTATATAAAACATATTCTATTCTTTTGTTTTATTATTCCCTTAGAATTTAATTGATGGTTATGACTCTTTGTCATTAATAACATGGTCATTGAATAGTGATCACATGATTAGTATAAATATAGTGTTTAAACCAATCAAATTGATGGAGAAAAAGGATGTTATTTCCTCAACCAGTACAATCATACTCTATGAAGCCCATTTATCAGAGCTTCTGAGGGAGATATAATTTTTGGTAGTTTCCCTTGACTAATCCCAAGGTGAGATCCAATAACATAATCATGAGTATGAAATGAATATGATGGCTTCACCCAAAGATTGTTGTAAATGAATTGGGAAATGTTTAGTATAATGTTGCATCAAATTGGGATATGGAGTGAACCAGATTACTTTATCGTACTTTTTCCACCATTTTTCAATGGTGGGTTTATCCTTTAAATATGTTTACGATGTTGTGTTTTAAGTTGTTTCCACATTTCCCATGTTATTATTATCATGTAATATCATGTCACTTTGTTCAGGATTATGATTCATACTATTTTTATGCATGATTGATATGCCTGTTTCTAAACATGTATTACCATATTCATGTTATTCTAGGTTTATTCCCTTACTAGGTTTTATAGATCATCCATTTATTATATTTATCTCTAGGTTATCCCATGAAGTTTTATGTTTGAAGTAGCATATTGAGCATGTAAAAAAATTTATTAATAAATATGTTTTATTCAATGGTTTATGATTCTATTTAATTTACTAATTCCAAAATACAGTAGATATCTCGATCATACAGGTTGAATTTGTTATAATATTAGGTAATAAATCCAGTATTAATGTGAAATAAAGGGAAGGGTTGTTATAGTTGGTATCAGAGGAAATGTTTAGTTATTTTTGGTATTAGTATTAGAGATATTTATTGAAATCCATAGGGATTAGACTAATTATAGGAAGACATCCCTAAATTTGGTAAGTATAGATTATGTGGTTTGTCAAGAAGATACATCCATTTTTGGATGCTACAAGTTGATTTGGTTTTGGTATAGATGTACCTTGGATTAATAACTTTGCCAAAGTGTTCATATCTAGACATAGGGTAACCTGGTACATTAAAATGCAATTTAATGCACACTTGGTTTGACACTCCCATAGGATATTCTTTGGTAAATTCATAAGATCATTATGAACCATTATTAATTAAAAAAATCTCATAAGAATAAATGTTAGAATATTGTTTTTAGATTACATAGATTGACGCCTATAAATTAATAAGTTAGGGGAATGGGAGGAATTTGGTAAATAATTAATGTGATGGAAAATGTGATGACTACCCCAATAAGATGAAAACATCAATGAGAGACGGAATCATGAACATCATAATCATACTCTCTCATATGAATAAGGTTCTAAATAGAGACTAGAATTAGGTGAATCTTTTTAACCCCCTTAAGAGAAAACAAACTACAATCAAGATCATCATGTGAAAAATGCCTCCTACATTCTATGGATCAAATGATCCCTCAACCATGAAAAATGGATCATCTACATTGAGATTATATTCTCCATATTTCAATGTTCTGAATGAGAGAAGGTTATTATAGTTATTTATCATATCATACGGCAATATGATCAATTGTGTACATTTATCAAGAATACAAGGTCTTAAGAAGAAATTGAAGTAATGGAGAGGATATAATTCAGGAAAATGTTTTTTGATAAATATATTTGTCACACTCTCCGTCTTAAAATGGAAAAGGGGTTTCCTTGAACTCAAAAAAATAGATGATTAACATATTGGGGTGGACTAGGAAAACATCAGGATACTTTCACAATACACATTTTGTTTTACCATTACCCCCAAATTCAAGGTTGACGTCTTATTTTGTCGAATAAAACCTATCTATGAAAATCCTTATAGATCCACAAATTTTATATCTATGAAGAAATTATCCAATTTTCTCTCAAAGTAAAGATGTACAACAGATATTCTCAACGGTATCACATGGATATGAAGGGTAATGTAGAGTTTAATTTTTTCTATCTGATAGTGAAGTATAATGGTTCCTTGATATTTAAACAACCCACTTGTAAAATTTTTGGAAAAAAGAACACTAGAAATTACCTAAAGGGAACATAGAAATACTATAGTGTTAGAAGGAAGGAATACTGGATAATGTTTTTTAACATGATAAACATACTATTGTGATAGAGGAAATGAATGATCTAGTCAACCCTCAATGTATTTTTTATTCCATAAAATTTAAGGAACCATGGAACATTGATAACCGATTCCCTAAGCCTTGGGTTTTTGGAGAAACCCTACAACCTCCATGTAAAAAGGGAGAGATGTTTCCATCACAACTGCCGAGGTGGATCCCAACTACAAAGTGGTGATAGGAATGATAGTTATTTAATAAATAATAAATAATTAACTTTTTTATTTTGGTTCTACGCATTCCTTCGCATCTCTAAAGTATAGTACAACTACTCAAACTCAACCAAAAGTCATGTATGTAGAACTATCAGTGAATATGGAAAATAGGGAAATTATTTCATCCTAGGTATATAATTCTTCCCCTTTCAAAATTTATGGGATAAACCTACTTGGAAGCCTTTTCATAATAACTTAGGTTTAATTTGATGAAATTATATGCATGGATTGTATTTCCCTATATAACTCCAACATAAATTACCATCATAAGTACATCAATCTACATGTGGAGAATTGTCCTTTGATTCTGTACAAGTCCAAGGAGGAGGTTGAATCTTATTTAACAAAATCATCTCAAGATGGATATTATTTCCCTATGTGAAAGTTTATCTCTCTAAAATGGTTGGTTTTATTAAAAGGTTCATCCTTGAGGACATTTTTATTGTGAGGGAATATTTTGATGTGTTTCCTATAGAATTTTCTAGAATTTATCCTATCTTAGAGAACAAATTGTCAATTAATATTATACCTTGAGTGTTTATAATATCCAATAATCCATATAGAATGGCTATTTTGGAACTTTATGATATAAAGAAACAACTACAAGAGAATCTAGATAAAGGTTTATACACCCATGTGCTTCACAATGGGGTGAACCAATCATCTTAATCAAGAAGAAGGATGGGTTAATCCATCTTTTCATTGATTATAGTGATCTCAAAAAGATCCCAATAAAGAAAAGGTATCATTTTCCATGGTTTGATGACATTTTTTGATCAGGTAGGTGGACCAAAATACATCTACAAGGTGATACTATGTTCAGGATATTACCAAGTTAGGGTAAAGAAGAAAGATATCCCCAAGACTAATTTTGTAGAAGATATGGGCACTATGTGTTAATAGTAATGCCATTCAAACTCACTAATGCTCCAGAAATCATCCTGGAAATTAGGAATAGAGTATTTAGAAAATACCTCTACAAATATTTGATAGTATTTATAGATGATATTGTAATATACTCCAAAAAAGAGGAGTAGCATGAGGACCATTTGAGCATTGTTCTAAAGACCTTGTGAAAGGAGAACCATTATGAAATGTTCATCACGTGAGAGTTCTAGTCGAAGGTAGTCTCCTTAATGGGGAATATTATGACAGGAAATGAGATACATGTGCATCCTTCAAAGACAAAAAATATTAATTATGGATGAGGAAAACATATTTGATACATATTCATAGTTTCCTTGGTTCAGTCAGATATTATCACTAATTGGTGAGATATTTATTATGACTATGAATCCTTATTAACTAGCTAACTCGGAGGGTAGTCAAGTTTTCCTAGAATTATTTATGTGATGGAAGCTTTAGAGAGTTGAAAATAAGGTTTATCACAACCCATGAATAACACTGAGCACAAGTGTAAAACATTTCATAATAATATGGGATTATTTGAAGAAGGGATTACATTGTGTGTGGATGAAAAATGAAAAATCCATAGCCTATGCTTTAGGGAAGTAGAATGTTCATGAACAGATCTATCCATATAATGATTTGGTGTTGGATATATTGACCTTTTGTTTGAAAATATGATCTCATTATCTCTTTTTAGAGAATTTGGAAATATATATGGGTCACAAAAGTGTCAAATATATATTCAGATAGAAAGAACTAAATATGCACCAGTGAAGATGGTTAAATATTATCATGGAATTTGGATTCCCCATTCACTATCATCTTGGTTAATAAAATAAATTTATCTATTCACTTATTAAAAAAGATCTAGTAATTTTATCATTGATGAGAACATATAAGAATTCAATCTTCTTATAATTGAAGTTGATGGACCTGGGAATCATAAAATGAAGAAACATCATCAATCATGTCAGACTTTATTTCACAACCATCATATCATGAAATGATAAAGGATGCTCAAAAAAATGATGTGGGAATTCATAATAAAGTGGAAATGATAATGAAATGTAAATCGTCATAGTTCAATGTTAATAATTATGGACTTGTGCGATTTGGGTCTAGAGTTTTTGTTTTATCAAAGTACTAAGTTAAAAAAAGGAACTATTGAATGATGTACATATAGTTTGACTTTCTGTATTTTCCCAAGAATCACAAAGTTGAATTGAGATATCCAAGAGTATTATTGGGGGGACAATCCGAAGATAGAGTTCACTAAATATATATCAATGTTCCTGGTATTCTGTTAAGTAAAGTCTAAAAGTAATAAATCTATGGAGATTATGAAACTATTAAACATACCAACATGGAAATGGTAAAGCAACACCATGGACGTTGGCAGTGGACTTCTAAATACTTCCAAAGGAAATAGTGTTATTTGGGTTTTTGTGGGTTATCATGCAAATACTAAACACTTAATTTCCAATCAATAAGATTTCCCACTACATCATTTTGTATGGATATACATTTGAGAAGTGATGAGGATTATTGGGGTACATTTATCAATTATTCCCGATCAAGATCCATGAATTACCTCTATGTTTTTGGTATGTTTCCATCGTGATATAAACATTTATATGAACATCATTACGACTTATCTCCCTTATATTGATGTAAAACCTAACTTCCCTACCTAAACACTTGGGAAAATGTTGAGAGCATGCTCAATTTACTTCAAATGAGGATGTGACAAACATCTTCCTCTGCTCGAGTTCTATTACAAATAAAAATATTCAATTTGGCATCCCAAAGGTTCCCTATGACGATCCTTTCTAGAGGAGGTGAAGAACACTGGTATGTTGGGATGAAGTTGGGGAACACAAACTTTATGGTCCTGAAATGGTCGAGTAAATTGTGGAATAGGTTAAGACCATTTAGAATCACATCAATGCTCCTTAGAGTCGGAAAAATAGCTATGTTAACAATCAATCATGAGACCTAGAGTTTGGTGTTGTAGATGTCATATTCCTCTACATATATTCATGGAAATAAGTGATGAGATTTGGGGATAAGGGATATCTTATTTGAAGATATAAATCCCCCTTTGAGATCCTTGATTGCATCAAAGTGTTGGAATATCGACTAGTAGTACCACCAAACCTATCCCAATTACATGATGTATTCAGTGTATCCCTATTGAGAAATTACATACTGGACCCCTCACTTTTACTCAGTTTGGATTTGGTACCATTTGAGAATCATATTTATTATGTGGAGCCTCCGATGAAGAACTTATATCATAGATAAAAAGTTCTACAATATAAAACAATGCATTTTGTCAAAGTGTTGTGGAGAAAGAAATTTTTTTAAATAAAACATGGGAACTGGAGGAGATGATGAAACAAAGCTTACCTCATATATTTTTACATAATTGAAGAAAATTTTGAGGATGCAAATTTTAATTGGGGTAAAATTGTAACGAACAAAACAATTATTAATAAAAAATCTCTTTTTTATTTAACAAAATTTATTATGATATAATATGGCTATAAAATATAAATTTTTATGTTTTATTATTAACATTGGATTTAACTGACTATTAAGAATCATTTCAACTAATAATATGATTGTTGAAAAGTTATCCAATGATTAGTATATATATAAAGGTTAATAAATCCAATTTAAACAGACAAAGGAAGTGACGACCTCAACTAGTAGAATCACACCCTATGAATATCATTAATCAGATCTTCTGAAGGATATATCATTTCTGGGATATTCCCTTGACCAAGAAAAATATGAGATCTGAAATCCTAGGCATGATTATAAAATTAATATAATGGTTTCACCCAAAGGGAGATCTAATGCACTGGTTATTGTTTACTATCATGATACACCATGTTGGGACAAGAAGTGAACATGATTCCATTATGGGAATTTTTCCACCATGAAGTGTCGGTAGGTTTATCCTCGTCATATAATTATGAAACTTTGTATTGCATTTTTTCAAAATTTCTCGTGTTATGATTATAATGATATATCATGTCATGGTGTTCATGTTTATGATTTCTACTACTTTTATGCCTCATTTTAATGCATATTGTTTAAAATGTATTATCCTCTTTATGTTATTCAATGTCCATTCCCTTACTGTGACTTATATCTCACCCCTTTCTAATATTTTCCACCGATTATACCATCTGGTTTTAAGTTTAAATGAGTATTTTGATAATGGTAAATAATTATTCAATAGACATATAATATTCACTATTTTAGATTTTTATGTAATGTACCAAATTCCTAAATAAAATATATTTATCAACCATATGGGTTGTTATAGGAATATTGTTATATAATAAATAAAGTATTAATGTGAAATAAAGAGAGGTGTTAATATGTTTTTAGTGGTATTTTTTCATTATTATATTTCCAAATGAGCAGTAGGAAAAGGGAATCAATCAATGTAAACAAACTAAGTATCATTATATTGGCAACATAATTTCCTAACTAACGCTCTATATGATGTATTGAACTTTTTTGAAGATTATATTTGATAAAGTTCACAATTAAGAATAGTAATTTCTTTGAAGCATCTGGTGATATTTTGTAAACTTGTTACACAATCGATTATTTAATCATTTCAAGATACGTGAAACACAGGCACTATTTTCTTGATCATAGTGCTACCAATGTTCAAGGGTAAAAAATACTTTTCATATCCACAAAAAAGGATTGGTATATAATAGATTGTGTGGTATTGGGTAATTTCCAAACAATTCCGAGGATGTATCTACTCCTACTGAGTAGTGAACCTTGTAAATTTTAGTGTTCCTGGGGATATGTGATTGTTTTATTTTCAACAAAATAATAACTATTTAATAATATGATAAGGTTACTTCATAATTAAGATAACTTAAAACAAAAATATATCACTGATTCACCCCTTCCCCCTCTTTATAGTGAATTGATCCTGGTTGGGCATTCTCAATTGTCATCATAGGGAAGGTTCCCTTTGTTTACTCTTTGATAAAGTTTTTGAGGAGAATTTGTGATGGAAAATCTAAATTGTCTTAATATTAAGGTGATTACATTAATTTTTGGTAGGTACTATAATATCTGGAAATAGAATGTTACCTTATCTTTTTTCTCTTTAGTATGCTGTTCTTGAACCTGTAATAGTTGAATTTCCTCTTATTGATGAAAAAAATCATCATACGTCTATTGATAAGAATAACATAGAGAATGATGGAAGATCCATTAATTATTTACTCTCTCTTATTTTTTAATTGGTGTTTTTAGGAATGAAGGTTGTTTCCATTACCAAAGGTGTCTAGGATAATATAAGAACTTTTACAAAGGAAATACAAAATTTCAGAAGGAAAAGTTACTTATCTTGAGGATAATATTTGAATATCTCTCGATGGGAGAGTTCGAATATGTTAGTGATTTTTTGACAAGATTAAATGATATTATTGGTGACATAATATGTCTTGGTGGAATGTTAGAAAATTCTACTGTTGTTGAATAGATTTTGATAATTCTTCTTGAAAATGTTTGATGCCAACATTTCCAAATTGGAAGATAGAGATGAAAAAAATTTATATTTGAATGATTTCATAGTACAATAATCAAATATTAAATGAGAAGGGAGAAAGCTTAAAAAATAAAAATTAATTTTATAGAAAAATTACATTCAAGGATGTCATGAAATTAAAGCCTATGAAGGGTCTTAATGTAAAAATATTTATTTACTTTGATTCTTAAAATTTGTTACATAGAAATATTGATTAATTTTTATCTATGTTTTATAAATAAATTTTAAAATTGGTATAGGATGGTATAAATGGGAAATTCCCTTAAATTTATTTGAATGTGGACCTATTGGTTACCATATAACAGGTTTTCCATGAAGGAAGAAAGAAGATGATAGGGATAAAGATGAAAGATGGAAGAGAATATCGTGGAATAAATAGTGTGGGAAGGATAAATACTTTTCAAAAGGAAAGGATAAAAAATCTTCAAATATATTAGGATAAGTTTTTTCTCTAGTGGTGACGAAGAAGAAGATAGTGAAGTTGAATCCAAAAAAATTTACTTTTAAAACTATAGATAATACATTCATAACAATAGTTAAGAATGAATTATTTAGAATAAATAGTTATGAATAATAAGAATCCCAGTTGTAGTTTCATATAAAATAATACTTTGAATAATGTCTAAAAAATATTGGGAGGCTTGAATCAACAAATTAAAAAATAAAAAATCTTCAACAAACAATCCAGAACCTTTTTCTGATTATAATCGTTTTTATGGAATAAACTACTGATATTAATAAATATCTAGAGAAATAATAGAATCTTAATGAACATATGAATTTAAGCTGAAATAAAAAGAAAAAGAGTTGGAACTTTTCCAAAACACTTAAAGCTGAAAAAAGGGTTATAAGTCTCAGTAACTCTATTGTCGACATTTATAAAATATCTAGAAAGGGTATACCTAAGAGAGAAAAAATTTTCATTCAAACGTTTAGAATGGTATAAATTATTTTTGAGAAAAGAAAACAACAAAAGGTTATGTATGGGTCCAAAATCAATAAATTGAAGAAGTTGGAAGTTTCATAAAATGATGACTCCAAAAATATTTTATTACATCATGTTTTGATAAGAATAAATATAAAATAGAGATAAAAGAGATTTTTTTTATAACAGAAAGGTTGGTGGTTGGAAAATACTATAAAGAAAGATAAGATGGATGTTAAGAAAGATATTCACAACTTTTGAAGGTATGAAAACTCTAGAGGAAAACATTCATTCTATGGATACTACTGGTATTGTGGTGGATTTGAACAGAACAAAAACATGTGTTGGTTTAATCAAAAATATTACTACTAATAAACAAATTATTGAAGGAAAAATTTGATGTCTATTCAATTACCTCAATGAAATAATTTTCCGAATGGTGTTTCGGACAATGATAAGAAGGTTGGTGAAAACATTGAAAATAGGTTCCAACCTCTTGAAACAATTTTTGAAATATATGAAAACCCTATATAACTTGAAAAACTATTTAATCTTTTTTTACTGGAACATCAATTGTTTGTTACCAATTCTATGAAGCTGGAAGTTAATAAATATTAAGGGAATGAAAAACCTCTTTTGTAGAAACCTCTGTTAAAAATACAATAGGATAATTTTCTTTGATCTTGTATAGATGGTGTTCTTGTCATATGACATGAGATATAAAATTTTTAACGAATGTGAATGGATTTAAATAAGGAATGGTGAATTTTGAAATAAATAATCATTCCTAATCAATGGTGTTGGATCCTCCATCATTGGGAAAGACAGGATCAAATCGACAAAATCATTGTTTGTTGATGGCTTGAAACACAACATTTTATGGGTTTAACAACATTTTCATGAACGAAGCAAAATTTTTTTTATAAAAAATGGATTTTGGTAAAAATTTAAGGAGAAGATAAAAATGATACAAGATTCAGACAAACAAAAGGAATCATATTCCAAGTTGGTGAGGCTCAAAACTCTTCTTACCTTGGATTGGTGGAAGAGAATAATTTATTTCATAAAATTCTAGGAAACATGTGTCAAAGAAATGTGAGATAGTTATCAAAGTGATACAGTTTTTTTTTATTCTTGGAATGTCGAGAAGAACATATTGGTGTTGTGGCATTCATTAGAAGTGAATTATTACAAACATTGTACATAAATTTTTTTAAATTTTTCAAAAATGATCTCAGGAACATTGTTATTCTAATATCTACAAGACAATGAGAAATCAATCAAATAAAGGAAATAATTACTTCATTAATTTCATTCATGAATTTAATCACATTACCTGTGTTATATATATCAATCATATGTCAGATTCCCGGAAAATAATTAAAATTTGAAGGCAAAAAATTTGAAATGGATTGTGAGTATTAAGTAAAGAAGTTGAGAACATAAAATGGTTTTGAATAAAATAATGATGAATTTGAATGTTATCTTGAGAATTAATAAATTTTTTATGATTTATTTAGAATATAAACCCCTCAAAAATGGTATTTATAAAAGGTAAAATAGAATTTTGGTTAAAATGGGTTGAACTATGCTACTTGAATATGGCCTCTCTCTTTACTTTTAGATGCTATCCAAGAGAACTATTGAATATATTAAAAACCAATGTTTCTATTGTCCATGTTAAGATATGAATCCATATCAAATGTTTTATAACAAAACTCTATGTTTTAAAGACTTAAGTATATTTAGGAGTATATGCATCATATAAAAGGAAGGTGGAAACCTTGGATAAATTGAGAAGAGAGGTTGGGATGGAATTTTTATTAGCTATTGTCAAGATAAAATAGTATATAGTTGTTCCAATAAATAAAAAGTAATATTAGTTTATTATATTGATTTAAAAGTAATTAAAATGGTTGGGGAAGATGAAAAAAAACTCATATTGATAGGGAATATTGGAAGGAAGAAATAATGTCTAGTGACGATCATGATAAGAATTATAATAGATATAATTCTACTCATGAAGAAAAATCATACATAGTTATTTCTATTGATGAGGAAGAATCTTGAAAATATTATTTGAGGATGAGGAAGATAGTGTAAGACCATGAAATTATTATTGATCAATATCAAAATGATAAAAAAATAAAAACATCAAATGCTTTTACACATGCTTCCTTACATTGAAAATTTTACCCAATTGATGTGAATGATGATTTTGAGCATCCAGAATGCATTTATTCTATGAATTATGAACTGGATCAGATAGAAATTCTTGATACATGGGAACTCATGCCTATACCAAATAACAAAAATCATACTTGTGCAAAGTGGGTTTTTAAGAATAATCTGAATGAAGATAGTGATGTGACAAGAAACAAATAATGATTATGCTAAAAAGGATACTCATAGATAGAAGGCATTGATTTTCTTTATACTTTTACGTCGATGGAATGTATAAAAACAATCATAATCAATTTTATATTTCTTCACAATGACATTACAAAATTTTTTAGATGGATATGAATTTTTTATGTATGAATGTGGTTCTTGGTGGAGAATTGTATATAGAGAAACCATGTGGAATTGTAATTGGGAATGATTAATGTTATATTTTCATGTAAAATAAATACATGTATGGGTTAAAGAAATCTCTATGGGAATGTTATTCAATATTTTAAACCTTCTTGATAAAGATGAGTATTAATAATGGAAGGGTTGATTGTTATCTATACAACAATGAAATTTATTAGTTTTACTTTATTGTAATTGTTTATGTTGATGGGATTATATTTTCATTTAATGTTAAAATAACATGGGAAATATATTCTTAAGAGATGAAATATATTATTTCGATGTCCATGTTGGGTAAAATGAAAAAAAATAATGGGTTACAAATCACACAAAAGAAGAAAAAAAGTTAATTTCCCAAGAAAAGAATGATGAGGAAACTTTTCATAAGTTCATCCCAAAAAATTCAAACCCAGTTTCCACACCAATTTCAGTGGGAACCGTGTCCAATAATGATGGAAAAGGAAAAGACGTTGATACTAAAGCTTTTTGGGAGATGAACGGAAGTTTTTTTGTTTCAATTCCCCAATAACTGACATTATATATCATGTTACCTTATATGCGTGACTTCATAGTGATCCAAAAGAATCACATCTATTGGATTGAAAAATATTTCATAGATATATTAATGTTTTAATAATGATCAGAATCATGTATGGTACATCAGAAAATATTAACATTTTGGGTATTCAAATTCTGATTGGGAAGGAAATATTGATGATATAAATTCAATATCTGGTGGAGTTTTCTTTCTAGAATGAACTTGTGTTAGTTGGAATATAATGAAAAAAATTTCAGTAACACTTAGAATGGGTGAAGGTGAGTATGTATCTTCTACTAAATATTCTACCCAACATGTGTGCATGAAGACACGATTGAAAAAATTAATTCTCAAAATAAATTTATCCTTTCATTTGGGCTATGATAATCAACGTTACATTAACCTTATAAGAAATATAATAAAAAAATTCACTTAAAATATATTTACATCCAGTACCTATTCATTAAAGAGAATTTGGAGAGGATTGAATTAATGATGGGGTTTGTTACTATATCGGAACTAGTTTTTATACATTTTCACAAATACATTATCAAAAGAAGATTTTTATGAACAATGTTTGAACATAGGAATCCAACGAATTTCTCATCCAGGATAAGGTATGCGATTTTTTCACCTCCATCAAATAGTCTTCAAATAGTTTTGTGAAGTTGGAGTTTTTTTAAAAACACTATCCATTGATATGTGCTAAAACTTCTAAAGAAGCATATATATTGTAGGAGTTGTGGGTAATATGTGAACTCATAATGTAATTATGTGAACTATTATAATAGTTCGATCGAGTTGTTGTAGGAATATGTTTTTATAAGAATGTTGAATAATTGAAGAAATATGTGAAGAAATGATGTATAATATCCATGAGTCAGAACTTATGAATAACATGGTTTGTCTATCAATGAGTCTTATTTTATACAATGAGTTAGATCAAATAGGCCTAGAATTATTGATTTATCATCCATTTCTTAGGGTTAAAAATATCAATGATTTATGAACTATGGTTAACAAAAAATTTCCAATGGGAAAGATTGTTGGGACCATGTTGGATGGAAGTTGGTTTTGAATGATGGAAGATGTTTTTTTAATGTATTTTATTTTGTTGTAAAGAATGTAATAAATCACCTCATTTTGTAAAGTATTTATATTAAACACATAATCATAATCATGTTATCCGGACCAAAAATTATTAAGAAAGTCCATTGGTTTGACAGGAAGTTTTCTGGAAGAAAAGGCTCATTGGACTCACCTTATGTCTCAGAAATAAACATATGATTGTAATTTATAATGAAATAAGAACCTTCAGGGATCTGATACGTAATGATTATGTTGACATTATATTCCTAGAGTTATCATAAATCCTAATTTATATGGACACTTTTCTTTTATTTCATATGAAATAAAGAGATAAAATAAGTTCTACCAATCATATTTAGGATTGGAAGGGAATAAAGAAGTAATGAAAGGATGGGAATTTATGATAATTCCCAATGTAAGTCTGATGATTCTCTACAAATCATAAATGTTCTCATTGTCATGATATATATTTCATACAAGATCATGTTTTTTGAATAATTTTTTTTCTGAAGAAAAATTTTTTCAGGCTCCGTACATCATTGTGAGAGCACATAACAAAATTTTTTTTGAAGGCTGAGAAGTTTTGTTTGCAATGATAGAATATGAAGAAATTTGTATTTAGTCAGAATATTTATCTAAGAGAAATTAATATCCAGAGAAATAATTTTTTGTGTATAATAATTCGGAAAGGAATCATGTTTCTAAAGAAGAATATGTTGCAATCAGTCAATTAGATATGGAGTGCCTATGATCATCAGAGTAATTATGACATTGATCATCAAACGAAGTGATTGTTGAAAAATTTAATCTGTGGAGGAACTTTTTTGATGGAAGATTCTGGGACTAGTGAAAAGGAGAATAAGTGGTGTTTGTTGAACTGATACATGAACGAAGTTCAAAGGATGAACAAAAATGTTGTCCACCATTTTCATTAACATGAATTATTTGCTATTTTTATTTTGGTCAATAATGAAAGATGAACTTCGATATGTATTCAATTTATTCAAGATATTAAAAAGAATTGTCTAATGTTTTTATCTATTGGATCAAGATTTATCATATTGAAATAGACCATGATTGTTAAAGATAAGTATAGACTGGTCCATCAGATGTAGTTTGATACAAATAAAATTAATCGGATGCATGATAACCTACCTATATAAAATACGATGAGTTTTTTTAATTTATACAAGGAGGATATGAGATATTTAGAAGTGTATACTATATTTAGTGAATAATGCTTTCAAGGTTTTAAATTTAACTATTCATAATGATCCTTAGAAGGATTTGTTTGTTTTCTTTTGGTTATAATAATTGTAATTAGAATACATGTTTTTTTTTCATATATTTAAATTGGTGTGGAACAATGAAATGAATAATATGTATTATTTATCATATTGAGGAAGTATTAATGGATATTGAAATAAAATTGAACATTTTTATGAAATTATGAAGAGAGATGAAGTTGTGAGAAGCTTCCAAAAGGATCAAGAACAATCATCTAGGGTTGATAAGAAATGAATAATTCGCCGATGAAGCCAAAATTTAAGGGAAATATAAATTTTGGAAAATTTTCTTAAGTGGGAATGTTTTTTAAAATCTCATGTAAACCACATTTGAAACACTAACAAATACTGGTGAGTACATTTCACTTTCTATCACATATATTATTCCTAGTTGAAGATAGAAGGTAGAGTGAGGAATGTTTTTAGAGATAACGAGTTTCAATATTTAGAATTCTCATAGAAGTTTTCTATAAATGAAAAACATTGTATTTATAATTTCTAGATCAGACTTAGTAATGAGAATGTGGTTTCACAACTAAGGTAAAAGTACTTCACAATTGATTTTGTGGTATTTTTCAAAATAATATTTAGAATTGATTAAATAGGCTTGGAAACAGGACATTAGAATCAGATTGAGTATCATTACAATGTCTGGATAAGTTCGTTAATATTTTGTGTTAGTAAAGTTAATTATTATTTTGAATATCATATTTGAGAATCTTTTCAAGGAAGAATAGAATTATTTTTTGATTCTTACGAAGAATTTTTTTTAACTTTTAACACAAACTTATATTTCATTGTTTCATGATACATGAATGACATGCAATGTTTTATTGATCATAGTGTTACACATGTTTAATGGTATATCCAAAAAAAATTTATCCACACAAAAGAATAGTATTCTAGTGGATCTGTTGTATTTTATTTTCATCAAATCCTACCAGGTATGAAACTACTATTTTTGAATAGTGAACCCTGTAAATTATTTTTTTCATGTAAATGTGTGATTGTTTTTTCCATCAATGTCCTAATTATTTTACATGAATAAGAAGGTTGTTTTCAATGGAATGAAACTTAAAATAAAAAAATATTAGTGATTAACCCCCTCCCCCTATTAGTGATACATTAATAATGGATGGGAAATATGAACATGATAGATACAGTGTTAGTTAGTATATTTATACATGATTAATGTATGCAATTTAGAAACCCTATGTGTACTAATTATAAATTTCTTTCATCGAGGTAAAATCTAATGATGTTAAATTATTTTAAATAATGGTTAGTAACTTACATTAATTAGCATCTTATATCCTGATATTATTTCTAGCTTATATATCTATGTATATATTAGTTATATCCAAAGGAATCACACTGATATGATATTAAATATAATAAAATGATATATTAAGAAGGCTATAAATGTTTTGTTTTCTAAATAAATATAAAGTTATTTTGAATTGAATTTTTGGAATTTTATAATTTATAAAACATTTCATTAATAATTTTCTATTTTATTAAAATAATGATCAATTTATTGGATTTTAATCATAAAATCATAAATTTATTTACCAACAAGTGATGTTGAATATATAACCATTGCTGATTTTGATCACAATGAATATGGATTACGAAGACATTTTATTATTTTAACTTTTATGTTATTAATATCACTATTTATTATGATAACTCCTTTTCTATTTCATTTTCTATGAACCCATTACTACATTATTGAACTATACCATTGAATTTGGATTTCATTTTATTAGAGATTATGTTATCAAATATGACATTGTTTTAGAATATGTTTCATCTAATAATAAACTGGTTGGTATGATTACTATTTAAATTATTTTTATAAACTAGTTATCTACAATAAAATTAATCAGTTAAAATTCATTTGAAAAACATTTTATAATTATTCTAATATCATAATTTGTTTTATTGATCCAATGAGTTTTTAAATTATTTTACAACAAAAATAATTCTGGTCTCATATATATGGAATTTCAAATATAATCAAAACTATTTTATTTATTTTAGATAATGGGAAATAAATTTTATGGGCATATTTTTTATTTTAATTTACTTTAACATAATTTTCTGTCCATTTTTAGGATGCATAAATTTCATAAGAATTATATTTTTATTTAAATTTTTTTCCATTTTAAACAATTATGTATATGATGAAATATATATGAAATGTATTAAAATTTAGTCAGACATAAACCATATGAAACCATAATTGTTTACATATGATTTTTTTATATCTTAATCATGACTTTTTTTCTAATTTTAATATTTTACAATAAGATATTTTCACCAAAAAAATAATTTTTAATTTAGAAGATGTTGTTCATTAATTTATATTAGAAAATGAGTTTTTTTAACAAATAAAAAATGGGAGATTTTATAATTACCATGTTATGTTTTTAATTATTAAGGGTTGAATGTGAGAGTGTCTCTATGATACATTATTAATATTTATTTGATAATAACAAATTACTTAGTAATATACATAATTAACAATTTATCCCCAATAACATGAGTAAATAAAATGTTTTAATCTTTTCTTTCTTATGGGATAAAGTAATGGTGATGAATTTTATTTTTTATTTATTTGAATTATTATTTATCATTTATTTATTAAAATTATTATTGTTTTGTTTATTATTTTATTATGTATATGAAATTGATTGAATTGATATTGTTATTAGCCATATAGTTTTTACATAAGTCTTCCATTTTTTTGATGTATTTTTAAATGATTTTCAATTCTTATGTAATGATGTTTTTAGATTTTTCACAATGTGAAAAATTCATGCAGTTTTTTATTTATGGATGTACACAATTCTTAAAACTCTTATGTTCCCAAAAGTTTCGTCTAAGTATAAAAACTGTAATGATTTTTTGAAATCCTCTAAAATACTTACAAATATAGAATATAAAATCATTACGAGATTTAAACTCTTCCACACATTCAAATTATTAAAAAAAATCAATGTCTTACTCTGTCTTGATGTCTTACCAAAAAAAATAAAAGACTTATTATATTTCCATATCTTATTATTATTTATACATTATGAAAAATATTATCTTATAGTTTTTGAATATTTATATATGTTTATTATTTAATCAATTAATAGAAATTACATTTACTAATAATTATTTAATATTAGACTTAATATTTTAACTGTGTTTAATTATTAAACAATGGATAATAATTTTTCTAATTGGATCCATGTTTTTAGAATATATTTTGAATTTATAATTTCTAGATTGAAAATAAATATGAGGTTTATGGGATAATTCAAATTATTTTGAATTATTATTTAAGAGATCATATTATAGAACCCATTAAACATGATTTAAAATGATAAAATAATTATTACGCTATTTTTTTATCTAAAGTAATCTATTTAGGATAATATTTTTTGAGTATTCCCATTTCATATCTATGGAGATAATCATGGAATATATATTGTAATATTCATCAATATTTATTTTTTACTAATATTACAATTTTTGACTATTGTATAATGATTTTATATCCTATTTAAACTAATTTTAAACATCAAATGAGTATAATGAGACCTAAAGTAATGTGATACAAAAATAACATATGTAAACCTATAATATTCTTATGATTATAGGTGATCCAGTACAATCATTTTTTAAAATGTTGGACTACTCTCAAGAACAAACATGAAATGTACAGCCTTTACTAATTTGAAGTTATGGATTGATACATCATTTAAGAACTTTTTGATGTGATTTTATTATTCTACATTAACTTCGACCAATTTAGTTATTTGAGTGCATTATTAATTTTTCTATATAACCATATATACTTAAATGTTTTTAATTATTTTACTCTCCGATGTCTATATTTTTTCTTGTTTGGGACTCCCATTTTAAAAGTTAGTATTGGATTATACTTCCTTTTGAGATGCATATTTTTTTGGATATGTCTTAAAAAGATAGTGTTGTAATATGGTTTGAATCTTTTTGAAATTCATTTTTTTTGTGGTTGTACCACCACTAGAAAAGGAATTATGTAATTGGATTATAAACCAAATTCAAAATTTAGTTCATAGTGAATATCATACTATTCAAGGAGAATAGGGGTGTTAATAAGAATGTAGGGTCCCATTGATTAAAATTACTTTATAAATTTCCTACAATATCATTAATTTTACACAAATTATTTTATTGTTCATGTATTATTTGATTTAATTTTGTTAAAATTTTAAATTGAACAATTTATCCCCACTCTAGACAACTAACTCGTATGGTTTGTTCATAACAAATTCATTTTCCATTATCAAAAATATTTTTATTTAAGTGTTTTATTATTATTTTCTCACAGATCAATGAAAATTTTATGGTCAATAATTATTATGGATTTCCTATTTATTTTTACCTTCAAGTCAACAACTTCCCATGTATGTAAGTACCATATTGATCCACAAAAACATTCTCTTATCATACGACTTCGGATTTTATATTTTCAACATTCTCAGAAGAGTCCTTGAAATAATCTCCTATTTTTCATTATTTTTCATTTCTATGTCATTCTACTCAAGATAACCTTCAATAACAATGCTTTATGTAAATGTGTTATTCCACCCACACATTCCCCTTTAAGAGAACAATATAATTTTAGTATAGTATTTTTTGTGTAGAAATTCATTTATCTCTATAAAAAAGCATGGATTGCAAGTGTTATTGGTTGATTTTTTATATGAAGTAGTAAAATAAAAGGTTTGATGTGAAAAAAACAATGTTATATTAGTAGGTTGAATGGAAGATATCCATCCAATAGTTGAAAACCATAAAATTTACAATGAGATAGACTGTAAAACTCTTCTTTGGGAAATATAAATCAATAAAAAGACCCATTAATTCATAATGGTCAGGCATGTAAATGAGAAAATACAATTTTATACCTCTAAAAACCCATTCAATAAACACTTAAGACTTCTTAATGATGATGAATGTCTCTGAAATGTTTCCTAAATATCCTCAATGGAAACACTGGTTTCTCCTTTAAGTGGTATTAAATCGTATACTTCCTCACCTATCATAGAACCTCAATATCTATTTTCCATGTTAAGAATGGTGTTATTTCCTTCTAAACAAGTGAAGTGTGTCACTCCATACACTGTCTTTGACAAGATAAAAATAAAATACATCTTGTTATTTATTATGAATTAAATTTTAAATTTACCTTACACCAAAAAAACAAATATCTAGTGGATGTATATAAAATATCATTTTATTCAAAAAGTTTTAACATTTTCTACATCACTCACAAATTATGGTAACCCATAACACAATCACAATAAATGCATTGGGATAAGATGGTAAAAACCAGACACTACCAATTATAGTAAATGAATAATATAAATTAAATTAAGATAAAATTACCTTGTTAAACATAAAATATATCCCAATAAAAATCATAGTCATGTATAATAATAAGAATATGGTAACAAAGTGTATAAAAATATTACTGAGTAGTCATATACTCCTTATCAATACTATTTAAGTGTTTCTATAGTTACAATCCCCCTCCTCTTATCCTGGATTAGTCTCTATGCTCCAGACCATTTGATTATCCTTCTTCTATGACAAGGGATTCATTCCCTAATTATTTATTATCCTTCCCTAAAAATGTGCATCATTGATCTTTAATTATGGGTTGCATGAATCATTTCCACCTAACGATTACTGATTTAGGTGATCCTTCCATGTGGACAGGGATTCTTCATTCTTTTTTAAAAATCAAGTTGTGTACCAACCGTTGTTTATTGTTAAACTACAATCTACTTAAAATTGTAATTATTGTTTTACATTTAGTCAATTTAATTATATGTGTAAATATGACAAATATTTATTTCCATAAGGCATTAATGAGTTCAAAAAAATATAATTCCAATAAATGGCCAGGACATTTCATCTTTCTTCATGCCTTAGACAATTTACTTAGGTCTAGAGTCATACATAACCAAATTTTATTCATAGACTATTACCATGGTATATTATTGGAAATAACATAATATTATGTGATCCCTACATAATCTTATGTAATTTCTATTCAATTATATGTAACCTTCGAAATTATTCACTTAAATTACCAAAACATCCATTTTATTATATATTGAAAGTCTTCTCCTTACATTATTGTTGAAAATTATTATTTCTTATATAATTTAAAATATTTTGTTTAATAATAAACATCCAAGGTGAAAATAATATTTACTAATACATTGTAATATTAATAATTGTATATAGCTTGAAATTATTCTTATGTAACCATTTTAAAAACAATGTTACACCTACATAGTTCCACTACCTTAAATTGTTTTTTCCTAATACAAATCTTTGAATTTACTATAAACTAAATTAAATAAAAGTTTAGCAATATTTTATAAAAATAAAGTAATAATTGATTTGTTAAAATATAAATGGTCAAAAATCAGTAAATATTTTCAAGAAAAATGAAAAATAAATATATTTTTTAAATATATATATACATATATATCTCATGATAAATCAAATACATTTTTATATAGAAATAATGTTACTATCTTGATTAATAAATTCGAGTAAAAAATAAATCAAAAATGGAATTGAAATCCATCTTTCTTCACATGTCTATTTTTTATTAAAAATTGATAAATTTAATTAAAAACATGGTATATGGATATTAAGGTAAATACAAATCATTAAAAAATATGGGAAACATTTTCTTGACATTCTGATAATAACTCACCACACACATAAAATAAGATATTCCTTATAAATATACCCCAAAATTATCACAAAGGACTCCATAACATGATTAATGTTCCTATTAATTTTAATAGAGTAAATAATTGGATTTCCTGAAGTATTAAGATTAACATGAATGAATATTATTATTCCACCACTCATGAAATAATGTTAATAATGGTTAATATAGATCAATACATTCAAATTATCACATTTAATTATTAATATAGAATTAAAATTCATTATATAATAAATAAACATCCTCAATTATTATTCTCTCACATGATTGGGAAAACATAGGTGAATTTTTTTTATTTTTTCAATCAAATTTATTCCAAAAAATGGTTAGACATGAATAAAGAATGATGTAAACTAAATGATTCAATTATGTTCATACCACACGAGGATAATTATAATAAGAAATGCAAAAATTCAACGATCGAAATATGATTACGAATCAAAATTTTATTTAGAATCGGTTTTAGCTCATTTGTAACTAAAAAAATCCAACAACAGGACTCCGCTGAGATTATTTTAGACATTCAAGTAATGAATGAAACATAGGGAACCAACTCTCAATTTTTATTTAAATATTATATATGAAATAATTTTTATATATATTTTAAATAAAAATTTAAAACACACTACTCAAAGCATATTTTAATATTTTCGATTTTTTTCCACAATGTTAAATTATTCTAGCAAATTAATATAGAACATTTACCTCTAAAAAAACTTTTAAAACTTATTCACTATAAAAACTCACCAAATCACCCATGTTATAATTTTATATTCCAGTTATTGCTTTCTAAATTAGGAATTCATGTATATCTATTTAAATTAAAAACTCAAATGATTATGGTATTAAACCTAAATTAATATGGTTATTCCTTGATAGGATCTGGAGACAGTATACCACCACCACCACCGTGGGTGATGGTATATATTAATTTTAGCATTAGAATAAAAATTCTGAAGAAAATAATGTTTCCCAATAACCAGTTACTATGATCAGATCTCAAAGGAGATGATATAATAATGTGATAAATTTAAGCAAATAAAACACATATCATACTGGTAGATTCAAGTTTCTCCAAATCTTGTTGTCAAGTGGAAAATGCTAAGTTTATAATGTAACTAATAAATTAACTATATTACTACATTATTAATACTAAGAACATGGAAAAGTGTAGGGTGATGGATATGAACTATAGTGTATGTGAAATAATAACAATCATAAACAAGTTAGTCAATCTTTACTTCCCTAACATCAAGATCATAAAAATATTAGTTCAGGTGTCCAACATTGTTGTTGTCCTTATATATCAAATAAAAACATTATAGAACTCTCCTTAAATGATCATAAGGCTATAATAAAAACATTTAGTCAACAAAACCTTATAAATTGATACAAAACATTTATTTGTATTCCTTAAACCACCACAATGTGGGGCTATGAAAAATCACTATTTTTATCACTACCTAGCCCAAAATGGTGAATTTAGAAACTATCTCAAGCCTTCCTCATTACGTCAATGGTGGTGAAAAGAACTAAAATTCATATCCTAAATGGTAGGACTTTTCCTAATGTACATTACACACACATCTGGTCATATCAATGAATAAATGAAGATTAATAAAAAAAATCAACAATATAAATATAAACCAAGAATGTGAAACCTCTTGGGTGTACAAGAGTACTATTGTGAAAAATGAAATGAAAAGTGGAAAATGGACACCCAACTAAAAATATGTATCGAACTAACATAAATGAAAAGTAAAAGTGTTTAGGGAGCCTAGATTTTGATCTCCAATATATGACCATTTTACATGATCCAATGCACCTAGTATCCCTAAACATCTTAGAAGTCATTTCCAACCAGTCCGTATTCTACATAAGACATGACACATGGGGGAATGTCCAATGAATTTTTTGAGTATATACAAACCCATTAAGCTGACCCACAAGATGGAGGGGGTAGTAAGAGACATAATAAGAATAGGTAGTAACCATATCAACCCAAAGAAATATAGTGATTAGGATCTAATGACATGGATATATATATATATATATATATATATATCCTCAAACCAAAGAAACCCAAATTAGTGAAATTAGAAACACCATCTCACCACCTAGTCAAGGAAAAGGTTTCCATAATTTAATAAGTCAATCATCAATGCCTATAATCTTGCATTCCTGCCCAACAGAAAATATCCATGTCAATCCATACATCTCAATGTCAAATAACACAATGAATAAGAGGGAAAATGCGCAATAAAAATTTTTAAATCATTTTGGACCAAGTGTTATTGTATAACAAACACAAAATTGGGGTACTTGGGTGATAATTGAATAAAAAAAATTCAATAAATGGGTTCATATAATGGCCCAAAAAAGTCATCGATCAAAGATTTAATATGATTCTTCACAACTAAATTAACATATATTAAAATTAATCATTAATAAATTTTCCTAACAATATATTGGATTATTCATCATTGAATAATTTTCCTCCAATGATTGAGTGGGGTGATTTCACTCATTGTGCCTTAATCTTATTCAATCTAGAGTCTCATCTTCGTCATATTTTGATTCTCTATTGTAAGGATAAAGAAACTATCACAATTATCCTAGTGTTTATGTTTATTACACTATATAATTTCCATGATGATTTATTTAAAGGAATTTTTTTTTGATATATTAATTAATTAATTTATCTAATCAATTAATCAGTCTAGTCAATATACAAACAATGAAAATTTTATCTAAACACCTCGGGTCAAACTAATTTTGGTCGCATCATGGGAAAACATCATGTGTGGAATCAACTATGGTTTTTGATATCTGATCCATGATTATATTTCAGTGTAATACTATTTTATTTATTTAACTGATCATGTTTCATATAAATTATATTTTATATATTTATAAAATTAATTTTGGGAACTCTAGGCCTCTGAATCGCACATCATCCTAGTCCCCAGCTCCAAAAATATATGTAGAAATATTTAGAAGTATTAAAATAAAAAACCTAAGTATCTAGATCATTTACTACAATAAGATTTTCTTCCATGAAAGGAAACTAATAAACAAAAATATTGGGATACAATGTCTATATCTAGATCTCCCACCACCATGAGCTCTCATGGATGCTCTCGTGCTTCCACAACACAAGAACCAAGGGCTTGGTCTATCTAAATAGGTTCCTCTCTTGCTGATATTTTTCCCCATCAGGTTCTCCTAAAAAGTATCTATATCATTGATATATAGCTCTCCCCATTCAATAACATGTGTGGGGTATTTCATGTATCTCATTAACAGCGATACATGGAAGAAATTGTGAACCCTCTCCAACTGTACGGGTAGGGTGAGGTAGTAAGAAACCTCACCAACCATCTATAAGATATCAAATGTTCTGATAATCCTTAAAGACCTATTACCTCCCCAACCAAGTCTCTACAATCCTCATCATGTTGAGACTCTCAAGATAATTTTATATCTCTGCATGAACTCCAAGGGCCTATGATATCAATATGTATATGATTTATTCCTTCTCTAGGTATTACTCATTATAATGACCCATACTTTACATGAATTGATTTTAATTAAAAATTGAATAATATTCATTGAAAAATATAACATATAAATGATATTACTATATAGGCATTGTTTCTTTATAAATAGGTATATATAAACAACTAGTTCATAAGTCATGTTCATTGTCTCCCCCTTATTTCATCATTACTAGACCACTTTTTGACATATCTTACTAAATACCCTTCTTCATGAAAAGTGAAAATGAAAAATATGAAAGGGTGGTCTTAGATTCTCAATAAAGATAAGAAAGTGATACATCAATCATATCATTATCATAAAACATACAAATTTATTATTTGAAAATTTTATCCTATATATGAATGACCGTGATTTCAGTCAATGGAAAAAATAATAAAAGTTCATAATAATCAAGGAATGTAATCCCAAAATTCATAACATAAAAAATTAAATTTTGTTTAATACACATAATCATAGAAAATAAATTTATATTAACCCATGCTCATTTCCAATACCATCATATTAGACACTTTCCATTACTGAACCAAGTTCACTATTCGTTCGAGCATTTTAATATTGAATTGAGATCATTTCTCAGTCTAGTCATATATTTCTCTCGAGATATAAATCAATACCCAATGCAATGGAGGAATATATAGGTCCCAAAAATCTCATAATTAAATCATTATTACCTATTAAATAATAACATAAATCATTCATAATAACTGAAGGAATAAAATGGGCTTCTTTAAACATAATTCAACCATAACATAATTCATGTAAGAAAAATGTATTCCATAAAACAAGTCTAACACAAACACAATCAAACCATAGGAACTGTAACAGCCTGAGATTTTATGAAAAATATTCTTTTTAATGCCTTCTGTTTTATGCTACACCAAAATTAGCTTGTGATATATGAAACACCATATTTTCTAGCAGTATACGCAACACTTTTCTTGGCTCACGTTACACACAATTTCAAGTTCGTTTTCTAGAAACTATTCTACGCAACATTATGTATAGATTTTGTTTAATGTATAAATGAAATAAGTTTTTATTATCTTATACGAAACACTAAACAGAGATTTCACTACATGAATCCCTGACTTGGCTGGAATTACATGCAATAAAGACCATCCTCGATAGCGTGTGTAGTACGCAATACCGAGTTTCACTAAACGAGATATTATATTAATATTATTATGAACTAGCCGTTATGAATACTAATACACAATTTTTGAAACATTATAAATTTTATCTTTCAAAAAAGACTTCATTTTTGGATTAGGAATATCAAAATTAGCTTAGGGTAAAATTTTTGTTACTTTTCGGATAACTTTCATATTCTGATGAATAGTTAAAATTACTATATTTTAATTAAAAACAACTTTTTAAATCAAAATAATTAATAGTGATAAATTCTTAATTATAGTGGGTTTAAAGTATATTTAGAATATAGTTTTACCATTTAATACAATGTTGGTCATTGGATGTAATTTCACATATAAACCAGACATAAACAAGTGTCAATCTTTTGATATTTATTATCTCTTAAAAACACGCTATTTGTTTTGACGACGAGAATTAATTTTTAAATTAATTAATGCAATTGATATGTTTTTAATTTGGTAAAAAATACATCATTTTTTAATTCAAAATATCAAATATATCTTATGCCTAATTTTAGGTATTTTTTTGGAAACTTTCATTTTTTATGAATAGTGAAACCACTATGTGGTAGTTAAAAAACTGAATTTTTCATAAAACATAATTTTACTGCTTATGTGAGTGGAATTTAGAAAATCTGAGAGACAAGGTTAATATCAAGGACTAAAATGTGGTTAAATGAGATGAAAATATTTTTTGGTGAATAGTAACTTTTTACTTTTATTTATCACGGTTAAAATTAAATAGGGTAATTAAGGGTAAAAATGATATTATTATTACCTTAAAACATGTCCTAATTCTATTAGATAAGTGTAATTCAACCAAAAACTACGTTAGGAATAAAATATGACCATCTTGGTCCACTTGGATTAGATTAGAAAATTTAATATTAATTTATTTAAAGAAGGGTTAAAATAGTTAAAATCAATGTTTAATAAGTAAATCATTTTTAATATAGGGTTATAAATAAGATAAATTCGATTATAAATATTAATTAGATAGATAAGAAGATTTCCTACATAAATTTATTTTATTTATAATTTTGAGACATTAAATAAGTTAATTTATTTCTGACACAAAGATGATGGAGTAATTATTTTATTAATGAAATATTGACATAATTGATGTTATAAATAACCAAATAAATGTAATTTGAGACTTTTTATGAATTACAATTATTTTATACGTTAATATTACATGTTATTATTGATTTAAGTAACTTTGTTAGAACTAATCATACTGTTATGAGTTTCACAAAAATCAAGTACCAAATAGTGTCAAAATCGACATAAAATAGTTTTTAAAAAGAATATTACATTATTAATTGTTATTTTATTAATAAATATATAAGGTTCAGCCAAAAAACTTATATAAGGATATATATATTAATACTGAACCACTTGAGGTTCTTTTGGCTTGTTATAGTAATTTTATTTATCTTATAGTGTAAGAAAGCAAGGAGACATCGTAAAAGTTAAATTATCAAACTTAATGTTAAATCTCAATGATAAGGTTAAAATAGAAACCTAAACATGTCTAAATTCTATTGGATTAGATGATTTCGACCCATCCCCACCTTAGCTTAGAAATAACTCAATTTAGAGCTATTAAAAACTGAATATTACTTTATAATAAAATAATATTTTTAGTTATTCCAAAGGTGCCCCTCTCCTCCCTAATAAAAGGGCACCTCCTCCCTCTCTTCCTCACACCACATTGAGCCTTCATGCTCGGCCAACCCCTAACAAATTCTCTTCTCCACTTCCCTAGAAATATCCTAGAGGTCATGTTCTTCTTCAAAACTAATTTTAGTGCCCTAAAAGGAGGTCTCAAAGAGGTGCTTAAAAGAAGTGGTAATATCCATTAACGATTCTTTCAACATTATTTCTTCATCCACTTCATCTTCTTTAGTTGTTTCATTATGAAGTAATAACATCAGTATCAAAAATATACTGATATTTTATTAAAATTATGAAACAACCCTACTTCACCATCTATCCATCCTACAGAAAACGAAATCACCGCGCTTGCGTACGTACGGAATACCGTCTCCACGTCGTGGTGTAATCTATTTTCCGCCACCACCTTACATGGATGGGTATAATTGTGTAAAAAATAACTATATATGGTTATTGTAAAGTGATACGGATTCTATAATATTATACATACTCTTCAATACAATTACACGATCATGGGAATGATATCATCGCTCGTGTGTACGTACGGACTACCGTCTCCACGAATGCGATGAGATTCATTTTCCGTGATTAACCATTCAAGAATGATTATAAAGTATATATAATGAATAATAATGAAATGAATGACATAATGAAGATACTTTACTTATATATATATATATATATATTTCATCTACTTAATTCCATTCAATTTAATAAGGAAACGAAAACAGGGTTCATGCGTACGTACGGACTACCATCTCCATGAACGGTGTATTTATTTCTATTTATCAATCTATTATATATATGTATATTATCAATATATACTATATATAAATCATGTTTTACATTCTGGATATAATTAATCATGATCTAACTAATCATATGAATAATTACATGTTAAAACACGAACGACAAATGAAACGATTTTACCCAAAACGCTACTTTAACATGAATTTACAAAAGAACGGGTAATATAAACTCATAAGTGAAGCATATATTATTTAATAAAAATGAATATGATTCTGTAATAAGTCAATGACATTATTTAAGTCATTATACAAGATGTTTGGATACGTACGAAGCATATCAGACCTAAGGTAAGTGATAACTTTTCCAATCTTGTTATTATCCGAGAAAGTTTATTCGTAAGTATGTACCGGGGATATTGTTATCATCCAAGTCCATGTTTTCTAAAAGTGTTTTCATGTATGTTTAAAGTCCTTTTTACTTATTTTTTACTTTTACTACATGTTATGTATGGAATCATTGTTTTACGAGGTACTTTTTCACTTTTCCGGAAAAAGTACGATAAGAATGTTTTTTTTTAACATATATGGCATGAAAGGATTTTTACGGTTTTATAAATCCTTATTTTCATGAAGCTTCCACAAAAATATTTCATGAATATTTTCAACAAAATAATGTTCATTTAAAATTCCATGGAATTTTGTGAAATGAAACTGATTTTAAAGAATAAATGATATTTTCATCAAGAATTCATTTCAAGTGTTTTATCAAAACCATTTTCCATCTAAGATGACATTACTTCATATGTATAGGTTTCATGTATAATGTCACTATTATTTACATGGTTTCACTTTTATTATTATGAAATGATATCCATTTCATTTATATGGATTATGTGATGATGTGATTATGTTTATGAAACCCATTTTATTCATTGGGTAATTATGAATGATGTATGTTTATTTTGTGGCACAAGTAAGAATGATTTCATTATGAGATGGGTGGAACCTATGTCTCCCTCAAATGCATTGGTTAATGATTTATGTCTCATGAGATAGACATGGCTGGAACGGTATGTTAATCTGGTTCAGTATTACAGGACTGGAATAAGGAGTGAACTCAATTCAGAAAGGGACTTTTTCCACTAAGATGGTCTTGGCAGCAATGCCTTGGCTACTATAGAAATCATTACATGGGATTAATGGATTCCACAATTACATGTTTCATTACCATGATATTTTATCATGATTTATGTTCCCTTATGATCTATGCCTTATTTAATTCTATGTTTTATGTCATTGCTCAATATTTTGATGTTTAAACATTATGTTCATGTTTTTGAGTTCAAATGTACATGGTATGTTTTATTTTATCCATGCTTACCCATACTGAGCATTTTAGCTCACCCTTTTTATGTTTTATTTTCCCCCTGGATAAAAATAAATGTTTAGGGCAAGGAATCAAAAAGTGGAAATTCTTTATGGGAGATGTTGAAGATCTTTCACCACGAATAGAAGATTACATTCCAAGTTTCCAAAGACACTAAACTATTATTGTCCGTGTGTGTCTGTTTTGGTTATGTATTAAGTATTTCGAAAAAGTAATGTAATTTCCTTGTACGTCAAGCTTCGGGTCTTTACAGTTGGTATTAGAGGGAAGGTTTAGTCAAACTTTGGAAACTAGGATGCGATAACTTTAGTGAGATCCCTAGAGATATTTCTAAGGTATGTTTAGGGATGTCCCTAAGGTTACGTGTAAGTATAGGTTATAGTCCTAGAATTACGGTAAAGATCTTAGAATTAAACCTAAGATGTTAGATATTCAAGGTACTCCCCCTTTATTATGTTGTTTTCCGTAGCATGATTTTTGCCTCTCACGCTATTCTTTTAGGGTTTTAGACGATGGCTGGAACACGAAGGAACCGTGTTGATCAATGCAATGGACGATGCAATGATTTTCCTCCTAAACAAACAAATGTTATGGGAGATGGAGTGAGAAATCTTATTGCTATACTTACACAAGCTATGAATCATTATGGACTTCCAAATGAGTAGAGAAGGGGACAATATTCTATTGAGTCCTTCATGAAGAAACGTCCACCTTTATTCAGTGGGTCTTCTAATCCACTTGTTGCTGAACAATGGATCAATACCATTGAAAAGATTTTTTCAGTTCTCCAATGTTCTGAACATGATAAAGTCATCTAAGCAGTATATCGTTTGGAAGGTGAAGCTGATCAATGGTGGAATCTTATCAAGAATACGAGTCCAAGGGATGAAATTGAGTCCATGGAATGGGACGAGTTCAAGAACTTATTTTTTAATAAGTACTTCCCTCTTATTATTCGAACAATGATAGAGAATGAGTTTCTTGAACTAAAGCAAAAGGATGATGAATCTATTGGTATATACGAAGAGAATTTTACAAGGCGTGAAAGGTATGCATATGGCTTTATCATCCAACCTGAAAGAAAAGTTGATCGATTTTTCAGTGGTTTAAAACCAAAACTTCGAAGGGCATTAGCTATAAGAGACTTCAGTAGCTATGAATAAATTGTGTGTTGTGCTATCAAGGTAGAAATGGAAGTTGGTGTTACTTATCCATCTCATGGTTTTATCAAGAAATGAAAGATGGAGTTCAAGGAGAAATCTCAGAATAATGGTGAAAAGAAGATGAATGATTCCTTTTGCTCAAAGTGTGGAAAGAAGCATGGTGGGGTTTGTATTAAAGGGAATAAATTTTTTTTATGTGTGGAATAGAAGGTCATCGAGTAGCTGAGTTTCGAAGTAATGGAAAAAGGGTTTCTAGTGATGTGAATAATGAAAATACTGCAGAGAATGAATCACCAACACTTCAATGCTTCAAGTGCAAGGAAATGGGGCATTATGCTAATAAATTCCCTAATCCAAGGGTTAGTGATGATCGACATGAGCAACCACATAAGGCAAAGGACAAAGGGAAGTCACATGTGATCACTATTGGGGATGTTGAATATGAAAACGATGTGGTGGAATGATTAAGTGTTTATGTAATCAGATTCCAAAAATAATGTTGTATATAGTATCATGGAATATTGGAATATTTATGTATTGGTCTATTGTGGTTTTCAATAATTTTATGGTACCAGTAACCATAGAAAGTGATTGAGATATTTTTGGAAAAAAGATGATATGCGCATAATGAAGGGATAAAGAGAAAATGAAATGTTTGATAGTATTCATGAGCTCATGACTAATATAAGGATAGTTATATCATGGTTTGAGTATATATAATTTTGGGGTTTTGGTATGTGGAAAGAGTTAACTTTTGACAGCACTCACGTTTTCACTAAGATTCAATGGGTATTCATTTTTCAAGAGAATGCATGATTAAGGCCTTCAAATGTTTGGAATGTGACAAACAAGACATATCTTATGATATATGGGGATCAACAATGGTTTTAACATGCTTGTTATATGAAATCTCTTGTAATAATTTTCACTATAATATGATAGTGGACTGCAGTATTATAAATAAGCCTAAAGGTTGGAATGGATTATATTGGACATAAGTTAGTATTGTTTAAGGATAGAAGTTTTTTTCGATATTATTGATGGGATGTTATTGTAATGTAGTTTTAGAAAAAGGAAAACCTGCAGGATGGGCCCATCACGTCGAACAAGGCTATGAGAATCGAACCCACAACTGAAGTGTGACTGGCCTTTATCGCCTACCACTGGCCTACAAGAAGTCCCTGTTTAGTAGACACTAGTTTTATTATATTAAGCAGTATGATATATGATGTATAAGTCCATTTTAGGAACCATATATGATTAATCTCACTATAGATGGACTTATGTATTTTTTATAACATTTCTAACCTTTTTTTGAGACATATGGAATGACCCATCATTCTATCACATGATCTGATAACACGTCACGAATGACAAATTCAACTTCATTTCATTAAGAGATGAAGTGGAAATTGTCCAAAGAACGACCAACGGTGAGACTATACCAAAATCACGAAAGATTTCTTCTAATTCCAATTTCATCAACATTAGGGAAGTGATCTTGAAAACCAAAAATGGTGTCCTAGTTCCATTATATCCGATGAATCAGATGGTAACATAGATCATCACAAATTTATGGCTTTTGATTGATGGCTTTTTCATAGCCATGTTCTCTACCACTCTCCATCAGAACATGATGGTTAGATTTCTCCTCCATATCCATATTTTCACCTATGTTCTCATATGTGGAATCCCAGTGATGAATTATTTGGGTATCTTATATGTTTATAATTTTCCTTTTTTAAATGAAGTTTTTGTATTACTTTTTACGATGTGGGTTTCTATGAAAGAAACTCTCGTGTAATAAACCATTTATAACCCCGACGAATTTCGAGGGTGAAATTCATTCTAAGGGGGGTAGAATGCAACACCCTGATATTTTACAAAAAATATTCTTTTTAATGTCTTATGTTGTACGCTACACCAAAATTAGCTTCTGATATACGCAACACCGTATTTTCTTGTAGTATACGCAACACCAATCATGGATCGCGCTACACACAATTTTAAGTTCGTTTTGTAGAAACTATTCTACGCATCATTATGTATAGATTTTGTTTAATGTATAAATGAAATAAGTTTTGATTATGTCATATGCAACACCAAACAAAGATTTCACTACATGCAACCCTAACTTGGATTTCATTACATGAAATAAAGACCTTCCTCGATAGCGTGTGTAGTACGCAATACCGTGTTTCACTAAACGAGATATTACTATAATATTATTATGAATTAGTCGTTATGAATATTGATACCTAATTTTTGAAACATTATAAATTTTATCTTTCAAAATAGGCTTCATTTTTGGAATCAGAATATCGAAATTAGCTTAGTGTGAAATTTTTATACTTTTCGGATAACTTTCATATTCTGATGAATAGTGAAAATTACTAAATTTTAATTAAAAAAACTTTTTTAATCGAAATAATTAATAGTGATAAATTATTAATTTGAGTGGTTTTAAAGTATATTTAGAATATATTTTTATCATTTAATACAATTCTGGTCGTTGGATGTAATTTCACATTTAAACCAGACATAAACAAGTGTCAATCTTTAGATATTTATTATCTCTTAAAAACACGCTATTTGTTTTGATGACGGGAATTAATTTTTAAATTAATTAATGCAACTGATATGTTTTTAATTTGGTAAAAAGACATCATTTTTGAATTCAAAATATCAAATATAGCTTAAGCCAAAATTTTGGTATTTTTCTGGAAACATTCATTTTTTAATGAATAGTGAAACCACTAAGTGGTCGTTAAAAAACTGAATTTTTCATAAAACTAAATTTTACCTCTTTTGTGAGTGAAATTTCAAAAATCCAGAGATGCGGTTAATATCAAGGACTAAAATTTGGTTAAATGAGATGAAAATATTTTTTTGGTGAATAGTAACTGTTTACTTTTATTTACAACGGTTAAAAGTAAATAGGGTAATTAAGGGTAAAAATGATATTATTATTACCTTAACACATGTCATAATTCTATTGGATAAGTGTAATTAGACCAAAAACAACCTTAGGAATAAAATATGACCATTTAGGCCCACTTGGATTAGATTAGGACATTTAATATTAATTTATTTAAAGAAGGGTTAAAATAGTTAAAATCAATGCTTAATAAGTAAATCATTTTTAATATAGGGTTATGAATAAGATAAATTAGACTATAAATATTCTTTATAAAGATAAAAATATTTCCTACATAATGGTATTTTATTTACAATATTTAGACATTAAATAAGTTAATTTATTTTTGACACAAAGACGATGCAGTAATTATCATATTAATGAAATAATGACATAATTGATGTTATAAATATAGAAATAAATCTAATTTGAGACTTTTTATGAATTACAGAAATTTTATAGCTTAATATGACATGTTATAATTGATTATGTAACTTTTTTCGAACTAATCATGTTGTTATGAGTTTCACATTAATCAAGTACCAAATATTGTCAAAATTGACATAAAATAAGTTTTAAAACAAATATTATATTATTAATTGTTATTATATTCCTAAAAAATATAAGTTTCGACCAAATCACTTAAATAAGAATATATATATTAATAAATAACCACCTTCGGTTCTTTTGGCTTGTTATAGTAAGTTTATTTACCTTATAGTGTAAGAAAACAAGAAGACATGATAAAAGTAAAATTATCTAACTTAAAGTTAAATCTAAATAATAAGGTTAAAATAGAAACCTAAAATTGTCTAAATTATATTATATTAGAGGATTTCGGCTCTTCCACACCTTAACTTCTAAATAACTCAATTTCAAGCTACTAAAAATCGAATATTACTTTATAATAATGTAATATTTTTAGTTATTCCAAAGGTGCCCCTCTCCTCCCTTATAGAAGGGCACCTACTCCCTCTCTTCCTCACACCCCTTTGAGCCTTCAACCTCGGCCAACCCCTGACCAATTCTATTCTCCACTTCCCTAGAAACATCCTAGAGGTCCTGGTCTTCTTCAAAGACAAATTTTAGTTCCCTAAAAGGAGGTCTCAAAGAGGCGCTTCAAAGAAGAGGTAATGTCCGTTAACGATTCTTTCAACTTTATTTCTTCTTCCACTTCTTCTTCTTTAGTTGTTTCATTATGAAGTAATAAAATCAGTATCACTCATATACTGATATTTTATTATAAGTATGAAACAACCCTATTTCACCATCTTTCCATCCTACAGAAAACGAAATCACCGCGCGTGCGTACGTATGGAATACGGTCTCCACGTCGTGGTGTAATCTATTTTACGCCACCACCTTACATGGATGGGTATAATGGTGTAAATAAATAACTATATATGGTTATATTAAAGTGATATTGATTATTTAATATTATTCATACAGTTCAATATAATTCCACGATCATGGGAATGATATCATTGCTCGTGTGTACGTACGGACTACCATCTCCACGAATGCGATGAGATTCATTTTCCATGATTAACCATTCAAGAATGATTATAATGAATATATAATAAATAATAATGAAATATATGACATTATGAAGCTACTGGATTTATGTGTATATATATATATATTTCATCTACTTAATTCCATTCAATTCAATAAGGAAACGAAAACAGTGTTCATGCGTACGTACGGACTATCGTCTCCATGAACGGTGTATTTCTTTCCATTTATCGATCTATTATATATATTTATATTCTGAATATATACTATATATAAATCATGTTTTACATTATGGATATAAGTAATCATTATCTAAGTAATTATATGAATAATTACAAGTTAAAACACTAACGAGAAATGAAACGATTTTACCCAAAATGCTACTTTAACATGAATTAACAAAAGAATGGGTAATATAAAGTCATAAGTGAACCATATATGATTTAATAACAATGAATATGATTCTGTAATAAGTCAAAGACATTATTTAAATAATTATACAAGAGTTTTGGATACATACGAAGCATATCAAGCCTAAGGTAAGGGATAACCTTTCCAGTCTCATTCTTATCCAAGATTGTTTATTCGTAAGTATTTACTGGGGATATTGTTATCATCCAAGTCCTTGTTTTCTAAAAGGGTTTTCATGTATTTTTAATGTCCTTTTTACCCATTTTTTTCTTTTACTACCTGGTATGTATGTAATCATTTCTTTACGAGGTACTTTTTGACTTTTCCGGCAAAAGTACCAGAAGAATGTTTTTTTACTTAGATGACATGAATGGATTTTTACGGTTTTATAAAGCCTTATTTTCATGAAGCATCCACCAAAATATTTCTTGAATATTTTCATCAAAATACTTTTCATTTAAAATTGCATGGAATATTGTGAACCGAAAAGTATTTTGATAAATAAAAGATATTTTCCTCAAGAATTCATTTCAAGTGTTTTATCAAAACCATTTTCCATCTATGATGACATTACTTCATATGTGTATGTTTCATGTATAATGTCTCTATGATTTACATGGCTTCACTTTTCATATTATGAAATGATATCCATTTATTTTATATGGATTATGTGGTGATGGGATTATGTTTATGACACCCATTTTATTCGTTGAGTTATTATGAATGATGTATGTTAATTTTGTGGCCTAAGTACGAATGATTTCATTATGAGAAGGGTGGGAGCTATATCTCCCTCCAATGAATTGGGTAAAGATTTATATCTCATGAGATAGACATGGCTAGAATGGTAAGTTAATCTGGTTCAGTATTACTGTACTGGAACGAGGAGTGAACTCGATTCAGAAAGGGACTTTGTCCACTAAGATGGTCTTGGAAGCAATGCCTTGGCTACTATGGAAATCATTACATGTGCTTAATGGATGCCACAATTACATGTTTTATTCCCATTCTATTTTATCATGATTTATGTTCCCTTATGATCTATGCCTTATGTACTTCCATATTTTATGTCGTTGCTCAATATTTTTATGTTTAAACATTAAGTTCATGTTTTTAAGTTCAAATGTATATGGTATGTTTTATTTTATCCATGCATACCCTTACTGAGCATTTGAGATCACCCATTTTATGTTTTATTTTCCCCCAAGATTAAAAGTAAGGTTTAGGGTAAGGAAACAAAAAGTGGAAGATCTTTATGGGAGATGTTGAAGATCCTTCACCATGATTAGAAGATTACGTTCCATGTTTCCAAAGACCCTAGACTGTTACGGTCCTTGTGTGTCTGTTTTTGTTATGTATTAAGTATTCCGCAAAAGTAATGTAATGTCCATTAAGTCAAGCTTTAGGTATCTAAAAGAAAAATATTAATATTATAATTGAAACAAAACCCTATTAAATAATTCCATCTTAGATGGAAAATAATTTTGATATAACACTTGAAATTAATTCTTCAGAAAATATATACCTTCCTCTTCAAAAATAGTTTCTTTATTCAAAATGATGTTCAATTTTAAAAGAAAATAATTTACAAAAAAATAAAATTGAATCATATAGATGAAGCATCAGGAATATAAGGCATTAAAAACATAAAAATCTATTCCTTTCATATAAGTAAAAAACATTCTCCGCATTCTATTTCAGGAAAATTTAAAAAGTACATCATATCGAAAACAATAAAAGTTTTCTTTCAAACCATTTAATAAAATTTTACCAATGGGTAAAATTGAATGAATAATATTGTAGAATAATTTAAATAATATTTTGGAGTATATAATTAGGAATCATGTACATGGATGATAAATACACCCAAAAAAATACTTATACATAAACAATCTCAGAAAATAATGTGATTAAAAATTATCCCTTACCATAGGTCTGATTTCATTTGTAGGAATCCAAAACTCATGTATAATGACTTAAATAATTTAATTGAACTATTTTAGAATCATATTCATTTTCATGATATCATATTTGATCATATTATAACTTTTTCTAGTAACATTATTACTCTCCCATAGTGTGTTAACTTCTTTATTTTCTTATGCATGTTTTGTTGGATATGTTCTTATTCCTCTTATTTTTGTTTCAGATCAGTTTGAAATGCCCAATGGTTCTTTATCTGATGATATGTGGACATTATTTCCAAAGGCAGACGTTCCATGGGCGATTTGTCCACCGACGCTTAAGAACACACATTGGTTGAGAGGATGGGAAGTCGGGCTCATCGTACCCTTTTGGGGAGAATTATTTCATGTTCCGAGACTCTCTTATAGATTTAAGACGTATTCATTTGTCCGTGAATCATTGGTTTATACCCAAGCATAGTATTGACGAATTACTCCTGGTTGGCAATGGTCAGCTGGATGCAGGGATTCAGAATCATTTATGTCTGAGGTTTACAATCCCTCATTGGATTAATGTCCCTAAGGAGTCTGGACTCACTGAGACGGTACTAGTTTGAAGCCTCATAACCATGAACTCTAAAGTTTATTTTCATCTAGGGGGGGGGGTAGATAATTACATGAGCGTTTGGATCGAAACCATGATACGGGCTTTCTACGTATCCCCATGAGGGGAATTAGAACCCCTGTAGTTCGGAAATAGAGTTTAATGTCAATCGGGACGAAGGCGAAACCGATGTGAATGGGGTCAGAAGGGATGATTGTTGGTCTTGAACCTCAGGAAAGTTTCCTACGTATCATGACTTAACATGGATCAGAGTCCTCGTAGTTCACACTTGAGTGTCAGTGAACTGACGTGAAGGTGGAAACGGGGTCCATGTTGATCGGTCTTGAACCTCTTGGAGGCTTTCTACAAAACATGCCTAGGAGACAGGGATCAAGGTCCAATTAGTTCGAACCAGAGTGGGGCTTACAGTTTGAGGCAGCTCTGGGTAATGGATTGGGGCTTACACTTTGAGGAGGCCCATGGTGTGGATTGGGGATTACACTCTGAGGAGGCCCAGAAAAAGGATTTCGTGGTCGATGCCTACTCTGTAGAGACCCGAAGCATGATGTACATAGACATTACATTACTTTTGCGGAATACTTAGTTCATAACAAAAACTAACACACAAGGACCGTAATAGTTTAGTGTCTCTGGAAACGTGGAACGCAATCTTCTATTCATGGTGAATGAACTTCAACATCTCCCATAAATATCTTCCCATTTTTGTTTCCTTACCTAAAATCTTTCTTTTAATCCTGGGGGAAAAGAAAACATAAAAAGGGTGAGATCAAATGCTCAGTAAGGGTATGCATGGATAAAATTAAACAAACCATATATATTGAACTTAAAAAAACATGAACATTAAAAATCTTGAGTAACGACATAAAAAAATTGAAGTACATAAGGCATAGATCATAATGGAACATAAATCATGATAAAATGGCGTGGGAATAAATCATGTTACTGTGGCATCCATTAAGCACATGTAATGATTTCCATAGTAGCCAAGGCATTTCTTGCAAAGACCATCTTAGTGGACAATGTCCCTTTCTGAATCGAGTTCACTCCTCATTCCAGTCCGGTAATACTGAACTGGATTAACTTACCATTCCATCGATGTCTATGTCATTAGATATAAATATTTACCCAATTCATTTGAGGGAGATATAGGTCCCACCCATATCATAATTAAATCATTCTTACATGTGCCACAAAATAAACATAAAACATTCATCATAACCCAAAGAATAAAATGTGCTTCATAAACATCATCCCATCATCACATAATCCATATAAAATAAATGCATATTTCATCATAAGAAAAGTGAAACCATGTAAATCATAGATAAATTATACTTGAAACATACACATATGAAATAATTTCATCTTAGATGTAAAATGGTTTTGATAAAACACATGAAATGATTTCTTGAGGAAAAAATCCTTTCTTCTTCAAAATCATTCTCTTTTCACAAAATGTCAGGAAATTTTAAAATAAAATGATTTTTTTTAAAATAGACATGAAATCTTTTGGAGGAAGATTCAAGAAAATAAGGCTTTATAAAACCATAAAAATCCATTTGTGCCGTATAAGTTAAAAAAAACAATCTTCTCGTACTTTTGCCGGAAAAGTCAAAAAAGTACCTCGTAACGTAAACAAAAGAAAGATTCCATACATACCATGTAGTAAAAGTCAAAAATGGGTGAAAATAACTTTAAAAATATATGAAAACATTTTTATAAAACATGGACATGGATGATAAGTATAACCCTAGTAAATACTTATGTATAAGCAATCTCGGATAGAAAACAATTGAGATTGCAACATTATCCATTACCTTAGGTCTGATATTCTTCATATGTATCTGATCCTCCTGTATAATTATTTAAATAATTTCATTGACTTATTATAAAATCATATTCATTTTTATGATATCATATATGGTTCACTTATGAATGTATATTACCCGTTCTTTTCTAAATTCCATGTTAAAGAGCGTTTTGGGTAAAATCGTTTCATTTGGCATCCGTGTTTTGACTTGTAATTATTCATGTGATTACTTAGATCATGATTACATAATTCCAGAATATAAAACATGATTTATATATAATATATATTCAGAATATATATATATTATAGATCGATAAATGGAAAGAAATACACCGTTCATGGAGACGGTAGGCCGTATGTACCCATGAACATTGCTTTCGTTTCCTCATTGAATTGAATGGAATTAATTGGATGACATACATATATATATACATAAATCCAGTATCATTATTATGTCATATATTTCATGATTACTTATTAAATACACTTTATAAACATTTATGAAAGGTTAATCATTGAGAATGAATCTCATCGCGTCGTGGAACGATATTCCGTACATACGCACGAGCGATGATATCGTTCCCATGATCGTGGAATTTTATTGGAGTGTATGTATACTATTACATAATCAATATAACTTTACAATAATTATATATAGTTATTATTTACACCATTATACCCATCCAAGTAAGGTGGTGGTGGAAAATAGATTTTACCACGGCGTGGAGATGGTATTCCATACATACGAATGCGCGGTGATTTCGTTTTCTGTAGGATCGATATATGGTGAAATAGGGTTGTTTCATACTTATAATAACATATCAGTATATGAGTGATACTGATGTTATTACTTCATAATGAAACAACCTATGAAGAAGAAGTGGAAGAAGAAATAACGTTGAATGAATCGGTAACGAACATTACCTCTTCTTTGAAGTGCCTCTTTGAGACCTCCTTTTAAGGCACTAAAATTGGCCTTTGAAAAACACCAGGACCTCTAGAATGTTTCTAGGGAAGTGGAGAAGATAATTTTTTAGGGGTTGGCCGAGTGTGAAGGCTCAAATTTGTGTGAGGAAGAGAGGGAGGAGGTGCCCTTTTATAAGGGAGGAGATGGGCACCTTTGGAATACCTAAAAATATTTTTTTATTATAAAGTCAAATTCGTGTTTTAATAGATCCAAATTGATATATTTAGAAGATAAGGTGGGGATGGGTCGAAATACTCTCATAAAATATAATTTAGACAAGTTTAGGTATCAATTATGACATTATCATTTAGATTTATCTTTAAGTTATATAATTTAACTTTTACCGTGTCTTCTTGTTTTCTTACACTATAAGGATAACAAACTTACTATATCAAGCCAAACGAACCGCAAGTTGTATATTATTAATATATATAACCTTATATAAGTCATTTTTTCGAACCTTAGATTTTTAGGAATAAAATAACAATTAATAATATAATATTTGTTTTAAAAACTATTTTATGTCAATTTTGACACTATTTGGTAATTTATTTTTTTGAAAATCATAACAGAATGATTAGTTTGAAAACAATTAATTAAATCAATACTAACATGTCATATTAACATAGAAAATTATTGGAATTCATAAAAAGTCTCAAATTACATTTATTTGGGTATTTATAACATTAATTATGTCAATATTTCATCAATAAGATAATTAATGAATCATCAATGTGCCATAAATAAATTTCATTATTTTAAGTCTAAAAATTATAAATAAAATACAATTATGTTGGAAATCTATTTATATTTCTAATGAATATTTATATTCAAATTTATCTTACGTATAACCCTATATTAAAAATGATTTAGTTATTAAACATTTATTTAAACTATTATAACCCTTCTTTAAAAGAATTAATAATAAATGTCCTAATCTATTCCAAGTGGGCATAAATGGTCATATTTTATTCCTAAGGTTGTTATTTGCCGAATTACACTTATCCAATAGAATTAGGACATGTGTTAGGGTAATAATAATAACATATTTACCCTTAATTACCCTATTTACTTTTAACCGTGGTAAAAAAAAGTAAAAACATACTATTCACCAAAAATTATTTTCATCTCATTGAACCACATTTTAGTCTTTGATATTAACTGTGTCTCTCAGATTTTCGAAATTCCACTCACAGAAGCAGTAAATTTAAGTTTTATGAAAAATTGAGTTTTTTTTACTACCACTTAGTGGTTTCACTATTTATCAAAAAATGAAAGTTTCTCGAAAAATACCAAGAATTAGGCCTAATATATATTTGATATTATGAATTCAAAAATTATGTCTATTTTACAAAATTCAAAACATATCAGTTGCATTAATTAATTTAAAAATTAATTCCCGTCGTCAAAACAAATATTGAGTTCTTAAGAGATAACAACTATCAATAGATTGACACTTGTTTATGTCTGGTTTAAATGTGAAATTACATCCAATGAACAACATTGTATTAAATTGTAAAAATATATTTTTAATATACTTTAAAACCACTTAAATTAATATTTTATCACTATTAATTTTTTTGAATAAAAAAGTTGTTTTTTATTAAAATTTAGTAATTTTCCCTATTCATCAGAATTTGAAAGTTATCTAAAATGTTCCAAAATTTCACCCTAAGCTAATTTCGATATTCCAAATCCAAAAATGAAGTCCATATTGAAATATAAAATTTATAAAATTTCAAAAAGTGGGTATTACTATTCATCACGGCTAGTTCATAATAATATCTTGTTTAGTGAAACTCGGTATTGCGTACTACACAAACTATCTAGGAAGGTCGTGATTGCGTGTAATGCAAGGCAAGTCAAGGATGCGTGTTGTGAAAGCTCCTTTTGGTGTAGCGTACAACACAAGACATTAATGAAATTAAAAAGTATATTTTTTATAAAATCTTGGGGTGTTACATTCTACCCCCCTTAAAATGAATTTCGCCCTCAAAATTCTTCGGGGTTATAAATGGTTTACTACTCGAACGTTTCTTTAATAAAACCCCACATCGTAAAAAGGAATACCAAAAACTTGGCATTAAAAACTAAATTATGACCCGTAATGGTTACCCAAATTAACTCATCACGGGGTTTCCACGTAGGAGAACATAGGTGAAAATATGGATATGGAAGAAAAATCTAACCATCATGTTCTGATGGAGAGTGGTAGAGAACATGGCTATGAAAAAGCCAAAAATCACAGAGACATAAATTTGTGACGATCTAAGGTACCATCTGATTAATCGGATATAAGAGCACTAGGACAACATTTTTGGATTTCAAGACCATTTCCCTAAAGTTGATGAAATTGGAATTAGAAGAAATACTTTCGTGATTTTGGTACAGTCTCACCATTGGTCATTCTTTGGACAATTTCCACTTTATCCCTTAATGAAATGAAGTTGAATTTTTCATTCGTGAAGTGTTAGCATATCATGTGATAGAATGATGGGTCATTCCATCTGTCTCAAACAAAAGGTTAGAAAAGTTATCAAAAAAATACATATGTCCATCTATAGTGAGATTAATCATGTATGGTTCCTAAAATGGACTTATACTTCATATATCACACTGATTAATATAATAAATCTAGTTTCTACTAAACAGGGACTTCCTGTAGGCTAGTATTAGGCGATAAAGGCCATTCTCACTTCGGTTGTGGGTTCGATTCCCACAGCCTTGTCCGACGCGATGGGATGTCGCCCATCCTGTAGGTTTTCCTTTTTCTAAAACTATATTACTATAACATCCCATCAATAATATCAAAAAAAAACTTCTATCCTTAAACAATACTAACTTATGTCCAACATAATCCATTCCAATCTTTAGGCTTATCCAAAATATTTTTGTCCAATCTCATATTAGAGTGAAAACGATTACCAAAGAGTTCATATAACAAGCATGTTAATACCATCGTTGATTCCCATATATCATGAGATATTTATTATTGGTCACATTCCAAACATTCAAAGTCCATAATCATGTATTCTCTTGAAAAACAAATGCCCATTGAATTTTAGTGAAAACATGAGTGCTGTCAAAAGTTAACTCTTTCCACATACCAAAACCCCAAAATTTTATATACTCAAACCATGATATAACTATTTCCGTATATCAGTCATGAGCTCATGAATACTGTCAAACATTCCATTTTCTCCTTATCCCTTTATTATGCGCATATCATCTTTTTTTCAAAAATATCTCAATCACTTTCCATGGTTACTGGTACCATAAAATTATTGAAAACCACAATAGACCAATACATAAATATTCCAATATTCCACGATACTATATACAACTTTATTTTGGAATTCAATTATATAAAAACTTAATCATTACACCACATCGTTGTCATATTAAACATCACCAATAGTGATCGCATGCAACTTCCCTTTGTCCATCACCTTAAGTGGTTGCTCATGTCGATCATCACTAACCCTTTGATTAAGGTATTTATTAGCATAATTCCCCATTTTTTGCACTTGAAGAATTGAAGTGTTGGTGGTGCGTTCTCTGCAGTCTTTTCTTTATTCACATCATTAGAAACCCTTTTTCCAATACTTCGACACTCAGCTACTCAATTACCTTCTTTTCCATACTTAAAACATATTCTAGTCCCTTTAAGACAATCTCCACCATGATTCTTTCCACACTTTGAGCAAAAGGAAACATTCATCTTTTTTTCACCATTACTCTGAGATTTCTCCTTGAACCCCATCTTTCGTTTCTTGTCAAAACTATGAGATGGATAAGTAACACCAACTTCTATTTCTACCATGATAGCACAATGCCCAATTTCATCATAGCTACTGATGTCTCTTATAGCTAATTCCCTTCAACGATTTGGTTTTAGGCCACTGAAGAATCGATCAACTTTACTTTCAGGTTGGATGATAAATCGAGATGCATACCTTGAAATCATTGTAAAATTCACTTCGTATACACCAACAGATTCATCATCCTTTTTCTTTAGTTCAACAAACTCCTTCTCCATCTCTGTTCGAAGAATACGAGGGAAGAACTTATTGAAAAATAAGTTCTTGAACTCATCCCATTCCATGGACTCAATTTCATCTCTTGGCCTCATATTCTTGATAAGATTCCACCATTGATCAGCCTCACCTTCCAAACGATATACTACTAAGATGACTTTATCATGTTCAGAACATTGAAGAACTAAAAATATATTTTTAGTGGTACTGATCCATTATTCAGCAACAAGTGGATCAGAAGACCCACTGAAAGAAGGTGGGCGTTGCCTCATGAAGGACTCAATAGAATATTGTTCCATTCTATGTTCATTTGGAAGTCTAGAATGATTCATAGCTTGTGCAAGTATAGCAATAAGATTTTTCACTCCATCTTCTATAACATTTGTTTGTTCAGGAGGAGAATCATTGCATTGTCCATTACATTGATCAACACGGTTCCTTCGGGTTCCAACCATCGTCTGAAACCCAAAAAGAATAGTGTGGGAGGTAAAAATAATTCTAGGGAAAACAACATAGTAAAGGGGGGAGTACCCTCAATATTTAACATCTTAGGTTAAATTCTAAGATCGTTACCGTAGTTCTAGGACTATATCCTATAAGTATACTTATCCTTAGTGACATCCCTAGACATACCTTAGAAATATCTCTAGGGATCTCACTAACGTTTTCGCATATTAGTTTCCAAAGGTTGACTAAATATTTCCTCTGATACCGACTGTAGAGACCCAAAGCATGACGTACATAGACATTGCATTACTTTTGCGGAATACATATTACATAACAAAAGCAGACACACAAGGACTGTAATAGTTTAGTGTCTTTGGAAACATGGAACATAATCTTCTAATCGTGGTGAAATATCTTCAATATCTCCCATAAAGATCTTCCCATTTTTTCTTCCTTACCTAAAATCATTCATTTAATCCTGGGGGAAAAGAAAACATAAAAATGGTGAGCTCAAATGCTCAGTAATGGTAAGCATGGATAAAATAAAACATACCATGTACGTTTGAACTTAAAAAACATTAACATTAAAAATCTTGAGAAACGACATAAAAAATGGAAGTACATAAGGCATAGATCATAATGGAACATAAATCATGATAAAATAGCATGGGAATAAAACATGTAATTATGGAATCCATTAAGCACATGTAATGATTTCCATAGTAGCCAAGGCATTTCTGCCAAGACCATCTTAGTGGACAAAGTCCCTTTTTGAATCGAGTTCACTCCTTGTTCCATTCCTCTAATACTGAACCGGATTAACATACCGTTCCAGCCATGTCTATGTCATGAGATATAAATCGTTACCCAATGCATTGGAGGGAGATATAGGTCACAACCATCTAATAATGAAATCATTCTTACTTGTGCCACAAAATAAACATAAAACATTCATCATAACCGAAAGAATAAAATTGGCTTCATAAACATCATCCCATCATCACATAATCCATATAAAAGAAATCGATATTTCACCATAAGAAAATTGAAACCATGTAAATCATATAGATATTATACTTGAAACATACACATATGAAATAATGTCATCTTAGATGTAAAATGGTTTTGATAAAACACTTGAAATTAATTCTTGAGGAAAATATCCTTTCTTATTCAAAATCATTATCCTTTCACAAAATGTCATGCAATTTTAAAATAAAAGGATTTTGTTGAAAATATACATGAAACCTTTTGGTGGAAGCTTCATGAAAATAACACTTTATAAAACCGTAAAAATCCTTTCGTGCCATATAAGTTAAAAAACATTCTTCTCGTACTTTTCCCTGAAAAGTCAAAAAAGTACCTCGTAACGTAAACAAAAGAAAGATTCCTTACATACCACGTAGTAAAAGTCAAAAAATGGGTAAAATGGACATTAAAAATATATGAAAACAATTTTATAAAACGTGGAAATGTATGATAAGTATAACCCCAGTAAATACTTACGTATAAGCAATCTCGGATAGAAAACAATTGAGATTGCAACATTATCCCTTACCTTAGGTCTGATATGCTTCGTACGTATCCAAACCTCCTGTATAATGATTTAAATAATGTCATTGACATATTACAGATTCGTATTCATTGTTATGATATCATATATGGTTCACTTATGTCTTTATATTACCCGTTCTTTTGTAAATTCCATGTTAAAGAGTGTTTTAGGTAAAATCGTTTCATTTGTCATCCGTGTTTTGACTTGTAATTATTCATGTGATTACATAGATCATGATTAATTAATTAAAGAATATAAAACATGATTTATATATAATATATATTCATAATATACATTTTATATAATAGATCGATAAATGGAAAGAGATACACCCTTCATGGAGACGGTAGGTCGTACGTACACATGAACGTTGTTTTCGTTTCCTCATTGAATTGAATGGAATTAATTAGATGACATACATATATATATATATATATATAAATATAGTATCATTATTATGTAATATATTTCATGTTACTTATTATATATACATTATAATCATTTATGAATGGTTTATCATTGAGAACGAATCTCATCGCGTCATGGAGACGGTATTCCGTACGTGCGCACGAGCGATGATATCATTCCCATGATCGTGGAATTTTATTGAAGTGTATGTATACTATTAGAGAATCAATATCACTTTAAAATAATCATATATAGTTATTCTTTACACCATTATACCCATCCAAGTAAGGTGGTGGTGGAAAATAGATTACACAACGGCGTTGAGACGGTATTCCGTACGTACGCACGTGCGGTGATTTCATTTTCCGTAGGATGGATAGATGGTGAAATAGGGTTGTTTCTTACTTAAAATAAAATATCAGTTTATGATTGATACTGGTGTTATTACTTCATAATGAAACAACCTACGATGAATAAGTGGAAGAAGAAATAACGTTGAATGAATCGGTAACGGACATTACCTCTTCTTTGAAGTGCCTCTATGAGACCTCCACTTAGGGCACTAAAATTGGTCTTTGAGGTAGCCCAGGACCTCTAGAATGTTTCTAGGGAATTGGAGAAGGTAATTTGTCAGGGTTTGGATGAGATTGAAGGCTCAAAGTAGTGTGAGGAAGAGAGGGAGGAGGTGCCCTTTTATAAGGGAGGAGAGGGGCACCTTTGGAATAACTAAAAATATTATTTTATTACAAAGTCAAATTCGGTTTTTAATAGCTCCAAATTGATATATTTAGAATCTAAGGTGGAGATGGGTCGAAATCCTCTCATCAAATATAATTTTTCAAGTTTAGGTATCAATTTTAGCCTTATCATTTACATTTAACAATAAGTTGGATAATTTAACTTTTACCGTGTCTTCTTGTTTTCTTACACTATAAGGTTAATAAACTTATTATATCAAGCCAAACGAACCCCAAGTTGTTTATTATATATATATATATAACCTTATCTAAGTCATTTGGCAGATCCTTAGACTTTTAGGAATAAAATAACAATTAATATTATAATATTTGTTTTAAAAACTATTTTATGTCAATTTTGACACTATTTGGTAATTGATTTTTGTGAAAATCATAACAGGATTATTAGTTCGAAAACAATTAATTAAATCAATACTAACATGTCATATTAAGATATAAAATTATTGGAATTCAAAAAAAGTCTTAAATTACATTTATATGGGTATTTATAACATCAATTATGTCAATATTTCATTAATAAGATAATTACTGCATCATCATTGTGTCATAAATAAATTAAATTATTTTATGTTTAAAAATTACAAATAAAATACCATTATGTAGGAAATAGTTTTATATTTCTAATGAATATTTATTGTCGAATTTATCATATGTATAACCCTATATTAAAAATTATTTATTTATTAAACATTGATTTTAACTATTTTAACCCTTCTTTAAATAAATTAATAATAAATGTCCTAATCTAATCCAAGTGGGCCTAAATGATCATATTTTATTCCTAAGGTAGTTTTGGTCCGAATTACACTTATCCAATAGAATTAGGACATGTGTTAGGGTAATAATAATATCATATTTACCCTTTATTACCTTATTTACTTTTAACCGGGGTAAAAAAAAGTAAATTGTTACTATTCACCAAAATTTATTTTCATCTCATTGAACCACATTTTATTCCTTGATATTAACCGTGTCTCTCGGATTTTCGAAATTCCACTCACAGAAGCGGTAAAATTAAGTTTTATGAAAAATTCAATTTTTTTTTACTACCACTTAGTGGTTTCACTATTCATCAAAAAATGAAAGTTTCCAGAAAAATACCAAAAATTAGTCCAAATCTATATTTGATATTATGAATTAAAAAATGATGTCTATTTTACCAAATTCAAAACATATCAGTTGCATTAATTAATTTAAAAATTAATTCCCGTCGTCAAAACATATAGCGTGTTCTTAAGAAATAATACCTATCAAAAGATTGACACTTGTTTATGTCTGGTTTAAATGTGAAATTACATACAATGACAAACATTGTATTAAATTGTAAAAATATATTCAAAATATACTTTAAATCCACTTAAATTAATAATTTATCACTGTTAATTATTTCGATTAAAAAAGTTGTTTTTAATTAAAATTTAGTAATTTTCACTATTCATCAGAATTTGAAAGTTATCTGAAAAGTACCAAAATTTTACCCTAAGCTAATTTTGATATTCTGAATCCAAAAATGAAGTCCATTTTGGAAGATAGACTTTATAAAATTTCAGAAATTGGGTATTACTATTCATAACGGCTAGTTCATAATAATATTGTAATAATATCTCGTTTAGTGAAACTTGGTATTGCGTACTCCACACGCTATCGAGGAAGGTCGTGATTGCGTGTAATGCAAGGAAAGTCAGGGATGCATGTTGTGCAAGCTCATTTTGGTTCATCGTACAACACAAGACGTTAATGAAATTAAAAAGAATATTTTTCATAAAATCTCGGGGTGTTACATACTCTAAGCCCACGTGATTCATGCTTGGTGTGAGAAACAAGAGGAAAAAGGGACCAGATGATCACATCGTGAAATCTGCATCCAGGGAAGGTGGAGTGGGGCTTATGCATTGAGATTGACATAAAGTCAGGGCTTACTCCGAGACGGATTCCCATGGAGACAAAGTGCAGCGGGAGAGGGACTTGGCCCCAAAGAAGGATGGATCAACACCCTTCCCCAATATTCCCTTCCTCGGCCATGGCCGTGGGATAGTACAGAGGTGCATGTGTTCTTCCTTTTGATGGGTTGTCCGCCACACCCCGGGGAGGGGAGAAGTGCCCCATTCCTAACATGTGGAGGGGCAGAAGGGGGACACATAGTTTTGGACTCCACATTATTGTGGGAATGTGATCCCAGGAATGCTTTGAAAATCCACTCAAGGGTCCGGGAAACCCCTTCTCCCCGGATTAATGTGGGTATGTGAACTCAATATGGAAGGCTGATGCGCCAGAATGTTACATCAAACAGGTCTGGTGGCTTTGGCGGAGGCCTCTGCTCAGGGCCGATGAATGGGCCATTGAAGGGATCGCGGAGGATCAGGATAGATTGGAAAGATTTTTGCGGGATCGGGGAATGAGAACTCCCAAGGATCTGGCAGGACACACATGTATATGAGTGGTGGTGCCCTTCGTGTAGGGAGGTACTACGCAGCTGGAGAGGCCATCTGCGAACCAGGGTGGTCCGCGAACTGATGATTATTCCGCAAACAGGGGTGGTTCGCGGCTTGGTGGGCATCCCGCGAACCTAGGTGGTTCGAGGCTTCGGGTTCGGCATGTGTACCAGGTTGGTACGCGGAGGGGTCCATACGAGAAATGACGGCCAAGGATGATGTCGTTTGGTGGTTCTTCGGTTAGGGCTTCGCCCGAGTAGGATAGTGCTACGCGGTGCGAGAGATTGGAAAAGGGGCATAAAATCCCAGGTCTACGGGGAGTGCATCCGCGGAGGGGCCATGGTTCGCAATCTTCTTTTCATCGTTATTTTATGTTCGTGGTTCACAAAGTTGTTATTCATTTTTGGTTCCTTATTAATTCACTTCTAGTTTCATACATGTTCTGGTTCGCTAACTGGAACTTCGCTGTTTGTGAAATCCTATGCTTCTTCCTTCAAAATCCTTCCACTAGAATCTGATTGACCTCCAAATCCTATTCTCTTCCCCCTTGATCTCATTTTATAGAGTGGGGAATGAGATGTATATATGGTCATGCAAAACTTTTTTCGGAGGCCCATGATCGGAAACCCGGTTTACGGATGACATGGTCAATCCGCAACTCGTGGGCGTCATTGAACGCACCTCCTCAGTGAACCAAACTATTTTGGGGAGTGCTTCGCAGCCGCCCAGGGTTCTGCCTCTATTCTTCGAATGACAGCAGATGCGGTCCGGGTTGGTCGATGCGGTTCGCGGCTGGGGCGGTTCGTGATAGTGAACCAGGTTGGCGCCTGTCCTGCTTCATGCCCGGCGAGGGCTTCCGCCTCCATTCTGCGAACGACAATAGTCCGCGGAGGGCGTGCTTCGCAGAACCAGTCATGCACTGTTATCATTGGACCGATCTGTGGACCAGTTCGGATTGTGCCATCCATTGTGTAGAGTCAACACTCTTCCCCAATTATTTTGGGGAAATTGGGTAGAATGTACTATGGATTAAAGGGGATTCTTATTCATCATTTGCAAATTCCTTTAGGACCATATAAATTCCCCCCATTGGAATGGGGTCTGATCGGACCAAAGAAGAGGCCATTGTGATGTAGAGTGGTCCTGAAACATGGTTGGTTTGTGGTAGGGGAGTGGACCCGGTAGGGGAACACACCTATAAATATGGCGGTCCCTCCTTTTTCCATTACCAGATTATTCATGAAACCAGAGCTCTATCGCTTTTTTGTCTCCGCGTACATGTTTCTTTCGCGAAACTCCTCATCCGCGAACTAGCTGCCACTTCCACGAACAATTCCTCATTCGTGTTTCCCTTCACCCGCGCACCAATCTATCAGCTGCGAACTAACACTTTTAATTAATTAAAAATTAAGTCACGATGGGCCGCAGAGGAACTTGCTCTACAGTTTTGATGGTCTGCGGTCTAAAACCATCCAGATTATGAAAATTTATGAATTCTTCCGAACCTAATTATTTAAATTCTGGATTATGATTCCACAGAGAAAACTGGTTCACTATTTTCTGGCCAACGCTCCACAGGCCAGAGTACCGCGGACCTCTTCTGCGTAAGGTTGGTTCACGTGATTCAGTCATCGCGAACAACATTATGAGGCTAGCTTTCGGACCTTATCATGAGGGATTCTTGAATCCTTTTCCTTAGGATATGTATTTTTTGTCCAGATTTTATTATTCTGGACTATCCATTTTCCTATTTTTCATAATGCGGGGAGAAAATATGTTTCCCTCTCATCCTGAACCCAGCCCTATTGCCGAGCTTCTCGCAATTGGTTCAGGGGGACATCTAGCTATGATTCGCAGAGAGGAAAGCATCAAAGAGGACCCTAGTTGGTCCATCATTCCTAATGACGGATTCTTGAAGTAATTTCTCACTCCTGAGCTCCTAGGTAATCCACTATCAAATCGGCTACCGCTTTATAACATCGTTCATCAAGATGAAACCCCCATTTCCACTACCTTCTCAGGTCTTTCGTCACCTTTCTTGGAAGCGTCGTTGAAGTGCATTTAAGAGAACCTCACCCAATCTGGGGAGATAATCTCGGATCCTGATCTGAAAGACACTTTCATTTTGAGAGGCTCTGTTTGGACCCAAAGCGATCAGTATGCACAAGACTTCTCTCAAGAAGACGTCCTCAATAGTTACCCCTCTATAATCAACCTTGAATGAGTGTACCCTGACGCAGGCTGGATTTCTAGGTGGTATCTGTGGTCTGGTGGGCATTTCTCGAATGACTGGGAAAGGGCCTTTTGGGTCCATTATCATTGTAGGGAATCTCCCGAGTCACTTGAAGAAGTCAATTTGTACTCCACAGTGTGGGCCTCCCAGTTTCCTGTTTACCCACCATCATTAATCCCGCCTGACCTGCTCAGTCACTGGTGTTCAAGCACTAATACTTTTCACCATCCCCATGGTGAAGTTGTCATTAGATTGTGGTACATCTTCCAATTGGGAGGGCTTCTGATTATTGGTGAGATGTATGAAGAGTTTCTGCCTACTCCTGACGCATGGGATGAAGTCGATCAAGTGCCTTCCTTGGCGAGGGAACTGCTAGTTATGGAGAAGGGTCACTGGTTCAGGCCTTGAGTGACCACTCTCTTATTCCCTATATCACTTGAGTAGCATTATTTCTTAACACCACTGGTCCTGTGCCAAAGATCAAGCACCCCATGACTCATCCTTCTCAATAGTCATGAACAATCCCAGGTTCCCACTGGGCGGTTCTGGAGGCGGGCGACTGCCTTTCATGGGGTTACGATGTGTTCCCCGGTGTTATGAATATGCTCATATTGGAAGTTCTGTTTGCTATTTTTTTGAGGGGGTGGCTATTACCTTCTTGGGATATCAACCCAAGCGTCAGGGCTTGCACCTTATTGAATGGAGTTGATTTGGCAGAGGGACGCCCGGTGAACTTGGTCATGCACACTTTGGCTCGTATTTATGAACTAATGAGCCACAAGAAGGAGGTCAGGAAACCCTACCGTTTGAGTGGGACATTTCAATTATTATACGGCTAGATATCAGATCATTGCCTCTGTTATGAGTATTTTCAAAACACATTCATCCTTCATCCTGCCTTTCGGCCAAAATTTCATAATATAGTCGGGGTTCCCTTGAAGTCCCTTAGTTCTGATGAAATCATCGAGCTTCTGAGTGACTTCTCCACGTTTTCTTTCCATCCCTACCCCATTCCTTCTGGTTTCATGGTTGACAACAGTAGGGGGTGCCTAGAAGAGTGTTCTTACCAGATTTCACTGCGGGGCGGGTTTCTATCCACATGGATTGATGGGGTTTCTCGGTGCGAGTTGTATGCCCCCCCAACAATTTTTCTGCCAGTTTGGGTGTTTGAAACTCCATGTTTCCCTTCCCCCTCCTCAGTCTTGAGAACTTCACCTGGCCACTCCCCGTCAATGGTGGTTGATGCTTTTGCGGGAGGGATCCAAAACAAGCATTCCCTTTCCTAGCATAGGAGCGGCTACCAACCTATCCTTGGAGTGCGCGAGAATGTGGGTAAAACATCATCCTGATGGGATCCTAGGGAATTTTGTCCAAATGGTTCCCAAATCAGGAGACATTGCGGCTGCTGCGCCTATCGCACCTTCCTCCTTGGTTCTGATGGAGGAACGACTGATGGCTCGTCGGTCAAAGAAACTTAGGGGATTTTCCTCTCCTAGCCCCTCTGCGGCCGAAGTTCAGATGGACCCCTCCCTCTTGGATGTGGATGAGGATGACATTATGGATTAGGGTCCTAGGGAGGAAATTCCTAAATATTTTCCGGTTGATACCAGACATATCAACTTGATTCCCATGCTCGAACCGGGGCTAGAAGCATCAGACCTTCCATCTTCAGAACCATCTTCTAGCTTGCACATATATGCGCTGATCGCAATTCCAGACATTGTTCTCATGATTTCTAGCGAGGATAACAAATATCCTCATGTCATGGCAGACCACCAATCTGTGCGCAGGTGGGCCTGGCCCCGAATTTGCGAGATTGTCACCGAAACTCCTCTAGACGAGATGGAAACTAAAACTAATTCTCTCCGACAACTCTTCCTGGGTTTGGGGTCAGGTGGCTTTGACTATCGGCATTTTCATTCCATCTCTTTCCAGGTTGTCACGTCCCATGAGGAAGTTTACACTAATGAACACAAACATGCTCACATTGTTTCCTCTCATTGCGGGAACTAAGCCTTGGAGGAAACCATGATAAAGCTCAATCAGCTGATAGCATAGGATGCAAGCTCTCTAGATCAGGCAACTGCCATATCCACCGAGTTTCATGAATGTGATGTATGGGCAGAGATGATGAGGGATCAGTTGTCAGCTCTGACTGGTAACATTGAAGTCACCAGGAAAGGAATCAATGATCTCCAAACAATAGTAGAGCACACTCGTTCGGTTGCCGAGGTTGAGGCCAGGGAGAGGGTCGTGTTGGAGCAGACATGAAACCACCTCCGCCACACGGTTGCCGATCTGATGGAGAGAGCGAGCCATGATCCTTTTGTGACGATAAGATCCATGCTTGTACACTCTGCTTTGCTTAAACCTCCTTTTTTGTTGTTACTGTGAGGGAGGGGCCCCAGCTTGTGGACGTCATCCATTTTTGTTGAAATGGAAGAAAATCCTTGTCAATATTTCCTGCAGTAAAATTGACTGTTACTAGAGCAGTCGTTGTGTAAATAACAACTCACTGAATCAAAATTAATCATAATTCTGGAAAATAGAAACATGATCTATCTTTTTCCAAGATCATGGGATCTAGCGAGAATATTTTGAGAATTTCTAGGGTTTTATAGAAAACCCCACAAAATTTTTGTCTTTTTCTTTTAATACCACAATTTTTCCTGGGTCCATTTTGTGTGGACCGAGCAGGTATGGCCCAGTTTTTTCTTAGGACTCCCTTTTTGGGTTTTCGGCCTAACAGGCTTTGCGCCTCTTTTTTTTTTGCGAACGCTTTAAGCTCCCACCTACAGGACCATTATTACTGATGTTTTAGGTAGAACATCTTTGACCAGGTATAGTGGGGCGAGGTCCCCAATGAGGATTGGTTGATTAAAAAATGTCTCAATATCTTCCAGATGCATATGGGTGGAACATGTTTAGATTTGAACGACATGCATGCCTTGTCTCACGGCATGGGAGCCGTATCAGCGTAAATAGGTAGGAATAACATCACTTAAGGAAATCATGCCTTTGGTAGACGGGTTAGGGGAGATCAATATGCAGGGCTGTTGAGGGCATGGAATGCATAGTCGTGCAAATGTGTCCTTAAGTCAATGACTCTCCATTTCTAATGGATTAAGGGCTTCATGGAAGTCCAGCTTATGGAATCCACCATGGGTGTCTTGGATAATTATAAAAACCACCATGGGTGGCTCAAAAAGGGTGTGTGACATCTGAAAGGGTTTGAGGACATCTGTATTAATCAGGAGTGTGGACTCAGGGTCCTTTCCCTACGCATTTAGTTTTCGCAAAGGATGATTGGAGCTTGGAGCAGTTTAAAGTCATGTAGCTGGGACATTTATTTTGAGTTGAATAGCTTCTCCTGGTTCTTGGTAATATTTTCAGATACATTCCACCATATTCAGGCAAGGTTGTGAAAGAGGCTAGTTAACTGTACCTCAGAGGGTTTCCGGATCCCGGGATGGACATGGGGATGAAATGCCATGAGGTGTATGGAGGGAAGCATTGCCTAAAGTAATATTGCATTTGGAAGACGAGCCAAGGGAAATTAATATGCAGAGCCACTGAGGGGATGTTATGCATAGTCATGCAAAGGTGTCCTTGGATCAAGGAAGATTGTGATTCGGGACCACCAGGGGTGATTTATGATTGTTCGTCTCTTTCTGAGTACAGAGTATGGTTTATGAGGAGAGGGTGCCTGGATATGGGAGAAACATCGAGGCTAAATTTCCTATAATGGGTGAAGTCATTCCTCCTCACGCTGGTGTGAGATGATGGTTTGTGCAGGTCTGACTCGTGCACTGAGGGACAGAGGAAAGCCTCTGTTTCTTGCAGAACCAATGACAGGTTTGACCGTGAAATTTAACGTCATGCGGTAAAGATATCTTCCGTGTAATTTAACGTCATGCGGTAAGGACGAGGAGCACTATTAAAGGATATTGTGCAGTTTAACTTCATGTAGTGAGGGCAGGGGCATTTTTAAATGAGTGTATGTGCTCGTAGTTGGAGTCACTTCCTAGGATGTTTAATACTTGGTCTTTGCAGCTTTATGCCAAGCGGCCAAGACGTTCTGTGCAGTATGACATCATGCGGTAATGACGTAGTTGCAAAAGCTACTATTGATTAGAATGTAACTGGTCCTAAACATCTTGTCATGCCTCAGACATGGAGGGGGTTTATTGGTGTAAATCGCAGTTCCAGGGCTTCTTGGATTAGGAGAAATGATGTGGGGCTCTAAGGTCGGTAAGCATACGGAGCAATGAAGAGTATCGCCTGAGGATGTCTTGACATTGGTAGATGGGCCAGGGGATATCAATATGCAGAGCCGCTGAAGGCATGGAATGCATAGTCATGAAAAGGTTTCCACAGGTCGACAGATTTACACTTCTTATGGACGTGAATTGTAATGAGGATCCACGATTGTCTAGGCCATGATGTCTGTCATTTGGTAAGAAAATATCAGGACATGTTGGGCATATTCTTCCTTGGTTGATGTTAAAACATAGAGAGCCCCATGTGTAGATTTATCTTGCGCGTAGGGGTGTACCATCACTCCATGCAGTTTAATGTCGTGGGGTAAGGACGAAGTACTCTTAGATTAGCTGTAATAGACCTCAGACCAATAGGTGACCATTGTTGCAGTCACTCAAAAGATAATTGAGTTAACATTCTCTGATATACTCTGAATTGGTTGGGTGATGAGGGATGAAACTGCAACACTAAGGTTTCCCAGATCGGGAGATGTGGTGTGGGGGTTCGGAGGTCGTTAAGGATATAGAGCTCGGAAGAGTACCGCCTGAGGAAATATTACTTTTGGTAGACAGGCCATGGGCTATCAATATGCATAGCCGCTGATGGCATGGTCTGCATAGTCATGCAGAGGTGTATCCATGTCGATGAATTTTTACTTCTGATGACCATGAATGATTATAAGAATCTGAGATTACTCACAGTACAGAGTTTGGAATGCGAGGGTAAGGGTGTCCGAGCATACCAGAAACATCATCACTACAATCGTCTAATGAGTCAATGTAGCCAAGCCCATGCATGATATTCATAGATGCAGGTCGCCTTGTGGACCACGGGTGGATACATTGGGTAACTAGGTAGGGATACCATGGCAACATTTGGATTTGAAAAGGGGGATGAGCTTGTAAACCACTGCTCCATATATTTCTGGATCGAGAGATATGATATGGGGGCTCTGAGGCTAGTAAGCCTATGGAGCTAAGAAGAGTATCGTCAGAAGAAATATTGTCATTGGTAGACAGGTGAGGGGCTATCAATATACAGAGCTGCTGAGGGCATGGTATGCATAGTCATGCAAAGGTGTCCCCAGGTCGATAACATTCCACTTCCGATGGTCGTGAATGGTTAAGAAGATCCATAATTATCTAGGTCATGGAGTCTGATGCATGGAGGGGATTCATCCAAATACACAATGATTATTTCCATCTCATTTTTCCATATATCATGGGTTGGTCGCAACAATGTCCGTCCAGTTTAAACGTCATGCGGTGAGGAAAAAGTCTGTGTAGTTTAACATTTTTTGGTGAGGACGACGAATACACCCCGTGTAGATCTGGTCCATACACGGGGGAAGAGGGGATTTTTTTCTTTTACTTGCAGTTTAATGTCGTGTGGTGAGGACGAAGAATACACCCCATGCAGGTCTTGTCCATATAAAAGGGGAAAATGCATTTCTGACTTTCATTTGGGGACGGCTTGGCCAGGGTGAGGGACCCTGGCGTCACTACATTTCCTGCGAGGGAAGAAATCAAGACTCTCGTAGTTCTCTAATGTACGTGTAGTTTAACGTCGTCTGGTGAGGATGAAGAATACACCCCGTGTAGGTCTGGTCCATACACTGGGCGAGAGAGCATTTTTTTGAATGGCTGGTCCAGGATGGGGAACCCTGGTGTCACTACATATCCCGCGAGGGCAGGAATCAAGCATCGCATAGATATTTTAAGGGAATACACCCCATGTGGGTCTGGTTCGTATGGGGGGATGGGGCATTTTTTTCTTTTACCCTTGTCCGTGTATTTTAATGTCGTGCGGTAAGGACGAGGAATATACAGCATGTAGGGCTAGACCGTACATGGGGGGAAAAGGAATTTTTATCTTTAATTTGGGGATGGTTGAGCCAGGGTGAGGGACCCTAGTGTCACTACGTATCATGCGAGGGCATGAATCAAGACATACGTAGTTCTCCAAGATATGTACACCACATGTAGGGCTAGTCCGTACATAGGGGAAGGGGTCATTTTTTATTTTTTTAAAATCTTATTCCATTTGGGAGTGGCTGGGCCAGGATAGGCGATCCCGGCGTCGCTACGTATCCTGTGAGGGGAGGAATCAAGCCTCACATAGTTCTTTTTGGGGTACACCCCATGCTGGGCGGATCCTTACGTGGGGGAAAAGGGGAATTTTTAAATATTCACGTCTGTTCAGTTTAAGGTTGTGTGGTAAGGACGAGGAATACACCCCGTGTAGGGCTGGTCCATACACGGGGGGTGGGGAAGAGCATTTTTAGCTTTTATTTTGGGATGTCAGGGCCAGAATGGTGAACCCTGGCGTCACTACATATCCTATGAGGGCAGGAATAAACCCATACGTAGTTCTCCAAAATTCATGCAGTTTAACGTCATGGGTGAGGACGAAAAACACTTAGTTTAAGGTTATAGAGTTTGGACCGTTGGGTGCTTGGAAGTTTAACGTCATGCAGCTCGGACGATTATTACTTATAGTTATCTATGCGAAATACTTCTTCAGGAATCTCACATTTGTAGGAGCGGTGGTGAACTGCTCGTCCATAGATATTAGGTCATCTTCTCCATTGGAGTAGACCTTATGTATAACATATGGTCCCTCCCTCTTGGGATCCAGCTTTGGAGGTTTCTTTCTGGGTATCATTGGGGTCCGGAGGACAAGCACCAATTCTCCATTCAAGAAAGACCGAAGACGGGCCTTTTTTTGAAGGCTCATGCAATCCGGTTCTGGTATACTTCCAGATGGTGCAATGTGTGCAACCGGTTCTCATCAAGCTGCTCCAATTCACCTAGCCACTTTTCTGGTCGCTCATCGTTGGATAACTGATCACAAATGGAAACACGGAGTAAGGGCAATTGGAACTCAATGGGCAGGACCGCTTCTGTTCCGTATACTAATGAGTACGGAGTAGCCCGAGTTGCGGTGCAGATTGTGGTTCGGTAAAACCGTAATGCATGGAGGAGTTTTTCCAGCCACAACTTCTTGTCTTTGTCGACCATTTTATGGAGAATGTTGGACAATGTATTTTTGAAGGCCTCTATCTGTCCATTGGCTGTTGTATGGTAGCGGGATGAGTGGTTAGCCTTGATATTGTATTCTTGGTATAGTTCCTCCAATTCAGTAGAGTAGAAGTTGGTGCCATTATACTTCAGTATCGTTTGATGGACACCAAATGTGGTGATGATATTGGTTTTCACAAGGCTGAAAATTCTTCATTCCTTGACTTCCTTAATGGTAAAACATATTCCCATTTAGAAAAGAAGTCGGTTTATGTTAGGATAAACATTAGATGTTTGGCTATGGTGGGAGGATATGGTCCCATGATATACATTCCCCAGACAGAAAATGGCCATGAATACTTAGCCTGATGAAGTAACTCCAGGGGTTGGTGTATGAAGTTGGTGTGAATTTGTCATGAGTGTAATTTTGTGGTAAAGCACACGCAATCTCATGCCACTGTGGGCCAATAGTTCCCATGTCTTGGAACCAGATGGGAATATTTGAACCCCGGTAGATGTGCCCCATATACTCTGGCCTGTACTTCAGTCACGATGGCAGCCGTTTCTTCTCCATCAATGCATCTAAGGAGGATTCCATCAAGGCCTCGTTTGTAGAGGACCTCTTGGTGACCCGCTCCCCCATATAGGACAAAGTTGATTGCCCTTATCCGAATTTTCTCTCTTTCAGCCCAGTCTGATTGAAGTTCTCCCCGTTGAAGGTAGTTTTCAATGGGGGTCTTCCAGCTGGTGGTGGGAGCATATGGCTCTAGGACAGGACTAACTTTGTTGATTTCATCCATCTTGGCCTGAAAAATGGCAAGACCATTTGACGATGAAAACTGTCGATATCTGTTTCATCATGGTCTAGGTCGGCCAGGGCTATGGCCGTGTTGGCTAATGCGTCAGCCTGGGCATTCTGAGACCGGGGAATATAGGTCAATGTCGGTTTTGTAGAGAATTCGGCCATTAATCCTTGGACATGGTCAAACTGGGGAATCAAATCCTCCTTTTTGATACCATAGTCACCATTGACTTTCATGATGAGTAGTTCCAAGTCACCTTTGACCTTAAGGTGTTGTACTTGTGCTTGGAGTGCGAGCTCCAGACCTTCAATGAGGTCTTGATATTCCGCTTAATTGTTCGTACATCCTTCTGACAGGATGAAGGAATATGGAAAGGCTGCCTTTTCCACGGACATAAGTATTATCCCTAAACCTACCTTGTTAAATTTTTGATCTTCCATCCTCTTCCCAGTTGGGCTTCGGGAGGCTCCATCGATGTACATTTCCCATGCTGGGAACCCTTCTTGAACTGAGAAGATGTCTTCATAAGGTAGTTCGGCGTCTGGTGCGGCGGTCCCTATTGAAGGGGGCTCCACCAGAAAATCTGCTAATGTCTAGCCCTTGATGGATTTCTGAGGCACAAACCAGATGTCGAACTACTGTAGGATGACTACCCATCGAGACAGGAACCCTGTCAGCATTGGGCGACTTAGGATGTACGTGATCAGGTTACTCCGCGAGACCAAATGGACTTCATGATGCTGCAGATAATGTCTCAACTTTTGAAATGTGAATACCAACGCCAAACAAATATTCTTGATGTCTGAGTATCGAGTCATAGAATCAATCATGGTTCAGCTGAGGTTATAGAGACTTTTTTCACTGCCGGCATCATTTTTCTTCACGAGGAAGGCTCCTAGTGACCGCTCTTGGGCTATCACATATAATATGAGGGGTGTTCCTTCAACGGGGGTCATGAGAACTGGTGGGCTTAAGAGATAATTCTTTAGGTTGTGAAATGACTCTTGGCAGTCATCTTTCCATTGGTACATGACTCCCTTCTTCATTAACCTGGTAAAGGGAAAAAATTTGTCTGCCAGGTTGGCTATGAATCACCTGATGTAGGCCAGGTTCCCTTTGAATTATCTCAATTACTTGAGATTGCGAGGGGGGGTGGCAGGACGAGGATATCCTTTGACTTTTTAGAGTCAACTTCAATGCCATGATGGTGTACGATGAAGCCGAGGAATTTCCCTGAGGTACCCCCGAAGGTGAATTTCAAGGGATTCATCTTCAGGATATACAACCAATGTTTGTTGAAGATGGTCTCATGGTCTGACAAGTGATCTGAATGCTACCTGGACATAACCACCAAGTCATTCATGTAGTATTCAACAAATCTCCTCAGGAACGGTTTAAAGATACGATGTATGTCACGCTGATATGTGGCTCTAGGGTTCTTCAGACCAAAGGGCATAACCCTGTAAAAAAATATTCCTTGAGGGGCCCAGAAGGTAGAGTATTCTTCGTCTTCTCAGGCCATCCTGATTTGATTATACCCAGAATAGACGTCCATGAGGGATAGAGACTCAAACTCATTTGTTTCATCGATTAATAACTCGGTTATCAGGATCAGGAAATCATCTTTTGGAAAATGCCGATTGAGATCTCTGAAATAAATGCAGATGTGGATTGGTCTGTTCTTTTTCTTGATAGGGATGATGTTGTCCAACCAAATGGGGCACTAGACCTTCCAAATGAAGCCTTCTTTAAGGATCGTATCAACTTCATCCTCTATTTTGGAAGCATGTGAGGGGTGTGTCCTTATGGCGGCATGTTTATAGCCTCGGTGGTCTTCTGGTAGACCTATGTGATGCGTCTCCACATCAGGATCAAGTCCCAGTATTTTTGTGTAATTCGAGGAAAAACATCTCGATGTTTCTTCCAGAAAGAGTTATATACCTTGTGCTCCTCGGCAGATATTTCTTCACTAATGAGAGTGGGCCTTGGTTCTTCCTCGGTACCCAGGTCTATTTCCCTGAGCTCGTCCACCATGGTGGATATACGTTCCTCAAATGCAAGAGGTACATCCCTGAGATCTTCCTCCTCTTCTCCTCCCAAATCCTCATCTTCTTGTCTTGGCGGGGGAGAGCTCCCACCACGGGTTCTTGGGAATCTGGAGGCGAGGCATTGCGGGCATCCCCTCTCAAGTATTCTCCCTCAGATTGAGGGTTTGCGGATGTTCATGCATTGTCACACTCGTCCGTTATGGCTAATGTCATGAGGACAACTGAGTTTGTGTCTGGACTTGAACCCATGCTCTCAATATGGTTAATGGGTAGTATGTAGTCTATGCCAAGCTGTCTGAGGGGGTCGTCAGGGACCATTTCCAGAACATTTGGAGTAGGGATCTAGTCGTCACCATCGAGCAAAGGCTTCTTCTTCTTTTTCTCATAAAACCAATTTTCAATGTAGTCTGACTCGGAGAGTTCGAATGGTGACTTATCGGCATGCAATGTCTCACTCGTCCCATTGAAGTAGTAATTAATACAATGGTGGTAGGATGAGGGAATAGCCATGTGCTTATGGAGCCATGGTCTTTCCAACAGGGCATTTAATGTTGTGTTCTTCTGAACCACCAAGAATTTCGAGTAGGCCTCAATGTCTCCCAAATGGGTCTTTAGCTTAATTTTTCCCACTGGCTTCTACTCACTCTTTTTGTAACCAAGCAGAATGGTGGCTAAGAGGACTAGGTCATCCTCACTATAGACCAACTTACGTAGTGTCCGTAGGGGAAGAAGGTTAACTCCAAATCCGTTTTTAATAAAGATTTTTCTGATCTCAACATCATCTAGTGTGTCGGACACGTATAGTGGTTTGATGTGTCCGTGCATGATGAAATATTCATCTTGATCGGAGAAGGAAATTACCACATCACATTTAGCTGATCTAGTCTCTATCCAGTAAATCTCGGTAGAAGATACCTCGTCTTGAAACTCTTGGGGGCTGAGCAAGGCTTCTATAAGTGATCCCTGAGGTCTGCTGACAAACTCAGGGCATCCAGGATTGACATCTTGGCTGGTACTGATGCCAGCAGCTTAAGAATGTTATATTTCTTTTCCAGCGGCCGACGCTTCTCTGTTGGTGGGAAAGACTTAGCGTGTATCTTGGGACTTGAAATATGAGACGAAGAGTGACCGGTTGTGGGGTCGGATTTCAATGGTCTCCCCTCATTTTGGGGATTCGGCCCGGCAGGTTTTTTGTGCGGATTAGGCGGCTAGACACTTGTTCCCCCACTGATGGGTACTGCAGAATGACGGGGGTAGAGTGGCCACTTGTGGAGTTGGAGGGATAGTCTTTCTCTTATTGAGTTCGTTGAAGGGACCTCCCATGGGTTTCTGTGATATTAACGGTTTAGGCCTGGGTAAAATCATAAGGTTGGTTTCGTCCGTGACTACGCCTTCCTCGGTATCCCCTGCCACTGCGATTCCTCGTCCTGGCCCCTTGGGTCGGGAACTCAGGTTCATAACCATACCCTTTGTTAGGGAACGATTCCATTAGATGGATGACATTGATGGAACCAAAGATTATCTCTTCATCTTGTGACAGGTCAACATGTTCGGTTGTCCCTGAAGGTGCCGTTTGGTGAGTCGGCACCCGTGGCACCATGTTTGAGGGAATAAAATTTGACAGTGTCGAGGATAACTTTGGCCTCATTGCATACTGCTCCTCTTGCTATTGTCTCCACCCTTATCGATTATTAATGGATGACCGGCTCGAGGAGGGTTGTGAGGCCCACAGTAATGGTTGTGCGGCACCAGGAGATGTTGGCGGAAACACCTGCTACTGTTGTCGAGATCGGAGTATGCCCTAGGTTCGATTGACAGTCTTCCGAGTCATCCATCTATCAAATTTCATCCCCTTCTTGCTGGTGACTTCCTGCCACACCTCCCCTTTTTCGGAGTCGGTGGTAGAAATTTATGTCACATGTGCTGAGGGTGGTCCCAGCTCGACCTGCCCGGAGTCTTCCATCTTTTGTAAATGGTCTTTGTAGACTAAAAATTCCCAAATATTGTCCCCCAACATTCGATCGTAGGGACAGTATTCTGGCCTATCATCACGACCGACTTCTTCGGGCTTCCATGGCTCCGAGAGTCGGAGTATGTTGCAATTCATGGCGGCAATGAAGTATCCCTTGACTTGGTCCTCTCGAAATGAGTACACTTTTTTTCATCATTACTCAAACTAGTTCCACTTGTATCCTCTCTGTTCATCCCTCTTGAGTGGAGGCAGCTGCTGATATACAGGGGGGCCTTGACGATTTGGTGGAGGCCTAGGTAGTGGAGCATGGGCAGGGGATGGATTGAGCATGACAGAGAACGCTTCAGATATAACTATTCACTTTGCTGAATCCTGTGAGGCTATTCGAGATTCATATTGGTCCGCTGCAGGGAGTCCTCAATTCTCTGGGCAATGGCCGAGAGATGGCAGAAGCCTGTGATGCACTCCACTGGTATGAGTGGTGTTCGCATCTCATTTTGAATATTATCGATGAATATGGAAAGCAACTCATCTTGATTCATTGGCATGTTTAGGGAGTAGGTCAGACCTTTCCATCTAGTGATGAAATCTGAGACTCTCTTATTCTCCCTCTTCTTTCAGTTCATGAGGTCGCAGACCATTGTTTTAGGCAGCGTTGAGCAGAAGGGGAACATGAACTGTTGTCGAAGGTCTTCCCAGCTTTTTATTGACCGGTCTGGCAGGCTCATATACCAGACGAAGGCGGATCCTTTCAAGTTCCGTACGAAGCATTTGTGTTTCAATACTTCTTTTTGTTCTGGAACTCCCATCCTAGGGTCGCAATAAGATGCATAGTGCATCAAGTGTTATTCCAGATTTCATGATCCATTGATGATTTGGATTACAGGGATCCCAAAATTGGGTGGAGCTGGTTTGTTGCTCAGTCAATCTGGGTAGGGCTTCCTCTCTGGTCGTATCGGATCACGCCGACCTTTCATTGCTTCCAATCGAGCTATCAGTGCCTCGATGGTGCTGGTGAGTCCCTGGTTTACGTCATGTTGGGCCCGGTCCTGGGCAGCTGTAGCCCGAGACATTTCTTGAGGATCCAGCTTGGTTGGCACTAAGGGTGCATGTTCCATTTGTGACACATTCAGAGGGTTCAGACGTACTCACTCCAATTGCTTCCTAAGTGGAGGGAAGTCTTGGTATTCATCTGGATCCACATTTAGGTAGTCGGACGGTCCGGGTGCCTCTTTGGGCGGGAGCCCTAACCATTCGTCGTTTGTGAGGGCAAACCTTGGTCATTGAGGTTCAGTAACTAGGAATGCATGATGTGGCTGCTCTTAGGACGCGCTTTCAATAAGACAGTTCCTCTAGAGTATATCGGCGTTAAGCCGCCTAAATTCGTTCATTTCCTCTTATTGTCGAGAGAACCTCCCTTCAAGAGTGAGGGGCTTGTTTTTATCGAGAGAGGGGGCGGGTTAAGGGAAACCAGTCCCTTATTCTTATCCTTATGGGTAGCTCGCTGGGTCCGCCGAGGAAGGCTAGCTGAAGGGGAATCCATATTTAGGGTGACCCTCTAGTTCCGGGTGTGCACACCTAGTTGTTCATTGTGAGTCACATCCTGACTAGAACCATCATCTCCCGATCCATCCGGATTTGCATCATCTTTGGTGTTACCTGTTGTGTTAACCTCTATGGAATTTATGGATGCATATCACGAGGCGGAGAAGATGTCATCATACAAATAGGAAGAGCATATCCCGCTTCTTTTACCGATCTTCCTTCTTCTGTCCCATGATTTCTTTTGGGCTCCTTGGAAAAGGGTGACGCGGAGAGTCCTTTGAGGTGACCATACAGTACAGCTCCCTCTTGAAGGGGATGATGATTCACAGGAAAAGATATGGCATGACCCTCCTCTTTTAACTTACCTCCCTAGACGAGAAAATGTTGTTTATCTTGGGGGAGGTTGTTGTTGAGGAGGTAAAAATGCCCCCATCCCTGAGGGCTGGGGTTGGCTTTGTTCCTTGGACATTGAGTCTCTTCCCATTTTTATTGGTCTTATGGGGGAATTTTTGGATAAAAATTCCCCTAGCCCTACAGACTGGGGTTGACCTTGGATTGTGGAAGTGGCTTCTGATATCGCTACATGCCTGATCTTCTGTGCCCCCATTCGGGGGTGAACTAGGTTTGGTGCCGAGATCTTATGTGAATCAACCCCTTCTGGAGAGGCAAGCAATGACCACGGATTAGCCTCTATTAGGAGAGAGGCCTATTGTATGATCTCAGTGGCCAGATTCAGGAGTCCATGAATGGCTTGTTCTCATCGGGCCTGACGCTTCTGGGACTTACTCAAGGACCGACTCTTATTAGTGTGTTGCCTTTCCTAAGTAGGGTCTCTACTGGATTGTTATCTTGAATTGATGGCATTGCAAGACACCATGCCGGACGAGTTCTTCTTGGCGTGGAGCAGAATGAAATTTAGAGATCCATGTTCCACACATCCCCTGATATGGAATCCCATCGAAGCGTCATTGATGAGGTGGTGCAGCTGGTGCAGCGCATGGAGGCAGGCTATCTCCAAGTTCCCTTTATGCCTCTTAGGTCACTATTTCCGTGCCGAAGGAAGATCTTCCAGATCGATGTGACGTCGTAGGTCTCCTATTGTCTTGACATGCTCTACATACCCGTCATAGGGCAGGAAGCTTGATTTCAGCCAGCATAGGGTCATCCATATATTGTAGCGGATGTCATACACGCATTCTTTGGACTACTCTCTGGATATGTCGTAATGATAGGTGGCCGTGGGACAAAACATAACTGGTATATCATCCCTAAATAGTCTTTTACCCAGGTGCAACATGTTGGCATACTCCACCGCAAGTAATTACACTACCTGGTCAGCCCAACTAAGATGCCCACTGATAGTGTGGATGGAGGCAGTGGGGTTGGTTGGTGTTGAATTATCATATGGGCGAATCTGGGGTGGTTCAGAAGATGAACATTGCCCCGAACCGTCTCCCAATTGAAGAAGGGTGTCATTGGTGACTAGCTGGGAATCTGACATGCTTGATCCCATCATTATGAGTGCCTCGACGTACGATGGTGTCTCCGTTCTTGATTCGGTAGGGGGAGGAACTTCCTGTCGGTAGGATATGTCATTGTGGTGAGGACCGTCGCAATGGTGGATGCAATGGTGAGCAATACCATTACTGCTTGATGCCACATTGCATAGAGGAAGTTTTTAGTGCATACCTTGGGGAGGGCCTCCAAGGCATGTCCCAGCAAGGGGAGGACCTTCTAGATGTGTTGCGTTGTAACGGGGAGGGCCTTCGCAACAACTGCCATCATGGTGAGGAAGAACATCATGGTTTGATAATCAATGTGTATCATGGGGAGGACATTCAAGACACATTGTGACAAGGGGAGGACCTTCTTGTTTCTTGGGGCCACTGCAGGGTGGACCTTCGCAATGGCGGCCATGGTGGCGAGGACTACCATCACAGCTGCTGTAATGGCAAGGACTACCAACAAATCTATTGTAATGGAAAGGAAAACCATTACAGCTGTCGTAGTGAAAATATCTGCAGGTTACACCATGGTGGGAGCCTTCATAATTGACCTTAATGAGGGGAGGGCCTTCTCATTGCTTAACGTCTCTACGGGGAGGACCTCCGTTATTCGGGTGGTGAGGAATACCAACGCGATCTGATGTCCGACTTCATGGAGTGTCGTTGCAACGTAACCCTTGTGGAGGACCTTCATGGTATGCCATGAAAAAGGGAGGACCTTCTTGTCATGATGAGACGTCACTGCGGGGAGGGCCTCCGCAGTTGTGACTATGATAGCAATGACTACTATCATAATCTATGATCCCACTGCATGGAGAGTGCATGCGGTTTATACCACGTGGAGGACCTTCAGGGTGGACCGCATCAAGTGGAAGACCTTATTACTGCTCGATCCTCAGGTAACATGGAGGGTTTCCATGACTCGAATCAAAATAGGTTCTCTCATGATCGATCGTTATATGCCCGTGGGGGAGGCCCCTGCGGGTGCTCTGAGGAGGACCATCAAATCTGCTAGTAGTGACATTTCGGGGAGGACCTTTGAAACTACTACTGCCACTCCAATAAAATGGTGATGGGTGGGTAGGGTTCTGAGCCATTGATATGTGATTAGCGGCATCGGGAACCCTAGCTTCCAGCAGAGTAGAGCCATGAACCCGCTCTTTATTTTATGGCAGCCTTCGGCACGTTCGGGGCGCTTTCTTGTCGCCAGCGGGGACCATATGCTGTTGACAATGGACTTCAACAATGGGTCCCTGTCTAATTGGGTCCCGTGAGGATTCCGAGATATGCGGCCAAGCTTCTTAACTTTTATGAGGGATATATGACTGCTCTGGAGAATCCACCTTGACGGATGGGTATCCCCCAGTTAGAATGTGTGAAGCTGCTCGATCTAGGTTCCCTTTCATCGCGGAATATAGTTGGCGACCCTCCTGGGTGGAAGCAGGGATGAAGATCTATTCCGACGTGGATATCTCCTCTTTTACATGAGTCACCTCAATTGGGGAGACGGGCTCACATGCCCGATTCCTTGCTATTGCCGATGATGCAATTATAATCTCTCATGTCTGCAAGATATATTTTGGGATCGATACCTACTCATCCATCACTTCCAAGATATGTAGAGACATCTTATTTTGGAATGGGTATGAAGGCCAATTTAGGTATCAGAGTTGGAATATCCTGCTCCGGTCCTCCGGTGGTCAGTGGGTACTGACAATTCTCATGTGTCGGAGGAGGTGAACGAATCTGCCCTTGGGTCGGGATATGCCAATTTATCTCTCTGTTTTCTGCCACATCGGGGTGGCAGACATTACTTGCATCTGCATGGAGCTGGAACTAGATATGTTGGTTTCCCACTGTATCAAGTTGGTGGCCTTTGTTGTTAGGGAGACGTGCCCGTCTATTAATTCCCTCCACATCTGGATGGTGGGATTTGTTGATCGCCACCATGCCGGGATGGTAGGCGTCAAGAGAATCTTCAAGGAGCTGGTCCTGCAGGCACTGGGGCGCCACCATGTCAGGTTGGTGCACTTCACGACCCTGGGCTGGTAGAGGTGCCTTCCAGGTAGGTGTCGTCCTGTGTGAGCGACGAGCTTGATGGAACCTAGCGAGGATGCGTGCATGCTCGTCTGACACCGCCATATCTGGATTGTGGGCTTTGGAGGAGCAAACAGGTGTATGTGAATGTTCATGATGTCTCTCCATGAATAGGCAGCGGAGCTCCTCCTCAGTGAAAAGGATGATGACACGTCGTTGGTTGTACGTTTGATGCCCTCTTCGGGTGATCGGAGGGGCCGGAGCTCGGGGAGCATCGGCCTGGATCCTCGGGGTGACATCCTCCTTATCGTGAGGATGTTGAGTTGCGGCGTGACCGCGATGACGTCTGCCAGCGGGGGCCTTGGAGTGAAACCACCATTCAGTGGGGATGAAGTCATCCGCGTCGACCTCATCTACCTTCATATGACAAGGGTGGTAATCATTGTCTCATTATGGGGATAGACTCCCAAAATGGTTGGAGACAGCAACACGGGCCATCTAGATGTGCCTTCGTGGCCATTGTTGGGCGGGTGACCAGTGGGTCCTGGCGGATTGGAGGGTGTGCATGTCTGCCCCCACTGCCGGGAGAATACCATTCACATGGTACTCTCGGATCAATGCATCCAAGACATGATGATGAAGATGCTGGGTAGGTGATGGTGTCCTACGTTGTTGAGGAAGTCTGGTCATTGTGTTGTTGGAAGCACGCACCTGTGAGTTCTTTCATGATGCCATTCGATCGAAGAGAGTTCTGTGTTGTACCTGTAAAATATTTTAACAAATTCAAACATCAAAACTCGTCAAAGCAGCATCTCATAATCCCATGGATAATTAATGACCTTGCTCGGCCCTCCTTTTGATTGTAAAGGGGGAATAGTGTGGATTAGGTTAAATCCTCCATGCTTGGTTAATGATTCACATCGAGTTCACCATTTTTTGTTTCAGATCGGTTCGAAATTCCCAATGGTTCCGTATCCAACGATACGTTGACCTGCATTCCAAAGGCAGGCGTTCGCTAGACGATTTGGCTAGCGACGCTTAAGAACTCACATTGGTCGAGAGGATGGGATGTCGGGCTCATCGCACCCTTTTCGGGGGAATTATTTCCTGTTCCGAGAATCTCTTATAGATTTAAGACGTGTTAATATGTTCATGAATATTTCGTTTATACCCAAGCATAGTATCCACAGATTACTCTTGGATGGAAATGTTCAGTTTGAAGCAGGGGTTAAAAATCATTTATGCTCGAGATTTACCATCCCTCATTGGATTAATGACCCCGAGGAGTCTAGACTCACTCAGACGACACAAGTTTGAATCCACGTAACCGGGCACTCAAGAGTTTATTGTCATCCATGGGGGACAGATAACGACATGAGCATTTGGATTGAACATGTGATATGGGCTTCCGACGTATCCCCATGAGAGGAATCAGAACCCTCTTAGTTCGGAAATACAGTTTAACGTCATGTGAGATGAAGGATCAACCGACGTGTAAGGGGTCAGAACGGCCGATTGATGGTCGTGAACCCCGTAGAGGTTTCCTACGTACCATGCCTTAACATGGATCAAATTCCTCGTAGTTCGTACTGGAGTTTCAGTGAAATAACGTAAAGGTGGACCCGAGGTCTGATGGTGATCGGGAATAAACCTCTTGGAGGCTTCCTACGTACCCTGCATAGGAGACAGGGATCAAAGTCCCCATAGTTCGAATGGGATTCGGGCCTACACTCTGAGGCACCCCAGAGTAATGGATTGGGGCTTACACTCTAAGGAGGCCCATGGTGTGGATTGGGTTACACTCTGAGGAGGAACGGAAAAAAGGAAGTCATGGTTGATGCCTACTCTAAGACCACATGAGTCATGCCTGGTGTGAGAAACAAGAGGCGGCATGGACCAGACGACCACTTCGAAAAAGGTGTGTCCATGGAAGGTGGAGTGGGGCTTATGCATTGAGAAGCCCAAAATGTCGGTGCTTATTCTAAGATGGATGCCCATGGCGACAAAGCGCAATGGGAGAGGGACTTGGCCCCAAATAAGGACGGAGCAAAACCCTACCCCACTACGCCCTTCCTCAGCCATGGCCATGGGGAAGTACAGAGGCTCATGGGGGATTTCTTGTGATGGGTAGTCCGGCACACCCAGGGGAGGGGATAAGTTCCCCAGTCCTAAAAAGTGGTGTGGTAGAAGGGGGACTCTTGGGCTCGGACTCCGCATTACTGTGGGAATGTGAACACATGAATGCTTTGAAAATCTGTTCAAGTGCCGGGGAAACACCTTCACCCCTTCTTACCTTGGGTATGTGAACTCAAAACGGCACGCTGATGCACCTGAAAGTTACAACACACGGGTCTGGTGGCTTTGGTGGAGGCCTCATCTCAGGGCCAATGAATGGGTCATTGAGGGGATTACGAAGGATTAGGCTAGATTGGAAGGATTTTAGCAGGCTCGGAGAATGGGAACTCCAAAGGATCTATTAGGCCACACAAGTATATGAGGGGTGGCGCCATTCATGTAGGGAGGTGCTACGTGGCTGGAGAGGCCGTCTGCGAACCAGGGTGGTCCGCAGACTGATGGGAATTCCACGAACCGGGGTGGTTCGCGGCATGGTGGGCATCCCGTGAACTAGGGTGGTTCACAGCTTCGGGTTCGTCCCGCATACCATTTTGGTATGCAGAGGGGTCCATGCAAGCAGCAGTGGAAAAGGGCGACGCCGATCGATGGTTCGTCCGTTGGGGCTTCGCCGACGTTAGAGGGTTCTACGTGGTGTGACGGAACGAAAAAGGGGAATAAACTCCCTGGTCTATGGGGAGTGCATCCGCGGAGGATCCGTGGTTTGGGGTCTTCTTTTCATTGTTATTTTAAGTTCACGGTTCATCAAGTTGTTATTCGTTTTTGGTTCCTTATTAATATGCTTCCAGTTTCATACCTGTTCTGGTTCACGAACTGGAACTTCACTGTTTGCGAAATCCTAAACTCCTTCCTCTGAAAGCCTTCCACCCGAATCTAATCGACCACCAAATCCTCCGTTCTTACCCCTCGATCTCCCTTTATAGATTGGGGTATGATATGTATCTATGTTCATGCGACACCTTTTGCGGAGGCCCATGATCAATAACCTAGTTTACAGAGAACTTGGTCAATCTGCAACTCACAGGGGGGCATTGAAGGCAACTCCTCCGCGAACTAAACTAGTGTGGGGAGTGCTTCGCGGCCACGCATAGTTTCGCCTCCATTCCACGAACGAAAGCAGATGAGGCCTGGGTCGGTCGACGCGGTTCGTGGCTGGGGTGGTTTGTGATGGTAAACTGAGTTAGCGCCCGTCATGCTTCTTGCCCGCGGAGGGATTCCACCTCCATTCTGCGAACGACAGTGGTACGCGGAGGGGGAGCTTTGCAAAACCAGCCATTCACTATTATAATTGGACCGATCTGTGTACCGGTTGGGATTGTGCAATCGTTTTAGTATTCTCCACACCCTTCCTCAATTCTTTGGGGGAAATTGGGTAGAAACTCCATTGGATTAAATGGGATTCTCATTCTTCCTTTGCGTATTTTTTCAGGACCCTACACTTATGTTGTAGAAATATCATTTATATAATTATATTATTATAATATATATATCATATTTATTCATTAAATTAATTTATATAATCATTATTCAATAAATATCATGTATAATGAATCACATCACATCGTGGTGGTGGTAGGTCGTACGTACGCACAAGCAACGATATCATTCTTATAATTATTGAATGGTATTGAAGTTTATAGTGTATAATATTTCATAATAAATATCATGTTATAATAATCATATATAGTTATATTTTCCATCATCATATCCATCTATGTAAGGTGGTGGGGAAAAATAAATTACAACATAGCGTGGAGATGGTAAGTCGTATGTACGCACACATTGGGATTTAATTTTTTCATAGGATGAATATAAGATGGAATATGGGTTTTTCATAATAATAAAAATATATCAATATACCTGTGATATTTACTTTTTTAATTTATAATGAAAAAACACTTGAATAGGATTTAGATGAAGAAAAAAGTTTGAAGGAATCTGTACAGGAGATTACCTCTTCTTCAACGTTCCCCCACTAAATCTTTTCTTAAAAGAAATAGAGTTGGACATTGGAGAAGACCAGAACCTCTAGAATGTAACTATGGAAGTTTATAAGGAAAATATTCAGGTTATTTATGATCTTGAAGTTACAAATTGAAGTTTATGGGTGAAGGATGAGGTTCCCTTTATTAATTGAGATGTGGGGCAGTTTTGGGATCTCCCAAAAGTTAAATTTACAATAAAAGAACTTCCATAAATAACCTCCAAAATATAAATATTTTGCAGATGATATGATATATGGTTATAATATCACAAAACAATAAATTTTATACATTTATTTTTTTCAATTTAAACCTTATCATTTTAATTGACACAAAACTATTCATTTTTGTAAATAGGGTAAAAAGCATTTTAATAATATAAGGGTGAAATATTTACTTATATGATGTCGTTTAGAACATAAATATATACCTTGCATCATTTTAGACCTTATAATTATTATTATGTATACTTTTTAAAAAAATTATCTCTTTTAAAAAATTTAATAAAACTTATTTTTGATAAAAATAATAGTGTCAAATTTTACACTATTCAATTCATTGATTTTTTGAAATATTATGATAAAAATTTATGTTCATACAAACTAATTTATTATATTACTATTAGGTAAAGTTAGTCTTGAAAATTCATTTTACATATTAATTATCCAATGTTATATTTATTATAATATTTCTAATAAAATTTATTTGATGTTTCCCTTGATAAAATAACTACTACAATAGTTTTGTGTAATTATTTAATATTCTTATTTCTCGAATAAAAATTTAAAAAAATATAATGACACATATAAATACTATATATTTCATAAAAATAATTATAATCGAATATATCTACTGTAAAATCCTATGTTAAAAAATTTATATTAAATAAAACATGAATGTGACAACTTTAAAATCACTTTAAATAAAATATTTAACTGTCATGATCTCTTCTATAAGGATAAAAATGGTCAATAACATCTCAATTGGATGGTTATGATTTATATATAATTGATTAATAATATTTTATCATGTTTTTGGGTCTTTTAATAGTTTTTATAATTTTTATAAAAATTATTTTATTGATTTCTAATCAGTTAAATAACGTTTGCATCCTTATAGTATAAGTCTTTGAGGTAATTATTTATTTTAGAAAAATTATTAATATATTATAATGATAAAGAAAAAAAATTAGACTTCCAATTATTATTTATAATCGAATTAACCTTCTATATAACCTTATTTTAAAAATAATATAGTTTTAAATATTTGAGTAAAACATATATAATTTTTCATTAAATAAAATAAATTAAGTCTCCTAATCTCATCCAAGTGGCTTCCAAAAGACATAATTTTGACCTAAGTATGATTTAGGACAAAACACCTTCATCCAGTGATATTAAAACACGATTTAGGGTAAATTTTTAATATTATTTTTAACCTTAATTACATGATTTACCATTTTACCGCATTAATAAAACATTCCGAAGTTACTATTCGTAATAACCAAAAACTAAAGTGAGATATTTAAATAATTCTGGATTACTAATTCAAAATATGTAATATATTTTTCAAAATTCAAAGCAGAGAAGTTGAATTAATTAATTTAAAATTAATCTCATTTTTGAAAAGAGAGAACGAGTTTAAAATATAAAACATTGAAAAATATCGAAATGTTTTTATATATAAATTCAAGGTTTAATTAATGATAATGAAATATATTATATTTAATGAAAAAATATTTTATATTTATAATTTAAATCGCCTTAATATTATAATTTAATTGTACAAATTATTTTGATGAAAAAATTTGTTTTCAATTAATATTTTTTGTATTTTCAATGTTTATCAAAACGTAAAAGTTATGAGAAAAATATAAAAAAATTATCCAAAGTAAATTTTTATATATCTCATCCAAATAAAAGTTTCATTTTATCTTATATAATTTTTTAATATGATGATATTTTAATTTAAAAATGGTTCTCTATTAAAAGGCGGTAAAATTAATATTTTGAAAAATAATGTTTTTTGTACAGTAAATAGGTTTTATTCATACAAAATGAAAAAATGTCTATTAATTTAATATAAAAAATATTTTATTAAGTATATAACATATATATTTCTTTAATTTAATTTAATCATAGCAATTCACTCAATTCAATAAAACAAAAACCAAATTATAAAATTGATTTATATTTTATTCATAAATAATAGATATCCAATGAATTCACCATAAATTTTCACAAGTTAGTAATATTTATTCCTACTAACCTAATGGCTAAGTTAAAATAGTGATTGTATACTAGTAGTGTCTCGTGGTTCATTTAAACTCGCGATTGCATGAAATAAAAGATATTGAATAATTAATATTATTTAAAGATAATATTTCATAAAAACATATATGTGTTTCATTGTACCCCCCCTAAAACTGAATCTATCACTCGAAGTTATTCATTTGAAAAACAACATTAGGATACCTCATCCTCATAACATCCTCATATTCCATATGTAGATTCCTCAAATTGGTTTCTCTTCCATAAATTATTTTCCAAGCGAGTGGTCCTGTTTCATAGATCTTTTTTACTACGATCCGGAATCTCTATTAGTTTTTATTCATAAGAATGATCTTTCTCTAGGGGTAAGAATTATGTGTTTAGTAAACATGAATTATTGGGTATGTACATTCTTAGGATACATACATGGAACACATAAAGAACTTGACAGAGATTCGCCGGCAGCTCTACTTTGTAAGCTACCTTCCCAACACGATATAGAATTTCAAAAGGATTGATATACCATTGGATTAGCATTCCATTCTGTCAAAATCTCATTACTCTATTCCAATGAGATATTTCTAGAAACACCATTTCTCCCAATTCAAAATCATGGCCTTTTCATCTATTTTTAGCATAACATTTTTGTCGACTGTGAGCTTCTCTCATGTGTTGTTGAATAGTTTTGACCTTTTCATCCATTTCATCAAAAAGATCACGTCTAAATAGATTTATTTCCCCAACATCATCCAAAAAAGATAGATTTATACACTAATTTTCGTAGAGGTCTCTATTAAGAGATATATGAATAATGGAGTGAATGAAATTGTTGTAAGATAATTCCACTAAAGGTCGGCGTTGATGCCAATAAACATTGAAATATATATAGAAAGCTCTCAACATGTCATATAGAGTTTGAATTTTCTTCTCAGAATAACTCTATATCTAAGGATGATAAGATGTTTTGAAACATTACTCTGTATCTAGAGCCTAATGAAGACATTTAATGAAATTTGTGGTAAACATAAGATCTCAATCAGATATTTTGGAAAATGGTAATACATGAAATCATACCACTTACTATACATATATCGTGGAAATATTATCAAGAGGGAATTCCTCTATAATATTAATGAAGTGTTCTGACTTCGTAAGGATAGAAAATATAACAAATATAGAATTATGGAATTTATATTCTCAAGGAAGTTCGAAGAAAACATCAAGAGTGATGTATTCCCATTTCCATTCTCGAATGGGTAGTGGTTGTAACATCCCCTTATACTTATATCACTTATACATAACATGACTAACAAACCAAGCACCAAGAGACATATTTTTAATCATCATTTTTCATGAAATCCCACCAGAAATACTCTTTTTGGTCCCTATACATATTTTTTCTTCTAGAGTGAAAAGATAATGATGAAATTTTAGCCTAATCCAATAGATACTTCGTTAATTATGGTATTGGAGGAATGAAAACCTCATTCTTGAACATTACTATTCCAACACAATCATGGTTGAATTCAGGAACATTTCACACCTTCTTTTGTAGTTATACTTATTCTTTCAACGCCTCCATAATCTTTAATTCTATAGATTGATGAACACTAATATTGGAAATATAATATTTCTCATCTTTCATTAAAATTTCATGATCTATGCTTCAAAAATCCATAATTATTAGATCTTTTTTATCCTCATCATAGATAGTCTAGCTTCGTCCTTTCGAGTCCAAGCATTTTCTACCTTGTTCACATTCCCATGGTTGTAATGTACATTGCAGACGTAATCTTCAATCAACACTAACCATCAAATTTGGTGCATATTAAACACCTTTTGTGTGAAAATATACTTTAAAGTTTTATTATTAGTATAAATATCACAATATTCACCATAAAGATAATGCCTCCATATATTAAATCAAAATATTACCTCAGCTGAATCAAAATCATAAAATGGGTAACATTATTTATGGATTTTTAATATCCATGAGGTATAAGTTATCACCATATCATTTAGTAGGAGAACACAACCCATCCCCTTCTAAGAAGAATCAATATACATTCGAATCCTTTCTCCACTACAAGGTAGTGTGAGCATAGGTGCACTTGAAAAAATTATTTATAACTATTTTAAATTCACTTCACATTATTATACCCACAAGAACATAAATCTGTACAAATTAAACTTCATAATAGGATAAGAAAATCAGGAAAATCATTTACATAATTTTGATAATATCCATACAAACCAAGAAAACATCAGATATTGGTTACTATTGTTAGTCTTGACAACTTTCAATTACTTCTATTTTTTCAGGATAAACAAATATTAACTATATTGAGATTATGTGACCCAAAATGAAACATTATGAATTCAAAATTCACAATTGGTAATGTTTTCATAAAGCTCCAAATTTCATTGGGTCTTCAGAACAATTATGAAGTGATCTCCATGAACTTTCTTACTCATTGAATCGACAAGAACATATTCTATAAATATTACCAAAAACTAATCAATATAGTTTCTAAAGAATCTTTCTATTAGATCCCTGAAGATAAAGAGGTAATTACTCTTACCAAAAGGTAACACTATAAATTAATAGTGTCCATACCTTGTATGGATTTTCGTATTTGGTATATCCTCCTTTTTGACCCCTAATTTATGATATCATGAACGAAGATCAATCTTTTAAAATTATTGAGCACCATGTAGTTGGTAAAATAAGACATCAATAGAGGGAAGATGATATTTTTTTATGGAGATCTTATTATTATTTAAATAATCAATATAGAGTCTCATTAATCTATATTTCCTTATAAAAAACAGAACCTGTGAACCCCAATGTGATACTCTAGGGATATGAATCCCTTGTCAAGATTCTCATTTAGTTTCTTCTTCAATTATTTCAACATAGTTTGGGCCATTCTACAACATGTCTTTCAAATTGGCATACCCCCCAGTATGATTCCTATTAAATATTCAACTTCAAGATTCGGTGGATGAGAGAAAAATTATTCAATAAAGATATCCTCAAACTCTTATATAATGTCTGTATTTTTAATTGTGATTTTCCCCAAACCATTTGAGAAAGATAACATTAATTTATAGGAATAAAGACCCATAATATGGAAGAAATTTCTACATGAAGTTCATGTTCATCCATTCCTCGATAGATAATCATAGATTGATCGAAAATATGAATTGTGACATTACATGGAAATTGATATGAGCTCTATATTAAGAAAGAAAATCCATTCCAATAATGGAAACAAATTCTACTATAGGAAGGATAAAAATATTTGTAAGAATCAAATTCCCAAAAAAATCAACTAGAGAATAATTATAAACATTTGATGTGACCATGGTTCAATTAAGAGTTATAATGACTATCTAAATATATCATTACTGAGGTAATATGAAGATACCCTTAGAAAATTATTTTTATATAAATGATTGGGAGGATCTAAAATCGAATAAAATATTTTATACTTTAGAGTGGATGGAATTTCTACCTTTCACCACATCTTTATCGTACTCCACGTCTCAGATAGTGATCGAATGTGACTTGCCTTTATCTTTGCCCTTAAGAGATTACCGTCGTCGATCATCATCAATAACCCTTGGATTATGGAATTGATTAGCATAATGTCTCATATCCTTCCACTTGTAACATTGACGTTTAAGAGGTGTATTCTATGAAGCCTTTTCCCTATTCATATCATTTGAAATATTTTTTTCATTACATTGGCATTCAACTACACGATGAACATCTATCCCACATGTAAAAAATTTCGAGGCAATTAAATACAATTTCCTCCATATTTATTTGCACATAGTGAGCATAATGAAAAACCCATATTCATTTCAGTGGGGTCTTTATATTTTACCGCGAACTCCATTTTTCACTTCTTATCAAATAGATAGAACAGATGGGTAACTCCAATCTCCATCTCAAATTTGAGAGCACATCAAACAATTTCAAAAAATATATTCAATTCACTTATTTCTAATTCACTAGGATTTTTTTTAAGCCACTAAATAATAAATCAATTTTACTCTCAAGTTGGATAATAATTATATAAGAGTTCCTTTCATGTCTTCTAAAATATTCTTCATAGGTACCAATCGATTAATCGCCCTTTTGATTAATCTCAAGTAACTCCTTCTTCATATTTGTTCAAAAAATATGAGGAATATAATTATTGAAAATTGTGTTCTTGAACTCATCCCTTTCAATGGAATCAATTTCAACCGTTTTACTCATATTTTGGATAAGTTTACACCATTTTACTACTTCACCTTCCAAATGATAGACTGATAATATGACATTATCATTTCATTAACATTGGATAAAGAAACATATATTTTCAATGGTGTTGATCCATAGTCCAGCTACTAATGGATGAGAAGACCCTCTGAAATAAGGTGGATGTTGCATAATGAAAGACTAAAAAAAAATTGTTCCCACCTTTATTTGTTTGGATGCACTGGATGATTCATTTTATGATGATGTTTTGTGAGCACAAAAATACGGGTTTTCATTACATCTCCCATAACATTAAGTTGCTCATGAGGATAATCATTTCATTTCCCTTTGCATTCAGTATTAACGCGGTCTCTCTGGGTTCTATCCATTGAATAAAACCATGAATAATTGTAGGAGAAACAATATCCATAATTGGAAAACAACATATTAAAGAAAAAAATTACATTTGGGATATTTTAGGATTTATACATGGTTATTCAAGATTATTTCTAGAACATTATGATTTTAAAATATACTTCATCTTATCTTTAGGGTTCTTCCTATGGTTTTCTCATCCTAATTTTCAAACGATAACTATACCTTTCATTTTATACCAAATATAAGGAACCACACATTTCATGAAATGATATTAAATCTAAATTGAATAATATTAATTACAAAATATAACAAATCCATGAAAAGACCGTATAGGTATTTATCATTAGAAACTGGGACACAAAAAAATTAGTTCACAAGTCATTCTCATTGTCTTCAAATTATTTTATCATAACTAGACCCCTTTTTGACATATATTACTTAATAATCCTCTTTATGGCCAAGGGAAAAGAATGATATGAAAGGGTGAGCTCATACGCTATGTAAGGGTCAATAAAGGAAATATAAATAAAATCATAATCATAAGACATATGACCATACATTTTTAAAATCTTATCTTTCATATGAAAGATCATGATATCTTTCCATGGTAAAATCATAAAAGTTTATAACAGTAAAAAAACTAAATCCCAAAAGTAATAAAATATGACATAAACATTTGTGGAATATGTATAAGCATAGAAAATTATTTCAAATTAGTCAAGTCTCATTACCAATACAATCACAGATGATGAATTCCATTACTAAATTGAGTTCACTCCTCCTTCCATCCCTGTTCTACTAAACAGATATCATTTCACATTTAATCCATGTATATCTCATGAGATATAAATATTAAAAAAATTCATTGGATGCAGATATAGGTCCCACCCATCTCATAATGAGATCATTCATACATGTGGCACAATAATATAAATCACTCAACATAACCCCTGAAATAAAATGGGATCCTTCAAATATTATTTTTCTATAACATAATCCATGTTAAACAAAAGGATTCTATAAATATCATTCCAACATAAACACAATAAAAAATCAGAAAACATAAGTATATTATTCTTTAAACATATCTGTATTAAAAAATTATATATTTGATGAAAAATAATTTTGATATAACATTTGATATAAATTCATGAGTAAAATATCCCTTCATCATCAAAAATGTTTTCTTTTCTCAAAATGTCATGAATTATTAAAAGAAAGGAATTTAGTTAAAAATAAATATGAAAAAATGTAGATTATGCTTCATGGAAAATAAGTGGTTATGAAAATGTAAAAATCCGTTCATGATATATCAGTAAAAAATGGTCCTCATACTTTTGGTGGAAAATTTAAAAATTACCTCGTATCGAAAACAAAAAATACGATTCCTTTCACACCATTTAATATAATTCAATCAATTGGTAAAATTGAATATAAAATATTTTATTAGAATATAAATAATATTTTTGAATATATAATTATCAAACATGGACATTGATGATAACAATACCCCCGAAAAATACTAATATATAAACAATATCGGATAATAATGAGATTCTGAAATTATCCCTTACTTTAGGTCTAATTTCCACTGTATGTATCTGAGCCTCCTATATAATGATTTAAATAATTTAATTGAATTATCTGAGAATCATATTAAATTTTATGATATCATATATGATCATATTATCATCTGTTTATTAGTAACATTATTACTCATCCATCAAGTGCTAACATTTTTATTTTTTACGCATGTTTTGTTGGATAAGTTTTCGTTCCTCTTATTAGGTTATTATAATAGAAATTACAAAAATGTATTAGTATAATATATAAATTATATTTATTCATTACATTAATTTATATAATCATGTCTTAAGAAATATATGTTATAATGAATCACGTCGCATCGTGGAGATGATAGGTCGTACATACGCATGAGCGAGGATATCATTCCATTATTTGTTGAATGTTATTTAAGTGAATGGTGAATAATATTTATTGTTAAATAACATGTGATAATAAACATATATAGTTATTATTTCCATCATTATACCCATCCATATAAGGTGGTGGTGAGAAGATGATTACAATACGGCAGGGAGATGGTAAGTCGTACGCACGTTCGCGTAGTGATTTCATTATTTAGTACGATGAATAGAAGATTGAATATCAATGTTTTATAATCCTAATAACACAAATATATATAATTTATTCAAGAGTTATTACTCTATGAGAAACAATTCATGAAGAGGAAGTTGAAGAATAATTATATTTGAATGAATCGGTAGAGGATATTACATCTTCTTCGACGCGCCTCCTCTAAATCTCCTCTTATTGGCACTAGTGTTGATATTTGGAGAAGACATGAACCTATATAATGTAACTAGGTATGTTGATAATGGAAATGGTCATGTTATGGACTATATTTAAGTATCAAGGTTAAGTGGAGAGGTATGAGAGGATGCACCATTTTATAATTGAGTTGAGGAGAACTTTTGAGATTTCGAAAATAATAATTTGTAATAAAATCGCATCTCATCCAAAATTTAAAAATTTATAACATGAGATTATATAGGGTTGTAATATCCTTAACCAATAAATTTTAAACATTCACAATTTTCAATTTATACCATATCATTTTAATTTATAGGTTGTTTTTCACTTTAATTTTTAACTAGGGTAACAAATATTTCAATATTAAAAGGGTAAAATATTTAATTATTTGATGTTTATAAGGTCATAAATAAATACCTCACATCATTTTATAGCATATAATAATTCTTTTATATATTTAAAAAAATTATAATTTTTAAATAATTTAATAAAACGTTATTTTAATAAACAAATAATAGTGTCTATTTTGACACTATTTAATTCATATATTTTTAAAAATATGAAGAAAATAATATAACTGCAAACTGACTATTTTATTTTATTCTTAATAAGTAAATGTAATTTATTAATTGAATTAGACATATTAATAATTCCACTTTATATTTATTTTAATATTTTTAATAACATTTATATTATATTTCCCTTAATATAATAACTTCTACAAAAATTTGTGTAATTATTTAATATGGTTATTTTCTAAAAACAAATTAAAAATAAGATTCTATGAAAAATATAAATCCACTATATTTCATAAGAGTATTTATAATATAATATGAATTATGTAAAATCCTAATTTAAAAATTTTATAATAATTGATCCATGAATGTGAAAACTTTAACATCACTTTAAATAAAATATTATATGTTTCATAATCTCTTCTATAAGACTCCAAATGGTCAATGACTCAACCCATCAATGTTTATGGTTGATAATTCCTAATAAAATAATATTTTTTCAAGTTTTTGGGTCTTTTAATGGTTACTATCATTTTAATAATAATTATTTTGTTGATTTATCATCATTTAAATAAATTATATATCATTAAATAATAAAACATTATGGTAATTATTTTTTTTATAAAAATTAGAAATAAATTATCATGATAAATTAAAACAATTTACCTTTCAAAAAATTATATAAAATGAAATTTATCTTTTATATATCCTTATTTTAAAAATGATATAGTTATTAATATTTGATTAAGATATATTTAATGTTTCTTTAGATGAAATAAATTAAAAGTCCTAAACTCATTGAAGTGTCTTCCAAAGGACACCATTTCAACCCAAGGAAGCTTTCAGTTAAAAAAACACATATATTGATATTAGGACAAGTGTTTGGGTAATTTTATATTATTATTTTTACACATAGTTACTTGATTTACTATTTTATAGTATTAATAAAAATTTCCAATGGTACTATTCATAATTCCCCAATATAAAAGTAAACTATTTAAATAATTTAACATACATTTTTTAAATATGGAATCTATGTTTTAAATTTTAAATCACGAATGATGATATAATTAATTTATAGATAATCCCATTGACAGAAAGAGATAACAGGTTTTAAAAGATAAAACATTGCCAAATATTGAATGTTTCTACATCAGAATTCAATGTAAAATTAATTACATTGAAATAAATTATAATTAATGATAAAAAATATTATATTTATAATTTAAAACAACTTAATGTTAACATTTACCAATATATAGTATTTTGAAGAAAACAAATTCAATAATATTTTAATGTAATTTTACTATTCATAAATACTTGAATGTTATCATAAAAGATATCAAAATATCATCCAATGTAAATTTCTACATGCCATATACAAAGAAGTTTTTTATTTTGTAATATAAAAATTATTAATGTGTCAAAATGTTACTTTAAAAAGGGTTCTCCATTAAAAAACGGTAAAATTCCCGTTTAAAAAATATAGGTTTTTATACATAAAATAGATTTTATTCATACCCTGTGAAAAAAATATAAATTGGGTGAATATAAAAAATATTTTATTAAGTAGATAACATATATATTTCATTAATTGTTTTTTCTAAAATATATTCACTCAATTTATTAATAAATATACATATATATATTTGATTTATATTTTTTCATATATAATTAGTAGCCATTAAATTCACCATGCATTTTTATATGTTGGTTATATTTATTCTCGCTAACCTAATGACTAAGTTAAAATGGTCATTTATTCTAAGTGTATCTCATGGTTCGTTTAAACTCACGATTTCATGTTGTGAAATCTATTGATGAATTAAAATTTTATAAATAAAATATTTATATAAAACATATGTGTGTTACACTGATCCTCTCACGAATGACATGGACCTTTTCAACCATTACCTTTAGAAACTATGGACACACAAGAGATGCCTCACCGATCTCGGTCCAGCTCAATGGTAACCTTTAGGGTCACCAGTATAGGGCCTACAAATTTGTCATGTAGATCATATATTGTAATCTATTATGTATGATAAATATACTAAGGGATGTTTAGCCTCCCATATTTGTAAAATGTCTAATATGTAAGCCCTTAGAATATCTTCTAATGCATAGATAATGTACTCAATCATCCCATTTTTTTGGAATGGAAGGTTGTATTCATGATCATCTGTGTCCAGAATTCATCATGTATGCCACTATTAAACCATTATGTGAACCCCACAACATGATGAGAGACAATATTTGAGCGAATCTCGTGAGGGAGAAAAATCTCTCTTATGTACATTTTCCCCAAACTCTCCCCCAAACTCTAATCAAGGATTGCAATGAAGGGTTCCAACTTCATGAGTCATCAACCTGTCACCAATATGGAATCATGTCTCTTCGCAATCCACATAATCCCTTTCATAATGTGCATGGATATTTCAAGCCACTTACACTCTAGGATCTCAAGGGGATGAAACAAACCTGTTGGGACCTGGTGCACCTTATTCACCTATAAACAGGTAAGGCACTAAAGGATGAAATCAGGCATTCTATGTCTACCATTTAAGGTCTTTGTATATCTTACCCACACTGGGATGTACATATAATAAAGATGTTTTAAAATCTCTAATTACCTCCCTAATGTATCAGGACTGATACCACTGTCCATGCTTGGGAAATGATGACAGGATTTCCAACATGAAAATATCCATTTGGTGAATCCCCTATAGATATCTTGTCATGGAATACATCAAATTCGATGTATTACATCTATTAATATATCACATTTATGATAACAAAAGGATTAAACACCATCGACTGGAAAACATTTCACCCTCTTTCTCCACCAGGGTTAGCGAAAGGATGCCAACTTCTTAGAAGCCTGTTACACTAAATGTGTGTGGGACTTACAGCTAATAAAGACTCCTACCATGATTCCCTTAATCATAGTACATGATTTATTAAAGTAATAGACCTATAAAAATCCAACAAGGACTATTTTCCTAGGTTCAATTCTCACTGTGTGAAAATGTACATGAGACTTTGATGGCCTTAGTATACGAAAAAGATGTCTCCCAGAAGATAGTGCATCAACATCCTTAGGGATAACACTACCATTTTCGGATATAGGTCACGAGTTTCATATTTCTACTTATGGGTTATCAACGACCTTGACATGTATATGATTACTACCTGTCACTGCATCAACATGAATTGGATCCCAGATCCTGATTTTTGCAATACACTATGTACTTAACACCCTCCTCTAATAATCTCATCACAAGAGTACTAGTGAACCTCGACATCAACACCTTGAAGCATCTCTGTAACTACTCAGTCAAGTTAAAAGTATTCCCAATTCATATTAGGGTGTCCAAAGGGACTTCAATCATAGATAAGTCTTCCATAGACCTCTTATAGTTCCATGTCAAGGAATGAAAACTCCACAAATAAAACACAAACTTGGGTGGACCCCAAGAAATTACTAAATTGATCTTTTCTAGCTCCAAATCCAAACCATTCTTAAAAATTACATTCCCTAAAAATTTAACCTCGTTAATTTATAACTATTACTTTGATAGCCTACCATAAATATAGGGATCCCTAAGAAAATTTGGGACTATCATCAAGGGCTCTACATGCTCCTATTATAACATAGAGTATACATGTGTTTTGTTTATGAATACGACAATAAAATAGTTCATGGACGGGTATAAAAACCATATCATCACATTCATAAACATGGAAGGGATGTTTTTCACTCTAAAGAGAATTTCGATTAACTCATAGTGTTCATCGTGACATCGCAATTCAATCATAATAATATCAACCTCATGAAATATAAATTGGTGTTATCTAGACCAGTGATCAATCCACTAAAACCATCTCGTACCTTGAAATTGGGAAAAGAGGTCATAAATCCTCTAAAATGGGTACTTACCCTTCTTTTCCTAGTTCATGCAATGATAATAAATAAAAATATGCAAGAAATCGTCTAAATTTTTAATGAACAATATTAGAGATGACCCAAGGAAACATTGGTCCTGATGAAACCATTCTCTCAAATGTCCTCTAACTATATATGTAGCTCCCAAATCCCTATAGGGGCCATTTGATATGTTGTAGAATATATCAGTGTGGCCCTACAATGTAGGTTAACACAAAAAAATAATCTCTCTAATTCGAGGTAGTGTTTTAATATCCTTAAGGAATACGTCCATAATATCTTCCATGACTAAAATAATACAGATGGAACAAGACCCTGTTGGACCAATGGATACACTCACCAAATGATAGGTGATTGAATGCAACCTTTTTCTTGAAAAACCCACTCAACCCTACATGAAATCCTTCTCACCTGTAAGGGTGAATCCTATCACATCATTTCAAATGAATCTGACTTGCCTATAGTGATAATGAATCTAGGAAAAAACCATGGGCAACCAATCCATACCCAAGATAAAATAATAGGGTTCAATTTTGATGACCAAAATTTCCCACACGAGCCTCTATCTATCAAGTGATAAATCTCTCTTTCAACATATAAAATATATAGAAGAATCATTACTCATAGGAACCTCAAGAAAAATATGTTGGGTTAAACCCTCTAGTGGGAGCTCTGACATTCACACTAAGAGTAAGGAGTTACTCACACCTATGTCTAATAATACTAAAATAAGAGTAGAATAATTTAAAATCATACCTCTGGTCATGTCATGTTCCATGGGGTCATACGCTTCTATATCTTATATATCATTTTGGCCTTGACCACCGGCTCCCTAAACCTGACATGGGACACCTAGTAGTGTTGGTGGAATGATCTAACATCATCATCCACCACTGATGTCCTCTCTTCTAGAGATCCACCTAGACCTATGCTAGCTCTACATCATTGGGATCCACCCTACCCTCTCTTGGGAGATCCTTAATCATGAGGATGCATCTGTGGTGGCAGTATATTTACTATCGTCTTTCGATCCTCAACACATCTGGTTGGGCACTCACATGCCATGTGACCTTGCCCGTGGAAAAAATAGAAATACCCCTCTCCCGGATTCCCTTATCCACTAAGATAACCTTACCACATTCCCTAACCTTCTCCTAGGAATATATCCTACATTAATATCATATCGACTAGCATTTTCAAATTGATTCATACAACTCATCTCTGTAATTCCCTGTGTAAACTCTAGCTACCTGGAATCCCTCTAATAGGAATATCACTGTCACCAGCGCCTATTCAAACTCCCCAACATAGGTGAGGATTCAGAAGGGCACAACTCTGGAATAGATATCTCTAAATAGTCTGCACACTATATTTTGTGTGTGAAATCAACCGTCCCAAATTATGTTAAGAGAGTACCGTGTATTTTATTTGAACCTCACATCATAATTATCTACTATCATACCTCCAGGTTGTATATCTGGAATCTCTTAAATTTAAACCTAGAACTAGAAGGGGGTAGTACTCCTCATGGAGTAACTTTTAGAAGAAATCCCATGAGAGTACAGACTTATCATGAATCTTAGAAAAATACTCCACCATTTCCTAGCATCTCCATGGAAAAGGCTATATGCCAATGAAAAAAACTTATTTTCCATTTTCTGAATAAGCCCGAAGATACATACCACTAACTCTAGAAAATCCTCTACTACCGAGATATCTGTCTCACCATGGATCTTCATTGGACTTTGTAACACCCCAAGATTTCATAGTATGTACATCTTCAAAACAAGTCAATAACATGCACCACACGCAACACCGAGTTCATGCGCACCATGACATACCAAACAAGCCGTTCAAAAGAGGTTATGAATAGTATTAACTAAATTTTGAACATTATATAATACTTATAATTTTATACTCCAAATTATAAGTTTCTTAGACATAAATTAAGAACAAATTCATTTTTTTAGATAAAATAAGTATTTTTCAATAATGCACTTTTACCAACTTTTAATAGTGAACCCTTTTTAATCCAATATTTTAAACTATTATATATTCAATATGACTAAATAAATTTATTATTTTGAATGGGGACATCAAAAAATTACAATGTAACACCCCAAGCTTCGACGGTATGTTTCCATTTTAGTAATGCAATAGCGTGTGTTGTATGCAACTTCAAATTCTAACACACACTACAACCAATCAAACTAGCCGTAATGAATAGGAATACATACTTTTTAAATTTTTTTAAATTTTATCTCTCAAAATGTACTTCATTTTTGAATTTTTAATATCGAATTTAGCCAAGGGTGAATTTTTAGTACTTTTTGGATAACTTTTATATTTTGATGATTTTTGAAAATTACTAAATTTAAATTAAAAACAACTTTTTAATCAAAATAATTAGTAGTGATAAATTATTAATTTGAGTGATTTTAAAGTATATTTATAATATATTTTTACCATTTAATACTATTCTGGTCATTGGACAAAATTTCACAATTAAACCAGACATAAAAATGTGTCAATCTTTTGATAGTTATTATATCTAAAAAACACGCTTTTTGTTTTGACAGTGAGAATTAATTTTAAATTAATTTCTGCCACTTTTGTGTTTTGAATTTGGAAAAATGGATTCCATATTTGGAATCAGGATGTCCAAATTGTGTAGATAGGTAACTTTTTTTAGACATTTTGAATAATTACTTTGGTAAATATTTTATTTACCATGGTTAAAGTGTAAATCCGGTAAATAAGGGTTAAATAATAATATTATAATAACAAAAAATTCCTGTAAAATGTGTCCTATCCTTATTTTTGGATACATTTCAGACCATGGGCATTTTTGGGTCGATTTTCGGACCCCATGGATCCAATTGTAAGTGATAATGAGACTTTAAATTTATTAAGTTAAAATAAATACAAAATTGACAAAAGCATATATCTTTTAGAAAAACAATTTTTACATAGGGTTATATATGTTCGATTTTAGACTATAAATATTAATTAGAAATATAAAATGTTTTTCGAAATAATTTTATTTTATTTATAATTTTTAGACCTTAAATAATTTAATTTATTTATGACACAATGATGATGTAGTAATTACCATAATACTGAAACATTTAAATAATTGATATTATAAACACCCAAATAAATATAATTTGAAACTATTTATGAATTAAACTAATTTTATAGGTTAATATGAAATGTTAGGATTGATTTAATTAAATTTTTTTGAAGTAATAATTCTGTTATAATTTTTAAAAAAATCAATTATTGAATAGTGTAAAAATTGACATAAAAGAGTTTTTAAAACAAATATTATATTATTAATTGATATTAAATTCATGAAAATCTAAGGTTCGGACAAGAAACTTATATCATTATAGGTGTATCATTATTGGACCACTTTGGGTTCTCTTAAATGTATATAGTATTTTTATGAACAATATAATATAAAAATACAAAGTGACATGGTAATTGTTAAACTAATTAACTAAGAGTTAAAACTAAAAGATAAGGTTAATATAGAGACAAAAACCTGTCTCAAACCAATTGGTTGAGTGGTTTTAGACCCATAAATACCTTAGAATTTAAATAATCCACTTTGGTGCCATTAGAAACCGAATATTTATTTATTATAAATTATTACTTTATGTTTTTCCTAAAGAGCCTCTCCTCCCCCTTATAAAAATACCCAACATATAACCAATTCTTCACACCTTCACAGCCTTTTGGTTCATCTAAACCCTGCCCAAATACTCTGTAAACTTCCCTCAATTCATCCTAGAGGACTTTTTTTGATCTGAAAGCCATCCTAAGTATCTCTTTTGATCAAATCAAAAGGAAGAACCCGAAGAAGAGGTAATGTCTTCACCACCCTCTTTAAAGTTCCTTTCCTCGTCAGCTTCTTCATTCCTTGTTATTTCCATTATAAAATAATAACTCTATTATCTTCTATATAATTTAATGATATTAGAATTATGGAACAAACAAATTCACTATTCTATCCATCCCTTGAATGACATGTCACCATACGTAAGTACGTACGACCTACCGTCTCCACATTGTGGTGTAATTGTTATTCCAAACATATTTATTTGGATGGGTATAATAATGATGTGTAATTCATGTAAATAATAAATATAACATGATAATAATTCTGTATATACGATATAAAATCAAATTAAATATTATTTTAATATCAACAAATTATATTGTCACTCGTGCGTACGTACAGATTACCGTCTCCACGACGCGATGAGATTTATTTTCAAGTTCACCATTCATAGATGATTATAAAAATATATATTACTAATAAGAATGTAATATATGAAATAATAATACTACTTGAGATATATATATTTATATATATAATGATTTATGTACTTACATATATCATATTTACTTACTTCCATTCAATACTATATGAAAACAGAAACGGCATTTATGCATATGTACGGACTACCGTCTCCATAAACGGTGTTTCCCATTTCATATATATGTCTATTATAAATATTTATATTCTAAATATATATGATATATTTATCATGTTTTATATTCTGGATGTATTTAAATCATTATCTAAGTGATACAACCAAGAGTAACAAGTTAAAACACGTACGATAATGAAAACGATTATTACCCAAAATATTAATTTGACATGGAAATTATTATGAAATGTGTAATATAAGGTCATAAATTAATCACGTATAGTATCATTAATATTAATATGGTTCTGGTATAATTTAATAACATACTAAAATCTTCGTACATGAGGTTAAATGTACCCTCGGCTAAATGAATGAGCAAGGTAAGGGGTTTTCATCTCACTCCGTATTCCTATGTGATTCATGCCATATTGCCACTATTACCTTTTGTGTGGTGTATGTACTACCCATAATTGTATTCTTTGTGTAATACAATTTGATTTATGTGTATTTACATATTCATTGTTTGATACCTCTTTCATGGGTTGTATGTTTCGTAAGTTACTAAATTGGTAAGGGTTAATTCCTCAATCTCATTATTAACCAAGATTGTTTATGTGTAAGTATTTACTGGGACATTTTTATTATCCATGTCCATTTTTAATAAAAATGATTTCAAAATGAATATTTTAATGATTTTTAAAGGTTCTCTTTATCAAAATCATAATTTCAAATGTTTTAAAGATTTATCATTCTAAATATTTTTCATTAATGTCCATGTTTTCAAAATGATTTTAAGTATTTATTTATAAGGACATGAATGTTTTGAAATGATAATTCTTTTCAAAATTTTCAAAGTGGTATGGGACACATTGATTCCAAAATCTCCTAAAATTACTTCCTTTATAAATGTGTGACTTTTATATGATTTTACAAAAGGATATTTCTCTCAAAAAATTTTACTCATCATTTTAATCTATATGAACATCCTTCGATGGATTTTAAGCTCATTTGAAGTTGATTTATTATAAAAACTTTCATTAATGGTTTTGTGATATGATTGAATGTGGATGTTTTATTTTTACACCATTCATGGTTTATGGAGAAAGTATTTACTTTTTGTATGCTAGTTTTAATACAAATATTTATGTTATGTTTAAACCTATTCATATGAGGAATGCATTGGACATAGTAAGTGACTGGGGGAGCCCGCTATAGCTCCTCGATGCATCGGTAGGTCTCATGAGAAAAACTAGTGTCTTGGAAAGAGGCCTTGAAAAAATATTATTTGTAGTCTTGGCACGAGGCCTTGGCTATGTGGTTATGATAGTCTGGAATTATACATTCCATCATTATGAAAGTGGTTATTGATATTGAATGTGATTATTAGACTAGTAGAATGTCCATGTGAATAATAAAAAGGAATTATTTCATTCTATCTTTTCCATATTATGCTGAAGTTCATGATTTGAAGGCTTTTTTTAGTTATACATTGCCTCAAATGTTTATTCTTATTTCGGAAAGTTTCCACTGTATTGCTTACCCTTACTGAGCGTTTGAGATCACCCCTTTCTATGTTTTATTTTTCCCAGGATTCCAAGAAGTGTATTGTGATTGATATTCCGGGTTAAGACAAAGGAATAATGGCATTCATAAAGGATTATTTATGTTGTTTTGTATGTTATGAAGTGTAATGTAATATCCATGTATGTAATCTATTTTCCAAGAACTTCTAAACTGATCGGTCCTTTGGGACTTGAGTCCTTGTAATCATGCCAATGTATTAAAATAATTCACCACTTCTGGGTAACTGGGGTCGGGGAGTTACAGTTGGTATCAGAGGAAGTTTATCAATAACCTTGGAAACTATATTTAGATAAATCTCTGATTATGGAACATAGCCCTAAGATAGACTTTCAGGATTAGTATAGAATAACTTCCTAGAATTTTGTTATTGTAGATATTTTGTGAGTTTTCTGAGCAATACATCCTTGTCTGGATACGAGCAGGTAGAGGCGGATCTGGAACATATTTACCTAGGGGTAAAACCCAAGAACACCACTTTGATCTAGACTCGAACGGGAACTGGTGCACGACAACGGGCCTTACTACACTTTTGGTTACGACACTTCCGTGGGATATGCTTAGAATAATTCTCATTTTCTTTACAAACCATTATGAAGGGCTCATGAGTATATACTTACTCAAAGAAAACATTTTTATGATTATAGTTTATATCCATAAACTATTCAATTTGCGTTAGGTATTTAACAAGTTTGGAATGATTCATGGCAATTCATAAACTCACCGAGTTTATGCTATTGTATAGAAATGGTGCCCAATAGATGAAATGCGATCTCCAGTAATATGTATGATCTAAAGAGTAAGAAGGATCATATCTTTAATTGTATTAAGCCATCATTTATAAGGGAAATAGTCTCCCACATATTATAATCATATGACGAAATAGTATCATGTGTGGATAAGATAACTAAAGAGTTTACTGAGTCGTATGACTCTGAAGGGAAGAAAGAGAAGAAAACGATGGAAGGGAGAAAGATGGATAAAGGGAAGAGGGAAAAGAAGAATTTTCCCATATGTGATAACTTTTGGAAGAAACACCCTGGAACTTTCCTGAAAGGAATGTGAGTTTGTTATAAGTGTGTAGGAAAAGGGCACCAAGTACGTGACTGCAAGGGTAAAAAAATTGTTTCAAATGTACAATGCTTCATCTGCAAGGAGTTTGGACACTACGCGAACCTATAATCAGACTATGCCTCAAATGATGCTATTGGATAAAAATCATGTTATGATACTACCACAGATGAAGAGGAATGATTAGAGTTCTTATGTTGATTGTGTCATTTGAGTGTTGAATCAGCAATATAATTGTTATAATAATTATGGAGTATATAAGGATTGTACTGCAAAACTATTTCATTCACGATTTGATATTTTATGGTACTAAGAAATGTGACTCTACAGCAAGTTAAACTTTTTGGAAATTACATGGTTGAAGGAAAGATAAACCTTAATATGGTCCTAATATTGAGGTATTTATTTTGGAATAAGATATGGTTGATTTGGTTAAATTATATTTGATATTCTTGACATCCTTGAAACTGATTAAAGATTTGTATATTCTATAATTGTTGGAGTTTACAGAATTTTTGGATGGATGAAGTATATCCAGCATTCTATATAGATTAAGGGATCATGAATGTAATCAATAAGGATTATGGTAATTCAGGATTTTTCGGTGTTTTAAAAGAATACATGATGAAGGTATTCATATGCTATTACGGGGTAAAAACGATCTACATTATGTTTACCTTCCTTATAAATATTGGATATGAGTTTGGACAGAAGTATTTTGGAATAGTATAGTTTGAGATTAATTTTGGATTGCCATAAAATGACAACCCGGAGGTCGGGCAGCAACCCGTCGCAACCGGCAAGGCCGCGAGACTTGAACCCACAACCGAAGGGCGAAAAGGGTGTATCACCTACCACTGGCCCACGAGATGTCATGGATAAATAATGTAGTTTATTTTAAGAAGGTCTAGTAGATGAATTATAAATTCATTTTTTTAACCCCAAACGAATAGGATAAATATAATATTTTTTTAAGTTCTATTATCTTTTAGAGTTAAATATGAGTTAGTGGTAGAAATTAGTTAAATGATGGAACTCTACTTTTCAAGTATATATTTTTATTCTCCTCTTATTCTATGAAGAAATTAATTATTATACTTTATTGAATGGATCATAAAACCAAAAATGTGTTATCCTAATAACTTATGTTTTGTTGAAACAATGGCATTTTAAATCCTCATAGATAACTGAATTTAAGGACCTCAATTTTAAACATGTTTAAGATTGATGACTTCAATCACCACCTAAAAATATTTATGTTTTCTTCCAATTATATGTCTTTAATTTCCAACAATGTTCTCCTAATCGAGATCATCATTTGGTGGGGACCCTTTCATTTCTCTTTTCCTCTTATTAAGACTAAATTTTATTAACCAAATTTCCGATGTAGGTTTTCCCACAAAGATATTTTCTATTTTCAAACATTATTTTAGAAGAACAATATCAAATTGCAAGGACATAATTTATTTAAGGAGGGACGAATGTAACACCCCAGGATTTCATAGTATGTACTTCTTCAAAACAAGTCAATAACTTGCACTACACGCAACACCGAGTTCAAGCGCACCATGACTTACAAACAAGCCGTTCAAAAGAGGTTATGAATAGTAATAACTAAATTTTGAACTTTATATAATCCTTATAATTTTAGAATCAACATTATGAGTTTCTTAGATATAATTTATGAACAAAATCATTTTTTCAGATAAAATAAGTCTTTTTAAAAAATGCACATTTACCAACTTTTAATAGTGAACCCTTTTTAAATCCAATATTTTAAACTTTTATATATTAAATTTGACTAAATAAATTTATTCTTTAGAATCGGGACATCAAAAATTTACAATGTAACACCCCAAGTTTCCACGGTACATTTCCCTTTTAGTAATTCAATAGTGTGTGTTGTACGCAACTTCGAATTTTAACACACACTATGACCAATCAAACTAGCCGTAATGAATAGTAATACATAATTTTTAAATTTTTATAAATATTATCACTCAAAATGGACTTCATTTTTGGATTTCAAATATCGAATTTATCCTAGGGTGAAATTTTGGCACATTTCGGACAACTTTTATATTTTGATGAATAGTGAAAATTACTAAATTTTAATTAAAAACAACTTTTTTAATCCAAATAATTAGTAGTGATAAATTATAAATTTGAGTGGTTTTGAAGTATATTATGAATAAATTTTTACAATTTAATAAATTGTTGGTCATTGGAAAAAATTTTACAATTAAACCGGAATTAAACAAGTGTCAATCTTTTGATAGTTATTATATCTTAAAAACACGCTTTTTGTTTTGACAGCGGGAATTAATTTTAAATTAATTTCTGCCACTTTTGTGTTTTTAATTTGGAAAAATGGATTTCATATTTGGAATCAGGAAGTCCAAATTATGTAAATAGGTAACTTTTATTTTTATACATTTTGAATAATTACTTCGGTAAATATTTTATTTACCATGGTTAAAGGGTAAATCCGGTAAATAACGGTTAAAAAAATAATATTATTATATAAATAAATTACCCTAAAACATGTCCTAACCATATTGGTGGATACATTTCCTACCATGGGAATCTCTGGGTCAATTTTTGGTCCCCATGGATCAACTTGTAATTGATAATGACACTTTATATTAATTAAGTTAAAATAAATACAAAAATGACCTAAGCATATATCTTTTAGAAAACCAATTTTTATATCAGGTTATATATGTTGGAGTTTCGACTATAAATATTCATTAGAAAGATAATACGATTTACTAAATAATGGTATTTTATTTATAATTTTTAGACCTAAATAAATTAATTTATTTATGACACAATGATGATGCAGTAATTACCATAATAGTGAAAAAATAAAATAATTGATATTATAAACACCCAAATAAATATAATATGAGACTTTTTATGAATTAAATTAATTTTAAATTTTAAAATGACATGTTAGGATTGATTTAAGTAACTTTTTTTGAAGTAATCATTCTGTTATAAATTTTACAAAAATCAATTACTGAATAGTGTCAAAATTGACATAATAGAGTATTTAAAACAAATATTATATTATTAATTGATATTAAATTCTGAAAAATCTATGGTTCTGCCAAGAGACTTATGTCATTAAAGGTGTATCATTAATGGACTACTTGGGGGTCTCTTTGATGTATATAGTATGTTTATTTACTATATAGTATAAAAATACAAAGTTCATTGTAATTGTTAAACTAATTAACTAAGAGTTAAAACTAAATGGTAAGGTTAATATAGAGACAAAAACCTGTCTAAAACCTATTGGTTGAGTGATTTTTCTACCCATAACCAGCTTAAAATTTAAATAATCCACCTTGGAGCCATTAGAAACAGAATATGAATTTATTATAAATTAATACTTTAAGTTTTTCCTAAAGAGTCCCTCCCCCCCCCCCTTATAAAAGGACCCGACTTTTATCCAATTCTTCACACCTTAAAAGCCTTTTGTTTCTGCCAAACCATACCCAAATACTCTATCAACTTCCCTCATTTCATCCTAGAGGCATTAGTTTTATAATAAAGCCAACATAAGGATCCCTTTTGATCAAATCAAAAAGAAGAACCCGAAGAAAAGGTAACGTCGTCACCACCCTCTTTAAAGTTCCTTTTTTCTTCAGCTTCATCTTTCCTTTTTATTTCCATTATAAAATAATAAATCTATTATATTCTATATACTGTGATGTTATTATAATTATGGAAAAAACAAATTCACTTCTCTATTCATCCCTTGAATGACATGTCACCATATGTGCGTACGTACGGCCTACTGTCTCCACGTCGTGGTGTAATTGTTATTCAAAACATTATTATTTGAATGGGTATAATAATGATGTGTAATTCATGTAAATAATAAATATAAAATGATAATGATTCTGTATATATGATATACCATCCAATTAAATATTATTTTAATATCAAAAGAATGATATTGTCACTCGTGCATATGTACGGATTACCGTATCCACGATGCGATGAGATTCATTTCCAAATTCACCATTCATCGACGATTATAAAAATATAAATTACTAATAAGAATGTTATATATGAAATAATAATTTTACTAGAAATATATATATATTTATATATATAATTATTTATGCACTTACATATATATTATTCACTTACTTCCGTTCAATACTATATGAAAACAGAAATAGCATTTATGCGTACGTACAGACTACCGTCTCCATAAACAGTGTTTTAAATTTCATATATATATGTATATTATAAATATTTATATTATAAATAAATATGATATATTTATCATGTTTTATATTCCGTAAGTATTTAAATCATGATCTAATTGATACAACCAAGAGTAACAAGTTAAAACACGTACGATAAAGAAAGTGAATATTACCTAAAATATTAATTTGACATGGAAATTATTATTAAATGGGTAATATAAAGACATAAATGAATCATGTATGATATAATTAATATTAATATTGTTCTGGTATAATTCAGTAACATACTACGATCTTCATACAGGAGGTTAAACGTACCCTCAACTAAAAGAATTTGCAAGGTAAGGGGTTTTCATCTCTCTACTTATTCCTGTGAGATTTATGCCATATTGCCACTATTACCTTCTGTGTGGGGTATGTAATACCCTTAATTTTATAGTTTGTGTAATACAATTTTATTTATGTGTATTTATATATTATTTTTATGATACCTCGTTCATGGGTTGTATGTTTCTTAAGTTACCAAATTGGTAACGGTTAATTCCTCAATCTCATTATTACCCAAGATTGTTTATGTGTACGTATTTACTGGGAAATTTTTATCATCCATGTACATTTTTCATAAAAATGATTTCAAAATGAAGATTTTAATGATTTTTAAAGGTTATCTTTATCAAGATCAGAATTTCAAATGTTTTAAAGATTTATCGTTCTAAATGTTTTTAATTAATGTCCATGTTTTCAAAATGATTTTAAGTATTTATTTATATGGACATGAATGTTTTGAAATGATAATTATTTTCAAAATTCTCAAAGTGGTATGGGACATTTTGATTGAGAAATCCCATTTAAAATTACATCCTTTATAAATGTGTGACTTTTAAATGATTATACAAAAAGGATATTTCTCTCAAAAAAATTTAATCATCATTTTCATCTATGTCAACATCCTTTGATGGATTTTAAGCTCATTTAAAGTTGATTTATTATTTAAAACTTCTATTGATGGTTTTGCGATATAATTGACTGTGGATGTTTTATTTTTATACCATTCATGGTTTATGGAGAAAGTATTGACATTTCGTATGATAGTTTTAATACGAATGCTTATGTTTTGTTTAAATCTATTAATATGAGGAATACATTGGACTTAGTAAGTGACGGGTGGAGCCTGCTATAGCTCCTCGATGCATCTGCATGTCTCATGAGACAAACTAGTGTCTTGTCATGAGGCCTTGACAAAATCTTATTTGTAGTCTTGGCATGAGGCCTTGGCTACGTGGTTATGATAGCCTGGAATTATGCATTCCATCATTATGAAAGTGGTTATTGATATTGCATGCCATTATTCGACTAGTAGAATATCCATGTGAATAAGAAAAAACATTATTTCATTTTATCTTTTCCATATTATGCTGAAGTTCAAGAATTGAAGGCTTTTGTATTAGTTATAAATTGCCTCAAATGTTTATGTTTATTTCTGAAAGTTTCCGCTATATTGCTTGCCCTTACTGAGCGTTTGAGGTCACCCCTTTCTCTGGTTTATTTTTCCCCGGATTCCAAGAAGTGTATTGTGATTGATATGAAAGGTTAAGACAAAGGAATAATGGCATTAATAAAGGATTATTTATGATGTTTTGTATGTTATTAAGTGTAATGTAACATCCATGTATGTAATCTATTTTCCAATACTGCTAAACTGATCGGTCCTTTGGGACATGATTCCTTGTAATCATGCCAATGTATTAAAATAATGCACTGACTCTGGATAACTGGGGTTGGGGCATTACAGACTCTATCTATGAACTCGGGGAGCATGACACATTAGTTCACATTATCAACATATCTGACTGTTATGATTTGCTTCTCAATATCTAGGGGTGTTTCTAGATCCACATGGAGAAAGGATCGTATAGTATTGAATCTAAAATAATAAATCACCACTAATTATATATTTATCATGATCTATAACTAGTACGATAAATGGTTTTCATTGCAAAGGCATCCTGAAATTTTAATCAAAATGTACCATGGTTTTATGAGCTTATATATATACAATGTGGAGTTGAATCAAGAATTACAATCAAATACTTAATCATATATAATGAATGTACCATTGATACCTTAAACCAATGTCTCGGTATGTCGATTCAACAATAAGGTAGTAAAAGGTCTTAGTGAATAGATATTCCAGCCACCCGTACCATCATTGTGTTCCCTATACTAAGAGTGGAACATGAGACACATTGAAATTGTTTCTATAAATACAAACCAAATCCTTATAATGGGGAAACTCTAAAAATCATCATAAGGAAAAAACCTACATCTCATACAAATATGTTAAAACCTAACCCAATAGTTTTCCATCCACAACTACCCCAAGCCTCCCTCTGTAGGCTTGGGGTGGCAACAATATTTAAAAGGCGTATCTTAAATCTGAGGCCTTCACCTAACGTACTTGTATGCACACTCCCACCCATCTCAATGCATATGGGTAGAGGAATAAAAATAAAATTATGAAATGGATTTAATATAACCATGAATGCAAGGCCTATGGGGGTTTTAAGCGTACAACAACATAAAATTAAAATTAATAGTGAAAAATACACACCCAACCAGAAATATGTCTTAAACTAACAGAACTAGAAAGTAAAAGTTCTAAGAGATACCAAATCCAGATCTCTATTCTCTGAACATCATACAGAGTCTAATGCCCCGAGTATACCCAATATCTCCTCAAGTCACTATATAACTATTTTCATCCACATAAGGCACAACACATACAATAAAATCCCATATAGGAGTGAGTATATACATACCTAGTAGGACACCTCAAATGATGAAGTGGGGTCAGTAAGAGACATGATAGGAATATATAGTAAATATCTCAACCCAATGCAAGAGAGAAAAAACGATCCAATGACATTGGAAAATATATATTTGTGTATGTGTATTTATATATTTCCTCAATCTAATGAAACCCAAATTAGAGAGAAGGGGGCCTTCATATTACTTCCTATCCCATAAAACGAGTACCAATGGTTATAGAATTCCATCAATAATTCCCAATATATGACTTGTTTGCCTAGTAAAAACATCCAATTCAAGCTACTCCTCACCACTATTCCTCACAATCAAGGAGAGAACATCTCTTAGTATAGGTCATATTAACTGGGGAAATAGGTGGGTTCTACTCAGTAGATAGATAGACAAACCATCCTCTATCTTATTAAAAGGGTACCACTCTAGTGGACAAACACCCATGGCTTATCTCTATAAGATATTGCCACCCAAATTTCAAGAGATGTCCCTTTACAAACTCGGATAGAGGGTTCCACTCTATTAGTATATAAAGGACCCATTTTCATTATGGATAGAGTCTTGTACTCTAGTATTCGATGACCCATGACATATTCTGTAAGAGGGGTCCAGACAAGTAGCAGATAGAGGACTCATGACCTGCCCAGTATGAGGGTGCCACTATAATAGTTGGTTAAGGGACCATTACCAACCCAATAGGAAGGTTCCACTAGAATAGTTGATAGAAGACTCATTCCCAACCCAACTAGAGGATTACACTCTATAGATAGTTAGTGTACCCATGCCCCATCCCAAAAGGAGGTCTCCACTCTAGAATCCTATCGTGATCTCGCGTGATCACTACTATCATTGTGCATTTCCAAAATAAGAATGACACTCAAAACATATCTCATTTTATCTCAAATGACACGATGCAATCATCAATCACATTATACATGGAATATAACTCATTACAGGCTACTCAAGGGCCAAATGTTGAGTCCATATGAAATATATACAAGAGTTTTATGTTTAATGAAAAGTAAAGAAGGGTTACATAGCATGTGAGCGGACCCAAATAGCATGTGGTGACACTCTATCACATGGTAGTGTCCTATATGGAACGTGGTTATCTTTCCATGTGACCATAAACCACATGTAGAGGGTCTGAACGACATTTTTGATCCATAATGGTCCATTCCTGTTCTATCTCGTCATGTTTGTGTATGTTCCTCACGTCTATGTACTTTAGAACACAGTATGTTCAAAGCCATGCCCATGATCATTTACTCCCTGAGTACACATCATGTTTTTAGAAAATCTTTCAGAAATTGTGTGTGGTTACAACATGATGTGTGATATTTATCTCTCTTATAACCTTAACCACAATAGTCATTGACCTACACTCAGTGTGTTCTTCATACTACATGGTGTGTGGTAACGATTTCCATTGAATGATATATATGGTCTTCAGGCTCCATATCTAGTATCTCCATATTTGAATCCATTTTTATCCCCCTAAATCACTCGATCTCAAGATCAATTTCCTCTTTTGACTATCTGGTTTCTAAAAAATCAATTCAGTAGATTCATATGAAGACTAAAAATCCACCTCACAGCACTGCACCTCCAACTGTTTCCCTTCACCTCCAAGTCACTGTTTGGATCTTAGATCAATAAACCATTAACCTAAAACCCAAAAACCCTCAATATAATCCCTGATTTAGTGTTCGATTAGTCATACATGATTCCTTAAGGAATTTGGGGTTCCAATAAAGCTCGGTACTACCTGGAAACATTGATCCACAACCCTGTAGACCAATGCAAATTAACATGAATAATTAGAGGTAAAAATGCACAAGAAACCTAGTTTAAATGAACATTGGTCCATAATACTTGTCCAATGGACATATAATTGGGGTTCCTAGGAAAAAATCTGAATAAACTAATTAATGTAAATATAGGGGCACATGGAATGGATAAAAATAAATGAAACTCAAGTAATTAATATGATTTAACTCAATCAATGTAATCAATAGGGTAATAAGACACTAATTTATGAGTCTTATGACGATATTTGATAATTTTGTATCAAATAATATGGTATAAAATGATTGGGAGGGATTATTTTGCTCATTGGATGTTGATCTTCTAGGATACAGAGTCTCATTGATGTTGGATCTTGATACACCAAAAGAAGGAGGAGAAAAATCTCTTAATTCGTCTAGGGATTACGTGGGTTAAAGTGGAAAATTCTTATGACTATAAATTTAAATTCAATTTTATATTGTATATTAATAATTTAATTTATTTAATCAATTAATTAATCCACTAAAAAATCGCTAATGGTGGTTTTTTCCAAACTCCCCACAATGACATATTTTAGGTTGCACATAGGGTAAAAATTGTATTCCAGATTCAAATGTAGTCTTCAATTTTTAATCCATGAATTTTTTAAGAGTTTCCCAAATTTATTTAAGAAATTTTTCTTGTGTAATATAAAATATTTTTAATATTTTTATAAAAAAAATTTTGAGCACACCGGGCCTCATAATCTCACATCGTCTAAATGTATAGCTCCAAAAATATATGTGTAGATATTTTAAAGTCTTACAAGGAAAAAAATAGTTAACTATACTTTTTCCCATTTTTAAGATCTAATTGATGCAATAATTTCTCCTCCACTCATTTTCAAAATTTGTTTCATGCCTTAGGATATGTATTCAGCTCAAAAATCTCACTATAAATCTCATTAATATCAATGTGGTCACCCTATGAAGTTCTCAACATAGTACATTGATGTGGTTAACTCACATATTCATCTAAAATGAAAATTATATCATGTAATTATTTCTCAAATTCATTTCACATATAGATATATTTCTTCTAAAATGGGATCCACTATACCCATTTTGATGCGTTTTCGCTATGGTGGAACTCAAATCGTTCATCAAGACTCAAAGTTGAAAACATATACACCAAACCCACTTCACTATTGGTATTTTCATAGTTGGAAACAATATTAAAAATTCTTTTTTGTGGTCTCCCCATGGAATACCTTAAGAGATATAAGAGTAAACTACCACTAAAACACATAATTTATCAATAAATATGTATAATCCAAGTAACCATTGTCAAAACACCTTGTAGAAATTACATGAAGGGGTTTCTTTTTACTCACTTCAAATATTTATTCATTATTTTTTCATCTGTTCACAGCTACAATGAGACTCAAATAAATCCAGGACCATGATGTCAAAAAATAAAAAAAACACCTCTACAATGGATGAATGAATTAATTTTTGAAACCATTCATAGAATGGCGCTAATCGAAATGTAATCTAGATACCTAATATAACATATAATTCTGCTTTTCATATCACTATACCTCCCAATGTTCGAAACATTCAATATTAACCATGAATCAATTAATATTAACTGTGAATTATCATTCATTAATTTATTTGATTGGGGAATCATAAAACTCATCAACAAATCCCATTCAAAAAGTGTTCTTTTATATCGCACAAAAATCCAAGGTCTCTTCAATATCTCCCTTCAATGTTTTTTGAAACATTTGAAATAACATATATTATCTTTCGCAAAAATCATCTAAAAAATCTTCAAGTCATCTTGTTGTTACAATAATTATCTTCAAGTAAACTATCTCCTGGGTTATAACAAACTCCAATGAAATATGACAATATTAAAAATTCTCTTTAATGTAGTCATACGTAATTTTAATATAGAATAACCTTGAATGTTTCATAAGATTCATGGAAAAGTTTATTACACCTTGGTTATCATACCCAATCATAAATAATTATAGTACACTCACCTACATGTATTTGAGTTCTGAATTCATCCATTTCATTTGTTCGATTGATGGAATTTCAATAATGTATCTAGATTCCATTCTACTTATTGTGATAAAATAATTTTTCTTGGAGTTTTATGTAATGGATATTACTATGATAAAAAATGAACATATAGAATTTTAATTTTTAACTCCCAAATCTCCATCTATATTCAAATTATAATATCTATAGAGTTGAAATTATGTGTTCCTATCATGTCTCAAACTGAAATCATGAGTTACTATTATGTTGTATTAGATATATTTTACCACAATAAGATTTGAATCTTTTGGGTTGGTTTATTTTTTAAAAAGTTTGGGGCTGATGCCTCATTATTATTTAAAGAAATGTCTTTTTTTGACTGGGTAGTGGGAGACCCATTACATTGCCTGAAAACCAGAAGGCCATGTGGTCTGAATACAGGGGTTGAAACCCATTCTTTTTCCAAAAGAGCCCCTCTGTGAAAAGTACTTCTATACTACCCAGGCAGCTAGAGTACCTAGTACAGTACCGCCACCACTACAGTTCATGTTATAGTGCCTCTACCTCTACAGTTTCAACGCTGATATAGTCCATCACTACTACAGTACTGCTATAGTGTCCTAATACTATTCTGCTATAGTATCCTAGAAATTATTCCCGACCCAGATTCGATCCTGGTCCTTTTGGATGGCATGTTGAAGCTTGTACCACTTGGGTTGGTTTATAATTATTCCCAAATATTAAATATAAAAACCACCAAATCTCAGTATGTATTCATGTAAAGTTGGCCAATAATGAGCATTTGGAACAATTTGATCCATATTAATTCTTTAAACATCAATGAACAACATGGTCTAATGTGAATCTAGAGTAGATACCTCTTTCGATTCTTTAACTATGAATTTATTTAGTAACTAGTGAGAATACATTTCTTATGATAGAATGATAAAACCCACAAAATTTCTAAATAAAAATCCTAATAAAAATTCAAATCATGAATAGTATACATATAAATGTGTCTCTTAATTTGTGTGGTAAATTCCTCATATGTTTTTTCTTTTTCTTATGAGAGGAATTATTTCTTCAACACACATATTCACAATAAAAAAAATATGTCACCTACGTTGACATAGATATTAAAATGCACATTTAATTTTTTTTATTAAATGTTGTTTATGTTTTTTACCAGTTTTTAATACCATGATCGAGTCACCTGTTTGATCTTATATATGGAATTATTCAACTTACAAACCCTAGAACTATCATCAATACGGGAACTCATTACTAGTAGTTCAATGTTGACCTCTTATACAAGTTTTCCATTTATAAATAATGACTTTATTTATATTTGTTAAATTTTATAATTTAGGTTATCATAAATTACAAGATTGAACATTATCATTTCATTAAATTTTAATATATTAAATGTTTCTAAAAATAAATACACATAATATGAAATCATCCATTAGAAATTTAATTTTATTTATTCTATGTTAGTTTTCTTTTCACATTGATTTTATTCGTTAAAACCCACTTTATTTGAATCACATCCTATTCTTTTTTATGTGACATTAATTCCCAAGTGAAATTCTTCTTAATTTTATTCAACTACTCTTCTATTGATTCTTTGTTATCTTCATGGTTTAAAGCTTCAATATATCTTAGATTAGAATTTGAAATAAACTTAGTATTATTGGAATTCCTCAAAAAACATGTGGATTTAAACACCTTTGATACTATATCCATTGATTGTCCCATCTTTCTAATTATTTTTATGTCTTGAAAAATTAGTTTTACCTTACCAACAGATTTCATAAACCTTGTATATTTCTTAATTATCATGATTGTTTTGAAAATATTCTTATTCGTTGGGAATACACCCATGTCTTCAGACATTTTATCAAATAGATTTATCAAATTAACCATTTAAAAATAGTGATTTTAATGGTGTATATTTGTATTCAAAAATAATTAAATTAATCGATATCTGTATATTTATCACATTCTTCTTTTAACAATTACAACTCGATCTTATAAGTTTTAATTAATGATATATGCATTAATCAGATATCCTAATGAACATCGAGATGTTTTCCTTTATCTTTATGTTACTAGGGATACTAATATTTCATCATTAAACTGAAGAATAAAATAATTAAAACACATTACTGATATAATTTATTGGTAAAATCTAGTTTGAGTGGTCATTGACTAAGAATATATACAACCATATTCTTAGCCTATCTCAAAAATAGTTTTGAATATCCATGCTCTAATAACATTATTTTCTTGATATCTAAAATTATTTGGTTATTATTATCAACTAATCCATTTTTGGGTTGTGTATGGAGCACTATATTCACATCTAAATCTATGATTCTCATGATATTACCCAAAGTATTCATTTTTATATTCAGATATTTTTTTTTACAAAAATATTTGGATAACACACATTAATTGAAAATCATAAATTCTCCAAAAGTGTTTTAATGAATAAATAGATTGTGATGTACTTGATATGAAATATATATAATTTATATAAGCGAATTTTTTAACAAAAATCTTGAAATATCAATCTTAATTGGTTGAATTTATGATAATCATTTCATAGACATCTAAGTGTACTAATTCAAGATGTATATTTATTTTTTTCTCTAACAACACGTGAATTCTATTCAATATTTTTCCTTTGTAAAATATGTAAAAAAAAATTGAACTGTCAATGATGTAGATTTATTTAATTAGACATAACATCACACATGATTAATTTAACCATGCTTTTTTTCCCAAATGACTATTGTTTTTATGCCAAAATTTATTTTACTTGTTCATTATCATTCCACACATATCATGGTCTTCTAAAATTAAATATAAATTAATGCGTTTTCACTATCCTATCCTGATGACTATTTCAACCCTGAACTTTTGTATAACAGATCGATCCATTTGAAATATTTCCTCAGTCCAGTTTTTGAAAATCTAAGAAACAAACAAAATATTATGTTTCAACCCATAGATAAAGGGAATATTACTACATTTATTATTACAAATCTTCTTAAATCCAACTCATTTTACATTGAGCAATCAATCGTAGGAAAACATAACACATTTTATAACTTACCATGGTATTTCAATGAATTGATTTATAATGTTGATCATGTGTGATAAGAGACCACTATAAATTATCCATGTCTTTTAACCATTTTTTTATTTTAATGAAACCTCACCCAATATTTCATTTTCTTAATTATTTATTTTATTATTATATTTAGAATATTTATTTTCTTGAATTTCTCAAGTAAAATTATAAGAAATTACTCTGTGGTGTGTTCGGGTTAATCACACCAACAACAAAATTCATCAATAGAATCATTGTAATTATTGAATTTGTATGATTCCACACCTAACCTCTGAGAACATTGGGTTAATGAACCTAAAAGAATTGATTCTATTAAATTTTTGATGTGATAAATTATACCAACACATATAAATTATGTTCACATAATCTCCACTACACTAACTCCAACCATCAATGAAAAATATTGTTAGGTAATCGATGGATTCATCAAAATATACATATAGTTGAGGCTTCTGATTTAGAAATAAATAGCTTTTTTTCTAATATTATCATTCTTAGGATCTTTATCTTTTATGGTTATGTTCCAATTAGTCTTAGTATTAGTCATAATTTTTTTATAGAACCACAATTATTTTGAAATTTTTTTAAACAACTATGAATAATCATGACATATTGATGAATTTCATATATTATATGTTGTTAATGGGAATGTAAAAAGGATGTTGGGGTTATATTCAAGGGAATTTAAATATTTGATATGAAGTTTGGTTATGTGGATGAGTTCAGTGGAGTTACATATTTATTATGATAAATATTTTAGAATGGGATGATTTATTTATATAATTTCCAATATTGGAATATTATAATGAATCATAATTATGATAAAAGGTAAATTTATGTTTAGAATACCATTATTTGTAGGAAGAAGAATTTTCATTTAATAACTTTTGAGAAAGTCTTTATATTTATTACATGGATTGATGATAATTATAGAAGACACCATTATCAACAATATTTGTGAATCTATTAAATGAATTTTCAATATGAACATTATTATAGTATTTGATGAACATTTCATGGATGGATTTGGGATAATAAGAATCACAACTTCTGTACAAAATTAAGTTAAACCACTTTGTATAATCAAATATTAGTAATTTATATGGTGGAATATGCTGACAAGAATGAATTACAAAACGAGGCATTATGGATGGATTTAGAAGAATTGTTTAGTGTTTAATGTAGCATTGTATCAAGGGTACAATGTCAAAAAATCAAGGTGGTTATCCATAGAAGGAATGAGTGTGGAGTATAGAGGTTGAGTGTTTTTGTTTTAGTAGCATGTGTTAAAGGTGTATTGGGTCACACATGAATTCGGAAGATACTGCTATACATATTAGCATAATGGGAGAATTGATCATGATGATCTTAATGGATTTTTTGATAGTTGTGAAGAGTGAAAAAGTAAATAATGAAATATTCCTCTCAATTGAAGATTTTATTTGAGTTTACTATATAAATAGGATTTTCTAGTGTTTAAAAAAAATATAACCAACACTCACTGAATTAAATGGTGTTGCATCATTTTATTGTCCTTAACATCAGTGATTGGGTTATTTATGTGTGTCATTCATACTAAGAGATCCCATTTTCTTATTGATATCATGATAGTTTTTAGTTTCATTATGTAGCATCATGATAATCTCAATCTGAGATCAATACAATTATGTTACAACATAGATGTATTATAACGTGAAGGATACGCTTCAAATAGTGTTTACTTCAAATCTTTTACGAAATATAATGTGTGATGAAATTAAATTTATTTTCTATGTATGAATGAGGTTGTGCATGAAAATGTGCATGCATGATAAGTGAATAGGTTGTTTTAATTCGTGAACTTTTGATTCCACGATACTTTTAATCATAATGAATTGCAATAGAAATTGAGGTTGATCAATGAGGAGAAAAGTAAGTGGGTATATCAGTTGATTTTGTATACATCATCTGTAAATACTAACACAATGAATAAGATAATATTTTGACAGATAGAACGAGAAATGACAACTGAGAGAAGAGAAGCGGGAGAGAGGCAAAATCTTTTATAAATTTTCTCTCAAAAAAAATTCAATAAAATAATACTATGTTTGAAATATTTTAAAAACAAACATATAAATGCATAAAACCCATTAACTCCACTAGGATTTTTGGGTGGATGATAAATTAATTTTGGGCCTCCATACCATTGGCCTTGAATAAAACAAAAATGAAATGGGCCCCCAAATGCCTTCGGTCAATAATGTTTTTTAAATTTATTTTAGTATAATTTAGGTTTTTTGTTTATATATATAAGAAAAAAATTGTAGAAATTAACTATTATTAAATATTAACCATTACTAAAATTATTGTATTGTAGAGTAATTAGAAAACACTAACCCATGGTACACTTTTGAAAGGGGACTTTCCATTGAAATACTAATGGATTTCAAATTGGAGATTATTATTCCACTTTTCCTACATAGAATTAATAATATATTATCATTAGTAATTATTGATTCATTAATAATAAATAGTCATTAATAATTAATTACTTGTGAATAATAATAATATGTAATTAAAAAAACTATTACAATTTATTATTAAATATAAATAATTAACAAATTAATATTAATAATATTATAAATTATATTAACAAATTACTTATTAAATACTAATTAATTATAAATAGTTAATAGTTACTAATTAATTAATGATTAAAAATATATTTAATTACATATCAATAAACTTAATTAATGATTAAATATTTTATTATTAGTTAATTATTAATTATTAATTATTATTATTAAGAAATGTGACGAAATTTTTTAAAAATATTATTTAGTTTGTATATATTAAAAATAATTAATAAATATATAAAATAAAATTTTTATATAATTATTATTAAATTTTTTTTTATAAAATAACACACTGATGCCAATTAATATTAATTTCTAAAAGATATTTATTGCTAAAAAATAAATATAATATAACATTAATTACTATTTATTAATATTAATTTATATTAAATATTAATTACTAATGAATTTATAAAATTATTATATCGTTATAAATTAATAATAATAAATAATAAATAATTATTAATTAATTGATAATTATAAAATATTTAATTACATAATAATATTTTTTGTATCAAATGTAAAAATTAATTTATAATTAATTACTTTTTATTTATAGTTATAATTAAATCAGTTTCATTATATACCTAAAATTAATGTTTTGTTACTAAATAATAATTATAATAATGATTAAATTATTAAATTACCAATTATTACTTAATTATTATTAAATTATTTTTAATTATTTAATAAATTATTTCAAAATAATATTAATTAATAGTAAATATTAATTACTAATAAATATTTAGAATTATAAATTAGTAACTATTTTTTTAGTTGGGGTCAAAGGCTCCTTTTTATTATGAAGGAAATGACCTCTATATATCTGGGTAGAGGGAGACCAGTTACATAGTCTATTGTCCCTACACCACGTTGCCTAAGAACATGGTGCAAAGGTCCAATGCAGCGTCATGCCTGCATCATCCTGACTGCGTCGTAAATCCCCCAAGGGGCTTATGAGGATTTGAACCCTTGTCTTTTGGATGAAGGATTGCAAGATTTATCACTCAGGTGACACCCCAACATCAATTTATTTAATAACTAATTAATATTAATAATAAGATAATTATCATTTAATAATTAATTGGTAGTTAAATAATATTCATTTACTTTTTTAGCAGCTCTTTTTTTTCTTTTACAAAAGTTAGTCATGTAAAGCATATCTATAAGTTGAAATAATGAAACAATTAGAGATAATATAAATTAAAGATGTTTAGGTAGCAGAAACAAGAATCCTTATTTCACCTAGCTTAATCAAACAAGATGAATAAGATGTCAAGAACCAGGCCGGGTCGCTATCCGACCCGGCGCCCGACCCAGTCCGCGGCAAGGCCCGAAGGGCGTTCCCGATCCCCAAGGGCTGGCACAAGTGCCCGGGTATGAAAACTAGCACGTGGGAACGATTTACCCGAAATAATAAATAGAAAACCCCTGATAAGTTGAAGAAAATAAAACTAAGAACTGACCACCAAACATAACCTTTAACTAAAACCAACTTTAAAGGATTACAACATGAGCCAACATCCAAAAGAAAACAACAACAAAAGAAATTCAACTCAAACTCAAACCTCCAAGCAACAGGATAAGTGCGTCATCCACACGTCACAAATGTTAACCTGCACGAGAAGGCCGCCAACGACCAACCACCATCACTGAGCACGACGCACAACCTGGAATACACAAGAAACAAGAATCTACATACACCCAAGGATGTATGTAGGGTGTGAGCTAAAGGCCCAGTAGGATGCCACCGAGAAAAAGTTCCATGCCACAACATCAAAAGAAAATTTAAAGTGCTTACTCAAAATAATACATTCAAAATTCTTTTAAAGAAAATATTTTCAAACCAAACGCCAAAGGAAAACACTGGAAACACGAAAAAGAACCCATTTCACAGATACAATTTTAAAGAGGTAGAGAAAAGTTCATTAGGGGCACACGCACACACGCACTCACACACACACACACACTCACACACCCATACACACACACACATACACACACACACACACACTAACCCCCAAATGGTCCTCCATATGCCGACGGAAGGCACCATGTCATAGATGGTAGAGCACTGTGGGTAAATCCCCTAAGGTTCATCTAGCTCGAGTGGGACCCTAGAAACCTCGTGTCTCGGTGAAACGTGGCTTAGAAGGCCACGAACCTCAGAAAACGTGGCTTAGAAGGCCACGACCCTTAGAACACGTGGCATAGAAGGCCACGACCCTCAGATATCATGTTTAGTTAGTGTTGCAATCGTCAATCCAGCTAAGTGAAGCAGGGACGATACCCATTCGGTTCACTAGCGCACTAGTTCTAGTCCTCCCAGCTAGATACCCAGGGTTTTACCTTGTGCTCAATCATGTTTCACATTCACATAATGTATATCACTTTCACATATCCCGAACCAAAAAAAACATCGCACCTACAAGTCACCGCTTGCATACCCGAACACCATTTAAAAAAAACACACACGCACACCAACACAATTTTGTAACATAGTTCGGCCCACTTGCATTACTTGACAATCTATTTAAACAATTTGAAGAACATTTCTAAATAGCACAATAAGAGTTTTCACAAGAGGCAAGCCCAATTTCACATGTAAAAATCCCCTTAAATTAATAATAATAATAATAAAAATAACGCACACGTAATTCTGTCAAACAAAACTCTCACGCTCCACATATAATCTAATAAGTGCAATTAACAATTTATAAAACATTTAAAAATAGAAAGCAAAGGTTTTCACAAGAAAGATGAACATGATTTTTATATATTAACGTCACTTTAAAACCAAAAGTGCAGCTCATACAACCTAAAACATGTTTTTCCATTGTTCAACCAATTTTCAGTTTAATCCCAAAAGTACGCGACACGGCAAACACACCCAAAGTGACTCATGTTCATCGAGAATCTACATTTAATTACACCGACACCTTTAAGAACTAGAAAACACATTCCGCACCTACCAAACAACCCTGAAAACCTTACCAACCATATTCCGCATCTCAAACGACACTTAATTAAACAATTGATCAATTAATAAAACATCACATATTCATACCAAAGGCCTCACTTTAAAACACACAAATTTTAAATGGCAGAACCATTTGAAAGTCAATTCACAAACCCGACCCTTCTGAAACCTCATTCGCACCCCTAAAAGATGCTCAAGGTGCATAATAAAAATTAACACATCAATATAGTTTACCTTATATAAAAAAACTTAGTTTAATATCACCCATACCTCAAGCGTTCTTGAAAACACAATTTACACACCCTAAACAATTAACTATAATGCGTCTAAACATTTCAGCAACACAACGCACAAGAAAATGTTTACATTTAATTAACAACAACGCAAAATCATCAATATTCATATCGAAGCACGTCCAAAAAAAACAAAATTCGCATCATGCAATTTATCACTAGAACACAATATAATTTAATTAATGAGCAATTAAATTATCTAAAGATGTTATGGCATGGAACCACCTACCTCGAAGCAAAACTCCTCTGTAAAGACGACGCGAAAACCATTGTCACCCGAAGACATGTTCAAAAACCCTATTTTCAGACCAGAATCACCACATAAACATACCAAAGAATACGTTAGTAAATCTAAACAAATATATTAAATTAATCAAGTGATGACGAGGTATCGAAACACCTACCTCGATGTTGAATTTCCCCGAATTTTGTGCGGACCTTCATCCGCACCTAATACGCACCACAAACAAACTAAAAGCAGGCCCTAAAACACGAATTGGACCAAGAATAACATCAAATCCAGACCAAAAACCACATAAACCCTAACCCAAAAATTTATCAAAAGGGAGAAACAACAAAATGAGGTGAAACGCACCAGCGGCGTGGGTGCGAAAGGCCGGTCCGGGGTCGCCGGAGGTTGTTGAGGGTTTCACAACGCCGGAAAAACGAGAAGGAAAGCCGCTGGACACTCGGTCGAGCAAGGGAGGGTACGGGGGTCTCGGCCGAAAGTTGACGGAGGCTACCAGAGCGCTGGAGGAGGCTGCGGTTAGGGATCCGACAACAAGGAAGTTGGCCGGGACAAGAGGGGGGGGGGTGTTTGCCGGAGTGGGAGGCCGGCGGGGGCGGCGCCGGCTGGTAAGGAGGCCGGCGGTGGGGAGCGGTTGCTGGTGGGGGTGGCGGCAGCTGGTCTGAGGGGTTTCGGGGCGTCGGGGCTTGATCGCCAGAGGGGGTGCGGGGTACCAGCATAAGCCGGACGGAGCAGGGGGGAGGGGGTCCGGCGGCCAGCCGTGGAGGGCGTCGGCGCGGCGGCCGGCTTGGAGGGTGACGGCGCGGCGGACGGCTGGGACGGCGACGGCGCGGCGGCCGGCTGGTAGGGCGACGGCGCGGGCTGAAGCAAGAGTGGGGGGGGGGGGGCAGCGCACCAGGGGGGAAAGGGGTGACGGGAGAGAGAGTGAGGGGAGAGACCCGAAACCCTAAATGGTTAAAAAAACAATAAATAAAATAAAAACAAATAAGCAAACAAAATAAAAGAAATGAAAAGGAAAACAAAGTAATAAATGAAATATTAATAATATAAATAATAAGGTGGAAAAAGAATGAGGATAAAAATACTAAGACTCATTTGATAACCCTAAAATAAAGTAAAGAATTATGTTAGCTAAGATAATAATAACAATAATAATAAAATTAATGAAACAATAATAATTTTAATAAAATAAAATAGAAATAATAATAATAATCTCAAATGACATTATTGTGAATATTATTATTAAAACAAATGTTAATTCATTTTATTTCATTAATTAGACTTTAGCAAGGTGTGCGGTGAACCAGACGGGGTCACGCGGTGTCCCATGCAAGGCCGCGCAGCCTCAACCGCGCTGCGCTGGACCCAATCAAAGTCAAAACACATGTTTTTAATTAACTTAGAAATTTTATGTCGGGCCTTGACCCAAACTACCAAATGCCCCGAAAAATTATTAAAAAGATAAATTTAAAAAAAAGACGGGTGTGACAATTCTCCCCACCATAAAGCTTTCCGTCCCCGGAAAGCCACTACTAAGGCTGAGACCAAAAGTAAGAAACGACATCCCCTTAAGGTTTAAATAAGATCTCTATGAGAACGAGAGAAAGGAGGAAAACACATCGTGCTCAGAGGAGGTGACTAAAAAGACAGCCTCAAGAAAATCGTAAAAGACCTTCTCATATGCATCGCCCTTGGTTACTAAAAAGACAGCCTCATGAAAATCGTAAAAGACCTTCTCATATGCATCGACCGCCCCAAAGAGGTGAAACAACTCGAGTTGATTAATCAAGGAAAGGAACTCTCGCACTCACGAGAACCAACTTCACAACATGAAACAACTCAAACACTATTAGATCGAAACCACACCATCTGGCTAGAAAGAACAAATAAGGTCAACCCACGTCCACAGAACGTTTGTACCACCTATCACCAAACCATATTCAAAAACAGAAGAAAACGATCAACATGGGGAGGCCCGAGGGGCTCCCAACCATTAAGAACTCATTGATGCTTGAAACGAGACTGGAAAACTGGCATAGAAAAGTTCGAGCGGACTCCCCACCATTAATGAAAATTCCAGCACTGATTCATTCTAGAGACATCTGTGTGAGACCCAATGTGGGTCTCCCCACCATTAAGAACCTACCAACGCCCAAGGTGAGAATAGAAAACCAACATGGGGAGGTCCGGGCAGACTCCCCACCATTAAGGAAAGGCCAACACCGATTTATTCCAGAGACCTTTGTGTGAGACACATTGTGGGTCTTGCCGCCATCAGAATGAACAGAGGATGCAGAACTTTGGGAAATTCTCGATGGTAACCAAACACCCCACCACAAGGGGCGGGGAGGGATGGGCCTAACCACCCGGGCGTCAAAATCATGACCTAAGACCTGACCAACAGATCCACATCCCAGGATGAGCATTATAAAATTTTGGGACTGATTTTTCCCCAACAGACTCTCAAGGACCACTAAAAGTGATTGCATCCAGTGGGACACAACCCCCAAAACTTTAAGGCAACGAGACGAACACGCCTCTACATGGTCACGAAAACCTTATGCAGCCAGACAGTTCGTTCGGAGAAGAAGAACCATAGAATACCATTTAAGTTTCTTTCACTTTCAACACTGATAACAAAAATAATTTCGGGGTCTCATACACTCTCGGGGTTCCTGACCACGCGCCAGCTTCACTCCGAGGCCTATGGCTGGAGCCCTGATGTTTGAAGCATCTTCTGCCTCGTAGTCAGGCATGGAAGACTCCCGAACGGAGCTTCTCCTTTTGGTGTCACACGCAATCAAACTACAACCAAGGAAACACCAGTAACCACAACACATTACGACATCCAACTGATCGTACACTGAACATTTATCAACACAAGATCTTTAATGGTTCATGCGCATCACTCTTTGTCACACTGGAGGAGAACACAACACCACGAATCGTCACCTGAACATGATCATTTCTGTTGAGAAGAACACTATATGGAGAGGGACTTAAAACTGAGTCTTAAACAACACGTGATTCATGTAGACAACCATAGCAGCTTCATACGACTGGGTATGCCAACTAGTAGCCTAACACGAACCTTTCTTTAAAAGAAACAAACCAAAGACCAGAGGTCATTTAGAACGATAGGCTACATTGACGACTTGGGTTGCTTCCAAACCACTGTTGATTATCAAAGAGGTCTCACGCTGCAAGACGTCACCGAACATGACCCTTGCGGCTAATGTAAACACTACCAACCATTCAAAACATCGACAAGCACTGACATCTCTCAATCGCCTTCACCCTTCCCCACTGGAATTTCTTTCGCCGTTTCTAGGGGAAACCTTCAAGCGTAACGACGTCAAATTTCATACTCGATGACTCAGGCAACTCAAAGAAACCAAAACTCTATTCAACTCCCCTCGCATCTGTCATCCCAGTGCAAGAGGATCCACTTAGTTGTAAAAAGTAAAGGTGGGTTTAATTCCAGAATTCAAAAAGAGAATCCTTCGATCAACTGGAGTGTCGGCCAACGGGGAATTCCCCGTAGTCGTACTTCAATCACATGCCAATGCTTTATGGGGCATACACTAGTCAAGAAAGAAAACTATGGACCCAACCAAACTGGTCCAACAGTCAAGACATACCACAAGCAAACACCAAACGTGCAGGGGAAACCACTGCAAGTGCTCCCCGATGTACTCTTCAAAGGAATTTACTAACCACACGCTTACATACCAACTTACAAATAATAACTCAAACTCGGGACATAAACCATTCAGAAATAATACTCAGTTCAAAACGCCACACATCCAACATCTCAAAAACACAAGGACACGCCACACAAACACTGTTTACTAAAACACCAAACATTTTCTTTAACAAGACATTTTAAAAATAAGCAAAGCCAGTGGGTTGCACAAACACCAATGGTGTCTCATGGGCCTCGCACATGCATGTTCTCGTGCCGCACTGGCACTCACCTCATATCCATCAGAGCACTCATCCGCTCGTGCCATTAACCATTTTTTTCCATATACACTCATGCATGTGGTTTCCCACGAGAACACCAAGGGTCAAAAACAAACCATTCCATTTTTTTTTCATAACCAAAACATCCAACCCACACTTTCCAAACCATTCACATCATTTTCTTTTTAAAGCCTTTCATTTGAAAACATTTTCCAAGACTAAAACATATTTTCCTAAAAACCAAATTCTCACGAATCCAAAACAAAGAGACGAGAAATGACGCAAGAGGAAACTTGTGTCAGAGGGTGACTGGAACATATGGTTGGCGGCCATACGCCAGTCATGCCACTGCAACGGAGGGCATTCTAGGACAGCGTCCCCGGATCCACTTGGCTTGCCAGAACCTGCGAGCTCACTAGGACCACTGACCTTACCCCTTTTTCATTTCCCATGGACAAGATTAACCGCAATGACCAAAAACACAGACAAACCTCAACACACTTTGGTTACTCGAGTTCCGCCACGAGGTGTGCTGGCCAGGCACATTGCTCGTAGCTAGAACGCCGAGTTCCGACAACCTTAATTTTGGTCCAGTCTGACTCTATCTCAAAAAAGAAAGACCCAAGAGAGAAAAACTTGCCCTTTGATACCATTTTGTCACGAACCAGGCCGGGTCGCTATCCGACCCGGCGCCCAACCCAGTCCGCGGCAAGGCCCGAAGGGCGTTCCCGATCCCCACGGGCTGGCACAAGTGCCCGGGTATCAAAACTAGCACGTGGGAACGATTTACCCGAAATAATAAATAGAAAACCCCTGATAAGTTGAAGAAAATAAAACTATGAACTGACCACCAAACATAACCTTTAACTAAAACCAACTTTAAAGGATTACAACATGAGCCAACATACAAAAGAAAACAACAACAAAAGAAATTCAACTCAAACTCAAACATCCAAGCAACAGGATAAGTGCGTCATCCACACGTCACAAACGTTAACCTACACGAGAAGGCCGCCAACGACCAACCACCATCACTGAGCACGACGCACAACCTGGAATACACAAGAAACAAGAATCTACATACACCCAAGGGTGTATGTAGGGTGTGAGCTAAAGGCCCAGTGGGATGCCACCGAGAAAAAGTTCCATGCCACAACATCAAAAGACAATTTAAAGTGCTTACTCAAAATTATACTTTCAAAATTCTTTTAAAGAAAAGATTTGCAAACCAAATGCCAAAGGAAAACACTGGAAACACGAAAAAGAACCCATTTCACAGATACAATTTTAAAGAGGTAGAGAAAAGTTCATTAGGGGCACACGCACACACGCACTCTCACACACACACACACACTCACACACCCATACACACACACACATACACACACACACACTAACCCCCAAATGGTCCTCCATATGCCGACGGAAGGCACCATGTCATAGATGGTAGAGCACTGTGGGTAAATCCCCTAAGGTTCATCTAGCTCGAGTGGGACCCTAGAAACCTCGTGTCTCGGTGAAACGTGGCTTAGAAGGCCACGACCCTCAGAAAACGTGGCTTAGAAGGACACGACCCTCAGAACAGGTGGCTTAGAAGGCCACGACCCTCAGATATCATGTTTAGTTAGTGTTGCAATCGTCAATCTAGCTAAGTGAAACTGGGACGATACCCATCCGGTTCACTAGCGCACTAGTTCTAGTCCTCCCACCTAGATACCCAGGGGTTTACCTTGTGCTCAATCATGTTTCACATTCACATAATGTATATCACTTTCACATATCCCGAACCAAACAAAACATCACACCTACAAGTCACCGCTTGCATACCCAAACACCATTTAAAAAAAACACACACGCACACCAACACAATTTTCTAACATAGTTCGACCCACTTGCATTACCTGACAATCTATTTAAACAATTTGAAGAACATTTATAAATAGCACAATAAGAGTTTTCACAAGAGGCAAGCCCAATTTCAAATGTAAAAATCCCCTTAAAATAATAATAATAATAATAAAAATAACGCACACGTAATTCTGTCAAACAAAACTCTCACGCTCCACATATAATCTAATAAGTGCAATTAACAATTTATAAAACATTTAAAATTAGAAAGAAAAGGTTTTCACAAGAAAGACGAACTTGATTTTTATATATTAACGTCACTTTAAAACCAAAAGTGCAGCTCATACAACCTAAAACATGTTTTTCCATTGTTCAACCAATTTTCAATTTAATCCCAAAAGTACGCGACACAGCAAACACACCCAAAGTGACTCATGTTCATCGAGAATCTACATTTAATTACACCGACACCTTTAAGAACTAGAAAACACATTCCACACCTACCAAACAACCCCGCAAACCTTACCAACCATATTCCGCATCTCAAACGAAACTTAATTAAACAATTGCTCAATTAATAAAACATCACATATGCATACCAAAGGCCTCACTTTAAAACACACAAATTTTAAATGGAAGAACCATTTGAATGTCAATTCACAAACCCGACCCTTCTGAAACCTCATTCGCACCCCTAAAAGATGCTCAAGGTGCATAATAAAAATTAACACATCAAAATAGTTTACCTTATATAAAAAAACTCAGTTTAATATCACCCATACCTCAAGCGTTCTTGAAAACACAATTTACACACCCTAAACAATTAACTATAATGCGTCTAAACATTTCAACAACACAACGCACAAGAAAATGTTGACATTTAATTAACAACAACGCAAAATCATCAATATGCATATCGAAGCACGTCCAAAAAAACAAAATTCGCATCATGCATTTTATCACTAGAACACAATATAATTTAATTAATGAGCAATTAAATTATCTAAAGATGTTATGGCATGGAACCACCTACCTCGAAGAAAAACGCCTCTGTAAAGATGACACGAAAACCATTGTCCCCCGAAGACATGTTCAAAAACACTATTTTCAGACCAGAATCACCACATAAACATACCAAAGAATACGTTAGTAAATCTAAACAAACATATTAAATTAATCAAGTGATGAAGAGGCATCGAAACACCTACCTCGATGTTGAATTTCCCCGAATCTTGTGCGGACCTTCATCCGCACCTAATACGCACCACAAACAAACTAAAAGAAGGCCCTAAAACCCGAATTGGACCAAGAATAACATCAAATCCAGACCAAAAACCACATAAACCCTAACCCAAAAATTTATCAAAAGGGAGAAACAATAAAATGAGGTGAAACGCACCAGCGGCGTGGGTGCGAAAGGCTGGTCCGGGGTCTCCGGAGGTTGTTGAGGGTTTCGCAACACCGAAAAAACGAGAAGGAAAGCCGCTGGACACTCGGTCGAGCAAGGGAGGGTACGGGGGTCTCGACCGAAAGTTGACGGAGGCTACCAGAGCGCTGGAGGAGGCTGCGGTTAGGGATCCGACAACAAGGAAGTTGTCCGGGACAAGAGGGGGGGTGTTTGCCGGAGTGGGAGGCCGGCGGGGGCGGCGCCGGCTGGTAAAGAGGCCGGCAGTGGGGAGCGGTTGCTGGTGGGGGTGGCGGCGGCTGGTCCGAGGGGTGTCGGGGCGTCGGGGCTTGATCGCTGGAGGGGGTGCGGGGTACCAGCACAAGCCGGACGGAGCAGGGGGGAGGGGGTCCGGCGGCCAGCCGTGGGGGGCGTCGGTGCAGCGGCTGGCTTGGAGGGCGACGGCGCGGCGGCCGGCTGGGAGGGCGACGACGTGGCGGCCGGCTGGGAGGGCGACGGCGCGGCGGCCGGCTGGTAGGGTGACGGCGCGGGCTGAAGCAAGAGTGGGGGGGGGGGCGCACCAAGGGGGAAAGGGGTGATGGGAGAGAGAGTGAGGGGAGAGACCCGAAACCCTAAATGCTTAAAAAAACAATAAATAAAATAAAAACAAATAAGCAAACAAAATAAAATAAATGAAAAGGAAAAAAAAGTAATAAATAAAATAGTAATAATATAAATAATAAGGTGGAAAAAGAATGAGGATAAAAATACTAAGACTCATTTGATAACCCTAAAATACAGTAAAGAATTATGTTAGCTAAGATAATAATAACAATAATAATAAAATTAACGAAACAATAATAATTGTAATAAACTAAAATAGAAATAATAATAATAATCTCAAATGACATTATTATGAATATTATTATTAAAACAAATGTTAATTCATTTTATTTCATTAATTAGACATTAGAAAGGTGTGCGGTGAACCAGACGGGGTCACGTGGTGTCCCAGGCAAGGCCGCGCAGCCTCAACCGCGCTGCGCTGGACCCAATCAAAGTCAAAACACATGTTTTTAATTAACATAGAAATTTTATGTCGGGCCTTGACCCAAACTACCAGATTCCCCGAAAAATTATTAAAAAGATAAATTTAAAAAAAAAGACGGGTGTGACATAAGATATCCCTGAACATTGAAAAATCCAGTTAGACTATCGATTTTATACTGTTGGAAACAGTCTGTTGAACTCACCCCTCCTATTCAAGTACATTCGTGATTTCCACTTCATCACAGCCCTCACGCCACTCACGTATTTTCCTATTATTGGATTCCCCTTACTCAAATCAAACCCCGCTGGGATCCCCATCTTCTTCATCTTCTCAATCTCATTTTCATCCATTTCTATATGAACCCCTTTGTCTCCATTTCGGTGTCCATGTGATTTTTCTTGTTGTGTTCCTTCGTGGTTCCTCTTATAATTTGTTGATCATGAAGAGAGGTTAATTGTGGTAGAGAAACATCATTTATTTTCATTAGAACAAATGGTTACAATGGACCCCTCCCACACCACACTTTGTTTCTCAAATGGAACTCTTAAGTTTCTCTAAATTGATATATGAACTGTCTTGGATCAGAACTAAATGATGGAATCTCCCTTTATCCTTCATAAATAGACATGGTGGGAGGTTTCAAGTTATAAAAAACTCCCCCACCAATCTCCACCAATCACCACCTACCGTGGTGGGTGGAGTTGGTGCACCAGCAACCTACCAAGGATGCTAGAATCTCTATTAATTCTCCCCCTCTATAGGAAATCAACTATAGCATCTTTATAGTTATATCTTCTTTCGAGTAACAACATTTTTCATCATATCCTCAAGGATTTCATTTTTTTTGATCTTTACAAGTCATAACAGTTGTTGATCTATCACATTTCATATCCAATGACAACAAATGTCTATGTTCTTCTTCCTGTAATGGTACATGGAGTTCCTGCTCAAGTCCAAAGTCTTTTACAAACACAATAAACCATGTACTCTTTTTGGATGGATTAGGGCTCCAGAATACATTTATGTATCCATAATGTATCCTTTGCAATTTTCGATGAAGTAATGATCTACTATTCCATCATTGATAAAGTAAGACACTTCTTCAACATTGAATACCATGATACAACTCCTGCAAAAGTATTGATGTATCCTGATATATACTCCCTGATATCAGGATCTCTAACCATATCTATATATGTATATCCATCCAAGAGAGTTCCACTCCCAAATATAAGAAACATATATTTTAAATAACTTTATGATAAATTGAAATGAACATGAATACATCATAGTTTTTCTTTCCATGAGTCAAGAGAAATCAACTCATGATCACCCCTGCATTGGAAATGTCTAGTCTCGTACTCACCATAACATGCATCAAGATTCCATCTACTAACAAGTATGGTATCATATCCATCACCATGATTTATTTCTTATACATTGTCAATAAACTATTGATCATCATTAAATGATAGGGAATTTGAATTCTCATTGGTTTGGCATTTTCCATTATGAAATATTTCAGAAAACGTTCAACATTCTTCTCCTGATATATACATAACCACCACCTATTTCTGTTACGAATGATCTACATCCCCAAAATCATTTTATCCACTCCCAATTCCATCATATTCGATGAAATGTATAAGTCTTTCTTCATCTGGAAAATATTCATTGTATCTTTCTAAATGATCAACATCTCATAAACATAAAGAAGAAGACAAAAAAAGTTACCATCTAGAAATATCATGATGTAAACACACCGGTTGTCATGTGTCCCCATGTATCCATGTATCATCATTAATGATTCAATGTTATTGTTCTGTGTTCTATGATTTTGTTTCAATCTATATAATATCTTATTTAATTTTCAACATGTTTTTATTGGCAAGAAACCTCAAAACCCTCAGGTTTCTTCGTATAGATCACCTTAGAGGTGTCACCATGTGGAAAAAATGCCTTCCCGTCCATCATTACAAGTTTCATCTATAAGATCGCCACCTATATGAGAATTAAATGGATTTAATCCATATTTACCAAAGGTGAAAATATTTTTCAACATCAACTCATTTATTCTAAGGTAATCCCTTGATATCTAACTGAGATTTCTATTTGACCTCCATTTTTCTACTATCATTCTTCATCCAGAACACCCATTTCTTATATCCTGATTTCTTAACATTTGTTAGTTCCACTAAATCATAGGTATGATTCCTCATGAATAATCCATCTAATACCCTATTACATGAAACCACTTGAGTATTTTTGGATGAGACACTGCTTCCTGGTATCCTTCTAGCTTCTCCTACCAAGTCTGCAAAAGGTCATGTGACATTGAATATTTTTTTGACAGAATTCTTCCTCATGAAAATCGTTGTACCTATGAATGGTTAGGTTCAAGAGGCATAACATAACCTAGCTCTTGTGATGGTTCTGATACTTCTTATGGAGCGGATTGAGTCTCCTCCTACTCAATATCTACCTCCACTACTTCTTTTTCTGTATCCAAGGAGACTTATTCAACATCTTATTCTTCATTGATAGGTGGTTTGGGTACACGTGTCTGATCATTAATTCATTCCTCTACACATTAACTTTTTTAATTTCTAGGATTTTGAATGTCCTTGATTTTTTGGTTTTCATGGAAGACAACATATCTTCTTCTGATAACCTCTTTCTCCTTCAATACCGAAAGCTTTTATTTGAACCCCTCATCTTTATATATAATGAAGATTCAATGATTAGATCTCCTATCTATATTTTTTCTATGATCATTGGATACGTGTGAAAATTCTAAACATCTAAATACTCATAAATTATTATAGGGGGGATGTTTACCAGACCATCTCTTCTATGGAATATCAAAATTTAGTGGGACTGATGGAGATCTATTGATAAGGTCGCACGAAACCTGGATATCTTCTCCCCATAATGTCTTAGGTAATTCAGCCAAACTCATTATGCTTTTGACCTTCTCCATGAAAATTTTGTTCATTTTTTATGCTTCTTTTTTGTGTTGTGAGGAGTGTGGTACCATCCTCTAAAATCAGATTCCCTAACACCAGCAATGTACATTAAATTACTTGCATGTGTACTCTCTTCTATTGTATGAATGAATACCTTTCATCTTACTTCTAGTTTCGTTCTCCACCATGGCATGGAAGATCTTCAAGTAGTCATGTACTTGGTAATTAATCCACAAAAAGAACAACCACACCCTTCAAGACGCATCATTAATATAGGAAATAAGTATTTTTTTACTTCCCAAGGAATCCACATTTATGGCCCCTCATATATTACAGTGCACCAGATCCAGAAACATAGGATTACTTGATAATGTAGTATTGAATGAGACTCTATTTTTCATTATGTACAAGAACTATTTATAAGGATAATGTGATGATTCATTATCAAAGTTTATCTAGTTTTTATTTTTCAGGGTAGATAACCCTATTTTACTCATGTGGATGTGTCACTTATGCCACATATTGGATGAAATCTCTCCTTCCACAATGTTGATAATGTTTTTACATATATTTACATGAGTTTCTTACAATATACTAGATATGTTCCCTCTGGTGATGATTATAGATCCTTTCATCATCTTCCATTCTCCATTACAGGTGATGTTGAAGTAGCATTGTAGATAAAATTCAATACCTATTTACATGTTTAGTCGAAGTCTTGGAAAATGATGAACATCCTTTGGGTGATTTTGTATCCAATGTTCATCTTGAATTTGATATGACACATGCAAAAAATATCTATCAAACTTGTATTCCCCGTCATGACTACACCAAAGTCACTAGATTGATAAATCATAAAATATTCAAAATAAGGAGTGACATGGTACTATTCGGTAGTATCGACCACATATTTTGTGTCTTTTCATGAAGTATGACAACATTTGTCTTCATTATCTTTGATGAAAAACGTGATTTCTCTATATACTATCATGTTTTTGTCTCAATTTCATTCTTTTCAGATGTTACTTTGAACCTTTTCTTATCGAATCCTTCAAAATTTATTCATCATGTGACCTTCCATGTCATAATGGTACAATTTTTATGATGTTATCCTATCATATAGAGAACTTCTCTATATTATTCATTTATATCTGGCCACTCGACCACCTTTCGAAGATGGTCCCCCCATTTAATTTCAATTATTTAAAAATTGGTGATTTTTTTTAAAAATGGATGTCACTTTTTTTTCGGAATTGTAGATAATGATAGAATTGACTTCTGGATAGTTGGAATCAGACAGCGATTGAACAATATATGAATAAAATAGTATCAATAGCTAAGATCAAAAAATTACATAGCATTGATGTAGAGTGTCAGAGAAGCTGCTGGAATCTCAACAAAAATTTCATCGGCATTGGCACAATAACTTCTTCTTCGACAAGGGGGTACTGTATCACATGAATTTTGGGCAATGTTTGAACAATACTAAGAATCTTATTTTATTTTGTTTTAACACTGTTTGCGCTATTGAAATCATCTCCCCGCAATCTTTCTAAATAAGACTTCAAAACTGAATTCTGAGAAATGTGAAATTTACGATCACTTGAAAAACATCACTACCTTCCATCAATTCACTAGAACCTCCTTTGATACAACTTTTTTGAATAATTGGTCACAAAGGGAGATTACTGGAGAGAATAAAACAACAATTATCTCAACAAGAACAATTTGTTACAATGGACCCCTCCAACACCTTCTTTTGTTTCTCACATTGAACGCTCAAGGTTCTCTCAATAGAAAGATTATCTCTCTTGGCTTAGAACTGAATGATGGAAGCTCTATTGGCCCTTCTTAAAAATCAATTATGGGAGGAGTCAAGTTTTACATAACACCCCCACCAATCAGTACCTACCATGGTTGGTGGAGGTGTGTCAAACATGATAACTCCCACCATGGATATTTAAAGAATGAAAAGGGATCTTATTTAATTTTTTAGCAAATAGGGCTCATATATCCATTAAGGGAACCTTGATAGATCCTTGTGAAAAATAAAGGGAGGTGTAGGAGGGGTCCAATGTAACCATTTGTTCTTGTTGAAATATGTTTTATTTTCTTCCCTCTATTTAACTCTCTTCATGATCTATGAATCTCATCAGTTGTATCAGAGGAGGTTATAATGAAATGATATTGAGCAGTGAAATTTTTTTGATGAACGAATAAATCAAGTTTCTCTAAATGTTGTTTTGGTGTAATATTTTTAATGTTTGTGGTGATCCAATTCCAATGGCATAAACATCGTAAAAAATGGATATAAAAAGAATTTAGACATTTCAACTACTTCAAATGAATTAATCTAGAAACAAAAAAATACCAGTATACATAAACCCACTTAGAGAAACTAAAGTTCATGGTACCCATATTTGTGCAAGAATTAAGAAGAAATTATTCAAGAAATACATAAATGATTGAATCTCTCTTCATGAAAACATATTGTTTCTTGGGTTTTTAACTACACAGGTACATACTGAAGCCAAAATAAAATTTTGGATGAAGCGATATGTGTAACAGTTTCAAAAAATTCTAGTTCTCTGAAAAATAAAATGCTGAATATTGTATTTGAAAACAATTGTGTATGTTAATTTGATAAATTGATAAGCATTACAAGTAATAATTTTTTATATAAGTTTATTGAATAAAAAAATAAAATAAAAATTTGTAATTTTTTTTAATAATGTGAAGGCATTAACTGCCTTAATGCATTTCAGATCTAAAAGCCAGTAAGTTTTTTAATTACATTCACGATGATCCTCCTCGATATATGACATTGAAAGAAAGGGGAAATATGTTACCACTGAAAAAAAATTCATCAAAAAATATGTGAATGGAATATTTAGTGGTAACACCTTTCAAACCAACCCCTATAAAGGGAAACCCTCAACCACTTTCTCACTTGAAATTTCATTCTCTCTCTCTCAAAACAACATATCATCTCTCTATAAGATTCATCCAGTTTTTTTCTCACCTTTGGTGTGTCTTTTTTCATGACCTCAATGAAGTCCGTGATTTGTGAATCTTTTTTTAAAGGTATGTTTTTTAATTTTTTAAAAGTTAATTAATTATTTATTTGTTTAGATTCTAGTCAGTTTTAATTACATTATTTAGTAAATTTTTTAGTAAGTTAAATATAATATATAAATAATAGTTAATATTAGTTAGTACAAATTATATTGTTTAGTTATTTCTATTTAGTAATTATTTTATAGTTAGTATTAGTATAGAAAATATTGTTCTAATATGATTATTATGTAGTATTTATTAGTATTTTATAAATATTGGTTAAAAATTAATAACTATATGATACTTACTAAATTAATCATTATGGAATTCAAATTTACTAATAAATATATTCTACGTAATTACATAGTAATTACTAAAAAATATTAATTAGGTAATGAAAATATATTAGTGGAATGAGGATTAACTACTAAATATATAATACATAACAATTAAATAATTAACAATTAACATATGGTTACCAAATTATTGAGTAATTTTTAAATTTTGCTTTTGTAATGATTTCATAATGTTTAACTAAGGACCAATTAAGGATTAATAATTGATTTACTAATTATAAACTAGTGATTAAGATATGATTAACATATATTTTAATAATGATGAACTAGTAATTATCTATTAATTATGTATAAAATAAATTCTTAATAATTTTTAAATATTGAATTATTAACTAATAATTAACTAATTCTAAAATAATGATGAATTATTTATTAACTAAGGTTGAAATAATGAATAAATAATTATTATCTAATGATTAACATTGGATTAAATCATGATTAATTAATGAATAAATAATTATAATGATACTTTAGATGACACTTTGAAAAGAACTATAAATTGTATTTATCAATTATAAAATATCATTGTTGATCTATGTTTAATAAAAAGTCAGACATTATCAGTACAACAAAAAAACTATGATAAATGAATCCTTTAACTGCTCTTTTTTTAACTGTGATAAAAGGGGACCTTATAAGCTCTTTTATTAGAGCCCATAAAAGAAACATTGATCAAAATTACAAATCAATGAAAAATGATAACATTGTTTATGCTAAACAAAAGGGTTGATAATGAATGCCTTTATATGTATTAGATAAACATAGTGACAATAAAGTTTACCTTTTTAACATTTTATTCTATCACTAATAAAATTTGTTTTCTTAGCATCCCCCCCAACCCCATGTCATTGTGAAAGAGCACAGTCATGGGCACCCTCAAATGATTATTGTGATTTTGGGGTACTTAGGTGCAGTAGAGTGGCTGACCAAGGTCATCTCTCAAATGAGGAAGTGAATTAAAACAACTTTTTAGAGGTATTATAAAAAAAATGTGATTAAAAACACTAATTTAATGGATATGGGTTGTTTATAGTTTATAAATATAGAAGATGTTTTATGGAATAAGATTTTATTTTTTTTTGATTTTAGTATTAAAATGAAGTTCGATTAAAACGACAAAATAAAAAGATGTTTTTTTAGAAAATATTTAAAAGGATTAATCGATTAAACTATATGTATTCATTTACTTATTAAAAATTATAATTTAAATCAATATCCACTTAATTATGATCCCCAAATTTTTTAACCCTCAATCCCTACATGTGTTAACTTAACCACAAATATGGAAGTACTTAACCCCTAGGATAGCTTCGGAACATGAAATCACAGCACCCTGCTTTGATTGTTGTTTTAAGGTTAGCTTATGGTTAGTGGTTAATTATAGCACATATCCATTCAATAAATTGGTATGAATTGTGTTTGGGGATTATATTTTAACTCTAAAAATTTATCCCGTGTGGTCTTGTATTACTGATTAAGATCGCGCTCTCACAATTTACACAAAATCTCGAACTCGCGTGTTTTTGTGTTAATTGTTCAATTTCTTTCTTAGTTTCTTATAATTTGAAAAACACAATTCATGGATAATATTAATTTAATTACAGTAGATCAATGATTCAATATAATTAAATGAAGAGGGTAAAAGATAGATCGATCACTAAATAACTGCTCTTCCATGGGCGGTGTGGTCATCATGGAGACGTTTTGCATGAGAAAAGGATTAAAGGGTATAACCCAATCTCATTTACACTCTTTATTTCAATCAAATTAATAATATTAACAGAATAAGAAAAGGGAAGAACACAAAAGATTATTTGAAGAAAAATTCAAGATAGAAACTTGAAGGAAAAGAAATACAAAGAGGAGGTGGGAGAGGAGAGCCTTTTTGGAAGAGAGGTTTGCACAAAGACTTACATAATCCAAGAGTTTTGAGAGGCTACCAAGAGACCCCAATTTTGACACACCTTCCCAAATCCTAGAAAATCCCTCCCAAAGAGTGAAAACCCCCTTTAAATAGTGTTTGTGAGGGCTAGGGGTACATAACGTTTTAAGCGTGAAATGAAAACTCGGAAAAATATTTTATTCCACATTGAACCGCATGGTTTACCAGTAAAACACGTGAATTGGCCGTCCATATATAAGGATGTTTTGTGAAAAATAATGTTCCCGAGATTTCCAAAAAATTTGGGCTCAATCTCTTCCCGTATGAAAACGATATTGCTCATAATGTGAAGTGATGTCTAATCTGGATAGTTCAGTCCATCATTGTCTTCATAGACCATTTAATCCACTCATATGTACCATCTAGCTCCCTAGTCCTGAATAGAATTTGTATCCCATTAAGTTAAGAACACATTTACAAATTTTTAAGTCAAAATAGTTTACTAAAAAATATTTATGCCTGAAATACTACAGTGAATTTTAAAAGGGAAAACTTGATTTTTCATCAAATTTGCAAATGAATGATCTAATCCAAAATATTAAATAATTGAACATATCTAGCATAATGTGAGGAAATTATATCATTTATTATGGATAAAATATTCAACAAAATAGTTTTTTATCAACTCCCCCAAACATACCCTTTTTCACTCCCGGGAAAAACATCATATCAAGTAATCATCAATATCAAATCAAAACCAATTTCAAAACACATATACTTGAGATCAAACAATTACACACCAATAAACTAAATATATCATGCCTCATAAAAAACATTATTTCATGTTCTTCATTTATATCATTCAATAGATTTCCACTTTATTTATCCTCTCATGCACAAAATACTTACCTCACTTTAATTTTCTCTTATCTCACTAATGTCAAAAAAAATTGTAATGTCTTTCTCATCCAAACTCATACAAGGGTCACCATAGGCTTGATAAATTCCTACATCGCTACCCGATGTGAGTTAAGGACATATGAGTATCATGAGGACTTTTTAGGGTTGTTCTATCACTTTCGTTTGGTAGGATTTAGATGTGAAAAACTATAAGGCTAAATGGGGAGGGCTTGACTCTTCTTGATGAAAAATTGAATTAATCTAATTTTCACTAAAATATGGTCTTCTTCTCAATTACCATAGTATCAATTGAGCTCCATCATCATGAAAAATAATTGAATTTGTACACCATTAAACATTTATGAAGTAAAAATGTCAATCTTCTCGAATATGATTTTCTTAAAAGCTCCAGATAGGCACATATTTCCCCCTCTATTAGAAGCCCTAAAAATCCAGTGTATCACAAAATCTTGTAGCACAACACTAGAAAACTTCCCCCACACTTAAGATCATCTATATTATGCAATTTAACTTCAAGAGTTGGTTGGATAGGGAAACATGTCTAGTAATGTGGAAAACCTAACAGGATATGCATGGATTATAAGGGATACAAGGATTAAATGTTCAAAGTAGGCCATTATAAAAAAGGATTACTTGAAATAGGGGATTTAATACAAAACAAATTCCTCAATCATTGAAACATATGTACCTTAAACGCTCATGTTTTGATAGGAATAAATCAAATTATGGTTAAATCATGCATGGTTTTGTTCTGCCAAAAAGTTAGGTGAATGTAACGAATATGAAAATAATGGTTCATAAGCCTCACATGAAAGTGATTTCAAATATAAAGACAATGAGATGTGGTATGGGATTCAAAATTTAGTATAAATTTCATGAAATTAGTAAATATTTGAACTTGAAACGATGTAATTTAAGCATTCATTTAAGCTTAGTTTCTAGGGATATATTGTTTTACTTATTGTTATGGATTTCAAAATGGTTGTTGAGAATCATTTCAGCTGAAAAGTTTCAAAAACACATTGAAAATTGAAAAATAAACACACAAAATTTGAAAAAACACACAATTTTTTTTAAAAAAAAACAAGAAAACAATTGAAATTTCTACACTAAATGGTTCCCTCCCACTCACATAAAATATTTCATTGTCCTCAATTTTAACCCATGAGATGATATATGAACATGAAATGTATAACTTTAAATAGGACAACGAATAACAAAGTTAAAGGGTTAGGAACAGTCTGATGTGCTCAGGTGATGATGGGGTCATGTAGTGTGGTAAAATCCATTGCATCAGTAGGAATTCCCTCAATGTATCTCTTAAAACATTTCCCATTTACTTTAAAGCTCCTTCATGTGTCCTCTTGTGTGATCTCCACTTCACCATAAAGAAAAACATTAGTCACAACATAAGGACCTAACCATCTGGTATGCAAATTAACAAGCATCAGTATCAGTCATGAAATAAAGAGGACTTTCTCTCCTACATGAAACTCCCTTTGTTGGGTCATTTTTTCATGAGCTTCTTTTGATCTTTACTTTTATAGCATGAGCTCTCATATGAAGACAATCGAATCTCCTCAAGCTGTTGAATTTGCAGCTTCCTTTGGATTCCAGATTAGGCCAAATCCATGTTGCATTTCTTAAAATCCCAATAAGTCTGATGCTCAACTTCCACAAGGAGATGGCATGCTTTACCAAAAACAATATTAAATGGGGACATACCATTGGGTGTATTGAATGCTGTCCTATAAACCCAAAATGCATCATCCAAGCACCTGCTCCAATCTTTCCTATTCGACTGCACAGTGTTATCCAAAATTTGTTTCAATTCCCTATTTGAAACGACTACCTTTCCATTGTTTTGAGGGTGGTATGGTGTTGATGTTTTGTGTGTCATCCCATACTTCCGAGTAAGGGAAGAAAAATTCTGATTGTAGATGTGTATCCCTTTGTCACTGATGATGGCCTTCGGTACTCCAATCCTGCAAAAAAATCTGTGCTTTGAAAAAGTCCACAACAACATGAGAATCATCAGCCCTAGTGGCCTTAACCTCCACCCATTTACTTACATAGTCAATATCAACCAAAATATATAAAAATCCAAATGAACTAGTAAAAGGACCAATAAAATTGATGCCCCATACATAAAAAATCTCACATAATAGTATGGGTTGTTGAAGAATCCCATGTCTTCTATAAATGTTCCCAGTGTGTTGGAAATGAGATAATGACTTACAAAACATGTGGGCATCATGGAATAAGCTAGGCCAATATAATACAGAGTCCAAAACTTTCCTAGTTGTCCTTTGGGGTCAAAAGTGTCCACCACAAGCAAGTTTATGACAATAATGTAAAACAGACTCCAACTCATGATCAGGAACACACCTCCTAATAACATGATCAATACACATGCGGCAGAGGTATGGATCATCCCAAACATAATACTGAGACTCACGTTTTAATTTTTGGACTTTATGTTTCTTTAAATTTAATGGGATTTCAGAGGCAACAAGGTAGTTAATTAAATCTGCATACCAAGAATGCGTACCTGAGATGGAATAAAGTTGATCATCAGGGAAAGTGTCCCGAAGTGGTACTTGGTCCAAGGTGTCATCCTCTAGTGTGTGAGTAAGCCTAATCACGGGGTCTGCCACCATGTTTGCTGGCCCCTTTTTGTCCATTATCTTAATATCAAATTCTTGAAGGAGCATCCATCAGATTAGCCTGGGCTTTGCATCTGGCTTCTTTAAGATTTAACTCAGAGCTGCATGGTCAGAAGAAACAACTAATTTAGAGTCCAATAAATATGAACGAAATTTATCTAAAGAAAATATTATAGAAATAAACTCTATTTTTGTAGTTTTGTAGCTTTATTGGTCTGAATCCAGTGTCCTCGATGCATAGTAGATCACATGTGAACGTCCCTCGACACTCTGGGATAAGTAAGCTCCAACCGCGAAGTTGGAGGCCTCACACATAAGCTCAAAGTAATCTCCAATCGTGTGGGAAATATGATAGGTGGAGTGGTCAGACACTTTTTATCTCATCAATGGAAACCCTAAAAGAATCCTAAAACAAAAAAATCAGAATCCTTTTTAAGTAATCGTGATATAAAAAGAGCAATGTTACTAAAATCTTTGATAAAGTGCCGATAAAATCCTGCATTCCCTAGGAAGGTCTATCATCACACACACATGAAGGATAGGGTAAGGATGAAATAATTTATATCTTAGATATATCATCCTCTATCCCATGTTTTGATAGTACATTCCATAAGATAATGCCATGCTCTACCATGAAATGACACATTTCAATTTCAGGACCAGATTCTTCTCAATACAACGATTCAATACCTTTCCAAAACTATTTAGTCATTCATAAAATTAGGATCCATACATTGTAAAATCATCCATAAATTCCTCCATGAGGGTCTCAATAAAATCATAAAAATACTCGCCATACATCTTTGGAAGGTACCTGGGGAATTGCAATGTCCAAATGGCATCTTTCGGTAGGTAAATGTGCCAAAGGGACAGGTGAATATAGTCTACTCATGATCCTTAAGAGCTATAGGAACCTGAAAATATCCATGAAATCCATCCAAAAACAATAGTGTGTCTTTCTAGCAAGTATCTCAAGCATCTGATCAATAAATGGGAGGGGGAAATGCTCATTGTGAGTAGAATGATTTGGTTTCCTATAATCAATACACACACTCCAACTATTTAGTACCCTCATTGGAACTAACTCATCTTTCTTGTTTTTAACAACAGTAACAACACTTTTCTTAGGCACAACCTGAATAGGACTTACCCACTAATAATCTGAAATGGGATAGATTATACCTGCCTCGAATAATTTTTCAAACTCTTTTTTAACAACCTCTAGAAGGGTTGGATTGAGTTTCTTTTGTGGATTCATAACCGGTTTAGCCTCATCCTCCAAAATAATCTTATGCATGAAAATGGAGGGGCTAATACCTGATATGTTAGCCAAGGTCCACCAGATTTCCCTGATGTTCTCCATTAAATGATTCAAAAAAAATTTGAATGTACAACATGGAGATTGTTAGAAATGATAACAAGTAATTTCTCACCACTTAATAAGTATGAGTATTTGAGATTTGGTGGCAGTGGCATGAGTTCTTTTGTAGGGGGTGGTGTATGGATTGGGTCATTGAATGAACTGGAATATGTTCACAAAGAGCATCAGTATCAGAATAAATATTATGAAAATCAGAGAATAACGCATCAAATCCATCAGCATACTCAACAGACATGTCATAAATAGTGTTCACATGATCAAAACCAGAAAATGATTCCATTTCAAAATTAAATCATACAGAGACTTATTCCTTAGATTCGGGTGTGGAAGTACTCTTAGGCATCAAACAAGAACAGATTGTCATAATCTCCCTTAGAATAGGACAATCCAATTCCATGGTGTTTTTACTTAGTGGTTCAAAATGGGAGAAAAAAAATGCAGAATGAACCTCTGATGGGTACATTATAGAATCCATAACATTAAATATCACAACTTCATCCCAAATTCCCTGGAAAGTGTACCCTCATTGACATTTATGATAGTTTTTGCAGTTTTGAGGAAGGACCTACCTACAATAATGGGGGAATGAGAACTTACCTAATCATTATCCATATTAAAAACATAAAAACCAACAGGAAAGATCATGTCTCTTACCTGGACAGGTAAATCCTCAAGAACTCTCGTTGGATATGTCGTAGCTCTATTCGCCAACTGCACCACTACTCTTGTCAGTTTCATCTCACCAAACTGCAAAGAAGAGAATACATAGGGGGGAATCCCATTTATGGAAGCTACTAAATCACAAAGTGCATCAGAAAAGTGTAACTCCCCTATGGTGCATGGGATAGTGACTATACCGAGATCCTTGAACATTGTTGGTATTTCTAGAGATGGGGTAATGAGTGATGACACATTCCTTCCATGATTGATCCTATCATTTCCCATGAGCCCTCTTCGATTGGTACAATGTTCATTTAAGAATTTCGCATACTTTGTAATTTTTGTAATTGCTTCAAGTAGAGGAATGTTGATCTCCACACTCTTGAATGTGTCCAAAACCTCCTTTTGCATTGCTTATTCAGCCATCTTCATGGATTGAACAACCCTGTTTGGAAAAGGATGGGGTTTAGGTGGAACATAATTAATCATTTTCTCACCTTTAACTTTCTCCTTGGGTTGCTCATCAATTGATGTGGAATTGGGATTTTTTGGAGTAGTGGTGAATCTTGGTGGAATGGTAGGTGGGTAATCATCAGTTCATTAATCCTAAATTCTCAATGTTATGGCACTGACATTACCCTATGGATTTGGAGTGGTTTGGGAAGGTAGATTTCTGGAATTCTTTCTCACAAGTTCATGGAGGGCGGTGGAAATCTGGATCATTTGAGTCCTCAACTCCCTTATCTCCGTACCTTTTCTATTCATCTCATTCTATTGATTAAGAACAATTTGTATCAAAATATCATCAGTTTTAGAATCTACCTTCGGTGGGGGATTCCCTCGTTGTTGGCTTGTTGGTGCTTGAGATTCAAATCTTTTTGGGGTTGTCGGAATCCCTGCTGGTAAGGCAGAGGCTACTGTATGTTTTTTTGAAAAGGGGACCATTGTTGTTGTGCAGAGCCATACCTCATGTCCGGTTGATTCTTCCACCTTTGGTTGTATTTTGGTGAAAAAGAATCAAACTTCTTTTGGGGTATGCCTCTTGTTGTTTCTGATATGGACTCCCTGGGAATATTGTTACGCAATCCTCTGTCTCTTTTATTTGTGGGGAATAGTCAGTTGGGTGGCTTGTATTAGTAAAAATGCCACAATGACTTAATGGAGTGGGTTGGGATGTCTTTTGATCTAATGAAATATACCACACCATAGTTGTCAATTCTTCCAACTTGGTATCAATAAAATGACATTAAATAGAAGGACTTACCTAATGTACTCCACTGACATGTGGTGCACCTCTATCGCCAAATTGTTGGGAGTTTTGGGCCATCTTGTTGATCAATGAACGTGCAGATACTTGTGTCTTGTCCACCAATGCCCCTCCAGTCGCAGAATCCACCATGCTTCTCTCCATAGGTGTGAGTCCTTCATAGAAGTACTCGATGAGTAATTTCTCACTAATTTGGTGATGTGGTTATCTTGCACACAACTTCTCAAATCACTCCCAATACTCAAACATTGACTCCACTTGTTCTTGCTTGATCCCCAAGATCTCCTTACGAATAGAAGTGGTCTTAGATGCTGTAAAAAAACATTCCGTGAAAATACATTTCAAATCGTTCCAACTAGATACATCTTCGGTTTGTAAATAATACATCTAGTCTTTCACAGCTCTATCAAGTGAGATTGGGAATGAACGTAGTATGATTTGATCTTCAGAGACATTTCCAGGTTTTAGGGTTGAGAAAACCACATTAAATTCATTCAAATGTTTATTGGGATCCTCACCATAGAGGCCATGAATCATTGGAAGTTAGTGAATTAACCCATATTTTAGTTCAAAGTCTGATTCGGGATTTGGGTATGCAATACAAATTGGTTGATAGTTAATATCAGGTGCAACCAATTCTCAAATGATTCTATTATGTTAATATCAATTATTTTAAGCCATTACTTCTTGTTTTGTGGTTGAATTCGAATATCATCCAATTTCAATGTTCTGATATTGGAGTAATTCTCCAACTGGTTAAATGTTGAAACTTCTCTAAATCTGAGAATGTCTGATTCGAGCCCTAAGGCTACGTTCAATCTCTAGGTCAAGATCTAAGATATCTATCGGATTAGTTCGTGTCATAAATAAAATAAAAATGAAAAGAAATAAATTAGACCATAGTAAAACAAAAATAATAAGTTTGATTTGATGGTTTAAAAAGAAGTAGAAGAAAATAAAAGAAGAAGAGAAAAAAAGATTGGATAAAGAAGGAAAAAAGAAGAGAGGAAGAGAATAAAATGTAAAATAAAATAAATATGTCAAATGGGTTGAAATAATTACTTGCCTCCCCAGAAATGGCGCCAATTTGAAAGAGTACTATCGTGGTCTCCCTCATATGATTAATGCGATTTTGGGGTACTTAGGTGCAGCAGAGTGGCAGACTAAGGTCGTCTCTCAAAGGAAGAAGTGAATTAAAACAACTTTTTAGAGTTATTTTAAAAATAAAATAAAATATATTGAAATACTACTTTAATGTATAGGGGTTGGTTATAGATTATAATTCTAGGAAACGTTTCTAGGAAGAAGAATGTTTTTTTTGTTTTTTGTTTAAAAATTAAGTTCGATTAAAATGACACAAAAAATGATATTTTTTTATAAAATATTTAAAAGGACTAATTGATAAAAATATACCTATTAATTTACTTATTAATCATTATCATTTAAATAAATATCCACTTAATTATGATCCCTTAATTTGTTAACCCTCGAACCCTACAAGAGTTAACTTAACCACAAAGATGGAATTACTTAAACCCCAGGCTAGCTTCGGAACACGCAATCGATGCACCCTACTTTGATTATTGTTATAAGGTTAGATTATGGTTATTGGTTAATTAGAGCACATGTCTATTCTGGAAATGAAGATGAATTGTGTTTAGGGATTATATTTTATCTCTTTCAATTTATCATGTGTGGTCTGGTATTGCCGATTAAGATCGCGCTCTCACAATTTACACAAAATCTCGACCTCGCGTGTTTTTGTGTTAATTGTTCAATTTCATTCTTAGTTTCTTATAATTTAAAAACACAATTCATGGATCATATTAAGTGAATTAAAGTATCTCAATGATTCAAAATAATTAAATTACGATGGTAGAAGATATATCGATCACTAAAAAAACTACTCTTACATGGGCGGTGTGGTCATCATGGAGACATTTTGCATGAGCAAAGGATTGAAAGGGTAGAACCCAATATCATATCTAGTCTTGATTCCAACACAATTAAAAAGATTAAGATAATAAGAAAAGTTAAGAACAAAGAAGATTATTTTAATAAAACTTCAAGATACAAACATGAAATAAAAGAAATACAAAGAGGAGATGGTGGAGGAGAGCCTTTTTGGAAGGGAGATTTTTCACAAAGCCTTAATTCTTAAAAGAGTTTTAGTGGCTCCCAAGAGACACCCTTTTGGAAAACCTTCCAAAATCCTCGAACAATCCTCACAAATAGTGAAAACCCCCTTTAAATAGTGTTTGTTAGGGCTAGAGATACATAACTTTTTATGTGTGAAATGAAAACTCAGCCAAATATTTTATTCCACGTTGCAACACATATTTCACCTCTAAAACGCTTGAATTGGACGACCTTCTGGTAGGATTATTTGTGCCAAATATTTTCCCCGAGCTTATCTCAACTGTTGGGATCAATTCAATCTAGTATGAAGAAGATACGACCCAAATGGTGAAGTGATGTCCAATCTAGACAGTTCAGTCCATCTTTGTCTACATCGCCCATTCAATCCACTCATATGCATGATCCAGCTCCCATGTCCTGAATAAAATTTGTATCACATTACGTTTGTAACACATTTACAAAATCTTAAGTCAAAATATTTTACTGAAATATATTTATTCATGAAATACTACCTTGAATTTTAAAAGGGTAAAACTGGATTTTTCATCAAATTTGTAAATGATTGATCTAATCCCAAATATTCCATAATTGAACATATCTAGCATAATGTGAAGAAATTTTATCATTTATTACCAATAATTTATTAATAAAAATAGTGTTTTATCACATTGCTTCCCCCAACTTTTTCCAATTCATTTTTGCCACCCTCACCACCGAGAATGTCTGATTCCCCCACCCGAACCCATTTTTAGCACTAAAAATGTGCTTTTGTCTGTGCTTTTATACTACCCATCCACCTGTTCACCCTTTCTCATACCTACACTCGAACATTGTACCTCCCTTATACAATTTTAATTTCTTTTCTATTGTCCCTTTTTGTTTCATTCTATATTTGAGGATATATATATACATATTTATTTATTTAAAAACATATTTTTATTCATATATTATATAATTATTTTTAAATGAATTTATGAAATATATGTTGTTGTGTGTGTGATATATATATATACTTATATTCATTTGATTATATTATATATTAATAATTATTTAAATAAATAAGAATAAAAATAAAAATATATATCTGTTTAATAATACACACTCAAATATATATATAAACATTATATATACATTTGTATAAGTATATATATATATATATCTGTATATTCTTCTAATGTAATAAATGTATAATATTATTTTAAATAAAATGGATCATAATTAATTCCATAGGATTTATATATATATTTATGTTCATTTTTAAAATCTATCTATATATTGTATATTTAAATATACATTGTATACATTGCATATATATTTATATGTATATATATACATATATTATTTATATGTATATATTTTTATATTTATATATATTTACATATAATTTAATATTAAAATATACATTTTCTATAATGTATTTATATATATTTAAAGTAGATATGTTTATATGATATATTTTAATATGATAATTATATATTTATAAATATTTATTCACATATGATGTCTTCAAAAAATATTGACACATGCACACACATAAACATATTTACACACACACGTTTTCATTTATATTTCTCACATACACAGACAAGTATTTATATATTTATTTACGTATATTAGAATATACACATAAATATATATTTGTAATTAACACACACATATTTATATAAAAACATTACTTTTATAGGTACATTTATATTTATATACTGAAACTGTTTTTATAAGGTAAATAAAATGAATAATTTTATATTTAAAAAAAATGAATTATAAATATTTATTTTCAAATGGTGTATATAGTTAAAAATAAATTTTTATGTACTTATGTTTAAATGATTATTTTTAAAATTGATTTATTACAAGTAAATATAATAAAATATGCATTTATTTAGTTACCAATAATATTACAGTATCAAAAGTGATAATATTTCAAAACCATAGTATCTCTGTGAATGTAATTCTTCATTAAAAATTTAGTCTCCTTTCAAAAAAACAAGAAGACCCTCTTAAATGAAGATAAAATCCCATTGAATATTATAAATTTATTGTATCCCAACAAAAAACATTTTTTTGAGGTATTTTAATCAATTTTTGACTTCAAATAATGATAGATTAGGCCCCCTAGTCGATAGGGTGTGGATATCTTCGCATGATTTGATTTGATATATAGTAGATACCAAATAGGAAACTTGATCAAATGTTTTGGTTGTTTCTATTTCAAGTCATAATTTCAACATATCTTAGATCATTCAAAAATTTATTTGATTTTCATGTCATCTAATTTATATTAAATGATTATAATTCGATTCAAACTAGAAAATTATTAATTAATTTTATTTTTTCAATTATATTATAATCAATTATTTAGAAAATAACATAACTATTATGTGTGAATTCATATTTAGTCATATGTAAATCATTTTTAATAAAATATATTATCTTTATATAAATATATATTATATTGATATAAATATAAATTTTTTTATATGATAATATATAAAATTATTAATATTTTTTTTAAAAATATACCTTTTATAATCATAAATAAAAAAGTTTTGATAAAGGATATCCATTATCAATTTGACAATAAATGCACTAAAAATGGGTACCATTTATCATCACTATAATAAAAGTTCTAATAAAAGACACATTTTTCAGGGCATATTTCCAACACTAGAAAAATCAACTTTATCAGTGCTAAAAATCTCTAATAAATAATAAAGTACTAATAAAATGAACACTTTTTTAGAAATTTTTCTAACACTGATAAAGGTGGTCATTATCATCCCCGATAAAAGATAAATCTAGATAAACCGAAATTTGTGTTGGTTTTCACTAACGACTAACTAATGAGGATTTTATAAATATTTAATGATTAACTATTAATTAAATAATAATTAATTATAAACTAACATCATAATAACTACTATATAACTAATGACTAATGGGTGATTGACCTATGATTCATGATTGATTAGAGAATAATTTTGTAACGCCCCGACCACAGTTACCCAGAGTCGGTGCGTTATTTTAATACATTGGCATGATTACAAGGAATTCAAATCCTGAAGGACCGATCAGGTTAGATGTATTGGAAAATAGATTACATACATGATTGTTACATTACACTTTATAACATAAACCACAACATAAGTAATCCCCTATGAACTCCATTATTCCCTTAGCTTAACCCTTCATATCAATCAAAATTCATTTCTTGGAATCCTAGGAAAAATAAAACATAGAAAGTGGTGAGGTCAAACGCTCAATAAGGGTTAGCAATACACCGAAATATAACATAAATATTAATCATGGTGAATAATTAAAACCAATGTAAAAATGAATACTTTTATGGAAAGAAAATGAAATGAGTAAATAATTTGATAATAAAACATAATCATGGTTATTTTACTAGTCGAATGACCACAAGAACCATAAATATTATTTTCATAATGAGGGAATGTATAATGCCAGACATTCTAAAACATTTCGTCATGGCCTTGGCCAAGACGTCTAAAAATGATTAAGGCATCGGCCAAAACCATATATCCAATTGGGAAAGGGCCTCAGCCAATTCCATGTCTAGTTGTCTCATGATACCTACCGATGTATCGAGGAGCTATAGCAGGCTCCACCCATCACTTACTATGTCAAAGAAATTCCTCATATGAAAATGATGAAACATAATATAAACATTCGTATTAGAACTAGAATATGTAATGTCAATACTTTAACTATAATTCATGAATGGTATAAAAATAGAACATACACAGTCATACATATCACAACTCATTCAATACAATATGGAATATTGTATTATAACAAATCAACCTCAATCGAAAATAATATCCAGTAATGGATGCTGACATAGTTGAAAATGATGAGTAAAACTTTTTGAGAGAAATATCCATTTTTTAAATCATTTAAAAGTCACACATTTATAAAGAAAGTAATTTAAAAGATATTTTTGTATAAAAGTATCCCATACCACTTTGAAACTTTTGAAAAGAATTATTATTTCAAAACAATCATGTCCATATAAATAAATCCTTAAAATAATTTTGAACAAATGGACATTAATTAAAAAGATTTAGAAAGATAAATCTTTAAAAAATTTAGAATTATGATCTTGATAAAGATTACCTTTCACAAATCATTAAATTATTCTTTATGAAATCATTTTTATTAAAAATGGACATGGATGATAAAAATTTCCTAGTAAATATTTACACATAAACAATCTTCGATAATAATGAGATTGAGGAATTAACCCTTACCAATTTGGTAACATACAAAACATACAACCGATGAAATAAGTATCATACAATGAATATGTAAATACAGATAAATTAAAGGGTATTACACAATGAATACAATTATGGGAAGTACATACACCACACAATAGGTAATAGTGGCAATATGGCATTAATCTCACGGGAATAAGGAGTGAGATTAAAACCCCTTACCTTGCACTTTCTTTTAGACTATGGTATGTTTAACCTTCTCTTGTTTGGGTTCTTCCTTTTGATTTGATCAAAAGGGATCCTTAAGATGGATTTATGATCAAACTAAGGCCTATAGGTTGAATTTAGGATAGTTGAGAAAATATTTGGGAAGGGGTTGGCCAAACTAAAATGCTTTGAAGGTATGATGAATTGGTTATAAGTGGTGTCATTTTATAAGGGGGGGAGGGGCTCATTAAGAAAAACATAAATTATTAATTTATAATAAATACATATTCAGTTTCTAATGGCTCAAAAGTGGATTATTCAAATTCTAAGGTGGTGATGGGCTTAAATCCACTTAACCAATTGGTTTTAGACAGGTTTGGGTCACTCTATTAACCTTGTCTTTTAGTGTTAACCCTTAGTTAATTTGTTTGACATTTACCATGTCTCTTTGTATTTTTATATTATATGGTTAATAAACATACTATAAACTTCCAAGTGACCCCAAAGTGGTCCATTTATTATACACCTATCATTATATAAGTCCTTTGGCTGAAACGTATATTTCTATGAATATAATATCAATTAATCATATAATATTTGTTTTAAATATTAATTTATGTCAATTTTGACACTATTTGGTATTTTGTTTTTGTGAAAGTCATCACACCTTGATTACTTCGAATATGATACATTGAATCAGACCTAACATGTCATTTTAACCTATAAAATTCGTGGATTTCATAAAAATGTAGAAATTATATTTATTTTAATATTTATAAAACCATTTATTTGATTCTTTCATTAATAAGGTAATTATTGTATCATCATTGTGTCATTAATAAATTTGATTATTTAATGTCTAAAAATTATAAATAAAATACCATGATGTAGGAAAACGTTTTAATATTTGTAATGAATATTTATAGTTGAATTTATCTTATGTATAACCCTATATTAAAAATGATTTATTTAATAAACTTTGAATTTAACACTTTTAACTCTCCTTTAAATTAAATAATAATAAATGTCCTAATCGAATACAAGTGGACCAAAATGGTAATATTTTATTCCTAATATTATTTTTTGGTCGATATACACTTGTATAATAGAATTAGGACATGTGTTAGGGTAATATTATTATTGTTTTTAACCTTAATTACCCTATTTACTTTTAACCGTGGTAAATAAAAGTAAAAAGTTACAAGTCACCAAACATTATTTTCATCTTATTGAACCAGAATTTACTGCTTGATATTAACCATGTCTCTCAAATTTTCGAAATTCAACTCATAGAAGCGGTAAAATTATGTTTTATGTAAATTTACAAATTCTCCTTGGAGGTGGGTAAAAGACGGTAAAAAGTTAAATAAAAATTTTATATATAAAAAATTATTGTAAACTGATTCCAAAAAATTGCATTGAACTTATATCGGTATTTTGTATCTATTTTTACATAAAATAAATTTCAATAATGTAATTAATTATTTAAATAAATATTCGGTTTTAAACTATAACTCAGTGTTTTTTACTATTCATCAAAAATTAAATGTTTTCAGAAAAGTACCAAAAATTCACCCTAAGCTAATTTGGTATTCCAAATTCAATAATGATGTCTATTTTACCAAATTAAAAACATAGAAATTTAATTTATTAATTTAAAATTAATTCAGATTGTCAAAACAAAAACCGTGTTTTTAAGAAACAATAACTATCAAAAAATTGACACATGTTTATGTCCAATTTCAAATTGAAATTACTTTCAATGACCAATGTTGGATTTAATGGTAAAAATACAATATAATTATACTTCCAACCCATTCATATGTATAGCTGAACACTATAAATAATTTTGATTAAAAAAATCTATTTTCAGTAAAAATATAGTATTTTTCACTATTCACCCAAATATTAAAGTTATCAGAAAAACATCAAAAATTTATTGAAACTGAATTTTTATATCCTTATTATAATGAAGATGTTTATTTTGTAAAATTGAATATATAACAGTTTAAAATATTGTATTTAAAAAAGGGTTCTCCATTAAAAGGGGGTAAAATTTCATTTTTTGAAAAATGCTTCTTTTATCTGAAAAAAATGTATTTGTTCACACATTATGTCTAATAAACTCATAATATGGATTCTAAAATTATAAGGATTCTATAAAGACCAAAAATTAGTTAATACTATTCATAACCACTTTTGAACTGCTAGTTTGGTAATTGGTGGTGTGCTTGAACTCAGTGTTGCGTGTAGTGCATGTTATTGAATTAATTTGAAAATATGACGTACTATGAAATATTGGGGTGTTACATTCTTCTCTCATTCAATAAATTGCGTCCTCACAATTTGAAATTGTTCTTCAAAAATAAAACGTTGAAAATAGAAAATTTCATTGTGGGATAACCCACATCAGAAATTGGGCTAATAAAATATAGTCTTAATAAGAGGAAAATATATATATATATATACATGATAAGTAGAGTTTCATATTTCAAATAATTCCTACCACATACTCATATTTCACTCCAAATGAATAAAAAATCTATTAATCCAAATCGTATAAGGTTCTAAAATTATTGAATTTATAATTCATTTGTCAGACTATTTAAAAAAAATAAATCATAAAAACCATTACATCACGTAGTCCAGTCGTAGGTGATGCACATTTGTCGCTCTTCGGTTTTGGGTTCGAGCCTCACGGCCTTGTTGGACGCGACTAGTTGTCGCCCGACCTCTTGGTTGTCCTTTTATAACAATCCAAAAATAACCTTAACAATAGTATCCAATTTCAAACATAATCAATTCAAAACTTTAGACTTACCCAAAATACTTATATCTAAACTCTCAGTCCAAAATTTATAAGAATGTTAAACACAACGAAGATCTTTTTTTAGGTAATAACATGTGAACTCCTTCATCATGTATTATTTTAAAACACTGAAACATCATGAATTACCATAAAACCTTATGGATTTCATTCATGCTCCCTTATTCCTTATAGAATACTGGATATACTCCTTCTATCCAAAAATGTTGTCAACTCCAACAATGAAGGAATATAAAAATCATTAATCAGTTTCAAGGAAGTCATGTATATCCAATATAATTTATCCAAATCAACCATCTCTTATTCCAAAATCACTACCTCATTATCAGGACCATATTTAGGATTACCTTTCCTTCCACCTTGTGTTTTCCAAAAAGTGTAGCTTACTATTAAGTCATTTTTATTAGAACCATATAATCTCAAATCCTTAATAAAGTAGTTCTGCAGTACAATCATTATTTATCTCCATAATTCATATCACCAGTATATTGTTGACACAAGACTCAAATAAAATAATTATATATTATCAACATAAGAACACGAGTCATTCCTCTTCACATGAGGTTATATCATAACTTGATTATTATCCAATAGAATCATTTATGTTATACTCTGATGACTGAGACATTTATTCACATAGTGTCCCAATGCCATGTAGATGAAGAATTGTAAATTTGATTTTTTTCCCTTGTAATCACGTACATGGTGTCAATTTTCTCCACACATATAACAAAATCCCATTCCCTTAATGCATTTACCATGGTGATTCTTTCCACAGTAATCACATATGAGAAAATCCTTCTTTTCCCCGTTCCCTTTATACATCATTCACTATTCCATTCTTTTCTTTTCTTGCTTCCCTTCAAAGCCATAGGAATCATAGAATTAATTACATATCTTATTAGCACATGATATTATTTCTTCATAGGTTGAGAATACATGGGAGACTATTTCGCTTCTAAATGTTGGCTTAATACCATGAATGATATGATCCTTGTAACACCCGAGATTTTTATGAGTAATGTTTTGTTTTTATGTTAAATATATATCATCAAAGGAATCTTTCACTACACACTAGCTTGGATTACTTTACACGCAATCGCGACCTTCCTCGATAGCTTGCATTTTACGCAATACTGAGTTTCACTAAACAACGATATGCTATTAAAATATTATTTAAAATAGCCGTCATGAATAGTAATAACCACTTTTTGAAATCTTATCTTTCGAAATGGACCTCATTTTGGATTCGGAATACCAAAATTACCCTAGGGTGAAATTTTGGTATTTTTCTGAAAACTTTCAATTTTTGATGAATAGTGAAACCACTAAGTGGTAGGTTAAAAACTGAATTTTGCATAAAACTTAATTTTACCGCTTCATTGAATAGAATTTCGAAAATCTGAGAGACACGGTTAATATCAAGGACTAAAATGTGGTTCAATGAGATAAAAATAATTTTTTGGTGAATAGTAACTTTTTATTTTGTTAACGCGGTTAATAGTAAATAGGGTAACTAAGGGTAAATATGATATTACTATTACCGTAACACATGTCCTAATTCTATTGGATAAGTGTAATTCGACCAAAAACAACCTTATGAATATAATATGACCATTTAGGTCTACTTGGATTATATTATGACATTTAATATTATTTTATTTAATGAATAGTTAAAATAGTTAAAATCAAAGTTTAATAACTAAACCATTTTTAATAAGGGGTTATACATAAGATATATTCGACTATAAATATTCATTATAAAGTTAAAATTATTTCCTACATAATGGTATTTTATTTATAATTTTTAGACATTACATAAAATAATTTATTTATGACACAATGATGATGCAGTAATTACCCTTTTAAGGAAATGTTAACATAATTGATGTTATAAATGCCCAAATAAATGTAATTTGAGACATTTTATGAATTAAACTAATTTTATAGGTTAATATGATATATTATTGTTGATGTAATCAACTTGGTTCGAACATATAATTCTGTTATGTCTTTTACAAAAATCATATATCAAATAGTGTCAAAATTGACACAAAATAGTTTTTAAATCAAATATTATATTATTAATTGTTATTTTATTCCTAAAAAACTAAGGTTCTGACAAATGACTTATATAAGGATATATATATTAATAATAAACAACTTGGGGTTCGTTTGGCATGTTATAGTAAGTGTATTTACCATATAGTGTAAGAAAACAAAAAGTCACGGTAAAAGTTAAATTATATGACTTAGAGTTAAATCTATTTGATAAGGTTAAAATAAGAACCTAAACTTGTCTAAATCCTATTGGTTGATAGGATTTCGACCCATCCCCACTTTACATTCGAAATAAGACCCTTTGGTACCATTATAAACCGATTTTGACTTTAATATAAAATAATATTTTGAGATATTCCTAAGGTGCCCCTCTCCTCCCTTATAAAAGGGCACCTCCTCCCCCTCCTCCTCACACCAATTTGAGCACTCAAGCTCGGCCAACCCCTGCCAAAATCCCTTCTCCACTTCCCTAGAATAATCCTAGAGGTCCTAGTCTTCTTCAAAGACCTATCTTCGTTCCCTAAGTGGAGGATTCAAAGAGGCGTTTCAAAGAAGAGGTAATATCCATTACCGATCTTTTCAATTTATTTCTTCTTCAACTTCTTCTTATTTAGATGTTTCATTATAAAGTAATAACATCAGTATTACTTTTATACTGATATGTTATTATAAATATGAAACAACCCTAATTCACCTTTTATCCATCCTAAGGAAAAATGAAATCAATGCGCGTGCGTACGTATGGAATATCGTCTCCACGCCGTGGTGTAATCTATTTTCCATCATCACCTCACATGGATGGGTATAATGGTGTAATGAGTAACTATATATGATTATTAAAAAGTGATATTGATACTGAAATTGTATAAATACACTTAAATAAAATTCCACGATCATGGAAACAATATCATCGCTGGAGCGTACGTACGGAATACCGTCTCCACGATGTGATGCGACTCGTTCTACATGGTCATCATTACATAGTAATTATATAAATGAATTGAATGAATAAATATGATATATGTTACACTAATACCATTCTGTATATAAGGTATCTAAAACATTAAAAGAAGATTAAGAATTTATTCGGCAAAACACGCATAAGAACAAAAGGCAATAAAGACCCGAGTAACAAGTAACAATGAAATATTACTAATAAGAAGCTAAGAATATGACCATATATGATATCATATCATTATTTATGATTCTGGAATAAGTCAATAACATTATTTAAACCATTATTCAGGAGCTTCGGACATGTACAAAGCAAATCGGACCTAAGGTAAGGGAAATATCACAATCTCATTTTTATTCGAGATTGTTTATACTTTGAAATTTACTGGGGTGTATTTTATCATCCACATACATGTTTCCTCAATATGTAATATTATTTCCATCCAAGTACAATTGTTTAAATCTAATTTTACCCTTCGGTGAGTTTTTAGTAAAAGATATGAAAGGAATCTTTTGTCGTTTTTCGTACGAGGTACTTTTTGACTTTTCCGAAAAAAGTACGAAGAATGTTTTTTTTAACATATACGGCAAGAATGGATTTTTAAAACATTATTTCCAAGAATCTTCCTTTATAAGTTTTCAAGTTTATTTTTAATCAACTTCTTTTAGTTTATAATTGTATGAAATTTTATGAAAAGAAATGTGTTTTTAAGTAGAAAGGATATTTTTTTCAAGAATGGAGTTCAAATGTTTTATCAAAATTATTTTCCATCTAAGATAATATAGGGTTCTGTTTTTATCCCTATTATTACATTGATTTGATTATGTTTTGAGGGAATTATTTTTATGAAGTCATTTACCTTATATGATTTGTTTTATGATGTCATGATGTTTCAAGAATCCCATTTTTGTTACATGTGTTATGCGATGATGTATGATTTATGATTATGTGGCACACATAAGAAAGGATTCATTATAAGATGGGTGGGACCTATATCTCCCTCCAATGAATTGGGTAAAAAATTTTATCTCATGAGATAGACATGGCTTGAACGGAGGGTTATTTCGGTTTAGTGATATAGGACTGAAACGAGGAGTGAACTCGGTTCAGAATTGGACTTTGTATGCTAAGATAGTCTTGGCAATTAGTCATGACTAACAAGAAAAGATTTTCCTTGATTATGTGTGCATGCCACAAAGTTTCACGTTTTATGTTAGGATTACGGGGATCTCATTTTCACTTCTATGATTTAATCCATGTTAAGATATTATGATCTCTTTTGCAGGTTATGATTTTCATAAAGATATGATATGATTTTTATTTCCTTTATTTTCCCTTGCTGAGCATTTGAGCTCACCCTTTTTGTATGTTTTCTTTTCCCCAGGTTAGGAAGATGGATATTAAGTAGAGTATGCTAAAAGGGACCCTAGATATGATGAAATAAATGGGAGACACTGTAGAAGATTTATGAACCAGTTGTTTATGTTTCCCAGTTTCTAATGACATTATACCTATACGGTCCTTTGTGGTTTTGTCATATGTTGTAATAAGTGTGCTTCAATTTTGAAGTATTAACAATTTATGTAAAGTATGGGTCGTTATAGTGGGTATCAGAGGAAAGGTATAGTCAACCTTTAGAAACTAGGATGTGAAAGCCTTAGTAAGAACCCTAAGGATAAGTCTAAGAATAGAACACAATCTTAGTGTTTTTGAAATGGCCATGAATAACCTAGGATAAGAGCTTAAGCGTGAAAATTTTATTCTTGAATTATGTGGTTTTCCTATTATAATTAATGTTGCTCACACTATTCTTCTTGGTTTTAGTCAATGGATGGAACCCAAAGAAACCGTGTTAATGCGGAATGCGATTGGAAATGCAATGATTGTCCCCCTGAGAAACCAAACGATATGGGAGCTGGAATGCAAAATCTTATAGCCATGATCACACAACTTTCTCAAGCTATGAATGATGCAAGACTTCCAAACGAGCTAAGGAAGGAGCAACATTCTGTTGAATCCTTCATGAGGCAGCGTCCACCTTCTTTCAGCGGGTCTACTGATCCATTAGTTGCTGAACAATGGATTAGTACTACTGAAAATATATTTTCAGTTCTTCAATGTTCTGAACATGATAAAGTCATCCTAGCAGTGTATCGTTTGGAAGGAGATGCTGATCAATGGTGGAATCTTATTAAGAATACGAGGCAAAGGGATGAAATTGAGTCCATGTAATGGGACGAGTTCAAGAACTTATTTTTCAATAAGTACTTCCCTCGTATTCTCCGAACAAAGATGAAGAAAGAGTTTCTTGAACTGAAGAAAAGGGATGATGAATTTGTTGGTACCTATGAAGCAAATTTTACAAGACTTGCAAGGTACGCTTCTGGTATTATTATCCAACCTGAGAGTAAGATCGATCGATTCTTTAGTGGCTTAAAACCAAGTCTTCGAAGGGCGTTAGCCATAAGGGACTTCAATAGATACGAGGAAATCGTTCGATGTGCTCTCAAAGTCGAGATGGAGATTGGAGTAACCCATCAGTCATATGGGTTTGATAAGAAGAGGAAAATGGAATTCAAAGGAAAATCTAAAGAGCACACTGAAAAGAAGATGAGCTTTCCCTTATTCTCAAAGTGTGGAAAGAAACATGGAGGGAGTTGTCTTAAAGGGACAAGTAAATGTTTCAAATGTGGAAAGGAAGGTCATCGGGCATTTGAATGCCGCGATAATGGGAAGAAGATATCTAATGATGCAAACAAAGGAAGGGATACACAGAATGAACCTACTACACTTCAATGTTTCATGTGCAAGGAGATGGGGAATTATGCCTATCAATGCCCAAATCCAAGGGTTAATGATGATGGTCGACGTCAACAAACTCTTAAGGCTAAAGACAAAGGAAAGTCACATGCAATTTCTATCAGCGATGTGGAGTACGATAACGAAGTGGTGAAAGGTACACTTACCATCCACTCTAAAGTAGAAAATGTTTTATTTGATTCTGGATCCACCCACTCTTTTATTTCTGAAGAATTTTCTAAAGGAATCACTGTATTACCTCAACAATTAGATGTTGAGTTAGCTGTGACAACACCTAATGGAACATCAATCGCATCAAAAGTTTATAATTCTTCTCCAATTGACGTTTGTGGGAAAGTGCTTCCTGCAAATCTTGTGATCCTTCCAATAGTGGAATTTGATGTGATTCTTGGCATGGATTGGCTTTCTTTATATGGTTCTCATATCAATTTCCAATGAAGGGAAGTCACATTTCATATTCCAGATCAATCTATGATCCTCTATCAATGCAAGGATGAACATAACCTTCCAGTGGAAATTTCATCCATTTTATGGGTATTGATTCCACTAAATGAAGGTTATTTATCTCAAATAGTTGGTGAGAAACTCGCGATTAAGAATATGCCCATCGTACGGGAGTTTGATGATGTCATTCTGGAGGAATTACTGGGTCTTCCACCAAATCGTAAAGTTGTGTTTTCAATAGGACTCGTACCGGGTGCTTTGCCTATTTCAAAGACACCTTATAGAATGGCCCCAATTGAGTTGTAGGAATTGAAGAAGAAACTCCAAGAGAATCTTGATAAGGGTTCATACGCCCTAGTGCATCACCTTGGGGAGCACCTGTTCTATTTGTTAAGAAGAAAGATGGATCAATGAGACTCTGCATTGATTATCGTGAACTTAACAAGATCACTATCAAGAACAAATATCCTCTCCCGCGCATTGATGACTTATTTTACCAACTACGCGGAGCACAATACTATTCCAAGATTGATCTTCGTTCAGGATATCATCAATTAAGGGTCAAAAGGGAGGATATACCAAAGACGGTTTCCGTACATGGTATGGACACTATGAATTTTTTTTAATGCCTTTTGGTCTTACTAATGCCCCTGATATCTTCATGGATCTAATGAATAGAGTCTTTAAAGAATATCTTGATCAATTTGTGGTAGTCTTTATAGACTATATTCTTGTCTATTCAAAGAGAAAGGAAGAGCATGAAGATCACTTGAGAATTATATTGAAGACCCTGAGAAAGGAGATGCTTTATGCCAAATTTACCAAGTGTGAAATTTGGCTTCAAAAAGTTTCATTTTTGGGTCACATAATCTCAAAAGAGGGGATATCTGTGGATCCAGCAAAAACAGAGGTTATCGAAAGATGGTCGAGACCAACAACAGTAACTGAGATCCGAAGTTTTCTTGGTTTGGCTGGATATTATCGACGTTTCGTAAAAGATTTTTCACGATTATCTAATCCACTCACCAAGTTGACTCGGAAAGGAGTTAAGTTTGTTTGGAAAGAGGAATGTGAAGGGAATTTCAAGGATTTGAATAGAAGGTTATCCAGTGCACCTGTGCTCACACTGCCTTGTAGTGGAGAAAGGTTTGTGATCTACAATGATGCATCCAAGAAGGGATTGGGGTGTGTTCTTATGCAAAATGATATGGTGATATCTTATGCCTCACGACAGTTGAAAATCCATGAGCAACATTACCCAACACATGATTTGGAGTTAGCTGCTGTAATATTTGCATTAAAGATTTAGAGGTATTACCTTTATGGTGAAAGGTGTTATATTTATACTGATCATAAATGTTTAAAGTATATTTTCACACAAAGGAGTTGAATATGCGTCAAAGAAGATGGTTGGAGCTGATTAAGGATTATGACTGCTCAATCCATTACCACCCTGGGAAAGCAAACAAGGTGGAAGATGCATTATGTCGACAAGACCATGCTAGTTTATCCATGATGAGGATCACAAAAGATCCAATATTTATGGATTTACAAAGGATGGATCCTGGAATTATAATGGAAGGGAAAAAATCTTATCTTTCTCAAATGAATGTTCAAACATCTATACATGTGAAGATTAATGAGGCATAGAAAAAAGATGTCGAGTTACAAAAAAAGGTGAGAAATGTTCTTGAATTCAACCTTGATTGTGATGGGATAATAAAGTTCAGGAATCGGGTTTGTGTTCCTACCATCCCCGAATTAAAGAAGGATCTGCTGGATGAGGCTCATAGTTCTTCATTCTCTATTCATCCTGGAAGCACGAAGATGTATAGGGACCTGAAAGAGTACTTCTGGTGGGATGTCATGAAAAGAGATGTTGCTGAATAAGTCTCTCGATGCTTGGTTTGTCAACAAGTTAAAGCTGAGAGACAGAAGTCTAAGGGGATGTTACAACCATTACCCATACCCGAATGGAAATGGGAAAACATCACTATGGACTTTGTCACAGGACTTCCTAAAACATCCAAAGGCAATAATTCTATCTGGGTCATAGTTGATCATCTTACAAAGTCTTCACATATCATTGCTATTAGAGAGGATTTCTCTCTAGATCAGCTTGCCAGGATATATGTAAAGGAAGTGGTAAGACTGCATGGAGTACCACTTTCTATTATATCTGATCGGGATCCGAGATTTACCTCAAAGTTCTGGCGAAGTCTTCAGCATACTCTGGATACAGAGTTGAGTTTCAGCACTGCTTATCATCCTCAGACAGACGGTTAGTCTGAGATAACAATTCAAACCCTAGAAGATATGTTGAGAGCTTGCTCCTTGGATTTCAAAGGAGGATGGGATCAACACCTACCTTTGGTGGAATTTTCTTATAATAATAGCTTTCACTCCAGTATTCAGATGGATCCTTATGAAGCTCTCTATGGAAAGAAATGCAGGACTCCAACTTGCAAGGATGAAGATGGGGAAAGAAAGCTATTAGGACCTGATCTCGTTGATGAAATGGCAGAAAAGGTCAGATCGATTCAACAACACATAAGAGCAGCTCAGAGTCGACAGAAAAGTTATGCTGACAACCGAAGAAAAGACCTAGAGTTTGAAGTGGGTGATAAAGTGTTATTACGAATATCTCCCTGGAAGAGGGTTATGAGATTTGGAAAGAAGGGGAAGTTGAGACCTAGATATATCGGTCCTTTCGAAATACTGGATCGTGTTGGGAAGGTAGCTTACCGATTGGCCCTTCCACCAAATCTCTCTCAAGTTCACGATGTGTTCCATGTATGTCTCCTGAGAAAGTACATACCTGATCCTTCACATGTATTCAGCTCAGAAGTTGTACCGCTGGAGCAAGATCTTTCTTATGAAGAACAACCGATAGAGATTCTGGATCGTAGCGAAAAAGTCCTACGAAACAAGACCACTCGATTGGTGAAAGTTTTATGGAGGAACCACCAACTTGAAGAAGCTACATGGAAGTTTGAGGATATGATGAGGGAGAAGTATCCTCATCTGTTTGTTACAAAGTGACGAATTTCGAGGGCGAAATTCTTTTTAAGGGGGGTAGAATTTAACACCCGATATTTTTATGAGTAATATTTTGTTTTTATGTTAAATATATATCATCAAAGGAATCTTTCAGTACACACTATCTTGTCTTACTTTACACGCAATCACGACCTTCCTCGATAGCTTGCGTTGTACGCAATACCGAGTTTCACTAAACGGCGATATGCTATTAAAATATTATTTAAAATATCCGTTATGAATAGTAATAACCACTTTTTGAAATTTTATCTTTAGAAATGGACCTCATTTTGGATTCGGAATACCGAAATTAGCCTAGGGTGAAATTTTGGTATTTTTCTGAAAACATTCAATTTTTGATGAATAGTGAAACCACTAAGTTGTAGGTTAAAAACTGAATTTTGCATAAAACTTAATTTTACCGCTTCTGTGAATGGAATTTCGAAAATCCGAGATACACGGTTAATATCAATGACTAAAATGTGGTTCAATGAGATAAAAATAATTTTTTGGTGAATAGTAACTTTTTATTTTTTTTACCATGGTTAATAGTAAATAGGGTAACTAAGGGTAAATATGATATTACTATTACCCTAACACATGTCCTAATTCTATTGGATAAGTGTAATTCGACCAAAAACAACCTTATGAATATAATATGACCATTTAGGTCCACTTGGATTAGATTATGACATTTAATATTATTTTATTTAATGAATAGTTAAAATAGTTAAAATCAATGTTTAATAACTAAAACATTTTTAATATGTGGTTATACATAAGTTAAATTCGACTATTAATATTCATTATAAATATAAAAAGATTTCCTACATAATGTTATTTTATTTATAATTTTTAGACTTTATATAAATTTATTTATTTATGACACAACGATGATGCAGTAATTACCCTTTTAAGGAAATGTTAACATAATCGATGTTATAAATGCCCAAATAAATGTAATCTGAGACTTTTTATGAATTAAACTAATTTTATAGGTTAATATGATATATTATTGTTGATTTAATCAACTTGGTTCGAACATATAATTCTGTTATGAATTTCACAAAAATCATATATCAAATAGTGTCAAAATTGACACAAAATAGTTTTTAAATCAAATATTATATTATTAATTGTTATTTTATTCCTAAAAATCTATGGTTCCGACAAATGACTTAAATAAGGATATATATATTTATAATAAACAACTTGGGGTTCGTTTGGCATGTTATAATAAGTGTATTAACCATATAGTGTAAGAAAACAAAAAGTCACGGTAAAAGTTAAATTATTTGACTTAGAGTTAAATCTAATTGATAAGGTTAAAATAATAACCTAAACTTTTATAAAAACTATTGGTTGTTAGAATTTCGACCCATCCTCACTTTACCTTCGAAAGAAGACCCTTTGGAACCATTATAAACCGATTTTGACTTTAATATAAAATAATATTTTGAGATATTCCTAAGGTGCCCCTCTCCTCCCTTATAAAAGGGCACCTCCTCCCCCTCTTCCTCACACCATTTTGAGCACTCAAGCAAGTCCAACCCCTACCAAAATCCCTTATCCACTTCCCTAGAATAATCCTAGAGGTCCTGGGCTTCTTCAAAGAGCAATCTTAGTTCCCTAAGTGGAGGATTCAAAGAGGCGTTTCAAAGAAGAGGTAATATCCATTACCGATCTTTTCAATTTCTATCTTCTTAAACTTATTATTCTTTAGTTGTTTCATGATAAAGTAATAACATCAGTATTACTTACATACTGATATGTTATTATAAATATGAAACAACCCTAATTCACCTTCTATCCATCCTACGGAAAAATGAAATCACCGCGCGTGCGTACGTACAGAATACCGTCTCCATGTCGTGGTGTAATCTATTTTCCATCATCACCTTACAAGGATGGGTATAATGGTGTAATGAGTAACTATATATGATTATTATAAATTTATATTGATACTGAAATAGTATAAATACACTTAAATACAATTCCACGATCATGGGAACAATATCATCGCTCGTGCGTATGTAGGGAATACCGTCTCCACGATGTGATGCGACTCGTTCTACATGATCATCATTACATAGTAATTATATAAATGAATTGAATGAATAAATATGATATATGTTACACTAATACCATTCTGGATATAAGTTCTCTATAACCTAAAAAGATGAATAAGAATTTATTTGGCAAAACATGCATAAGAACAAAAGGCAATAAATACCTGAGTAACAAGTAACAATGAAATATTAATAATTAGAAGCTAATAATATGACCATATATGATATAATATCAATATGTATGATTCTAGAATAAGTCAATAACATTATTTAAACCATTATATAGGAGCTTCGAACATGTACAAAGCAAATCGGACCTAAGGTAAGGGAAATATCACAATCTCATTTTTATTCGAGATTGTTTATACTTTGAAATTTACTGGGGTGTATTTTATCATCCACATCCATGTTTCCTCAATATGTAATATTATTTTCATCCATGTACAATTGTTTAAATCCAATTTTACCCTTCGGTGAGTTTTCAGTAAAAGATATGAAAGGAATCTTTTGTCGTTTTTCGTACGTGGTACTTTTTGACTTTTCCGACAATAGTACGAAGAATGTTTTTTTTAACTTATACGGCATGAATGGATTTTTAAAACATTATTTCCAAGAATCTTACTTTATAAGTTTTCAATTTTATTTTTAATCAACTTCTTTTAGTTTATTGGTGTATGACATGTTAATAAAAGAAAAGTGTTTTTGAAGTAGAAAGGATATTTTTCTCAAGAATGGAGTTCAAATGTTTTATCAAAATTATTTTCCATCTAAGATAATATAGGGTTCTGTTTTTTATCCCTATTATTACATTGATTTGATTATGTTTTGAGGGAATTATTTTTATGAAGTCATTTACCTTATATGATTTGTTTTATGATGTCATGATGTTTCAAGAATCCCATTTTCGTTACATGTGTTATGCGATGACGTATGATTTATGATTATGTGGCACAATTAAGAAAGGATTCATTATAAGATGGGTGGGACTTATATCTCCCTCCAATGAATTGGGTAAATATTTATATCTCATGAGATAGACATGGCTGGAACGGAAGGTTATTTCGGTTCAGTGATACAGGACTGAAACGAGGAGTGAACTCGGTTCAGAAATGGACTTTGTCCGCTAAGATAGTCTTGGCAATGAGTCATGACTAACATAAAATGATTTTCCATGTTTATGTGTGCATGCCACAAAGTTTCAAGTTTTATGTTATGATTATGGGGATCTCATTTTCACTTCTATGATTTATTCCATGTTAAGATATTATGATCTCTTTTGCAGGTTATGATTTTCAAAAAGATATCATATGATTTTTATTTCCTTTATTTGCCCATGCTGAGCATTTGAGCTCACCCTTTTTGTATATTTTCTTTTCCCCAGGTCAGGAAGATGGATATTAAGTAGAATATGCTAAAAGGGACCCTAGATATGATGAAATAAATGGGAGACACTGTAGAAGATTTATGAACCAGTTGTTTATGTTTCATAGTTTCTAAAGACACTATACCTATATGGTCCTTTGTGGTTTTGTCATATGTTGTAATAAGTGTGCTTCAATTTTGAAGTATTAAAAATTTATGTAAAGTATGGGTCGTTATAATCCTGCTTACTCTTTGGATCATACGTATTGCTGGAGTTCACATTCCTTCTACTGGGCTCCATTTCTATACAATAGCATAAACTAGGTCTTTTTATGAATTGGAATGAATAATTCCAAACTTGTGAAATACATAACGTAAATTTTACAGTTTATGTATATAATCCATAATCATAAAAATGTTTTCTTTGAGTAAGTATATACTCATAAGCCGTTCATAATCGTGTGTAATGAAAATGAGATTTATCCTAATCATATCCCCTAGGAGTGTCATAACCAAGAGTGCACCAAGGCCCATTGTCGTGCACCAGTTCCCGTTCGAGTCTAGCTCAAAGTGGTGTTTTCGGGTTTTACCACTAGGTACATCTGTGTCAGAGCTGCCTCAACCTAATCATATCTAGATAGGGATATATTGCTCAGAAAACTCACATAATCTCTACATTTTCATAATTCTAAGATTTTCTTCTATACGAATCCTCAAAGTCTATATTAGGGTAATGTTCTCTATTCAGAGTTTATCTAAATCTAGTTTCCAAGGTTATTGCTAAACTTCCTCTGATACCAATTGTAACGCCCCGACCCAGTAACCCAAAGTCAGTGAATTTCTTTAATACATTGGCATGATTACAAGGAATTCAAGTACCGAAGGACTGGTCAGTTTAGAAGTCTTGGAAAATAGATTGCATACATGAATGTTACATCACACTTTATAACATAAAACACAACAAAAGTAATCCCCTACGAACTCCATTTTTCAGTTAGCTTAACCCTGCACATCAATCAAATTTATTTTCTTGGAATCCTGGGAAAAATAAAACATAGAAAGGGGTGAGCTCAAACGCTAATTAAGGGTAACCAATAGAGCGGAAGATAACATAAATATTAAGCATGGTGAATAATTGAAACCAATGTCTTTACCAATAATAAACATGAATACTTTTATGGAAAGAATATGAACTGATGAAATAATGCCATAATAAAACACAATCATGGGTATTATAATAGTCAAATGACCACAACAACCATCAATATTATTTTCATAATGAGGGAATGTATAATGCCATACATTCTAAAACATTTTGTCAAGTCCTCAGCTAAGACGTCTAAAAATGATTAAGGCCTCGGTTAAAACCATATATCAAATTGGGATAGTGCCTCGACCAATTCAATGTCTAGTTGTCTCATGAGACATACAGATGCATCGAGGAGCTATAGCGGGCTCCACCCATCACTTACAATGTCCAATACATTCCTCATATGAAAAGGTCGAAACATATCGTAAACATTTATATTAGAACTAGCATATGAAATGTCAATACTTTAACCATAAACCATGAATGGTATAAAAATAGAACATCCATAGTAAAATGTATCATAAATCATTCAATAAAATATGGAATATTGTATTATATTAAATCAACCTCAATCAAAAATAATATCCAGTAACGGATGCTGACCTAGTTGAAAATGATGAGTAAAACGTTTTGAGAGAAATATCCTTTTTGTAATATCATTTAAAAGTCACACATTTATAAAGAAAGTAATTTAAAAGTGATTTTTTAATCAAATTGTCCCATACCACTTTGAAACATTTGAAAATAATTATTATTTCAAAATATTGATGTCCATATAAATAAATCCTTAAAATCATTTTGAAAACATAGACATTAATTAAAATGATTTAGAATGGTAAATCTTTAAAACATTTACAATTATGATCTTGATAAATAGTACCTTTCACAAACCATTAAAATATTCGTTTTGAAATCATTTTTATGAAAAATGGACATGGATGATAAAAATTTCCTAGTAAATACTTACACATAAAAAATCTCGGATAATAATGAGATTGAAAAATTAACCCTTACCAATTTGTTAAATTGTGAAACATACACCCCACGAAAGAAGTATCAAACAATGAATATGTAAATACACATAAATTAAAGTGTATTACACAAAGAATACAATTATGGGAAGTAAATATAACATAAAAAATGTAATAGTTGAAATATGTTATGAACCTCACGGGAATAATGAGTGAGATGAAAACCTCTTACCCTGCACTTTCTTTTAGTCGAGGGTATGTTTAACCTCCACTTCTGCGGGTTCTTCCTTTTGATTTGATCAAAAGGGATCCATAGGTTGGATTTCTGATAAAACTAAGGCCTTTATGTTTAATTGAGGATTGTTGAGAGAATATTTGGGCAGGGGTTGGCTGATGTAAAAGGATTTGGAGGTATGAATAACTGGTTAGAGGTGGTGTCCTTTTATAAGGGGGAGGAGGGGCTCTTTAGAAAAAACATATAGTTTTAATTTATAATAAATTCATATTTGGTTTCTAATGGATCCAATGTGGATTATTCCATGTCTAATGTAGGTATTGGTTGAAATCCACTTAACCTATTGGTTTTAGACAGGTTTGGGTCACATTATTTACCTTATCTTTTAGTTTTAACCCTTAGATAATTAGTTTGACATTTACCATGTCTCTTATTATTTTTATATTATATGGTTAATAAACGTACTATAAACTTACAAGAGACCAAAAAGTGTTCCATTAATGATACACCTATCATGATATAAGTCCTTTGTCCAAGCCTTATATTTTTAAGAAAATAATATCAATTAATCATATACTATTTGTTTTAAATATTAATTTATGTCAATTTTTAGAGTATTTGGTATTTTGTTTTTGTGAAAGTAATAAAAACTTGATTAGTTCGAACAAGATACTTTGAATCAGCCCTAATATTTCATAGTCACCTTGAAAATTCCTTTATTTCATAAATAAGTTGAAATTATGTTTATTTTAATATTTATAATACCATTTATTTGATTCATTCATTAATAATGTAATTATTGCATCGTCATTGTGTCATAAAGAAATTTAATTATTTAATGTCTCAAAATTATTAATAAAACACCATGATGTAGGAAATATTTTTATCTTTCTAATGAATATTTATTGTCGAATTTATTTTATTTACAACCCTATATTAAAAATGGAATAGTTAATAAACTTTGAATTTAACACTTTTAACTCTTCGTTAAATTAAATAATAATAAATTTTCTAATTGAATCCAAGTGGAACTAAATGATAATATTTTATTCCTAAGGTTGTTTTTGGTCGACATACACTTGTCCGATAGAATTAGGACATCTGTTAGGGTAATAAGAATATCATTTTTACCCTTAATTACCCAGTTTACTTTTAACCGTGGTAAATAAAAGTAAAAAGTAAATATTCACCAAAAATTATTTTAATCTTATTGAACCACATTATATTTCTTTATATTAACCGTGTATCTCACATTTTAAAAATTCAACTCACATAAGTAGTAATATTATGTTTTATATGAATTTTCATATTCCTCTAGGATGTGGGTAAAAGACGGTAAGAAGTTCAATAAAATTTTTATATATCAAAAATTATTATAAAATGATTCCAATGAATTACATTGAACATATATAGGTATTATTTCTCTATTTTGACCTAAAATAAATTTAAATAATGTAAACAATTATTTAAATAAAAATTCGGTTTTAAACTATAACTGAGTGTTTTGCAGTAGTCATCGAAAATTAAAAGTTTTCAGATAAATACCAAAAATTCACCCTAATATAATTTTGATATTCCAAATTCAATAATTACTTATATTTTAACAAATTAAAACCATAGAATTTGTATCTATTAATTTAAAATTAATTCTCGTTGTCCAAACAAAAAGTGTGTTTCTAAGAAACAATAACTATCAAAAGATTGACACTTGTTTGTGTCTAATTCAAAAGTCAAATTACTTCCAATGACCAACGTTGGATTAAATGGTAATAATATAATCTAATTATACTTAAAAACCATTTATATGTATATTTTATCACTATATATTATTTTGATTAAAAACGTTGTTTTCTGATAAAATACTGTATTTTTCACTATTCACCCAAATATGAAAGTTATCATAAAAACACAAAAAATTTATTAAAACTAAATTCTTATATCCTGATTCTAATGAAGAAGTTGATTTTGTAAAATTAAATATATAATAGTTTAAAATATTGGATTTAAAAAGGGTTCTCCATTAAAAGGCGGTAAAATAGCATTTTTTGAAAAATGCCTTTTTTATCTGAAACAAATGTATCTGTTATCACAATATGTCTAAAAATGAATAATATGGATTCTAAAGTTATAAGGATTATATAAAGTTGTAATTTTAGTTAATAATATTCATAACTGTTTTTGAATAGCTAGTTTGGTAAGTCATGGTGCTCTTGAACTCAGTATTGCGTGTAGTGCAAGTTATTGAATTACATTGAAAATATGACGTACAATGAAATCTTGGGGTGTTAAAAATTTGATGAGGATTAACTAATGTTTAACCAATGATTATGTAATGGGTAACTAATAATTATCTAATCGTCAAAAAAATCATTACTTAATTATTAACTATTAAATAACTATAAACTAATAAATAATAACTATTAATTAAAAAATATTTAATAATGATTAATAAATGATTAACTAATGATTAACAGGGGATTAAATAATGATTAATCAATTATTAAGGAATGATTCAATCAACATTAACTAATGATGTAGTAATGATTATGTTGTAATTAATTACTTATTAACTATTAATTAACCATATACTAACTACTTACTAACTATTAATTTAAAAATTCTTAACAAATGATTAATGAGTGATTAAATATCCATTAACGAATGATTAATGAAAAATTAACTTAGTATTAATTAGTTATTAATGAAGGATTGACTAATTTTTAGATAATAATTATTTCTTCATTAATCAATGAGTACAAATTAACTAATGTTGAAGTATTGATTAACTATTGATTAACAAATAATTAATTAATGAATAACCATTCATTAACTATTATTTATCAATTAATTAACTATAAACTAAATACATAATAACAACTCATTTGATGAATTATTAATGAATGATTATGTAATGATTATCAATTTATTATATAACGATTAACTAGTGATTGATGAAATATTAACTTTGGGTAGACTAATTCTTAACTAATGACTATGAAATTATTAATAACTAATGAAACAAAGATTAAAATGGGATTTATGGACTCTTAGTTTCTATTTTTCATTGGATTAACATAAGAGTTATTTTGGATCAAAGAGGGTTACCATTGTAACGTCCTAACTTTTTCTACATGTAGAGAAATTTTTTTTCTATAAATTCATTGAAATGAACCTTATTAAGATGCATAAGTGATTCAAGTGGGTCATGTGAGCATATGGGGATCGTTCGGATAACAAAGCCCAAAAATTGGAAGATATGACCTTGTTTTATAGTTAAGAGATACCGTGATGCCCAACCCGCATGGTTTTATAAACCGTGCGGCTGTAGATAGTGAAAAAATACCTGCCACATGGTTTTTCTACAACTATGCACCAATAGTGAATGGTGTTGTGACTCATATTCTGTATTTGAAAAATGTTTTTTCATGGTTTGATCATGGTTAAATAATGTAATGTATCTAACCATGCATAGTGTCCCTTTGAAGTACTAATTGGGGCACGGTTGGTGCATGGTCTGGAAAACTTTGCGGCCAAACCCTATGCCCTTTTTAATGGTGAAATTAAGAAATATCCCATATTAGAATATTTAAATCTTTTAATCCTTCCACCTCACGTTTCTATAGTGGTAGAACTCCTCCCTTCAACATAGGTTTTGAAACAACTACTCCAGAAGAACTTTGATTCCATCACTGTCAAATCCCTCGAGAAGTTAGAGGTACGTTCTTTGATCCCCTTTCTTCTATTTCATTTCTTATTTCATTAAATTTTTATATTTCAGGTCAATTCCATTTTCTCCATTTTTTGGGCATTTGATGGTTTCATTTATTTCTCCCTATCTAGCTTGAATCAATTGTTGAAACTAGATGAGGGAAGCTCTAAAAGGCTATGGTATGTGGTATCATTCCATTCATATTGATTCATTGAGTTATATGAAGTTAACCATTGTTCCTCTATCCAAACATTTGTGGCATCACCTCAATGTTTTTGAATTAAATTAATTGTTTTCTTTAACTAGACTATGGTGACCCTACCTAACTGTGAATTTACCCCTTTAGTTGATTTTATTGTCTTGGGCCACCATAATGGGTGTCATACACCTAATTGGACCATTTTCCCTTTGTTCTAATTGTACTAACACCCCCTTGAGGTGTTCTATCACAAAATTAACTCCTTGAGCCATTTATTATAGATGAATTCAAGGGTGAACCATGAGTTGGACACCATACCTCTTTCCATAAATGAAATGGTTGATCTAAGTGAGTTGGTTATGTTCTCAAGTCTATTTCCCCTTCACCAAAAATGATTTATTAATTGAGATCCTTGACTAATATGCCAATTTTGATATAAATGCATAAATTATATTAAATGGGCCCTCTCCCTAGAATTGTTATAAATTTCTTGATTGTTTAATTCCTTCATGTTAGTTTTGAGGGTGAAACCAGAATTTTGGACTTAATGATAACCTAGATGGACTCTCATGCCTTCCTATTAGATTTAATAAGTCTTCATAAACATGCTAAGGGAAACATCAACTATTCCAAGGATGGTCTCACCATAAATTTTTCAATTTTACCTCTAGATGAGTGACCAAAGTTCTATATGGGCGACCCCTTAGATAGGCTTGAAAGAATTATGGTTATACCAAGCCTCAAGAGAGACTCATGCCCCTATGTGTTATACTAGGTATGGAATCATAGGCTAGTACATTAAATTTTCACACCATTCATGGATTGAAGTGTTGGACCTCAAAATTGGGTCACCATAGAAGGAATTATTTGCATTTTTTATATGATGATCCCCTTGAACAATACATGGAATGTCTCTCTATATTTCCTTGGATGAGATTAGAATGTCTCTCTATATTTTTTGAAGATAATTTTTATTGAATTAATGAAAAATTAAATTAATGTTTTAAAAATGATAAGTGATCCTTTGGTTTTTGAAACATAATTGCATTTCCTCTAATCCAAATCATATGTTTAGGGAATTCCACTTTCTTTCACCTTCTGCTTCTAACTTTAGATTTGGAGGTTCATTTGGTCCAGACTCACTTTCTTTTTCGTAAGCTGGTAAATTAGATTGGTATCCAAGTGGAACCTAGTCCAATGTATTTAGTTAGGTATTTCAAATTTTTACTTATTGTTTTCTGAACATTTATCTTTTTATATTGCATGAAATGGATTGGTCTGGACACCATTGGTGGTGGACTAATAATATTGAATCTCACTCACTTATTGGCCCACCATGGGTACCCAAGTTGACTTTATGGTTTCATCTATTGATAAATTTAATCATGCATATTCTTATGCTTGATTTAATGACTATTCTAGGACGGAGATTGGGGATGAGGAATGAACCTATTCTCGAGATTCTAGTTATAGCAGTTTTTTTCTATTTCTATATGTTTTTTCATCATATGTTATATACATGTGTCCAATTCCCCCTAAATATTCATTTTTATAGCTACATTAACATTATAATCATATTATATCAGGTAATTAATCAATATTCACTTACCTTTTACTTATCCTATATTTTCTATCAAAATGAATCAACTACTATCTTTTATTGTTATAGATTTTGTTGTTTTTATACCTTATTTCCATTGCTTCCTTCCACTCTGATCAATGAGGGAATAGTTACCCAAAATGTAGGACCCCGGGACACCCTGAGAGGGGAGGGGTGAATGAGGGTGTCAACTTTTTCTTCTTAAAGTTGTGGATCTTGTTCCCATGTTGGTGGGAACTACTTAAACCAGTATGATGCATATGATCAGCAATTAAACATTCACATGAAAAGATATAACACAACAATTTTACTTGGTTCACCACTAAGGGCTACATCCAAGGAGAATATGCCGACAAGTTGCCGGTCGTACCAAATTCCACTAATCTTCACTAGTAGTGGATTACAATGGTTCGGGAACAGTCGCACTGTCCCAGGCTCACTGCCTTTACAAAAGGTTGAGGGATAGCTCACTTCGTCTCTCGGGTCACTCCCGTTGACTCCCCCTCGCTCACTGCCGTTGGTGAAGTCTCACTCAGTTTATAGACGTGAAGGTCTCTTCAATATATGTGCATTGATGTTCTTTGTCTCCTGTTTAGCATGAGACTTTTCTTGCATCAGGGTTCAGAGTTGATGCCCTTTTTAGTTCAATCCTTCTTCTTTAGTGTAATGATTGACTGCACTAGATCTTTCTTCTTCTCTTCCTTTGATTCTCACTACTATCACCTAAGTGTATTGATATATTCCCCTATTTCTGTGCAGATCTAAGTTTAGTTGCACGGTCTATTCTTCTTATTTTCGCAAAGCACAATGAGGATGTTAAACACCAGTCATGTGTGTGTGGTACCACTTCTCTTCATAAAACCAAATGGTTTACTGTTCTTCCATCTTCGCAAAGTATATTTGAGAGTGCTAAGCACCTGTCAAAGGCCTGCGGGACCCCCAAATTTTCGCACACCCTTCCCGGTGCCTTGCGCGTAAAATTTAAACCTTGCACGTAAAAATAACTTTTGGCGCGTAAAAGGCTTTTCGCACAACTCTTCTTTTTCGCGCAAATCTTCCCTTTTTCGTGCAACACCTTCTTTTTTGCGCAACCCTTCTTCTTTTCGCGCACCACTCTATACCTTATTTTTTCCGCGCATCAGAGCTCGGGTTTTGTCTAAGTGTCGAGCCTCTCCGAATGAGAGGGGATCACCTCATATTTATAGGCGTTTTTGATCCTGCGCATAAAACCTCTTCCTGCGCATAAAACTGCCTCTCAGTTCTTTGAGTTACGCGCATCTTCCATTTATTCTCGCGCACCGCCTTGGTTTTTCGCGCATCTCATTACTTCTACATTTTTCATCATTCTGAACAGGAATCCTCTCTTGCGCATAAGACTTCAAACCCACATTTTGCGCACAACCAACTTTACGCGCAGCCATTTGATTTTCCGCGCACATGGTGCGAACATCTCCGATTTTTCGCACGCCTCTTACCTTTGCCGATTTTCGGTATTTCTTATTCGATACGCTGATTGCATGTAAAATTCACCCTGCTATTCTGCGCACAACATTTTTCGCGCACATTCCCATTTTTCCGCGCACAGCTCTGGTTTTTTGCGCAGCCCATGACCTTACAATTTTTCAATGTTATGATTCTGAAACACTGTTTGCACGAAAAAATTCACTCCACTTATTTCGCGCACCACGCTGTTTTTCGCGCCCAACTCAAAAATTTCGCGCACAGCCCTTATTTTCCGCGCAGCCCATGCATTTGCCATTTTTCACCAATCTGATTTCGAAACACTATTTGTGTGAAAAACTATTTTGCGCATCCCGTTGTTTTCTGTGCCAAACATAAGTATTTCACGCAAGCCTCTTATATTTCATCCACCACTTCCTTTTTGTGCGAACCGCCTTTTTCAGACAATCCATGTCTTCATTTTCCGATTTTGAGGGCCAAAAATTTGGCAAACACTGGGAAATAGCGCCACCTTGTATCTGCTCTTTTTGTACTGCCTCCAGATCATCCATTCCTTTGTCGACGTTCTCTGACCAAACATGGATCATTAACCACATCCCTTGAACTCGAAATACCACCATGAAATCTCCTTTGTCAACAAATTTGTATGTCATTTGTTTGTTTTGTCAACAAGCACGATCACCACAAAAACACTTCTTCTCAGTGATCTTTATCCTTCAACAACTCTTATGCTTTCATCAAAAACTCCACTATCGTGATATGTATTCCTTGAAGGAACAGCTTTAGCATCATCATCTTCTATGACAATGTGACATGCATGGCCATCTTAGAATTCCAATCACTTGCACATTGTCTTCTTCTTCAAACATCATTATCCTTATATGGATTATCCCTCACTTCTTCATTGTTGTAAACAATGTGTCACCTTTGACACATGTTCTTTGAACTTATGATCAGTACAACAATCATATGAATTTCCATTCCTCCATTTCATTGGAGTACTTATTGATCTCCTTCATTTTGATCTTCATTGACAACTATTGATAATAAATACAACCTTATACACAAAGTGGTTCCAACACAAAAGAAACTCCCTAGGTCCTGACTACTTGTCGGAAGCCTCAGGTATCTGGAGAGATGCACTTTAGGCCTTGTGACCCACTTTATTAGGGTACAATTACATCGTATCTGGGGCTGGATGCTAAAAAGTGGTATTAGAGGGCAATTTTTTCCATACTATTAGGGTTTATATAGAAGAATAGTATATAAGAATTTGTTCATGATCCTGTTTCTGGGAGTAGCTACCCCACGTATAGGGGAAACCCAAAATTTTCTATGATGGATAAATGTAGTTATTGCCTATATTGTTACAATTTCATGGATTTCACCATTCGATGATGCAATTGCCTTGAATTGTTAATATCTTAATGGAATATCTATGTTTTATTCCCAATTAAATGAGGGCATAGTAGAATCATGAATCATACTTGGCACTATAGGACTTAAAATTCCATGCATGTTGTTATTCTATATTTACTTTACCACATGCATTTCCTGTGTTTATGTGATTCTTATTGTGCCTTTTTTCCTGTGCCTTATTGTTCCTTGGTTATATTTATATATAAAGGTGTTGATATTCTCTTATAGGACTGAGAAAAACACAGTTGTTACATCAAAATTCTCCCTTAAACTAACTGCATTTTCATGTATATATTAAAAAGTATGCCTTGAGGAGCCAATTTTGGAATGTTTATCTAGGGACCATTACTTTCTCGGGATGGAATGTGTGGTTTTTAGGATTAAATAGACACCACTATCCAATTTATTTGGTTTATTGGCCCTTATAAAATGAAATGATGACTTATCTAATTCAATCACATAAAGACAATTTAAAATAAATTAATGAATCAAAATGAAAATGACCAGAAAAATGAAATGGTTACCTTATGTAAGACCTTGAACCTGTCATGAACTAGTAGTGGAAAGTTTTTTGTGTCTCATATGATCGTTATATAAATCATTACAATCACCCAAAATAGGATCATATATCATGAAAAGGGGTGTTTTTCTATAGATGGTAGGTTTTACACTGGTCCTTCATATCGCATTCCCTATCTGTTGTAAATAATATTTGAGGAAAGTGAATGGAAATTATAGAGTTATTCCACCATGAAAAACTCATGTTGTTTTCCAGGAATGTGCTAATGAGAATACTCTATAGGTTTTGAGCTCTGATCAATGTGTGATAACTCCTGTAGTGCCACCTAAGGCACATCCTCTAGATTTGAAACTGGGATTCGATTCCCATTTCCATGATAGATTTTGCAGTTCATGAAATCAATTCAAGGTGAACCTCAATATTCCCCTTTGATTGTATAGTTGACCCGGGAGTTCATGAACAAGAATTATCCAACTTTCTCAAGGGATTGTTGAACTCAAGCTTTCAAATTGTGGTTGGAGGCCATGCAGTATATCTTCAATCATTTTGAGATGACTCTTGAGTGAACGATCAAGATCACTACATATATGCTAAGTTATTCTACAATGAATTGGTGGTATTTTATGACACATGATGGCCGACATCAGGGCATGCTCTGAGAGGATTTCCAAATATCATTATTAGAATACATAATTCCTCAGACCTTGATAATAGATCGTGTTTGGGAATTCATGAACCTTTAGAAAGGTGACATATTGGTGATTCAATAGTCACATAACATCATTGAATTGTAGTGATTCACACCGACCATGACCACTGATGACTTGAATAATGTAAGAGGATTTGAGAATGGTCTTCCTTATTCCATTTTCTCATAGGATTATTGTAAGAACCCGGTTTTTGCTGTGAAAGACTTTGGAATATTCTTGATGATATTCCAGAGTAGTGCCTTCAGACGGCGTGTGATTTCGAGCCCCGGAGTGGCCGGAATTAAATTTTCAGTGCGTTCACACTCAAAACGCCAAATAAATGCAATAACTCCTAAACAGTGATCCGGATCAGAGATCTGAGTGTACGGATGGGTCCGGAATGGGGTGTTTACCCTAGGAGCGACATAAAACTTGTTGACGCGGGGTGTTTGGACCCCTCGCCCGCTCCCGGAATGTTAAACGGATAAAGAAATTAATTAATTTATTCGTTTAATGGTTAAACTCGAGTATCTCTTAAACGGTTGCTCAGAACAGAAAACTGAGGGCACCGTTGAGTTCGTACCGTGTCGTTTACCCTAGGAGGGGTATAAGGTTTGCGGGCACGGGCCGTTTGTGAAAAATGGCCCCAGGGGCGTTTTCGTAATTTAGCGGCTTCAGACGTTAAATTTTATATCTTTTGAATGGGGTCTCGGATTAAAATTCTGAGACCGCTATTGTGCTCGGAGTGTCGTGTTTACCCCAGGGACGCCTTCCTTTTTGTCTGCTTCGAGAGCGGGGTCGGGGGCGTGCCGGGCGGGGGTGTTTAAGTGTTATTACTTAAATGCACCCCCTCCCTCTTCTCTTCCCCTTCTCCTCCCTAACACCCTCAGCCCTTCCCTCCTCCATTCCGGAGAGCTCTGGCGAGGTGATCTCCGGTGAGCCAACTCTGGTGAGGCAACGACGTGGGGTGGATCGTGCGGGAAGCGTCAAGCAAAGCCCCACGAGGTAGGAGTTTTATTTTGTCTGTTTTTAAATTACCCCTTTCATTGAGCCCGATTTATACCATAGAATTGCCGCCCGATCTTCGAACAAATCCCATAGATTAGTAGAGCTCGATCCGAGATTTCCGACGCACCTTTCGGATGTGAAATCGGAGCTCCGAGGCGTCCGCAGCGGCCCGGAGAAGTTGGGGGGTGGTTTTACGGTTTCCGGCGGTCGGCAGGGCGGTACGGTGAGATGGCGCGGCGGAGCAGTTCAGCTCCGGGTAGGCAGCGCAGCGACCGTGGCTTCGGAAGGCGGAGTGGTGGCCGTGGCAGCGGCAGCCGGTAGCGCCGACAGGGCGTCGGCGAGAGCGAGAGGGGCCGCGGGGTGGCGGCCCCTTGCGACGCGACAACGACCCGCACTTTGCGGGTCGTTGTGTGGGATGTGCGACCGGCCCTCTTGGCTGGTCGGTGGAAAATCCCACGCGGTGGGCGCGCGGGTGTGAAGGGGAGCGGGCCGCGGAGCGGCGGCCCGCTGCTCGGCTGGACCGGGCCCTGCGGCTGGGCCGCGGTCCGGCCCAAGGGGCTTTGCCCCTCAGTCTTCGGACGCCTGTATTTCGGGCAACGAGGGTCCGTTTTGCGCGCCGTCTACGGCAGCGCGGAGCTTGCGTCAAGGTGGAGTTTTGAGATTGTTTCGTTAATTTTTAATTCCCGAAACGAGGGGTCATGGAGACGCGACACGTCTTTAAGTGGACGAGCGTTCTTCTGGAAAATCTTGTTTTGGACGGCGCGGACGCGTCCGACGTCCGTTTTAAGCGCCGTCAGCAGCATTGGAACCCTGGCATCGAGGCGGGGGTTTCTAGGGTGGTTACAGCGGTTGAGGCCGAAGTTGTGGCGTGGGGCCCACGGCCCGCCTTTTGAGCCGCGTGCAGCTTGTAACAACTTTTTCCTAAGACGTCCGTACGGGGCGTGCAAGCAGTCAATGTCGGGTGTTTTTCCGAGGGCATCGCATTGGCGCAATCTGCCTGCTATAAGTTTGCATGATGGTGCGGGCCCCGCGAGGGCCATTTCGGGAGTTGACGGTGATTTCCAGCTTTATCACCGGGTGACCGTTTTGGACAAGCGAGTAGTCCATTTCGTGTACTTTTTCGAGAGGATCGCAATAGTGAGATCCGTTCGTTGAGTTCCAGGACCGGGATGCAGGTCCCACGTGGAACCGCTCGTGTGCGGTGTGCCGGAATGAATCTTTTTCTCCGGATATCCATTGAACTCGAGTGAGTAGTGCTTTCGACATGTTTTCCCGAGGGGATTGCGATGGTGTAGTTCGCCCGACCTTTTTCGGGGACGTGGTGTGTGTCCCACCCAACCCGGCTACGGTGAATAGTTCCCTTTTCACCAGGTTTCCGTTTTGGGCGATTGAATACTCAATCCCATGTGTTTTTTCGAGGGGATCACAGTGGCGTGATCTATTGGTTCAGTTTCGGGATCTTGGGTTGGGCCCCACACGGGTTTGGTCCAGGTGAATAGTACCTTTTTCACCTGTTGACCGTTTCGAGCGAGTGAGTAGTTTAACTCCAGTGTTTTTCCACAAGGATTACAACGGTGTGATTCGTTTGGCAGTATGGATCCTCTTGCATGATCTTGTTAAATGTGGAAGCATGAAAGGTGCTCCAGTGGTGGTTCGCCCTAATTTGCCTGTAGCGGACCGTTGGCGAGTGATCACGTGCACTCCCGTGTGAGAGATGTAAATGCTTGAGGTGACGTGGTTGGTCGTGCCTGGGCCTTAGAGGTGGAGTTGTTACCTCACGCCTTAGCATTGACGTTGGGTGTCGTGTGCCTGATAGCCCTTGGGCTGGAGACGTGGTATACTATAGGAGTATACGAGAGCACTTGGAGGTACGTGTGGTTCGTACCAGAGACATTCATGCGCATGGTTGGGGTTGACTTGAGGACACACATCGTGTGGGTCCCACGTGCGTGTTGTATTCTTCTTTGCGTACTTGGACCTCTAGCGGCGTAGAGGGTCCCTTTGTGCCCATTTGTTTGACCAGCAGGGTTGAGTGGTCTCCCCCTGGTTTCATTCTCAATGGATCGGCCAGTAGCGGTGCTAGTGGCACCCCGTGATGGAACATGCACTGAACCCCTCAGGGGGGGAGTTGTGCTGGAGTTGGGTGGTTGCGCGATACCCACTCCGTGTTTGGTTGGCCAATGTTGTACCCTCCAGTGGATATGACCAGAGTAGTTTTGAGTTTTACCCTCCAGCGGGGCTGGGCAGTGGGTTACTCATTGGCTCCTAGGGTCTACCCTCCAACGGAGACTGGGCAGTGGGTCACCCGACGCACTTAGGGTCTACCCTCCAGCAGAGAATGGGCAGTGGGTCACCCGAAGACCTCTTAGGGTCTACCCTCCGGCAGGGCTGGGCATTGGGTCGCCCGTCGTCTAGTTCCAGGTCTACCCTCCAGCGAGGCTGGGAAGTGGGTCGCCTGTCGAATTATTCCACGTCTACCCTCCAGCGGGGCTGGGCAGTGGGTAACCGGATGATGTGTTATGGTTTACCCACTAGCGGGGCAGGGCAGTGGGTCTCCAGATGATGTGTTATGATTTACCCTCCAACGGGGCTGCGCAGTGGGTCGCCAGATGATGTGTTATGGTTTACCCTCCAGCGGGGCTGGGCAGTGGGTCGCCGGATGATGTGTTATGGTTTACCCTCCAGCGGGGCTGGGCAGTGGGACGCCGGATGATGTGTTATGGTTTACCCTCCAGTGGGGCTGGGCAGTGGGTCGTCAGATGATGTGTTATGGTTTACCCTCCAGTGGGGATGGGCAGTGGGTCGCCGGATGATGTGTTGGGGTTTACCCTCCAGCGGGGCTGGGCAGTGGGTCACCCGATATCTGGTTATGAATTACCCTCCATCAGGGTTGGGCAGTGGGACACCGGTAGGCTTTCCAGACTTAGTCCTTCCGACTAGGCTAGTCTGTGGATTTCCTCTGTGATTACCGGAGCGGGATCCTTGGTTGTACGGGTCGATGATGGAACTGCTTGACTTTGAGAAGACATCTCGACTGCAGGGCAGCGATGAGGTGTGACTTGACATTCCCTAGAACTCTCAAGTACGAGGGACACTTTCCCCACCGAGACACGTTCTTGTGATGCGATCTAAAACCGTGCGGGTGAGTAAGTGCCATCCAAAGCGGATAGTATCGAGGTGAGGTGATTGAGCCCCTTGGATTGCGGTTCCGGGAAGACGTGCGGGATGCTGGCCATTGATGGGGTTATGTCGGGGACTGTTGGCTACTCTTTTCTTGGGCTGAGTTACGGGACGAAGATCCCCTTTCGACATTGTTCGGGCTTCTCGACAGAGCATATGGATTCGTATATACCATGTTTCGAGTACTCACTCATTGGGTTTTGGCTACTCTCTTTCACGAGAGGCGAAGACGCGCGGGGTATGCCACGTGATTTCTGCGTCTAGCATCTCGTGGTTGGATGAGTCTACTCTCCTGCTATAGGCAGCGAAAGCTCGATGGGAAGTGCATCTTCTCACCGTTCCTAGCTCCTTGTGTTAGGACGAGTCCTCTATCTTTCTCTTGATGGGTTGAGTTGTTACTCTTTACTGTACCCTTTGTTATACTCCTATACTTTTCATGTTCGTTCTACTGCTCACCCTTCCGTACCTCCTTTGTTTCTCCCTCGAGCCTTTAGGGTATCCTACTGAGTATTTTTATACTCACCCCTGCTTGGGCTTTGCCCGCACTTGGTGTTCCCTTGCAGACGGTGGACAGGTGGAGCATGGCTTCAGTGGAGCGTTGGAGCGTAGGAGTTTGGGAGCATGGACCACGTGCAGTGGTCGTGGCCGGGTTCCAGGTGGGAGACCCCTCATCTTTCCTTTTTGTTCACCTGTTGCCGGGTTGTGGAACCTTTTCTTGTTGGGTGCGTGTTTTTCCCCTTTTTCCTTTTCAGCAATTTTACTTGTACTGGTTAGAGGTCGATGCACATCTGTGGTTTATATATATAGCAGTTGTTCTTTTTTACTCTGCTTGTTCTTTCTTTTACTCTGCACTTTTTCATTGAGTTTTCTTCGTGGGTGTGTACAGGTACTTAGGCAAAGGCCTCCCCGAGTTGTTCTGCCTTCGACACTGGTCGCCAGCCCCTGGCCTATGGAGGCGGGCTTGGGGTAGTTGTGGCTCGAACCCGGGTAGGGTCGGGTCGTGACAAAGTGGTATCAAAGGTGGTTCGTTCCTTGGGGCGTTGTGCGGATGTCCCTAAAAGAGGAATTTTTTGGGATATAGGGCAACAGTTTTAACGTGTCTCGAGAGCGGCTCTCAGGCCAGGGAGTCCAGTGATGGTGCGGCGGCCGACGTATCCATTCACCAGGACCTTGATAACCCACTTGTCGACTCGGAATGCTGAGACACTTGTTGCAGGGAAAATTTGTTTGTGCATCACATAGGATTGAGTCTTTGACTGTCCTTCTTGAGTCAGCTCCCCATCGTTGTTGTTGTGGTATATACGTATATGCTCATCTGACCGCGACACTCCTTGATAATATTCAGGATGTCTCCGCGAGGACAGCCTGCCAGGATACCAGCTTGGGTGCATGACGATGACCCTGTGAGCTATGAGGCCATGGTCCATGACCCATCATGCGAGCCCCTTCTCCAGGTGGGCCGGTACCAGCACCCCCACATGTTGAGCAGCAGACAGTTTCAGCCAGAGCAGGCTGAATTTGAGCGCGGGTTGAGGACGCTCCATGAGTTCCAACAGTAGGGACCGCTGAGGTTCAGTGGTGAGCCAGACCCTCAGGCAGCAGAGGTTTGGCTCGAGGTAGTGGTTCGCCTTTTCAGGCTTGTGCAGATGCCAACAGATCAGAGAGTGGATTTGGCAGCCAGCATTTTTCGTGGAACAGCTCGGCGTTGGCAGAGTCTAGTGACTCAGTTTCTTGACGAGCCATCGCTTTCGTTGGGGCGACTTTCAGTTGTTGCTTCGTGAGGAGTTTTTCCCCTCCTGCTTGCGCTCCGTTTGGATTCAGGAGCTCCTACAGTTTCAGCAGGGAGGGATGACGGTGGCGGATTACGCGGCTAGTTTTGCAGACCGTGCATGCTTTTACCCGGACGTGTTCCATGATGACAACCTCCGAGCACGGAAGTTTGAGCAGGGTCTCCGCTAAGAGATTTGTGTTGTCATAGTACCCTTGGGAATTTCTACATATGCCAGGGTGCCAGAGTAGGCGTTGGTGACAGAGGGCTTCCTGTCATGTTTTGCAGTTGGTAGTGGCAGTGGGCGCGACGGAGCTGGGACGTCTGCCATAGCTAGCAGGCGCTGGAGGACCGGACCTCGATGCATGTGGCCTTCCCACTGCCGGTTTCAGAGACGTGGTCGTATACCACTAAGATGAAAAGGGTGCAGCTCCTCAGCCGAGCATGCCCTTCCGTGAGTGGATCCCGGGCCGTGGTCGTACACCACAGTGGCGCCGGAGGGCACCAGGGTAGCCCAGAGAGCGCCGGTGCTATGCTTGTGACGAAAGAGGTCACTTGGCATGAGGCTGCCCGACCCGAGTTGTTGGGAGCTTCGGGCAGGCAGCAGGCGCACCACCATGGTAGAGGCAGCGCCATGATCGGAGTAGTACCTAGAGAGGTGGTGCTAGAAGAGGAGCGGGAGGAGCTGGTAGTGGGGGACGACGTTACGAGGTCTTCCCGTCACCACTAGGTGTTCCATGTCAGGCTCCAGGGGCTGCCGGTTGGGACCACGGACAGCCACAAGCTTTGGATGTCTACGATCCTGCAGAGCATGGGATGGTGAGAGGTACCCCATGCGACTCTTATACTTCTTAAAATAGAATTTTTAGACTCTTTGTGTGATCTGCTTCCCTCCCTGCTCCTCGTTTGAGGTGTTTCCAGGGTGACGCAGGGCGTCGGGTGTAACCCTGTGTTGGTAAGGAAAAAGGCGTGAGACCTTTTCCTTTAGTCGATGGTGTTGACTCCTTCGCCTTTTGAGCGTGTAAAAGAGCATTGACTGTGGAATCTTTCCTGATCAGATATCGTTGGGTGTTTCACCATATGGATATTCTGAAGGAGGGAATCACCGGGAATTGCCCATGCCCAAGCGATGATTCCTGTCGTGGCCTGTGACGTAGAGGTTTGACCAGGGATGTGAGCTACCCCCGAGGGCCTTCGGGCCGTTTGAAACCGTGCAGAGCGATGGAGAGACTCTCTACCACCTTTCCCTAACCCCAAAGTCTGGAGTGGGCGCACGACATCAGCAAGGGATGACCTATCGTGAACAGATCAATCCTTTGGTCTGTGTGCAGTGATGCAGAGCTATGCGTGGGCTCTTTTGGGTACGGGAAAGCCAAGTGTGGGCTTAGTACCCTATGTTGTTAACTAATTTTGCTTTTCGAGGAAGAAAATATTGAAGGAGGGAATGATTTAAGAACCCGGTTTTTGCTGTGAAAGACTTTGGAATATTCTTGATGATATTCTAGAGCAGCGCCTTCAGACGGCGTGCGATTTCGAGCCCCAGAGTGGCGGGAATTAAATTTTCAGTGCGTTCACACTGGAAACGCCAAATAAATGCAATAAATCTTAAACGGTGATACAGATTAGAGATCCGAGTGTACGGATAGGTCCGGAATGGGGTGTTTACCCTAGGAGCGACAAAAAACTTGTCGGTGCAGGGTGTTTGGACCCCCCGCCCGCTCCCGGAACGTTAAACGGATAAATAAATTAATTAATTTATTCGTTTAATGGTTAAACTCGAGTATCTCTTAAACGGTGGCTCGGACCGGAAACCCGAGGGAACCGTTGAGTTCGGAGCGTGTCGTTTACCCTAAGAGGGGTATAAGTTTCGCGGGCGCGGGCCGTTTGTGAAAAATGGCCCCAGGGGAGTTTTCGTAATTTAGCGGCTTCAGACGTTAAATTTTATATCTTTTGAACGGGGACTCGAATTAAAATTCCGAGACCGCCGTTGTGCTCAGAGTGTCGTGTTTACCCTAGGGATGCCTTTCTTTTTGTCTACTTTGAGAGCGGGGTCGGGGGCGTGCCGGGCGGGGGTGTTTAAGTGTTATTACTTAAACGCACCCCCTCCCTCTTCTCTTCCCCTTCTCCTCCCTCACACCCTCACCCCTTCCCTCCTCCATTCTTGCGAGCTCTGGCGAGGAGAGCTCCGGCGAGCCAACTCCGGTGAGGCAACGGAGTGGGGCGGATCACGCAGGAAGCGTCAGGCAATGCCCCACAAGGTAAGAGTTTTATTTTGTCTGTTTTTAAATTCCCGCTTTCTTTTAGCCCAATTTATACCATCGAATTGCCACCCGATCTTTGAACAAAGCCCATAGATTATTAGAGCTCGATCTGAGCTTTCCAACGCACCTTTTGGATGTAAAATCGGAGCTACGAGGCGTCAGCAGCGGCCCGACGAAGTTGGGGGTGGTTTTGTGGTTTCCTGCGGTCGGCTGGGCGGTCCGGCGAGATGGTGCGGCGGAGCGGTTCGGCTCCGGGTAGGCGGCGCGGCAGCCGTGGCTTCGGAAGGCGGCGTGGGGGCCACGGCTTCGGAAGGCCGTGGTGGAGGCAGCCGACAGGGTGCTGGCGAGAGCGAGAGGGGCCGTGGGGCGGCGTCCCCGTGCGGCGCGACAACGACCCGCACTTTGCGGGTCGTTGTGTGGGATGTGCGACCGGCCCTCGTGGTCGGTCGGTGGAAAATCTCGCGCGGCGGGCGCGCGGGTGTGAAGGGGAGCGGGTCGCGGAGTGGCTGCCCGCGGCTCGGCTGGACTGGGCCTAGCGGCTTGGCCGCGGTCCAGCGGGCCGGCCGGCGCGGGCCGGCCCAAGCAGGGCGGACCGGCTGGACCGGGCTGGTCCGGCCCAAGGGGCTTTGCCCCTAAGTTTTTGGACGCCCGTATTTCGGGCTACGGGCGTCCGTTTTGCGCGCCGTCTGTGGCAGCGCGGAGCTTGCGTCAAGGAAGAGTTTTTGAGATGGTTTCAGGAATTTTTAATTCCCAAAACGAGGGGTCTCGGAGATGCGACGCGTCTTTAAGTGGACGAGCGTTCTTCCGGAAAATCTTGTTTTGGACGGCGTAGACGCGTCCGACGTCTGTTTTAAGCGCCGTTAGCGGCGTTGGAACCCTGGCATCGAGGCGGGGGTTTCCAGGGTGGTTACGAGCGTTGAGGCCGAAGTTGTGGCATGGGTCCCATGGCCCGTCTTTTGAGCTGTGTGCAGCTTTTAGCGACTTTTTCCTCGGACATCCGTACGGGGCGTGCGAGCAGTCAATGTCGGGTGTTTTTCCGAGGGCATCACGTTGGTGCAGTCTGCCCGCTATAATTCCACACGATGGTGCGGGCCCCGTGAGGGCCGTTTCGGGAGTTGACGGTGATTTCCAGCTTTATCACCGGGCGAACGTTTTGGACAAGTGAGTAGTCCATTTCGTGTACTTTTTCGGGAGGATCGCAACGGTGCGATCTGTTCGTTGAGTTCCAGGACCGGGATGAGGGTCCCACGTGGCACCGCTCGTGTGCGGTGCGCCGAAATGCATCTTTTTCTCCGGATATCCATTGCACTCGAGTGAGTAGTGCTTTTGACGTGTTTTCCCGAGGGGATTGCGATGGTGCAGTTCGCCCGACATTTTTCGGGGACGTGGTGTGGGTCCCACCCGACCCGGCTATGATAAATAGTGTCATTTTCACCGGGTGTCCGTTATGGGCGATTGAGTACTCAATCCCGTGTGTTTTACCGAGGGGATCGCAGTGGCGTGATCCGTTGGTTCAGTTTCTGGATCTTGGGGTGGGCCCCACTTGGGTTTGGTCATGGTGAATAGTACCTTTTTCACCTGTTGACCGTTTCGGGAGAGTGAGTAGTCTAACTCGCGTGTTTTTCTGCAAGGATTTGAACGGTGTGATCCGTTTGGCTGTATGGAGCCTCTTGCGCGATCTTGTTAAATGTGGAAGCATGAATGGTGCTCTAGTGGTGGTTCGCCCTACTTTGCTTGTAGCGGGCCTTTGGCGAGTGATCACGTGCACTCCCATGTGAGAGATGTAAATGCTTGAGGTGACGTGGTTGGCCGTGCCTGGGCCTTTGAGGTGGAGTTGTTACGTCACACCTTAGCGTTGACCTTGGGTGTCGTGTGCTAGATAGCCCTTGGGCTGGAGACGTGGTATACTCTGGGAGTATACGAGAGCACTTGGAGGTACGTGTGGTTCGTACCTGAGACGTTCCTGCACTTGGATGGGGTTTACTTGGGGCCACACGTTGTGTGGGCCCCACGTGCGTGTTGTGTTCTGCTTTGCGTACTTGGACCTCTCACGGCGTAGATGGTCCCTTTATGCCTGTTTGTTTGACCAGTAGGGTTGAGTGGTCTCCCCCTAGTTTCGTTCTCGATGGATCGGCCAGTATCGGTGCTAGTGGCACCCCGTGATGGAACATGCGCTGAACCCCTCCGAGGGGAGTTGTGCTGGAGTTGGGTGGTTGCGCGAAACCCACTCCGTGTTTGGTTGGCCAGTGTTGTACCCTCCAGTGGATATGACCAGAGTAGTTTTGAGTTTTACTCTCCAGCAGGGCTAGGCAGTGGGTTACTCATCGGCTCCTAGTGTCTACCCTCCAGCGGAGACTGGGCAGTGGGTCACCCGACGCACTTAGGGTCTACCCTCAAGTAGAGACTGGGCAGTGGGTCACCCGACGACCTCTTAGGGTCTACCCTCCAGCAGGGCTGGGTAGTGGGTCGCCCGTCGTCTAGTTCCAGGTCTACCCTCCAGCAAGGCTGGGCAGTGGGTCGCCTGTCGACTTATTCCAGGTTTACCCTACAGCGGGGTTGGGCAGTGGGTCTCCGGATGATGTGTTATGGTTTACCCTCTAGCGGGGCTGGGCAGTGGGTCGCCCGATGATGTGTTATGGTTTACCCTCCAGCGGGGCTGGGCAGTGGGTCAACGGATGATGTGTTATGGTTTACCCTCCAGCGGGGCTGGGCAGTGGGTTGCCGGATGATGTGTTATGGTTTACCCTCTAGCGGGGCTGGGCAGTGGGTCGCCCGATGATGTGTTATGGTTTACCCTCTAGCAGGGCTGGGCAGTGGGTCATCTGATGATGTGGTGGGATTTACCCTCCAGCGGGGCTGGGCAGTGGGTCACCCGATATCTGGTTATGAATTACCCTCCAGCAAGGCTGGGCATTGGGACACCTGTTGGCTTTCCAGACTCAGTCCTTCCGACTAGGATAGTCTGTGGCTTTCCTCCGTTATTACCGGAGCGGGATCCTTGGTTGTACGGGTCGGTGATGGAATGACTTGACTTTGAGAAGACCTATCGACTGCAGGGCAGTGATGAGGTGTGACTTGACTTTCCCTAGAACTCTCAAGTATGAGGGACACTTTCTCCACCGAGACGCGTTCTTGTGACGCGATCTAAAACCGTGTGGGCGAGTCAGTGCCACCCAAAGGGGATAGTATCGAGGTGCGGTGATTGAGCCCCTTGGCTTGAGGTTCGGTGTAGACATGCGGGATGCTGGGCATTGATGGGGTTATGTCGGGGACTACTGGCTACTCTTTTCTTGGGCTGAGCTACGGGACGGAGATCCCCTTACGACGTTTTTCGGGCTTCTCGACAGAGCATATGGATTCGTATATACCATGTTTCGAGTACTCACTCCTTGGGTTTTGGCTACTCTCCTTCAGGAGAGGCGAAGACGGACGGGGTATGCCACGTGCTTTCCGCGTCCAGCTTCTCGTGGTTGGATGAGTCTACTCTCCTGCTATGGGCAGCGAAAGCTCGACGAGAAGTGCATATTCTCACCGTTCCTAGCTCCTTGTGTTAGGACGAGTCTTCTATCTTTCTCTTGATGGGTTTAGCTTTTACTCTTTACTGCACCCTTGGTTGTACTCCTCTACTTTTCCTGTTCGTTCTACTGCTCACCCTTCGGTACCAATTGTTTTGCTCCCTTGAGCCTTCGGGGTATCCTAATGAGTATTTTTATAGTCACCCATGCTTGGACTTTGCCTTCACTTGGTGTGCCCTTGTAGACGGCGGACAGGTGGAGTGTGGCTTCAGTGGAGCTTAGGAGAGTAGGAGCTTGAGAGCTTGGACCGCGTGCGGTGGTCGTGGTCGGGTTCCAGGTGGGAGACCCGTCAGCTTTCCTTTTTGTTTACCTGTTGCCGGGTTGTGTCACCTTTTCTGGTTGGGCGCGTGTTTTGGCCCTTTTTCCTTTTTAGCACTTTACTTGTACTGGTTAGAGGTCAATGCACATTTTGGGTTTATATATATAGTAGTTGTTCTTTTTACTCTGCTTGTTCTTTCTTTTACTCTGCACTTTTCCATTGAGTTTGATGCGTGGGTGTGTACAGGTACCGAGGCAAAGGCCTCCCCGAGTTTTTGAGCCTTCGGCGCTGGTCTCCAGCCCCTGGCCTATGGAGGCGGGCTTGGGGTAGTTGTGGCTGGATCCCGGGTAGGGTCGGGTCGTGACATGTATGCCATTCAGTTGTAAAATGTCTTTGAGATTGTGATCCAGGCCCACATTATTGAGCGGAGCCTGAGGAAATATGGCAATGTAATGTCAGGAACATCAAATTCTAGGTAGATCAGTTGTTTATCTATTTGAAGGAAGACATGCTTTGAGGGTACACTCATGGGATGTACCTGCCAAGAGGTACACACTAACAAATATGTGTTCTATCACTAGTGTGGTAGGTTGGGCCAAAAAAACCCCCAGCATATGATGAACCCAATAATGTGTCATGAATGTGGTAGGAAATTGTCGCATGAAAAATTTATACCATTTTTTTCTGATGTTCTATGTGATACGGGTTCTGTTTCAGAATATCCTTCAAGTGTAGGGTCAGCAACTCATCGTCATGCAGGATGTTGGACTTTTACAGGTCATTCAGAACAAGCCAGTTCTCATGGTCAGGTATGTTAGGATTCATATTTTCTATGGTAGTATAGTCGACTAACTTAGGCTACTCATGAATCATCACAAGGTTATGGTTCATGACTTATTTTTGATGTTCATATTATGCTAGAAGGGTAGAGTCTAGGGCCATCTATATTTAGAGGATCTATTCTAGTAGCCTCTACTCTAGTATTTTTCTTTGTTTGATATTAATGCACCACACACTTTTTTTATACTACAACCATTGGAAGTCTAGGATTAGTGATAGATTTCTCCAGTGGAATTATGATACATTACATTCCATTATAATTTTGGTATTATGGTATATTATAATTTAATGAGGGCCCATAGAATAGGTGGGTAAATGTGTATGTGGAGTTTCTTCATCCTCAATATGATCATTTTCGATGTCATTCATGGTATGGATTGGCTTCCTCCATATTAATCATGGGTAGAATGTTATCATCATTACATATCATTTACATAACATGAGGGTAGCATGTATATCTATAAATGAAAATGGGATCTCCATGAGAGTTGACCAGGACTCAAGTGTACTGGGCTAGGTAGAATGACAAACCCGATGGTCAATATCTTTATGTGCGATCAGGGAATAAAACTCATGTGATTCCCTCCAGTGGTGATTAAATTCAAGGATTTCATCTCTAAAAATTTCTCTATATTACATCAAGAGATAGAGTTTGGGTTCACTATTGATATTGGTCCATCTGTGGAACCTATTTATATTCATCTATATAATATGGAACCTGTAAAGATCATAGAACTCAATAAGAAACATGAAGACTTAGAGAATAAAGGTTTTAGCTAACCCAACACATCTTCATGGGGCTCACCAGTCCATTTCACCATGAATGTAGATAGTAACATTATATTTTTAATGTATTACTGGTATTTTAACTAGTTTATGTTGAAGAAATTGTATCTACTTCATCGAATAGATTCCCTCTTTAGCCAACTATGAGGAGCGATAGTTTTTCTTTAGGACTGATTTGATGTCGGGCTACCATCAGGTTCATGTGATTCCATCTGAAAATCTATGTATATAATTTTTTAGAATTTATGATCTGTAAGAGTATCATGTCATGCCATTCGATCATCAGAATTGGGAAGTCTTCAAGGCTCTGATGAATTGGGATTTGCACCCATATCATGATTCCTTTGTGTTATTATTCATAGATGAAATCTTATTATATTATCGCACTAGAAACAACATTGACAATCATCTTAAGATCTTGATGAATACACTGAGATAGAACTATCTATATGAGAAGCTCTATAAATGCCACTTTTAGATTAGTAGGGCTCGCATCTCAGGTCATATCATATACGAGGCATAGTTTACCCATAGACGGTGAGAACCATGGTTTCTAGGAAGAAACCCAAGAATGTGTTTGATATACATATTTTCTTAAGGTTGGATGTCTATTACAGATGATTCATCCAACACATATAATTCCTAGAAGAACCACTTATGGTCTTGACCAAGATGGGTGGGAAATTTGAATGGATTGAAGTTTGTGAGACAACTTTTCATTAGATAAAGGTATGTCAGCTATCAATGTTGATCCTAATTATGCTATAATTAACTATAATTTATACAATTTACTGTGATACATCAGTAATTGGGTTGGGGGAAGTGTTTAGGCATGGTGGTTGGGTTGTATTATACCGGTATCAATAGTTGTGACCCTATGATAAAAATTACCCTATCCATGACCTCGAGCTAGTATTTAGGGTTCATGCTCTATACTATTGGAGGAACAAATTATTGTGTGAGCAGTTAATTTTCTAAATGGATCATAAAAGTCTAAAATATATCTTTACCTAGTGATACTTGAATCTGAGGCAGTGCAGGTCGGTGGAATACCTGCTATAATTCGATGGTGATCTAGCTTACTCACCCAGTAAGGGAAATTAATTATCTAAATCTTTGAGCTAGAAGACTTATATTGAAGTCATAAAAGAGACCAATAGTGAGTGGATGTTAATGGATCTATTCTAGGAGATGCATCTTAGTGTTTAGTAGTAGCATGGGTATCCAATTATTGAAACTCTAATAGCGACATCATTCATTTTAAAATAGGTTTGGATGAGGTAGTTGTCAAATTGAGATGGCATCATAGTGAGGGAGAGCATCATATGAGAGAACCCACATAATGGTTTGGCTATTATTGAGAATGCAACTCTACTCATTCTTGTTATTCTAGGGGTGACTTCACATTTACGGTAAGTGACGATGATGGAATTACATAAATAAATTTTTGTAGTGTATCCTAGTCTTAACAAGATGTTCTGAGACATGAATAATTTGTATTAGTGTCTAGATATGAAGTGGTATATGTAAACATAATCACTCAGTGCTCCACCTATCAGCAGGTAAAGGTTGAGTTCCATTGACCTACTAGGCTTTTATAGCCTCTCCCTATTCCTAGGGGGAAATAGAATGATGTCACTATTGATTTCAAGATTGGCTTATTGATATCCGCTCAAAGAATATATGTTTTAGGGGTGACCATCGATAGGTTTACTGGGGTTTCAAACATCCTACCATTATAGGATACCTTCTCTATTGATTAAATATGAATGAGTTTCATCTAGGATATAGTGATCCTTCATGGTGTTCCCATTTTCTCCATTTCAGGCCAAGATACCATCTTTACTTCGTTGTTTTGGAAAGGTTTTAAAAAGGCACTAGGATCATAAGTTCTCTTTAGTACAGAAAATATCTCATAGGCTAATGGCCACTCCAAGCGGATGATTCAAGTGTTAGAATATATTCTACATGCCTACATCCTTGATTTTGGAGGTTCATGGGAAAATAATACCCCTCATTTTGAGTTTTTCTACCACAAAAGCTTCCTGGAAACAATTTAGATGTACTCATATGAGGACCTCTATGGTTGATTACTAATTTCACCTCTATGATGGCCTGAGATGTGTGAGATAGCTTTACTGCGTCCTCATCTCATTTAGGAGACTTCATATAAAAGATTAGAAGATTCTAAATTGAATGTGTACAGCTCAATCTAGGTAGAAATTTTTTATTGATCTTGATCATAGACCTCTAGAGTTTGAGGTGGGATATTATATCTTTCTATATGTATCTCCATGATTTGGTCATAGGTGAATTTGGACACAGGGAAGTTATCAACTCTATATGTTATTCCTTTTGATATAGTGTAAATTGTTAGACAAGTATCCTATCATTGTTACCTCATATGTATTATTCCATGCACAATTTATTCCACATATCTCATATTTGATAGTATCGTCATGTCCATACTGTGTGTTTGACCATAATGATATTATACTAGGAAAATATGTTCCCTTGTAGGAGCATCTAATATGTCTCGTTTCTCAGAGCATTAAAGTTGTCTAAAGCAAGTCAGTTACTAGAGTTTGAGTGTTATGGAATTATAGATGCGTACATGATGCGGCCTAGGAGTGGGAAGCCAATGTAAATTCATAATGTTGAAAACTCTTTCAAATGATGTTTTAGTACCAAAATAATGGAAACTCGAGGATGAGTTATTTTAAAGAGGGGAGGTCATAACGTCTCGATAGTTTCGAAAGGTGTGGACCATTTGTTTGAATAAATTCCTAAAAAAATATATATCAATGCCTAATCCAATTAAGGGGTTTTGCGTGTGTCTGGGATTTGTTTGGAGCATGAATCTCTAAAATCGGAAGAATATAATATATTTCATGGTTAGGAGAGGTCGTGGCGCCCATACCACATAGTTACCCTAAACCATATGGCTATAGATAGTGGGAACCTGGGGGCCACATGGTTTTTTTGCAATCATGTGACCCAAGATGCATGACCATGAGACCAATTTGTAGTATTTGGAAAAAAAAATCTGGTTGTTACACTGTTAAAAAAAAGAGACACCTACTTATGTGGGTTCCTCTATGAAGTAGTAAATAGAGCATGGTGGGAGCACCGTTTGGTCATCCATTCAGATAAACCATGTTCTCTATTTTTTATAGTTATATTACTAAATAACCATTATTAAATTATTTGAACTCTTTTCTTCCTTCAACACCACTTTTCACCACTGGTAGAACTCCTCTCTCCCACATATGAGACTCTCCTTCTCTTATAAGTAGGTTTTGAGACAACACCTCCAAATAAAATCAGGTTCACTCCATGTCTTGTCCATTGGAAAGCTAAATATATGTTCATCAATCATCAATATTTTATTTCAAGTTATTATTTCCATCCATTTCAATATTTTTGTGCAAGATAATTTACCCCATTTTTAGGGAATTTAACAATTTATTAGATTTATTCTGATATATTACGAATCAAATTTTGACACTATATGAGGGAATCCCTATAAGGTTGAGGATGGTGTCCTAGTTACATTCACATTATTTCCTTGCATTATATGTAATGTATTGTTGGTCTCCGATCCATAACATTCCGATGTCAGGGCAATTTTGTCAAATTAAATTAAATTGAATGCCTAACCTAGACTTTTAGGACCCAAAATTGCATCAAATCATCCCCTTGGGAGTATTTCTTTATCTTGTGCCACCCCAATGGGTAATCTATACCATAGAGTCACATTTTCCCTCTGTTCTAAAATGGATTAACAACCCCTTGAGGTGTGATGTTAGAAAATTGAATCCTTGGTCATTTTTTGTATTTGAATTCAAGGGTGAACCATTATTTGGACCACGTAATTCATTCCATAAATGAAATGGATGAGATATACAAGTAATTACAATAATCATGCCTATTTACCTTAATCCATTAATGACTACATAATTTAATTCATTGAAAAATATGTCAATTGTGATATAAATTATTGAATTAGAGGAAATGAGACCTTTTTCTAGACATGTTATAAATGTCTTCCTAGTTTAATTCCATCACCATTGTTTCATGGGTGAGACAATGGGTTTCAACTTAAGGACCCCTTGTATAGACTCTCGTTCCTTCTTGTTAGATTTATTAATGATTTGTTAGCATTCCATGGATGACATTACCTATTCCTAGGATGGGATCTCTGTGGTTTATATATTTTACCTCGGACCATGTGACACTGGTTCCCAAGGGGAGACACCTTGGATGGTCCTTAAAGAACGGTGATGGTACCATGCATCGAGAGAGACTCAGAACCCTATGAGTGATACCCAAAATAGACTCATAGGCTAGTACATGAAATTTTATCACCCTTTTTTGGAGTGAAAATTTGGATCATTACCCGTGGATCACCATAAATGAACTTCTATTCATTGGTCATATCATGAGCTCCTCGAGAAAAACATGGAAATAATCTCTAGATTTCCATTAATGGGATCGGGTGTCTTTCTATATTTATAATGTTGATTTTTATTGAATTAATAATAATTAAATGATTTTTTTCAAACATAGAAATGATCCTTTTGTTTTTAAAATCTATAAAAGTGTCCTCTGGGCCTAATAAAAAGGTGGGGGATAGTCTACCTTCTTGCACATTATGCTTCTCACATTCTCTCTGTAGGTTCCTTTGGTTCAGAACCAATGACTTAGGCCGAACCGGGTAAATTATTCTAGTATCTATTTGGAAACTAGTCCAATGTAATTATTTACTTATTTATATTTTTCATTTATTAATTCTATCACACTTATAATTTTATATTCCCTAGAATGGATTGGAATAAACATCGTGGGTGGCAGCCTACTGAGATTGTATCTCACACCCAGATTTTTCCCCATTTATACCGAAGTAGACTTTATGGTTTCTGGTATTGATAAAGGAAAACATATGGATTCTTATTCTTGACTAAATGACCATTCTAAGTGGAATATAAGGTCTTATGACCGAGTATATGCTCGAGATGCTATCTGTAATATTTTTTGATATTTTTTAAGTTTTTTTAGCATGTGTTGAATTCATGTATCCCTTAACCCCTACATATTCATTTATTATAGTCACATTACTATAAGAATAATATTGTATCTTGTTGTTAATCATCTTCCACTAACCCATTTATTACCTTTTTATTCTATCATAATGATTTTTCTAATATCTTTTTTTATAAGTTCTCTTTTTTATTAAACCTTATAACATTGTTGAATTCCACCCTATTTAATGAGGTAATAGTCTCCCCAACAACACTCACAAGGACTTAATTGCTAGTAGGCATCCTCTCACATTATGGGAGATGCACTTGAGGTCATATGGAACACCGTCCTAGGGCATAGTTATATGTCATCTGGGGAAGGATTATACAAACTACACGAAAAAGAGGACTACTTGCACACCTAAATTTTTACTCCCAATTATTCTTATTAAGATGATTCATACCTTTAAGAATGTTAAAATTTTTATTATGAAATATTAGTTTCATTATTGAGGATATAATAAAAAATAATAAAATGTCAGTAAAGTAATGATTGTGTGATTATCTATGAAATTAAATCTATGTCTAGATACAACATGTTCATGTGGATCTAGCACATATATTCATAGGGTTACTAACCCTAAATATGGTGTAATGGGTTTTGACTCCAGCATAACATTGTGCATGACAAAGGGTCTTTCTTCTCATTAGTATTGACACTCTTATTTAATATAATTTAGACGATTCAAATTATCCTTATTAACTACATAACATAACTTTATAAAGATAAAAAATGTACCATGAATCATTAGTGACATTATTGGGAATATAATAATACATTCTTAAATTTTGGTAAAGTAATTTTTTTTGAAGTTATTTGATTATTGAAATCCCTGTAAGGATACAACAAGTTGATGTGGATTTGGAACAGATGTAACTAATGGTAATTACTATAAAAGTAGTGAATTTTTCTTCGACTCAATCGTAATCTAGTGAACAAAAATGATACTTTCTTCATCCATAGTTTTAAATATCAATAGATATAAATTAGACGATTCTCATTATCTTTATAAACTACTAAAAATAACTTTTTTAAGATTAAAATTTTTATAATAAATCATTAGTTTCATCCTTGAGGATATAATAATACATTCAAAAAATTTAATAATTTAATGATTATGTGGTCAACGCTACATGATTATTCATTAATTTTAATATTATTTACACTATCAGAATCTTGATTAGAAACAATTATTCCTGAGAACAATAATGTTTTCATATGTTTACTACTATAGGGAAGTTATTCAAACCGAATAAAGAGATTTGTAAAGTAAAAATCCAATATCAATGGTTAGGGAATCTAATTTTGTTACCCTAATATAATGCTAGGATATAATTAATGGTCTCCTAATCAGGATATACATTCTATTAGTTATATCCATTTTCAATTCCATGATCGAAAATGTCATCTAACTTATCCATTGGATGATGATGAGGATTGTGTCTAAGAAACAATTTTTTTGCAATATTTTGATAATTAAATGATAGAGTTATATGTTAATGTTTTTACTATCTAGTAGTTATTTGAAAATGTATGATGACATATATATAAAATATCCATATAATATGTTCTATACAAACATTAGGAGGATATTCTTAGTCATGTGGAAGAAGAAAATGAAAGTGATGAACTAGATATGTAAAAATATCAGTTTCATGATGAGGAAGTGTCCAATGATGGACTATATAGATGAAATAATGATAATGAGGAGAAAACTATAGATTATAGGGAGGATGTTCGTAGAAACCTAATAGTTTTACATTATGTGTGCTGCATAATAAATCAACCACCCATGTTTTTAACTAGTTTGGAAGTAATGAAATCTTTTCATGAATTACAATGGAAAGTTATCAGACCATCAATTGAATTTCATTGATTTATAAAAATTAGATTTTTTAACTAGATAAAACATCATATGATGGAAGAGATTTTCTTTTCAAGGATAATACAGAAATGCACTGAAAATATTTCATATTGAGAGACACTATAGATATTGATTTTAGGATTAAAAATAAGAAAATTACAAAATACGTTGTGATAAATATGGTGATAAATATAGATTTCAATTGAAAAATGTTCCTGAAATTTCTCTTGGAGGTTTTCCAATTTCAATGATTAAGGTTTATAATAATTATATGCATCCAAACCTAGAACAAAATCACACATCATTAGAGTCTAAATATTTGTCTTATTTTGTTATTGAGATTATCAGGACCTCTCAATATGTGAATATATTCCTAGTGTAGAAGAGGAGAAAATAAAATTTTGGTTATAATATTTCATATTTAAATTTATGGATGGGGGATAAAAAATCCATTTTCAAGGTTTATGGTTATTGGGATGAATCCTATTAAGTATTTCCACAATTCACCTCAATAATGACGAAAATAAAACCACCATGTATTCCACTTCAATATGAATGATAATTGGTATTAGTATAACTGAATTGATCCATTTCATGTATAATTTAATCTATGGTTATGGGAAATCCAACCATATATCTCCACATTAAATTTCTAAAAGATGTGTATGAAATTTCATGGAATATTTTTATATGGAAATTAAACAAGTGTATTTTTTATTTAAAAAATACAATAAAGAAACCATTTACCTATACCTCTTTCATTTTCTATTATATAGAAGGAAAATTTTGATTTGTGGAGTTGGTTTTTGGTATTCATTATCAACCATTTCACAAGAATTCAGAGTGTATGTTTGATATCCAATCATCATAGGGAAATCAACAAGACAATAAATTTTGATCTTATTACATAGTAATCCTTGAATGCACATCATCAATACTATATTAGAAACATTTCTATTAATGTGTGGAATAAATTTCATGATGTACATATGAACAATGAAATCATGAATATTGGTAAAAAATATCATTATTATTTTTTACGATATAAGCATAATGGAAAAATTAATTTATGTGAAATATGATCACATTCATGTGTCATATGATCCTGTTTAGGGAATCTTTTAGTAGTGATTAAAAGGATACCATAGGGATAATTAGGGATTGTATGATTACATGTTGTGGATTTTAAAATAGAAATTGGAATAAGTATATTATAAGGGGAAGTGGTATAAACACATGACTTTAAACAATTAAGAGTGAATATTGAAGAATATATTTTATAATGACTGCATCTTTTGAAGTGAGAAAATATTTTATTTTAATTGAATGTGTGTCAAAACCCCAACACAAGTAGTAGTGGTTGAGTGGAGGTGGTAATACACAACATGAGAAAGTGATAGTGTGGAAACATGTAGTAATTTTGTTTTCAATGCACACACACCTTTGTAATATTCACCTCTGTCAAGAAATCACGAGAACCAAATATTGATCCAGTGTATTGGTTCGACCCCGCTAATAACTACTATAGTGCACCGTGGATTCCAATCAGGGTATTTTGACATTTTCCAATTCTTAAAGACCATACTACATTGATACCTGGCATTAAAACGTTGTGAAAATGAGGGGACTAAAGTCTAGCAGGATACAGAATGAGATGTACTGAAAATAAAAACAGGGGAACATTTGAGATGCAACATATGACATTAATTAGTTCATAACATGAAATGGTTCCCTATAATTTATGGAATGAGTTGTTACTCTCATTAATGATGATGTAATTATAACAATTAGATATTCTTATATTATTAATTACATGGTTTTAATATAATCTTAGTCATTTTTTATAATGATACTACATTTTTGAATACTTTCACTATCAAATAATAAATTGTTTAAAAATTATTTAACCCTTCATAAAAGGCACACACATGCTAAACATTCGTAAATGTAATTTGATATTAATACATAAAACATTATTCAACACATAATCCTACATATAATTTCTTCGCTAAGTGGGAAAATATAATCAGATCAAAAATCAGTAAGGGGAAACATTACATTGAGTTAAAAAGAGTTATATTATAAGCCTGAGAGATCACATTGACATGGGAGAAAATTATGATTAAAAGGATAAATAAATCATAACATAAGACCAAAAAACTCTTTGTGTTATATATGTCACTACCAAACCATCTGGATTCAAAGGTAACGACGGTAAGAGAAACTGACATGATACAAAATTTCCTTCCCTTTTGAATTTATTTTATTTTTCATTAATTTTTTACTTATTGTTTAAAATTTAAAAGATTTAAAAGTTTACTTCTTGAAACATAAGAAAACATAGTAAACTTCATGTATGTAACATTAAAATATTATAAAATATAATCTATGAAAAAATATTAATAAAACATAAAAAAACCCTATACATCAAAAAATAATTTCAAAATAAAAATAATTTCATCAATTTAAAAAAAATACATGAAAAGAAATTATTGATTAAAAACACAATATTTACACATTAAAAAACATATTCACATAAGTTATTGTATAACTAAAATTTAAATGAAATTTAACACCCTGACTAAACAAATTATAATTATTTAAAATAATTGTACTGTTAAAATAATAATAATTTAAAATGTGATGGTTTAAAACATAAATATATTATGTCATTAAAATTAATATTTATTAACAAATTTTATTAAATTATTAATAAACTATATATTTTTTTAGGTTCAGTATGTGTCAAATTTCATTGAGACAGTATTTATGTTTTTTTGTTTATAGAATTTCAAACTCACAGACATGAAATATTATAAATAATCCATGAGGATAATTTAAATGCATATAAATTATAAAAATTAAATCCATTCTAATTAAAATTTGACAAAATGAATCGACATATAAGAAATAATTGAAAATAACAAATAATTCATAAATATGATTAAAAAATAAAATTTACATGTCACAATATTTATTGCTTGAAATCATAATATTTAAACATTAAAATATTAATGGGCATAATCGCTATCAAGTATTGTATTATTAATTACATTATTATGAAAAATTATTAATTATTTTCATAAAATAATTTTTTAGTAAATACATTATTAATAAATATTAATTATCTTATTAAATATTAACAATAATTAAAATTATAAATATTAATATTGATTTAAATAATAATATTATTAATATAAATAATGATGTAGTGAATAATATAATTTTAAAATGAAACAAAATTAAATTATTGACATAAAACATTTCATTATTAATAATAACATTATTTTTATCAAATTAATTTTATATATCAATATATAAACAAAAAATAAAATAAATGTATACTTTAAATATACAAACATATGTACTTTTAATTTATTAAATGATTTTGTTTGTACTTGGAAAAAGGATATTTGGCTACTAACCGCGTTGTGCAAATTCTATAGGAAATGTGTTATGTGCCATCATACATTTGGAATGGGTGAAAAAATATGACAAGTGTGAAAAACATTAACTCCTTTATATCATAGTTTTTTTAAAATAACCTCGGTTTCTGTTATTTTGTTCAAACAACTAATTAAAAATTAACCAATGAGAAACACATAAGTAAACAATATTTCTTAAGGATTTATTGAGAATCAATTGAATGAATCAATTAATGAATATTAACTTGATGGGTTGAGTTCGCCCTATCTCAAAATATTATAAGTAGAAGTTTAGTTTAATACAAAAGTGAAAATTTTGATAGAAAGTGAGAAATTATAATGTATTATTTTAACATGTTTATATTTTAAACATTGATTCACTTGGAATAAGTTTAGTTATATCAGAAGTAACATCTTCTGATTATATTGTGATCTTATTTGGATGTTATATCTTGCATTTGTTTAAAAATATGAGGAATAAGTGATCTTGTAGTGACCTGTAAAATTTTCAATTTATCATTCTGATTATATATTGAGTTTATGCAGAAGTTACATATTCTAATTATTCAAAGGATTATAGAGGCTAAATTTTATAAAATATTATTTATTTCATTCAGTAGTAGAAAAATACATACTATTGTGAAATATCATCATTCAGTTGATACAGATTCACATAAAGCTAATAAAAGTTCTTGTTCAAGAGTTCTAAGAAAACAACCTTTATAGAACATGGGGGATCCATAATAAATAAACTAGAAACTTTTATGAGATAAATGACCCTAGTGATAGACAATATAAATAAATTATCACCTAATTACTATAGGTATGTGGATTTTTATCCTTCCCAACCCACAGTTAATTGATAATAATATTATCATTGGAAAATCAGTACCTTTGACTTGACCCAAACATAACAAGTACATAGTCACCCCCCTTGGGGAGAGACTACTATATTTAATGTGGTGATTAATTTTCTTTTTTATTACATGTGTATTTTTTCTGTGAAAAATAATGATCCATTCATCTTAATAGGTGAAGAGGATTAAATATAAAAAGGAGTAAAAAAGTAAAATGAAAATAATTTGGCAAAACATCAGTAAACTAATTCACCCTGCTAGTGTAACTGAATGATCTATTGGGAATATAAAATTGTATAATAGAACAAGGTTACTACTATTGTTGTATTTACATTACTATCCTAGTTGTTTTATCACTCAGATATGGAGTTCAATTTGGAATGTGAAATAAATTTAGTCCTGATATAGAAAATATATTTTCTATATATGTCAATTAATAAATAGAGGTTTCAACCAAAACCATGAAGAATATATTGAATAAAACTACTAAGAAGAAAATAAATATATGAAATAAAAAATAAGGTACATTTTTAACTAAAAGTATTAAAATTGTTTTCATATTAGTTAAATCTATTTTTAATGATACTAAGTAAGGATCAAGTTGTTGTTAAGGATGTGAAGAGTATGGCTAGTATGGTATGGTGAATCACTTTTTTATTTTTAAGATGAAGATAATTAATATATTAAAATAGTACTAGTAGAATATAGCACATATATAATTTCATAAATCAATATTATATGTGATGGAAAATCAAAAATTTTTGTATAAAATAATTTTTTAAAATAATCATTGGTCAAAATTTATAAAAATATTACACTCTCACTAACATACCAAAGAGTTGGAAGACGTTTTTTCAATTTGTATTGAAATATTATTACTAATTTAAGATTAGATAAAAATGAATATTTTTTAAAATTTTTTTTTGAGGATTTTCTTACAGGGATAATATGTGAACTTTTAGAAACTCGTAAAGCTACCATGGTTTTCAATCATTCTCAATTGGGAATAAATCTAAAAAGAGTGAAGTATTTATAAAACCTGTTGCAATATATGTTTCAGTTACCTAATGATCATATTAAAAAATTAGTAATCAGTGGGAATAAAAAAATTAATCTATCATGAATAATATAATTTCCCTCGTCATAAAGTTTCTTGAACATGAAGTCATATTGAAAAAATGGGAGACACATAGGTTTAGACTTTCCATGTTACTGAGAATAGAAATGCTTCTTAGAAATTTTTTAAAAGGAATATTATATTTGAAAATACTAATAATAGTGTAAATATGATTTTAGTATTATCCAATTATAAATATACTATATGCTTATTTAAAAAGGAAACCCTTATCCTAGAATTATGTATTTTTAGCAATGATATATCATCTACAGTATATGGTAAAAATCAAAATATGGAAAAACAGGGATGAATAAAAACTAAAATGAATCCATAATATCAACCATAGTGGATGTAAATAAGATCAAGACTTCAATCTACCTAATTAATGGTCAAAATAAGAGTTATAATATCCAAAAACATCGCGGTTTCAAAACCTGTTATAATATTCATAAAAATAATAAATCATGAATTTTTTGTTACTCTTTCTGATATGGAAATTTGGAAAATGATTCTAGTAGTATAATAAATTAATTATTAAATATTATAAAAGGTTATAATGAATATGGATAATATTTTTCGAGAAGATAAATCCTTCTATGAAAATAGAAAGTACATAGAATGAAATAAATATCTCCATCAAGAATAAATTTTACTGTCATGAAATATATATTTTTTGAAATAAAAAAAGAGGTCCTGGTTATGATATGTGCTAGTATATAACAATTATGTATGATTGATATCATAATATGAAAATAAAAACACAAAAGGCAAAGAAGAAACTCAGATCAATAGAAAACTATTACTTGGAAAATAAGAAGAAGAAGCTTATTATGAAAACTCTTATCAAAGATACAAAATAATAATATCTAAAAGTTTGTTAAATGAAAATAAAGATCCTTTTACCTTGGGAGAAAATGTAACACCATGAACTAGTGTAAATTAACCTTTTGATTTTTTGATAAAGGAAACTATCTGAGACAGATTTAATAATAAAAACAAGAGATGAATGGGAGGATTGATTTGTTGATAGATATCTAAGATGAAGAACTCAAATTTCTTGAGAGGTTATAAAAAATATAAAAAACTAAATGTTTTTAAAATTTACGTGGATGGTGAAAAATGTCTAGGAACCAAACTAAAAAATTCATGACATGGTTTCCTTGAAATAAATAATTATTGAAGAGTATTTGGATCATATCTGTGAATTATTATGATAAAAATGTTATTGCGATGAATATTTTTAAACACATGATAAATATAGAGAATGTTCTAAAACAATTCTTAACCATCTTTCTAGATCTATTGAACCTTTAAAGAAGATCTGAGTACGAGTAAAACATTTAAAGTGTTTTTTTTATGAATTGAAGAAGATATTTTCGACTAAAAACAATATATAAGAGATCAATAAGACCATTCCAACCATGTATATTGGTGTTATAAAAATCAATGGTGAGCTTATTATTAAATATGATGTTTAATTAAATGGGGTTTATGGGATGAGAAGTAACTCTCATATATATTAATCTAACTAATAAGAAGATGAGACACCACTATATTTCCATGTATATATTGTGTCTATTTTAATATTTAGTATATATATGGGGAAACATGATTTTTTGAGGTGATAAAAAGAATAGAGTGGTGTAAACGTTATACAACATCCAGGAAGATGTCCATAATATAGTTTTTTATATATATACAAGTATTATTATCCTCTTATAAACAAATCAATTAATATAAAATTATATATTTAGTGTTCATTTTCGATGAAATCCAACCATGGTGAAGAAGATGGATGATGTTTACCCTGGTAAGGGAAGTACATGTTAACATATTATATATATGTCAATATAAATTGTTAGTTCACGGATACATGATGCATTAGTTAAAGTTATATTTGGTAATTTAAAGTATTGAAAATTTTGAAACTAGATATTGATATTAAATATGTATGATAACTATGTTCTCTTATCAAGATTCTTAAGGTTAATTTTTAATATAAAGGGGATATAAACTGATTAGTTGATGAAAAATGAATTTTTTCCTAAAATGTGGAGTGTCATTCTTTCACATGAATGTTTTCAAAATGTTTTTGGAGATATATAAATGATATTAGTTGAAATGTTTTTAACCACCCATGAAACATTGTTTGAGAGTTAGTGTTGCATTCTAATATTTAATGGACAATTTTTTTATTGATTATTTACTTTTGTTCTCTACACAAATCATTGATCATGTATATTTAGATTAGATTAATTATTGAATCATTCCTTTGAATATTGTGATTCTATCCTTATCTTATAAATATAAATTTATATTTCTATAAAATATTATCTCTTATCAAAGGGAAAGAATAAAAAAATGGTTAGAATATAGGGGAGATGATGAATATTTTAATTGTGAAGAATATAATAAGAACCTTTTCTTATCATAAAACATTTAAATTTATTACCAATAAAGGTGAGAATAATTACACTATATTTATAAAATTTATATCTAAATTAGCTATTAAAAACAAATCCAAATGGTGGTATTAAGGAATACAAATAGATTTATAAAGTTGATATTTTATTTTTTTCAAATTTGAAATTCAGTAAACATTGAGGTTGTAGTAAAGAAAAATTCAATGTTTGTGCTAATTATTGCATGTAAAGATTATTTAAATAACTTTATTTTTGGTTGATTAGTAATATCATGGAATAGTAAAATTTATGTGTTCAGTTACTACAATCGGAAGAATCTGATAAATCATAAATAAGTTATAAAAGACGAATAAAGTTAAAAAAATTATCTTATATTGGAAGAATTATATACATATTAAGATTTTATATTTATTAGTTATGTTTATGAAATGTACTTAAGATAATATTATAATGCACTATTATCTATATTAGTTATCAATCCATTCAATGATGATTCAGCATAAGGATTTTTACAGTATGTGATGAACATATCTAAGATGAATTAGGGGTAATTTAGGTTTAGAGATTGAGTTAAAATGAATTTAATCCACTTGGAAAGACTAATTTTTATATTTTATATGGTTTAATATGATTGTAATTAGGTATTATTATTGGACATAACATGTTTAGATTTATGAAAATTGTTTTGTGTACAACATAAAATATAAAACAATTGGTGCCCACTATGGCAGGAGACAAAAGTATCCTTTAAAATAAGAGTCAATGACCAAGATAGTCAACCTTGGTTGTAATGGGTGAGGAGCATTGGGGTAGCACACCTTCTCTTGGAAAATACAGAGTAGGAGGAGACCACTGTGTGGGGTGTCATAGGAGGGATACTAGAGAAGTGAAACAAATTTATTTCATAAGGGTTTTCAAATGAGTGCATAGAAAGAAGGGAGTGATCCTCCTATTGAAAATTTAATGTAGGATGTGTATATATGAGGAATTGGTTATGTGTTCAAAAATATATATGTAGGTGATGCCCATTGAAATAAATTATAAGGTCCCACCCATAAACATTAGAAAATGTTATATATCTAGAGTAGAATTCATTTTCATTCATTCCCAATGATATTTTAGATATCTATTTTTTTATTATTTAGAAAACACGTTACATAATAAACCCATACATTATAGGTGAACACTTTCATATAGTATCCGTTCTTTTTCACAAATAATACTTTTAGGATATAAGAAGATGCAATTTCATAAAAAATCATCACAATTTTATTATTCTACTCATCCTTGACCCTAATAATCCTTAAAAACATCAAATTTTTTTAAAAAAAACATCAGATAATCCCAAAAAAATCTCCATTAGGAATAAAAAAATATGAAAAATATTATTCTACTGAGAAACATGAAAACCCAATAAAACCTTGTCTTCAAAACATTCCTTTTGACTCAGAAGGGGTATCATCTTTATTTTAAAAAGATAATATATCATAACTTATGAAAACAACTGAATTACATTAAAATTCATTATGCGGTATAGAAAGTCATGTAGGTTCCCTAGGGCATCATCAATCATATAACCCTGACGGAACCCTTATAAATTAGAATAACCATTTGGATAACTTCTAATATAATTATCTATAGAACATAATCATTACCCAATTAATTAGATGGATATCTAGTAAAACACATATTAGAAGATATATCATAATCAAATGTGATCTATAATCAAGATCATCCCTTAATAAACAATTTCCAAGGGCCATATCATGAATAAAACCCATTATAAACATTTTTAAAACTGTGTGGAAAACTCTTTCAAATATTAAAATAATCGTTTATTTTAAAAATACATTTTAAATACAAAAAATCCAATCAAAAGGGAAATTGTGTTTTTATTGAAAAAAATATAATTTTTTAAGTAATCCAATCTTCAAATAATGATTATGGATGAATGAAAAGTCATTGTCTCTATATACATTAAAATTGAATATTCCTTTCATCTTTTGTAACGAAAGTGAATACAATACATAAGAAAATTACTTTACAAAACATTTAATGAAATTTAATGGAGACATGAAATATTCTTTTTAATTATATTATAACCATATGAAAACCTCCATAAAATAATTTTAAAAAATGTGGTCATAGATAAAAAATCAATTTTGAAGGGGATATTTTATACTAAGGTTTTTTTAAAGAAAGTCTCATACATGGAGTCTGAATTATCACATATGTTATTTATTATTCTATATAATAAATCTATTAAAATTATTTACTTTATTGAGAATGTTCAGTATCTTTATTATTTCTTCTATTTCACTTATTATAATGTTGTAATAATTACTTAATTATTTATGTTAACACCAAATGTTTTTATGATATTTGGTTTATATGTCCCAAATTAATTTGGCATGTTAAATACGAAGAAATGGGTATTTATTCCAAAATATATAGAATAATAATCATGAAATAATTATCCATTTTATACCCAAATTATAATTTTAAATACACCAATTAAATATGGTTATGAAAAATGAAAATTGTTACAATCATGGAGATGGTAGGTCATGCGTATTCATGAGTAACGTTTCAATTTTTTAACAATCATTATGGAAAGAAGATAAATATAATTTTTTATTTAAATAATTATATTAATATCCAAAATATTATATTAATTCACTAAATGTACTAATATATCTCATTTATGTGATGTGGTTATAAAAAAAGAATCACATCGCTTCATAGATGTGGTAGCCCATGCGTACAAATGAACGCCATTATCATTTTTCCGTGAATAGAAATAATATAATATAATTTATATAAAATCACTTAAAATTTATAAATATTAATTAATATCATATATAAATGTAAATTCTATCATTATAATTCATCCATAATAAATTGTTATGGAAAATGATTTACCTTAGTTCATGTGGCGGTAGTCCATCATACACACGAACGATTGTTTTGTTTCCCATTTTATAGAAGAGGAGACAGATATAGGTTGTTCCACTAAAATTAAAAAACTAATTATTATCAATAAACTTTTCTTATTATATAATCATTGTTATGTAGTAATTTAATGATTTTTAAGACGAAATAAAACCGAAATACGTGGTTAAGAACGACACATGTTTTTCGGAAAACCACTTTTTCTTAACACCTTAATACCAATATGGTTGGTATTCATTGATAAATAAGGAATCTATAATTTTTATTGGGATTTTATTATGTTATTTTGGAAAATATGGTTTGAACAAAGTAGTTTTTTTAATATTTAAGTATAGTGAAGCATTTATTCCCTTTAAAAAGATATGGGAGGAATACTCTTAGATGTTTTGAAAAACATAAATTAATATATATTATTTTTCAATTAAAAATGGTTCCAAAATAGTTTATTTATAATATAGTATGATTATGGTTCAATATAATCTCATAAAATAAAAAGTATGTTATTTTTTACTATGTTTTTTACGCTATATTTTAGTTTAAACCTCTCGTTAACCTCTTTCACACTTACCTTGACAACTCGGTTTTTCACTCTATGAGGGTAAAGAATTTAACTATAAATGAAAAAAGGCTTATAAATCGACCTTAGATGATAATATAGTCAACATCCCAAAAACGTTTTTTAGCCACATATTTTTATGAATTTTATATCATTTAATAAAATATCATTCATTATAAAATATCATTAATGTCAATTTTTATAATTATTATTTACCTTGACCTTAATAACATCAATAAAATGAGTAAAATTTGAATATAATATTTTAATACATCCCAAAAATAATCATTTAATATTTAAAATTTATTTATCATATTAATTTTATGAAATTATTATACTTTAAATATTTTAAATATCATTTATTATATGTTTTTCAAATAATTGAATAATTAATGCGTCAAAATTTTGGAGGAATTTAGGGTAATTATTTCATTACAATAAATTAAAAACAAATTCCCATGATAAGTATAATTTTTTTATCTTTAATAATAATATTTATAATTTAACATATCCTTTGTTTATCCCCATTTTAAATATATTATATTTAATAAAAATAAGTGTGTGACTTTTTTCATTTTCTTTAAATAAATTACTATGAAAGTTATGATCACATAAAACTAGTAAAAAGGTCATATATTTGAAATTTAGTTTATTAGTAAGGGTATATACTCATCTAATAATATTTATTCATGTTTTATTTTCATTATTTATTCCTTATCATTTTATTCTACAAAATTAATTACCGATTAGCCCGTTACCGTGGTAATAAATTTTTTTGTGTTACTCTTCATACTGACAAAAAATAATAGGAAACAATTTACTAATTTTCGGCCCAATAATTAAAAATATTGAATCATTTTTTTTAATACAAAACACTTATGTTTTAGAATTAAATTTAAAATCAAACTGATAAATGGTGCGGAAATGTTTTTTTTTTGGAAAAAGTCCTTTAAAAATAATAATTTTATACTTCATTTAAGTATAAAATATATTTTATAATCTATAGCTATTTAAAAAAACATAACTAATGAAATTTTAAAACTAATAAAAAATAAAATGTAGTTTTTTAAATACATGAAAATAAAATACAGTTTTCTTTAAAAATCATCATTTTCATTTTTCATTGAAAAATCACCATTTTAATAAACTTAAAAGTTATACCATTTTTATTTTTGATATGATATTTTAAAAAATATTTTTATTATATAAAACACAATTTTTAAATGTTTCATAGATTAATTATATTTGTTTCTCAAAAAAAGTTATAAAAACCCATTCTTAATGAAAATATATATTTAAAGAATAAAATTACTTTTCTAAAAATTTAGTGCTGATTTATTAGAAGGTAATCAATTCATTTTTATTGATTATAAACTTTATATATATATATATATTATAATTCATTTATTACTATTCATTCTCATCAATTTAATGACTCGATTATATTGGTCAGATTCAGATAATTACAGTTTTTTCTTTAAGCTCAATGTTTTATATCTTATATAGTATTGAACATATTATTTCCTTTTAAATTCATACGATATTATAAACACATAACATTTACAAATATTAATACTTGTAATTTTTACTCAACCTCAATAATCAATGGATGATATTTCAAAATTTATTTATTGAAATATCATATTGTAAAAAAGTGTTAATGAAACATCCTCAGGATAAAAGATAATGGGAAGTATGAAGTTCATTTGGGATTAAAATACTAGGTTTCAAAATAGGAAAAAATATTGGGAGGCGAACACAAGGACTTGGATGATAAAACTAACTCAAAAAATCCAAATATATAGTCATAGATAACAAGGTTAGGAAAAAGATAACTGTCTGGAAACTATAAATAGGTTATGGGTTAAAAGCCCATTGATTTCTCAGTAATACAATTAAATGAAGACCATTTTTGTTTCAATATCATTTTCTATGACTTGGGGAATCACATTTCTATCTAGAAAAATAACATAATGAAATATAGTTTCGTGACAAATAGAATTTCAACCATTAATCTATTTCCACCTCAATATCATATTTTTCTCTAAATAATGAATATTCATGATGTATTTTTAATTCCAAGAGAACTAAAATTAACATATAATAGGTCACATGATCCCAATAAAGAAAACCAATATATTCCTCATATCTTTACACATGAAACAAAAACACAATGATTAGCACAATATAAGAAAAATCCCAAACTGAATAAGCCATCAAATGAAAAAACCTACTTTAATCTCCAAAATTTAATACTGATACCCAAGGCTCCAATTAGATCATTCAATAAATAGATATCCATGAAAATTTTCAAAATATACCAGAAATATATTATAACCCTAAAATCAAAAGGATTTTATTACATAGTTTTACATGTTAAAAGTAACATTTATCTCTATATAACATCAATCACTATTGCTGTCTCGTTACAAAAAATATATACCGTAGTAATATTATCTGAAATATATGCTAATAATTACCATAAATAACCTGAATTACTATAAATCCATATTTAAGGCAAATTTTATTTCAAAATATTATTCAAAATATATTCTTCAAATAAATTCCCATAATAGAATTTTTACCATAATCATATAAGTTTCCCAAAATAGTAATCATGTTCTAAAAAACATTAATCACATAATAACCAAATAAATTTTTACTATTAGAGTTATTTATACAATAAAACATATTTTCCAAAAATAAAAATATCGGTTATCTATCAGATTTATTAAAATATGAAAATAATGTCATATTAAAAATGAAATCATGTAGTCCAGTGGTAATAGATGTACCCTTGTCATTGTTAGACTGTGCTATCAAGCCCTGTAGCCCTTCTAAATGTGATATATTGTCGTAAATATTGTGATATTACTATTTAACAAAACAATATTAATATAATTCCTATAAAATACCACAAAATATGATGAATATGAATAAAAAAGATTAATGAATTCAAAAGTAATGAAATTTTTAACCTAAAAGGTTATGTCATACATTTTAGCCTACATCCCCAAAAGTGAAATTAGCCATAATTACCTCATCATTTAATATCATATAACCCTATATGATATCAATTCCATTAAACTCATGTCCATAGAAGATAATTCTTCCACAAATATCTTTTAAAATTCTTAAACATAAGGGTTATGTATACCACTAAAATAAATGTCTCCCAAATAAATTCTCTCAAATGAATTATAAAAAGAGTATTAATTCTTATTATCACACTTAAATAATAATTTTTGAAACCATATTTGTAGAAAACTCAATAATTAAATTGAATTAATAATTTATGAACAATGATTTTGCAACATTTTCCTTAATACTTAATTGTATAAATCAAATATACGAAATATTTCTTTATTATTATTCAATATAAACTGATTCATGATTCATAATTATAAAATAATATAATAATTCATACAATAAATACATAAATCGAGGTATTATTTCTAGTTTTTGATATCCCATTCTCTTCCAGTAAGAAGTACATATCAGTAGAAAGAAAATATTCAAGTCCAAAATGGTATTTCCCAAGAAAAAAAGAGATGGATAAACTGAGATTTTGAAATTAGATAAAAGATATAACATGATCTGTAAAAATTATAGAAAATTGAAAAGGTATTTGATAAATTATTTTAATACATAAGAATCTTTCAAAATTATTTTAATTGTATTTTCTAATAAAAGTGATAATAAAATCAATTAGAAGCAATGAGAGGGTTTTAAAATATCATATTCATTATATTCTAATAAAAAACTTAATATATAATAATTAACACCATTAAAACATGATATGAATTATTTCATATTAAAATGAAATTTTCTTTATAAAGATAATAACTTTACAAATTCTATAACACATTATCCATCAAATACTTCATACCTATTTCATTTACTTTTCTAAATCATGTCTCAAAAGATATCATTAATCCCCTCAAAATCCACTAATTAAAAGAATAAAAGTGGCTTCTAATACTTTGGAATTATAACCATCCTTAAACATATAATCCCATGATGGTTTCTATGACACTTAAGAAAACCCCATATGAAAACATATTAATCTCAACAGTTGTCATAACCTGGCTCTTATACCAACTCTAAGGAACCTCCCTTAAACATCAGATAATCATGTGTTCCTAGACTATAATTCACTTCCCTTAATTTGCAATAATAAATTTTGTTTTATTGTTTTACATAATTTGAAAAAATTTTAAATTAATAAACTCATACATTATATGTGAACACTTTTACACTATATTAATTTTTTTAAAAACTATGCTTTTAGGATTTAACAATATTTCATTCCATGAAACTTTTTCACAATTTTTATATTGACTACATCCTCACCAATACCCATCCTTAAAACCCTACTAAATTTTTTTAAAACATATGATGAGCACAAAGAGATTAGTAAGGGGAATAAAAAAGAAGAAATCATTTAGTCTGGTGAAAATCATAAAAACACAAGAAAAATATTTCATAAAAACATACCTTTTTACCCAGAAGGGAATCATATTTCTCATAAAAATACCATTTATCATACATTTTTAAATTAAACATTTCCTTTAAAATAATTATAAATCATACAATATATATATATATGATCCTTGGGACATCATCCTCATATAAATCTTATAAAACTGTAATAAATTAGAATAATTATATGATTTACTTCCAATATAATTCTTCAGAAAACACAACCACTTCCAATTCATTGGAGCTTTATTCATGATCACCCATCATATAAGCTATATAATTCTCTCATATGATCTATAATGGCACTCAAACCTCCATAAAGAATTTCAAATGACAATATTATGAATAAAACTCGAGAAATACTATTTTAATAATCTGTGTAAAACATTTTCAAAGATCAAAATACACTTTTCTCTTAAAACACCATTTTCAATACCAAAATACCCAAAAAAGTGTAATAGGGATTTTCTTTGAATAAATCAAGAAAAATTGTTAAGGAATAAAAACATTAAAAAATGGGTATGTAAATTTATTAATTAATTGTCTCTTTATATATTAAAATAGAACATTTATTTTGAGTTTTTTAAATAATGTCGAAACATTTTGTAAGATTTTTTATTTTTAAACCCTTTAAAAATAATAAAAATATTCATAAAATTCCATTTTTAATACATTTTTTCACAAAAAAATCTTTGTGGAATAATTTTTTTAAAAAATATGGACATTCAATGAAACAATAATTTTAAGGGAAACTTTTAAAATAATATGTTTTAAAAGAATGCATCTTAGCTTGACTCTAACAAATCATGTACATTATTTATCTACCTAAATAATAAAATTATGTCAATTATTTTATTTCCCAAGAAACCATTTCAAGTTTATTATTACTTTTTATTCACTTTTTAACATATTGTAACTATTACTTAATTATTTAAGTTCACGATGAATCTTTTTATGATATCCAGTTCATAAGTCAAAAATGACTACGGGAGGTTGAAAACAGCGAAATGGTTCATAATTAAATAATATCAAAAGTAACAATCATAAAATAATTATAATTTTGATATATAAATTTACATTTAATTATAACAATTAAATATGATTATGAAAAATGAACTATGTTACAATTATGGAGATGGTAGTCCATATGTACTCATGAGAAACATTTCCATTTTTTAACAATCATAATGGAATGAAGGTGAGTATTATTTAACATTGAAATAATGATTATAATATAATTAATATCATATTAAATATTTAAATATACTTATATATATCATCAATGTGATGGGGTGATGAAAATTGAATCACAAAACTTTATTGAGGTGGTAGTCCACCCATACGCATGAACAATGATATTGTTTTTCATTGAATGGAAAGGTAAGAAGGTAAATGACATATTATCTTTTAAAAATGATAAATATGTCATGAATATAATATATAAACATTAATTCCATATTTATAATATATATATAATAGACGGTGATGGAAAATGAATTATATCAGTTCACGATGTGGTAGTCCACCATACACATGAACGATGGTTTCATTTTCCATTTTATAGAATAGAATATGGATATAGGTTGTTACATTAAAATACAAAACACCTAAGAATATTTAATATAATTTCTTTGTTATTTTTTCATGTTCAAGGAATATTTTATAGAGTTTTAAGAAGAAATAAAATAGAAACCCTCGATTAAGAATGATATCTCTTCATTGGAAAACCTCATTTCCTTAACAACTTACGATAACTATGGTTTGAAGTACGACCTATAAATCCCTCTATAATTTTTGGATGTTTTATATTAAGAGATTTCAGTATATATTTGATGGTCCATATAGAGTTTTAAATGTGATTTAAAGGGAATAAGGTATTTCTTTTTATATGTGAGGGGAGGGGAAATCTTGGAATGTCCCAAAACATTAAATTAATATTAATTAGTTTTCAATTAAAAAAGGATCTAAATAGATTTTATTAGAATATAGGATTAATATGGTTTGATATAATATAATTAAATTAATATTAGACAATTTTTGACTATGTTTTTAACTATATCTTTTGGTTTTAACCTCTCATTAAACTCTTTCACACTTACCATGACAATAAAGATATTTACTATTAAGGGTCAAGATAGCTACTAGAAATTGAAAATTGGATAATAAATATAACATGATTGGTATTATAATATATAACCTAATAAATTTTCAAAATATAGTATTTTTCTGTAATTTTATATCATTTAATAAAATATCATTTATTATAAAATATCATTAATATCAATTTTTTGGAGTATTAATTACATTAACCATAATAACACCAAAAAAGTAAAATTAAGAACAAATATTTAGTATATATCTAACAATTTTTTTTCATATATAAAATTATTTTACCACATTGATTATCTAACATTATAATAATTTTAATGGTTTTAATATCATTTATTTTATTTTACACTTATTAAATAATTACTGTGTCAGTATAGTGGTAGAATTTAAGGTAATAATTTATTAACAAACAATTTTAAAAAAAATTAACATCCAGAAAATAAATATTTTATATTTTGAGAAAAATATTTAAAATAAAACATATCCTGCGATAATACATGTAGCTCCCTGACCCGATTAGACACCCAAATGGTGCTTTTGGGATTAGAGCCACTGGCCTTAGGCATGACTTCCCGCATACCAAAGTCTGCCAACTAGTGTTGAGGGTGTGAAAGGAGTAATAGTGGGGAGACTGAAGCCTCTCGTGATAATTTTAAAATGGTCTAAGTAGATATATAATATTCAACGGAATAATATACTAACTAGAATCAACCCAGTAACCCACTAATGGAGGAAGCTCAAGCAATCATAGACAATAGTTGATGCAAAATCAACAACAGTAGTGGAAAGAAATAAACAATTAAAAATAGCATTTTTATAATCAAAAAGAGAACATGAATCCAATATAAATCATATAGTACAACATATAGAAGGGGTATATAATGGATGACCAAAAATCGAACATATATATATATAATCATGATTAAAGGAAAACAAATAACAAAAAGTTAAACTCCAACTATGGAAAAGAATAATGATCCCTTTTCATCAATCCCATGTTAACAACCACTATGATCTGGATCCTTAAATTAGGACTTTACCTGAACAAAAAAGCATAAAGTCTATAAGAATCTCAAAGGGCCCATCTAGTTGGTGAGAACATGTCTCAATAGGTTACCCCCAAAGAGTTACTACATTAAATTTATAACAAAGAATTTGTAAACTAAGGATAAATAAAATAGTTTTACATGCATAAAGTAAACACAAAATTCCCTGGTGCTCAAAATCTATTAGCTAGTTATCACCTACTTCAGACAACACTGAAATTTCGTAGTAGAGAGTATCCTTATGTCAAAGACCATGACATCCCCTGATGAAAAGTAGTCCAGGTAAACACTTAGGTTCACCACTAAATGAGTCACCTGGAACCATGTGCCTCTGAGAACTCATTTCCATGCCAATCACCGACATCATCCAGTCATGCACAATCAATACAAATTTCATCCTTTAGAACCCTATTTGAAAGCACCAGTTGTCTCAAACCTCGATTTCTGGAGGCACAACAATAATTGTCTTCAAATTAATATCACTATCGGCTCAAAGTATGATGTCTCAACGAACAGTGACGTCTATAATCCAAAATGATCATGGTCCAATAACCTCAAGCATGGTGAGACAAAGCATCCCACGAATCGCCTCATCACTATCCTCTGAATGAACCTCACCATCCCTATGGATTTAAAATATAGGTATATCCACCCATTTACAAATTTCGCAACAATCTGGGTCCTCTTCCCATATGATTTGTCAAAACCACCTCATAAATTATTCAACATGTGTGCCCATGACTCCAAAAAATGCTTTGGCCCACATGGGTGAACAAAAATCACAAAATATAACTAATTCCACACTAATCCCTGCACCACATTCCCCTAATACCATTTTGATCAATCTAATGGTCTTAAAACCCAAAATATATTGGTCCATTCCCAAAACTCAGTGATAATTTCCCCTCAATTGATGACCAAATCACCCAAAAAGTGATTACCATCACTTAGAATATAAATATATATATGTCTATTCCCATTCGGAAAATCATATATCCTCAAAACATATAGTTATCGCTATCCCAATCCTCAGGTATAGCCCATCACGATCACATGGATCTCAGTATAGAATCACAGTAATGTCATGATTTGATAAAATCAAATTGATTTAACGGAAAATCTCAAATTCAATAAAACAATTCAATTTTAAACAAACAATTCAATTTTATATAAAGGATACACCCACCCTGACTTCCCAAGGCCCACAGCCTCTCATACTTCTCAAAAAAAAATTTATTCTATTGATAATTCCCATGGAATTACACTAGGATAAATTAAATTAATTAATAGAAACCATTGATATTTACATGATCTCTCTTGATCAATTCAATGGTGCACTAAAATATGTACCCCCCAAACATTTAGAAAATCACAAGGAAAAGTATGCACCACCTAACATATAATATTAGATGTAGGGAAATCCATTATTAACCTATAACAACAACCAAATTGAGAGAAATAAAAATTTTAGATGAACACCTTCAAAATAATGAAAAATTAAAGGCACAATTTTAGCATTCCATGAGGTAATGGAAAATAGCAATAGAAGAAAGAGAGAGAAGGGCCATAAAGAGAAGAATCTAATGCTGCAAAAGGCTAGAAGAATGGAGTCTGAATGTGGGACTTGGATCACAACCTATAAGGGAGGAGTATGTGAGTCTATCCTCTATTATGAAGGAACCATAGAGGATGATGGATGAAAAGTGGTAAATAAATGGAATGAGAAAACATAAATTCAACTCTGTAATGAGTTGCGCAGTTAGCTCTCATGGATTCCCAAACTATGTGAAAACCATGTGTCTCTTACTACTTAGGATCCATTCCCCACATAGTTATCACGTATTGATTACCCTAAAAATTTCCAAAACATTCATGCTAAAGTGCGAGGGTACATACCAATTGGACCTAACCATGCGACTTGCACATAGTATTCTCTAAACATGTGCAAACCATGAAGATTCACTCTAAAAAACCATAGTGGATTATGCATGGTCATTTGTAATATCTCACATGATTTAATAAATCATTCTCAGTGAAAAATGAGGGTGCATGGTTTTCACTAAGAGGACGCATTGTTAAATATAACCTTCTTCCCCATCTTTCACGTCACTAAAACATGAACATCCGGCATTCGACACACATAAGACCCATCTAAACACCCAAGGAATTTTCAAAACCATTAATCCCATTTAGAAAATGTTTTGAGTTAAAGTACAACTCCTAAGCATGTTTGTATATTTAAAAAAATGGTTTAGCATCAAAACAATGAAAATTTTAAAATACGCATAGAATTTGAACCTCTCCAAAACCCAAGACATTATAATCTCCCTACCCTATAATAGATCATCCTTGAGTTATAGAAAAAATCAAGATACAGTAACAAACATTCCTATACCATTAAAACTAACATAGAATACCCTAGTTAAAAAGGTAACATGTAAACTATCTTGAGGGGCATCCCCATCGTAGTATTGACCTATACCAGTCCCATACTAGCCTAGAAATCAAGGTATACTAATGGTCCATATACCTCCCCTAGAATCAATGTCCTCGTCTGATGAATCATCACTCATGTACATCATAAGGTACTCCAATTTCATTCCTGAATCCCATCATAATCTTGCACTGCATCGATGAATGCCTTATCCTAATGTTGTACATGGAACCTGCAAGGCCCTTCATAAAAAAATATTCTCCGAAGTCCTAGTTCCATTCACCCCTATCAAATCCCACAATACACATATTCCCATATTCCAATGCTGCTTACATAACCCGTATCTTCATGATGCCTCGAGGCTGACGCACCTCAATAATAACGCTTCCAATGATACTCACATATACTTCATTGTGTCGTTAACCTAGCATATATATATATACACACACATAATGAACATGAGCCAACTCTAACCTACTAACCATCATTTGGATAGGTCATATGTACATATCGTTCACCTTATTCACCCAATATGGAAATTCCTCTAAACATTCCATGCCAAAAAAACAATAAAACAAGCCTATGCCCACAAAATACCTCTACAAATTGTCATATCACCATCAAGATCAAACCCTGGTAGATTCATAACATGCTGATGGCCTGTTGTTCGACTTCTAAAATATTAACCTTTATATTATGCACCACCAGCCACCGGCCATTAACCCCATTTTTTGGTCCCTCTGTCTCTTTCATGAACATTGTGTGGAGCTAACACTCACCAACCATCACTTGTTACCACTCCCGGTCTAATTTTACAACTCTCATTATTCCATTTTCCCTTACTATCACTTATCTAATAAGGCTTTCTACTAAACCTCTTGAGATTATTTATCTTTCCACATGCCCAAAAATCTTTTAGAAGCCACTTTCACTGAGCCCAGACTTCTCCTAAATGCCGACATTATAAGCACACTGTTGAAGATCCACAATAAGGTGTTCTGCTCGAGTCCATGGATTGAATATCCTATTGGAACTCATCTCAACCTTGTATTATACTATTTGGAGCTTCACCACTAACATCACCTAATTACTTCATTCGGATCAAGTACGATTGATCCGTCCAGTTTCCCTCAGGTATGAGCCCCTAATTCACCACCTCTATGAATGAGGTAATCCTAAAAAAATTTACCTGCACTGGAATGGTATTTAATAATCCATTCTAGAAACACCTCACCATAAAGGTCTCATCACTCAACATGTTGGGTGAAAAGAGTGAAAATTCAGTGAATTTTATTTCAAAGTCCATGAAGGACAGGTCACCCTACTGTAGGATCAAGAAATCTCAAGCTCTATCTTCCCTTAGTGTCTCTGGTATGATGTTCTTGGAGAGCATGTAATCAAATTCTATTTAGTAAAGACCCTCATGACTACCGACCTAGACCTATACATCTGACAAGCACTTTTCTATTCCCCTGAGAATATAGGTCTCCTGCTTCACCCTCCACCCTAGCAGTATCTCTAGCTACTCGAAGATCATATTCATGAATTAGATCTTGTTTTCATCTTTCTATGGACCAAACTCACCCTAAAATAGTTTTTGGTGTTATGGATGGAACTCCCAAGTCAGTTACATGATTTAAGGCTCTACTACATAAGATCCCATACCAATACCTTTGATAACATACCCTAGGTTAACTCTGAGTTTGTCATCAAGACACGACCCAAATGCTACCAAAATGGAAGATTCCTTGCCTACACTGGAGCCAGTAGCTGTGATTGTACCTACATCTTATGATCTACTTTACCCTCGGGGCCTCAAACTTCTCATGCTCTATAATCACCCTTCCACCACCTCCCTAACTCTTAATTCAGAACCCATCTAGGTGGAAACCTGCTGAATACCATTATTTTTTCAGACACCCTAATAACCTATACATATCACTAATAGCAAATGTATTAAAAGTTATCATATACTCAGTACCCATAGAATCCCCCATCATAATCATGTCTCATGGTATCCTAGCATCATGGCCTCCTAACATGCCCATTCTAGAGCCGTGTATCAAATAATCCTTGGACCATGCCCATCCCGGTGAACCATGTTGCCTCAAACTAAACATCATGTCACCCGACCTTCTAATCTACATCACCCCATTGAATTTGTGGATTCCTTAACCTATAAGATATGGGGCCACAAGTATACATATAACACATGACATGTAGAAATTTTAATCATATAACATGCATATTTATATCACATCCTACAATTTCTCAATCAAAATATTAGACATGTAAACAAACACCCCTTTCCATACCAAGCTAGATAACCAAATCTATTTCCTTTCCATACTTGGCCAAGGATCACATTTCACATATCACAATATATAAATAGTCATATAAAAGAATACCACTCATGGTGGAAATCAAATCAATTGTAATCAGAAAAAATCAAAAGGGGAATTAACACCCCATGAAGCTTAGATTGTCTAATATGTATGGGGTTTCATGCACCAAAATATGAGTTATAAACCTAGTTATGACAACATCCTAATATATTGTCTACCATTGAAAAAATTGTAAGACCAGTAGAAAAGACAATCATTTTATATCATTAGTAGCTAACTGATTGTGACTACTAGTTTTAAGTCAAAAACATATCAAATACCATTTGTAGTGCTCTGACCTGATCATCCATCAAACACTGCTTTTAGGCCATGTGCTAGAGGAATTAGGCAAGCATCCCCACACACCAAGGGGTATCAACTAGAAGAGAGGGTTTTAAAGGAGGGATAGTGGAGAGAATAAACCCTATTATGATAATGTTATAACAATACAAGTAGATATATACTATCTTGTGGAATAAAATACTAAAATTTCTTGAACTAGTAACCCTTCAAATTCGTAAGTGCATAAAATCACATATAATAGTGGAAGAAAATCAACAACAACAACAAAAACAAAAAAAAAACAATTCAATATGCCATTTGTAGAACCGAACATAAAACATGAAACCAATATATGTCATGAAGTAAAATATTTAGAAGTGGTATCCAATGGATTCCTACAATAAGTATATATATATATATAAGCATGTTGAACAGAAAGAAAAAAACCCAAAATGTAAAATCCATCTGAGGAATGTTCCAATGGTCCCTTTCCTTCCATCCCATACTTACATCCACTAAGATACAAATCCTAAACCCTCTTATTTACCTATATTCCAAAGCATAAAGTCTAGAAACAACCTGATGGTCCCATTTAGTGTGTGAGAATGAGTCTTAGTTGGGAAACATCCAATTGTTCATACATTACATTTTTGACTAAGATGGTGTGAACTAATAATAATTAAAACAATGAATCCTGAAGAAAGTAAACATAAAATTCCTTTTTCCTCTAAATCCACCAATAATTTACCACATGATTCAATTTTTTTTTTGATTTTCATAGTGGAGAGAACACGTAGCTCATACCCCATGACATCCCTCGGTGAAAATTTGTCCAGATAAACCCTCGGTCTCTACCTCTAAATGATTCAATCGGAACCTTATTCCTCCAAAACCACATATCCATACCAAGTCATTGATATAGAAAATTAATTCTAAATCGATACAAATCGTGCACCTCAGACCCAAACTCCAAAGAACCTGTCGGCTGAAAGCCCAAAATTTGGAGGCACAATGATATCTATCCTCAATGTAATATCATCATCCTCAAAAATCATGGCATCATGAGAAATGGGGATTTCCATACACTAAAATTATTCTATCCCAATATCCTCAAGAATAGAGAGCCTCATCCTCCAACCCATATCCCCAACGTTGTCCTCTTATGTCTCATGACCATCCTCGTGGATTTCTATGATAGACAACCTCATCCATATTCCAAATTCGTAACTTCCAAGGCCCTTTACGTACATGAGTTGTCAATAACACCTCATCACTATGTCAACCTATGCACACATGACTCCAAATGGTGCTTCAGAGAACATGTGTGTATGTAATTCACGACATAGAACTTAAGCGACACTAATCTTGGAACATCATTCCCTTGTGACCATGTCACTCAATATGATGGTCACTTCTACCCAAATATCTCAGGCCATGCCCAAAACTGGATAAACCTATCAGCTTAAATTTTTACTGAGTCACCCAACCAGTGATCAAAATCACTCAAAATTTAAATATATTAGGCCACACCCATCTTGAGGATCCCCTTACCTCAAAACAAATTGTCATCACTGTATCAATCCTTTGGCCAATCCCATAACGATCCCATGGATCTCAAAAGAGAATCACAGGGATTTGAAAATAACATAATAATTAAATAATATTTAATTTAATAACAAAAATTTAATAAAACAATTATGTTTAGAACAAAAAATATTATTTAACATAAAGGACACACCTCAGATTGACTTTCCAAGGTCTAAATCCTCTCGCATGACTCAAACCATATGTAGACATTGTTGTACATGACCATAGAATCGCATGAGGTTCAATTAAATTAATTAAAAGAAGCCACTAAATTTAAGGGGACTCTCGTAGACAATGTAACATTGAACTAAAATCCATTCCCCCCAAACACTCATAAAATAACAAGGACAATAATGCACCACATACCTTATAGTCATAGACATAGGAATGTCTGATAATAACCTCTATCTATAACCTATTTGAGATAACAAAATATTTTAGATGAACACAAAAAAATATGGCTAATCAAATAAGATGGATTTATTTGTCCTTGAGGTGATGGAAACAAGAAATAGAATCAAGAGAGATAATATCCATACTGAGTTGGATCCAACCCCTCATACATCTTGAACAATAGAGTCTAGATAGGGGGGTTGGATCACACTCTATATGAGAGGATGGGGAGAGTTTCTCCTCTTTTTGTGTGACCCATAGAGGAAGAAGAATATGGAAAGGAGGTAAATAAAAATAAGGGTAAAAATGTAAATTAACCTATTTAAAGATTCACAGGGTTAGATCTCACAGTTTTTTAAACCTTAGAGCAACCATGCATCTCCTACTATTTAGGATTCAAGCCATGCATGGTTAGACCACCTAATTTTCCCTAAATGTGTGCAAACCATGCATGCAACATTGTGAGGGTACTACCCAAATGGAACTAACTGTGAAGATTTTTTATGTTTCTCTCTAAACATGCAAAAACTATATAGATTCCCTTTATAAAATCTACAGAGGATCACACATGGTCATGTTGTTCATCTATCACATTTTACCAAACCCAGTTCAGTTCAAAATGAGGGTGCATGATGTTCATTTAGAGGCCACATGGTTAGATCTAACCATGTGCCTCAACCTGTATTTCATTAAAATAGGGCCTTCGGGACTCTAAAGCACCAGAAACCCATCCTAACACCCAAGGCATTTTCTAAACCTCTAAACCCATCTAAAAACATGTTTTGTGGTTAAAAGAAAACTCATAATTAGGTACTATAGATTGAAAAAGAATATGGTATACCTATTAAAATATACTATTCTAATAATGCGTGTGTAATTAAACCTGATCTAAAAACCCATGAATTTAAAATCCCTGTTATACAAATATTATAGTTATTCAAAACATGAGGGTGGGATTTTTTACTCTTCATTAAATAAAATATTATGTGGGTAATAATCTGACCTAAATGGAAAAAGGTCATATATTTGACCAATTTTTTATTATGGATGAGTTAAAATCATCCCATAAAATTTAGGAAAGTCAACTAGTTATTTTTTAGTCTTTACCAATTTATTTTTAAAAATTAATTCTCGGTCAACCCTTTATAGTGGTAATGAAAATACTATGTCTACTATTCATATCGACTAAAAATAAAAAGAGAACTATTTAGTAAATTTGGTGCCATAGATTCCATATTTTGAATCCATTTATGAAAATTATAAACATAGAAGAGATATAATTTAATTTAAAATAAAAATGGAAAACAACGATGAAAACGACATTTCATAAAAATTCTGTTTTAAAATTTAAAATGTTTTTATAAAAAATTGAATTAAAAAATTTATTTCAAAATAAATATTTTTTTTATATGAAAAATAAATTCTTCAATTTTAAAAATAATCTAAAAAAATATATATTTTTAAATACATTAATAAAAAATACATTTTTCAGTTAAAATCTATATTTTCACTTTTTTAAAAAAAATTAAAATTTTCTAAATTTTTTTCAAAATTTCACCATCAGTTAATATTGAAGGGATGTTTTAAAAAGTTATATTTATTTTATGAAATTAAATTTATAAATATCAAATAAATTAATTATACTAATTTCTAACAAAAATAAATTCAATAAATGTTTTATGAAAATATATATTTTATGCCTAAAAATGTTATACTAAAAATTGTGTGTTTCTATACTAAGAATTAATGAATAAAATTGTGTTGATTGGAATATATATATATATATATCATAATTTATTCATCACAATTAATTTAGAGAAATTTAATGGATAGGTTATAATAATCCCATGTAAATAATAATATTTTCTTGTTCATTTAAGCTTAGTGTTGTGTATATTATATGATAATGAATAATGCCTTTGCTTATTAAAATATCAAGATATTAGATAAACATTTTCATGTCATTGCATATAATTTAACCTTTAAACATGGATTCTATATGAATATTTGTCTTGCCAACCGATTCTATGTTCATTATATCTTTTGATAATGATGAAGTCTATCATATGTGGTTCATGAGAAGCTTGATCTGAGCATCCGAAATTTCACCACAATATTGATGCATTCTTACATTGAAGATAATCATCAAACTAGGGTTACCATTAGTCATTCATGTAGTTTAACACATTTTTTAATTGAATGCATTTACTAAGAGAGTATGAATATTATTTTTCAGGTAAAATAATATTCATGATAAGTGAAGGGAATTTTATAATATTCCAAAAAATAAAAAAGAGATTCCCGATGTAGGTTTATGGGGAAATAAATTCTCAATCTACTAATGTGGTGGAGTTTGTTTTTCTATGAAGGTTGAATACTTAGGTATCTTTTTCTTGAGAATTCATTCAAAGAAAGAACTTTTATGATAAAAATTCTTCTATTAATATATAGTTAATAAGGTGACCTATAAGAAATAACCTTATTTAGAGTATTTCTTATGAAGAAGTTTTCAAGAAAGTGACCACCCTTCTTCTGATTACTTTTTAACCAAAAGTTTTCATAAAATAATAAAATATTTTTAAATATGGTTATCTTTTTCATTATAATATTTTTTAAAATATATTAGTAATAAAATTTAATAAATTATATATAAAAGAATATATTTTTAGTATTATAATACATATACTATTTTAATATATTTTAATATATTTTATAAAATATTTTTGTATCAAAAACATAATTGTTTCATTAAATTTTGTAATATTTTAATATTAGCATTATACTATATGATAATAATAGTGTTTTAATTAATATATATTATGTTAGTATTTGTATAATATATATATATTTATATATTTTTATAAAAATGTGTAAATATATATTATTATAAATATGTTATTATATTAAGTTGTTTTATTATATGTTTTTTATTAATATATTTTGTTATATATATATCAATAATATATGTTTGTATTATTACTATATATATATATATTATGTTAACATATTTTATTTATATTAGTGTTTTAAAACATGAAAACAATTGTTTAACTGTCAAAACCATAGAAAACGATCTCATGATGACATGAAATATTGTGAAAACAATCTTGGAATTATTGATGATGTGTACAATTAGATTGAATAACAATCTGATATGTGGGGCACTCAGAATGACTGAATAAGAAACTTTTAACGGTTAACAATACACAAAAATATGCACCGTAGTGTGAGATCTGAGAAAATGTGCTTTTATTTTTACCAAATCATAGTAAAACAACCGAAGATTAATTTAAAAAACATGGGAACTAAATCTTGTCAAACCTAGCTATAATTTTCCCAACATGATCAAAATCATGTTATTGTTAATTTAAAACAATAATAAATGTGTTTCAAATTTAAAACATAATAAAAAATATCTATTTTTGTGAAATTATTTAAAAACAAATGATCAAAAAATGAAACAACCAAATATATAGAATCAATCTGAATTTTTCCCTAAGATGACTAAATATATTTTTTCTAATTTAAAACACAAAAATATATATAACATTTAAACCCATATAAAAATATCTACAGTTAATGTTAAATCAAATGAAAAATTAATTAGAATTATTTTTTATATATAAATAAATATTATGTATTAATATGACATGTGGTCTTCTAGTACTAATATAATAAGAATCTCTTAAAGAATAATAGTCTTGAAGAACATTTTCTATATATTTATAATTGAGAAAATGAGATCTAATTGCTGTGAAATCATCAGAAAACAAAAACATATGTATTTTGAAAATATAGTAACAAATAGAACATCAATACAAGTTTTTGTTTTCCCAGTATTATCAAAAGAACATTTTTATTAATTTAAAACACTAAAACATGAATTTAATGTTGAAACCTGTAGAAAATGATATCCGAATGATGTGAAGTTTTATAGAAACTATCAATGAATTATTTTATATGGGAAAAATAGACATTTTCTCAATATGGAATGTGTTATTCTTGAAATGACTGGATAAGAAGCTCTTAAATAGTAACGGTCTCAAAAACACAAGTTTCAAAAAGTGAAATTGAAAAAAATATATTTGATTGTTTCAAATAACAATACAAAAACCAAAAATTTATTTTTGAAATATAGGAACTAAATATGAATGAATTCAAGTTTGGGTTTTCATGAGATTATAAAAAACAATTTTTAGTTATTTAAAACACTAAAATGTGTGTTTAGCATTGATAACCATAAAAATTGATCTTTGATTGACATGAAAACATATTACAACTATCATAGAAATATCTTTGACTAGTATTAGTAGATGGGGTATTAATATGATATTTAATCTTCATTGAATGAATTAATAAGTATCTCTTATAGAATAATGGTCCTGAAAAGCAAGTATTATAGAGTGAGAACCAAGAAAATTTTCTCCGATTTTTTTGACATCATAGGACAACCAAAGTAGATTTAATAATTAAAATATAGGAACTACAATCCCATCAATTTGAGTTATAATTTTCCGTAGATGACTGAAAATTAATTTTTAGTAAATTAAAACATTATAATGTGGGTTTAATATTGAAAACCATCAAAATGGACATCTTGTTGACATGAAGTCATATGACAACTAATCACACCATGATTCTCTATATCATTTTCTCTATTATAACACTATGTTAAAAAGTACTATAAATTCAAGATATAATAAAAAAATCTCACATAACATTTTGTCTAATTAGATAATGTTTATCACTATTAAAAAAGATAATTTTACTTATTTTTTTTGATTACATTGTAGGAGGAGCATATTTGGAGTGCCCGTGATGAAATTCGAGAAAAATTGTCTAAATTGAGAAAGATCACAAAAAAATATGTGAAATAAAATAAATAATTTATATAATACATGCATCTAATTGGGGAGAAAATTGGTAGAAAAATGACAAGCCCAATGGGATACATTTCAATAGAAGTTCAAGAATCCCAATTCATCCATTTTAATGCCCAAAATATTACATCATTAGAGATAATCTTCATTTTTCATAGTCTTAAGGTCACTTTTGTAATTCAGATAGATCATAGTATGTAGGCCTAAAAATGATTCCTAATTTTTTTGAGGATATTTATGAGGTACATAAATAGCTTCTTATGTTTCTAAAAAGTGATATAAGACTTTATATTCATCCAAAACTAAATGTCAAGTACAATCTCAAAATCTAGGTTCAAAAAACAACCTTCCATTTTACTATAAATTAGAACATTGGGAACATAATTTTTTATTCTGACCAGTGGGAAATATATACCTTCTTAAAGACAAAAATTATTTCCCACACAATCCTAGAAATTATGGACTCCCCTATCCTCAGAGAGAGATTAAGGATGAAGGAAACGTTCCACTCAGGCCTCATCCTCATCTCAATGGAAATCCAAATGGTGGTTGGTCATTCTGAGGGAGTTTAGACAATTTTTCATCTACTATTTTTGTGTAACATTTTTTGGGAAACTTTCATTAATGTTTAATATTAAAAATTTTATGTATTTAATTTATTTTGTTGTATAATTTAGTGAAACACTTATCATTTCAATACTGATTGGATTGATATTTGAAGGGGGGTATTGCGTTTCTCAGATTGAATAATACATGAATCCTTATTCCCTTTCACATAAATGATATTTTAGTATACATATTTTTCCCTCATTATATTATAGAGGTCCAATCCTTGACAACATGATTTTTGTGTGAAGGGTTGGTTCATTTTGCATCATTTTAAGTGGAAAAAGTGGAATCGAGATCTTGACAACCCTTAACCAAAGGATTCCATTAAACCATGTGTATTTTTTATAATATTGAACAAAATAAAATGTGTAGTGAAATTGAAATGGCCTCATAATATAGTTATTCTAAATACCAAACCCCTGTTTTTTAATTATTAAACTCTTTAATTAAGTAATTTTATATCTCAATATTTTTTTCAGAACTACCTCATATTTAATACATTTTTATTAATGATACACACTTTAAACCTCTAACACTCTATCATATATGAAATAGGGACCACACTATTCTATAAATAAAAATTTAAACCATAATTTATTTTACATTTCATTATAACATGGTAAAAATTCGGCATCATTTTGATAGAGTACTTTGGATTTTAGTGTGAGTTTCTTATAAAAACATAGTGTATTTTGTAAATATTTTTATATTTTTTTCATACATCACTTTTTTAGTTTATTTATAAAATATTCCATATGTGGGCCTCGTTAATTATTGGATATTCATAGGATGAAATAATTCCATTTGAACATAATCCATACAGCATCATGCATCATCAAAATAAAGATGCACTGAATGATGCTCTAATGGAGGAAATAGAAAACATCAACACTCTTCTTGATCATTATTTTTGTTTAAAAAATTCCAAGAATAAAAAAATTACATATTATGTTTAAAATAAATTGATATTAAATGAATATTCCTTTCATGATTTGGATAACCATCATGCATATAGTCATCTACAATAAGAAGCACATAATTTTGAACTAAAAACTGAAATCATTGACTTATTACCATAATTTCATGGACTAGCTACGGAGGACCTAGAAAAGTACATAAATTAATTTTATGTCTCATGTTAAATGTTAAAACCTAATAATTTATATAGAGAATTAGTTTATATTTGGCCCTTCCAATTTTCATTATATGACACAACAAACTTGTGTTTGAAAAAAGTTAACTCCATGATCAGAGGGTAAGCAGACATGAAACACATTTTTCTTGAATTTTTTTTTCTAGCCTCTCAAACAAAATTAATAAAGATATAAATTTATTTCATAACAAATTATAATTGGGAAAAACATCATTAATATTAAAAATATTTTAAAATTCAATGTTTAAGTTATCCTCACAACAAAATAAGAGACCTCTTTTCAATACAATAATTTTTTGAAGGATTAATTCAAATTGATTGTAACACGATTTATATTTCTCCAAGAAGTTCCCTAGTAGACAAGACCCTAATATATGCAATGTATATCATCAAAAACATGGAATGAAAAACTCAATGGTTGGGTAAAAGGTTCAGTGTAACAATTACAGGTGTCCTGAGAATGAAAATTTATGAATTTGAGAAGAAGGTGAACACAAGGATTAAAGAGTAAAGTATCATACTTTGATAACATTCTCTTTTACACAAAAAATATCATCCTACACCTCTAATTAATTATGGTATCTATGCTGCTAAGAAAATTATAATAATTTACATAATTAAGAGAACCTTCTTATGAGTTGTGTGGAAATCTTATGAGGTTTCCCATATAACCAACCCATTAGGTAAGAACCATAATATACATCCAATTATAAGGGGAAATACAATAATACAGAGAATGGGATATTCAAAGCAAAGTCAACATTCATGGAAGGACCCAAGGCCGAGTATTTTTCCTTATCCACCACCCAGAAATCCTCAATTTTTAAAAAGGCATTTCCAACAACCCCCTACAAAACCGAATCATATACTTGAGGAAATGATGAAAACAAATGGCTGAAAATAATTTATAATTCCAATAATAACTCAAGAAACAATAAAATGCATAAAAATCAATAAGGCCAACTCACCAACTCTGTATGTGAAATCCAAAGTCAAGGGTATGGATGCCTAACATCCCAACCAGTTTCCAATACATATCCAAAAATGAAATTAATGTGACATCACACATAATAGTGGTTAAAATATTATCCTTCCAGTGATTATACACATCATGTATTCCCTCTTCTTGATAAATCTATTTATCTATCCTCAAAATATTCATGTGAATAAAGAAATTTGGTAAAAAAGGTTATGAATGAGGATTAAACAAAACAATCCATTACTCATCCATTTCCATTAGTTCTATCTCAATCCATGATAATGTTTGATTATGTAATTGATAAAGTGATAATGAATAAATTTAAATAGGTACATGTTAACATAACACTCTTAAATTTTGTTAAAACAATTCACCATTATGCCAAATTTTTTAAAGAATGTTCCAACCACAAATAGAAATATTATGGAAATAAGGTATTGAAACTTGGAAAAAATACATCATCCTGGATACAAACAGGGATCCAAAAAAATTAAAGGTTACGAGAACATTTAATATACCTTTCAGTATATGTGATAAATTATTTTTTGAAGAAATTATTGATTCATTTTATTTGGTTAATGTGATATCTCACTCTATGTATACTTGTCAATAGTTTTGAGAGATCCACCCAGTAGTAATTTTCATGATACATGACAACCGGAGCACAATACAACCAATAAGGGTGATTGAGGATTCCCTCATGTGACTAAAGAATATAATATTCCCAAAAAACATATACACTATTGAGATAGAATAAAATTGTACCCAAGGACTTGATCCTCTCATTATTGGAAGGAATTTCATTAAAACGAATAATACAATCATTATCATACACAATGGTATGTTTTACAGGGATATTGAGGGAGAAAATATATGTTTAAATATTCTTGATGCTATGAAATAATTTTGGGAGGAGAACACAACTATTCATATCAATTAGATGGAGGTTTTCTTCGATGACACACACAAATAACATTATCTCATAAACCCATACTCTGATTCATTTTCCTCTTCTTCACTATTTGAATATTTGTGTTGCAATTGATCTTCTGAGTGTTTTGTGGGGTTTTAAAAAGGTAAATTATGTGTTTCAATCTATGGTTATGTTCATTCTATGTTACCCATGACCATCCATGATTATAAAAATTGCATTTCAATGAATTATTTTCAATTGAGAATAAACATGAGTATATAAAATGTTTCATGGACCTCACTCACCTAAATCCATTAACTTAATCTAAGAACCACTATTATTTCAATTGAAACAACTTCAATCTAATTTAAAACATCCGTATATTTAGGGTATCAAACATTTTTCCACCATTATTTATAATAAACTCTCTCTAGATCATGAATTAAAACTACTTGACCTTTTGATAGTGTGATATAGGTGACAATATGAACATTAGATGATAGTGTAGATATTATAACATCTATTTACATGCACAAAATAATATTATATAACGTGGGTAAAACCATAATGAAATATCGATGCCAGTTAAATCCCACCATCATTCAAGTTTTAAAATTTGAATTTAGTAAATTACCAGATTCTAGGATCATCTATCTGATATATGATAATAATGGGTTTTCAATGTACAATTTTTTCCTAATAGAATAGGAATAATAGTGGTGTCATATGAAATGAATGAATTCATTTCAACATGTGTGCAGAATGAATTGTGAGTCTCTATTTACTAGTGTTTACTAAATCAATCCATGTGAAAGGACCACTATACTCTTCCATCCATTGACAAAATGTTATAAATATTTTATGGTAATTCAAATTACAGTTTCCTTGATTCCTATTTTTTTTTTTTTCTAATACATGTATCCCCTTAGGATGATGAAAATGAAATATTTAACTATACATTTTGAACATTTCCATACAGGGGGATTCTATTTGGTCTCTTAAATTCCCTTGTATATTTCAGCATTGTATGTCTACTATATTTTATTTGTACCTTGAAAATTATATATATGTTTTTATGAATTATTTAATAGTTTTTTCTCGTCATTTCATTATTGTATGGAACACCGATGTTATGTCCTCCCCTATTGCATTAAAAAACAGCATATTAAATTATAATATGTACTATTTCATGTTTGATATGGGAATGGTTCTTTAGAATGTAATTTGTAGTATGGTAATTCATGTTGATAAATCAAAAATTGAAATAATTTTCTCCCTTACATATCAAAAATGTGTTAGAGAGGTGTGACATTTCATGGATCGTCCATAGATTCATTAAAAACACTAATAATATTGCACTTATCTTATTTTTATTATTTAATAAATATTATATTTCTGATAAATATTTCAAGGATTCAATTAATTTAATAAAATGGATTCTCCCATCACCTTACTTCATCCAACCACCATGGTTGGATCTCCCCTTCAAATTAATGCGTGATTCCTCTAGAATTACAAATAGAGTAGCTTAATCACAATGGATTTAGACTTATCCTCATGTCATTGTGTATGCCCCACATAACCCTAACCATACCTATGAAAACTATACAACAACTAAAATAGAACATATTTCTATTTTTCTCCTTGGATAAATTCTGCTCATATATTTTTTGGTCAAAATTCATTGTTTTTTATTATCATAATGCTATTTGGTTTCTCTCCTTAAAAATATGAATCTATATCCCACCTCATACAATGGATTCTCCTCATATAAGAGTGTTACATAAAGATCCAAGATAATTGAGGAGTGGAAAATTTTGTAGTTGACCAAATTAGTATGATTATCCCACTATTGGACCATTGTGTGGATTAATCCCTCCCCATTGGAGAATTATCCCTAATAATAACATTTGTGATGTAATAGATTTTAATATTTGGAAGGTAGACATTGAATTATTTTGTAGAATATAGTGTCCAAACATATTTTAAAACTTCACAATCCCAAATAATTAATAATGATTAATGACAGTATAACTGGGAAGACTCATACTTGTAGAGATTGTGTAGTAACCGTGTTGTTTGTTGGTGAGTCCTTGACTATGAGTTTACATTATTTTTAATCTTACACCACACTCTATATTATGGGATCCACTTTGTATATAATCTTAAATCTTAAAATTTCCTTGAATCTATAATTTATTATAAAACATCTTTTAGAGATTCCCATCAGTTTTTTAATTCATTCACACTATATCATTTCATAGGGAATATATCTAACGAATAAAATTCCCCCAAACCCATGTTATTTTGTGAGATGTTCGATGCATGGGGAATTTAATTCATGATGAATTTTACAAATTAATTTGGATTTGTATACATATTATTGGACATTGAATATGTCTATAAATGGGAAGAATCAGAGGCTAGTAGGACATATGAATCTTATGGGGTTTATTTATGAGATCTCTGATTTTGAGAGGGTTTTGAATCATAGGATTCATCATTAGTTATCTGTGGTAACATATTTTTAATTAAATCAATAAAAACTTGATCCAAATGTAGGTGGTTGTACAAAATTTCTCCATTAAATATCATAGAAAAAATAATTTATAACTAGAAATTGCAAATCATTATGTTGAGGGAATCATGAAAAAACCATAGAACTCTATAGGGAAGACTAGAGTTTACAAATGGAATACTCAATTTGGGTATTGTTGACGCTCCTTTCGTCACATTGTCTAAAGATTGGAAAAGGGGAATATCATAGCTCAAAGTGATTCAACCTTTGGAAAAATATCAAAAATTGACAAAGTAATGAGTAGGAAGAATATTGCACAAGGGTCGTGCAAGTTCTACGATGGTCGCACAAGTACACTTGCGCGCCGCAATGGTCGCTCAAGTACACTTGCGCGCCCTAAGTGATAACCACCCGGGGTCTTCTCTAGCCTATAAATAGACCCAATGGCCCCCCATTTCGGAGGAGGATTTTTTCCAGAATTTAGATTTAGAGCTCTGAACACCCAAGTCTCCTCTTCAAGTCTTCCGAAAACATATAAGGTAATTCTTTATATAGAATAGAAGGTCTAAAAAAGAGTAGTAAGGTCTAAGTGTTAGAATTCACTAACACATGCGTGCCTAAGGTGTTTTACCCTTAAGGGAAATGAACATACTTGCGCGCTGCCCTAATTCCTCACTAAAACATGTGCGCCTCTCTTTTGGAAGGACCTTAGGATAATTCTAAAGGAATTGGTCAAAGATCACCGAATTATTACTATGATGGTTTACAAACGCGCAAGTACACATGTGTCGCGCAGGTATACCTACGCGACCATGACTTGCGCGCCCACACAGTACCTGCGTGCATACCAGGACTTGCGCGCCCCTGCCTTTTTGGGTTCCCTTCTTTCCCATTACACCCCTCTTAAGCCATTACACATCTCTTATTCAAGATTCAGTCTTCAAGACACTATTCATAGCCATTTATGGCATGATTTCTTTATTTGACTTCCTTATCTGAAAGGAATTCTGTGGAATATCTCTCAAAACCTAGTGATTTACCCATCTTTATGTCACTAAAGATTGAGATTTCATTCATTCAACATCATCCTTTAAGATGAGAGAACTCATTAACCCAGGACTCCTTTTCAGGAATAAGCCCCAGTCATAATTCTTAACCTAGGCCTCCTTTTCAGGAATAAGCCCCATTCATAATTCCTAATTTGGGCCTCCAATTCAAGAATAAGCCACCATCATAATCTTTAACCGGGGCCTTTTTTCCGGAATAATCCCCAGTCATAATTCTTAACCTGGTCCTTCTTTTCAGGAATAAGACCCAGTCATAATTCCTAATTTAGGCCTCCTTTTTAGAAATAATCCCCAGTCATAATCCTTAACCTGGGCCTCCTTTTCAGGAATAAGCCCCAGAAATAATTCTTAACATGGGCCTCCTTTTTAGGAATAAACCCTAGTCATAATTCTTAACCTGGGCCTCCTTTTCAGAAATAAGCCCCAGTCATAAACATTAACCTGGTCATCCTTTCAAGGAATAAGCCCCAGACATAATCATTAACCTGGGCCTCCTTTTCAAGAATAAACCACAATCATAATTCTTAACCGGGGCCCCCTTTTCAGGAATAAGACCCATTTAGAATCATTATCCTGGGCCTCATTTTTAGGAATAATCCCCAGTCATAATCATTAACATGGGCCTCCTTTTCAGGAGTAATCCCCAGTCTCAAATATGGGCATCCTCGTTAGGAGAAAGCCCCAAGTCCATTAATTTTTCAAGTCCCTTAACCCGAGCCTCCTTTTTAGGAGTAAGCCCTAGTCTTAATTTCTCTTAACCAGTCCTAATTTACCATTGATCTGGGATTCCTTCTCGGAAGTAAAACCCAATCATAATTCCTCTCCTAATTTGGGCCTCCTTTTCCGGAGTAAGCCCCAAGTTAGAGTATTCGAATCACTATGAAGCATATATACCATTATGGACCCTGTTCCGGGATTTCTTCCCTAAAGTAAATCCTAATCTTCATTTATCTGGGTAGTCATACATACATAAGCCCCACATTATTTCTTATGATTACAAATTTCATGGTAAAATTGTCTGATTTTTACCAATACCTCTTGTTTCTCACACCTAGGATGACTCACATGAGCTTAAAGTGAAAAAATATTTATGACATCCTTCTTTGAGCCATCAATCATAAACATCATACTCCCTTACTCGAACTACATGGGTTCTGATTCTTTATCTAAATAAAGGATACGTAGGTAGCCCATCTGTGGGTTCGATCCCAACACTGAAATAATCCATGTCCTTCTGAATGAAAATAAACTTCATGTACCCCACTGAGTGTCTTTAAAACCAGCATGGTCATCATAATGACCAAGATAATTCAATATAAATGTGTCGAAGGATTCCATTGGCCAAGAATCTCTAATAAATACAGATGATTTTTTATCGATGAAGAACCTCGAATACATATAAAAGATTCCCTAAATTTTCTACATATTTAATCATTGATTGTTAGATCTGAATGAAATCTCATTTTATACTTGGTAATATAATAAGGATTCAGAAAAATAACTTAAATCTATAAAGAGAGTCCTGGAGTAGACAAGAATTCCCCTAAAAAATGTGTGATGAGTCCAACCTCTCATCCTCTTGACCAATCCAAATTCCTAAGCCTCATCATTCCACAAACTAATGAGCGCCTACCTTTGGAAAGTAGGTCCAAATGGACATGGAATCATTGGATGTTTCCGGTTCTATGAACAAACCCGTTAGAAACCGATTGGATTGTTTGAACCTTCAATCAAGGAGGTCATCCCCAAATTCCAAGGGAAACAAAAAATGGTGAACCCTACATGAATCCTTAACCAAGTTAAAATGATTGTTTAACTATTTGTTATTCCCCTATTTAAAACTCAATGAGAGGGCCAACAAAAACAATCATTGACATATGCTCTGATCCAAAATATTGAGTGGCTGAATTTATCTTGATTACGTTTGTTATATCAAACAGGCACTCTATTCCACAATCTTCTGCATTTCCAGAATGGATGCTCTCAAGTTCACACATGTGAATACCGCTGCTGTGAATGCTAATGCTGCTACTCCTGCTGGATCGTCGTCTGCTCTGAGGATGACATCACCTACTCAGCTTCTTCAATGTTCGGTATCAAATGCTATGGTAAAGGAGTACCGTCAACACAGTACCATCCCATCTATGGAGGCTGCCTGACAAGCCCTCCAAGTGAACAACTCACACCGGTCGTCCGAACAACGATGACCAGTGATCAAGAAGATGGTGGTGCTAACCACCGTCTCCATCCATTTCGGATCGTTATCCCCGGAACGCAATCACCATTCACTAACATATTCTAGGGAGGTGAATGAGCAAGTCCCTTAGGGCCTTAATTCAAGGAATCATGAGTCCTTCCCGAGGGCTCCCATCAACAATCGCCGCCAGACTCGTGCGGCAGTGCACCCACAACATGGTGAGGGTGTCGACTCCAGGCGTTCGAATCATGTTCCTCGAACCTGAGCAGGCAAGACGAATCGCCCGAGGCGAAATCCGGTTAACAGTGAGTAGGTTATCATCTCGACCATCTCCGAAGAAGTCCACCAACCTATCATGGTGGAAAGCAACGAGCGGGAACACACACCTGCCCGTTTTAATTCCAATGTCCATCAGACTTGTCTGGCAGCATCACGCCAATCCCTCCAGGAAATTCCAGCGGAGTACTATAGGCATGAACATACAAATATTTATACATCATCAGCTTGTCAGTAGGATCGTCTGACTACTTATGATGTAGCTCATCAACCACATTCGATGATGTGAAATCAGCAGGCACATAAACCTGCTGGTATTAATCAAGCCTACCAAAAGTCTCTCTTGGTAGCATACGGAGAAGTCAGTCAGAATGCTCCGGTGAAAAACAAGAGGCAGACTCAACTCTCTTCCCCCACACTTGAGTACTGTCAAGATTCACTGACAAGAAAAGGAGGACAAGAGTAGGCATATACACCTACTCCAAGCACAGAATGGACATATATCCCCGTTCAGGCAACTGATGTCACCAAGCATATTCTATCAATGGTGAAAGAGCAGAAGCAAATACCTGCTCATATTCTGGATGCCTTCCAGGATATTATAACAACTTCAGCGGCATCTCAGAGAAAGACACATAAATCTATCCCTACCAGTGGAGTGACACATCAACAATTCACTCTAGAACAGACACACACATCTGTTCCTGAACTAGAGGGTTTTGGGGCATACTCGCCCATATCATACAGACAACCAAGTCAGGCACATACACCTGATTTGAGTAGAGATCATCAGCCTAACCTAGCCGTCTCTCATGATTAGGAAAATACACCTGTTCAGAGCATCCACTTTCATCAGCAAGTGGTTTTCAAGGCGAGTAAGAAGGCGTCTAAGAAGAAGACCCGCCCAGCACAGTCAAAAGATCCAGAGCCAATCTGTAATAAGGCCTTGCTTGATTCTAGAGTTCTTGAAGCCCTCAGACAATTATCTGTTGGAATCAAAGATTCTACTCCCTTGTTTCCCAATAGTGGGAACATTAATTCTGAAGGTCTTCAACAGAAACTTCCTCATGAAGTCTTGCATCATGAAAATTCAGTCGATCTCGATGTTTCATCTACAGATGAGAGCCACAGGAACCCTATGTGTAGTCAGAAGACCAAGGAGAAAGAGATCTCATCATTTGATGTAACCCATCATGGTGTTCCTCCCCATGATGATGAATTTCTATGCGAAATTCCTCTCCGTAGTAGTGATGCACATTGCCCGGAAAATGCACATATGGACAATGTAGTGCCGAGAAAGCCCTCTTATAATGAGGCACTTTCAAATGTGAAACTTGTCATGCCTGATTCTTCATCGCTAGTAGGTGAAATACTTTATCAATAAGAATATAGCCCAGGGTGTAGGTCATTCTCCGAACCACCCCTAATTCATGCATCATCTAGTTTGATCAATGATTTCTCTACCAATATTGTTGAATCCGATGAAGAAACAAGGAAACACCAACTCTGGTCAAATCAAGTAGAAGAATCTTCATTGATTGATAAAGAGGAAATATTGAACATGAGAAAACAACTGGCAAAATTTGATGTACCAGTCATGTTTTGGCCTCTGTCTGACTCTCAGTATGACATTCCAAAGATGTTGACAGAAGATGGAATTCATGATATTCGTCTCAACATATGGAAAACTCTTTGTTAGTTAAATAAGAAAGTATTATCTTATGATGAATATGAAAATCATCTTAATATAATACAAGGGTTACAACGTCAGATTGATTTGGCATCTCTATCAGTCTCTCGATATCTGAAGGCTAAAAAGTAGCAGAGAGCCCTTCAATGTTCATTCCTTGGCGCACTAAGAAGCTTGTGTCAGTTAATTTCCAATGTGCCATCTGGTATTCATTTCATAGGATGTGGTGTTCATGGAGCACTACATTTCACGGTGCTCTCCAGTCAGCAAAGCCCGCTAAAAATGGTCTCATGCAATGTTATTGCCCATGGCCAGCCACTGTCAATGGGATTTGTTTGTAATCAAAAGCTTTCCCAAGAATATGCCTCAACTAGTTCCTCTCAATATCAAGAATATAGAGAACATGTTTTTGAATTACTCCTGCATCATGCAAACGATAATATTGAACATGCCTATCGTACAGAGCAAGAACATCATCATGTGACATAAGTGTCGGAAATCATCCAACAGTATTTTGAACTCGGTGATAAAAGTGGATACATGTTAATGCAACCAGCTAATTTCCGGAATAAGGTTCGCAAGATCAGGATATCTTTTAATAAATTCTCAGACATAGCATGTCAAGAGCCACCCCTACTTTCCAGACTGGGGACTCTTTTAAACCAACCCTCGGAATCAATAAATAGGATTCGAGGAGTTGAGTGGGAACATCAGGAATTGCCCCAGTCCACCGGACTGGGGACTTTTTCAAATCATCAATCCCCTCCTCATAGAAAGTTGGTCTTTTCTCGATTGGGGAAGAAGCCTCATGAGGAACAAAGAGCCAAATTATTAGTATATTCCCCCCAAATTACAGTTTGTTAAGTAGTTCCTGAGGGACCAAATCAACAAAAGGAAATGTCTCATCAAAGACATGGAAGAAGACAATATCACAGAAATACTGATAGAAGGGATGCGATGTGTTATCCATCAATAAATGTCATCAACGTCGTTGTTGTTGATCCACCAGATGAGGCTCACTCAGTGGACTCAGATGAAGAGGTTCATGCTCAAGAAGATGTACGCACCGACACAAATGAAGAAGGTGTACTTACACTAAATCAAAGGGTTACACAGAACCTAGTTAATCCTTCAAGTAACCCACATCCCCCTCTCCAAAAAGGATCCAACAAAGGGAGGGGAAAGAATTAGGTTACATATCCTTCCTCTGGAGAAGGCCAATCGCTCTCACTAGAGCAATGGTTTGCACAACAAGAGGAAGAAATGAAGGAATTAAAGAGGTTTAATGCAGAACTATTTCAGGGTAGTCTTTTTCTTAAGAGTGGTGGAGTCAGTCCGCCAAGGGAATTTGTTGCAGATACTCAGTTAGATCAATAATATCATCCTCAATCAGTACACGCTCACAAGTCTAATCCTACGGGTCAAGTACAACAACAGTTGGCAGTGCTACCATCAGTTGCAGCACCAACCACCACATCTGTCCAAGCTCCAGTCATTGCACCTACCCAATTCCAAGTTCAACAGGATGTTTCTCAGAAGTTAATAACTTCCAGTGAGTCATTAACAGCTCAGTTAGAAACTATGGAAGGGAAATGTGCATAGGTTAAACCAAAAAATAATGTTTACCCTGAATGGGTAGATTCAATCTCTCTTCAATCTAGTTTTGTAAACCCTATATTCCCTATTTTCAATGGATTAGGTGACCCGGAACAGCATTTGACGCCTTACGTGTCTTTTTGTGATCTTATGATGTGAACTCTGGAGCAGCAAGAAGTAGTAAAACTCAGATTCTTCATTTGTACCTTGCAAGGACCAGCCATTGTATGGTATACAAGCTTGAAATCCCAGTCAATTACTGGATGGGAAGATCTCCGTCAACAATTCCTTCTTCAGTTCATCTCAACTTTTCCAAAGACAATAGTTTTTTATCTTAAAATCTGTAATCAAAGGGAGATTGAAAGGGTCTCATATTTCATTTCTCACTGGAAGGGATTAACATATTCCATAATATTAGCACTCCCTCAAGAAGAATTGTTTCCAATCTGCGTGGAAAAGTTGCGTGACGAGTTACGCCCGTCGTTGATCCTAGTGAAATACACTGGAGGGTTTCGAGACCTTACTCCAATCGCTCTACAGATTGAAGATTCCCTTATATAGGTTAAGGCTAAATCTCGTGTAATTCCATTAGCTCCAAGAAGGAGAATGGGTAAAGCAGAAACTGCTACATTTATGATTAAACAAGCACCTGTACCTGTTTCTACATCAAAACCTTCATCTTCTCGAAGGGATCCACCTCTTGAGTGCCAAAAACAAAGGTCGTTTCATCCTGATGGTCAAAGAGATCAAAGACGAAAATAATTTGAGGATCTGAAGAGCAAAACATACTCTTTCAAAAATGAAAAAGATTCTGGTTACTTCATTTCGGCTCTGGAAAATAATCTGGTTCAATTTTCAAGGACTAAGAGGCTAAACAAGGATGGAGATGAATACCATCCCAATTATTTCACTTTTTATCAAATGTGGGGGCATCCCATCCAGGAGTTTTTTGTATTCAAAGACCTCCTGCAAAAGATGGTTGAGTCGGGACAAGTCAAACTGAATGGTTCTTCAGCTCAGGTAGCATGTGTCACTGCTATAGTTCCAGAGGAGGAAGGCGAATGGAAAGATGTCAAAAGAAAACATGCATAGAATTATGATGATTGGATGGTCAGAAAGACAATCATCCAAACTCATCCTATTTTTTGAACACAATTAATGAAACCGATTGTGTCTTCTTCCATGAATGTTGTAGAAAAACCCTCTTCATTAGAGGGAATGTCCTCAAAGAAACGACGTGATTAAAAGAAAGAAAAATAATCAGAAGAAGATGAGTATGTGTCAAAGCCTAAGTTGTATTTGACTCTGGAAGACTTCATTCCATCTAATTCAAAGCCACGGGCACCGCCCCACCAAAAGTCACAACCTAAACAGGCTAATCAGGCAGAGTCTTCATCAGACGAAGAGTTGATCTTTTGTTCTGTTAATATGATTCAATTAACGGTTCCATCTTCCAGTCGCAGTTTTGATTTCGATGAGCCTGAATTCCATGTATCAAACAGGGGAATCATAGGATGTTCAAGAGTCTCAAGATACAAGGAAATACGTGGTTCTTTCAGAATCCACTATTCCAATTCTACCCCTTCTAGAACTGTGTACGCAGTAGAAACTCGTGGTAGAGCCCTTCAGCGAGCTCAGCAAGAACAAGCAATTTCTTCTACCAACAGAAAATGTAGTCCTGGCACAGTTATTTTGGAAGACCGGTTGAAGGTTCCATCTTCTTCCTCTCAGCATGTAAATGGATCTAATCAGTCTAATCTTCCAAAACCAGGAATATTGCCAGCTCCTATCACAATACAAGATGCATGAACATCCAAAGCATCTGCTTCCAAGGTACCTGCTAAACCACATATTCCTGTTGGGAAATGAAGACCTCTGGATCAAAAGTATGATGTATTTAAACACAGGGTACACGTACCATCCAAGTTATCAATTCTGGATGCTCTGAATCTATCAAAATATCTTCGGGAATCCCTCATCAAGGCTTTGTTAAGTCCTCACGAGTTTGATACTGAAATTGCAGTAGCTGAAGACTATCACATAGAGAATAATCTTGCATAATTCCATGCAATAATATATTTTACTGATGAAAATGAAGATGATGTTGTGCATGGAAATATTATACCGTTGTACTTATCTGGCAAGGTCAATGGTGTAGACATCTGAAGAGCTTTCATTGACAATGGTTCAGGAGTTAACCTCATTCCAATTCGTACACTTCGTCGATTGGGCCTCACGAAATCTGATTTATCTTCTTCTACCATGATGTTACAAGGATATGATAAAAATGAACAAGTACCAGAGGGTGAAGTTACACTCAAAACTCAGTTTGGAGATCTTGTGTCCAATTCGGATTTCATGGTTATTGATCAAGACTCATCTTTCAACATCTTTCTTTGAAGACCCTAGCTACATCAACATGTGGTTATCCCTTCATCATACCATAAATGTCTCAAATATTGTTTCAAATGTCAAGTTGGGAAATTTTATGGGGATATGGCCCCATTCAAGACATGAGAGTCTCAATACATTGAGGCAAAATTCTATCACATGAAGGGAATGGAGAAATCTAAAAAAAAGGAGATTACCAAAGTTAATGCTTCATTTGTTTTGGAGAAGATTCCAGTAAATCCATTTACACATGTGAGTACATATTATGTGCTGACTATAAGTAAAATTGACGAGATAGACCCAAATCAAAATACTCTTATTGAATGATCCATAATGACAATTACGGAAATCGATCCAGACAACATGGGAGAAATTGGTAACCCACCAAGCAGTGATGGAAGCACAAATGGTGACGTCTTCATTTCATCTGCTAATATCCAACAGGTCTATACTTCTCCAATTAGGCCGAAAGAAGTTATAGCAACATTGGAGGTGAACAATGATGTCGATTTTCAATCCATCATATCCTCTTTATTACCCAAAGAAGGCCCTTCATCATCAATCGGGTCGGAAATGGAAGCTTCTTCTTCAAGATATGAAAATTTTGACATCTTTTCTGATCATGAAAACTCTAATTTATCATCTACTATGCAAGTAGAAATGGAAGAAATAACACATTATGAAGAAGAAGAAGAAGAAGATCTCAGAGATGCTCCTCCTGCATTTGAGGAGGGTATCTCTACCACTGTGGATGAACTCAGAGAAATAAATCTAGGTACAAAAGAAGATCCACGCACCACTTTAATCAGTGTGGGCACGACTCATGAATAGCAAGAGATTTATATTTATTTTATAAAGCAAAATAGAGATATATTTTCTTGGAACTATACTGAAATTATCGGGCTTGATCCTGATGTTTCTACTCATCATTTGGGTTTACCTAAAGAACATCGAGGATTTAAGCATGCCGCGAGAAGAACACGCCCAACATATGCTTCCAAAATTGAAGTTGAAGTGGATAATATTATAAAATCTAACTTCATTAGTGAAGTTCAGTATCGCAAGTGGTTGGATAATATTGTCCCTGTAAAGAAGAAGAAAGGACAAATTAGAGTTTGCATCGATTTCAGAGAACTTAATCGGCATTGTCCTAAGGATGATTTCCAAGTTCTGATTACAGAACTTTTAATTGATGAAACAGATGGCTATGAAGAACTTTATTTCATGGATGGATATTCCGGATATAATCAGATCCGAATGGCCCCAGAAGATGAGGAATCCACAGCCTTCAGAGCCCCTTAGGGTGTGTTTTGCTACCGGGTAATGCCATTTGGCTTAAAGAATGCAGGTGAAACATATCAGTGTGCCATGCATCATCTCTTCAATCCCTTCTTAGGGAAGTTTGTTTAATTATATGTAGAAGATTTGGTGGTAAAATCCAAAAAACGTTCTAATCACATGGCTGATTTCGAAGTCATATTCGGTAAGCTTCGACAACATAATTTGAAGATGAACCCCTTAAAATGTGATTTTGGGGTAACCTCAGGAAAATTTATCGGCTTTGTTGTATGCCACCATGGTATTGATGTCGATCTTGAGAAGGCCAAGTCAATCCTTGTTATTTAACCTCCTATAATTTTGAAAGAATTAATAGTAATTCAAGGACACATAGCATATATTCGGCGTTTCATCACCAATTTGGCTGGCAAGAGTTGACCCTTCACCAAATTGATGAAGAAGGGAGTCACTTACCAGTGGACTGAAGAATTTCAAGAATCATTCGATATTCTCAAGAATTACCTCTTGAGTCCACTGGTACTCATGCCACCTGTTGAAGGAAGACCACTTATCCTCTACGTGACAGCTCTAGAGCGATCATTGGGTGCCTTTCTTCCTCAAAAGAATGATGTTGGGAATGAAAACAACATCTACTATCTCAGTCGAACTACGATTGAATTAGAAACACGGTATTAAAGTATTGAGAATTGTTTCATGGCATTAATATTTTTAGTTCAGAAGTTGAGACACTACCTGCAACATCACGAGGTCTAATTGGTATCTCGCAATAACCTGTTCAAATTCATCCTTTGTCGTCCAATGCTTACAGGATGCCTGTAAAGGTGGGAAGTTATTTTGCAACAATTCGACATTTAGTATGTGTCTCAAAAGGGCATAAAGTTCCAAACTCTAGATTATTTCCTTGATGAACACCCTTAAGTGGAAGAAACATCTTCATATATTGAACTCCCTGATGAGGAAGTCTTCTCTATTCACGAGAGTCCTCAAGCATGGGAAATATATTTTGATGGTGGATCCACAAGTCCAATAGGGAGGAAAATGGAAAATCCTAAATTCATAAAAGTTGGCTTATGAATTGTGCTCATTTCACCCGAAAAGGCAGTGTTACCTTTTTCCTTATTATTGCGGGAAGGTGGTACCAATAATGAAGCAGAATACCAAGCTCTCATCGCAGGCTTGGAATTAGCGCTTCAAGAACAACTGAATTACTTAAAGGTGAAAGGTGATTTAGACCTGGTAATCAAACAATTCAATGGGGATTATGCCATCAGAAAAGAAGAACTAATCCCTTTGTATGATTATATCAGAGAGTTACGAGCGGAATTCCCTTCGGAACTGACATTTTCTTATGTCCCATGATCACAAAATTCTCAAGCTGATGCACTGGCTAATATAGCCATAGCTCTGGCAGATCCAAATCGTGACGAGACAACCATCAGTATTGCCCACTGTCATGAAATTGCATCTTATGTTCGAATAAGAATAGAGGAAATCAATGAAATTAGTCCCATTCCCGAACCGTATGGTCATACTACAGGATGGATGTCACCTATCTGGGAATACCTAAAAAATGAAACACTTCCACCAGATAGAGACAAGAAAGAACAAATCTAGTGACATGTGGTAAAGTTTACTCTTTATGATAGCCCAGATCACCTAAAGAAAATTTTCAACAAACGTGGATTTGATGGAGTTCTCTTCAAATGCATTGATGGTGATGAGACAATGGATTTCATGAAAGAAGTGCATGCAGGAGTCTATGGTGCCCACCAGTCTGGATATAGACTGTCTGATCAGATTCGAAGGCTTGGATACTTTTGGCCTTCAATGATACAAGATTGTGTTGATTTCACAAAGAAGTGTCAATAATGCCAAGTACATGCCAACTTCATTCATCAACCTCCAGAGTTTCTTCATACAGCTAAATACTCATGGCAATTTTCCACATGGGGAATGGATGTGGTGGGACCTTACCCTTCGGCTACGACCATGCAGTTTAAATACATTCGTACTGCTACTGACTTCTTTTCCAAATGGGAAGAGGCAATACCTCTCAAGTAAGTTAGTTCTAAATGCGTTGTTAGCTTCATCAAGTATAACATCATTATTAGATTTTGTGTCCCTCAAACCATATTGACGGACAATGGCACCAACTTCTATTCATCTGAGGTGAAGAAGTTGTATCAAGAATACAACATCAAATCCAACCATCCATCTCGGTATCATGCAGCGGCCAATGGCCAGATAGAAGCCTTCAAAAAGACTCATTCAAATATACTTCAAAAGATGGTGGACAAAGATAAGAAGTCATGGCCTGATAATCTCTTTCATGCTTTATGGGCTTATCGGACTACCACCTACACTGCAACGTGGTCAACTACATATTCATTGGTATATGGAATGGAAGCAGTTGTGCCAATTGAAGATCAACTACCCTCTCTCAAAGTTTCCATTTTTGACCAATAATCTACAGATGAACAATCTCAAAAGAGATTGAATGAATTGGAATGGTTAGATGAGAATGGTTTGTGCACTTTTCACCACTTGGAAGTCTATCAGAATCGAATAGAACGAGATTCTAACAAAAACGTTCTTCTTCATTAACTCACTCAGGGAGAATTGGTATTAGTTCTCAAAACTCCAATGATAACAGGAAATAAACCTCCCAAGCTTGACCCAAAAATGGAAGGACGTTACTCAATACATAGGGTCCACTCCAATGGAGATTATTCATTAATCTCGATGGATGGATAACTCGTCACTACTCTAACCAGTGCTAAATTTTTGAAGAAGTATTTTGTATAAGCACAAAATATATCATCTAAAAGGTCCTGTATGACCTTAAATTGCACCACCATCCAGCAAGACGTTAAACTGAATAACCAACTGTCCATGCATATGACCCTAAAATATTTGCACTTACGTCCAACATGATGTTAAACTGTTCCCCCTTCATCGTCCTTGCTATATAACGTTAAATTATACACAAACGGTCCATACATATGACCATAAACTATTTTTATTCCTTTCATCTCATATTAAGTTAAACCGTGATGTCCTAACTACATGACACTAAACTGTACAGAAGTCCCTTAAGTCCTGTATGACCTTAAACTGCACCACCGTCCAGCAAGACGTTAAACTGCATAACCAACAGTCCATGCATATGACCCTAAACTATTTTCACATACGTCCAACATGATGTTAAACTATATTGTCCCCATCGTCCTAACTACATGAAATTAAATTGTACTTTGTCCCTACTACATGACACTAAACTATGCAACACCAATAGTCCTAACTGTAATACCTTTAACTGCATAGTCCCTTTTTATGTCCTACATGACATTAAACTATGCATCGTTAGGGTTGTTGTAACCTCTTGTTTCTCACACCGAGTATGACTCATGTGAGCTTAGAGAAAACCCCAACCATAACACTCTCTATGGGGTACTAACCATGTGTAAGTCCCAACAACATCATTTTTTAGGTCGTTGTCCCCAAGAACAACTTGATCATTAATTTATTCTTTAATTGAACTATGCGGACATTGATCCTTGCCTTCCAGGCTAGGTATGTAGGCAAACTCCCAAGGTTCAAGCCCAAAACCAATCTTTTCACATCGGTTCACCTCCATCTCATATGATGTTGATTCGTGAAACCGCCCCTAGAATCAATATCTTTACATTGGTTCACTTTTGTTCTTGTTATATGACGTTAAACTATACAACACTTTTGTCCAGTATGGAAATAAACAACAATATTCTTTGATACCTTCACCTGAGAGGGATCCATTATTTACATTGATTTTTCAATCATGTTACATTTTAAAGACTATGTGCATACATGGCAATGCCCAAACCTTTCATCTTGGGTTAAACCATCATTGTACTAAAGTCACCTTTCATCCTTCACATGTATGAACCAAATTTGTACAGAGGGTATTTGTAGAACTACATGGGCTTGATTCCCATCTTTATGGGATACGTAGAAACGTTCGAGTGTCCCTCGAATCCAACCCCAAGTATTTTGGTCCTAACCCCAAATTCCACATCCGGTCCCTTGGCTGAAAAGTCCCGATGAAAACACACACTGTGTATTTCTTACAATAGTCCAAGCTCTATGACCCTAAACTAAGATATCTAATCCTTTTTTCCCACACGACATTAAACTATAATTTATGAACTACATTTTTCTTGATTCCAATCCTTATGGGATACGTTGTGAAGTCCAACATTTTAATATCGGACCCATCCACAACATGATTATGGTTAGCATTGATCTGTGTATCTTTGTATACATTGGACAATACCCATATTTATGTGTCATAATCCTAATATCAAATATTTTCAAATCTTCATAACCCTTTTCTTGACTTTTATTCACAAAAATGTCAAATTTCCGAGAGTTCTTTTACCTGACTATACAGCAAATGCCCTTAGGAGGGCTTGCATAAACCATCTACATAACAGACTTGTCAGTCAAAAGATACTATTATTTGACTATGCAGCCAATGCCCTTAGATGGCCCTGCATAATTCAACCCCCAAACGGTTTTTTTGAATAATGGTAACTTCATTCTTGGGAAGAAAGCCTCTTTTGTCCTTATTGTTCATAAATGAAAGTATGCAGGGATCCACAAAAATAGCCATCCTTAACATATTTGTCCCATATCCTTTTTCATGATATCAAAGTACTCAAGTCTATGGTTTATATTCTCCTTCCCTACGTTTTGGTCAGAACTTCGTAGAAGTGATATCCATCCAGTTCATCGATAATCGTTTTCAGAAATATCTTCTCCATATTCAAGTACCTCTTTCCTTACAGCAAACTCTATACTTTGGAAACTTTTAATCTCTATAAACTTTCACTTGATTTTAGCAGTAGAAAGGTAAATTTCTGAGAGTTCTTTTGCATGACTATGTAGAATGTTCCCTTATGTGGCCTTGCATAAACAGTCCACATAACAGGCGTGTTAGCCAAAAGATACTATTATTTGACTATGCGGCCAAAGCCCTTAGGTTTCCCAGCATAATTCAACCCCCTAACGGGTTTCTTAAATAATGGTAACTTCATTCTTGGGAACTACTTCTTAAAATTCCTTTTTTCTCTTTTTCATATCACTCCTCAGATTCAAATTTTCTTAAGTCATAGTTTACATTGTTTCCCCCCATACATGAATATGGTAGTATGTTTTGAGGAAAATTATCAAGGAATTGAGTCAATTTCAACCAATTTCGGTCAAATCTATTTCGACCTTAAACATTGGTCTTTTTATGTCCGACAAGCATGACTTTAAACTGCCAATAACCACAAAGACCCATGATTTCTCCTTTTCTCATTAGAGTCAAATCCTCTTTTCACTTCGGATCCAACTATGAGGGAGAACTTTTGTTGATGCTCCATTCTTCACAGAGTCTAATGATCGGAAAAGGGGAATATCTTAGCTCAAAGTGATTCAACCTTTGGACAAATATCAAAAATTGACAAAGGAATGAGTATGAAGAATATTGTACAGGGGTCTCACAAGTTCTATGATGGTCGCGCAAGTACACACGCGCGCCGCAAAGGTCGCGCAAGTCCACTTGATCGCCGTAATGGTCGCACAAGTACACTTGTGTGCCCTAAGTGATAACCGCCTGGGGTCTTTTCTAGCCTATAAATAGACCCTGTGGTCCCCCCATTTCGGAGGAGGATTTTTTCCAGAATTCAGATTTAGAGCTCTAAACGCCCAAGTCTCTTTTTCAGGTCATCCGAACAATTATAAAGTAATTCTTTACCTAGTTTACAAGGTCTAAACAATTGGAGTAAGCTCTAATTGTTAGAATTATCTAGAATTTGCGCGACTAAGGTGTTTTACCCTTAAGGGAAATGAACATACTTGCGCGCCGCCCTACTTCCTCACCAAAACTTGCATGCCTCTCTTTTGGAAGCACCTCAGGATAATTATAAAGGCATGGGTGAAGGATAACCCAAGTATTACCACGTTGGTTTACAAACGCGCAAGTACCCATGTGTCACGCAGGTATACCTATGCGACCAGGACATGCACACCCACGCAGTACCTACACGCCTGCCAGGACTTACGTGCCCACGCAGTACCTACACGCCTACCAAGACTTGCACGCCCCCACCTTTTTGGGTGCCTTTCTTGCACATTTCACCCTTCTTAAGCCATTCTACCTCTCTTATTCAAGATTCTTTCTTCAAGACACTGTTCAAAGCCATTTGTGGCATGATTTTTGTTTTGAACTCCTTATCTGAAAGGAATTCTTTGTTATATCTCTCAAAACCATGTGATTTACACATCTTTATGTCACTAAAGATTGAGATTTCATTTATTCAACCTCATCCTTTAAGATGAGAGAACAAATTAACCTGGGCCTCCTTTTTAGGAATAAGACCCAGTCATAATTCTTAACCTGGGCCTCCTTTTCAGGAATAAGCACCAGTCATAATTCCAAATTTGGGCCTCCTTTTCAAGAATAAGCCCCAGTCATAATCCTTAACCTGGGCCTCCTTTTCAGGAATACGCCCCAGTCATAATTCTTATCCTCGGCCTCCTTTTCAAAAATAATCCCCAGACATAATTCTTAATTTGGGCCTCCTTTTCAGGAATAATCCCCACTCATAATCCTTAACCTGGGACTCCTTTTCAGTAATATGCCCCAGTCATAATTCTTAACCTGGGCCTCATTTTCAAGAATAAGCCCCAGTCATAATTCATAACCTGGTCCTCCTTTTCAGGAATAATCCCCTGTCATAATCATTAACCTGGGCCTCCTTTTTAGGAATAAGACTCAGTCATAATCATTAACCTAGGCCTCCTTTTCAGGAATAAGCCCCATTAATAATTCTTAACCTGAGCCTCCTTTTCAGGAATAAGCCCCAGTCATAATTCTTAACCTGGGCCTCCTTTTTAGGAATAAGCCCCAGTCATAATCATTAACCTGGGCCTCCTTTTCAGGAAAAATCCCCAGTCATAATAATTAACCTAGGCCTCTTATTTAGGAGAAATCCCCAGTCTCAAATATAGGCATCCTCTTCAGGAGTAAGCCCCATGTCCCTTAATGTTTCAAGTCCCTTAACCTGGGCCTCCTTTTCAATAGTAAGCCCCAGTCTTAATTTCACTAAACCAGTCCTAATTTACCTTTGATCTGGGATTCCTTCTATGGAGTAAGACCCAATCATAAGTCCTATCCTAATTTGGGCCTCCTTTTCAAGAGTAAGCCCCAAGTTAGATTATTGAAATCTCTATGAAGCACATATACCTTTATGGACCCTATTCTTGGATTTCTTCCCTGAAGTAAATCCTAATCTTCATTTATATGGGAAGTAATAAATACATAAGTCCCACATTATTTCTTATGATTTCATCTTTCATGGAACAATTGTCTGATTTTTACAAATACCTCTTGTTTCTCACACCGAGCATGACTCACGTCAGCTTAGAGTGTAAAACTAATTATGACATCCTTCTTTGAGCCATCAATCATAAACATCATATTGCCTTACTCGAACTACGTGGGTTCTGATTCCTTTTCTAAATAAAGGATACGTAGGTAGCCCATCTGTGGGTTCAGTTCCAACTCTGAAATAATCCATGTCCTTCTGAATGACAATAAACTTCAAGTGCCCCACTAAGTGTCTTTTAAACAAGCATGGTCATCATAATGACCAAGATACTTCTATATAACTGTGTCGAAGGATACCATTGACCAAGAATCTCTAATTAATACATATGATTCTCTATCGATGAATAACCTCGAATACATATAAAAGATTCTCTTAATTTACTACACATTTAATCATTGATTGTCATATCTGAAGGAAATCACATTTTATACTTGGTAATCTAATAAGGATTCACAAACATAACATAAATCTATAAAGAGTGTCCCGCAGTAGACAATAATTACCCTAAAAAGGTGTGATGAGTCCGACATCCCATCCTCTCGACCAATGAAAATTCCTAAGCCTCACCAGTCCACAAACTAATGAGCGCCTACCTTTGGAAAATATGTCCAAATGGATGTGGAATAATTGGATGTTACCGGTTCTACGAACAAACCCGTTAGAAACCGATTAAAATGTTTGAACCTTCAATCAAGGAAGTCATCCCCAAATTCCGAGGGAAACAAGTATACCATACCAGTTTTAAAACCCCAATAATAATTTATTTATATATTATTGTGTTTGAAAATAATTTTTACCTCCCTACATAGGTAGAGAACCGTTCATATAGAGATGTTAAATAATGTAATATGAAACTATTCTATGTAGGTGAGCATATAATGTTGTAGATTCATGAGTTGTAGGATTGTTGAAGAGGCTCATGTTAGAAATATCAATTATATGAAGAGATACACAAGGATTACCAAGACTATATCATCCTTCTTCATCAAATCCACATTGGGTAGAAGGTCCTCTTTTTCAATGGAATACAGAAGTTGCGGCTAGCTAAGATGTGTTCCTCCTAGTTTACCCCATACATAGTTACTAATGTCTATCCATTTCGTGTCGTATATGTTCATAATGACCAAAAAACAAACATTCAATCTCAATGGGATGTGGTTGAATAAAATTTATAAAACCATTTTGAAGTCCCCCATGGAGGAACTCCACCTTTAAGAAGAAACCTACCAGTGATACCCACCATGTTTTAACCTTTCTTCCCACATTTTCATTTATTATGGTTAGGAAATTGCATACTCTAGATATGGGAGAGTTGTGTCTATATTCCTAGGTTAGTTAGGATTTTTATCTTCTTTATTTTTTCTCTTCTTTTCTTATTGCATTTTATTTTAACCACCACATCCCTTTTAATTTTTTAGATGGAATACAAATTTTAATACCCTCTTGACCATGAAAATTGTTGAAAATTCATATCGAAATTTCTGATGTCATTTATTTTCACATTTAATGAAAAAATATTCCATTTATGAATGTAATTTTTAGAATGAATTTTTCATCGAGGTGTGATTTTTAGTAAATTGGTTGTTTGTAGATGATATTAATGGTTGTATCGTTATCAAACCTTTTATATGATTTTTTCTATATTTGTGATTTGTTTATATGAAATTATGTTAAACAATATATCTACAAATATTTACACCCAACCATGACATGTAAATATATATTACTTAATAAAAGGTAAATATATGTTAGGTAAATTTTTAACATATTTTAAAAATATGTTTTTCATATTATCATTATTTATATGATCTATTTCATTTCAGTAATAGATTCACCTATGTGTGTGTGCATGTTATCCAACTGTTCAATTGCCTAAAAAAATAAAAAAACAATAACATAAATAAATAATGACGGGAGGGTTGAATTGTAAAAAATTGTGATATATCGGTCGGGATCTTATGTTTTGACTTCCTGGGAAGCTTATGTGATTGGTTATGGAAATTTGATTCCAAATGGTGCAGGGAAGGTTTTTTGGATATAATTATTTTTTCATAAATATTTTAAATTAACCTATATTTACTGGATTATATTTTTAATGATTTTCATGAAAATATTTTCACCCACATGTGGATAGTTTGTGACATGGTTTAACTTATAATTCCTTTAACATGTTTTTATCATACATATCCTTGATTTTTGTTCTGATAAAACTTATGAGACATTTATTTACATGATCACTGTGAATAACTACTTAGTGTGTGATTTTCTTTGGTTATATTTCTATCATAAATTATGTTTTTTGAAATGACAAATCTTTAATAATTCATAAATATCTACAGAAATCATTTTTGGATGTGTGTCTTTTCCTATGAGAGAAATTGTTTCGGCGTGGGGGTGTGATAGAACCACAATTCCATCTCTCATTTCTAACCTTATACTACCACGTTTAAAAAATTATTTAAATTCAAAATATAATAGTAATAATAAAAACTTCATATTTGATTCAATTATTTAATTTTTATCACAGTTAATAGTTTAAATTTACCTTTTTTGTGATTACGGTGTAGTATGAGGCGATTTAAGGATCCCATGATAAAATTCATGAATAATGGTCAAAATATTGCAAGATCCCAATCACATATGTTGACTAACATGCATTATTCAACTAATATTTACTTCTTATTAGGCTTAAAATTGGTATAATAATGAACAACCTTGAGTTTTATATTTATCTAGAAAAATGGAATCCTAATTCATCCATTTTTAAGCTAAAATATGTCATCATTAGTGGAAATACACATTATTCAATGTCTCAATGCCACTTCTGCAATTTAGCCAAATCATGGGATATAGGCCACTAAATGATGTCAAATTTTCATCGAATAGTTTTAGTAGGAGGGAAATAATTATGTATTTTATTCTAATGTGATATAAGACAATATAGTAAACCAAAACAATGTTCCCAGTTCTATTTCAAAATCGGGGTTCCCAAAACCACCTCCCACTTTGCCTAAAAATTTGAACTTTGGGAACCTCTTATATAAGATTGATTACAGGGAAAATATCTGTCATTTTTTAGAAATAAAAGATCCTTTTCATTATTCTATGATTTTTTAAGACCCATATCCTCATATGGGTATTAATGATAAAGTTGATGTTCTACTCATGCCTCCCCCTCCTCTCGATGGTTAGCTAAATAGTGGATGATCATTTTGAGGGAGTTGCACACACATAGAGATGGAGTTTTTAAAAAATTTCTTTTCTTATTGTAGTTTAATGTTTCTATTCATTTACTATTAATCATAACAGGGATCTCTTTAGAATGAATTGTTTTCATATAATTATGTTAAACACTTGTCATTTCAATATATATTGGATTAAAATTTGTAGTGTGATTATTGGGTTATTTTAATTGGTTAACATAATAATCCATTTTAACTTTTATAAAAATGTGAATTTTGAATGATTTGGAATCCCTCATTAAAATCTTGTGGTCCATGCCATAAACACATGCTTTATATGTCAATGGTGGGTTCATTGGCCATCATTTTAAGTTTGAAAATGGGAATTGGCATATGGAAAACCCAACACTACAGGATTACACTAAAATATGTATTTTTATCAAAATAATGAACTAACCAAGATTTATAGTGAACTTTAAATGAACTATTTAACTCATTATTCTAAATACCCAACATTTTTTCAAAACATTTAATCATGAATTAATTATTTTTTAAAAAATTTGTTTTCAAAACTACCCTGAATTTTGCCATTTTTATTAAAGAAATATAATTTACACCTAAAAATATCCTTGAAATATGAATGAGGGTAAAAATTATGCTATAAATAAAATTAAAAATAATAATAAAAGTGTCAATAAAATGCATTCAAAAACTATCATGAAATTATATTTTACTTGTAGAAATAGAAGACACATCAATTCGGCAAGCGATGTGCTTGGATTGATAGAATAATATGCTATTAAAGAATAAAAATTTTGAAAAACATGTTCCACATAGATACAAATATTTAAACTAGATCTCATTGTTTTGAAATCATAAGGAAACACCAATATTTTTTTCAAATATATATACTCGCAACATTTGAATCTGAGTTATCAAATTCCCAAGATGACTAAAATAATATTTTTAGTAATTTAAAACACGAAGATGAGATTTTAATATTAAAAACCATAATTTTTTTTAGTTTTAAATTATATGAAAACAATATTGGATTTTTTTTGTGTAAAAATAGACGGTCCATAAATATAATATATAGTGTGCTCAAACCGATAGAATAAGAAGCCTCTAAATAATAAGGGTCTTGAAAAATATGTTTTATAGAGTGATAAATGAGAAAAAAAATATTTTATTGTTCTGAAATCACAAAATAAATATTATTGACTGAAATATTAAAACTTATGGCCGTCAATCTGTGTTTTTCTACGTCCAAGATCACTAAAAAAGGTTTTTTTATAATTTCAAACACAAAATCACGTGGTTAGAATTGAAACCCATTCAAAAAGATCACTAATTTATGTGAAATAATATAAAAATATACTAAAATTAGTTTTGACTTCTAAAAACAAAAACTCATACATATAACATGTGGTGTTCTTGGACAGAGTGGATAAAAATATTTTAATAATATTTGCATTAAAAAACATCTTCCATGGAGTGAGAAATGAGAATATATGGTCTAATTATTTTTAAATCATAGGGAATAAACCATAGATATATTTTTAAAATATATGAACTGATGTTTCATCAATTCATGTTATTTATTTCATGATATGACTAAAATTGCATTTTTAGTAATCTAAAATACTAAAAAATGTGTTTAACATTGAAACCTAAAGAAAATGTTCTTTGATTGACAAGAAATAAAATGATAACTATCTAGAAATAATTAATATAAAAAATTAGAATTTAATAATATATATAATTATGCATAATTTATATTTTGAAGTTTTTCAAATGTAAAATTATGAAATTATCACAGACTATGAGTACGATAGTGTCCTCCAGTCCCACACTTGGGATCTCTACTAGCACACACATATTGACTAGTCTTTTGGTGGGACATAGAGTGTTCTCAACTACTGGTCTATGTGTGATTTATTCATCTTCAATCCTAGGTGTGATGTCCTCAACGTTTCTTCTAACACCAAAACTAGAATTGGTCACTCATCCACACGTATGATGTATATGTAATTGAGAGGTAACTGGATCGGGGAAAGACAAATCACTGATGGAAATCCCAAAATGGTTCCCCAATCCATGTAATGTCAAACTTCATGACACAAATATGGAATGTGGGTTACAATATAAAATAAATTTCCCCAATTAGTGCCCCAACCAGTGCCATAACTCGTGCCCCACTACATAGAAGTTTGTGTGGGGAATTTCTCGAATATCACCATGTATGATGAGGAAGGTCCATTTGGTGGAATTATAGTGGTATATAGAGATGTTTGAGAAGTGGAATGATGTGAAAAACATTAGTGGGGAGGTCGATCCTCATTGATGACTTATATATCAAGCACGACCTGAGGTGGAATTTGTTAATGGAGATGAGCATGCTCTGACTGTAGAAATATGCTTCCATCACTGTGTAACAAACCATTCATCAACTAAAGAACTAAATAGAACTCCTAAAAACTAAATTTATCTCATTTATTTTTTATTATCTTATCACAAACCTAATTAATCCTATCACCCTAAAAAAGAAATAAATAATAGATTAATAAATTAATAATACAGAATTAATAAGGGTGATAAAATTAAATTATCATGGTTTAATATGACCCTCTAAACTGAGTGCTAAATCATTTAGTAAATTAGATATACCAGAGCATGTACTTGGTGTGGGGGTCATAATGAAGGTTCCCTATGACATATCCAGTGATACAATACATCTCTGGTGAATCCCACGAGAATATGTGTGGCGCGTGTATAATATTTCAATCCAGATCATGTATTTTTGTAAGTTTAATATCATGTACCTTTAAAACCTTCCTGCATGGTCCAAGAAGAGGATGCCAATATATGAATTTCTTCATGACCCTATCTGGTTGGTTACACACCACAATATGAAAATCTATTAATGAAACCATAGTTGTAGAATAATGTATCCCCATCATATAGTAATCCAGAATACATCTAAAATTATTACCTTTAAATAGAATCCAATAAATCTATAAAAAGAGATAAATTTGACATTAATTAAATAAAACACATAAATTTATAAAAAAATATTTTTTTCATACCTTTATAATGGAAAAATGACCATAAAATAGACAATAATATGACATGGACTGTGCAAGGCTATATACATATGTCTTCAAACTGCTACACCTATGAATTGAAATTATATAAAATTAAAAAATTATATAATTAGAATATGTGATTGAAATAAAATTTGTATTAAACATTTAAAGTAACTGTGAGAAAAAGGAACCATATTCAATGATTTTAATGGTAAATTGAAGAAAAGACAAGGTGCAAGTGTAGGGAATCATATCCATGCTCACATATATAATAACAAACAATAACTAGTTATATCATTTCCCTATGTGAATGATTCCATACAAAACACACCATAAATATGTCCATGACATGCCAAACCCTAGATAAATCACACAACGCACTCAAAACACATAATCAAAGGAAGGAGAAATAAATGAACTTGTGATATATATTGATCTACAAATAAATTAACTCCAATTAATCATTAAATGTATTATCATAAATATATCTACAATTTCACCTCATCCACATCTAGATGAACATGGCCATAAAGAGATTCTGCTTGGGAATTTGTAATGTACCACCTCTAAGGGTCCCTAAGAACGTATGGTTACAAATGTTAATCTATCTATATAAAATGTAATCATATTTGTATATAATCTGACCTAAACTACATATCTATTTATAGAAATACCTAATAATATAGGGACATACTTTAATTTAATCGTCATATCCCCCTAAGTCATGTAAAATATATCCATCTCTGGTTTCCATCACTCAACTGAATATGAAATGACTAATTTTTCAATGGGTATATACACCCACATGCTCAAGATATAGAACTCAGACATATGTAAATTGGGGATGATAGGCTATTGTGGGATCTCATGGTGAAAGTTATGGACCCTGTTGAATTTCATTATCCTCTCTTGACCACTATCCCATAAATGTTGTGATATGTTCTCACACTATGTGGTAAGAAGAGATGGGTCCTTGAGGCATAGATGTAGCTGTGTCGATTCAATCTGTGTAAAAGGTTAAAAATGTTAGGTATATAGATACGTGAAATGATATATATATTTATTGGAAAAAATTAATAACGATATTCTACAACTGATATACCTATATACATTGAAAATGATATTATTACAATAATAAACCAATATGAAAAAAAAATGTCAGATTTGATGAACAACCCTCAATAATGTCATTCTGAAGACACTGTCTGTGATTATGACCCTCTACCATAAACCCACTTCATCATTTCCAAATTACTTTCCCCTAAGGATAATATATTTAGTTTCTTTTGATTATAGACATAGAATGATATTTTCCATGTAACCAATAAGGATTCATCACTACAATTAGAAAATGAATAAGGGAATTTAATATTAAAAAGTCTCTAAATGGGCTCCACTCTATGATGTAGAAATTCCAAAATTTGTCAAATCTATACAATTGATCTGCATAACTCTTTTATGATAGGTGAATATGAGCATATTCTACAAGTACAAGTTAGGAAGGAATCTTGTAATATTTTAAATAACCACATTCAAAATTGTATTTCTCTAGAAGAATGAACATCACCTAACCACTAACACTGGTCAGTGGATTCTGACCACCATAAACTTTAACCCAAATTTCCATCCATTGAAAATGACACACATGGTATGTTGTGTCATGGGTATGGCTAATAACAATATCCTTTCTATGAATTTTGGAGTATTGATGACCTTGAATCAGTTCATTCTTTATAACATCTAATCATTCAGCAAATAATTTTACATATATATAAAATGAATGTGAAAAAATTCATATGATTAGTAATTTTCTAACATCATTGAATATATCATTAAAACATTCAAAAATTTGTTTGGTTATATGACCATATCTCTTCCCTTAATCAAATTCCAATTAATATTTCTTATAGGGATATGCATCAAGTACTTATAGAAATCTATATTTATTCATATTATTTATTCATGTCTTCTAAGTTATACTTTTTATTTTTTTCGTATAATATAAATAAGTGAATGAAAAAAATAAATAACACCCCATTAATAAAAAATAATCATAATTTATAATGTGTAGAAAATTTGACCAAATACATATTTTGATGATTTAATTATTTTATGTTTTAATCGTGAATTTGTTTCCATACATTGTTTGTAAAATTCCTCACATAGTAATAATTGTTTTCATTGGGGGTAGCCAACTAGTATCCCTGATATTTCCTATATATTACATATCATGATGATGATCAGAAATAATTCATATCAAGTACTTATCGGTGTGGTGAATATGAAGAAAAAAATAGAAACCAACACCATGAGCATAGAATATCTTTTTCTACTATTGAAAATGATTATGGAACAAGACATCTATTATAATCTTCAGTGGTGATAATAAGGATAACTCCATTATGTATTCCATATAGAAAATATTTATCTGCTTTTATAAATTTTTTTCAACGTGGGAATGATGTGATGCATGGAAGGAATGTCTAGAATATCTTATGAATTTAATTTTTCCCTACAAAGACATGATTTTTCACAACATGCTATGCTATTTCAATTTGATAAAAAACCTGACGAGTTCAAATTGGTCACACAATCCAATATGTAAACACATAGAATAATAATTACCAATTTCCATAAACCATCTGATATATTTCTACTTTGAAAGACATGCCTTGTTTAATGAGATTTTATATCCATAATCACTATCTATGTAATCAGGTATTAATTCAACAACAACCTATTGATTAATTTTGATCATGCTAGTAGTAATAGGGTATATAAACGTCATGTGGATGTATTTATGATCTTGATTTAGACTCAGATTCAATCCACTATGTGGACCTAATTTATTTTGTAAGTTTCCAATAAATTGAATTACTAATAAGGGTATATTGTAATCACATATTTCATGTTTCACCAAACTATGGATATTTTATAGAAAATGTTGATCTTGTACAAACTAATATGAGATAAATATAATGTATCTTCACATGGAAATGATTTATAATAGTTTTAATGCTTATTTTACCTTATATTTTCTTCCAACATAAAATTCATCATCAGGCCTTCTAGAATTTCATTGTTGGTAAATACCATGGAACTTGATTATTGGAGTCAATACATCTCATTACAACTCAGGAAGAAATAGTGTAATATCATATGTTATTTCAATTCCTCATGTAGGTTGTATTTCTTCATTATTTTCTAAGATCCTCTCATGTTATCAATTAGATACATCTTCATCCTCATAATTGTCTTTATAGAAAATATTTATCACAATAATGTGTGTATAAAATACAACAACAGATCTTTTAGAAACATATACCTATATTATCTTCTGAAATCTTTATTATTCTCTACATTAATTTTGATCACCTAATACACCTTGTACAATCGAATCAGATGTAAACATATAGACCTGATATGATCGTTAGCCGTCAGATTATTTTTGTCCAATTTAATTGTTATCATCAATTTTCCTAACATAAATACACAATTCCATTACACTAAGCCTTCTATTACCACGATACGTATCGTAAGCAAGCATAATATCTCTTTCATTGACCAAATGATCATGCATGTAATATATATTGTCCGGAGATTGAGGAAAATTATAAATAGTATATGATATGAAAATATTCCCAACAATCATTACTAGATCGTGTTTTTTTCTATTAATTGAGTTTAAACTATCCCATCCAATAATATTTATTAATATTGCAGGACAACATATTTATCATATTTCATCCTCAGCATCCACTATTTCACCTCTATGGTACACAAATTGACACAATTATCTACCCATGTTTTGAAACATTTAAATGAAATTAAATTATAGGTTATATATATAAACCATTGTTTCTTCAAATGAATATAAACCCACCAAACATTAAATAATATTAATTTGATTATAAATCATTTAATTAGTAACGAATAAATGAATCTAATAGTGGTGATGTGAAGTTAGGATGCACCATAGAACATTATATTAATATATTAATTACCATGAAATAATATTGAATTTTCAATTTAATAATATATTAATATATATACATATATATATTTTATATAATGCAATTAATATAAATATATACAGACACTCACTCTACAATGCAATAATGAGAAATAAAAATTAGTTAAAGTAAAAAAATTCTAATTAATAAATAATTTAAATTTAAATTTAAATCTTCTTTTCATGAATATAGAATTTATCATCCAGTATAAAATTTAAATATCTGATTACAAAATTCTATCAATTAATTAAAAATTTAATAATTATTTATAAAATTACAAAGTACAGAATTAATATATCTATATATAGATTCTTTTTCTCATTAAATTACAATGAAATATTATATTATTAGATTAATATAAATATATATTAACATATATTAGTATATTATTCATATTTCAATATTCTATTATTAAATATATTATACATTTAAAAAATATATCACATAAAAAATAACTAATTAATTTACTAATGTTTTTTTATAATTAAGTAATATACACACACATAATATAATTCAATACCTTTTATATAATTATTCATGTAAAAAAAGATCCACAATAAAATTACAAACCTAAAAATAAAATAGTATAAATCGTCAAACCCCAATAATTATAAAAACCATATTTCACAAATAAAAACCAGAAAACAATAAATAAAATAGTACAATTCAAGAAAAAATATATAATTTAATACTAAACAATGTAACGAATAAAATAGATTCTTTATAAACTAATATCAAAATTAAAAGAAATATTAATTCAACAAAACAAACTGGACATTAAATATATACCCCAACATTTCTTCAAATAAATATAAAACCACCAAACTATAAATATTATTATTTTTATTATAATTACTTTAATCAGTAAGGAACAGATGAAACTAACCACAGTGATGGGAAGTCATGATGGAGTAGGGAATGGTATATTAATGGATTTATTACAAATCAATAATATTTGATTTACAGTATAATAATATATTAATATTTATATACAGAAACTATACAATGAAAAAATTAAAAAATGAAAGTTACTTATAGATAAAACATTATTAATTTATATTTAGAAAAATTCAAATTCAAATTTCTTTTTAATAACTTTAGTCAATTATCCACTATAAAATTGTTTTATTTGATCTATTTTTCTTATCAATTGAAATTAGCTACAAAACTATTAATTTAGCTAACCTAAAAATTTAACATAACAATTAATATTTTTTTTATAATACAAGTATATATTAATTTTGAAATTACTAATTAATTATTAAATAATATATTTTATATAATGAATATCTATATATTAATTATAATAAAACGATATGCTATTGATATATTATTCTATTTTTTTGTTAAATAATAATTCAATAATATATTAATAGATTAATATATTAAAATATTAATACATATTATTATATTAAATAAAATATAATTATATATATATATATTTATATATATTATGCTCTAAAATAATATATTAATTATAAAATCACTTATTAATATACTAATATAATTTATACAATTAAATAATATTTATATGTACACACATAATAGAATGAAATAATCCATATTCAAATGTTCATGTAATAAAATTCCTATATATAATTAAAAACCAAACCATAAAAAATAAAAACAATCCTAATAATTATAAAAACCCAAATTTGAAAATATAAACCACCAAAAAAATAGAACACTATTAAATAATATATTTTTAAATTATAAACTAAACAATATAAAACATAAATTAAAATTTATAAAAACTAATATCTAAATTATATTAAATATTATCTCAAAGATAATAATAAATTATATTAAATTGAAAATACTTGTTATGGGACTGTACCATAGAAGAGTTTCATAAATTTGGATTCTGAAGAGTTTCATGTATGGGCTTCAGAATAGCGTAGTGAATGGGGTTGCTAATGATTTTTACGAAATGTGATTAATCAATTAGAAAGATTTGCACTAGGGGTATTACTGAAGACTAGATTCATAGGGTATACCCTGTTAGTTGTGTGATCATCAGTGTACTCAAGGAACTTTATCTAAAATGGTGTTTCAAAACTAGATCTATGATTCATGGAAGGAGGATATTGATACATATAATTTAGAGTTCAATTCACTAAAGGTGAAGTGCAAGTATAATTCTAGATTGCAGATTGATGACAATACAAGAAATTAATGATTCATTTGTCATGCATGTGTTTAATAGTGGAATAAGAGGAATGATATATCATTGAAAAATCATCCTTCGTCAAATTTTCAAAGAAGATAGTTTTAATGAAAGAACCTTCTTCTATAAAGTTTCTTTAGAATGTGCTTTCCTTCCGAAAAATCCCTTCATGGAAGTCGCATTCAATGAAAGAACCTTTCATTTACCATTGACAGAAAAATAGTTGTGGTATATCATAAATTATAATCACATTCTCACCATTTTGGGTTTTTTTAATTTAATTATTATAAATGAAAAAAAACCTGATATTTGAACTAGATTGTGCTGTTTGAGATATTATGATGGCATGTTATTTTTAATCACAAAGAAGAAGATGACAGAGTCTGTAAGTTTGATGAAATTTAATTTAAGTTAGCGGAAGTGGATGGTTCAATGTGAATCTTTTAATTGATGAGTTATTGTAATTCATCTATTACTATTTAAATTGATATTGAGATGAGTATGAGTATGAGAGACCAAATGAGAAAAATAGTCTAAGAAGAGAGATGTATAATGTAGGGACTCTCTATATTCACATGAAGAATCATGTGTGATGTTGTGCTAAGTGATTCTTATGCATTTCAATTCATTCTTATTAAAACATAAATATAATGTATTTTTTCTTGAAACACATACAACAAATAAAATTACGATGAGGGTTTCTCTCATATAAGTGTTGCGTGATATTTTTTTAATAATTATTTTAAAAAATAACAATAAAATAAAACAATATTAATTTTTTAAAAATATTACCGAAAGAAGTTATCCACCTTAACGACATTCATATTTATCTGAAAAGTGTTAAGGGGGTAACAACTTTGTGGTAGATCTTTCTGGATGGTTGAAATGAAAATAAAGGCTGAAGTTGTTAACCCCAAAAATGTATTCTTTTTCTTTTTTAGGTGAAAGGTGTTTAGGCTGATAATGACATTCACCCTGACCTATATAACCCCCCCCCCCTCACACACACACACTTACTCATTATAAATTTTGATCCCTCTCAATTTAAATTACTTACTCTCTCTCTATGTTTTTCACTAATTTTTTCTATCACCTGTGAAACTTTTTTTGTGGCCTTAATGAAGTGAAAGATTAGGGAAACATTATTTAATGTTTTTTTGTCAACTTTACTGTAAATAAAATTATTTATTTTTTTGATTAGTTTATAATTAGTTTTAATTGATTTATTTAGTTATTTTATTAGTTAGATATAGATAAGTTTAAAATAATATTAGTATGAAAGTTATTTTTAATTAGTTTTGATTGTTTTGTAATTAATTTATAATTAGTCTTTGCAATAAAAATATTTTTATAAAATTATTATTATGTAGTATGTATTAGTATTTTTTAAATATTAGTGACATAATTAATAACTAAATAATAATTAATGGATTAATCATTATGAAAATAAAATTTATAAATAAATTAATTATATATAATTACATTGAAATTAGTATATGATATTAATTATATTATGAATAAATATTAGTAAAATAAAAAATAACTAATAATTAAATATAAAATAAGTTATATATAACATATTATTATGTAATGATTAATTTTAAATTAAGTAATGATTACATAAGGCTTAACTATGAATCAATTAATGATTAAAAATTGACTTACTAATAATGAACTAATGATTAAGTAATGTTAAATTAATATTTTTATAATGATGAAGGACAAATTATGAATTAATTATGTATAAATTAAATACATAATTACTATTAAATATTGAATGATTACCCAATTATTAACTAATATTATGCACTGAATAAGTATTTACAAACTAAGGATGAAATTATGAATAAATGATTATTAGATGATGGTTAAAATTGGATTAACTTAAGATTTTCTTGGGATGAAATAATGAATAAATATGATAAAGTAAGGAATAAATAATGATAGAGTAATAAATAATTAATGATTAACTATTAATTAATTAATAATTTACTATAAAATAACTACGTGATAAATATTACATTACAAATGATTAATGAGTGATTAACCAAGGATAAATGAATTATGAAGGAATGATTAACTTAGGATTAACTGCTGATTTATTAATGAATAATAATGATTAACTATTGATTGACTAACAATTAAGTGTAGATTAACTATTAAATAAATATAAACTAACTACTTAATAACTTTTAATTATCAAATAATTCATGAATTATTAATGAATGATTAAAAAATGATTAATGATTTATTAAAGAATTATTAATCAATAATTAAGAAATTTTTTACTTAGGGTTACAAAATGTTGAATTAATTATTAAAAAAATTAATTAATAATTAATTATTAATTGACTGTATAATAACTATATTAAAAAATTAATTAACCAACTATAAATGAATCATTAATGAGTGACTAATGATTCGTTAACAAATAAATAAGGGATAATTAACTTAGGATTAAGTAATGATTAACTTATTATTATGTAATACTTTACTTATATTTAAGGATTAATTAATTAATAACTAATAATTAACTATTGATTAAATAATAGTGAATTAATGATTAACTAATGATTGAAAAATAATTAATTAATGTGTACCTATTCATTAACTATTATTTAAATCTGAATAAATTTTTATTTAACTATAAACTAAATACATAATAACTATTATTGAATAAATGATTAACTAGTTATTTTGAAATGACTACTGAATAATTAAGGAATTATTATCATTAGATTTAATAATTCTTAACTACTTACTATGTAATGATTTATTAATGATGAACAAATAACTAACATATGATTAAATAATTTTTATCTTTTAATTATCTTTTGATTAATATGGTATGATCTTAGAATCCAAGGGGGATAACAACATGTCAAAGATTTGTAACTGCACACTTGATTTTTCACTCTAGTAGTATCTACTTTAATTCAATCATACCTTTAGGGAGACTAAATTTTTACTAAATAATATTATTTTCATTATTGGGGATAAATGAAAAAATTATAAAATTTTAATAATGTATATATTGTTTCGTTATCTAAGAAATTAAATCCCTCTCATAATACTACAAGTGGATGAGGCACTACCACTGATGTACCTAGGGGTATTAACCCTATAAAGGGTGTATTGGTATTTAAATGGAGTGTAACATAGAGAATGATAATGGCAATTGTGGAACACCTGCATTAACACTCATTGATCATATTCATTAGATGCTTAATATTCACTTTATAAATGACTAATGACTCATTTAGTAATATTCATATTTTTACCTTGAAACATGAGTTTCATTATTTTGGATATAAGAATACATTCAAATATTTTAATAAATAACAATTGTTTGATTATAAGTGAAATGAAAAATCTAAATAGATAATATATGTGTAAGTGGATAATGTAAATATTTACATAGGGGTAATAACCATGAAAATGTCATATTAGTATTTGACATGAGTGTAACATGGTGCACAATAATGGGCCTTAATGGACACCAGGTTGGGCACTCTGGGTAATATGCATGAGATGATTCAAATTATATTTATAAATTACTAAATATACCTTTTGGTTTAATAAAATGAATACTACATAATATTAGAGTCATATTTTATAATACATGAAGTCATTATAAAATTTTACTAAAGTAATGAATATGTGGCCAGTGATACATGACTATCACTCAATGTCAATATTATTTATACTATAAAAATATGGATTAGAAATAATATCTCATATGGAAAATCATGTTTTCGTCTAACTACTACTGTGATAAATTTATTCAAATCGAGTAATGAGAATCATATAGTACACAACCAATAGTAAAGGTTAGTACATCTGATTTTATTACCCAAAGGGAACAATAGAATATAATTCATGGTCAGTTTAATTTAATAATTGATTAGAAGATCCAATATTTTAGTTATATATATAATTAATTCCATAATGTTTTATGGCATTTAGGTTGTTTATTGGATGATTATGAAGATTGGGTCCAAAGAGAAAAATTAATTAACCAAAGATCTAATAATTCTATAATGGAGTTATATGTGGATGTTTCTACTATTCAACATCAAAATGAAAATTTATAATGATATAAAAATACATGATTTGTTTAAGATGGTCCATCCAATGATTTTGAGGTTATTCCCTATCCTATGGAAAAAAGAAAACCAAAGTGTTGATGCATGTATGAATCAAGACAAGTTTAATGATGAGTAATTTTTTAGTGATAGAACTGACAAATAAAAAACTGATAATGAGGAAAATGATTTAGTTGTTATGAATTAAATTGGAAAAAAGGTTAAAGTTTTACATCACACTAGAAACACAAGACATAAACCATCAGTCATTACATATTGTTTGGATGTAATGGAATATATTCCTAAATTAAACTGGAATATTATCACACCATCAACTGAGTTTCCTGGAGTTATAAAAGATATATTTGGTGAACTATAAAAAAATAATGTTGGTAAATATTTAATATGATAATATGTGATTAAAAATATAATAAAAATATTTTAAATTTTGGGAAATTTTAGATAATTAGTTTATGATTCATACTGAACAAAATACATCATATGTTGTGATAAATACTATGATGTTTGTATGTTTTTCTTAAGGGTGATTCCTGATATTTCCCTTGGTTCTTGGAGACTTTATAAGAATATGTAATCTCATAATTTAATACAACTAAACCATAAAAAATATCATATATCATTGGTTGTTTCTTTTTCTAGTCCATTATTTTCAAAATGATCAGGACCAACAAAGATGTTTTGGTATCTCTTTTCTAGAAGTATATACAACAAAATTTTGGTTACATGATTTCATATAGAAATTAATAGATAGAGAAACATAGAGAAACTTGAATGGTTTATGGTGATTGCGACTAATATTATCGATTTTTTTCTATAATTTTTACCAATAATAAGTCAAAAAAAAAATCTTCCACTTCCATACAATTGAACATCTATATCAAGATAATTTAATTGATCTATCTCATGTTAAATTTCCTCAGTATTTTGGGGTATTAATTTCATGTGTTTCAATCATTTGTTTCTAAAAATAAATTTTTAATATTTATGGAACATTTTTCTATGGAATTTATCTAGGTGTATTTTTGATTGTGAAAACCTATGAAAGAAAATTTCCAGCATTTCCTCTTGAATTTTCCATTATGGGGAAGGAATATTAAGAAATATGGACTTAGTTTTTATCAAGTATTAGAAATGAATTCACATGCCTTTGGGGTGTATGTCTGATATTTGATCTTCATAGAGAAATCAATGACGAAATCAATAGGTATCTTATTACATGTAAATCCTCTAATGTGCATCATCGATACTATATCATTCAAATTTTTAGCAATGTGTGAAATATATTTTTATGATGACTAATGAATATGGCGATCAAAAATCATACAATGTAATGTATTTCTTATTTTTTATTATTTAAACATACTAATAAAATTAATTTTTGGGATATATGATCACATATATATATCATATAATCTGAATCAACAAATATTTGAGAAATTATTGGAATTCATTTCTAGAGATAACTCGGGAGAGCATGATTACATGATGCAAATTCTAAAAGAAAAATTTACAGTGGAATTTAATGTGGTAAGAGGTATACACACATTACCAAAATATTTTTGGAGTGCATCAAAATTGTATTAATGAGGATTCACAAGTTACGAATAACTATCCTAGTTTAGGAGAAAATTTAATATTGTGTAAAGTACCTTGTTGAAATAGGAAAAAAATTCTAATGGGATCATCATGGGATATGGTACAGATCAAAATTTCAATAAGAGATTGAAGAGAATATTGAAGAATCTTTTGATTTTCATGTTCATCTATTCAACAATGAATATATTCGATTTTAAGTGAAATATTTTATGGACCCCATCATAGGTTGTAGTGGTCAAGTGTTAGTGGTGTTACTGGATTCGAGGAAGTTTCATTGTGGAAAATTCTTGGCATTACTAATTCCATGCACATACATTACTATGGTATGTGACTGTTTGAGCATATCATGGGAAATATATGTTGATCCAATGTATTATACTGACACCATTTATTACTATTATAGTCTACAAGGGATTCCTATTGGGGAGATTTGATATTTCCAAATGACTAAAGTTCAATACACATAGATACCTAACATCAACATGTTATGATAGTGAGGAAGACCAAATTCCAGTAAGATGTGTAATGAGATTAACTGGACTCAAGAATATAGGCAACATTTGAGATGTATTTTATTTCATTGGCAAGGTTTTAGTAGTAAAAAATACCCCAACATAACTATAACGAGTATACACTCTCCTCTATGGTGAATTATTTCCTCCAATGTGAACATATCTTATTATCAATTGCATGTTTTAATTTTAACGTTTTTATTTTATAGAATTCCATGACATTTTCAACTAATTTTATTATAAAATAATAAAAAGCTAAAAAATTATTAAACCATTTATGTATGACTCTTGGAAGATAAAAATGGTTAAATGCTAAGTCAATTCATTAAATAAAACATGTTTCTACACATAATACTATTTGTAATTTCATGGGTTTTTTTGGCCTTGAACACTTCGACCATGCTGGAATGGTTGGTCCTTATGTCTTTGATGTCTTGTGGGGCTTCACACTTTCCCTTATTATGGGGTCATGATAATGAAAAAAATTAATTTTATGTCTTTATCAAATTTTCCTGGAATGTGACAAAAAATAATGATTGAGATCAAATGCTCAGTAAGGTAAATCATAACAATAATTCATAAAGGGTTATATCATAATAATGAGAGAGAATATAATCATGGGAGAAAATTTTCATTAAAATGATTAATTAATCATAATATAAGACCAAGAATGTCTTCATGAGACCATCTTTATCCACCAAACTATACTGATATGAAGGTAACAACAATAAAGGAAACTGACATGCCATAATATTCTCATCCGTTTATCTGATCCCTACAAAACAACATCTAAGACTACCCGAACAGAACATTTGGGCCTGGGCACAATTCTCCGTAGTATTTCCCCAAATAATTTATAAAAACTATAATAACAATAATGTGTTAGACTAATATTTAAAACAAATCCATTTTATAATGTATCTTCACATGATAAAACCATTTTGTAAATCATCCTTTAGTTTTCATAATAATCCCTTTTAATTCACATAAAATCGAATATGACAAGTACATGTGATATGAAAATATAATAATCAAACTAACTATGGATGAACTATAAAGTAAGAATGTAATGAAATTACCATGACATATATCATCTTGTGAGATATCATATATAAATGAAAATTCACAATATTTGGGGTCAAACCTATGGGTATCTGTTCTAGAAATTAAATAAATCCCCATTCCAAAAGGTGGATCCAATTGATATTACTTATGTGTTATGAAATCTATTTTTAATGTAAATCCCCTTTAAAGTATAATAATTTTCCTATATTAATGGAGAAAAAACAAATTACCCTCAAAAATATATATTGTGTAAGAGTATGACATGTTCTTATGATCTTATATCCATAAGAAAAAACATATATCCTCTATCAAAACTGTTATATTGGTAACTTACTATCCAATTGGGCTCTACCGAGATATGTGGATAAGAAATCTAGTGATTATCAAATAAAATATTAGTAAATCTTTTAATAACTGAACATACCTTAAGAGATCCATACATAATAAATGTAGATCCTCTAAAATTTCTATAAAGTCCTCAAAGACAAATCAAGAATAAATTAAAGCATATATAAAACATTGAAAAATTAATTTTATAGTTATATAAGTCCCCAGCCATCACATAATGATAAACCATACTTATGTATTCCACAAGAACAAATGATAATACATCATTACTTCATAGCTTAATTAGCTCCTGGAAAAGAAATGGGTTTCATGAAAATTTCATTAAAACGTCATTATAAGACATCTAGAGAAAAAACATGGAAGATATCATTTGATATCATCCCTAGATAATTATTAAATTCATAAAAGAATTTTTGATTTATATTAGGCCTATATTTATTCTAGAATTTGAAATATTATTTGAGAATCATGAATAATGTACCTTTTCTTTTGGCATGAAAAAGTAGATAAAATTGGGAATAAGCAATTTTATATCCTATATTATACTAGTCATAACATTATGTTGTACATAATTTTTTATGTATATCGTAACCTTACATAAGATATATTTCATTTTTATAAATTGACGTGGAGGATACTGCTCTAATCTCTATGTATTATTGCCATGTTTCGTGTGGGGTGCTTGCGGTCTACGAGGTTAGATGGAATGGGGTGCATAAAAAACACCATTGTCATCACATTATGACTCCACCCACAATTATACCATACTTATGTCATGGTATATTTTATGGAATTTATGTGTCTAATTGTAAATTAATTTATCATGACATTCATGCTTCTATTATTGGGAGATATAGACATGGGACTCATATATTCCACTTTATTGAGAGAGGGTTGACCGTCACCCATGATGATTATACAGTTATGATTAGTCTTCCAATCCAGGGTGTTGTAGTTATAAGACCTACCTATGGAGGATATCTTGATCTTTTACAGTGATTTATTGGTCACAACGTTGTGGGGTGATACTACTAGGGATGGGGGTACTCTATATATAAGATGGATGGACATATACTTCGAACATTTACCCATTAAAGCTGATGAGAAAATTGTGATGGTTAAAATTGGTACATATATATTGTAGCTTATTGGATGGACATTGTGTGAGGATTACTCTTTTATACAAGTTCTCATGATGTATATTGGTCCAATAGAGAACTTTGATTAAGCTAAGACATATTACTAGGATTCAACATGATTATGATACACAAATAGGGCATTATGCATGGCATCTCGATTAGATCATTGTGGTGTAAGGGTATGTGTCATCTTAATTCAGATGCGGGAACGGTAGAATATCATTTCCCTAGCCACTATTTTTTTCATATAGAGCTTTGTGTGGATGTGTCATGTGATTTTCCATGTGTATGCTGGTATGATCACACATATTTGTTATTTTTTATGCTAATATATGTTTTATAATCTATTTCTTCTTATTTATTACTTTCAATGTTGTAAAATATTTGAGGATGCTAGAAAAAAACATCTGCATGACTCTAAGACAGAATTTTGGTGCATGACATTTCAGATTATATAGTCTACTACCCACTGATGTATGTATATACATTCTTCTATTAACTAAAAAATTTCATAATATTATCTTTTTTTGAAATCAGTATCAAAATATTTTAACAAATATCATATGTTATTTCATATGTCATGGATTCCATGTTGGTATATATTATTCTAGAATTCCATATATGGAACTTATGGGCTTCATGATGCCATTATTTTAATTACTCCTATTCAATTTTATATTACTGATAGGAATAAGATAGATAGATTTATGCACCGATTTGGATTTTTTTCATTGTATTTCAGTACCACCCTAATGGACAGGAGCAGTTCATTATATGAATATGATTGGGAGGTAGAATGTTGACTAAAACCAAATACATATAGATTATCTAATCCTCTGGGATATATATTTATTGTTTTATATCAAGGTCATGTTTATGATGTGATTCTACCTATCATTGTTTCTCGAGTATGATCCAAGGTATAAAGAAAATTCTATACTATATTTTACTGCACAAGGTATATGAAATCAGAGTCTGGTATGTTAATAATTTTAAATTTATTTATTTATTGTTATTTTTAAATACATTTGTAATTTATTTATAGCATAATCGGGTACAACATATTACATAATTGTATGACCAATAGGAAGGTGAGGTTTTGTTCCAGGTAGTATAACATATTGTAGAAGATGAGATGAGTCCAGTGTATCATGATCTACATGACGGTATATTTGATCTTCCACCTTAGGGAGATGAATTTCTTACCCAATTAAATGAGGTAATTTCACATGAAACTCTATCAGTAGCAGCTGGTGTTGAGGATTTATTACCGAGATGATGTAGAACATGTCATGTTGCATGTGATGCCTCACCAATTATATAGGAAGACATTAATCCTATATCTCTATAGCCTCACCTGATTTTGGATATGCATCAGGAGGCATGTGATTCATTTTTTTTTCAAGAAATAAATAGTTCTCACCAGGTATGTTGGGTACAAGCTTGTTTCAGAGGTCATTTTCCTTGCCCCCACCTTTCATGATCGTGCCTTAACATAAATTATGGTTCCTCTAATAGATAATACCATGTCCTTACACTTATATAGTGGGAAAAAACCATGTTCTCATCAAAAAATCTAGATGAAACCTCCCCTGATGAGTCATAAGAAGATCATCCTAAAATTTTGGTTCTACTTCCTGAGGAAGACCCCTCTCCAAATCAGCATACTCCACTGCAGTACAAAGTCTGGTGATCTTGATACAGGCATCTCTTCCGCACACCAGATTTTCAGATGGGATGTCATCATAGGAAGTGATTGAACTCATTTAATAATATATTTTCTATATTCTTAAATGATTTGAAACAACAATGTATTCTCTCTTCTATATTATTTTCTCTCTATTAAAGTAATATGATTCTTTTTTTACCTTCAATTATTTTTTAGAATTTTTATCCAATATTTTATTTTTAATTTATATTTTACTTATAGTTTAAATTTTGTAAGCAATCAAAGTTGACTACTTGAAACATAGGTGAAAATTTTAAATTTCAAGTATGTAACATTAAAATCCTATAAAATATAAACAAAAATATAATCTATTTAAAACCTAAAGAATATCCTATGAATCTAAATATTAGTTGAAAATAAAAAATCATCATTATAATAATACAAAATTAAATTACATGACCTTAAAATTATTGATGTAATACATAATCTTTACACATTAAAAAAATATGCACCTAAATTATAGTATAAATATAATCTAAATGAAATTGAGAATATTGAAAAAGCATATAAACAATAAATTCAAATAAAATGAATATAAACAAATTTTGTAAATTCAAATCTAATATTTTAAATATATATATATTAATCAATTAAAATTAATTTTCACAATTTTTTTTATGAAATGATTTATTTAATTTTTTTATATGTTTTTTAAGTGTGTCTAATTTTATTAATATTTTATGTATACTTTATTATTTATAGACATTATAAGTCACCTACTAGAAACATTATTTTTATTTATCTAGGTGACTTTGAAAGCATATAAATTATAAAGTTCAAATAAAATCTAAATGAAATTGGAAAAATTAAGTCAATATATATATAACAAATTGAAAATAATTTTTTTCATAAACATAATAAGAAATCTTATTGATATGTCATAATAATTATTTCTTAAAAAATAACATTTACACTGTAAAATATTAATGTTTATAATACTTATTAAGTATTATATAATTAATTCCATTATTATGATGTATTATTGAATATTTTATAATAAAAAATGTTTGTAATTAAAATATTAATAAAAATCAATTATATTGTTAAATATCTACAATAATGACAATAATTAATATTAATAATGAAGTAAATAATATTATTATTTACCTATCTAATAAAGTACTTAATTATACAATTTTATAATAAATCCTAATTGAATTTGTAACATAATAAATTAAATTATTTATAATAATGGTATTATTTAAAAATTATTTTCATACATATGTACATAAAAAATTATATAAAAAAAAAATATATATTTTAAAAAAATAAACAAGAATATTTTTAATCTATTAATTTTTTTTATTTTCGAAAAGGCATTGTGGACCTTTACTCCTTCCAAAAATTGTATATCAAATTAATTAATAAACTTCACACCTTTTTTCAAGGAAGAAAAATTCCAAAGGTGTGAATGGATTTAATTCTTTTCTGTATTATTTAAAAAAAATATTAACTTAGGTTTATTATTTTATCATTTTTTGAAAAAATATATAAAAACTCATTTTTTTAATAAGAAATTATATATTATAAGGACTAAACCTTAAACATTAAACAGTCATAAATTAAATGAATAATTCACACTGGGGATCTTTTCAGGTTTAAGGTTTTAGAGAATTAGTCCATAACTATTACATATCAACTTGAATATTACATGTACACACTACTACTCAGTATCCATTTTTTTCATAAAATGAAAAACTCTTAAAAATAAACATGTCTAGTTCCAGGTTTTAGACAACATGAATTTTCCTTGACCACATTCTTTTCCCTATTCTACTTCATCTCCTTTGAAAAACACTTCAAAAACGTTAGATGAACAAAATTCTCTGTAAGGGATACACAAAGAAGGAAAAATGTTTGTTTTTCAAAAACAACAAGTAAACCATGAAAACTTTATCATAAGTAATACTTTTCACATTTATGAAGTATTAAATACTCTTCACTGAATAAAAGATCATTGCTTTCCATTTTGTAACCAAATTATTACCATAAAACCCATATAAATAAAACATAACATATAAAGGTGACAAGGGAAATAAATATACATAAATGGAATAACCATTTGGTCGACTTCCATACATATCTCTAAATGGAAACTCCATACGACCAACGTCCATACCCAATGCATTGGAGGTTATAATGTAACCACCCCTTGTGGTTTATCGTGAAACCACCCATCATTTGGTTTATCATGTAACCACCCATCAAATGTCCAAGTACCATTATAAAATCATAACACATGAAATATTGTAAATATCAATATTTCACTAATAAATTTTTTACATTGAAATTAATATACATCATTTCAAGATATTGATATAATCAATGCTTAATCAAACTGTTTTCAAAACCATTTAAAACACTTAATAAAGGGATTTTTGAATCAAAGTGTCCCATACCACTTTTAACCTTTTAAAGGAATTAATGATTTAAAACATTAATGTCCATACAAATATATACTAAAAACATTTTGACATAATGTACATTATTGATAAATAACTTGAATAATAATTATTTAATACTTTTATAATTATGTTTTAGTTAAAGTGTCTCATAAAACATAAGAAACACTTGACTAATAATAATTGAAGGATATAATAAAAAAACATATAATATCATGATAATAAGGATATTAATGATATAATATTCCAAAGGTCAGCATATACACCATATAAAATTGAATTTTTGCAAAACAACAATGATGTCTCAATGAAATTTAAATTGAGACGAAATCCCTTAAAAAATTGTATCTTAGATTACTGATAAATAAATTAAATAATAATGTGTAACAATTAATAATGAACTCAATATAATTGGATATTAAGTGTGAAGCAATCAGAGGTTATTCACACATATTCATATGATGACATAATCAAGAAGTAGAAGTTTAACCTAATGAATTGAAATTGGGTGTAAAAGTTCCCTTACAGAAATTTGATAGCCTAACTGTCACGTAAAAATTCAGAAAAATAAATTGATGACAGAGAAAAGGGTATATCATCACATAGATATAAAATTTATTGAAATAATGATATAGGAGAACATATCCGAACATAATAATATGTAAATTAAAATTCATAGAAAAAAAGAAGTCATTTAAAAAGGGGAGGGTGAAAGGTTCCTTTACTGATTTTGTAACTTAGGAAACATACACCCCATGAAAGGCGGATAATAAAATGAAGATGTAAATACCCATATATTTATGTATATTACAAAATAAATGTAATCATATTCAGTAAATAATACACATAAAAGGAAATAGTGGAAATATTTCATGAATCTCACGTGAATAAAAAGTAAGATGAAAACCCCTTACGATGTTATAATCAATCGAGTTGTATGAAAAAAAGTTAATAACCACCAAATGAATTACATAATACCATGAATATAAATAGAATATTGATAATATATATAAAATGGAAGTACATAATACACCACATACAATAAATAAGTGGTGAACAATGGAAATCTCACAGAATTGAAAGTGAGATAAGAAATCCCTTACCTCGTGTCTGACTTGACTTGATTTTTCCTTGTTTATCCTAAATAATAAACATATGTTAATTTATACTTGATTATAACCCTTTTTAATGTTTATTATTCCTTTTATATCACATATTACCATGTTATAAACAATATGTAATCATTTATGTTAATAATGGGTTTTTCTCGATACTTGGTACTCGAGTCAAAAATGAACACCTTATAATTAAAAGTTGTCCATGTGGTCTAGATTCATTTATCCCCAGAATGATATTCATGATTTATATATAATATATATCATATAAATCAAGTATATATATGTATTTATAATAGTACATAACATTTGAGATAATAAATAAAATGCCCCGTTCATTGAGACTGTAAGTCGTACATACACATGGAAGCTACTTTCATCTCTATTTCATATTTTAACTGAATGAAAACATAATTATTCATAGTTATATAATATTTCCAGTACAATATCATATATAATATCAATAAATCCATCCTTTATATGTCTTATGTATGGCATGAACGAGTCATATCACATTGAAGGGGCGGTAGTCCTCCCTTCCTCAAATGAAATTATCGCATTTACTCATAATGGAAACCATAATGACATGAGATAAATTAAAATAAAAGAAGCATAAAGAAAACATAAAAATAATATATATCATATATAAATATAGTTCCATCATAATGGCCCTCATAAGAGGCGGTATGAGATAATTGAACAATCATTGTTTCATGAGGTGCTAGTTTGCCACCCACAAAAACATTATGTTTTAACCCATTATATGGAGATGTATGTAAGTGTAGTTATAATACTTCTCATAAAAACATAAAAGTATATTAAGGACAATTTTTATGTTATAAACGAAAGGAATAAATATATTTTAGGGGTTTTAGAAGAAAAGTAAATGAAAATAAGTTAAGAGAAATTGTTACCTTTAATTTGGGTAACTCCATTTAGTTTAAACAAAAAGGACTTCTTGATGTGACTTATGCATAAGGTAAGGATTATTGGTGGAAGATAAGGATCATGAGAGAATATTTATGTTGTATTTGGTTGATCCACGGGTTTTGAGTGGTGTTTGTAATGGGGTACAATTGAGATATTTTTATAAGGGGTAGGAGGGGATCTTTAGGAAAGTGTGAAAATATTATTTTATTATATAATTATATTCGGTTTCAAAAGTTACAAACCTAATTAAGGTAGAAGCTATGATGAATAATGGTCGAATCATATTCATCTAATAATATTTGGACAGTTTTTGGATGTTATTTTAATATTTATAATGTTATTTATTTAAATCGATTATTAATGAGGTAAATACTGCAACATTTTTGTGTCATAAATAATTTTATTTATAAGATGTATAAAAATGATAAAAAAATACGATGATGTAGAAAATATTTTAATATTTAAAATTAATATTTAATGTCTAAATGATAACCTATATAGCCCCATGTAAAAAATAATTTACTAAAAGATACTTGTTTGTGTCAAATTTGCCTTTACTTTAAATTAATTAATCTAATGTGTCATTATCACTCCCATGTGGCTCTACGTGGTCCCAAAATCTACCCATGGATTCCCATGGTCGTACATGACTCATGTGATAAGGTTATGACAAGTGTTTGTAAATTTGGTATTGTTATGATATTCTTTTTACCTTGAATTACCCAGTTTACCATTAACCGTGGTAAATAAAAGTCAAAATTATTATTCACCAAAAATTATGTTCACCTTATTGAACCAAATTTTACTTACTAATAACAAAGATGTATGTCTCATTTTTGAAATTAAATTCATTTAAGTGGTAAGGTTTTATTTAAATTAAAAGGTCAGTTTTTTACCTACTATTAAGTGGTTTAACTATTCATCAAAAATTGATGTTTTTCAGAAAAATACCAAACAATAAAGCCTAAGAAATATTTTATATTCTGAATTCAAAGATGATGCATATTTTACAAAATTCAAAACATAGAATATTCATTAATTAATTTAAAATTAATTCTAATTGTCAAAACAAACAGTGTGTTTTTAAAAAACAATATCTATCAAAAGATTGACAGTTGTTTATGAAAAATTTCCAAGTGAAATTAATTCCAATTAAAACCATTATATTAAATAGTAAAAATATAATCTAATTAAACAGTCAAAACAATTTTAATGATAATCTATCCATATAAAAAATTATATTAAAATGTAGATTTGAATTAAAATACAGTATTGTTCACTATTCACCAAAAAATAAATTTTATCAAAAAAATACCAAAATTTTACCCAAAGTGAATATTGATGTCCCAATATTAAAGAATAATTTTAATTTTTCAAATAGAACATATAAAAGAGTCCAAAACATGATTTAAAAAGCCTTCTTCATCAAAAGGTGGTAAATCAGCCTTTTAAAGTAAATTATGCTTAAAATTAGATTTATTCACATTTTAATCCTCTAACTTTTGTTGGATAAATGTAAAAACATTTAACCAACATGTATAATCATATTTTAGTTAGTTCTGTTCATTTATACCAATACAATGGCTAGACATCAACTACCATTTAAAATAATAAAAACATATTATTATTTTTCTGTATAACCCAACATTGTGTGCAACGTATGATTTCAAAGAAACCTGCTTTTTTATATTGGGTACGCCATCGAACATAGAATCACCATTAATGTAAAATTAATAAATAATTTAAAAATATTAATAAATATGAAAATTACATATTTTTTATTTACCTATGATGTTACATACTTCCCCACTTTTGGGAATTTCTTCCTCAATATTTTAAAATTAGGCTTGGAAATATCATTGAAAGTCCCACATCAAAAAAAGAGTTAATACAACTATCAATTTAAAAGAAAGAATGATATATACAAAGGTCACCTGAGATAATAAATACTAGGATTCCATGAAAACATGTATATGGAATAGAAACTAACTATCATCGAATAACACAGAGGGTTAGATAACTTGATCACAGAATATTAACCACAACACTACCATAAATTTTCAATTGGGAAAAAGACTTATGATAAAAGAGAGGTTATAAAATGTTTACTTCAAGATCATTTTCATAGAGTTGATGAATTTTACTAATAAATATACTCAGATCATATGTAAATAAACTTACTTTTCATGTAGAGTGTCGTCATATAATAAAATTCTACCACAAGCTCTTCTTTTCTCCAAAAGGTAAGTATTCATGATGACTTGATCATCCCTGAATTGCTAGAATAAACATCTAGATTATCACAGAATCAAAAAAAATATGGACTATATTTTTCCCCTCTCGTTAGACATCAACCAAAACTAAAATTGGTTAACAGAAGTCAGATTATACCCAAAAATGATAATCTATTACAAATAGAAAAACTACTCTTAATCTCAAAAATTTGTCAAATAATACAGAAAGTTCAACCAAGACCATTAAATAAAAAACTATCCACAAATTCTTCAATAGTATTCCAATCTATGATTTAATCCCAAATATCATAAGGATTTAATCACATAGTCTTCCACGATAAATCATAACATTTATCTCTAAATAACTCCAGTTAATCATAATGTATCATATTGAGAAGTAATTATCCTAATCACAGATTCACCATGATAGGTTAATAATTTCCAAAGATAACCCAAAATCAACTTATTCTTGATTCATAAAATCATCTAACTAAAAAGAACTAGTCATACTAACAAAGGAATTCCCGTAGTCTAGTGGTAGGCAATAAATCCCTGTTGCACTTTGGTTGTGGGTTCGATTCCTACAGCTTTGTTCGATGCGATGGGTTGTCACGCGGTCTTCGTTTTTTCATTTTTCAAATATTATATAATTTTATTACTTTACAAGAAAAGAGATAAATTCATCAAAAATGACTATAACATACTTTAACCACTATAGTTATCTAATAGCTTTAATTTTGCATCCCAAAATATATTAACCAGTAATTGCCTCAAATTATAAGTTCATATAAGCCCAAATGGTTCTTTATTGATATATCCACAAAATAAAAGATAATTATTAAATTTTTATATATCAAAATTCAGGGTTACACAGTATATAAAAAGACTTCTAATGTAATCCCATCAACAAATGAGCTTTAATAATTTTAAGCATTTCACCATAATGAAATCTACAATAACTCTTGTATCCCTTATATAATGACCTCTTACTAATTCAATGTACCTCATGATCCATTAACCATTACTTTCCAAATTATTTTGAAATATTTCTTTCTTAAAAACAAAATCACCAATCATACCCTAAGATTCAAAAATGTCAAAACATTAGTTAATAAATAATTCATACCTATCATCTGTCATTTTCAGTTTCCTCATCCTTAATTGGAATATAATTAGTTATTGGAAAACATATATTTGTATGATATTGGTGATCACATTCCTGAACCTTCTTCGTAGGACGTCTTGTATAATGAACATTCCCACCACATTTAAAACATTCAAATGATCCCTCAAACATAACTTCTTTACCTTTCCTTGAGTCAATGTGATGCTTCCTTTTTCAATGACAGGTTATTGCTTTATGACCATCATTTACACATCTATAGAATCTTCTTATCCCTTTGAAGAATTTTCCTAAGTGTTCATTCCCACATCCTAGACCCTTGGTTTTTTAGCATACTTACCTTTATGATTATTACCTGAACTTCCATGGGGATTTTTTTCTCTCACATATGATGACTTGTAGAATTCATCAAGGTTTAAGTGGTCTATCATGACTCCAGATAGTTGGTTTATAATAACCATAATAGTTCTCATTACAGCTCCCATTACATTTAGTTGATAATTCAGAAAACCAACACAGTTTTCCTCACATCCACTATTACTTTGGTGCCTGCTAGATCCAACCATTTACTAAAACCAAAAAGGTAAGTGTGGGTATATAAATAAAATCATCATATAATATCTTATGAAGAGGTTAAATAAAAATATATACTTATTCATGTTATCTTAAACTCATTCACATTATCTAAAAAAAACTATGACTCTTTCTAAAATTCTAACGGTTATGGTAATGTCACTATTGCTTAATTAACACCCTAACCTCTAAAGTTATCTAATCTGACCTATGATACCAACTATAAGGACCAAGAATTAATCATTACATAATCCTAAATTAAAGGATTAATTCAAAGTAAGGATCTTTTAATGTTTAGATTTTTAGATAATTTGGTCATAACAATTACATATCAACTTGAAAATTACATGTACACACTACTACTCTGTATCCATTTTTTCATAAAATAAAAAACTCTTAATTTTTTTTTATTTCCTTGTTTTAGACATCATGAGTTTTCCTTGATCATATCCTTGTCACTATTCCACATCTTGTCCTGTGAAAATAATTTCAAAAACATGGGATGGGAAAAAAACTCAATAAGGGATACAAAAAGAAGGAAAACTATTAGTTTTTCAAAATAACAATTAATCCCCTGAATACTTTATCAAAAGCAGTACATTTCACCATTATAAACTTGTTATATACTCATCACTGAATAAAAAACATTTATTACACTTTTTTAAACAATATATATCCATAAAACCCATATAAAAAACAAATAACATATAAAGGTAACTTAGGACATAAACATACATAAATTGACTAAGCATATGGTTGAATTCCAAACATATCACTAAATAGAATAGGCATACAGCCGGCTTCCATACCCAATTCATTGGAGGTTATAATGTAACCACCCATCGTGGTATATCACGACACCACCCGTCATTTGGTTTTTCATGTAACCACCCCTCAAATGTCCCAGTACCATTATAAAATCATAACACATAAAATATTGTAAATATAAACATTTCACTAATAACATTTCCAAATTGAAATTACAATATATCAATTCAATATATTTACATTATCAATGCTTAATCAAACCATTTTCAAAAACATTTAAAACATTTAATAAAGAGATTTTTGAATCAAAGTGTTCCGTACAGCTTTGAAGCTTCTAATGGAATTAAATTTTTAAGACATTAATTTTCATATAAATAAATAGTAAAAACCATTTTGAAAATATGGAAATTAATGATAAATATCTTTACGAATAATTATTTAAAGCTGTTAAAATGATGTTTTTGTTAAAGAGTCTCATAACACGTAAAAAACACATGATTAAACATAATTGAAGAATTGAATAAAAAAAGTTATAATATCTTAAAAATAAGGATATTCATGATATAATTTTACAAGGGAAATATATACACAATATAAATGTGAATTGGTTCAAAAAAACAATAAAGTCTCAATGAAATGTAAACTGAGACGAAATCCTATATCAAAACTGTATCCTTTAATTAAGGATAAATCAATTACATAATAATGTATGAAAAAAAAGAATACAGTCCATATAAGTGGATATTAAGTGTGAAGATATAATAGTTAATTCACACATATTCATAGCATTTCATAATCAAGAAGTAGAAGTTTGACCAAAAGAATTGAAATTGGGTGAAAAAGTTACCTTACAAAAACATGATAGCCTAACGGTTTCACTTAAAAATTCAGAAAAATGAATGGATGAGAGAGAAAAGGGTATCTCATCACATGGAAATAAAATTTATAGATATTAGGATATAGAAGAACATGTCCCAACATACTAAGATGTAAATTAAAATACATAACAAAAAGGAAGTCTTTTGCAAAGAGGAGGGTGAAAGGCTCTGTTACCGATTTGGTAACATACGAAACATACACCCCATAAAATACAGATAATACAATGAAGAGGTAAATACCTATAAATTTATGTATATTACACAATGAATGCAATCTGGGAGAGTACCTGAACCACACAAAAGGAAATAGTTTCAATATATCATTAATCTCACGGGAATAAAAAGTGAGATAAAACCCCTTACCGCGTTGTAATCAATCGAGTTGTATGACCAAAGGTTAATAACCACCAAATGAATCGCATAATACCATTAATATAAAGATAATTATGATATTATATATGAAATGGAAGTACACAATACATAACATGCAATAAATAAGTGGCAAACAATAGAAATCTCATGGAATTCAAAGTGAGATAAGAAATACCTTACCTCTTGTCTAACATAACTTGTTTGTTCCCTGTTCTTCCTGAATAATAATCATAAGTTAATTTATAATTGATTAAGAACGTTTTTCATGTTTATTATTTCTTTTAAATCACTTATTATCCTGTTATAATCAATATGTAATCATTTAAGTTAATAATGGTTGTTATGTCGATATTTCATACTTGAGTGAAAAATGAACATCGTGTAATTACAAGTTGTTCATGTGCTCAAGAGTCCATTATCTCTAGAATTATATTAATGATTTTGATATCATATATATAATATATATCCAGTATATATATATATATAAGTATTTAACACATTACATAACATTTGTAGATAAGAAATTAAATGCATCGTTCATGGAGATGTTAAGCCGTACGTGCGCTTGAACACTACTTTCATCTGTATTTCGTATTTTAATTGAATGAAAACTGAAAGATTAATAGTTATATTATAATTACAGTAAAATATCATATATAATTTTATTAACTCCATCGTTTATATGTCAAATTTATGGTAGAATTGAGACATAACCCTTTGAGGGGGCGGTAGTCCACACTTCCTTGAATGAAATTACCGTGTTTACTCATAATGGAAACCATAAAGGTATGATATAAATTAAAAATAAAGAATCATAAAGAAATCATAAACATAATATATATCATATATAAATATAGTTAAATCATAATTTCCATCATAAGAGGTGGTATGAGATAATTGAACAATCATCATTTCGTGAGGTGTTAGTTTTCCACCCACATAAACATTTTGTTATTTACCCATTAGATTGTTGTGTGTATGTGTAGTTCTAAAACTTCTAATAAAAACGTCCTAGTATATTGGGGATACTATTTTAGTTATAAGAGAAAGGAATATAGAGTTTATGGGTTGTAGAATAAAAATAAAAAAATGAAGTAAAGAGAATCTGTTATCATTAATTTGGGTAAATCCCTTTAGTTTAAACCAAAAGGACTTCTTGAAGGGACTTTTGACTATAGTAAGGCTTCTAGGTGGAATATATGGATTTTGGGAGCTTATTTGGGTAGGTTTTGGACAATCCAAATAGCGTGAGGGGTGTGATAAATGGGTTAGATGTGGTGGATTGTTTTAAGGGGGAGGAGGGGCTCTTTAGGAAAGGGTGAAAATATTATTTTATTATATAATGATGTTCGGTTTCTAAAGGCCCAAAACTCAATATGGTCAAATCTAATATGATTCATGGTCAATATAAATTAATCCAAAAATATTTAAATATTTTTTCGATGTTATTTTAATATTTATAAGCTTATGTATTTAAATCATTTATTAATGGGGTAAATATTGCATCATTTTTGTGTCATAAATAATTTTATTTATAAGATGTCTAAAAATTATAAACAAAATAACATGATTTTGAAAACATTTTTATATTTTCAATGAATATTTATAGTTTAAAAGATAACTTATAAAACCTCGTGTACAAATTAATTTACCAAAAAATATTTGTTTGTGTCAATTTTTCCTTTACTTTAAATTAATTAATCTAAGGTGTCATTATCACTCCCAGGTGGCTCTATGGGGTCCCAAAATCATCCCAAGGATTCCCATGGTCGGCAATGACTCATAAAATAATGTTTTGAAAAGTTTTAATGTAATTTCTTGTTATTATGATATTCTTTTTACCTTGATTTACCCTATTTACCTTTATCTACAGTAAATAAAAGTCAAAAGTTACTATTCAACAAAAATTATTATCATCTTATTGAACCAAATTTTACTTAGTTATAAAAAAAATTTATATTGTATTTTCATAATTCAATTCCAATAATCTGTTAAATTTCATTTAAATGAAAATGTTAGTTTTTTTAATTACTACTAAGTGGTTTAACTATTGATCAAAAATTGATGTTTTTCAGAAAAGTACCAAAAAATCAGCCTAAGAAATATTTGAGATTATCAAATAAAATATGATATCTATTTTTCCAAATTAAAAAAATAGAAATATAATTAATTAATTTAATATTAATTCTCATCGTCAAAACAAATAGTGTGTTTTTAAGAAACAATATCTATCAAAATATTGACACTTGTTTATATCCAATTTGAATGTAAAATTAATTCCAATGACAACCATAGTATTAAATGGAAAAAATATAATCTAAATAATCTTTTAAAAAAATTGAATTATAATCTAACCATATAAATTAAATTGGTGAAAAAACATATTTTGAATTGAAATACAATATTTTTCACTATTCACTAAAAATTGATTTTTTTAGAAAAAATACAAAAATTTTACCAAAAGTATATTATGATGTACCGATTCTAAATAAGAATTTTATTTTGCCAAATAGAACATATATACGTGACCAAATATTTATTCTATGAGGGTTCTCCATCAAAAGCTGGTAAATCATCCGTTTAAAGTAAATTATGCTTAAAATTAGATTTATTCACATTTTAAGTGTCTAACTTTTATTGGATAAATATAAAAACATTTAAAAAACATGTACAATCAAATTGTAGTTATTTCTGTTCATTCCCACCATTAAAATATCTACACATCAAATACCATTTAAAATAATAATATTATATAATTATTTTTCATTATGATCCAACGTTGCGTGCAAAGTAAGATTTCAAAGAAGCTCTTTGTTTTGTATCTGGTATGCCATCGATCCTAGAATCCCATTAATGTAAAATTAATAGTTAATTTAAAAATATTAATAAATATGGTAATTTCATATTCTTTATTTACTTCACTTGTTGAATCCTTTCCCCCTTTTGGGAATTGCATCCACGTAATTTTAAAATTGGGCTTGGAAACATCATTGAAAGTCCCACATCAGAAAAAGGGTAAATAAAACTATCACTTTAAATGAAAGAAAGATATATACAAAGGTCACCCGGATGAATAGTTACTATGATTCCATTAAAACATGGATATAGAATAAAAACAAACTCTCATAGATTAATATATAGTGATAGATAACTTGATCACAAAATGTTAACCGCCACAATACCATAAATTTACAGTTGGGTAAAATTATGATGATTAAAGTGAGCTTATAAATTTTGTACTTCAAGATCATTTTCATAGAGTTGATGAATTCTGTTAATAACTAGAATAAGATCGTAAGGGAATATACTTATGTGTCATGTAGAGTGTCGTCCTTTAATAAAATTATACCACAAACTCATCTTTTCTTCAAACGATAAGTGTTCATGATGACTTCATCACACTTGAAGTGATAGAAAAAAAATCTAGAGTATATTATAATCTACAAAAGATGAACTATATATTTCCCCTATCTTTAGAAAGCAACCAAAAACAAAATTGGGTAGTAGAATATCAGATAATACCCAAAAAGGATAATCCATTACAAAAAGAAAAAAATACTCTTAATCTCCAAAATTTGTCAACAAATACCCAAAGTTCATATAAGACCATTTAATAAAAAACTATCCAAAAAATTATTCAAAATTAATCCTAACTAATATAGAATCCCATAACACATAAGGATTTAATCCCATAGTCTTCCAAGATAAACTTTAACATTTATCTCTCAATAACATAAGTTAATCTTAAAGTCGCATATTGAAAAGTAATTAACCGAATCACATATTCTCCAAGAAAGGTTAATCATTTACATAGATGACCCAAAATCAAATTGTTCTTGATTCATAAACTCTTCTAAAAAAATAACTATTCATACTATCCAGGTACTTTACGTAGTCCAGTGGTAGGCGATAAATCCCAATCCTACTTTGGTTGTGGGTTTGATTCCTGTAGCTTTGTCCGACGCGACGGGTTGTCACGTGGTCTGTGTGTTATAATTTTTTATAAACTATATAATTTTATTAAATTCGAAAAAAATAGATAATTTCATCGAAAATAACCATAACATACATTAACTACAATGGTTATCTAATAACATTCATTTTTCATTCCAAAATATATTAACCTGTAATTGCCTCAAATTTTAGGACCATAAAAATCCAAATAGTTCTTTACTGCTATATCTACTACAGAAAAGATAATTGTTCCCTAAATATAATTTTTATATATCAAACTTCAGGTTTACACATACTATAAAAATTCTCTTACTATAATACCATCATCAAAAGAGCCTTAAAACTTTAAATAATTTCACCATACTAAAATCTACAATAAATATTGAATCTCTTATATGTTGACTTCTTACTCATTCAATGTTCTTCATGATCCATTAACCATCCCTTTAAAACTTATTCTGCAATACATATTTCCTACAAAAAAATTCATGAATCATATCTTAAGACTCTAAAATGTTTAAGCATCAGTTAAGAATTAATTCATACCTTTCACTGGTCATTGTAAGTTTTTTCATCATCAATTGGAATGGAATTAGGTATTGGTAAACATATATTTGTATGATATTGGTGATCCCACTCTCGAACCTTCTTCGTAGCAAATTTGTTTGTATAATGACCACACACACCACATTTAAATCATTCAAATGATCCCTCAAAAAGAACATCTTTCCCTTTCATATATTCAATGGGATTCTTTCTTCTTCCATGGTAGGTTCTTTCTTTATAACCATCATTTACACATATATAGAATCTTGCCATCCCTTTAGTGTACTTTCTTAAGTGTTACTTTCCACATCCTTGACATATAGTTTTTTGAACATATTTACCGTTATGATTGTTACCTGAACATCGATGTCGATTTGTTTCTCGCACAAACAATACCTTATAAAAATCACCAAGGATCAGGGGGTCTATCATGACTCCAGATAGTTGGTTGAGAGTAACCATAAGAGTTATCATTGTAGTTCCCAATTCATTTAGTTACTCATTTAGAAAACCATCCTAGTCTTCTTCACATCCAGTGATACTTAGGTGCCTTCTAGATCAATCCATTTACTAAAACCAATAAGATAAGTGAGATTATATCATTAAGATCATCATATAATATCTTATGAAGAGGTTAAATACTAAGATATACTTATTCATGTTATCTTAAACTCATTAACTTTATCTAAAATAACTATGAATATTTATAAAATCATAACCATTATGGTAATTTCACAGATGCATAAAGAACACCTGAACCGCTAAATTTATCTAAACTGACCTCTGAAACCAACTATAAGGACCCGACCTAAAACATTACATAATCCTGAATTAAATGAATAATTAAAATTATAGATCTTTTCAGGTTTATAGTTAATGTGAATTATGCCATAACTATTACATATCAACTTGAAAATGACACGTATAGACTACTACACAGTATCCATTTTTTCATAAAATAAAAAACTCTAAAAAGGAATCATGTCTAGTTCCACATTTTAGACATCATGAATTTTCCTTGATCACATCCTTCTACCAATTCCACTTCATGTCCTGTGAAAAGAATTTCAAAAAATTGGGAAGAGAAAAAATCCCTATAGGGGATACACAAAGAAGGAAAACTATTAGTTTTTCACAACAAGAATTAAACCATGAATACATTATCATAAGTAATACTTTTCAACTTTTTGAAGTGGTAAATACTCTTCACTGAATAAAATATCATTGCTTACCCTTTTTAACCAAATGATTACGATAAATACCAAATAAAGAACACATAACATATAGAGGTAACTTGGTACATAAACATACTTAAATGGAATAACCATATGGTCAACTTACAAACATATCACTAAATGGAATAGCCATACGACTGACTTGCATACCCAATGCATTAGAGGTTATAACATAACCACCTGTCCTGGTTTATCACGACACTACTCATCATTTGGTTTATCACGTAACCACCCGTCAAATGTCCAAGTACCATTAAAGATCATAACACATAAAATACTTTAAATATGAATGGTTCACTAATAATATTTCCAAATTGAAATTACAATATGTAATTTGAAGATATTTACATAATAAAATCCTAATCAAACCATTTTCAAAACCATTTAAAACATTTAATAAATAGATTTTTGAATCATAGTCCCATACCACATTGATGCTTTTAATGGAATTAATGATTTAAAACATTAATTTCCATATAAATAAATTATAAAAACCATTTTAAAAACTAGAACATTAATGATAAATTCTTGAAGAATAATTCATTATGGCTTTTAAAATAATGATTTAGTTAAATAGTCGCATAACACTTAAGAAACACTTGGCTAAACCTAATTAACGAATAGAATAAAACAAAACTTATAATATCATGAGAATAAGGATATTTATAATATAATATTACAAAGGGCAGTATATACACCATATAAAAGTTAATCGGTGCATAACAATAATGAAGTCTCAATGAAATGTAAATTAAGATGAAATCCCTTATAAAAATTGTATCCTTAGATTCAGGATAAATCAATTACATAATAATGTGTGAAAAATAAGAATACACTCAATATAAGTGGAGATTAAGTATTAAAACACCATATGATATTCACACATATTCATAGAACAACATAATAAATATCTATATGTTTAACCTAATGAATTGAAATTGGGTGAAGAAATTCCCTTTAAGAAAATTTTCATCTGAACGGCGTCACCTAAAAGTTCAGAAATATGAATTGATGAGAGAGAAAAGGGTATCTCATCACATAGAAATAAAATTTACATAAATAAGGATATAGAAGAACATATACCAACACAAGAAGATTTAAATTAAAATACATAACAAAAAAACGTCTTTTAAAAAGAGGAGGGTGAAAGGTTCCCTTACCGATTTGGTAACTTAAGAAACATACACCCTATGAAAGAAGGATAATAAAATGAAGATTTAAATAACCATAAATTTTGGTATATTACATAATGAATGCAATCATGGTCAGTACATAAACCACACAAAAGGAAATAGTGGCAATATAGTATGAATCTCATGGGAATAAAAAGTGAGATGAATACCCTTTACCACATTGTAATCAATCGAGTTGTATGAACAAAGGTTAATAAGCAAAAAATGAACCAAATAATACAATGAATATAAATAGAATCATGATAATATACATCAAATTTTAGTAATCAATAAACCAAAATCAATAAATAAGTGGTGAACAAAGGAAATCTCACGAAATTGGATGTTAGATAAGAAATCCCTTACCTTGTGTCTGACTTGACTTTTTTGTCCCATGTTCTTCCTGAATAATAAACATAAGTTAATTAATACTTGATTAAGAAAACTTTTTCAGTTTTATTATTCCTTTTATATCACTTATTACCAGGTTAAAAACAATGTGTATTCATTTATGTTAATAATGGTTGTTTTGTCGTTATTTGGTATTTGAGTCAAAAAGGAAAGCCTAATAATTAAAATTTTTCTATGTGGTCAAGATTCCATTATCTCCATAATTATATTCATGATTAATATATCATATATATCATATATATATATACATATATATTATATGTATTTATTATAGAACATAACATTTGGAGATAAGAAATGAAATGCACAGTTCATGGAGATGGTAAGTCGTACGTACAGATGAACACTACTTTCTTTTCTATTTAGTATTTTAATAAAATGAAAACATAATGATTAATAGTTATATTATAATTACAGAAAAATATAATATATAATTTCAATATCTCCATCCTTTATATTTCCCATTATTGGTATGAAAGAGTCATATCACTTTGAGGGGATGATAGTCTGTACTTCCTCAAATGAAATTATCGTGTTTACTCATAATGGAAACCATAAAGGTATGATATAAATTAAAAATAAAAAAGAATAAAGAAAACATAAACATAATATATATCATATATAAATACAGTTCAATCATAATGTCCCCCATAAAAGGCGGTAGAAGATTATTGAACAATCATCTTTTCGTGAGGTGTTAGTTTTCCACCCACAAAAACAATATGTTCTTTACCCATTAGATGGTGGTGTGTGTATGTTAAGTTCAAATACTTGTCATCAAAACATCCTAGTAAATTGAGGATAAATTTTTTTATAAAAAAAAGAATAATAAGATATTAGGGGTTGTAGGAGAAAAAGAAAAGAAAAGAAGTTAAGAGAAACGGTTACCTTTAATTTGGGTATCTCCCTTTGGTTAAAACCAAAAGGACTTCTTGAAGTGACTTCTACCTAAGGTAAGGCATCTAGGTCGAATAGATATATATTGAGAGATTATTAGGGTAGGGGTTGTATGAGCCAAGGGTCTTGGGGTTGTGAATAATAGGTTAGAAGTGTGGGCTTTTTATAAGGAGGAGGGGCTCTTTAGGAAAGTGTGAAAATATTATTTTATTATATAATGATTTTCAGTTTTTAATGGTCCAAAACTCATTACGGTTGAATTTTAGAAGACACATGGTCAAAATAAATTCATCCAATAATAATTGTACAGGTTTTGAATCTTATTTTAATATTTATAATCTTATTTATTTAAATCATTTATTAATGAGTTAAATACAATATCATTGTCTTGTCATAAATAATATTATTTATATGTTGTAAAAAAATTATAAAAAAAACCATGATGTAGGAAATATTTTTATCATTCCAGTTAATATTTACAGTCAAAACGATATCTTATATAACCCCATGTAAAAATTAATTTACTAAAAGATATTTGTTTTTGTTATTTTTGACTTTACTTCAAATTAATTAATCTAATGTATCATTATCACTCCCAGGTGGCTCTATGGGGTCCCAAAATCGACCCAAGGATTCCCATGGTCGGATATGACTCATTCGATAATGCTAGGGCATGTTTTATTGTAATTTTGTATTATTATGATATTTCTTTAACTTGAATTACCCTATTTACCTTTAACCACAGTAAATAAAAGTCAAAAGTTACTATTCACCAAAAATAATTTTCATTTTATTGAACCACAATTTTCATACTAATAAAAACCATGTATGTTGGATTTTTGAAATTCAATTCACAGAAGTGGTAAAATTTCTTTTAAATGCAAAAGTCAGTTTTTTAACTACTACTAAGTGGTTTAACAATTCATCAAAAATTGATGTTTTTTCAGAAAAATACCAAAAAATAAAACAAAACAATACTTGATATTATGAATTCAAACATGATATATATTTTACAAAATTAAAATCATAGATGTTTCATTAATTAATTTAAAATTATTTCTCTTTGTCAAAACAAATAAGCGTGTTTTTAAGAAACAATATCTACCAAAATATTGACACTGGTTTATGTCTAATTTAAAAGTGAAATTAATTACAATGTCCACCATTGGATTAAATGGTAAAAATATAATCTGAATAAACATTAATACCAATTAAAAATATAATCTAACCATATAAATAAATTATATTAAAAAGAAGATATGAATGAATTAAAATACAGTATTTTTCACTATTCACCAAAAAATGAATTTTATCAGAAAAATACCAAAATTTGACCCAAAGTGAATTTTGATGTCTTGATTCGAAATAATAATTTTATTCTCTCAAGGATAACATAAAAAAGTGACCAAAATATGATTTAAAAATGGTTCCCCATCAAAAGGTAGTAAATAAACCTTTTAAGGTAAATTATGCTTAAAATTAAATTTATTCACAGTTTAAGCCTCTATCTTTTATTGGATAAATTCAAAAATATTTAACTAACATGTATAATCATATTGTAGTTTGTTCTATTCATTCCCAACAATACAATGGATAGATGTAAACTACCATTTAAAATAATAATATTATATTACTATTTTTTAGTATGACCCAACGTTGTGTGCAACGTAAGATTTTCTAAAAAACCCATTGTTGTGTATTTGGTACGCCAGCGAACATAGAATCCCCATTAAAGTAAAATTAAAAATTAATTTAAAAATTATAATAAATATGAAAATTTCATATTCTTTATTTACCTGGGATGTTACATATATGCTTGCATGAAAAGGTGTTATAGGACTATAGTTTCTAGAAGTGTGAATGGGTTTACTAGAAGTTGATGGTTATGGGATTTAAATAAATTGAATTATCATGTACATAGAGTAGTGTGAAGCTAAAATAATATTTCAAAAGAAGTGGGGTGTGAAAAAGTTACCTGAAAATAATGTTCTTTGAAAAATATAATAATTAAATTATAACTGACATAAAGTAGTGTTTATGTTATAAATGTAGTGAGAATAAGGTTTTTGATACACTAATCTAAATAATACTGTTTCAGAATATTTTGATAATCCATGAGAAGATGTAATGGAATGATATGACGTTGCTGAGATGAGTTCACCCGAATACAAAATATTAGAGGCAAAAGATAAATCAACAAAAATATTCATAATTACTATATAAAGTGATAAATTTCAACATATTATTTTATTGTAGTTGTATTTAAGACATTGATGATCTTGTAAGAATATGACTTATATAAAAAAGTAAAATCTTATAATTATAGTGTTTTGATTTTTGATGGGTGTCATACGATCAACATATAACCATATGAAATAAAAGATAACCCAAACACAAGAAGTTCAACATTTAAGAATTAATGTGTAAATAAATCTATAAAAATAGTAATTGGAAAAAACAATAATAATAGTCCTCTTCTTCCTCGGTGAAGGATAATTATTATTGAAGATCGTGAAGTAGTGAAAAAAATAACCCTACCTCCGAGGAGAGACCATATTCCAATGGATCCCCAGTTTTATCACAAGGATACATAACTGTTGAATGGTTTGTAGATCCTTCATCTCAAATGATGAGAAAATTCATAAGAGGAATATAGATCTAAGAGTCTTTCCTAGAATCAGTTCTATACAATAGGATAGATCAAGTCCCTTTATATTTTCATCTATGCCGTGTTTAATTAAATGAAAAGCACCAACCATATTTACATATTAATATACATCGATTCCGATTTTAATTAATATATTTAATCTTATTAAATTAATTTTCTATACATTTAATCCATTTATAATGGATTGTAACAGATAATAAATCTGTTCGGTAGAAAGAAATATATATCATATATTTATTTATTATCTCTTGTATACATTCATAATAATTCATTCATTAAATGAATGATTGAACATATTAACAAATATATATATAATATTGTTATCTGTATATATATGAATATACATTAATATCACACTTTGACTAAAATCTTATAAGACGTTATTAATTACTTCCCAACTCCTTTCTAATTTCTTTAAACTCTTTTGGATACATTTTTTTAAAAACTATCTCTATTTTGAAAGAAAAACATTATCCGAAATTTTAATCTTATCCATGGGATTAACTATGTATCCCTATTGGCATGAGTATCACGGAAAACAATTATGAAATAAATATTTCTTCAATTTAAGCAATGTTTAGCCACATTCAAAACATCATTTCATCTCAAACTACTTATGTTTTTGGTTTGATGTCTAGAAAACATACTCTTATCTCTATATAAAAATGTCCACCTCAATATTTATCATATAAATCATATTTATGATAAATAATCCCTTTGTTAATGACATCAAACGACCACTAGACATGGAATAAGTCAATCTAGTATGTGCCTCTAATCATTTTCTTGGTTCTCCGAAAAACAATGACTTAGTTGCTAAAAAACCACATGTCATTCATCTATATGATAAAAACATCACAGGTCACCTAGAAAAGTATCTTAACACATCATATTTGAAACAAATAATCATTTTCATTATTTCATTAGTATAATTCAGTCATGGTCTATATGCCATTTCTTGCCATACAAGTGGACAAATCCCATCATGGTTACAATCCAACTGATGACATGATTAACAACATACCCAACCACCCCTATATTAGCTAATTTAAAATGATTAATTTTGCATGTAGGTTATCAAATTATATATTTTATAATGTTATATATATCACTAACCACATTTAATATTGATTGATGATAATTATAAACCCATGATTATTTCCATGACACTATAAAATTCCATGAATTATACTTTACTGAATCAGTACAACTAAAAAGTATTTACTTATTAACTTGAGAATCTATTATTCAATATATCATATACAACCATTTTTAGAAGATATATGAATCTATTGAATCTAACCATTACATATCATCACAGCCCATTATACTTAATTATGACTATCAGTTAGGGACAACTCAATGATCACAATTTAATGGGATATTGGTCATTTTACTATTCATGTAATGATAATTTATGCTCAAATGAATGAATGATATATTTATATTTACATTATTATAATAATATAATACTTTTAAACCCATTTCATTCCTTATTTGATTTTACATGACCCTCATGTGGTTTCTGTAGAAATGGATTCATTTTTTAAATATTACATCCAAATGTAATATCTATCGCATCCCTATGTTAACATATGATAAAATATTACGGCATACCACTTAGTGTGAAACATATATGAAGAAATCTAGTTTGAATAATTGTCATACATAAATATCATATTCATTAAATTTAAATCATTTAACTTATATTCAAACTCCGTTACATCATAATATAAAATGTTATAATGTTTTCTTATTCACATCATATAAATCATTATAAGTACATCATTATCATCATATAAACCCTTTCTATAAATTATTTTATTATAAATCATTTAAAAATAATAAAATTGTATACATTATCACTTTACCATCACATTAAAAAAACTATTTGGATAATGTTATATTATTTTTGTAATGGTAGTAAATGTAACTGTTTTATTTTTCTTTCACACCATACCCTAAACTCTTTCAGGATAAAAGTGTATTACTTTTGAGTATTATGTAGTATAATCCTATATGGGATAGTGATGTTCAGTTATTATTGTAACTAAATTTAACTCTTTACATTTTTATTTACCATTACATCTTTATCACTTTTTATATATGAATTAAAATTTTCTTTCTCATGTTAACAAATTTAACTATTAAAATTTTTCATTACTATAATATCCTAAAAATTATTTTAGATTATCAAGTGTAGTTATATATCTTAAAAGGACTAAATAAAACTCTTTATATTTATTTATAATGATATTTCATTATACATTTAGGAAAGTTAGTCAAGAATCAAAAAAAAATTACACTCCTATATATTGATAAGATAATAGTAATATTCACTTTCTCATAGTAACAAAATTTCACTATTTACACTTTTATTTATATAGTATACCCTAACTCTTTAAGATATTAAGTGAAAAATCATTCGAAATTATATTTTCATAATATTTTAATTATTAATTTTAAAATTCTTTCAGCCCACACAAACTCCTACTATCTTCTTGGATATAATATTCATTTCGAAATAACTTTCATCTATTCTACACCTACTATAAAATCGTTGACCCCACACATTCAGATTTGAAACTAAAAACATAATTCATCAAAAAAATTTATTTTATACTAATGAAGGTTCCACAATATTTTCCCATAGGAAACATAAAGAATCAATAAGAAAAATTATATCGCATGCATTATCAATGAACTTTTGGGATTAGAATTTTATAGAATGATAAAAAGATCTTACATAATCAAAACACATGTCATTAATTGGTAATATATCACACTTAAACAAACATTTCTTATTTCAAATTAATTGACCATCATCATATAAATAAAATACCTTCTAAATTTTTTTTGTCAACCTTAATCTTTATAAAGTGGGATAATGAAACATAAGAAATCAAATGCATGGTAAGGGTAAATGTATGAATTATAAAATGGAATGTCATTAGTGAGAAGAAGAAGAGAATAAATATATGATTACATAATAAAATTTCATTATTGGGACATAGTAATATTCATACCCATAAATATCTAGATCATCAAACATTAAAACATATCCTAAGGCTATAACAAATTCAAGAGTAATTAGAATCAATAATCATGATCCATGTGATATGAATCTTGATTGAAGGAATCATTATAAACTCATAAAAATCATAGATAAAAAATATTAATATATTGGAGTGTCATCATCACATCACTTATTACAAATGGAAATATAAAATATGGTCAACATCCATCTCTAGAGTACCCAATGGAATGGATGGCAATAATACACTCTCTCATCCTTGTTTTATCATGGAACCATCCTTCATTGGTTAATAATGTTACCAGAAATCCATGGTTTATAACGAAACCACCCTCCCTTTGTTTATAATTGAACTACCAATCATTACAAACAGTTTATAATAACAATAAAATGAATATAGTACAAAATTAATTCATTTCATCATAAAATAATTGAAACATCCATTATTATTTTCAGAACATGATTAACTTTTAAAAAATGAATGGGTGACATAATAATTTCGTGAAATGATATTAACCTGTGGAAAATAAAATGATTCCCTGATAATATCATTGAAAAAATCATAATATTTCTAGAAAAATAATGAGTATGATATCATTACAAATTATCTCAATCATATCATCAGTAACAATAATGTTTTTTGATGTTTATGAATCAAAATACCATTAAAAGATCATTAAAAAAATTATGAATTTTATTTTCATTTTGAAGATTACATGTTTTAAAAAAATTCAGAAAATATTGTTAATATAATTTTATTTGAAAATATACATAGAAACATATAAATGATGGAACAAACAGAATAATGGCCAATATGGGGGGAAAATCCATTTATGTTTTAAATGTTAAAAATAAATAATATTTTGATAAAATTTTGAAAAATTGAGTCAAAAGTTACACATTTTGAAACCATTAAGAATTTTCCTTTAAATAATTTTAATATAAAATTAACACCATGTAAAATATATTTATTAAATTATTTATTATTATAAATATTATTTTTGAAAATATTTTTTCAATCATGGATACAGTATAGAAATATATCTGAACTAAAATTAAATTCAGGATCTCTATCATTTAAAATTAACTTTCTTGAAGTTTCTTAAATGAATAATGGATGCAGGGGAAATTAAATATGTGAAAAACATTTATCACTAGAGGATAATAAAAAATATTTTGTTCAAAAAAATAAAATCATATTATTTCTTCTAAAATAAACTTTAACATAAACAATCCTGAAAGAAATGATATTGTATAATAAAGCCTTTTGAACATTGGTAACATTTTAATTATAATATCTATGAAAGGATAAATTCAAATGAAACATTAAATATAAATAACATAAATATATTTATTATATATCATGTCCAAAGAAAGTAAATACACATCACAAAGGAATATAGATTTATATTATAAATGTGTGTCTCAAAGAAGAAGAATTTGAGAAGAATACTCATTACAAAAATAATGCTATATTTTTTTTATTAATCAATGAACATATTAAGTTAATAAAATACATAACAATAAAACAAGTATAAATAATACAAAATATAAACAAAAATCATTACACATGTAATCCAATAATATCATATATGATGAAGAATTAATATAACACGGTTAAATGAAACTGAGTTATGAAATTCGTTACCACTTGCTAAACATTATGTTAAATACCCATTGATGAAATAATTAAAATTAAAATTTAAAATAACATTATTTATGATGGATTCATTATATTACATTTAATATTCTAAGTATATATAAGTGGTGATATAGAATATGTCTCACAGAAGTAAAATAAAGGTGATAAACCCTTAACCTTGAGTCTATACTTTTCTTATATTTCCATTAACTCTGGTATAATAAGATTAAATAAACTATTTTTTTTATTAATAACATTTTCATGTTTAAAAACTTATAACTAAACTATTTATTTTATTTATGTTTAATGACATATTTAAATATTTAATCAGTTAACTCCACATCGGGTGTTTTGAAGATGTTCAGTTCATTGCTTTAAAATAGATTCAGTGTGTTGAAATTTGTCAAAGTGGCCATTATATCATCATATCATAAATATTAATCATTAAATAATTATATTATTTATTCATAAAATATTTTTTATACCAATCATGTAAAAATATTATGAAAAATTAACTATGATTTGAACATGGATATGATATGTCATACAAATGTATGAGTAGTATTTCAATTTATTAATAATCATTATAGATAGAAATTACATATTATTTTATCATTATATATTGATAATAATATCATATATATGATATTATTTATTTATATATACTTATTTATATCATTCTTGTGATGTGGTTTTGAAAACATAATCACATTGTTTTGTGGAGGCGGTAGTCCACACATACACAAGTGACATTATCAAATTTTTATCGTGAGAAAGAAAATGATATATTATATTTTTAGAATAATAATTATATAATTAATATCATTATCAAATCATATATATCATATATATTAATTAACATTATCCTTATTTCCATTCATTTAAAGCATTATAAAAAAATAAAAATTGCTTTCTGAAGTTATATCCATCTGTACACACGAGAGATGTAATTGTATCCCCTGAGGAATGGAAACTAATAACAATTACATCAGATACAATAATTCCAAAAGTAATAATATGCTACTATAATAATATATGCATTTTAAATTCATCATTAAAATAATCTTTTAGAGGTGATTATGGAAAACAAAAGACATTAGTTTGGGAGGGTGTAGTATACCGTACATTAGAATGATGATTTCGTATACCATTTTGTGGAATATGAGACTTTATTAGGTTATGAAAATAATATAATAACAACATATATTATATAATATTATTTTTTTATATGAGAAAATTTTAATATGACTTTATGGAGGTGTATGAATAAATAAAACAAAAGTGCTTAGTTAATACATTTACCTCTTCCCGGACCACCTCTTTAAGATTATACCTAATGTATTATTAGAATGATTTAATAAAAAAGGATTCTAAGTTATGTTTATAGAATTTGTTTAAGATATTTGTATGCTTATTTTCCTAAAAAGGACTTTAATTTTTTAATAATAGAGGGTAGCGGGTATCCTTTTATAAGTTTGGTTAGTGGCACACCATTAAGGTTTAAAAGAAAAAAAGTGTACTCACATATTTCACTTTCAAAAAGTCTCAAAAATGAAGTATTATACATTTATATAAATTATATGTTGTAAATATGGTTGAATAATAGTTTTTAGACAAGGTTTTTGGTCATTTTGACCATTATCGTTTTAGTTTAACCCCCCTAGTAGACCTGTTTTCACCTTAACCGCAATAATTTATTTTTACTATTTTAAATATTCATTATGGTAAAAACACAATATTAATTAATTAGATATTATAAATTGTTATGATTCAAAATATTTAATCCATTTAAAAAAATCAATTCACATAATTATAAAATTTAAATTTAAAATTACACAAATAGAGGGGATGAAATATTTGTTTTCAAGAAAAAACATTTTTAAGTAATGTATTATTTTATATTAAATTTAAGACTATTAATAATTTATTTAAAGAATAATAATAATTATTTATCTATATATAATATATAAATTTCATTTAAATCATTTATCATTAGGGTTTTTTTTCATTAATTAATAAGGTGATATATTAATCACTTTGTGGTGATTTAAAAAAATATTATTTTTAAACCCAAAGGAAAACTTATACAAAAACCCAATATGAATTTTATTAGAAATAAATTTAGTGGGTAAATTTTTTTTTACTATTTTTAATTTTTATTATATTAGGAAAATAATTGGAATTTTAATTTTTTTATATTTATTGAAAATAAATGAATTTTTTATAAAAAACAGTATTTTCATTATTCACTAAAAATTTAATATTGTCCAAAAAATACCAAATTTTAAACCGAGTTAAATTTTGATTTTATGGTTTCAAAAATTAAATTAATTGATAAAATAAGTTTTCTAAAATATCCCAATGATAATCATAATATTATTTTTCATGAAAAGCAATAAAAGTCATTCTTGAAGAAGGAATATTTATTAAGAATAAAATTAAGTTACAAAAATATTAATTCATTATTTACTAAAAATTTATCAATATTTTATTATGTATAGGATATATAAATGTATAAATTAAAAAATAATTAATATTATTCATACAAACCAATTTAGCAGCTAGGTTATAATGGGTTGTTTAAGATCAGTGGTGTGTGTTAAATACGCTATCAAACATGATTTTAATTTCTAAAATCGTGTTGTGTTATATCCAACACTTTAAAAAGATAAATCATTAAAATTTAAAATTAATCTCAGTAATAAAATTTTATACATTTTAAAATATATTTCTTTGGAAAATCATGTCATAAAAAGTGTTAATAAAACATTCTCTTGGTATGATATAAAAGGGCTTATGAAGGTCATCTAAAATAAAACATACTAAGTTCCAAATAGAATAACATAAGTGGGAAATGATGATTTGGACAGGGAAGAAAAGTTTAATTCTGAAACAATGATATAGTGTGATATACATCATTGATCACAGGAATGTGAATGATCAAGAAAAATTTAACAACCACAAAACCATAAACCAAATTTGTATAAAAAATGTCATTGATACCATTCAAAAATATGGAAATAAGATAAAGTTTTTTAATAAAAATTTTCTTGATTTTTGGAATTATTTTCCATATATAGCTAAAGAATATAAAAATATACATTAATGATGAGAATAATTTATCCTTTTGTCAATTCCAACCACAGTCACCTCTTATTATCTGAAAATATTAGTATTCAAATTGAATTTTTCATGTCTAAAGAACTAAAATATACTTTAAATACCACCTAAAAAGGATAATCAATATATTCCACCTATCTTTATAAATTAACCAATAAATGGTAACCTCATGGATATATGTTTACCAAAATAATTAATCCATCATATGATAAAATAATACATTAATCTCCAAAATTCAATTGTAATACCCAAAGATAAAACTAAATAATTCCAAAGCATCCTCAATATTAAAGAGTGTCTTATCCTAAATTTTTATCTCATACCTCTCAACTTTTAATTCAAAAAATGGTTATTTAAAAAAACAATAATCACTTTGTTACCAAATCACCTTTTAAACACGTGGTTTTCTATACAATAAAACATGTGTTCTAATAATTACTTCAATATCCCTGATCAAATAAACCCTTATGGTTGTCAATACCCTAAATTTTATTTATATAGAATTTAAATTCATTCTTAACATGGAACCAAATATTTACAAATACAATAACATAAAAAAACATCTCATAAAGTGTCATTAATCACATTAAGATCTCATTTCTTAAAACCTCAAAGGGGTGTCAAATAATTTGAAATTTTTGTCATCATTAATATTATAAACTTATGAAAATTTCCATAACTATTATTATAAACTAACTTGTAAACATAATATTCTCCAAATAAATTTAGACCTTTTCTATAATACCAATTATAATATTATCAAACCCACACTCCTGGATCTGGCACTGAAATATTAAATTTACATTTTTGGCATTGATACAGATGAAGGTGACCTAATTGTATTACATCCAAAACATACAAAATAAAAAAGAAAAATTGGATCACTTAAATTATAAAGAACCATTTAGGTTTAATGTTTTAGGGAATTATGAAAAACACATAAATAAATAATACCCATGTATTTAAATGATAATATCTCTCACATAATCCATCATTGCCTTTTTCACAATATGTTGTCATCATCAACCAAATTTTTTTGAGAGAAGACAGATATTATTAATGAAGAAGATCATCAGACATACATATGCAATGCCACGAAGGGAAATTGTCTATCCAGAGCTAGTTGGCATCGAAGGGTCCTGATGTCGCCAACTAATGGGCCGTATTGTTTCCTTCCCTTTTGTTAAAGGAAATGGTACAGGATAAAAAGCATTGGCGGAGTGAGAGAATTCTCCTGATGATGAGGCCAAAAGACAGGATTCCATCGTCATTGTGGTTAATGGCATTGATCATGGTGAGGCAATTAGACTCCATATTGATATAAAGCCATCCATGTTCCCTAGCAAGCATCATACCTGCCAGGATAGTGTTAGCCTCACCTATGGTATGTTCCCAAAAGACATGATGTGATTCATATTTTGCAGCAATTATTTTCCCTGGATGATTTTGGGCCAGGAGGCGCAGAGAGACAAATCCATCTTTGGGGAGAGACGCGTCCACCTTGATCTTAAGAGTTCCAGCCATTGGGGGGGGTACCAAAGAGGAGGACAGGAGGGAGGAATATCTGGCCTGTGATGTCTGTTGTTGTGTTTCCAGCCCTTAATCCACGAAGTGGCCCGTTCAGTCCAGAATTCAAGAGGTTTATGAACGAGATGGAAAACTGTATCGTTATGCCGAACCCATATGATCTAGGACAAGGTACAGAGTGAGCCTGCATTATCCGATGAGAGAGAGGAGCACGCGTGCATTAGGTGAGCGGGAAGGTTAGAAACCATGGCCAGAGATGCATCTGGAGCCAGGACCCATTTTTTCCAAATTTCCTTAGCTCTAGGGAATTGATCGATAGCGTGCAATGGGGTCTCTAGGATATTCGAGCAGAAGGAGAAGGCAACGACACCGGACATATGTCGGTATATGAGAAGTCTCATTGTAGGGAGGGTATCCGTGCACACCTGCCACCAGAAGTGTCATATTTTATGGGGGACGTTGAGCTTCCAGAGTGATTTCCAAGGTTCCCCATTCTGGTCTATTGGGTGGTTTCTAAGAGAAAGTCTGTACCCAGATCTCACCGTGTAATCCCCCGATAGATCATTGCTCTAGAAGAGATGGTCGGGTCCTGCGTCTGGGATCCAGGGGATGCTTAGGATAAGTCTGTTGTCTCTTTCATTAAACCATTCATGAATCTTATCCAAAAACCACCTCGTCCCTTGGTGAGAAAGGAGGCACCTTACAGTGGAGTTTTCAAAGCCTGGTTGGGCGTGGGAGGTAGCCCGCATACCTTCCGAATAAATCATCCAAGGATCGGTCCAGATATTCACATATGATCCATCCCCAATCCTCAAACCCATACCTTTTTCCAGGAACTTTCGGGGCCCCTAAATTCTTCTCCAAAGGAAGCTAGGACGAGGGCCATGAGAGGAATCATGGAAGTCCATGTGGGGAATGTACTTAGCTCGTACAACCAGCGCAAAGAGAGGTGATGGACGGTTAATAAGGCCCCATCCTTTCTTGGAAAACAGTGTGACATTGAAGAGAAGAATATTTCGGGATCCCATCCCTCCCTCGGACTTGGGTATGCAAAGTTTCTCCCAGGACATATAGTGGGGTCTATTCCTTCCATCATTTTCCCCACCAGTTGTTGGTCATACGTGAGTAGATCTGGTTGAAAATGGTCATCAGGATCTTAAATAAGACATAAAATAGCATGGGATATACTGAATGAAAGCTTTAATGTGGGTCTCTTTACCTGCTTTTGAAATTATTTTTGGTGTCCATCCTTGAATTTTCTTCTCAATCCTGTCCACTAGAGATGAGAATATTTCTTTTTTGGACCAACCTATCTTCGTGGGTCGCCCGTGATAGTTTTGGTGTTTTTTAACCATATGTATTCTAACTAATGCGTAGATTTCATCTCTCTTGGAATGAGGTACCCCTGTACTGTAGGAGATTTTTGATTTCCCATGATTGATTGACTGAGCAGATGCCCTCTCGTACCAGTGGAACACTTGGATGATCAACCGAAATTCATTAATAGTTTCTCTAGAGAAGATGAGGCAATCATCAGTGAAAAAGAGATGCGACAATGGTGGACTTACATGACAAATCTTTTCCCCATGAATAGATTTAGCGGATGCAGCCCTACAAATAAGGTTAGAAAAAAACTTCAGCCACCAAAACGAAGAGAAAATGGGAGAGGTGATATCCCTGATTAAGTCCTCAAGATGCAAAAAATCTATGATTGAGCTCCCAATTGACCCAGATTCTGAAATAGATGGTCGAGATGCATTTCATGACCATATCTGTCCACTTAGTGTAGAAACCCATTTTCAGCATCATGACTTTGAGGAAGTTCCATTCTACCTTATCGTAGGCCTTGGACATATCTAGTTTCTAGGCCATGGTTACTCTTTTTGCGGTGAAGCATGTTTTCATAGAGTGAAACACTTCATGGGGAAAAATTGCATTATCACTGATTAGCCTCTTGGCCACGAAGGTGCCCTGGTTTTCTGAGATAATGTCAGATAACCACAGTCGCAGCCGGTTAACAAGGATCTTTGAGAAGATCATGTAGGAGACATAACATAGGCTGATAGGCCTGAAGTCAGGGACCGCCATGGGTTTCATGATTTTGGGAATGAGGACGAGGAAGGTTTCTTTGATGGTGGAAATGCTTATTCCCCCGGCCCAAATATTCCATATCATTTTCATATAAACATGATTAAATCAACCTCAATATTAATACCCTATGGAAAATTAAATTGAATAATGGTGAACTCAAATTCTTGGTAAGGGAAAATGTAAGCATTAATAATTAAATTTCACTAGTAATAATAAGAAGGGAATATGCGTATGATAACATCATAAAAGTGCACATTTATAACATAAGAATATTCATACCCATAAATAACTAGATTGTCAAAAATTAAAACATTTCAGAAAGAATTAACAAAGGTAAGAATCATTTGAATCAATACTCATGATCCATGTGATATCAATTTTGATCAAAGGAAATATTATAAACCCATAGAAATCAAAGATTGAACCTATTGGTGTCATAGAACATTATCTTCACATCACTTTATACAAATGGAATAACCAATATAGTAGACTTCCATATATGTTGTACCCAATGAATTATAGGATTATAATAGACCCACCAGAAGTTGGTTTATCATGAAACCAACCATACATGGTTAATAACATAATCACCCATCTTTTCACTATAATATTTCCACCTGTACTTGGACTATAATAGAACCACCCATAATTATAAAAAAATTCCAAGAAAATAATCCTGAATAAATTACATAGATAATTTATTTCATCATCAAATAATTTAAAAACCCTTTATTATTTTTAGATCATGATTAACCCATGGAAGAGAAATGGGTTCTATAACAATCTCTTTGAAAAATGATTAACCGGTGGAAAAAAATAGGTTTTATAAAAATATCTTTGAAACAATAATATTCCATCTATATAAAGAATTAGGATAGTATAGTTACAAAATATCTCCATTATAATATATATATATAAATAAGGTTTATTGATATTGATGACTGGAAATACCCTTAAAAGTACATTGAAAACTTTTTTTAGGAAAATAACCTTTTAATTTTGAAAATAAATTATTAAAACTAAAAAATAACAATATTTTGGGAAATTTTTATTTAGTGAAAAAAACCAGGGGAACATATAAAGGAAGTATCGATGATAACAATGGTCATGATGGTGGGAAAATTTGTTCATGTTTTAAATATTAAAAATTAATATTCTCTTAAAAACATTTTTAAAAATGGAGTTAAAAGTGACACATTTGGAAAATGATGAGAAATTTCCATTAGAACCCATATTAAATAAGGTCAAGATCGTCTAAAATAATATAAGGAAATAATTCATTATTAGAAAAAATATTTTGTCAGACATTTTATAAAATATAGATATGGATTTGAAAGATACATAATCTAATAGAAAATGCAAGATCGATATCACTTATAAAATACTTTATAAATGTATCCTAAATAAATAAGGGAGGAAATGGAAACTGAACATGTGAACCAAATTCATAAACATATGATAATGAAATAGACTTGTTTAATGGCAATAATGTCATATTATTTCCTCCAAATTAAACATGAACATAAACAATACCAATAGAAATGAGATTATAACATAAAGGCTTTTCCACTTGGGTAACACTTTAATTATATGTCCCCTAAAAGATTAACATAAAATCAAACATTAAATATAATTATATTAAATATTTTTATGATATAACATGTCAAATTAAAATATATACAAATCAAAAAATAATATAGGTTCATATCATAAATTTATTCTTCAAAGAAAGATAATTTGAAGAGACTAACTCTTATAAAAATCATACCATTTTATTTGAGAATTAATAAGTGAATAAATAACGTGTATAAAATTTTAATTTACATAACAAAATTATAAATACAGCATAATTTAATCGAAATTACCTACACAAATAATCCTATAATATCAAATAAAATGAAGAAGTAATATAATGTTATAAAAAGAAATTGATCTAAGAAATTCTCTACCACTTGGTCACATTTATGCTAAATCCCCTTTGATGAAATTAATTAACATTAAACTTAAATACCATTATATATGATTTGTCTACGATATTAAATGTAAAATTGTAAGTATACCCACTAAAAAATATAAATAAGAGGTGAATATGTCTTATTTATCATAGAATTAAAAGAGAGACGATAAAACCCTTACCACATGTCTGGACTTTCCATGTATGACTTTTATCTCTAGTATAATAAGATTAAATCAATTCTTTATTTTGTTAATAATATCTTAAATTTTTAACACATTATAATTAAATCAATTAATTTTTTAAGGACATATTTAAGTATTTAATCAATTAAGACCACATCATGTGTTTTAAGGATTTATGGTTCATTTTTCCAAAATGAATTTGTTGTGTTGAACATGGTCAAATAGGTCATTATTTCAAAATAAAAAAAATTATAATAATTAAATAATTATCATAATTATTCATTAATTATACTTTTAAAACCAATCGTAAAAATTGGTTATGAATAATGAACTATTTTACAATCATGGAGATGGTTCGTTGTACGTCCACATTAGTAATGTTTCCATTTTTTAATGATTGTTATGTAATGATGGTATGTATTATTTTATCATTAAATAATGATAATAATATAATAAATACAATATTTTTTTTCTCAATATACTTATATGTATCATTATTTTAATTTGGAGATGAAGAAAGAGTATCGTCTCATTATGGAGGCGGTTATCCACACTTACACGAACAACGTTATCATTTTTTTAGTGTATGAAATAAAATAATATATTAAATTTTTAGAATTATAAATATTTATTGAATATAATTATTATTTCATATAGATCACATATATTCATTAACATTATCTTTATTATCATCATGTTAGAGAATTAATGAAGAAAAATAACATTGCTTCATGGGGCTATAGTCTGCCATAAAAACGAGAGAAATTACTATATCCCTCATAGAATGGGATTTAAAAAAAGGTATATGTGATATAATAACTCGGGAGGTATAAATTTATTAAAAATATCATATATATATATATATATTAAAAATATAAATATAATAAGTAATGAGATGTGACGATATAAAAAAATGATTATTTTACTTTAAATCATATTAAATAATTCTTAATTATGGGTATTTTAGTAAATTAAGAATGTAAAACATTATGTATTTATAACAGATGTAAAAAAGTTTTTTCACCCAAAGATGAAACTATACTAAAATCCAATATAAATTTGATTTAAAAAACATTATGTATATTAAATATAACTAAATAATAATTATGTTTCTTTAAATCTTATTTAAAAATTATGGTAATCTTTAATTTCTTAATTTATTGAAAATAAATAATAATGTTACAAAAAATATGTATTTTTTACTATTCAAAGAACAAATATTTTTTTTAGAAAATCCTAAAATCTAAATGAATGTAGACTTTTATATCCATATTTCAAAAAAGATGTTAATTTCATAAAAAATTATTAATGTTACAAAAATATTTTATAATATATTTTTCATGAAATGAACTAAAATTCATTTTTGAAGAAAATATATTTTTGAAGAGTAAAATCCCTTTACTAAAAATTCATTGATTACATACTAAAATTTTATAAAAAATTTATATAGAGTGGGAAATTTATATATATATCATAAAATATTTAATACAGTTCGCACTCATCATTTAAATGAATCAATTATAACAGTTATATATATCATGGGTCATTTAAGATCGATGATTCCTATCAAGAATGCTATCGAACATAGTATTATTTTATAAAATATTAGGGTGTTACACAAAATAATTGGTCCTTTTAAAATTTAAATTACATTTATTTACTTTTAGTATTAATATTAAACAACTATACTATTGTTTCCATTTTATATATGGAATTATATGTGTTTGGAACATTCTTATTGAAAAGAATACTTTTATTAAATTGTATGACTAATGGGTGTTAGAACAACATACATCGTATTTAAAAAAACTAGATAAAACGATTATTTAAGATAAAAACGTTATCCAAATCTTATTCTCATAACATGATATATAATCCAATGAATAAGAAACTGTGTTTGTACATTTTATCATCCCATACAGTGCTCTTATTATCTAACATCTTCTAATTTTATTACATATGTTAAATGAAGATAAATTGTATTTACATGGATTCAAATGAGCATGATAAAATCATTTATATTAAAATTTTCGATCTAGTAACTGTTTACTTTATATCTTAAATATAATCTACAACCTGAATCAATTATAATTTTGATTCTAATCTCATATATAATTACAACCCTTTGTAAAATAAATTTTTTATCACATACCCTTCAAAAATAAAAGAATTAATTTATATAACATATTTACATGATATGGAAATTTCATATAGTTTCACGAACTCCTTTAGGTATATCTTCGATAATCCAATGATATTTAATTATAATTGTTTCATTCCTAAAAACTCAGGGTTTTAATGTTCTTGATATGGTTATTAATTTTCAACCAAATTTTCATCTACTATTTTAATCTTTTACTAACTTATGTTGTCTATATAGTACCAAAATCGATACATCATATTCCCAGTTCATCAATTTTTAATACTTTGATAATATCAGGTAAAACCTTTTAATTGAGTTCCATCTTATTTTACGAACATTTCCATAATTAAAATAGGATAAATTTCATAACCAGAAAAATCCAAATTACTATACTCTTTAAAGAATTATATAAAATTAAACTAATCATAAACTATGTGTAAAAACTCCAATCTAATTTCATTTGAACACAATTATTTACAAGTTCATCTCAAGAGATAAAATGTGACAAAATAGATAACTTATGATTAGTTTATCAAATATTGAAGTATCCAAGTAATCAGTCAAGTAAATCCTTTAATGCATTACATCAAATAAAACATAAAGCTTTAATTATTTCTCAAATTCTTATATTTTATATAACTAGAAAACTTTATAAAACATGCAGATGATATAATATATGGTTCAAAACAATTTAATTGATTCATATTACCAATAATGTTTTATGGAATCTTTTAGTCTTACTATCATGAACCGAATCTATTTTCCATCAAAACCAGCACAAAAAATGGCTCGTGATAAGGCCTGAAGGGCTTTCCTAATCCCCATGGGCTGGCACAAGTGCACGGGTATCATAAAATGAAAATTGGGAATGATTTACCCAAGTTTATAAACATACAACGACAAACAAGTCCAATAAAACATGTTTGGATTTTTCAAACAAAACAATATTTTACAAAATTTTATAACTTAATTACATTGTATTAAACAACTCTCAAAGGATATAATAGATTAATAAAACCAGAAAGGACAGCCCAAGATCCTATATATGGTGAGAGGCACTTCCCTCATGCCTTCTTCACAACACCACATCATGATGGGTTGCTAAAAACCCAAATCATTAGCACAAAAGTTGTACCCAAACCTATGAAAAAAATAACTATGTCTACTTACACCCAAAGGAGAAAGTAGGGTGCGAGCCAAATCCCAGTAGGATACCACCACTAATATATTCTTTGTGATAAACATTCAAAGACGAAAATCATGCATGTTTTCAAGACATGAAATTCTAGTAACAATTTCTAAAAGTTGTAACTTAAATAAAATTAGTTTTCAAGTGGGCTATTTTAAATATTCATCCCATTTAAAAATAATGTCAATTCTACCATATTTTATAGAAAAACATACCTCATTTTGATGGTAATCACAAAGTAACTAATGAGCACAAGTAATGGGAGTGTAACACCTAGGCACTAGCTCACTGTGGGTCCAAGGTACCTCATATCTCAGTGAGAGTAACCATTACAATATCTCTTCTCATGCACACAAGCCACTAGCAGGGATAATAACCATAACCTAGTGGTTTCCAATCATCATCATCATCATCATAGTTTATTTACTGTTGTAAACATCAAACTTTCTATGTGAAACTGAGGCCAAACACCACGAGATCACTAGCATACAAGTACACATCCATCCACCTAAATACTCGGGTTTCCCTTATGTTCCCAAACAAGTTCAACATGTTACGAAGTATAACATTCAAATGAAAATAAAAATTCCACATCACACATTCACCTAATAGTGAACATGTATATCACACAAGTAACATAATCTAGTTTTTCATTAAAATGCATTTTGAAATCACACACACACCAAAAAAGCCCACAACACTTTTCACATTTCTTTAACACTTACAAAATATCATTTAAAGAATTTTATAACACCTTTCCAAAATAGTCCAACTCACATAATTCCCTGCACACACATCACATAATACTTATTTCATAAAAAAATCATTTTTCACATCACACTCACACAAAACAGCCCACAAACATGTTTCGCCCCTCTCTTCCCATTTGATAAAACATTTCAGCAATTTATAAAAAATTCTGAAAATGTTTGACATCTTAAATAACCAAATTACCATTATAAAAACCATATTAGGTTAACTGACTCACCCAAAAAGTACATATACACCCTTTTCCAACTTTGTTTAACCAAATAAACTGTTTACAATTTTCACAAAACAATCTCAAAGGGTATAACTATGTATTGCACACAAAACACATTTAAAACCCTCTTTTAAATCCAAAACAACACCAAGGATCTACCAAATAAGAATTGGAAACACATAAAAAATTATTAAACCATTATCAAGTAGTATAAAATCACATCAAATTACACCTCAAAAGATGCACATGAAATACACACATTTTCGTAAGACACTTTCATGGTGTGGAACTAGGTTTTACACATAACAATTATTCAAAAATCCTCTTTTAAACCCAATTCCACACCAATACCCTACCAAATAAAAACGGAAAGCCCAAAAAATATTTAACAAACCTCTTTCATATGTTATAACATCAACCCAGAAATTTCCACAAGGTTTATACATGGAAAACAACTTATTTGAAACAAAATACAACTTTAAAATTAACCGCCTAACAAACACCATCAAAAAAGGTTTTCAAAAAATGTACAACATATTATGAAAATTAAAAATAATTAAATCAAGAATTATAACTCATCAAAACATTATTACACATAGAATCACCGACATTTTGAATCAAAACCCCTAAATCTTGGTGTGAAACATCCACCACAACTCACCACACCTCAAGGAAGTGAAATCCATCCTAAAACCCATATATTTGACCTGAAAGACACCAAATCCAACCCTAGATTCGAACACTATCTTTTGTACATGTTATAACTTCATCAAGGTGGGAGGAAATCCTAAGGATAAGAAAATAAATGAACAGAGGAACACTTACTCGAAGAAATCATGAGAAAATCGGCCCAAATCCACCAACATTTGAATCCTAAAGTAATAAAAACCGAAAGAGAGGATCGAAGGAGTCATACAAGGTCATGTGTGGACTAAATTTGGGGGGAAAGAGTTAAAATTTAAATAGTTATGAAAGAAAGATTTTACCTCTTCAAATATAGGCGATTTGAGAATGATTAAGAAATATTCCCCTAATGTACGGGGTAGATGAGCTCTAAATAGAGTTAAGGAAGCTTGGGAGAGTGCCATTGGTAAGGTTCTTCGGTGAGAGTTGGAATCACTGAAACACTATAAAAATTGAATGATATATCAAATAATTAATATAATATTTTAATGTATAAAATGGGTTTTGGGATGGCCCAACACATTAATAAAAAACCCAAATCCATCATTAATATGAATTCTTATGGGGTAAAAATTGATAGGGTGTTTTTAATATACCAGGGATTCCAATTGGGATGTGTAATTGGTGTAAAATGTTTAAAAATGAATGATTTATAAAAGAATCAAAATTTATTTTTATATTTGAAAATGGGCTCGTGGTTTGGCCCAAATATTGAAAACCCACCATTCCACCAAAATTAATGGGAGACCCCCAAAACAAAGAAATAAATTAAATTAAAAGAAAAATACCTTTAAGAGAAGTCATGGATGTGAAAATTATCCCAACCATAAAACATTCCTCCCTCGGAAAGCCACAATATGATCAAAGGAAAAAATCAAACACAATCAAAAGGCCAAAATGGACTCATTTTCCATGTTTCACCCACCCCCAAAAGGCCAAAACACCTCCAATTGATCAATCAAAGAAGGAATACACTCACAAACAAAACCATAAAACACATACTGAAATTATCATGTATATTCAAATTTTATCCCAAATGAATACTCCTCAAACACTATCCGAACAAGATTCCAACTTTTTACGCAAATGTTTATCCAAGAAAGATGTTGGTAGTTAGATAGATCCATACAAGAAAACCTACCTCCAATCCATGACCAACGATCAATCTGAGTTACTAGTATGGGGAGACAAAAATGGGTTACCCCCCATAAGAGGCAACTCAAATATTCCTGAGACAGGATCGAGGAACTAACATGGGGAGGTCGAAACAGACTCCCTATTACAAGGGATAAACCTCTATTCAAAATTTCCAATATAGAATACATGAAAATCATAGTGAGTCTCCCCACCATAAGAACCAACCATCTTAACCGAACAGCATGAACCCACACAGAAGGAACCCAAATTTAAAGAGTTGGGATGACAACACAGTTAATCTGCACACTTTGAGAAACCATGTACTAACCGTGGGGATCCTTCTACATGAATGGTTTTCTAGGGAATGTTTACTACTAACCCTGTGAAAACCATGTGATCAGCTTTTCTAGGGAAATTCCCAACCATACTCTAAAAACTCAATGGAAGCCAATGTGGATAATAATGAAGTAGAGAGATAACATGGGCACATGTTTCTCCACCTCTTTCCACTGAACAGGGACAACAGATGAATGATGATGACACAAGAGGTTTAAATTATTCCGATATTTCATAATAAGGATATGTAATTGAAAAAGGGTCTGAATAACCCTAGGACCTCCACTGACTACGTGCCATCTTTACTCTGGGGATAATGGCTAGGGCCCAAAAGATTGAAGCATCTCCGGCCTCGTAGATTGGCATTTGAAACCCCTATATGGAACATCTTCTTTCTGTGCGACAAAGCAAAACAAAAAAATCCCATAAATGTTTACCAAGACATAAAAATCTCCAAAATCATCTTTGCTTAACCCTAAATTTACCTAAAACAAGGGCTTATAAGATTCACACACATCACCCCATATTTCTTCGGATATGAAACATAAGGCGGAAATGATATATCGAAACACCATCGTCTAAAAAAAGATATTGATATTTCCGAAAAGGAGACACACTTATGAAAAAGCAACGACCTACTAAATATTGTATAACTTCACATTTACAGTCAAACAAGCCTGTGACATCACAACACATCACTGAACTTGACCAATGAGATTGATAGAAACAATACATTGAGGGGGGAACTAATGCAACATTCCCAAACATCATACAATTCCATAAAATGGCCATATCAACCACTTTGGACCAGATTTCCCACACTGGTGGTTTAACTTATACCCCTTCTTTGAAGAGACTACGAAGGACCCAGAGGACCTCTTAGGCACCAAATAGATACTCATCCCCACCAACAACCCCAAACAACTTCCACGTTCGATGAAGCATGTAACTTAAGAAACAAATGTCTCTTTAAACCTTCCACGAGAACTCTCCGACTAGAAAAGAATCTGCAAAACCAAAAATAAAATGGTGTATACTCATTCTACAAATCACAAGAAAATATTCCTTATATTGATTAACTGGAGGATTTTCCAACAGTAAAACAATCTGGGTCTCACTTTAGTAGTGCAGTAACCCTTAATGGGGCGTACCTTATCCAATGAGAAAACCCAAGGACCTAAATAAGCTGGTACATTTTTCAAGACGTGCCATAAAATATATCCAAACACCTAAATGGAACAACATTAAAGGAATCCCAAAACATTTCTCAGAAGAGACCACTAAACGGACCTTCAACCCAGCTTACCGACCTATGGAAAACCCAAAACACGATTCAAACAAAAGGGTTCATGGACCCAAAACATCCCACAACATCAAATTTTTTTAAAAATTGAATAATACACACCATCCCAAACCAATCATCGAGACATGATGTTTTCCATTATAAAAACATTTCTTTGAAAACAAACAGGTGAAGAGTTAGTGTATCCCGCAATGTTACCACATGGGACTCACACATCTATGTTTCTGTGCCACATCGGTCACCCTCCTCATATCCACCCAGGTACTCATCTATTCATGCTATTAACCATCCATCATCCTGTATAACCCCATGCATGTTGTCTCTCATGGAAATACTAATGTTTAAAATAAAAATTCATTCCACTTTTTAAAACCAAAACAATCAACCAATACATCCTTTTTCTCAAGATCGCTAACCAAGAAGTAAAAATATCATTCATTAAAATTAATACTCACTTTAAAGTTATATAAATCAATTTCAAAAAATCTCATCCCATTAAAAAAAATTCAATCATATATAAAAACTCAACTGAGAACACTTTTTCAAAACCAACATTATCATAATTTCCTGCTTTCAAAATAGGTGTACACATAACATTTTCCATTTCAAAACAATTCTGAAAATTCAGTTCCACCATTTCACAAAAAAACATTCCCAATTTATTATGAAATCATTTCACAGATCATTGCGCTTCTTAAAACCATGTCATTTTTTCTTTAAAACCAAACCTCAAATATTTCTATAGAATAGAACAAAAGACAATGTGAGAAGAAACTAGTTTCAGTGGGTGACATGGAAATATGGTTGGTGGACATATTCCAATACATTCACTTTCATGGAGAGTTCTCTAGGTAAATATCCCTATCTACACATGGCTTTTTAGGCCCTATGAGCTAACTGATACCATTAAAACAACCCTCTTTTCATTACCCCTAATCATCATCAAACAACGAAAACCAAAGGACTCAGATAAATCCCAACTTCCCCTAGCAACTTGAATCCCGTCAGGGAGTCTGTTGGCCAGGAACACTACCCATAACAACAATTTCATGACCCAATAGTATTAAAACTAGAATATCCTAACTATTCCCCATATAACATGACCCAAAAGAACAAACCTCCATTGATACCATTTTGTCAGGAACAGAATCTGGTTTTCATCAAAACCAGCACCAAACCGGGAACGTGACAAGGCCCTATGTTCATTCCCAATCTTTATGGGAAGGCACAAGTTCCTGGGTATCATAAAACGAAAATTGGGAATTATTTACATGATTTTATAAACCTACACCGACAAATAAGTACAATTAATTCAATTTGGATTTTTAAAAAAAACCATCTTTCACAAAATTTCAGAACTAAATTACATGGTTTTAGAAAACTCTAAAAGACTGTAAAACATTAATAAAACCAAAATGTACAGACTAAGAACCTCCACATGGTGAGAGGCACTGCAATCAATCCATATTGACAACACCGCATCACGATGGACCACTAAAAACCTAATCCATTGGCACAAAAGTTGAAACCAAACATGTGGAAAAAATAACCAAGTATACTTACACACAAAGATGAATGTTGTGTGTCATCCAAATCCCATTTTGATACCACCACAAAAATATTTCATGTGATAAACATTCAAAGACAAAAAATCATCCATGTTTTCAAGACATGAAATGATAGTAAAAAATTTTAAAATATGAATCATAAATAAAATTATTTTTAAAATGGGATATTGTAAAGAATAAACAAATTTAAATATAATATCAATGCTATTTAATTTTACATAAATAAAATATTATTTAAATGGAAATATGAATGTAACTAATGATAATAAACAATGGGAATATTACCCCTAGGCACTAGCTCATTGTGGGTCTCAAGTACCTCATATCTTAGTGAGAGTAACCATCACAATATTCTTTCTCGTGCACAATAGCCACTAGTAGAGAGGATAAACATAAACTAGTGTTCCCCCATAATCATCATCATCATCATAGATTAGTAAGTTTTGTAATCTTCAAACATGATAAGTGAATCTGGGTCCAAACCCCCTATGTTCACTTGCATACTAGTACACGTCCACCCACCTTGATAATCAAGTATCCTCTCATGCTCAAACAAGTTCAACAGGTCAAGAAATATAATTTTCAAATGAAAATACCACTTACACATCACACATTCACGAAATATACCACATGTATATCACAAGATTCATATAATCCAATTTTTCATTAAATTGCATTTTGAAATCATACTCCCACCAAAATATCCCACACCACTTTTCACATTTCTTTAACACATCCAAAAATATATTAAAAAATTTTATGAAACCATTCCATGATATTCCAACTCACATAACATCCCACACACACATCACATAATACTTATTTCATCAACAAAATTCATTTTTCGCATCACACTCCCACAAAACAGCCCATAAATGTGTTTCGCTCCTCTCTTGACATTTGATAAAACATTTCAGAAATTTATAAAACATTCTGAAAATGTTTCACATCTTAAATAACCACATTACCATTAAAAACTCAATATTAGGTTCACTCACTCACCCAAACAGTGCATATACACGCTTTTACCACTTCTTTATACAAAATAATAAGTTTACAATTTTCACAAAACAATCCCAAATGGTATAAATATGTCTTTCACACAAAACCCATTTAAAACCAACCCTTTCAAGGCTAAAATCACCCCAAAACACTACCAATGCAGAATTGGAAGCCCTTGAAACATTTAATTATAAATTATTGTGTACTATAAAATCACATCAAATTATACCACAAATGATACACATGAAAACAAACATTTTCATAAAACACATTGAAGGAGTGAAACAAGGTGTTAAAAATAAAACCTATTCAAAACCCCTCTTTGAAACCAAAAATCAAACCAATAACCTACCAATTCTGAATTGGTATCACAAAAAATATTTAGAAAACCACTTGCATATGTTACAATATCATCCCAAAGTTTACCACAAAGTTTACACATAGAAAACATCCAATTTGAAACAAAGTACAACTATAAAATTAACCGCTTAACAAAATCCATCCAAAATGGTTTTTGAACATTGAAAAAAATATTTGGAACATACAAAATAATTTAATCAAGCATTATAACTCATCATAAATGATTACATAAGAAATCACCTACATTTTGAATCAAACCCCCAAATTTTGGTGTGAAATGTCAACTGTAACATCGTCGCACCTCAAGGAAGGTAAATCCAACCTAAAACCCAAATATATGACCCAAATGACACCAATGAAAACCATATATTTTAAATCTAACTTCTAAACATTTTATAACATCATGAAAGAGAGAGGAAACCCTTGGGAGAAGGAAGGAAATGAAGAGAGAAACACTTAATCCAAGAAATCATGAAACAATTGGCCCAAATCTACCAATAGATGAATCATTAAGTAACCAAAACTTGTAGAGAGGATCTATGGAGTCATATTTGGTATATTGGGGACTGAATTTTTGGAAAAAGAGTAAAAATTGAAAGAGTTAAGAAAGAAACATTTTATGTTTTCAAATATGGGAGATTTAAGAATGATTAGAAAAGATCACCATAATCAGAAGGGAGATGAGCTCCAAATATGGGTAGGAGAGAATCGTCGCGGCTTAGGTCAGTGGTCTCAGGTGAGATTCAAAATCACTAAAAACCCATAAAAATTGAATGAGATATTAAATAACTAAAAAAGTATTTTAAAGTAGGAAATGGGTTTTCGGGATGGACCAATACTTTAATAAAAAAACACAAATCCATCATTATTAGGGATTCTTCTAGGGTCCATAATGATATAACGGTTTTAATATACAAGGTGGTGCCAACTGGGAAGTTGAATGGGTGTAAAAATAATAAAAATGAATGATTTATAAATGAAACAAAATTTATTTTTAAATATGGAAACGGGCTCACAGTTTGGCCCAAATTTTGAAAACCCACCATTTCCACCAAAATGAACGGGAAACCCACAAAACAAAGAAAGAATGGAAATTAAATGAAAAATAACTTTAAAATATTCCATGTATGTGACACTTACAAGGTCATAAATATTCTAAATTATATTTAATATTACATGACAATAACAAACATATTATTTATATGAAACTAAAATTATTGATTTATATAATCATATTGAGTACATGAATTGAGACTAACATTAATTTTTTTATTTAGAATTTGATTCATCTGAATCATTAAATTAATAATTTTATGATGCAATAAGGATCCAGATTCACTAATTGAACAACTTGAAATCATGTTTACAAAGTAAGGAACTGATCTAACACATAGAATAGTTCTCTTGCTCAAGAACTTTTCTTAATCTACCAGTATTTTGAGTTTATCGCATCAAAATCTTCATTATAAAGATTAATATAATGTTATTTTGATAATTATTACTCATATATATTAAAAATAACTTTTTATTAGACGAATAGCATGTCATACATCTTCTCATCGAGGACTTTTAATGAATGTTATCTCACTAATATTGTTCACGGCATACATCATATCCATTTACTGATCCAAGATCCCTATTTCACTAATCAATTTGTCAAATATGGTGTTCTTATAACTAGTTAATTTTTTACGTAGGAAATCATCTTAATCACAATAGTTGTTACTTTTAGATAGTTGAGTAGATGAGAATTTATCCAAATCCATCGAATGTATTCACTCTAGTAAATTCTTCTAGTATCCTAACCATTAAGGATTCCCAGCTAGTGTACCACAAATAAAATACCAAAAAAAGTAATCATTTAATATTATGGGGCACTCAAATATGGAATGAAAATAATTTAATAGACTGTATAGAGTCACTTATTATTCAGATCCCTTACACTAGATAATCCATATGTACTGTGCTATGGAAAAAAACTACTCAGTTGAAAGATAGAGGACTTGAAAAGTGTTTCCATGGAATGAATATCACACTCAGAATTTGTGGGTATTTATTTTTAGGTCACTTAAATTTCATATACATCGTATTCACATTAAACTCAAGGTTATTACATAATATGTAATCATTATCCTATCTTGTCTTAATCCCTTTTTTATGCATGACTCTAATGATTTAGCTCTGGAATCCTTATCTTAACCACCAAATTACTGTGTTCACGCCATATTAATATATATATCATTCCATAACCCACAAGTATGTACTAGTCCCTCAAAAATAAAAATCAAGTATATTCTTACATATCCAAATGAATCATATGTATAATGTACGTGAATGCTTCATGTAAAGGCATAGATTTATATGAGATTAAAAAAATTCACATGGGTAACTTTGGAGTGACAGATAGCCAAAAAAATTTAACTTAATAGCCAAGGAATAATCCAAGAATGTAGGTGGTCCGACCCATGTCCCTCCAGTTGGGGAGAATTTACTCGAGAGATAATTTAATTCATGAAAACTCAAACACATAATATGAAGAAACTATGTCCAAAAACAACTATCAATCATATAACTCTTATTAGAAACTATTTTAAAGGTAGATGAAAACGTAATTTATAATCAAAACAAGAATGTAATTCAGTACTCTATCCTAGAATTATTTTTTCATTTAAACATTGGAATACAATAATTCATAATATAAAAAAATTAAAACTATAAATAAAATAGTGAATTACCTTTAAATAAATGAACAACACAAATATGTAAACCTAAGATTAACATTTATTAACAATTTCATAATATATATATATATATACCGTTTTAAAATTTCATTTGAAACATTATAAACATTCTATAATTTTTAATATAAAATCTTTATATTCATTCTAATATGAACACTTTCATATTTATCATAATATAACATCCCATTATTAAATATATGATATTATATGAATTATAAACTATTTATAAATCAATTTTTATTTTTCAAACCTTTTACATAATCTAAATATCATATACTATATTCTTATTTAAACCTTGATCATATCAATTAATAATATTATTTCTGATGTGGATTATATAATATCTAATTAAAACAACTTTAATTTGAAAATTAGAAATTTATTAATTATAAACTAAACCTTAATATCAAGTAAATATAAAAAATTTATTTATTTTCCAAAAGATGAGGCATTTGGGAGCTATTCATATATAAATTCAAATTCTACACATTTATAAATTATCCACAATAAAATTATTTTACATTAATTTTATTATGAACAGTTTATATTTTATATTAAATATAATTTATATGATATTTCATTAATAATAAATATTTTATTATTCAATATATTTTATATAAAAATTTTATGTAATCAAAATACCACAAACGTTGTAATTTATAAACCCTATATAAATCATATTTTATAATTTCTAAATAAACAATTCATTTATATATTATAAAAATTTCATTTAATTTTTTATAAGGTATTTTAAATATTTACATTTAATATTTGTAATATTTTTTCAACTAATGACTCATAAAAAATTATATGATTAATTATGAATAGTATATTATTAAGTAATTTATAAAAAAAATTAAATTATAATATTTCCAAAATATAATTTCTTATATAATTTATAAATTTTAATAAACCATATATATTTTAAAAAAATTATCAATTAACCATAAATATTTTATAATTAATTAATTTTTAACAAAATTTTATAACTTTTATAAATATTTCAAATTATATTTTTTTAGTATTTATAAAAAATTATAAATTAATTAATTCAATTCATAATTGAATCATGTTGATTAGAAGAATATAAGTTATTTTCTCATAAAAAGTGTAATAATTATGATCTTTCATATTTATTTCTATGCTTGAAAAATAACATTTTACACGTAAAATAGATTATTTCATAAAATAATAAACATGTTGATTTTTAAAATAAGCCTTCAATATGATAAAATAGACGGGTTTTATATGATCATCATGTCATAATATATTTTGGATAATAACAAAAACATGTGAAAATCTATCTTTATGAATCAATGAATAAATAAATCTAAAAATAGAGTATCTAGAAAACTATAGCAGGAGTAGTCTTAGTCTTCCCCATCAAAGGAGAATGGTTGATAAGGATCCTGAAGAAGTGAAAAATATGACCCATCCATATAGGGGGGAAAATGACCAATCGATATTAATCATATGGTAAGGACACCTGAATTCTAAAGGGGTTCTAGTGCCTTCATCTCAAAAAAGAAATAGCAATAAGGGAGGAAGATAGAATTGAGAGGCTTACTCAGAATATATTTCTATGACAACAGGGATCACATATATTTATATATTCATCCTTGATGTGATTTATTAATGTGTCGGCTATATTTATCTAGGCATATACATTTTTTCCATTTTCATTATTTCATTAAATCATATTCAAGGAAGATTGAATCTATCTAATCCATTAATATTATATGGTAATTGATAATAATATTGTTCATGAAAAATAATTTTATATAATGTATATTTATTTATTTATTATCACATGTATACATGCATAATAATAATTCTATCAAATTGATGATTAAATACACACACACACAAAGATATATATACATTAGTATAAATTCAAAATTTTGTAATTTACATCGTCAACTTTTTCATAATGTTGAGGAAAAAGACAACTTGGAGACACATATTGGATTTTTATTTGATTATTATGATTATACACTATGTTGATGTAGAAGTTACATCCCCTACTTATTAATAGGATTAAAAAGGGAAACTTCAAATCAGTGAGGTTTATTACATTCAATGATATTTGAAGACCTACTATTGAGGAAATATGATCATTTAGTTGATGTATAGACATATATACTTGGTACAATATCTTATTTAAGAGTTATGTGAAAATTAACTTTGGATATATATTAGTAGACAGTCTAAATAAATAGATGTTTTTTGGTTATATTTCACACTGGGTGGAGTTGTTAAAGTAAATACATCACTTTTGTAGCATAGTGAAAACATCGGATGTGTATGTATATTCTTCCCAAATCACATGTAATTGAAAAAAAGCATATTGATAGAGAATCTATTTATTAGACATGATCCTAACAGATAACAGTTTTAGTCATCCAATATTGGGGGTGAATCTTAAAAAATAATGTGTGGTTTCAATCGTTTACCTTCTATCTTTCATGTTTTGTATAAAAATTGTAAATAGGAAATATCAATTCATCATTATAGGTGCATAGGTTTAAATAAAAAAATGGGTAAAAATTACAAAGAAAAAAAGTCGATAAAACTTTGGTACACTAATTAACCCACACCCCTCTTGATGTACATGCACAATCCAATGAGAATCTCAAACCACTAGATTTATCATTTAGAGTGTTTGTATTATTTTCTATATAATAACGTTATATAATTTTTTTATTGAGTTGATAAAACATTTTAGAACATTGTTTTAAATTCAAAAAACACTTTATAACAACTAGATAATATTTTTAGTTGTATTTTATTTGTTTCTGTTTTTCCAAATGAATTTCCCATAAATTTATATCTTTATTTTTTATTTTTATTTTAAAATTTTAAAAACTAAGGTTTCATGATAAATAACATTAAATGGATTTTTATAGCTCTATAATAGTGATGAATAATGTCATTGGATGGTATAGAACACTGTTGAGACCATCAAATGATGGCTTTGATGATAATTATATTGTTGAAATGTAACATAAAAAGTGAAATATTTAGACATTATTGTTAGTTATTATGTGGTCTTTAAATAAAACATTAGCATCAAAAAGAAAAATATAAAAAAGTTGAATCTTAAAATACATTAAAACCCATTTGTAATTTTTTAGTAAAGCTACCATTTACTAAGATTAAATTCTATTGGTTTATTATTTTTATTTCTGTGTGTTTTTACTGAGAGTTACCAATGTTTTATGTTTTCCTTTCTAGTGATATTTAAGAATTGCTAGTATAGTTTTTTCCCAAATACTTCTTGATAGTGGGATTTTTGGGATAGGAATATAAATTATCTTTCAATCTTTATTTATAAAGGGAATATATGTATATGAATATATGTCTTTCTCATAAACTTTTGATATAATTATAGATACACCTTTCAAGGTGTTTATAATTATTGGATTCTAGGGAATGTAAGACTAGTTACCTTGGATAAATTTTAAAGATCCTCCTTACATTTCGGATAAAAGTTTTGTTTGAAAATAAAATACTTTTAATGTTTTTAATTATTATAATACCCAATTTGATGTTTTTTAACTAAGTTGATGTTTACATTTTATTTATATTGTTATTTATTGAGTGTTGTGAATTAATAAAATGTTTTTTTTCAGATGGTATAAATTTCTAAAAAATTAATTTTCTAATGTGTTTGTAGATTTTTTCGGGTAGTGATATATTAAAACTACTATAATTGTCATTATATTTACACTTTTGTATTCTAATAATCTATTATTTGATCATAAAATAAAAATATTTATCAACTAAAATCTTGAGGTGGATAAATTTTTTTTATCAAGTTTCTGAGTATAATTTCCCCATATTATATCTTTACCAATGTTAATTTTCTAGGTGAATAGATAATATTAGATCCAAAAAATACTAGTTTCTATGAATTATTTCATTTGGAATAATATAAATACACAATATCATATAAGGACTCTGTGGATGAGACTAATACCTATTCATTTTTGTTGATTTTTGGTTTGTTTGTTGGAAATATATCAGTTTCCTTATACTAACTGTGTTGTTTGGAAAATGTTTTTTTAAATTATAGAAGAACTTGGTGGATCTCTTCAAAAATATTGACATAAATATTAATCAGATTCTTGAAGGAAATGACTATGAATTTTAGAATTATTGGATGAATATTTTACTACTAGTAATGGTGAGTATAATTATTTTTTAATGTTTGGAAACTACAATATTATGAAGAAGGATATATATATTTTTTCCTAAGATGGGGTATTAAGTTTTAGGTTGATGATAAATATTGAAACACATTTTGATGTTCAATAATTAGAAATATATACAGTCTAATATTTTTTTTGTGAAATGTAAAATTGAATTTAGATGAAGTTTCAAATTATATATCTTAGATATTCTAATGTTATTAAATCCACAAGATAAATGAATCATATAGGAATAAAAATATTGATTTTATATTAGAGAATATATTAACTCAAATAGTAAAATAATTATATATTCGTTTAATAGGTTTTAATATATTAGTGAGAAAAAAGTCATTGATAATTAGTTGGTTTAATACAATATTGAAATACTTATAATGAAATAGAAGTATAGAAAAACTGAAATTGATGATAGTAAGAAGTAGAATAATATTATTGTTAATTATTTTAATGGAAGACTTATGAAATATATGAGTACATTAAATTGGTGTGATGAGAAATAATGTCATATATTTTGTTTCTATTTCTACAAATATTTCTTCTGTTTCTGTTAATGGTGGATTTATTTTTTCAAAAACATATAACAATAAATATATTAATCATTATTATTCTATTGATTTCTATAATAATGAGAATTAATTTTTACAACATGAAAGGAGAATGAATATTAATATAAAAAATATCATTAAGTTATATCATCGAAAATTCAGAATGGAGAGTCATGAAAAGAAATACTATTCATCATTCACTTTTTTCAATGTTATAAAAGGTGTCTTATAAGACTATATTTTATGATATTTAAGAAGAAATAAATAAAATAAAAAATATATTATAAAATAAAAGTACAAAAATGTCTAAAAAATTTGGACACATGGAAGATGAGTGGAAGACATACTTCTTCTGATAGTTCAATGGAAGAATGTGAAAACAACCAGAAGAATTTTGGGTTTTATGAAAATGTTATTAATGATGATAAATTTATTATAACTAAGGTAGTTGATAATTATATATCACATTTGACATTGAATTATAATCTTTCTTATACATTGGATGATGATTATAAAACTTCATATAATGATCAAAATGTTAATTCATCATAATTTAATGAATATTTTGTTAATTATGATGGAATGGTAATATTTTTTTAATCTACAGGAAAATGGAAAATAAAATTTTTCAACCTAACTTCGATTTTTTTAATGTTTATATCCCTAAAGAAAATAATATAATTTTTATAATTATTTAAAAATTTGAAAAATATCCGTGGAATTTGAATAAAAAATAAGGCATATTCACAATATATTTATCTGCATTCATCACCCCATTTGGGTTCTCATAATCATTGTTTTTTTATCACATTCATCATTAACATTATTACTCTCTATTCCATACATTAACTAAAAAAATCATTGTGTGAGAAACAAAAATCATAATCACAAAAAAACATTTATTGTCTGTCTAAATAATGACACATTCTTTTAAATATATGAAAACATTATTTTAGTATAGGTTATCTATGATCATCATCTTTTCAAATCATTCGAGATGGTTAATAAAAAAATGTTAATTAACCCATGAATATCTATTAGGGGTGTCAAAAAATGTATAGGAAGGGAAAACTCATCATGAATTAGAATTATGGTTGAGATATACTCAACCAATTCTTTTTATGGATATTCTCTTTGGATTCATCTTTCACAAAACCACATCAAAATAAAGTTTCTAGACATAGATGTACATATAGAAAAACCACTTAATCTCTTCCTTAACAAAACTCTAGGATGATAACCTATACTTATAATTTTTCCTAATGATTTTAATAATGTTCTATAATCCTAATCCCCAAAAATAAAAGACCATTATCTAATACCAATTATAGTGGTATAATACTTTTACCGAAATTATTATATTATTTTTAACACAAACACCCAATAATTACAACATAAAGATGACGATGAATAGTGTTTTTATAATACTAGGTACATAAAATGTTAAAAATACTCTATTACATAACATCTTTTTTTATTCTCCTTAGTGATATTTTAAGACTGCATTGGATAATATGGGGGATAAACAAAACAAAGGGGGGTCTATAAATCTTATAACGAGAAAAAATATAATAAGGAAACATAATGTGTGAGTCAAATATATAACATGATATCATAATAGAGAAGGCTCAAGAGTAATAACAGATGAGAATAAAATAAAAAAAATGGTATCATAAGATCATAGAAACATATGAAATAGGTTTGTAACATATAACATGATATAATAATAATTCTAGGCTAACTATCAGGAAAATATCACATAGTGGATGGAGTCTCGTAATGGATGAGGTTTACTCCCTAATCCCATATATAATGGATCATGAGACCAAAAAAATATCCAATTCATTGGAGCACTATCTGGGAACACCAATCATAAAAAAATTCATATTCATGTCATGGAAATTTAATCAGTAATAAACTATATGTATAATAATTAGCAATGGAAATAAATGATTTCCAAAATCATGCCACATGTCATAATGAATGATGATTTGGTAAATAAGGCATTTGATAAATAAACATAAGTAATATATTACACCATAAAATGAAGCGAGAATAATAATGGTATATATATAAAATAAATAAATAAATATATATATATATATATAATTTTAAAGTAATCTATAATATCAAATGTTTGTGCCACTATTGAAATAGTATTTAAATATCACATGGAATATTTTTTTTAGAAAATTCCCATTAAACTTTGAAATCAATTCTTTAAAATATATTAATTTCCAAATAATATAGAATAGTTTTATTCAAAAAATAACCTTGTAAAATTTTAATGGAAGATTCAAATATTTTATTTGTCACAATAAAGGGAAATTCTATTAATGTTGTAAACATTAAAATAAAAAAATCCATTCAAATTTTGGTAAAAAAGTCACAAAGTTCCCTATTTATAAAATGGTGGAAAGATTAAATTTAAACCATTTTTTAATAAGTCAAACATGCCAAAAAATTCATTTAATTAGTCATTGTATAATTGTAACAACATTCTTTAAAAGGAAAATATAATCATGGAATATAAATATTACAGTTGTAAAAGATGATACTATATCAGTATTATGCACGAATAATATTATTGATGTTTATTTATTCAATAAGGGATTAGTATTGAAAGATAAAAATTAAAACCACATTCATTTACTTATAAGAATATATGGATGTGTTTTTAAAAAATAATTGTATATTATTTCCCCCAATGGAACCTTGAGCGTAAGCAATCTTGAAAAAAAATATTATAGTATAAAGCCTTTACAGTTGTGGTAACTATCGAATCAAATCACCATGGATGAAGTAAATTATATTGTGAATTAAAATACATTGAGTTATGAATTATGAATTATATAATATATATAATTGGAATTATCTACACCAAATAAAAAAAATTTCTTCATAACATTAAAGTATGCCTCAATGAATGGAAATTTAGACGAAATTATTTACCTCATGTTTGATTCATCACGTACATACTTTATAATTCTAAAAAAGAAACTTATGTTAATTTAATTCTTGTTTAAGAACATTTTTAATGTTTATTATTACATTTATTTTATTATCACAATGTAATATTTAGTTTTTTAATTATTTAATTTTTCATAGAACATTTTGACAATATTCGGTTCATATGCCCAAAATTACTTCAGTGGATTGAATATGTTAAAAGACATAATTGTTCCACCATAAAAATAATAATAATCTTGAAATCATTATCATTTTAATATATAAATTATATTTTTAAAACCAATCATTAAATATGGATTTTAAAAATGAAATGTGTTACTATTAGCGAGATAGTAGGTCGTATATATGCTAGAGTATCGTTTCTATTTTTAAACGATCTTTATAGAAAGATGGTAATTATTATTTTAACATTACATAATAATAACAATAATAATATAAAAAATACAATAATAATTCATTATATATAATTATATATACCATCCAAGTAATTTTGTCATGAATAATGAATCACATCGCTTCGTGGATGTTGTAGTTGACACATATGTGCGAATGATGATATCTTTTTTTAGTGAATTAAAAAATATGAAATTAAGTGGTAAAATATATTTTAATAATGAAAAATATTTCATGAACATAATAAATATATATTTAAAAAATAATTATAATATGTTTTAATAGTTGGTTATGGAAACCAAATTACATCAATTCGTGAACTTGTTATCCCCCTTACACAGGAAAAATGGTTTCATTTATCATTTTATAAAATAGAAGATGAATATAAGTTATAAAATTAAAATAGTAAAATATCATAATTTCTATTATACTACTATTTTCATTTCATCATTTTTTGAAGAAAAGTTTAATAACATATAATTAGAAAGAAAACAAAAGGCCTTGATTAAGAACTATACTGTTTTTTCGAACAACCTCTAAGGATTACTTCAAAAGCATTCATATATTGTTTTTATGATAAAACCAATAATTCAGGACATGGGGAGGGAAGTTATTAAGTTTTCTGTTTAGGTATTTTCTTAAATAAATGGTTCTTCATGTGTGAATTTAAGAGGAGATGATGTTCTCTTTTATAAGAGAGGGCCTGGGAACTCTTAGAATTTCTTAATGTATTGAGTTAAAATAAAATAGTTTTAAAGTCCAAAGGGTCTAAAATTTATAATATTAAGATATATGATTATATTTATTCTAAAAAGTATCATCCAATAACAAATTTACATGTTTATTTTATGTTTTCACGGTCAACTTCTTGTTTTACCCCATGTTACCACTTTTTGACAATTATCACAATAATGAAGTTTTTACTATTTTGGGGTAAATATAATGACTATAAAAGGTTCATTGGTCCATAAATTAGACATAGATTATATATTTAATCAAATATAAATCACTTGATTAAGTATAGTATTTATTTTATCTTTTAATCATTTAATAAAACATTATTTATTATAAAATTGCCTTAAGGTAAATTTTGGCTCTATTCATTTAATTTGACATTTAAAACATCAATAAACTGATAGAATTTGTATATATACCTTTTAAAAATCCATAAAATATTATATTTATTGATAACGAATTATAACACAAAATTTTAATTCTAGTTATTTTAATACTATGATTTTTAAATTCATTTATTTTTTTTCATTTAATTAACTAATTTCTACTTCACAGCTACGTAAGAATTTAACATAATTATTTCATTACTAAAAAATAAAAATTAATTAACATGAATAAAATATCTTTGAAATAAATATTTTTAACTGAATAAATGTTTTTTTCATCATTATCAAATAATATTATTATTATTAATATAAGAAAGTGATCTTTTTTTCTTTTCCTAACATAAACCATTATAATGGTCATAATCATGGCCATATAGAAAAAATGTCATATATTAGATATTTGGATGTTTTTGGAAAAAATATAACCGTCCAATAAAAATAATAAAAGTTTTATGGTTACTTTTTAGTCTTTATCAATTATTTTTTACCCTTAATTAACTCATTTTATCTTTACTATGGTAACACCCATTTACTATGATTACTATTATTAATGAAAATATTAAATTTAAATTAACAAAATATATTATATATTATTATTAAAAATATATAATTTAAATTATCAAACATTATATCTATATGTAGTATAAATTAAGTTTATAATAATCCCATAAAGCATGATAAAAATGTATTTCAAGAAAATATCATTTTCAATCAACATATGACCGTATATTAACTCTATTAAAAAATTCCATATTATATAAATTTAAATTATTATAAATAGATTTAATATTTATATATATATATATATATTTAAGGTAAATATTTTTTTATGGGTGATTTAACTAATTAAAATGCATAACAATTATGCTCATAAAAGCAGTTTTTAAAAAAATATCCTTTTAAGTATACAAATAACCTTATTCCAAATTAATTAAAATTTATTATTTAAATTTAGTATATTGGATTGTTATAAAAATATTGTTTAGATGTAAAATTAAATCAAATCCAAAACATAATGGGACTATTTAATTACTTTATTTAATGTATTGAAATAATAGTATTTGAAAAATCGGTAATCATCACTATTCACTAAAAAATTAATCATTTCATAAAAATCCCAAAATTTCACCCTAAGATAATTTTTTAAAAATTTATTTTTACTTTATAAAATATATTTAGTAAATGTATCATAAATTAATCATAAAAATTTATCAAATTTGTCAATAATATCATTTTTGAAGAAAACTAATTTTTTTAAAGAATACAATATCTATAAAAATACAACGATTATTTCCTAAGAATTTATAAATACATGTATATTGAGTATGATATTTGTATATATTTTTTAAATGATTTAATCCTCTTTATACCCACCAATTTAAAAAAATATATTATAGTAGTCACATTTAAATAAAAATATTACTTTCTTTATTGAGAATCTGTGTTTCCTGTCGTATACACTATCTAATATATTTTTATTTTAAATAGTTCTCCATTATTAATTTATGATTATAGTATTTCCAACATCAAGATGAAAAGGATAATATTTTGAAGACATATTTTAGTAATTGTTATAGTTATTATGAATTTTTTGTTATTCCATTTGTAAAAATGAATTCTAAATAAGTATTTATTGAATTTATGATTCATATTTTTAAGGGTATATTAAATACTTTATGGTGGTATTCAGTAATGATATACTAGTGTATTCAATTACTCATGTTGATCATGAACAACACCGGGTTATGGTGTTTGGTATATTATTGAAACATCATCTTTATTAAAATATTTAAAAGTGTTTTTTATGTATACAATATATAGGTTCCCTTGTCCATACCTTTTATGAAATAAGTGTCTTGATATATAAACAAAAGGTATAAGTTATTGTCTCATTGTATCCACCAATGAAGGTCTTTGAGATATGCATTTTACTTTGATTGAAATAGTTTTAATGATGTATTATTCACGAATTTATATGACATTTCTCTAACATGATATAAATAAAAAGGAATGAATGTCTTTTAAAATAGAGTTAAAATTTCTATAATTATTTTCAATATATTATGTTTTGAATTACATCAAAATATGTCCTTATATTTATAGAATTAGGATGAGTCTATGTGGAATATTATGATGAATCCAAATCAAGATTGGTATGTTTTCTCAAATATGTAGATCATTTTATGGATTATTATAAAGCCCTAGCCTTAAACCTTACTTAATCTTGAGTTATTACAAGATTACACATTGAGGATCTTTTCAGGTTTAGAGTTTTAGAGAATTAGATCATGAAACTTGCATTACATTCCGCATTTAAACAAAGTGGTTACATAAAAGACAATATTCAATTTTCCCATCAATAGAAATATATTTAAAATAAAACATGGATTCTTTCTTGACACTTCATTGACACTATCATCATATCATGTACCTTTCCCTTGATATGTGAAAAACATTTCAAAAAAACTTGGGATGAGCATAAAAAGCTCAGTAAGGGTTATAAAAAATTATGGAACGGAAACATGAGTTCATATATACATAAGAATGAAATCATACTTTACCCATAAAACATAGGCACTTTAACATACCACATAAAATCATGAATAAATCATAAAAATCATAAGACATAAAAGGTAACTTGAGGCATTCATAACATTCTTACGTAGGGAGTAACCCTCATGGTTACGTTTGGAATACCCACCACAGTATATTCCCTAAATCTCTTCGGAGAAACCTTATTGTTCCACTCCTTCACGTTACCCAATGCATTGGAGACCTATATCGGGCTCACCCGCCCTTAGTTTATCACAGAACCACCCGTCTTCATAATAATTCCCATGAACCTCAACATAATCGCATCACACAAAACATTCATATAGGAAACATGACATTTCCACCTTTCAATCACAAGATATCAATACAACACATTGATATAAATACATTATGAAAACCATTTTCAATAACAAAAAAAAAAGAAAAGTAAAACATGGTATTTATTTTTCTTTTAAAAAAATGGTGTGGCTTGTAGAGGAAGCCGAAACTCAAATAATGGTCATGGCGGGGGAGAAGTCGTTGTCGCCACATACGTACGACAAAAACATTCCCTTTTTTCATTTAGTAAAACTCTTTGTATAAAAAATATTCCATTTGGATAAATGTAAAAGTCAAAGGGGTTTATACACCATATGAAAGAAGGTTGTGTATAAAACACAATATCCCTCAATGAAAGGAGATTGAGACGAAGTCCCATACAAAGACGGTATCCTTGGATTAAGGATAAATCAATTACATAATTATGTGTGACAAACTAATACACCAAATATAAGTGTATATTAAGTGTAAAACAATCAGTGGTTATTCACACATATTCATAGAATGACATATTCAAGGTGTACAACCTTATCCCAAAGAAACAAAATTGGGTTAAGAATTTCCTTTTCAAAAATTTGACAACCTAACGGCGTCACTACAAAATTCAGAAAATGAGTTGATGAGAGATAAAAAGGGTATCTCATCACTTAGACATAGAATTTAAATCACTAAGGATATAAGAGAACATATCCCAACATAATTTTATGTGAATTAAAGGACATAACAAAAGAAGTCTTTTAAAAAGAGGAGGGTGAAAGGTTCCCTTACCGACATGGGTATCTGTCGAAACATACACCCCGTGAATGAAGGACAACACAACATTGATGTAAATACTCATAAATGAAAGTATACTACAAAATGAGTAAAATAATGGGTATTACATACACCAATCAAAGGCAATTTTGGCAAATGTAGCATAAATCTCACGGGAATAAAAGTGAGATGAAAAATCGCTTACGAAAACTCGGCAGCCTAACAGTGCCACTTAAAACTTCAAAAAATGGATTTATGAGATCAAATAGGGTCTCCCATAATATGAAAATATAAATTAAAGTATGAGGGATATAAAATAACATCCCCAAACATAATAAATATTGGATTAAAATAAATGACATAAATTAGAGTACTTAAAAAGAAAGAGAGAGGTTGGATCTCTTACAAAAAATCGGCAGCCTAACGACGCCACTGAAAACATCCAAAATGGATTGATGATAGAGAATAGGGTCTCTCATCATATGAACATAAAAATTACATTAAGATTAATATAAAATAACGTCCCGATCACAAGAAAGATGAGCTTAAAAGGAATGACATAAAAGAGTGTACTCAAAAAGAAAGAGAGGGGTAGGGTCCCTTACCTCAAGTCCGACTTGTCTTGTTCGTTTCTTTATATTCCTGAATAATAAACTTTGATCAATTTATAATTGAGTAAGGACCTCCTATAATGATTATTATTCAGTTCATATCACATATTTTAATGTTATAATTATTGGTTAATAATATGAGTTCACATCAGACGTTTTTGTCGATGTATGGTACATGAGTCAAAAATTGAACTTGTTGGAAAATAATTTTCCATGTAGTTATAGGTACATCATATCCAGAATAGTATATATGTTTTAAATATCATATATATCCAGTATATATTCATTTTATACTATTCCATATCATTTGGAGATAAAAATTAAAAGCACCGTTCATGGAGACGGTTGGTCGTACGTACGCATGAACGCTACTTTAATTTTTTGTCATATTAATGGAATTAAATCAAAATGAGAGAGATATATATATGTTATAAATACATAATGATATACATCATTTATATGTAATATATTACATATATATCCATTAAATATATGTACTTATAATAGTACATAACATTTTGAGACAAGAAATGAAATGTACCGTTCATGGAGACGGTAAGCCGTATGTACGCATGAATGCTACTTCCATTTCTATTTCATATTTAATGGAATTAAAACATAATGATACATAATAGTATTTTAAATTTAGTATGGTATCATATATAATATAATTAAATATATCCTTTATATGTACCACATATGGTATTAACGAATCACATCACTTTGAGGGGGCGGTAGTCCGCACTTCCTTAAATGAAGATATCGTGTTTACCCATAATGGAAACCATAAAGGTATGCCATAAATGAAAAATACAGAAGCTTAAGTAAAACATAATAATATTATATATCATATATAAATATAGTGTCATCTTAATGGCCTCCTTTGATGGTGTTAGAAAAATGTTGAACAATCTTCGTTTCGTGATGCACAAAATCGCCAACCACAGAAACACTATGTTCATTAACCCTTAGACGAAGGTGTGTGTAAGTGTAGCTCGAATCCTTCTTATAAAAACCTCCTAGTATATTTAAGATACTGGAGGTGTTAAAAAAAATTAATAAAAAGAGTTTAGGGGGTTGGAGAAGCAAAATAAAACAAAAGGACACAAGTTAAGACATTGCCTTAAAATCTAGTAACTCCATTTGGTTTGAGCTCAAAGACTTCCTTGGAAAGTCTTCTGCCCAAAGTGAGGCTTCAAGGAGTTAGACAGGGATGTGGAGAGACAAAATGGGCAGGGTTTGGCCAAGCCAAAGGCTTTGGGAGTGTGGGTAAGGAGGTAGAGTTGGGGGCCTTTTATAAGAGAAGAGGAGTGGCACTCTTGGAAAGTAAGGAAATGTTACTTTATTTTAGAATGAGTTTCGGATTTTAATGGTCCCACATTGTTGTGTTTCGAGGATAAGGTGATACGGGTTCGAAATCCACTCATCCAAAAGGTTTTGGATATGTTTAGGTCTTATATATTACACTATCCTTCCATTTTATTTAAATCATTAAATAATGAGGTCATCGCTACATCATCATGATGTCATAAATAATTTAATTTATTTAATGTCTAAAAATTATAAAACAAATACTAATATGTAGGAAATATTTTTATCTTTCCAATGACTATTTATAGTAAAAAATATGACTTGTATAACCACATGTAAAAATTGTTTTAGTAAAACATTTCATGTTTGTGTCATTTTTACTTTAACATTAAATAAAATGTATTTATGTCATTTTCCAACCAAAGTGGCTCCATGGGGTCCCCAAGTTGACCCATGGATTTTCTTGGTCGTCCTTGACACATCCAATGAGTGTAGGACATCTGTCTAGGTCATTTCATTTTAATAAAACATTATTTTTACCTTAAACTACACTAATTACCTCTAATCGCGATTAAAAACTTAATAAGATACTATTCACCAAAAAAATTATTTTAATCCCATTGAACCACATTTTACTTCTTAATGAAAACCATGTATGTCGGATTTTTTAAATTCAAAACACAAAGATGGAAAATTTTCATTTAAACGGAAAATCAGTTTTTATAAGTACCACTTAGTGGTTTCACTATTCATCAAAAAATGATGTTTTTCATAAAATTACCAAAAATTCACCATAGGCTATATTTGCAATTCCGAATTCAAAAATGATTTCTATTTTACAAAATTCAAAACATATAAGTTGCATCAATTAATTTAATAATTAATTCCCGTTGTCAATACAAATAGCGTGTTTTTATGAAATAAAATGTATCAAAAGATTGACACTAGTTTAAGTCCGATTTCAAAGTGAAATTAATTCCAACAACGGATATTGGATTAAATGGTAAAAATATATTATAATTTCACTTTAAAACCAATTCAAAATATAATCTAATCATATAAATAAATTAGATTAAATAGAGGTTTTGAATTAAAATACAACATTTTTCACTATTCATTAAAAATTGAACTTTTTTGGAAAAAAACCAAAAATTTACAAAAAGTAAATTTTGACGTCCCGATTCTAAGGAAGAATTTTATTTTGTCAAATATAACACATAAAATTTAGAAAAAGTGTATTTAAAAGAGGTTCACCATCAAAAGGCGGTTAATCGACCTTTTAAAGAATATTAGAATGTTTACGCTTAAAATTGGATTCATTCGCATTTTTAATCCACTAACATTTATTTTAAAAATTAAAAATATTTTACAAACATATATAATCATTTTGTTGATAGTTCTGTTCATTCCCGCAATTACAACGACTAGGCGTTAACTACTATTTAAAATAATAATATTTTATTATTAGAGTGCAAAGTAAGATTCCCAAGAAACTCGTTGTTGCGTGTTGGGTACACCATCGAGCATAGAATCCCCTTTAAAGTCATATTAATATTTTATTCACAAATATGGATAAATATTAAAATGTCATATTCTTTATTTACCTAGGGTGTTACATCCTTGCCCCCTTTTTGGGAATTCCGTCCTCACAATTTTAAAATAGGGCCTAGAAACATCCTTTGAAGTCCCACATGGAACAAGAGTCGGTAAAACAATCACTTTTAAATAAAGAAAGATAAGTACAAAGGTCACCCGCGTAAACCCATACTGGGATTCCATGTATGAAAATATGGACATGGAGGAAAAAACAAAGGGTCATGTTCTGATGGAGAGTGATAGTAAACATGTCTGGAAGAAAGTTAACCATAAGAAAATCACAAACTTGTGATGGGTTAAATGGTATTCAATTACCCAGTAGGAAAAGTTAACATACAAATTTTTTGTTTTAAGTTACTCATAATTGAAGAATTTATTTTTGATCTTAAGGAAACATACTTACTTGCCATGTTGACTTTCAACTTTTACTAGATTCCTAAATCAAACTCATATTTTCTCCAAAAGAAGAGTATTTAGGAAGACTTGTTCGCATTAAGAGTACTATAATCAACTTCTAGAGAATCACCTAATCCATAAAAGAGAACTATATACTTCCCATGTATTTAGACTCTAACCAAAACCAAAACCCAAAAGGTTAGTACAAGATCATATAATCCAGAAAAGGATAATCCTTTATAAAAAGAAAATCTATTCTTAATCTCCAAAATTTATCCAACAAAACTCAGAGTTCAACGAGGACTATTCGATAAACAATTTGTCAATAAAATTCGTCAAAGTAATCCAAACTATGATTGAAACCCAAATATTTGAACGATTTAGTCACATAGTCTTCCAAGGTACAAATTAACTTTTATCTCCAAATAACATCAGTTGCTCTTAAATTCTCATATTGAAATGTAATTAACCTAATCACATATCCTTGATGATAGGTTAATAATTTCCATAGATAACCCAAAATAAACATACTCTTGATTCCTAAAATCATCTAACTAAATGGAATTATTCAAACTAACCAGGGACTTCACGTAGTCCAGTGGTAGGCGATAAATACCAGTTGCACTTTGGTTGTGGGTTCGATTCCCGCAACTTTGTCCGACGCGATGGGTTGTCACACGATCTGCGTGTTGTCCTTTTTCCAAAACTATATAATTCTTAAAACATTCCCCAAAATGAGGCAAAATCTTCAAAAATGATCATAACATATTTTAACCTCATGTTTATCTCATTCCTTTCATTTTCCATCATATCATAGAGTAACCCATAATTACCTAAAAAGTAAGGATCATACAAACTATAATGGTTACCTTTATAATTATTACCTGAACTTCCACATCGATAGGTCATCTCGTACATGATGAATTATAGAACATACCAAGGTTCAGGTGGTTGATCATGACTCCTGGATAGTTGGTTTAGAACAACCACGAGTTTCCACATTGAATACCCCACTTCATCCCATCTCTTAATCAGAGAACCACCACAGTTTCCTTCAAACCTATTGTCACTTTGGTGCCTGTTAGATCCATCCATTCACTAAAAATAGAAATATCAGCATGATTATATCAACAAATCCATCATGTACTAATGAGGAAGATAACCACTAAGATATACTTACTCATTCACTTTATCTAAAACTAGGACTCTTTCTGAAATCCTAGCCATTATGGTAAAGTCACTTATGCTTAGAGGATACCCTAACCTCTAAATTATCTAAACTGACCTTTTATACAAACTATAAGGCGCCATCATTAAACCGTACTTAATCTTGAGTTATTACAAGATTACACATTGAGGATCTTTTCAGGTTTAGATTTTTAGAGAATTAGATCATGAAACTTTCATTACATTCCGCATTTAAATAAAGTTGTTACATAAAAGACAGTATTCATTTTTCTCATTAACATAAAAATATTTTAAATAAAACATGGATTCTTTCTTGACACTTCATTGACACTACCATCATATCATGTACCTTTCCCTTGACCTCTGAAAAACATTTCAAAAAGACATGGGATGAGCATAAAAAGCTCAGTAAGGGTTATAAAAAATTATGGAAAGGAAACATGAGTTCATATATACATAATAATAAAATCATACATTACCCATAAAACATAGGAACTTTAACATACCTCATCAAATCATGAATAAATCATATAAATCATAAGACGTAAAAGGTAACTTGAGGCATTCATAACATTCTTACGCAGGGAGTAACCCTCTTGGTTACGTTTAGAATACCCACCACAGTATATTCCCTAAATATCTTTAGAGAAACCTTATTGTCAAACTCCTTCGCGTTACCCAATGCATTGGAGAGCTATATCGGGCTCACCCTCCCTTAGATTATCACAGAACCACCCATCTTCATAATAATTCCCAAGGACCTCAACATAATCGTATCACATAAAACATGCATATAGGAAACATAACATTTCCACCTTTCAATCACAAGATATCAATACAACACATTGATATAAAAACATTATGAAAACCATTTTCAATAAAAAAACAAAATAAAAGTAAAAAATGGTATTTAGTTTTCTTTTAAAAAAAGTTATGGCTTGTAGAGGAAGCCGAAACTCAAATAATGGTCACGGCGGCGGAAAAGTCGTTGTCGCTGCATATGTACGACAAAAACATTCCCTTTTGTCGTTTAGTAAAACGCTTTGTATAAAAAACATTCCTTTTGGATAAACGTAAAAGTCAAAGGTGTTTATACACCGTATAAAAGAAGGTTGTGTATAAAACAAAATATGCCTCAATGAAAGGAGATTGAGACGAAGTCCCATACAAAGACGGTATCCTTGGATTAAGGATAAATCAATTACATAATTATGTGTGACAAACTAATACACCAAATATAAGTGGATATTAAGTCTAAAACAATCAGAGGTTATTCACACATATTAGTAGAACGACATATTCAAGCAGTACAAGCTTATCCCAAATAATCAAAATTGGGTTAAGAAGTTCCCTTACAAAAATTTGACAGCATAACAGCGTCAATACAAAATTCAGAAAATGAGTTGATGAGAAATAAAAAGGGTATCTCATCAGTTGGACATAAAATTTAAATCACTAAGGATATAGAAGAACATATCCCAACATAATGTTCTGTGAATTAAAAGACATAACAAAAGAAGTCTTTTAAAAAGAGGAGGGTGAAAGGTTCCCTTACCGACATGGGTATCTTTCGAAACATACACCCCGTGAAAGAAGGACAAAAAAACATTGATGTAAATACTAATAACTGAAAGTATATTACACAATGAGTAAAATAATTGGCAGTAAATACACCACTCAAAAGAAATTTTGGCAAATGTAGCATAAATATCACGGGAATAAAAGTGAGTTGCAAAATCCCTTACGAAAAATCGGCAGCCTAACGACGCCACTTAAAACTTCAACAAATGGATTTACGAGATCAAATAGGGTCTCCCATAATATGAACAGAAAAATTAAAGTATGAGGGATATAAAATAACATCCCCAAACATAAGAAATATTGGCTTAAAAGTAATGACATAAATGAGAGTACTTAAAAAGAAAGAGAGAGGTTGGATCTTTTACGAAAATTCGGCAGCCTAACGGCGCCACTCAAAACTTCCAAAATGGATTGATGAGAGAGAATAGGGTCTCTTATCATATGAACATAAAAATTACAGTAAGAGTAATATAAAATAACATCCCGATCAAAAGAAAAATGATCTTAAAATGAATGACATAAAAGAGTGTACTCAAAAAGAAAGAGAGGGGTAGGGTCCCTTACCTCAAGTCCGACTTGTCTTTTTTGTTTCTTTATATTCCTGAATAATAAACTTTGGTCAATTTATAATTGAGTATGGACCTCCTATAATTATTATTATTCAGTTCATATCAAATATTTTAATGTTATAATAATTGGTTAATAATATTTGTTCCTATGAGACGTTTTTGTCGATGTTTGGTACATGAGCCAAAAATTGAACTTGTTGGAAAATGATTTTCCATGTAGTTATAGGTACATCCTATCCAGAATAGTATTTATGTTTTAAATATCATATATATCCTGTATATATTCATTTTATACTATTCCATAGCATTTGGAGATAAAAATTAAAAGCACCGTTCATGGAGACGGTAGGCCGTACGTACGCATTAACACTACTTTAATTTTTTGTCATATTAATGGAATTAAAACAAAATGAGGGATATATATATATGATATAATTCCAGAATGATATAAATCATTTAGATGTAATATATTACAAATATATCCATTATATATATGTACTTATAATAGTACATAACATTTTGAGACAAGAAATGAAATGTACCGTTCATGGAGACGGTAAGCCGTACGTACGCATGAGCGCTACTTCCATTTCTATTTCATATTTAATGGAATTAAAACATAATGATACATAATAGTATTTTAATTCCAGTATCGTATCATATATAATATAATTAAATATATCCTTTATACGTACCACATATGGTATTAACGAATCACATCACTTTGAGGGGGTGATAGTCCGCACTTCCTTAAATGAAGATATCACGTTTACCCATAATGGAAACCATAAAGGTATGCAATAAATGATAAATACAGATTCTTAAGTAAAACATAAACATATTATATATCATAAATAAATATAGTGTCATCTTAATGGCCACCTTTGAAGGTGTTAGAAGAATTTTGAACAATCATCGTTTTGTGAGGCAGAAAATCGCCAACCACAGAAAGAGTATGTTCTTTAACCATTAGACGAAGGTGTGTGTATGTGTAGCTCGAATCCTTCACATAACAACTTCCTAGTATATTGAAGATACTGTATTTGTTACAAAATAAATGAATAAAAAGATTTTATGGGGTTGGAGAAGCAAAATAAAACAAAAGGACACAAGTGAAGACATTACCTTAATATCGGGTAACTCCCTTTGGTTTGTGCTCAAAGGCTTCCTTGGGAAGACTTCTGCCCAAAGTGAGGCTTCAAGGAGTTAGAGAGGGATTTGGAGAGACAAAATGGGCAGGGGTTGGACGAGCCAAAGGATTTTTGTGTGTGGGTAAGGAGGTAGAGGTGTGGGCCTTTTATAAGAGAAGAGGAGGGGCACTCTTGGAAAGTAAGGAAATGTTACTTTATTTTAGAATGAGTTTCGGATTTTAATGGTCCCACATTGATGTGTTTCGAGGATAAGGTTATACGGGTTCGAAATAAACTCATCCAATAGGTTTTGGACATTTTTAGGTTTTAGATATTACATTACCTTTCCATTTTATTTAAATCGTTAAATAATGAGGTCATCGCTGCATCATCATGATGTCATAAATAATTTAATTTAGTTAATGTCTAAAAATTATAAAAAAATACTATGATGTAGGAAATATTTTTATCCTTCCAATTACTATTTATAGTAATAAATATGACTTGAATAACCCCATGTAATTTTTTTTATTAAAACATTTCATGTTTGTGTCATTTTTACTTTAACATTAAATAAAAGGTATTTATGTCATTTTCCAACCAAAGTGGATCCATGTGGTCTTTAAGTTGACCCATGGATTTTCTTGGTCAGACATGACACATAAAATGAGGGTAGGACATGTGTCTAGGTCATTTCATTTTATTAAAACATTATTTTTACCATAAACTACACTAATTACCTCTAATCGTGATTAAAAACTTAATAAGTTACTATTCACCAAAAAATTATTTTAATCCCATTGAACCACATTTTACTTATCAATGACAACCATGTATGTCGGATTTTTGAAATTCAAAACACAAATATGGAAAAATTTCATTTAAACCGAAAATCAGTTTTTTTAAGTACCACTTAGTGGTTTCACTATTCATCAAAAATTGATGTTTTTCAGAAAATTACAAAAAATTCAACCTAAGCTATATTTGATATTCCGAATTCAGAAATGATGTATATTTTAAAAAATTCAAAACATATAAGTTTCATTAATTAATTTAATAATTAATTCCCGCTGTCAATACAAATAGCGTGTTTTTATGAAACAAAATGTATCAAAAAATTGACACTAGTTTAAGTCCGATTTCAAAGTGAAATTAATTCCAATGCCCGATATTGGATTAAATGGTAAAAATATATTCTAATTTCACTTTAAAACCAATTCAAAATATAATCTAATCATATAAATAAATTAGATTAAAAAGTGGTTTTGAATTAAAATACAACATTTTTCTCTATTCATTAAAACTCGAACTTTTTCGGAAAAAAACCCAAAATTTACACAATGTAAATTTTGATGTCCCGATTCTAAAGAAGAATTTTATTTTGTCAAATATAACACATAAATTTGTCAAAAAGTGAATTAAAAAGAGGTTCGCCATCAAAAGGCGGTTAATCGACCTTTTAAAGAATATTAGAATGTTTACGCTTAAAATTGGATTCATTCACATTTTTAATCCTCTAACATTTATTGTAAAAAGTAAAAGTATTTTTCAAACATATATAATCATTTTGTAGTTAGTTCTGTTCATTCCCGCCATTACAACAGCTAGGCGTTAACTACTATTTAAAATAATATTATTTTATTATTAGAGTGCAACGTAAGATTCCCATGAAACTCGTTGTTGGGTGTTGGGTACGCCATCGAGCATAGCGTCCCCTTTAAATTCATATTAATATTTTATTCAAAAATATGGATAAATATGAAAATGTCATATTATTTATTTACCTGGGGTGTTACAATTATAGGTCATTCAAGTTATGAATTCATAAGAGGAATTACCTGACACATATTTAATGTTAGATACAATAGTCCATTCCATGAAATCATTCCATTATTATCTCTTTGGTGAGAAATTAATGATTCTCACATATCATAAAATATTCAAACACATCATATTATAGATATGTTTGAAGATAAGGAAAAAAATATGGATTTCATAACTTTAAATTTTTGACTTTCACATGATGTATACATCAGTTAAATGAAACTTTTGGTTGATGCATTTTGAAGGAATTCATATAGTTAATTTTCTAATGAGGCTTAGGAATAGGGATTAGTTTTGATGTTAATAGGTGATATTCATATTTATAATGCATAAAAGGTGATATTGTTGGTTTTTTACTATTTCCTCTATTACTTATTCGTTTTACCATGTTAAATATTTTCAGAAATTTTCTCTTGAATTATTAAAGATGAGTTAAAAACAAAATGTTTGGGAGACCATTAAGGGATGTATGATTGATGGGATATCATTGTTTCATTATGGATATTTTAATGGGGTTCCTCCATGTTTTTGGTACTACTCTTTTCTCACTACCACCACTCAAGATAGGTGATTCGTCCTAGAATTCAAAAGTTGTATAAGGAAATGAGATCATAATTTTGGTGGGATAGAATGAAAAGGAGTTTCGTAGAGTATGTATTGTAATGCATGTAATATTAGTAGGTCCATAAAAATCTCCAATATCCAGTAGTTATGTTGCAATATTTACCTATACCTATGTGGAAATTAGAGAAAATAGTTATAGTGATTCTCAATGTTCTACAAATAATAGTTTGTAAACATGATTTCATATATGTCATGGCCCCCTACTACCAAAGATACCACAATGAAGGCAGAGAGTAAATGACCTCTAAGTCTTTCCTCCTGTAGGGCCTGGGTTGGTGACATTCATTGAGGGTATATAAATATCACAATATGGGAGGAATTTCCATCTATAATAAAAAATTCTTGGGAGATATGATGAATAAAATAGAATCAAATACATGACATATATATAAAAAACCCATAAACTTTACCACAATGAATGTGTAAATAAAAATGATATAGATTAAAAAATATGCAAATTAAATACCATGAATAAAATCTAAGGCAGCAAAACAACGGCTTTCCAAACGTCTGAGCAAGAAATTCCCATCACTATCCCGGTAAACCTCCTAAAATCTTGGAAATAGTTTTATATAAATTTTGTGACCATATAATTATACTCAAAAAGAAAACATAATACTATTGTGAATATGTGAAACAACCATACTAATGCACCTGTGAGAAAAATAGTAAAACCAAATAGCACCTTTAACGGTATACATAACAAACCCAACCTCACCAAGGTACGCTTACCAAATAATACATGTCATGTTATCTAATATAATATGAACCACATCGATATGGTTACCCTCAAACCACTTTCCCACTGGTATTATGCTATCACACCGAATGTCATACATCTTGTGTTATCATCCCTTCTGTATAACACACCATCCCATAAGCACAGACAGAACACACCTCACTCGGAGACACCTAGGCTCGCAACCCCACAAGCACTGCTATATCTCGCCTGGAAACACCTGGGTTATTAGAACCACCATATATTGCACTAATAGACCAATTACTATCACATCATGTGAAATAAGTACCACATCTAGAAGAGAGTTTGGGAAAGAATATGTACCCTTCCATTTTTCCTCCTCACCAGATGTTTGGAAAACACCCCCCCCCCTCATGTGACTATGCAGGTGTTAGAACATAGTGCTCAACATGGGTGGGGATACTATTGAAATAATAAGAATATATAAGTATATATATAATATTTAACACTCAATACCAACCTATTTTTTCACAAACTAACCAACCAACTCACAACACCATCACTTTTGTTTCCTCCTCTAAATGCATAACACTACACATCTTGACACAAACATCATTTCTCATTTCCAACAAATTTCAGTGTATCATCTCTATCATTCCATTATATAGAATCAACCACATTTTACCACACAACCCACAATTTAATTATTAATTAACCATTTTTATCCCACTAACCAAACCAACCCAAGCCATTTCAAACATTATCAAACAATTATTTATAAATTCCATCACTTCACAAGCATCTAGCGCCAAGGAATCCCCACCTCACCACCCCAAAATCATAGCCAATAAAAAACCTCTTTTCCCTATAAGATCAACCAAACAAACCACTTTTCCACCCCAAAATCATGGAACAAAAACCATCATTTCCCCCAACCACACATCGTCATCCCATAAGCACGACCACACGTCAAAACACATCAATATCATTTTGGAGATTTAAAAAGGGGGTTATATAGCATTTCACCTTATTTACGGGCTTCTATCACAGAAGTCATTATCCAAGGGAAACCATTTTATTTTCCAAATATAAGTGCTTAGCCAATTTCCTTTTTAGGGTGATATCAATGAAATCACAACAAATGAATGAATATCAACACATATATCTTGGGAAAACAAAGCCCCAAAATGGCCATAATTTTCAATAGCCCAATAATGTCGTACAATCCAACATATCAAAATCAACATCAAATCTCTAAAAACATGTGAATCTAACCCCATTTACCCCTTTCAATTTCAAATTTACCAATTTTTATCATTAATGAATCCAACACAACCACAACCCATAGGAAAAAACAAAATCCATCTTGTATTGTAAAACCCCAAGATTTTAGGGTATTTATATTTTTAAATTTATTCTATTTTACATCATATGTTTCACACAACACCATGCTTAAACGAAGAATGATATACAATTAAATATAAATATTTTAAAATGAACATTGTAACCTAACCGTTAAATCATCTTGAATGAATAGTATTAAACAAATTAAGAAATATATAGATTATATATTTAATAAAATAAATTATATTCATCTGAATGATTTTATATGCATAAGATAAGAATGAATCCAATTTTATGCATTAAAAGGATATATTTTTTTAACGATAGTTTTACCGTCTTTAAATGACACACTTATTTTAAATCTATATTTCAAAACTTTTATAAATTATATTGAGAAAAATCAGTTTTATTTTTAAAACTCGAATTTAAAAATTAGTATTGAGTGAGATTTTGGTATTTTTTTGGAAAAAATTTATTTTTCAGGGAATAGTGAAATATCACGATTTGTATAAAATTGTCATTTTTCGTTATATTAATAATCTATTTATGATTTGAAATATAACTAATCCAATTAAATTATAAATAAAATTTATGTATCTTATGAATTAAAATATTATATTTTTTTTCATGGAATATGTGAACATATATTTTGAAATTTATTAATTAAATATTGGTATTTTTTGTGAAACAAAATGTTTATTCCCAATTATATAAATTGAATAATTATTTAAAATAAAAATTATTTTAATAAAATTGACTCGTTAATTAAAATTTGTTTTTTTATTATTATAATTTAATTTTTTGATACCTTTTGAAAATTTTCCAAAAGTGTTATAAATTCAGTTATAATTTTAAAATTGGTATTTTTCAAATATAATGTTGATTGTAGGTAAAAATTGAATTTATAATATTTAGAAAAAAATAATAATATGTAGTTCATTTTTAAATTCTAAACGTTTAAAAATGATTCTGTTGAAATTTTTTTATTTTTCTAAAATAGTTGAATTTTTGTGAATAGTGAAATATGGTAATTTTCCATATTTAATAAATACATGAATTATTTAGTCATAGATGGTTTAGGACTAATGTATGTCCATAATCTCAATTTATCATTTATTATTTTAATATATTTTGTGATAATTTGCAAACTATTCATAGTCTTGATCAAAAATAGTAAACAACTGAATAAAATATTCAAAAACACTCCTCTCCTTCCACTATAAATATCACCATTCACCGCATCTTTACCACACACATCTAAGGACATGAATCATGTACAATTTACAACCAATCCTATTTAAAATCATCTTCCACATATATATGAGGTTTTGGTCTCAAAAAATGATCAAAAACCAATTTCTGTAAGGCGGTTCTCAAGGAGAATAATTTATGAATTAAAATCATATTTCGCTTTCTTTATTTTTTTTCACTTTCTTTTATATTATTATACTCTTCTTGACTCATATGTCCAAAAAATAATGATAAATCTAATAACTGATATATATTATAATTTTATTATCTCTATCAAAAATCCACCATCAGGCATCTTCTCCTATTCCGTTTATTTTAAAGATGAAAACATCATTTGTGAGGTCCCGATTTACCACCTTCATTGACGATGTGTTTTCATTTTAAAAATTCACTTTCACGGCTAGTCGTAAAATTAATCTTTTGGTTAAAAAACACATTAACATGACTTTTAAAAGTTATTTAATGTTATTTAACATGTATATATAGATAATATTTATTCATAACAAAAAACTATTATGTGATAATCAATAAACCGCAAAAATAATCTATATGAGTATCACTAACTTATTATATAATGATTTAACCTCAACCCAAATAAACAAATGATTTGAATAACCATTTTAACTTCTATAATATCATTAATAACATATAATTTCAATTCTTAAAAACTATTTTCATTTTACATTATCTTTTATATGCGTATAAAGGTAATCTGATCGTGAAAACCCAGGAAACAAACGCCCGAAACGATAAAATTATATTTTATAACTTGTCAAAAAGACTATAAATGAACATAATATAATTATAATAAAAAAAATACATGTATAAAATTTAATTAATTAATTAATTAATGTAATATGATTATCCAAGACATCAATATCAATTGATGAACACATTCAGACATAAGGTAAAGTTTTTCTCATCTCTCCATTATTTCTATGAGATATGCCTTATTAACAAATATTTATTGTGTGTGGTGTATTTATATTGATATTTTATGTATTATATCATGAATATATTTATCTTCATGGTTAAAAATGTTTGATTTTATGATAATAAATATTAGGGGGCATAGGGTTTGACTATTTGAAAATTGGTAAGTGGTTCTCCCCAAACCTCTATTTTTCATTCAGGTTACGCCTTCACTCTCATTACCCCAAGGTAATTATTCATTATTTTTATATAATTATTCTAAATTATATGTATATGATCCAAAAACATGTATTCAAATAATTTCATCTTTATTTTATGGGTAAATTCATGTTTTACAACGTTCCCTGTTCAATTCTTCCTGATATGCATTCCTGGTTAACGGGATCTTCCAAATTTCTTACCAATTTTCATTTACCACACATAATTTGTTTTAAGAAAAAAATATTAAAGTAAAATAAATATTTTTCATGAAAAATGTGATTTTAAATCCAATTTTAATATAAAAAATTTAGTTTTTTTCCCTTTTATATACCCTTTTATATTTTCTCGTAAACCGCACTGAAGTGGCCCATTTCTAATGTTTCTTAAAAAATATTTATTTTTTTCACTTAAGTTGAACAACATTTACACCTAAAACATAATTTCATTGCCGTTATATTTTCATTTCTGTAATATTCACGTTTACAATCTGATTTTGTGAGAAATAAAAATGATTTTCAAAAAGAGATCTTCTTTTCAAAGTAAAAAAGATAATTCTCTTAGGAATTTATCAATGATATTATTAGAGTGTTTTTATCTATGATTATGATTCAAATATTTCAATGTTTTATAGAAAAATATTCATTGAATATATATTTTTAAATCGATTATTTTACAAAACTATAATTCATTGTAATTAGTAAGTGATGGGTGGGGCCTGATATAGCCCATCAATGAATCTGTAGGACTAATGAGACAAACTAAACTGGGTTTTTGCTTAGGCCTTACCATTTTATGTAGAATTTTTTGGCGAATTAATTGGTGGAATTTTTATGATGTATTTTATTATTTATTTTATCATTATGATAGACGCAACTTATAGTGTGTGTTAGTTTTTTAATATTAGAATATATATGGTTAATTTTTTTTCTCATCTGATTATTTATTACATTTTTTCATCAGTTATTATTCCTTCCATATTATTCTACGGATTATGTTTTAATGGAATGTGTTTTTAGTTATTCAACATGAATTATTGTTGGTGTTTATTTATGATAGCTTCCACTATATTTTTTACCCTTATTAAGAATATAAGATCACCCATTTATAATGTTATATTTTCCCCCAAGATGTGAAAATGTATATTATGAAAGACATGCAGGGATAATATAGAAGTTTATGGATGTTTCTAATGGGGTTTTTATGTTATTGTTTTCCATTAAAGATGTAATGAAAAACATATGTATGTTTATGGTCTTCCATATCATCTAAACTATTCAGTTATTTCGGACACGACTTCCTTATTTATTATACCATTGTAATAATTAATGATCCAACTCTAGGCTACAGGGTTGGGGCAAATACAATTGGTGTCTGAGAAATTTTTGTAGAAACCATAGAAAATAGATTTATAAAACATATATTAGGTAACATAACCCTATGATAGACTTTGAGGATAATCATTGAAGAACATCTTATAATTTTTGAAAGGTGTAGATATTATGTGGGTCTTCTTAGAAATAAATCCATTCCTGGATACAATAAGTGGACATAGCTTTGGCACAAATGTACCAAGATGTAACTACTCGGACAAGGTGTGTTAGGCCTAACTCAGCGTAACCTGGTACATGAGAATGGGTCTTACTATGCACCTAGTTTGACACTTCAAGGGGATATCCTTTGGAAAATTTACATATTCTTTACAACCAATTATGAATGATTTAATAGTAAATATGTCTCCAAAGAAATCGTGTTTATAATTATGAGATTAGCTAGACATAAATTTTTCAATTTATGTTAATTATTTCACGAGTTATGGGATTGTACATTATATTTCATAATGTTATGATCTAATTTGGTTTGTTTTAATATTTATAAATGAATCATAGAATAACGGGAACCGCGGCGGAACGGGATGGAACCCCAGCGAGTCTCATCTCATACGGTGACAACAGCGGCGGCCGCGACGGATCCTCCCCCACCTGCAGGGGAGGGATCTTACTCAAGGAATGTGGCGTCCCCTTTCTATCCCTTCTCTAACCCTGAACATCTTCCGCTATTCCCGAAAGCTGTGATAGGGCCGAAGGAGCCAGAGGTCGTCGATGGCTTCCCAAATATCCATATCTCAACCTCGGAGTTCAGTGAGGCCTCCGGGCTTCTGATGTTCACCCTAATCGCAAGGTTCAAACACCGAAGGGCATCGGTCGATGCCTTTGATAGATTCGTCTTCGCGGCTTGGGACCTCCAGGAGCGGGCAACGGTGGGATTGCTCGATAAGCATCATATTATGATCCGGTTTTCTTCAGAAGAGGACCTCATCTGCGCCTGGTCTAAGGCACCCCGGCGTTGCAATGGCGATAATTTTTTCTTGTTCCGGTGGTCGTTCCATTTACCCATGAACCGCGACTCGACGTTCGCAGTAACTTGGGTTAGTTTCCCTAACCTTCCATTTCCATTTCAAAACCCCTCGATTATCCGTATGCTCGGTAACCTCCTTGGTTGGTACCTTTTTTCGGATAGTAGAACGACAACAGTCTGTCACCCGGTTTGCACGAGGATATGCATAGAGATAGATGCATCTAGGGTTCCTTTTGAATACGTTTGGATTACAATCGGAGCAGAATACAGGTGTCGGTAGAAAGTTATCTACGAAGGATGCACAGATTTCTGTTCATCGTGTAAGAAGTTGGGGCACGCCTCTGAGCATTGTCGCCAGCGACCTTCAGCATTGGAGAGTAGGGGCTTCGGCTTGAATTTGAGGGATAATGGTCTTAGGGATGGTAAAAACACCTCTCGGTCAGCGGGCAGTTGTCAAGCGCCACAGGTTTGTGATTAGGTGCGACTTGTGGAGGAGGTGCGAACGCGTAGTGAGGCAGAGGGCATATCTGCATCAGGTGTGGAGGAGGCGCGAATGGGTATTGAGGTAGAGGGCTTATCTACAGTAGGTGTGGAGGAGGTGCGAATGGGTAGTGAGGCTGGGGGCAGTTTCTCTGTGGGTGTGGAGACCAGTGACGCGGTTGTGGCAGACCAACAGATCAATCCATTGGTGGTGGATGTCTTTAGTAGGATGAAAAGAGATTTGGTCAGTCCCACCAGCCGGGGTGCTAAAAATGGCGGGGTAAGTTACCAGCCATGAGCGATGTAGGCGGAAGACCACAGGAATGGAAATAAAACAGTTCTAGAGCAGACACCGGGTGAAGGGAAGTTAGACACCGCTGGTTTGGTGGCAGAGAGGGCATGGGTAGGCAGTGCGAAGATAAGAAAGGGGATGCAGGGGCCTAAATTCAATGATGCTATTCTAGAAAGAGGTATGAATGAAGGAGAACCGAGTGCACTTACCTTGAGGAACATATTTGAAGGGATTTCAGAGGAGTGTTCTGAGCTCATTAGTGGAGGAGAGGAAGATGGAGCTAATGGGATGGCTATCAGCCGGAGTATATTCCGACACTCTGATGATGAGGCTATAAGCTCGAAGAGCACTAGGCGTCCCAGAATAAGGAAGGGGGGGAAGGATTACTCCTCACTTACTCCTCCTATGAAGACCCGCTCGGCGAAGATTATGGATGACAAGAGATCTCCGGTTGAACCTTTGAGTCATTTGAGACTGGGGGTACAGGATTGTCAGCCCTTGGTCTTGATCTTAAGCTCTGAAGAAGAAGCAATTGAACAGGTACTATTGCTAAATGCTACTAAGGAGGAGGATGCCAATATGATGGGGAGATCTATTGAGGTTTCCCTAACGGAGGATCAATATTCTTGGATCGACAAACATGACTCAATTTTGGTAGGCGGATTCAACCTTGGGAAGATCAGTGTAGAGGAATACATCCAGACTTGGGATCAACTTGTGTCAGCCTTTGAGAAGCGGCTATTAGAAGACGCAGAATTAATCCTATCATCCTTAAAATGGAAGCAATTTAGGGAAACAGAGACGGGTAATATTAAATTTTTCGTTAGCGACGTTGTTTAAGCTTGTGGTTTTGGTTTGCTCGTGTGAGTGTTTTGTCTGTGTTAGCCTTGGTTGCTTCGGGTTCCTTGAAGTTCAGTTTGCTTGTTGCCAGTATACTTTTGGACTGCTCCAGATGAGGATCGGTTCACTAAGTCTTTATTGATGTAGGTATCTTGGAATTGGATGCTTGAGAGGGTATGGCTTCGCCATCAGTTCTGTGCCCTTTCTTCTACAAGGGACTGCTTGCCGAGGGGTCATGTGTTGGTGAAGGTTTTTTTGGCACGCTTGCTGGGTTGGAGCAGTCCAATTGTTTGTTTTGGTTGTATGTGGTTTCTCACATTCCCTTTAAAAATTGTTTTAATAATAAAAAGTAATTTTCAGTCGAATCATAGAATAACGAATGGGAACTGAATCAATTAACATAATCCATAGAGTAAGAATTATCATTTATTTGATGGGTTTATGCTTGTATTTTGAATGTAAGTAGTATCCCTATTGTTCTCAAAATATGATTAAATAATATAATATTATAACCATATAGATAAATAATTACCCAATTAATATGGCTTCAAAGGTATGTAATAGAAGAAGTGGATGTCTTGAAAAAAGATATATAAATGGAAGAAGGTAAAGATGAATTTTCCCACATGTAATAATTGTTGACGGAAACACATTGGTATATGTTTAAGAGGAAATTTATTTTTATTCAAGTGTGGTGAAAGAGTCCACCATTTTCATTATTTTATAAAATTGAATGAATTTATCAAGGGTCAGTGCTTCAACTTTAAAGATATGGGACACTATGAAAATAAATATCTATAGTGTCAAATGAATATACACAAAAAGATGATAATGGATTATATAACCATAAACGACGCGTAATGATTAATATACTTGTGTTTGGATTAAATAATTATGTTATTTTATTATTTCATCAATAATACATTAGTTATAATAATCATAATATATATAAGGATTGTACTCTAACACTTATTGTTTGAGGAATCGGAAGCATGTGATGAATAACTCTAGTAAAAAAGAGAATTCAACTTGTTTTATACTGATCTTCTTGAAAAAACCTGACAAGGGAAAGATAACCATAAATATGTGATTTATGTTGAAATAATATTATATATATGTTTATGTGATTTTATTGGTGACTATAATGGTTATTAGTGATCATATGGTTTATGTTATGATGCAATTATTAGATGTTTACATTTAAGGACAACCTACTATTTTATAGATTTAAGTGTGCATGTTTCATAAAAATTTAAAGCAGATTAAGTTATTCATATATTTTTTATGTGATAAAAAAGCTAACTTATTTGTGGGTTTTTATGTTCTGTTTATTTTGAATATTAGTGACATCTCTTCTGAATTTTTTGTCGTTGAATGTAGACAGACATGTTTTAGACGGGTCATAAAATAAAATATTTTTGGAATGGATGAAGTTAAAATTTGGAAAATTTTATTCATTAAAAAACTTATTTTAACCTTATTGGTTTATGTAAACATTTAAATGTTGATGGAATGACTTAAGGACTATATGATCTATTAAAAGTGCTTTAGGTGAGAAAAAATCATCATAAACATTTACATCTAGGTGTAAGGGATGAAGTGAAAATATATCAAATAATAACAAATGGATGAGATTATAATTATGAAATAGAAATGAGTAAGGTATTTTTATCTTATCAAGTTATTTTATGGATAGTAAATGAAACCCTCGACTATATGAAAAGGATTTTGGAATAAATGTTGTTATCTCTCTATTTTTCTTTCTGATAAATTACTGGCCTTTTAACAGATCATACTATTTACATATTTTTGATGGTTAAAATTCTAATAACCATTTTTTCTATCACTCTCCATCTGAACTTGATAGTTAGATTTTATATTTCATTTAAATTTTATCTCTTTATACTAATGATTTTCTTCCCTAAACCCTAGTTTTTTTGTGAGATTCATATTTCTATTTCCCACTTATTCAAAGGATATGTTATTAACCCTATTTCTAATGGGGGTTTCAAAAAAAAATTGAATTATGAAACATTGATTTTCGAAGTAAATTTTTAAATTGTGAGGACTCAATTTATTAGATGAGGGTAGAAAGTAACACCCTAAGATATTATGGTATATTTATTTTTATATTTAACATCATAGAAAACGTAGGTTTCACACAACACTAAACATAATAAAATCATATATAATTAAATATCATTATTTTAAATCAACCATTATAACCTAGCTGTTAAATCAGAAAAAGCAAATAGTATCTAAAAATTATGATATTTATATATTATATATTTAATAAAATTTTATTACATTCATTTAAATTATTTTATAGGCATAAGATAATAATTAATCCAATTTTATGCATCAAAATGCTATATTCTTTATTAATGTATTTTTACTGCCTTCTAATGGAGAACTTGTTTAAAAACTACATTTTGACACATTTATAAATTCTATTGAACAAAATATAGATTATTTTTAAAATATGAATGTAAATATTAGTTTAGGGTGAATTTTTTTTTATTTTTTGTAAAATATTTATTTTCATGTGAATAGTGAAAAATCCTGATTTCTATAAAAATGTCATATTTTTTATGTTAATTGTATATTTAGGGTTTTAATCGTAATTTTACCTATGAGTGTATAAATAAATTAGGGATCTTATGAATTAAAATATAATATATTTTTATCGTGGAATAAGTAAATAAATATTTTGAAAATGATAAATTTCTTATTGGTATTTTTGTAAAACATAAAAGGTTATTGACAATTTTATAAATAAAACAAATATATAAAAAACATAATTTCATAAAATATGTTAATAAAATAATATTTTATTATTATTACAATTATATGATAATTTTATTATACCTAAATTAATTTTTTAAAGTGTTATAAAAATACATATAATTTTAAAATTGATATTTTTTTGACTAAATGATTATTGTATTTAAAGATTAAATTTTTCATATTTATAAAATTATTTTCATAAAATTGTGTTCATTTTTTAAATCTAAATATATATAAATGGGTATGTAAAATTATAGGGATTTTTAAATAATAATGGATTTTTTGTTGAATAGTGTAATACGGTAATTTGCCTCATTTAATAAATACATGAATTATTGAGTTATAGAAGATGTATGGATGATTTAAGACATTAATATCAAACTATTATTCATTATTTTAATATATTATTTGGTAATGATAAAACTATTCATATTCTTTAGCTAAAATAATAATCAAATGAATAAAATATTCATAGACACTCCTCTCCTCCCACTAAAAATATGACCACCACCACCTCTTTCCATCACACCTCCATAGCCTTAAATCTTGTCCAATTTATGCTTAATAATCATTAAAAGACTCTTACCCACTAACATGAGGTTATTCTCTCAAAAAATGACGAAAACCAATTTCCCTAAGCAAGTTATCAATGAGATGAATCCAATAGGTAAAATCCTCTTTCATGTTATTTTCTTTTCCCTTTCTTTTCTTTTCTTATACTCTCATCACCTAATTTACCCAAACATGAATGATAACTATAGTATCTTATATAAAATATAATTTTATTATGTCAATTTAAAATACACCATCATGTATCTTTTCATTTTCCTTTTATTTTTATGTTGAAAACATCATCCGTGAGGTGCCAATATACTGCCTTCATGGACGACGTGTTTTCATTTTCCGATTACTACTTCAAGGATGGCTGTAAAACCAATTTTTCTGGTTAAAATAGACATTAATATTTTTAATAGAGTATATTTAATATTAATTAACCAGTATATATATAATATTAATTTAAAACAGAAAATCAGCATGTGATAATAAAAAAACAGCCAAAATACTCTATACAATTATCACTAACGTCTTATCACATGATGCATCCTCACTAAAAATTAACAAATGACTAATATAACTATTTAAAATATTTTATATAATGAAAAACATATAATTTAAATTCTATACCTTTATTTTTATTTTACATGATCATCCATATTCATATAAAAGTAACTCGGTCATTAAAACCAAGGAAACAAACTCTCTGGAATGATAAAAGTATATTTTATAACTAATAAAGGATATAAAATAACATAATAAAATTATAATAAATCAAATAAATTTATAAAATGTATTTTGATAAATTAATAAATAGACTTAATTTATTATCTAGGAAATCAAGATCAAGTTAATAACACATTCAGACATAAGGTAAGGGTTTTCTCCTCTCACCATTATTTCTTTGAGATATTATTTATTCAGAGTGATTTCTTATGTGTGGTGTATATATAATTATCATTGATGTATAATATCATGAATAAATTTATCTTCATGGTTTTAAATGTTTCATTTTAAGGTTATTAATTTTATGGGGCATACGGTTTGACTATTTTCAATGTCGAAAGGGATTCTCCTCAAACCACTGTTTTTTATTCAGGTTATTCCTTCTCTCTCATTACCCCATTTTATTTCTTATTTATTTTTATATAAATCCTATAAATTATATGAATATTTTGTAAACACATGAATCCAGATTTTTTTCAACTTTCTTTGAGGGGGAAATATTTGTTTTATAATGTTTCATTTTCAATTACTCCCGATAAGCAAGCCTGACTAAAGTGAACTTCCCATTTTCATACCCATTTTCAAGTATCATCCACAATCTATTTTAAGACACAGCTATTATTATAAAATCACTCATTTTGTCAGGAAAACCTATTTTTTCATGTTTTTATACAAACAATTATAACTTTTCCATTTTACAAACTCATTTATATGTTCCCTTAAACAACACTAAAGTGGATCATTTCTAATGTTTCATAAAAACTCTTTTTATATGTGTCCACTTTAGTTGAACATAATTTATACCTAAATACTAATTTCATTGTCTTTCACTTTCATTTTCTAAAACATTACTGTTTAGAAGCTATCAATACGACAAATACAAATGATTTTTCTAAATAAATCATCTCTTCAAAGAAAAAAGATATTTCTATCAAGAATTTATCAATTATATTATTAGATTATTTCCATCTATGGTAATGATTCAAATATTTCAATGTGGAATGGGGAACTTAGAAGTAAATATATATTTTTAAATTGATTATTTGATATATGTGGAATGTATTGGACTTATAATGTGATGGGTGGGGCTCGCAATAGCCCATAGATGCATCAGTAGGTCTCATGAGACAAACTATACAAAGTTTTGAGGGATTTCTTATGTATTTATGTATAATTTTTATCTGAGGAATTGGTGTCATGTTTATGATTTATGATATTACGCATTCTAACATTATGATACTAGTAATTAATATTCTATATGATTATTCGACTATTATAATATCCATGGTTAATTTTATTTCTCATCTAATTAAATATGGAATTATTTAATTAGTTTTTATTTCTACCAAGTTATACTCAAGATTATGTTTTAATGGAATGTGTTTTTAGTTATTCACCATTCCATACTATTTATTTTTATTTATGATATCTTTCTCTCTATTGTTTACCCTTACAGTGCATCTGAGCTCACGCATTTATTATGTTTTATTTATCCCGAGGATGTGAATAAGTATATTATGAATGACATTTACTGATATTATAAGATTTTATGGATGTTTCCAATGGGGGTTTTTTAGTTTTCTCATTTTAATGTTGTAATATAAACTTTAATTATTATTTTTTCAATTATATTAAACTATTTTTTTATTTGGGATGTGACGTACTTGTTTATTATACTAGTGTAATAATGTAAGGAATTGACTATGGGATAATGGGTTCCTGGTATTTACATTCATGATCCATTATAAGGGGAACTGAGGGATTCCCTACCTCAATGAATCTTTCCATCTTGTTGTGCACTGTAAGGAGAATAGGAATGCCCGAAAACCAAACCAATGCCATGAGAACCCTAGATCCACCAGAAATTCACTATAAAGACCATAACAATTTGACCCAACACACAACTGAAAAATAACAACATCATTTTAGCGAATCACTTGAAGATAAACAAAATAAGAACTACCAAGATGAAGTAAGGGCTTCCTATGAATTTATAACTATCAACCACCAAACTAATGTATCAAAAAGTGTGGAAAAGGGATTAAAGAACTCCTTGGTGCATATAGGGTTTTCTAAAAATTATTGGATTAAGAATACATGTAGTGACCCTAGCCTTTTCCACATAACATTACATGATTTTAAGTGTAATTATACATCAGATTACAAGCCAAGGATCATTAAGTATAGTATCTTGGATGTCTAGGTAAAAAACATAAAACATGGGGGAAAACACGTCTTTATTTAATTTCCATTTATCCTAACTTCTTTTGAGCCCTTACATTTTCATAGGGTACCCTTTGGAACACATAAAGAAAGGGATGAGCTAATAAACAGAGTAAGGGAATGAACGTAAGGATATATATTATCAAAATGAGTTAGGAGGAATGTCATAATGATATCCAAAGCACCTAATATATGAAATCAAATCATATAATCCTGGGATCATATAAACATGGAATTATATAAATGTGGATGAATCATAAAACATGTATTTAGTATAGGTCAAGGCTAACCACCAATCATGTTTCCCATTTTAGTACTGGTCATGTCTAACTGCCAATCTCGTTTCCCAATTTAGTACGGGTCAAGGTGAACCGCCAATCCCATTTCCCATCGCATCTTATGAGACTTCAATTTTCCCAATGAATTGGAGCACTATATGGGTGCATCCATTTCCACATTTCATTTATTATTCTTACCACATAAATTATCATACATAATCAACGATACATAAACATAAGGGTACCCATGGAATGAATTCGGTACCACAATCAAGACATAAAGCATAACTAATGGGAGTATTATGATAGTGTCCATGAAATAATTGTATTATAACATATATGGATGTTCATAAGGTAAAATATGTATATAAAATGGTATGTAATGTCAAACAGAAGTGAAAAAATATAAGAAATGTAATTGAGAAACATTATTATTAAAATATTTTTGTGTGGTTCCAAGGAAAATACTTTAGAGCATTTAAAATATAAAAGAGGATATTTTTTTATATAAAACCATAATTTACCCAATAATGATTCAATAATAAAAATTATAATTTTATAAAGACAATGGTGGATTAAAATAGAGTATATAGTGCACTTGAAATTGGGTAAAAATTTAGGAAGTTCCCTTAAAACATGTTTGCTTATCGGAAAGCTCTAAGAGGGTAATCTTTTAAAAAATGTATATACCCAACAGAAAGTGATTAAAGGGTCTTAATAAATGAATTTATTACAAATACAACATATTTAGAAAATTTAATCTGACATATAATATAAATTTATGGTGATATAAAGAAAGATAAGGCATCCGGAAAGAACAAAGGAGGTTTGGGAAGATTTTGTTACGGATTATCGACATGGTGTTAGGTGTTCTTAAGAGGGCTTGATTAAAAAGATAAGGTGTTAATAATCACTTATAAACCATGATTTCATTATGGGGGAGGTGAAAAAACCCACCCCATCATTTGGGATTACCGATAAAAAGGCATGTGCATAGAGAACAATCATGATTTAGAGGGAAATTGAGAGGATACCTTATCTAAAATCTGGTGGTGTTATACACTTTTTTTAATGGCCTGAATAAAAAAATTGGGTCTATTAATTAACAATTACAGAACCTCTCCTATATATAAAATATTTTGTATAACCTTTTAAAGTTCATTCATGTCCATTTTGATTGGTTATAAAGTTCAATTTCATTTTTGGGCCAGGTTGCTTGCTCAGTTTTTAACGATCGGTTCACTTATATTCATGTTCTAGAAAACATGGAAGATGAAAGTGGTTGTCTAGAATTAATTTTTTATTTTATTAGTGAACGTTCATGAGATTACATGTTTATAAAAATTCATTCAGTTATTAAGAGTGAATATGACTAATTATATGAAAACTTAGTGATAACTGTTTTGGTTAATCAGTGAGTTTGATTTCGAAGAACATTTTTTGATTTACAAAATAATACCATTTTTACAAAAGTATTATATAAAAATAAATTGGATATATTATATATATAATAATATGGTTCAACCACAACACAAATGGTTTCATGACCCGAATAAAAAATGACAATAAAAATAGATAAATTGTTGTCCTTGAATGTGGTAAATTAACACATCTCAAACTCCTTTTTCATTTCTAAATTAAAGATGGAGAAAAGAGAGATGATAATGAAATATCCCATTATCAGAAAATATTCTATTACATGTATGTTACTAGAGATATCAATCAATTTAGGTCAAAGTAGGTGAGGAAATAAATAAAAAATGAAAATAACCTAAAAGAAATAAAAAAATTGAAAGAGGAATTTACCACTTCAGTTTATCTCCATTGAGAACCACATAATGGGAGATTTTTAGGGATCTTGAATAAGATGGATGATTTTTTACGTGGTGGAGGATATTGGGGAGAGATTTGGGAAAAATATTGTCATGGCACAAGGCTTGAGAAGAGTGGAGAGAAGAGGGAGTGAAAAGGTTTTCATAATTTTTTAATCATTAGTTTATTAATTTACCTAGATACTAGAAATAGTAATGATTCCATGACCATGAATAGTAATAAATGCATTTCGAACCAATTGTCCTTACACCAGTAGATCATCATCAATGGCTCAATAAAACCATTATTTATCATTTATTCTAAATTATCATATTATACTATTCATAAAAAATTCATGTATTTTAGAAAAAATCTCAAAAATTCTGCCTTACCATTTTTCAACATGTAGAATTTGAAAATGAAATACATTTTCCATAAAATAATTATCTAATTATAATTATTTAAATATTTAATTAAACTTGTAATTTATTATTAAAAATGAGTTTTAAAATAATCGTTTACATATTCTAAAATATAGGCACATCATATGTTCAGTTGAATATTAACATCATACTATTATATGTAAGGTTTATATTCATTTTATTATATCAATATTAATAAGGGTATGGTATTATTCATAAGGGCAGGTGATTATTCACCAAAAATTATGTTTTCCTTATCGGACTCTAAATAACATACTGATTGAAACCGTCTATGTTTGATTTTCTAAAATCAAATCACAGAACTGACAAACTTATGTTTAATGTTAACATAGCACTTAGTAGTTCATTATGTTTTTCATTTATTTGATTATATTTTATAATAGAAGAATATCCATTTATAAAACATTTGGTCATTACATTCTTCCCCCCTTATTAAATTTCACTCACAAATTTTCATTTTTCATTCTAAGCCATAAATAGGTGCGGGTACTTTTCCTTTATTTCCTCCTCTAGTGCCCATGTTGCCTCTCCGTACTGGTGGTTTCACCATATTACTTTTACCATGTGAGTAGTATTGTTATGTTAAACATTATCTCTATGATCGAAGATCCTCACTCGTTGGTCCTCATAAGAATGATCATCCTCCAATTGTACCACCACTGAAGAGATTAAATGTGGAGGGTCAATTATGTACTTCCGTAAGAGGGATACATGAAATACATCATGTACATTCGACAGGGTAGGTGGAAGTTCTAATCTATAGGATACAACTCCCACTCGATCAAGGATATCGATGGGGCTGATATACCTAGAACATAACTTCCCTTTCTTTCCAAATCTCATGAACTTCTTCCATGGAGACATGTATAGAAATTCCATGTCTCCAACTTTAATCTCAAGGTCTCTTCGACTACTGTCGGAACAAATTTTATGTCAACTTTGGGCTTCTTTGATATTCTTCTAAATGGTTTTCACCTACTCCACCATTTCGTCGACCATTTCAGGTCCTAACAGCTAACTATCACCTACTTCATCGCAACACGCCTATGATTTTAACTTTTTCACATAAAGGGATTCATATGGTGACATTCGGATGCTTGAGTGAACTATAGTTGTATGAGAATTCACCTAGTTGATGATGTTGGGAACATCCTCCTATGATGTCCATAGAACATTCTATCAATATAACTTCTAGTGTTTGAATATTCCTCTCAGATTGGCCACTATATTGAGGATGATAGGCCAAACTGAAGTTCAGTTCAGTTCTTAGAGAATGTTGGAGAATTATCCAGAACATCGAAACGAATCTTGGATCACAATTAGATTCAATATATAGTGGTACTCCATGAATCCTTACCACTTATTTGATGTAAATCCCTGTAATTTGTTCCAAGGATTAGTCCTCTTTAATTGAGATAAAATGAGCTGTCTTTGTATGATGATCCACAATAACCCATATAGCATTGTTTCATTTGGATGTCCTTGGATTTCCAGTGACAAATTCCATGGTAATTTCCCCCAGCTCCACACTCGTGTGGGTAGTGGTTGCATCATCCCCGTAAAATTTTTCCTCTCAGCCTGCACATGTTGACATACCAGGCACTTTGAGGTGTATTCCGCAATCTCCCTTTTCATATTTTCCCACCAAAATTTTTATCAGAGATCTCGATATATCATTGTGCTCTTTGGGTGGATAGTGAAGTTTGAGCTATTTGCGGCATTCAGAAGCTCATTCGTTATCTCTCGGTCAGATGGTACACATAATCGTCACTCAAATCATACATCTCCTTCCTCATCAATCTAGAACTCTGAGTATTTCTCATTTCTAATTGTTTCTACCCCTTTCCGAATTTCCACATATTTTCATTGAGAATCCTTTATTTTCTACATGAGAGATGCTTGATAATTCCTTTGAGAAAGGATGGATGATGTTCCTCCCTTAATGACTTCCATGTCCATCCTCTTCATATCTTATAAGATCTGATCTTTAAAAAATCTCAACATTGATAAAGATTCCGGATCCTTTTTACATAGAGCATCGTTCACATTATTTTCCTTATCGGGATGGTAGTGTATTGAGTAGACATGCTCTTTGATGAGATCTATCCATCTTTGATGGTGCATATCAATATCTTTCTGTGTGAATATATATTTGAGACTCTTGTGGTCATTATATATCTTATACATCTTTTTATAGAGGTATGTCGTCAGATTTTCAACAGAAATATCATAGCTTCAAACTCCAGATCATTATTGGGAAAGTTTTTCCCATGGATTTTCATCTTCCTCGAGGTGTAGGCTGTCACTTTCTCATTTTTCATTAGTACTCATCCTAATACATTCTTTAAAGCATCACTATACACCACAAAGAGTTCTCTACTTGTTGGATGTTTGAGTACTCGCTTAGTGATAAGCCTATTTTCAACTCCATAAAATAGACTTTACATTTTTTATTCCAAACATACTTTACGCCCTTCCATGTTAGCTTGTACATCGGGTTTGAAAATCATGAAAAGTTCTTCACAAATCATCGATAATACCAAGATACACCCATATAACTGTAGATCTCCATTACATATGATGGCATAGGCCACTCATCAATAGCCTTTGTCTTGGAAGGGTCAACAGATATCCCTTTGTTGGTGATAACATGCCCTTAGAATGATACTTCCTCCATCCAAAACTCACATTTATTGTACATTGAATAAATCTTATCCCTTCAAAAAGTCCTTAACATAGTTATCAAATGCTCTTCATGTTCCTCCTTACTGATGGATTATATCATAATATCATCAATAAATAATACCAAATTTTTTTTAGGTAACCCCTAAAAAATATATTTATAAAATCCATAAAAATTTATTGAAAATTAGTGAGTCTGAAGGGCATCACTATGAACCCATAATGTCCATACCTCATTTGAAAGGAAATATTGAGAATATCTTTCTTCCTCACCTTTAATTGAGGATATCTAGACCAAAGGTCCACCTTAGAGAAATAACTGGCCCTATGAAGCTGATTGAAAAAGTCATCTATCCATGGAAAAGGATACTTGTTTTTTATCTTGATTTTATTGTGTTCACGATTATTAATGAAGAGGCTCATTGATCCATCCATCTTTTTGATGAAGATGACTAGCACACCCCTCGGTGAAGCACTCGGGCGTATAAAACTCATCTTTTGATTCTCCTGCAACAGCTTCTTTAGCTCCTCTAGCTCTATGGTGTCCATTTGGTAAGGTGTCTTTGATATCATCAAAGATCCAGAGATATGTTCAATTGAAAACTAAACCTTATGATCAGGAGGAAGACCCGGAAATTCTTCAAAGAATACATCAGTGTAATCCATCATGATGGGCATGTCTTCAAGCATGATTATCTCTTTTGTCTCAATCATTTGAGCTAAATATGTTTTATCATAAGGCAACAATATCCACACGTGAGATGATGATTATAAATGAGATTCATCTTCATCCATATACTTTTAATGAATTTGAGGATGCTTCGGGATATAAAGAGTGATCTCCCTTTCCTGATAGTTGATGTTGTCCTTATACAATGATAGTCAATCCATTCCCAAGATAGCGTTGAACACCACTAAATGAAGAATGAAGAGATTTTCTCGGAGGTTTAGTCAAAAAACGTAAACCGGGGAGGATTTATAAACCATGGATGAAATAATTTCCCCATTCGATGTTCTCAAAGATAACCATTCCTCCAAATTTTGAGGTGGTGCTTGAATTGTTCGAGTAAACATGCAAGATATGAATGAATGTGTAGAACCTGAATCAAATAGTATGTCTACTATTCGTGCATGAATAACTAGCATACCTATCACCAAATCATTGTTTGTCACCACCTCATTAGTAGTGGTAGCATAATCACTTCCTTGTTTCATTAGAGGTTATTGTTAATAGCCTCCGATAACCCTTGGCTTATAGAAATTGTTCACATAATTCCAATGATCCTTGCAACTGTATCACCGCACTATAGGTTGAGTGTTTATTTGAACTTCCATTATTCTTTGGAATTAGTGTGATTCTTCATAACCCATGTGGTTGTTCTTGGACTGTTGAAAAAACTTTCCACATTTGAATCAATTCTCGGTTCCCTTCAGATAATTCCCAGGATGCCACTTCCCAAAAAATTTATAGGGGGAATGTCATTCTTTTTTCCATCATGGGATTTGTTCGATAAACCAACCATGTTGTTCTCTATTTTCCTCTTCTTTTCACTGAGACCATGATACCACTGAGAATATCCAATCTCTATTTCATCATTTAGGGAACAACATACAATATCCTCATAGCTTTCAATGTCTTTAATTGCCAATGATTTTTGTAGAATCGGATTTAGTCCATAAATAAGCGATCCACCTTACTTTTATTTTACTTCAAAAAGTTAAAGGTGTACCTTGAAGGCCTTGTAATGCTTACATAATATTCCCTAACGGACTCATCATTCTTCTTCTTGAGTCTAAGGAACAATCCTTCCATATTGAGATGCAGGGTTTGAGGAAACTTTTATAGAAAAACATCCTCTTGAATTACACCCAATCAATGGAATCAATTTCCTCTTGGGACTTTGTATTATTGATCAGTGTCCACGACTAATCAGATTCCCCATCAAAACAATATACTATCAATACAAAATTCTCTTCTTCCGAGCACTGGAGGATGGAGAATATCTCTTCAATGGAGTTAATCCACTATTCTGTGAGGAGGGGATCATAACATCTACTGATCATGGGAGGCCTTTCCCGCATTAGGATTATACAGAAAAATACTTTTTCCATGGAGAAGGACGACATTACACATGATTCAAGTTATTATTCATAACCAGCACTACCTGAGAAAATACTTTCATGAAGTTTTGAGAACCATCACCCATCATATCAAAAATATCATTAGGGAAATATTCACATTACCTATCACAGTGGTTGTTGGAATGTGTTCTTCTATTTCCCTCTATTAACAAAGAAAAATAGTGTATAATTATATGGCTGGAATACATAGCTATTTAGAATAAAAATTAAACTTCAATCATAAAAGGATAAAGTTATAAAGAATAAGTATATCCTAACATGTGATTTTTTGTTTAAATCTAGGTTATCCTCAATCTATTTCTTAATTTATATTCCTATTGGATTTTATTATCCCTTATTAATGGTTTTTAATGAGTTAATGAATCTACCAATGAATATCCCCTGGGAGTGTCATAACCAAGAGTGCAGAAAGGTCAGTTGTTGTGCACCAGTTCCCGTTCGATTCTAGATGAAAGAAGTGTTTTCAGGTTTTACCCCTAGATACATTTGTTCCAGATAATCCTCTACGTGCTTGTATCCAGATTGGTATGTATTTTCATGATAACCCATTAACTCAATACTCACCAAAATTGTTGAATGTTTTATTATAAGTAGTCTCATCCAAAAGGTTCTCACTAAGGTTTTAAATTCCTAATCTCTAAAATTAACTAGACCATCCTCTGATAGAAACTATAGAAACCCTAGACTTTTCCACATAACATTTCATGATTTTAATTATAATTATACATCAGAGTACAAGCTATGGATCATTAAGTCTACTGTCTTCTCAGACTAGGTACATAAAACATAAAACATGGGGGAACACCTTCTTTATTTAATCATCATTTAGAGCTCCTAACTTATTTTGAGTCTTTATATATTCATAGGGTACCCTATGGAACACATGAAAAAAGGGATGAGCTAAAAATCCTAGTAAGGTAATGAACGTAAGGATATATCTTAATCATGTGGGTTAGGAGGTCTGACATAATGATATCCAACGCATGAAACATATGAAATCAAATCATGTAGCACGAGATCATATAAATATGGAATCATAAAAATGTGGATTAATCATAAAACATATCTTTAGTATGGGTTATGTCTAATCTCCAATCACATTTCCCATTTTATAACGGGTCAAGGCAAACTGCCAATCCCAATTCGCATTTTAGTACAGGTCAAAGCTAACTGCCAATCCCATTTTACATCACATCTCATGAGAATTAACATTACCCAATGCATTGGAGCACTATCTAGGTGAACCCATCATAACATTTTCATGAATATTCTTTCCTTAAAAATAATCATACCTAATCAATCATACATAAACATAAAGGTACCCATGGAAAGAATTGGGTACCACAATCCTGACATAAAGCATAACCAATGGGTGTTTCATGAAAGTGTCCATGAAAGATAGGGATTAAGAAGATACATGGACGTTCCTAAGGTAAAATAGATATATATAATCTTATTTTATTTCAAACATAAGTGACAATATAATAAATTTATTTGAGAAACAATAGCATTATAACATTTTTGTGAGGTTTCAAGGAAACTACTATAGAGATATTAAAATAGAAAAAAGAAAAAAAATTTATATAAAACCAAAATTTAACCAAGAAGTTTTTAATAATAAATAAAGTTATTTTATAAATATAATTGTGGCTTGAAACATAGTATACAGTGCACTTGAAATTGGGAAACAATTCTAGAAGTTCCCTTAAAATAGGTTTTCTTAACGGAATGTTCTAAGGATGAGATATTTTAAAAACATGTATATACCCAAAAGAGAGTGATTAAAGGGTCTTCATAAATGAATTTTTTACAAATACACTGAATTTAAAAGATTTAAATAAATAGATGAGATAAATCTATTTTGATATAGAGAATGATAAGGAAACCCGAAATAACAATGGAGGTTCAGGTAGATTTTGTTACGGATTATCGACATGGTATCAGGATTACCTAAGAGGGATTGATGAGAAAGAGAAGGGGTTTATCATAACTTATATAACATGAGTGAAGTATGGGGAGGTCCTATAACTTACCCCATCATATTGTATTACCCATAAAATGTATATTATAGAGAAAAATATTGATTAAAAGAGAAATGTAGAGGATCCCTTACCTTAAATCTGGCGGTGTTCTCCACTTGTTATAATGACCTGAGTAAACAATTTATGTTTATTAATTAACAATTAACGAACCATTTATATATTTAAAACATATATTATAACCTTTTTATGTTCATTCTAGACCATTTTGATTGGTTATATGGTTTAATTTCAGTGTTCGGGTCTGGTTTCTTGCTTGTTTTTTAAAGATCAGTTCACTTATAATCATATTTGGGTAAACATTTATGATGAAAGTGGTTATCCTGCATTGAATTTGAATGTTATTATTGAACATCTATGAGATTACATGGTAATAAAAAATCATTCAGTTATTGGGAGTGATGATGAGTTGTTATATAAAACCATAGTGACAATCGTTATGTTTAATCGACGGGTTTGATTACAAAGAATATGTTTTGATTTATAACATAATACCATTTGTACAAAATAATTACATAACCATAAATAAAATATACTATATATATATTAATATTTTTCAACCATAACACAAATGGTTTCATGACCATAATCAAAGATGATAATAAAAATTGATAAACATTTGTCTTTGAATGTGAAAAATAAACACATCTCAAATGTTCTTTTCAATTCTAAATAAATGATGCGAAAATGAGAGTGGATAATGAAATATCCCATTATCCTAAAACATTTCATTACATGTATTTTAATAGAGTTATCATACTTTTTTGGTGAAGGTAGGTGAGGAATGAGATACAAAAAGAAAAGAACTTAATCGAAATAAAAAAAATTGAAAGAGGAATTTACCGCTTGAGTTTATCTCGTTTGAGAATGTCTGAAAGGGAAAGTTTTTGGTAATTTAAATAGGCTCGTGGATGTTGGACACATGGGAGGAGATTCGGGATATTTTTAGGTAGAATATTGGAAAGGCAAAATGCTGAGAGTTGTGGAGAGAAGAGGGAGTGGGGGGGGGGTTATAGTGGAGGAGAGGAGGGTTTTCATAATTGTTTAATAATTAATTTATTAATTTACCCCTAGAACAGAAATAGTGATGTTTCCTGGACCAATAATAGTAATAAATTCATTTTATTTCTAACTAATTAGGGTTACATCAGCAGATCATCATCAATGACTCAATTAATCCATTATTTAGCATTTAATGTAGACTATCGTATTTTACTATTCATCAAAAATTCATGTATTTTAGAAAAATCCCAAAAATTACCCTAACCATTTTTCAACATGTAAAATCCAAAAATAAAATCCATTTTTCAAAAAATAATTTTCTAAATATGATTATTTTAATATTAAATTAAACTCCTAATTTATTATTAAAAATCCAGTTTTAAACCATTCATTTACATATTCTCAAATATAGGTACATCATACATTCACTTGATTGTTATGTTTATACTATCATATGTAAGGTTAATTTTTATTAGGGTATATCACTATTCATAAGGGTATGTTACTATTCATAAGGGTTGGTTACTATTCACTAAAAAATATGTTTTTCTTGTCGGAGTCCAAATAAATTACTAATCGTAACCATGTATGTTAGATTTTTGAAATTCAAATCACAGTGGTGATAAAATTATATTTAATGGTCACATATCACATAGTAGTTCATTATTTTGTGATTTCATGTGATTATATTTTATAAGAGAGGAATTTATATTTATAAAACATTAGGTCATTACAATACATGGTCAAATGAATTAAAAATCAATTGTAAATAACATTTAAAACTACACTACATTTGGTATTTACATGACATGTAATTCCCTTTCACATCGTGTAGTCCTCAGGATTCGGTTTTTTGAAAAAGCACATCACCTATTTATTATTTAACCCAAAAAATCCATACAACATGATCTGAACTTGTATAATCCATGAGTCACTGTTAATGCCAAAAGGTGCTCAAGGGATGAAAAAAGATTCAAAATGACAATGTGAAGTCATATTCGGACCCGGGGACCCCGTCCAGAGGGCCCGGAGGGGCCGCTCGTCATAAATTCAGAGGCACATGAAAAAATACGTATTTCATAGAATGTTCTGGGATTTGTGAAAATCCTTTGGCTTTGGCACGAAATATTTCGCACCCCGACCCGCACGGTTGACATTTCGCACCGCCGTCCTCCGTCGTGCAATTATTTCACGCCGACATAGTTTATGTGCCCCCAGGTGCCTATAAATAGACGACGCACCCCTTCCACTTCGGGCTGATGAATCTCAACCAGCTCTCGTGCGCGAGATTCGTCTTCCATGCACACAAATATGGCCTTCAGGTACGGTTCTTTTCATGGAAAGTCACCCCAGGGTCCACCTTCGCGTGAGATCCCCTTGTTTTAGACTGAATTTCAATCCCTTCAGAGTCTTCCCCTTGCCTGTAGTTGATTCCATAGACGGTAAGTACCGGTATCGAAGCATGGAACTTACAAAAACCCAAGGCGCCAGCCTCCTATGTTTTGGCCGCTACGGGTTCTTTCATAGCAGGAGATCCCTCATTGCTCGTCAGCTGGATAATGGGTGTTGGTGCCTCACATTGTCCCATTGGTGCTTCTCCCCCTCCCTCAACTAGAGACGCTTGACCACCTCTAATATTCTTCTGATATAGATAAGGAGGGTGGATTATGGATTTCAAAGGAAAGATAAAGAAAGGAGGAGGATATATAAGTTTTGAATCATACCTCGAGCAGCTCAATCACATCTATATCAGAGATTAAGATCTTTCCCCTCTCCCAGAGACTCCCTTTGTGAGACGCCCCTTGATACCCTTCACCTTTGGGCTACTATTCCACTTCACCTTCTCCTTCTGCCTCCCCCTCTTCAGTCTCACTGCCCTCCGACTCACCATTGCTGTCATCATCCCCTGACGACGTCATTTCCAGATCATGCTCCTAGCCGAGAATCTCTTTCACCAAGAAAGATGGAACCACACGCCGACCCCGTTGGCATGCGTACATGTCCATGTCCATCATATATGCATGCCAACGATGAAATTTCACTCTGTCAACATCCCAAACAAGCTTGACTTCTGGCAGATGGATTTTGTCTCGCACTATCTTCTGCTAGAGGGTTTCAGTGCTCACCGACTACCGCAGGGTTATCCAAGCAGACCATAGCATGAGTAAAATGGAATCATGGGAAGGTTGAAGTAGATATCTTATTTTCTTCCCAGGAAGTTCTATGGCTGCCCCATGGGTCCCTCCTTTAGGCGACGATGGTGAGGCAATGCCATGTGACACCCCCACTATTGAGGTCCCAAACTATGTGGGACTCGTTGTCTGTCTGATCTTCCACCTCTATCGGCACTCTACATGCTTTCTCGCTACCTGGGTTCCACACTGAAAAATTTCAGTTTCCAAACTCACTTCCTCAAAATCCCCTCAGGGTATGCTATGGCGCAATGTTCAACATACTCGGTTGAGATACTAGTGTCGACTCCGGTGGGAGGAATGGTGATGACATTGCTAGAGCCATAGATTTTGAACATCAACCATAGTTTACGGAGAACACATAGATTCTTTTCTTCTATAACATCGGTGTATACTTTTTTCTACATTCACTGGAGGCACCAAAACTGCCTGGAAAACTGGGATGGTGCATAAGGATCGTAGAAGATCTTCCCATCGATCTGGGCCACAAGCACCCTGCCTCTGATGCGCTGAAAGTACTCCTTCTGCTCCAGTGAGCCTTTCCCATTGTCTATCATCTATATAGTTGGGGTGGGGGATGGGATGAAGGAGTAGTTGTAATGGTTACCAATTATGATCCTTACTACCTCCTCATTGAGCGTCAGGGGTATGACACCGACAATGTTCAGCAGAGAGGGTCGCTGGCCATTAACTGGATGATAGATGGCATTCAGGAAGGTGTATCCACCGCAATGAGCCACAACCCAGCCATCAAAAATCTAGAAGTGGCCACATATTCTCCTAGGTGATCCCCCTCTCGAGATTCATCCTAAGATGGAGTACAACTGAGCCAGCACGGGGACCCCCATATTGAACCTCTTGTTGGAGGCCATGATGTCATCCATCACCAGGGTCGCTGGACTGATGCCCATTCTTGCATCCCTCACCAACAAGAGCCACCCACATAGGAATGTAGCGAGAAATCTGGGAAACGAAACATTCGTATTCTGGCTCTCGTATATGTTTTAGCCCCACGATTGGTAGTTCCCCTCCTGCAGGATCCTCCAGTATGATCCTCTCTTTCTCCTATGTGGTGCGGTTGGACATCGTCTCCCCTGCCCTGGAATCTTGAATTCTTGATCCCTCTCTAGGAACAAGCTAAACTAGTCCTTGTAAGAGATGTCCTCCAGGAATTCCTTGACCCCCAGCTTCTCCTTGGCCAGCTCCAGCAGGTGCCACGTCAGTATGGGGGTTTGTGACCTATCTCCCTAGATGTTTATCGGTGTAAGGAATTCATCATATTGGTGGCTCTATAAAGGGATACCCCTGATGTAGTCGATGTTCCAATGATTGATGTCGACATCCATATGATGGAGATGGAATGTGTTGGTATTTGGGGACCACCATGTGAACAACTCTGGCCTGAGCTCGTGCTGGCTATAGAAGTGGAATTGTGAAGTCAATACCACCTCAAATAAACCAATATGCCACAGCTCGTCCCCAAATTGGTCACATGTATGTCGAACCCAGTACGCCAAGTCCCATATGATGGTGAAGCTGCCTCTGGAACGCTAGTCCCAGTCCTCTAGCTATCCCTTAGTCTCGTTAGTGACGCTCTAGAGAAAGGTGCTCGCGTATAGGGTCGGGGAACTCTCTGTGATAAGGTCACCCCCAGCAATGGTCCTGGTTATGAGATTCAAGAAATATCCATCCATGTTCCAGGTTTCTCTGGCAGGATGACCATTGTTGGTTATGTTGTACCGAGGAAGATCGTCCCCATGGGTCACCGAAGACCGCAATGTATTCACCACAAAGCCCAGCAGAGGGACCTCCTCCAGAATGCCGAAGTCCCACAGTGGCAGATTTTTGGGCAAATCAAAATCTAATTGGGAAGGGGTTAGCATGTAGAAGAGGGTGTGGTTGTTGAGACAATCCATTTGGCGCCATACACCTTTGGGTTTGCAACCATTTCGACCCTTCGAGCAGTGACTTCTCCCTCACCATCCAGGTTTCAACCATCTTTTTCAAACAAGTGTTTGGGTGGTTGGAGTGAAATAGGAGAGGACGACATGTAAAATCAGTGGGCATTGCTAAATTTCAGACTACGGTGTGTAAATCCCCAAGTTGTCATGAAAAATGACCTCAGATCAAAGTGGATTAGGCGCAACCAGAGCAGTTTTTCACGCAGGGCCAGAGACAATTTCGCACATGAGAGGTCGAAGCTTGTCGCACAAGAAAAGTCATACAGATCATGGGACCCACAGTAGATTTTATAGGAGAATCCTATGTTTTGCGCCCATGAAAAAAGAGAATTCCCCACCCACATGAAAATCAAATTCCACGCCTACGCGAAAAGCGAATTCCGCACCTTGCTGAGTTTTGTGCGCCGCTCCATAGATTTGTGCACATGGACCCTCTAGTGCCTTTCATTTTGGCATTTCCCTCGGAATATGACCATTGCAACCCCTCATTGATCCCATTTTGAGGGGGGAATTTGAAGACTCCGAAAAGGGCTCAAGGGATGAAGAATGTTTCAAATGTCAAAGTGAAGCCATAATTGGACACAGGGACCCCTTATGGGGGCCTGGAGGGTCCGCGCAAAATAAATTCAGAGGAGCGTGAAAAAAATACATCCAGCACGGAATGTTCCGGGATTCGCGAAAATCCTTTGGCTTTGGCGCGAAATATTTCGCGCCCCGGCCCACGCGGTTGACATTTTTCACTTTCGTCCTCCATAGCGCAATTATTTCATGCTGACCTAGGATCAGTGCCCATGGGAACCTATAAATAGAAGTTGACCCCCTTTCACTTCTGGGCTAAACAATCTAAACCGAATCTCATGTGCAAAATTTGTCATCCGCACATGCAAAAATGGCCTTCAGGTACGGTTCTTTTCACACCAGCTCGCCTCGGGGTCTGCCTTCAAATGATATCCCCATGGTATAGATTGAATTCCAATCCCTTAGGGGTACCCCCATTCACTCAATCCCTTCAAATTTCTCACAGGCCAACCAATTGTGCGCAACCCCTTCCATTTCATGCATCCCCTGCCAATTCCATGCAATCTCTTGATTTTTATGCAGCCCGGTCATTGCGCGTAGACTCTCGAACTTTCATGAATATTTCGAACCTTACGCGCAATCCTTCTAGTCACATTAAAAACCTCTTCTCTAATTGCGTGCACGAATCCCTGATTTCATGCCATCTTGGAGTTTTTCGTGCAGGACTATTATTTCACGCGCAATCCTCAAAGGTTGCGTGCAATTCCCCCGGGAACCCTCACCGCGGTGCTCCCTGGGAACCTCCTTGTGTGGTTGACCGATGTTCTTCTTATGGATTCCATTCGTAGGTGTCTCTCACACCCCAGGCATCCACATCATGTTTTGTCTTCCCGTCCGACCTTCTAGGCTCGTACACAGTAACATCAAGGTGCCTTGGATGATACCGCCCATTGCATTGCTTTGCCTTATTCTTCTTCTCATAGGCATGCTAATGGATATTTCTTATTCACATAGCCATGCTAACATGGACCCCTCTATGGTTCGATCCATGACACCCCCTTTCTATAGTGTTGTCGATGCCTTCCCTCCCACAATTATCAAAGGGTACATGTTATTTAAGTCCTAGGGGTGTGGAGCAAACCCATATTTTCTGAGATGCAAGACGTTAAATTTCCAAGCACCATCGTTCATAGCATATGACGTTAAACTGTGACCCAACCTCGGGCCTCGCATGCAGAGTCCCCCTACCTTGGACATTCCCCAAGCCCACTCGTCTCCACAGGGATGGGATCACCCCTCACAAGAGATGATGTCATCTTTATCGGAGTGGCCTTTGTCCATGGGGAAGGGAATCCCCCTTGGTGTAACCCCTTGCCTTTCTTGTAGGAGGTAGCATCCCTAATCCTCCTTGTTGGATCTGAATCTACAGATTATACACAAGAGGGGGGTGAATTGTGTCTTTTGTAGTTTTTCGATAACTCTTTTATTGAATGAGTTCTGTCCTTTATACTTTATCATATTTGATCGTGCAGCGGGAAAATTAAAATCAAGAACAAAACGATGTATAATGGTTCAGGGAACAAAAATCCCCTAGTCCACTCCACCAATGCTCTACTCCATGAGAACGGTGATTTTCACTATCTGGTCCTCTTTTCCACAGACCGATTCACAACTGAGTACAGGAAGTTGATACCTTTACAATCCAAGGCAAAAACAAAGACTTGTGGTACAAACACGAACCTACACATCTTAGAATGAGAAACTGGTTACTCAATAATAAAAATAATTTCAGAATGAAATTTCTAGGTGATCTTCACAATTGCAATAGAATGCAATTGACATCAGATGGATCGAAGTCTCTAGAAATATTGATCTTCAAGACGAAGCAGTTCTGAGTTGATCCAGTTGTAGTAGATATAGAGATATAGTTCACAACCTCAGCGGTAGTAGATCCACAGTAGATATTCTAAGTAGAACAGGTGAATCTTCTATCATGTTCCTTCTTGTTGAACAAACAGAGATTTTACGCTCCTTTTGAATCAACAGATCAATTGTGAATAGTTGCAATCTCTACTTTTCTTCTTTTTCAACAATAGATCGATCACATCCTCACGTACCTGGTGTTTCAGAGAGAACATATATAATAAAATATATCTCCTTCACATTGAGATCCATAAAAGTCGCCTTCTGATTCGTGATATTCAAAAATTTGTATTTACAGAGAAGTCGTAGTTTCCTTTAAGACTCGACATAAAAAGCTCCTTTAAATCCGATCTTAAATCATTTAACAAAATGTCTATGGATCATTCATATTTATACTTTAAAAAAGACTTTAAATCCGGCTTGAAATCCTCCCAGGAATTAGCTTACTGAACGTTGCACATAATTATCGTCTGTCAAAATTTATGACGCCAACTGAAAGGTTGATGACGTGGCCTCCAAACGTTGGGATAATAACATAGTCTTCAAATGTAGGGTAGACAACTTAAGGTTCAACACAAATGTAGGGTTTATCATCCACACTTTTCCTTCAACACTCAAAATTACGGTAAAAGATCCATACTTTTACTTGATCTATAATTTTCCAAAAACGTATGGTTGTTCACAATAGTAAGGTTGATGAACCATACTTTTGAGAAACAAACGTATCATTTAGAATTTACGTATGGTTCACCTTCCATACATTGCTGATAACCAAAACGTAAGGTTCCTTCCTAACATAAGGTTCTCCTTTCATACTTTGCTGAAAACGTATGGTTGTTTAACCATACGTTTCTCTTATATCAAAAAGTATACACTCCTTTCATCCTTACGCTACGTTTATCCACGTAGGGTATGAGCAGTGATTCCAGAACGTGCTAAAGCAGATTCCGCACTATATTTATCTACGTAAGGTATGAACAGTGATTCCAAAATGCGCTGAAGCAGATTCTGCATAATTAATGGATTCTCATTATTTCAAGCGTAAAATAAATTAAAAAATTCTTGAAAAATAATAAATATAATCATTAGAAAATAACTAAGGGTATTTGTGAGAATCAAAATTATCATAAAGAGATAGATTATTATTTTCAATAATCTCCCCCTTTAAATAACATTAACATGTATTATTGAAAAAAATACTTTTCTCAACAATGTCCCCCTTTTTGATGATCACAAAACCCATAATATAATTAAAATTACTTAAAAAAATTAACTTTCAAAATTAGTTAGAAAGTTTAAAATAATAACATCTCCACCAAAAAGATAATTATAAATCCAAATGACTAATTTAATTTTCTTCCTCATTAAAATGAATTCTCCACCTAAATAAAATGTAGGTTTTGATGTTTTGTTTATCCAGATTCTCCCCCTTTTGTGATATCAAAAAGAATGAAAAAATCATGGATTTTAACATGTTGAATATTGCACAGAACTATTAGTAAATGCTGTTATGAAATATTTATCAATAATTAAATCAAGAGTAATGACATATCAAAAATAAAGTCAGTAAAACAAATAAAGAAAGATAAAAATAAACAATGAAGAAAATTTTCTTTCAAAAATAGTATTATATACATGACAATGATATACACATGCATCATGTTTTAGGAAAGATAGGCAATAGGGTCTATCTCCTCTGGATTACAGACTTGATTTTTGTAAACTACCCTCAAAGTCTCTTCATCATCCCATCTCCAAGATTGATAGTGAGCTCTCTGTTCTCTTGAGTCATATGAATGTCCTCAATTAAATTGACTCTGAAAAACTCATGAATCCTTTCCTCTTTTTCAACAAATACTTACAGCTTATTTAATAACCGATTTAATAGAATTCAGATCGAGGGATCACTAGATGTCAGTTGATCCACTAAGAACATCTGATTGTCCAGCCACACTAACAATGGAGCACTGTTACATTGAAGATCTTGTATCCTATCATTCATGTTACTCATCGCAGCTAGGATAGCCTGAAACCTTCTGATTAAATATGGTGAAGTACCTGATCCAATAACATCATTATTTGCAACTGATGCAAATTGATTATCCATAAAGAACTTCATATCTGATAAATCTGACTTCATAGCCATTTCAGATTTTAATTGTGTAAAAGCAGTCAGCATATCCTCTTTAAACATTTCATCCTTTTTCTTCGAAACGGTACACTCTATCAGCTTTTGAATCTTTAAATATTCTAAATCTAAGGCATTTCTCAAAGAAACATTATCAGGTTCCAACTGAGATACTGTAACACCCCGAGATTTTATGAAAAATATTCTTTTTAATTTCATTAATGTCTTGTGTTATACGCTGCACCAAAAGGAGCTTTCACAACACACATCTCTGACCTGGCTTGAATTACACGCAATCACGACCTTCCACGATAGCGTGTGTTGTACGCAACACCATGTTTCGCTAAACAATGATATGCTATTAAAATATCATTAAAACTAGCCGTTATGAATAGTAATAACCACTTTTTGAAATTTTGTAAATTTTCTTTTTCAAAATGGAATTCATTTTTGGATTCGTAAAATCGAAATTAGCTTAGGGTGAAATTTTGGTGATTTTCGGATAACTTTCATATTTTGATGAATAGTGAAAATTACTAAATTTTAATTAAAAACAACTTTTTCAATCGAAATAATTAATAGTGATAAATTATTAATTTCAGTGGTTTTAAATTATATTTAGAATATATTTTTACAATTTAATACAATGTTGGTCATTGGATGTAATTTCACATTTAAACCAGTTATAAACTAGTGTCAATCTTTTGATAGTTATTATCTCTTAAAACACGCTATTTGTTTTGACGACGAGAATTAATTTTTAAATTAGTTAATGCAACTGATATTTTTTGAATTTGGTAAAATAGAAATCATTTTTGAGTTCATAATATCAAATATATCTTAGGCCTAATTTTTGGTATTTTTCTGAAAACTTTTAATTTTTGATGAATAGTGAAACCACTAAGTGGTAGTTAAAAAAACTGAATTGTTCATAAAACTTAATTTTACCGCTTCTGTGAGTGGAATTTCAAAAATTCGAGAGAAACGGTTAATATCAAGGACTAAAATGTGGTTCAATGGGATGAAAATAATTTTTGGTAAATAGTAACTTTTTACTTTTTTTTACCACGGTTAAAAGTAAATAGGGTAATTAAGGGTAAAGATGATATTATTATTACCCTAACACATGTCCTAATTCTATTGGATAAGTGTAATTCGACCAAAAACAAACTTAGGAATAAAATATGACCATTTAGGCCCACTTGGATTAGATTAGGACATTTATTATTAATTTATTTAAAAAAGGGTTAAAAGAGTTAAAATCGATGTTTATTTACTAAAACATTTTTAATATGCGGTTATACATAAGATAAATTCGACTATAAATATTCATTAGAAATCTAAAAATATTTCCTACATAATGGTATTTTATTTGTAATTTTTAGACATTATATAATTTAATTTATTTATGACACAACGATGTTGCAGTAATTATCTTATTAATGAAATATTAACATAATTGATGTTATAAATACCCAAATAAATATAATTTTAGACTTTTTATGAATTACACTAATTTTCTAGGTTACTATGATATGTTAGTGTTGATTTAATCAACTTGGTTCGAACATATAATACTGTTATGACTTTCACAAAAATCATATATCAAATAGTGTCAAAATTGACACAAAATAGTTTTTAAATCAAATATTATATTATTAATTGTTATTTTATTCATAGAAATATAAGGTTCGGCCAAATGACTTAGATAAGGATATATATATTAATAATAAACAACTTGGGGTTCTTTTGGCATGTTATAGTAAGTGTATTAACCATATAGTGTATGAAAACAAAAAGACACGGTAAAAGTAAAATTATTTAACTCAGAGTTAAATCTAATTGTTAAGGTTCAAATAGTAACCTAAACTTGTCTAAATCCTATTGGATGATAGGATTTAGACCTATCTCCACTTTCCCTTGGAAATAATACCCTTTGGAACCATTATAAACCGATGTTGACTTTAATATAAAATAATATTTTGAGATATTCCTAAGGTGCCCCTCTCCTCCCTTATAAAAGGGCACCTCCTCCCCCTGTTCCTCACACCACATTGAGCCTTTATGCTCGGCCAACCCCTGCCACTTTCTCCTCTCCACTTAACTAGAGACATCCTAGAGGTTCTGGTCTTCTTCAAAGACCCATTTTAGTGCCCTAAAAGGAGGTCTCAAAGAAGCACTTCAAAGAAGAGGTAAAGCCCATTACCGATTCTTTCATATTTATTTCTTCTTCCACTTCTTCTTCTTAGGTTATTTAAATATGAAGTAATAACGTCAGTATCACTCATATACTGATATGTTATTATAAGTATGAAACAACCCTATTTCACCATCTATCCATCCTTCGGAAAAAGAAATCACCGCGCGTGCGTACGTACGGAATACCGTCTCCACGCCGTGGTGAAATCTAGTTTCCACCACCACCTTACTTTGATGGGTATAATGGTGTAAATAATAACTATATATTATTATTTTAAAGTGATATTGATTCTGAAATAGTATACATACACTCCAATACAGTCCCACGATCATGAGAACGATATCATCGCTCGTGCGTACGTACAGAATACCGTCTCCACGACGCGAGGAGATTCATTCTCCACATTAACCATTCATGAATGATTATAAAGTATATATAATGAATAATAATGAAATATATGACATGTTAAATCTACTAGATTTATTTATATATGTATATATATATTTCATCTACTTACTTCCATTCAAGACAATAAGGAAATGAAAACAGCGTTCATGCGTACGTACGGACTACCGTCTCCATGAACGGTGTGTTTCATTTCATTTATCTATATATTATAGATATATAATGAATATATATATGATATATAAATAATGTTTTATATTCTGGAAGTAAGTAAATCATGATATAAGTTATAATAATGTCAAGAACAACAAGTCCAAACACCTACGATAAATGAAACAATTTTACCCAAAACGCTTCTTTAACATGGAATTTACAAAAGAACGGGTAATATAAAGTCATAAGTGAACCATATATGATATCATAACAATGAGTATGATTCTGGAATAAGTCAATAACATTATTTAAATCATTATACAGGAGGTTCGGACACTTATGAAGCATATCCGACCTAAGGTAAGGGAAATATCACAATCTCATTTTTATCCGAGATTGTTTATACTTTAGTATTTACTGGGGTGTATTTTATCATCCAAATCCATGTTTCCTCAATATGTAATATTATTTCCAACCACCTACAATTTTTTAAATCCAATTTTACCCTTCAGTTAATTTTTAGTAAAAGATATGAATGGAATCTTTTGTCGTTTTTCATATGAGGTACTTTTTTGACTTTTCTGACAAAAGTATGAGAAGAATGTTTTTTAACTTATACGGCATGAATGGATTTTTAAAACATTATTTCCAAGAATATTACTTTAAAAGTTTTCAAGTTTATTTTTAATCAACTTCTTTTAGTTTATAATTGTATGACATATTAAGAAAGGAAAAGTGTTTTTGAAGAAGAAAGGATATTTTCCTCAAGAATGGACTTCAAGTGTTTGATCAAAATTATTTTCCATCTAAGACAATAAAGGGTTCTGTTTTTATACATATTATTAAATTGATTTGATTATGTTGTGATGGAATTATTTTTATGAATTCTTTTATCTTATATGAACTGTTTCATGATGTCATGATGTTTAAGATTCCCATTTGTATTACATGGGTTATGCAATGATGTATGATTTATGATTTTATGGAACACATAAGAATGGTATCATTATGAGATAGGTGGGACCTATATCTCCCTCCAATGCATTGGGTAAAGATTTTATATCTCATGAGATAGACATGGCTGGAACAGTAGGTTATACCGGTTCAGTGAAACAGGACTGAAACGAGGGTGACTCGGTTCAGAAAGAGACTTTGTCCACTAAGATAGTCTTGGCAATGAGTCTTGACTAACAATAAATGATTCTCTATGATTATGTGTGTATGCCACAAAGTTTCATGTTTTAAATTACAATTATTGTGATTACATTTCACCGCCATGATTTATCCCATGTTATGAAATTATGATCTCTTTTGCAGGTTAAGATGTGATTGATATTTATTTTGTTTACCCTTACTGATCATTTGAGCTCACCCTTTTATGTTTTCTTTTCCCCAGGATATAAAGAATGGTTTTAGATATAAAAAAATGAAGATCTTTATGGGAGATGTTGAAGATCTTTCACCAGGATTAGAAGACTATATTCCGAGTTTCCAAAGACACTAAACTATTACGGTCCTTGTGTGTGCGTTTTTGTAATGTACTAAGTATTCCGCAAAAGTAATGTAATGTACATGTACGCCAGGCTTCGGGTCTCTACAATTGGTATCAGAGGAAAGGTTTAGTCAACCTTTGGAAACTAGGATGCGAGAACTTTAGCGAGATCCCTAGAGATATTTCTAAGGTATGTCTAGGGATTTCTCTAAGGTTAAGTATACGTATAAGTTATAGTACTAGAATTACGCTAATGATCATAGAATTAAACCTAAGATGTTAGATATTGAAGGTACTCCCCCTTTATTATGTTGTTTTCCCTAGCATGATTTTTGCCTCTCACACTATACTTTTTGGGTTTTAGACGATGGCTGGAACCCGAAGGAACCGTGTTGATCAATGCAATGGACAATGCAATGATTGCCCTCCTGAACAAACAAATGTTTTGGGAGATGGAGTGCAAAATTTTATTGTTATACTTACACAAGCTATGAATCATTCTGGACTTCCAAATGAACAGAGAAGAGAACAATATTCTATTGATTCCTTCATGAGGCAACGCCCACCTTCTTTCAATGGGTCTTCCGATCCACTTGTTGCTGAACAATGGATCAGTACCACTGAAAAGATATTTTCAGTTCTTCAATGTTCAGAACATGATAAAGTCATCTTAGCAGTATATCGTTTGGAAGGTGAAGCTGATCAATGGTGGAATCTTATCAAGAATACGAGGCCAAGAGATGAAATTGAGTCCATGGAATGGGACGAGTTCAAGAACTTGTTTTTCAGTAAGTACTTCCCTCGTATTCTTCGAACAAAGATGGAAAAGGAGTTTCTTGAGCTGAAGCAGAAGGATGATGAATCTGTTGGTATATACGAAGCGAATTTTACAAGACTTTCAAGGTATGCATCTGGCATTATCATCCAACCTGAAAGTAAAGTTGATCGATTTTTCAATGGCTTAAAACCAAGTCTTCGAAGGGCATTAGCTATAAGAGAATTCAGTAGCTATGAAGAAATTGTGCGTTGTGCTATCAAGGTAGAAATGGAAGTTGGTGTTACATATCCATCTCATGGTTTTGACAAGAAGCGAAAGATGGAGTTCAAGGAGAAATCTCAGAATAATGGTGAAAAGAAGATGAATGTTTCCTTATGCACGAAGTGTGGAATGAATCATGGTGGAGATTGTCTTAAAGGGACTAGAAAATGTTTTAAGTGTGGAAAAGAAGGTCATCGAGCAGCTGAGTGTTGAAGTAATAGAAAAAGGGTTTCTAATGATGTGAATAAAGAAAACACTGCAGAGAACGCACCACCAACACTTCAATGATTCAAGTGCAAGGAAATGGGGAATTATACTAATAAATTCCCCAATCCAAGGGTTAGTGATGATCGACATGAACAACCGCTTAAGGAAAAGGATAAAGGGAAGTCACATGCGATCACTATTGGCGATGTTGAATATGAAAACGATGTGGAGGAATGATTAAGTGTTTATGTAATGGGATTCCATAATAATGTTGTATCATGGAGTATTGGAATATTTATGTATTGGTCTAATGTGGTATTCAAAGTGATTGAGATATTTTTGGAAATAAGACGATATGCGCATAATGAAGGGAAAATGAGAAAATGAAATGTTTAACAGTATTCATGAGCTCATGATTGATATAAGGACTAAGTGATATCATGGTTTGATTATAAAGAATTTTGATGATTTTGGTATGTGGAAAGTGTTAACGTTTAACTGCATTCATGTTTTCACTAAGGTTCAATGGGTATTCAAGAGAATACTTGATTAAGGTCATTGAATGTTTAGAATGTGACCAACAAGACATATCTTATGATATATGGGGATCAACGATGGTATTAAATCTCTGAGAGTGGACTGCAGTATTATGGATAAGCCTAAATATTGGAATGGATTATGTTGGACATAAGTTAGTATTGTTTAATGATAGAACTTTTTTTCGATATTATTGATGAGATGTTATAGTAGTATAGTTTTAGAAAAAGGACAACCTGCAGGACGGGCGACATCCCATCGCTTCGGACAAGGCTGCGGGAATCGAACCCACAACCGAAATGCGACTGGCTTTATCGCCTACCACTGGCCTACAGGAAGTCCCTGTTTAGTAGAAACTAGTTTTATTTTATAAAGCGGTATGATATATGAAGTATAAGTTCATTTTTGGAACCATATACGATTAATATAACCATAAGATGAACTTATAACTTTTCAAACCTTTTGTTTGAGACAGATGGAATGACCCATCATTCTATTACATGATCTGCTAACACATCACGAATGACAAATTCAACTTCATTTCTTTAAGTGATGAAGTTGAAATTGTCCAAATAACGACCAACAGTGAGACTATACCGAAATCACGAAAGTATTTCTTCTAATTCCAATTTCATCAACTTTAGGGAAATGATCTTGAAAACCAAAAATGTTGTCCTAGTGCTCTTATATCTGATGAATCAGATGGTACCTTAGATTATCACAAATTTATGGCTTTGTGATTACTGGCTTTTCCATAGCCATGTTCTCTACCACTCTCCATCAGAACATGATGGTTAGATTTCTCTTCCATATCCATATTTTAACCTATGTGGAAACCCAGTGATTAGTTTATTTGGGTAACCGTTACATTTCATACTTTTGTTTTTAAATATTGGTTTTGGTATTCCTTTTTATGATGTGGGTTTCTATTAAAGAAACTTTCGAGTAGTAAACCATTTATAACCCCGATGAATTTCAAGGGCGAAATTCATTTTAAGGGGGGTAGAATGTAACACCCCGAGATTTTATGAAAAATATTCTTTTTAATTTCATTAATGTCTTGTGTTATACGCTACACCAAAAGGAGCTTTCACAACACACATCTCTGACCTGGCATGAATTACACGCAATCGCAACCTTCCATGATAGCGTGTGTTGCACGCAACACCAAGTTTCGCTAAACAACGATATGCTATTAAAATATTATTAAAACTAGCCGTTATGAATAGTAATAACCACTTTTTGAAATTTTTTAAATTTTATTTTTTAAAATTGAATTCATTTTTGGATTCGTAAAATCCAAATTAGCTTAGGGTGAAATTTTGGTGATTTTCGGATAACTTTCATATTTTGATGAATAGTGAAAATTACTAAATTTTAATTAAAAACAACTTTTTCAATCGAAATAATTAATAGTGATAAATTATTAATTAGAGTGGTTTTAAAGTGTATTTAGAATATATTTTTACAATTTAATACAATTTTGGTCATTGGATGTAATTTCACATTTAAACCAGTTATAAACTAGTGTCAATCTTTTGATAGTTATTATCTATTAAAAACACGCTATTTGTTTTGACGACGAGAATTAATTTTTAAATTAGTTAATGAAACTGATATGTTTTGAATTTGGTAAAATAGAAATCATTTTTGAGTTCATAATATCAAATATATCTTAGGCCTAATTTTTGGTGTTTTTCTGAAAACTTTCAATTTTTGATGAATAGTGAAACCACTAAGTGGTAGTTAAAAAAACTGAATTGTTCATAAAACTTAATTTTACCGCTTCTGTGAGTGGAATTTCGAAAATCCGAGAGACACGGTTAATATCAAGGACTAAAATGTGGTTCAATGAGATGAAAATAATTTTTGGTAAATAGTAACTTTTTACTTTTTTTTACCACAGTTAAAAGTAAATAGGGTAATTAAGGGTAAAGATGATATTATTATTACCCCAACACATGTCCTAATTCTATTGGATAAGTGTAATTCGACCAAAAACAAACTTAGGAATAAAATATGACCATTTAGGCCCACTTGGATTAGATTAGGACATTTATTATTAATTTATTTAAAGAAGGGTTAAAAGAGTTAAAATCAATGATTATTTACTAAAACATTTTTAATATGGGGTTATACATAAGATAAATTCGACTATAAATATTCATTAGAAAGCTAAAACGATTTCTACATAATGGTATTTTATTTCTAATTTTTAGACATTAAATAATGTAATTTATTTATGACACAACGATGATGCAGTAATTATCTTATTAATGAAATATTGACATAATTGATGTTATAAATACCCAAATAAATATAATTTGAGACTTTTTATGAATTAAACTAATTTTATTGGTAACTATGATATATTAGTGTTGATTTAATCAACTTGGTTCGAAAATATAATTCTGTTATGACTTTCACAAAAATCATATTTTAAATAGTGTCAAAATTGACACAAAATAGTTTTTAAATCAAATATTATATTATTAATTGTTATTTTATTCATAAAAATCTATGGTTCGGCCAAATTACATAGATAAGGATATATATATTAATAATAAACAACTTGGGGTTCTTTTTGCATGTTATAGTAAGTTTATTAACTATATAGTGTAAGAAAAAAAAAGACACGGTAAAAGTTAAATTATTTAACTCAGAGTTAAATCTAATTGATAAGGTTAAAATAATAACCTAAACTTGTCTAAATCCTATTGGTTGATACTATTGCGACCATCACCACTTTACCTTCGAAATAATACCCTTTGGAACCATTATAAACCGATTTTGACTTTAATATAAAATAATATTTTGAGATATTCCTAAGGTGCCCCTCTCCTCCCTTATAAAAGGGCACCTCCTCCCCCTCTTCCTCACACCACATTGAGCCTTCAAGCTCGGCCAACCCCTGCCAATTTCTCCTCTACACTTACCTAGAGACATCCTAGAGGATCTGGTCTTCTTCAGAGACCCATTTTAGTGCCCTAAAAGGAGGTCTCAAAAAATCACTTCAAAGAAGAGGTAAATCCCATTACCGATTCTTTCATATTTATTTCTTCTTCCACTTCTTCTTATTAGGTTGTTTCATTATGAAGTAATAACTTCAGTATCACTCATATATTGATATGTTAATATAAGTATGAAACAACCCTATTTCACCATCTATCCATCCTTCGGAAAAAGAAATCACCGCGCGTGCGTACGTACGGAATACCGTCTCCACGCCGTGGTGAAATCTATTTTCCACCACCACCTTACATGGATGGGTATAATGGTGTAAATAATAACTATATATTATTATTTTAAAGTGATATTGATTCTGAAATAGTATACATACACTCCAATACAGTCCCATGATCATGAGAACGATATCATCCCTCGTGCGTACGTACGGAATACCGTCTCCACGACGCGATGAGATTCATTTTCCACATTAACCATTCATGAATGATTATAAAGTATATATAATGAATAATAATGAAATATATGACATGTTAAATCTACTGGATTTATTTATATATGTATATATATATTTCAACTACTTACTTCCATTCAAGACAATAAGGAAAGGAAAACAGCGTTCATGCGTACGTACGGACTACCGTCTCCATGAACGGTGTGTTTCATTTCATTTATCTATATATTATATATATACTGAATATATATATGATATATAAATCATGTTTTATATTCTGAATGTAAGTAAATCATGATATAAGTAATAATAATGTCAAGAACAACAAGTCCAAACACCTACGATAAATGAAACAATTTTACCCAAAACGCTTCTTTAACATGGAATTTACAAAAGAACGGGTAATATAAAGTAATAAGTGAACCATATATGATATCATAACAATGAGTATGATTCTGGAATAAGTCAATAACATTATTTAAATCATTATACAGGAGGTTCAGACACTTATGAAGCATATCATACCTAAGGTAAGGGAAATATCACAATCTCATTTTTATCCGAGATTGATTATACTTTAGTATTTACTGGGGTGTATTTTATCATCCACATCCATGTTTCCTCAATATGTAATATTATTTCCATCCACCTACAATTCTTAAAATCCAATTTTACCCTTCTGTGAGTTTTTAGTAAAAGATATGAATGGAATCTTTTGTCATTTTTCGTACGAGGTACTTTTTTGACTTTTCCGACAAAAGTACGAGAAGAATGTTTTTTTAACTTATACGGCATGAATGGATTTTTAAAACATTATTTCCAAGAATATTACTTTAAAAGTTTTCAAGTTTATTTTTAATCAACTTCTTTTAGTTTATAATTGTATGACATATTAAGAAAGGAAAAGTGTTTTTGAAGAAGAAAGGATATTTTCCTCAAGAATGGAGTTCAAGTGTTTTATCAAAATTATTTTCCATCTAAGACAATAAAGGGTTCTTTTTTTTATCCCTATTATTACATTGATTTGATTATGTTGTGATGGAATTATTTTTATGAATTCTTTTATCTTATATGAACTGTTTCATGATGTCATGATGTTTAAGATTCCCATTTGTATTACATGGGTTATGCAATGATGTATGATTTATGATTTTGTGGCACACATAAGAATGGTATCATTATGAGATGGGTGGGACCTATATCTCCCTCCAATGAATTGGGTAAAGATTTTATATCTCATGAGATAGACATGGCTGGAATGGTAGGTTATACTGGTTCAGTGAAACAGGACTAAAACAAGGGTGACTCGGTTCAGAAAGGGACTTTGTCCACTAAGATAGTCTTGGAAATGAGTCTTGACTAACAAGAAATTATTCTCTATGATTATGTGTGTATGCCACAAAGTTTCATGTTTTAAATTATGATTATTGTGATTATATTTCACCGCCATGATTTATCCCATGTTATGAAATTATGATCTCTTTTGCAGGTTAAGATGTGATTGATATTTCTTTTGTTTACCCTTACTGAGCATTTGAGCTCACTCTTTTATGATTTCTTTTCCCCAGGATATAAAGAAAGGTTTTAGATATAAAAAAAGCAAGATCTTTATGGGAGATGTTGAAGATCTTTCACCAGGATTAGAAGATTATATTCCGAGTTTCCAAAGACACTAAACTATTACGGACCTTGTGTGTGTGTTTTTTTAATGTACTAAGTATTCCGCAAAAGTAATGTAATGTACATGTACGACAGGCTTCGAGTCTCTAGAGATACTTTTATGTACAGTTCCTCGACTTATTCTTTTCTTGAATCAGATCCACCTTGTGCTTCATTCACAGTCTCATGTTGAGGCATTAGTACCAAAGGAAATGAATCAGCATCTGATTTCTCTTTTTCTCTGTCCTGAGATGGTTTGTCTACAGATTTTTCCATAGAGTTTTCAAACTCCTCTACATAAAAATCATCTTAAAGTACCTTTGTGTGAGCTTCAGAAACATGCTCACCAAAAAAATAACCATCTATGCCTTCCAGTGGGTTGTCAAGAACAATATCATTAGTAGTTTCTTGAGTTATGGCCACTTCTTCACCAGGAACTGCCTCCATTTCATGTTCCTGTTGAAGTGCAACTTCAACATTAGCTACAATCTGTTCCTGATTTTCCTATTGATTTTCTTCTTGAGCTCCTGATTCATCTACTAGAGATTTTCTCTCAGTAACATCTTCCATGGTTTTATCAACAATAGCATCTCTCACAAAATAATAAGAAAATAAAGCTTCTATTGTAGTTTCCAAAGAAGTGGGAGTGACTTCCACATTTACTGGTCTTTTTCTTCTTGATTGAAGTCCCTCCTGACTTCTGTATTCCTCAACATCTGCCACTTCAATGTGAATCCTTCTTGCTACATTACTGACTCTGGATTCACCTTGTCCCACCTTGGATTTATCAGGTTAAGCCTAAGCACTCTCTGAGTCTTCCTCAGCTCCTACTAGCAAAAATTTTCCTTTAATTGTGCTCAAGAAAAATCCATCTTTCCTCAATGTTCCAGCATTAAATGTATTACTGTGATGAAAGTTTACTCTAGCATCCACTAATATCACCATGTCATTCTTAAACAGCAGTTCAGAAATAAATCTAGAAAAAGGGTAGAAATTCATCCTGGCCTCACTTTGACAGTAGTAACTGAGATACCTTATCATGTATCCAGGAAGGTTTAACTTAATATCACATAAAATAAGAAATATTATATACATATCAGGGTATAAAATCTTCTCCATTTCTTCAATCCGTGGAGCTATTACAGTCTGAATAAATTTGACCAAAATCTTCTGATCTGGCTCCAAATCATTGACAAACATTTTCTTTATTGTCTTGGTACCAAAAATAAAAGACATGATGTCTTAGGATTTATGCACAGAATATCCTATATTCTTCAAGTCAAAATGAAAAACTCGCTCATTAGGGAAGTTGAGAGTCTGACAAATCTCTACTGAAGAGATTGAGAAATCCCTATCCTATATCATAGCCATCATAGTGTCCTCTGTATATCCCGAACTGAATTTTACATATTTGAAGAAGTATCTAAGTTATACTACATACAGAAATTCCGTATTTTACCTGTTGAACATCTGTTCAAGATTTTTAAATGACAGCGCTTTCTTCGATAATAGATTTTTCTGAAATAACCAATCGATATTGATTACCTGCCCTGTAAGATTTTTCTTCCCTCAGTGCATTGTCTCTTGGAATTTCTTGGCTTGGCCTCACTGGAACTTTTAGTCCTTACCATTTCTGCAAGACTCTCTGAAGGTTTGAAGGTTAGGGTTTCAGATGTTCGAAGGTTAGGGTTTCAGAAGAGGAAGTGTGATTTTCGGATTTTCAAAGGGTTTTGATAGAAGTGAAAGGGTTTAGAAGTCGAAAAGTCTATGACAGCCTTGATTCCCATGTAATCACTAATCATTACATATATTTAAAAACAAATAAATTTTTCATATGACGAAAAAAAGAAAAACTTAAACAATATTCAACAAAATTTACATAAATAAATAAAAGTAAATAAAAATTTAAAAATTATTTAAAATTAAATAAAACTAGTTCCCCCTTAATAAAATAAAACCTTGTAGTGGGATGTGGTTTAGTAAAAATATCCGCTAATTGAATTTCAGTATTTATAAATTCTAAAAATATATCTTTTTTAATAACATGATCTTTTAAAAAGTGATGCCTTATATCAATGTGCTTAGTTCTAGATTGACTAATATGATTTTTTGAAATATTAATTGCACTCGTATTATCATATAAAATAGGTGTATTATTAAAATTCAATCCAAAGTCCATAAGAGTGTTTTTCATCCACAACACTTGTTCATAGAAACTGCCAGTGGAAACATATTCTACCTCAACTGTTGATAGGGAAACTGAATGTTGTTTCTTACTAGACCATGATACTAACTACTTTCCTAAAAAGTGACATGTAACTGATGATCATTTTCTGTCTATCCTACAACTTACAAAGTCAGTATCTGAATATGAAATCAAATTAAAATATAATATTTACGATAAAGAAGTGATTGAAAAATAATTCCTTTTAAATATATAAAAATTCTCTTAATAGTAGTTTGATGAGATTTTTTAGGATTTGATTTAAATCTAGCACAAAGACATATTGAATAAATTATATCTGGCCTGCTAGTAGTAAGATATAACACACTACCAATCATACCTCTATATAACATGTTGTGAACTGATTTTCCAGTTTCATCCATGTCATGTTTTATATTAGTACACATAGGAGTTGTAAATGGCTTGATGTTCTCAGGTCCAAATTTCATAAGTAAATCAGTAATGTATTTGCTTTGATTTAAAAATTTTCCAAAATCTTTTTGAAATATTTGAAGACCCAAAAAGAAATTTAATCCTACCATAATAATCATTTCAAATTCTTCTTGCATTAATTTTGAAAATTCATGACAAATAGTTTTATTAGTTGATCTAAAGATTACATCATCAACATAAATTTGAACCAATAAAACATTATTTTTCCCTGTTTTCTTAAATAGTGTTGGGTCTGCCATACCAACAATAAAATCATTTTTCAAAAGAAAAGAACTTAATATTTCATACCAATCTCTAGGTGCTTGTTTAAGGCCATAAAGAGCTTTAGTAACTTTAAAAACAGAATCAGGTTTTTTGGAGTTATCAAAACAAGGAGGTTTCTCAACATAAACATCCTCCATTAAATAACCATTTAAAAAGGCAGATTTAACATCCAGCTAAAATAATTTAAAATTCATATAATATGAATAGGCTAAAAGGATTCTAAAGGATTCTAACTTAGCTAAAGGTGCAAAAGTCTCATCATAATCTATTCCTTCTTCTTGATTATATCCTTTAGAAACTAATCTTTCTTTGTTGCTAGTTATTGTGCCTTGGTTAGCCTGTTTATTTCTAAAGCCCCATTTGGTTCCTATTACAGGATAATTTTAAGGTCTTTCCACTAATTCTCAAACATAATTTCTTTTAAACTAGTTTAATTCATCATGCATTGCTAATACCCAGATTTCATCATCTAAAGCTTCTTCTATAGTTTGGGGTTATTGTTGAGACAGGAAGCTTGAGAATTCCACTAGCTTTCCTAATTTTCATCTAGTTTGACCACCAGTTTCTAGGTCACCTATTATAGTTTCTAAAGGATGAATCTTTAGGGTTCTAGACTGTCTAGGTAATATATTTAAAGGTTCTTCAGTATCATGTTCCTCTGAACTCGACTGAATTTATTTGATATCATTTTTAAAATCATTCTTTAAATTCTTAAGTCTCATGTTATCATTAGAGTCAAGTTCATCCATTTGTTCTGTCCTTTTCTCAAAATTATTAGATTAATCCAATTTCACATGAACTAATTCTTCAACAATATTTGACCTCATATTATAAACTCTATATGATTTGGAGATAGCAGAATATCTTAAGAAAATACCTTCATCAGATTTTGGAATGAACATACCAAGATTATCCTTGGTGTCTCATATATAAACCTTGGATCCAAAAAAATTAATGTAATTTACTTTAGGTTTTCTATTATTCCATAGTTCATAGGGTGACTTTTTCAAAATAGTTCTAATTAAAACTCTATTAATTATATAACAAGTTGTATTCACACCTTCTTCCCAGAAATATATAGGTAGGCTATATTCATTTAACATAGTTCTTTCCATTTCTTGAAATGTTCTATTTGTTCTTTCTACAATCCCATTCTGTTGAGGTGTTCTGGGTGCAGAAAAGGTACGTTTAATACCCATATTTGAGGAAAAGGAATTAAATTCCATATTCTCAAATTCTCTAACATGATCACTTCTCAATGAGATAATATTGAAACCTTTTTAATTTTGAATAGGTTTGAAGAACCTTTCAAATAAAGTAAAAGCTTAATTTTTAAATTTCAAAATGAAAATCCATGTAAATATTGAATAGTCATCAACTAAAACATATACATATAATTTACCAGCTAAGATTGCTACTCTTGAAGGTCCAAAAAAATGCATATGAATAAGTTCTAGAGGTTTAGATGTAGCAACCTTATTAACAAATTTGAAGGATGAATTGTGTTGCTTGCCATGTTTACATGAATCATAAAATCCTTCACATTCAAATTTGAGACAAGGTAAATCAGAAACTAAATGTTTCGTATATAACTTATGTAAAACATATACATTGCAATGACCAAGTCACCTATGCAAGATCCAGGATTCACTTACTTTAGCAGTCAAGCAGTTTACTTGTTGTTTACACAAGGAATTTAAATCCAAAGTATAGACATTTTCAGTTCTTGGTGCTATAAATGTAAACAGTTTATCTTTAGAAACAATACAACAATTTTTAGTAAAATCAACAGTATATCAGTCATTTCAAAGTTGAGAGATACTTATAAGAATGTGTTTTAGTCCTTGTACATAAAGTACATTGTTGATTGAGATTATTTTTGGATCTCAAACAGTTCCAATGCCAATGATTTTTCCATTGGAATTGCCACCAAATGTGACAAGTCCTCCTTCCTTTTGAGTGATTAAAGAAAAATTCAATGAGTTTCTACTCATATGTCTTGAGCAGCCATTGTCCATGTACCATATATCTTTTCTTCTCTGGTGGCCTGGTACCTGCAAAGACATTCAAAAAAATTTCTTTGCTACCCATATTTTGTTGGATCCCGGAGTGTTAGCTAGCAATGATCTGGGTATCCATATTTTCATTGTTCTTTTAAAATTAGGTGAATCATATAAGTCATTTGAAACATAGGATTTCTTAATACCACAAATTTGAGGTTGTCTTATGAAACAGTTTTTAGCTATATGTCCCTTTGTCCAACAAAAATTACAATTAACATTTTTAGAGCTAGGAACAAAATAATTTTTATTTAGCTTTGGGTTTTCTCCTTTACTTCCAATTCCAAATCTCTCCTTTTTAATGACAGTTTTTCCAAGAATTTAATTTAATGAATTCTCTCCTTTTGTAAAAACCAATGCATCCTGTTTGAAAGATTCCACTTCATCGTCCAGTGTTTTTTTTCTTGATTCAAAATTAATATAGTTAGTGTTAAAAAATATTTATTTATCATTTAATTCTTTATGTTGTTTTAGAATTGTATATCTTTCATCTAAAACGGCATTATGTTTAATTTTTAGTGACTTATGTTTCTTAAATAGTGAGTCATATCATTCTTCAATCATATTGTATTAGGCTGAAAGTTTTTCATTTGTGTACATTTATTCATAATTTGATTCAGAAGAGTAATATGAGTGTACCTCATCAGTTTCGACCATGAAACACATGTTTTCCTTTATATTGACTTCTTCTTTCTCTGAGCATGATTCAGAAGATCTACTAGAGTCTTCAGATACACTTCAAGTGGATTTCATAGCTTTCTTGTCTTTCTGCTCAAAGTCATTTCTTTTGAAGAATTTCTTCATTTTTACATCTTTCAATTGTGGGAAATCTGGTCTGATATGTCCCATATTTTTGAATTCATATCATCTTACATCTTTATTATCTCCTTTAAAGGATTTTTTGAAGCCCCTTTTCTTGCTGTAGAATTTTCTAAAATTTCTGGCTAGTTGAGCTAGTTCCTCATCTAAGTTGGATGAGTCAGAGCTTTCTGATTTAGCTTTGAGTTCTTTTCTCTTCATCTTCATATTCTTTTTTTGTGATGTTACCTTCAAGGAAGTATCTTCTCTTTTGATAAGAACCTTATGTTCATTAGCCTCATCTTGCCTTTCAGCTTCACACATCATCATTTTACCAATCAGCTCTCTCATAGTTAGATCTTTGAAAGGTGTTGATTGTATGATTGCATCAGAGATACCATTCCATCGATTAGGAAGTACTCTCAGTACTTTTAATGCATGATCATCCTGCTTGATAGGTTCTCCTAGAGCAGTTATGTTATTGACAATTTCGTTCAATCTCTCATTCATTTACATAATTCTCTCACCATCAACCATTCAGAAAGTATCAAATTTCAGTTTTGCAGTTGCATATCTGATTTGCCTCACATTGTATCTTATTTCATATGCCACAACTATTGTTTTCCACATCTCATATGTTGTCGGGCATTGAGATACTCTTTTAAATTCATCTGGTATAAGACCACAGATAATTGCATTAATAGCCTTCGAGTTCATATCGCACTCTACCTCTATAGCATCACTCAATGTCTCAGAATTTTCAATAATTTCATAAGGAGTCAGAATCTTTGAATAGACTCTATATCTGAGGTTTTGCAGATATATTATCATGCACGATTTCCAGCAACCATAGTTTTCTCCATTAAAATATGGTGCTCTAACCATCGACATCCCTTCTCTTGTATCAATCATGATGCTCTGTTGTATAATCCTTAAATGTTTCTAGCTTTCTAAGGCTCTATCAAAATATCTTCCTCTGATACCAATTGTTGGATCTGAATCTACTGATTATACACAAGAGGGGGGTGAATTGTGTCTTTTGCAATTTTTCGATAATTCTTTTCTTGAATGAGTTCTTTCCTTTATACTTTATCATATTTGATCGTGCAGTGGAAAATGTAAAATCTCGAACACAAAGATATATAGTGGTTCAGGGAGTAGAAGGCCCCTAGTCCACTCCACCAATACTCTACTCCACGGGCTTGCTGATTTTCACTTTCTGGTCCTCTTTTCCACAGACCAATTCACAACTGAGTACAGGAAATTGATACCTTTACAATCCAAGGAAAAAACAAATCCTTTAGATTCAAACATGAACTTACACAGCTTAGAATGAGAAGCTGGTTACTCAAGAATAAAAATAATTTCCGAAAGAAATTTCCAGTTGATATTTACAATTGCAATAGAATGTAATTGACAATAGATGGATCGATGTCTCTAGAAATATTGATCTTCAAGATGAAGCATTTATGAGTTGATCCAGTTGCAGTAGATATAGAGATATAGTTCACAACCTCAGCAATAGTAGATTCATAGTAGATATTCGATGTAGAACAGGTGAATCTTCTATCGAGTTCCTTCTTCTTGAACAAACAGAGCTTTTATGCTCCTTTTGAATCAGCAGATCAATCGTGAATAGTTTCAATATCTGCTTTCCACCTTTTTCAAAAATAGATTGATCACATCCTCATGTACCTGGTGTTTCAGAGAGAACATATATAATAAAGCATATCTCATTCACATTTAGATCCATAAAATTTGCCTTCTAATTCGTGATATTCAAAATTTTGAATTTACAGAGAAGTCGTATCGTCCCTTAAGACTCGGCATTAAAATATCCTTTTAATTCGATCTTAAATACTTTAATAAAACGGCATTGACTCAGTCAAAGTCATACATTAAAAATGACTTTAAATTCGCCTTGAAATCTAGCCTAAAATCCACCCAGAAATCAGCTTACTCATCGTTGCACATAAATATCGTGTGTCAAAAATTCCAATGCCAAACGTAAGGTTGATGACGTGGCCTCCAAACGGAGGGATAATAACATAGTCTTCAAACGTAGGTTTTACAACGTAAGGTTGAACACAAAGGTAGGGGTGATCATCCATACTTTTCCTTCAACACTCAAACATAAGGTAAAAGATCCATACTTTTACTTGATCCATACTTTTCCAAGAACGTATGGTTGTTTACAAAAGTAAGGTTGATGAAATAAAATTTTGAGAAACAAATGTATCACTTAGAATTTACATATGGTTCCCCTTCCATACATTGCTGATAACCAAAACGTATGGTTCCTTCGTAACGTAAGGTTCTCCTTTTATACTTTGCTAAAAACGTATGGTTGTTTATCCATACTTTTCTCTTATAAAAAAAGTATACATGCTTTTCATCCTTACGCTACGTTTATCCACGTTGGGTATGAACATTAATTCCAGAATGCGCTAAAGCATATTCCGCACTATATTTATCTACGTAAGGTATGAACGGTGATTTTAGAACGCGCTAAAGCAGATTCCGCATAAGTAATGGATTCCCATTATTTCAAGAGTAAAATAAATTAATAAATTTCTGCAAAATACTAAATAAAATCATTATAAAATAACTAATGGTATTTGTGAACATCAAAATTATCATAAAGAGATAGAGTATTATTTTAAATAATCTCCTCCTTTAAATAACATTAACATGTATCATTGAAAACAAAACTTTTCTCAACACTCCTCACTTCCTTGGTCCCAAGGACCAAGAGAGGAGATGGGGACAGGGGGATTTGTCACCCTTTCCCTCTCCCACTGGGCTTTTTCACCCTCATGCCTCTATCCTTGAGTAATCCCTGGCTTCTCGGACTGCTAACCATGCGTATGCCCCTGTTTTCTCTTTGGGCCGCTCAACGCATAAGCCCCACTCCATCTCCTGCAGACACACCATTCATGATGTGATTGTCAGGTCTCTTCCACATATTGTTTCTCACACTGAGCACGACTCATGTGAGAAAAGAGAAAGAACCGACCATGACAACAACTTGGGCCGCCTCAGAGTGTAAACCCCAATTCATCCCGAACTACGGGGACATTGATACATGTCAAGACATGGTACGTAGGAAGCCTCCATGAGATTCAATCCCCAAACACCTTGGTCCCCCTCAGAGTGTAAGTCCCAATCCATCCCGAATTACTAGGACTTTGATACATGTTAAGGCATGGTACGTAGGAAGCCTCCATGAGGTTCAAGAACCAAACACCTTGGGCTGCCTCAGAGTGTAAGCCCCAATCCATCCCGAACTATGGGTACTTTGATCCATGTCAAGGCACGGTATTTAGGAAGCCTCGCCAAGGTTAAAGCCTCAAACAGTTTGGGCCACCTCAGTGTGTAAGCACCAACCCATCCCAAACTACGGGGACTTTGATCCATGTCAAGGCATGGTATGTAGGAAGCCTCTATGAGGTTCAATCCCACCATCCGGTGATTCCGACCATGTCAGTTCACCAACACCATGGGCCGCCTAAGAGTGTAATCCCAAACCCATCCCGAAATACAATGGCTTTTATCCATGTCAAGGCATGGTACGTAGGAAGCCTCCATGAGGTTCAAGCACCAAACACCTTGGGCCGGCTCATAGCATAATCCCCAACTGCCCCCGTCCCACATGACGTTGAACTATATTTACAATACCGAACTGTGGGTACTTTGATCCATGTCAAGTGATGGTACTTAGAAAGCCTCCACGATGTTCATGCCCCACTATCTGGTCATTCCAACCATGTCAGTTCACCAAAAACATGGGCTGCCTCAGAGAATAAGCCCCAATTGTCGCCTGAAATATGCAGACATTGATTCCCTGCCATGGGGATACATAGGAATCCTACATGAGGTTCGACCCCATCACTCATGAATTATCCTGATCTATCCCTCGAGCCCACTTGTCTCGGTAAGTTCATGCCCAAACCCGGAGGTTCCATTTCCTCTAGGTCCCATACAATTGTCCATTCTCATGGGTCGCCTCCTCAGGTGTCCCATCGTTTCACCGAACTAAACGGACTTTGATTCCCTACCACGAGGATACATCAGAATTCTTTTCGAGGCTCAAGCCCGAAGCCATCGTCACCCCATGGCGGTTCCATCCCATTTGCAGAATCTTACATCACCCATCCTAATTCTTACCATGGCCTCCACATCCCAGTGGGATCATGCCACCCCATTCCCCGTTCCGTTTGATAGCATTCGGGAATCCACCCATGTGTTGGCCCTAGTAACGGTGTTCCCTTCAGGGGGTTCCTCTAACTGATCCACTCAAATCAGTGTTCTGATCAGTCTGATCCATCTCCACTGGCCGTTAATCTTTCGAAATACCCTGTGTTAAACATGGGAAGCTGAGAAGACCTTAGATACATTCCAATGGAATATGATTCCCCACGTTCTATGTGGGATGCCTTAGGCTTCTGCACCCTCGAGAAGCCCTATAATTACGGACCGAAGACAGACATGCCAATCTCCCAATGTCAAGACATGCATGTGGTTCCCAACGTGAACACTCTCCTAACTGAAGGTTGCTACCGTGAATAGACCCATTGGATCACCGAGACGGAAGCAGTGTAATTAACTGGTGTCCATGAAGATATGGCATTGGAATGTGTTTCACGAACAACATCTTAAATCGATGAGGGAGACCTGGATTAGGTGACGATCTCCGAGGAGGAATCCACGGAAGAAATAACTGACATCCCATAATCCGAATTCAATCAAGGAGAAGATTACCTGGAATAACGAGCGGTTGTTTCCGGCCCTTGGATAGCTGGAATGTGGGGTAACAGCTGCGCGTCCTCTACATGATGGATGCATGCCCTGACGAAAGGATTGGAAACAGTCACCATTAGAAATTGTGTAATACACTTTTGTGGCATGGATTTCATGTAACAGTTATGTTACACCTCCATCTTCCATAGAAAAATCATGAATCCTACCCCAAACACCTCTAACAACCCACACTAGAAAATTAAGAGACCAGGAGGGCATTGACCAGTACATCAGATAACTCTAAAATGATTCTCAATCACGATAATAAAAAACAATCCAAAAAGATATGGGGTCTGAACAACCACCTCACAAGATTCCTCTCAATTGTTTGGTCATACCTCAAATGTTATAAATAGCTAAACACACCAACCCAACCAATCAAAAAAAACATTGCAAAACTAGAAGCCTTCTTCTCTCACAATACAACAGTTCCACCAAACCATTGAAAAACCAACTCTACCTCCATGTATCCCAAAAAAAATAATACTACAACCAATAAACTACACCATCCTGAACAGAAAAATTAGTGAATCCAATCCTCCGTGACAAGATACTATCTGATATAGGTGGTACTAACTCACCCAAATGGGTTTAATCGCATTACAAGTAATGCATATATGTTAGGAACCCGGTCCCCAATTTTTCATATTTTAGTAATTTTTCACACATTACACCAAGATTATCCCAATCCAAGGAAAAAAGATTATATCAAAAAACCAATTGATCCAAAAATCACATCCTAAATAAAAACAGTGCAAGGTTACTCAAAATAACTTAATGTACTAGGCATGCATATTTGTCCCCCCTTCTCATGTACTCTCTTCTAGTCCACCATTACTCCACAAAACCTGAACCAAATAAATGTTACATCCATGTAGTGCATTATCTTGACAATCCTAGATCTCTACTAGCCATTACACAAATGCCATGTCATCCTCAATATCTAACTCTCCCGAATAAATGACATGGAAGTAATTGTGAATATACCGGTGAAGGTGAGAGATGTGGAAGACGTTGTGTATCCACTCTAAATACTGTGAAAAAACAAACTGATATTCCACCTCACCAACTCACCCCAACATCCCAAGGGGCTCAAAGAACCTGGGAGAAATTTTACCCCCTCTACGAATCCTCCACTTCTCACATTCAGAGGAAGCATTCAAGAACTCATTATCTCCAACCTCAAATTCTAAGGACTTCTTTATGTGACAAGAATAATAATTTTATCGACTATAGGATGCTTTCATCCTCTCATAAATAAGCTGAACATTCTAGGTTGTTCTCTATAACTGATCCATAGACCTCTTATCCAAAAGATCTATTTCTCTCGACTTCTTTATTACTAAGATGTGGGCAACTTCATCAACAAATCCACAACCACCCAGATAGCATAACATCCTCCCTGAGTTCTGGGTAACATTATGATAAAATCCATTGATATTTCATCACATTTCCACATGGAAATATATAATGTCTACAAAACCCAACCAAGAACACAATTCTCAACCATTACCTGCTATAAAACCAAGCACTTTGCCACAAACTCTACCACTTCTTGTTTCATACCTGCCAACCAAAACTACATGTTGAATCCACAATACATCTAGGAAACTACTGAATGTACCTCCAATGGTGATTTATGGTACACAAGGATTACTCACCCATGCGACACTATTGTACCAAAAAATCTCCCATGAAATAGCATATGATTTCAACCATCGTCCGGCCATCTTTCTGAAGCATCATTTTTACCAAAACGATCATGAATCACCTCTGCCTATATGTCTCACCACCAAGAATCCTCCACCTCGTAAATATAAGAAGAATATACTATCATGTAAAATAAATATCCTCTTCCATCATCCACCTTTTCATCTAATCACAAGGCCTACTTCTATTCCATTTATCTCCAAGAATACCAAGATTCCCAAATAAAACCCTTCCTAAAATTCATGCTCAGAGAATCGGCCACTACATTCCATTTTCCAAATGTGAAAGAGATCTCAAAATCATAATACTAAAGAAAATAAAACCACATCCATTGTCTCATGTTCAAATCACATCAGAAAATGATATACCTAAAACTGTTATGATCATTAAAGACCAGAAACCACTCTCCAATGAGGTAATGCCACCAAAAATTTTGTGGGAACACAACTGCTGCACACTCCAGATCACACTTAGAATAGTTATACCCATGGGGATGTAAATTACATGACCCATAAAAGATCACCACTTATTGCTACATCAACAGGCATCCCAAACCTATACGGTGAGTGTAACAAAACACATCAAAAAATCACCCCTCCTAATGAAACCAAAGCCCTAGAGCACTAGCCAATGCCCCCTTAATGTAACTGAATGCTTCCTAACACTGATAAATCCACACACACAAAAATTTAGTCCTTCCTAGTTAAATATTAACTTAGTATGAAACATCAAATAAATCGAGTAAAAACCTCTAGTAATAACCATTAATTCTAATAAAACAATGAACCTATGCAACATTATTGGGTACATCACAATATAAAACTACTTTGATCTTGAACGGGTCTACTTCCACACCCAATTGAGACACAACATGCCAATGGAATTGGTGTTATCATGTCCTAAACATTAACTTGGAAAAACTTCAATAGAGCTGCTGGCATTGAATAACCTACAAGATAGTCTTGCTATGATTAGAATGCTCCTCTTATGTCTCCTTGTAGATCAATATGTCATCGATGAATATGATGATGAATTGATACAAGAACTCATCGAACAAATATATTATTAGACCTATGAATACAGATTTTTCATTCGTAATACTAAATGACATGAATAAAAACATTAATTTCACATACCTACATCGAAAGGTAGTCTTCAGGATATCACCATACTTCAACCTCAGGTGGTGATAATCAGACCCCATATTGATCTGAACAAACCAATTGGCCCCTCTTAGCGGGTCGAAAAGATTGGTTATCCTCAAAAGAGGGTAATGATTTTTTATTTTCACTAGATTAAACCTCTAGTAGTCTATCCACAACCTCATACAACTATCTTACTTCCATGTTAAATATTAGAGCACCCCAAAACAACACACTGGGGTTTATAAAACCCTTATGCATTTGATTATAATTCTAAATCATCAACTCCCTAAACTCAGAAGGTTACATATGATAAAGATCCATTGGAATTGGAGATGCACTGGGCTATAAGAAAATCACGAACTCAATATCACATCAGGGGGGTAGCATCACAACCTTTAGGAGAAAAACATCCAATAACTCCCCAAAAACCATGGGAACGACTACCATCTCCGTGTTTACAAATTTCATTGACAACTCAGTTAAGAATAAATGAATGGGATCCACATGCCGAATACCCACCATAAAACCCTTCTATCTAATAAAATATCACATTTGACATACACATATAAAAACATGAATCTACTATAGAAGCAGTTGTTAATAGAACATATGGGAAAAAACTATTTTATGTTGAGGATGAGATTTTATGGACATATATATAGAAAGAAAAGATCCCCCCGGGACTGATGTGGCCCCATTATCATTCTATACCCCCGGCACACATAAAAAAACATGGCCTTTCCTCTAAATGGAATATTCAATACTAGGGTCATGGGAATCCTTTCTTGGTCTAGTCCCAAAGCATATAGTGGAGTGGGTTTAAAAAATATTGAAAATATCCTAAATCAAAAAATGAACAGACAATGGTACTAAAAATTGATTATACCTTTGAAAATCTCTAGCCCCTCTAGAACTACTACCTCTAATGTGTGAAACACACCACTCCCAGGTCCTCTGGAACTCTGTTGATGACCACCATCATGACCATTCTCAGTTCTCAGTACCAGAACAAGTGGAAGATCATGGGGTTGGCCTCTACATACTTGATCTCCCCTCTGCAGAGTGTAAGCCTAATGCCCCTACAGCTGAAATTGCCTCACTAGAAAGTCCAGTTGAAGCTAGCACTAAACATATCCACCTCCACTAAACTAATATCAGGGAACCATTGGGAACTAGTTATGGAAATGTTCTTGAACCCCACAAATGAAACACACTGGATCAAATCTCTCAGGAAAATCATGGAAACCACTATCCCTATAAGGTAAGAAAGGAGGCTATTGAGGCCATATCCCTACTAGTTAAATCCTCAAAGGTCCCAGTTCTTGAGATCTTTTGCTGATACCTTTTCTTCTTGAGAGACCATGATCATTCCCCACCCATGAAAAACCTCTTTCTGAGTTCATGAAATCGATCACCTATGACTTCTTCTAAACCTTCATATACATTGACAACATAAAGAGTGTAACTTCATACTGGGTAGAAGGATGAAGTGCCTCCTCAAGGTGTTTCTCAAGAGACTCCTAATCTGAAAAAAAAATCTATGGAAAATGAATAAGGTCGTTGAACCTTATTTCCATCTCCCACACTAGAATGATCCCCTACTAAATGGAATGGATAAAATACATATTTACTACCTTTAGATTGATGAAAGAAACTCTTCCTAGAACTCCTTTTTGAAGTCGTCCCACAACTGATCCCCAATATACAACGTCCACTATTGATAGACATATTCTCACATATGACTTCCTATCAAAGGGACCTAGTACTATTTCAGATCAAAAATCAAACAAAAATTGATATCAATATCCTTCATCCATCTCTCATTCTCTAGGTCTGAAACATTTACATCATACATTCCAAAATACATCCACAGAAATGAATGAAACATCATCTTCCACGGATTATCCTCCTCAACCAGATCAACCCTATGAAAAATAAACATGATCATCCTGTTGAATCTCAAATTCCTGATCCACATGTGAACAATGAATTAGATCCATGTAGGAAAAGAAAACAAAGAACATTGTAAGCCTGGTATTGTGTAATTTTATCAAGATTCTTTTTATCTCATTTAATTAATTTTTTTATTCATTTCAACCTCCCCCAACAACCCAAGTAAAACAAGAAAAAAATTTATTATGATGCATATAACTTTCCTATGACTCCACCCTAAAGAAGGTCCATATCACATGGATATTCAATAAGATACTAATTCATGAACTGGATCACTGGGGACCTTAAAATCTAGTTTCCTAACTAGACTCCTGGAAATATATCTTGCACCAAGGTCAAATAGATCTATTTACATACCAACACATGTAATCATCCTAGTTACTAACTCCAAACATCATCTTATCTATCAGTTATCGGCTCTGATACCACTCCATCATGACCCTCTCCTACCAAATATACCACAATGATAGCCGAGAGATAGTGAGCCCCCAAGCCCCACCTCCAGTGGGCCCCGAGTTAAAAACTAGCACCAAGTGTATAAAAATCTCACAGTATGGGAGGTATTTCCCTTTATAAGAAAATAAGATCAGTAGATAGCAGAAATCAACAATAATCAACTTTAGGAAATATATATAAGAAAACATAAACCAATCCATCAATGAATGTGTAAATAAAACTAATATATATAATAATTCTCCAAAGTAAAGACCCAAAAGAAAAGATAATACAATAACACAGTGAATATCCAAAGGTCATATCTAGAAATGTCTAGTGATGTCCACGTAAAGATCCTGGAACCGTGATAACATTTTTATATATGTAGGGTGAGAATATAAGTATACATAGTAGGAAAAAAATCCCATCATGTACATGTGAAAGAAACATACTAATACACCTATAAGAAAAATATAAGAACCAAACATAATCTATATAGGTATACTAACCAAACCAAACCACGCAAAGGAACACAAACAAACTAATGAATGTTAATTAATATAATATAATATAAATCACATCGATAAGGGTACCTGACATCACCTCCCCACTAGTTTGATTCTCTCACACCGAAAATCATACATCATGTTGCTCCCATCCCATCTGTATAACACACTGTCCCATAATGATAGTCACACTATAAACCGCCCAAAGACACCTGGGCTCACCACCCCAGAAGCAAGACTATATCTTTTCCAAAAAAACATGCATTATCACAACCACAATATATGGCACTAACAAACTTCAATCCATAAAATAATATGTAATACCTACCTTTTCTGAAAGAGAGAGCATAAAATAGAAGGTACCCATCCATTATCCTCCTCACTTGATATCGGGACCCCCATGTATGACTATATAGGTATCAGCATGTTTTTCTTGATCTGGGTTGGGTGCGTAGAAAAATTCTAATAATATACTTGTATATAATATATATAATATCAACCATACAAGCTCAACATATGGGTTTACAAAAAAACAACCCACTCACAACATCATCACTTTTTCTTCCACCTCCAAACACATAACACCAAAATCAATCCACAATACACATTTCACATTTCCAAAAAATTTCATTTAATCATCTCATTTTTTTATTTATCATTAATTAAATTTAACCACACAACCCACCACTTAATTATTCACATACCATTTCATACCATTACCAAAACCAACCCAATTCATTTCAAATTTTATCTATCAATCATTTATTTATTCCATCACTACTTTGGTATCTAGAACAAATAATCCACCACCTCTCTAGACCAAATGTACAACCAAACTAACCACATCGCTGCCCCTAAATCATATACAAACAAAGCAGCTTTCCAAACCAAAAAAAGGCACATGAACCATCATCCCCTCATGCCATAATCACACATTGCTTTCCCACAAGTGTTGACACATGACAAAACACATCAAGATCATATTATATATTTTAAAAGGTTTTTTATACCATTTCACTTTATTTTAGGGATGTTATCACACAAGTCATTATCCTAGGGATACCATTTATTTAACCAAGTATATATGGTTAGCCAATTTCCATTTTTGGTTGATATCATAAAAATCAAAACCAATGAATAAATCTCAACACATATATTTGGCACTATGAAATCCACCAATGTTTACAAATTTAAGTGGGGCCACAAGACCATACACCACAAAATATCACCAATAACATTAATGATTAAAAATCATTTGAATCAAACCCCATTTAACCATTTAAATTTAAAATTAACCAATTATTTAGAATTAAATAATCTATAATAACCATTTCCCATTGGTAAAAAAATATAAAACCTCAAAAAGGATAAAAAAATAAGGAGAACTAAAATATTCCCTACCTCAAAGTATCATTCCAACTCACTATGCAATGTAGGGTTAAAAATAACATCTCTGAACCACAACAGCACCACTATAATCATGGATCATGCTCTAATACACTGAAATACCATCAAAACACAATTGAAAACGCACCCAAAACAAAACAAACATCATAATAGTGAATCCTAGAGAAAATAATAGAAGAAAACTGACCAAAAAATGGTAGTTATTACCATTGATTCCCAACAAATAACCATCGAGACCAACAGATCAAAGTGGAAGGAATAGGGCTTGAAGAAGTCCTCACGGAGCCTTGGGATTTCCCAAAATAAGGGGAAGTAGAATCCATGTGAGATTGAATGAACATTCATCCAGAAATAACTTCTAAAACTACACAACATTGAGCATATACATGGCGTTTAATCCCATTCACGTTGTCTAATCATTAGGGTTTAGTTTTGTTGAAATATTAATTTCCTTTTTATTATTTAACCTAAAAAATATACACATCATGAAACGACCTTGCACAATATGTGAATCATCATTAAACATCATGTAATACACTTACATGAAGTTTATTTCATGAAATAATTCTATTCCACCTCCAACATCAATCGAAAATTATCAGAACCTCCCTCAAACACCTCCATTAACCAAAACTATTAATGTAATGGAATTAAAGGTCATACACCAATACAGTATAAGTGATTTTTCTTCTACTCAATTTTTTTTCTCACTTCATCCCTTTTGGTGAATCCAATATGGTGGATTAATTGTAAAAAATCTACATTCAGAAATTATTTATGTTTTATGACATACTAGTTTAAATTGCATCATATTGTGAGCCTAGTTTGAAATATTTTTTTAGGAAATCCTTGTAGAAATCCCTTAAAACCCAGTTGAATATGAACATAATTTATCATCCTTGTAACACCCCGACCCCAGTTACCCAGAGTCAGTGCATTATTATATAATATTGTAATGATCACAAAAAATCAAGTCTCAAAAGACTGATTAGTTTAGTAGACTTGGAATAAATAGATATATTCATAAAGTTTACATTACATCATAAAGTGAAAACTACTACAACAACATCTTGTCTTCATATCCCATCCTAATATCCCTATAGGACATTAATAAATTACTTCTTCACATCTTGGGAAAAAATAAAACATTGAATGGGGTGAGCTCATATGCTCAGTAAAGATAACAATATAGCGAAAACCATCATAAATAAGCATACAAATTTAAGGCAATGTATAACTAAAACAAAAGCCTTTTAAACATGAACTTCAACATAATAAGGAAGAGATAAAATGAATTAATTCCATTTACATATTCACAAGGATATTCTAATATTCTAATAATCACATGAAATATCAATAACCACTTTTATAATGATGGAATGCATAATGCTGAACTTTAATTTCTTTGTCAAGGCCTCGTGCCAAGATCTATGGGTTAACTGTAACCGGAACCCAACTCCGAGTGCCTCTAATAACCGGAAATCATCCCGGACTGCCTCTAATAACCGGAAACCAACCCGAAGTGCCTCTAATAAACAGAAACCAACCCAGAGGGTCTGCTGTAACCGGACCCCAACCTAGAACATTCTAGTCCAACACATTCATCTTAAGAAGAGGATGAAATATCACATAAACAATCATATTAAAACTAGCATATGAAATTTAAATACTTTACCCATAAACCAAGAATGTTATAAGAATAACACATCCACAGTCAAACATATCACAAAACCGTAAACACACTATGAATTATTTGTGTCATGATAAATCAACTTCAAAACATGTATAATATATTTTAAAGGATCTTGACATGGATGAAAATGATTTATAAAACACTTTTAGAGAAATAAAAATTTTCCATGGAAACATTTAAAAGTCACACAATTAAGAAAAGAAGTCATTTAAAGACATTTTTTAATCAATGTGTCCCATACCACTTTGAAACTTTTGAAAGGAATTATCATTTTACAAACATTCAATTCCATATAAATAAATCCTTAAAAACCATTTTGAATACATGGACATTATTGAGGAAGATTTAAAAGAATAAATATCGATAACATATGAAATGATTTTTAGTAAAAAAAAGTCCCCTAAAAAAGTCCCTTTGAAAACTCTTTCATAAAACATGGACATGGATAATAAATATGTCCCAGTAGATACATATGTAAAAAACCCCTCAGATAATTAAGAGATTGTGAAATTAACCCTTACCAATTTGGTAAGTTACAAAACATACAACCCATGAAATATGTATCATACAATGAATATGTAAACACACATAAATTAATGTGTATTATACAAAGAATACAATTATGTGTAGTACATACACCACACAAAAGGTAATAGTGGCAATATGGAAAGAATCTCACGGGAATAAAGAGTGAGATGAAAACCCCGTACCTTGTACTTTTCCTTTGTTGATGGCAGGTTAACCTCCTGAATAATTGTGAAATAATTGTTGTTAATTTATACAAGAATAATATAGAATAATATGATATCATATATGATCTTTTAAAAACCTATTTTGTTAATAATATCTTTGTATTATCGTCGTTTCGGGTGTTAACTTACTTGTTTTATTTTATATGTTTTGTTACATAAGACATTTTTGTTATGGATAGGTTGTATATTATTCATATCCAGAATTATATCAAGTCCTTAAACATTATTTTTAATCATCAAAAGGGAATTATACATGAATGGATACAATGGGGAATGAATCTCATTGCGTTCATGGAGACGGTAGTCCGTACGTACGCACGAGCGACAATATCATTCTATATAATTGGATGGTATATCATATATAAAGAATAATTATCATGTTATATTTATTATTTAAATGAATAAAAATTCATTATTATACCCATCCAAATAATAATATTTTCAATAACAATTACATCACGACATGGAGATGGTAAGCCATAACTACGCACGTATGGTGACATTTCATTCAAGGGATCGATAGAATAATGAATATGGTTGTACCATATTTATAATAACATAAAATTATATAAAATATATTGTAGTTATTATTTTATAAAGTAAGTAACAATTAATGAAGATGCTGAAGAAGAAATGAACAAGAAAAGGGTGGTGAAAACATTACCTCTTTTTCAGGTTCTTCCTTTTGATTTGATCAAAAGGTCTCCATAGGTTGGATTTATGATCAAAATAAAGCCTCTAGGTTGAAGTGAGGGAAGATGAGATAGTATATGGTTAGGTTTTGGCTGAATAAAAAGGCATTGAAGGTGTGATGAATTGGTTAGAAGTGGTGTCCTTTTATAAGGGGGAGGAGGGGCTCTTTAGGAAAAACATAAACTATTAATTTATAATAAATTCATATTCGGTTTATAATGGCTCCAAAGTTTATTATTCAATGTATACAGTGGGTATGGGTCGAAATATTTTCAACCAATAGATTTTAGATAGGTTTGGGTCATTATATTAACCTTATCGTTTAGTTTTAACTCTTGGTTAATTAGTTTAACACTTACCATTTCACTTTGTATTTTTATAATATATAGTTAATAAACTTACTATATACATCCATGAGAACCCCAAGTGATCCATTAATGATACACCTATCATTATATAAGTTCTTTGGCTGATCCTAAAATTTTTAGAAATATAATATCAATTAATAATATAATATTTGTTTTGAAAACTCTTGTATGTCACTTTTGAAAATATTTAATAATTTATTTTCATTAAAGTCTTAAAAAAATTATCAATTCGAATAAGATTTATTTAATAAATCCTAACATGTAATATTAACCAATAAAATTCATGTACGTCATAAAAACAATCAAATTATATTTATTTTAACATTTATAATACAAATTATTTGTTTCTTTCATTAATAAGAAAAATATTGCATCATTAATGTGTCAAATATATTTTTAATTTCTCAAAGTCTAAAAATTATAAATAAAATAAAATTATATAGGAAATCATTTTATCTTTCTAATGAATATTTATAGTCTAAAATATAATATATATAACCCTATGTAAAAAATGTTTTTCTAAAAGATATTTGCTTATGTTATTTTGTATTTACTTTAACTTAATTAATATAAAGTGTCATTATCGCATACAAGTGGATCCATGGGGTTCCAAAAACGACCGAAATACTTCCATTGTCAAAAATTTATCAACCAATAGGGTTAATACACGTTTTAGGGTATTTTATTATTTTTATAATATTATTTCCTTACCCTTATTTACTGGATTTACCCTTTAACCATGGTAAATAAAATATTTACCGAATTAATTATTAAAAATGTCTAAAAATAAAAGTTACCTATTTACACAATTTGTAATTCCTGATTCCAAATACGGAGTTCATTTTTCCAAATTCAAAACAGAGAAGTGACAGAAAATGATTTAAAATTAATTCCTACTGTTAATACAAAAAGCGTGTTTTCAAAAATAATAACTATCAAAAGATTGACAATGGTTTATGTCCGGTTTAATTGTACAATTATGTACAATGAACAAAATTGTATTAAATGGTAAATATATATTCTAAATATAAATTAAAACCACTCGAATTCATAATTTTTCACAATTAATTTTTTGGATTAAAAAAGTTGTTTTTAATTAAAATTTATTAATTTTCACTATTCATCAAAATATATAAGTTATCCGAAAAGTACCAAAATTTTACCCTAGGATATTTTCGATATTCCTAATACTAAAATGAATTTTATTTTGAGAGGTAAAATTTATAAAATTTCAAAAAGTGAGTATTAGTATTCTTAACAGCTACTTTGATTGGTCGCGGTGTGTTAGAGTCTCGAAGTTGCGTAGAATGTAAGTTATTGCTTTATTCAAAAAGAAACGTATCATGGAATCATGGGGTGTTAAATTCTCCCCCCCTTCAAATAATTTCGTCCTCGCAATTTGAAATTGTTATTTTAAAATAAATGGCTGAAAATAGAAAATACCATTGTGGAAAACCCATATCGAAAATAGAGTTAATAAAATTTAGTTTTAATAAGAGGGAAAGTGAAATGAGAATGTCACCACAAAATTAGTGTTTTGAATAGGAGAACCTTGGTGGAAATTATAGACATGTAATTAGAGGAAAAAAATAAATTTTTATAGGGAGTGATTGGGGTCATCAATCACGAACAAGTGTAGAATTAAGGGCCTCAAAGCCATCAATCTATGATGATTTAAAATATCATCAGTTCAAAAAAACATAAAGTATTAGGATAACACATTTTTGGTCTTTATATCCCTTACCTAAAGAATTAATTTCCTCATATTATAATATAAATATATATTTACATCTTTACAAGTAGGGTTTTCATCCTTCAATTAATTTCTACCACAAACTCAACTTTCAGTCCAAAAGACAATAGAACTCAAAAATATTATATTTATCCTAATAGTATAAGGATCCAATCATTAACACATACCATTATAATGAATAAATATTTTGTAAGAACCTGATACTTCCTGTAGGCTAGTGGTAGGTGATAAAGGCATGTCGTACTATGGTTGTCGGTTCGATTCATGCATCTTTGTTCGACGCGACGGGTTATCGCCCGACCTCTGGGTTATCGTTTTTATAACAATCCAACAATAATCTTCACAAAACCATTAACCTTAACAATTCTATCAAATGTCAAATATAATCCATTCAAACCTTTAGACTTATCCAAATTTCTTCTTTCCAAACTCACAGTCCAAAATTTATAAGGTAGGTAAATATAATGAAGATACATTTTTTCCACATAATAACTTGTGAATACCTTCATCATGTATTCTTTTAAAATATGGTAACACCATGAATTACCATAAAAATTGTTTATTACATTCATTCTCCCTTATTACTTATAGAATACTAGATATATTCTTTATATAAAAAAACTTTGAATATTCCAACAATGATGAAATAAAAAAACCATTAATCAGTGCCAAGGTTGTCAACAATATCCAATATAATTTATCCAAATCAATCATCTCTTATTCCAAAATTACTACTTCAGTATCATGACCATATTAAGGATTACCGTTCCTTCAACCATGTATTTTCAAAAAATAGTTTAACTTACTGTTGAGCCACCTTTCATAGTACCATATAATCTCAAATCCTCAATGAAATAGTAATACAGTACAATCCTTATTTATCACCATAATTCATATAACTCATTCATCGTTGATACAACACCCAAATGAAATAATTCTTTAATAAAAACATAAGAACACTAGTCATTCTTCTTCATCTGTGGTATTATCATAACATTATTATTATCCAATAGCATCATTTGGTGCATACTCTGATGATATGTACATTGATTCGTGTAGTGTACCCACTCCTTGCAGATGAAGCATTGTACATGTGAAACCTTTTTCTTACCCTCACAATCACGAACATGGTGTCCTTTTTCTCCACCCTTATAACATACTCACATTCCCTTCAAGCATTTTCCAAGGTGATTATTTCCATAGTTATCACATATGGGAAAATCCCTCTTTACCTTCTTCCCTTTATTTGTCTTTCCCTTTACCATCCTTTTCTTTGCTGGATTCCCTTAAAATCAATAGGACTCCGAAAACTCTTTGCATATCTTATCAATACATGATATTATTTATTCATATGATGATAATACATGGGAGCGTATTTACCTTATAAATTCTGGCTTAAGGCCATGAAAGATATGGTCCTTCATTCTCTTTGGATCATGTGCATTGCTGGAGTTCTCATTCCTTCTACTGGGAACCATTTCTAAACAATGGCAAACACTATATTAGTTTATGAATAGAAATACCTAATCCCAAACATGTAAAATACTTAATATAAATTATATAGTTTATAGATATAATCCATAATCATAAAAATTTCTTCTTTGAGGAAGTATATACTCATAAACCCTTCGTAATGGTTTGTAATGAAAACAAGAATTATCCTAAGAATATCCCCCAGGATTGTTGTAACCAAAAGTGCATCAAGGCCCATTGTCGTGCACCAGTTCCCGTTCAAGTCTAACTTAAAGCGGTGTTTTCGGATTTTACCCCTAGGTACATCTGTGCCAGAGCCTCCCTTACCTTCTCGTATCCAGACAGAGATGTATTTCTTGGAAAACTCACAAAATCATTACAATACCAAAATTCTAGGAAGTTATTCTACACTAATTTTCAAAGTCTATCTTAGGGCTATGTGCTCTAATAAGATTTTATCTAAATCTAGCTTTCAAGGTTTCTACTAAAATTCCTCTGATACCAACTATAACACCCCAACCCCAGTTACCAAGAGTTGGTTCATTATTACATAATATTGGCATGATCACAAAATATCATTTCTCGAAAGACCGATTAGTTTAGTAGACTTGGAATAACTATATATATTAATAATGTTTACATTACATCATAAAGTGAAAACTACTACAACAACATACTGTCTTCATATCCCCTCATACTATCCCTATAGGGCATTCATAAATTACTTCATCACATATTGGGAAAAATAAAACATTGAAAGGGGTGAGCTCAGATGCTCCGTAAGGAAAACAATATAGCAGAAACATTCATAAATAACATACACATTTAAGGCAATGTATAAATAAAACAAAAGCCTTTTAAACTTGAACTTCATCATAATATGGAAAAGATAAAATGAATTAATTCCATTTACTTATTCACATGGATTTTCTACTAATCGAACAATCAAATGCAATATCAATAACCACCTTCGTAATGATAGAATGCATAATGCTGAACGTTAATTTCTTTGTCAAGGCCTCGTGCCAAGTCCTAGGGGATAACAGTAATCGAAACCCAACCCTGAGTGCCTCTAATAACTGGACACCAACCCGGAGTGCCTCTAATAACCAGACACCAACCCTGAGTGCCTCTAATAACTGGACACCAACCCAAAGGGTCTACTGTAACTGGACCCCAACCTGAAACAAACTAGTCCATCACATTCATCTTTAGAAGAGGATGAAATATAACATAAACATTATTATTAAAACTAGAATAATAAATGTCAATACTTTACCCATAAAAAATGAATGGTATAATAATAACACATCCGGAGTCAAACATATCATAAAACCTTCAACACAATATGGAATATTTGTATCATGATAAATCAACTTCAAAACAAGTTTAAAATATATTAGAGGATATTGACATGGATGAAAATGATTTGTAATACTCTATGAGAGAAATACACCTTTTTCATGAAAACGTTTAAAATTCACACAAATATATAAATGAATCCATTTAAATACATTTTTCCATCAATGTGTCCCATACCACTTTGAATATTTTTAATGGAGTTATTATTTTAAAAACATTCAATTCCATATAAATAAATCCTTAAAACCCATTTTGAATACATGGACATTAATGAGGAAGATTTAGAAGAATAAATATTTCAAACATTTGAAATGATGTTTTAGTAAAATAATTCCCTCAGAAGAATCTCATTGATAACTCTTTCATAAAACATGGACATGTATAATAAATAGGTCCCAGCAGATACTTATGTAAAAACAACCTCGGATAATAAAGAGATTGTAAAATTAACCCATCCTAATTTGGTAACTTACGAAACATACAACCCATGAAAGGGTATCATAAAATTAATATGTAAATACACATAAATTAACGTTTATTACACAACGAATAAATTTATGGTAAGTATATACACCACACAAAAGGTAATAGTTACAATATTGCACGAATCTCACGGGAATAAGGAGTGAGATGAAAACCCCTTACCTTGTACTTTTTCATTGGTTGAGGGTAAGTTAAACTCCATTATAATGGTGAAATAATTATTATTAATTTATACAAGAATCATATAAATTAATATAATATCATATATTATCTTTTAACACTGATTTGATAATAATATCTTTGTATTATCATCGTTTCCGGTGTTAACTTACTCGTTTCCTTTTATATGTTTTGTTACATAGTCCATGTTTTTTATGGATAGGTTTTATATTAATCATATCCATAATTATATAATGTCCTTAAACATTATTTTTAATCATCAAAATATAATTATACTTTAATGTAAACGATGGGGAATGAATCTCATCGCGTTCGTGGAGATGGTAGTCCGTACGTATGCATGATTGACAATATCATTATTTTTATATTAAAATAATATATAATTGGATGTTATATCATATATAAAGAATCCTTATCATGTTATATTTATTATTTACATGAATTTAACATTATTATTATACTCTTCCAAATAATAATATTTTGAATAACAACGACACCACAATGTGGAGACGGTAAGCCGTACGTACACACTTATGGTGACATGTTATTCAAAGGATGGATTGAATTCTGAATATGGTTGTATCATATTTATAATAACATCACAGTATGTTGAAGATACTGGAATTATTATTTTAGAAAGAAAATAACAAATAATGAATAAGTTGAAGAAGAAATGAACATGAAAAAGTGTGGTGAAAACATTACCTCTTCTTCGGGGTCTTCCTTTTGATTTGATCAAAAGGGCTCCTTAGGATGCCTTTCTGATCAATCTAAAGCCACTAGGATAAATTGAGGTAAGTTGAGAGAGTATTTGATCATGGTTTGGCCAAACCAAAAGGCATTGATGTAGTGACGAATTGGTTAGAAGTGGTGTCCTTTTATAAGTGGGAGGAGGGTCTCTTTAAGAAAAACGTAAAGTATTAATTTATAATAAATTCAGTTTCAGTTTCTAATGGCTCAAAAGGAGATTATTAAAAGTATAAGGTGGGTATGGGTAGAAATATTTTCAATCAATAGATTTTAGACAGGTTTGGGTCATTATATTAAACTAATTCTTTACTTTTATGTCTTGGTTAATTAGTTTAACACTTACCATGTCACTTTGTATTTTTATAATATATAGTTAATAAACATACAATATACATCCAAGATACCACCAAGTGGTCTATTAATGATAAACCTATCATTATATAAGCTCTTTGGTTGATCCTTAGATTTTTAGTAATATAATATCAATTAATAATATAATATTTGTTTTAAAAACTCTTTTATGTCAATTTTGACAATATTTGATAATTGATTTTTGTTAAAGTCTTAGCAAAATTATTAATTATAATATAACTCATTTAAGCAATCCTAAAATGTCATATTAACCAATTAAATTCTTTTACGTCATCAAAACTTTCAAATTATATTTATTTTAACATTTATAATACCAATTATTTGATTCATTCAATAATAAGGAAAATATTGCGTCATTTTGGTATCATATATATTTTTAAATTTTCAATGTATAAAAATAATAAATAAAATACCATTATTTAGGAAATATATTTATATTTATAATTAATATTTATATTCGAAAATATAATATATATAACCCAATTTAAAAATAGTTTTTCTAAAAGATATATGCTTATGTTATTTTGTATTTACTTTTACTTAATTAATATAATGTGTGATTATCACATACAAGTGGATCCATGGGGTCCTGAAATCAACCCAAAAGATGACAATGGGCAGACATGTATCAACAAATAGGGTTAAGACACGTTTTAAGGTGATGTATAATTATTATGATATTAATTTTTTACCCTTATTTACCGGATTTACCCTTTAACCATGGTAAATACAATATTTACCGAAGTAATTATTCAAAATGACTAAAAATAAAAGTTACCTATTTACACAATTTTTCCATCCTGATTCCAAATATGAATTCCATTTTTCCAAATTCAAAACACTGAAGTGGCAGAAATTAATTTAAAATTAATTCCCGCTGTCAAAACAAAAATTGTGTTTTTAAGAAATAATAACTATTAAAAGGTTGACATTTTTTTATGTCTGGATTAATTGTAAAATTATGTACAATGACCAAAATTTTATTAAATAGTAAAAATTTATCTAAATATACTATAAAACCAATAATATTCATAATTTATCACAATTAATTAGTTTGATTTAAAAAGTTGTTTTTAATTAAAATTTAGTAATTTTCACTATTCATCAAAATATAAAAGTTATCCGAACAGTACCAAAATTTTACCCAAGTCTAATTTCGACATTAAAAATCATAAAATGAAGTCCATTTTGAGATTTAAAATTTATAAAATTTCAAAATGTGGGTATTACTTTTCATAGTGGCTACTTTGATTGGTAGCGGTGTGTTAGAGTCTCGAAGTTGCCTATAATGCAAGATATTGCTTTATTCAAAAAGAAAACATATCATGGAAGCTTGGGGTGTTACAATTCTCAAATATATGGATAACATGAATGAAAAATAAAAATGATAGAAAATATGAAAATATCTTATTTTATGAATTTTAAAGGTTTATGGGAGGATCATATTTTGTTTGTGGAGTTCTATTATATTAATAGTTATCATTCCTCAAAGAATTTGGTCATGATTTTTGTCAGAAACATTGTTTGTGGAAATTGGTGTGACATCACCTATCAGTCATAGCCTTATGCAGGTTATAAAAAAGGTTTATATGATCAGGAAGAGGATGGTGATGACATCGAGACATCATAAATTGTATACGGTTAATCAATATTTTCTGTTATCAATTAATGCAGGTAAACATGTTTTATTGGGAGTCTTCCTGATGCATGAGAATCCTCACTTGGTTAAACAAGATAAACTCTATCCTTTGAACATTAGAACTTTTGATATAATTTATTTAATTGGTGGTGTAGATTATTGGTTGGCTCTACTACCAAGATAAATCTCAATGCACGATGTATTTCATGTATCACAATAAAAGAAGTATCATCATGATCCTTGCATTGTTATTTGATGGGACTATATTGCTCTTGACCTTTATGTGATATTGATTCACATACTAAGATGGATTACAGATAGACAAGATAATTTGTTACATGGAAATATTATTAGTTTAATATTATTCTTATTCGAAAATGGTCAGATTCAGGAAGAGATATGGTAACATGAGAAAGAAATGATGGAAGAGTGCTCAGGGTTATTCCAAAGCAAAATGAGTCTCCAAAATTCCAGGGATATAATGACTATGTATTTGGATAATTTAACAACCTATGATTTATTTATATTACTCTTTTATTATTTATTTTGATGTTATATGAATGTCGGGATGAGTTTTGTGGGTTTTGGATGGTTTTGTGGTCTTTTGGAAGTGTTTTTATGGGTTCACAATTAGGGAAACCATGCACTTTCTCTATAAAATCATTCAACTGGTTTTTGGGTTCACTAGGTAGGGGCATAGTTTCACTAAAAAATTCAGGTGACCAAGATAAAATGTTTGATATGGGTGTATTTGGAAAATAACACTTACATAATTATCTCATGGTTTTCGAAACATTGTTGAGAAATTATGTCATTCCTTGGGTAATGCCAAATAGCATGCACATGGTTGTCGCATTATTTTCATAACTGTATGTCCTAACTGTGAAAATCTATGTTTTGGAGGTATTAGAATGCACATGATTAGTGCATATTTTGACCAACTTTGTGTAATTACCATGAAACATTCATTAAGAACTTTATAAATTAGCATTTAACTCATATATAGCATTTCTCTTATCCTCCCCATGGAGTCCATTGGGATTCCTTGTGATACAAAATCAATTTTTGACAAATAAAGATATATAATACCCCAAAAAATGATAGTAATTCCCCAATCTTACATGTGCTTATTAGTCTGAGTGGACAAATCAAGATGGGTTGAATTGAGTTTCTAATAAAATTTTGATTAAAATAATTTAAAACTTAATTCCCCTAATTTGAAAAAAATACCCAGTTGATCAAAATCATAGAAATATATAATTTTATTTTCTAAATATCTTCTCAATGTGTTATCAATGCACAGTTAAAATAATATTTCAAATCACATTATCTTTTGAAACAAAATTTCTTGATCAAACACATTATATAGAACACATGTTAAGATTATCAATCAGTGTAATTTTTTGATATAGATGTAAAAATAGATTCAGTTTTAAATATTATTATATAGAATGAAATAATAATAAACCACAATATAGAATATTAAACATGGGGTTAAGTCTTAAACTGATACTTAATACCCTCTGCTGGGTAATCACTCGCAATCAATATTTCTAGTAAGCAATAAAATTTATCCACAACATAGATCAGGTTTTAAAGACAAAAAACACAAATATTTCTAAACAAAAATCCTATTTTATAGTTATACATGGCATAAAAACAAGTAAAGGACACACGTGGTTTCTTCCATATGATCTCTGGTTAAAAAATGAAGAAATTTAACAGAGATTTTCTAGATCTTCCTAGTTAAGTACAAAAGACTATGTTATATATATATATATATATATTAAACTAAACCCATCATAAATATATAGAATAATATAAAAGAAAAAAGTTAATAGAGATGGTAAATTTTAATCATTATCAAACTTGAATATATTCATATGTTCAGAGGTCCTTGGATCTATTTTCCAAGAAGCTCAAATATGTTCCAAAAAATGTATAGAAAAATAGAGTGACATGAAGTTCTATAAGATCCGTCTATTTTAATTTTGTATATGTCCAAAATCCTTAGACACATAGGCATATTTGTTTCTAATATAATATCATATTAGGTTATATGTTCTCTATATATATGTATCTCTCCTATCATTAAAAAAATAGTTCTTATGAATTTATATCACTCGAGATCCAATTATATATCAGAAAATAATGAAAATATAATCTGAATAATCATACTAAGGACAAAATAAAAAAATTACAAATTTTTATTTAATGCTTCTTTGGATTAATTTAAGAATAATTTCTATTAAATCCATGTGTGGATAACTGAATTTAATTCCTTAAAATATCCATTAGAGAAATTAAATTTCAAATTAATATCTACTACAGTGGTAGCTCATCCTAGAGGTATCATCACAAAATGATACAAAAACTAGTGGTTGATCATCCTAACATTAGACATGTAAAGTATTAGATTAAATTTTTGGTAGATCTATCTTGATAGTATATTTTTCTAACAGTATATGTGTCTGGTTGTAGATCTTTCAGGAGGGTTATGTTCTTTATGGTTGATCTACTTGTAGGTAGATTTCCATAAAGGTATATGGTTCAGGTGGTAGATATTTCTAATATTATATCTAACCGTAGCATACCATAACATATTGTAGTTCCATTTAAAAAATAATTGATCATATCCTATCCAATTTTGTTCATAATTTTACTAGAAAATGATTTACTATAAAAAAACCATTAAAATTGTTATAAAAATAAGAATGTGATTTTTTATCATTAAAATTTGGATATTCTTACAATCTCATCCTTTTTATGATAATAAATCATGAAATTTATAACCACGTATATAAAACATATAGATAAAAGTATATATAAAGATGAAGAATGTTGTAGTTAACATGTCAAATTATGGATTCTATAATTACAATCTTTAATTACATTCAAGTATAATCTCCCTTTTATGATTTTTAAAAAGGAAAGTAAATTAAATAAAATATATGTAAATGAACAATAGAAAAATGAAATTAGATATAAATTTCAGTTGTTACATCCAAAATACTAATTAAAGGAAAATACATTCCCATTAAAATTAATCAGAATCAAAAACACTCTCAGCTCGACGAGAAAAATAAACCAATGGATCCTTTCCTTTTTTAGTAACCGGAGGTGATGGAGTGGAAGAATATGGTGTAAGAATAGGTGGAGGAGGTTCCCTTGTCTTAAAGGGTGTCATATGTCGAATGAACTCAACTATAATCATGCCAAAATGATCAAATTATATAGGAAGGGATGTTGAAGAGGGTTATAATGTTATAGCAAAGAAGGGTATATCCTGAGGTGCCATTACTGCAGTCTAAGAGTAATGAATAAATGTTGTTATAAAATTAAAAATAATTGCAATAATTATTTCACCATTGTCCATTTATTTAAATAAATCCTTCTTATCTTCCTTTAAAATCCAGAGTAGAGGGGGTAACATCTTTATCTAATGCACTTTCAAGCTCAATTCCCTGATTATAAGAGACATTCTTGTATTCACAATAAGAAACATTAAGTAATAATTTATCTCATTCATTGTATAAATCCTATAAATAGAATATTTCATTTCTTTATTGATATTATCATCATCACTCATATCCACATACAACAATTTTCTAATGAAATTATAGATATGATTCCTATATTACTTTTTCTAATGAATTTATTATTAATGACATACAAAAACATCACCCATGAAAGTATGAAGTTCATCTCTTACAATGGAATGAATCACATTTGAATCAAACAAAGAAGGAGTTTTAGGTGGAGCACTATAAGTGGAAGCACCGACTATATGTAGTGTCTCTAATCTCTCTAAAAGTGATACCTAAATTAAACCAAGGCTCCCACTCATCTTCTTTATGAAGGATCTAGTCTCTTCTATATAATAAGCCAAGTAATTGTTCTCAATTTAATATTCTTGAATTTTTAAAATCATTTTAAGTTGTATATTATAATGTTTTGGACCAGGTACACTCAGATGTAACTTCACCATGTTGGTTACAAGGCCTCAAGCATGCATCCTCGTATAACAAAGGCAGCCGACTAGTAGTGATGGTATAAAGTAGAAATGTGTAGAGACTATACCATTAAAATTAATGTAACACAAAAGTGTAATAAATGGTTAAGTAAGGGAATCATAATAATGAAATACAATAGAAGATAAATCATCCAGATAAAACAAAAAGTCATCAACAACAATATTGATTAATATATAAATAGTGATTAAATGTCATGTCTCTATATGAAAAGTAATAGGAAATCATGGTAGTAGGTACACATACATACATTTATTTCAAAAGAACGTAAATGGACATAGTCTATCTCCAGATAGAATCACGGTCCATGTCCTTATCCAGTGCTCCCTTGTTCCCATGATAAAATTAATTAAGAATCAAAAAATGGGTGCATGACCATTTCCCTACTTGTATCTATAATGTTTTTCTAGGTACCAATCAGCAGCCAGAACAGGCTATGAGATACACATAGTAGTCCACTAATAGTGGTGTCCAAAAAAAACCATTCTGTTAATAAAAATGTAATTTTATGTAAATATAATAATCATAAGTGATTAAAAAAAATAATGTAACAACCCTGTCAGATTGGGGTCTTCATGGATACCAATATAACCATACCTTCTTCAGAATAATCTGAAAATATCTTTGAACCACTGTCATCATGTATATATATACATATGTAAAATAACCACATGCCCCATTATACATGAACCTATATGAAGCCATGGATTAGTGCCCAAGTGTCCACATAGTATATTAATATGTCATGAGTCTCAAATCTCAAAACAAATAGTCTTAATAAAGTCAATGTAATGAATGGATTTGAGGTATGTCCAGGGATTCCATGACCCCAGGGGTCAATTAAACTCAAATTAATAAGTCATGTTATCTAGAAATAAGTTTTTAAGTGTAATATACGGGGTGAATAAAAGTTATTCAACATCAAAATATTTTAACCAAGTCCATGGATTTTATCCATAGTAAATCATGACCTAAATTCATGGAGTGTATCGAAGTGAATCTAATATCCAAAAAATGAGTCAAGTGAATCACTGATACAACACGGATGAATTCACATAGTATGAAAAGCATTAAATTTTGTGGTGGGTATCTCCCGTGGTATTTGGCTCAATGAATTTGGGTGGTGTTCTATAAGGGATCAAGGTATTCCCTCAAGAATCTAATTAGATCTCAAGTATGACCACTCCTATAACAAGAAAATGTAGACAATAAAGGCACTATATATGTGAATGTGATGTGTAAGATTTTCCATGTAAAAAACGTTCCAATTTAGTACCTCCATCAATTTATTATTATTAACTTTCATTTATTGATGACAAGGTTTAACGTCTATAATAAACAAGAACCGAGAATTTGGAAGTGAAGTGTAATATTGGCCACGTAATGATCATGTTAATTTAGTAAATCCATTTAATTAATATCAATACCTTTCATTTAGTGGTGAAAAATCTTGGGGATAGAAGGGTATCATTGGCCATGTAAAAATCATTCCAATTTACTAAGTCCATTTATACATTTTGTTATTATTTATCAAAGATATATAAGTGTGATAGTCATTCTAAACCACTATAATTATCCATTTTCATTAATAATAACCCATTTTATTAGTCTAACCAAACACATATATGGGTATTTTGGGTAAAACCCCATGAATTTCATATAGAAATACAATAGTCACACCCAAATGGGTGTCTCGTGTTGTCTTTTATGACCTAAAATGTTATTAGCTATCTAATAAAGCCATTATGTTCCAAAAATAGGGAAACCAATTCAAGGAAGATTAATTTTATGGGAAAATTTCACCGAAACATGTGTATGTCATATTAGAAACAATTAAAAGCATTAATATTATAAGTTAAAATTCTTAGACCACCTACCTTATGCTCAGAGATGATCACTCATTCAGTATAAACCTATGGTTCTGTCTAGGTATGAAAACAATGTAAAAATTATAAAAAAACCCAAAAATAGGGAATGTGATCTTAGAACATAATAACTCTTTCAATGGGAAGAGTAATAAATAAAGGAACTAATGTAATGGAGAGCTTACTAGTGGAGATTCAATATGATAGGAATCACAAATAGAATCTGAATAGAGGAGGGGCTTCAAATCCTATCCTAAGATGGAGACAAGCTTTAAAGAGATGAGTAGAGGGCTATGCACATATAGAATAAATAAATAATGACTGTTATAAAAGAGGAGATGTTAGAATGGTATTTTCCCTAAATTTTAATGGGTCACATGGTTTGAGGTACATTGATAGAACTAACAATGTAATAACCTTGCGCCTATCCTATTTTCTCTAGAAACTAGATATATAGTCATTGAATAAGACCCAAATGCTCCCAAAAACATCCTTAAACCATCACTAACATATATAATAATAGAATAAATTGTGTAAACCATGAATTTAAGGTTTTGTACCTCATATGAAAAACTAGGTGTTAATGTCCCCCTCACATAAGACAATTGTATCTTCTCGCACCTTCCTCATTGGCTTGAGAAGGAGAATGAGGAGTGAATTGGAATTATGCAACGTTCCCAATGTGCCAAAGGTTGGAAATAAATGTCCAGGTATTAACAAAAAATGGGGAATGGATTTTTTCATAGAATAAAACCAATAAACGAAACAATACATTATCAACAGCCTGATATGATTCAGGTCAACAAAGCACCCCAACCCAAACATTTCCAAAAGACAACCATTCTATTCTATAATAATTCCCAAATACCGATACAACCAAACAAAATATCATCATACCAAGTGTAAGACTACACAACAAGAACTCAAAGGACTAGGACACCATCCATAGATACACACCATTCTCCTTTCTCTATGCACCACAACATCTCCAAATCATCATGTCACACCGCTAGAAAAATGAGTTGCTTTACTCTTTCCTGTGTCCCGGAATAAAACATCTTCAAATGAACCAATATTCCATGAAGGGGTGTGTATTAATACTCATCATGATTTATCCAAATTACTTCCCTACATACACCACTAGGAAAGAGTTGTTATCCCATTAATATAAAGTAGTTTATATAAATATTAAAATAGTGAAACCATTACCACAAGAAAAACATATGATTACTAATCCATTTCAACCATGGGAAAACCACAACTACATTATAAGCCATAGAACCCTCACACATTAGCCCAAAAAATTCCATCTTTCCAAGAAACACAACATAAGACAACCAAACAGTGGAAATTTCTTCCAAACTGATAACATCATTTCCAACTAGTGGTGCTTCCTGACCACTATCTATAACGGTGGATCTTTCACACACTATTCATCGCATTTTATAGTGAGACATCCCTCCAACATCCACACAATCAACACTAGATATAACACTTAATCAATAAACCACTAGAAAGTACCATGTCCACACAGTATGCACAAAACCATTTCTATCAAATGCCAATTCACTTCAATAAATCTCCCATTTATTGTAGAAACGTTCTTCCATTTTCGATGCCAAACCACTTTTCAATAAAAATACTTATTATTGAAAAACATTTCCCCAAAACATTTTCGAAATCAAAACCAAGAAAAAAAATATTAAATATACTTTTTAAAATCACACAACAAAACCCCTCTTTCAACAATATCCCATTTCACCAAAAAAAATCCCCGAATCTTCACCTAATGGATTTCCACCAAGACTCTCACATTATATTCACAATTAATTTTTAAGAAAAAAATTAATTTCATCCAAATAAACTAGTTCTAACTGAGTGGAGTTGAGATATTAGACACCCACTTTTAGGATTCCGTCAAAATCAACCCACAAGCAACCGCTACACAAATCCATAGAACGCACCACCGAACCTTCTTGAGATCCTCTTAACTATAATAAAAAATAACCAAAATAATCACATTAGTCTAAAAAACCACAGATCTACTATAAAGGTATGTATATCTATAAAAAAAGAAAGGTAGAAGAGTATATCTAGAGAGAAACCATGAATTATCCAATATGATAGAATTACCATGGAGGAACCACCTTTAAACCACCTTGAAACCCCATAAAATCGCTTAAAATTGAGAGGGAGATCCCCTAACACCATTGAGAGCTAAAAATACCAAGTTAGGATTGAGTGTCAGGAAGTTTTTTGTGAAATAGATCATGCTCGTGTTAACCCAGATTAAAAAATACCCTTTTTAAAGGGCTGCACGGTTAGCCTATAAGGTTTGGAAAACTGTGCGCTAACCATGTGCATGCCACTTCACAAAGATATGGGGTCCCACACAGTTGTCTCACATGGTTTGGAAAACGATGTGTAAACTTTGCGAAGCCCACTATCTCCCCCTACATGGTTACCTTGAGATCATGTATATTTTTCCCTAACCATGATCATTCCATGAACCCTTATAAAAGCCTCCAAACTAATTCAAAACCCATCCAAACCCTCTGAAACAATATAAAACCACTTTATGAACATAAAATTGCATAATGAAAAGGATATATAACGCAAACCCACGGTTTTACAACAACTCTTTCCCATGTTGAACTTATGAGGGTGGAATATCATCACCCGGAAAGAGTTCTTTCCACATAGAACATTTTTCATACCCCTTCTCCCAAGTCTCATATTGTACTCTATCATGTTTCCATATCACCCATACTATTGTAAATTAAATTACTCATAGATCCAGCATGTACTAGACTTTGATATACATAGAATGATCCTCAATGGTTTCATCTACCACCAACTCAATCTCATCAGGATGAAATATTTGAAATATGTATCAATTGTATTGGTGAAACTGTAAAAAATGGAATACCTCATGTATATCCTAGTACGTTTGAGGTAATCTAAACTAATAATATATCAACCTAACTCTCTCTATAACCTCAAAACTTCATATGAACCAAGATAAAATAGTCCCTTATTTTTCTAAACCATAGATTCCCTAGTCTACTCGATATATGACAATATACCATATCCCCAACCTCAAACTCTAGAGGTCATAAATGGAGTATAGCATAATATTTCATACATGGACAGGTAATATCAATTCACTTGTTGATAAAATAAACATTATATGAAGTCTCCTTAATGATATGAGGTCCATGTAGTGTTACCTACCCTACCTCTAGCCAACATAATGGTGATCGAAATGGCCTACCATATAAGGCCACATAAGGATCCATATATATGGTCACCTAAAAATTGTTAATGTAAGAAAACTAAGTGAGAGGTATCTGTTTCGCCCAAGAAGCTCTGAAATCAAAGACACATTCTTGTATCATGCCCACTAAAACATGTATCATCCACATGCACTACCCATCCATTTGAGGGTGGTATGCTATGCTCAAAAGTACTTCTTCACCTAATTAACTCATAAATTATTTCCATAACAGATGTGTAAAATGAGTATCCCTATATGATATAATAGTCCATGGAACTCCATGAAATTATAGAATCTACTTGAGACGCACACAATGACACCCATCAGAACGATGTCTCCACCGCAGACCCCATCATCGCCGATATCACCATCGTCGTCACCGTAGAGCACCACCAGAGTCATTAGTGCTGGTAAATCGCCATGATAGACACTTTTTTAAGCGGGCAGCGGTGGTTTTTTACTGACGGTTTTATCTAGTTGGAACTTTGTTATGAATTTTTTTAAGGATCACACTTTTCCATTAAAAGTGTTATGGAAAAATGAAAAAATATGGATTGTGGTAACCCACTTAGGAATGAGAAACATCTATAGAAGCTCTACTGATCACTGGTGTTATACATTCAACTAATAATATGTATAACACCTATTAAAAAACACATATATTTCCCTTTTCATCCCTGTACACCGACATTGGTGACCCCCTTCATGATACATCATTGTAAGACAGATATGTAATGAACAAGTAGAAGTAAGATAATCACACATCAATTCCTCTCACATGTCTATAGGAACCTATACTCATCCATGGATGTATATGACTTCATCCTCATCAATGATCCATCATTGTAGTGGGTAATCACCTGAAACATGATTCCTTAGGAACAGGACCTTGGGATATGATAGTTTTCACATATACACTCTCTCAAAAATTAAAGTGGTCACTGATAAGGATGCTAGTACATATTATCCATGATGGTCCTAAACCTATATGTGCATCTCAATAAATAGGTCAATAAGCTTACTCATTCTACTGGCTTCCTACCCCTCTTGTTTTGGACTCCTATATCTCAATGATCCTAAAATATCATTTCCTTTACATGGCGTATACGCAAGCTCAATGTCAAAGGATGGTAGGTATTCAACCCACCTTTATTTCCTGGGATTCAATTCATGATATGTGAATATATACTGGTCCGTATATACCAAAAAATTATCTAGAAGAAAATAATACCATGAAAACATAATGCATGAACCACAACTACTAACTTTGGATCATGTGTTGGGTAATCCTCTCATGTGGCCTAAACCAATAAGACTAATACACAACAACACACTCTTCCAACATCATAACTGATCATAGCCTAGTTTCTAATTAATTCCAATAAAATATATAACTTATTCCTACTTGTTGAAGAACAATGATGGGTACTATATTTATTCTCTATTTTAACTAATGAAAGGATGTCTTATATCCTTTTGACCATAAGAATTTTAAACACTTCCTATTAAATGCAATTAGATGAGCTATAAATTCTTGATTTTATACAAATAAAAAATGGAACACACATCCTATATGTCAACTGACACTCAGGCCTCTGAAATGATGTGACCCAAGAAGTGAACTTTGTCAATCCAATAGTGGAATTTATAGATCTTAGCATAAATTTGGTTCTATCTTAGTTTATTAGGTATGATATTAAGATTATTGAAATGTTCATGTTGATTCTGAATAATATACTAAGATATAGGCCACAGATACTACATTAAATGATCCAAAAATGGTTGTAATGCTCGATTCATCAAATCCATTGAAACAGCTTGTGTATTCATGATACTGAATGACATAAGCAGATACTCATAATGAACATACCTACATTGAAAGGTTTTATGAGGTATGTGTGAAGGTATAACCGATAGCTAATGATATCCTAACCTAAATTTAATCTTTTATAAACCTCTTTATCCTCAAATATGGTCAAATATTTCACTTATATGTGGTGATAGATATTGGTTCCTGATCGCAAGTCAGTTCAAATGATGTTAATCCAAAACAATTGTATGCGGGTTATATCCAAATTCTTGGTGAAAAGGAAATGGAAACCTGAAGTTGGGTACTGTGTTATATAAAACCATTAACATCCAAATCCTCTAGCTACCACTTGAGATCCTACAACATAATAGTATCCATACTGTATAGAGAAATGGATATCAGTGTTGTTCCTGATATAAGATAAATAGATACCATCACCTCTATATTAGGAGGAAATATAGAAAATTAATCAAAGAATGCATCCATGAAATTACCTAATAGATAAGGGAAATCAATCTAAAACATTACCTGGTCATCCATATAATGACTAGAAATCTAGACAGTCACTCCATCCATCCAACGATTTTCTAGTATATCTATGCATTCCTTGACATCCAAATCACCTTGGTAAAGATAAACATATCACTTTATTGATTTAAATGATACCCTGTGTCGATATCTATTCCAATATGTATGATAGGGGACCAACAAGTTTATCCTGAGAATGACATCAATGCACCTCATCTTGTGTAGAAAGTGGTCTCATAGGAAATTATAAATGGATACCTTACGGGGTAATTCATTACACTGGAACACACTCCTTGATCCAGTTCCCAATATAGTATCAAGTGTCATTATGCCACATAAGAATTTAATATTAATCCCAAGGATTTATATAGTAGTCAGAAAGATTAAATAATTCAATGTTCCAGTATCAAAAATAGAGGATAATAATGTAGAGGCTACTAATATTTTACCCCTAAATATATATTTCCTTCTCCACTTCTCCTTAGGTATAGGCTACACTGAATAATTCTGGCATAATCCATAGCCTTGTAATTTAACCTGAATACTCAAAGTATGTTCTCTCTATTAAAATATCATATCTTGAGTATGAACTCCTCAAACCTATCCACCTCCTCGACCTATACAAATAGGGGTAGTTAGTCTTTAGCCTAAACCGGAGCTACCTATATTAGTCAAGAAGGATGAGATAGTGTAGGTTTTCTCCTACTATTAAATGATGTGAAGGTCCGAGTGAATCTCTAAAGATGTCACATCAGGATGCATGTCTGGTACTCAACTATGTCTCAATCACACTGAGGTGTTACATGACCTTTTTTACCACACTAATGGAATATCACTGAGCTATGATAAAGGGTAATATGGATACCACTACTATGATGAGAATCCTTTAGATGACATTTCTTGATGCTATATGATCAGTTACCCAATCTTGAAACCAATCCACTTCACTCTAAACATTCATTTTGCTAAAATTATTCTTAGTAGTAAGTTATTGGTTAAAAATCCCCATGATAATAGTCAAATAAGAAACATTTACTTAATACAACATTGAATACCTCCTTCCATCCTCAAAGAATCTCTCTATATAAAACTCATTAGTAGTGAACAATAGTTCAAAACATTGATGATCCATAAATAAATATAAATAATCCATAACTAATAATGATCCTTACTCTATATGTAGGAAATTATTAACTCAATCAGTTCTTAGTGTATTTAGAATGAAATAATCATATAATACCACATGAAAATCCCTCTAGACTCTATCCTGATGTTGGTCCGCTTGAGTAATAACATCCCTCCAAATCTAGGAAGAATCCCAAATAATATAATAGGAGAGATTGAACCTCCTCTATAAAGGTGTCTACAATTTCTCAAATATAGATAGAATTTCCTCTATACAGGTATCAATGACCATTGGACCCCTATCCCTCGAAAATGAGGGAGTATGTTGTTGCTGTAACTCTCATTTCCACTCTTCCATAGTATGGGCCAGCCACATAGCTCCATGAATAGTGTACATAAGTATAAATAAACCATCATGAAACTAATCTTCAACACCCATGTTAAGAATAACTGGAGGTTCCAAAGGAGGCACTATTAGAGGTAACACTGGTGGATCCGGGACCACCACCTTCACAACATGGTCGTCATCACCCTCCTGGTGCATGACTCGAGGATTTCAGAGTGGAAGTGATCTAAAAATTGTAAGCACAAGCCACATATAGAATTAAATAATGATAACATCACATATATATGGATAGGTTAGATACCATAATTCTTATTTAATAGTCACACCCATCATCCTTCTAGTAATTCTAGGTCCATGAATCATATAAAACAATAATAAAAATCTATAGATACTTCCTACTACCCACTACTATGGTCAGGTTGGGGCCATGTTTTCTATTTTATAATATGGTTCTCATTTACAATGTTTCAATTATATGTTATAGATGAAAACATCATTTAAATTTCAATTGGAATCACTATCTAACTACAACCATTTCCATTTAAATTTAGAACTCATTAGTTCTCAAATGAGTCATTATATATATCCATATATATAACAATGTCATGTTAAATGCATCTTTCATTCCCATGTTATAAAGTAATATTACATAAAAATTTAAGTGGGTACTATTGGTAACTATAACAATGATTTTGAAATAGATCAATTAAATGGATCACCATTCCTAATTTATAGAGTCACACACACTCCTTATATTAAAATTACCATACATATAATTGGAAAAAACCTAATGATTCATCTAATGTAAGAATTGCTTCATGTATAAAGCTTTATATAATTGGATAATTAAGGTTCCATCATCACACTATATGGGAAACCACTATTTTGGTTTTTGCAAACACTTTAATTATTCTAAATATTAATTCCCTCACAAAACATTACCATAATTTCAGATATAACTATCCAGGAAAAAACATGAAATATAATGCACATATTATGTAAAAATAGCATGGAATTATTCATGACATATAAATCCTCACATGACAATAATGATGCATGAGATTCTACCTCTTTAATGCAGTAGGATTAGGTTAGTAATAGATTCCAGAATAATAATGAAATCTACAATCCATGTGTGTCATAAAATGGAGACATCAGTACAACTGTAATAGGTTTTATCCATAAAATATTATACATCCCATGAAATTTGGATTTTCTCCTATACATGGGTTAGTTTCTCCTAGGAAGATATTCATTAACAAATTATAATACATCCTAGTCTCCTATCTAATAACCCAAACATTAAGAAAAAGGAAATTAAACACCTGTGATAACAATTTTTAATATTCCGAAACTTATTCACTCATAATTAAATGAACTGGGTTAGTCAAAATATGTCAAGCATGCCTCCCCATACACCAGAAGACGAAAAATAACAGTGAGGGTCTAAGGTGGTATAGTGGTGATACGTAACTATCGTAATTTGAGAAACATATTGGTGTAACAAATGGTTATGTAATTTAATCCTAATAATGAAATAAAGTAAAAGATAAATCATCCATATAAAATAATCATTCATCAATTGAAATATCTAGTACCTATATGAAATGATACAATGTCAGGTCTCTAAACAAAAAATAATTGGGAAATAGGTATGAAGCACACATACATACATGTATATCAAAAGGACCAAAAGGCTATCACCAGATTACATCATAAGCCATAGATCTATCCTATTCTCCCCCACTCCCATGTTACAAAAAATAATCATTGACAACTAGACACTTCCCCATATCCTTACATATATCGATGGTGTCTTTCCATGTACCAGTCGACACCCTGAATATGGTGTGAGATATACCTAGTAGTCTACCACCAATGGTGTCTACAAAAATCCTACCAATGAAGAAAAAATTAATTGTATATTGATATAATAATCATCAATGGTGTAAATTGTGTAAAGTAGCAAACATTTAAGATCATGATCCTCATGGATTCAAAGCCAACCATACCTACTTTGGATTAAGTTGTAAATGTCTCTCAGCCTCTTCCATTATGTATATATATGAATATGTAAGACAATTATATGCACAGATATACATGAACTCACATGAACCCATGTGTTAGTCCCTAAGTGTCAACATAGTATATCAATATTTCATGAGTCTCATATCTCTAAATACGGCAACATAATATTGACAACATAATGAAAGGATTTGAGGTGAGATTATGGAATCCATAACCTCAGGGGTCCATCCAATTGATACTAATAGGTCATGAAGTCTATCCATAAGGGTCTGAGTATAATCCAAGGGGTAAGCCCAAGGAATTCCTCTATAAATTAATCAATATGCGTTTATGGAGCTAATCCATAGTAAATCATGTGATAACCATGATTGGGTCCAATGGGGTGATTCAATGGCGTCACATGTCCAAAGACATCAAGATGAATCCAAGGATTTTTTCAAAGGAATTCTAATATCCTAAAAAAGACTCAAATGAATCATCAGTACCAATCATATAGATTTATTTAATAATACTAGGAGAAAATTATATAGTGTCTATCTCCTTTGGTAATTGGATCAATTATTTGGGATGGTTTCCACTATGTTCTCAAGGAATTATCTCAAGAATCCAAGGCTATCTCACGTTTAACCATGCCTATAAGAGGAAAAAGTTATATAATAAAGGAACCAAATATATGAATGGGAAGTGTAACTTTGGATATGTAATAATCATTCTAATTTACTACTTATATTTATTCCATATCATTATATTTCCTTTATTTATGAGAATGTTTAAAGTCCATAATAAAGGGCACCAAGAATATGGATGTCAAGTGTAATGTTGGACACATAATAATCATAACAATTGACAAATTCTATTTAATTAATATCGTTACCTTTAATTTAGAGAAGATAGTGCATGGGATTGGAGGGTACCATTTTCCATTTGAATATAATTCCTATTTACCAAGTCCATTGATATATTTAATTATTATTTATCAAATCCAAATAAGTGTGATAACCATTCTATACCACTATAGTTATCTATTTCCATTTATGATAACACATTTATAAGTAAAACAACCCAATTATTTGTGTTTTTGATATAATACCATGGAGATCATATAAGAATATAATGAAAATGTGGTGGCTCACATTGTGGTTGAAGACCTCCAATGTTATTAGGTATCTAAACAAGACATTAGGTTCCAAAAATCGGTAAATCCAATTTAAGACAGATTAATTTTAGGGGAAATTAATGGTGACAATGGTATGTGACACAATAGAAACAATTATAAACATCAAGACATTGATTGAATGAGATGTCATCAAGTATCATCCATTTGTTTGTTTTAGATCAGATGAAAATGGAAAATGGGAAATCACCATAAAAATAGGGAATATGATATTTTTTACGAATAAATCATTCGACATGAATATGAATGATGAAAAAGATAAAGGAATATAGATAATTCCAATAGTGATATAATGTGATAGATGATGTCGAAAATGTAGTCTGGATGGAGGAGTAGCGTCGAATCCTAGATTAGGCTTGAGAGGAGATTCCATGGGAGGAGGAGATGAATATTCACATGGATAAGAAATAAATAAATAGGTTTCTTAAATAGAAGGGAGGAAAATGAAAATTTCCCCCAAATTTTAGAGGGCTACAAATTTTTAGGTGCATGATTTACACTAATCATTCACTAATTATACACCTCTCTCTGAGAAGCAAACAAGCCATGGAAATTCTTGAACCCTTATTTAAACCATAAGGAACATTTATAAGAATAAAATCAAGGGTTTAAATTAATAATTAATGTTTTGATACCTCCTATTAAAAACTAGTTTTTTATACATATGATATATGACTAATTAAAATATGCATCTATTATTAGATCCTTTGATTTTAGTTTCTTGATGTGGTCTGGATTTGAGCATTCAACTTATATTTGATAGAAATATTACTCTAAAAGAATAAAATCTATCTTTAGTCTCATATCTACAAGAAATAGAATGATAATGGAGATGATATGGAATCCTCTATTGGAATAGTAAGGTAATCTCCGCATGTACAGACATAGATATAGTAACATTAAGAGTAAATGATTCTAATTTTAAAGAATCGTTAAATTTTTCAAACCGATATCCCTTATGATATTTTTTATAAATAGATATGGTGTGTACACCTTCATCGGGTGGACGTACATGGTCATCATCATCTTTTTCCTCATCCTATAAGTAAGAATAGTCAATCCCTAATTGAGTTAATCCTAGGGATTTCCTCCCTTAATAGGTGATATATACACATCTCTATCAGATAAAACATCCTATTCTTGAATCTCATAAGCCTAAAACATATCACCATTTATATATTGAATTTCAAAATCATGATCCTTATCACCATTTACATCCTTGTAATCATCAGACACTTCAACCATATAACTTTAGCTCTTAGAGGATGATATCTCAGCCTCACTATCATTTGAAACTTCAGTTTATTCAAAATATTAGAATTCACTGAGTAAATTTCACTATAAAGAAAATAAATATATATAATATTAGGTCCATAATAAAAATTATGGCTTCTGACCACATTTGGTTCACATCCTTCAACTACAGAAATAGAAACTAACTTTTCTTCTCTATCTCCATATTCGTCTTCCTTGGCATCATTATCAATATTCACATTAGAGGAATATACCACAATATCATATAAATATATGAAAAGATCAACCATATCCCATAGTAGTGAAGGTTTCTATAGAGGATTAAAATTATCATAAATCTTATTATTATTATCTACCCATTTCTCCATCCAAGTGTTCCAATTAACCTTTATTATCTTACAAATAAATTAACATAGATAGAAACCTCGAAATTTAATTTCAGCCTCTTCATATTCAAGAACAATAAATTCTTATTCCAACATAGATGAAATGAACATTGGGTAGATGAAATAATTAGATCTAGATGATGCATTGTTCAATTCAATCTTGTGGACCATCAAGTATCTACTAAAGTTTAACTAATTTTTACTTTTCATAATAAATTACAAAAAATACATCTTGGTACCTCATATTTAAAATGTCCCCCTTCCTAGGACAGAGCATTTGTTGTATAAAACATAAAAAATCATGAACTCTACATAAATCTCTACAACTATATGACTTTTCATAGAAACATTTACAGTTAACTACAATAAGAAATCATTATACATGAAAAACCTCACAATTGATGTGAATGGATCCATGAAAATCACCAGATATACCTTTATGAGGTAAATTGAGGCATGTAAACCATTATTTTGATGAAAAGATAAATTATTTTCCATATATAATAGTACTAATACTATATTTGTCACTGAAATAAAACTCTGGAAATGGATAAAACTGGTGAACCAATATAGGATAAAATGGATATCCATTCCTCAAAAACTAATTGATCCATCCTTGGTTATAGATCACATTAATCACTATTGACTTTCTTGAAACTAACATTTCAGCATCTATTTCCTCTTCCACTACACCAACTTAATAAGGTTGTTGGGGGTTGTTATTCTTGAAAATAGCAGAATAACTAAATTCATCTCATGATTTCTTTGGGATATACGATCCTTCAGGATAAGAAATTTTAGTGCATTTGACTCTCACCATCTCCACACTGATTTAAATGAAGAAGGCATATCACAATAATAGTTTCATGTCAAGAAGTGATATGAGTAGGGTAGGTTCACATGTGGCTTGAGATAAAGGTTTTTGAGATAATTATTTCAAGCTGATTTTATCAAATAGTGATTTATAATTGAAAAAAAATATAAAAAAAATATAAATAAATAAACCCATTAAAATTTTAATCGTGGAAAAAAATTTAGAGTTGTGGAATATAATAAAAAATGTTCTAATGGTATATCACTAATGGTGGATCACCGAATGTAGTTCATTAATGATGTATCACTAACGTTATATCACCAATGGTGGTTCACAAATGATATATCACCAATATTGGATCAACAATAATAAATCAATAACGTTATATCACCAATGGAGTATCTCCAATGGTAGATCACCTACTATAATTTTTCTAAAAAATAAAACTAAATAAAAAGAACTAATAAAATTTTATCATTCCTAGTTGTTGTCTAATATAGATAAATCATTCTGATTTATAGGACTTTTTATATATACCGGAAAGTTGACGTTCAATTCCAATGAATATAAGGGTTATATCACCTTCTTGGAAATTTTCTCTCAAAAGAGATGTATTATATCAATATGTTTTTTCTAGAATGAGAGACATGATTCTTAGAGATTTTTATCACAATGTTATTATCAAAATTTATAGGGACATGTCAAAATTGATATTTATTTTCTAGTAAAGTTTATTTCATCCACAAAATATGTGTACAAAAGTTTTCTTCTGTAATGTAATTAGCCTTAGTGATAGAAAGTGAAAAAAAACTTTTTACTACAACATTAAACTAGTCACATTCCCAAAATGTGATATATTCTACAAGATTTTTTTTCTTACAAGATAATACTAAAATATACCTATGAATAACTCATTAAATCAAATGCTTTTCCAGTAAGATTAAATAGTCCAAAGTTAGATGTATGCTTTAGGTACTTAAAACGTCCATTGACATTATGTAAATGTGATTATTTAGAGTTTTACTGAAAAAAGTAACACATACACACAATAAACATAATATCGGGTCATCTTGAAGTTAAATATATCCATATTCCAATCATGCCTCTATAATTGGTTTGATCATCTGATTTTCTAGTTTCATCAAGATATGGTTTACATGAGGTAGTCATGGGAGTATCACTACTATTTGTACTATCCATACGAAAATGTTTTAAGTGGAATTTAGTGTACATAAATTGATTTAAAATAATTCCATATTTATTTTGAAAAATGTAAAACCATGGAAACATTTTAACTCACCCATTAAACAATTTATATTATATTTGAAAAAAAAAATCATTAAGAATTTCTAGAAGATATGAAAATTATATCACCAACATAAATTTTTACTACTTTGACAACATTTGAAAATTTTTTATAAATAAATTAAGTTCATTGGATCCTTTTGAAAAACCATTAGAAATAAAAACAAAATAAGATGATATTATCATACAAATCTCTAGGATCTTGTTTTAAATTGTATAAATATTTATTAATTTTAAAACATTATTTGGGAATTTTATACATTGAATCCAGGGGTTTTTTTTAACAAAAACAACCTCAACTATATTACAATTTTGTAATTGAATAATAATATCTATTTGAAATAATTTTAAATTCAAATGCACTGCATGAGAAAGAATAATTCTAATGTCTTGATGTATAGATACTAGTAAAAATGATTCCTCATTGTCAATACCATATTTTTTACTATATTCTTATGCGAAACATCTGGCATTGATTTTGGATAATGTTCTTTAATCATCAACCATGTGTCTAAATACCCATTTATTTCTAATTGTTAGAATACCTTTAGGTCTATCCACTAGTTACTAGAATTTATTATGTTCAAATTGATTAAGTTTTTATTGAATTTTAATTAACCAAAATTCATCATTAATTGCATCATTGATGTTCTTAGGTTCATGTTATGATATGAAAACATGATGTTCAACTTGTTTTCCATGATAAGGTCTAGCTTGAGTTTCATTATCTATGACTCCAAATAAATCATCTATGTGATTATATCATTGTGTCCTAATGAACCTTGAAAAATAAATGCTCTATATTTCATTATCCTTTACAATTAAGGGTTCATGGTGTTAATATGAACTAAAATATGATTCTACATGTCTAGCAGAACATTCAGAATGTTTTGAATTTATATTTACAATGTAAATATCATATTTAAAGTTGTCTAAAGGATTTTTAGAATCATGTGGATTTGTTTCACCAAATTTTACATGTAAAATTCCCCAATAATCTGAGTCCTTTTATTGAATCCCTCTATGAATGAATAGTTGTAGAATATATAAGAAAAATTAATTATTCTCTATTAGATAAAAGATTTCCAAGATTATCCTTTGTAATGATAATATAGATATCGCAACCAAAAAATATAGATTAATTAAACATTGTTTAACTTCTATTCAATAATTCATATGAAGTTTTCATTAAATGTTTTCTGATGAGAACTCTATTGATTATGTAGTTGGTCGTATTCACAACAGCTAATAAAAAATAGGTAACTTCTTTTCATTGAGCATGTTCTAGGAAATGTATTTAAGGGTTATAGATGTCCTTTCTACTAAACCATTCTTCTATATGGTTCTAAGAGAATAAAAGTTATTATTATATCCATGTTGTGGGAATACTAATTCAAAATCATGATTTTCAAACTCATGGACACGATCAATTATTAATATCTTAATTATAATTTCACTATAATTTTCTATAGAATTAGAATACCTAGAAAAATTTGAAAAATTATAAATTTTTTAAGCTAAAAATAATACCCATGTGTATCATGAAAATTTCTCAACTAGAGTATAAACATGGTGCTGACCATTTAATATATAAACTGAAGAGGGTAAAAAAAATTCATATGAACCAACTCAGTGGGTTGGGATGTCGAAACCTTTTTCATTGGTTTCAATGGTATTTTGTTATGTTATTATTTTAGACATGGTAATATATATTTTCATTTAGTAATTCTAGTTTCTGAGGTTCTTTAACTAACCCTTTCCAAGTCATATTTTTGATTGAATGAATGTTGAAATGGAATAGCCACATATTTCAGAGCCAATATTATATTTAAAATTCTCTTATAAAAAAAATTTGAGAAAAAAAAGGACTCAAAATTAATATCATATATATTAACATTTCTCAAAGTAGTGAAATTTAAAAAAATAATCATAATTAAAAACATTATAGCCATTATTTCCAATTGTTACATGGAAACCATCATTACATAACTGTTATATTTGAAGAAGATTATTGTTTAATTTAACTAAAAATAAAACTTTGTAAATTAAAACAATATTAGAGTTATTGATTTTAGTAATGTTGGTCATTTTTGTAGTTTAATTTGCATCTAATGTGACATGTACACCATCAATCTTAATTAGGTTATTTAATCTTGAATAATCCTCATTTGTGTGGTTGAAGAAGACAGTATCAAGATACAATAAGTTCTTACTATAACTTCTCAAGAGGATTTCATAAAAATAAATTAAATAATAAATGATTTTGGTACCCATATAATATAGTGTCAGGAGAAGTTAGTAATAAGGGATTTAGGAATCCATATTTCATTGACATGCTTTTTATGAATACTTGAGACTTTTTTAAATAAAAACATCATTATGACTATAAGAATATGAAATATCTATAGTGTTCATAGAACTAGAGTTTGAAATAAATTTGGTCGTATTGATCTTTCTCTGTCTAGGTTAGTATATAATTATTATTGTATACATAGATTGATTTATATTTCTATGTATTTAGGTTAATTTATTTCTTCCATTTATGAATCTATGCGAGTAAATTTTTAGTTGGTCATTAGATAATTTTAACACGCTGTTTTCTTTTATAAGTTGATTTTTTTTGTCATTTTCCATACTAAGGTCTATTTTAATGTGAGAAAAAGGCATTCCGGTTCATTGAACATTTATAATTATCTTCACATTCATTGAAAGTGTCCTATATCATATCAAAATATTAATCAACTTTTTCATATGACATTTTTTATTTAATAAATTCATATTGAAAAAGGTTTTAATTATGAATAGAATATAGAGAAAAAAATATTAGATACATTAGATGTTTTTGTCAAAAAACGCATATTGGTTATATCAAGATTGTCCTCTCATATTGAGTATGAATCCATTGAACTATATTCTAAATAACTAAAATTTTATTTCACATAATTCTTATATATATTTTATTTTTGAGATACCCGAAGCATGATATATATAGACATTACATTAATTTTGTGGAAAGCGTAATACATGAAACAAACAGACGCCCAATGAACGTATTAGTTTAGTGTCTTTGGAAGCATGACACATAATCTTCTAATAATAGTGAAATATCTTCAACATCTCCCATAAATACCTTCCCATTTAGATTTCTTACCTAAAACTGTTTCTTGGGGAGCTTAAATTCGCAATAAGGGTAATCATGGAGAAAATAAAACAAACCATATACATTTTAACTTAAAATCCTGAACATACAGTTTAAACATCAAAATCATGAGTTGGGAAATAAATATTTGCAGTACCTAAGGCATATATCATATGGTAACATTAATCACGATAAAATAGAATGGTAATAAAAAATTTAATTGTGGAAAACCATTAAGCACATGATATGATTTCCATAGTATCCAAGGCATTGCTTCCAAGACTATCAAAGTGGACAAAGTCCATTACTAAACCGGGTTTACTTGTCATTCCAACCTAATATTACTGAACCAAATTTACTAATCATTCCAGAAATGTATACCTCATGAGATATAAATCATTACCTAATTAATTGTAGGGAGATATAAGTCCCACCCATCTCATAATGAAGTCATTCTTTTATGTTCCAAAAAATAATCATAAATCATTCATCACAACCCAATGAATTAAATGGGTTTCATAAACATCATCCCATCATAACATAATCCATATTAAAAAATGGATATAATTTCATCATAAAAAAATAAAAAAATTAAAATATAGATACATTTTACCTGAAACAAAATCATATTAAATAATGTCATCATAGATGGAAATTTTGAAAGAAAATAATTTTGTTGAAAATAATCATGAAATATTGTAGAATAAGCTTCACAAAAATAATGTGTTATTAAACTGTAAAAATATATCCATGCTTTATAAGTTAAAAAACATTATCCTTGAACTTTTATCGAAAAAGTGAAAAAGTACCTCGTATGGTAAACAAAAAAAAAGATTCCTTCCATACCATGTGCTAAAAGTGAACAAAGTGAACAAAGTGTAAAAATTACTTTATAAATACATTGAATAATAGTAAAATTTAAATTTAAATAGTTTTAGAAGACATGGACATGGATGATAAATATAACCCCGGTAAATACTTATGAAAAATCAATCTCAGATAAAAAGGAGACTGCAAAATTATCTTTTACCTTTTATGATTAGTGGAAAGATACATGTAATAAAATAAAGTAAATTAAATTAATATTTAAATATCATATCCTTCATAATAAAAATCATAAAACATTCATGGGAATAATACACACCATACAAATGAAATAAATAGTTATTATGGTATATGTCTAACAGAAATAAAAGTGAGATGAAATAATCCCTTACCTTAGTTATGATTTATTCCTTATGTGTCTGAACCTCATGTATACTGATTTAAATAATGTAATTTGTTAAGTAAATAATCATAGTCCTTTTTATTATATCTTATATGATTCACTTACGACTTTATATTACCTGTTTATTTGTCAATTCCATGTTGAAGCAACGTTTTGGGTAATAATCATTTAATTTATTATATGTGATTGGACATGTTGTTCTTGATATTATTACGAATATAATGATATAAAAACTTATATAATGTACAACATGATTTATATATGATATATATATATATTCACTCTCTATATATATATATAATAGATAGATAACTGAAATGAAATACACCGTTCATGTAGACGGTAGACCGTACGTACGCATGAACATTGTATTCCTTTATTTATTGACTTGAATGGAAGTAAGTAGATGTCGCATATATATATATATACATAAATCCATTAGAATTATTCTCTCATATATATCATTATTATTCATTACATATACATTATAATCATTCTTGAATGGTTAACATGGAGAATAAATCTCATTGCGTCGTGGAGACGGTAGTCCGTACGTATGCACGAGCGATGATATCATTCCCATAATTATTTAATGGAATTAGAGTGGATTATATAATGTCTAATAATTAGAATCATTTTATCATAATCTTATATTGTTATTATTTCCACCATTATACCCATCCAAGTAAGGTGGTGGTGGGAAAACAGCTTACTCCACGGCATGTAGACGGCAATATGTACGTACGCACGTGCGATGATTTCATTTTTCATAGAATGGATAGAATTTGAAATAAGGTTGTTTCATATTCATAATAAAATATCATTATACAATTTATATTGGATTTATTACTTAATAATAAAACAAATTATATAGAGGAAGTAGAATAAGAAATAAGTTTTCAAGAATCGGTGTAAGATATTACATCTTCTTCATCGTGCCTCTTCTAAACCTCCTCTTAGGGAACTAAATTTGGACTTTTAATAAGACCAAGACCTATAGTATATTTCTAGATATGTTTAGAAGTAAAATGGGAAAGTTTTTTTCTGAGTTTAAAAGCTCAAAATGGAGTTAAGAGAAGAGGGAGGAGGTGCCCATTTATAAGAGAGTAGAGGGGTAATTTTGAAAACTTCCAAAATATTAATTTATAATAAACTCAACCCCACTTAAAAAAATCCAAAGTTACTCAAATAAAAATATGAGATATGATAGGGTTGTAACATCATCAACCAATCCAATTTATACATGTTTTATTTTATTTTAAACCTTATCATTTTTATTTATCCTAATTTAATAAATTTAATTTTATTTGTGGAAATAATATTCTAAATTTTTATTGGTTATAAACACTTAATTACGTGTTTTTAATTTTCCATAATCAGATAATTAATGAAATTTTCGACCATATAAATTTCAATTTTATTTTTTAAATATTTTGTGATTTTTAACCAATATAATAATATGTTATTTTTATATAATATCAATTTTGTAAATTTTGTAACTATTCATTTATTTGAATTTAAATAAAATCCAAAAAGATGATAGAGTCGAATAAAAATATTTAATAGATTTATAACATATCATATGATTCTAGAAAATTCTTGGATCACATTAATTAGTTAATATAATATTTATTTTAATATTTTTAAAACCATTTATTTGATATTTCTCATAACAAAATAATTACTACAACATTTTTTTACAATTATTTAATATGCTTATTTGTTTCATAAAAATTTAAAATAAAATAATATGATGAATATAAGTCTAAAATATTTCATAATAGTACTTTTATTCGAATTTATATTATAAAAAACGAAACTTTAAAATGATATATATATTAAATTATAAAGGTGACAACTTTGACATCATTTAAAATAAAATAATATAAATGTAATAATATGTTTTATCTGTCTTAAATGGTCGACAAGTCAAAAAATGGATGATTATGCTGTATATATACTCTAGAAATAAGTTTAGGTTAAGTTTTTTGGCCTTTTTATGGGTATAATTATTTTAATAAAAACTATATTATTGATTTTTCAGTAAATAAATAATTTCTTCATCATTAATGTATAAGATATTAAGGGAATTATATATTTCATAAAAAATAAAAATAAATTACCAAGATAAATAAAAAAATTATCTTTAAAATGAGTATTTATAATCAAATTTATATTCTGTTTAACATTATATTAAAAATAATTTAATTATTAAAGATTGAGTGATACATATTTCACTTTCGTCAAAATAATATAAATTAAAGGTCTTAATCTAATCCAAGGGGGTTACAATAGATAAAATTTAAACCCAAATATATTTTAGGACGAAATATAACAATACAATTATATTAAGACAAATGTTAGGGTAATTGTAGAATAGTACTTTTACACATAATTACCTGATTTACCTTTAACCATGGTAAATAAAATTTACCGTAGTTACTATTCATACTGGCCAAAAATTAAAGTAGTCTATTAAAATAATTTTTTCTAATGATTCCAAATATGGAATCTATTTTTCCAAATTCAAAACATATATTCTTTAGTAATTAGTTTAAAATTAATCCTATTGTAGAGAAAATAGGTTTTAAAATTTATAACATTGAAAAAGATTGAAATGTTTTTTCCTATGAATTCAATGTAAAATTAATAATAATGAAATAAATTATATTAAATGGTAAAAATATATTCAACTTATAATTTTTAAACATTAAATATTATAATTTTACCATATATAATATCTCGATGAAAAAAGTTGTTTTAATTAAAATTTAGCGTATTTTTACTATTCGTCAAAATATGATGGTTATGAGAATAATGTCAAAAATTTATCCAATGTAAATTTTAATATCCTGATTCAAAGGAAGGAGTTTAATTTGTGAAATTTAACTAATAAACTTGTCAAAAATCAGATTTAAAATGGTTGTGCCATCAATAGTCGACAAAACTGCATATTTTTTAAAAATAATTATTTTATCTGAAAAATTAATTTTGTTCTCATACCATGTTCTAGAAAATATGTATGATAAATGATAATGATATAAAATTCAAAATCTGGTTAATACTATTCATAACTTCTAGTTCTTAACAATATTATAATAATATATTGATGTTCTGTGAAACTTGGTATTGCGTACAACACAAGCCATCGAGGAAGGTCTCTTTTAAATGTAATGAAAGCCAAGTCAATGTTGCATGAAATATTCCTTTGGTGTTGTGTATAACATAATCTAATCTTATTTCATTTAACAAAATCAATATTAAATGCTTAATTCTATCAGAAGAACTTGAAATTGTGTGAAAAATAAGAAAATAATTATGTTGCATATATTGCAAGACAATATGGTGATGTGTATAACCCAAGCTAATATTTATGTAGCATATAACAAAATACATCAATAAAATTAAAAAAATATTTCTCATAAAATATCGGGGTTTTACATTCAACCCCACTTAAAAAGAATTTCACCCTCGAAATTCGTCGGGGTTATAAATGGGTTAATACATGAATGTTTCTTTCATATAAACCGACATCGTAAAAATGAATAATACAACTCAATTTTAAAATGTAAAGTAATAAATATAATGGTTACCCAGATTAACTCATCACTAGGTTTCCACATATGAGAACATTGGTAAAATCATGGATATGGAAGAGAAATTTTACCATCAAGTTTTGATGGAGAGTGGTAGAGAACAAGGCTATGAAAATTCCAATAATCACAAAGCCAAAAATTTGTGATGATCTAAGCCACCATCAGATTCATCAGATATGAGGGTACTAGGCCAAATTTTTTGGTTTTCATGATCATTTCCCTAATGTTGGTTAATTGTTTTCATAAGGATAAACACTTACTTGATTTCAGTGTAATATAATTGTTGGTGATTCCATGAACAATTTCCACTTCATCTCTTATTTAATGAAATGAAGTTGAATTTGTCATTCTTGAAGTGATTGAAAATCATACGATAAAATGATAACTCATTTCATCTGTCTCTATCACAAAAATGGTTAGCACAATATATTAAATATAAATAAGTCCCTCTATGGTGAGACTAACTATATATAATTCCAAAAAATGGACTTATAATTCATCTATCAACCCTCTTAATAAAATAAAACCAATTTTTACTGACCATGGACTTTTTGTAGGCTAGTGGTAGGTAATAAAGGCTTGTCGTACTTCGTTTGTGGGTTTAATTCCAACAACCTTTTTCGACATGATGGGTTGTCGCCTATCCTGCAGGTCATCCTATTTCTAAAACTACACCACTATAACATTCCAAAAATAATATTGAAAAAAAAATTGACATAAAAAATACTATAAGATGTCCACATTAATCCATTCCATCCTTTAGGCATATCCAAAATACTTTTGTCCAAACTCACAGTATAAAGAAGATGATTTATAGAAAGGTCATATAACAAGCATGTGAATACCATCATTTATTCCCCATATATCATAAGATATATCATGTTGGTCACATTCAAAACATGTGAATATATTAATCATTTATTCTTGAAACATGAATTACTATAGAAAATTAGTGAAAACATGAATGTTGTGAAAATATAACTCTTTCCACATACCAAAATCCCAAAACTTCTATACACTCAATCCATGTTATCATTTTGTCCTCATATCAGTCATGGGATCATTAATAATACCCAACATATTATTTTCTCATTATCCCTTCATTATAAGCATATCATCTACTTTCCAAAAATACTTAAATCACTTTTCATGGATACTGGGACCATATAATTATTGAAAGCTACAATAAACCAATACCTAGATATTCCAATATTCTGCGATACTATAAGTGAGATTCCACAACACTATTTTGGAATCTTGTTAAATAAATAGTTAATCATTCCACTACGTTGTTGTAATATTCAAAATCTCTAATAGTGATCACATGTGACTTACCTTTGTCCTTTCCCTTAAGAGATTGTTGATGTCGATCATCATTAACCCTTGTATTAGGTCATCAGTTAGCATAATTCCCCATTTCCCTGCACTTGTAGCATTGAAGTGTTGGTGGTGCGTTCTCTATAGTCTTTTCTATATTCACATAATTAGCTACCTTTTTTCCATTACTTTGGTACTCACCTGCTTGATGACCATCTTTTCCACATTTAAAACATTTTCCAGTCCCTTTACGATAATCTCCACCATGATTATTTCCACACTTTGAGCATAACGATATATTTTTCTTCTTTTAACTGTAGTTTTGAGATTTTTCATTGAACTCCATCATTCATTTCATGTAAAAACCATGAGATGGATATGTAACACCAAATTATACTTCTATGTTGATAGAACAATGCACAATCTCTTCATAACTACTAATGTCTCTTATAGATAATGCCTTTCAAAGACATGGTTTTAAGCCACTGAAGAATCGATCATCTTTACTTTCAGGTTGGATGATAAATCCAGATGCATACCTTGAAAGCCTTGTAAAATTCACTTCGTATATACCAAAAGATTCATAATTTTTTTTTGCATAAAATGAAGGAACACCTTTTCTGTCTTCCTTTGAATAATACAAGGAAATTACTTATTGATAAATATGTTTTTTAACTCATCTCATTCCGGGGATTCAATTTCATCTTGGGGCCTTGTATTCTTAATTAGACTCCACCGCTGGTCTGGATCACCTTCTAAACAGTAAACAACCAGAATGACTTTTTCAGGTTCCGAATAGCGAAGTATGGAAAATATATTTTCAATGGTACTAATCCATTGTTCAATAACATGTGGATCAGAAGACCCAATGAAAGAAGATGGGTGTTACCTCATAAAGGACTCAATAGAATATTGTTCCCTTCTCTTGTCATTTAGAAGTCTATAATTATTCATAGCTTTTTTATGTATAAAAATAAGACCATGCACTCCATTTCCATTAAAATTTAGTTGTCCAAGAGTACAATCATTTCATTTCCTAGTGCATTGATCATTAACACGGTTCCTTCAGGTTCGAGCCATTATTTAAAACCCAAAAAAAGAAAAGTACGAGTAGAAAAAATCATACTAGGAAAAAAACATAATCAAGGGGGTTTAGATTCAATATCTAACATATTAGGTTCAATACTATGTTATTAATGATCATTATAAGGATTCTAGAATTGTAACCTATAATATATACTTAACCTTATATACATCCCTTGGAATACCTTAGAAATATCTCTAGGGATCTCACTAAATTTTCTGCATCCTAGTTTCCAAATGTTATTAAAACTTCTCTATGATACCAACTGTAGAGACCCAAAGATTGACATACATAGACATTACATTTATTTTGAAGAAAAATTATACCTTACACAAACAAACACCCAAAGACCGTATTATTATAGTGTCTTTGGAAACTCAGAACATAATATTCTAATCATGGTGATTGATTTTCAACATCTCTCATAAATATTTTCCCATTGTGTTTTCTTACATAAAACCATTACTTATATCATGGGGAATAGAAAAAATAAAAAGGGTGAGATAAAATGATTATTAAGGGTAATCATGGAGAGAATACAACAAACCATATACATTTTAACTTAAAAAATGAACATAAAGTTTAAACAACAAAATCATGAGTTGTGAAATAAATCTTGGCAGTACGTAAGGAATAGATCATCAAGGAACATTAATCATGATAAAATAGCATGGAACAGAAACATATAATTTTGGAAAACCATTAATCACATGATATGATTTCCATTGTAGCGAATACATTTCTTCTAAGACCATCATAATGTACAAAGTCCATTATTGAACCGGGTTTACTTGTTGTTCTAGCCCTATATTACTGAAGCGAATTTACTTGTCATTCAATCTAGTTCTATCTCCTGAGATATAAATCATTACCCATTTCATTTAAGGGAGATATATGTCCCACCAATTTCATAATGAAATCATTCTTTGGTGTTCAATGAAATAAAAATAAATCATTCATCATAACCCAATGATTAAAATGGGTTTCATAAACATCATCCCATCATAACATAATCGATAAAAAACAATGGATATAATTTCATCATAACCAAAATAAAAACATGTAAATAATAGAGACATTATAATTTAAACATAACCATATTAAATAATTTCATCATAGATGGAAAATAATTTTGATAAAACACTTGAAATTTATTCTTGAGGAAAATATCCTTTCTTATTCAAAATCATTTTATTTTCTCCAAATGTCATGCAAATTTAAAAGAAAATTATTTGGATGAAAATAATCATGAAATATTATAGAATATTCACTGTGGAAATAAGGTTTTATTAAACCATAAAAATACAATCTTTCTTTATATGTTAAAAAAACATTCTCCACATACATTTTCCTAAAAATTCAAAAAGTACCTCGTATGGTATACAAAAGAATGATTCTTTCCATACCATGTGGTAAAAGTCAAAACAATGTTAAAATTACTTTAAAAATACATGTATGAATAGTAATAATTTTATGAAAATATTTTTATAATACATGGACATGTATTATAAATATAACCCCAGTAAATATTTACGAATAAAAAATCTCAAATAAAATGAGATTGTAAAATTATCCCTTACCTTTTATGGTCGGTGGAATCATATTTGTCATAAAATAAAAGAAAATTACATGAATATTTAAAAATAATATCCTTCATAATAAAAATAATATAACATTCATGGGAAGCATAAAAACCATACAAAAAAAATATATGGTGATTAATGCATATGTCCCGCATAAATAAAAGTGAGATGAAATAATCCCTTACCTTAGGTCTGATTTCATCATTATGTGATTGATCCTCATGTATAATGATTTAAATAATTTCATTGACTTATTAAATAATCATATTTATTTTTATTATATCATATATGATTCAATTATGACTTTATATTACACGTTCATTTGTCAATTCCATGTTATAGCAATGTTTTGGGTAATAATCGTTTCATTTTTCGTGCGTGTTTGGACATGTTGTTCTTGATATTATTACATATATCATTATTTAATTACTTCAATAATGTAACAAATTATTTATATATCATATATATATATTTAGTGTATATATCTGTATATAATATATAGATAAATGAAATGAAAAACACCGTTCATAGAGATGGTTGGTCGTACGTACGCATGAACACTGTTTTTCCTTTACATATTGACTTGAATAAAAGTAAGTAGATGAAACAAAAACGTGTATATATACATAAATATAGTATCATTATTATGTCATATATCACTTTATTATTCATTATATATACATTATAATCATTCTTGAATTGTTGACATGGAGAATAAATCTCATCGGGCCGTAGAGATGGTAATCAGTATGTACGCACGAGCGATGATATCATTTCCATAATTATTGAATGGTAGTGGAGTGGATTATATAATATATCACAATTAATATCATGTCATAATAATAATATATAGTTATTATTTCCACCATTATACCCATCCAAGTAAGGTGGTGGTAAAAAATAGATTACACCACGGCGTGGAGAAAGTAAGTCGTATATATGCAAGCGAGGTGATTTTGCATTTCATAGGACAGATGAAAGGTTAAATATGGTTGTTTCATATAGATAATAATTTATATTTATACATTTGATACTGGTGTTATTACTTAATAATGAAACAAATCATATAGAGGAAGTAGAGGAAGAAATAATTTTGAATGAATCAGTAGAGGATATTACCTCTTCTTCGACGCGCCTCTTCTAAACCTCCTCTGAGGGCAATAAAGATGGTCTTTGAAGAAGACCAGGAACTATAGTTTGTTTCTATATAAGTTTATAAAATAAATTTGTAGGGTTTGGCCGAGTTTTAATGCTCAAAATGGAGTGAAGAGAAGAGGGAGGTGGTGTCCTTTTATAAGAGAATAGAGGGGAACTTTTGGAAACATCCAAAATATTAATTTATAATAAACTCAAACTCCACATTAAAACATAAAATTTAACTTAGATTCAAATTTGAGTTAATATAGGATTGTAAAATCATCATCAAATTAAATTTAGACATGTTTTTATTTTATTTTAAATGTTATCATTGTGGTTTATCCTTATTTAATCTACTAAATTTTATTTGTGGTAATAATATTTTAAATTTTAAATGGTTTTAAATACTTACTTATGTGTTGTAATTATCCATAATTGGATACGTTATGACATTTTCGACCAAATAAATTTCTATTTTTTATTTTTAAATATTTATTTTATTTTTAAACAATTTAATAATATGATATTTTTATAAAATATCAATAGTGTCAATTTTGACACTATTCATTTATTTGTTTATTAAATAAAATCCAAACAGATGATAGAGTTGAACCAAATTATTAAATAGATTTATAACATGTCATATGCATCTAGAAAATTTGTGGAGAACATTAATTAGTTCATATAATATTTATTTTAATATTTTTGAAACCATTTATTTTATATTCCTCTTAATAAAATAATTTCTAAATCATTTTTGTATAATTATTTAATATAATTATTTGTTACCTAAAAAATAAAATTAAAATAATATGATAAATAAAAATATAATATATTTCATAAGAATACATTTAGTATAATTTATCTTCTAAAACACCCTTCTTTTGAAATGATATGTTTATTAAATTATGAAGGTCACAACTTGACATCATTTAAAATAAAATAATATAAATGTCATAATCTATTTTATAAGGCTCCAACTGGACCACAAGTATATAATTGGATTCTTATGGTGTATATATACTCGACCAATAAGTTTTTTTCAATTTTTTGGGCTTTTTATGGGTATTATATTTTTAATTAAAACTATATTACTGATGTTTCACTATAAATATAATTTCTCCATCATTAAGGAATAAGCTATTATGGTAATTATATATTTCTTAAAAATTATAAATAAATAACCATGGTAAAGAAAACCATTTTATATTTCAATTGAGAATTTATAATCGAATTTATTTTCATTTTAGACTTATATTAAAAATAATTTAATTATTACAGTTTGAGTGAGACATATTTCACTTTCCTTTAAATAATATTAATTAAAGGTCATAATCTCATCCAAGTGGGTTTAAATAAAAATTATTTCAACCCAAGTATATTATAGGACGAAATATAATCGTCCAATTATATTAATACAAGTGTTAGGGTAATTTTATAATATTTTTTTACCCTTAATTACCCGATTTACCTTTAACTATGGTAAATAAAATTTACCGTATTTACTATTCATATTTGCCAATAATAAAAGTAGAATGTTAAAATAATATGTATCTACTCATACCAAATATGGAATCCATTTTTTCAAATTCAAAACACAAAATATGTAGTAATTCATTTAAAATTAATCCCGTTTTTGAGAAAACGAGTTATAAAATTTAAAACAATGAAACAAATTGAAATGTTTTTACCTATGAATTCAATGTAAAATTAATGATAATGACATAAATTATATTAAATGGTAAAACTATATTTTATTTACATTTTAAAACCATTAAATATTATAATTTTACCAAATAAATTATCTCGATGAAAAAAGTTGTTTTTAATTAAAATTTAGCGTATTTTTACTATTCATCAAAATATGAAGTTTATCAGAATAATGTCAAAAATTAATACAATGTACATTTTTATATCATTATTCAAATTAAGAAGTTTAATTTGTCAAATTTAAATTATAAACATGTCAAAAAATATATTTAAAATGGTTGTGCCCTCAAAATGCGACAAAACTGCAATTTTTTTTAAAAATACATCTTTTATCCGAAAAATTAATTTTGTTCTCATATAATTTTCTAGAAAATATGTAAGATGAATGATAATGTTATAAACATAAAAATATGGTTAATACTATTCATAAATACTAGTTCATTATAATATTATAATAATATATTATTGTTTTTTGAAACTCGGTATTACGTACAACACAAGCCATCGAGGAAGTTCTCTTTTGCGTGTAAGGAAAGACATGTTAGTGTTGTGTGAAATATTCCATTGATGTTGTGTATAATATAATATAATATTATTTAATTGAACAAAATCTATATTCTGTGTTGAATTCTGTCAAATGAACTTGAAAATGTGTATAAAATAAGCCAATAATTTTGTTTCGTATTCTACAAGATAATGTGGTGTTGCGTGTAGCGCAAGATATTCATGGTGTATCATACAACACAAGACATAAATAAAATTAAAAATAATAATTCTCATAAAATATCAGGGTGTTACAATCTTTATAATCATTCTTTTTTATCTTTAACTTAGAAAATTCGTCTTTGATATGATATTTTTTCTTATATTAATAGCATGTTATTTCATTTATAGAATCATTTTTTTTCAATTATTTTCTCTAATTTCCTATATTTTATTACCTAAATTTGTAGTTATAATTCATTAATAACTTATTCCTTTTGTTTAATTGTTTGAATCATTTCACTTAGTGATCAATTACATCATCATTATTAAAATATTATTCTCCAACACATGAGATATCTTCTTTAATATTCACATTTTCGTTGAATTAGATGTTTGGAAAGGTATTGAATTTATATATTTTTAATATTATTCCAATATATTAACTTAAATTTCCTTTTAATAATTCATTAGATTATTATTATCTATTTAATAGAAAACATACTTATATCACATGATTCTATAATGGAAACTAAAGTTACTCTCCATCTGTCAGGTAAAAATCTTAGTAGGTGAATTACTTGATATTTATAAGTAATTGGTTTCCCAAATGAAATAATGTTGTTCACAATATAATTGATCCTAAATACATATTATAAATTTCTTCATCGGGTTTCATCCTAAAATTATCATATTTAGTATTAAAATTATCCAAATAGAGATCTTTAACATTTAATGTTCTTTCAAGAGAAATCACTAATGTATCCCAAATATAAAATGTAGTGGTACATGAAGATATTCAATTAAACTCTTAATATCCTAAATCATGTTATAATGCATTCACATAATTATAATTATTTTTATAAGTAAATTTAGTAGAATCACTCCATTTATCTCTAGTTTTTTTATGTAATTTTTATTTGTCTTCAATGATAGTCAAAATTTGAAAACATATTATTTCGATATGAATTTTAATTTTAATATTCAATTAAGAATAATTAGTACCATCAATATAAGAAGGTTAATTAGTGGTAGTTACCCCAAAAATATTATTATCCATAAATATATAAATTAAGAATAAATATAAATTTAAGATCTTTAAATTTAAACTAGATCATAGTAAAATGATATTTCGAAGCACCTCTTATACCAAATTTTGTTCATAAGAGAAAATTCTAGAGGGGGGTAAATTAAGTTTTCAAAAAAATTCTATTAAAAAAACATAAATTTCCCAATTTGATACAAAAACACTAATTAATCAAAATCATAGAAATATATAATTTCATTTTACAAATATATTCTTAGACATATAGAAATGATATGTTAAAATAATAGTTTAAATCACATTTAATTTTTAATCTAAATTACTTGATAAAACACTTTATATAGGACACAAGTGGACAGTAACTATCAGAGTCAACTATTGATAAATTTTTTGAAATAGAGACAATTTTTAAACGTTGAAAAATAGATAACAGAAACTAATAAAGAACAATGAATAATTTTAAATTAAGGGTTCTATATCAAGATGATAAGTAATACCCTTCAAATGGAAATCACTCACTTTCAGGTTGTTTATTAAACAATAATCATGACCAACAATCTAGATCAGGTTTTATAGACAACATTAAATAAGGATGTTAAGACCCAAATCCTATTCCATATATATACATGGCTTAAAAACAATTTCAGGTAACATGTGACCTCTTCCATAGTATTTATGGGTAAAAATGAATAAATTTGAGAGAGTGTGTTCAGAACACTCTAGTTTGTTATATGAGACCTTATTTTACAGAGAGAGTAAAACTAAACACGACTCAAACATAAATAATAAACAGATAGAGCATGTGGTTATAAATGGGAAAAATTGATGGTGATTAATATAAATAGCTTCATATATTAATATTCCCCTTATTATATCGTTGTAAGAAGGTCAAATAGGTTCCAAAAAATGTACAACAACAGTGTGTGTCATGAAGATCTTGAAAACTTTTCTATTTTTAGTCAGTATATTTCCATAACCATTCCACACACATGTGTATTTGGATTTCATTTTAATAAGAATATGAAGGTTAGTGTTTTATGACTATGTATCTCTCATATCATACTTGAGAAATTTCTTATGAATTTATACCACTCCAAGATTAGTTATAGATTGGATAATAATGATAATATAACTACAATCCCCATACTATTCACAAAATCCAGAAAGTATATTTTTTTATGTATATATGGATTAGTATAAAAATAATTATTTCTTGAATACAAAGGTGGATAACTATATTAAATTACTTAAACTATTTTTTGGAGAATTTAAATTTCAAATTACAATGGTTAGAAATAGTAGCACTCTTGTAATCACTCATCATAGCGCTAACATCACTGAATGGTAGTATAAACTATGATTATATCATCTTAGTGGGAGAAAAGTTCAGTGGTATATCAACTTATTAGTAGATATATCATTATACTTGATCTTTTTGGTGGTATATGTGACCGCGAGTAGATCTATCTAGAAGTATATGTTCTTGGTGGTAGATATTTCTAGTAGTACATGTGCCCGATGGAAGATGTGTCTAGTTGTAGATTCTCTTGAAAAAATTTCTAATGGTATCACACCATAACTAATAGTATATCAATTGAACTAATGGTAGATCAGTATATAATGTTTTTTCAATAATTTTATAAGAAAAATATTTTATTCCATAAAATATTAAACATATTAGAAACATGAAAAAATGATTTGTGACCATTAAAATAAGGATGATATAACATTTATATCTAGATAATCTCATATTATCTATAATAGATCCACTGATCTAATCTGTTATAGATTTATCTATGTCTGATGATGTGTATTTTGTTGAGATATTATTGGAATCAATTGATGGGAAGAAGATTCATAGTTGAATCTAGAAATTTCATGTACCATTATTCATTTTACTCAACCATTTTTGGGTAGGTATCTTATCTTTATCTTTACCCATTAATGAACATTATGTATTGAAGACTAAATCACACTCTTTTTCTTTTTTGGAAAATATTTTTTGTTATAGTCCAAAAATATTTGGTTTTGAAATTTTGAACATAAGTTGTTTGACAAATTTCTTAAAATTAAATTTATTTTAAAATAATTTTTTTTATAACATGTTATGTGTGGTTATCATGAGTTCATGAAATTTACATTTTTAGTTCCTTTTTATATCATACATGAGAACTATCTTAAATAAAAACCTGTTATTTCTTTATTTAATGACATGGTGATAAGAGTAGTCACTACTCATGAGTGTTGAGATTGACATTGGGAATTACTGGGTGTGTGTGTGGGGAATGTGATTGGATATTCCAAAAAGAAAGAAATAACGAAAAAAATTTATTAGTTAAATTTTTTCTTAAAATATATTTATATCATCATCCTTTATTTTATATAAAATTGATCTAACTTTTTCTTTATATTGATGGCGTGTGTTGGGATGTCTTTGGGGATTAAATAATAATTTTCATAATCACCCCATGTATAGGTAAATTGGTAGATTTTCAGATGTTTTTTACTGAGATATAGGTCATGCAAAAGTGTCGTACATCCCTAGTGATTTGTCATGATGTTTTGGGCATGGTACTTATACTTGTATTTAATGCTTTTTTTATGTTTCTTGGGTTGATTCCACTTTGGTCTTGATGAAATATGGTTTCCTTATTATATCTATGATGTAATTTTTTATTTAATCTTCTACTATAACATTACATTTTGGTTTTGAGTTGTTTCACATTACATTAAATGTTTCATATACCAATTTTTGTCTTTATTTCAATGTTTTCATGCTATTCTATTCTCTATAAAAATCATCCCCCCAATGATCTTGTATACCCTTGGAACTGTTTCCCACCCATTGGTGTACTAAAGAAAACTCCTTAGGACAATAGAGCCATTTCCTCTTCCCAAATCAATGGTTGATGGGTGGTATCTTCGATTCATGAACTTTCACCATCATTATATGTGTTAATATAATTTCATCATATTGAAAATTTCAATATAAACAAAAAAAATTCTTTCTTTTCATTTATCAATTTGAATATAACATTCACTGTATTTGTTAATATATCAACGATTCATACCAACTCTTCATTTTTGATTTCATAATCAACCTCCTTATTTGATGTTTCTTTATTCAATGATTTGATCAATTTCTGTTATGACTTTTTTTTATAAAATTTATCATCTGTTTCTTATTGTATATAATGTATGGAATCATGAACAAGGACATCAGCGTTGTTGGTATTGACCCTCCAAACATTAATTTATTCAAATGTGTCTTACATATCTTATTTTAGGTATAAAAATAATCATTTCATCATTATTTACCTTAATTGGTTTTTTTATAATATAGCCTTGGGTTATTATACATTATCATATTTTAAGTCCTCAATTTTTCCATCCCATATCTTTTTATCAAGCATTATCTTGTAAAATATTGTTTTTGTATTTTACTATTTCTTGTTCTGAACTTATCTATTAAAACGCATATTTAAATGATTTGTTCATGAATTATTTTTCTTTATTCTAGTATTGAAACATTTTGAGACACATTTTAGAGATGGGCCAAAAATTTACACAAAAAAAAGAATGTGACTAGAATATTTCATTTTAATTTTGATTTTCCCTTTTTTATATTTTTGGAAAAGAAAGTCATAACCACATCAACATCAATATCTTCAGTTTTATCTTCTAATATTAGACACTTAATTAACATAAACACCACATATAGATAGATATCCTTTTCTAGGGATTCATTATCATTTTTATTTATATCATATAAAATGAGAGTGTTTTGGAGACTATTCTGTGTAACTCACATTGGATATTTAACTTTAGGAACTGAGTCATTTTCATTAAATCTTTTTTGAAATAATCTGAGGATACTTTTTATGATTTTTATATCATTGAGGGTTTTTATAAATTATATTCATGTCCTACATAAATATTTTCACCAAATAAAATAGGTAATTAGTAGATTAATTCAATTGTATACTCAAGTCCCCCTAATTGTTTCAATAGAACTACTGATTTAACGTTTTCCCTCGAAAATAACATCATAGATATTGACCAAATTTTCCCACAAGTGTATAAGGATTTACATGACATAACCTTCACATAATTTATATTGCAAAATGATCCGTATAATTTATTTAATCCTTTATCTGATAATGGTCCTCTTTAAATGTAAATCAAGATTCCTTTTATGTAAACTATATATACATCCAATCCCACTATATATATAGTGTATCATTTTATTATTTTATAAACTAAATTTTTTCCATAAAATAATTTAATTAAATTATAATTGATAAAAACTTCTACGGATTCTATGAAATATTTTTAACAATAACCTTCATATTGGATACCGTTTTTAGTCCCAAAAAAGGTGAATATCCTAGGGGTGGGTTAATTAGGGTGCATTGATTTTATTTATAAGAATGTTTTTAAAAATATTTTTCCTCCAAGAGTAGGGAAACCTCTATCTCTCATACTGAATGAAACATTATAAGGAAATTAAATTGGGAAAAAATAAATTTTTATATGGATAACATGAATTGTGATATGTCTAAATAGTATACAATGATCTTGTGATGATTTAACAAATTTGGTAAGTTCATTTTGAAATTTTCTATAATTAAGAGTATCCCCACTAACCCTATATTTTCTTAACCATAATAAAACAGAGAAATAAGTATTTTTAATCACTCAGAGAGCTCCTGGATCCTCCAAATTAAACCATATCATTTATCATGGACCTTAAATGGGATTACAATTATGATGGTTTATGAATAATATCCTCCTTTATCCACATGATGAAACTACCTGAATATTTGTGAGATAATATTGGGGATTATCCTATTTTATTTTATTTTATCCCATTTTGGTAAATATGTGGAACTTATCCATTTCAATACATGATTCCCATTTACTTATTATATATAAATATATCACTTCATTCTTGAGATAATATCTAATTTTACAGTACGATTTATCTTAAGTATTTCATAATTAGGATGGAAAAAATAATTTAAAATGTATTTCTAATTAAAATGCAATCATCCATAATTTTTTTCTCCATAAATCCTTAAAATTTATAAAATTATAATTCTATAATTTCTACTTGACTCAAACCTATTAAAAAAACGATCATCACCATCATATCATATTTATATTGATTAATCAAAACCGTAAAAATCATGCTTCTATTAATTTAGGTATTACCAAAATATGATTACATTCCTTACAGTGAAAATATCTTATCATTTTTTATTACAAGATTTAACTATGCAATTAAATACATACATAAATAATAGAAAAAAATACTTATTTAACAATGCATGGTGAAAGACTCCCTTCAAAAAATAGACTCTAACATCGAAGAATATCACCAAATATTAGCTTATTCTACTTAGAAACACATTATTATTCTCTATGGAATGGTATCCTTCATTTATCAAGATATAAAAACACTAGTTTAGTACAATACTAGGACTGAAAATGAAATTTTTTAGAAAACACTTTTAAAAAAAGCGAGAAACCGCATAAGTTCAACAAGGAGGACATACCTCATAAGAAATCACAAAATCATTGAAATAGAACATAAACCTATTAGAGAGTTCCTCATAAATAATTTCCAGGAGAAATAGTGCACCTATGTATCTGTATTATCATTGATACTAACTTCAATGTAATCAGACATCTTCTTCCATGTTTGAATGTACTCCTCCTTACTTATCAACCCTTCATTGATACCCCTTTTCAGTATAAGGTCTTGATTGTCGATCCAGGCAGCCTGCTCACCATTAGTAACCACACAATGCACCATTACTGTCATCTAGTCTGCCTATTATTGTGTATAACTAATATTGAGAAGCTCCTCCAACATATTATTATATAATTATTTGTTAATATTTTATATTTTTGTAATATTTAATTATTATTATGCATCATATAATTATTCTTACACAATCCTTGGTTTGTTCTAACAAAAGTAAGTTGTTGTGTTGTATCACATTTCATAGTTAAACCTACCAATATTATCTAAATAATGTTGTTGCATTATATATAATATTATAGTGTGATATTATTATTTTTAAAATATAGAAATAATGGGATATCATTTTTAAGATATCCCTGGGTTTAATCAAGATATTTTGGCATTATGATTCATAGATCATTAAATAAAATCTATTTCTATCATAGTTTTTGATATACATGTAATAGGAGATATCACATATATCTATTATATTATTCCATACTTATTTATTTCCATTATTAATGATTCATTTATATCAATACATTCATCAAATTATTTTTGAAGTATTCAAAAAGTAATACAACTCTAATGAGTCGTGAATTATAATAATTCATCTCGGCTACCATGTGATGGAAAATAATGTTCTACATTCTTCATTTAATGATGAAAACCTATGAAAGGGATGTGATCCCACTATTTTTTGTGTATGACACTGGTTAGCCATATATGATGCCCTATTCCTCCTTGATAACTACTTTTCTCTATAAAAAAGGTATTTATCACCCCTTTTATGTTTGAAGTTTCATTAACTAAAAATGAGTGAATTGGTCTAGTGTACCCCATGTGGGGGTGATAATATTTTATTTTTTACTCAATGGACCAAACAAATGACAATCTATTATGTTTTAAAATGATAGCACTAACTACAATGAAGATGTGATTATATTTTTCAGTTAACATTTTAGTTATACTAATGATACATCATGAATAATATGGGTTTCATCCACTTTTAAGATAATGATATGTTCTTATAAAATCCATTAGTGTCATTAGAGCCATGTTAATTAATGAATCAACATGTCAACTCATTTATTTCATATATAACATTTAAAATGTAACCTTCTAAAGCCATATCATAGTGTACACTATTTCATCACTTAATGTAAGAATTGGATCACTTGGGTTTGTGATATATAAAAATATAAGTCTATTATTTATTATTAATAGGTTTTGAATGATACATAAGATGAATTAAAATATACTGAACCCCATGATTGTTTCTGTGTCGTAACCTATGATATGTGATACTGTAAACTGTGAAGGAAACATGGGTTGTCAGAAAAAAGAGTATCGTTTTTTAATAATTATATAATGTATATCTTTAATTATGACTCAATATCCAATAAATTTTAACATACATTTGGTTTTAGATGTTTTGAGAAATTTTTCTTCTGCGTGAACATATGAAAAAAACATACAAAATGCGTATGGTTTTTTTCTTTATAAAAAATTATCTTCTAAATAAAAAAACCATATACATTAAAAACATTATATAATGCATAATTTTTTTCCATATGTGGTAACACTTTTCATAGCACCACAATTTATGATATATTGGGCCTCCCATAATTCATAAAATAAATTCAAGCTAAAATATTTCAGAATTTATATTTTGGTTATAATTATATATATATTATAATTTTTTATAAATGATTAGTGTTAATAATTGTAAATAATATCTTATCATTCCTGAATTAAATATGAAATGTTCAAATTTGTATCTCTTGTTGGTAAAATGAATAGATTTTTTTATTTTTTTTTATTTTTTTATAATCGTATTTATAAATTGTTTATGGAATATTAAAATTATGTATTTTTAAATTTATGTGATAAATTACTTATAAATTTTTATATCATGAATTACATGATAGGTATGAGAATATAAGTTGTATATTTATGCCAAATATAGTTTATAAATATTAGGTCTTATAGTTATAATTAATTTTTTTTCTCTAGAGTAATGTATCATTTGATAGAGGGACTTTATTTTGGATATCCTACTAGTCTAGAGGCTTATGTTTTGATCTAGAGAGGTGGGGGTTAGCTATCCATGTGTCAATGATTAATCACGTAGAGGTTATAAATCTCAATTAATTATAAACCATTATATAAAATGTTCATGTACCTGATGAATCATTTGCATTTAGTTATGTGAAAATATGCTTGGATTCTATTTTTTGGTTAATACCACAAACTAGGTGTTGTATAAAGAGTTACACATTAATAATGTTTAAAAATGTTAATATGGTTTCTAGAATTGGAAATATAAAAGTAAATAATTATAAGAATACATAGATAAAGAAATAAAACATGAGATAATAAATATTTAATGGGATATAATACTTATAAATTTAATATCCATGTGTGGTTCTTTATGTTGTGTGAGACATTTAAAGAAAACACCCTCAACTATAAAGTGTGAGATTCTATCCAAAGATAATAGATGTAAAGATCTCATTCTACCAATTATGTAGTTTCATGATAATTTTTAGTTCCCATTTATTATGTTATGTAAGGAATATATGTAATGGAATATCGCAACCCTAGCCTTTTACACATATCATTACATGATTTTAAGGATAATTAAACATCAAAATACAAGACAAAGATCATAAAGACTTGTGTATTTGGAAGAATAGATACATAATTAAGCATTATAAAATATTCTTGTATTTAACCTCCACAACGATTTCTTAACTTCCATTGTTCTCATCTATCTCTATAGGATAACCTGGGGATAACATGAAGCAAAGGACGAGCTAAAAAGTCGAGTATGTGAATAATGGTAAGAATAAATCGTAACACATGGGATAGAAGGCATGACATAATGACATAAAATGGCATGGAACATGATTGAGTAGATATAATCATAACATAAAAAACATGGGTTCATATAAACATTAAATCATAGTAATTTGAAAGTAATATAAAACATGACTCTAGCACGAGTCAAGGATCATTGCACATAGAGGAGCACAAGTCAAGGCTAAGTGTCAAGACTATTGTACATAACGTCTCATGAGACTAATATTACCCATTTCATCGGATGTATATCTATTAAAACCCATCATAATACATTCATAAATATTTTTTCACATAAATAATCATACATAATCAATCATACAAAAATATAAGCATACCCTATTAAAGAAATGGGTATCATAATCATGTCATAAAGCATAATAACTCGGCGTATCATACAAGTGACCCTGAAATAAGGGAATTAAAAAATACATGTACATTAATAAAGGAAAATATTCATATATCAAGTTATGTAATTTCAAATAGAATATATAACATGTGTGAATACTATATAAGAAATTTTAGCATTAAATCATTTTAGTGCAGCTTTAAGGAAAATACTAAAGAGAGTTTAAAATAGAAAAGGGAATAATATTTAATATAAAACAAGAAGTGAACTAATAATATTTTCATAATAAGAATACGTATTTTATAAAAATAATGGTGGCTTAAAATATATTATATAGTTCACTTGAAATTGGGTATGAATTTGAGATGTTCCCTTAAAACGAGCTTGTTTATCGGGAAGAATTGAGAAGGGAACCACATAAAAAATATATATATATCCTCAAAATATATTGATTAATGGATCCTGATATATTTTTTTGGAACATATATACATCATTAATAATATTTATATAAAAAATATATATTCATTTTGGTAAAAAGAATGATAGAGAAACCCGAAAGAATAACGGAGGTTCGGGTAGAATCCCATACATTAAGTCCGAAGGTGTTCTTCCCTTGATATTAATGTCCTAGATTATAAAATTAGATTCATTATTTAATAATTCCAGAAATTATTACACATTTATTTGATTTATTATAACCTTATTATGTTAATTAGTGTCCTTTTACATGGGTTAAGATGTTTAATTTTTTTGTATGTGGGCGTCTGTTTCCATGGTTTTCATGATTGCTTTACTTTTATACATGTAAAGATAATCATGTAATTAGAAGATGGTTGTCCATAATTGAAGTTATATATTTCTATTTAATATGAATATGATTAAAATGTTGTAAAATTCGTTTGGTTATTTGGATTGAGTATCAATCATTATATAAAACATTAATGATAACCAATTGGGTTAATTAGTGGTTTTTTAATCAAAATGAACTCATTTTTTTATTAATTAATATGGTTTGTACAAAATTAATCTATAACTTTAAATTGGAAATATTACAAGCATGATAATTTGGTTAAAACATAAAAATGGTTTCAACACCATAATTCCAGATGATAATAGAAATTGAAAACTCATCGTCCTTGAATGTGATAAATTAACACATCTCGAATAGTGTTTCCATTCCAAGTATAAAATTAAGTGAAAAAGAGATGATTATTAATTATTATATTATTATAACACTATTATAGTACATTTATGTTATTGGAGTTATTACACTATTTGGATGAGGATATGTGAGGACAAAAAATAATACAAAGGAACCTAAAAAGAAAAGGAAGGAAAACTGAAGGGAGTATTACCTCTAGATTTCATCCTCTAGAAAACCTTCATATGATAGAGGTTTTGGTCTTCTGAAGATACCAAGTGATCTTGGACGTGGGATAAGGTCATAGGGTGATATTTGGGAAGAAATACTTCAAGGAACTAGGTTTGAGAGGGGTGAGGATAAGTGGAGGTGAGGGATTGGTTTTTTAGTGCTGGAGAGGGGAGTTTTCTCAATATTTAATTCATTAGTTTATTGTTTTTATCAAGAAATGAAATAGTGATGATAATTGAGAATAAAAATTGTAAACAATGTATGTTAATTCTAACTAAAGGTCACTTACATCATCCATGACTCAATAATCCCAAAACAATTCCGGTTTTAGCATTTATCATAAATTATCGTATTTTACTATTCAAAAAAATTCAAGTATTTTAGAAAAATCCCAAAACATTACCCTAACCATTTTCCAACATGTAAAATAAAAAAATAAAAATCATTTTATGAAAATAATGTTCTAAATATGATAAATTTAATATTTAATTAAAAATATAATTTATTGGAAGAATACATATTTTTAAATTGTAATTGATTTTATCACAATTTTTAAATTAATTAAGGTCTCATAAAATTATCTTCTAATCGTAATAGATCAAAATATTATTTTATTAGTACATTTTATGAAAAAAAATTCATTTAAATTATTAAATTAATCCTAAAATTATAATTAAATAGTTATGAATTACCAAAAATACCAACATTATCATATTCTCTCTTATAATATGAAGAAATATTATTTATAATTTCAATAGTAAGGTTACTATTAACTTTGTAGATTTACTATTCATAAGGGTCATGTTACTATTCATATGGGTAACATTACTGTATATTAGGTTCAGTTACTATTCGCGAAAAAATAATATTTTTTTCTTTCAGACTTGAAACATATTACTAATTGCAACTGGGTAAGTGAGATTTTTGAAATTCAAATCACAGAAGTGGAAAAAATATATTTAAATGACACATACTATTTAGTAGTTCATTTAAGAATTATGTGGCTTTTATTTTTGATTTTATTTGATTATACTATATGACATAATTAAAATAATTGAATTTATATTGATTAAACATTGGGTCGTTATGTGGTTATTCCTAAAAGTTAGTTAGTTTATTCATGATGTGAGTTTGTTATGACACTTAGTAAGGAAACCCTATGAGTTTGGATACCAAAGTAATAGAGTTGAGTTTATATCCATATGATGAATTCAAGAAAATAATTATCCCTTCAACTATCCATGAATCATATTTTTATTAATGGAATGATAATAAACTTAAATAGATATATTTTCATATTAACACTAATGTGGACTCAAATCATAGTGATATGTGGGTCTTAAATCACTAAATTGATATGATTTATGAGGTATTAATTTTTTTATATTAGTATATTCATTAAAACCCTTTAATAAAATGTAAAAAAATAGGATACTTAGACATATATATGTCTTTGTTGTAGATTATTGCAGGATTCATGGATATTATTTCAAGATGTCTTATAAGTATAATATATAAAACAATTATATATTGATATCTAATGTTGAGATGTGTTCTAATAAAGAAGCACTATATGAATATAAAGTTTAATGTTATAAAGATCAATTTATCTATCTCAAACTCAAGGGTATTAGATATTGGGTGTGCATCACATATTTCTACTTAAAAAATACTCAATTATAATAGGAAATTAAAGAATGATTAAGAGGATATATGTGTCAAAGATGGAGTAAGAGTATCTTCATTATAAGTTAGCACTTTGAATATAAGTCTATATAGTATATTATTTGTATAATTGGATATATATTTTTATATTCCATCCACTATTAGAAAATTTATTTTCATATCTTGTTTTACCAAGAGGATATTATCATTAATTATAAAGAAAAATAGTTATTATATGTATCTATATATGTGTTAAATGTTTTATAAAATTGTGAATATTGTGAATGGTTAATAAATTCTAGATATAGAAAATATTATTTATAGCATTAAAAATAATAAGGTCAAGGTTTATTCTAACCATACTATCCATTATCATTGTTTCCTTAGATTTCTGAATGATAAAATAATATGTACTCTATAGAGATGGATTGTTTGATTCATTTGATTATGAATCATTTTATAGTAGTGAATCTTGTTTATTTGAAAAAAATGAACAATGAATCTTATAGTGAGACTGGTTAAAGGTCTAGTGGACTATTGTATCTCATACATAGTGATTTATGTAGACCAATGAGTACTCATGGTAGTGGTTGGTTTAGGTACATGTTTACTTTTACTTATGACTCTATTCTTTATAGTTATGTATTTATGATGATACAAAAGTATGATACTATTAAAATTTTCCAAATGTTTTTGAATAAAATGTATAATTACTTGGAAAAAATTATTATGATTATCCAATTAGATCAGGGTGGTGAGTTGTTGATCCTATAATCATATATAAACTCAGAGATTTTGGAATTGTTCCATAACTCACTCAACCTATAACACCGTAGTGAAATGTTGTTTTGAAAGGAATAATCATCCCCTATGGTACATTTCTTGATATATAATTAGTTAGTGTAAACATACTATTTCATTATGGGTGAATTACCCAGAATTGTTTGGTTATATTTGTTGTCAATAAGATTAAAAACTTATATTATTATGTTGGTGATGGTTTGAGATTCCACCCACTAAAGTTGAGCTGACCTACTGCTATGGTGAATACATGGAAATGGATAATACATCAGAAGAGTGTAGAGTTAAACTTAATATTAAATACAATTACCAAATATGTGGAGTACTATCTCTTATAGTTTTTAAGTGATTTTTAAGAAACTTGGTATAAGGGAGATTCTGAAATAGTTTAATAAGAAGAGAAACCAACCAAGAAATAATATATATAATGGTTTAATAATTTTGATGAATTAATCTTGGATGAAGTCTTAAAAATAATGTATATATCTGGAAGAAATTTTATATTCTGTAGAACATATTTGATAAATTAGGGAATTTACATCTCTTGTAGGTTTGAACAATCTAGATTTGTATAATCATTATGTCCATTTCTATTGTAAGGATAATCAATTTAATTGTAAAACTTTTGCAGTTTAATAAATATAGATTAATTTAAAAGTAATAACACATTACTAATTATCTAATAATATGTGTAACAATCATATAATGTTGTGTAAAAAGGATTTATAATCTACATAAACATTGCCAAAAATTATTTGAGATAATCCTAAAGATCAAATAACCTCTGCGTAAACATGATCCTATATTCTTTAAAAATTAATATTCAATAGATATAGGATTTGGATTCTATGAAAACAATATATTCTTTGTAATCATCATTTGTTAAAAAAATAGCACAAAAAAGTAAAAAAAATTCAATTATAGGCAATGAAAAATGATCTTTTACTTTCTGAATAAAGATAATAATTGGGATAAATAATGAAATAATTTTCATAGATCAAAAAATCTTAAATTAAATGTGATTCATGTTATATAATTGTGATAAGAGTGTCTTCTTTTCTTAGACAATAATATAAATTAAAGAACAATTTAGATACTTTCCCTAAGCCTGAATTTGAGTTTAAAAATATTATATTCTATGGAAATTTAAGGAAAATGTGTCAGAGATGATCTTTAGTGTATAAAATATTAATAATTCAGTTTTGATAAAAGAATAAGAAGAAATATGGGTGAGTTGAGATGCTCGCTGAAAGTACAATTCCATGATAGAAGTAGTAATGTTTTTCATGTAATATCTCATATAATAATACCTACCACATGTATCAAGTAAATGTAATGTTTATATTTTATAAACCTTTATAGGAATACTTTCATATTGATTTTTGCGAAATTATTTTGAGAACAATACTTAGTATATTATGTGGAAAAAGAATGATCGGTTCATTAAAGTAAAATAAAATAAAATAAGAGATAAAAATTTATGGATACTACATTCATTTCATAGAGTAAAATATTTGAAAATGGAATGATATGTAAATTTTTGGTGAGAACATTTTGATAAGGAAAAGTAAACTCATTCACAGAAGCATTTATTATGATATATAGCTTAGAGATTTATATTTATTGAAAATAAATAGATCCTTTTATAAATTATATAGTTTCCTATATATAGGTTGATGAAAATATATGAGGTGTTACATGAGATGGAAAAAATAGTGAGTAGACTGAGGGTATTCTAGATCATGATATAGAATATTTTAATAATATTATAAGAAGTTATGAAAATTGAGGGAGAGATAGTGATACGAATTTCTCTCAAGATATAAGTAGAACTCATCCTGGTCCTGTAAATCATGTGTATCCAAGAATAAGAAGGAACCTAGTTCTACTACTATAAATTTTAATATTAGGAGAAACTAAGAAGTAGGAACCCATTAATGATACCAAAGAGATTTAATTTTTAGATTACTATATGAGAAAGTTAAAAAAACCTATTATTATATGTATGTAAGGACTTAAAGAAGAATCAGGATACATGCACATTGGATAAGAATATAAGAGAATTTATAGAACCTATCAAAATGAAAAGTAAATAACTACTCTAAAATAATTTTGGGGTTGTAGTATAAAATTTCTATTGGGAGGATGAAAAAATATTTTTTTGAATTAAATTAAACAGTAGAGAGATATTATAAAGAACCAATCGATAGATGGTCATTATGTGAACTAGATGTTATTATATTCGAGATATTATCTTCTATGAATTTATGTATATTTCATATAATTTGTATTAGTGATTTATACTAGAGAAACCATGCACCAATACACAACCTGGACATAGAAAGGTGTGGGATTCCGTGATCATATCTTGTAAATCCGTATATATTTTGCCTTTCAATTGCTCAACAATTTGAATGAGGTTGTCTGACACAGGAATAGGGGATTGAGGATTTAACAGGAAACATATGATGAAGTAAAGAAGTAATTTATAAAAAGAAAAATGGATTATTAATTCACTTATTCCCCTGTGTGGGATCTTGTAGTAGTCCACTAATTAGTACCATTGATTGATTCCCAGATTGGTGGTTGCTACAAAAGCATATGCGTGCCTCTTAATAAGAAAAATGTTTGTAATTAATAATAGTGGTATAAAAAGTTTATGTGAGGATAGTATACCCCGTGTATCAAATTTTTCCAATATTATAAAATAAAAAAGAATCATAAATATCAATGTATATAGAAATAATAAATAATTTGAAATTTCTATAACAAAATGAAATTTAGATACAAAAGTTCACAAGTCAAATCACCTACAAGAATGATCACATTACCAGAATAAAAAAATTATAATAATATAGTTCCCCAACTACATCATTAATCGATGCCTCATCCAAGTATATAGAACCTATTTCATCTACTATGGCCTAATAAAGAAAAACCTGGGCCCTAGCATAATTTGTACCTAAAACCTAGTGAAAGATTATTCAGGTACCCAAGTGAAATGAAATCCTAATTAGGGTGTTATTACATAACTCAGTAAGGAACGAAAATAATATTCCTATACATATCAACCAAATTTATTAATATATGCATGTTACATGCTCTAAAAAATAAATAATCTTATTGAATTAAACAAATTAAAAATAACTATTATAAATACTCAGTACTTTAACCCCAATCGACCAAACTAACTTCTTGTAGTGATGAAGTATCTCTAATCACATCACAATGACCACACAAACAATAAAATGACCCAAGGGTATTACACCCCTGTATAAAGATAATGACCTAGGGACCTCATCCACCTCAATATGTAATGGTAATGACCAGAGGAATGGTCTATATTGATATCACAACCCAAGAAATTATCCAACCTAGTATATAATGGTTCCTGACACCTGATCCCTATTAGTGTGTAAGGCTCAACAATTCTTACTAAAGACCCCACAATCCCCCAAAACATAGCATGTGGAAATAATTTCATTCGACAACATGACCAATAATCTAGATTCTAAATCTTCTGAAGTGCCACCAATAGTATAAATTACCTAATCATAAGAAATTTTAACTACCTCCCCATAGTGAGTATTCACAACTTTCTGATATGTACTATTCATGACCACTTCTCTAGGTATTTTTTACATAATGTGTTTTACTCCTCATAAATACATGTATATTGAATAAAAAATAAAAACCAACCAACCATGGGAAAACCAATAAATAATATACTAAAATAATAATGAAAACCATCTATGTAGGATCAAAATTAGATAGGGATACCTAGGTTTCATAATGGCCCAACAACCACATAATCATACCTTAATCCCAACTCATCTCTCAATTCAACACCAATCGTAAGGTTGATGGCCTCATGGACACCACCTTTCCAGAACACCCAAGGTTAGCCCGAACACCCAACTTATCCATCAATGTCACCAAGGTTTTATCACCCAGGTCTCCATATTAACATAGAGAATAAACACCCATAATCTATATAACTAACCTTAAATATCAAGTGAATATATTATGTATCACATGGAAAACCATTATTCTATTTATCCCATATTGTGGCAATCTTATTCTTGGATGTCTTTGTGGGATCCTACTACTTTGTACATTATGTCACGTTCATTTAACAATAGCCAATTTATTCTATGAAGTTTTATACTTTATATGTAATATTATAATCATAAATACCTTATCAATAATTTATATAGGGAAACCATCTAGTTCCGAAGGTCCATCGAGAGTATAACACTTTTTTCATCCTAATTGAGGGAATTTTAGTTTTAGAGGGAAAATAATTTAGATTAAACATCTTAATTTATATTTAATAATTCAATAATCACTTATATTTGGTATAATTACAATGTAGAATGATAACATATCCATTTTTTTTATTAAAATATTCATAATACCATATAAAGAGTTAAAAATCATTCCATTTTTAATTTATTTCCCAAAAGATGTTTATGGCCACATAAAGCTTCAAACAAGGTATCATCTCATCATCAGACCACTTAAAACCCATTAAAGGAAATAAATCACACCATGTTTCACTACAAAATTAATTTTAGCAATTATTATTTATTTTAATAAAGTACTCAAAATAGGAATAATGCCTAAATTCTCACTAACCATTCAACAATCACCAATTATTCAAGCAACAGGGTACCTGTTATCCCTGAAACACCACAAAACCCACACCAATCAAAATTCACAACACTATAATCTATATGAAACATAAAATTAATTTAAATTTTTAAAAACATAATTGATATATTTATGGTGCAATGTACATTTATGAAAACAACGAGTTATCTTGTACAGACAACATCATATGAAAACCTCTTCCTACAAAGAGAAAAAACCACACAACCCATGGATGATTCCACCATGATTCAGTGGAATCATCTAGAAAAACATATGTTGGTAAAAATAAAATTATAAAAATTGGGGGAAGGAATAACTAAGATCCCCATAGTGTATAATTAACCTCTATTATCCTATAAAATTAGAACAAAAACACCCCAAACCATGGGGTTTTTATGGTGGGAAAAGGGTATCTTACTCATTTCAGGGTGTTCAAAACTTATAATGAATACAATCCTACAACCCACATAAAATATTTAAGGGGAAATGGAAGTATTACCCATTTAAGTCCATCAACTAGACAATATAGGTCCATCAGCTAGTTTTTGGCTCTGTCACTACTCATATATCCCCGACCACCCTGGGATCCCACTTCCACTATCCCAAGTCTCTACCAACATCATATATATATATATATATATTCCCATTAAAAATTACACAATTTTTATGTTGTCACTGTCTTTCAATTAATGTTAAAATAATAATTTAAAATCTAAGCCACGCATGATCTAAAATTCAAATACCTACAAAAAACCCCCAACCCATACTAATAAAAGAAATTTCCAACTCCATACAATAACTATTATCACCACTAAAGATCCCCATTTTTTTCCATCAATTGATAATAACATTCTAAGGTCATTAATTAAGTACCACGTGGTTTTAGTCCATCCATGAAGGGTTAATGTGCTTCAAACTCACAACCTTTAACTCAATCTTCTTAAGACATGAACACTAATATAATTATTATAATTCATTAACAAAACATTAGGATGATTCTTACCTGAGCCTATACACACCAATAAATGAATATTTCTTTGTAAAAAAAATTATTTGTATCACGGAAGTCACCATAATAGGACCTAAACCACTATGCCTTATTATAAGGAATGGTTCTCTTAGAATTATAATTCTTTATCAATACAAGATTCTCATGTTCTAACGATGTCATTAGATTATCCTAGAACATCCTTATCATAATTATATAAAATCATATTTATATTATTATTAATAAAATTTATGTTTTATGTCAGTGATGTGTATTTTATTGTTTATATGGAAATATCTGTAAGTATCAGATTGACTATAAATCTAGATGATTGATTGTGAATCCAAACAAGTGACTATGAGTATGATTAGAAAATATTCATTAAGTGTCTATGTGAATGTAAAACAAATTGATCTACCATAAGAATAATTTTATCAACTATATAATGATAATTGGAACCCTTCTATAATTTTATAATTTACTAAATAGATTTTATGAAAAATACATCGATCGTGTGACCACCAGATCGACCGTGTCAAAAGTCTCAAAAATTATTTGACTAATTGCATAGAAGTTCAGAGAAACCACCTATTATATCTCATGAAAAATCATTAATATTTCTCACTTTGTTGAATTTAATTCAATATAAGACTCTATGACCTCACACTATGAATCAACCCACTTCATTGAAGAATTGGTTTTTTTGATAAATAATTGAAGATACAATATGTATTAAAGGTACCACATTTTGAAGGGAATAGAACTCTTGGGAAAGTTTTGTATTTTCTAATTGTTAGATAAACCATATTACGATTTTAAGTGACTCTGTGGTAGATTTGAGATTTTGGAAAATAACTTAAGTGAATTTATAAACATCACTCAATCATATGATCATTTATAGTTATTGTAAATTTCATGGGTCCACTCTGTGAATTATTAAGTGTTTTGACATTAGGTTCTCACTATGTGTTTTAGTGATGAAGACTTATGTAATAGTAAAAAATTCAAGAGACCATGTATAAAGTGGGATTATATCTTAATAGTATATATTATAACCATGTTCTATTCAAAAATAAATGATGAGTTATAAGAATTTAATTACACCAATTTCATGCTATGTATGAGGATTTTGAATGATCATTCTCCAACAGATGTTTTTGATGAAATATTTATTTTTAGAAAATATTGAAGCCAAAAGTTATAGGAGTATAGAAAAATGAAAACAAGTTATCTATTTCAATAATATAAAGAACTCTGTTTTCTTTTAAACGTCATTGAAATATATGATAATTTTTTTAGTCATCATAATTTATCAAAAAATTAATGGAATGCATTGATAATAGAATATAATTTTTTATAAAAAAATGTACTTTGATCTATTGATACATATAAAATTCTTCTATCAATCTGTCTCTATATGTTTCCATTAAATTTGAGTTGTTCTTGAACATATTAATTAATATACAAAATAATATACTCATGTAGATCATATAATATTACTTATATACATTTTCTGCATTTTCATCACACATTTACTCTAAAGACAATTGTGGAAAAGGTTGTTTGTTAGCCTGGATATCCCTGCACTCTATTTATACATATACCTAATCTTGGTTGTGAATAATATATTTATATTTATAAACATTATTTGTAATGGGATTCTATCAAGTGGATAAGGATGGGTCTCTTCTTGAGACTAAACATTATGTATTCTTTTATTTTCATTGTGTGTTTTCAGTTTTTCTTACTATATTTTTATACTATTTAAGAATCTCAATTATAAAATTTTACTTTCATATATGTCTTTTATATGTGATACATCTACTATTTAATGTGTGTATAATAATATAAAAAGAGTAAGATATTATTAAATTATTCTAGTTGAGTTTTTATTAATATTTTGAAATTTTATTTATAAACATTAAACTGGATATAAATAATATAATAGTTAACTCAATTGTTTTTATAAAGGAATTTTTTTATAAAAATATTTAAATAGAAAATTTTATTAGATACTCAATTCACCCCTACTATTGAGTATTCCACTCCAACCAACATTTAGTATCAAATGAAATTTATTTATTTCTTATTTTTATTTATCTATCTTTATTTGTGATCAAGTTATTAAACTAAATGATCTAAATTTCTAGTAATTCCAAATTACTATTTTTGTGGAAAATACAATACTTGAGGAAACTACTACTAACATGTATCATTATTTTAATATAACTAATTATTCCCAATAAAATATTTAAATGAAAAAAATATCTTGAATGTATGGAGTTTTATATTTAGACTATTGTTGAAGATCAATATGAAAAATCAAGAGCTAATTAAAGTGATTTCACTAAGACCTCCTCTGAATATAACGATAAAAATGAAGACATGATACATTTAATTGGGAAAAGTTAAATTTAACAGAATATTTGTATGTGATATAGCTTATTAAATTTTATATAAATTCTTTGTTCCTTATTAGGGAACATATAATATCTAATAATATTTTTAAGTACCTATAATATTACGTACGTTACATTTAAAATGAATCCTAATGAGTATATTTCTAATATTTATCTCATGTTTAATGATATTACAAATATAATTCATATAATGGGGAAAAAATTGATGATAATTCTAGAGTATTGAGGATTCAAATATGCTTACATAAAAAATAGTGAAACACTATCATAGCCATTCAGGAGTCTTATGATTTGAAGATGTTTCCAATAAAGGAACTGATAAGAAATTTAATTGTGTATTAGTAAGAGATTAATTTCAATTACAATATTTTGAAACCAAAATCTCAACCACATTCAATCATATTAATGAAAATCTGAGTAAATAATCAATGAAGCGAGAACTGGTGGAAGTTATGGTGACATGGATAGTGATAATGATGTGGACCATTTGGGAATAAATATTTTTAAAAAAATGACTATGTTATTGATAAAAAATAAAGGAAAATATGATAAGATAGTTGATTGTAATAATGATGTTAACCTTACAAATGTTACCCATTATGATTGTAAAAAAAGTACACATCAAACATAATTTTCTAAATTTTAAATGGAATATGTATAAGGATCATGAAAATAAATACATGAAATATATGAACACAACATGGATTGTTTTTTTGCAGTGATCTGGTGTCTCAAAATCATCAAATATGATTCTCATATGAAATAAAATCTATGCAATTATTGGAATAATACCTGAGTTATGGGTACCAAAATTATTGTACATTGATTTATTTTAGGAACCCTCGTTGAAAAGTTCATGTAAGAAGTTATGGTATCTAGATAGTGGGTTCTCCAGTCATATTATAGGGGACTTCTTAATCTTTCAATGTTTGGATGAAGTGGATGTCAGACATGTCACTTTTTTTCACAATTGAAAATGAAAAGTTATTGAATTTGGATAAGTTGGTAACTCTAAAACAAGTTTAATTTAAATAGTAATATTATTTAATGTCTTAAAAATATAATCTTCTAAGAATATCTCAATTATGTGATGATGGTTTACATTACATGTATGACAATAATGCATCTAATATTTATGATTCTATGTTTAATTTTGTATTTACCTCTTTTAGAAATAAAAATGTTTATGTAGTTGATTTAAATTAATTATTTTCTTCAAATTATTCTTGGTTAATTTTCTTTCATCGTGAATCTTGGTTATGGTATAGAAGAATAGGCCAAGGTATTATATACTCTCTTATAAGGTCAGTCAAAATTTTTTGTTCAAGGATATCCCTAGTCTATATTATCTTAATGTAAAATTGTACCATCCCTATAAAAATGAAAAAATAAAGTATCTATAAATCAAAAGAAAGAATTTTATACCTCTCAACCGCTATTAAATGTTTACATGGACATTTTTGGAATATCTAGAGTTTCATGTATTGCTGAAAAACACTAATGTTATGTAATATTTTATTATTATTAATTTTTTAAATGGGTAAATTTTATATATCAATAAAGAAATTCTTATATATTCTATAAATTTTTTTCAAATTCTATAAATAACCTTAATGGATATACCATTAAGAGTGTCATAAGTGATCATATATTTGAATTTTAATGTCAAAATTTTGGATTCATATACTCATAAAATTTCTATAATCGTAACTTTTATACTCAATGAAAACCTAAATATAATGGGATGGTTGAAATAATAACTAAGACCCTTCAAGAGATAGCCCATACCGTAATTAGTAAATATGAATTACAATTCTATTTTTGGGATGAAGCTTTAAATAAAATATGTTATGTAATTAATAGTGTATTAATAAGACAACTTTTAATGAAGTATCTGAATGAATTATGGAATGGTTGAAAGCCTAATTTAAATTATTTTGATGTTTTCTGAGACAATGTTAACATTATAAATACAAATGAAAATCTATATAAATTTGCATCCAATATATTTGAGGGTAATTTCCTTGGTTATTTTATATCCATTAAATCCAATAGAGTCTTTAATAAAAGTAAAAAGTGTTGGAAGAACATTTTCATGTCACATTCGATGAGACAAATCCATATGAGCCTATAGATTCTTTATAAAACGTGAATGATGATATATCCAATTTAATATTTATAAAACCTATAATAACAATGACCATTCTAATGATTTAATAGAAAAATATCTCAATGGTGAATCTTTAATGGAACTAAATCCTAAAGAAAACCAAGAAAATACTAGAACTTTTGTCACAACATATCCTTAATTTTTTTAATTTTTTTATCCATTAAAATATACTTAGTTTTTTCCTTGAGTTTCCAGTCATACTAGGTTAAAATGTTAAATGTATTGGGGTTTTCATTATAGGAATATGGTTGGAACATGGTTAGTAGAATCCATGTGAAAACTATGATATGGTTTCTATAATAATTATATAATTTAATGTACAATTGAAACAAGGTTTCCCTAACTGGTTTACCTAACCATGATAGGTACTCTAGGAATTTCAATGATGGGGCACAATTGGTGCATGGTTTTCCAAACGGTGTATCCAAACCATGCTACTAAACCACTCAAAGTATATGGTTCATTAGAAAAATTGGATTTTATGTTTTTACTATCCTATTATTTCAATTAATTTACTAAGGGTAATGTACCCCTCAATACAAAGATACCTCAATTAGGGGGGGGATAGTATCCCTCGATTCCTACCTCTATTAGGCCCCGTGTCAGAGGATAGCACCAAGGGTATACAAATATCATATACGGGATGAATTAAACTCTATAATACAAATAGGATCAGGAGATAGGATTACAACCCCACAATAAAAACCATAGAATAATTTAAATGATACCCAAACCATCATATAATTAATATATAGATGAAATAGATACTATAAACTTTTCAATAGTAAATACTCGAAAGTAAATCTAAATCAGTGGAACAACAGCTATCCGAAGGTCTGATCCAGTAATGTCCAGCATGGTCCACATAAACCTATTGGAATCATGAAAATATTTATATCTACATAGGGTGATCATACAATTATACATAGTAGAAAAACAATAGTTTCTTGTGCATGTGTGAAAGAAACATACTAATTCACCTGTGAGAAAACGGCATAACAAAACCGCACCTATATTGGTATAATAACCAAACCCAACCTCACCATGGAACACTCACTATCTAAAACAAATTAATTAATATAATATGACATGATCAAATTGACAAGGGTAGCCTACACCAATTTCCATTACAATATCTCTCTCAAACCTAATGTCGTACATCCTTGAACTATCATCCATTACGTATAACACACCACCCCCCACAAGAAAGGTCACAACACACATCGTCTGATAAAACCTGGGCCACAACACAACCACTTCCAAAACTAGTGTAATAGGGTATCATAATCATGTTGCAAATAACCCTTGTCCCCTCCTCCTACCATGGACGACCCCCACCAGAAGTCTCCCAGTAAGCATGGACATATCTTTCCTAAAAACACATGGTCCACCACCCCATAAGCACAATCACACCTCATGTGGAAACATGTGGGATACCAAAACAACCATCTATTTCACTAACATACCTCCGACCATCATTTCATGTGCAATACCTACCTTTCCTATATGATATAGAGGAAAATAACGGGTACACATCCATCCTTCCTACTCACTGGATATCTAGAACCCCCCACCCATGTGAATATGCGGGTGTCAGCTGATAGTGTTGTACATGGGTGGGATGCATATAGAAATAAAAAAATATATAAAATTGTGTATATATATATATTATAAAACAATCAATCCCAACCTATGGGTTCACAAACAAACCAAACAACTCAAAACAACTTCACTTTTGTTTTCGTATCTAAATTCCTAACACCACACATCAAGCCACATCCCTATTTCACATATCCAACCAATTTCATTTAATCGTATCATTATTTTAATTATTTATCATCAACCACATTTAACAAGAGAACCCACTATTTAATTATTAATTAACCATTCTCATCCCATTAAAAAAACCAACCTAGACCATTCCAAAATTTATCAAACAATTATTTATTTCATTCATCACTAATTGTGAATCTATAATAAAGAAACCACCACCTCACCACCCTAAAATAACACCCAAAAAACCACTTTTTCACTAAAAAATCACTGTCAAACAAAACAACTTTTCTTTCCAAAAGCACGGAACATGAACCATCATTCCCAGATGACACAATCACACAACTCCATCATAAAATAATGAAAACACGTCACAACACATCACTATCATTTTAAAAATTTACACAAGGGATTTTATCACATTCTTCTTTATTTGAAGGATGTTATCACACAATTAATTGTACTAGGGTAACCATTTTATTATCCAAATATATGTGGTTATCCAATTTCCATTTTTTTGTGATATCATAAAAATGAAAACAAACAATGAAATCATAACACACATGTTATCCTAGAAAATCACCTAATTGCTATGATTTCCAATGGTGCCACAATCCCATATAATCCATAAGAACAAAAATAACATGAACTTTTTAAAAGCATGTGAATAAACCCTCATTTACCCATTTTAATTTCAAATTAACCAATTATTTTTCTTTAATTATGCCATAATAACCATAACCCGTTGGTAAAAAACCCCTCTCACATGATACATAATAAGGAGAAATGAGTGATCCCCCCCCCTCAATGAAGCTTTCCATGTCATTGTACAGCACAGGGCGACGAATAATGCCTATGAACAACAACTTCACTATGAGAACCATGAATCAAGCTACACTGTATCAAAATACCATCAAAATATCTCCCTACATGCACTCCAAACCATAAATACATCTCTATAGTGAATCCCAAGGAGCAGAATGGAATAAAACCTATAAAAAATATGGAATTTCTTAACATAGATTTCCAACAAACAACCACTAGGACCAACAGATCAAATAGAGGGGAACATGGATTTATGAACTCTTCATGGCACCTAGGGTTTACCCAGAATAGGAGGAGGAATAATCCACCACCAAATGAAATAAAATTCATCCAGAATGAACTTTTAAAACTACATTTCATCAGGTATTTACATGTCATGTAATCCCTTTTCACATTGTGTAATTATCATGGTCCAGTTTCACTAGAAAACGTGTCACCATTTTATTATTTAACCCTGAAAATCTACACATTCTGAACATGAATCTCACATGTTGAGCATCATGATTACATGTTTTTTATTACACTTACATGATATGTATTTCTTGTAGTGGTTATATTGCACCTCCAACAACTACAAAAAACATGTAGAACCTCCCCTTAACACTTATATCAACCAAAACTAGATAAGTAAGGGCCGAAGAGGTAATGGACCATTACGTTAGATACCTCTCAAATGATAATCTACCTAGAGAATCCAAAACTAATCCCATAAGAAAAGTGTTCCGAACAACCACCCTATGAGATACCTCTCAAGGGCCTCATCATACCTCAAATGTTACCACCAGCCAATCACACCATCCTAATTGACCACAAAGTACACTACACAACCATAAGCCACTTCCACTTACACAAACACACTACCACACAACCATAACACAACCATATCATCCTCCACACCTCCAAAATGAACAACCACTAAAAACAATGTTTTGTATCATCATGAACATAAAAATCAGAGAACTCCATCCTTTATGTCAAGATACTTTCCTCTTTGTGTGGTACTGACTCACCCGTGCAAGTTTAATTTAATCATAATTAATGCCTATATATTATGAATCAAGTCCTCTCATTTTCATATGTCAAGAAATTATCACACGTCGCACCACACACATCACAAACCACATGAAAAAAATAATCTCATAAATAAAAAGCATCCAAACATCACAACAAAAATCAAAACCGAGAAAATCAACGTTCAAAACAACTTCTAGTACTGGGCACACATCTGTACCTATTTCTTCAAATTACTCTCCTCTTGGCCCCGATGCGTCCACAACACATGAACCAGATAAATAGAATGTCCATGAATCACCTACTTATAATGATCTTGGATCTCTAATAACTCTTCCAAAAACATTGCACCATCCTAGATATCAATCCATTTCCATTAAATGACATGGGAGTCATCGTGACGATATAAGAGAAGCTGAGAGATGTGGAAGATGATGTGGATCATCTCCAATCGTGGTGGAAATTCCAACTGATATGCCACCACATCAACACTCCCCAACACCTCAAAGGTCCTAATAAACCTAGGAGAAATGTTACTCACCCTACCGAACCTTGGTTTCCCACATTGAGGCGAAAAAATATGAGCACATCCTCCCGGTCATCAAATTATAATGGCATCTTTATGTGATATGAATAAGAATTATGATGGTCTAGTGCTACTATCATCCTCCCATGAACAAGATAAAATTTCTCTATTGTGTTACGCACCCATAGAAACCAAAAATTGTTGTCTCCCAAACCTCCATCTATCACAACAATTAATGAAATGGTCTCCCATAAAAATTCAAAAATGTGGTCATTTAAATGGAACAGTGATATGTATTATTATAATGGAACTCTACCAAAGGTAGGTTTCATTCCAAATATACAACAATATACAAGACACATACCCACAACATATCCTCCAATGTCTATATAGTCTGCTCTGTTTACCATTATGTATAAGGGTGAAAAGCAGTGATGAGGCATAACTGAGTGTCAAAATCATCAGGAAATCCCCTCTAGAATCATGAGATAAAATGTTCATACTGATATGTGAAAATTGAACTCAGAATTCCATGAAACCACAACACCTCATCCCCCAACCACTTTTCGAAATCATCCACTCCACCCAAATACTTGATCGCTAAGAGCTAGGATGATTTCACCAACTGATTCATTACATCCCAGATAGCGTCACAACCTCCCTTAAATGTGGGTAACCCTATGATAAAATTCATCATGATGTCATTATATTTCCACTTTGTAACATCCAAAGTCTCTAATAAGCCACTAGAAATAAGATGCTCAGTCTTTACCTACTAAAACCCCAATAATATTTCAACAAACTTTGTCACTACCTATTTCATCGCAGAACCCCAACACCTAATCATCACGCTGAAGTACATCTTGGAAACTCTTTGTTTTACTGGAAAAGGTTATTTAGGAAAGACACGGAGGACACCCTTACAACTTTCTACTGAAAAAACAACCTCCCATGAAACAAAATCTAATTCCGACCACCCACTAACCATCGCTCTATAGAATCACATGGGCCAAAAAGATCATGTGTCACCTCTACCTCTATGTCTCCCCACTATGACACAACCACCTACCAGATTAGGGAAGAATGAACCATCATTTGAAATAAATAGCCTCTTCCATCAGCCATTTTTTCATCCAAACATGAGGATTAAAATTCCTCCATTTATCTCCAATAATCCCATGATTCTCGAACAACACCCTTATACAACTTCCTTATCAAAGTGTTGGTCACAAAATTCTATTTTCCATGATGTGTAGGAGATCAGAAAATCATAATCCTGAAGAAACTCAACCCACCAAGACTACCACAAGTTCAAATCCCACTTGGAAAATATATAACTATAAATTTTTTTATCTGTGAATACCACAAAGTGCTCCCCGATGATGTAATGTTTCCACAACTTTAACAAAATCCTAGTCACTATTATCTCTAGATCATGGGTGATGTAGTTACAATAAAAGGGATAGAAATTCCTAAACACATAAGAGGTCACTTTCAACTACGGCATCAGAATGCATCCGAATACTAGAAATGAAGCTTAAAAAATCCTCAAACATCATCCCCTCATTAGGTAACAGAAGCACAAGATTACATACCAAATTCCCCTTTAGAAATCGGAATACAGCTTGAAACTGATCAATCAACAAAAAATATTAGTCATTAGTAGTCAAAACCTTTAATTGGGTAGCAAATCAAGATAAATTGGGTATAACCCACTGATAATGTTCTATAAGACCAAGAAAACTATGAACATATTCCACTTTCTTGGGTACTTCCCAAGATACAACTGCTTCGACTTGAGACGGCTGTACTACCGCTGTAGCACCCCAAACATTTTATTGTATGTTTATCTTAAACACGTTGTATTCATTACATAGCTTATAATTTATGAATCATTGAGCCTTTGTAGAAAAAAACTTGGTTACTAATAAAATATATCCAAAACATATCAATTAAAATTAAATTTTCTTGCTCAGTGATTCAAATTTTAAAAATCTGACATACACGGTTCTGTTCATAATGATATTTAGAGTTTGATAAAATTAACTTAATTTTCATTGAATAGTATCCTACCCTTATGAATAGTAACATACCCTTATGAATAATAACATACCATTTTTAATATTAATATGACTCCTATAAATGGTATCCGTACCCTTGAGTGTATAAATGATTTTAGGCCCCATAAAAATGAAGATGAATATTTTATGTGTTTATATACTTTGATTAAATAATTATTTAAATAAAAATTTAAGTAATTATATTTAGAAATTTTTTTTGAAAAATGGACTTCATTTTTGTATTCTAGACGTTGAAAAATGGTATGGGTAAGATTTTTGGATTTTTCTAAAAACATGGCTTTTTGTGAATAGTAAGATACATTAATTTATCGTTTAAATACATTATAATTTAAAATATATATTCCTATAATTATCAATGATGTAATCTCCCAAATATCTTACTCACATGAATATATTACTATTATTTTTCATTGAATACTCACTATTGTTTTTTCTTGATAGGAAATAATATATTAATGATTACAATATTAAGAAAACCCTCCCCTCCTCCACTATAACCCCCCCCCCCACTCCCTCTTATATTCACACCTATGAAGAAATGTTCCTTAAAAATATTCTACCCAAATATTTTACCAAGCCCTCTCCCCATGTCCATGATTTTTTAGTCTCTCCGAAAGGGAAAAAAATACCTTAAGGAGATTCTCAAGGTGGAGTACTCAAGAGGTGAACCTTTCTTCGCTTTTGATTCAATTTCTTTTACAATGTTCCATTATTTTGTTCTACCTTCTCACCTCACCTCATCCAAATGCCATGATAATTATCATAAAATACATATATTTAATATTCATTTTCATGATGGAATATTTCATCATAATCTCTCTTTTCCACTCCTTTTATACAATAAATGCAAACATCATCTGAGATGTGTTAATTTATCACTCTCAAGGAAGACTGGTTTTAAATTGGCATTACCAACATCAATAATAGTCATTAAAGAATTTCAATGGTTTAATTGGATCATAATATATTTATTTTATCATGATTAATGTTCAGTAATCCTTACACATTCATAATATGGAATAATAATACAAAACAAGTTTATTGTGCACAAAGCCGCCAAGCCAAATCCTACTGTTTATTTTTGACCCATCGAATGAGTAATCCTCATGGTATATAACCAGAATCATAATAAGATCGTTTATATATCTTTAATATCACTAATAATTTTTATTATCAAATATGTATTATTAACCATATTTCAAACAAAAAGCCATTCATTATTACAAGTAAACGGATCATGAAATCCAAAGAAGAAAATGCTACCAAAACAATAAAATTGAATCACTTAAACCATGAAAATTGTCATTAATGAAATTAATAAGGTCATAAAATATCAATTACATGTTTATGAGGTTCTAGAAATGTTAATTAATGAAGATAAATTTTATTATATAGGTCATTAAGAACAATCAAGAACACCTTCAAGCATAAGTTAAGGGATCCTCTCTCTCACTTTTGTTCAAAAATATCCCTTATGTTGTGCTATGTTATTTTTAATGCCTAATAACGGGGTATGTTTTCACACCTCCCCCATACTTCCATTATGTAATATAAATAATGGGATACCCCATTACCTCACATTTATCCCTCGCATGAACACTCGTTACCATGCTGAAATGTTTGTAAGGGGTTTTCTCGTCTCACGTTTTATTCTGTGGGATTTCCATTTTTTTCCTCTTGTTAATTATATGTGGTTTAGTTGTACTGAAATTTGATATATATTATCCTGATTATCTTTATATTCATGGTATTCTATGATTCATTTGGTTGTTATTAACTTTTGGTCATATAATTCACTTGAATAAAACACAGTAACGAGCTTTGTCTCAAATTTCACTTCTTTGTGGCTTGCTTCGTATTGTGCACCTACACTTTCTTATGTGGTGTACCTAATGCCCATTTGAGATCAATTTTCAATTGAAGTTATATTCCATTTATATTTCTCTATCATCATTTAATGGATATGATTATTTTCTTAGTCTTATACCATTTTAATTACAGTATTTATTTTGAATGTTGTTTTTACTGTGGAAATATTGATGAATCTGTATCCTCTATTCTATATGAACAATGTAATTTCATGTTTCTATTGTATTGAATCTATATATAAAGAATGATTTTTATGTAGAGGTGGGGGGCCGCTATAGCCCCTCGATACATCGGTATGTCTCATGATACAAATCAGTTGGCGACAAACCCTTCGAGTTTTTTTCCAAAAATCTGAAGGGTTTATACACAAATAACTAAACCATTTATATGTTACTATGGTATCATGTGCCAGATACATGACATCTAACTAATAATCATTTTCTTTATTCATTATTTTTTATTGCTATCCATGATGTTTTCACTATGAAAAATTCTATGGTTACAGATTCATTCTCAGTTTATTAATGGAATTATTTTTTCATTTAATCACCATGCCATAGTGATTAGGTAAATTATTTTACAACTCAGTTGTTATTGATTCATGATTCCGGAATTTTTGACCCATAATGAGCATTTGATCTCTCCCCTTCCATTTTTTATATTCAACAGGTGATGAAGTGGAGATCATTTATTGATCTCTTGTGGATGCAGTCTTTAGTTTTTGTTATGTATCATATTTTGTAACATTTTCCAATTTAATTTGAGTTACATATATGTATCTAGTTTCTTAAATACTACAAAACAGATCGTTCTTTCAGGATTATCATTCCTTCTAGACATTCTAATATAATAACTAATGCACTGGCTCCAGTCTAGTGGATTTGGGGCGTTAAAGTTTGTATGAGAGGGAGTTTAGTAGAAAACATAGAAACTATATTAGAAAAAATAGATTAGGGAACAAATCCCTAAGGTAGTATTTGAGGATAAATGTAAAATAATTTCCTGATATTTTCTTAAGGAAAGGATTGCCTGGATATTTCATGAAAAATATCCATCTCTGGATAGGAGAAGGTAGAGGTGGCTCTAGCAGAGATGTACCTAGGAGTGAAAGCTCCGAAAAATTGTCTTGGGCTTGACCTGGGGTATCCTTCCAAACAAAAATGGTCTTTACAACACTCTTGGTTATGACACTCTTGAGGGATTTTCTTAGGATAATTCATATTTTTTAGCAAGCCATTTTGAAGGATTGAAATGTAAATTATTCATCAAAGAAAACTTTTTTCCGATTTGGGGATTAGTCATGCATAGGATCTCAATTTATACAAAATATATTGTTAAATTAATATTATATATTATTATTCATAGCCTAATTTTGTGTGTTCCATTATTTATAAACAGCATCTAATGGATGAAGTGGAATCAATACTCATGGGAAATGTAGGGATCTCTCTACTAAGTAAGTAAACCCAGTCAATGTTTGAGTTGATAAGATCATTAACATATTGGGAAAACATACTTAGGTTGTAATGAATAACCATTCCACACCTATGTTTGATCGTTTCATGCGGAAAAATCCCCCATATTTCAATGGGACTACTAATCCAGTGGTTGCGGAGAAATGGATCTAGTCCATTGAAAAGATATTCATGTCATTAAGATGCAATGAAATTGTAAAGGTAGTACCAGAAGTATATTGTCTCAAGGGAGACGCTGATCAATGGTGGCCCTTGATTCAAAATACCATGGAGGAATATGAAATAGAAGATATGGAATGGATGACTTTAAGGAAGTATTCTTTGAGAAATATTTCCCTTGTGAGCAACGAACCGAAATGAAGAGGAAATTTCTTTGGTTAAGGAAAATGGAAGAAGACATTGTTGCTCAGTATGAGGCTACATTCAAAAGGAAAGCCAGGTATGTCATATATTACATACATGACTCAAAAGGTATGATTGATAATTTCTTGGAACAACTTACGCAATGTCTTCAAAGGGAACTGGATTCTCAAAAAATTCATCATATGATAAAATTGTATCATGTGCCATCAAAATAGAGATAGAATTTTCTAGATCAAATCTGTTCAAGGGAAACAGAGACAAAAAACGGTACACTGATAATGAAGGGAAAGTTAAAGCACCAAATAAGAACAATGGAAAGAATAAATTTCAATTATGTGAGAACTGTGGAAAGAATCATCTTGGGAAATGCTTGAATGGTATGGGAGTCCTCTATAAGTGTGGAGAAAGGGTCATCTATCTTCTGAATTCAAGGGGAAAAACTATTTGATGATGATAAATGATACAATTTTAGAGATATGGGATACTATTCATATGAGTTCCCTAAACGTCAAGGAAATATGCCTCAGAAAAAATCCAAGAGATCAAGGAAGAGCTTATGCAATTACAACTACAGAAGTTGATGTTCCTAATGATGTGATGATAGGTACTTTAATTGTTTCCTAAAACATAGCCAACACTTTATTTGATTATGGATCATCCCATTCATTTATATCCTCCCAACCTTCCATGAAAATTATACATGTCTAATTTGATTTAATAAAGGAGTTATCAGTCAAGTTTTCTAGGGGATGCATCATTGCCACAAAGGCATGTCAGCTAGTCCCCCTCGTGACACATAAATGTGATTTAGTTGCTAATCTTATCATCATACCAATGACTGAAATTGACATAATTATTATTATGAATTTTCTATCAAACAATGATGCGATGAATTGTTTGCAAGAAAAATGAAGTTACAATTTTTGAAAATTTTGTAGAATCTCTTATTTCTGTAGCAAAAAACCTCTCCACCTGATTCATATCTAGATCCTCTCTTAGTAGATCTATTGAATGAAATTATTGGAGAGGAAGAGAATCCAATTTCTAGGGGTGAGGAAAAAATCTTCAAATTGAAGATGTGTATGTAGTGAAAGAATAAATTGACTTATTTCTAGAGGATTTACCAAGACATTCTCCAGAGTGGGAAATTGAGTTTTACGTTGACTTAATTCCTAGTACAAGACCTATATCAAATACTCCTTATAGAAAGGATAAAATGGAATTATTGTAGCTAAAGAAAAAACTATAAGAATTTATTGAAAATGGATTTATTCGACCAAGTGTTTCTCCATGGGGAGCCTCTGTCCACTTTGTCAAGAAGAATGATGGATCCATGAGGCTATGCATTGATTATATGGAAATCAATGCTATTACAATAAAGAATAAGTATCCTCTACCTCAGATTGATGATTTATTTGATCAAATTTATGTATCTCAATAGTTATTGAAGAATTACCTTCTATCCGGATATAATAAGATGCGTGTGAGGAAGGAAGATATTCATAAGATAGCATTTCGAACCAGGTATGGGAATTACGAGTTTACTGTGATGCCTTTTTGATTGACTGGTGCACCATCCCTTTTCATGGATTTAATGAATAGTGTTTTCAAGGAATATATTGATATCATTATTGTGGTATTAATCGATGATATCCTGGTATACTCAAAAATCTATGAAGATAATGAGGATCACTTGCAGAATATTCTGACAACTCTTAGAAGAAATGAATTATATGGGAAGTTTAGCAAGTGCGAATTATGGCTTCAATTAGTTTTTTTCTATGACATATTGCCTCTAAGGATGGAATCCTTGTTGATCCTCAAAAAACAATGGAAATCCAAGAATGACCCATTCCAACAAACATAACCGAGATACACAGTTTTATTGGCTTACCAGGTTACTATCAGCATTTTGTTTAGAATTTTGACCGACTAGCTAACCCGCTAACCAAGATCACACGTAAAAGTGTTATGTTTGTGTCAAAAAAAGAATTTACAGAATACTTCAATGTGTTGAAAACAATAATGGTCAATGCTCAAATTTTGACCCTTCCATATGGAAATGATGTATTTGTGATATACAGCGATGGATCAAAGAATGGATTGGGTTGCATCCTTATGCAAAATGATAAATTTATTTCATACGAATCAAGACAGATGAAGACCCATGAGAAAAATTTATCCAACTCATGATCTTGAGTTAGCATTCATAATCTTTTCACTGAAAATATTGAGACATTACCTCTACGGAGAAATATGTCAGATTTATAAGGACCAAAAGAGTTTGACATACATTTTCACAAAAAAAGAACTCAACATGAGGCAGATGATATGGCTAGAGTTAGTCAAAGATTACGATTGTTCAATACACTACATCCAAGGAAAATAAAATAAGGTGGAAGATGAATTAAGAAAGAAAGATCACAGACTCCTGACATAGATTAGGATTTAAAGATATCATCTATTCATGGATATAATGATGATGGATATGGGAATTGTTAAGGAAGGGGAAACATCTTTCCTCATTCAAATTATTGCTAAACCATCATTATTAGAGAAGATAAAAAAGATCTCAATCTGATGATGGGAATATTCACAAGAAAATTATTGCTATTAAGGATGGGAGATTGGAAGACTTTGTTTGTGAGGAAGGAGTTCTAAAGTTTGGGAAGAGGTTATGTGTCCCATCAGTACCTAATTGAAAAAGGGAACTATTAGATGATGCTCATAGAAAAAAAAATTGTATACACTCGGGTAGCACGAAGATGTATAGAGATATGAAGTAATAATTTTATAGGGATAATATGAAGCGGGAAATTGCTGACAACGTGTTAAGGTGTCTACTTCGTCAACAAGTGAAGGCAGAGAGACACCATCCCAGAGGAGTGATGCAACCTCTACCTATTTTTATGTGTAAGTGGGATAATATTACGATGTATTTCTTCAATGGACTACTGAGGACACATATATGAAATGACGGAATATGGGTAATTCATGATCATCTCACAAAACCATCACATTTTCTTCTTATATGTGATGATTTACCACTTGAGCACCTTGAAAGACATTATATTAATGAAGTTTTAAGACTTCATGGTGCACCTCTATCGATTGTGTCCGATAAAGATCATCAATTTAACTCAAATTTTTCGAAAAGTCACCATTAGGCTTTGAATACTGAGCTTCATATGAGTACGACTTATCACACCCAAACTGGGGGATAATCTGAAAGGACTATTAAAACTCTTGAAGACATTTTGAGGTGACGCTATATTGATTTCCAAGGTATGTGTGATAAATACATGACATTGGTAGAATTTTCATACAAAAATAGTTTCCATTATAGAATTTAAATGGCTCTATATAATGAATTATATGGAAAGAGATGTCGAACTCAAACTTATTGGGATAATTTTAGTTTGGGGATACTTATAGGCCCCGAACTTATTGAAGATACCACGAAAAAAGTGAAGACAATCCAAGCCCATATTAAAGCAACCCAATGTAGGAAGAAGAGTTATGATGGAAACTAGAAAAACGATTTGTAATTCCAAGTGTGAGATCATGTCATTCTGAATGTATCTCCATGGAAGGGTGTCTTATGGTTTGGTAAGATTGGGAAATTGAGCCCTAGGTACATCGAACCATTTAAAATTTTGTAAAGAATCAGAGTTGTAGCTTATTGTTTAGTAATTCCTCCATGTCTACCCAATGTTCATGATTTGTTCTATGTGTCATTTTTGAATAAATACATGCAAGACCCAATGCATGTACTCACCTATGAAGAAATAGAAATGGAACCTGATATTTCATACTATGAAAAGCATATCAAAATTGTTGACACAAGGGAGAAGGTATTGAAAAATCAGACAACTCGTCTAGTAAATGTTATTTGGAGGATCTAAAATATGGAGGAAGAAACATGGGAACCTGACGATGTTATGAAGATGAACCACCCATATCTTTTTTGTGGGATTTATTCATAAAATTTCAAGGGTGAAATTTCTTAAAGAGGGAATAGTGTACCCCCTCAAACATTTTGTGGTATGTTCCTCTTAAAAAATTATATTCATTAGGTATCTTATATTTCATGAATCACTGAGCCTCTATGAAACAAAACTTCATTACATATAAGAGAGTGCCAAAACCTAGCCATTAAAATTAAATTTTACAGCTCTGTGATTCAAATTTTAAAAATCTGACATACATGGTTATGTTCAGGATGATATTTACAGTTTGATAGAATTAACATAATTTTTGGTGAATAGTAACATACCCTTATGAATAGTAACATACCCTTATGAATAGTAAGTTACCCTTATGAATAGTTATATGACTCTTATGAATGGTATCCATACCCTTGAGTGTATAAATGAATTTAGGCACCTTAAAAATGAAGTTGAATATTTTATGTGTTTATATATTTTGATTAAATAATTATTTTATTAAATATTTAACTAATCATATTTAAAAAATGTACATTTTTTATTCAACATATTGAAAAATGGTTATGGTGAAATTTTGGGATTTTTTTGAAATACTTGAATTTTTTGTGAAAAATAAAATATATTAATTTATATTATAAATATATTATAATTTAAGTTAACTATTCCTAGCATCATGAGTGATGTAAGAACCAAAATGTTGAACTCGCATTCATATATTACTTTTTTTCATCTTGAAATACTCACTATTTCTTATCTGGAGGGGAAATAATAAATTAATGATTATAATATTAAGAAAACTTTCCACTCCTCCACTATAACCCCCCCCCCCCCTCACTCCCTCTTCTCTTCACCCTTCTCAAGCCTTGTCCCTTGCCAATACTATGCCCAAATCTCCTCCCAAGACCTCTTCCCACATCCAAGACATTCTGTTCTCAACAAAAGGCCAAAAAATTTCCTTATGGAGATTCTCAAGGAGGAGTACTCCAGAGCTGAACCTTTCTTCCCTTTTCTTTCATGTTCTTTTACAACGTTCAATTCTTTTGTTTTCCCTTATCACCTGCCCTCATCAAATGCCATGAAAATTACAGTACCTTAAATATACTGGATTTTCACTTTTCTAATGGGATATTTCATCATAATCTCTCTTTTCCCCTCCTTTTATACAAAAAATGCAATCACCATCCGAGATGTGTTAATTTATCACACTCAAAGAAATCGGGTTTTCAATTTTCATTGATATCTTCAATACTAGTCATGAAACCTTTTAAATGGCTGAACGTTGTCATAATATTTGTATTCTATCTTTATTAATGTTCTTTAATCCTTACACATTCATAATATGGAATAATAAATCAAAACAATTTTATTGTACACAAAACCGCCAAGCCAATTACAACAGTTTATTTTTACCTCATCGAATGAGTCGTCCTAATTGTATATAACCAGAATCATTATACAATCATTTATATCTATTTAATTTCACTAATAATGTATATCATCAATTATGGATGTTTAACCATCTTTCAAAAAAACATCCATTCATGGATACAAGTAAACTGATCATGAAAACAAAAGAAGAAAATGCTACCAAAACAATAAATTTGAATCTCTTTAACCATAAAAAGGCCATTAGTGAACCTAATAAGGTCATAAAATATCAATAAAATATTGTTGAGTTACTGGAATTTGTAATTAATGAAGCTAAATTTGATTATTCCAGTCATTAAGAACAATCAAGAACACCTTCAAGCATAATGTAAGGGACCCTCTCTCTCACTTTTGTTCAAGAATCTCCCCTATGTTGTGTTGTTTTATTATTCATGCCTAATGAAGGGGTATGTTTTTTCACCTCACCCATACATCCCTTATGAAATATTAATAATGGGATACCCCTTTAACTCTCATTAATCCATCACAAGAACACTCGTTTCCAATCTAAAATGTTTGTAAGGGGTTTTCTCATCTCACTTTCAATTATATGGGATTTCCATAGTTTTCCACTTATTTCATACATGTGGTATAGTTATACTACCATTTGATAAATATTATCATTATTATCTTTATATTCATGGTATTCTGTGATTCATTTTGTGGTTATTATGTTTTGGTCATACGACTCAATTGATTATAGCATGGTAACGAGCTTTGTCTCAATTTTCACTTCATTGGGAATTTCTTAGTATTGTGCCCCAACTCTTTCTTATGTGGTGTACCTAATTCCACTTTGAGATCAAATTTGTATTGAAATTATATTCCCTTAAAATTTCGATATTCTCATATCATGGATATGAATATTGTCTTAGTTGTATACCATTTTACTTATGGTATTTATTTTGAATGTTGTTTTGACTGTGGACATATTTTCCGAATTAGTATCCTCCATTCCATACGGATAGTGTAATGTCATTTTCATCTTGTGTTGAATATATGTATAAAGAATTATTTGGATGAAGAAGTGGGTGGGTCCCACTATAGCCTCTCGAGGCCTCAGTAGGTCTCATGAGACATATCAATTGGCGACAAACCCTTCGAGTTTGTTTCCAAAAATGAGACGGATTTCTACCCATAGAACTAAACTGTTTTTATGGTATTATGGTTTCATGATACAGATACATGATGTCCAATTAATAATAATTCTATTTATTTATTATCAGTTATTACTTTCCATGAGGTTTTCACTGTGAAAAAATCTATAAATGCAGTTTCATTCTCAGTTTATTAATGGAATGAGTTTTTCATGTATTCACCATGCCATAGTGATTATACACAATTGTTTACAATTCAGTTATTATCGATTCCTTCTTCCACTTTTTTTAACCCTTAATAATAATTTGAACTCACTTAATTCATTGTTTACATTAAACTGGTGATGAAGAGGACATCATCTATTGGGCTCTTGTGGATGCAGTATTTAGTTTTTCTTATGTATCGTATTCTGTAACTTTTCCAATGTAATTTGAGTTACATCTACATATCTAGTTTCTTCAAAACTACAAAACTGATAATTCCATTATTATTTTAATTCTTTTTAACCATGAAAATATATCAAGTAATGCACTAGCTCCATTTTAGAGGGGTTAGGGTTTTACAACCACACCCTTCTGAGATACTACATTCTCCAAAAAATCACAACTTGTATGTGGAATATAGACTTGGACAACTCTCCATAGAGTTGGTGGTGTTTAAGGACCTACAAGATAGTTTTGAGATTCTCAGTATTCTCCCCCTATGACATAGTTTAGATCAAGATATCCTCAATGATTATTATGATTAAATGATCCATAAACTCATTGAAAATATAGTTCATAAACCCCATGAACATAGCTGGAATGATCATTACACTGAACGACATGACTAAAAACATGATGTATGAATACTTGCATCTAAATGAAGTCATTAGGATATCGCCCTATTTCACTCTCAATTGGTGATATCCAGACTATAGATAAATCTTATAAAATCAACTTTCCCCTCTAAGTTGGTCAAAATGATTGCTTATCCTCAGAATAGGGTAACAATTTTTTATCATCACCTAATTCAACCTTTGGTAGTCTATGTATAGCCTAAAACTAACATCATCCATCATTGTGAACAACATTGGAGCACCCCAGGAAGACACACTAGTCTTGTTAAAACCCTTCTTAATCAGATCATCTATCTGAATCCTCAACTCCCTCAACTCATTAGGTTTCACCTGATAAGGATATTTCACAATATGAGAAGCATTGGGCTGCATGTCTAATCCAAAATCAAAATCACATCTAGGGGGTAGCATCACAACCTATTTGGAATAAAATCTCGGAACCCCACAAAGAATATGGGAACCAATACCATCTCATCATCGACAAATTTCACCATCAACACATCCAATAAATAAAGAAGGGGCTCTATATACTGACTACCCACCTGATAACCCTTTTGACCCATGAAAACCACACGTTTTCCATTCATATCAAAAAAACAAGACTCTCCTATAGAATCAGTAGATAATATCACATTTGGAATACAACCATTTTATGTTGAGGATGACATCATATGGTTTCATTTATATAAATAAAGGATCAACATGGGACTGAGGTGGCCCAATCACCATTCTACACCACTAGATCACATTAAACAATCTAGTCTAGCCTTGGACTAGTTTAGTCAACACCAACGGAATGGGAAGATTATATATGTCTAGTACAACAACATGTTATAGATCGTGTATAAAAAATAATTGTGTTTCTCCTAATTCAAACAAGGCACAAAAATTGGTAATAAAAAAATTGATTGTATATCAGATGATCTCTCAGCCCTCTATAAATATTTCCTCCACTACATGAAACTAACTATGCCTAGATACTCTACTTTCAAGATGACCACATATACTATCAGCCTCAAGTTGTGGTCCCTGAACATGAGAAATATCATGAGGTTGGCCTCTACCTTCTCTGTCTCCCACTGGTCTATTATAAGCATGTTTCCCCTACCGCTAAAACATCCTCACAAGAAACTACTGCTAAGGATAATGCTGAACCTATCCACCTCCACCATACTACACTAGGGGAACCACTGGGCACTAGTTTTGGTTATTACCACAAACCCACAACCAAAAAAATCTAGTACAAATAACCCATGAAAAGCACAAAAAACACTGGGACCATATTCCCATAAAGGATGTTGTTGAGGTTGTCTCCCTATTGGTCAAAAAATCAATGTTCCATGTACCTAAGACTTGTTATTGACAAGTATTCTCCACAAAGAACTCTGCAGGAACCCTCCCATGGAAAACCACCTCATCAGTGCATCATTGTGATCAATTCTTCCTTCTTATGATCCTCCAAATACATCAAAAACATAACTAAAGTATCAATATACTGGATAGAAGGAGGGAGAGCCTCCTCAATATGTATCACATGAGACTCCTCATCTAAAAAAATATCATGGGAAAATGGGGAAGGACCATAAATATTATTCCCATATTCTGCACTGACATGCTCCCATACTAAAGGGAAGGAATCCCCTGCCTATTTACTACCTTTATGGTCGATGAAAGAAACTATGCCTAGATCTTCTCCTGGTAGTCGACCCATAAACAATCTATCTCATTCCAGTCCCCTAGATACAACATCCACCATTGATGTGCAGCTCCGGGCATCTAAATGACATCCAAAAGGACCTTGTACTCCATCGAGCCTCAGATCAAATAGAAAGAAATCACATGGTCCTCTATCCACTTCTTTTTCTCAATGTTTGAAGCACTATCCTCATACTATCTCAAATCATACCTATAGAAAGCATGCAACATATTATACAAATAATCATCATACTCAACATGATCAAACCTTAAATATTCAACCTATTAAAAATAAATTTCTTAATCCATAGACAAATGATGACTGAGGGCAAGATCTGAAAAGAAAACAAAGAACTTCCTAATCTTGGTAATGTGTAATTTTATTAGGATTTATTTTAATTAATTTAGTTCATTATATTACCCATTTCAATCTTCCCAAAACAACCCAATTCAAACAAGAAAACAATTCATCATGATACATGTACCTTTATTAGGTCCCTAACCAATAAGCGTGATCATCTCCCTTGGCCTTTCAATAAGCTTATAGTCCACACACTAGATCCCCAGGGGGGCTTAAAATCATGTGTCTTAGCTGGTATCCATATTTTATTTTATACACAATGGATAATCATGGATATATCTCCCCATGAAATACCAAGCACTCTACCCGACAAGCACGGTCACACTTTTCCATAAACACCTGGGCTATCACAACCACCTTTTAATGAACTAACATGTCTCCTGCCATCATATTTTATAAAATACTTAACTCTCCTAGAAGATAGAGATGGAATGAGTGGGTACACATTCATCATTCCACCTCACCGGATGTCAGGAATCCCCCCACCCTTGTCATGTGACTATATGGGTGTCGGCACATAGTACTCAACATGGGTGGGGTATGTATATAAGGATGGATATTGTAACTCTGACATATAAACCACACTAATATAAATGTACATATATATAATATTAAAAACTCGAGAAAAATCTATGGGTTCACAAATAAACCAACAAACTCATAACATAGTCACTTTTTTAACCTTTAAAAGCACAACACCAGATATCAAGACTCAAACACCATTTCAGATTTTCATCAAATTTCTTTTGGTCATATCATTTGTTTCATTATTCTAAATCAACTAAATAAAACCACACAACCCATTATTTAATTATTCATTAACTCTTTTCACCACATTAACTAAACCAAACCAATCCATTTCAAACATTACCAAACAATTATTTATTTATTCCAGCACTACTCATACATCTATAAAAAATAATGAACCACCTTGATTCCCCAAAAGAATGGCCAAACAAATAACCTCGTCGCTCCAAAAGAATGACCAAACAATCCACCTTTACTCCCTAAAAGAAATTCACATGATCCATCATCCCAAAATGTCCCATCCACACATCGTTGTCCCAAAAACACAACCACATGTCACAACACATCAAGATCATTTTATAGAATTTCAACGTGGGTTTTATCAAATAACACTTTATTTTAGGGATGTTATCACACAAGTCATTATATTGGGGAAACAGTTTTATTATCCAAATATAAGTGGATTAAATTTTTTTTATTTTAGGGTGATATCATTACAATCACAACCAATGTAGAATTATCAGAACATATATCTGGGAAAAAAATACCCCAACAGGAACAATTTTCAGTGGGAACATAAGACTATATAATCGCCAATAACAAAAATAACCTCAAATGTGTAAAAGCACGTGAATAAAACCCCATTTACCCATTTAAATTTTAAATTAAACACTTATTTATCTTTAATTAAGATATAGAAACCATAAACCATAGGTTAACGAAAGAAAACCCCTCCCTCATGATATACAATAAGAAGAAATGAGGGAATCCATACCTCAAAGAGTCTTTCCAACTTGATGTGCACCAAGGGATGAAGAAGAATAATTATGAACCACAAATACATCATGAGAACCACATATCAACCTACACCACTCCCAAACACCATAAAAATGAAACCTAACATGAACTTAAAACCATAAATACATCACCGTAGTGAATCACTAGGAGAATAAAGGAATAAAAGCTACCAATAAGAATGAAGGATTAACTTGGATTACCAAAAAACCAATCACTAGGACAAAGAGATCTAATTGGGATGAAGAGGGATTGAATAACTACCCCTATAACATAGAATTTTGTTAAAATGATAAGAAGAAGAATATATGGAGAAATGGAGGAAAATTCTGTAGGAAATAACCTTAATAACTAAAATCCATTAAGGATTTATAGGTGTATAATCCCCTTTCACGTAGTGTAATCATCATGGTTTAGTTTCCGCAAAAAAAAATACTTTTCTTTTTTATTATTTAACCCCAAAAATCTACATATCGTGAACTAGAATTACAAAAGCCATGATTCCCCATTATACTTTGTGTAATAAAATTACATTGTGTGTATTTTCTAATTCAGTTCTTCTTCAACTCCATCTTCCACCAAAAGCTCCTAAAACCTCCCTTAAACACCTCCAACAATCAAAAATATAAAACTAATCGACCAGGAGGGAATGGATTATTACATTACGCCACTAACCTCAACATTTTAATTCGAAATAACTCATATGATTTTTTCATTCATGAACAACATCTTGCTCTCTCTTCCTTTAGTGTACAATTTTCATGTCGTTTTCTTCTGCAATATCTCCGGGTTGGGTTTTCCCACTTCCACATCCTTCTTACACTTCTTTATTCCCTTCACATTGATTGAGGCTGGAGAGACACTAGTGTGTTCTTATGGTTTAATTTTTGTGCTTATCATTTCACTTATAGTTCCTTTCCATATTATATGGTTCTTTTTACTTGATTGAGGTGAAGTTGGTCATTGAACATCAAATGTTGTGTGGTCTTCTTAGATTTGAGTTATGTTAACACATGTCCAAGAATTTAAATTGGAAAATATTATTTATTGAGTATTTAAATGTTTTTTTCATTATATAATGATGTGTGTAAATAATATAAAATAGTTTTGATTATTGGAATTTGGTTTTCTTTTACTTATTATATTTTCCTCTAATATTATAAATGAGTTTTCTTTTTAAAATCATAATTTTAGGATTTTTTTTAAAATTTAATATAATAAATTCTCAAAATTCATTTTAATTGATTTCTAACATTTGAATTGCAAATCCTTATATGTTTTATGGTCTCTTGATTTGATTTATATATACGATTAATGTAATTTTTTGTTTCCCAAAGAAATTTTAAGCGAATCATAATCCCTTAATTCATTAAATGTGACGTATACACATATTTATATATATATATAGGTACCCTCTTTTTAAATATTCCCAATGGTGGTAGGAATATGTACATTGGTACAATTGGTACTTATATATATATATATATATATATATCAAGGTGTATATGTTTGTAAGAGTGAGGTTTGATTTTGAATCTAGAAAGTATTGGGTAATGAGGTGGTCTGTATATAAGAAATGACTCTTTCAAATTGATAAGGACCAGTTATAACATTGATGATCTTTCATGGAAATGAAAACTCCCCTTAATGGAGGCCCCATGGATGTCAAATTGGGATAGTCATTTAATGGTGGAATTGTATGATATATTCTCGATAATGGTTCATGTGTATCACTTCGGTATCGTGGAAAAGAAAATAGGGTTGTGCTTAATAGATAGATAGGAGGTGACAAAATGAGTTATTGATTATGATAAAAAGCTTATGTTGTGTATCTCAATATGTATATGTTTTTTCAAAAAACATCAATTTAACAAATAATGGTATTCTATGTGACTTTTTGGTACTCGATAGTTTTTGTTATCTTGTCCAGATTATGCCAACTGGATCCCAATGGTAGGGAAAGACTTTGGTAAACTATGCCACTGGTGATTCCAGTTGAGAGGAGATGAGTTAATTATTGACTCTGGATCATATAAAAAGACCAATAGATGGTTGAGACTGAGTATGTCTAGTTTCTATTCCATTTATGTCTAGGTATATCCCATGATATATATTTTATATGTACTCTACTTTTCACTTTTTTACACCATGTGTAAAGTCATTTATAATTCCATGCCTTCATATTGGAACACTTATATTATCACATGTTTAAATTTATAAATTTTTTATCAGAATGTTATTCATTATTTGAAACTATCTTAAAAGTAATAAAATTTAATTTAATTTTTAAAATTTTAGTTTTCTAATTGTTTTATGGCATGCATTTTCATTGATTTTGCATACTATTTATACCATTTTTTCCTTCTTTGTAAATATATATATTTATGTGTAATGAAAAGCATATTTTTAAATAATTATAAAAAGGTTCGTTCTTACCTTGTTATGTTGCTAAAGGGGGTGTTGGATAGAAAACTATTTCTTAGAAATTGTTTTCATTTACTAAAAATGAATGGAATGTTTTTAAAATATTAATGGCATTTGATTTTCATTAACTAGATTAAAACATATTTTGATTTTTATATTATAATCTAGTATGAAATGGATTTCTCTTTAGAGGCATGGAAGATGGAATAGTTTCTCTATTTTCATTAATACTATAATTTTTTCTTACATCATTATCATTTTCATTTTTTTAATCGATGGTCAATCATATTTTTTATTCTCAGCCTTGGTAAATTTTGGTTTTTTTTTGGGTGGTGACTCTAATTTTCACATGGATGTTTGTTTGTAGTTTATGGTTTTTTAGTTTATTTATCACATTTTCTACATTGTCCTTTACTTATTTCAATTAATGAAGGGTAGATATATCTACTAATAGAAAAAAATCCATATGGTGTGTTTATTTACCTTATACGGGATGGTAAATATGGTGGCTGAGTAGTTTTTTTGTGATATTTCTCTTTATATATTTCCTCTATAGTGTATTTTTATTTTATTGTTTCCTGTGTTTTTATTTTGGGGTAGATATAAAATATATATATGGGTCATGAAAAAATTATAATTTATTTTCAAGTGCCTATTTCCTTTTTTTAATGGGAAAAATCACTCCCATTTTGTGATTCCTTAATGCCCTTGAAAATCTATCATCCAATGGGGATTAGGAGTTCCCTGTGATCCTTTTCGTGAACTGTGTTCAGAATTTATTGGAGGGATGACTCAGGTCGGCTTCTAAAGAAAATTGCTATTAGATGATACCTTTGTTAATTCGAGTGTCATGTATATTATAGAATGTACTATTGGGACTTATGAGGTAAATACGGTAAGAGCATCATGAACACTTACTCATACAGAACCTTGAGGTACCAGGTATGGTTGGGTTTTGAGTTTTTGAATATTTGAGATGTATAATGGTTTAGGGATTTGTAGACAACAAAGTGTAGTGAACCTGTTTTACTTGGTGATCACACAGGAGCTAGAAAACTATGTGCATCCCAAGTACATGGTTCTGATGACTCCCAATGCTGGTGGTGTAATTTCCACATAGTCTACCAAAGCATTCAACAAAGTTGTATACATACTCTAGACCCCTCTAATAATTAATTTTAGGAATTATTTTGTATTATTTTTTTATTATCATATGATCTATTTTTTATAAAATTTATGAGTTTTAGTTATTAGATATATAAAAAATGGTGATATTTTTATTTTAAAGGGAATAAATGAGTTTTCCTAAATTAATCAAAAGAAAATTTTGGTTTTTATATTTCTAATAGATGTTTTTAAAATAAATATAAATTTAAATTTAAATTGGTAAATATTGATTGTAAATAATAATTTATGATTTTAGTAATGTTTTGATGTATCATTATCGATTTATTTGGGTGTTTTAGAATATGAACATGAATTTATGATTAAAAACAGGTCTTAAAACAAGTAAGTTAGTTTCTAAAATATTTTTTAATAACTGTAATATTTTGTAATATGATATCAATTTTGATAAAGGATTTTCATAATATTAAATAGATATAAAATGTGGATATTTTAAGCTAATAAAAGAACATTTGATATGAAATTGGATGGGGTTTATCATTTTTTAAATGCTGTAATTGAGTTTTTAGTTCAAAACCATGATTTGAAATTATTTTAACGATTTAAAATGGGTGAAATCGTGTTTTTCTTGTGTTTTAATTTAGCGATCTATGTTTCATCTCGTGTCCTATTTTTTGTACCTCCAAAAAATTTTCAGATGAAATGGATAAGTGTATTCCTTTTGGAGTGTCTTCCATAGGATAGGACTTCGAGATGTATCTCTTTTGGTTTGATGATGGGTGGCTAATTTAGGAGAATTTTTATTTTCAAACCTAGTGTGAAGAATGTATTTTGAGTGGTTATTGGAAATTTTGGATTTTGGGTGAATCTGGGTTGATATAGTTATTTGGGTTTGTCTTGAAAATCCATAGATGAGTTGGTAATTTCCTTGGATACATGTTTGTCTATGTGGTCTATTATGTTTCAAGGGATTCGTGAAATGCTATAACATCCATGTGATCTTGTTGTGAGGGATTCAAAATTGGATGTTTTTGGTTCATTCAAGGATGTCCATAATGAGTATTTACCCAGCATAGGTTGCACCCCAGTTTTTGTTTGATTATCTTAATTGATTCACTGGGATTTTAGTGATTCAGATATGTTTCCACAAGATACTTCCTCTTCCACCACTGTTTTAAATATAAAATCAATTGATATTATTCGGTCGCATTTCATTTGAGTTAATTATATATTTTGCATGAATTATTTCATTGTTTATTCTCAGTTTCTCTAATTTAATATGGTGCTTTGACTCAAGTTTTTTTAAGATAGTGTCTTATTATGAAACGTGTGGATTTTTTGTACTGTCTTGAGAATACTCTTTCACATTCAATAACTATTGTTCACCTTTAACCTCTTTTTGAGTTTCTTTTTGCATTTTAGTGATATTGGAGTAATTGTATATCTTTTAGTATTTTTTGTTTTAGTGCAATTGTAATATACTGAAGATGCCACTATTTTGGTCCATTTTTCTAGTATTTTATTCTTCTGTGTGTTTAACCATTTATGGTTTGATCTGTATTGTGTCATTTAGGACACATTTTTCTGATTATTCATAAACTACTCACAACCAAAGTATGAATTTTATGGATTTTTTATATAATCTAAAATTTTCATTATTTTTCCTTGGGTTTTTTATTATGTGTTGATATTATTTCATGTGGAATCATACTTTTCCCATCCTTGAATAACCTTTCATGTTTGGGATCCCTCGCTATTTTTTGTGTTAAGGGAATTGGGAACTTGAGGTATTTACCATTTCCGTATTATTGATGATCTTTTTAGTTATTGGTGTCAATTTTGAGGGGTGTGCATATTTTATGGACAACGTCTATGGTTTGAGGATTTTTCCCACTTCTTTTTGAAATCAATCAATTTATAGAAATTATTTCATTGGAAATAAATTATTATCATTATGAGAATCATTACACCATAACATTAATTTATTAAATATTTTTAATTATTTAATTATAGCTAGTACCATTCTTATTTCCAATCCAAACTGGGCTAAAATTATTAAACATTGGGGTTTTCACCATAGGTAAACAGGCTGCACATGGTTAGTAAAAACTGTATGCAAACCGTGTGAGGGTATCTATAATATTTATAAATCTGACCATGTGGAGGGAGAATATTTTCCCTAACAATTCCCCTTGACTATGTGAGGAGTTCTAGGACTTCGAGTGTGAGGAATACAATTCGTGATCATTTTTTCTAAATGTACAGCCAAACATTATGCAGGTTACATATCATAAAAAAGTGGTTTAACATTTTTAAATGCCTCGTTTTCACCCTAAATATCATATGACTATCCACCTCCCCATTTTCATTCAAAAACTATTATAGGAGGTTCACTTTCATGTGTAACATTATCCTCCCTCTTTTTCTAGTGTTCCATTTTAATGTCATTTCCTTGTATGGTCTATTTAGGAAGGGGTTTCTCCTCTATCACTTCTTTCATCCTATTATTTTTCCATTATTATGGTGTGAGGTTAGGAGAATAATATGGTTTTTATAGAATTATTTTTGTGTTTCTATTTGTGACTATAGTTTCTTTCCATCTTGTGATGTTTTTTTGACTCATATTGAAATAGTTGGACTTTCTCATATTAAAGGAAACATGTTTTTCTTTGATTTGAGGTCAGTTGACCTATGTGTAAGCCCTTAAATTGGAAACTACTATTTATTGTGTGTTTTCATTGTACTATAAAGTAATTATATTATATAAAATGTTTTTTATTCTAGGAATTTTTTTCCTTTTCTTTTCATGTTTTCATCTAAGCTATTTCATGGATTTTTTTATAAAAGCATGTTTTCAATATTATTTTAAAATGTTCAATATTCAAAATGATATTATATGATTAAAATTCTTTATAACATTCGAATTTGTAATTCTTAAATGTTTTTTTGTTCTGTAGATTTGTTTTCTATAAAAGAATGATGGAATTTTGGGTTTCCTAGCGATCATTCAACCGATTTTTAAAAATGAAATCATTAAATATGTCTTATACAGATAAGATGGTGTAGTTATATTTATATATATACAAGTTCCATATTTTTACGTATTCACTCATGGAGATGGCAATATATACATTGACACAATGTGTATTTATATATATCAGGGTGAATATGTGATTAAGTGTGATTTTTGGTTTTGAAACAAAAATGATTTTCTGAAAAGTTAGTTTTCATATGATAAATTACAATTTTAAATTGATGAGGCCTAGTTAAAACATTGAGGATCTTTCTTGAAAATGGAAAACCCCTCTTAATGTATCCCATTGGTTATGGAATGTGTATGATCGTTTAATATATTAAATGTGTGATGTATACCCAATAAAGGGGCTTATGTATTTCTTTTGTATCATGGAAATGAAAAAGGGGTTATTCTTAATAGGGATTCTGAAATTGATAAAGTGGGTTTTTGATTTTGGTGAAAACATTATGATGTATGTATATATATAAGTTTTGGAAACTCATATCTATTTATCATTCAAGGGATCATGGTGATCGTAGTTGGAGTTAAGATATGTTGTTATCTAGTCCGGATTGGATATACTAGATCCCTATAATAGGGAAAGTCCATGGTAGTATGTCTCACTAGTGAGTCTAGTTGAGAGTAATCGGTTTGGTTATTGATTGTAGATTGCATTGATAGGCTGATATATGGTTTTGAACCACATACATATATGGTTTATTAACTTGACATTTATGTATATCCCATGACATCTAATTTATATATAATCTACTTATTATTAATTATTTACCCCTTATATAAAATCATTTTTACTGTTTTTTGTCCAACTATAAATCATTATTTATAACTTATTTTTGTTTATAATTTTTTTATTTAAAATTTATTAATTCTTTAAAAAATTTCATGATTGTGAAAAGGGGAAATTGATATTTCTAAAATTCTAGGTTTCTACTTGTTTGATGGTGAGTGTTTTCGTTGATCATTCCTTCATTTATATAAGATGTTTCCCTTCTTATTAAATGGTTACTTTAAATTTGATTTAACATAATATTTATAAATAATTTTTAAAAAGTTTTTTTATAAATTGTTTTCTCTAAAAAGTGATGTTATCTTGAAAATAATTACTTGTATACAATTTTCATTTATGAAAAAGGAAACGAAATTTTGTAAAAGATTATTGACCTTTGATTTTCCTTGACTAAATGAAAACATAATTTAATTATTGAATTTAAAAATATCATGTAATGGGTTTCTTTTTAAATGTATGGAATATGTCACTGTTTCTTTTTTGGTATTCCTACTGAGATTATTGCTCATGCCTATATCTTTATCATATATTTAGTTTTAGTTCTAGCCTATATTTTATTTTCTCCCACAGGGAGTTGAGGTTCTTATTTATTGGGTGGTGAATCATATTTTAACATGGAGGTATTTTTGTTGTTTATATATTTTTTATTTTATTTATCAAATCAACAACATTGGACTTTACTAATTTCTATGGATAGAAAATATCCATATCTATTATTGGGAAAATAAAACCTATATGGTGGGCATCCTTTTCTTGAATTAGTGGGAGACTAAGGTAGTGTGGGAGGTTTTTTATCCTTGTTCTATTTACTACTTTTCTTTATATGTTACGGTATGTTAATTGTTTCTTGTATTTTTATTTTAGCAAGGATGTCTTATGTATGTATGTTCCATGTAGAAATTTTATTTAATTTTCCAATGACTATTTTATTATTTATTTATTGGGAGACATCATTCCCAATTTTTGATACCATGATTCCCAAGAAAATTATTCCATCCCATGGGGATTGGGAAGGCCCTTCAGTCCTTGTCACGAACTGAGTTGGGAATCCGATGGAAATATGAATCAAGTTGGTTCATGAAACCCTCATTATCAATAACCATTATCATATATAGAGAGAAACCTTTATATATATTTTTTTTGAACTATGAGAAGGAACTCAAACTAGATCATCCCATAAAAAATAGTTTGAACATCAATCATTTTGGTAAAAAATTCAACCCAAGAACATTAATGACTGAATTGATGAGGAAAATTAATTGACGGATATACAAGAATAAATAAATTAGTTTAAAATTAATAGAGTATTATAACTTTTTGAGAAACTAGAACCATTGAAACTAAATCGGAATATAGAAACATGTTTGTTGTATTTTGAAATATTAATAGAAAGAAATACGGACTTATGTCATAAGGTTATAGTTAGGAAGATGGTTCTAACTTTGAAGAAACAATTCCCCATTAGTTATATTTTAATCTATTAGGATACTATTTTATTATGCAGAGAATCTAAAATTTAAATTATATAAAATGGATGTCCAAACTGATTCTCTTATTGTTATTTTATTGAGGAAGATTTTATTGAAAAACTTATTGGAATTTTAAAACATAATTTCCAAATAATTTTATTATTTGAATAAAAAAAATTATAGTAAAAAAAATATTATATAAGTATCATAGGCTTAATAGTTTTGTTTTTTTAAATTATTTTATAAAAAGTGTTACTGAACCTTCCTTATTTATATCATTAACATCGATAGAAATTTTCGTTGAATAGATATATGTTGATAATATTATTATTGGTACATTAAGAAATATTTTTTGTACTAACTAATTAAATATGATTTTGAAATGATTTTGATGGGTGAACTAAACTTATTTAATAGCTTTCAAATATTTTAAAATAAAGAAGGAATTATTTTAAATAAAATTAAGTACACTAAATATATTTTATAACATTTTGGGAATGGATAACTCAAGAGGAACTGAAACTCCAATCAGAACCTCCTATAAATGTAATCGTGATGAAAATGGGAAACCTGTTGACTAAACAATTTATATATGAATGATAGGTAGTTTACATTACATAATAGCTAACTGACCTGAAATTATTTTCTTCATGTATATGTGTTCTCGTATTCAAGAAATGCCTAGGAAATATCATTTAATAGTTGTTAATGAAAATTTCAATACCTTAAGATTATGACTAGCATAGGATTGTTATATTCCAGAGGAAATTATTTTGATTCAATGAAATATTAGGATTCTAATTTTGGAGGTCATAATTTTTATATAAAAACACCTCTGTAAATTTTAATTTTTTTGGGAAAGTATTCAATATCATCTTATTATAAGAAGATAGAAATAGATTTCATTATCCAAAAATAAAGGTGAATACATAGTTGTGGGAAGCTGTTGTGCACAAATTATCAAGGTAAAACACACTATTCTATATTATGGATATAATTTTAGACATGTTCTTATAAAATGTGATAACACATGTGCTATTAACATCTCTAATTATCATGTATCTCATTTTATGTCTAAAAATATTTATATCATGTATCACTTTTTTGAGAGATCATTTTCAAAAAAGAGGATATCAGTCTATAATTCATTGTCATTGAACATAAATTTGATGAATTCTTTAGAAAGCCTATAAATTATGATGTTGAAATATAATATACATGAGTTGGGAATGATAAAATATATTAAATTATATTATTTTGAATATGAAATTCAGTTGGATGACATCTATAGAAAGCCTATAAATTATGATATTCAAATATATTATACATGAGTTGGGAATGATCGACTATATTAAATTATATTATGTTTAATATGATATATGTTTGAGGTATTATTTTATTAAAAAAAATTATAATTAATATGTTATATTAAAATTTTTTAGTTATATTGAACATAGTGTCATTTTTTTCATTTCGTTTAAAGATACCATATGTGTTTTTATAAATTTTAAGTATGTTTTTTCCATATGACTTTTTTATATCAATTCCTAACTGAATTTAATAGAACTAGATTGAAATCTAAATCATCTCATTCCAATACAAACCAAACTGAGTATAATATCGAACAAGACCTATCATTTAATCCCTAAAATCAAGGATATGGTGAAATTTTCACTTGATCAAACAACTCGGGAAGATTTTTTCACTACTAAAATATGCTAATACAATACTAGTAGAACCGTGATGCCATTAAGGCCACAACTTTTTGTGGTATGTAGTTTTGAACAAGTAACTGGGCTTGAAGTTATTTTAATTGATTCATTCTGTTGAGTGGAGAGTCGTGCAGATGTTAGGATGAAAAAATTGGTTTATGAAGAATAAATTACACCTTTTCCACATTTAGTAAAATATTTTTAACTAAATATTAATTTTGAAGTGGGATAAATGTGGTATCACATTTCTATTATTATTCATAGAAATTAATATATTTACATTGAATTTATGGTCTGTAAGTCTTGAGGTAAATCCAAAATATCAGAATGATAGTTTTATAATATTTTATCCCATAAATAAATAAAATTTTTAGTTGTTAAGTAACCTAAAATTGATGAATATGAATATAACTCCTTGAAGTCCAAATGTAGTTGAATTGAGTTATGAGAGGATTTTTCTCATGTTCATTCAATGTTTTATTTTTTTAGAAAATACGAATTTAGTATTTTTAGGCATAAAGATCAGTAATTTATCTATCTAATGGTTGAATGATTTTAGATAAGTTTATCCAAATTATTTATAAGTTTTAGGGATATTCTGAGTTGGGTTTTTTCTTGGTTCAACTATTTTCCCAAACCAAAATTTATTTCCATATTGATATATCTTAAAGGACTAGTTAATCAAGAGTAGTAAATGTCTACAAACATAATTGGTATTTTCATAAACCCAATAAACCTGTGAAATGATGAAATTTAGTTGGAACCCATGGATGAAACAATGGATTTCTTATAAATATAAATTTTATGGGATAAGTCATCCTTAAAAAAAACCTAAACAAGCACAATGAAACAATTGATCTAGGTTATAACATGATTTAAACAACATAAAACACTGATGATGATATTGAAAATGATCTTAATGAGAATTACTTAAGGTATTATAAAGGATAAATGTTTTAGTATATAGTGGCATCCATAATTGAAGGAATCATGGAAGGAGTAGCATCTCATAAGGCATAGAAGATTATAGGATGCGTCAATCCATAGTGGGATAAGAATAAGGATATTTTCATTATCATTGAATGTGTATTTTCTTATATTCGTCCTATTATGTTTTTTATTATAGATCATATGTATTGAAAGATTGATGTTTATAAATTAAAAGTAGGAGATCTTCAGATAGATCTAATCGAAATGTTTATTAAGATTGGTCAGAGATATCTATATACTATACCAATTCTTCCGGGGCTCCTGATCCTACCCATGTTTCAACTCGATTACCTATTTCCATTGATGATGATATTATTAGAATAATTATGCATGAGAAAAATCATGTTTTATTCTAAATTTTAAAAGATGAAAAAAAAAACTTGATGTAAATGGATATTGCAGCTTATGGTGAGAAACAGTTTGACAATGTTAAAACTAAGATACTGGAAACTTCTAAAGATAAGCATGTAATTAAAGGTCCCACAAAATATTAACCATAGAATATTTTCATATTGGTTTATTTAAAGACTTGGTTTGTATCTTTGACCATAGATTTTAAAATACCTCCCTTCACCAAATATTTCATATCCATTGTGGAAAAGATATCGGTTGTGCCTCTTCTCTTGGATTTGTCTGTGTCAGATAAAGATGAATTGTTTTCAAACTATAAAACATGGGTGTAGAGTTGTGTTAGATATTACAAGGCTATTGGATGCCTATGTGTATGTTTCCAATGATACATTTCTAGAACCCACATCTCTTCATATATCCATCATCTCTTATTCGTTTATACTAAAATCTATAGATACATCCACTTATTTTACTACACCTCATACATGAACATTTCATTTAATTATTCTTTAGTCCTTTCACCATATCAGACCTATTTAAAAAAGGAATTTTAAATTGAAATGTTTCTCCTTCTCCTCATCCTTTTTATACTACACATACTTCCTCATCCAAGTTCAAAAGAATAGTTATGATATACTCTTCTAATTTTTTTGACCCTTCAAATTTTAATTTTTATTAGGTCAACTGATAGAGAAATTGTAATTTTTCATAACATTATGAAAATAAATGAAATATCTTTCATTAATATTATTTTCCATTATTTTGGAAAAATTTCTAATTTATTGTCTTTATAATCTTAAATAATTACTTTTTTACTTCTTCATTTATATTATCCCCCTCTCTTAGGCAGTGTTTTCTATAATCCCAAATAGGGGATAAATAATGTAATATATTATAGTAAATTACTATGTTTTTTTAAATAGATTATTGATAAAGTTTTTGTAATTATTTAATCCGTAATTTTTAATCATAAAAGAACGGTTATATTTTTGACTTGGTTTAAAAATACCGTATATCAATGATCACTTCTTATGTTTTTTTATTAAAAAATTATGTGTTTTATGACATCTGTGTGTATTTTTTGGTCTATATAGAAATATTATTATATATCAAATCATCTGTGAAGTCATATGACAGACAGTGAAGATAGAAAAGTAATTGTGAGTGTGATAAGAAATATTCCCTAATTGATAATGTGACAGTAAGATTAATAAATCAAGAGTAAGATAGATTCATTCAAAAAAATCAACTTAGAACTCTGTTGTATTTTTCCAAAAGTGCAAAAGTGACCTCCTGACAAATTAATCAACAATCTGACCACCTAATTGACCATAATAGTTGTCAATAAAAGTATATGAGTAATCCAAAGTCCAATAAGAGTTACTACATATTCTATGAATCAATAGCATAAATTAGTAATGGTTCTTACCTCAGTTTACCACATTTTTTTGGAGTGACCATGGATTATCGGATGTGGAACTCTTCAAGAGACTGTGTCTAAAGTGGTATTATATTAAAATTATAAATTTTCCAAAAACCTTAATTGAAAATTTAGATACTAATTTAGAATCATTTAAGGCTCTTGGATTCTATGAAGAGTATGTATATTTTAAATTATCACTATATAATGGATTTTCTGAAAATATATATATATTTCCTTTTAACGAAGACTGAAGTCAGAGGATATATGTGTTTGTAAAAAAATAAAAAAGTTATATGTTTAAATGACACATGAAACTATATTTTCATATACAATTCATCATAAGATCTAAGATATTTTTCTAGTCTTTTTATATGATCCTAGAATTTAAGTAAGGCATTGACAAGAGAATAGAATTTTGTAAAACAACTGAAATTTATTAATTACCACATCAAACATTCATTTATCTCAATTTTTTTCAATTATATTTTATTTATTCTTGAACTTATTTGTAAATATATTAAAGCACATAATCCTATAGATTATATAAGAGTACTTAGATAATATTTCTTTATTTCCATCATATTTTTACTCCCATGCTGATATAGAAGAGGTTGTTTGATATCCTAGACAGACCTATATACTGTTGAAAATCATACCTTCTCCATGTATTAAAAAACAATTTTTATCGATTAAATTTTTTTAGGGGGATAATGTAAAATGGAAGGGGATAGGTCTTAGCTTGATATTGAAAATGTTTTATTTTTTAAATTTCTATTTTGTTTTTTGAGTTTTGTAGACTATTTTTAAAATCATTTTAGAATCTCTTTTATAAAACTCTATATTAATTTCTACATTTTATAAGTGATATATTTAATCTTTAATGTTAGTAAAATTATATCAAAAGAATTGGATAATATCATATTATTATAACTAATTCTTTATCAATATGTTTAGCGGTTATTTGAAAAAAATAAATTAGATATACCTATTTTATTCTTCAATAGGATAATTTTTAAATTAAGGGATTTTGATTATAAATTGATTTAATCATAAAATTTTATTCAATACTAAATTTACAGCACTTATTATGTAATCTCCTCTGATGAATAGACATGAATGTTACAATATCTAACTCAATACACCTAGTCACCCATGAAACAATAAAGACATTCGATGATCATCTGTCACACACACACATCAGAATATAAATCTAACACTCGATGTAATTCAATGATTGAATCCCCAATCAACCATGTTAGACATATTCCTACTTCAATATAACTAACACACCATCGACCCAAAGTACACATGCATCAGACATACTCCAACATGAGTATTATGTAAATTAATAAACATCAACCAACTTCGCATCCATATTTATATTTTGAATTCACCAAAGTATATGGATTAATTTGATTTTACATGTTTATTGGTATCTGGTGACATTATGATCATCCTATAACATATAATAGAGATTTATAAACCTTCAAATGAGAGTTTAACACACCATGAATGATAATATTCCACCAACCATATGATTTTTCTTTGTTGTTCCTCCATCAAATCAGAACCCAACTGCCAAATCCCACAAATTGTCCATCGTTACATATGATGACTGGATATGGCCAAACCCTCTCAGACCTGATCAAAAACAAAATCATAAATTTACGACCCATTCAATACTCATAAGGACTCTACCTATGTCATTTAATAGAATCTCAAACATAGTTAGTCTCACACCCACAATTAACTAATGGTTTTCTATCCACTATATGGATCAACTTATACCACTCCTCGAGAAACACCTCAACAGTTTCCATTCTTATAAGAAATACACATTCAAATCATCCAAATAAATGCCTATTATACTATCAAAACATAACCACAATCAATATTTTGGGTTGATAATATCACTACACCCTGATAAAATCCAATGTCACATATCTCCACCAAGGTAAATTTTAAATTTCATCAAAACTATGGGCGGCCATTCCAGTAAGAGTCACATCATATTCCTCAGTTATTTTATTATAAATAGCCATAAACTTATTCATAATTCAAGAGTACCATTTGTACCTAGCACATGTTTCTCAATCCAATTATATTACAATGTGTGTGCATTGTTGTTCTACCTAATCACCAATCCTGACTCACATTCCTTGAGTCTAATCAGATCAAAACTATTATCACTCACCAAAATCATAGACCATGTTACATTTCATGTCAGCCTCATTTGATTAGGAGTACCCCTATTCTATTTTCCCATCAACCTGATATATCTCACATGTAGAATAAAAATGAAAGATCACACGCTATAAGAAATATTCAAGAAAACAATAATTTTTCAGCAACATTCTATTAGTTAACCACACATAAGTGCATCAAAAATCAATAGGGTCAGTCCCTTGACCAGTCTTACCCTGAATTTTAACCCTTTATACTAAGAACTATAACTCAAGGTACTTTCATGTTAAATATCCTGTACATTATCACTATAAATATTGCATATACCTAGTCAAACCTAACGTTCACCAATCTCATTCATGAAGAACCAAGTTTTATTTTTTGTTCCTAAAAAGACCAAAAAAAAATGATCTAATCCCTCTCATGGGTTACCCCTACATAAATCACCACTAAATCATTTAAACACCCAACTCACTAAAACCATGATCAATCTTTCAAACACTATGATATTTCACCTAACCAAGAGGTCATAACTCAACAGTTAGAAAATCAAGGGTAATACCACTTCTCATGTATCAAATTTCACATGATGACTTGAATTCCAAAAATACTAACTCTAGGTTTGTCATATATATTTATAAAACTACATTACATTCCAGAATCCATGACCTACTTGGGAATGAACTCTCATCCTAATAATGCACTAATTATCACTAGGAATCTATATATAAAACTACCCTATTAGAATTCAGACCTCATCCATGATCATATATATATATATATAATGGAATTGTCCTACCAAGGTCCATACTGAGCATACAATATTCATAGTGTTTGGTTTAGTATAATTACATTCCACGAAATATGTGAAAACACAATATTGATTGTTATTAACACTACAAGTAACCTAACCAATAGAATAATAACCTATAATTATTTTATCATAAAGGTATTAAATGCTCTCATAGACCAACTTTGGTCATTATACCTCCATTATATTGATTGACCGTGACATCATTGTTTTCATTGGCCATACCTATATAAAATACACATGAATTTCCATATGAGATATATATATATATATAGCCAAAGGAGTAAAATAACACAAGTAACTTATATGAGAAAACATTTTATGATATGTTACTGACACTTTAAATAGTCTAACCTCTTATTTTCCTTGATAGAAATAAATATGGCTGGCCTACATTCCATTTGACTCGCTACATTGCCAGAATGGTGTATGAGAATCCTATTTCATTTATGGAAAATATCCAATTACATAATAAATAAAAAATATGAAATAATAATATATTGTGATCCAAATTAGGTGATATCACAAATAACCATAGTAGTGGATGTCAAGAACATCAATCTCATGTACATAGTAACTGTGAATTACAACAGAAAAGGTTCTCACGATGCACTAGTCTGGGTTCCATCACAAGCTATGAAATAGTCCTATGTATCTTATCTACCATCTCCTCACATAAAAGAACCATTGATAGAACTCTACAGTGTCCTATTTCCTAATATCAATAATTGGTTCCCAGACTTATAGTTTCTACTATACCTCAATCATGCCTCTTCACATTCCAATGTTTGTTGACTAGTAAAGAGGGAATAAAGTGGTATTATGAGGATACTATACCCTCTATATCAATGTTCCCAATAATAATAATAAAATAACAAAGAATTATACACATTACAGTAAATTGATATAAGTAATAATCTAAACATGCTCAAACAAATTGAAATGCAACTATACAAGCATAAAAGTTCAATCACCCATGTTGAAGAGCACACAACCAGAATAATAATAATATAAAAATTAAAAAATATTTCCTACTATATAATCAATACTTTGAACATACTAAACTTTATAATCCATTTGAGTGACTCCATATCGATCAAGTGAAGCCTCCTTCACTTAATAATCTATACCTAAAACCATGTGAGAGTATACTCGGATACCTTAGTTTAATCATAGACCAATTTGTGTATAAATACATAACCTAATTGGGAACCACTGATACATTCACATAAATACCATATAATTGTAGGGATATGAGAATGTGTATTGATATAAAAAATAGATAATCTTCTACAAAATAAAAGTTTTCTATCTTTAGGTTGGTTATCCTGATCAACCATACCAACTTTGATCAGTGCTAGAGTGTCTCTAGGAATATTAGGATGATCATGTCAAACATATAATGACCTAGGATACTTTAACACTATATATATATATATATAATGATCCGGGGTCCTCATCCACCCCTGTTTACCATTATAATAACCTATTTAATTCTACATCCTGGTATCACAACCCATGGAATCATCTATCTTGGTATATAATTCTTCTTGGAAGCTAATCCTTTACAATATATAATGATTTATTACTTACATTAATTCCCAAAAAATCTTTTATTAGATAAATCATAGTAGGAACACCAAAATATACCTAAAACCAATAATAACAACTCCAAATATATGGATTCTCCACAATTAGTATCAACGGTATCCTCCTATAGAATTTTCATGACCACAACATAGGGAGTATTCATGAGATACCTATTAGGTGTATTCATGACCTTCTTATAAGGTGTGTTCATAACCAACCCTGTTATTTTTTCCCATATAATAAAAACCCTCCCTAAATTTTTTTCCACATCATCAACCCAAGAATAATAAATAAAACCCAAGAAACCATGTGTAGACTCATCCATGGTTGATTAAAATAGTAAATAACCACCTCTCCCTTGGGTAAAACTTCCCCTAGAGAACCTAATAGAGTCTCCTAAATCTCATCACATCCTTAGAATCTCAAAAGGGTCCCCCAATCCCAACTCATATCTTATTTCATCACCCATCAAAAAGGTAATGTCCTCAAGAACATCCCCTTACTAAAAAATCATGGATGGCTCAAAAACATAACCCAATCATTCATTTCACCATGGTCTACTCACCCAGGTCACAATAAATCCATGGAAAGGAACACGCTTTTCCATCTCTCTGGAACAGAGGTTCAAGGGTATATCTCAAGTCTCATATGGCCAACCACTAGGACATTTATCCCATCTTGCCATTATCCTATACCTGGAGGTCTATATGGGATCCTACTACTTTGGACACTACATCAAATTTATTTAATAACATCTACGGTATTACCATATTGATCTATACATCATACAGAATAGCATAATCATAAAGACCTCATTCATTAACAGGTAATAAAACCCATGCATTTTCCAAGGTCAATTGGGTACTTGTCATGTTTTGCATCCTAATTTATGGAATTTGATTATAAGAGATAAATTAGTTTATTTAAAACATTATAAATTAAATTTAACAATTCATAGATTAGTTATGTTTTTGTCAAATCATTAATGTAATTACCAAACATACATTGATTATGAAATCATGCCTAATTTCATTGGAAAATTACTAAGTACGTCTATCTATTTTATAATTATTTCCCTATTTAATTCATATCTCAACAGTAATTTCCCATGCCTACCAAGTGTCGTCTAATGTCTCATTTAATCATCCAACCTCCACCAGAACAAGTGAGGTCCTTACTCACACCAATTATCATAAACGAATTGATTATAAAAATTATAATTAATTTAATACAAATATTCAAAATATTCAAAATACCTAAATTGTAACCAGGTATCCAATGATTCTTGATTCTTCAAATAACTATTTGTTGACCTTACCGACACACCTTTAGACCTACAATAATCAAAATCCCCAATAAAATGCACTATTTATATCCTTAAAATAATTTAATTTTAATGAAATAATGTGAATAAATTCATATCAAGGTTTACCTTTACGAAAATGATGAGGCATTGCATAAAAATATTTTTATAAGAAATCATATTCCTAAGAATAGTGGAAGCCCCATCACACAAAAATGACTCTATCACAATATTGTGGAATCAGCTTCAAAATCCTATCGAGATAAAGAAAAAATTATAGTATTTAAAGGTGTGTAAGAACGTAGATTAGTAAAATGTAGATATTTATATAAATCAAAATCAAAATCACTATAAGAACACCATAAAACCATTGGTGTTTGGAGGTGGTAGTATGGGATTTAACACCTTCGAGGGTGTACACAATAAAGTGGGGGGAGGGTAAATCAAAATTTAAAAATTGAAGGGTTGGGTATGGACTTTTTTCCATTATTTATGTCTACATTATAGATGGTACCATGCCACTGGCTATGCAGTTGCTCCCTGAGTGCTACAATCATTGTCTGTTACAGCCTCGACCACTCCAAGCGACCCCAACCATTCTCCCATATCTCTCCAGACAACATCTTGGTCTAATTATATTCTTAATTACAAAAGTTAAATGTGTTTAACCTCTTGTAATATATCTCTAAATCCAAATTTTAAAACCATCCCCTATTCAATATTCAAAAATAAACTAAAATCCAAAACCCATATGAAAAAGGGAGAATTCAGTTATTACCCTACTAGAGAGATTTAATTGGTATTAGATCATATTTTTCTTTTAAAATATATAAGAATAATCATGGAAATTATAAATTCAATTAACATCATAGAATTAAATTTTTTATGGTAATAATTTAAATGGTTATAAGAACGAAATGATTCTATATTTTTTATCAGAGGGTCGTAATGTGAGTGATATTGTAGAAGTGGGATCTAATCTAATTGAAATAGATTATAATATGAATTATGATGAATATATATTTAAGTGGATGTTAAATCTATAAATTTCATCCAATTATCTCCAACTGATATATTCTACACTATGTTAATGGAATATAAAATTGCCATGGATATTTTGGAGAATATAAAGAATATATAAAATTTTAATTTAATTTTTAAGGAATAAAAATTTCAAATTTGGAAGGAATATTTTTATTACATTTAGATGGAATATGATGATATTATAAAAGCATTAATTACTTAGTTAAATGAAATTTTAATTCATATCATAGGGATTGGGGATACATTGTAGAGTCCATCAATTTTAATTATTTTATTTAGGAATTTTCCTAATAGATTATAACAAAAGATAACAGCCATAGAATAGATTAAATATTTCTCACTTTACTATATTGTCAATGCATATCTAAATTATGATATGTGGAAAGATGCAGAATTTAGGGAGAAGGATAAGGAATATTTTTCATTTGATTCTATGAAAAGTCTCAAACTAAAAGAGAAGAAATATGATTCATTATTAGATTTCGAAGAGATTGATGAAAAAAATATATGTGAATGAAAAATAAAATTCATGACTTTTATCATAATGGAAATCTAAAAAATACGATTCAAATAAAAAAATTCCTTTAAAATGCTTCAGTTGTTGTGGTATATGAAAATTTGTACTTTTCTTTGTAAATAAGATCGTTGATGAGACTAGTAGTGATGATGAAGGGAATATTTCTCTATAAGAAGGTCTTGAAAAACTAGAAGGGATTATGGAGGAAAGAATAATATGTTTCAATAAAATTGTTTCTGATGCTTTTATCGGGGCGCGTGTGCATTCGTCACGCAGGGGAGGATCCATGACTTGTTGCTCGACATTCCTGCTTTCCAAGGGCGGGCAACATCTGTTCCTTGTTCAGGGAAGTCTGCTCCTTGATCAAAACCAGGATGATGGGTTGTCGGTTCTTCCTTCTATTGATTCCTCCCTGGAGCTCATCACCTAGTCTGGGTATCCCTCATAGATTTAATATGTATTCGTGAATCTCATTCCTGGTTCGATACAATCATGGACACCAGTTAATTACGATGGTTCCGTCGAGACGCTCCAATGGGTCTGGTCGGGGCATCAACCTTCGGTGAGGAGAATGGTCACTATGGGTCGTCGTTGTCGTGTCTTGACACTGGGGGATTTTCATTTCTATCTTTTGTCCCAAATTATAGGGCTTCTCGAGGGCGCGGAAGCCCAAGGCATCCCACATCAAACACGGGGAATTGGCATGCCATAAGCATGCATATGAGGTTTTCCTTAGCTTCCCAAGTTTAACACGGGGTATGCAATGAGTTTAATGTCCAATAGGGACTGATCGGACTGATCAGAACACTGAGAGTGGATTAGATAACAGAACCCCCTGAAGGGAACTTTGATGTTGGGGCCAACACGTCGGAAGCATCTCAGATACAGTTGAGTGGAATGAGGTGGCATGATCCCACCAGGATGTGGTGGCTTGGGTAAGAATCAGGATGGGTGATGAAGTGAAGGGGGCTTAAACCTCATTGAGGCTTCTTACGTATCATGCCTTGACATGGATCAAAGTCCCCGTAGTTCGGGTACATAGTTTAACGTCATGTGGGACAGGGGAATTTGGGGATCATGCTCTAAGGCGGCCCACAATGGTGGATATGGGGCTTATGCTATGAGGCAGCCCATAATGGATGGATATGGGGCTTACTCTATGAGGTGGCCCATAGAGTTGGTGAACCGATGCGAAGGCGTCGTAACGACTGAGTGGTGGGCTTGTACCTCATGGAGGCTTCCTACGTACCAAGCCTTAGCACAGATCATATTCCACGTAGTTCAGATGGTGCAGTTAAACTACATGTGGGATGAGGCATACAGTATAACGTCGTGCTGGATGACATAGAGTTTAATGTCATGTGGGACAAGGGCATACAGTTTAACGTCATGTGGGACGACCCTTATGGATTATGCTCGGAGGCAGCCCAAGGAATTGGTTAACCGACGCGAAGGGGGTCGGAACAACCAGGTTGTGGGCTTGAACCTCATGGAGGCTTCCTACGTACCATGCCTTGACATGCATCAAAGTCCTCGTTGTTCACCAGGATGGGGCATACGCTCAAAGGAATCCCATGGGAGGATTTTATGATCTATGCTCACTCTAAGCCCATGTGAGTCATGCTCGGTGTGAGAAACAAGAGGCAGCAGGGACCAGATGATCAAGTCGTGAAGGGTGCGTCCGTGAAAAGTGGAGAGAATCTTATGTGTTGAGTCGACCTTAATGTCGGGACATACTCCAGGCTGGAGGCCTGAAGTGTGACAAGGCGCAGAGGGAGAGGGATTTGGGACCAAGAAAAGGAGATGCCTCGTTCCCTATCACGCCTTCCACTAGCCTTGGCAGTGGGGAATTACAGAGGTTCATGGGTGATACCTTCCGCAAGAGAGGCTAGGGGCTTACGCTCTGAGGTAGCCCTTCCCCCATGAACAAACTCCAATCTGAGAGGGAAGATATCATTCCATGTGTGGAAGAATTCATTCCCGTGGAGATGAGCGGCGTAAAGAATGTCTGAGCCAGGGGGACCCTGCGTGCGAGACACGGGGTCAGATCACAGTTTAATGTCATGTGTTGAGGATGATGTGCTTGGCAGTTTAACGTCCTATAGATCGGATGAGGTGGGTCCGCTCTACACCCCTAGGTCTTGAATGACCAGCACCCGATACCGCTTGTGGGTGGGAAGGCATCAGGAAGGCCGTATAGAAGGGGGGCCATAGCACAAACTATCAAGGGGTCCATGTTAGCGTGGCTATGGTGGATGGGTCTTACGCATGGAAGCTGCACATGTGCCACTATGGAGAGACAACGATGGACGAGGCTTACACATGGATGTAGCCCGTAATGTCTTCCACATGAGTGGTCATGAGGGGATCCCAACTCACTGGTGGGTAGAGGCATGTGATTGAGGCCGAAACCTATGCACTAGTGCACAAGCGGGATAATGCCAAAGGCATTGGAAACGGCCCGAAAAAAAGGGATATGAAAAGTGTGAATCACATGACCGACATTCGGAATGCAACGAGAGTGTCTTGGAGATAGAGGATAACTACTGACCATATTTGCAACACATCATCCTATATCATTAGCCTAAAATGGGTACAAACAAATGTGGGTCGACTGTGGACCATGTTCGAAACAAAGGACCTGACTCAAAGTGTCACCCAATGTCTTCCGGGGCATTGGCCCAGGACAGCAGGCGGACCATGGGTCAATCATCTATACTGTTACAATAAGTAGACCAAAGGTCATTCATCCATATTGTTTCAGTAGGCGAACCATAGGTCTAGAATCCATACTATTAGGGGGTCGCTTCAGACATGGAGGTGGATACAGATCTGAAATAAGGACACGCAAAGCCTGAGGTAGAGTGATGGAATGTTTGGACAGATTCCAACGATCCTAAAACTATGCCACTGTAACCATGGATTTAGGTATCTTATGCTTGTCAAATAAGGAATCTCTTGTTTGGAACAATAGGCATCATATTTCTGAATGATAGGGCATTCTACTCAGGGGAATTTATGATAAGAATCTCAACTCACGACACAGGAAACGAACCAAGAGGAATATGCCAACTCGAGGTGTTTCATGGTGTGTGGAGGAGTATATTAAATCATGGTATCCCCTAGGTTGAAGGTGGGTGTGCATAAGGGAACAATGGGAAATCCCGACGTCCCGACCCAAAATGTTAGCGGTGCGACTCTCCATTTTTCATGGGGGTCAGTGACGGTAGCGCATAATAGGATCAACACACAGGACGAGCTGCACACAAGAAGGAGAGATTGCACGCAATAGGGAAGGCATACACTCAATAGGATAGGCATGCGCGCAATACAGGACATGTGCACAGAAAACACCATGATGGGGTGCAATTTAGGGACGCGCAAGAAAAATCCCAGGTCGGCGCACAAAAGGTATTGCGCGCTTAAGACCAAACTACGCGCAATCAGCAGGAATTGCATGCAAGGGGAACACCCCGAAGGGATTGCATTTCAGTCTAAGACAAAGGGGATCTCGTGAAAAGGCGGACCCTGGGGCGACCGGGAGCAAAAAAACCAGGCCGAAGGCCATAATGCACGCGCAGAATGCTGATTCCACGCACGAGAGCCAGTTCAAATTCTGCAACCATGCAATGGAAGTGCAATCCTTCTATTTATAGGCCCCCGACGTCACAGAATCTAGGTGGTGCACAAAATATTGCACACCAGAGATGGCGGAGCAGAAACGGGCACCTCGTGGGTGCGGGTGGACAAACTTTCATGGTGGAGTCGGGGTCCTTTCACGAATCCTGGACTCCTTTCATCCAGCCAACATTTTTTCTCAAAAAGCATCCTTAATTTCGCGCAACACTTACATGCCCTCCAGACCAAACCTCCAGGTCCTAATATGACTTCACTTCGTCATTTCGAAACTTCCTTTAGAAGTTGTGGACACTTTCGGCATCTAGAAATATATAAGATAACTATATTGAGTAGGGAAGAGGATTATAACCCATCATCATTGAGTGAATATTAATATGGATGTAATTCCTAAAAATATAAAACCTTTAAATACAAAGTTAAAATTAATAAATTCTCATCATGTAGTGATAAGGAGTAAGGGTAATGTTATACTGAGTATATATTGATATTCAAATCTAAATCCCACCATGAAAAACAATTCCATGATAAAGAATTGAGTAAAGTTGATGAAAAAAATAAAAATTAAGTGAATATGAAAAGGATAGTGATATAATGATATTGATAAAAAATGAAAAGTTAGAAATTCTATAATAGAATAAGATTATAAAAGATCTTATTGTAAAAATATATTTCAAGGAATAATATGTTCTTGATATATAAATTTTATATATTAAAACTAAAAATACCATAAATAAAAAGAGAAATTATTTGGAAAAAACTTCTGAAATTTATTCAAAATCATCCATGGATGCTTCTAGTTTTTCATGTGACACTAATGTTTTTCTCATTTAGAATATATTCTTAAAATATAACTAGATGTGTTTGGATTGTGGAAACATATAAGAAAATCATTCCAACATCAAGTATGATTGTGGTTAAGGAATGGAAGAAATTATCTCTAAGAAGAAGGAAAACTCATTTCTGGAGTACCCCTAGATAGAAAAAAAGTTTTTATTAGATAGAATCACAAATGTTTTGGAAAATAAATATTTAAATGTAATAGTTATTTTTGTAGGATGTTTTGGTAAAAATACTATAAATATTGATAAAATATTTAATTCTCTTTTATATGGAATGAATCAAGTGGGAGTAGTCTTGAAAAAAAAGAACTCTCTCAGGAGATGAAACACTTGTAAAAGATAGAAGTTTCAAGATATTAATTCTATAGGTATGTTTATAAAAAATAAATATTTCTTGTTGAGTATATGTTTGGATGATGTGGTCAATGAGGCCACAATAATCAATCTAACAAGATAGTTATTCAAGAAAAGGAATTATATAATTTCTGAGTGAATAAAAATAAAAAATTGTGACCATAAATGTGAAAATGCTGGGTATAATGGCCTCAAATTTTTTAGGTGTTTTAATAGATAATTTTAGACTTTTTCATGTGTTTTTTATATTAAATTTTTGGTCTGGGATCAATTATTTTATATATCTTTTTGGAGATATTTATTGGACATATTAAGGGTGCATAGTAAAATAACAATTTTTACAAACTATGTTGATTCTCCAAGAAACATTGCAGTTAGTGGAAGAGGAACTTTGGGTGGATAATGGTTAATCACATAGTTTATCAACCCATTAAGACTCACCTAAAAACCATGAAAATTTTATACTTTAAAAATCATGGTTTGAATATAGCTTAACAAATTGTCCATCTAAATCAAGTGAGTTCCATGGAGAGGCATAAATCCATTCATAGTTAGCTCACAGTTTGGAAAATCATGTGACCCAACCATGTACAGGTGATTTAATGATTTGAAAATAATATTTATCATAAATAAATTATATACTTTTACATGTTATACCTCATAAATTTACTCCTATTAAATCTAGATACTTGACAGTCCTTCCTTATTTATTTGTTTCCTCCCTTGTTATATTAAAAAAGATCCAATTCTATTGATGATCTTGAAATAAGAAATGTAATACTTGAACATCTATTATTTTTGTTTCTCCAAAATCCACCCTACTTTAATTGAGATAAATCTTATATATAGAATTCAATTTATATATTTATGTATTTTGATTCCATCTAATGATAAATTATGGTATTGTGTCTAAAATAGTGGAGGATCTAGAGAATCGCAACACCCCTTTGACCATTCTCAATTATAGCTTCACTAGGGGATATTGAGAGGTATATTAGTGAATAATGTTCTCTTATATCTTAGAATAATCATATATCTCATTATAAGACATTAATTCATTGGGTTGGGAATGGTTCTAGGGATTCTTACTGTGAGAGATCTATAACGACCCATACTTTACATACATTGTTATTACTTCAAAATCGAAGTATACTTATTAAAACATATAACAAGACCATGAAAGTACCGTATAGGTATAATGTCTTTAGAAACTGGAAAACATAAACAACTGGTTCATAAATCATCTATGTTGTCTCCCATTTATTTCATCATATCTAGAGTCCCTTTTGGGCATATCCTACTTAATAACCTTCTTCCTGACTCAGGGAAAGAATACATACAAAAGGGTGAGCTCAAATTCTCCGTAAGGGTAAACAAAATAAATATCAATCACATCATATTCAAAAGAACATAACATTTTGTAAATCATAACCTGTAAAAGAGATAATAATTTCATAACATGGGAAAAATCATAGTAGTGAAATGTAATCCCAATAATCATAACTTAAAACATGAAACTTTGTGTCATACACACATAATAATATAGAATCATTTCTTATTATTCAAGACTCATTTCCAAGACTATCTTAGCGGATAAAGTCCATTTCTGAACCGAGTTCAATCCTTGTTTCAATCCTATTTCACTGAACCGGTTTAACCTTTCGTTCGAGCCATGTCTATCTCATGAGATATAAATCATTACCCAATGCATTGGAGGGAGATATAGGTCCCACCCATCTCATAATTATACAATTTTTATGTGTTCCACAAAATCATAAATCATATATCATAGCTTAACCCATGTAATAAAAATGGGATTCTTAAACATTGTCACATAATAAAACAATTCATATAAGATAAAATAATTCATAAAAATAATGCCATCACAACATAATCAAATCAATGTAATAATAGGGATAAAAACAGAACCCTATATTATCTTAAATGGAAAATAATTTTGATAAGACATTTGAACTCCATTCTTGGGGAAAGTATCCTTTCTACTTCAAAAACAATTTTCCTTTCTTACATGTCATACAGTTTTAAACTAAAAGATGTTGATTAAAAATAAACATGAAAATTTGTAAAGGAAGATTCATGTAAATAATGGTCTAAAATCCATTCAGGATGTATAAGTTAAAAAAACAATCTTCTCATACTTTGGCCAGAAAAGTCAAAAAGTACCTCGTACAAAAAACAACAAAAGATTCCATTCATATCTTTTACTAAAAACACAACGAAGGGTAAAATTGTATTTAAATAATTTTAGGATGATATAGATAATATTACATTTTGACGAAACATGGATGTGGATGATAAATATGCCCCAGTAAATATCGAAGAATAAACAATCTCCGATAAAAATTGAGATTGTGAGATTTTCCCTTACCTTATGTATGATTAACTTCGTAAGTGTCCAAAACTCTTGTATAACGATTTAAATAATGTCATTTACTTATTATAGAATCGTAATTATTTTTATGATATCATATATTGTCATATTCTTAGCTTCTTATTAGTAATATTTCATTGTTACTTATTATTCGGGTGTTTATTGCTTTTTTTCTTATGCGTGTTTTGTCGAATACATTTTTATTCTTCACTTTAGGTTATAGATAACTCATTTCAAGAATGTTATTACTGTACTATATATCATATTTATTCAGTCAATTCATTTATATAATCATTATTCAATGAAGATCATGTAGAACGAGTCGCCGCATATCGTGGAGACGGTATTCCATACGTACGCACGAGTGATGATATCGTTCCCTTGATCGTGGAATTGTATTAGAGTGTATGTATACTATTTCAGAATCAATAAAACTTAACAATAATTATATATGGTCAATATTTACACCATTATACCCATCCAGGTAAGGTGGTGGTGGAAAATATATTACATCACAGTGGGGAGACGATATTATGTACGTACACACGCGCAGTGATTTCATTTTCTGTAGGATGGATAGATAGTGAAATAGGGTTGTTTCATACTTATAATAACATATCAGTATATTAGTGATACTTATGTTATTACATAATAATTAAATAACTAAATAAGAAGAAGTGGAAGAAGAAATAATTTTGAAAGAATCGGTAACATACATTACCTCTTCTTTGAAGTGCCTCTTTGAGACCTTCTTTTAGGGCACTAAAATTGGTCTTTGAAGAATACCAGGACCTCTATGATGTTTCTATTTTATTGGAGAAGATAATTTGTCATGTGTTGGCCGAGATTTAAGGCTCATGGTGGTGTTAAGAATAGAGGGAGGAGGTGCCCATTTATAAGGGAGGAGAGGGGCACCTTTGGAAAAACTAAAAATATTATTTTATTATAAAGTTGTATTTGGTTTTTAATAGCTCCAAACTGATTTATTTCGAAGATAAGGTGGATATGGGTCGAAATACTCTCATAAAATAGAATTTATAAAATTTTAGGTATCTATTTTAACCTTATCATTTAGATTTAACTTTAAGTTAAATAATTTTACTTTTACCGTGTCTTCTTGTTTTATTACAATATAAGGTTAATAAAATTACTATAACAATCCAAAATAACCCCAAGTTGTTTATTATTAATATATAATCCTTATATATGTCATTTGGCCGAACCATAGATTTTTAGGAATAAAATAACAATTAATAACATAATATTTGTTTTAAAAACTATTTTATGTAAATTTTGACACTATTTGGTAATTGATTTTTGTGAAACTCATAACAGAAATATTAGTTCTAAATAAATTAATTAAATCAATACTAACATGTCATATTAACCTAGAAAATTATTTTAATTCATAAAAAGTCTCAAATTGCCTTTATGTGGGTATTTATAACATCAATTATGTCAATATTTCATTAGTAAGATAATTACTGCATCATCATTATGTCATAAATACATTAAATTATTTAATGACTAAAAATTACAAATAAAATATCATTATGTAGGAAATACTTTTATCCTTCTAATGAATATTTACAGTCGAATTTATCTTATGTATAACCCTATATTTATAATGATTTTGTTGTTAAACTTTGATTTTAACTATTTTAACCCTTCTTTAAATAAATTAATAATGAATGTACTAATCTAATCCATGTGGGCCTAAATGGTCATATTATATTACTATGGTTGTTTTTGGTCTAATTACACTTATCCAATGGAATTAGGACATCTGTTAGGGTAATAATAATATCATTTTTACCCTAAATTACCATATTTACTTTTAACCATGGTAAAAAAAGTAAAAAGTTACTATTCATCAAAAATTATTTTCATCTCATTGAACCACATTTTAGTCCTTGATATTAACCGTGTATCTCATATTTTCGAACATCCACTCACAGAAGCGGTAAAATTATGTTTTATCTGAATTTTGAAATTCTCCTTGGAGGTGGGTAAAAGACGATGAAAAGTTCAATAAAATTTTTATATCTCTAAAATTATTATAAAATGACTCCAATGAATTGCATTGAAATTATATAGGTATTATGTATCAATTTTGACCTAAAATAAATTTAAAAAAAAAAATAATTATTTAACAAAAAAGTCGGTTTTTAAATAGTAACCTAGTGTTTTCACTATTCATCAAAAATTGAAAGTTTTCAGAAAAATACCAAAATTTCACCCTAGGATAATTTCGATATTCTGAATCCAAAAATGAAGTCCATATTGGAAAATAAAATTTAAAAAATTTCAAAAAGTGGGTATTACTATTCATAACGGTTATTTTTAAAAATATTTTTATATCATATCGTTGTTTAGTGAATCTCGGTATTGCGTACGACGCAAGCTATCGAGGAAGGTTGTGATTGCGTGTAAAGAAAGCCAAGCTAGTGTTGTGAATAGTGAAATATTCCTTTGATTATTTATATAACATAAAAACAAAATATTTCTTATAAATGTCTCGGGTGTTACATTCTACCCCCCTTAAAATCAATTTCGCCCTCGAAATTCGCCACTTTGTGGAAAATATTTGAGGATACCTATCCCTCATCATATCCTCAAGCTCCCATTTAGATTCTTATAATTGGTGTTTCCTCCATAAAACTTTCACTGAGAGAGTGGTCTTGTTCCGTATGACTTTTTTCGCTACGATCCAGAATCTCTATCGGTTGTTCTTCATAAGAAAGATCTTGCTCTGGCGGTACAACTTCTGAGCCGAGTACATGTGAAGGATCAGGTATGTAATTTCTTAGGAGAGATACATGGAACACATCGTGAACTTGGGATAGATTTGGTGGAAGCGCCAATTGGTAGGATACCTTCCCAATACGATCTAGTATTTCGAGAGGACGAATATATCTATGGCTCAACATTCCCTTCTTTCCAAATCTCATGACCCTCTTCCAGGGATATATTTGTAAGAACACTTTATCACCCACTTCAAACTCTGGGTATTTTCTTCAGTTGTCGGCATAACATTTCTGTCAACTCTGAGCTGCTCTTTTTTGTTATTGAATAGATCTGACCTTTTCTACCATCTCATCAACAAGATAAGGTCCTAATAGCTTTCTTTCCCCAACTTCATCCCAGCAAGATGGAGTTCTGCATTTCTTTCCATATAGGTCTTCATAAGGAGCCATCTGAATACTGGAGTGAAAGCTATTATTATATGAAAATTCCACCAAAGATAGGTGTTGATCCCAACGACCATTTAAATCTATAGAGTAAGCTCTCAACATGTCTTCTAGAGTTTGAATTGTCCTCTCAGACTGACTATCTATCTGAGGATGGTAAGCAGTGCTGAAACTCAACTCTGTATCTAGAGCATGCTGAACACTTCGCCAGAATTTCGAGGTAAATCTCGGATCCCGATCAGAAATAATGGAAAGTGGTACTCCATGCAGTCTTACCACTTCCTTTACATATATCCTAGCATGTTGATCAAGAGAAAAATCTTCTCTAATATAAATGAAGTGTGTCGACTTCGTAAGACGATCAACAATGACCCAGATAGCATTATTGGCTTTGGATGTTTTAGGAAGGTCGGGGACAAAGTCCATAGTGATGTGTTCCCATATCTATTCGGGTTTGGGTAATGGTTGTAACATCCCCTTAGACTTCTTTCTATCGGCATTAACATGCTGAAAAACCAAGCATCGAGAGACATATTCAGAAACATCTCTTTTCATGCCATCCCACCAGATGTACTCTTTCAGGTCTCTATACATCTTTGTGCTTCCAAGATGAATAGAGAATGAAGAACTATGAGCCTCATCCAGTAGCGCCTTCTTTAATTCGGGGATGGAAGGAACACAAACCCAATTCTTGAACTATATTATCCCATCACAATCAAGGTTGAATTCCGGAACATTTCTCACCTTATTTTGTAACTCTACATCTTCTTTCTGTGCATCTTTAATCTTCACATGTATAGATGGTTGAACATTCATTTGAGAAAGATACAATTTTTCCCTTCCATTATAATTCCAAGATCCATCCTTTGTAAATCCATAAATATTGGATCGTTTGTGATCCTCATCATGGATAAGCTAGCATGGTATTATCGACTTAATGCATCTGCCACCTTGTTTTCTTTCCCAGGGTGGTAATGAATTGAGCTGTCGTAATCCTTAATCAGCTCCAACCATCCTCTTTGGCGCATACTCAGCTCCTTTTGTGTGAATATATACTTTAAACATTTATTATCTGTATAAATATCACACCTTTCTCCATAAAGATAATTCCTCCAAATCTTTAATGCAATGATTACCGCAGCTAAATCTAAATCATGAGTTGGCTAATTTTTCGGATGGATTTTCAACTGTCGTGAGGCATAAGCTATCACCATATCGTTTTTCATGAGAAAACATCCCAATCCCTTCTTGGATTCATCACTGTAGATCACAAACCTTTCTCCACTACAATGAAGTGTGAGAACAGGTGCAATGGATAACAATCATTTCAACTCCATGAAATTCTCTTCACCTTCCTCTGTCCACACGAACATAACTCCTTTTCGAGTCAACCTGGTGAGTGGATTAGATAATCATGAAAACTCTTTCACAAAACGTCGATAATATCCATCCAAAACAAGAAAACATCGGATCTCAATTACTGTTGTTGGTCTCAACCATCTTTCGATAACCTATGTTTTTGCTGAATCCACAGATATCCCCACTTTTTAGATTATGTGACACAAAAATAAAACTTTTTGAAGCCAAAATTCACACGTTGTAAATTTGGCATAAAGCTTTTCCTTTCTCAGTGTCTTCAATATAATTCTGAAGTGATCTTCATGTTCTTCCTTGGTCTTTGAATAGACAAGAATATCATCTATAAAGACTACCACAAACTGATCAAGATAGACTCTATAGACTCTATTCATCAGATCCATGAAGATATCAGGGGAACTAGTAAGACCAAATGGAATCACTATAAATTCATAGTGTCCATACCTTGTACAGAAAGCCGTATTTGGTATATCCTCCCTTCAGACCCTTAATTGATGATACCCTAAACGAAGATAATTATTGGAAAAGTATTGAGCTCCACGTAGTTTGCCAAATAAGTCATCAATGCACGGGAGAGGATATTTGTTCTTGATAGTGATCTTGTTAAGTTCTCAATAATCAATGTAGAGTCTCATTGATCCATCTTTCTTCTTAAAAAATAGAACTGGTGCTCCCCAAGGTGACGCACTAGGGCATATGAATCCTTTATCAAGATTCTCTTGGAGTTGGTTCTTCAATTCCTGCAACTCAATTAGGGCCATTATATAAGGTTTCTTTGAAATAGGCAAAGCACCCGGTACAACTTCTATTGAAAACTCAACTTCATGATTTGGTGGAAGACCCGGAAATTCCTCCATAAAGACATCATAAAACTCCCATACAATGGGAATATTCTTAATCGTGAGTTTCTCACCAACCATTTGAGATAAATAACCTTCATTTAGTGGAATCAATACCCATAAGATGGAAGTAATTTCCATTGGAAGGTTATGTTCATCCTTGCATCGATAGACGATCATAGATTGATCTGGAATATGAAATGTGACTTCCCTTCTTTGGAAATTTATATGATCTCCATATAGAGAAAGCCAATCCATGCCAATAATCACATCAAATTCCACTATAGGAAGGATCACAAGATTTGTAGGAAGCACTTTCCCACAAACTTCAATTGGAGGAGAATTCTAAACTTTTTATGCGACTGTTGTGCCATTAGGGGTTGTCACATCTAACTCGACGTCTAATTATTGAGGTAATATGGCGATACCCCTAGAAACGTCTTCAGAAATAAAAGATTGGGTGGTTCCAGAATCAAATAAAACATTTTCTACTTTAGAGTGGATGGTAAGTGTACTGTTCACCACTTCGTTATCGTACTCCACATCGCTAATAGAAATTGCATGTGACTTTCCTTTGTATTTATCCTTAAGAGTTTGTTGACGTCGATCATCATAAAAAACCCTTGGATTAGGGCATTGATTGGAATAATGCACAATTTCCTTGGACATGTAACATTGAAGTGTAGGAGGTGCACTCTGTGTAGCATTTTCTTTGTTCGCATAACTAGACATCTATTTCCCATCATTGCGGCATTCAAATGCCCTATGACCTTCTTTTCCACATTTGAAACATTTACTTGTCCCTTTAAGACAACTCCCTCCATGTTTCTTTCCACACATTGAGCATAACGGAAAACTCATCTTCTTTTTTGTGTGCCCTTTAGATTTTCCTCTGAATTCCATTTTCCTCTTCTTATCAAACCCATATGACTGATGGGTTACTCCAATCTCCATCTCAACTTTGAGAGCACATCGAATGATTTCCTCATAGCTATTGAAGTCCATTATGGCTAATGCCCTTCGAAGACTTGGATTTATGCCACTAAAGAAAAGATCGATCTTACTGTCAGGTTGGATAATAATACCAGAAGTGTACCTTGCAAGTCTTGTAAAATTTTCTTCGTACGTCCCAACAGATTCATCATCCTTTTGGTTTAGTTCAAGAAACTCCCTTTCCATCATTATTCGGAGAATACGAGGGAAGTACTTGTTGAAAAATAAGTTCTTGAACTTTTCCCATTCCATGGACTCAATTTCATCTCTTTGCATCATATTCTTGATAAGATTCCACCATTGATCAGCATCACCTTCCAAACGATACACCGCTAAGATGACATTGTCATGTTCAAAACATTGAAGAACTGAAAATATCTTTTCAGTTGTACTAATCAATTGTTCAGAAACTAATGGATCAGTAGACCCGCTGAATGATGGTGGACGCTGCCTCATGAAGGATTCAACAGAATGTTGCTCCTTCCTTTGTGCGTTTGGATGTCCTGCATGATTCATAGCTTGAGAATGTTTTGTGATCATGGCTACAAGATTTTTCATTCTAGATCCCATAACGTTTGGTTGCTCAGGGGGACAGTCATTGCATTTCTCGTCGCATTCCGCATTAACACGGTTCCTTCGAGTTCTGCCGTTGACGAAAACCAAGAAGAATAGTGTGAGAAACACTAATTATAATAGGAAAAACACATAATCAAGAATAAAATTTTACACTTAAGGTCATATCATAGGTTATTCATGGCCATTTCTAAAACACTAAGATTGTGTTCTATTTGTAGACATATCCTTAGGGTTTTTACTAAGGCTTTCACTTACTAGTTTCCAATGGTTGACTATACCTTTCCACTAATACCAAATATAATGACCCATACTTTACATACATTGTAAATACTTCAAAATTAAATTACACTTATTACAACAAATAATTAGTCCATGAAAGGACCGTATAGGCATATTGTCTTTAGAAACTGAGAAACATAAACAACTGCTTCCTAATTCATCTACATTGTCTCACATTTATTTCATCATATCTAGAGTTCCTTTTTGGAATATCTTACATAAGAACCTTCTTCCTGACCTGGGGAAAGAAATAATACAAAAGTTTGAGCTCAAATTCTCAGTAAGGGTAAACAAAAGAAATATCAATCACATCATATTCATAAGAACATAACATTTTGGAAATCTAAACCTACAAAAGAGATCATAATTTCATATCATGGGATAAATCATAGTATTGGAATGTAATCCCAATAATAATAACATAAAACATCAAACATTGTGGAATACACACCTAATCATAGAGAATCGTTTCTTATTAGTCATGACTCATTTCCAAGACTATCTTAGCAGACAAAGACCATTTCTGAACCGAGTTCACTCCTCGTTTCAGTCAAGTTTCACTAAACCGGTTTAACCTGATATTCCTGCCATGTCAATCTCATGATATATAAATCATTACCCAATGAAATGGAGGAATATATAGGTCCCACCAATCTCATAATGATACCATTCTTATGTGTGCCACAAAATCATAAACCATACATCATAGCTTAACCCGTGTAATAAAATTGGGATTCTTAAACATCGTGACATCAATAAAAAATTCATATAAGATAAAGTAATTCATAAAAATAACTCCATCACAACATCATCAAATCAATTTAATAATAGGGATAGAAACATAACTCTATATTATCTAAGATGGAAAATAATTTTGATAAAACACTTGAACTCCATTCTTGAGGAAAATATCATTTCTACTTCAAAAACACTTTTCCTTTCTTACATGTCATACAGTTTTAAACAAAAAGAAGTTGATTAAAAATAAACTTAAGATGTTTTAAAGGAATCTTCATGGAAATAATGGCCTAAAATCAATTAAGGTCGTGTAAGTTAAAAAAAACTATCTTCTCGTACTTTGGCCGGAAAAGTCAAAAAGTACCTCGTACGAAAAACGACAAAAGATTCCATTCATATATTTTAGTAAAGACACACCTAATGGTAAAATTGGATTTAAATAATTGTAGAATGATAGAAATAATATTAATATTGACGAAACATGGATTTGGATGATAAATATTCCCTATTAAATACCGAAGAATAAACAATCTCGGATAAAAATTGAGATTGAGAGATTTTCCCTTACCTACTTTCTGATTAGCTTCGTAACTGTCCTAACCTCCTGTATAATGATTTAAATAATGTCATTGAATTATTCCAGAATCATTATTATTTTTATGATATCATATATGGTAATATTCTTAGCTTCTTATTAGTAATATTTCATTGTTACTTGTTATTCGGTGTTTATTGCTTTTGGTTCTTATGCGTTTTTTGTTGAATAAATTCTTATTATTCTCTTTAGGTTATAGATACCTCATTTACAGAATGGTATTAGTGTAATATATATCATATTTATTCATTCAATTCATTTATATAATCATTATTCAATTAAGATCTTGTAGAACGAGTCACATCACATTGTGGAGACGGTATTCCGTACGTACGCACGAGCGATGATATCATTCCCATGATCGTGAAATTGTATTGGAGTGTATGTATACTATTTAAGAATCAATTCCACTTTACAATAATCATATATAGTCATTATTTACACCATTATACCCATCCAGGTACGGTGGTGGTGGAAAATAGATTACACCACGATGTGGAGACGGTATTCCGTACGTACGCATGCGCGGTGATTTTGTTTTCCGTAGGATGTATAGATGGTGAAATAGGGTTGTTTCATACTTATAATAACATATCAGTATATTAGTGATACTTATTTTATTACTTAATAATGAAACAACTAAAGAATAAGTGGAAGAAGAAATAATGTTGAAAGAATCGGTAACGGACATTACCTCTTCTTTGAAGCGCCTCTTTGAGACCTTCTTTTAGGGCACTAAAATTGGTCTTTGAAGAAGAACAAGACCTCTAGGATGTTATTAGGGAAGTGGAGAAGAGAATTTTGTAGGGGTTGGCCGAACATGAAGACTCATTGTGGTGTGAGGAAGAGAGAGACGAGGTTCCCTTTTATAAGGGAGGAGAGGGGCACCTTTGGAACAACTAAAAATATTATTTTTTTTATAAATTCATATTCTGTTTTTAATAGATCTTAACTGATTTATTTATAAGATAAGGTGGGGATGGGTCGAAATAATCTCATCCAAAAGAATTTGGACATGTTTAGGTATCTATTATAACCTTATCATTTAGATTTAACATTAAGTTAAATAATTTTACTTTTACTGTGTCTTCTTGTTTTCTTACACTATAAGGTTAATAAACATACTATAACAAGACAAACGAGCCCCAAGTTGGTTATTATTAATATATATAACCTTATATAAGTCATTTGGCCGAACCGTATATTTTTAAGAATAAAATAACAATTAATAATATAATATTTGTTTTAAAAACTATTTTATGTCAATTTTTACACTATTTGGTAATTGATGTTTGTGAAAATCATAACAGATATATTAGTTCAAACAAAGTTAATTAAATCTATACTAACATGTAATATTAACCTATAAAAGTATTTTAATTCATAAAAAGTCTCAAATTACATTTATTTGGGTTTTTATAACATCAATTATGTCAATATTTTATTAATAAGATAATTTCTGCATCATCACTGTGTCATTAATAAATTAAATTATTTAATGTCTAAAAATTACAAATAAAATATCATTATGTAGGAAATATTTTTATATTTCTAATTAATATTTATAGTCAAATTTATCTTATGTATAACCCTGTATTAAAAATGATTTAGTTATTAAACATTGATTTTAACTATTTTAACCCTTCTTTAAATAAATTAACAATAAATGTCCTAATCTAATCCATGTGGGCATAAATGGTCATATTTAATTCCTAAGGTTGGTTTTGGTCAAATTACACTTATCCAATAGAATTAGGACATGTGTTAGAGTAATAATAATATCATTTGTACCATTAATTACCTTATTTACTTTTAACCATGGTAAAAAAAGTAAAAAGTTACTATTCACCAAAAATTATTTTCATCTCATTGAACCACATTTTAGTCCTTGATATTAACCATGTCTCCTGGATTTTTGAAATTCCACTCACAGAAGCGGTAAAATTATGTTTTATGTGAATTTGGAAATTCTCCAAGGAGGTGGGTAAAAGACGGTGAAAAGTTCAATAAACTTTTTATATCTCTAAAATTATTATAAAATGACTCCAATTAATTGCATTGAACTTATATAGGTATTATGTATAAATTTTTACCTAAAATAAATTTAAACAAAATAAATAAATAATTAAATAAAAAGTCGGTTTTTAAATAGTAACCCAGTGTTTTCACTATTCATAAAAAATGAATGTCTTCAGAAAAATAACAAATTTTCACCCTAGGCTAATTTCGATATTCCAAATCCAAAAATGAATTCCATTTTGAAATATAAAATTTACAAAATTTAAAAAAGTGGGTATTACCATTCATAACGGGTAGTTTTAATAATATTTTAATAGCATATCATTGTTTAGTGAAACTCTGTATTGCGTACGACACAAGCTATCGAGGAAGGTCACGATTGCATGTAAAGCAAGCCAAGCTAGTGTTGTGTATAGTGGAAGATTTATTTTATGATTTATATAACAAAAAAACAAAATATTTCTCATAAAAATATCGGGTGTTACATGATCGATCTAGTTTGACCATATATGTGGATTGAGTATCATATATTATAGGGTTTTAGATATTTTCATCAACTAGAATAAGTTATGAAGTTATATAATATTTGGGGCCCTTATATACTATTTTTTATTTGATATGATTATTGTGTTGGTATATATTTATTGACCATTGATTATAGTTATCTCATGTGTGTGTGTGTATCCCATCTATCACATACATGATTCTTAATTTCATGAGTATGCCTATATATATTGTTACCATGATTTATGTTGAACACATGGTTTCGTATAATGGTACTCAACTCTCATGATGACATGATATGTTCTCCCTTTATATGATCTTACATTTATTGTATAATTACCTTGAATTTGGAGGTATTTCTATAGGTAATCAAAATATATGGACTGTTATGATATGGTTATCCTTTATTGGGGGAGGGCGCACAACATGTGCATATGACAACAATGGACATGAATATAGGTAAGTTGAAAGAGGTATTAATGTAAAATATATGGAAGTGGAAATGTGGTATGATATTATTATAGCCTAAACCATGAAATAATTATGATTCAATGGACTTGAGGCCTGACCTATGACTGAGATGGGGTTTGATAGTTTTGAGTCCCGACCCATGTTGGAGGCAAGAAGTGAGGACATCATGGCCTGATCCGACTTGATGCCCTATAACTACCAAGATACATGCCATCTAACATTTAACTTCCTCTTAGTCAATTGTGACATCCTTTATGAATGTCCCTCTGAAAACAAGTTCAAGAAAATATAGTTTGGGCTTCCAATATATAGGTTAGCACACGAATCATCGACATATGATTATTAATTCTTTCTTTCATATTTTTTTATATAATTTAATACACATATTATACTTGTGAACACATGTTAAGGAAGATTTTGTGTTATCCTACTAGTTTTTATTACTCAGACTCTAAATGGGTATCTTTATGTCATGTCGGGATCCAGATTTGGGATCAAGGTATGGAAAAGGGGAATGCGACAAATGATTGACCTACCACACATTGATCTAGTAGCAGTACTGGGATGGACTCTAGATTATGCTATTATATTTATTTACTTATATGCATAAAAGTTATACACTATGGTATTTATTTCCTCATTTGGAGAATAGTTTATTTATATATATGGAATGGGTGAAATTTTTTGTTACATTATGTTTACTTATCTTCAGTTTCATATTATAGTTTGTTATATTTTATTTATATGTATATTGTGTGACGATTATTAATAAGGGTATATTATCCCCAAAAATTCATTATACCCCCATCACTACTCAATATCCTCTTTCATATGGGGATTCACACGTGAGGACTTTTGTCATCTCCACTTGGTTTGTGTTTTAGAAAATTTGGGTTTCGGTCTTACAAATTGGTATCAGATCTTTAGTTTCCTATATTTTCTTTTTGGTTATTCTGGGACAAGGAAGAAAGGATATATGATATATGGAACTCAGGTAGGCTAGTTGACATGGGCCTAGCCAAATAATGTTTAATTGAACTCATAGTTAATATTTATGGTTTTTCTATTACAATTTAATGGGGATTGGGTGCATTCATGAATTATGATTAGGCACATAGAATCACATTCCATATTTATACATGTTGTATTCCCTATAGTAGTTATTTAATTTAATTCCTTGATTGTGTTAACTATTTTGGATAGAACTCTATTTTCCATGTAGAGATATAACTATTTTCTTATAGTTATAATATATTTGTGTTGGCATTAGTTAGTTGTATTTGACCATACTACTATGTTTTTTATATAAATATCTACGAAAAATTTAAATGTATGGAGGACTGGGATGGATACATGAGTATAACTATAAGTTATACACCTTATCTATGGGTATCTCCAAAGATATTTAGTTTGATATAAGTCCCTTAAGAACACCTTATAAATGCAAAATATTTTTTTGGAAGTAATTCTTTGTGTTCACTCTAAACATTTGTTTTTCATTTCATAAAAATCATGCCTCTGAGATTAAAAAATTATACCTCTATAAAGAATTCTCTAGATTCACAAAAATTTATGTAGGTTGTTTCACATGATTATGATACCCCACCTACTCTATTGGCTCACGCACTAGAGACACTCCAACCCATAATCTTTTAGATTGCACATACTCATAGGGAAATATAATGGATCATGGTTTAATAAACCCAAAAAATCCAATTCCAGCATCCACCAGCCTTCAAGTGAACTAGGAGACCATAAGATGTAATGGAATATATAGAAATTAGTCTGGAAATATTTTACTTAGCAGAGAAACCAGTGGACCAATCGGTCAAGAAAGTGGCATCTTTGATTCAGGGGCCATCCAGATGATGGTGGGGTATCACGAGACAAGAATACAAGCATGAGGGTGTTTCTTGGGAGGCCACCAAGAACATATTTGTTTGTTATTATTTTGCTAACATGCTAATGTTTCATATTTACCATGAATTTATAGAGGTTTGGTAGGGATCCATGATGACATTTGTGTACTTTACTCATTTTAACAAACAACATTGTTGTGATCTTAAATTGGATAGAAACAAGGTATAAAAGGACAATAATTTTGATATCAATATTCTTCCTTACCTTAAATGGTATTTTATAGGTTTTTACCTAATAGCATACCCATAGGTGATGCCCAATGCCTTAATTATTGAAAATGATTTTGAGGAGGATCGAGGAGTTGGTCTTCTTCCATCCTTCAGTACTCTGATGGGTGGACCTCTTACTCCTATGGCAAGTGCCCCTTTTGGTAGAATTAATATGATGTTTATGGATGTATGTCAAGGTTGTGGAAAATAATGTAAATACCTAGAGATTTTTAAATCAAATTTGGGGACTAATTTATTACATTGGAAAAAGATACATGGAATCACATCCCCCAGGACTGAATGGTCTAATAGTCTAGATAAAATAGGAATATATGTGATTACCCTGTTATATTTGTAAAAAAAATTCAAGCACAATTGTTTTTATAATATCATTATTCTCTCTAAAATATCAATTAATATCATCCTTAGTACAATTCCACGGTTCTTGGGACTAGAAAAATATAAGGGTGAGCTCAAATGCTCAATAGGGGTTAAGTGTAGAAGAAACTATCTTGAATCCATAATCAAAATAAATATGGCATGGTAAACAAAATAATACACATTTCATTTAAATAAATTGACTATCACGAATAGATGATGATTAATAAATATAGAAATGTCTATATTTTAATAAACATGACATTTAATCCACAAACTGAGAATAAAATGCATCTGGAGAAAATTTCATTGAAAATATATCATAGATAATAATGAACGAATTCTTAATGAAGGAAATTATTAATTATTGGACATCATGATATCAGGAATCGTGATATCACTACTTTCAAGTCCTTTCACAAAACATTTTAATATTATGTATAGGTATACACCAAAAAATCCATTTAAATAAGGTTGTCCAATGGATCCATATCATGAGACTACTAATGCATGGAGGGGTTATCTATAACTAGAACCAAACCATATCATTACATCCAACACATTCCATATATATTGAATGGTCATTTAAATTCATGAACAAGATTCCTTATTAATAAATTTTCAACTCGAGTAAGGAATAAAGATGAACAATAATTTCCCCAGTCAATCATATAATATTAAAAGTAAAATACCATATATATAAATTATATATATTTTAAGTAATAAGTGAATCAAATATAAAGAATATATATATTTAGGGGAAATTTAATGTCCCATCATAAAAAGAAAGTGAATATTTCAATGGAAATTTATTGATTAAAAAACATAATCAAGAAAGGGAATGTCAATCCTTTGCCTGGTCAAAATGATCTTAAACCATCCATAGAAATAATATGTATGGTATCAATACAATATGTATATGGTATATCAGAATTAAAATAATGGTTTGATTTCATTTGTGAATATAAATTACCATAAAATATCATTAAAAACATTCTTGGAGAAAATATCCTTTTTTTACATTTATAATATTTTAACAAATGAATGTTAAAAAAAAAATTAAAATACTTCACATTAGAAATAACCATTTAAACCTACAAATTATTCTTTTAAACCTTGAGTTTGCATGATGGTAGGAAATTTTTTACATGTTATACACATTTAAACAAATATTACTTTCATATTTTGGATAAAACCCAAAAAAATACTTGTTTAGAAAACGGCACAAAGAATCCTTTAAAAACATTTTTTATAAATTAAAAGTAGAGTAAAAAAATTATAAATCATTTAGATAATTTTAAAAAATGAAAACATTTATATAATACAAGGTTTTGGAAGACAAAAGATTTTCGACTGAAGAGTGAAATAAATTATGATTTTCTAAAAAACTTTTTTCGCAATAATTTTAAGCTAAAAAGAGATAAAAATGGTTTTATTGAATCATTACCACTTTGGTAATCATAAACAATACTAATAAACAATGAGATTGTAAAATAAACCATTACCACTTTGGTAAATTTTTAATCATAATCCCCATAAAACAAATAACATGTAATAACAAATTAAATAATATGAAGTTAAATTGATTCAGGATATAAAATATCTAAAAAGTTAGTATATAAACCACACAAAATAACTAAGTGCTGAATACGACATATGTCTTGTGGATGTAAAATTGAGGTGAGAACCCATTACCTCAGGCTCAACATCCTCTGTATGTTTCCCAAACTTTTTTATAATAATTATAATTTTATTTTACATCTATTAAATAACCAGATTCTTATATTTCAAAACATATATGATTTACCTATATGTTTTTGTATCCCTTTCATTAAAAATTCATTGCTAAAATCATGTTTTTGGGTAATTGTTCTTTCATTTTTCATATATTTTATGGTTTGGTACTTTTGATTCTTTTATTATGATCATGGTTACATAATGTACAATATTTTATCCATGATATAAATATAATATATATTCATTATGTAGAGACCCAAATCTTGGCGTACATGGTCATTACATTACTTTTGTGGAATACATAATACCTAAAAAAAACAGACACACAAGAATCGTAATAGTTTAGTTTCTTTGGAAACTCAGAATATAATCTTCTAATCCTGGTGAAATATCTTCAACATCTCCCATAATGTTCTTCCCCTTTTGTTTTCTAACTTAAAACATTTCTATAAATCATGGGGAAAAACATATAAAGTGTGAGCTCTAATGCTCAGTAAGGGTAAGCATGGAGAAAATAAAACAAACCATATACATTTGAACTTAAAAACATTAACATAATTTTTAAACATAAATATATTGAGAAAAGAAATAATTTTTGGAAGAATTTATGGCATGTATCATAATGGAACATCAATCTTGATAATATAGCATGAGAATAAATCATGTAGTTGTGGCAACCATTCAGTACTTGTTATGATTTCCATAGTAGACAGTGCATTACTGCCATAACCATCTTAGTGTACAAAGTCCCTTTCTGAATCAAGTTCACTTCTTGTTCCAGTCCTGTATTACTGAACCAGATTAACATACCATTCCAGCCATGTCTATATCATGAGATATAAGTCTTTACCCAATGCATTGGAGGGATATATAGGTCTCATCGATCTCATAATGAAATCATTCTTTCGTGGGCCACAACATCATATATCGTACATCACAGCATAACCCATTTTATAGAATGGCATTCTTAAACATCATGCCATCATAACATAGTCCATATAAAAAATGGATATCATTTCATCACAAGAATAATCAAACCATGTAAATAATGGAGACATTATACTTGAAACATAAAAATATTAAATAATGTCAATTTAGATGGAAAATAGTTTTGATAAAACACTTGATATGAATTCATGAGGAAAATATCCTTTCTTCTTAAAAATAATTTATTTTTACAAAATGAAATGAAATTTTAAAAGAAAAGGTTTTTGTTGAAAATAATCATTCAATATTGAAGAGGATGATTAATGAAAATGAGGCGTTATGAAACTGTAAAAATCCGTTCACGCCATATAAGTTAAATATAACATTGTCCTCATACTTTTGTCCGAAAAGTCAAAAAGTTCCTCATGTTATAAAAAAAATGTATGATTCCTTTTATAACATGTGGTAAAATTAAATATTTGGTAAAAATGCCATTAAACATACATGAAAACATTTTTAGAAAATAGAGACATGGATGATAACAAAAATCCCAATAAATACTTACTAATAAACAATCTCGGATAAGAGCGAGATTGGAATAGTTATCCCTTACCTAATGTATGATATGCTTCGTATGTTTCATAACCTCCTTTATAATGATTTAAATAATGTCATTGACTTACTACAGAATCATATTCATTGGTATGATATCATATATGGTTCACGTAAGACTTTATATTACCCGTTCTTTTGTAAATTCCATGTTAAAGCACCGTTTTGTGTAAAATCGTTTCAATTATCATACGAGTTTAGACTTGTTGTTATGGATATTATTACTTATATCCAGATATACCTGATTCCATAATGTAAAACATTATTTTTATATAATATATATTCATCATATAAATATATATGATAGATAGATAAATAGAATGAAGTACACCATTCATGGAGACGTTAGGCCGTACGTACGCATGAACGTTGTTTTCGTTTCCTTATTGAATTGAATGGAATTATGTAGATGACATACATATATATATAAAAATAAATTCATTATAATTATTATTTCATATATTTCATTAATATTCATTATATATACTTTATTATCATTCATGAATGGTTAATATGGAGAATGAATCTCATCGCCTCGTGGAGACGGTAGTCCGTACGTACGAATGAGCGATGATATCATTACCATGGTCATGGGATTGTATTGAAGTTTATGTATAATATTTCAAAATCAATATATATTTACAATAATCATATATAGTTATTTGTTTGCACCATTATATCCATCCAAGTAACGTGGTGGTCGAAAACAGATTACACCACAACATGGAGACGATATTCCGTACGTAGGCACGCGCGGTGATTTTGTTTTCTATAGGATGGATAGAAGTTGAAATAGGTTTGTTTCATATTCATAATAATGTATTAGTATACAATTAATACTGATGTTATTAATTTATAATGAGACAACTAATGATGAAGAAGTAGATGAAGAATGAAACTTGAGAAAATCAGAAAAAGAATTACCTCTTCTTCGATGCACCTCTTTTAGGCTTCCTCTTAAGGAAGTGGAGTTGGTATTTTGAGATAACCAAAACCTCCATAATGTTTCTATGGAAGTGGATAAAAGAAATGGTCAGGGGATGGCCAAGCGTAAAGGCTCAAAATGTTATGAAGAGAAGAGGGAAGGGGTGACCTTTTTATAACGGAGGAGAGGGGAACCTTTGGAAAAACTCAAATTATTATTTTATAATAAAGTAATTTTCATTTTATAATAGCTCCAGAATGATTTATTTCCAAATAATTATGGTATGGGTCGAAATACTCTCAAAAAATATATTTTAGACAGGTATTGGTCATTATATTAACCATATTTTTTGGTTTTAACTCTTAGTTAATTAGTTTGACATTTACCATGTCATGTTTTATTTTTATATTATATAGTTAATAAATATACCATATACATCTAAGAGACCCCGAAGTGGACCATTAATGACACACCTATCATTATATAAGTATCTTGGCTGAACTATAGATTTTTAGGAATATAATAATAATTAATATTATAATATTTGTTTTAAAACATATTTTATGTCAATTTTGACACTATTTGGTAATTGATTTTTGTGAAAATCATAACAGCATGAATAGTTCGAAGAAAGTTAATTAAATCAATAATAACATGCCATATTAACCTAGAAAATTATTTTAATTCATAAAAAGTTTAAAAATTACATTTATTTGGGTATTTATAACATCAATTATGTTAATATTTCATTAATAAGGTAATTACTGCATCATCATTGTGTCATAAATAAATTAATTTATTTAATGTCTAAAAATTATAAATAAAATACAATTATGTAGATAATATTTTTAAATTTATAATTAATATTTATAGTCGAATTTATCTTATGTAAAACCCTATATTAAAAAAAATTTAGTTATTAAACTTTGATTTTAAATATTTTAACTATTCTTTGAATAAAATAATAATAAGTGTCCTAATCTAATCCAGGTGGACCTAAATGGTCATATTTTATTCCTAATGTTGTTTTTGGTCGAATTAAACTTATACAATAGAATTAGGACATGTGTTAGGGTACTAATTATATCAATTTTACCCTTAATTACCCTTTTTACTTTTAACCGTGGTAAATAAAAGTAAAAAGTTACTATTCAGAGAAAATTATATTCATCTCATTGAATCACATTTTATTCCTTGATATTAACTGTGTCCCTATTATTTTTGAAATTTCCCTCACAGAAGCAGTAAAATTATGTTTTATGTGATTTTCCAAATATTCTTAGGAGGTGGGTAATAGACGGTGAAAAGTTCAATAAAATTTTTATATATCTAAAATTATTATAAAATGACTCTAGTGAATTTCATTGAACTTATATAGGTGTTATGTATCAATTTTGACCTAAAATAAATATAAATAAAATAAATAATTAATTAAATAAAAAGTCTTTTTTTAAATAGTAACCTAGTGTTTTCACTATTCATCAAATATTGAAAGTTTTCAGAAAAATACCCAAATTTCACCCTAGGATAATTTCAATATTCCTAATCCACAAATGAAGTTCATTTTTAAATATTAAATTTATAAAATTTAAAAAAGTGGGTATTACAATTCATAACGGCTAGTTTATATGATATTTTAATAGCATATCTTTGTTTTGTGAAACTCGGTATTGCGTACAACACAGGCTATCACGGAAGGTCGTGATTGTGTATAATGTAAGCCAAGTCACGTTTGCATGTTGTGAAAGACTCCTTCGTTGTTTTGTATAACAAAATCCAACCATATTTCATTTATACATTGAATATATATATATATATATATATACACTCAATGTTTCATAGAATGACTACTATCAAATGAACTTGAAATTGTGTGCAACACGATCAAAAAAATATTGTTGTGTATACTGCAAACTAATATGGTGTTGCGTAGAGCGCAAGATAATCTTTGTTTAGTGTACAACAAAAGACATCAATGAAATTAAAAAGAATAATCCTCATTAAATCTCAGGTTGTTAGATTCTACCACCCTTAAAATGAATTTCGCCCTCGAAATTCGTCGTGGTTATAAATGGTTTACTACATGAATGTTTCATTCATAGAAACCCACATCGTAAAAAGGAATACCAAAACTTCATTTTAAAAAGTGAAGTTAGAATAATAATGGTCACCCAAAGTAACTCAGCATTGGGTTTCCACATAGGACAACATAGGTGAAAATATGGTTATGGAAGAGAAATCTAAACATCAAATTCTGATGGAGAGTGGTAGAAAACATGGCTATGAAAAATACATCAATCACAAAGCCATAATTTTTTATTATTATTTAAGGTACCATATAATTCATCAGATATGAGGACATCAGAACAACATTTTTGGTTTTCAAGATCATTCCCCTAAAGTTGAAGAATAATTAAATGAAATACTTACTTGATTTTAGTACAATCTCACTGTTGTTTGTTCCTTGAACAATTTCCACCTCATATCTTAAATAAATGATGTTTAAATTGTCTTCTGTGATGTGTTATCATATTATGCGATAGAATGATGGGTCATTCCATCTATCTCAAACAAAAGGTTAGAAAAGGTTATCAAATATACATAAGTCCATATATGGTGAGGTTAATCGTATATGAATACAAAAATGGACTTATAATTCATCTATCATACCGCTTAATATAATAAAACTAGTTTTTAATAACCAGGGACTTCCTGTGGGTTAGTGGTAGACGATAAAGGCATGTCGCACTTTGGTTGTGGGTTTGATTCCCATAGCCTTGTCCGACGCGGCGGGTTGTCGCCCGTCTTGCAGGTTGTCCTTTTTCTAAAAATACATAATTATAACATCCCATCAATAATATATAAAAATGTTCTATTATTAAACAATACTAACTTATGTCCAATATAATATATTCCAATATTTAGGTTTATCTAAAATACTTCTGTCAAATCTCATATTATAAATAAAACAATTACTAGAAATGTCATCTACCGAGCATGTGAATACCATCATTTATCCCCCATATATCATACAATATATCTTGTTGGTCACATTACAAACATGTGAATACCTTAATCATGTGTTTTATTGCAACATGAATTACCATAGAACCTTAACTGAGAACATGAATGCTGTCAAAAGTTGTCTCTTTCCACATTCCAAAATCCCAAATATTATTTATACTCAAACCATGATATCACTTTGTCCTTATATTAGTCATGAGCTCATGAATACTATAAGACATATTATTTTCTCTTTATCCATTCATTATGTGCATATCATCTTCTTTCCAAAAATATGCCAATCACATTTCATGGTTATCGATTCCATTTTCTTATGGAAAACCACAATGGAGCAATATATAGGTATTCCAATATACCATAAAAGTACCTCAACAACATTATTCTTGAATACCAATATATAAACACTTCAAACCATCCTATTCAATGATTTTCATGGAATAAGTCCTTTCTTGATTTAGAAGTAACCTCTTAGGTCATGGCATTGAGTTGGGTAATGCCCATGATGTCCACAAATAAGACATTGAACTCCATAACAGCTTGTCACTCTATAACCCTTCTCTCCACACAGATAACATCTTCTCCTCCATTTGATTTATTCATCAAGGTTATTCATTCCTTCTTTAGAAATCCCAATCTTCCTTTCTCTATGCTCCGCAACATGTGAACATGCATAAAAGTCCATCATCCTCTTATTTGATGAATTGATAATACCACTAAAGTTCACCTTGTTAATCATATATCGCGATGACTGATTTGGAAAAATCACAAAATCTGTATTTCTAGGCATTATAGAATTTCTTTTCTCATAGTCACCAATCTTTCCATTGGATTCAATTTTGACCCAATTCCTTCTAGTTCCTTCCATTGACTAAAACCAAATACCTTGGTGTTAGAAATAGTTAAAATAATGAGGAACCACATAATCATAAAAAGGTACATACGGTATGTCTAACTTATCACACATTCTTTAATCCATGACACCTTAGGTTCACCCTAGGATATTCATGATCGTCAACATACTTCTAGGATTGTAACCTATAGTTATACTAAACCTTAGGGACATCCCTAGACATACCATTGAAATATCTCAAGGGATCCCACTAAATTTCTCACATCCTAGTTTCCAAAGGATGACTAAACCTTTCCTCTAATACCAACTGTAGAGACCCAAAGCTTGACATACATGGACATTACATTAATTTTGATGAATACTTAATATATAACAAAAATAGACAAACAAGGACCGTAATAGTTTAGTGTCTTTGTAAACTCGGAATATAATCTTCTAATCAAGGTGAAAGATCTTAAACATCTCCCATAAAGATCATCCCCTTTTGTTCTCTAACCTAAAACCTTTCTTGAAATCCTTGGGAAAATAAAAAATATAAAGGGTGAGCTCAAATGCTCAGTAAGGGTAAGCATGGAGAAAATAAAACAAACCATATACATTTGAACTTAAAAAAATGAACATAATGTTTAAACATCAAAATCATGAGCAAAGAAATAAATCCTTGAATTATGTAATGCATGTATCATAATGGAACACCAATCTTGATAAAATAAAATGGGAATAAATCATGTAATTGTGGAAACCATTCATCCCTTGTTATGATTTCCATAGTAGCCAAGGCATTGCTGCCATGACCATCTTAGTGGACAAAGTCCCTTTCTGAATCGAGTTCACTTCTCGTTCCAGTCCTATATTACTGAACCGGATTAACATACCATTCTATCCATGTCTATCTCATGATATATATATATTTACCCAATTCATTGGAGGGAGATATAGGTCTCACCCATTTCATAATTAAATCATTCTTTCGTGTGCCACAACATCATAAATCATACATCACAACATAACCCATTTAATAGAAAGGGAATCTTAAACATCATTGAATCATAACAAAGTCCATATAAAAAAATGGATATCATTTCATCATATGAAGAATAAAACCATGTAAATAATGGAGACATTATACTTGAAACATAAAAATATTAAATAATGTCATTTTACATGGAAAATAGTTTGAATAAAACACTTGAAATGAATTATTGAGGAAAATATCCTTTCTTCTTCAAAATCATTTTATTTTCACAAAATTCCATGAAATTTTAAAAGAAACGGGTTTTTTTTAAATAATCATGCAATATTTTAGAGGATGATTCATTAAAATGATGCGTTATGAAACCGTTAAAATCTGTTCATGCTGTATGAGTTAAAAATAATAATCTCCTCATACTATTGTCGGAAAAGTCAAAAAGTTCCTCGTGTTATAAAAAAGTAATATTCCGTTCATAACATGTGGTAGAATTCAAAATTGGGTAAAAATGACATTAAACATACATGAAATTTTTTTATAATACAGGGACATGGGTGATAACAAAAACACTAGTAAATACTTACGAATAAACAATCTCGGATAAGAGCGAGATTGGAATAGTTATCCCTTACCTTATGTATGATATGCTTCATATGTTTCTGAACCTATTTTATAATGATTTAAATAATGTCATTGACTTTCTATAGAATCATATTCACTGTTATTATATCATATATGGTTCACTTATTACTTTATAGTACCCGTTCTTTTGTAAATTCCATGTTAAAGAACCGTTTTGGGTAAAATTGTTTCATTTATCGTACGAGTTTCGACTTGTTGTTCTTGATATTATTACTTATATCCTGATTTATATAACTCCAGAATTTAAAATATGATTTATATGTAATATATATTCAGAATATAAATATATATGATAGATCGGTAAATGGAATGAAATACACCATTCATGGAGACGATAGGCCGGACATACGCATGAACGTTGTTTTCGTTTCCTTATTGAATTGAATGGAATTAGGTAGATGACATATATATATATATATATAGATCCAGTATCATGATTATGTCATATATTTAATTATTATTCAATATATATACTTTATAATCATTCATGAATGCTTAACATGGAGAATGAATCTCATCGCGTCGTGGAGACGGTAGTCCGTACGTACGCACGAGTGATGATATCATTCCCATGATCATGGAATTATATTTAAGCATATGTATAATATTTAAGAATCAATATCACTTTACAATAATCATATATAGCTATTTATTTACACCATTATACCCATCCAAGTAAGGTGGTGGTCGAAAACAGATTATACCACGGTGTGGAGACGGTATTCCGTACGTACGCACGCCCGGCGATTTCATTTTCCATAGGATGGATAGAAGGTGATATAGGGTTGTTTAATATTTATAATAATATATCAGTATATAAGTAATACTGATGTTATTAGTTTATAATTAGACAACTAATGAAGAAGAAGTTGAAGAATAAAGAAACATTAGAAAATCGGAATAAGAGAGTACCTCTTCTTCGACGCACCTCTTTTATGCTTCCTCTTAAGGAAGTAGAGTTAATCTTTTGAGAAGACCAAAAACTCCAGAATGTTTATAGGTAAGTGTAGAAGTGTAATGGGCCGTGGTTGAATGTGTTTAAAGGCTTAAAAGGCTGTGAAGTGAAGAGGGAAGGGGTTCCCTTTTTATAAGTGATGAGAGGGGAACCTTTGGAAAAACTCAAAATATTATTTTATAATGAAGTCATATTCGGTTTATAATATCTAAAAAATAATTTATTTAGAAGATAAAGTGGGGATGGGTCAAAATAATCTCAACCACTAGATTTTAGATAGGTTTTAGTCATTATATTACACTTTTCTGTTAGTTTTAACTCTTAGTTAATTAGATTGACAATTACCATGTCACTTTGTATTTTTATATTATATAGTTAATAAACATTTCCTATACATCCATGAGACCCCCAAGTGGTCCATTAATGATACACCTATCATCATATAAGTATCATGGCCAAACATTAGATTTTTAGGAATATAATAACAATTAATAATATAATATTTGTTTTAAAAACTATTTTATGTCAATTTTGACACTATTTGGTAATTGATTTTTGTGAAAGTCATAACAGCATGAATAGTTATAAAATCGTTAATTAAATCTATACTAACATGTCATATTTAACTATAAAATTAGTGTAATTCATAAAAAGTCTCAAAGTACATTTATTTGGGTATTTATAACATCAATTGTGTTACTATTTCATTATTAAGGTAATTACTGCATCATCATTGTGTCATATATAAATTAAATTATTTATGTCTAAAAATTCTAAATAAAATACCATTATATAGGAAATCTTTTTAGATTTCTAATTAATATTTATAGACGAATTTATCTTATGTATTTCCCTATATTAAAAATGTTTTAGTTATTAAACATTGATTTTAACTATTTTAACTATTCATTAAAAAAATTAATAAGTGTTTTAATCTAATCCATGTGGACCTAAATGGTCATATTTTATTCTAAATGTTGTTTCCGGTTGAATTAAACTTATCCAATAGAATTAGTACATGTGTTAGGGTAATAATTATAGTATTTTTACCCATAATTACCCTATTTAATTTTAACCGTGATAAATAAAAGAAAAAAGTTACAATTCACCAAAAATTATTTTCATCTCATTGATCCACATTTTAGTCCTTGATATTAACCATGTCTCCCAGATTTTCGAAATTCCCCTCAGAGAAGTGGTAAATTTATGTTTTAAGTGAATTTCCAAATTCTCCTAGGAGGTGGGTAAAAGACGGTGAAAAGTTCAATAAAAGTTAAATATATATAAAATTATTATAAAATGACTCCAATGAATTTCATTGAACTTATATATTTATTATATTTAATTTTTACATAAAATAAATTTAAATAAAATAAATAATGATATAAATAAAATGTTTGTTTTTAAATAGTAATCCAGTGTTTTCAGTATTCATCAAAAATTCAATGTTTTCAGAAAAATAGCAAATATTCCCCCTAGGATAATTTTGATATTCCGAATCCAAAAATGAAGTACATTTTGAAAGATAAAATTTATAAAATTTCAAAAATTGGGTATTACAATTCATAATGGCTATTTTATATAATATTTTAATAGCATATCTTTGTTTACTGAAACTCGGTAATGCGTACAACACACACTATCGTGGAAGGTCGGAATTGCGTGTAATGTAAACCATGTTAGGGTTGCGTGTTGTGAAAGACTCCTTCATTGTTTCGTATAAAATAATCCAACCATATTTCATTTATACATTGATTATATATATACACACTCAATGTTGCATAGAATGACTACTATCCAAAGAACATGAAATTGTGTGTAACAGAATCCAAGAATACTGTTCTATATACTGCAAGCTAATACGGTGTTGTGTATAGCACAAGATAATATTGGTGTAGCGTACAATACACGACATCAATGAAATTAAAATGAATAATCCTCATAAAATCTCAGGTTGTTGCACATTATAAATGTATTTAGTTAAATATGTTAAAGTTAGATATAGAAAAGACACTTTCTAAAATGGATATATTCTAAAATCGCCAATCAAATCAAGACATTGAAAGGGAAGACTGTGTCATATAATGGTAGAGTTTTTTTAGTCAATTAAGTGATTATATTTATGTTTTTATATTCTTTTTCTTTGTATATATAGTTTAGAGCCTTCATTAATAAACTAAAAAAAATGATTCATAATTTTATTTGGACAGGGTCTATTCATTAAGAAAACCGATAATAGTCGCATGGAAGGAGTGTGTTAAGCCTGTCGATATGGGAGGAATTGGGGTCAAATAACTTAAAATTTTTAACGAGTCCTAACTGAAAAGGTTCACATTGAGTCTTCTCTCTTTTAATGATATATCTATTGAGTTTCTTCCTACCGAATTCAATACTCGATTGTTGAATAGCTATTCTCTTTATGTTCACTCTTTTGTATGGTCGTCCATCAAGAATGAATATCATGACATTATGATTAGTTCAATGTGGTTGGCTTCCAGGCATTCATCTATAAACTATTACACCACTCCATGGATCTCGAGGCCAATTAATGAGGCAATTTAAATTCTATACATGATTAATATTGTCATTATCTCTGAATTTATTGATAATATTAGTACTCAATACATTTTCCCTCATCAAATCAAAGTTGAATTCTACAAGTGTGAATATATTGATCATGATAATCGTGATTGGACACCAAATATGAAAGGAATTTTCACTTAAAAGGGATGTAATAGGTATGATTGTAATAGTTCTTCTAGGACACCTTAATGAGTGATTAATTTCAGGAAACCTTTCATCCCATCAGATATTTTTCTTCTAATATGTAGAATATATAAGTATTGACTCCCATTACATGTGATTTTACAATATACTTGGATCCCCCTTATTTATGTATGTTACCTATGCCTACATGATGTGGAGTCTATGGAACATTTTTTTGTAGATTTACTAACAGGCTTCGGCTATATGTGCTTTTGCATGACAATTTGATTTCAGCAGCATTGAAAGCCTCATGAAATCCATTCATCATGTTGGATTTAGTGATAAAATATAGTCCTACAATTGGTTATCTTCTTCTATAACTTTATGTTTTATATTGAAGGTTAGAAATTGGGTTTCTTTTGAGGATCAAACTCACACTTTACATGCTGGTGTTCATGAAATTCAAAGAAACATTATTAGTGATACCAATATTCAAACTAGACACATGAATAATAAATTATCTCATTTATAATTCTCAAATAAATATTTCATACATGAAGAACAAAAAAACCATTGTTGGATAAATCGATTAGGTGGATTCCCCCTATTTTATGGTGGCTGAAGTTCAATGTTGATGGAGTGGCTTCAGGTGCACCAGGACCCTCGGGTAGTGGTGGCAACTTCCAAACTCCCCGAGGATTCGTTAATGTATGATTTTACCACTTCATTGGAAACGATTATGCTATTGAGGATTAAATCTATGTTATTATCAAGGTGGCCAGGTATGTTATCCAATTAGGGTGGTAGTTATTATATGTAGAATCTGACTCTACATAGGTTGTGGATCTTCTTAAAAATCGCTCAATAACTGTCCCCTGAAGAATGTTGTCACATTGGATAGCTTGCTTCCAGCTTGTGGAGTGTCTTGTTATTGATATCACTGATGCATGTAGGTAAGAGATTTAGTTTTCCGATTCGCTCTCTAAGAGAGTGGTCATGGAAACCATTTCTAGGTGGTCTTTTGGGATGGTAGAATTTTGTTTATCCATGGTTAAAGTGGATGAACGTGGTTATTTTCATACCTGTCTTTGTAAATCCACATTTTAATGTTTCTTTATTGTCTTTATTTTTAAAAAAAATTAGGAGTGGTATTTCCCAACTTATGAACCATATGATTAGAATTTACATTAATCAAATACATCCTTATTACCATCCATGTAAAAATAAAATGAAAAACATTTCATATCTCTATGTTGTAAAGACCCGTAAAATTCAAGGGAAATTTTTTCTTAATTTTCTTTGGAATTTTACAAGAACACGGTTTCTGACGGCACCAGATTCTGAGGCCCAGAGTGCCCGGAATCAATTTCCGAAGTTTGGCTCGGGTACGTTCAGTGAACGAATGAGCGGGAATTTCTAACTTTTGAACCGGTGCCCGGAATCGAATTCTGAGGGCACCGATGAACTTGTAGCGTCGATATTCTTTTAAGGAGACTTTTTCCGAGGTTGCGTTTATTGCGGGTTGAGAGTTAGTTTTTGGGAATTTAAAATGAAGTTAAATAAAATGTGGAGACACATTTTATTTTTAACCAAGTTGGTTATAACCTCCCAAAGGGAGTTAGGGGTGGGACCCACATCCACTTAACCTCCTTTGAGTGGATTAAGTGTGGTGGGGCCCACACGAACCCTAACACTTCATCTTCATTTTTAAAACTCCCTATCACTCCTCTTTTATTAAACTTGACAACATGGTTAATTAATTGAGGAGAGTTATCTTAATTTCAAACTTTTGAAATTCTAATGTTTAGTTGTGTAAATAAAATAAGCTTTAGACTTATTTTATTTTGTTAGAATTTTGTCTCCATGAGAGAGTAGAGAAGTCTTCTTCATCTTCTTCAAACTCAACGAAGAACGCGAAGAACACTATTCTTCTTCAAAGAACTTCTCCGCCGAAGAACACGGTCCTTCCGCGACGCCGTATCCACGACGTGACGAAGCTTCTCTACCGACGTACCTCTTCAGGTGCACCTCGACGTCAATGGAAACGATGTTCTATTTCCGCGACGCCCGACTTCCGCGACGCTTGTCTTCCACGGCTTGTTGACGTGCTCTGCACTTGAAACTGGGGTAGGGGTTTGTTGTTGTTTTATTTAATTTTCCGTTCTTGGTACTAGCAAGGTGAACTTTGAGGATAAACGATTAAGTGTTATTGTTCATCGAGAGGCGGGTCGGACCGCACAAACACGGCCGAACCCCCCTCCTTTGTTCTTGATTGTTTCTAGTGGATGGAACGAGATGGCGTGGTGCCGTCGCACCACGCGGGAATCACACGGTAATTATTACGCGGCGTCGTCACGCCGCGCCGTGGAAAGAATTACATGGACGCGACGCCGTCACGCCGCGTCGAAGGAAACTGAAGGCGCCGCGGCGGAGGGGCGCGGTGTTGTCGCACCGCGCCGGACAACGAAAGCCGCAGCCGGTTCCGGGCCGCGGCAGAACGAGAAGACCGGCGGCCAGCCGGGCCGCCGGTGTCGGAAGACGGAAGAGGACCGGCTCTTTCCGGTCTTATTGAGGAGAATCCGGCCGGCCGGAAGGGTGGAAACCGGGGGAATTAAATTCCACCGGGCAGCTTAATTGGCACCCCATAATGAGGGGGGCCGGTTTCACAAAGGGGGGCAGGCGGCCCCCCGTTTTCCAGCAGCTCGGCCTTCGCCCGAGCTGGCAGCGCGCCCAGCGCGCTGCTTTGCGTCGGACCGCGCCAGGTCGACCCAGTTCGGGCCAACCGGGGGGTCTCGGGCCGGGACGGCACGGGCCCGAAACCCCCGTTACCGAGCGGTTTGGATTCAAATGCCCATAACTCGGGCTACGGACTTCTGAACGACGCGATGTCAACAGCGATGCGATCCTTGGATCGAGGCGGTCGTTTCAGTATATCGCACTCAAAGTTTTGGAATACTTTGAGTTCGGCCGGGTTGGTTCGTACACGAAACCAACCGGGCCCTCGGAGCGGAAACGCTCATATCTTGAGCTACGGACGTCCGATTGACGAGCTGTCAGCTTTGTTGAGTTCCTCTTAGTGAGACGGATCTTTTGGAGCTCTCCGCCCGAGGTTTGGATGTAGGTGGAGTACGGTCGGGTTGGTTTTGCCTTAAAAACCAACCGGGCCCCTGGGATGAAAAAGCCAATAACTCTCAGACCGGGCATCTGATCGACGCGCCGTCTGTTGCGTTGAGTTCCTGTTGACGATACAGAACATTTGGATACATCAACTCTGTACTTTGTGACAGTTGATGTATCAGCCTCTCAGCTCATTGAGCGGACCCTACCGAACGAGCTTGCTGTGTGCGGGAATCGTAGAGCTGGCTGCGACTGCGACTGCTACTGCTACTGTGACTGCGACGATGACAGAGCAGAGATCCCCAGTGGATTCGACGATGAAGACTACAGCACTCAGCGATACTACGTGGATCAGTGCTACAGGTCCTATGTGGGCCCGATCCTGTGTGGGTCTGATCCTGTGTGGGTCAGCGCTCAGCGATTCTGTGTGAGCCAGCGCCTACAGGTCCTGTGTGGGCCCGATCCTGTGTGGGTCTTTGTGAGGGTTAGTTACCTATTGATCCTTTGTGGTTCCAATGACTTAGATGGATCAGTGATCATCTTTATCTTCATCCGAAGAAATATACCTGGGTGAGCTGAATCCTGTTGCTTTCCTGTGTGGATTGTGTTGTGCTATCCTGTGTGGATTACGTTTGCTTTCCTGTGTGGAATACGTTTACTTTCCTGTGTGGACTGAGTTGTACATGGGCTCGGAGGTTGGAGCGTATTGGAATTGATGACTTAGGTATATGTATGGGAATATACCTAAGCAGTGTCGATTATTACTTCATGTTTGTATCTATTCTTGTGGTTTATCCTTTGTGGATTTTGGGAGACCTTCGGGGGTCTCGGGGTCCCTACTGAGTAGCTTATACTCACCCCTGCATGGGCTATGCCCGCACTACGTTGTGTTGGTTGCATACGATGGACAACGTTGATCGTGGTTGAGGCTTGCTGAGCAGGACGGTACCTGGAGGTGGACCACTAGGCGAGTCGTGCTTGGAGTGGATGGCGGGACCCAAGGAGCAGTGGAGCTATCTGTACCCACCCTTCAGGTGGGATTTCTAGTGGACAGCTCGGTGTAGCGGCTTTTACATTACAGTTGTGGTTTTCCCTTTCATGTTGTACTTTACTTTCAGTTTGGGTTTGTATACTGGCCCATTTACTTTTCCGCACTTTCAGTTGTACTCTGTTTTTACATAGTGTTTAATTTTCCGCTTGCTTACTCTGTGGTGCTTGTTTACTTTACAAAGGCAATGTCTTTCCTTTTTACCGGATTTATGCCTTGGTGCTAGTCGCCAGCCCCTGGCCTATGGAAGGCGGGCCTGGGGTAGTCACGGCACAGACACTGAGGGCGGGCCGTGACAAATTGGTATCAAAGGAGTTCGGTTCTACCGCGAACTCTGATCTTTTCTATGTGAAGTAATAGGGTTTAGCTTATTAAGTGTGGTTATCAGTCCAGGGAGTCCAGTGTTGGTGTGGCGGCTGGCGTATCCGTACACCAGGACCCTGACTTATGATTTTCGAATTAATGCACGAAAACATTGATTGCGTGTGTGTTTCAAGTTCCCTTTGTGATTACTTTATATCAGCTCACCAGGTATACTGTTCTGACCGTGGCGCACCTGTTTTCTTTTCAGGATGGCCCCACGACGGCAGCCAGCTAGGGTTCTGAGAGTCGAGCGTGACGATAGCCCACCGAGCGACGAGGCCTCGGTGCAGGGCCCTTTATCAGCCGTGGCACCAGCGGTAGCACTATCCACCGAGCCACCGATTCTTCCAGCACCAGCCGCTGACGATTCACGTCACCTTGGAGCTCTGCACGAGTTCCAGCGCCAGCGACCGCCTAGGTTCCATGGGGAGACGGACCCCCAGGCAGAAGAGGACTATCTATAGGTAGTGGTACGAGTTTTTAGGCTAGTGAGGACACCTGCAGACCTCATGGTGATCCTCGCTGCGAGCCTAATGCACGCAGCAGCAGGACGATGGTGGAGCATAATGCTCCAGTTTCACGATGAGGCATCTCTACTATGGACGTACTTTGAGAGCCTCTTCTGCTCGGAGTTCGTCCCAGCCACCCTTCGTGCGGTGCGTATCCAGGAGCTTCTTCAGCTGCGGCAGGGCAGCATGACGGTCGCCCAGTACTCGACGAGATTTACTGATCTCTCGCGCTACTCGACTGACATGGTACAAGACCCATTCTTCCGGGCCCGGACCTTCGAGCAGGGATTGAGACACGAGATCAGGGCATCGCTGATCTCCCTCAGCAATCGGAATCAGAGGGGAGTACTGGAGAGGGCCCTTTTGATCGAGAGCTTCCTTGCTGAGTCTACACCAGCGCCGAGACCCACCGCAGGGCGGCACGTGGAAGAGTATTCTGCGGAAGGCAGTCGACGGATGACTCAGGGTTCCAGGCAGACCAGACATTTAGGCAGATGACCTCAGGACACTGGCTCAGCAGTTTGGGGCACACAGCACAGAGCCAGTCTTCTGAGAGGCAGACAATGCTACTCGTACGGCGGGCATGGCAACATGGCTCGTGACTTCCCGACCGGCCGTGCCGAGGAGCAGAAGACGGTTGAGGGACCACCGAGGCAGAGGCAGAGGGTCGATCGTGGCTTTCCGTAGGGAGGAGGTTGACAAGGCAGAGGAGTTCGCCGAGCAGCAGGTGGTGGGCGACGCTTTGAGGCTCTACCACCACCACCACCAGGAGGTCCACCCCGACCATAGGGATCTGGTGGGTAGAGACAGACACAGCTCCAGGCAGCAGAGGCCAACGACCACGGCGCACCCGAGATGATTCGAGGTACTATCTGTGTCTATTACACCCTTGCTGCAGTACTTATAGACACAGGAGCGAGTCACTCATTCATAGCCGCTGCCCTTGTTCGGAGCTCGGAGATTATGACAGAGTCGTTGGCTTGATCCTTACGGCTAGAGACTCCTACGGGAGCAGACTCGACGATTATACACTGGTGCCGGCAGTGTGAGCTTACTCTAGGAGGTGAGAGCTTTAGCTGGGATCTTCTTGTAGCGGCGTCGAGGCCTTACGACGTCATCTTGGGCATGGATTGGTTATCTATGGTCCATGTACAGATTGACTGCATTAGGCGCAAGGTGCGATGTGTGCGCACCGACGGGAGCAGGTTCACCTTCACCGGCGAGAAGGGGGCCTTCGCAGCACAGGATGGACTCACACAGAGGAGAGGGCAGCCCATCACTCATCAGTTGGCTAGCCTCATCCTTGGAGCTGTTGACGTGCAGAGTACTAGTTTTCCTGCAGTGGTGGATCAGTATGCGGACGTCTTTCCCGACGACGTTCCAGGGCTACCTCCTCGCGGAGAGGTAGACTTTTACATTGATCTGTACCCCGGGACAGCCCTGATATCCACTCCAGCATATCGGATGGCCCCCGCTGAGCATCGAGAGCTACGGGTACAGTTGGAGGACTTGCAGGGCAAGGGGTTTATCTGACCCAGTGTTTCACCCTGGGCTTCCCTGATATTGTTCGCCAAGAAGGCGGACGGGAGCTTGCGACTTTGTGTTGACTATCGTCGCCTGAACCAGGTGACAGTGAGGAACAAGTATCCGCTACCGAGGATTGATGACCTCTTTGATCAGCTCAAGGGAGCACGGTGGTTCTCGATGATAGACCTCAGGTCAGGCTATCGTCAGCTCAGAGTTAAAGACGAGGACGTGCAGAAGACGGCCTTCAGATGTCAGTATGGCCACTATGAGTTCTTGGTTATGCCTTTCGGCGTATCCAATGCTCCTGCAGTGTTCATGCCCCTCATGAACAGGACCTTTCAGCCATACCATGATCAGTTTGTTGTGGTCTTCATCGACGACATACTGATTTACTCGACGACTGAGGAGGAGCACGCCTACCACTTACGGGTTGTACTAGACACACTCCGAGAGCCCCACCTTTATGGAAAGCTCTCGAAGTGCCAGTTCTGGATACGTGAGGTCCACTTCATGGGACATGTCATCTATGAGGCGGGAGTTGCAGTGGATCCTGCGAAGATCGAGGCAGTGTTAGCTTGGGAGCCACCTAGGAGCGTGACAGAGGTGCGGAGTTTCTTAGGACTAGATGGATACTACCGAAGATTCGTGCCAAACTTCTCTAGAGTTGCGACACCACTCTCAGCTTTGACAGAGAAGGGGAAACCCTTCGTGTGGTCAGAAAGATGTTAGCAGAGCTTATAGGAGCTGAGACAGAGGTTGACCAACGCACCTATCTTGAGGTTTCCTGAGGAGGGAGTAGGGTACGTAGTCTACTGCGATGCATCAGGGACCGGAATCGGTTGTGTCCTGATGCAGGAGCGGGCAGTGATCGCCTATGGATCATGACTGTTGAGGCCACATGAGCAGAACTACGCTACCCATGACCTGGAGTTAGCAGCAGTGGTCTTCGCTCTGAAGACATGGCGACACTACCTAATGGGCAAGCGCTTTATAGTATTTTCTGATCATCAGAATCTCAGGTATATCTTCTCGCAGAAGGACCTGAACCTGAGATAGCGGCGATGGCTCGAGTTCCCCCAGGACTATGACTTTGAGATAGTCTATACTCCTGGGAAGGGGAACGTAGTAGCCGATGCCCTCAGCAGGTGGACGGGCATTCAGCTTCTTGAGGAGGCGATGGAGCAGCTAGCCTCTTTGCAGATATCCTTCGTGGATAGAGATGGATCAGCCTTCCTTCAGTCACTCACAGTCACTCCTCCACTACTGCAGCAGGTCAGAGAGGCACAACATGGGGACACTGACTGTGAGACATGGCCTGCATAGATATTCTCGGGATAGGCACCTGATGGTTTCTCCCTTGGAGCAGAGCACGACATACTTTTCAGAGAACGTACCATGGTACCAATCGCTTTGCGAGAGGAGGTGCTGAGAGAGTTTCACACTTCTCCTTTGGCGGTACATCCTGGAGTGGCGAAGATGTACCAGGATCTCAGACGACGGCACTGGTGGCCAGGAATGAAGAAGTTTGTGTCAGAGTTCGTCTCTCGATGCCTCACCTGCCAGCAGGTGAAGGTAGAGCATCAGGTACCAGCAGGCTTGGTACATCCCTTGGAGGTCCATGAGTGGAAGTGGGACGAGATATCTATGGACTTCGTGACTGGACTTCCGCGTACTTCAAGTGGTCACAGCTCCATCTGGGTGATTGTTGACCGACTCACCAAGTCGGCTCACTTCTTACCCATCCGATAGCAGGGCTCAATGGAGAGCTTGGGACGTCTCTACATTCAGGAGATTGTACAGCTTCACGGTGTGCCATCATCTATCATCTCCGATCGAGATGCAAATTTTACTTCCCAGCTATGGAAGGGATTGTAGGAGGCGTTCGGGACGCAGCTATATCTGAGCACCGCCTTTCATCCTCAGACGGATGGTCAGATGGAAAGGACCATTCAGACTTTTGAGGACATGCTCCGCGCATGTGTCCTCAACTTGGTCGTAGCTGGGAGGACCACCTACCCTTGGTAGAGTTTGCGTACAACAACAGTTACCACTCCACCATCGGGATGGCACCGTACGAGGCGTTGTACGGACGACCTTGTAGATCTCTTTTGTGCTGGACAGACCCCGGGGAGTCAGCACTTGTGGGACCGTAGATGGTCCAGGCCACGATAGAGAAGGTCCAGGTCATCCAGGAGCGGATGAGGACAGCTCAGAGCCGGCAGAAGTCATATGCTGACAGGAGGCAGAGGCCACTAGAGTTCAAGGATGGCGACCACGTCTTCTTGCGAGTCTCACCTCAACGTGGTATACAGAGATTTGGCCGAGGCGGCAAGTTATCTCCGCGCTTCATCGGACCCTTCCAGGTCCTCAGCAGGATTGGAGAGGTGACTTATCGCTTGTCTCTACGACCTCAGTTACACCGGGTGCACGACGTCTTCCACGTGTCTCAGCTGAGAAGATACGTGCACAACCCGATGCACATCATTGATCATGGGGAGCTTGACGTTGACGATGGGGCGACTTTTACGGAGGTCCCAGTGGATATCGAGGATCGACAAGAGCAGGTCCTACGTGGACGGTCGATTCCTCTAGTGTGCATCAGATGGCAGCATGGGAATCTCCAGGAGAGCACTTGGGAGCGGGAGGCTCAGATGCAAGCTCAGTACCCTCATTTGTTTCCCTATTTTTGATGTATCTTTACGGGGACGTAAATCCCTGAGGTGGGAGTAATGAAAAGAACCGTAAAATTCAAGGGAAATTTTTTCTTAATTTTATTTGGAATTTTACAAGAACGTGGTTTCTGACGGCACCTGATTCTGAGGCCTGGAGTGCCTGGAATCAATTTCCGAAGTTTGGCTCGGGTACGTTCAGTGAACGAACGAGTGGGAATTTATAACATTTGAACTGGCTCCCGGAATTGAATTCTGAGGGCACCGATGAACTCGCAGCGCCGATATTCGCTTAAGGAGACCTTTTCTGAGGTTGCATTTATTGCGGGTTGAGACTTAGTTTTTGGGATTTTAAAATGAAGTTAAATAAAATGTGGAGACACATTTTATTTTTAACCAAGTTGGTTATAACCTCCCAAAGGGAGTTAGGGGTGGGACCCACATCCACTTAACCTCCTTTGAGAGGATTAAGTGTGGTGGGGCCCACACGAACCCTAACACTTCATCTTCCTTTTGAAAACTCCCTATAACTCCTCTTTTATTAAACTTGACAACTTGGTTAATTAATTGAGGGGAGTTATCTTAATTTCAAACTTTTGAAATTCAAATGTTTAGTTGTTTAAATAAAATAAGATTTAGGCTTATTTTATTTTGTTATAATTTTGTCTCCTTGAGAGAGTAGAGAAGTCTTCTTCATCTTCTTCAAACTCAACGAAGAACGCGAAGAACGTCGTTCTTCTTCAAAGAACTTATCCGCCGAAGAACACGGTCCTTCCGCGACGTCGTATCCGCGACGTGACGAAGCTTCTCCAGCGACGTACCTCTTCGGGCGCACCTCGACGTCAACGGAAATGACGTTCGATTTCCGCGATGCCCGACTTCCACGACGCATGTCTTCCGCGACTTGTTGACGTGCTCCGCACTTGAAACTGAGGTAGGGGTTTGTTGTTGTTTTATTTAATTTTCCGTTCTTGGTTCAAGCATGGTGAACTTTGAGGATAAACGATTAAGTGTTATCGTTTAACGAGAGGGGGGCCGGACCGCACAAACACGCCCGGACCCCCCTCCTTTGTTCTTGATTGTTTATTGCGGATGGAACGAGATGGTGTGGTGTCGTCGCACCACGCGGGAATCACACGGTAATTATTACGCGGCGCCGTCGCGCCGCGCCGTGGAAAGAATTACATGGACGTGACGCCGTCACGCCACGTCGAAGGAAACCGAAGGCGCCGCGGCGGAGGGGCGCGGTGCCGTCGCACTGCGCCGGGCAACGAAGGTCGCGGCCGGTTCCGGGCCGCGGCGGAACGAGAAGACCGGCGGCCAGCCGGGCCGCCGGTGTCGGAAGACGGAAGAGGACTGGCTGTTGCCGGTCCTGTTGAGGAGAAGTCGTCCGGCCAAGTCGTGCCAGCCGGAAGGGTGGAAACTGGGGGAATTAAATTCCCCCGGGCAGCTTAATTGGCCCCCCATAATGAGGGGGGCCGGTTTCACAAATGGGGGCAGGCGGCCCCCCGTTTTGCAGCAGCTCGGCCTTAGGCCGAGCTGGCAGCGCGCCTAGCGCGCTGCTTTGCGCCGAACCGGCGTGCCTGGCCGGTCCGCCAGGCCGGGCCGGGCCGAGCCGGGCCACCCCGTGCCAGGCCGGGTCGACCCTGTTCGGGCCAACTGGGGGGTCTCGGGTCCGGACGGCCCGGGCCCGAAACCCCCGTAACCGATCGGTTTGGATTCAAATGCCCATAACACGGGCTACGGACTTTCAAACTATGTGTTGTCACCGGAGATGCACTCCTTGGATCGAGGCGGTCGTTTTTATATATCGCACTAAAAGTTTTGGAATACTTTGTGTTCGGCCGGGTTGGTTCGTACACGAAACCAACCGGGCCCTCGGAGCGGAAACACTCATATCTTGAGCTACGGACGTCCGATTGATGATCCGTCAGCTTTGTTGAGTTACTCTTAGTGAGACAGATCTTTTGGCACTCTCCGCCCTAGGTTTGGATGCAGGTGGAGTACGGTCGGGTTGGTTTTGCCTTAAAAACCAACCGGGCCCCTGGGACGAAAAAGCCAATAACTCTCAGACCGGGCGTCCGATCGACGTGTCGTCTGTTGCGTTGAGTTCCTGTTGACGATACGGAACTTTTGGATACATCAACTCTGGACTTTGTGACAGTTGATGTATCAGCCTCTCGACTCGTGGAGCGGACCCTCCCGAACGAGCTTGCTGTGTGCGGGAACCCTAGAGCTGGCTGCGACTGTGACTACTACTGCTACAGTGATTGCGACGACGACAGAGCAGAGATCCCCAGTGGATTCGACGACGACAACTACAACACTCAGTGATCCTACGTGGATCAGTGCTACAGGTCCTGTGTGGGCCCGATCCTGTGTGGGTCTGATCCTGTGTGGGTCAGCGCTCAACGGTTCTGTGTGAGCCAGCGCCTACAGGTCCTGTGTGGGCTCAATACTGTGTGGGTCTTTGCAGGGGTTAGTTACCTATCGATCCTTTGTGGGTCCGACGACTTAGATGGACCAGTGATCATATTTATCGTCATCCGAAGAAGTGTACATGTGTGAGCTGAATCCTGTTGCTCTCCTGTGTGGATTGTGTTGTGCTATCCTGTGTGGATTACGTCTGCTTTCCTGTGTGGAATACGTTTACTTTCTTGTGTGGACTGAGTTGTACATGGTCTCGGAGGTTGGAGCGTATTGGAATTGATGACTTAGGTATATGTATGGGCATATACCTAAGAAGTGTCGGTTATTACTTCGTGTTTGTATCTATCCTTGTGGTTTATCCTTTGTGGATTTGGGGAGACCTTCGGGGGTATCGGGGTCCCTACTAAGTAGCTTATACTCACCCCTGCACGGGCTATGCCCGCACTACGTTGTGTTGGTTGCAGACGACGGACATCATTGATTGTGGTTTAGGATTGCTGAGCAGGACGGTACCTGGAGGTGGACCACTAGGCGAGTCGTGCTCGGAGTGGACGGCGGGACCCGAGGAGCAGTGGAGCTATCTGTACCCACCCTTCAGGTGGTATTTCCAGTAGACAGCTCGGTGTAGCAGCTTTACTTTACAGTTGTTGTTTTCCCTTTCGAGTTGTACTTTACATTCAGTTTGGGTTTGTATACTGGCCCATTTACTTTTCCGCACTTTCAGTTGTACTGGGTTTTTACTTAGTGTTTACTTTTCCACTTGCTTACTCTGTGGTGCTTGTTTACTTTACAAAGAAATGCCTTCCATTTTTACCGGATTTACGCGTTGGTGCTAGTCGCCAGCCCCTGGCCTATGGAAGGCAGGCTTGGGGTAGTCACGACACAGACCCCGAGGGCGGGTCGTGACATATGTAGTGTCGATAGTCCACACGTACAGAAGAGTGACATTATTGGTTTTCAATTGATGGGAAAGTTGGGTGATTTATTTTATATTATGATTATATAATAATGGTTAGGTAATAAACATCCCATATATTCATTAACATTTTCATTACTTCCTTTCATGTAATGTTTAATTTAAAAATTAATTGCATTTCTTTGCGAGGTGGTGTGTGCGATGTAACGTCCGAACCTTAGAAACCCAGAGTCAGTTCATTAAATTATTATATTGGAATGAATATAAGAAATCAACCCTGAAGAACCAATTGGTTTAGATGTTTTGGAAGACTAGATTACATATATTATACCCAAATAACATTTTGAAATATGGAAAATAAACGTGATTTATAATAAAATGAAATAAACTTCCTCCTTGAAACTTATTCATGATTCTCCTCAACATAACCTGGGGAAAGGAAAAATAATAATAGTGAGATAAAATTCCTATTAAGGGTTATATATATTGTAATAATGAATCAATAATAAGTTAATCATAATCAATTAGACATGACTAATATGGCATGATGAATAACTGAAAACACTTTCCATCAATAAGATGAGAACAAAAAATGCATCCATAGATTTTGTCATTTTGAAAACCACATGGATAGTAATAATTGAATGAAAAATAAATAGAATGATTATTATTTGGAAATAATGTATCTATACTATGAACCATTATACCATCGATACTGTTGAGGTATGTGGGTAGAAACCCACCTGATTTCTTGGAAACAAACTCAAAGGGTTTTCCACTAACTAATTTGTCTCATGAGACATGTTGATACATCAAGGGGATATAGCGAGCCTATCCCATTACTACCAGTCCAAATAATTCTATATACATATATTTAATACATGAATAATATTCCCCTTCTATATCCATATTTAATAGAGGATACATATTCATCAATATTTCCCCAGTTAAAATAGCATTCAAAATAAACACCGTATGTAAAATGGTATACAACATATGGAAATAATCATATCCATGATACATGGAAATAGATATTTACCAGAATTATAATTTTAAATGAATCATGATATAAAATTGGTATTATATGCACGACATAAGAAATATTAGATGTATAATAAAAAGTAAGTCTCAATGAAATTTAAATTGAGATAGATTCTCTTCCACATTGTTATCAATTTAATCATATGAAAAAATAATAATAAATCTCAAATTAATCATATTATACCATTAATATAAATATATTAATGTTATTATATATAAATTGGATGTACACATAAATCACAAGAAAGAAATAAGTGGTGAATAATGGAAATCTAGCGGAATTAAAAGTGAGATAAGAAAACCCTTACCTTATGTTCGAATGCGATCTTCGATTGATCATAATGACCTGAATAATTAAATTTATCTTATTTAATAATAATTCTGTAACCTCATATAAATTTAATTTATTTATTTAAACCCTAATAGGTTCATTCATAGCCTTTTATGGGTTTAATAGGTTCTATTTTATTTTTTTGGAATCGTTTTCCTCCATGGATTTCATTATCGATTTACTTGTATTTATGAATAGAAGATTGTTTGAAATGTGGTTAAACATATAGAATTGTTAATATATATTATTAGTAAAAATATAGATATATAAATTTTCTTATAATGATTTTGGTTATATACCATGAATATGAATTATTATATAAAAGTTAATGATAAACACATGGATCAACTTGGCGGTTTTGTGCATAATGAACTTGTTTTGTATTATTATTTTATATAATCAGTGTGTAATGATTAAACAATAGTAAATACGATTTAATTCATATATTGTGATCTGTTGCACCCATTAAAATGGGTTCATGACCAAAATTGAAGATTGTAATAGAAATTGAAAATCATTCATCCTAGACAGTGATAAATTAACACATCTCAGACAGTGTTTTCATTTCTAGAATAAGAGGAGAGGGAAAAAGGTATGATGATGAAATATTACATTAGAATAATAAAATTAAATTTCTTGTAAGGTAATATAATTTATTATATAATTTGGATGTGGTGAGGTGAGGAGGTAGCAACAAAAGAGTGGAACTTGTAAAAGAAGTTGAATGAATAAGGAAGAGTGGTTCGCCTCCAGAGTACTCCCCTAGATAATCTTCTTAAGGATTTTGTTTTTGGAAATTTGGTGAGACCAGAAGGTATTAGAAGTGGGGGGTCTTGTGAAGTGTATTTGGCAGAACCTAGGAAAGGCTCAATGCTTGAGTGGTGTGAGAGGAAGATGGGGTGAGGGTGGATTATATTGTGGAGGAGAATACATTTTTTCATTATTTTAATCATTTGTTTAATATTTTTCCCAAGACAAGGAATAGTACTGATTCTTATGAATCAAATAGTAATAAAAGAATTTTAGTTAGAACCAATTTCCATTTTCATCATCAATGACTGAATCATGATGGAGGAATTCATTTATTTTTCATATTTCATAAATTATCAAATTTTACTATTCACCAAAAATTCAAGTATTTTTGAAAAATCCCAAAAATTCAGCCAAACCATTTTTTGACATGTAGAATAAAAAAATGAACTCCATTTTTAAAAAATAATTTTATAAATATGATAAATTTAATCATTAATTAAAATCATCATTTAATCGAAAAATACCAAAACATAAAATATTCGCTTTCATTTTTAAGGTGCCTAAATTTTATTTATACTTTCATGGGTAAGGTAACCATTTATAATGGTCATATTAATATTCATAAGAGTATGTCATTGTTCATATGGGTATGTTACTATTCGTAAGGGTATGTTACTATTCCACAAAAATCAAATTGATTCTATTAAACTCCAAATATAACCCTAATTACAACCGTGTATATCCGTTTTCTGAAAATCTAAACACATAAGTGAAAAATTTAAGTTTAATGGATTCATTATGAATTTCTTATAAATTGCCAATTATTTTTTCAAAGATATGATTTTCTTTATGAAATATAGGCTATATAATGAATTGAAAGTTTTGAAGAAAAACATACCATAAAATGTTTGTGGTGTTACATTTTTTCCACCTTCATAAGTATCATCCTAAAAAAATTTCATTAATAAATCCCCATAAATATATTTTGATGGTTATTATTCATAACATCCTCAGGTTCCCATGTTTCTTCCTCCATTATATGGTTTCTTCATAGAACATTTACTAGTCGAGTTATCTGATTTCTGAATACAGTTTCCCTTTTTTCAATAATCTCGATAGGCTCTTCACAATATGAAAAATTAGGTTCTAGCTCTATTTATTCATAAGTGATTACATGCATTGGTTATGGAATGTATTTCATTAACAAATATAGATGGAACACATTATGAACATTAAAGAGACTTGGTGGCATTTGTAAACAGTAAATTATAGTTCCAATTCTTTCTAGAATTTTGTATGGTATATTGTACCTAGGGCTCAATTTACCTTTCTTATTTAACCTTATGACACCTTTTGTAAGAACATGGTTTTGTGCCTGTAAGGCTTTGAAATTTTTTAGATGTTATTCCAGAGCTTGGCGTTCAGATAGCTTGTGATACCTAGCCCCGGTGTGGCTGAAATTAAATTTTTTGAGTGCGTTCACACTAAGAACACCAAATAAATAGAATAATTCCTAAAAGGTTGCTCAGAAATGAAAAATGAGGGCACCGTTGAATTCGGAATGCGTCGTTTAACCTAGAATGGGTATAACATTCGCGAGCGCGGCCCTTCTGTGAAAAACGCCACCAGGGGCATTTTCGTAATTTAGCGGCATCGAGCGTGGACTTTTAAACTTTTGAACGGAGGCACAGATTAAAATTTTGAGACCTTCGTTGCACTCAGAACATGGTTTTTCCTTAGGGGAGGCTTAATCATTACCCGGCTGAGGGTTCGAGAATGGGGCCTACGGGCAGGGGTTAAGTGTTTTCTATTTAAACACCACCCCCACCCTCTTCTTCTCCCCCTTGCTTCTTCCTGGCAGATGTTCTCTCAAAGAAGAATGAGGAACTCCTCTTCTCTCCGAAATCTCTTCGGCAAGTCACGTCGGATCTAGTGGATCATCGTGGAAGCACCGGGCAACACCCAACGAGGTAGGCTTGTGTTTTTATCATTTTAATTCCCACAATATTCCTCAAATTGACTTACTTTCATTGAATTGCTATCGAATTGTTGAGAAAATAACATATTTTCATAGTTTATATTTTTTAACTTTCCACTGCACTTTTTGAATTTGAATTTCAAGTTTTGGGGTGACATCAATCGACCGCCAAGTTTCCTGCCTTTTTCACGGTTTTCTGGCGGCTCCGCGGTGGTCTGACGAAATTCCGATGGTCCAGGATGGTAGCAGCAGGTGGAACGGGATCTGAGATGGCCGCAGCATGTGACTAGGGCTCTGGGATGGTGGCATCAGGCGGCGTGGGCTTCGGGCTTTAGGTGGCAGGCGGCACGGGCTCCAGGCGGCAGCAAGCACGCCGGGGCGCAACTAAGCAGGTGGGCTTGGGTTGTGGCGCGTGACGCCGCGGGGGAACCAAGACCCTTGTCTAGTGGGTCTTCACATGATAAGACCGGCCATGAGGTCCGGTCCGAGCTTGGACCACGGGTCCACGCCCGGCCCGCACGGCTGAGCCACGGACCGGCGCTGCGAGCCAGGCCGGCCGGCGCGAGCCGACCCTGACCGGGCGGACCGGCCGAACTAGGCCGGTGCAGCCCAAGGGGTTCGCCCCTTCCGATTTTAGACAACCGTAATTTTTTATACGGGTGTCCGTTTTGCTTACCATATGTGAAAGTGCATTCCTGACATCAAGACAACACTCTTGATATGGTCTCGGGGTTTTAAATTCCCAAAATGGGTGGCCTCAGTGGCGCGACATGTCTTGATGCGGTTTGATGATTTTCCCAGGGGTTCTTGTTTTGGATGGAACGGACACATCTGTTGTCCGATTTGAGCGTCGTCAACATCATTGTGACCCTGGCGTCAGGGTGTGGATTTCCAATATGGTTTCGGGTGTTGAAGTCAGAGTGGAGATGTGGGCCTACAGGCCGTCTTTTAAGCGACGTGCATCGTTTTGTGACGATTTCGTCAGGCGTCCGTTCATGTCGAATAAATAGTCAAATAGACATGTTTTTCAGATTTCATCGCAATGGAGTAGTCCACCCGACCTATTTCGGGACCTATAGTGTGCCCAGCGTGTCACAGTGCAGGTCTAAAGAAGTGGAGAACAAATTTTCTGATGGGGGTCCGTTCAAGGTGAATGAGTAGTCTATCTCGCTTGGTTTTCTACGAGGTTTTCAGTGGTGAAATCTATTGGGGAATTCAGGGCCATGTTCGAGATCTTATTAGATGTGGAAACATGAATGGATGTCAGTTAGAGGTTTCTTTGACGCACCCCGACCCAATGCACGATTGCGATGTTAGCGACACCCAGTGATGGCACGAGCGGTGCGGTGTTACCAGACCTGTTCCAAGTTTACCCTCATGGTGGGTCAAGAAGTGGGTTACCCATCGACCTTTTGTTTTACCCTCCGGGGGTGGTTAGTGGGTTACCCTATGAATTTAGGGTTTACCCTCTCGTAGGGATGGGTAGTGGGTTACCCGGCGAACTAGAAGGGTTTACCCTCCAGAAGAGACTAGGCAGGGGGTTACTCATTCACTTTGTAGAGTTTACCCTCCAACAGGGCTGGGCACTGGGTTACCCGACAACTTATTAGGGTTTACCCTCCAGCTGGGCAGGGCAGTTGGTTATCCGTTGACCTCTTAGGGTTTACCGTCCAGCTAGGCTAGGAAGTGGGTTACTCGGTGACTTCTTTTAGACTTAGACACTTTTAGGAAGCAATTTAGTAACTTTTATTCTTCATGACTACCAGAGTGGGAAACATGGTTGTACGGATCAGTGATGTGACCGTTTTGACTTGACCTTAGGACATACGTGGACGAGGGGCGCATATCCCACCGAGACGAGTCCTTGCAACGTGACTTAAAAGCCATGAGGGAGAGTCAGTGCCACCCAAAGAGGATAGTATAGAGTCATCATTATTGATCCCCTTTGAATTGTACCTCCTAGGTTGACATGCGGGACATTTGGGTTCAGTTTTGGATATCCCTAGAACGGTTGGCGACTTTTCCTGGGATGAGCTTGGAGAGGGAGACCCCCTTGTCCACTCGTTGGGGTTTCTTGTTAGCACATATATATTAATATACACCTTACATTTTGGGATTAGTTACCCTCCTTCTAGGTGGGGTGAAGATGCATGGGGTATGCCACGTGCTTTTATTGTCTAGATCCTCTTGGATGGACAAGTCTACTTCCTTCCCTTTATTGGGTTGAGCTGCAATCCATTTACTATACTTTTCCATTGTCCTTGTTTAGTCTACTGCTCACTTATCTAGTGCCTCCTTTGTTTCTCCCTCGAGCATTCAGGTAAATTTACTGAGTATCTTTATACTCACCCCTGCTTGGGATTTCCCGCACCTGGTGTGTCCTTGCAGATGACAGACATGTCGATCGTGACTACAGAGGAGTGTAGACGTCACATTAGTTGCAGTAGCATACCAAAGTCATGCTAGAGTATTCATGTGAGAGTCTATCCAGCTGTTTTGTTGTGTTTACCTATTGTTGGGTTGGGGATCCTTTGTGGTAGGGTGAGTGTTTTGCCATTTTCACTTATGAGTTTACTTGTCAGTACTTCCATCACTTTACTTACACTAATTAGTGGTTGAGGCATGACTGTGGTTGGGGTATAGTTGTTTATCTTTTGGTTTCCCTTTTTTACATTATACTAATGCATCGAGTGGTTTGTGTGTGCATGTGTACATGTACCTAGCCGAAGGCCTCCCCATGTTTGTTACTCCTTCGGCACTAGTTGCCAGCCTCTAGCCTATGGAGGCAGGCTTGAGGTAGTTGTGGCTCGAGACAGGTAGGGTCGGGTCGTGACAAAGTTGTATCAAAGGTGGTTCGTTCGATGGGACATTGTTTGGACGTCCCTAAAAATGAATTGGTTGGGATTTATGGCACTGTTGTCGACGTGTCTCGAGAGTGGCTCTTAGACCAGTGAGTCCAGTGATGGTACAGGCGGCCAATGTATCTATTCACCAGGACCCCGATAACCCGCTTGTCGACTCAGCATGTAGAGACACATGTTGCAGGGAATTTTAAAACATGCATCGCATAGGATTGAGTCTTTGACTATATTTTTTTGAGTCAACTCCCTTTTGTTATTGCTGATATATATATATGCTCAGTAATCGTGGTATCCCTTGATAATTTTCAGGATTCCCCCACGATAGCAGCCAGCCAGGTTACCCTCTCCAGTTCATGACAACAACATGGTGAGCGACAAGGCGTTAGTTTAGGTACCCTCACGTGATACCCTTTCCCCCACTACTTAGGAAGTATCCCCTCCACCTGAGGAGCGATATTTATTACTGGCAGCACAGGAAGAGGTTGCACGCAGACTGAGCAGGCTCTGATACTTCCAGCGTCAGAGGCTGCCGAGGATCCACTGGGACCCAGATCCCTAGGTAGAAGAGGACAGGATGGAGTCAGTGGCAAGGATCTTCAGGCTGGTACAGTCCCCAGTAGACCAGATGGTGGCCCTAGCCGCCAGCCTTTTTATCGGGACAGCTGGGCGATGGTGGTGTTTTGGTGATGAAGACCTATGACGAGTCATCCCTCCCATGGGATGGATTCCAGTAGAATTTCCAGGAGGAGTACTCCCCCTCGTATTTACACTCTGTTCAGATCCATGAGCATTTGGAGCTGATGCTAGGAGGTGTCCACGTTCATGTACTAGGACCAGTTCACTGATCTTACACTTTACTCGTAGGACATGATCCGCGACAGCTACTTTCAGGCACGAAAGTTATAGAAGGGTCTTCACAAGGAGATTCGTGCTACTGTGGTACCCTTGTGCATCCCCAATTACGCTGAGGTGCTAGAGAGGGTGTCACGACCCACCCTCGGGGCCCGTGCCGTGTCTACCCCAATCCCACCTTCCATAGGCCAGGGGCTGGCGACTAGCACCAAGGCGTAATTCCCCCTAAAAAGGTAAGGCATTGCCTTTTTAAATTAAACAAACACCACAGAGCAAGCAAGTGGAAGTAAAAACTAAGTAAAAACTGGGTACAACAGTATGTGTGGAAAAGTAAGTGGGCCAGAATACAAACCAAAACTGAAAGTAAATTACAACTGAAAAAGGGAGTACAACAACTGAAATGTAAAACTGCAGCCTCCTGCCGTCCACTGGAAGTCCCACCTGAAAGGTAGGTATAGATAGCCTCCAAAGCTCCTCGGGACCACCTGTCCGCTCCGTGTACGTCCCGCCCAGTGATCCACCTCCGGGTACCGACCTGCTCCTCGTGCCTCAACCACGATCAGTGTTGTCTGTCATCTGCAACCAACACAACGTAGTGAGGGCATAGCCCATGCATGGGTGAGTATAAGCTACACAGTAGGGACCTAGAGACCCCCGAAGGTCTCCCAGAATCCACAATGAAAAATCCACAACGGAAAGAAACAAACACGAAGTAACATCTGACACTACTTAGGTATATTCCCATACATATACCTAAGTCATCAATTCTCATTCGGCTCCAACATCCGAGCTCAAGTGTAACCCAGTCCACACATGAAACCACAACCCAATCCAAACAGGAAAGCATAACGTAATCCACATAGTATATCAAGTCAATCATATTGAAGATAAGGATTGAAAGTCAACATAGAGCTCACACAGGTAAACTTCTTCATTATGTCAAAACCACGACAGATGAAGAACTCCTCCTCAGTCGAGTACTGTGGGCCTGCTCCTACAACCAAGCGCATCCCTCCACGGTTCTGCCACTACAACCATGTTCTCCACCTCATAAGCTCAAGAGGTACTCCTTCTGTTGAGGACCGCGGGTCTTCCGCTACTACCAAGCGCTCCTCCGCCGTGGGTTTACCACTACAACCAAGCGCTCCCCCTCATAGCCTCCAGAGGTACTCCTTCTTTTGAGTACCGCGGGTCTGCCGCTACTACCAAGCGCTCCTCCGCCATGGGTGTGCCCCTACAAAGAAGAGCTCCCCCTCATAGCCCCCATAAGTACCTCTTTTTTTGAGTACCTCAGGTCTGCCTCTACTACCAAGCGCTCCTCCGTCGTGGGTCTGCTGCTACAACCAAGCGCTCCCCCTCATAGCCACCACAGGTACTCCTTCTGTTGAGTACCACGGGTCTACTACTACTACCAAGAGCTCCTCCGCCGTGGGTCTACCACTACAACCATGCGCTTTGGACTGGGCTATCCGAAATACACTGAGTCGATAGATCAGTAGTCGTCAAGTCTCAGCCAGCAACTAGGTCTCTACACTCTGCTAGCTCATCACCGGGAGGGTCCATTCCACGATCTACCGGTCGATACTCCAATTATCACAATTTTCCACGAAGAAGTATTTCAATGGACCGCCTCGTCATAGGGGTCTCAACGCAACAGACGGCGCGTCAGTCGGACGCCCATTCTGTGAGTTACTACCCTTTTCGTCTCAAGGTCCCGATCGGTTTCGAGTGCGGACCCACCCGGCCATATATCGACTGTACCCCGAAATCTCATATGGTATGATCATAGGGACCAATTGTCAACGTGATCACCAACGCCGCTGACGGTTCGTCAAACGGACATCCGGTCTGAAAGCTATCATCTTTTCCGTTCTAGGGGCCCGGTTGGATTTCAGGTTCAATCCAACCCGGCCACTACCCAACAGCATCCAAAAATCAGGCGTAACATTTCAAAAGTTTATTCTCATCAATAGGAATCCAACAAAGTCGACGTCACACCAATCAGACGTCCGAAGCTCAAGTTATAAGTGTTTCTACTCCGAGGGCCCGATTGGTTTCGTGTACGAACCAACCCGACCGGACCCAAAGTACTCTGAAACGTTGAGTGCAGTATACCGAAATGACTGTCTCGATCCAAGGATCGCATTTCCATTGACGGTGCATCGATCGGAGGTCCGCAAAACATGTTATGGGAAAAAGACAGTGAGAGGTCCGGTATTAGGGGGTTCGGGCCCGGTCCGACCCGGCCCGGTACCCCTAGGTTGGCCCAAACTGGGTCGGCCCGACCCGGGTCAGGGTCCGACCCGCTTGGGAATGGCCCGGTGCGCTAGCACTGGCCATGTGGCCATGCAATGGGGTGCCACCCCTTTGAAAGAAACCGCGGCCCCACGTAGGGGCCGCCCCTTGCCAACGGAGGCGGCCGAGTGCCGCGTCTCGCCTCCATCGGTCCTGCGTAGTCACGGGACCAGCGGCCCATCCCAGTGGCACGGTTCTTCACTGCGAAAACCTCAAAATGCCATTGTGGCCTACTTTATCTTCGCCCGCCGATCCGCACACCAAGAACGAAGAGACGGTGGGTTCAGACTTGTTCGTTGGTCCACAACCACCGCGTTAGCGGTTTAAAAAGTCTTCCGAAAATTTTTAAACACATGCCGAGGATATAAATCACATAGATTTAGCTGAACCAGAACCCCTACCACAAGCGTCGTCGAGCGAGGGTTCATCGTGAAAAATCACGTCGCGGAAGAAGGCGCCGTTAAAGGGTGATCGTCGCGTCACGGAGAAAGCTTTGCAGATGAAGCGTCGCGGAAGAAGGGTCATTGGCGTCGCGGTACACAGCGTCGCGTAGTCGATCTCTGAGGATTTGGCATTCTTCATCGGAGATCGGTGCGTTCTTCGCGTTCTTCGCGTTCTTCGCGTTGTTCGCATTCTTCGCGAAGAGGATGAAGTTCTTCAAGCCTCCCCTCTTTCTCCCAAACCCCTCTCAACACAACTATCCTAAAAAAAATAAGAGTTTTCTTATTTTATTATCGCACATGCCAACATTTGAATTTCAAAAAGAAACAATCAATTAAATGAATTAATTGCAACGATTTAACCGCCCAAATTAATGAGGCGTTTATTAACCACATGAAACGCATGGGTTGACTTCATAAAAAAGGGGGTGCGGGTGTGTTTCTTAATTAAAGGATGGGGGTTGAAAAAGGTGGGGCGCGTGTGGGCCCCACCCCACAAATATCCTACCTAGTGGTGTAGGATATTGTGGGTCCCACTTTAACCCCATAACATAGGTTAAATAACTTAAATAAAATAAATGGTGTGTCCAATTTATTTTATTCATTTACTTGACCCAGAAATTTAAAAAAAAACACACACCCGGGAAAACACAGCTCCGGAAAAGGAGTTTCTATGAAATTACCGGCGCTGCGATTCCAACGGTGCCCTCAGAATTTGATTCCGAACACTATTTCAAAAGTTAGAAAAACCCGCTCATTCGTTCACTGAACGTACTCGAGCTAAAATTCGGAAAATCATTCTGGGCACACCGGGCCTCGGAATCAGGTGCTGTTAGATACTGCGTTCTTGTAAAATTCCCATAAAAATTAAGAAAAAAATTTCCTTGAAATTTCTGGGTCTTTACATTACTCCCACCTCAGGGATTTACGTCCCCATAAAGCTTTAACACAAACTAGGGATACAAAAGCGGTAATGATCACACATCTGAGCCTTCGGCTCCCATGTGCTCACCAGGAGGTTATCATACTTCCAGTGAAAGCACACCTGAGGAATAAACCGTCCTCGTAGGATCCGCTCCTGTCGTTCCTCGATCACTACTGGATCCTCCGTGAGAGTCACCCCATCGGCCAAGTCCAGCTTTTCATGGTCGATGAAAAGCGAAGGGTCGAGTTTGTATCTCCTCAGTTGAGATACATGGAAGTCGTCGTGCACCTGGTGCAACTAAGGTGGGTGGGTCAAGCGGTAAACCACTATTCCTACCCTGCTGAGAACCTAGAAAGGTCCGTTGATCCTCGGTGATAACTTGTCGCCTCAGCCACATCTCCGTAACTCATGTCGAGGTGAGACTCATAGGAAAACGTGGTTGCCATCCTCGAACTCTAGTGCTCTCCACCTCCTTTCAGCACTGTTCTTTTACTGGCTTTGAGCTATCCTCATCCGCTCTTGGATGACTTGGACCTTTCTGGTCCTACAATAGTTGTTGAGATTTCTTCTTTTACGATAAGAGAAATCCGGTCTCATCCCCTTGATGAACCACATTCTTCGCCTAATATAGTCAATCCTGACATGGATGATACTAACCCATATCAAAGATGACGTCGTATGGCCTCGACGCTACTACCAATAGATCCAACTATTACTCTCACCTCCAAGGGTTGAGTCACACTGTCGGCATCCGTGTGTGGTCACTGGGTCTCCTCCAGTTAGTATCTCAAAGTGAGGGTCAAGTCAACAGTTTTTTTAACCGGAACCCCTTAGTAACAACATAAAGAGAGGACAGGAATGAATAAGCCACAAGAGAGGTGTCTTCTATTAATAAAGCTCAAAGTAAAAAGATAGAAAGCATCTAAAAACAAATATCAACAAAGCTAGAAGCAGCATAAACAAAAGTCTCCATGTCTGGAGCTAGTCCCACTCCTGTCCATCTGCTCCCGGAGCTCCATGATCGTAGGCCTCAGCTTCCTGAAGCTGAGCTCTCCCATGTCCACCAGTTACCTATGGTTGGGGTGGAACTCCTGGTGGTGGTGGTGGAAACCCCTCGAAGCATCGTCCACCTCCAGCTGCATGGACAGCTCCCCTGCCACGATCTCCTGCTCTATGTTGTCTGCCTCGATCGGACCTCTGCCTCTGCCTGGAAGGTCCTTCGTTCAACTACTGGTCATCTGTAGGGCAGGTCGTACAGTCACGAGGCATGTGACCAACCCCTCCGCAGGAGTAACACTGTCCGCTCAGGGTAAGTCGTTGTCCACCCCGACTACCTCGCACAAACGATCCAGTGTCACGCGTTTGACCACCTGTAAGTCTAGCCCTCTTGGAACCCTGCGTCATCTGTCTACTGCCCGCTATAGAAGACTCTGTCGCATGCCAGCTAGTGGTAGGTTCTGCTGCTGGGGACTGATCAGCAAGGAAACTCTCCACTAAATGGTCTCGTTCCAACACCCCTGCCTATGATGGAATGTTGTGAGAAAAAACAGAAGCTCTGATCTCTCGCCTGAGCCCATGCACGAAGGTTCGGGCCCTGAATAATGGGTCACATACCATGTTCGTCGAATATCACGAGAGATCGGTAAACCTTGCCGCGTACCGGGCTATTGTCATGCTGCCCTGCCACAGCTATATTAGCTCCTAGATGCGCACCGCACGGAGGGTGGCTGGGACGAACTCTGAGCGGAAAAGGCTCTCAAAGTCCGTCCAAAGGAGAGATGCCTCGTCGTGCACCTGCAACATCATGCTCCACCATCTTCCTACTGCCGCGTGTAGGAGGCTCGCTGCAAGGACCAATATAAGGTCAACTGGTGTCCCTACTAAACGGGAAACGCGTACAACTGCCTCCAGCCAATCCTCAGCTTCCTGAGGGTCCATATCCCCATTGAACCTGGGATGTCGCTGACGCTGAAACTCGTGCAGTGCACTAAGGAGACATGCACCGTCAGCGGCAGGGGCTGGTAGCATCAGTGGCTCGGCGGGTAGAGATATCGTCGGTGCCTCTGCTATCGAAGGGCCATGTACCGAGGCCTCGTCGCTTGGTGGGCTGTCGTCACATACAATGTTCGTAACCCTATCTGGCTGCCATCGTGGGGCCATCCTATAATTAATCAGGAGTTCCACAGTCAAACAATATACCTGGTGAGCTGACATAAAGTAATCACAAAGAAATCATGAAACACACATGCAATCAATATTTTCGTGCATTAAGTCAGAAATCAGAAGTCAGGGTCCTGGTGTACGGATACGTCGGCCGCCACACCAACACTGGACTCCCTAGTCTAATAACCACACCCAATACCCTTAACACTATTGCTTCACATAGAATAAATATTAGAGTCCAAAGTTCTGCGGTAGAACCGAACTCCTCTGATTCCAATTTGTCACGACCCGCCCTTGGGGCCCGTGCCGTGGCTACCCCAAGCCCGACTTCCATAGGCCATGGGATGGAGACTAGCACCAAGGTGTAATTCCCCGTAAAAAGGGAAGGAATTTCCTTTGTAATGTAAAAAAACACCACAGAGCAAGAAAGCAGAAGTAAACACTAAGTAAAAACTGGGTACAACATTATTTGCGGAAAAGTAATTGGGCCAGAATACAAACCCAAACTGAAAGTAAAGTACCACTGAAAAATGGAGTACAACAACTGAAAAGTAAAACCGTAGCCTCAAGCTGTCCACTGGAAGTCCCACCTGAAGGGTGGGTACAGTTAGCCTCCACAACTCCTCGGGTCCAGCCGTCCGCTCCGTGTACATCCCACCCAGTGATCCACCTCCAAGCACCGACCTGCTCCTCGGGCCTCAACCACGATCAGTGCGGTCCGTCGTCTGCAACCAACACAATTTAGTACGGGCATAGCCCATGCAGGGGTGAAGATAAGATACTCAGTAGGGACCTCGAGACCTCGGAAGGTCTCCCAGGATCCACAAAGGAAAATCCACAAAGGAAAAAAACAAACACGAAGTAACATCCGACACTACTTAAGTATATTCCCATACATATACGTAAGTCATCAATTCTCATTTGGCTCCAACATCTGAGCTCAAGTACAACCCAGTCCACACAGAAAACCACAACCCAATCCACAAAGGAAAGCACAACGTAATCCACACAGGATATCAAGGCATTCATATTGAAGATAAGGATTGAAAGTCAAGATACATCTCACAGAGGTATACTTCTTCATGATATCAAAACCACGACAGTTGGAGAACTCCTCCTCTATCAAGTACATTGGGAATGCTACTATAACCAAGAGCTTCTCTCCATGGGTCTACTTCTACATCCAAGCGCTCCCCCTCATAGGCTCCAGATGTACTTCTTCTTTTGAGTACCGAAGGTGTGACGCTACTACCAAGAGCTCCTCCGTCGTGGGTCTGGCTCTACAACAAAGCACTCCCCCTCATAGCCTCTAGAGCTACTCCATCATGTTGAGTACCGCGGGTCGGCCGCAACTACCATGCGCTCCTCCGTCGTGGGTCTTCCACAAAAACCAAGAGCTCCCCCTCATAGCCTCCAGAGGTACTCCTTCTGTTGAGTATCGCGGGTCTGTCGCTACTACCAAGCGCTCCTCCAACGTGGGTCTTCCGCTACAACCAAACGCTCCACCTCATAGCCTCTAGAGTTACTCCTTCTATTGAGTACCGTGGATCTTCCAATACTACCAAGCACTCCTCCGCCATGGGTCTTCCACTACAACCAAGCGATCCCCACTGGGCTACCTGAAATACATTGAGTTGACAGATGAGCAGTCGTCAAGTCTCACCCAGCTACTAGGTCTCTACACTCTGCTAGATCGTCACCTCGAGGGTCCTCTCCATGAGCTACCGGTAGATACTCCAAGTATCATGATGTTCCACTAAGAAATATTTCAAAGAACTGCCTCGTTACAGGGGTCGCAACGCAACAGACGGTGCGTCAGTCGGACGCCCGTTCTGTGAGTTTCTAGCCTTTTTTATCCTAGGGGCCCGGTCAGTTTCGAGGGCAAACCAACCCAGCCGTATCTCAAATCTACCCTGAACTCTCATAGGGTATTCTCATAGGGACCATTTCTCAATGTGATCACCAATTCCGCTAACGGTTCGTCAAACGAACGTCCGGTCTGAAAGCTATCAGTGTTTCCATTCCAGGGGCCCGGTTGGATTTCAGGTTCAATCCAACCCGTCTATTATCCAATTGCATCTAAAACTCAGGAGAAACATTCCAAAAGTTTCATCTCATCAATAGTAATCCAACAAAGTCGACGTCACGTCAATCGGACATCCTGAGCTCAAGTTATAAGCGTTTCCGCTCCGAGGGCCAGGTTGGTTTCCTGTACGAACCAACCCAGCCGAACCCAAAGTACTCTTAAACTTTGAGTGTAGTATACCGAAATGACCGTATCGATCCAAGGATCACATATCCATTTAATTTCCATAGATTGGAGGTCTGCATCCCATGTTATGGGAAAAAGACCGTGAGAGGTCCGGTATTAGGGGATTTGGGCCCGGTCCGACCTGGCCCGGTACCCACTGGGTCGGCCCAAACCGGGTCCAGCCCACTTGGGCGCGGCCTGGCCTGGCGGTCCGACCGGGCGGCTAGTCCTGGCGTGTTGGCGCTGGCCAAGCGGCCACGCAAAGGGGCGCCACCCATTGAAAGAAATAGTGACCCCACGTGGGGGTCGCCCCTTGACAACGGACACGGCCGAGCGCCATGTCCCGCCTCCCTCGATCCCTCGTGGTCGCGGCACCAGCGGCCTACCACCACGGCTTCAGTCGTGGCGGCCCATCATGGCGGCGAGCCGATGGAGTGTTCTGTGGACCACCGGAGGAGCTCCGGTGGTCGGTTTTTCCTTTCGTCTTCGCCAATGGCCCTCTCGGGGCTGGTTCTTCACTGCGAAGACCTCAAAATGCCCGTGCGGCCTGCTTCATCGTCGCCCACCGATCTGCACACCATGAACAAAGAGACGGTGGGTTCAGACATGTTTGTTGGTCCGCACCCACCACGTTAGCAGTTTAAAAAGTCTTCCGATAATTTTTAAACACACGCCGAGGATATAAATCACATAGATTTAACTGAAACCAGAACCCCTACCTCAAGCGTCGTCGAACGAGGGTTCGTCACAGAAAATCATGTCACGTAAGAATGCCTCATGAAAGGGGGATCGTCGTGCCGCGGAGAAAGCTTTGCGGAAGAATCATCACGGAAGAAGCGTCACGGAAGAAGGGTCGTTGGTGTCGCGGTACATGGCATCGCGTAGTCTATCTCCATGGATTCGGCGTTCTTCATCGGAGATTGTTGCGTTCTTCAAATTCTTTGTGTTCTTTGAGTTCTTCATGAAGAGGATGAAGACCTTCAAGCCTCCCCTATTTCTCTGAAACCCCTCTCAGCACAACTAGCCTAATAAAATAAGAGTTGTCTTATTTTATTATCGCACAAGCCAACAATTGAATTTCAAAAAGAAACAATCAATTAAATTAATTAATTTCAAAGATTTAACCGCCCAAATTAATGAGGTTTTTATTAACTAGATGAAACACATGGGTTGACTTCATTAAAAAGGGGGTGCAGGTGCGTTTCTTAATTAAAGGAGGGGGTTGAAAAGGTGGGGTTTGTGTGGGACCCACCCCACAAATATCCTCCCTAGTGGTGTAGGATATTGTGGGTCCCTCTTTAACACCTTAACATAGGTAAAAAAACTTAAATAAAATAAATGATACTACCAATTTATTTTATTCATTTACATAACCCAAAAATTTAAAAAATAACACACACGAGCAAATGAAACTCTGGAAAAGGTGTTTCTAAGAAATTACCAGTGCTGTGATTCCAACGGTGCCCTCTGAATCTGATTCCGAGCACTGGTTCAAAATTTAGAAAAACCCACTTGTTCGTTCACTGAACGTACCCGAGCTAATCTTTGGAAAATGATTCTGGGACACTAGGCCTTGGAATCAGGTGCCGTCAAAAACTACTTTCTTGTAAAATTCCCAAGAAAATTAAGAAACTAAATTCAATGAAATTTCTGGGACATTACAGAGGGAGCTTCTGACAGAGAGCATCTTGGTCGAGGGGTACCATGTGGAAGGACCTAGCAGTGGCCACATTAGGGCGGAGTATTCAGCAGGCAGGCGGTAGATAACTGGTCCTCATCCGAGGAACCCCTTCTGTGAGCAGAACCAGGGAGAGGTTCATACAATTCAGTGGAAATGTCGGGCACAAGCGGATATGGGAGAGAGTCGGTGTTATGCTTGTGATGGTCGGGGCCATATAGCCTAGGATTGCCCGACCAGGCATACAGATTAGCTGTGGCAGGCAGCGGGCGCACCATAGAGGCAGAGGCAGCGCCGTGACCAGGGGTCACCTAGGTGGGGACCGGGCGGTCCTCAGGAAGGTGGTGCAGGCTGAGCGTCAGGACCAAGAGGTGGAGGATGCCGTTTTGAGATCCCTACACCGCCACCACTAGGCAGCCCATGCTAAGCTCCGGAAGGTGGTGGTAGGGGCCCTAGGTCAGCTTCTGGCCATGTGTGTTCGAGACCCTCCTGCGCATGAGAAGGTCCGAGGTATAATTTATTGTCTACTCCACACTTTCTTCAATACTATTCGAAACAGACTCCAGACACTCCTTTGTATCACTGTGGTTGTTACAGGAATTGGATCGTCCAGTAGAGGTGATGACACATGCACTTAGCATCGTGGTTCCTACGAGAAGTGCATCCTTTTTTACCTTTATCTGTGGACAGTGCGAACTATTGTTTGGAGGAGGGAGTTTCATGGGGGACCTTCTCGTCATCCTAATGGAAACTGATGATGTCATTCTTAGCATGGATTGGATTTCTATGGTTTACACCCAGATCGACTGTCGTGACAGACGAGTTAGAGGCATTTTTTCTGATGGGACGAGGTTCACCATCCTTGTTGAACGAGACCTCGAGATAGATCAGATGGGTACACTGAGAAGGAGACCCTAACATTTTTCGTACCAGATGGAGAGCATGGATCTTGGAGCCGTAGACGCTACAGGAACCGGGATCCCTACCATTGTTAAGGACTATATGGACAACATTCTCGAGGATGTTTCGGGATGACCTCTGAGTCAAGAGATGGAGTTCTGCATTGACATGCAGTCGAGGACTACTCTGATATCTTGTGCAGCATATCAGAGAGCACCCACTACGCTTCGGGAACATTGGTTTCAGTGGGATGGCCTCTGTGATAAGGGATTCATCCAGTCCATTGTGTCCCACTGGGCTGCTCCGATTATGTTTGTGAAGAAGGAAGATGGGAGCCTATGACTTTTCGTAGATTATCGTCGCCTAAATCAGGCCACGATAACGAACAAGTACCCTTTTCCAAGGATCGGCGACCTCTTTGACTAGTTGTGAGGTGAGAAGTGGTTCTCGAAGATCGATCTTCAATCTGGCTACCACTAGTTCCGGGTTCGTGAGGCTGATATCCCGAAGATGGCCTTTCGTTGTCGATATGGGCATTACAAGTTTCTGATGATTCCATTTGGTGTAACAAATTCCCATATCATCTTCATGGCTTTGATGAACAGAATTTTCCAGCCATACTTTGACCGGTTTTTGGTTGTCTTTATTGATGACATACTCATTTACTTGGCGATAAATGAAGAGCATGCAGAGCATTTGAGGATGGTCCAAGACTTACATCGAGTGCACCATCTGTACAGGAAGTTCTCAATGTTCCAGTTCTAGATTCATGAGGTTCACTTTTTGGGGAACGTTGTTATAGAACATGTTTTGGTTGTGGATCCCACAAATATAGAGGCAGTTCTTGCATGGGATCCACCCAAGAATGCATCTGAGGTGCATAGTTTCCTTGGTTTGGCAGGGTAGTACAGGATGTTCATGGAGGAATTCTCTAGGATTGATGCCCCTTTGACTACATTGACGTAGAAAGGGATGATTGTTTACCTAGAATGATCAGTTCCAGAAGTCCTTTGTGGAGTTGAGGGTGAGGTTGACTAGTGCTCTGGTGTTGAGGCTTCCAGAGGTGGGTGTTGAGTTTTTCCTATACTGCGACGCTTAAGGAGCTGGGCTTAGGTGCGTGCTGATGCAGCAACAAGCAGTGATTTCTTATGGGACAAGGTAGTTGAGGCCCCATGAACAAGATTATGAAACTCATGATTTGGAGCTGGCAGGGGTGGTCTTTTCCATGAGGATATGGAGACACTACCTTCTGGGTGAGAGTTTTGTGGTCTACTCAGACCACCAGAGCATCAAGTATATCTTCACTCAGAGGGATTTGAATATGAGGTAGCGGCACTGGCTGGACTTTCTGCAAGACTATGATTTCGAGATATTCTACACTCTAGGGAAGGGAAAAGTAGTAGCAGATGCCCTTAGTAGGAAATCCCATGCCCATTTAGTGCAGGATACTTCAACACAGTTGACATCCCAATGGCTGACCTTGGTGGAGCAGGAGGGTACATCTTTTCTCCAGTCGATGGTGTTGACTCCATCGTTCCTTGATCGTGTGATAGAGTCACAGCTAGGGGATGTCGACAGCGATGTACTGTGTGATCATATATCCACGGGCGATGCACCTGATGGGTATTCTGAAGGAGGTAATTAGAAGAACCTATTCCAGGGGTGAGTTTTTGTACTAGTGGTGATGCAGGATGAGGTGATTCGAGAGTTCCACCCTTCTCCCTTGGCTGTACATCCTTGTGTGTGGAAGATGTACATAGACCTTCATCGGAAGTTTTGGTGGTCTTGCATGAAGTGGAGTGTAGCCGAGTTCGTTTCACAGTGTCTTACCTATCAGTAGGTGAAGGTAGAGCACCAGGTTTCTATAGGGTTGTTGCATCCCCTTGATATCCCGGAGTAGAAGTGGGATGGAATATCTATGGACTTATTCATAGGGCTTCCACGAACAGCGATGGGCCACGACTCCATTTGGGTGATAGTGGACTGGCTCACGAAGTCGGCACACTTCCTTGCTATCAGGGAGCAGAGCTCGGGGAAGAGTCTGGGGCAGTTATATGATTGGATGATTTTCCACCTTCATTGAGTACCCTCGAAGAATGTCTCTGACTGTGACACGCGGTTTACGTCGTGATTATGGTGAGGCCTATAGGATGCATTCAGGATTCAGTTGCGGTTGAGTACATCTTTTCACCCCCAGGCTTACGGGAAGACCTATCACACTATCCAGGTGTTGGAGGATATGCTCAGGGCGTGCGTGTTAGACTATGGATGGAGTTGGGAGGATCACCTGCCCTTGGTAGAGTTTGCGTATAACAACAGTTACCACTCTACTATTGGCATGTCACCTTTTGAGTCCCTCTACGGGAGACCTTGTAGGTCAACCTTGTGTTGGACATAGGTTGGGGATACCTCCCTCATGGGCCTAGAGTTGGTGTAGGTGATGGTGGAGAAGGTGCAGGTCATTCGTTAGTGGATGAGGATGGCTTAGAGAAGACAAAAGTCCTATGCATACCGACATCGCAGACCTATGGAGTTTGAGCAGGGAGACCATGTATTTTTTAGAGTCTCCCCACACTATGAAATGCAGAGGTTCATCCGGGGAGGCATGTTTTCCACATTGTTCATTGGGACCTTTGAGATCAGGCGCAGGGTTGGTGAGGTCGCCTACCGTCTTGCTCTACCCATGCAGTTGGAGAAAGTGCACGACGTCTTCCATGTGTCGCATCTGAGGAAATACATGCACGACCCCATGAAAGTTACTGACTGGGGAGAGATGTAAATTGATGATGGCACCACATTTGCGGAGAACCCAATGGCGATTGAGGACTTATTGAAGCGGTCTCTGTTCGGATGTGACATTCCTCTAGTTTGTCTGCTATGGCAACACGAGAGGGTGTAGGAGAGCACCTGGGAGCGAGAGAGAAAGATACGGGCTCAGTATCTGAGTTTTTTTGTAGTTTTTTATTTTAGGGAAGAAAAACATGGAGTAGGGAATGATTTAAGAGCATGGTCTTGAGCATTTAAGACTTTGAAATTTTCTTCATGTCATTCCAGATCATGGCGTTCAGACAGCATGTGATCTCGAGCCCTAGTGTGACCGGAATTATTTTTTTTAAATGCGTTCAAACTAGGCCTGCCAAATAAAAAGAAGAAATGTCAAAAGGTTTTTCGGATGGGAAAACGGAGAGCACTATTGAGTCTGGCACGTGTTGTTTACCCTAGGAGGGGTATAACTTTCACGGTCGCGGCCTGTCTGTGAAAAACGCTACCAGGGGCGTTTTCTTAATTTAGCGGCATCTAGCGTGGACCTTAAAACTTTTGAATGGAGACTCAAATTAAAATTTTTAGTCATCCATTGCACTTAGAACATGGATTTTTCCCTATTGGAGGCTTAGTCTCAACCCCACTAAGGTTTCGGGAACGTGGCCTACGGGTGGGGGGTTTAAGTGTTTTCTATTTAAACACCACCCCCAACCTCTTCTTCTCCCCCTTGATTATCCCTGGCAGAAGTTCTCCCAACAAAGAAGGTGGATTTTCTCTTATCTCCTCCATCTCTTTTCAAGGCGTGGCGGCTCCGGTGGATCATTGTTGAAGTGTCGGGCTACACCCACATAGGTAGGCTCATGTTTTTATCATTTTAATTCTGGAAATCTACTTCAAATTGAATTACATTCATCTAAACTCTTTCGAATTGTCAAGATAAGCCCATATTTTCATAGTTTATATTTTTATATTTCTTTAGCACTTTTCGGATATCAATTCAGAGTTCCAGGGTGACCGAAATCGACCAGAGAAATTTACGGCCCTTTTAAGGGTTTTCCGGCGGTTCTGCGGTGGTCCGGCGGAATTCCGGCGGTCCGGGATGGAGGCAGCATGTGATGTGGGCTCCTGGATGGCGGAAGCAGGAGGAGTGGGATCTAGGATGGTGTCAGCAGGTGGTGTGGGCTCCAGGATTCAGGCGAGAAGTGGCGCGGGCTCCAGGTGGCGGTGAGCTCGCTGGGGTGCGACGTAGCGGGTGGACCGGGGTCGCGGTGGGCGACCCCGCGGCAGAACCAAGACCCAAGTCCATCGGGTCATCATGTGGGATGAAAGACCACTATGGCCGCTTCAAGCATGGACCCCAGGTCCATGGCTGGCCTGTACGGCTGAGCCGCGCGCCAGCGCTGCGAGCCGGGCCAGCAAGCGCGGGCCGGCCAGGACCGGGCGGACCATGCCGGTCCAGCCTAAGGGGTTCGCCCCCTCCGACTTCGGACACCTGTAATTTTTTCTACAGGTGTCTGTTTTGCATGTCGTCTATGGTAGTGCATTCCTGGCATCGAGACGAAGCTTTTGACATGGTATCAGGGTTTTTAATCCCTGAAATGGGGGGCCTCGGTGGCGCAACATTCCTTTAAGCGGTTTGACATTTTTTTCGAGGGTTCCTGTTTTGGATGGCGTAGACACATCCGATGTCCGAATTGAGCTCCTTCAACAGCGTTGAGACCCTAGTGTCGAGGTATAGTTTGCTACTACAGTTTCGGGCGTTGAAGTTGGAGTTTCTACGTGGGCCCTATGGGCCGTCTTTTAAGTGATGTGCATCATTTTGCGACTTTTTCATTAGGTTTCCATTCGGGGAAAATGAATAGTCAATTTCACATGTTTTTTCAAGGCCATCACAATGGCGCTGTCCTCACGACCTCTTTCGGGACCATGTCTGGGCCCCGTGAGGCATCGTACGGGCCTAAAGCATTGGCGAACAACTTTTCCGACAGGGGTCCGTTCTAGGCGAATGAGTAGTCTATCTCGTGGGGTTTTCCACAAGGTTTGCATTGGTGTTATCTTTTGGGGTGTGTGGTGCCTTATTTGAGATTTTATTATATGTGGAAACATGAAAGCGTGTTGGTTGGAGGTTTCTCTGATGCACCCCAACCCAACGCACAATTGCGATGTTAGCAACATCCAGTGATGGTGGGAGTGGCGCGGTGTTATCAGACATGTTCCGGGTTTACCCTCCGAGTGGGCCGGGAAGTTGGTTACCCGTTGACCTTAGGGTTTACCCTCCGGGGGGCGGTTAGTGGGTTTCTAGTTGACTTTAGGTTTTACCCTCTAGCGAGGTTGGGCAGTGGGTTACCCATCGAACTAGCAGGGTTTACCCTCTATCAGAGACTGGTCAGTGGGTTACCCATTCACATAGTAGGGTTTACCATCCAGCGGGACTGGGCAGTGGGTTACCCGACGACTTATTAGGGTTTACCCTCCACCAGGGCTGGGCAGTGGGTTACCCCTTGACCTCATAGGGTTTACCCTCGAGCTAGACTGGGCAGTGGGTTACCCGACAACTTCTTTTAGACCCAGACCTTTAGATGAGGCTAATGTAACACCCCAAACTTCCACGGTACGCTTCTCTTTGAATAATAGAGCAACGTGTGTTGTACGCAACCTCGAGTTCTAACACACCGTGTCCAATCAAAGTAGCTGTTATGAATAGTAACACCAACCATTTGAAATTATATAAATTTTTTATTTCAGAATGGACTTCATTTTTGGAATGAAATTTTTGCAATTTTCCTATGTTAATTTTTTTGGTATTTTTCCAAGAACTTCCAAATTTTGATGAATAGTGAAAAATACGTAAAAACAACATTTTTAATCAGAATAACTTATATTGAAAAATTATACTATTGAGTGGTTTTAAATTATAACTACAATATACCTTTACCATTTTATCCAATTGTGTTCATTATAATTAATTTCACTTTGAAATTGGACATAAACAATTGTCAATCTTTTGATTGATATTCTTTCTTAAAAACACGCTCTTTGTTTTGATAGCGAGAATTAATTATAAAATTAATTAATGAAACATATATGTTTTTAATTTTTTAAAATAGAAATAATTTTTGAATTTGGAATATCCAATATATCTTAGAGTTTATTTTTGGTATTTTTCTGAAGAACATCAATTTTTGATGAATAGTGAAACCACTAAGAGGTAGTTGAAAAACTGATTTTTTTCGTTTAAGTGAAACTTTATCGATTTTGTGAATTGAATTCCAAAAATCCGACATACATCATTGTCATTAGGATGTAAAATGTGGTTCAATGGGATTAAAATAATATTTGGTCAATAGTAACTTTTAAGTTCTATTAATTGTGATTAAATGTAACTAGTGTAATTTACGGTAAATATAACATTATAATAATATGAAATTATCATTACACTTGTCCTAACCTTATTGGATGAGTCATGGACGACTAAGACAATCCATGGGTCAACATGGGGACCCCATAGAGCCACTTGGGTTAGAAAATGACATTAATAACTTTTTATTTAAAGTAAAAATAAAATTGTCTCAAACATGTGTCGTTTTACTAAAACAATTATTATATGGGGTTATATAAGTTAACATTTAGACTCTAAATATTAATTGGAAGTATAAAAATATTTCCTACATCATGGTAATTGTTTTATAATTTTTATAAATTAGATAAATTAAATTTTTTATAACACCATGATGATGCAACGATTACCACATTAATTAATGATTTAAATAAAATGAAAAGATAATGTAAAATCTAAGACATAAACTTGTCAAAACCCCATTTTATTAGTATATTTCGAACCCTTGTCACCTTATCCTCGAAATATATAATTGTGGGACCTTTGAAATCTGAAAAACACTTCATAATAATGTAACATTTCATGACATTCCAAGAGATCCCCTCCTCTCCTCTTATAAAAGGCCCCCACCTCTACCACCTTATTGACACCTTCAAAGCCATTTGGCTTGGCCAAACTCTTCCCAAATACTCTCTCAACTTCCCTATATTACTCCTAGAAGCCTCACATTGGGCAGAAGTCTTCCCAAAGAAGACTTTGGCTTAAATAAAAAAGAGTTACCCGATTTTAAGGTAATGTCTTCTCTTATGTTCTTTTGTTTTATTATTCTTCTCCGACCCCTTAAAATATTTTTATTCCTTTATTTTGTAACAATACCAGTATCTTCAATATAATTGGATGTTGTTATGGTAAGGATTTTATTTACACTTACACACACCATCGTCTAATGGTTAAAGAACATACTGTTTTTGTGGGTGGAGAATTACTGCCTCACGAAATAATGATTGTTCAATCTTATTTTAACACCTCTCATGGTAGCCATTATGATGTATTTATATCTATATAAAATATATATTATTTTTATGTTTTCCTTATGCTTCTTTATTTTTCATTTATGGAATACCTTTATGATTTCCATTATGGGTAAACGCGATAATTTCATTTTAGGAAGTGCGGACTACCGCCCCCTCAAAGTGATTTGAATCATTAATGCCATATGTGGGACGTATAAAGCATGAAGTAAATGATATTATATATTATATTATACTTAAATTATAGTATACCTTTATATAATTATGATTTCATTCCATTAAATATGAAATAGAAATGAATGCAGTGTTCATGCGTACGTACTACTTCCCGTCTTCATGAACAGTGCATTTCATTTCATACCTCTAAATGTTATGTAATATTATAAATGAATGTATATAATGTATATGAATGATTTATATGACATCTACATCATGAATATAATTCTGGATATAATGGATTTTTTACCACATGATCAACTTGTAATTATAAGAAGTTTATTTTTGACTTAAGTACCAAAGATCGACAAAACGACCGTTATTAACTTAAATGATTATCCAATGTTCATAACATGGTAATAAGTGACATTAAAAGAATAATGAACATGAAAAAGGTTCTTAATAATATATAAATTAACTCTAGTCTATTATTTAGGAGAGTAAAGAACGACCGAATCAAGTCGGACATGAGGTAAGGGAACTTCTTAAACGAATTTCCGTTCATTGGGTTAATCTCCTACTTTCAAATTATGTCATGATATTATTATGTACTATCTTGTATTTGTAATTAATTTATATCTTCTTATAGTGAATACACATAATAGATCTATTTTTTTCAAAAAATGATCTTTTAAGGGACTTCGCCTCAATCTCCTTTAATTGAGGTATATTTTGTTTTATACACAACTTTCTTTTATATGGTGTATAAACCCCTTTGACTTTTATGTCTATTAAAAATGAATCTTTTTTATACGAAGCATTTTACTATACAAAAAAGGAATATTTATTTGTCGTACCTATGCGGTGACAATGACTTCTCCGCCGTCGTGACCATTATTTGAGCTTCGGTTTCCTATACAAGCCATAACTTTTTTTAAATGAAAAATAAATACCTAGTTTAAATTTTCTTTTATTTGGGTATTAAAAATGGTTGTGATAATGTTTTTATTATATCAATGTGTTGTATTGATATCTTGTGACTGAAATGTGGAAATGTTATGTTTCATTTATGCTTTTTTTGTGTGATAAGATTATGTTATGGTTTATGATATGTTTAAACCTGTTCATATGAGGAATGCATTGGACTTAATAAGTGACGGGTGGATCCCGCTATAGCTCCGTGATGTATCGGCAGGTCTAATGAAACAAACTAGTGTCTTGGCATGAGGACTTGAAAAAATCTTATTTTTATTTTTGGCACGAGGCCTTGGCTACGTGGTTATGATAGCATGGTGTTATGAATTCCATCATTATGAAAGTGGTTATTGACATTGCATGTGATTATTCGACTAGTATAATATCCATGTGAATAAGTAAATGTAATTATTTCATTTTATTTTTTCAATATTATGTTGAAGTTAATGTTTAAAAGGCTTTTGTTTTAGTTATACATTTCCATAAATGTTTATGTTTATTTATGAAATGTTTTTCTATTTTGTTATCCTTACTGAGCATCTGTGGTCACCCCTTTCTAAGTTTTAATTATTCCAGGATGTGAAGAAATATTTTATTACTGACCTGTAGGGTTATTCTGAAGGGGATATGAGTGTGGACTATGGATACCATGTTATTTTATTTTTTCACTTTATGATGTAATGTAATTCTTATGAATATATGTAGTGTGTCTAAGGATACTATTCTAATTGGTCTTTCGAGACTTGTTCTTTTGTGATAATGCTAATGTTACGCAATAATGCACCGACTCTGAGTAACTGGGGTCGGGGCATTACAGCTAGTTAGTAACTTTTATTCCCCATGACTATTGAAGTGAGATCCTTGGTTGTAATGATCAGCGATGTGATAGTTTTGACACGGCCTTAGCACACACGAAGTCGAGAGGTGCATTTCCCACCAAGAAACATCCTTGCGACGTGACCTAAATGTCGTGAGGCCGAGCCAGTGCAACCCAAAGCTGATAGTATCGAGGCACAGTAATTAACCCCCTTTGACTTGTACCTCCTAGTTTGACGTGAGAGATGTTTGGATTTAGTGTTGGATATCCCTAGAACTATTGGCGACTTTTCCTGGGCTGATCTTGGAGAGGGAGATCCCCTTGCACAGTCGTTTGGGTTTCTTATTGAGCATATATATATATATATACCTTAAATTTTGGGATCAGTTACCCTCCTTCTAGATGGGGTGATGATGTGTGGGGTATTCCATGTGGTTTCTATGTCTAGAACCTCTTGGATGGCAAGTCTACTTCCTTTCTTTTGTTGGGTTGAGCTACACTCCCTTTACTGTACTTTTCCAATGACCTTGTTCAGTCTACTTCTCACTTATTTAGTGCCTCATTTGTTTCTCCCTCGATCTTTCGGGGCATCCTACTGAGTATCTTTATACTCACCCCTGCTTGGGCTTTGCCAGCACCTAGTGTGTCCTTACAGATGACGGACAGGTCGATCGTGACTATAGAGGAGCCTAGAGTTCATAGTAGTAGCAGCAACGTGTCGTGGTCTTGCTAGAGTATTCATGTGGAAGTCTATCTAGTTGTTTTCTATTGTTTAGAATTTTCCAGGTTGTGGCACCTTTATGGAAGGGCGTATGTTTTTCCCTTTTTACTTATAAATTTACTTGTCATTACATCCATCACATTACCTACTCTATTTAGTGGTTGATGCATGACTGAGGTTGGGGTATAGCTCTTTTTCTTTTGCTTTTCCTTTTTACTTTTTATCACTGTATCGAGTGGGTTGTGTGTGCATGTGTATAGGTACTTCGGCGAAGGCCTCCCTGAGATTGTTATGCCTTCGGTGCTGGTCTTCATCCTCTAGCCTATGGAGGCAAGCATGAGGTAGTTGCAGCTCAGGACAGGTAGGGTCAGGTCGTGACACCTTTCCTTGGAGAAAATTTTAGAAAGACAATATCTTCAAATTGAAATTCCAAATCCGTTCTCTAGTTTTTAAAATAAGTAGTTTTCTTATATTGGGATGCATTAATATGGGCCTAATTTTTCATTACCTTTGCAGTTGTTTATTTAATAAGTTATGGGCCTAAAAGTTTCCTCTCGCCATATTCTACCCAACATGTTTTATTTCAAAACCTCTTACCATATAATGTGAAATATGGAGCCATTTCAATGCTAGAATAGAAACTATTGTTGTAGGAAAATTCCTCCCAAGGAAAGTATTGACCCCACATACCTTAAAAGTCAAGAGAGAGTGATCTCAACATGTCTTTTAAAGTTTGAATAGTCCTTTCATATTGTCCATTAGTTTGGGGGTTGTAAGCAGTACTCATATGAATCTCGGTATCAAAATCATTTTCGATACATTTCTAGAATTTTTATTTAAATAACTGATATTTATCAGACACAATTGATTTAGGTGTACCATGAAGTCTTGAAACTTCATTAATATAAAGTCTTTCCAGGCACCCAAGATGTAAATCTCCTCTTATAGTAATTAAATGTTATTATTTTTGTAATATGATCAACAATTACCTTTATTACATCATTCCTTCTCGGTGTCCTTGGTAGTCCTATGAAAAATTCCATCATAATTTCATCCCACTTCCACATAGTAATAGGTAGAGTTTGTGGGACCCCTCAAGGATGTTTTCTCCTAGACTTCACTTCTTGGAAAGATAGACACCAAGACACAAATTCATCATTTTCTCATTTCATGTTATCCCACAAAAAAATTTCTTCATATTTATATACATATTAGTTATACCATGGTGTATGGAGAAAAATTGGCTATGAGAATCAACTAACAGTATCCTTTTTAGCGTTGGTACAGATATAATTCATAACCCTTCCCATATGTTTGATCTCCATCCTAATACACGAAGTATTCCAATCTTCCATCCTTAACATTTTTAATTTCCTTTTGTAGATTCTCATCATTAGATTGAGATATTTTTATCTTCTATAGTAAAAATGGTTTTGCAATCATTTGAAATAAGAAATATTTTTCCCTTTACATAAAAATTCCGATATCCATCTATAGAAGAACCCTAAATATAGGATCTCTCTCAATCCTCATTTGATTCAAAAGTCCATGATATTTCTTGCTTAATTAATCTTCCACCTTATTTTCCTTTCTTGGGTACTAGTTTATTGAACAATCATAATCATTGATTAAATCGATCCATCTCCTTTGCCTCATGTTGAGTTCTTTATGTGTAAAAATTTATTTCAAACACTTTTGATCTATATAAATGTCAAATCGTTTACCATAAAGATAGTGTTATTATATTTTTAATGCAAATATTATGGAAGCTATCTCAAGATCATGTGTTTGATAATTTTTCTCATTAGTCTTCAACTACCTTGATGTATAAGCTATAACTTTCTAATTTTTCATAAGGATGCAACCCATTCAATTCTTTAATGAATCATAGTATATCACAAATCCACCATTTCTAGAGGGAAGAGTCAAAATTGGCGCATTAACCAAACTTGCTTTTAATTGATAAAAACATTCGATGAATTATTTCATCCATAAAAACATAACCCCTTTAAGTGTGATCATTTTAGAGGGTTATCTAGTTGGGTGAAATTCGGAAAGAAATACCAATAGTGACCTGATAAGCCATTAAAACAATGTTCCTCATTTATGTTCATTGGTGTGGGAAAATATTATATTTTCTTTTTCTTTATATGATTAACTAAGATTCCATCATTTGAGAAAATATATCCATGAAAAGAAACTGATTGAATAAAAAATTCACAATTGCTAAACATCCCATATAATTCATTTCTTCTAAGAGTTTTTCGAATAATCCACAAGTTATTCTCATAGTCTGCGTAGATTTTTGGGTATACAAGGATATCATTGATAAATAAGAAATCAAAGTCATTAAGATATTCATTGAAATTACTATTCATTAGATGCATGAAAAATGAAGTTGAATTAGTCCGTCCAAAAAGAATTACTGTAAACTCGTAATGCCTATACCCGGTTCGAAATGCTATCTTGGGAATATCTTCATTCCTCACAGGTAGCCGATCATATCCATATCGAAGGTAAATCATAAAAAAAATATTGGGCCATGTGATGTTGATCAAATAAATCATCAATGTGTGGTATGGGATACATGTGATTTATGGTAATAGTGTTTATTTCTCTATAATCAATTCATAGCATCATGGATCCATCATTCTTCTTGACAAAGAGGATAGGGGAACCCCATAGATAAACACTAGGTCGAATAAATCCTTTGTCACTAAATTCATCTAGTTTTTTCTTTACCTCCAATAATTATATAGTATCCACTATATATGGAGTCTTTGATAAAGATCTTGTATGAGGAATTAAATCAATAGAGAACTCAACTTACAACTCTGGAGGATGTCCATGTAAATCCTCTGGATATACATCAATGTATTCTTTAACAATAGGTACATATTCAATTTGAATATTTCCTTCCTCACCCATATATATTGTGTTCTCTTCCTCCATAATAATTTCATTTAGTAGTGCAACTAGGGGTGGATATAGATAAGAATCAGATAGCATGGTTTATACTCTAAATATAATGGACTCTACACCATTATCAAAACTTGTAACTTCTTTATTCTTACAATAGATCTCCACATAATAATTTGACATCCAATTCATAATGAGAACTATATAAATGTAGATCATGGGTATGATGATAAGGTTAGAATCTAAAGGAAATTTATGTGTCAAAATGGGGACTGATCAACACATCTTTGTTGCAATGATACATCCCCTATGATTTTTGATGGACAACTCCTTTATTAAATTAAATTGTGAATCTCTAATTTTCTTCGAAATCTAGGAAGATATTATTGAATGAGATGATTTTGAATCAAATAAAGCATTGGATATGTTTTTGGATGTAATTAATTTACCTGTCAACATATCATTAGGAACTTCAACCTGTGTGGTTGTAATCGCATAGGCTTTCCCTTTCTCTCATGGCCTTTTCTTTGGAGATTTCCAAGGAACATTGGGAAATCATTTTCATAGTGTCCCATATCTCTACAATTGTAGCTTTTAACATCATCGACTTGTTTCTTCCCCATGGATTTATTAGATCAATGCCACTTTTCTCTACACTTATAATAGAATCCCATTGCTTTCAAGGATTTCCTAGGATGATTATTCACACTGCTTTTGGATAATGGTAATTTCTTTGTTTCCTTATTCATCTTTGGTGCTTCACCTTTTCCATGGTTATCAGAGTACCACTTCTTATCTTGGTTTCCCTTGAACAAATTTTATCTAGTGAATTCCATCTCTGTTTTGATGGAACATAATAAAATTTCATCATATGATGAAATTGTTTGAGAAGCCAGTGCCCTTCGAAGACTTATTTTAAGACCATAAACTAAATTATTATTCTTGTATTTTAAATAATGTATGTAATCTATAGCATACATGGCTAATATTGTGAAGGTATCCTCATACTCTGAATCATTTTCTTCATCCCTTTGATTTAGGCTAAGGAATTTCCTCTTCATTTTAGTTCATTATTTATGGGGAAAATATTTTTCAAATAAAATTTCCTTAAAATTTATCCATTAAATATATTTAATTTCATCTTCTTCTGTGGTATTCTAGATCATGGAAAACCATTGATCAGTATCACCCTTGAAGAAATATATTGCTAGTACTACCTTATCTTTTTCATTTCTTCTTAATTATTGAAATTTTTTTCAAGAGACTTTATCCACTGATCAAATACAACTAGATTTATAGTCCCACTAAAATATGGGGGATTATGTCATATTAAAAGATCCAACATAGGTGTATCATGGTTCTTCATCACAACTTGAGTATGTTGTCCAAAATATGTTCATGATTTGATCTGCTCCAACACTGACTATGTTAAATTAATCTGTGGGGGAAATCTATACATTTTTCGTGGGTATTTATTCCCCTTATTTCATTAGAATCCATCACTAAACAATGGAATGCACTAAAGTAGGCTATAATTTCAAATTTATTAATGACAAATACTTATCATAATTTGAAACTTTATGAAAATCTAATCTCATAATCACAAACGTGGTTTCTATTTACATATAAATCCTTCATAATGGGTTTTAAACAAAATATGAATTATCTTAAGCATATCCACCAAGAGTGTCAAACTAGGTGCACAGTGAGGCCTGTTGTAATGTTCTAGGATACCTAGGGTGAAGCCCAAAACTCCTTGTCTGAGTTGTTACTTCTAGGAACATCTGTTCCAGAACCACGTCCACTGGTAGAATCTAGACATGGATGTATTTTTTAGGAAGAACATAATAATCTATACCTTACCAAAATTCCAGGATGTTCTTTTACAATTATCCTCAAATTTTAACTTAGGGTTATATACTCTAATCTATGTTTCTTAAATCTAGTTTCCAAGGTTGTTGTTAAACTTCCTCTAATACCAATTGTAACACCCAACCCCAGAAACCCAGAGTAGGTTCATTACTTTACTATATTTTCATGAATATAATAAATAAATCATGAATGGACAGTTGGTTTAGTAGTTTTGGAAAAACATATTACATAAATTATACCCAAATTACATTTTTAAAGATAGAAAATACAACATGATACATAATAAACTAAAATAAACTACCTCCTAGAAATATTATTTATAGTTCTTTTCTTAATAACTTGGGGAAAGGTAACGTACTAAGGGTGAGCTCAAATTACTAGTAAGGGTTACATATAGTGGAATCATGAATCAATAATAAGTTATTCATAATCAATTAAACATGACAAATATGTCATGATAAAAAAATGAAAACACTTTCCATCAATAAGCAGAGAACAAAAAAGGCATCCATACATTTTTTTCATAGTGAAAACCTCATAGATAGTAATAAATGAATAATGAATGAATATAATTATTATTATTTGGATGTAATGTATCTAGAAAACGAACCATTATACTATCGAGACAGTTTAAATATGTGGGTAGAAACCCACTTGATTTCTTAGAAACAAACTTGAAGGGTTTTCTGCCAATAGATTAGTCTCATGAGACATATCGATTCTTCAAGGGGATATAATGGCCCCCACACATCACTTTCATTCCAAATAATTAATTATAAATCGATTCAATACAAGAACAATATAAATCTTCGATATTCTTATTTAATAGGGGATACAGATTCATAAATATTTCTTCATTTAAAATAGCATTCAATATAAACACTATATGTGAAATGGTATATAACTTAAGGAAATTATCATATCTATGAAACAAGAAAATGGATATTAACCAGAATTATAATTTTAAATTAAATATAATCTCAAATGGGAATTATATGATCCATATAATAATTATTAGGCCCACAATTCGAAGTAACTGTCAATGAAATTGAAATTGAGACAAAGTCCCTTGTCACTTTATAATCGATGGAGTTGTATGACAATAAATTAATAATCACCAAATGAATCCCAAAATTCAATGAATATAAAGATAATCGGGATATTATATATCAAATAAAAGTACACATATACCACATGAAATAAACAAGTGGAGAACAATGGAAATCTCATGGAATTAAATGTGAGATGAGAAAAGCCTTACCTTATGACCGAATGTGTTCTTCGATTGAACTTAATGAATTAAACAATCAAATTAAGATTCATTAATTAATAATTAAAGATCCTAATCTACATTTAATTGATTTATTTTAACTTTATTAGTTCCATTAATTGCCTTTTTGATGGGTTTAATATGTTCAATTGTAGTGTTTTGGAAGTATTTTCCTCTTTAGTTTTCATGATTGGTTTACTTGTATTTAAGTATAGAAGGTCATTTGAAATGTGGTTAAACATACCCAATTGTTAATATATATATAATCAGTGAAATTACATAGATATAAATAATCTTATAATGATTTTTGGTTATATACCATGAGAATTACTCATTAGATAATAGTTAATTAAAAATGATTGGATTGACATGGAGGTTTGGTGCATAATGCACTTGTTTTGTATTAATATATTATATTATGAGTGTGTAAAGATTTAAGAACACTAAATAATATGAAATACATAAATTAAGATACGTTTCACTATAAAAATAGTTTCATTACCATAATATAAGATGGTAATATAAATTGAAAACTCGTCATCCTTGATTGTGATAAAATTAACACATCTTGGACGGTGTTTTCATTTTTAGTATAAGAAGAGGAGAAAAAGAGAAATGATGATGAAATATTAAATTAGCATAATAAAATTCTAAATCATGTAAGGTAGTAGAATTATCCTAGAATTTGTATGAGGGGAGGTGAGGAGAGAGAAACAAAAGAATGGATGTTGTAAACGAATTTGAAAGAAAATGGAAGGGAGGTTCACCTCTTGAGTACTCCTCCTTGAGAATATTCGCAAGGACTTATTTGGAATTTTGGTGATAGAAGAAGGTCCTTTACGTAGGGGAGGGCATGGTAAGTGTATTTAACATAACTTAGGCAAGTCTCAAAGCTTTAGTGGTGTCAGAGGAAGAGGGGGTTATGGGTGTTTTTTAGAGTGGAGGAGATGAGGGTTTTGCATTATTTTAATCATTTGTTTACTATTTTTCCCAAGACAGGGAAAAATATTGATTATTTTGACAAAAATAGTAAAACAATCATGTGAGTTTGAACCAATGTCCATTTACATCATCCATGACTCAAGTAAAAAGCATAAATTCATTTATTTAGTATATTTCATAAATTATCAAATTCTACTATTCATTAAAAATTCAAGTATTTCAGAAAAATACCAAAAATTTATCCTAAAGTATTTTTGATGTGTTGAATCCAAAAATGAACTCCATTTTTAAAAATAATTTTATAAATATTTGATCTTTAATTTTTAATTAAAATCATCATTTAATTGAAAAGTACCAACACTTATAATATTCACCGTCATTTTTAAGGTAACTAAATTTTATTTATACTTTAATGGGTAAGGTTTATATTTATAAGAGTTGTATTACTATTAATGAGGTTATCTTAATATAAATAAGGGTAATTAACTATTCATATGCTTAAGTTACTATTCAACAAAAATTACATTGATTCTATCAGACTCTAAATATCCCCCTGATGGAAACCATGTATGTCCGTTTTTCGAAATTCAAAACATAGAAGTGGAAAATTTAAGTTTAATGGATATGTTATGACTATAATCTAAATAAACAAGTTTTTTTTCAAATAGACTCATTGATTTATAAAATATAGTCTATCTAATTAATTGAAATTATTTAAGAGAAACAAACTATAAAATTATTGGGGTGTTACAAGCGACGTTATCATATCCCCCATTGAATAGAAATTAAGAAGGTACATGTTATAACGTAATTAAATAATTATGATAATGTCATAAGTATCATATAAATATATTAAATCCATCATTATATCTACAATTTAAATTTTATTGTGTGAAAAAAATTACATTGTTTCGTGAGGCTGTAGTCCTCCATACACATGATTGATAGTTTCGTTTCACATTTGATAGAAGTGAATATGGGTCCGGTTTATTCAATTATCATAATAAAATAATATTATAAAGGGGATAATTGTTTTATTATACTATAATATGTTAAGATTATTTGAAGGATTTTGAAGAATAAATAAAACAAATATGTATGAATATGAATTTAACTCTTCTATGGAGAGTCTCTTTAGGTTTATAACTAGAGCCTTATTTGGAGGGATTCATAATCAAGATAATGTCTCTTGGATGTGGTGATGGAATTAATAAATATATTTGGTATGTTGTTGGATAAAACAAAGGGTTTTATAAGTTTGAATAAGAGAGTAGAGGGGTGTCCTTTTATAAGTGGGGGATAGGACACATGTGGAATTCTTTGAAAAGATAAAGTATATCAACCATTTTAACATTCAAAATAGATCCAAAATGGTCCATTATCAAAAATATAGTCGTTATAAGTTAGATTTATTTCCATAAAATGAGTGTTGGAATAGTTTTAGATCATTTTATCTATTATATTCTTAGTTTAACCCCCTGATAAACCTGGTTTTTCTTTAATTGGGGTAATTAAATTTTTCTACGTTCACTATTAATTATGGTAAAAAATAAGTGCACATTATTTAATAATATAAAATATAATGATTAAAATTTTAAAATTCATTTTTAAATATTCAAATCACAATGTTTGTATAATTAAATTTAAAATTAAACTCACATACATGACAAAAAAGTTGTTTTCGAAAGTAAAAACTTTCAAAAGATTAAAACATTTTTATATAAAAATTCAATATAAAAAAGATTCAAATGAAATTATTTTTATTAATAAATATCTAATTAAATAGATATAATATTAAAATATTATATCAATTCAATGGATCTTGAAATTTATATAAAAGAAAATATATCTTTTAATAAAAATCAATATTTTTTATATTCATCGGAAAATTAAACTATTCAGAAAAATACCAAAAATTTACACTATGATATTTTTGAAATTATAATTTAAACAATGAATTTAATTTTATAAAATAATTTCCTAAAATTTATAAAAATTAATTTTAGCATGACTTCTCAAAACATTATGAAACCCTTTTCTTTATAAAATAATTTTTTTGGGGGAAAAATCTTTTTTTCATTCAACTAATTAATATTTTATTTTTAGTCAACAGATATACATTGAATTTGTTTATACAGTTTTAAAATAACTACCTTTCATAATTTAGTTAGTCTTATTAATACCTTCCAACTTAATGACTATGTTATAATTGTCCCATTTAAATAATAATATTTTAATAGAGTATTTTTTCGATTAATCTTTTTGTTGTGTACGTCTCAAATATTGATGATATCAAATTTATTAAAAAGGAAATATATCATAAAGTATATCAGGTGTTACATTGTTGTCTATGTTCAATTTCATGTGTCATTTATGCTATCAATTATAATTTTCTTCTTTTAAAATCATGGTGTGTTACATCTAACCAACTTAAATAAATTAATTCCTTACAATTTAATCTTGATCTCGTTAATAAATGGTTTGAAATTTGAAAATACCTTTTTTAAACAAAAATTTAAAAGAGGATAATAAAACATCTGCTTATTAAGATATAAATGGAAGTACAAAGGTCATCCAGAATAATATATACTCAATTTCCAAATATTAGAACATTGGTGGCAAGTGAATATATGGACATAGAAGAAAAGAGAAATTATTATAGAGAGTGACAAATATCATTCATAACAATAAATTGAATAATCAATATAAAGATAAGGACCTCAAAACCATAAATATATGATGATTTCCAATACCATTTGATTCATCATATATGAAGGTAATCTGATATCATTTTTGTTTGAAGATCATTTTATAAAGTTGGGGAATTCATTTACCTTCTTATCTATGAACATAATGAAATATAATTACATGATATCATTCTATTTCATTATCAAAATTTATTCCTTTGGTTTTTATTTTATAAATTTTTAATTCATCTCTAAATCCATGAAATGAATATCCAAAAATGAATTTTTATACATGAATCACTAAAATTAACTTTTAACGGATCATAAAATCCATAAAAGAGTGATAAGCCCTTCCATTTATCTCTAAATATTTTCCAAAACCAATATGGTTAGCACAAGTTATCCAATATTATAGAATATTATCTAAACCTCAATAGTAACATCATTGTTTCAACTATAATATTTTTCAATTAAATTCTTTGAAAATTGATATATTAACCAGACCATTACATAGGCCATTAGTAAGTGCGACACCCTTATTTCCCTTCAATTATGGGTTAAATCCCTCTGGCCTTTCTTAATGTAATGGGTTGTCACCTGACATGTATGTTTTCTTTTTCTAGAACCATATTAATAAAATTCCTACAATATTACCAATGTTTAATAACATATAATTACCTCAACATAAAAGATATGATAAACCCTAAAGGTTACCAATACCATAAAACTTATTCCAATAAATAGCTTTATTAATTAAATAGTTTTTTTCACTAAAACATATGTCATATCAATGGTCTTTATTCCCAAAAGTCTCTCCCAAAATATCATCAATCTTGGCATAATCCTATAACAAAAAAGATAAATAGGTGTGTTTAAGACATTGAACATATGATGAATCTTAATCTAATAAAACCATGATGGTATCCATAACTCTTACATTAAATAAGACATATATAATTCTAAAATTTAACACATTCATTAGTTGTTTTGTGATTCTTATAACCAAAATATCATTAGTAAAAATAATTGAACAACATAATTCTGGAATCATGATACATAAAAACTTCATCAATTTTATTTCAACATTGTTACTTCCATGGTATATGTGTTAACCTTTAGAAGATTTAATCGACTCAGATATTTCCAAGGATCCCCACATTTAAGATACAAAACTATAAATTTATCTGTAGGATTAAATTTATTTCCTTCCATCTTACACTTCATTTTTCGTTAGCAATTCATTTATTTATTCCCGTCTTTTCCACACATAAATATTTTTCTCATTGTATGAGAAACATTCAGGTGTTCCTATATACACATTTATGATATGAAGTATGTCAATAATTCTTTCTTCTATGGTATACACCACTTGAGCTCTTAGTGAACTCCATCAATATATTCTTTAGTGAGTTCATGAGTTGGTTAAGGTATAGGTTGTTAATCATATTTTGGGAAACCGGATTTGGAAAAATCATGACACATTACATCCCAATAATCATCCCAATTATATTTTAATATTCACCACATTTTCATTCATATTCAATGATAAGATGACTACTTCGTGTTCCAAGCATTGAATAAAACCAAAACCCATAATGGGAGAAACAATAATCATTGTGGGGAACAACATAATCATGAAGAAAAGTATTTGTATCTTTTAAATCAACAAAATTTATTTTAAATATAATACACCTTGGTTTTATCATATTTCATTCATTATCGTAATCTATTCAAATCCTTCAAAATATTTCGTAATAAAAATGTGATTTATCCTAATTGTATCCCCTTGGAGTGTCAAACCAGTTGGACATTAAGACCCATTTCATGTACTAGGTATTGTGTGAGTCAATCCTAATGCGCCATTTTTAGATTTATTACCCCTAGGTACATATTTTCTTGAACTACGTCCACTTGAAGTATCCAAATAATTAGGTATTTATAGGAAAACCACATAATATATTCCTTAAAAAACATTAGGTGATTATTCTATACTTATCCTTATAATAAATCTTCGTCCTATGTTCCCTAATCTGTGTTTTCTTAAATCTAGTTCCCAGGGTTTCTATAGAAATTTATGTAATACCAATTATAAATATCCTAACCCTAGTAACATAGAGTCAGTGTATACATTATTTCATTGAAATAATATATTATGACTCACACCATAAATGATTGAATAGTTTAGAAGACTTGGTAAACTAGATACATACATGATTCTCTTGTAAGAATTGAAAAAACAAATTACAACAAAATCTGTTTTAAGAAGATCATTATTCTCTCTAGAATATCCTTCCAAATCATTTTTTTGTGAAATTACTAGATTTTGGGGAAAGGAATAAAACAAGGGTGAACAAAAATACTCATAAATGATTAAGTATAGTTGAAGTTATATTTAATCAATAAGAATAATCAACATGGTAATGTAAATAAATGAAAACACATGTCATTTAAATAACTAGACTATCATGAATTGATATGGATTTATCGATATGGAAATGTAAATAACTGAATATACATGACATTTAATCATTAAAATTGAGAATTAAATTCATCTCGAGATAATATCATTACAAAAAATATCATGGATAATAATAACCAAATTCTTATTAAAGGAAATGATAAATTATTGGATTTCATTATCCGAGGCATCATGATACCTATACTTTCAAGAGCATTAATAAGATAGTATAATACAATGAGTAGGTATACACTAAAAACCCCCATTTTAATAAGGATAGCCTACTGATTTGTCTCATGAGACTACTAATGTATCGAGGTGAAATCTATAATAAAGACCCACCCATATCTATATGTATAATTAATTCCTTGTGTTTCAAATGATCAATTTTATTCATGAACAATATTATTTATCACTAAATTTCCATATCAGGTAAGGAAGATAGATTAAAAATAATTTCCCCAGAAAATCATATAACTTTTAAATTAAAATAAAATATATAAAAATGATATATGATTTAATTAATGAATATATCCATGATAAATAATATATATATATTCAGGTGAAATGTAATTTCGAATAATAATTATAAAGTGACTATTTCAAGGGAATGTTTAGGATTACAAAAATTAATCAAGAAAGAAAAAGTTAATATATTCTGTAGTCAAACTTATTATAAACAGCCTATAAAAATAATAAAAATGGTATCAACATAATATATCCTGAGTGGATCATAATTTCATTAAATGGTTGGTGTTATTGATGGATACAAATACCATAAAAATGTCATTAAAAACATTCTTGAGGAAAATATATTTCTTTCCTTGAATAAAAAATTAAAATTAAAAGTTCAAAAAATATTTTGAAAATAATTTTATTCAAAAATTACCTTTTTAAAATTATAATGGAATATTTAAAACACTGGGTGGTCATGAGGATGGTAAATTCCAAACATGTTGTACACGTAAAAGAAAAGTTTTATTTCATGTTTTCTGTAAATACCAAACATAACTTGTTTGAAAACATATATGGAGATTCCTTAAAATAAATAAAAAATTAAATAAATGAAAAATATTTATTTCACAAATAATTTGGTAATTTTTTAAAAAAATTAAAACATTTTTAGAAAACATGGTTTTTGAAGAAAAAGTATTTTGGACTGAACAGATAAATAATGTCAGATTTTCATAAAAACATTTTTCATATAATGTAAAATAAAAAAGAGGGAAAATAGTAATATTAAATGAAATATTCATAAATAAAAATAGGATAATAAAATTAATGTGTTTCATGAGTGACAAGTCATAATATTTTATCATCATAGATTTAATCATAACCAATCTTGATAAACGATGATATTTCCATGTTGGTAACTTTTGAACCATAATACCCATGAAATAAATAACCTCAAATGAAATATTAATCAATACTATGATAAAATTACTCACGATATATCATATCAAAGAATTATTATATACACCACAGAACATAACTAAGTTGTGATCATGGCATACGTCTCACAGATGTAAAAGTGAGATGAGAAACCCTTACCTCATGTTCGACATCCATCATATGTGTTTGAAACTCCTATATAATAAATACAAGTTTATTATAAATAATTATCAAACCATACTTTTATATTTTACACCATATATTATTTACTTATTGTTTTTTATAACCCATTTATTAAAAATTCTTAGTTAAAATAACTGTTTCATGTGATACTTTTTTCATTTTTCATGTATTTTTAGGTTTGGTAATTTCATTCCTTTTATATTGATCGTGGTTATATCATATCCATAATTTCAAACATGATATAAATATGACATATATTGATTATTTATGTATTTTTATATATCAATAAAATCTAGAGATAAAAAATGGGTAGCACTACTCATGGAAATAGTAGCTTGTACGTATGAATTAATGTTGTTTCTATTTTTCAAAAAGGTTAAAATTAAACTAATATATATATATATAAATAAAAATTATATAATGATAAATATTTCATATATATAATTTATATTAATCAAATAACTCCTTACTTCCATCCATGTAAAATAAAATGAAAAACATTTCGCATTGCTATGTGGAGGTTGTAGTCAACACATATACAGGAGCGTTGTTATTGTTTTCCAATGGATTGGGATGTATGAAGTTAGATGTGAAATTATATTTCCATATTTATTTTTATTTCATAAATTTCAAAAATATTTATTTAATTTATCCTTGATACCTTCAATATAAATCGTAATAAAAAAAATAAATCACATCGCTTCGCGAAGCGTTAGTCCACCATACACATGAACGGCATTATTGTATCCTCAATGGAATCAAGATTAATAAGTTTTATATTATATATTAATAATATATGTATAATAATATCATAAATATCATATAAATATGTCAAATCCATAATTATATATATCTTTTAATAGTGGGGATGGAAAATGGATTGCATTGGTGTGATAGGTGGTAGTCCAGCGTACACATGACTGACAATTTCATTTCTGATTTTATAGAATTGGAGATGGATCTTGGTTATGAAATTAAAATAATAACATATATTTATATATGGTATAATGGTGTTGTTATATTTTCATATTTGTATATTATATTAAGTTTGAGTAAGAAAAAATAAAATAAATATTCTGGTTTAATAATATTACTTTATCATTTGAGATCCTATTTAGGTTTATACCTAAAGCCTTCATGGGAGGAATTAATAATCAAAATAATGCCTCTAAAACGTTTTTATAGAATTAAGTAATATATTTGGGTAGGTATTTGAAGAACCAAGGGGTTTTGGAAATGTAAATAGAATTGGAGAGAGGTGGAATTTTATAGGTGGGGCACAAATTAAAGTTTTGATAACGTAAAGTGTGCCCATGTTTTTAACATTAAAAAAGGCTCTGAAATGACAAAATATTAAAACTTAAAAGTTATAAGGTGTAAATTTATTTATAATTTTTTTTTGAATATTTTTATGTCAATTTTATCCCTTGTTAGTTTATCCACTGGTAAACCCATTTTTACTTTATCAACAATTATTAATTTTTAATATTTTTACTATACACTATAGTCAAAAATTATGATGGACTTAGTAGATAATATAAATTATGTTTATTAAAAATAATTAATCATTTATTCAAAATTAAAATCACATAAGTGGATAAATTCAATTTAAAATTAATCCTGTAGACATTATGAAAAATATGTTTTCCAAAGTAAAAACCATCAAAATTTTAAAAGTATTATATAAAAATTCAATAGAAAAATGATTTAAATAACCAAATTTGGATTAATAAAAATATAATAAAACATATTTTAGTTATAAAACCCTATTAAAAGAAACAATTTCATGTAAATTATTTAAAATAAAATATGGTTTTTAATAAAAATATATATTTTTTTCTATTCGTTGAAAAATGTAACTTTTTATAAAAATCCCAAAAATTTACCTTATGATAATTTATATATTATTATTTTTAAAATTAAATTAATTTAATAAAATAAATTTTCTAAATGTTTAAAAAAATATTAACATAAGTTCTAAAAACGTATTAAAATCATTTTTCGTCGAAAAATTATAGTTTATTAGAAAACATCATTTCTTTTTTTCAACAAATTAATATTTTATTTATAATAAATATTTATCTATTTAATTAGTTTATAGATGTGTAAAACAACTAATTTTCATAATTTAGTTAGTCTTATTCATATCCACCAACTCAATGGCTAGGTTATAATAGTCATATTTTAATAAATATCTTTTAATAGAGTATTGTTTCTCATTTAAACTTGGGGTTGCATGAATCGCAAGCTATAGAAGATATTGAATTTATTAAAAAAGAAATATATAATAAAGTCTTGAGGTGTTACATTCTCATCTTAACATGGTGTCACATGTCATATATTCTATCAAACACAATTATCTTCTTTTAAAATATCTGGGTGTTTCAAATAAGTTGGGAAGAGTATGGATTCATTAACCCCCTTAGGGGGATTTCTATTGTACTTCAACTGTGAAATGCTAATACATTACTATAGGTTCTACCCAACACCTCAGAGATAGTTCTAGTAGTGTGGTAATATAGGGCATCTCAAATAGTTTTTCTTTAAATTTTATAGGTCATGTGTTTGAAAAGTATTTGGATGGACATGATTTATGCCTAGAGATCAATCCAGGTTCTTCAATTTTAGGTTTAGACTCCTCAGATGAGGTCTAATCAGGATATTCATGCCCCTTGGGGTCAGGGCGATAGATTTGAGGTAGTATGAGTGTATGTGATGGACCAATTATTGGTTGATTATGGAGATGGAACATCGAACATTTCAAGTATGGTATTATTCTAATAATTTATTTATGCAACTATTTTTGACACTGGATCTTTCAATTCTTTTATAACATCTCAATTTTTTGTTGGTCACATGTAAAGTATTATGTTGCCTCTTGAGTTCATTTCTCTTGATACACCCTTGGGGAAGAAATTGATTCTATATAGATATGTCTAGAGTGTCTTATAGTTATTTTCATCTATGGAAAATTTTAATATATCACGATCCTTGAGATGAAAAGATTTGATGTTTTCCTTGGAATAGAATGGATAACCAGTTTTCATGATCACATCAACTATTATTGGAGGTTGGTATCCTTTATCATTCTTAATAGAGCGAATCTTGTGATAATCAGTGAGTGGGTTTCAACGATAGCCAACTAGAACCAAATTTGAACAATATAAAATATATCATGTCCTAGGTAGCTGACTTAGATCTCATTGTGGAACATGATGATGGGTCCTCCTCTTTTCCTCTTGTTGTGAGTCTTTACTAGTATTACATTCTAGATGACTTATCTAGTCTTTCTTCTAACTAGGTAGTAGATTTATAGATATAACTCATTCTGATATTGAAATATATTTTTATTCCTCCTTATCATATGGTGAAGACCGAGTTGAGAGAGATTATGATTCATCATGAGGACATAGGGATGAAGCGTTTCATCAAACTAAGCACATATCCATGGGTTGATCACATGTTTTTATTCTGAAGGAATATAGTAATCTACTACTCAATGTGAAATACAAGAAACCAAATATGGTGATGGTAATGAATATGTATCATTTACCCATGATTAATATTCAATTTGATCAGTTACATGGATCCTAATAGTTCTATAATATTGATCTTCATTTAGGCTACCATCAGTTGTGGAAAATATATTTGGATATTCCTAATATTTTTTTCATGAGTAGATATGGCGTGTATAATTACCTCTTCATGAATTTCGGACTAATGAATTCCCCAATAGTGTTCATATTACTCAGGAACAAGAACATCCACCCATATATTGACACTTTAATCAAGTTATCTATTAATAATATCCTTATATACTCTCACACTTATGCATTACTGGCCAGAAACATTGATACATTGTTGAGTAAAATTTTAGAACCATTGATTTATTCCATAATTTTTAAGTGTATCATCTGTATTTGATAGGATTATTTTTCTTGGTCATTTGATCATTGAGACTGGAATATCAATGAACATGGAGAAGGTGGATATAGTGATTTCAACAAAACAACCTTAGAAGGTATTTTATATTCATATACTCCCTAGGTTGGATGGATAATTTTGTAGCATCAATCAGAAAATTTCCTTCTTATTGTCATCAGTGATGGGTATTACCATGAAGGCGTAATGTTTTTATAGACTAATAAGTATGAGGTGTCATTTATTTATCTAAATACAAGGTTAATGATAAATTTATTTTTTATTTTTCCATATGATATAATTAGATACATAGTGTAATGTGATTCATTAAGTATTGGGTTAGTAATTATGATAATGTTGATGGATCAGGTAGTTGATAATAGGATATGTCAACTTTAACCCCATGAGAAAAACTCCCTAATTCGTGACTTAGATTAGGAAGCTTTCATCCACCCCTTGAAGTGTTAGAGAGATTATCTCCTCTAAATTTGGTTTGTTATATAAAATTTCCAGAAGATATTTTTGAACCAAATGTTTATTTTGGACATCTTAATTTATTTTGTTTTGATAATCACATACTCATTCTTAAATAATCAATATCTAATACTTTTACATTCAAAGTATTTTTTACAATGTTTGTATAAATCATATGATTTTACAATACATTGTTTATTATGATTATCATAATCAACTTGGAACCAATAATAATCAAATTGACTAGAAATAATAATAATCAGATTCATATATTGACAATTTATCATAATAAAATCCATCATATTAACTTCTATTTTAATTATGAATACGGAAAACTATTTTATCGTATCCATAGGATTGACACCTATTTTAGTCATGAATAATGAAAACTATTTTATCATATTGTAACATTATACTCTTAAAAGTATAATGATAAAATGTCATTGTTGATTATATTATTAAATTTTTGATACAAAGTGATGTCATTATTTCGGTTATAGTATGACCATTGGAGTGCTAGGTGTCTAGTTCCTCCCTAAAATCATGAAGATAATATGACTGTTGGAGGCCAAGATGATCATTAGGATACATTCCTATAAATACCAATTCACTTGAAATTCTAGATACATTATTCGACAAAAGATATTGTGCGAGAGATTTCATGATTAGGTTTTTGTGTATGAGAGATATGAAGTTTATTGGTTGTGAACTACTTGTTCCTTTTACTTGTAACTTCTTGGAGTGTGTTTTTCATCACGCGACTCAGATTATTGTTATTACAGTTCAGGTATTAAGGGGATAGGAATATATATAAATATCCATAATTTCAAAGGATTCCAAGGATATGAATATAGAATCAGATCCATTGGTTCGATGGTTTCTGAGGTTAGGAAGATATAGAAGTTGAGCATCTTCTTGATTGAGGGATTGCGAGGATAGCAAGATAGAAGCTGATCATCATATCGAGGGCTTACCTTGGTGTGGGTATGATAAAATTTATTGAAAGTATAAATCAAGGGACCTTTACCCAAGGTTATTAGATACCCTTATCATTAGGATAAAGGAATTATATTCATTTTTTTACTAGTTTTATACAAGTCTTTCATTTATGTTATAATTTTATTAGAAATTGAATTAATTTATATTCACCCTTATATTTGTTTTCCAGTTATATTAATAAATTTAATTATGATTCATTTGATTTACACTACATTAAACTGAGAATACAATTTTACTCTGAACAAAATTCTACACACTTTATTATAGACTCATTATTTTTTATTATTATGATTAATTATAACCACATTTATTACAATAATTTTATACGCTGATATATCATTTCTTCTATAATATGATTATACCATCATTAAATGAATATGATTCTATTTAATATAATCAAATCTGTGGATTAAATATCAGAATCATCTCGATTACAACATTCTATTCATCAGATCATTAGGCCCAGTCTGATTATAGTTGAAATAAAAAAGAGGTTTTGTGAATAATATTTGTTTACTTACATTAAACAAAGTTTCTATTGAGGTTAAAAATGAAAATTTTTTAACTTACAATTGACACCCCCTTTGTATTTACCAATCTTCATATACATTTTCATCCAAAAATTGGTATTAGAGGAGGTTTTAACTTTTCAAATACTTGTTGATTATTTTATCTTTTCATGTTAGCATTATTTCATTTTATAAACATATTGTTTATAAATAATTGTTAAATTAATGTGTATTGTGGAAATGATTTTGTCGGTATCTATTTTAAAATATGGAACAACTAAATGTTTGTTCTATAGACAATATCAATCCTAACAGACCACCAATATTCGTTGGTAATATTTATGAATATTGAAGAGGAATAAGGAAGACTTTTTTGATAAAAACAAGTGTAACACCTCAATCATCCACGGTACGTTTCCCTTTGAATAATGCAATAGCTTGCATTGTACCTAGCTTCAAGATTCTAACCCACTGCGACCAATCAAACTAGTAGTTATGAATCGTAATTCCCACTTTTTGAAATTTTATAATATTTTTTTTTTCAAAATGGACTTTTTATTTTGAATTCGGAACATCAAAATTATCTTAGGGTGAATTTTTGATATTTTTCTGGAAAACTCAATTTTTGATGAATAGTGAAAAACACTACGTTAATGGTTAAAACTGACTTTTTATTTAAATAATTTTTTATTTTATTTAAATTTATTTTAGGTCAAAATAGATACATAATACCTATATAAGATCAATGTAATTCATTGGAGTCATTTTATAATAAGTTTAGATATATAAAAAGTTTTTAAACTTTTTACCGTCTTTTACCCACCTCCTAGGAGCATTTGCAAATTTGCATAAAACATAATTTTACCACTTCTATGAGTTGAAATTATAATTTCTGAGATACACTGTTAATATTAATAAGTATAAAGTGGTTAAATAAGATGCAAATAATTTTTGCTGAATAGTTACTTTGACTTTTATTTACCACAGTTAAAAGTAAATAGGGTAATTAAGGGTAAAAATGGTATCATAATTACCCAAACACATGTCCTAATTCTATTGGTTAAGTAAAACTCGACCAAAAAACAACCTTATAAATAAAATATGACCCCTTTGGTCTACCTGTATTAGATTAGGACAGTTATTATTATTTTATTTTAAGAAGAGTTAAAAGAGTTAAATTCAATGTTTAATAATTAAACTAATTTTAATATAGGGTTACACACTACATAAATTTGACTATAAAAATTCATTAGAAAGATAAAAATATTTAAATCATAATGGTGTTTTATTTATAATTTTTAGACATTAAATAATTTAGTTTATTAATGACACAATGATGATGTAGTAATTTCATTATTAATGAAATATTAAAATAATTGATCTAATACATATACAAATAAATGTAAATTCAGAGTTATAATTAATTAAACTAATCATATAGGTTAATAATACATGTTAGGGTTGTTTAAATATATTTTTTTCGAAGTGATAAAGTATTAATGCCTTTCAAAAAAATAAAATACTAAATAGTGTCAAAATTGACATAATCGTGTTTTTAAAACAAAATACTATATTATTAATTGATATATTATTCATAAAAATAAAATGTTTGGCCAAAATAATTAGATAAGGTTATATATTTTAATAATTATCCACTTGGATATTTCTGGATAGTTTATAGTAAGTTTATTAACCATATAATATAAACATACATAGAGACATGGTAAATGTCGAACTATTTAACTAATAGTTAAATCTAAAATATAATGTTAAAATGGTGACCAAAACCTATCTAAAACCTAATTGTTGAACGGTTTTAAACCTATACCAACATTAGACTTTATATAAATCATTTTGTAGCCATTTGAAACCGAATATGATTTTATTATAAAATAACATTTCATGATTTTCCTAAAGTGGCCCTCATCTCTCTTATAAAAGGGCACTTCCCCTTCTCTCAAAATCACACTTCCAAAGCCATTTGTCTTATCAAAACTCTACAAATATATCCTCCCAACATTACTCCCTTTACCGAAGTGGCTTTACTTTGGTCGATAAGCAAACCTATGGAGCCCTTTTGATCAAATCAAAAGGAAGAACCCGAAGAAGAGGTAAATATTTCATCACCTCTTTCATGTTCTTTTCATCTTCCACATCCTCTTTCTTTGTTGTTTCCATACCAAAATAATGAATACAACACCTTATTAAAATTTTGATTTTATTATAATATGTTAAAATCATATTCGTTATTCTATCCATCCTATAAATGAAAAACTCACCATACGTGCGTACGTACAACTTACCGTCTCCACGTTGTGGTGTAGTTTGTTATTCAAACACTTCATTGTTTGGATTAGTATAATAATGATTATAAAAAATGTAAATAATAAATGTAACATGATATTGATTCTATATATATGATATACCATCAAATTACATACTATTCCATCATCAATATAATTATATTGTCGCTCGTGCATACGTATGGATTACCATATCCACTAACGCAATGAGATTATTTTCCCCATCATCACCATTCAAGAATAATTTTCGGATGATGAAAAAAATAAGTTTTATCCACATAATATCATTCTATATTTGAATCAAATACATTCTATCCGTAACAAAAATGGCTTACATAACCAAGCATATAACGGAAAACGAATCAGTTAATCCTAAAACAATGATACTACTGAAATATTGTTAACAAATCAATATTAGAGGATCATATATGATATCATATTTCTGTATATAGTTATTTTATAATTTAATAAAAATGATTAAACTATTATAAAATAGGTTAAAGTACCATATACCAAGGAAAATTACAAGGTAAGGGATAATTTCACTATCTCTTTATTATCTGAGGTTTTTTTAAGTAAGTATCTAATGGGACCTCTTTATCACCCACATCCATGCTTTCATAAAAAAGTTTTTTAAAATATTTTTACTATTTACTAAACTATGGGTTAACGAAATTTATAACCTTATTTGAACATATATCATTTGAAATTAATCTTTTCGTCATTTTCCAAACAAGGTACTTTATGACCTTTTCGACAAAATTATGGTAAGAATGTTTTTCTAACTTATACGGTGGGTGCAGCTATTTTCCGCCGTTATAACATAATCGAAAATTCCCTTACAAGATTATAAGAATATTTTCAAAATAAATGTTTTCTTTTATAATTACTTGACTCTTAAATGGTTACAAAGTAGAAAGAGGTATTTCATTCAAATAGTTTTCATTTCATCTATGTCAACATCCTTTGAGAGATTTTAAACTTGTTTGATGTTGATTTATTATGTCACAAATCATCCCTATTGTATTGAAGGTTTTGTGATATGTTTGACTGTGAATGTGTTATTTTTATACAATTCATGTTTTATGGTTAAAGTATTGACATTTTTTAAGCAGGTTTTAATACCAATGGTTATGTTATGTTTAAACCTTTTCATATGAAGAATGTATTGGAATTAGTATGTCACGGGTTCAGCCCACTATAGCTCCTCGGTGAATCGGTAGATCTCATGAGACAATTAGATGTGGAATAGTCTAAGGCCTTTACCACTTTGATATATGGTTTTGGCCGAGGCCTAAATTATTTTTAGACATCTTGGAAGGGGCCTTGACAAGATGTTTCAGAATGTTCGACATTATACATTCCCTCATTATCAAAATAATTATGATGGTTCATGTGGTTATCTAAATAGTAGAATACCCATTAATATGTTTTATTATGAAATATTTACTCACCTCATATTCCTTCCATAAAGTGTTCATGTTTATTTTTTGTATAGTCATGTGTTTTTAATTATTCACCATACCTAATATTTATGTTATCTTCTGTTGTATTTCATACCCTTACCGAGCATTTGAGATCACTCCTTTCTGACATTTCATTTTTCTCAGGATATGATGAAGTTAGTTATGAGTGACTTGTAGGCATAATATAGTAGGCTTGGATGTTTCTAATGGAATAAATTAGCATTTTATTTATTTTCAAGTCGTAATGTTGAACTTATGTATGTATATAGTTTCCAAAAATGCTAAACTAGTCGGTCTTTTGGGACACGATTCCTTCTATCATGCTAATGTTATGAAATAAAGCACCAACCATGGGTAACGGGGGAAGGGGCCTTATAGTTATTATCAGAGAAACTTTAGTACAAACGTTGAAAACTAGATTTAGAAAAACTCTAATTAGAGAACATATCCTAAGATAGATTTTGAGGATTAGTATAAAAGAACTTGCTCGAATTTTGGTACTGTTGAGATTTTGTGAGTTTTCCAAGAAATACATCCCTATCTGGACATGAACAGGTAGAGGCGGATATTACACAGATTTACCTAGGGGTATAACCCAAAAACACCGCTTTGAGCTAGAATCGAACGGGAATGAGTTCACAATAATGGGCCTTGCCTCACTCTTGGTTACGACACTCCCATGGGGATATGTTTAGGATAATTCTAAATTTATTTACAAACCGTTATTGAAGGGTTTATGAGTATATACATCCTCAATGAAAGCATTTTTATGATTATGGATTATGTCAATAAACTGTTCAATTTATGTTAACTATTTTACATGTTTGGAATTATTTATTGTGGTTCATAAACTAATCTTTTGTATACCATTCTTTAGAAATGGAACATAGTGGAAGGAATGGAAACCATAACAACCCACAAAATCCATATAGTGATTTAACTCCTACTCAAGATAATTATAGTGTAGCTGGTGATGCAACCAGCGCAGATCATCATATCACCATACATGGACAACTCCCTCGGGTTATCAATAATAACCTTACCCGTATAGAGCACCCTGTTCCACAACGTGGAGGATCAATGTTATACCACCTCATGAGTAAACAACCACCAACATTAAATGGGAGTAAAAATCCAGTAGTAGCTAAGAAATGTATAATTTCATTAGAGAAAATATTTAATGCTTTGGGGAATAACGAAAGGGAAAAAGTTTTCATGGCAGTTTATCACCTCACGAGAGATGCAGATCAATAGTGGTAATTAATCCAAAACTCAAAGGAAGATGAATAAGTACCAAACATGGAATGGAGGGAGTTAAAAGATATTTTCTTAGGAAAATATTTTCCTCGTGACCATCGAGCGGATATGGAAAGACAATTTTTTAGTCTGAGGCAAAATGAGGATTAGAATGTCGCAAAGTATGAGGATAAATTTACAAGGTTTTCAAGGAATGCAAATGATTATATATGTAACCCAATCAGTAATATTGATCTATTATTTGATTGGTTTAAACTATTACCCCTTTCTGAATTAGTCTCACTATCCTTATCCTCATATAAATATATTTTCTCATGTGCTATCAAGACAGAAAAGGAATTATCCGTGTCTGATGACTTTAAAGAAACAAAGAGAAGAAGAGATCTGCTGAACACTCTGGGAAAGGAAATAAAGAAACAAAGGGGAAGGGAAGAGTTGAATTTCTACCCTGTGATAATTGTAGAAGGAAGAACCCTGGTGTCTGTATAAAAGAAAAATAAGTATGCTACAAATGTTGATAGAAAGGCCATATTGCTAGTGATTGTAAGAGGAAGAAAGAATCTACCAATGTTCAATTCTACCATTTCAAGGATATGTGACATTATGCAAATTAATTTCCTATGCGTCGGGGAAACTTACCTGAGAAAAGGACAAAGGTTCAAGGCCGAACTTTTTCAATCACTACTGCTGAGGTTGAAGATCTGAAAGACATGGGGGAAGGTAATTTAATGGTTTCCTCAAGTTTATCCAATTCTTTATTTAATTCTGGATCATCGCATAGTTTCGAATATTCATAGTTTTCTAAGAAAATTAGATATTTCCAATTTTATTTAAGAAGGGATTTGTCAGAAAAAACATCTAAGTGAAGTACCATTGCAACAAGGTTTTGTTAATCAGTCCCCATTAAGGCATATAAATGATATTTGTCTGCCAATCTGACAGTCATACCCATTATTGAGTATGATATAATCCTTGGTATAGATTTTGTTTCATACCATGATGTGAAAATTTATTTTAAGAAGAAGGGGGTTACAATTCTCGATGATGATAATGAGTAGCTTGTCTTTAAAGAAGAAACACCACCATCTGATTCTTCTTTATATGTACCCCCAGTACCTCTACTAAAATCAATTATTGGGGAGGATGAGAATTTAATAATAATGGTTGGGTAAAATAATTTTCAAATATAGGATGTACATAGTGTGCAATAATATTTTGATGTGTTTCCAGAGGATTTACATAGAAATCCTCTAGAACCAGAAATTGAGTTTTCCATTGATTTAATTCCTAGTTAAAGGCTCGTATAGAAGACCCCTTATAAAATGGCCACATTAAAATTAGTGGAAAGAAAGAAACAACAAGAAGAATTTAGTAACATGGGATTTATTTTCCCTAGTGTTTCTCTATGGGGAGCCCATGTCCTTTTTGTTAAGAAGAAAGATTGATCTGGGAGGTTGTGGATTGACTATAGGGAGATCAATGCTATAAAAATAACGAATAAGTATCCCCTACATTAGATTGATGATCTATTTGACCATCTTCATGGATCTCAATATTTTTCAAATATTGACCATCGATATGGATATCATCAGTAGTGTGTGATGAATGAAGACATTCTGAAAACAACATTTTGAACCAGTTACAGGCATTACGAGTTTACAGTAATGCATTTTGGATTGACTATTGCACCCCATGTCTTCGTGGATCAAATGTATAGAGTTATCACGGAATATCATGATGAATTTTAGTGGTATTTATTGATGATATATTGGTATACTCCAAAATCTACGAAGATTAGAAAAATCACTAGCACATTATTCTAAAGACTCGTAGAAGAAATGAATTATATGGGATGTTTAATAAGTGTGAATTATAGCTTTATGATATTTCTTTTCTCGGACATATTTTATCTAAGGATGGAATCTATGTTGATCCTTCGAAGACAATATAATCCAATAATGGCCAGCACTGACGAGTATAATTGAGGTATGTAGTTTTCTTGGTTTAGCAGGTTATTATCGATGTTTCATCGAGAATTTTGCACAGTTGGTGAAACCATTAACCAAGTTTTCATGTAAAGGGGTTAAATTTTTTTTGGGTAAAAGAGTATGATATTTTTTGAAAAACTAAATAGAAGAATAGTTAATTCTCTTATCATGACTCTACCATCTGTGAATGATGGGTTTGTTATTTATAGTGATGCTTCAATGAAATGACTTGGTTGTGTACTTATAAAGAATTATTGAGTTATTTCCCATGCATCACGACAGCTAAAAATTCTTGAGAAAAACTATACTACTTAGGATCTTGAGTTAGCAGTGGTAATCATTGCTCGGAAAATATGGAGACATTATCTCAATATTGAAAAATATATGATTTATACTGATCACTAGATTTTGAATTATATTTTCTCATAGAAATAACTCAACATGAGGCAAATATTATGGATTAAACTACTCAAGGATTATGATTTCACTATATACTACAACCTGAGGTAGGAAAATAAAGTGGAAGATGCTTTGAGTAGAAAGGACCATGGAGTTCTGAACAAGATGAGAGTTTAAAGGAATCATATTTTCATGGATCTAGTAAATATGGATATGAGAATAACCATGGAAGGTGAAATATCAATACTTTTTTAAATGGTTTCACAAATAACTTTACTAAAAAGGATAAAGAGTTCTAAGACTGATGATGAGGATTTTCAAAAGAAGATTAAAACTGAAAATGATGGGAGATTGAGTGACTTCGAATATGAAGATGGAATTTTGAAATTTGGAAAGAGACTTTCTGTTCTTGATATACCTGATCTAAAAAGTGAATTGTTGGGTGACTCTCATAGCTCCAATTTCTATATACACTCGGGGAAAACCAAGATATATAGAGATTTGAAGGATTATTTTTGGTGGGACAACATGAAGAGGGAGAGTGATGATTTTTTGTCACGATATATAGTTTATCAACATGTGAGAGCTATAAGGAAGCATCCTGGAGAAGTCATGCAACCACTTCTCATACTAGAGTGGAAATGGGATGATATTATGATGGACTTTGACATGGGACAACCAAAGAATCTTAGAAGGAATGATGAAATATGAGCCATTTTTTATCATCTCACCAAGTAAGCACATTTTCGTGCTATAAGAGAAGATTTACCTCTTGAATGTTTTGAAATAATGTAAATTAATGAATTTATAATACTTCATGTTTTACCCTTATTGATTGTTTCTGATCGTGATCCCCATTTTACATCAAGATTCTAGAAAAATCATTAGAAATCCCTTGATACTGAACTTCGTTTGAGCACTGCATACTGCCCTCAAACTGATGGAAAATCAGAATGGACAATTCAAACCTTAGAAAACATGTTGATATCTTGCTCACTTGACTTTAAAGGTATATGGGATCAATATTTACCTCTGGTATAATTTTACTAAAACAATACCTTCCATTCATGTATTCAGATGGAACCTTATGAAGTGTTATAAAGTAAGAGATGTCGCACACCAACTTTTTAGGATGATATTGGTGAAATAAAACACGTTAGACCATATCATATTGAGGAAACAATGGAAAAAGTGAAGATTATCTAAACCCACATCAATGGAACCCAAAGTATGCAAAAGAGCTTTTCTGATAACCGAAGGATGGATTTGGAATTTCAAGTAGGAGACCATGTATTCGTGAAGGTATCTCCATGGAAGGGTGTTATACTTTTTGGTAAGAAGGGTAATTTTAGTCTTAGGTACATCAGACCTTTCGAAATTCTAGAACGAATTAGTGTTGTAGATTATCATTTGGAAATGCCTACAAGTATCTCTAAAGTTCATGATGTGTCCACATATCACTGTTGAGAAAAGACATGCATCACCCATCGCATGTACTCACCTACGAGGAAACTGAACTATAAACTGGATCTGTCTTATTATGAAGAGCCTGTCAAAATTCTTGATATCAGGGAACAAGTGTTGAGAAACCAGGCGACTTGTCTGGAAAAAGTTATATGGAGAAACCATAAGATGGAAGATGCAACGTGGGAACCAGAGAAACATATGATGAAGAACCACCTGAATATTTTTATGGAGTAGTATTCTAGAAATTGTGAGTATGAAATTATTTGAAGGAGGGAAGAATGTAACACCCCAGTCTTCTATGGTATGTTTCCCTTTGAATAATTCAATAGCTTGCAGAGTACACAACATCAAGATTCTAAAACACCAAGACCAATCAAACTAATCGTTATGGATAGTAATATCCACTTTTTGAAAAATTAAAAAGTTTATTTTTCAAAATGGATTTTATTTTTGAATTTATAAAACTAAAATTATCTTTGGGTGAATTTGTGGTATTTTTCTAAAAACATACAATTTTTGATGAATAGTGAAAAACACTCCATTATGTGTTAAAACCGAATTTTTTTTAAATAATTATTTATTTTATTGAAATTTATTTTAGGTCAAAATAGATACATAATTCTTATATAAGTTCAATGTAATTAATTGGAGTCATTTTATAATAAATTTAGATATATTAAAATTTTATTGAACTTTTTACCGTCTTTAACCCACTACTTATGAGCATTTTCCAATTTGCATAAAACATAATTTCACCGCTTTTGTGACTTTAATTTCAAAAATATGAGAGATATGGTTAATAATAGTACGTAATATTTGGTTTAATAAGATGAAAATAATTTTTGGTGAATAGTAACTTCTGACTTTTTTTTACCATGGTTAATAGTAAATAGGGTAATTAAGGGTAAAAATGATATCGTAATTAAGCTAAAAAATGTATTAATTCTATTGGATAAGTATAATTCGACCAAAAACAATCTTATTTATACACTATAACCATCTTTGGTTCACTTTTATTAGATTAGGGCATTTATTATTATCTTACATAAAGAAGAGTTAAAAGAGTTAAATTCAATATTTAATAAAAATACCATTTTTAATATAGTGTTACACACAATATAAATTTGACTATAAGTATTCATTAGAAATATAAAAAGATATCCAACATAATTGTATTTTATTTATAATTTTAAGGCATTAAATACTTAAATTGTTTTATGAAATAATGATGATGTAGTAATTACCTGATTAATGAAATATGAAAATAATTGGTATTATAAATATCCAAATAAATGTAAATTCAGTCTTATGATGAATTCCACTAATTTTCTATGTTAATATTAAAAGTTAGGGTCGGTAAAATAAATTTTATTCGAAGTGATAAAGTATTAATGGATTTCAATAAAATCAAATACTAAATAGTGCCACAATTGACATAATTGAGTTTAAAAAAATACTATATTATTAATTAATATAATATTAATAAAAATATAAGGTTCAGCCAAAAGTCTTATATATGGTTATATATATTAATAATGAACCAAATGGGGTTCTTTTGGAAGTTTATTGTATGTTTATTAACCATATAATATAAAAATACAAAGAGTCATGGTAAATATAAAACTATTTAACTAAGTGTTAAATTTAAAATATTATGTTAATATGGTGACAAAAACATATATAAAACCTATTGGTTCAGTGGTTTTTGACCCATCCCCACCTTAAACTCTAAATAAATCACTATTGTTCCATTATAAACATAAAATGAGTTTATTATAAAATAATATTTCAAGGTTTTCCTAAAGTGACCCTCACCTCTCTTATAAAAGGGTACTTCCCCTTCTCTCAAAATCACACCTCCAAAGCCATTTGGCTCGGCCAACCTCAGCCCAAATAACTTCCCAAAATTTGTCCCTTAATCCTAGAGGCCATCCTTTGGTCATAAATCTATCCTAAAAAGCCCTTTTGATCAAATCAAAAGCAAGAACCCCATGAAAAGATAAATATTTCATCACCTCTTTCAAGTTATTTTCTTCTTCCACTTCCTCTATCTTTGTTGTTTTCATACCAAAATAATAAATCTAGTACCTTATACATACTGTGATATTATTATAAATATGGTACAACCATATTCATTATTATACCCATCCAAAAAATGACAATGTCACCATACGTGCATACATATGCCTTACCGTCTCCATGTCGTGGTGTAGTTTGTTATTCAAACACATAATTTTTTTATGGGTGGAATAATGAGTATAACTGATGTAGATAATAAATATAACATTTTAATGATTCGTTATATATGATATAACATCCAATTACATATGATTTCTCCATGATATAATGATATTTTCACTCATGCGTATGTACAGATTACCATCTCCACGAATGTGATGAGATTCATTTCCCCATCATAACCATTCTAGAATAATTTTCATTTGATGACTAAAAATAATGTTTATGAACATATTATCAATATTTAAATGAATAAAATACATCATATCCAAAACAAATGTCTCACATAACCATTTATATTAAGGAAAATGAATCAGTTGACACCTGAAACGATGATACTGGTGAAATATTGTTAACATAGCAATATTAGAGGATCATATATGATATCATATTTATGTATATAGTTACTTTTTAAAATAATAACAAGTATTTACCTATTATACAGGATGTTAACATACCCTAGACCAAGGAAAACTAAATGTTATGGGTTAATTTCACAATCTCTTTACTATCCGAGGTTGTTTTTACATAAGTATCTACTGGGACCTCTTTATCATCCACATCCATGTTTTCGTAAAAATATATTTTCAAACATTTTTAATATTTACTATAATATGGGTTAAAGTCATTTATACCCTTATTTAATCTTATATGTTTTGAAAGGAATATTTCCATCATTTTACAAACAAGGCACTTTATGACCTTTTTGACAAAAATAAGGTAAGATTATTTTTTTAACTTATACGGTGGGTGCGGATATTTTCCACCGTTATAACATCATAGAATCTTCCCTTACAAGATTATAAAAATATTTTCAAAATTAATGTTTTATTTTTTAATTATATGTCTCTTAAATAGATTCAAAATAGAAAGAGGTATTTCTTTCAAATATTTTTCATTTCATCTATGTCAACATTATTTAAGGGATTTTAAACTTGTTTGAAGTTGATTTTTTATGATACAAATCATTCATATTGTAGTGAAGGTTTAGTGATATTTTTGACTATGGACATTTAATTTTTATACAATTCATGGTTTATTATTAAAGTAATGACATTTTGTTTGGTAGTTTTAATACGAATTATTATGTTGTGTTTCAACCTTTTCAAATGAGGAATGTATTGGACTTAGTATGTGATAGGTCAAGCCCACTATATATCCTCGGTGCATCAGTAGGTCTCATTAGACATTTAGACATGAATTGGCCGAAGCCTTTCCCAATTTTATATATGTTTTTGGTCGAGGCCTAAATCATTTTCCAACATCATGTTAGAGGCCTTGAAATGATGTTTCAGAATGTCTGGCATTATACATTCCCTCATTATGAAAATAATAATGATGGTTCATGTGGTTATTCAACTAGTAGAATACCCATGAATATGTTTTATTATGGAATTATTTACTCCACTCATATTCCTACCATAAAGTGTTCATATTTATTATTTATAAATGCGTGTGTTTTTAATTATTCACCATGACTAATGTTTATGTTATCTTCTAGTATATTGCTTACCCTTACTGAGCCTTCGAGCTCACCCCTTTCTAATGTTTCATTTTTACAGGATATGAAGAAGTCAGTTATGAGTGAATTGTTGGCATAATGTAGGAGTCCTGGTTGTTTCTAATGGAATAAATTATTGTTGTATATCTTTTGAAGTTATAATTTTGAACATATGTATGTTTCATGTTTATGATAATACTAAATTGATCGGTCTTTTGGGACATGATTCCTTATATAACGCCAATGTTAGGTAATAAATCATTGACTCTGGGTAATTGGGGTCTGGGCATTAAAATAGGGGTTGATAAATTTTTTTTTGCTCACTGGTAAATAAAAAATTTTGAACAAATAAATCATAACTTTTACCAAACTAGAAAAGATAAAATATCTGCTAATTTACAACGTAAGGAATACCTTATTATGTTCTATGATTAGAAATATATATCTAGGATTTCACTTTTTATGAATCTAATAGTATTTTGATGAAGTTAGAGATCTCTCATTTTGGAACATCTAAATTTTTTGAGATAATAAGAGATATGTTATGATCTGATTATCAAACTTTTTAATTTTCTCATGGTGAATCTACTGTTAAGGTACAATAAGTATTAATGGAAATTGTTACTATCTTAGAAGGTATGGTTGAAAAGGATTAAATGATGAAATAGTTTTTAAAAATATCATTGATATCTTTCCCAAATAATGAGAATCAAACAGAAACTAAGTTGATGAATCCATGAAGATTATGAATTTTACACATGATGATTTATTTAGGACTCTTTTACAGTATGACTGTAGGCTGATAAGTGATATGGAGAAAGATAATAAAAAAAATAATGTTGAAGTTTATATTACTTCTACATATAATCCATTGAATTTTAAGACTCTTGAGAATATTTTTAAAGAAATAAATAAAAAGGTAGTTACTCAATAAGATTAATGTGATTCTGAAAATTATAAGAATGTGTTGGATAATCTAGATCAAATAACGAAAAATATTCTTGTTAAAAAGGATTTCAAATATTGTTATAAGAAATGTAACAATATTAGGAATAACAATAATTATTCTTAAGTTACCTATTGGAATGTAAAATAGATTGAAACATATGACCTGATTGTCTAAAGACTAAATGGAAAGATATGAAGGAAATAAATTCTGAAAGGAATCATACAAATTATTACATGTCAAAAGGAAATAAGGTTTTAAAAGATAATGATCTATGGAGTTCTGGTGGAGGATATTCTTTTGATGATTCTTCAGAAAATTAAAATTATGGACATAAGAATATTGGTCTCTATACCAAAATACCTTTTTAAAATCAATGTATTATGGCTAAGGTACACACTTATGATTCTTTAACAAATATTCCTTTAAATTCATACTATCCTGATGAGAAGGGGTAAATTTATTCTAATGAAGAATCTTCTTTAGAAGAATATAATAATTTACCATATTATGATGAAGTATCTATGTTTTAATAATTATACTAAAATTAAAACTGTAATGTTTGTGAGAAACATGAAAAAAATACTAGAATAAATGTTTTGACAAAATAAGTAACATATCTTTCAAAAGATCATGATAATATAACTTTTGAAATTGATTCTATCTACAAAAGCCTTGAGAATGATACTTATGAAAAGGTTGAGATTTCTAAATATTTTGAAAAATTCATTTCTAAGAAAAATGTTTTAGAAGCAAAACTCACTTATAAAACTAATACTAATGTAGATAATAATTTAGTTATAAAACTAAATTCCAAAAAAATATTTAAATAAACAATTATCAAACATTATCATTGGTAAATAAGATCATGATAAAATTTATAAGTTACTCCATCCACAAGGTAATAGTTAAGGAATTGGATACACTCATTAAGAACCATTTTTTTGTAACACCTTTTTTAGAATGCCCCATTTTTTATAAAGTTTCAAATATGAGATCATTGAAATAAAAATTATTCTTTAAATAAAATTAAATCCTTAGGATTTTGTAAAGCACATATTCTGAAACAAATTTGTATTCCTAAGATTTTTTTTCTAACATTTTCAAACCCATTAATGTTTTGGATCCAGAAGTTAAATTGTTTTGTTTTCAGGAAATCAAAGGATGGACCAAAAACAATAATATATGTTATATAGATAGTGGTTGTACTCGGAATATGAAATTTAAGAAAAATTTCATTGAAATTATTTTCAATATTAAATGTGTTAGAGTAGCTTTTGGAGAGAATTCTCAATGAAATATTTTTGGTATATATAATGTATTTATTTTTATAAAATCATAAATTCCAAATGATTTATTTGTAAAAGGTCTTAATCACAAACTTATAAGCATAATCCAATTATGTGATGAGGGTTCCCATGTACTTTTTTGGAATGATAAATTTATAGTGAAAATTTCTGTGGATAAATTCATTCTTTCTATCCATCGGCATGAGAATGTTTACACACGTAACAAAAAACTGCTTAAAATCCATGAATTACCTTGACATAGTGGAATGGAAGATCAATATTGTCTATAGAATAGAATGTTAGGGAACTATAACCTTATAAAAGTATGTAAATGAATAATAAAAGACTTATTAAGGATCTACTAGAACATATATTTGATTCTTTTAAAGTCTGTAACCCTTATAAATATTGAATGTATCATAATACAATATTTAAATCTATTAGTGAAGTCTCAACCACTGATTATTTAGTGTTAGTTCACATTGATCTTTTTTTTCCTACACAAAATGGTAGTATTGGAGAAAAGTACTAAGTAATTTTATAGATGATGAGTACACTAGATATACATACGTATATTTTATAATAAAGATATATGAATCCTTTTTTAGAATTTTTTTAGCCAAAATTAAAAATGATAAAAACCATCTCCAGATAAATATTTATAGTGATCATGGTGGTGAACTTGTAAACACTTATTTTGAAACATTGTGTAGTAAGAAAGTTATTACTCCTAACTTTTCATCTCCTAGAACTCCTCATAAAAATGGTGTTGTTGAAAGAACAAATTCTACTCTTTAGTAAATAAAAAGAACCATATTGACTAAATAATCAATTGTTAAACACTTTTGGAATGGAGTTTTTAGTACTAATTTCTATACTATAAATTGAGTTATAATTCTACACTTTTTAATAAAATACCATATGAATTATGGATAGGTCTAAATCCAAAAGTTTTATACTTCAGATTATTTGAATGATAATTATTCATCATGAATACAAAAGACAATTTAACAAAATTCACACCCAAATTCGATAAAGAAATATTCTACTTCTAATGAATATACAGCTTTTAACAATAATTATTGTAGTATTGATGAAATAGTAAATATTAAATTTGATAAAAAAGATCATTTTTTAAACAAACCCAAGAATCATACTCAGATGTGTTTTACAAAACTGATCCTTATCTCCTAATATAAGACTCTTCTAATAACAAAAAAACGATCAAGAATTTTTTATAATGAATTTACTCTAGAGGAATTTATATCTTATGCTGAAGAATGGGTTTTACACAACCCAAGTTAGTTGTTTCTTAAGAATTATCCTAGTGATAATATCATTGGTGATGTGAATCAATATGTAAGGACAAGATGTTATTTGAGAAATAAGGTAGAACATATTTCATTCATATCTCTATTAGAACCAGAATGTCCCGATGTGGTTTTAGGTGATGAATATTGGATTAAGGCTATGAAAGATGAACTAAAATAATTCGAAAGAACAATGTCTGGACCTTGGTTGAAATACAAAAAGAAACCTCTATAAATGGTGTAAAATGGGTTTTCAGAAATAAATTTGATGAATATAGAATAATTATTAGTAATAAATAAATACTTCTTCCTAAAGGTTATAATCAAAAATAGGGAATATATTATGAAGAAACCTATGCTTTGATAGCTATACTTGAATATATTCTTATTCTATTATCCTTTGTAGCATTATTTAATTTCAAAAAATTTTAAATGGATGTGTAGTGTGATTTCCTTAACATATTGATGAAGAGGTAGATTTTGTTGAATAACCTCCTGGTTTTGAAGATATGAATATGTTTATAAATATACTAAAACTTTGTATGGGCTTGAAGAAGCCCATAGAGATTAGTATTACATATTAATAGGTTTTTTGTCTAAAAAACAATTGTGTTAAAGGAACTGTTGATCCAAATATTTTCATAAATAAAGAAAATTAATTTTCTTTGATTGTTAAAATTTATATTTATGACATTATATTTGGATCAACTCAATAATTTTTAATAAATTCATTTGTGGATCTTATAAAATCTATGTTTTAAATTAGTATGATGGGTGAGTTAACATTTTTTATTGGTTTTTAAAATTTATAAAAAACCCAAAGGAACAGATATATCTCAGAATAAGTATATCAAATATATTCTTAAAAAGTATGGATATAAAAACACTAAAAGTGTTAGTACTCTAATCAGTACCTCAAATACACTTTATATTGATGAAGCTGGGAAACTAGTTGATCAAAATACTTTTAGAGGAATGATAGGAAGTTTTTATACTTTACTTATAGTCATCCAGAAATAATTCTTTCAGTATTCTTATTTGTAAGCTATCAAGAAAATATATTGGAATCCCATTTAAAAGTTGTAAAATGAATTTTTCGTTCAATAAAGGGAACTATGCATTTAAGACTTTTCTATTCTTATAGAAATGAATTTTAATTTTTTTTTCCAAATTCTATCTTTGGTGGTTGTGGAATGGATAGAAAAAGTACATTTAGAACCTGTAATTTGTTATGATATTCTTTATTTCCTTAGTCTTGTAAGAGGAAACACTCGGTAGCACATTCCACTACTGAAGCCGAATATGTGGTAGATGGAAGTTGTTCTGCTTAATTTTTTTTGGAATTAACACACACTCACTAACTATGGAATGAGTTTTACAAAATCTAAAATTAATTGTGATAACAAAATCTCGACTTCCAATAGTAAAAATATTTCACGTAACTCTCATAAAAAACATAGATATTAGGCATCATATTATTTGGGACCACACATAAAAAAGGAGATATCATGTTTATAATTCATCAAAATGCAAGAACAACTTATGGTTAACTTTACAAAACCCTTACCTTCTGATAGATTTGAAATAATTAAATAGATTCTACAAATGATCACTATAATGTAGTCATTAATTATCACTTCTTATTTAAACCATCTCTTTACATTAACGTGCATATTTTTATAAGGGAATTACATAGGTTTTCCTTTTATGAAAAATTTAGTATTTTAAAGTTTTATGTATTTCAATATATTAATAATTATTCTTCCTAACATTAATTTATTTCAAAAATCATATTTGAAATATTTTTTGATTTGAAATTTGTAATATTACACTTCTCAATAAGATTTTTAAAAATAATCAGATTAAGAAAAACAATGATATTTAAAAAAACAATCAAATTTGAAAAAAAAATCATATTTAGAAAAACAATAGTATTTGGAAAAAAATGAATTTTAATTCCTAATCAGATTCAAAAAATAATTATATTTTAATTTCTTATCAAAAATTATAGTATATAATTATCTTATTTCTAATAATTGAAATCTATTTCATTTCAATGAAGAATAATTTATCATATCAAAGTCTTTATTCTAAGAGATATTCTTATTTATTTTATTTTTTTGACACTATTTCATTTTAATTAGTTTCACTCTTGTTTTTTTTAATATTAATGTTTGTTTATCAATGTTTTTTTACTTATCATAATCGTATTCACTCAAAATGATAAAAATTGTTTCTGAAATTCAATAATATTTACACAATACTGTAAATTTATTTATAAAAACTTATGAGTTTATATTTTAAATATTTCTTAGGATAAAATATCAACCATTAGATTATAGATCTTTATTTTTAATTGTTATAGCTTTTTGGAATCTTAGCCATCACTAGAATTTTTCCTATAAATGGGAGACCACTTCCTATACCACATTACTAATCTCAAAACTTCTTCATGAATCACTCCCATGTTTAAAACTCTGACTCCAATTTTCTCTATGTATGTTTCATCTATTTTTTCTCTAATATGATGGCACCATCCATGGATTACAAAATGTGTTTTTTCTTACAATAAATGTTAGTATCCTGATCATTTTAAAAGAATAATGATTCATCAATGAATAGGATGATACAATTTCAAGGATGGGAATCACTTTGCATAGAACAGAAACATCAAAATTATGATTTTTTTATATATATAGTTTAAGATATTTATAAACATTTAATGTTTTATCAACAATAATGAAAAGAAATTTTTTCCTTTCTAATTTATGATAAAACCTATGAGATGGCTCTCAAAGGTGCTGCCGGTTTTTGTGGAGCATCAGATAAAGGAGATTTTTACTGCTCATCTCAAAAATTTCCAATGACTAGCGATACCTTTTTTAAATAAAGAGCATAAATGTCAATATTAAAGGCCGATGAAGACCTATGGAATGTAAACCATTTGATCCTAGATCATAGAGTTTTATCCACCTTGATTTAAGGTTTTCTTATTCCAAGAATATGGGATAGATATACTCATAAATTCTATGACGTATTCATTCTTTAATATCTAGTAAACCTGATAAATATCAACCTTTCTAGATTAATTATTTTTATTGTGAAAAATATCATGTCAAAGTCTATCAAATCCAAAATCAACATGTTTTCTGATCTGATCTACAATATGATTGAAAACAGTCTCATACATTTCAAAATAGAAAAAAAAATCCGATCAGAGAAAATATTTCATTTATTAGAGAAGATATGATTAAAAGAATAAGATTTTTTTTCCCTAAATCAAAATATTTCATGAAGACCACTCAGAGCTTTACATCAGAATCAAAACATTCTTTATCTAAGAATGCTGATAAAGTTGATTGGAAGAAAGTAAAAATTGACTCCCTTCCAACTAAGAAGGAAAAGAACGAAAATAAATACCCAAATGAATTAGTTGATGATTATAGAAATAGAAAATCTAAAATAAAATTGGGAGAGCCTTACTTTACCCTTAACCTAGCTGATGATTTTGCAGTAAGACTTCATGGTGAGGAATTTCTAGAAAAAAAATTTAATGAAATGAAACAGAAGAATAAGGTTTCAAAATTATAGTTTTGTGAACATTTTCCGAATAATGTATAATAATCTTTATCAAAAATTGTTTTACTTAATTAGATTCCAGTATAGTGTTGAAAGAACTATTTTTCTTCATGCCTATTCTTCCTCTTTCGAAGATAAATATAATGAAATTATTGTATCTCAAGAACAAAATCTATTATGAAAAATGATTTCAGAATAGAATTTCAAATATGTGGATTAATTAAGAAATATACTGAATAAGAAAAAATATTTAGACATATAGAATAATACAAAGGAAAAAAGGTGAAGAAAAAGAATTTGATCAGGGATAAGATGAAGAAGAATGTAATTAGAAAGAAAAATAAGAAGAATAATAATAGTAGTAATAATAATATAAGCAAAAAGATAATGAAATCCATTCGAATCAAAACTCTAAAGAAAAGTAAAAATCGAATTATTCAGAAAAACATTCATTAAAGGCTGAGGAGGCCTCATTAAGAAATGTTTATTCCCTAGGAAAATATTTTGAAAAGACAATTATTCATGAAATACAAAACATTTCACTGGATTAGGAAGTTTAATATTCATCCAAAAAGGATGAATAGAATCAAAATCAAAATGCTGATAAAGAGAAAAATACATGAAAATTATATTGAAATTTATGATTAGTATAAGAAACCAATTTCGAAGAAAATGATGTTAGTAAATAAACAAATAGGAACAAGTAAAATAAATCAATTAGAGTCACACTCTCATAATATGATCTCATATCATGGAATTTATTATATCTAACATTCTTAACACAGTTTGATGATGAAATTACCATTTTACAAGGATGGAAAAAAGTTTATATAGTTTTGGAGAAATAATAAAAGGATATAAATTCCATTAAAGCATTGACAAAGAGGTTAATTCATTTAGAATCGGAATTCAACCTGCATAAAGAAAAGGATGAACCCCATAGAAAATGTTTTAATAAAATTACGAAGTGGTCCCAAAGTGTTGATGATGACATAAATATTTATAATGAGAACCTTGGAACATTCAATAAATATTTGAATGAAATGAGGTTTCCTTTTATAGTCTTACCAGGGATGTAGTCAGCAATGTAAAGTTTCTTGAAATATTCAAAATTTACTCTCAGAAGAATAGTAAAAAAGTTTCAAATTTTTAAAATAATTTAAAGTGTTGTCATAGTGAGATCATTTATTTGAATAACTGTTTGGCTGATTTATCAAAAAGATTAAAACCCCAGAAAAATCACAACAAACTTTTAGAAGAGAACGCTCAGGCTTAGGAACAAGAAAATAAAGAACAAAATAAATGATTCTGTATTCAAGATCAATATATCCAAGAACATGAAAGGAAAAATGATTCTAAAGAGGTGATTTTGGTCAAGGTGTAAGATGAGTGAATGATCTCAAGAAACTGAAAACAATTTCTAGATCATTGATTCCTCCAAATAAAGATCCAATTTCTTAAAACCTCTTTTTGTCTTGTTGTTTCCTTTATAAATTCAATGAAAATACTATTTCATCTATATATATTTTTATTGAATGAATTTTAATTATTTTGGTTGAATGTTAATTAATTTACTTTTAATATTATTAAATATTATATTATTTCATATATATTTTTCTCTAACCCTTTTTATATACATCAAAGTCTATTCCCATTCATTTATTAGAATCACAAATGGGGAATGCCTTATTAAGGTGGAGATTTCTATAGATAAGGGGAAAACTATTTAAAAAAGGGATAAATTACAAATTAAGGGTAGAATGCTTTAAAAACACAAGAGAGTGTGGCCCTTAATGGATTTTTATCCTAAGGGGGTCTTAGTCGTATTCACTATCATTTTCAGAAGAGTTTTAAAAAATTGTGAGGATATAGGTATAATTTCTTATTTCTAAAAATATTTTTTATAATACGGTTTTTTTAAAGTTATTTTATTTATAAACCTTTGTGGTTTCTATTTTCAAAAAGTTGGAGATTATTGACTGAAAGAATTATTTTTGACTTTTTCATTTATTTTCTTTAAATAAAAAACTCATTCTTAAATACATAATATTTAATAATTTTATGTACAATGTATTTTTTATTACGTTTGTATAAAACAAATACTTTTACAATACTTTTTTTTAGGATTATTGTAATCATCCTGTTACTAAGAATAATTTGATTGACTAGAACAAAAAAAATCGGATTCATATACAGATAGTTTATCATAATGACATCCATCAGATTGACCACTATTTTAATTACAAATACAGAAAAGTGTTTTATCATATCCATCGAATTGACTCCTATTTTAATCCTGAATACTGAAAACTATTTTATCGTATTATAAAATTTTACTCTCAAAATTATAATGATAAAATAGTGTCATGAATTCTGTTATAAAATATGTGATACAAAATGATGTTTATATTTCAATTACAATATGAACGTTGAAGCACCAGGTGCCCAGGTCCTCCATAAAATCTCGGAGAAAATATGACTATTGGAAAAAAAATGATCGTTGGGATGAATACCCATAAATACAGAGCCATTTTAAATTATATATACAAAATTTGATAGAAAATTTTATTTGAGAGATTTGAGGATTTTTTTTGTAGTGTACAAGAGCTCTGGAGTTTACAAGTTGTGATCTGCTTGTTCCATTTACTAGAAACTTCATAGAGTTAGTTCTTCTTTGGGTGACTTAGATTGTTATGATTATGATCAAGGGCTTCTAAGGATATATTGGTAGAATATAGTCCATCGTATTGAGGGATTTTGAGGATCGTAAGAGAGAATCTGATCCATTAGATCTAGGGTTTATGAGGCTAGGAAGATAGAGGATTTAGTCATTTTCTTGATCATGGTCTTGTAGGTATATCAAGATAGAATCCAATCATTATATTGGGGGTATACCCTAGTTCGAGTAATATATACATTCTTGAACATATAAATCAATGGACCTTTATCCAATGTTTTTGGATACCCTTATCTTAGGGTTACAATAATTGTAACCATTTGTTTACTTGTTTCTTACAAGTCTTTAATTTCTGCAGTAATTTTATTAGGAAGTGAATTTATTTATATTCACATTTCTATTTGTATTTCATTTATTAATGATATCTTTAATTATGATTAATTTTATTTATTCCATTTTATGCTGAGAATACAATTTTACTCTGAATACATTTTTATACAATTTAAGATAGAATCACTATTTTGTTTTAATCTGATTAATCATAACCAATATTATTAAAATACTTTTATTCTATGATTTATCATTTCCTTCTATGAAAATGATTATACCATCATTCACTTGATGTTATTTTATTTAATAGAATCAATCCTATGGATTACATATCAAAATCATCTTGATTATGAAATTCATTTCATTGGAACCTTAGGCCCATTTTAATTATAGTTTAAATACAAAATAGGATTTACATATAACATTTGATTAAATATATTAAACAATGTTTCTATTAAGGTTAGAAAAGAAAGTTTTTAAACATTCAATTCACCCCCCCATTCTTGTATTTAGACATCTGCATAAAAATTTCAATTCAATAGTGGTTGGTCCTATTAAATCTATATGATCTTGAGGCAGTGATGATAGGAAAATTGTATATAGACATTTGACTTTGAGATTACATATTCTCTAGGAAAAGGTAATGTCATTACAGATTCTCTTGGTAGGAAAACACCAAAAATACACGATCTTGGTGAGTGGTAATCTCTCTATGAATAAGATAAGATGATTTTTATGGAAACTTTACTTTTAGATGTTCTTAGTGATCATGGGTTCATGGAATGTGAACCATTGTTAATCATTTATTTGTTAGTTCATTGGTTAAAGATTATAAAAGTATCATATTTTGAGTGTGTGGTGAGAAGTGAATGACTGAAAAATAGTGACCCTCTACCAAGATACTCAGTAGATGAATATGACATGATCAATGTACGTGGTTGTATTTTAGTTCCAAAACACATAAGAGATGATTATAAGAGAGACTTTAATCCATAAACATGGGTAGTGGATCTAGGCCGACAAAGATATACCACAAAATCCTACATCAGTTCTGTTGTCTTGGTATAAAGAGGGACATCAATGGTTTTGGTTCATAATGCCTTACCTACCAGAGGGTAAAGGGAGAGAATCAGTGTCATAGTTCTTTGATTCAAGTGGGAGGTGGAATCTAAGAATGGATTTTGGATCCAGAATATGATTTTACTAAAAAAATAAACCAATATTCTTTAGTGATAAGGTAAACCATGTACCCAAGGAATAGATTGGGATAATAGAGGGTATTTTCCCCTTTTTTAAGACACCAGAGGAGTCTAAGGTGGGATTTTCTAATTATATGCTTGAAGGTCCCAATAAAACGTTATTTTATTCCATCATGAATGTTTCATTACATGAGGGACTAATAACAAACACATTCAATAAGGCTTTCAATTAGCATTTCCATATATAGATTATGTGTGTGGTGAAGGCTTAAGATTTTGTGACTTTGGGTCAATGATATCAATTAATTATTTAGTATGATAACCATTTCACTATGTTGGTTCATATATCTATGGAACTTATTAATAATGACTACATTATGTATAAATAGGTTTATATGGTTTGGAATCCTAAAATTTTATCTATGATAATTCGCATGTGTATGCCAAAATTTGATGAAGTAGTTGATAAAGAGCCAAGTATAAAAAATATTTAATTAGGAAGACAGGCCTTAGTAAAGCCTTTATTGTAGTATGGGTAATCAGGGTGTTCCATATTGAAAAAAAATTAAGGATAATAAGGGTTCTTGGTTTACATAAAGATATATTACAAGGTATTCCTCAAGACAACACCTGGTGGTTTTCTTCTAGTGAGGAAGACCTGACCATACCAATCCTAACCATTGTGGAAAATTGAATCACCTTAATAGTTTTTTCATAGGCTTTTTCCATGGAAGTAAAGATGAATTCACAAAAAATATGATCATTGTATCAATTGGATATTTTTTCCCTTTATATATGAAACTAATCAATTTATAACGATTCTCCAACATCTCCTATAAATTATTCACCTATGAAACACATAATGGAAATAGAAGAATAAGTGAGCTAAAATAATCTTTAAGATTAATCACAATCGATAACAAAAAAAGATCACAAATGAGAATAAGATAAACATATGAGTATGAGAAAGTAAGGATCATTGACATACAATAATGAATTTATTCATAATAAATTGTGGATGATATGATTGGAATCACAGAAATGGTATTTATCACAATGAAACAAATATAAATGGATCATTGAATCAAAATATTGTGATCACATTATAATAAATAACATTATTAGAACAAGTATTGGTTCACTCAAAATACCATCACCAGAGACTATAAAAAGTCCCCTGGTGGATTATGTTCACCCTATAATCTCATAAATAAAATTTAATGAGAAATAATGATTTAATTAATTCATTAGCGGTCTATATAATACAAAATGATCCCATAACAACATATTTTTTACATTCATATGTGTTCCATGTAGGAAAAAATTCATAATTTCATTCAGGTATGATTAACATTAGAATGAAACGGGTTTCATGATTATTCTAATAAAATAGAATCATAATCCATCTATAGAAATAATGGGGATGGTTTATACCAAATATATCATATGAATGATTATAATATATTGACATAGATAAAATAACACTTATTATTAGATAACATGAATGATGCTAGAAACAGTCTGATCAAGAATTTGAGTTGCATGGTATCATGTGATTAAACCCTAAAATGTAAAATATTGAAATTATGATTAGAGGTTCAATCATGAAACAAAAATAAAATAAAATAAAATTCCTTTTAATGTATAAAATTGTTATTATACAAGTCATATAAGAGTTTTATAAAAATTGTTTTACATATTTTTTTAAGAAAAAAACCAATATGTTGCTTGAAAATGACATTTATTAAAATGTAATGGGAATAATTTTGAAAAATTTTCTTTTAAAAAATATAAAAAATAATAATTTATTATTTAAAATTAGATTATGTTTTGTCATTAGTTTTTTTCAAATGGAATACGATACCCTTGATTTTAAAAATGATGGAAAACCATTTTAATATTATATAACAAAAATTGATTGAAAACCAAGATCATAAGAACATATAAAAATTTTCTTTTTCAGATAGTATAAGGAGAAGTAAGAATGACATATGAAATAAAAAAAATTGGTATTCCAAATATTAAGGGAAAAAATTGGTGGGAATAAGAAAACATTGACATGAATGATAAACGATAATATATGATTATGATTATTAGTCTTAACATAGTTTCATTTTCTAAAAAGAAGAGAACTTGTCAATTAGGTTGATTTAAATAAAAATAAATATTTCCAAAAATAGATAAAAGTAATTATATATGAAATTAATAATGAATATCAAGGTAAAACATTATAATTAAATAATTCATATTGAGTAATGAGAACCCCCTTATATTTTAGGGGAGATATCAATTCTATTAAAAAGCTGACGAATAAATGAAATTGTAGTTTTCATGATCAACAAAATGTAAGATATTATAATTAAATGGGTTATAGTTATACCATAGAGAAGAATATTAGTTTATAATATCAAACACACAGCTTAATTAAGATTTATTGAGACAAAAATCTTTACAAAAGGACTAAACCATGAGTCTAAGCCCATTTAAAGAGAAGAACATGATTTGGCTTAATATATCAGATTAATTGAAAATAAATAATGTGTAAAAAATTTCAAGGGATGTTAAATCAATATAACACCATAGAGAAAAAACATGATGCATTAAATTAAATATGTGTAAAAATTCAGTATTGAGACCAAGAAAACCATTAACTTGTATTTATTATTAGTCCATCATGCTCTAACCTCCTATATAACTAAAAAAACCAAAACAGATACATTTTTAAAAAAAATTATTCGAAAATTTTTGCTTTTATAATCCACATCTATATTTATTATCTATATGAAAGTTTGTTAGTTACTAAATATTCTCAATATGAGGTGTGAGTAATCTTAATCATTTTGATGGTGATTCATAGTAATCATGTTACTATTCATTATTCTTAAAATTTTCATAATTATAAGGACATTAAATTTACTTTATGGGTTGAACTATAATTATTTTTCAATTTTCTGTTTTCTTTCATGGGTGTTTCATTCATAAAACTTGAACATGAGATTAACAACATACTTATTTCAGTGATTTATCAATTAATAAACCGATCATTTCTATAACAATTAGAAAATAATAAATTAATAAATATCTAAATATTTATATTATATAATACATGTAATTAATTTCCCCCATTCATCTATGAAATAAATTTATAGTAATATTCAAGTAGGCTGTTAAACCAACTCAAACATATATATACCTTAATTAATTGATTATTAACGGGATTTTAACTGAAATATCATCATATTAGTAGAAAAATGATCTTATTTATTGTAATATATCAGTATTTTAGAGAATTGTAAGGAAAAAATAATATATATACATCCATTACATAGAATAAAATAACAATTTTCCTCTTCGTGTGCTTATTTTAGGATGGTTAATGTTTTAACAATTGTTTATTATTCATATAATTAATCTGTTATTAAATTTCGATTAAAACAATTGTAGTCATCACATAAAAAACATATTTATCCTTTAATAAAATTCCAAAGTACATTAATCAAATGTTGTATTGAAAAACTGAACACATTCTTCCATGGAGGTAGAAGACCACACATCCACTTGGATTATACCTTCATTTTCCTTAGAACATGAGAGAGAAGTAATATGTTTTATTATTTATGAATTAAATACTATTTATTTTTAACATAATTATATACTAAATTACATTATTCTTAAAACCATCTATTTTAGTTTGTAAAAGGAAATAAACATCTTACTTCATAGAGGTGGTAGTCCATATAAACACATGATTCACATTGTCATATTTCTTAATGGAAAAGGGAAAGGTAGTTAATGATTTCAAAAACATTATAATGAAATAAAATCATACTAATGATACTAATGTTATCATTTTAATATTTTTTAATGGAATTTTATGAATAATAAAATCACATTATGAAATAGAAATGAGGAAGGTGCGATTAGATATCTATACCCCACTTATTTGATTGTCACTTTTGAAAAATATTTAATGCCATTAAGGATGGTACTTTGAGAACAAAATCAACCTATATACCATGTTTACAAATGTATAATTTTTTTGGGTGGTGTTTGGTTTGAGTTATGTGGGTTTTTTTGTGTAAGGTGATATAACATGAGGAAATCCCCCATTATAAGTGAAAAGAGACGATTTTTGTAATACCCATTTCTTTTAAATAATTGGATGTCACTATTAAAGAAAGTGAATAAAAAATTAATAAATAATATAAAGGGGAAGATAAAATCCCAAGATATGCCTCATCCAGCCATTCCCATGCGTGTTTTAACCATTTTTTTAACTCGTTTGAAATAAATCATTCTCTTTTACCATTTTTGATTTTTCTATGGTAACTTGTTTTTACCTAATGTAACAGATCTTGTAAGCCCCAAAATAAAATGGAATATAATACATAAAATTTACCAAATGATTAAAAATTATAAATCTATTTTATTGGGTTAAATATAACAAAGTGATAAAAATTAATTTTACAATAACAAATTTATAATGTATGAAAACATTTTTTTAAAAAAAAATATGAATTATATTCTAATATTTTAATTATAGGATTGTGATCCAAAATAGATATTTTTAAATTTATAATTTCACATATAAAATAAATATTATTTCAATAAAATTGTTTCCTAATTTTCCAAATTATACTCTTATACTAATAATTCCATAAAAGCATGATTTTTTTTGAAAATGGAATATTTCACTATTCACATTAAAATCAATCTTACCTAAAAAATAATTAAAATTTATACTAATATAATGTTGTTTTGGTAAATAAAACAATAATTATTTTTAATTAAAACATCTCAATATATGTAAATTTATCTTTTAAATAATTTTATAAATCACTTTGAAAAACTTTTTAAAATACTAGATGTTATTATTCTTAATGTATTTAGAAAACTAGTAAAATTAATATTAATTAATAAATATTATTTTATATTAACAACATAATTTTATAATTATATAATTAGTTTTATTTTCTAAAAGATACAACCCAAAATAAAGATATATTCTTAAACACGTAATTGAATTATTTAAATATTTAAAAAATAACATTTGTATATATATATATATAGTAATATATTTCATAATTTGTTTACTCATATTCATTCATACTAATTCAATGGATATTTTTTGAGATAAAATTCCATATTAATAATATATATGTGTTTATATATATATATATATATATATTCTACAATTTCTTTTTAGTTTGTTGTTGCATTTGAAGCAAGTTGATGAATGTATTTCACATAATTAAGAGAAAAAAATAATAAAATACTGGTGTGTTACATTCTCATCCCATAAATAAATTTCAATCTCACAAATTTAATTATTCCTAACTAATTAATATAGGTTTGGGTATCGTTAACATATTCATCATTTTAGATATATATTCAAATATGGAATTTTTCTTACTCTCTTAGGCTATTTCATGTTAATTATCTTTCCTATAAAAATATTACCCATTATTATATTCACATAAAACATGTTGTATATATCCTGTTCTTATATTCTCTATAACATACCACTCAAAAAACCATTTGAATCATCAAGACATTAATCCTATATGAGAAAAATTATTCCTCCAAAATGTTGATCTATATTTAACCCTTATATGTATTAGCCACAGATTTATAAATTCATAAACTAATAAATATAAATAATATTCCTAAAAATAAGAATAACATGAGATAAATATAATATTTCGAATCTCCTTGTGTGGAGTATGTTTAACAATCTATTATTTTAATTATCACAACCCATCATTCTTTTATTACTAATGATTCACATATGTGTGATTTTATTTTATATGATAAGATTGTTCTTTTGGTAATTTCTCTAAGTGTTGTGGTGATTCATCGTTAATTGGGAGTCACCGCTAGCCTTGTCACTGCCAGACTTGTTACTACCACAGCAGCTACCATTAGTGGAGTTACCACCAGAGGAGCTTCTTCAAGGAAAATATACTACTAGACTATGTGTCTCCATCACTGTCATCATGTGGTACTACTGGTTTGAGATACTTCTAGATACTGAGTCACCACTAGCATCTTAATACCATTGTTATCAGAGGAATTTAGTGAGAATGTCTAAATGGATATTTATATTCTTGTAAAATTTATCCAAGCCTTCAAGACATAGTAAAAGCTGGTTCGACGATTATGGATCTCCTCTAAATAATGTTATTATATATACAAAAATGAAATCTCTCTCCATGTAATCAATACATATCATATATACAGTATTTACTGAATTATGAATAAGTGTGCAATTGAATCATCGAATCATCATTAACTTATTTATTCCTATTCTGTGAAGATCAATGACACATAAGCATACAATTAATTACAGATAATGATTGACACACTAATGGTGATCAACTGGAATACTCATAAAGAATCATATCATTTTCTTTTCTACTATAATTTTCTAGAATGAATTTTGAACTTCTCGGAGTGTTGATATGAGGACTATGAACATTCAGAATATATTAGATTGAGTTTACCTCATTTATTTATTGTTCTCTATATTTATTTAATTCTACTATGATTAGTATGTTCTTACTCTGTTACCAAACACACATAGTCTCCTACACCTAAATGGGGATTAATTTTTATTCTCTCTTTTATTTACTTTTGTTGTCACACTATGTTCGTGTAAGAGTTTCCTATGTGACATGTTCTATTAGTACACCTGATGTAAATCTTCAGAATATGCTCTTTAGCCGGGAAAGCTTGTTGCTCTTGATTTTATGCCTAATCTAGGTTGTGGATTTATTTTATTATAATTATAATCTGCTTTGAAGTAGTTGATTTTCAAATGGAGGGGATTAAGTCTTCTCTTGAGATAAAACCTCTTGTTTATTCATCTGTGTCATTTTGTAGTTGTGTTTTGTTTTATTTTTTTTATCCTATATTAATTATAAATCTACAAACAATACTATTTATTTCATAAGAAATCATAACTACTGTTTATATTTGTTTTTGTCTAATTAAATAGATTTTAAAAGTTAGGGTATTTGTAAACATTATTTTAATTGATATTTAATTACATTTTGAGGAATATTTTAAAATGAAAGATCATATATCGATATAATATTTTGATTAATTGATATCTTTGTTTTATTAAGGGGTATTTATTTCAACTTAATATATTACAAGAATTTTTATTGGGAACGCAATTCACCCCCTCTTGAGTTTCTCACTCTCACTAACATTTGGTATCAAATTCATTTTTTATTAACTTTTGCACTTGTGATTTTAGTTTTATTATAAAAGATCTAAAATTTATATCAATTATAAATATTAGTTATTTATGAATAATAGATAATGAGGATATACTACCAATATAACTCATTATTTTAATGGTTAAAATCAATATCAATGTAAAATTAATATTAAAATTCATTTAAAATGTATGGGTTTTTACATTTGGATTACAATAGAAGATAAATATTAAATACCACAAACTACAATAATTACTTAAAGCAATGATATAAAAGCTACTTTTAATAATAATTGTAAATCTATGAATTCTTTGTTTTGTTTGTTGGGTGATGATGAATTTAATAGAATATCTACATGAAAATATTATTTTGAAATATAGGATACCTTATCTATTTTATATTAAGGAACATTAACTATCAAATAAATGAGATTGAATGAATATACATTCAAGTATGATACTTTTAAAATGAAATATTATGAACCTATCTCTGATATGTATCTCAGTTTAAATGAAATATTAAATACCATGCATTCACTCGCAAAAAAATGATAGAAAAAGATCAAGTGATGAGATTTCTCACTTTCTTACCTGATAGATGGAGGGGAACATCTTTTCCAATTAAGGGATCTTGTTATGTGAGTAAATTACCATTCATGGAATTGATATGGAAACTAATTATGTATAAAGAATATCTTAAATCCAACAAATAGATTGGTTTAGATGAACCAAAAAGAAAATCAGTAGCAGTCAAGACTAATACCTCCAAACAAATAGAAAAGAAAAAAACTAATGATACTAGTGATGAATAATATTCTAATGATAGTGATTAAGATATGTCCCACATTTCCAAAAAACAGAAGAAATTCTATAAGAAAAAAAATAATTAATAATTTTAATTTTAGAGGAAATTATGACAACAAAGGAAAGTGGAAAAATGATTGGAAAAAGAATGATTCTCAAAATGAAATCACCTTTTACTAATGTAAGATAAATGAACACATAAAATCTAACTATCCAAAATTGAAATATAAAAATAATTATCTAGATAACGATAGAAGATACAAAATATCCACAAAATCGACATAGAGTTCCTCAAAAGATGGCTCCAGTGATTCATATAGTAATCAATAATATAAGTCTAACATGGTAAATATGTTCTTTGTGGAAAGCACACCATAGGTACAAAATATTATTCCTGCTTCTCCTTCTAATATATCAAAAATTTCTAAAAATGAATAAAATAATGATAAATAAGAAATAATGTCCAATAAATATTTATATGATTACAGTAACATGATGGAAGATACATTTCATGTGTTGAAAGATAAATATAAGCCACTTATGAAACAACATGATTTGATAGTAAATATTAAGACCAATCTTCCTATTAAAAATAATAAAAATGATCAACTATTTAAAGAGATCAATGAATTAAAATTCTCAAAAGAATAGTTTAATAAAGGAATAGAATGATTTACCAATGGTAAGAATACATTAAATATAATATTGGGAAATCAATTTTCACCCATGTATATAACTGGAATAGGTTACCAACCAGGACAAAGAAAAATTGCAAAAAAAATATTTACATGAAATAACATTTCTGAAAATTCATATACTCCAATAGCTACTCAACTAGACTTAATAATGTTTTTTTATAGAAACATACAATCTCGTTATAAGAAAAAAATTCAATAACTATGTCTTCCAAAATGTTTTATTATTTACATAACTAGACCCAATAGTATTTGGTTACCAAAATCATTTTTGGTATAAACTTTGTTTTCTATGAAATTTATCAGAAACCCTCCAGCAAAAGACTATGGTATCTAGATAGTTGATGTTACCAACATATGTCTATGGAGTATTAAAACTTCAAAATTTTTATCAAAGTTGAAGGTGGTCATCTTACTTTTGGGGACATTTCTAAAGGGAAAATCATCGACCTTATCCAAATTGGTACTTCTAATTTAGTAATAATTTAGAAATTATTATATGTATATGGTTTGAAATATAATCTACGCATCATATCTAAATTTTTTGATGATTTATTCCATATGAAATTTCAAAACAATTTCGGCCTTGTTCATTATGGAAAAAATGTTTTAATTTTTACTACATTAAGAAATGATAATATTTATTCTATTTATTTGAATTCTTTATCTTATAAAAATAATCTTTCTTATTTTCCTTTTACATAGAATCTTGGATTTCTCATAAGATGCTAGGCCTTTTCAATATTCATTCACATAGAAAGCTAACTAGGAAAGGATTAGATAGGGATCTACAAAAACTTGAATTCTCAAATTATAGAATTTTTATCCCTACAAAAAAGGGGAACCTCATAAGATTTCTTTTAAGTCTAGGAAAGAAGTTGTGACCTCTCCACATCTATATTTAGTTTATATGGACCTATTTGGACCTTATGGAGATTCTAGTTTAAATGGAAAACATTTTTTCTATATCATTGTAGAACAATTCTCTAGATACACTTGAGTATTCTTTTTATATAACAAAATTGATTCTAGTTATTACTTTATTAAGTATTCCATATCTGTAGAAAACCTTAGTGGACTTAGGATTAATACCTTAAGAAGTGATAATGGTTGAGAATTTAAAAATATAGACATTGAATCATTTTTTCTCCAAATGGTTATAATCGCAACATTCCTACTCCTAGAACACCATAGAAACATGGTGTGGTTAAATGAATAAATATGACTCTTCAAGAGATATCCCAAGATATGATAAATGAGTATTACATACATTTATACTCATGGGAAGAATCTCTCATTACATCCCATTATTTTATAAATAGGTTTTTAATGATACCACTCTTAAAAATAACACATAATAAGTTATGGAATAATATTAAGACAAAGGATATTTACTTTAAAGTTTTTAGTTTCAAATATTTTATTCTTAATACAAATGATAATCTGAAAAAAATATATCCCAAGAGTGATGAATGGATTTTCCATGGATATAAAACTTCCAATAAAGGTTGTAGAGTGCTTAATAAGAGTTATAGAATAAGGGAAGAATTTGTTTTCCTATAATTTGATGAAACCAATCCCAATGAACCTAAGAATATCTTGGAAAACATTGAGGAAGATCTTTCAAATCTCAATCTCAATTATAAACCTTTTAAATGTTCTGTTAAACAAGAATACAATTCACCAAGTAAACTTCCATAATAAGAACATAAACAAGATCTTTATTTTAACAACCCTTCTTTCAATTACCTTTTAGGACTCATAAAAACCACCTCTAATATATAGTTATAAGAAACCTATATATAGGTACTTAGACATGATATTTTCTTCGGAATCAAATTGAACACCAAGACTTCTTGTCACAACTTAAACCTAAGATCATTAATTATGCCATGAAGAATTAATTCTGGGTAATTGATATGCAAGAAGAACATAATCAATTTGAGATAAAAAATGTTTGGGAACTTCCTAATTGGCCTAAATACACATTAAATATTAGAACTAAGTGGTTATTTAGAAAAAAGGTTGATGAGTTAGGCACTGTAGAAAGAAACAATGTTAGACTAGTTGCACAAGATTATAATGAAGAAGAAGTATTGATTATGAAAAAACTTTTTCACTAGTATCAGGACTTGTAGCCATTAAGATATGTCCTTCCAAACAACAAAATTGGATTTAAAATTATATCAAATGATTTCAAAAGTGAATGGTTGAATGGATTTATAATTGGGGATATTTTTTGAACAACCCACTAAATTTCATAATCTACATTTTCGAAATCTTGTTTTGAAACTAAAAAAAGCTCTAAATGGGTTAAAAATATCTCCTAGAGCTTGGTATCATATTATTACCTATTTTCTTAAGACAAAAAAGTTTTTAAAAAGCTATAACTAATCCAACTATTTTATAAAATTAATTTTAGAATATTTTTTAGTAGTACAAATATATATATATATGATATTATTTTTGGATCTACTAAAGATTACCTATATAATTTTTTTTCAAAACTAATGAAAAGTAAATTTAAAATGAGATTAATGGGTGAACACAAAGTATTTCTCAAATTTCAGATTTTTCAATATAAAGATGGAATTTTCTCAAATAAAGGTGAATATTCTAAAAACATTATAAAACATTTTCGCTTAGATAGTAAGAAAAGTTGTGATACTCCCATGAGTATATCCTATAAACTATATCATGATTAAGCTGGGAAATGAGTAGATCTAACTATTTACAGTGGCATGATTGGACGTATTTTTTACTTAACTACTAGTCAACCTAATATTATGATTAGTGTGTGTATGTGTGTTGTCTTTAAATATAATCCTAAAGAGTCACATTTATTATCTATCAAAAATAAATAAATACCTCAAGTATACAACCAATTTAGTATTGTTTTATCCATGAGGAAATTCTATTTATTTATTAATTTAATCAAATGCTAATTTTTGTCGTTTTAATATTTAAAAAGAACATTAGGAACATGTCAACCTTTATAAAAATCTAAAGTGTCATGGAGTAGTGTGAAACAAAATTTTGTTAAACTATCCACTGTTGAAGCCAAATACATACCTACAAGTAGTTGTTGGGAATAAATATTATGGATAAAACATACTTTACTAGACATTGGATACCAATTTAGACATGTCCCAATAAGTTATGATGACACAAGTATGATAAATATTTGCGAAAATCCAGTATCTCACTCTAGAACAAAACATATTGATGTAAGACATCACTTTTTGAGAGATCATTATCAAAATTGGGATATAACTTTAGAATTTATTGTAATTGAACATCATCTTAAATATATATCTTTACAAATCCTTTGAAATATGAGATATTAAACTACATAAAAATGAACGAGGAATGATAAAAAAAAGTTGATGAGTGTAGGGTCCAGAAAATTATGCCATGGGAAGAAAATTCCCCCACGATCATTTTGATGAAGGACGAAAGTATTCCTACAAGTGTAGAAATGTGAATGGACTCAAATCAATTTGAAAATTTTAGATGAAACTTGAATATATTCATGTTTTCATGTAATTTCAAGTGGCCTTCATACCATCATCGGGAATGGTTTGTGAACCGCTTGGATCATGAACTACCCAGTACATGGAACTATGTGTGAAGCGCTGGCCCATGGGGTGATGGCCTGCGAACAAGGCAGACAACGAACCATGTCCCCGAAGAACTCATGTGCACGAATCCCATCCATATATCGTGTCATGACCCATCAATTCTTGGACAAAGTGAATGGGCATGGTCCCATGAACCACTATCACTAACCGAAGCCTCCACATACCCCGAATTGACTGAGTTTTCACGGGTCATGATATCTCTTCATGGGCCTCCATAAATGGTATCACATTCCCAATAGATACAATTTCCTCAATGATCTAAAAAAGGTTCACAGTATAATGACAAAGAACAGATAATGAAGGCTTGAAGGGGACTCAGATGAAGGAAGAAAGAGTTCGTAGAATACTCCTTCTTCCATCTTTATTCATCAGTGAAGCCCAAATCGCGAACCAATTTCTCTGTAGGTACAGTCGACCGCAATCCATAAAATAGGGCAATTTGAATAATAATAATTGAACAGTGAACCTAATTTGTGAATCGTGAACCATGTACTTCTTGCAGATGAATTCTTCGTGAACGATAATCCCCCAAACCATCCATCAAAATGGTGTTCTACGTAGTGTACCGCTATGTCGACTGAACCCGGTTCCCCATACTACATCAGTACGTTGATGGAACCCAAAGAGGTGTGATGGTCCACATACCATAATGGTACATAGTTTTCTATACCCATGACTACGTACCCTATCGGTACGTGGATGACCCCTCTGCCCAAATAACACTACGGTATGCGGATCCTCCCCCATCCCACATAAGAAACCAGTACGCTTAATGGGGTATAATCTGGTATTATGTTTTCTAGCCCCAACTTCAACCTTCCATTACTGTACAATCCTCCATGATTCCTCTACTGACCAGTAATTCAGAATCAATCAAAAGCCACCTCCAAAGCCACTAGAAATGTGTGGTCAGACAATCAGGTGCATCAACGTTCCCCTTTGAGTCTACATTCCCTTGGTAAACGGATTAACAAAAGCTCTCCCCACAATGTTCCGAGCTTTAGGAATGCATGTGCGTGTAAATTAAAATTGTAACTCGGAGTCCAACCTTTTGATGTTGATGTGAACCTCACCATTCTAAGGTTTAAGGCTGATCAATTGTTTTTCCATTCAATGAGGAATAATGATAAGTGAAAGGATTTATGTTCGCTTCTCCTTTTGACGAGGATGAAACACCTCCCCCTCCTAGAATCTTCTCTACGGACCTCCAAATGAGGTAAGTCAACAGTCTTATGAGGCCAGGATGTCTGAAAAATAATTCCATTTCACATATAAATGTTCAACACTAAACACCCTCACCCACAATATCCCCGGCCTCTTCCGCTGCGAGCTCTCCCTCCCCCACCAACATGGGAGGAGGCATGTGCATTTTTAAATCCTTCACATCCTTCTGTTTCTCACAAAAAGAATGAATCACGCAGTCTTAGAGTTTTATGTGTATTACAACAGCCACATGAATATAAACTATGAGAACTATGATTCCTAATCAATCCAAGATACGTCAGACGCCTACCAGAAGGCTCGAGCACAAAATACTGCCCAGCCATAAAGGTTCTACACAATGATGTCTTTTAAATGGGATGCTCCCATGCATAAGCCCCACAAAATATGATCTAGAATAAATCTAATTCTTGATCAAACTAGAATATGTAGGACGCCTACCAGAAGACGCGAGTTCAAAAGGGTGCCCATTCATAAAGGGTCTACCAAATCATGTTAATCAAATGGGAATATCCCTTGTATAACACCCCCACAATCTAAACAAATAGAACCATGATTCCTAATCAAACCAGGATACATAATGTGCCTTCCAAATGGCCTGAGCTGAAAAGGGTGTTCATCCATAAAGGGTCCACCCAATCATGTCTATCAAATGGGAAGCCCCCATGCATAAGCCCTGCATAATATAAACTACGAGAACTCTGATTACGGACCAAACTGGGATATGTAGTATGCTTTCTAGAAGGCCTGATCTCAAAAGGGTTCACATCCAAAAGGGTCCACCCAACCATGCCACCTCAAATGGGAAGCTCCCATGTGTAAGCCCTGGTAGATATGAACTTCATGGTTTCTGATTCCACTCCTGAGGATACATAGGAAGCCTGTATTATGGGACCAGTCCAAACATCAAGTCACCTTCTGTCCCCCTAGAATATGATAAACCGCTAAAAGACTTATTGTACAGCTCAAGTCAACATCACTTCTGTAGCATCAAATATACGCATTCATATGATGATCCTACAAACCAAGGGTAGCCTATGGACATAATCTTATAGAATGAACCAAGGATTCACAAAGATATGGACATGACATAAATATATAATAGAGTCCTCAAAAAGGAAACAATACTCCCTTGGAAGGGTGTGGTGAGCCTGACCTCCCATCCTATCAACCAATAGAGTCTTTAAGTGTCGTTGGATGAATCATCAATCAACGAGAACCTGTCTTTAGAATGTAGGTCCATGAATCATGGATCCCAGGGTCATTGGGTGTTCTTGGACCCATGAATAAACCCATTGGATACCACCCAAGGAAGTTATATTTGAGGATGAAAAATTACACTTGATATTGACCCCATGCAATCGACCGTTAGGACCAACAGTTACCGTAGATACAATCCAACCTTCTTTAAGGGATAAGGATGCAGGATGGGTCGAAACAAAGAAATGGTGAAATTGATGAGAACCCGTCTCTATAAAAAAGGGATAGTTGGTGATCCTCGTTAGGCCATTTCTGAACCACCCCGAAATGCGCCATCTCAGGGGGGTGGAACAAAAATGTTGAACCTATTGTGAATCCTTAAACAAGGTGGCGGTTCTACTCCAATCATAAAATAAAAATTGACATTTCATGTCGGCCCATTTTTTTCACCCCGGTACATGCAAAACGCACCACCTTAGAGGCAGAAAAAAATACTGAACCTGACGTGAATCCCTAAACAAATTCTTGGTTCTACCCCATTGATAAAAGCCAAAGGACAATGCATGTAGTACCATTTTGTTTACCCTAGTACACGAAAAACGTTCCACCTTGAAGGAGGAATACAAATGGTGAACCCGATGTGAATAATTAACCAAGGTGGTGGTCTTACCCCACTCAAGCCCCTTCGCCCCACATCAAAATAAAAGGGGAAGGGGGTTGAGATGAATATGTAAATATGAATATGCTTAAAAGAATGATAATTTGATGAGTTTTGTGGTCTGTATGTCATATATGTATATTGTGGGTTCCCACACAACATCATTCGATACAAATTACAACCTAATGACCCATGAAACATACAAATCATTGATCCCATAGGTCGATGAGGCCTCAACGAAGAGAAGGACACCCTCGCCTACCCAGATTTTTCAACACTGGGTATCCAATTTGCTGATCAAAGAGTACAACCAAAATGTTACTCTCCCCATGTTAGAGGCTGCAAGACAAGTGATCTAGTTTGCAATGGTCTTCCAGCCATCTCTTTAGCCACTGCAGGCACCCCAGCACAAGGTGGACCTATTGGTCGTCTCAAACTATTTCAGGAGACTTTCCCTATAAGGTTACAATGATTGCCTCCATTATATTAGGGAGGTAGAAGAAGTCAGTGTTGAAAACTTTCTCTCCACATCACATGGGTCCTACACACGATCCACTTCCAGAGAGCATCATCACCGACACCAGATGACCAAGCCTCCTCCCAGTGAAGAGGAACTTTTTCCAAGGGCACCGGCCAATGTCTAGGAGACCTGGGCACCTCGGGATACGTGCCAAGGGATGAGAATATATAATCAAGAACATGATATTACCATAGTTCGTGAGGAGAAACTCCTCCATAATAATGTAGTGGTATTCAACAGGAAGGCATATGACTCTTCCCCTCCACTCAAGCTCCCCCCCAAAAATAGGGTGGCATAATATGAGCACATGCACGTTCCCGCTAGTGCTCATAGGTCCTGTTGTACAGACAGAGAGGAAAAGTTCAAGTATATATAGATATATTCAATCACACAAAAATACATCCATCCAAATAGGGCGGTAATTAGCTATACATAGGCACAAATACCTACTGACGCATTTCAAGCCTGCCATCTAAATAGGGCAGAAACCGAATATGAGCAGAGTCATGTTTTTGTGGATACATGCAAATCATGTAATAAAAATATTGTTACAAGCGACCGGGTGAAAAGCCCCACTCATGAATATGAATAACACCATCCGAATATGGTGGAAACTGGACAAGAAAACTGAAAACAGACTCATTTTCTATCCCGGAATAGAACTACCAGTATCTAATAAAAACTCATAGTGGATTGGAGCATGCACAAAATCCTACTCTAATATTGGAATGCGCCTTCATACCCTTTCCAGCCAAAGATGTATCTCATGACATAATGGAAATTATAGAATATTAGACATCAATTCTAGACCATATCCTTTATACATATCATGATATCATTGCATCAGTGGAAAAGGTGAGAAATCAGGCCCACAACTCAGTTTCCTCGAACGAAATGACTCACTCGCAAAATGCGTTAGTCACTCCTCAGATATTATGCATCCATTGTCCATTATAGAAGGGTCAAAGGAAATATTCCATGATATACAGACAACAAGATTGAGTACAAATACATGGTCTAAAAGGGGAACGTCGGTCCAACCTAATGGCCACTCCAGCACATGCATATTTCCCTACCAAAACTCAAGATGTATGTCGGAGTATCACGATGACATGACAGGATCCAAAAAATAGGGAATCATATATGAAGGCCATTTTCAACAACATATGGCCTTAGTTACCTGCACGAGGGTGCCCACAAATGAGAGGTGCCAAAGGTAGCTGGAAAATGAATAGCACAAACATGATCATGCTCTGCCGAAAGATGGGGTTCTTAACACCTCCAAACATATATCAATAAAGGCTCAAGACCCAGCCAATCCATTAAAAATTATGGATCGAGTAGTAGTCGTTGTGAAGGTCTTCCCTACAACATCGCCACCAGTAGATTTGAAGGTCCTCCACAGAGCACCCTTGGGGATCACTCCATGGGACATGAATGATCGATCACAAGAGCCTATCTCCTAGGGTACATCGGGGTAGCCCTCCCCAAGACCTGAGTATCAGATAGTATGAAGGTCCTCTTCTTTATTATTCTGCCTTGACTGTCCTACTCATGGTATATGCTGCATATATGCTTATCTCTATAGTCGAAAAGAAAGTCATGATGATATTCCTCGCCATTATGACAACCACTACGAAGTCCCTCCCCACAATGACAGTAGTTGTGAATGTCCTCCCCATAGTAACATTAAAAACTGAGAAGATCCTACCCTCATTGAAGTACTTTCTCAATGACCTCCCAAAGATGTGAACTGCATAAATTCCCCCTAGAGCTAGGTATCAAGTCATGGTGGTAGTCCTCACCATGATAAGAGTCATTGTAAAGGCCCCCCTGCAATGACAATTGTTGTGAAGGCCCTCCTTGCAGTGACATCAAGCAGCAAGAATTCTCTCCCCACATTATATCCCTCCTTGAAGGTCCTCCCCATGGTATATGTTGTATGTAAATTTCCCACAGTTGGGCATCAAGTTCCAATAGTATACCTTGTCATTGCCGCACTGATTATAGAGGTCCTCCTTACAATTAAAATTCAAGCTCGCATGAAGGCCCTCCCCTTTCCGGAACAAATGTGAGAATGCCCTCCTATGATGAGGCACTCGAAATGGAGATAGACACGTCATGCACTCATTCTATAATTAGTGATATTCTTTCTCAACTAGAGAATGTCCTGGGGCCACACTCATCTTCTGAGCCACCCTCGTGGCGTCCACAAATCAATAAGAATCTCACCATCTCAGGTTCATGGAACGAAATTATTAAGAATAATTTGAGCTGGGCATATCAATTAGAGGAGGCTCATGAAGAACAGAAATAGGATATGTTTCTTGTGCTAAGACAATAAGATATGGATAATATACAAGTTATGCATTAGCCTATGGCCACTTCTCACTTTGACAAACCAGGATAATTGTCTGGGGAATTGATGCATGACAATGTCCTCAATATATGCGGAGCACATCAGCATGATAGGGGAGATTATCCATCTAATCAACATGGAATCCCTCCGGTCCACAAGGTATCCACAATAAAAAAGGAGAATGAAAAACCATGAACTGGAATTCCTCCATGCACTGCATAAGTTTCATTGCCTCATTGGAAACTCCCTATCTAAAGATTACATTCGAGGATGGGGAGAACAAGGATCTTTACACTTCACCCCACGTATCATCCAGCAGGCCCCCTTAAAAATGATATCCTACAATGTCATTGCACAGAGAAAGCAATCAAGTGAAACCCCTTCTCTATAAATATGTGATACTCATCAAAAACCATCCTAGAGTAAGTATCAAAAGTGTCAGGTCTGATGGGATCAAGCCATCGAAAATCATCTGAGTCAGGAAACCAAGAACATCCAACATGCTTACTGCCTAAGGGAAGAAAACCAAAAAGTAGTTCTCATGTCATAAAAATACCATATACTCAATGCAGTTTCATTTCCATACTCGACTCAGACCCATGCAGAAGTATGTGAAATTTAAAGGGTGGCAATAACAACATCTCCCTCCGCAATACGAGAAAAACCACTTCCCACAGAGCTGAGAGAATTTTTAAATCAAAATGCACATATAAGACCAAAAACTCCAATCCATAGAAAATAAATGGAAGAACATGAACAACCCCACCCTATATGGTTAGGGTAATTTTTACATAAAATATATGCACAATATATGTCTATATTTTACTGTCTATGACGAACAATGGATAGTGGAGTCACATGTTCCACCCTTTCTTGTGGTTTGCATCCTTCGATACAAAGACACATTACAAGGTCAGACCAGCTCTCCCTTCAGGTCAATCTTCACCACGAAACCTGACGAATACCATAGAATGGATAGATAAAGTCTAACAAAGGGGGATGAAATCTTTCCTACCATTCGACACCAGGTACACCACTCCCAATACATTAGGCCTCAATGAATGTGGTCAACCTCAACCCCACAGAGTTCACTAGAAATGACGTGGCGGGAGAAGATGTTAAGGAAGATGGTTCCCTCCCATAGGCATCCCACACCGAGCCTAATGCATTGTATACCCAAAACCAGAGAGCGGTCCTAAATTTGTGTACTTCCTCAGCTAATCCATCACTAACTTCCTAAAAAAACTCCAACAAGAAGAAGAATAAGTCCAAGGTAATCTATGACCCGCCTCCTCCTCCCCCTGAAAATGCATACTTTACCCTCAAAGAGAGGTTCTCTAAGCATGAGGAAGAAATGAAAGATCTCAGGAGAATTAATGTTGAGTTACATCAAGGGAGGTACCTTTCCGGATGTGTTACCCTTATAGAACATTAGTAGGTGATCCCAGAAGAGGTTCCCATACCACATGCACTTATCCCAGTGAATGAAGCCAAGATCGGAGTCCCGTCTAACCTGGTATCAGGACTAGAAAAATACTACAACCTAGCCTTAGAAAAACGTTGAGAATTCACCCCACTAGGAAGGAATCCAGAATATGTTCAGGAAAACCCACAAATGATACACCTGGTTGGGTATCCACCCCAAATTCCAGTAGCCTCAACACACCTAGGTTTGGCCACTATCGCAGCAGCTCAAACTCAAGCCTAACAAGATATGCATCAAGGTATATTAAGCACCGTCTAGAAATTAACAAATCTACTCGAAGACATAGAGTGGAGGTGTTCCCTGATACAGCTAGAGTACAAACCCAACCCCGAGTGGGTGGGAAATGTTCTGTTATCGCTAAACTTCAGGAACCCTGTACTCCAAGTATTCAATGGATTGTGAGACACGGAACAAAAATTAATGCACTATGTATCTTGTTGTGACCCCCTGATGGGAACTCCAGAGCGGCAAAAAATGCTAAACTATGGTGATTCATATGAGCCCTGCAAGGATCGGCCTTCATATGGTATACTAGCCTATCATCTAATTCGATCATAGTCCGGGAGGACCTCTGGCGACAGTTTCTCTTCCAATTAAGTTCTACACTGCCTCAGATGATAGTCAGTGATCTTAGGAACTGAAAACAACAAGATAACAAAAGATTATCAAACTTCATTTCCAGATGGAAAGTCATAACTTATTCCCTAAACCGACTGCTCGGCCAGGATGAGATTCTCTCCATATTCATCGATAACCTTCATGATGAATTGTGAATGCTGCTCATCCCAATAAAGTACACCAGTGGTTTTATATTAATATATACCATTTCTCAAAGAATAGAAGACCCCTTGAAACGGAAAAATCATAAGTCCAGAGTGGCCCCATCATCCCCTGGGAATAGAAAGGGAAAAGCTGAAGCTACTTCTGTCATGCTTAATCCACCCTCGGAACCCACTCCAATTGTGAGGCCCCTACTGAACCATGGAAATCCTCTGGATGGCAAAAAACACCCCCAACTCAACAAGTTGAGAATTGAGGTGTTAAAATAAATCAGTTCAATGAATAATGAATTTTTTTACTCATTTTGTGATGACTAGGTCCGCAGATACATCAGAGCCACTATGAATTGCAATTTTTTCCGGCTACCTGAGCCACAGAAATCCGATAAAGTGGGTCTCGATGATCATCCAAATTATTTTCCCTATCACCAAATACTAGGACACACCATCCAGGAATTCTTCATTTTTGAGGATCTCCTAAACAAGATGGTGGATTCCAGGAAAGTCAAGTTGGGCCCATCGCCAGCACAAGTGGTATATGTTTCTACCTCAGACTCTAGAGAGGAAAAAGAATGGAAAATAGTCACCATAATTAGGAGAAAAAGATTGAAAATTAGATAACCTAGAAAACCATTAATTGAGTTCATGGAATTATCAAGGTACAATTGAAAGAACCAACTATTCCCCCAAAATCTGTCAATGAAACACATCCATTCTCATTGGCCCCATGGTGCCCTAAAGACTAAGAGTGTTGAAAGAAAGGGAAACAAAATGAGATGAAACTAAATAAAAAGTCAGTGTTGACACTTTTAGACTTCATGCCAACAATATTTGTACTACAGGCACCGCCCCACCAAATGGAACAATATGAACCACCTAGAAAAAAACCCATCATAATAAGACATTCGGATAGATACAATCTTAGATCAAGAACTGATCTTCAACTATATTAATGTCATTCATTTGATGGAACCCTTCTTGGATGAAGAATATAGACATGAACCCAAATTCCCTATGCCCAACCGGAGAGTCGGTGGAAGAGGCTGTAGAAGTCGGAGGTTTCCTAGAAGACATGAGCATGGTAGGAGTCAAATTCCCGGCCACACCGTAAATCAAACCATTATCATCGCAAAAACTCAGAGAAGGAATATCCAACAGACGCAATAAGAACTGAAATTCTTCATTTCACACATCAAAATAAATTTAATCCCAATTATCATGGAATATCTATTAGGGGACGAAAAAATATCAAACTGCCCAAGGCATATAGGTAGACCAGTTCGGCCCAACCGGGAAATGACTGTAGCACCACATGCTTTTGTCACAAAGGTCGAACCATCTACGTCCAAAGCCCAAATCCATAATGTTTCTATGTAAGTAAAACCACAAGGTGGGAGGTGTTGACCTTTATAGAAGAAGTATGATATTCTAAAGCAGTTGGATTCTATACCATCAAAGCTGTCAATCCTGGATGTCTTAAGTCTATCCACAGATCTTAGGAAAGCACTCATTGAAGCCTTACTAAGTCCCTAGGAGTTCGAGGTTGAAGTAGCAGTAGATGAAATCTAATGAATGGAGACTAGTACCGAATAATGTCACATAGTAATCTCCTTCATATAAAGGGATGAAGATTCCTTTAAGCAAGGGAACATCAAACCCTTATATATGTTAGGAATGATAAATGGAATTTATGCTCGTAAGATCTTCAGTGACAATGTCTCTGAGGTCAACCTCCTCTCACTGTGAACGCTTCATCGACTGGGATGTGATGAAGAAAGCTTGAAATCTTGCACTACAACTCTTCTAGGATATGACAATAACAATCAAGTACCATTGGGATGAATCAGGCATAAAGCTTGGCTTGGAGATCTCATGTCACATTCCGAGTTCCCGGTAGTATGGAAAAGTACAACCTTCAACATCTTGTTATGGAGGCCTTGGATGTATCATAACGCTGTAATTCCTGTTTCATACCATCAATGCATCAAATATTTAACTAATGAGAAAAACATAACATTGTATGCTGATAAATCCCTGTTTGAGTTCTTTGAGTTGCACCATATCGATGTAGGGTTCTATGAATTGGAATAAAAACATATTGTGGACAATGCCATCGGTAGATCAATGCACCGAATGGATGGGAAATGGCTCCTGCTGACCCCCTCTAGCAACTTGGGGAAGAGTATGTACTATCAATCAACCAAGTTGAATTCATTATTTAAAGTCCAGATGCAAACTCAAATGTCTACATGATCTTCGTTGCAGCCACTGAGTCCAAATACATGGAGGAGTGGGATGACTATCACAATTTCAGGAAAATCCCTATCAAATATTCTCTTTGCTCATCGTTAGGAAATTAAACATCCCTTGACTCACACACTAAGACAAAAGATGATTTATCTTCGAACATTGGATAGTTTGTCTCCAAAATACTATCTCCATAAGAAGTTGAAGAATATGTACCTGATGATGAAGAAGAATAAGGGGAAGAAGACATCAAAGATTCACCCCTGAATTTAAAGAAGGTGCATCCTCCGTAATTGTTGAACTTAAGGAGATAAATCTAGGCACCAAAGATGACCCACGACCCACTCTGATTAGTGTGGCCATGCCAGTCTAGGAGAAGGAGGAATATACCTTCTTCTTAAATATGAATCAAGATCTGTTTTCCTGAAATTACACAGAAATTATAGGACTTGATTATGAGGTCACCAATGGACATCTGGGCTTACCAGAAGATCATCTGGGCTATAAGAATGAAGCCATAAGGACCCAACCGACACATGCTTCCAAATTAATGGCCGAAGAAGACAAGATAATAAAATCCAACATCATACGAGAGATCCAATATCTGATCTATTTGGTGAAAATATTCCTTATAAAAAGTAAAAATATATAGATTATAATCTGCATTGACTTCAAGGAACTTAATCGGCATTTCCCAAAAGATTATTTCCTAGTCCCGATTAAAAAAGAATTGATCAATGCAATAACTGGATATGAGGATCTCTCATTCATGGAAGGATATTATGAATACAATCAAATATGAATGGCCCATGGATATGAAGAAGCTACCTCTTTTAGGGGCCCTCAGGGTGTGTTATATTATAAAGTGATTCCCTTTGGTCTAAAGATGGATGGTTCCACATATCAGTGCAGCATGCACCGCATCTTCAAGTACTTCTTGGGAATGTTCGTTGAGTGTTATGTCGACGATCTAGTAGTTAAATCACTACAACACTCAAACCACCTATCTAATCATGAAACCATATTAAAAAAATTTCAACATCACATTTTAAAGATTAATCCCCTAAAGTGCACCTTTGGTGTTACCTCGGAAAAAATCCTCATCTTTGTTGTACGCCATATTGGTATCAAAGATGACCCTCAGACGATAAAACCATCCATGGTTTGTTCCCACCTCCCAACCTCACCTATTTGAGAGGTCTCTAGGGGCTCCACGCCTAAATTTGGTGCTTCATAGCCAACCTGGCATGTAAATGTTTACCTCTCACTAGGCTCATGAAGAAAAGAGTTATGTATGATTGGGATAATGATTCTTAAGAAGCATTCGAAAATCTCAAAATATATATTCAAATCCCACCGGTGCTAATTCCACAAGTTGAAAGGATATATTCATTTTTTATGTTATCACCCTGGAACATTCATTAGGTTCTATCCTCACACATAAAAATTATTTTGGTAGTGAGAACAGCCTCCATTACCTCATTCGAACAATGGATTATGCTGAAACTCTATATTAAAAAATTTAAAAAAACTGCCTAGCCCTAATCTTCATAGGTATGAAACTCAAGAATTACCTAAAGCACCATGAGGTCCAACTAGTTTACCACTGCAATCTGCACAAATATATCCTCAATTGTCCCATGCTAAATATTTCCTTATCAAGATGGGTGGTCATCATACAACAGTTTTTCATATGGTACGTTCCTCATAAGGCCATAAAATTCTAGGTGTTAGTAGACATTCTGGCCAAGAACCCCTCAGAAGAAACAACACCGTTGGATGTTGAAATTATAGATGATGGAGTATTATCTATTCTAGAGGACCCCACGACATGGTAAATGTACTTTGATGTTGTATCCCGAAGCTCAACATGGTAACGGATGGAGGATCCTAAGATCAACAAAGTGATGCTGGGAGTTATACTTGTATCCCACGAAAAGGTTATCTTGACATACTCTTTTCTACTATCAGAAGGGTGTACAAATAATGAAGCAGAATACCAAGCTCTCATTACAGGACTGGAACTGTAACTTCTTGTACAAGATAAACACCAAGAAATAAACAATGATTCAGAGCTATTCATCAAAAATGTTATTGGTGACTATGCCACCAAGAAAGTTGTATTGGTCCCCTTGATGACCCAGGTTAAAGAAATGATGAATGAATTCCCATTAGAACCAATGTTGAATTATATCTCCCTGTCACAAAAATCCTCATGCTGATGCTTTGGAAAATACAGCCATAGCCATGGCAGATCCAAACCGGGATGAAACTTCCATTATCATTTCCCACCACCAGATAGTATTTCCATTTATTCAGAGCAATACAAAGGAAATTGATGAAATTATCCCAGTTTCTAAGCCTTATGGTCACACCATCATTTGGATTTCACCCATTACAAATTACCTTTGTAATGGGGAACTCCCACCAAATAGGACTGGAAGGGAACATGTCCAAAGGTGGGCTATCAATTTTACCTTGTATAATGGTGTAAACCAAGAAAATGTTCTCTACAAATGAGGCCTTCAAGGAGTCATTCTTAGGTGCATTGATGGAGAAGAGACCTCTGCCATCATTAAAGAAGTGCGCGCTAGAACTTAAGGAGCACACCAACCTGTAACTAAACTTTGTCACCAAATCTGAAGTCTTGGGTATTACTGGCCCACTATGATACATGATTGTTCCATATTAACTAATAAGGTCCATTACTACCAACTTCATGCCAATTTAATACACCGACCCCTGGAGTTATTTCATAAACCAATGTACACTTGTCCATTCATCACCTAGGGGATGGATGATGTGGGACCATATCCTCCCGCCACAACCAGAAAATTAAAGTTCATACTCACAAAGACAACCTTCTTTTCCAAATAGGCTGAAGCCATAACCCTTAATGAATTCAGGGTGAAAAAAAATCATTAGCTTTGTGAAGGCCAACATCATGACAATATTTGGTGTTCCTCATACAATACTGACAGACAATGGCACCAACTTATGCTCTCTTGAGTTGGAAAAGTTATACCAAGAGTATGAAATTATAGAAAACCATTCATCTCGTTACCAGACCATGGAGAATGGGAAAATAGATGCTCTAAACAAGACTCTATCAAAAATACTCTAGAAAATGGTTTATAAGGATAAGAAATCGTGGCTAGATAAGCTCCTTCATGATTTGTGAACTTCTGGGACCACAGCACGCACCACCACCTAGGCGACCCCATACTCCATAGTATATGGGGAAGAGTTAGTATTTCCTATAAAAATCCATGTTCCATCACATTTTATGGCCATTTGAGATCAACTATCCATGGATGAGAAATCCCAGAGACAGTTTCATGAGTTGGAGGCTCTAGATGATAAAAGGATACACACTCTAAACCATTTGAAAATCTATCAAAATAGGATTGCCTGAGCCTTCAACAAGAAGGTTCACCTTCAATATTTCCTCGATGGAGAAATTATGTTAGTCTTCAGAACCCTGATGATACTCAATAAGAATCCCCCAAAGCTTAAACCAATTTAGGAAGGACCATATGTCATACATATTTCCTATTTCAATGGAGTATACGCCCTGATATCAATGGACGGATAGCTCATCATGACTCCCACAAATGAAAAGTTCTTTAATATGTATTTCGCGTAGTAATACGACTATGTCATAGTCAAAACTATATGACACTAAACTATGAATTATAATACACAAAATTCAATGTAAAAACTCTAAGCCGTTAAATTATGGTTAACATCCCCCATGTCAAGGTCCAAACTCTATGACCCTAAAATATGAGTTGTTTTCATGACCACATGATGTTATACTGAATGGTATTAGTCCATGAAACATGATATTGAACCAAAAATCCACGTTCTATGCTCTATCAACCTAAAATATGAGTTATAATAAACCATGTAATAGTCCAAAATCTAAGACCATAAACTATGATTCATTGTCCTTTCCGCATGACGTTAAATTGTAAGGAACTTGTCCTTGAAACATGACGTTAAAATGTGACCTATCTCCTCACCGTAAGACGCTAAACTATATGAAAAAGATGTCCTAATAACACGATAATAATCAACATGATCTATCATAGAACTATTTATGGTGTGATTCTTTCCCTCATGGGATGCATAGTGACGCCTTGACCCTTGATCTTGGCCCATCCACCACCATAATAAAATGACGCCATTATTCCCCCTATCTACCCCTATCTATAAGGGAGACCATTATCACTTATTCTTTCTCACATAGAGTATATCTCACTTAATATTTGGATTAGTGGTAGGTATTCTCTTACCAAATGAATCTATAGAGTAACACAGCAGACCTGGAAACTGTAATTGATAGAATGAAGATGCCCCTACCCCTATGATTGAGCCAAATCAGTATAGGGAACTTACAGATATACGTATGGATTGATTACCACCATCACATTATACATAGCAATACCTCGATCCACGATCATGGCCAAGCCCCGACAAAAAAATTCCATCAACATATTCTCTTCTTCCCCACACTTGTGAAGGAGACCCTATGTTGATTCCCTATTTCATACATCATGTATAACTCACGTGAGATTAAGATTACTGGTAAGGATACTGTTACGCAAAAAAAATATAGGGGGATATGTTAGGCTTGGCGTCTCTATAAAATGAAAAAAAGTTCCCTCACATGTCCTCACACAAGGACTAAGATGAATTGGTACGATGAATGTTCAGAACTACGTGTGTCTTGGTTCCTTCCCATGCTGGATACGTAGAGATGCCTGGATTTGGCATCTCGTCCCAGTAATCATCAAAAATAATTCCTTCATGTGTCCATAAATATCAAGGAAACATTTTTAGGGAACATTAAGAATAACATGTGGATTCATTAATTCCATTGAAGGATACTTATTAATGCCCTAATTTGACATCTCGTCTCAGACACTATAAAAAAGTGCCCCATTTTCGTCATACATAGGTCAGACATCTACGGGGAGCCCACAAATGTCTCTAATCACATGAAAATAAACTGTGAAACTCTTAAAGAGGTATGTGACTCCTATTCCTAAATGTTACAAGATCCCATGCATACCCCCCACTCATGAAATGTAAAAATATCATGCTTCCCACTATATATATGAGTCAGATCTATGTGGATGGTCCAACAGCTTGAAGGTAATCACGATCAAGAGATTCAATCTATTCCCATATGCATATTTACCATTTTTCAAAATAAATACCTCTGTAAAACATGGAACTCCATTATCATTCAAGGTCATCTATGATGAAAGCCCAGTGACCTACAGACACCATTGTTTGACTATGCACATCATTCCCCAGAGCCTATGCATATGTTGCCCAAAAAAATGGTCATCAAGAAAAGGAAAATCCGTTCCCAAGAGAGTCTTATTCTATCTTAGTACGCCCAATGGATCACAATCCCCATGTCATCCCTCATGATTCATGTTTCCCCCAGGACTTTTTTTTACAACTTATATCATCACTCACACCTGGGGAATGCCAGAGCATCCTGATTGTGATTAACTAAAAAATATTAACGATTATCAAGACAACATAATCGTCCCCATTTGATGACTCTAAACTGCATAGTATCATGTCCTCACCACACGACATTAAACTACAAGGCCAAAATTTTCCTTTTTATATGATGTTAATCTTCAATGAAATGTTTTAATCCTAATGTTCTCTTTAATATTGATTTTTATATTCTTAGTAAATGACATGAAATCCCCATAATCCCTTGTTTCTCAAACCCAATATAGCTCATATTAACATAGGGATCTTAAAAAGATATACACCTTGCCATTATGGAAAAAAAATTATGAATTTGGTCATAGCCGCACGACCCTAAAAGGCATGTCACAATTCCCTCCCATGAGAGGAACCCCACGTCCAGGCCATGTGACATTAAATGACCAGGTACTCCAAAGATGGAATGAATGCCTCATCCTGTGTATGGGTCAAATCTACATAAGGAACACCGAATTCTAGGATAAAATCACAGTCCAAATGTACCCAATATGTCTAAATAAACTCCTTCCATATTTCAATCTTCATGCTCTGAGTGATCTTGAATCTACATAACCCTACGAGGCCACCTAAGACGGAAGTCTAGTGTCATGTGGAAACCTTTGTTTGACTTTTCACATCTGACCTCAGAGACTCTATATATGTTTCCCACAAAATGGATGTTAATCAAAGGTAAATTTGTCCCCATGAGAGTCATCTCCCATCTCAGTACACCTAATGGCTTTGAAGCCTTTTTCCATCCCACTGAATTCAAGGTCCCTCAAAGTCTTGTATTACGCTTTCTTCTTTATACACATCCTAAATATATCAAAATATGTGCGCCTGATTCATCTCTTGTATCTTTTGAGGTTTCTAATGATACCCCATCCATATGCGTGAAGTTGATCTGCATATAAAAGAAGAGTTCCACCAGTCATTTCTGGGTTTCCAAAAAGAAGTTCAGTTAAAATACCCCTTTTTGTGTTCAGTTTCACCCCTTGTTGAAGGTTACATACTGTATTCAGAATGTTTCCAATCCCATTAATCCTCAATGGCTATAGGAAATGGAAGGTCGGTGTCCTACAAACACCTTTGATTTACTATGCACATTGTTCCCCGAAGGATATGAATATGTTTCCCACAAATATTTCCATTATTCAAAGAGTAATTCATCCCCAGGACAGTCATTTCAAAGCTTCTGTAAGCGAAAATGACATTCATGTCCTGTCACACCCCGAATTATTATAACTCATGGATAATAAGACTACTAACTGAACTGACCACTCACTGGATATTTATCACAAAAGTAAGAATTGTTCGGGAAAATATGTCCACTCAAATACGACATGAATGTCCCTAATTCTTTTAGACACCACTACTCAAGCTATGCACCCTCCGTGGCTCTGAAAATCAAAATAAATTTAAAATATTGAAAATCCGACCATACCATCCGAAATGGAAGGTCAGTGTCCTGTAGACACCTTTGATTGACTATTCACATCATTCCCCGTAGGTGCTGCATATGTTATCCACAACAATGGTTGTCAATCAAAGGAAAATTATTCCCCATTAGAGTCTTTTACTACCTTAGTACGGCTAAAATGACTCCCAAGCCTTGTGCATGTCCAGAATTAAAAAATTAATGGTCAAGAAAAATCCTCTATCCATGTCTGAAGAATATTATAACATTCCTAACTGATGGTCCCAAATTGGGGTCCTTACCCTATTAAAATTTGGTCAATGTTGTTCGACCTAAAACATTTGTAATAATTTTGATTGGAAGGATTATAAACTACCATAAAAAAGATTCTATACATACAAGAGGAAAAATATAGAAAAGGAACCTCTAGGTAAAATTAGAGAATTATTTTGTTAAAAAATCATTGAGTCTTCAGTATAATCATAAATCTTATTAGGTTGACAACACGCAAAGGGTGACCTATGAAAAAGTCATGTTATGCTCTATAATCCTATACAAAGTAGACTTAGGAAAGTTAGGAAAATAATGAAATAGACAAAAAATTTCATGAGGTTTTTGAAAAAACCTCAGCAATAGAAAAAATACACTTGTTGAGTCCCATGATTCAAGAAAAAATTAGATCACAATTCAATTATTTTAGTTTACTAGCTTCAAATCATTGTTTAAAATTAATACCTGATTTACATGATATTTATATGATTGATTATGATCATTTGACATTATAGGAAAAGTAAAATAAGAAGCATTCAAATTCAAATTTGTCCATCATATTCTATAAAAATATATAGTGGGAATCTATAGCCAAAAGCCTCTCCTTGTACAAAAGATAGTACCTTTACAAGAGACGTTCGGTAGAGTTGCAAAGTTACATCAACGATTGGTGAGACTCCTCAACGACTTGTTGATTCTTAAATAAATTCATATTCTCAGCCTCTACACTCTCTCGTAGTCCCTCCGCTTCTCTCATGGCTTAGAGGTCAGTCCTTTCTCCCTCCTGAATTTTCCATCACCCCATCTCAATGGTAGCTACTTCTCGGGAACACTTCTATTTGAGCCACTCCAGTTTCTGGATTTGTTCCTCCACTTCCTGGTCAATCTGTTCCATCAAAGACTCTTTCTTCATGAGTTTTCTTTTCAAAATCACAACAGTTACATCACGATTGGTAGGTTTATCAAAGATAATTTTTAATGTAGAATCTATATAAGACGTCGACTCTTCCATAGAGAGTCGATATTTCAGTGCACCAGTTTAATCCCGAGCAGCAACCACTTTCCTTACTATATCATAAATTCCATAATAGTTAAATGCAATGAAACCTATGACTACAAATTGGTAGTTTATCTTTGGAAATTTTACTGGAATCTCATTCAATCGAGTCTTGAAGATTAATCTCTAAATGATCATCCACACCATTTTTCATGTGGGATAAAGATCGACTAGGATTTCTCGATTGGTCTCAGAATCCCTCCCTGACGTTGAAATATTGTCAGGAATGAACGTCTCCAAAGAGGGACGTGAATCAGAATATATAACATGGAAAAAACCTACAACATCATAGCCTCTGATGATGGTATTAAATGAGAAGGTATGGGCACATTCCTCTATTTCCAAGGCTTGTGGTTGTGATTCGGAATATAGAGGGGAGTCAATAGTAGCTCCTACCCCTACAATGGCACCTCTTACTAAAACAGGTGGTGTTTCATCTTCAATCATGTGTTGCGCTCTGTGGATACGCGGGAATACTAAAGTCCCAGGGCCATGCTCTGCTGAAATATCATCCCATAAGGCAACAATAAAATGTTTTTTTAGATAATATATGGAATTTAGGGATGGTCAGTATAGATAAGGATACTATTCATGGAATCTCATGGGCATAAAACATAACCCCTCTCATAACTAGAAAAAGGGAATGATAGCCTGCACCAAATTTTCAGGGGATGGAACGTCAACCTACCCAATTATGATTTCACCAGATCCACCATGTGAATACAAAACAACAGTATCTGATGTGACTCCCTCTATTGAGGAAAAATCCGCTCGATCAAGATTTATTGGCTCCTCGATATTTGAGGCCCCTCTAATATCTAGTAAGTCTTGGGGCTCCCCAAAGGACTTGGTCCCTACTATAAAGACCACATTGTATCTACCTATGAGAGCCAGCTTAGCGTGGTCAAGTGAGCACTCAACTTCTAGATGCCATTCCATTGTTGGGGTAGAGATTGTTCGAACAAGAGTAGTCACAAGTAAGGGGTCAAAAACACCCCAGTTTCACCAAATGTCCCTACTTACTAGTTTTTATTAGTCATGATAGATGGTGACCCATCCTCTATCCTAAAAGTTATAAGCGCTATAGATTCATGAGAAGTCATCATCTGATCACCAAAAATCCCAACATCAATGTATATTTATGTACTTGTAATTTGACAAGATAATTGTACTTGGTTAAATCCCTATATAAATGTAAAATTACATGTGATCCCCCTTTTAAATACACTTGGATAGATGAGAGGCTTGTTGATATTTCTTTGAATGTTAGGGGGATGGATCCTGAATAAGATAATTAAGATGAGATGGATGTGGAAAAGCCCTGGAAGGGTCTGCAAAAACTACTTCCATATGTTCTTGGGCTACAGGGGATATTTCTAAAGTCCCCCTACCATTGATGGGGTGTACTCCCCAGTCATAGTACCTCCGAGAGAATAAGTCCAGGAAAAAGACATTTCTCGAGATATGGAAGGTCCCTAAAAAAAAGTAAAGCGGAAAACATTTAGCATCATCATAAAAAAATAAGTTAAGGTCAAAGGTCAAAGATAAAACCTCTCCGTTCAATTGTGTGAATACTGCCATCAACGCCACATGGTCCGACTAGTAACGCCTGTCTATAGGAGCGTTAAGACACCTATCCATTTCAGTCAATTAAGCTACCACATCAGTAGGCTGTTCATCAGCTAAAGTACCAGTAGGATAAATGGCTTCCCCAAAACCCATATGATCAAATTATTCCCTCTAAATAATCCTCAACATATCTTCATCTAAATAAATCTCCCCAAATTCATCCCAGACTCTCCATGACATTGGAAATGTGGTTGTAACTGGGTTGTCCATAACTTGACGAATGGTACAGGGGAGCAGAGTAGTTTCGACAACCGAAAAGTTTTCAAGGTTTCTATGAAAACATAGGATCTCATTTAGAAGAATATTTATTAGACAATGGGATAAAGTAAGAAACTTTTTTCATGGTATTCGTAGTAGGCAAGCCAACAATGTTTTCATCCTCATCAATAGAATTTGGCCGCATCATGGAAAGTACCCGATGCGAGTACATACGGTGACCACTTTGATAGTGGATAAGGGTCACGAGGTCCTTAAGATATCAAATCACATATCTAGATCCTCTTCAAAAGAAGTTTTATCTGGTGCTGAGACATATCCAAATCCAGTAAGGGCCACTTCCCTAGTCTGGAGGATCTTCCATAGATCACCAGGGAACCAGTCTCAGGTAGATGGATGACCATTCAAAAGGTATCATTACTTCCAAGAACCTAGAAAATCCGCCTTGGAATGAATGGATGCCGGACTCCTAGAAATAGCTCTAGCAGCTTTTTCGATAGCCCATGAGGTCATAACCCCATTTTTCACAACTTTCCTAGGGGGGAGTGAACAGACTTTCAGAAGAATTTTCCCAGTCAAGAGTGTTAAACAACTTCCTTTTTCTGCCGCTTTACTTTTTCCTTGTATGCCATGGATGTTTTCAGAATAGGGACCAGGTCGGCTAATTGGACATCATGATATGATTTACGAAAGGCCTCATCATAGATCATGGTATGGAAGGGCATAGAAACCCCAGAATCCAGAAGTCTAGTCTTCCTTTGGGAGTCCTCCCATGTGAAAATTATATTTAATAGGCGAGCTATCGTCAGATCTTTCTCGTGGAGAGCATTTTTAAGTGATGGAGGGCACAAATTATGAACAAATTTGAAATTTTTACTGAGTCAGCAGTGTTCATATCCCTAAGAAATATGTTCCCCTCTGATACGGGAAACCTGTACGCCTTCAGGAAAAGAAAAAAAGTATCCTTGGTGGATTAATTATTCAGATGCATTATTTTTAATAGTATTAGTAGGGGAATGAAAAGGGTGGTAAGATTAATTTTCTTAAACATTGATACAATAAATCAATTCATGCCCATTCTTTTCAGTTTACTTCTTTTCTTATCCTATGAAGCCCAAGATTCTAGAATGACCCTCCTGGTGCTCTGATGGTACGGTCATAGGGTGGAATGTGGAATTGGTATGGAATTGATAGAGGAACAACCCTTTATGTGGGATCCCATCTAGTCCCAAATAATTTGAAAATGGCCAGTCATCCGGTAAGGTGGAACCTCTTCACAGATTTGACCTAGAAGGTGGTATATCTTGGAAAACACTGGGATAACCAAATTGATGCATTTTTCGGTGGCCAACTAAGAGACCATGATAATAGTTGAGGCTATTACACCACTTGATTCCCGCACTAGTAGGATCCACCTGCGCAAAAACATGGCCAAGAAATCATCATATCAAAATAACTGATCCACGTCAAGTTTGATCCCTCGTCCCCATTTTTGAAAATCCCCATCTTCCAAGGTGGGCCAGTAAGTACCTACTCGCCTCCGGGTGGTTTTTTTGGGATAAGCCATAGGTCTCCATGGATCGGGATAGAGAGTAGTATGCTTAACAAAACCTCCAAACCAGTTGTCCAATGAAATATCCTTCTTTGTACAAGGATCACTTTCCTTCATAAGTTCCTCCGCTTTGACGATGAGTTTCTTTGCTAATGTGGGGTTCTTTCCTCATCATCCCAAGAAGTGGAGGGAGGAAAAAATTCATCATACATGTCCCCGATGATAGGGACTCCTGAAATTAGTTGAATTTCTCATAGGCTGACTCCAACCTCCTCGTGGGTCACATAGAAGGTATTGGTATATGGACTCCACTTGCTTAAGAGTTGTGAAATAAGGGTAGTATGATGATGGGTATTTTTATGAGAAACCCAAGAAGCCTCTTATAGTTCCACAGTCTGCAGCTCGCTTCAAAATTCTTCACAGCTCTAGCGAACCCAAATAGGCCACCACCAGTCTATGCTGAATGAGCCTCCTGGGTGAATGTCCCACCGAGATGACCAACTGTGATGATCGTTCGTTGTATCCTTCCTCACAATTCTCTGGTAATAGTGGGTCATTTGATCGGGATTCTGATGTACCCCCTCAAAAGTTCAAGGTGTGTAGTACAACAAAGACCTACAGGTAGTTTCTCATTGAAGGTATCTCCCCTTGTAAGAGATCAAAGCCTTCATAATCGAAGTATTAATTATCTAGGTAGTAGGATGATCAATCGGGTTTGGCATCGGGATCGCTGTGTCAGACAAAAGTAAAATCCCATAAGAAAGAAGTCTTTCTAAGACTAGGTATTCCCGTTGGCCCTCCAAAATAATATTCTAAAGATATTGGTAAAATGGAAAGATCATAATTTTGTCATCAACCAATGATTCCATGACATTCTATCATTTGTCAGCAGTAGAAATTTGAGAAGTAGTAATATCATTAGAAGGAGCGACGTTAGAAGCAACTTATGAATCATTCATTATAGCCTATAGAGGAAGATCCAAAAACTGACAAAAATTTAGTCCAATAAATATTGTTGGGTAAAGGCTATCAATGAATGGCTTAACGACTGAAAATATTTCCACAAATGGATCCGCATATAGTTTCCTAAAATGGTATGTGGTAGCCACATCCTGCATACTGCATAGTGTGCAGAAGTCACATCTGCATACTATGTGATACGCAGAACCAACCCTTCCTACTACTATGGCATACAGATATATTTCTCCATGTACAAACATGGTACACAAACCATATGTGATGTATTGGCCTATAAATTGTTGTGTAGTGAATAGAAAAGTTCACAGAAAGAGGATACCTCAAACCTAGGCCTTGATTAATTTTATATTCAAAAATTTCGAATTAAAGTTTAAATTTCAGATTATTGGTTCGTAATGTTTGTTTCGTCGATCCATGATCAGTATGCAGACACGCAAGTCACATAGTTTCCTCCAATGTGAAATTCGTTTTTTAGTCTCAAAATCCTGTAATACTGTTTGCGAAATCCAAAATATGGAACGCAGATGGAGAAATGTAGAGGAGACCATTTCATGGGATGTATGAAGTGGTTCACAAAGGGGATTTTGAAAGGAGCATGGTAGGAGAGAGTAGAGGAAGCCAAGAAAATCAAGATCACTTTTCATTGAGATCAACAGTAAAGGAAAATGACATGAGCTTTTATATATATCTGTGGTCCCCTCTTATTGGGTCTATCTATTCTACCGTCAACCATTTCAGTTCAAGACTGCTTCTATATCAAAATATTCCCCTTTTCATTCCGAATTGACCCCATTATGATGGGTGGTATTTTTAAGTTCCTAAAAATTCCTAGAAGGGAAGAAAATACCACAAAAATAATTTTGTAGATGGATTAATGTATTCCTACAAGTCTAGAAAGCTGAATAAACTCAAATCCAGTTGCAAATTTCATAGAAAACATGAAGTCATTAACGTTTTCAAGGCATTCGATGTGGCCTGAATATAATCGCGAGGAATGGTTTTTGGACCAACTGGATCACGAACCACTAGGTATGCGGAACGGTCCACGAAACCCTGGCTCGCGGGACGCTGGCCCATCCGCATACCGTGACACGAACCCATCATCTTGCGAACGAAGTGAATGTGTAGGGTTCTGCAAACCATTATTGATAACCAAATCCTCTGAAAACCCTAAATTGACCAAGTCTTCCACATGTCAGGATAGCTCTTCACGGGCCTTCGCAAATTGTGTCGTGTTCCCAAATAATACAATTTCCTCCATGCTCTATAAGAGGTGCACAGTATAAGGACAATGGACGGACAACAAAGGCTTGAAGGGGACTCATAGGATGGACAAACGAGTTCAAAGAAGTCTCCGGCTTTAGTCATGATTCATTGTTGAAGCATGAATCGCAAACCACTCTCTCCATATGTACAGTCATCCACAAACCATAAAACAGGGGAATTGAATAATTATAATAAAACCACAAACCTAACTGGTGAACCGAAAACATGTACTTCATGCGAATGAATTCCCAATGAATGATAACCCCCTAGGCCCTCCTTCAAAATAATGTTCTGTATAGTGTACAGTTACATGGACTGAACCCGATGTCGCGTACTGCATCGGTACGCGGATGGAACCCAAAGTAGTGTGATGGGCTGCGTACCACTATGGTACAGTATTTTTTATACTCGTGCATGCATACCGCATCAGTGCATGGATGGACCCTCTACCCGCATGACACTACGGTATGTGGATCCTCCCCTATCCTGCCTAAGAATCCAGTATGCTGAATGGTGTATTTTTGGGTATTATTTCCTCCAGTCCCAACCTCACCCTTCAATTACCATACAGAACTCTGTGATTCCTTCACTAACCAGTACTTCAGAATTATTTTAAAGCCTCTTCTAAAGCCACCAAAACCATATGATTAGACCATAGGGCGCATCAGCAGGCCCCTTTGAGTCTACATACCCATGGTAAGTGGAGTCATGAAGGCTCTCCCCACAATGGTTTTAGTTTCAAGAATGTCATGGGGTCTACATTCCCATGGTAACCTGGAGTCAAACCTTGTGATGCCGACTTGAAGCTCCTCATTATAGGGATTAATGTAGATCACTTGCATTTCCATTAAATGAGGAATAATGATCATTGAAAGGATTTATGTTTACTTCTACTTTTTATGAGGATGAAAACACCCCCTTCCCAAAATGTGCTCTGGGGGCTCTCCCACTGAGGTAAGTCCCCAATCTTCAAAGGTCGATCTGCATAACCTTTAATTCCATTTCACATGGAAAGGTTCATCACTCTACGCCCTCACCTGTGGTCACCCTGGCCTCTTCTATCATTGGCTATCCCCCCTACCAACAATGGAGGAGGCATATGACTAAAAATTATATTTTTTATTTGATTTTTTAAAAGCTCTTTATGGGTGAGTGGGAACCAATCCATACACGAAATTACGAAAACATCAAATTCAAAAAACTGTACACAAAAACCACTATTATTTAAAATTCAAAATCCACGCCATCCAGGATGCCCCGGGACACGGATTCTCAACCCATGATCCTTCTTGAGTCGCGCCCTCGATAGCGAACAACTCCTCTTCACCAGTTACACCTTCGTCAGACATCGCAGGTGAGAAACCATCTTCCATCATCGCCACATCTTCAAAAACCATTACAAAAAAATCCTTCACCCTATTTATCAAACACAATCACAGAAGAACCAACCATATCAATGCATGACCATCATCAACTCGCCATCGTAACTAGATCATAGAGAGTGGGATCCATAAACAGATCAGAATTAAACATCACACCATAAAACCAGACAACCATCACATAGGATCCAGACTGATTAAATGCCACCAACATTCTCATGTCACCATCCAGACCGTCGATGGCCGCCACCATAGTCTGCGACAAATATCACCCAAACCAGACACCCAAACGACCTCTCACAGAACCAGAAACAAATAGTAAAAGCACATGTAGAAGAAACCAAAGATCCTTCATGAATGAAAAAAAGGTAGAAGCATCAAACAAGTCCAGTAAACCATTAACATCAATTAACGTTGCCGATCCAAAATCATAGCATCACCGACGTCGAAGTTCTGATGCCTGAAACAGCGGCCACCTAAACACACATCCCAAAACCTCAAGGTTACCCCTGTCCTAGATCCTCCTTGGATAGGCATAGAGGAACGAGATGCTATAGAATTGAATAAGTCGTCCAAGGCCTCTGCAAGAAGACAACATCGACGAAGTGGAAATAAATAAGCCAACAAAACTAAACTATCCAAAAGGCCCAAGCTCAAAAGGGTTCACATCCATAAAGGTTCCACACAACCATGTCTATTAAATGGAAAGCCCCCGTCTGTATGCCCCACACAATCTGAACTACACGAACTCTGATTCCTGATCAAACAATGATATGTAGGATGCCTAATAGAAGGACTGAGCTCAAAATGGTTCACATATATAAATGGTACACCCAATATTGTCTATCTTGTGGGAAGATCCCATGGGTAAGCCCCACATAATATGAAATACGAGTACTCTGATTCATGATCAAACTAGTATAAGTAGGACACTTTCTAGAATGATAGAGCTCAAAAGGGTGCCCATCCAAAATGGTCCACCCATCCATGCCCCCTCAAATGGGTAGCTCCCATTCGTAAGCCCAGGCATTTCTGTACTACATGGGTTAGGATTCCCCTCCCACGGATATATTGGAAGCCCTTTTTATAGGCTCGATACCAACATCAAGTCACCTTCCACCCCCCTAGATAACCATACACTCCAGAGTGCCTTATTGTATAGATCAAGTTAGCATCATCTGTAACGCCCCGACCCCAGCTACTCAGAGCCGGTGCGTTTCTTCGTAACATTGGCATGATCACAAAAGATCAAGTCTCGAAAGACCGATTAGTTTAGTAGCCTTGGAAACACTAGATACATTCCTAAGTGTTTCATTATATCATAAAGTGAAAAACTAATAACAAAGTCTTCATAGTCCACACTCATATCCTCTTCTGACTATCCCTGCAGGTCATTCATAAAATACTTCTTCACATCCTGGAAAATATTAAAACATTGAAAGGGGTGAGCTCAGATGCTCAGTAAGGATAACAATATTGCGGAAGCTTTCATGAATAAACATAAACATTTAAGGCAATGTATAACTAAACAAAAGCCTTATTAAACTTGATCTTCAGCATAATATGGAAAAAGTAAAATGAGATAATGCCACTTACTTACTCACATGGATATTCTACTAGACGAATAATCACAAGAAAGATCAATAACCACTTTCATTAATGAGGGAATGTATAATGCCGGATATTCTGAAACATTTTGTCAAGGCCTCGGCCAAGACGTCTAAAATGATTAAGGCCTCGGCCAAAACCATAAATCAAATTGGGAAAGGGCCTCGTCCAATTCCACGTCTAGTTGTCTCATGAGACCCACCGATGCATCGAGGAGCTATAGCGGGCTCCACCCGTCACTTATTAAGTCCAATACAATCCTCATATGAATAGGTTTAAACATATCATAAACCATAACATAATCGTATCACATAAATCATGCATAAAGGAAACATAACATTTCCACATTTCAATCACAAGATATCAATACAACACATTGATATAATAAAACACTTTCAAAACCATTTTCAATACCAAAATAAAAGAAAGATAAAACTTTGTATTTATTTTTCTTTTTAAAAAAAGTATGGCTTGTAGAGGAAGCCGAAACTCAAATAATGGTCACAGTGGAAGGGAAGTCGTTGTGGCCGCATAAGTACGGAAAGAAAAACATTCCCTATTGTCGTTTAGCAAAACACTTCGTATAAAAAAAGATTCCATTTGAATAAACGTAAAAGTCAAGGGGGTTTATACACCATATAAAAGAAAATTGTGTATAAAACCAAATATGCCTCAATGAAAAGAGACTGAGACGAAGTCCATAAAAAGATCATTTTTAAAATAAAATAGATCGATTATGTGTATTCACTATAGGTACACATGAAGAATGTAAAAATAAAAAATATGACATAATAATATCGACATAATTTGAAAGTAGGAGATTAACCCAAATAATGGATGTTGGGTTAAGAAATTCCCTTACCTTGCGTCTTGTCCTGACTCGACCGTTCTTTAAACTCCTGAATAATAAACTAGAGTTAATTTCTATTTACATAAGAACCTTTTTCATGTTCATTATTCCTTTTATATCACTTATTACCATGTTATGAACATTATGTAATTATTTAATTTAATAACGGTCGTTTTGTCGATCTTTGGTTCTTGAGTCAACAATAAACTTCTTATAATTACAAGTTGTTTATGTGGTAGAATATCCATTATCTCCAGAATTATATTCATGATTTAGATGTCATATATATCTTATATATCCAGTATATACATTCATTTATAATATTACGTAACATTTAGAGGTAAGAAATGAAATGCACCGTTCATGGAGACGGTAAGCCGTACGTACGCATGAATGCTACTTTCATTTCAATTTCATATTTAATGGAACGAAATCATAATGATATAAATGTATAATATAATTCCAGTATAATATAGTGTATAATACCATTTACTCCATCCTTTATACATCCCACATATGGCATTAACGATTCAAATCACTTTGAGGGGGCGGTAGTCCGCACTTCCAAAAATGAAATTATCGCGTTTTACCCATAATGGAAATCATAAAGTATGCCATAAATGAGAAATAAAGAAGCATAAGTAAAACATAAACATATTATATATCATATATAAAAATAGTGACATCTTAATGGCCACCTTTGAAGGTGTTATATGAGTGTTGAACAATCATAGTTTCGTGAGGCAGAAATTCGCCATCCACAGAAACCGTATGTTCTTTAACCATTAGATGTAGGTGTGTGCAAGTGTAGCTCTAATCCTTCATATAAAAACATCCTAGTATATTGGGGATACTGGTGTTGTTACAAAAGAAATGAATAAAAAGAGTTTAGGGGGTTGGAGAAGAAAAATAAAACAGAACAACATTAGAGAAGACATTACCTCAAAATCGGGTAACTCTTTTTGATTTGATCCAAAGGCTTCCTTGGGAAGAGTTCCTCCCAAAGTGAGGCTTCTAGGAGTAAGAGGGGGAAGTTGGGAGAGTATTTTGGCAGAGTTTGGCCGAGCCAAATGGCTTGAAAGTGTAAATGAGGTGGGAGAGGTGGGGGGCCTTTTATAAGTGGGGAGGAGGGGCACTATTGGAAAGTAAAGAAAAGTCACTTTATTATAAAATGAGTTTCGGATTTTAGAGGTCCCAAACTTATATAATTCGAGGATATGATGATAAGGGTTCGAAATCTACTAATCCAATTGGTTTTTGACAAGTGTACGCTTTGGATTTTACATTATCTTTCCATTTTATTTAAATCGTTAAATAATGAGGTCATCGCTGCATCATCATGATGTCATAATTAATTTAATTTATTTAATGTCTAAAATTTATAAAACAAATACTATGATATAGGAAATCGTTTTATCTTTCTAATTAATATTTATAGTCAAAATTTGGACTTGTGTAACCCCACATAAAAAATGTTTTAGTAAAACAACTCATGTTTGTGTCAATTTAATTTTAACATTAAATAAATATATATTAATGTCATTTTCCAACCAAAGTGGCTACATGGGGTCCCCAAGTTGACCCATGGGTTGTCCTGGTCGGCCATGACTCATCCAATAGGAGTAGGACAAGTGTCAAGCTCATCTCATATTATTAAAACATTATTTTTACCTTAAACTACACTAATTACCTCTAATCGCGATTAAGAACTTAAAAGTTACTATTCACCAAAAAATTATTTTAATCTCATCGAACCACATTTTACATCTTAATGACAACCATGTATGATGGATTTTTGAAAATCAAAACCCAGAAGTGGTAATATTTCATTTAAACGAAAAATCAGTTATTTAACTACCACTTAGTGGTTTCACTATTCATAAAAAATTGATGTTTTTCAGAACAATGCCAAAATTTCACCCTAAGCTATAATTGATATTCCGAATTAAAAAATGATATCTATTTTACAAAATTCCAAACATATAAGTTGCATTAATTAATTTTATAATTAATTCCCGATGTCACAACAATAGCGTGTTTTTAAGAAACAATTTATATCAAAAGATTGGCAATTGTTTATGTCCAATTTCAATATTAAATTAATTCTAATGACCACCATTGGATAAAATGGTAAAAATATATTCTAATTATACATTAAAAACACTAAATAGTATAATTTATCACTATAAATTATTTTGATTAAAAAAGTTGTTTTTAAGTAATTTTCACTATTCATAAAAAACTTGGATGTTCTCAGAAAATTACAAAAAATTCAATTTTGGATAATTTTGATATTATGAATACAAAAATGAAGTCCATTTTGAAATATAAAATTTCTATAATTTTAAAACGTGGTTATTACTATTCATAACAGCTACTTTGATTAGTCGCGGTGTTTTAGAACTCGAAGTTGCGTACAATGCAATCTATTGCATTATTGAATGAGAAGCGTATCGTGGAAGCTCGGGGTGTTACATTCTACCCTCCTTCAATAAATTGTGTCCTCGCAATTTGAAAATTTTCTTTGAAAATAAAAGGTTGAAAAGAGAAAATACCTTTGAGGAAAACCCACATCGGAAATAAGATTAATAAAATTTTGCCTTAATAAGAGGGAAAGGGAAATGAAAAAGTCACCACCCAATTATGATCTCGATTAAGAGAACATTGGTGGCAATTAGAGACATATAATTGGAGGAAAAACGTAAATATATGTAGGGGGTGATTGAGGTCATCAATCACAATCAACTGTCAAATTAAGGGCCTCAAAGCCTTCAATCTATGTTGATTTAAAATATCATCAGTTCAACAAGACATAAGGTATTATGATAACACATTTTTTTGTTTTAATATCCCTTTACTTAAGTTTAAGAATTAATTTATTCATTGAATAAGAGATAGGTATATATATATTTATGCTTGACAATTAGAGTTTCATCCTTCAACTCATCATTCACTCAAAAAGATAATAGAACTCAAAAATATTATAGTTATCCTAATTGTATAAGGTTCCAAATGTTAACACATACCATTTAGATTAGTAAAATTATTTTGTAATAACTAGGGACTTCCTCTAGGCTAGTGGTAGGAAATAAAGGCCTATCGCACTATGATTGTGGGTTCAATTCCTGCAGCTTTTTCCGACGTGACGGGTTATGCCCCACCCTACAGGTTGTCCTTTTCCTAAAACTATAGTATCATAATATATTCCAAAAATAATCTTCATAAATTTTTTAACCATAAACAATACTATCCAAAGACCAACATAATCCACTCCAACCTTTATAGTTATCCAAAATACCTCTGTCCAGACTTTCTCTAAAAGGTCTCTTAATTCCAAAATCAATTTATCAGATTCCCCAAACAAAGTAAAGTTTCTCTTATTGTCACATACTAAAAATATAATTACCTTCATCATATTAAAACCTTACTGATATCAACAAGTACTGCAGTACAATCCTTATATATATATCACATTATTCTAATAACCAGAATATAATCCATGAGTCCAAAAGCACCAATACATTAGTTATTCTGGTTCAACTTTAGTAACAGCATAAGATTTTCCTTGATCCCTTGGCCTTTTCTGAGGTATGTTACCCTGACGCTTAGGACAATTATTTGCATAATGACCCATTTCTCTACAATTATAGAATTCAACATTGATAGCCTCTTTCTTTCCCTTGCAATCACGAGCCTGGTGATCCTTTTCTCCACATTTATAACAAACTCCCATTCTTTTAGGCATGTACCAGGGTGATTCTTCCCACAATTATCACATAATGGAAAATCCTTCTTTCCCTTTTTCCCTTTATCTGTCTCTTGTTCCACTGTTCTCTTCTTCTCTTGCTTTACTTTGTTGTCATAAGACTTAGAGAATTCCTTTTCAGTCTTGATAGCACACGAGACAATATCTTCGTATGATGAGAAGGATTGTGATACTAAAGCTCGACAGAGAAATGGTTTTAACCCATGAAAGAAACGATCAATCTTACTCCTTGGGTTACGTATATAATCGGCAGCATGCCTCGCTAACCTTGTAAAGTTAGCCTCACACTTTGCGACATTCTCATCATCCTTCTGCCTCAGACTCAGAAAGTGTCTTTCCATATCTGCTCGATGGTCACGAGGAAAGTATTTTTCTAATAAAAGCTCTTTGAAATCCCTCCATTCCATATTCGATATGTCATCATCTTCCTTTGTGTTTTGAATCAGCGACCACCCCTGATCGGCATTTCCAGTGAGGCGGTAAACTGCCATGACAACCTTCTCCCTTTCGCTACTCCCCAAGGCATGAAATATTTTCTCTAAGGAGTTTATCCATTGCTCAGCTACTAACGGATTTGTACCCCCATTAAATGTTGGTGGTTGTTGCCTCATGAAGCGGTCTAACATTGATCCTCCACGTTGTGGATCAGGGTGATCCATACGAGTAAGGTTATTATTCATAACTTGAGTGAGTTGTCCCAGTATGGTAATAAGTTGATCAACACCAGTTGTATCTCCAGATCCACAATAATTATCTTGAGAAGGAGGGAAATCCCTACACAAAGTGCGTGCATTGATACGGTTTTCATTCCTTCCACTAGGCGCCATTTCTAAACAATGGCATAAACTAGATTAGATTATGAATCAAAATACATAATTCCATACTTGTAAAATACTTAACATAAATTGAACTATTTATGGATATAATCCATAATCATAAAAAGGTTTTATTTGAGGAAGTATATACTCATAACCGTTCATAGTGGTTTGTATAAAAAATGAGAATTATCCTAAGCATATCCCCCGGGAGTGTCGTAACCAAGAGTGCAGCAAGGCCCGTTGTCGTGCACCAGTTCCCGTTCGAGTCTAGCTCAAAGCGGTGTTTTCAGGTTTTACCCCTAGGTACATCTGTGACAGAGCCGCCTCTACCTGCTCGTATCCAGATAGGGATGTATTGCTCGGAAAACTCAAAAAAACTCTACAATAACAAAATTATAGTAAGTTCTTCTTTACTAATCCTCAAAGTCTATCTTTGGGCTATGTGCTCTAATCATAGTTTATCTAAATCTGGCTTCCAAGGTTAGTACTATACTGCCTCTGATACCAACTATAACGCCCCGACCCCAGCTACTCAGAGCTGGTGCGTTACTTCGTATCATTGGCATGATCACAAAAGATAAAGTCTCGAAATACCGATTTGTTTAGTAGCCTTGGAAACACTAGATACATTCATAAGTGTTTCATTACATCATAAAGTGAAAAACTAATAACAAAGTCTTCATATTCCACACTCATATCCTCTTCTGACCATCCCTGCAGGTCATTCATAAAATACTTCTTCACATCCTAGAAAATATTAAAACATTGAAAGGGGTGAGCTCAGATGCTCAGTAAGGATAACAATATTGCGGAAGCTTTAATGAATAAACATAAACATTTAAGGCAATGTATAACTAAACAAAAGCCTTATTAAACTTGAACTTCAGCATAATATGGAAAAAGTAAAATGAGATAATGCCACTTACTTACTCACATGGATATTCTACTAGACGAATAATCACACGAAAGATCAATAACCACTTTCATAATGAGGGAATGTATAATGCCGTACAATCTGAAACATTTTGTCAAGGCCTCGGCCAAGATATCTAAAATGATTAAGGCCTCTGCCAAAACCATAAATCAAATTGGGAAATGGCCTCGGCCAATTCCACGTCTAGTTGTCTCATGAGACCTACCGATGCATCGATGAGCTATAGCGGGCTCCACCAGTCACTTATTAAGTCCAATACATTCCTCATATGAATAGGTTTAAACATATCATAAACCATAACATAATCGTATCACATAAAACATGCATAAAGGAAACATAACATTTCCACATTTCAATCACAAGATATCAATACCACACATTGATATAATAAAAACGCTTTCAAAACCTTTTTCAATACCAAAATAAAAGAAAGTTAAACCATTGTATTTATTTTTCTTTTTAAAAAAAGTATGGCTTGTAGAGGAAGCCGAAACTCAAATAATGGTCACGGTGGCAGGGAAGTCGTTTTCGCCGCATAAGTACGGAAAGAAAAACATTCCCTTTTGTGGTTTAGCAAAACGCTTCGTATAAAAAAAGATTCCATTTGAATAAACGTAAAAGTCAAAGGGGTTTATACACCGTATAAAAGAAAATTGTGTATAAAACCAAATATGCCTCAATGAAAGGAGATTGAGACGAAGTCCATAAAAAAGTTCATTTTTAAAATAAAATAGATCGATTATGTGTATTAACTATAGGTACACATGAAGAATGTAAAAATACAAAATATGACATAATAATATCGACATAATTTGAAAGTAGGAGATTAACCCAAAGAATGGAAGTTGGGTTAAGAAATTCCCTTACCTTGCGTCTTGTCCTGACTCGACCGTTCTTTAAACTCCTGAATAATAAAATAGAGTTAATTTCTATTTACTTAAGAACCTTTTTCATGTTCATTATTCCTTTCATATCACTTATTACCATTTTATGAACATTATGTAATTATTTAATTTAATAATGGTCGTTTTGTCGATCTTTGGCTCTTGAGTCAAAATAAACTTCTTATAATTACAAGTTGTTTATGTGGTAGAATATCCATTATCTCCAGAATTATATTCATGATTTAGATGTAATATATATCTTATATATCCAGTATATACATTCATTTATAATATTACGTAACATTTAGAGGTAAGAAATGAAATGCACCGTTCATGGAGACGGTAAGCCGTACGTACGCATGAACGCTACTTTCATTTAAATTTCATATTTAATGGAACGAAATCATAATGATATAAATGTATAATATAATTCCAGTAAAATATAGTGTATAATACCATTTACTCCATCTTTTATACATCCCACATATGGCATTAACGATTCAAATCACTTTGAGGGGGCGGTAGTCCGCACTTCCTAAAATGAAATTATCGCGTTTTACCCATAATGGAAATCATAAAGTATGCCATAAATGAGAAATACAAAAACATAAGTAAAACATAAACATATTATATATCATATATAAAAATAGGGACATCTTAATGGCCACCTTTGAAGGTGTTATATGAGTGTTGAGCAATCATCGTTTCGTGAGGCAGAAATTCGCCATCCACAGAAACCGTATGTTCTATAACCATTAGATGTAGGTGTGTGTAAGTGTAGCTCGAATCCTTCTTATAACAAAATCCTAGTATATTGAGTATACTGGTGTTGTTACAAAAGAAATGAATAAAAATAGTTTAGGGGGTTGGAGAAGAAAAATAAAACAAAACAACATTAGAGAAGACATTACCTCAAAATCGGGTAACTCTTTTTGATTTGATCCAAAGGCTTCCTTGGGAAGAGTTCTGCCCAAAGTGAGGCTTCTAGGAGTAATAGGGGGAAGTTGGGAGAGTATTTGGGTAGAGTTTGGCCGAGGAAAATGTCTTGAAAGTGTAAATGAGATGGGAGAGGTGGGGGCCTTTTATAAGTGGGGAGGAGGGGAACTCTTGGAAAGTAAATAAAAGTCACTTTATTATAAAAGGAGTTTCAGATTTTAGAGGTCCCACACTTATATAATTCGAGGATAAGATGATAAGGGTTCTAAATCTACTCATCCAATAGGTTTTTGACAAGTGTACACTTTTGAATTTACATTATCTTTCCATTTTATTTAAATCGTTAAATAGGTCATCTCTGCATCATCATGATGTCATAATTAATTTAATTTATTCAATGTCTAAAAATTATAAAAAAAAATACTATGATTTATGAAATCGTTTTAGATTTCTAATGAATATTTATAGTCAAAATTTGGACTTGTGTAACCTCACTTAAAAACTGTTTTAGTAAAACAACTCATGTTTGTGTCAATTTAATTTTAACATTAAATAAATATATATTAATGTCCTTTTCCAACCAAAGTGGCTCCATGGGGTCCCCAAGTTGACCCATGGGTTTTCTTGGTCGGCCATTACTCATCCAATAAGAGTAGGACAAGTGTCAAGCTCATCTCATATTATTAAAACATTATTTTTACCTTAAACTACACTAATTACCTCTAATCACGATTAAGAACTTAAAAGTTACTATTCACCAAAAAATTATTTTAATCTCATTGAACCACATTTTACTTCTTAATGACAACCATGTATTTTGGATTTTTGAAAATCAAAACACAGATGTGGTAATATTTCATTTAAACGAAAAATCAGTTATTTAGCTACCACTTAGTGGTTTCACTATTCATCAAAATTGAAGTTTTTCAGAACAATGCCAAAATTTCACCCTAAGATATAATTGATATTCCAAATTCAAAAATGATGTCTATTTTAAAAAATTCCAAAAATATAAGTTCCATTAATTAATTTTATAATTAATTCCCGCTGTCACAACAATAGCGTGTTTTTAAGAAACAATTTATATCAAAAGATTGGCAATTGTTTATGTCCAATTTCAATGTTAAAATAATTCTAATGACCACCATTGGATAAAATTGTAAAAATATATTCTAATTATACTTTAAAACCACTAAATAGTATAATTTATCACTATAAATTATTTTGATTAAAAAAGTTGTTTTTAAGTAATTTTCACTATTCATAAAAAATTGGAAGTTCTCAGAAAATTACAAAAAATTCAATTTTGGATAATTTCGATATTACGAATACAAAAATGAAGTCCATTTTGAAATATAAAATTTCTATAATTTTAAAAAGTGGTTATTACTATTCATAACGGCTACTTTGATTAGTCGCGATGTTTTAGAACTCGAAGTTACGTACAATGCAAGCTATTGCATTATTGAATGAGAAGCATATCGTGGAAGCTCGGGGTGTTACATCATCTTTATAGTATCAAATATATGCATTCCTAGATGATCCTAAAAACCAAGGGTATCCCATGGATGCAGTCTTCGAGAATGAAACAAGGATTCAAAAATATATGAACACGACTTAAATCTATAAGAGAGCCCTAGAACAGGAAACAATCATCCCCCAGAAGTGTGCCGTGATCTTGACCTCTCATCCTCTTGACCAATGGAGTCCTTAAGTGTCATTGGCTGAATCGTCAATCAATGAGTGCCTGCCTTTGGAAATTAGGACCATGAATCATTGATAACATGGAAATTAGGCATTCCTAGCTCCACAAATAAACTCGTTGGAGACCATTCGAGGAATTTATATCCGAGGAGGACCGTTTTCACAAGAACTTGATCCCATCCAATCGCTTGTTGGGACAAATAGTTCTCATAGTGCCAATCCAACCTCATTTAAGGGATAATGATGTAGAATGGGTTAAAACAAAGGAAATGGTGAACTTGACTAGAACCCGTCTTTTTAAAAACATGACGAGTGATGATCCTCATCGAACAATTTCCTCACCATCCCAAAACATGCCACATCGGGGGAGGAACAATGAGTCATCATTGGTGATTCACTGTTTATGAGTCACCCATGATGAGTCACCATTGATGGGTCATTATTGATGAGTCAGTGTTGAAAAAATCACTATTCCTTTTAGTTAACTTTGTTTTATTACCATTTGTATTCTTTTACCGATTAAACATTTTATTATATTTAATTTATTATTATTTATTTAGAATCCATAAATGATAAAACTATCTGGATAAATCAAATGAATTCAATTCCACAAAAATTCTTGATCTCCCAAACCTTTTCCTTCTTCTCGAACCGATCATATTTCTCCCGTGTTCTACCTAATTCTATAATCGATCTGAATGGAATGTGTGATGCAAGTATTATAATTGAATCTAAAAGAGATGTTTCAAACCAAGAAATGAAATTTATCTTCTAATAGTTTGGATATTTTTTCCCAAACCCCACATCTAGAAAAATGAGTTGTCAAAGCAGAAAAGTAAATCAACAGGCAATAGCTTCCATATATAAATATGCTAGTATTAAATGTTATAGAAGAATATAAATGGATAAACTCATTAACATTAAATCACTGAGTTTATTATCAAATGTTAGTATATGATTTTTACCAGAATGATGATTTTATTTTCACAAAAAAATTGATACGATAAAAAGTCACATTAATGGAGATTATATTTCATTATCTTCAACGAAAATGGAAAAATGCTTAAAATTACCTCATAATTTAGAGTATGAGGATTATCAAGGTATTATACCAAGTGACAGTGAAATTTTAAAATATGAAGAAGCTCTCCTATAGTTGACTAGAGATGGAACCCTGAGGAGACATACTAATGCATAACCTGATGGTGAATTCTAAGATTTTATTCAACTTTGTATTTTATGTTTTGTTTCATAAGATATTATATGTTAATACCCTGAAATATCAAGAAGTTTATTTCATTTATATAATCAAACAAGGAAAATAATCAATCTATACTAATTTTTTATGTTTCATATGTATGATATGTTCAAAAATAGATCAAGATAAAAATCCTTAATATAATCTAAGATGATATCTACCATCTTATATACTATGTGAAATGTTAGAGAAGTATAAAAATCTAAAGATAAGTTTGGTGGTTTTTTATTATCAAGGACCATTTGTAAAAGGGTTAAAGTAAGCTAGAAACAATGAAATAAATATTGGGTAAGAGACAATGACAATCTGTATGATGATTTCAAGCGTATTGATCATCTATAAAGACATAAAGAAATGGTATATCCTAGTCTCAATCCTGATGAGTTAGCTGAGTAATCTAATTTAGATAGTGAAAATGTTTAACCAAATGTTTAAGAGGACAAAGAATAATATTTTTTAGTGGAAATAGGTAGTGATCCGATGATTTATAAATCTCCTCCTAAGGATTATAATGAATTCGCCCATTCACCAGATTATCTGCCTTCCTGAGAACCACTTATATATGAAAATGATGATTTAGGAACTAATGTATCTGGAGAAAATTAGTTTATGTTATCCTCCTCTAAAGCATAAAGTGACAATAATTCTAATTGAAATAGTAGTAATGAAAATGCTTCTAAGGAAGTAAATGGTGATCAGGATCATGAAAAATATGACGCAAATGACAGTAAAGATAATAAGGATCCGAATGATGAATATAATGACAATGGATCTGATCATGGATATGATCATGAAAATAATCATAATGACGATAGTGATAAGAATGAAAATGATCATGATGATCCTGATCATTAACTAGTTCAAATAAATCCTTCATCACCAGTGGTAACATGTTTTACTCAAAATGAGTCAAAATCTAAATACACTAAGATGGCTGATTTACATAAATTTCATGAAGGATTTTTGGAATCTACAAGTGAGTGGGAGAAGACTCCCTATTTTTTTGATCAGTCGGTACAAATTGATCAATTAGAAAAAGTTGATAGCATGTAGACCAATTATATAGAAGCATCCCCTTCAATACCAAAAATTGGTGAAACCTCTCATGTCCCCAGATAATATATAATCCTTCATTATAGTAGACATGACGTTTGATCTTTAGAATAATGGGAAATGTATCTTAGTTTTTCTATAATTGGTTTGGATTATAGTGACTAGGATGATGAGCCTGGAAATCATGTCAAAAGGGAAGGATCCTTAGTTGATCAAAATCATTATCCTAAGGAGTTATATCCTTTTACTCCCTTGGATACTAATACATATGATGAGGTTTAAGTGCCTCATAGTCAAGGAAATCATCCTTTTGTTAAAACTATTTATCCCTCCTAATGTAGTAATCCACGATGATTTATATTATTTTCAACAGAATGTGGATTATGACATGGACTCCTTTAGAAGGAATTTAGTTTTATATTTTACATCTTTCTTGAACTCCCAGCCATCCCCAGTTGGTTATCTTAGTATATAAAGCACTTTATATTTTGTTGAATTGATTATATCGCATATAAAAACAAGAGATAGATTTCTTATTTAAGAAATAGAAGTAGAAAATAGAATATTGTCTGTAGTGGTAGAAAGTATGAAAATATCTCTAGAGGTTCTGACATCCTCTTTTTAAAAATATGTGAAATCTATTTCTCATAAGTTGGAAAGAATGATTGTTTCTACCTCTATATAAATTTCACCTCCTCCCACTCTAGTGAAAATTTATAAATATAATATCCAAAAAATTCTCAGGGAAGAGATTAGAAATGTTATGGGTGATGTGACCACTCAAGAGGAACAAATTTGGCAGATATATCATTATAAAGATCATTTCTATAAGATGATAAGAGAATATTCCATTGATATCTAGACTATGAAAGACATTATCAAGAAATAAATAAAATTTTATCTTTTCAAGTATCTATAAAAAGAATGATATGTATGATAATATCAATTTTCTCACCAATAATTTGGTATTTCCATGAGTGAAAAGAGTATTCAAATAACATGTTTGTCAATTTAAGGTTCTCACCCCAACTTTTCAAATACCCATGGATTAGAAATTTTATTTTTTTAGTTACATGGAATGGAGAGTTAATATGATTATAGATTTTATCAGCCTCATGAAACCCTTCATCCATATCCATATTATATCTGTTATTATAAGAGAATCCATTCACGTCACCACTTCTCTTTCCACCACAACCAAAGATCGATTATGATACATACCTCTTGTGATAACTTAGGAAAAATGGTCTTCTTTTTCAACTCTTTCAACCAATGAGTTTGTCATCAAATAATGCAATCAGGAACCTCAGACAAGATATTGTGCATGAACCACTTCCTCATGCTATAACAACACCTTCCATTACCACCAATGCTCTAACTTTCACCACTACTATCTCATATTAAGATGTATACTGGGACAATGGGAGAGGGAAATATTATCAGTCACCAACCTATAATCATTGGATCTCTTTCCATATAGTCTTTCTAATAAGTATTCTATGTTTGTACTTTTCATCATTATCTTTTTGTACTCATCATATTTTTGGAACCTTTTAAATTCAATATCATTGTTTTCATATACTTTCTATGTTCATCTAATTTTTTTCTTATTCTTTTTATTTTAGATAATCATAAAGTGGGAGATAAAATGGGCATTTATATTCATACAAATAATGCACCCCAAAATTCAAATTATATAGTCACACCTTAAGTATAAATTCCTATATTTTCATCACAATTTTTCATATCATTCATCTATCCTATAAAATTATAAGTAGGGTGTATTTAACGTAAATTAATTGCTAATTATTAAAGATTACTAATTTAGTACAGGTTTTATAAAATGAAATGTTTTGTGATCATCAAAAATGGGGCGAATATTGGTATCTCTTTATGTGGAGTATATTTGACACTCTCTTATTTTAATAAAAAATTATGATTATTTTAGTACTAATGATTCACATGTTATATGATATAATTTTGTATGGTAAGACTGTTTTTATGATAATTCTGCCAAGTGTTATGGAGAGTCGCTGTTAGCCGAGAGTCACTGCCAGCCTATTTGCCAGTAAACATGTATCTCCAAAGGAGATACCGCCAGTAGAGTTAGAGTAAGAGGAGATACTAGCCGGATGAGATACCAATAGACTTTGAGTCACTGTCACCGTCATCCTGAGGTACCACTAGTTTGATCTACCACTGGATATGGAGTCACCACTTGTATCTTTCTACTGTTGCTATCTGAGGAGTTTGGCATGAATGAACCAAAGACTATTCATATTCCTGAATAATTTGACCAAGTATTAACGAATTTTTAAATTTTGATCTGAGTATTGTGTATCTCCTCCAACTGATGTTGTTGTAGATACATGAAGGATATATATCTCTCTCTCTATACATGATTCATATGACATATACAGTGTTTGATGACATATGAAAAAGTGTGTGAATGATTCTGTAAATCATCATGAGCTTATTGATTTATTTTCTATGAATATCAATGACATATAATCAAAAAATTCATTATAGTTATTGATTGAGACACTGAATGATATCAATTGGAACATTCCTATAGACTCCTATGATCCTTTGTTCTACTATGGTTTTCTAAAACAAATCTCGAACTCCTCATCAATGCTGATCTAAGGAATACACACATTCTAAACATATTAGACTAAGATTTAATCAATTATTTATTGTTATTTATATTTATTTAATTCTACTTTGAGTAGTGTGTTGTTACTCTGTTATCAAACACACACTATCTTCTGCACCAAACTGGAGAATACTTCTCATTCTCTTTATTCTTTACATATATTTTCCAATTGTGTTTGTGGAAGAGGTTCCTATGTGACATGTGCTGTTACTATGCCCCACATATAACTGTAGAAGAGGATCCTTAGCCTGGATAGCTTGTAGATATCGATGGTATACCTAATCCAAGTTGTGGATTTATTTGATTATAATTACAATCATCGTCATAGTAGGTGACTTCCATGTGGAGGGGATTAAGTCTCATCTTGATATCGAACCTCATTTTTATTCCATCGTGTCATTGTGTTTTTGTGTTTTATTTTATATTTATATACTAGATTATTTTTAAATATATAAAAAAAACTATTACATTGATAATTAATATTAACTTGTGAATATATTTTTTTTTCTAAGTGAATTTATTTTAATAGTTATGATATTTATAATCATTATTTTAACTAATATATAATGACTCTTTATGATTTATTTTAAAAGGAAATATCTTATATCGATATACTATTTTGATTAATTTCTAGTTTCTTTTATTAATGGGTTTTAATTTCATCTTAGTCTTTAACAAGAATTTTTATTGGGAAATCAATTTACACCCCTCTTGAGTTTCTCACTCCAACAAACAATCACGTATCACATTTTTGTATAATCAATAACCAATTTCATGTCTATAAATAATATCTATCTCACATTTCTCAATAAAAAATTGAATATATTAAACCTCAATGTTTTCCATACATAAATCATGTGTTCTTGAAAAGTTATCCCTAAAATATAACCTTTACATAAAATTACTTCACAATATTATTGATACCATTTGATATATGTTCCAAAGAATTTAAATAAACATTATTGTAGAATAATCTTTTGATTTTTTTATAATTCTCATAAAATTTTGGATATAGAATATTATCATCGATAAATACCACTCACTAGTGAAAATAGTTATGAGTATCATGAATTAATTTCTATTGTGATATAAAAACACTCTTTGGAAAGACTATGAAACTCACATTTATCTTCATAACAGTTATATACCATGATTCTAAACTATTTTTGTATCCTCCCTTTTTAGATATAATACATAGTAGTTTCTTGATACATACCATTGTCCACTTCATTTCAATGATCCCATTTCAAAAAAAAAAAATACTAAAATCTAGAATCATTAAAAATAAAAAAGGATCATATTAATATGAAAATAGTATTATAATATGTATTCTCTAATGACACTGAAATTTTTTCCTTGGATACTTTTCGTTAAATATAATTTTATTCATGTTGGGTTCTCTTGTACTTATTAACCTAATATATATCATGACCCGTCATCGGGGCCCATGCCATGACTACCCCAAGCCCGCCTTCCAAAGGTCAGGGGCTAGCGACTAGCACCCCAGGCGTAAATCCCAATAACTGGGAAGGCATTTCCTTTATAAAAGTAAACAAAATACCACAGACTACAAGAAGAAGTAATACACTAAAAACAAAAACAAGTGCTGAAAAGTAAAAGGGCCAAAATACAAACCCAACTAAAAAGTAAAGCTTCAACTGAAAGAAAGTACAACAGAAAAGAAAAACAGATGGAAGAATAGAAGCAGCTCCTGGGTCGTCCACCATGGATCCTACCTGAAGGGTAGGTACAGATAGAACAACTCTTGGATCGTCCACCACAGATCCTACCTGAAGGGTAGGTACAAATAGTGATTCTCCTGGATCGTCCACCACAGATCCTACCTAAAGTGTAGGTACAGATAGCCTCCATATCGCTCTTGCTCGTCAACCTCTTCTGAGTATCGTCACGTCGTGAAGTCTACCTCCGGATACTGACTCGTCGTGAGATCCACCTCCGGGTACCGTCCAGTCATCAAACACTCAGCCTCTGTCAACGTTTCCCATCGTCTGCAACCAACACAATGAGGTGCAGGAATAGCCCATGCAGGGGTGAGTATAATGATACTCAGTAGGGACCCCGAGACCCTCAAGGTCTCACTAAATCCAACAAGGATAACCACAAAGAAAGATCTCAACAGATAACCTCTACTTAGGTGTATACCCATACATATACCTAAGTTATCAAGTAACCCATCTCAATAATGAGGAAACATAAAGATTATGAAATCAATGGATAACCACAACCCAATTATATTCCTATACATATAACTATGTTATCAAGTGACCCATCTCAATCATGTGGTAAACACAAAGGTCATAGACTCATCTCAAACCAGGATTTTCATTATCGAAACTGTAACTACTGAAGAGCCCCGTCTCTGGAGTGTACAATGGTCCTGTCACGACTCCGAGGTATTTCTCACTATCCTAAGACTGCTGAGGTACTCTTCCTGTCGAGTACCGCAGGTCATCCACCCAAACACATTAGTGCTTCCCACTGGGGTATGCCACCCAAACATAGTAGTGCACACCCCCTAATAGCCTGCGTAGGTATTCTCCGGACGAGTACCGTGGGTCTGCCCCCAAAATCAGTAGTGCTCTATCCACCATGGTTCTGCACCCAAAAAAGTAGTTCTTCGTCCACTGGGCTAGTCGACTCACTCCAGGTCGAGTCGGTCAAGTAGTCGCCAGGTCTTAGCTGGCTACACGGTCTACGTACTCCGAACGCTCGTCTCCGGGAGGTTCCGCTCCACGAGCTACTGGTAGATACTCCATGTATCACAAAGACCCACGAAGAAGTATCTTAAAGGACGGCCTCATCCTAGGGGTCTCAACACAACAGACGACGCGTCAATCAGACATCCGGTCTATGAGTTATTAGACTTTTCGTCCCAGGGGCCCGGTTGGTTTCACGAGCGAACCAACCTGGTTGTAACTCAACTTTACCCCAAACTCTAATAGGGTATACTCATAGGGACCATTTCTCAACATGATCACCAACGCTGCTGACGGTTCGTCCAACGGACGTCCGATATAAAAGATATCAACTTTTCTGTTCCAGGGGCCCGGTTGGATTTTGGGTTCAATCCAACCTGGCCACTATCCAACTACATCCAAAACTCAGGCGAAAAATGCCAAATGTTCCGTCTCAAAAAGAGGAACTCAACGTTATAAACGGCGCGTCAATCGGACGCCCGGTCTGAGAGTTGTTGGCTTTTTCGTTCCAGGGGCTTGGTTGGTTGATAAGTCAAAACCAACCCGACCACACTCCGACTGCATCCAAATCTCGAGTGGAGTAGGCGAAAAAGTAATTCTCACTAAGAGTAATCCATAAAAGTCAACGACACATCATTCAGACGCCCGAACCTCATGTTATAAGCGTTTCCGCTCCTAGGGCCCAGATGGTTTCGTGTTCAAACCAACTCGGCCATACCCAAAGTTCTTCGAAACCCTAAGTATAATTACCTAAATGACCGTCTTGATCCAAGGATCCCATCGAAGCTGACAGTTCCTCGATAGGAGGTCCGTAGCCTGAGTTATGGGAGAATGACCGAAAGAGGTCCGAAAGTGGGGGTTTTGGCCTTGGACCGACCCGGCCCGGGCCGGCTGGGGCGGCCACGCCCGACCTGGGCAGCCCGGCCCGGCGTGCTGGCGCGCTGGCGGTCCTTTGGCCCGCTCGGTGTAACCAAGATAGGCGGTCAAGGGGGGGGGTGCCTCCCTGTTCAATTAAATCCCCCCCCCACGTGGGGGCGGCTGCTATCCGGCCAGCAGGGGGTTACGAACCCCCGACTTCTCCCCTGACCAGCAAGTCTGCTCCAGCCGGCCGGTTACTGCCGCCGCGGGACCGGCTGTTCCGGTCCCCCGGATCCGACGTCGGCGGCCGGAAACTGGCCGTCGCTCCATACTCCTCCGCGGCCTAAGGCCGCGGCCTTGGTCCGTCTGGCATGGCACGACGGCGCCACACCCATCTGCCGTGGCCCCGCTCTGACCGTAGGGTTTTCGTGATTCTCAGGCGTGGTGCGACGGCGTCGCACATCCTTGCCGCATGATCCCACGTTGTGTCGTTGCACTACGTCACTTTCCTTCGAACCGCAACAACACAAAGATAAGGGAGGATGGTCGGCCGTGTCTATGCCAGATCATTCATCCACTTGTAGTATCCTAAAAGAGATTATTTTTTAGTGAAACCACACAATATATACTTTAGAAAAATATTAATATGTTAACTAATACTTATACTTATCCCATTGTCTTACCACTAGGGTTTTAACTAAAGTCATCTTAGCCAAATCCCTATAATATTTCCCCAGCTTACCAAAAGTATTATCTATACCTCTAAAATTATGTCCATTTTATCTTTTCAACCTTCAATAAAATTTGTAACTCCTAATTTATCATCATATAACATCTTCCTAATCCCTAATGTTATACAAACCTTGTTTTAATACAATAAATGAAATTCCAAGGACATAACCATAAAATCAAATGACTCAAAGTATTTCATTACATTACATAACCACGATATTTTAGGTTTATATTTATAGATAACTAGGAAAACAATAACTAATAAAACCCATTTTATTTTTATTAAATTTGTATTTTTTCCATTATATATAAAAGTACTTAATAAACATTGAGTCTCTTACATCTCCAGTGAATTGTCTACCTAGAAAACACTTCTATACACTTCTTACTTATCCTATTTTTATGACATGAGGAAATAGAAACATAAAAAGGGGTGCGATTAAATGCTCAGTAGTGGTAATCATAATAAATAACAATTGAAGATCATAACTAAGAATATAATAATCATATGTATATGAGAATGTACATAAGAAACATTGAAATAAAATACTATATTCATACCCAATAAATCATACATCATGATCCAAGAATCAAATCATGGGGCTGTAGCATAATAAAACTAATATCAAATGATTGTGGAATAAAAATATTATGACCACAACATACTACATGACATCATTATTATAAGTCTTGGTTTACTTCCAATACCATAATCACATAGTTAAAAATTTACCATACTCTGTTAGGTCTAATCATTAATCCCATATATAACATCTACTGAGATAGAATAATTTATCCATTACATTATATGGATATATTATTTCATTCCAACCCGTAATTTCATATTATATACATGAATATGTGTGCCACATAATATGTTAGATTACTTGAATGATGAAAAAAATGAAGAGATCTTGATTTTGAGTTGTATGGTAACATATGATTAATTCCTGAAAAAGAAATAATATTTAAACATCAATTAGATGGTCAATCATGAGATATAAATCCAATGATGGTAAATCACATTAAATATGAAATAGAAAATGGATGTTAAAACATAATAGTGTTTTCATAAATCATTTATAATTTTTTAATAAGAGATGAACAAACATGATTATTTAAAAATGAATTTTTAAAATTTTAAAATTAAATATTTTGAAAAAAAAACATTTATAAAAAGAATCATCAATAACAAATCCTTGAAAATGTCATAAATCGTTATATTGAGGGAGTGTGGAGTTAATGACAAACCCCTATATTATAATAACAGAGAAAAATATTTTAAATATTTTATAAAACGTCTTTATTAAAAACCAACATCATAAAAACCAATAAAAATTTCCAAATTTAAATAGGGTAAAGAGATATATGAATTACATAAGAAAAAATAATGCTTTTTATTCCAAATGTTAAGGTAAAACATTGATGTGAAGTAGAAATCATGGACATGGATGATAAAATTTCATTAAAGAGGATGATAATTACTTTAAAAGGGATTCATTGTCAATAAATAATAGAATTAATCAATATGTATTATTTAAATAAAAATTAACTTCTAAATATAGAAATAATTTCATACCATATGAAATTAAAGATGAATATCATGGAAAATCATTATACCACAAGAAAGTAGATTGAGTTTTGAAAAACCCATTAAATTTTAGGAAAGATATATATCATTTTCCAAAGTAACGAAAAGAATGATTGAATGTTAATTTTCTTATATTTACCACAATTTAAGATAGTATACGTGAATGGGATGTAGTTATAATATATAAAATAAGATTAGGGAGTAATAGCATAACATTCCTCAATAAAGAGTTCTCGAGATGGAAAATTCTTACAAATGGGCTAACACATGAGTCAAAGTCAATTTGATTAAAATCACTTCATTTGGAATAAGATATACCCAAAATTTAAAATAAATAAATTATAAAATATTCATATGATGATAAATTAACAGAACGTTATAAAATAAGACACATGGTGCATAAATTGAAACTTTCCTCGAATAATCTAAATTTAGGCCAAGAAATACCTGAGATTGTATTCTTGATTTAGAAACTTATTAATAACATTAAAATATTACACTAATAATTTATATATATTATATGCATTAATTTAGAAATTTTATATCTATTTTCAACATCATGTGTGAGTAATTTAAATCATTTTGAATTAGTTCCATATAAGTGATGTCGGAAATCATCCTTATATCAAATTTCATCATTTTTATGTTATTAATTTAATAGTAATGGATGAATTATTATGATTTATAATGTTTCGGTTCCTTTTAATGAGTGATTAATTATTCGTTCGTGAAGATTATATCAGTGGAAAGCACAATATGATGATTTCTTAACTGAAAAGGAATAAGTTAATAATTAATGAATTAAATATTGATACAAACGTTTCTGAGAAAAAAGTGAATCATTGTTATCATATTTATATATTATTATACCAGTAATTTGGTTCCGATAATTTCATGACCTAACCCACCAAGGTATTTCCTCGGCCGGTAGTAAGATGAGAGTGACACCCCAATACAACCTCCAATAGGCTAGGAGTTGGTGACTAGAACCGAGTAGAAAAATCACAATAATGGGTGATATAATATTAATGTACCTATATAATTCACTCACCCTATTCCATAAAAATATATAAAGATGCTATAATGAATTAAACATATATATAGTAAACAATACACGTAACAAGCTATAGGAAAAACATCAAGTGCTACAGGGTAACAGAAAAGTATATGGGGAAACATACATTCCCCACCATGAAGGAAATAGAGGTACCAAATTGAAAATAATTGAACAAGGTGAAATAGTGAATATTTCATAACCCATAATCCTCAATAATATCAACTAAACATGTTTATAACTTCTAAATACTATTATAATCCACTAATATCAAGGCCACCAAAGTCACCACTAATCTACTTGTCATCTTCATAATAAATGACACATATAGAAAAAACTCATAATGGGTGAGTATAAATATACTAAGTAGGACTCCAATAAAACCAATAGGATATAAATATAATAAAATATTTATTTCAAACCACAATCTATAGAGGTAAATGAATCCCAAAATTAGATACGTTCATAGAAAAAAAGTCTATATAAAAATGATAGGAAACTCAATCCCCACGGTCGGCTAACAATGATTAGTCTGCTTACAAATCAAAATGTCTCATTTCAACTTCCAATAACCACACACAACCTCACAAGAATCTGAATGGAGTTCCCACTCCTTGATACTATGATTTTTAGTTGAGAGTGTAATATCTCCTATGGGGGACCAACTCCCTACCAGATCTCGAATACTATGGAGCACCACTTCCTAGATAGAGGAACCATACCCTCTATAGTGTATGGTAGTTTTGAATATACCTATATATAGGATATAAGGGACCCATTTCCCTGATGAGATAAGAGAGTACTATTTTAAAAATATCTCGATGATCAATCCCGATCACTATGATCCACTATACATTACTGGAAGAAGTTTCTATCTAGTATCACCTCACATCATATATCTGATGTCAAAATGAAGGCCACCCTCATATTATACATGGAATTATACTAAGATCAGGAAAATCATTGTCATATATCCATGTTCTAAAGAAGAAGACACTTAAGGTGAAAAATTATTGAAAATTTAAATGGAATGTTCATCAAAGAACATGGTATGTGTAACCACCTGAGGACATGGGCATATTCTTCCATAGACATGGCCTGACTGACCATGTTCCTCCACATTATGTGTCCATACAACGATACAATAAGTATGATCAACTAGGGTCCTAGAAATTTTATCCTCACACATATCTTTTCCACATAGGTAGTATGACGTGATTTGTGGGCCTAACCACATGAAATGTGATATTTAACACAACTAAAACCTATGAAACTACATGGAACTGGGAAACATAGAGCCTGTTCATCCAAATTACATGGTGTGTAGTTAGGATTTTCACAGATCTTAAATCATGTTCCTCACAGGGTTTCTTAATCCACCAGAACCACCAAAAACTCATCATTTCATCCCCAAATCCATTAAAATCAAAGGGAAAGTCTTATGGTCATCAATTCCTAGCCTCCAATAGCTGGAAATCGAGATCCAAGTCTCCCAAAAAATATTTTTCATACCTCCAATCCTAAAAAAAAGGTCTCAATCCTTAAAAACAAATTAAATCTTGGATACCTACTAATCCATCTGTAAACCATCAATACTAAGGTCATTCAAAAATAAATAATGAATTTATTTATCCTATCGCACATGAAATGATAAAAAAATGTAAAATCACAAACCTTGTGTCCAATGATGAAGAAAGTGAAGAAAAAAGACAAGAGAGAGAAAAATTATAAATTTAAGATTATCATTGGCTATTTCAATCTCATCCAAATATAGTAATGATAAAACTAAAATCATTGTAAAACATGGGCTCTAATAAAGCTGTAAATTTGGATGAAGAATTATAATTAAATTATTATATATTATAAAGAATGAAACTAAATTAATTAATAAAGTATATGATCCATGCTCAACAATAAAAAATATAGGGGAATAAATCCCGATAATTGGATACCTACTTTGTGTTCAGATCAATCATTAGTGAATAACGCATTCTATAGAAAATTAATTGAATATTTTTCTACAATCTTTATTCATCCTAAAAATCTATTAAATTTATTAATGACTGATCCCTAGTCCCGAGTTCATCAATTCCAATAGTGGCTCTAATCCTCCTCCCCTCTAATCTTTGAGGGTTATTTGGATAACCATGGATATTTTTCACAACCTCATATTAATAGAAGAGAGGGATATGTATTTCATTTAATAGATGAATTAAATTAAATTTATTAAATTTATTAAATTTATTTAACTCAACCACCTGTATTTTCCTTCTAGGGAACGTCCGATACTGACCAACCTTACTTCATTCATAGGGTAAACCCTATGTTTTAGATACAATCATGGGCATTGAATTTCCATCAAATGTTATAAAAATGGGTAAACCATTTCTTCTAAAAGGATGAGTGTATAGGGTTTAATATTAATAATATTCAAATATTTTAATTATATTGTAATTCAATATCCAAAATTTAATGTTAATTCATTTGAAAAATATATAAAGACATATAGAGTTATTCAAAGGATTAAATTATGAAAAAAAGTTCTTTTATTCTCCCCACCTTTAAGGGTTTTCACCTAAAAAAGTATAAGCATTACACAAAGACCAGGGTGTAATGACCCAATGTTTTTCAATGGAAATTCCCTTCTTATAAATATTTCATAAAATAACATGAAAACACAAAAAAATGAACTACTAGGTGATAAGTAACCTTTAAACATAAGTTTATCACTTCTATGTTTGGAATTTTGAAAATCCGACATTCACTGTTGTGTTCAAGATGATTTTTGGAGTCTAATGAATTAAAAATAATTTTTGGTGAATAGTAACCTTCCCTTATGAATAGTAAACTACCCTTATGAATAGAAATATGACCCTTATGAATAGTAAATAAGAGTATCATTACCTATGAATAATAAAATAAAATTTAGACATCTTATAAAGTGACAATTTGACCTTAGTAAACGTTTTTTGTATTTTATAAGTCATAAATAATTAATTATAATTAATTAATTAATTTAAAAGTATATTTACATCCCTAAAATGTATTCATAGATTATTTAATCAATTTATAATATTTATTAGATAATTTTATAAGACCCCACATAATTTTTGAAAGAACAATAAAATCAGTTTTAATCTCAAAAACTGTTTTTTAAGTAAATTGTGATTTTATTTAAATATTAAATTAATAATATATAGAAAATTATTTTTCAAAAATGGACATCATTTTTTGATTCTACACGTCGAAAAATGGTTGGGATAAAATTTTGGGATTTTTCTGCGATACTTGAATTTTTGGTGAATAGTAGAATACATTAATTTTCATATAAATACATTTTAATTAAATCCCACTATTCATGAAATCACAAGTGATGTAAGCACCCAAATCCCAAACTAACTTCCATTTATTACTCTTCTGGGCATCCAAAGCTCACTATTCCTTTTCATAGAGGAAAATAATAAACCAATAAATTTTATATTAAGGAAACCCCTCTCCCCTCCACTATAAAAGCCACCCTTCACTCCCTCTTTTCCTCAAAACTCTCAATCTCAAAGAATTCTCTTAACTCTGCCCAAACACCTTCCCTATCCCCTCCCCAACGTCCAAAAGTTTCTGGTCTCATCAAAATACCAAGCCTAGCTTCCTTAAGGAGGATCTCAAGAGGAAGATTCTAGAGGTAATTTCCCTCCCTCTTCTCCTTTAATTTCCTTTCAAGTTCGAGTTCCTTTCTTGATCTCTCCCCACCTATATTCATTCAATTTTTTAGTAACTCCAATATTATAAATATAATGTAATTTTTATGATTCAATTATCACCCCAAACCCTTTCCCTCTTACTTTTATTTTATTAAAGAGAACGTTGTTCATGAGGTGTTAATTTATCACCTTCAAAAACGACATGCACTATTCTTCCATTTCTACCTTCATATCTGGTCATGAAACCAATTTTATGGTTGAAAAAGAATATTTTATATGTATTATTTTCTATTTTATGTTCTGGAAATAACCTATGGCCATATTAATAAGTTAAATGTTAAAACAAGTTCGTTGTGTTCAAAAAAACCGCCCAAATTAACCCAAATAACCATCATTAAATTCTTATCTAATGATTTGACCACTTAGATCTAATATAATTCATTATAAAATTATTAAAGATACTGTAATATAATTAATAACATTTAATATCAGTTCTGGATGTTTACCCATGATCTTCCAAAACATCAATTTAAGAATACAGGTGAACCAGTCAAGAAAACCGTAAAAACGAACATCCCCAAACAATGATTTTAAACTCTATAAGTCATACAAAGAAACAAAATATAACATAATGAAACCAGAATAAAACCCATTAATGTAAACATGGTTCTGTATTTCTAATTAATTAATATAATGTCATTATACAGGACATTAAAGAGAAGGAAGCATTCGTGTAAAAGGTAAGGGGAAATCTCGAATCCAATTTTTGTCCTTAGGGTTCTCCCTCTTTCACTCTATTTTTGATATGGTTACTCCTCAAAGATCATTATTTCATAATTGAATTTTCTTTTCTGGGATATACATGTATGTCACTAGTTTTTATTTCCATCAAAATGTTTTCCAAAAGAACTCTTCTTTCAAGAACTCGCCTTTTACCTCTCATTCAAGGTTGACGGTTCTTGTATCAAATATGTTGTTCCCTATTTATTTTGGAAACCCAAAGCTTATGAATGTGTTATAATGAGATGAAACCAATTCCATTCCATGGGTTATTTATGTACATGTTTTATATGAGTTCTATGTGGCAATCATGATAATGATAATGTTATGATGTGACGCGTGCGGCCAGAATTATATAGCGCTCTAATGCATTGGCAAAATTGATGAATCTCATGAGTAAATGTGAAATTATGTACGAACAAGATGATAGCTTGGTTCAAAAGTATGTTTGGTAGTTAAACACTAAGATATGATGTTTCATTTTTATGAATTGACACATTTCATTTCTTTTGTTTATACTCCTCTCATGTTCATGATCTTTTGCCTATGTTATGATTATGCTCACCCCATGATGTATTGTTCTTATCTATCCTCTTACTGGGCTTTTAGCTTAGCCATTTTGATGTATATCCTTAGGTGGCTACATGTACTAAGGAGAGGAAAATTGCTAATAAGAATCTACAGAAGAAGAAATTAAATGAATATTTATGCTTGATGTTGTACTTGTTATGTGTGGCCCTTGTTTTCCCAAGACACTAAACCTCTGGATCCCCCATGTGCAATACTATTATGTTGTTTATCATTGAAATGATGTAATAGGAATGTAAGAAAAGGGTGGGTCACTGTAGTTGGTATCAGATGAAAGGTTTAGTTAATTTGGGAATTAGGATTAGTGAACCCTAAATAAAACCTCTAGCATTAGATTAAGTACAAATATGGACAGAAGAACATTTACCTAGGGACCCCATATGTTATGATTTTGGTATAATTTTCTAAATGAATAAGTTTTTCATGACTTGTTTACTTATGTATTGTTCTAACATTTTCTATTTTAGAAAGTGGTTGGAACTAGGAGAAATCGGGCCAACAACTCATGCGAGGGGAAATGCAATGATTTCCCGAACGACATCCCTAATGATTTGGGAGGTGGAGTTCTAAACTTCATGGTGATGCTTACCCAATTATATCAGGTTATGAATAATAACCATAATAATGGGGAACGTCCTCCTTCACAGAAGAGGGAGCAACTAGTTATTGAATGTTTTATGTGGCAACGACCACCAAATTTTAGTGGATCTTCTGATCAACTAGTTACAGAACAATGGGTCAACTCTATGGAGATGATCTTTTCTGTGCTTCATTGTTCTGAGACGGAGAAGGTGAATCTAGCTGTTTATCGTCTAGATGGAGAAGGTGATCAATTGTGGGATTTGATTAAGAAAACCATGCCAAGAGAGGAAATTGAAGAAATGTATTGGTAAGACGTTAAGATAATGTTTCTTAATAAGTACTTCCCACAAACTCTTCGCACGAATATGGAGAGAGAATTCATAGAGCTTAAGAAAAAAGAAGAAGAATATGTCAGAACCTATGAAGCGAATTTCACAAGGCTCGCAAGGTATGCTTCAAGTTTTTTAATCAACAATGATAAAAAAATTGATAGATTCTTTACTGGATTAAAATCACTCCTTCAAAAGGCTCTTGCAATTCGAGACTTTAGGAGTTATGAAGAAGTTGTTCAGTGTGCTCTCAAAGTGGAGATGGAGTTTGGAGAATGGTCCCATGGGTATGGGGATAAGAAAAAAAAAGATATAGTTTCAAGCCGGTGGATCTAATGACAATGGTGGGAAGAAGAATCAATGACGCACATGCCAAAAAACGTGGGATGTTGCACAATGGGAACAACCTCAATGGGATGGGGAAATTATTCAAGTGTGGGAAAGAAGGACACCATGCTCCAGAGTTTCGAAAAGACATTAAAAAGAAGGATAATGTAGCCGATGAAATGAGATAACCACTCATGGTTCAATGCTACAACTATAGGGCTCTAGGGAGCTATTCCAACCAGTGCACTAATCCTCGAGCTCTCGAGGGTAATCAGCGCCAGCAACCACCAAACCCAACAGAACAAGCTGAGGCTTATGCCATCACTACTTCATAGGTGGATCATTATAATTATGTTGTACAAGGTACACTTCATATTCACTCAAGAATGGAAAAATTATTATTTGATTCTGGTTCTACGCAATCCTTAATATCTTACAAGTTTTCTAGAACTATAGAATCTAAGCCCTTAAAACGTGAAGTAGATATATCTATAAAAACACCAAGTGGTGAAATCATTGCAACCCAAGTGTTTGAATCTTCTCCTGTTGGCATATGTGGGATGATTCTTCCAGAATACCTCATAATACTTCCCTTGGTGAAATTCGACACTATAATGGGAATGGATTGGATCTTGTTATATAGAGCACATATCAAATTTCGGGAGAAGGAAATATATTTTCATATTCTGAACCATCCCATACTCCTCTACAAATGCAAGGAACATCATGAATCTCCTTTGAAAAATCCTTCAATGGTTTGGGTGTTGATTCCCTATGAAGAAGCATACCTCGCCCAAATGTTTGAGTCAAAGGAAATTTCCATACTTCTGGAAATTCCCATAGTGAGGGAATACAGAAATTTATTTCCCGAAGAGTTACCCGGAATTCCATCAGATCGTGAGGTAGAGTTCTCAACTGAACTCATACATAGAGCTACTCCTATCTCGAAGTGTCCCTATAGGATGGCTCCTATCAGACTGGAGGAGTTAAAGAAGAAGTTTCAAGAGCATATGGACAAAGGGTTCATACGCCCTAGTGCATCACCTTTGGGTGTGCCAGTGCTCTTTGTGAAGAAGAAAGATGGGACCATGTGGCTGTGTATCGATTATCGGGAACTCAACAAGATCACCATAAAGAACAAGTATCCTCTCTCAAGTATTGATGACTTGTTTGATCAGTTAAGAGGAGATCAATACTTTCAAAAGTGGATCTACATTATGGATATCATCATGTAAAGGTGAAGAAGGAAGATATTTAGAAGACAGCCTCCTATACAAGGTATGAGCACTATTAGTTTTTGGTGATGCCCTTTGACTTTACTAATTCCCCTGAAATCTTCATGGATTTGATGAATGGAGTCTTTAGACATTACCTCGACAAATTTGTGGTATTGTTTATCGATGATTTCTCATCTACTCCAAGAGAAAAGAGGACCATAAAGAACATCTAAGACTTGTGTTGGTGACATTGAGAAAGGAGAAGTTGTACGCCAAGTTCAGAAAGTTTGACTATTGGATGAATCAAGTCACGTTCATGGGACATGTGATCACAAGTGAGGGAATTTCTGTGGATCCTTCAAAGTCAAAGGCGATTGAGGAATGGCCCAGGCCCTTTAGAGTCACAGAAATCAGTAGTTTTCTTGGATTAGCTGGGTACTACCGATGTTTTGTGAGAATGTTCTCACGATTGTCATGCCCGATATCTACGTTAACAAGGAAAGGGTTAAAGTATGTCTGGATGGAAGAATGTGAGGCAAGCTCCAAGGAGCTAAAGAGAAGGCTGATAACTGCACCTATACTCACACTACTGAAAAGTGGAGAAAGTTTTGTGATATACAGTGATGCTTAAAAGAAAGGCTGGGGTTGTATACTCATGAAAAATGATAATGTGATAGCCTACGCCTCACAACAGTTGAAGATACATGAGAATAACTACCCGACGCATGATCTAGAGCTGGCAGCCATGATTTTTTCCGTGAAAATCTGTAGGCACTACCTTTATGGTGAGAAGTGTGACATATACACCGAACACAAGAGCCTAAAGTTTATATTCACACAAAATGAGCTCAACAAGACTCAAAGGAGATGGTTAGAGCTAATAAAGGATTACGATTTCACTATTCACTATCATCCTGGAAAGGCGAACAAGGTAGCTGATTCTCTAAGAAGAAAAGAACCTGCTACTCTATCCATGTTGCGGATTGATAAAGACCCTATCTTCGTGGATATGTGACGGATGGATTTGAAATCATAAGGGCAAGGGACACATCATACCTTTCCCAAATGATTGCACAACCATCCATTCCAGAGAAGATTAAGGAAGAACAACTGGATGATGTGGAGATAAAAAATGGGTGAAAGCAGTAAAAGAAGGGAAGCTGTAAGAGTTCCATATCTACAATGATGGTATGATTCGGTTTGGAACGTGACATTGTGTTCCTTCATCACCCAGGATAAAGAAGGAGCTATTGGATAATGCACATATCTCAACTTTCTCTATCAATCTTGGGAGTACCAAGATGTATTGTGATCTCCGAGAACACTTCTGGTGGGATAACATAAAGAAAGAGATTGTGGAATATATATCAAGGTGATTGATATGTCAGCAAGTTAATGTTGAGTGACAAAAGTTCAGGCGTATGATGCATCCATTGCCTATACCCCTGTGGAAATGGGAAAATGTTACTATGGACTTTGTCATTGGTCTCCCGAAGACGTCAAAGGGGAATAATGTGATATGGGTTATGGTTGACCGACTCACCAAGACTGCCAATTTTATAGCTATTTGGGAAGACATGTCGCATGAAAAACATTCAAGGATATATGTGAAGAAAGTGGTGAGACTGCACGATGTTCCATTCTCAATTGTCTATAACCGTGATCCAAGGTTCACATCTAAGTTCTGGAGGAGCCTTCAACATGCTTTGAGTGCTGAATTATATTCCAGCACGACCTATCACCCCCAAACTGATGGCCAGTCTGAAAGGACTATTCATACGCTTGAAGATATGCTAAGTTCCTGCTCTCTTTAATTCAAAGGTGGTTGGGATCAACATCTCCCATTGGTTGAGTTCTCATACAATAATAAATACCATTCATGTATTCAGATGGCTCCGTATGAAGCTCTTTATGGGAAACGATGTAGAACTCCAACCTGTTAGGATGAAGTTGGAGAAATAAAGCTACTTGGTCCCGATATTGATCATGAAATGACCGAGAAGTTTCAAGTCATCCAGAAACACATGAAAGCTGCTCAAAGTCGGAAAAAGAACTATGTTGACAACCGTCAAAGGGACTTGGAGTTCGACGTTGGAGATAAAGTCTTCCTTCAAATATCTCCATGGAGAAGAGTCATGCGATTCTGGAAGAATGGGAAGCTAAGCCCAAGGTACATTGGCCCCTTTTAGATCCCTGACCGTATCGGAGCTGTGGCCTATCACCTGGCACTTCCACCGAATATGTCTTAAGTTCATGATGTGTTTCATGTATCATTACTGAGGAACTACATACCAGACCCCTCACATGTACTAAACTCAGAGGTGGTGCAGCTAGAAGAGTATCTCTCCTATGAGAAGCAGCCGGTAAAAATTCTGGACTAAAGTGATAAGGTTCTACGCAACAAGACAACCCACCTTGTCAACATTTTTTGGAGGAACCATAAGTTTTGGGAATCAACATGGGAACCAGAAGAGGCAATGAAGGAGAAGTACCCTCACCTGTTTGTGTAAAGTGAAATTTTGGGGGCGAAATTTCTTAAGGGGGGAAGAATGTAACGAACCTAGGTTTTTCAATGGAAATTCCCTTCTTATAAATATGTCATAAAATAACATGAAGACACAACAAAATGAACTACTAAGCGATAAGTAACCTTTAAACATAAGTTTGTCACTTCTATGTTTAGAATTTTGAAAATCAAACATTCACGGTTGTGTTCAAGATGATTTTTGGAGTCTAATGAAAGAAATTTTTTTGGTGAATAGTAACCTACCCTTATGAATAGTAACCTACCCTTATTAATAGTAATATGACCCTTATGAATATTAAATAAGAGTAACATTACCTATGAATAATAAAATAAAATTTAGACATCTTAGAAAGTGAAAATTTGACCTTAGTAAACGTTTTTGGTATTTTATAAGTCATAAATAAATAATTATAATTAATTAATTAATTTAAAAGAATATTTATTTCCCTAAAATGTATTCATAAATTATTGAATCAATTTATACTAGTTTTTAGATAATTTTATAAGACTCCATGTAATTTTTGAAAGAACAATAAATTCAGTTTTAATCTCAAAAATTGTTTCTTTAAGTAAATTGTGATTTTATTTAAATATTAAATTAATAATATTTAGAAATTTATTTTTCAAAAATGGTCTTCATTTTTGGATTCTACATGTTGAAAAATGGTTGGGGTAAAATTTTGGTATTTTTCTTAGATACTTGATGTTGTGGTGAATAGTAGAATACATTAATTTACCATATAAATACATTTTAATTAAATCCCACTATTCAGGACATCACAAGGGATGTAAGCACCCAAATACTGAACTCACAAGAGTTTTTTACTATTCTTGGTCATCCAAGACTCACTATTCTTTGTCTTAGAGGAAAATAATAAACTAATGAATTTTATATAATGGAAACCCCTCTCCCCTCCACTATAAAAGCCACCCTTCACTCCCTCTTTTCCTCACACCTCTCAAGATCGAAGCCTTCTCTAAACTCTGCCCAAACACATTCTCTAGACCCTACCCCACATCCAAAAGCTGCTGGTCTCATCAAAATACCAAGCCTAGCTTCCTTAAAGAGGATCTCAAGAGGAAGATTCTAGAGGTAATTTCCCTCCCTCTTCTCCTTTAATTTCCTTTCAAGTTCATGTTACTTTCTTGATCTCTCCACACCTATATTCATTAAAATTGTTTTTTTACTATAGTATTATAAATATACTGTAATTTTTATCATTTTAATATCACCCCACACCCTTTCCTTCTTCCTTTTACTTTATTAAATAGAACGTTGTTCATGAGGTGTTAATTTATCACCTTCAAAATTAACATGATCTATTAATCCATTTCTACCTTCAGATCTGGTCATGAAACCATTTTTATGGTTGAACTAGAACATGTTATATGTATTATGTTCTATTTTAAGTTCTGGAAATATCCTATGGCCATATTACTAAGTTAAATGTTAAAACAAGTTCGTTGTGATCCAAAAACCACCCAAATTAACCCAAATAACCATCATTAAATTCTTTCCTAATGATTCACCCACTTGGATCTAATATAATTCATTATAAAATTATTAAAGCTACTTAAATATCAATAATAACATGTTATATCAGTTTTTGATGTTTACCCATGATCTACCCAAACATCAATTTAAGAATACAAGTGAACCACTCAAGAAAACCGTAAAAACGAACATCCCCGAACAATGTTTTTAAACTCTATAAGTCATCCCAAGGAACATAATATAACATAATGAAACCATAATTAACCCTATTAATGCACACATGGTTCTGTATTTCTAATTAATTAATATAATTTCATTATACAAGACATTGAAGAGAAGGAAGCATTCAGGTATAAGGTAAAAGGAAATCTCGAACCCAATTTTCTTCCTTTGGGTTCTCCATCTTTCAATCCATTTTTGATATGGTTCATCCTCAAAGATCATGTGTTCATCATTGACTATTCGTTTCTGGGATATACATGTATGTCACTGGTTTTTATGTCCATCAAAATGTTTTCCAAAAGAACTCTTCTTTCAAGAACTCACCTTTTACCTCTCATTCAAGGTTGATGGTTCTTGTATCATGTTTGTTGTTCCCTATTTCTTTTGGGAACCCAAAGATTATGAATGTGTTATTATGAGATGAAACCCATTCCTTTCCATGGGTTATTTGAGAAAATGGTTGACATGTGTTCTATGTGGAAAGCATGATAATTATAATGTTATTATGTGACGGGTGTGCCCATAATTATATTGCGCAATATGAATGTTTAAATGTGACGGGTGTTCCCGGAATTATATAGCGCTCCAATGAATTGGGTAAAGTGATGAATATCATGATTAAATGTGAAATTATTTGTGAACAAGATGCTATCTTGGTTCAAAATTATGTGTGGTAGTTAACAACTAAGACATGATGTTTCATTTTTATGCATTGCCATATTTCAAGTCTTTTATTTATGCTCCTCTCATGGTCATGATCTTTTGCCTATGTTATGATTACTCTCACCCCAAGACGTATTTTTCTTATCTATCCTCTTACTGGGCCTTTATCTCACCCCTTTTGATATATATCCTCAGGTGGCTACATGTACTAAGGAGAGGACAAGTTCTAATAAGAAGCTATAGAAGAAGACATTAAATGAATGTTTATGCTTGATAATGTACTTGTTATGTGTGGTTCAAGTTTTCCCAAGAAACTAAACCTCTGGATCCTCCATGTGTAATACTATTATGTTGTTTATCTTTTAAATGATGTAATAGTAATGTAAGAAAAGGCTGGGTCGCTATACAGGGTACCCATCTTTGATATATATATCTCACTAAAAATATATCTCATGGAGTTTACAATGTAGATAAAGAACTCCAACCAAAGCAATGGTATGTCTATGAAGGATGTTCTCCTATAGATCTTTTATCATCATCAGATACTACTAGAAGATATCTCAACATTTAATGTCTAGCTCTCATCGGTCAATGAAATGTGATAATTCATGCACTCATCTCCTCATCTATGACACATAAAATATGCCATGAACCTATTACAATAGTGTGGGTAAGGACAGTCAATAATAATACCTTCCAACCCTTCATGGAATATGGATTAAGCTGATGGACTAGAGGGATAACATTATACCCCAACAAAATCTTCATAATCCAAATCGTAGAGACACTCTTAATAAAACCTGGTCTCTATTTTATAACATCAATCTCATATAACATATGTCTATTAATTATATCTATTGACTCAGGGATATCCCTATATTCTCTCAAATTACATTAACCTTATCCATCATCATGTGCACCGGCTCTGTTCCTATAAGATATGTTTCTCTAATCTCATTCAAGCACAAGGATAACATACAAGGTATTCCATGGAGTTCCATGAATGGTTAAATATAAATAGTGGAGTGTTAGCTATTATTTTAGTTGAAATCCAATAATGTAAAATTAACATCCCAGTTCCTGCAGAAGTCCAACATGTGGGATCTCAGCAAATCATCCAAAATATGGATGGTCTATTTGGCCTGGTCGTCTATCTTGGGGAGAAATGTTATGCTCATCCAAATCTAGATCATTAAAGCCTCATGAAAAACTATACACAACCATAATTTAAACAAAGAATCTTGGTCAGAGGCTAACATCATGGGTACCAGATGATGTCAAATGATCTCTCTAATGTACAAACACCCCAACCTCTCAATTGAACCCTACTTATGAATGGAAAGGAAGTGTGCTGAATTGGTAAGTCGATCAATAATTGCCAAGATAAAGTCATATAAAATTGAAATATTTAGAATTACCATCACAAAATCCATTGACATTTAATCCCTTATCCATTCTACTATTGCAATATGTTGAGTTAGACCTAGTTGAACCAGATTACTAACCTTAACCAACAGACACCTGATGCATTGAGAAATAAACAAAACAATTATTCTACATATTCCATCCAACAAAAACTGCCACCATATTTATTTGAACATATTTTCAACTCTTAGATGTACCACCAATGGAGAGGTATGAAACTCCCCCAATACCTCCTCATGAAATGTGGCCATAACTACCATCTATTCCTAAAAAATGGAAAATTTATCCCCACCATTAGAAAGTTCATCTTGTGTATCTCATTTGTATATTTTTCCTCACATAACATTATAGTTAACATGACCATACTAAGCCTCTAAAACACACTGATTAAGTAGTATATTAACCATCATCAACTAAATATAATTTTTCCCTATATCCACCACCATGGTTAGCTATAATAAATCTAACTACTCTGAAACCTCCTCTACTAAGTGAGAATGAGAATTACTAGTAAGGGAATCAACCACTATTTCTCACTTACATGGTTTATAGGCTATATCAATTTCATGGTACAATAGGAACTCCAAGAATCACCTATTTATTTTGTTTAGATATCTATTGGGAAATATGTACCTGAGGCTCTAGTGTCCTGAGTAAACAATTAAATTCTCACAAAAAAAATATAATAACTCTATATATTCATAAAGAAAATTACCACTATCATTTTCAGTTCATGGTCCATGTAATTTTACTTTTGGGTTATAAATTTCCTCAATCTATAGGCAATCACGATCTTCCATTGAATCAACACACATCTGATCCTAACCCTTATGGCATCAAAAAACACCATGTACTCGACTTCTTCCTTTGGAAGTCTAAACATAATATTATTGTTTAACTTCTATATTAGAATCTTTAAAGTTCCTATAAAACATTCCTATCTAATAAAATGGTATCCCCTTCCAAAAAAAATATTTGTAAGATGACACAATCCTGCAAAATTTCGTTATAACCCCCTGATACTACCCTACCAAACTGTTGAAACAATGCACCAAAATAATGTGTGTGAATAGTTCCCAACTGAAAATTATATCAATATTTTATAGGTCCACTACTACACCATGATATGTTATTACATGCCCAATAAAATGAACCTCTAAAATCCGAAACTAAAACATTACGATATTATAGTATAATTGGTGCTCTTGAAGTATTTCTAGGAGCCTTCACAAATGATCTATATAAACCACCATAGATACAAATTAAATGATAATTTCATCAATAAAAATAACCAAGAAATGGTCTAAAGAAGAGATAGAATATTTGGTTCAGGATTTCCAAGAACACTTTAAGGGAATTAATCACACCAAGAGGTGTCACAGTGAACTCAAAATTACCATAACGATATCATAATTTCATATATGAGATATCATCCTTATCAACTCTCAAAAAATGGTAGCTAGACCTAACATCCATCATTGGGAATATTCTTTCACAATTAAACTATTTAAATATGTTATCAATCCTCCATCATGACATGACTCAGTGGGGCCTTGCATGGGCTGACAGTAAGCCAACAATGACACCCCAATCCTACTTCTAATAGGATAGGTGTTGGTGGTTATCTCTGATTAGGAAAATCATTGTAATGGGAGTTATTTTTATAATGTACACGTACACATGAAGACACCAAACTCTATAGAACATTGAAAATATATAATAAAGACTAACAATTCCAGAGATTAAACAATTCATGCATCAACCTCTAGGAAACAAATCAATTTAAACAAGGTAATATAAAAGTAAATAGGAAAAAACACAAGCCTAACCAATAATGAAATGGTGATCCCAACCTGATAAAACTAAACAAAGAGAAATATTGAAGGCAAATTTTCTATAAATCCCTAAGACTAAAAAAAAACATGGTCAGAGCCTCTACTTGTTTCTATGCTCCACTAATACCGGGTCTACCAAAGTCACCACTCATCATCCTATCATCTGCATTAGAATTAACAAATGTCAAAAATCCCATATAGGGGTGGGTATAAACATACTAAGTAAGATTACCCTAAAACAAATAAGTAAAAAATAGAATAAATTTTTTAGATCAAACCACATGTCAAAGAGGTAAATGAAACCTAACATTATATATGATCATAAAGAAACCCCTATAAAAAAGAGAGGAATCTCAATCTCCGTAGCTAGGTAAGAATGATGAGTCCCCCTACTGATCTAAAGATCATCTATTTTATTTCATGAACTATAAAAAACCTCTCAGTAAAATGAATAGATGGAATTATCCTTGATATTGTTCTCCATGTGAAAGGGAGCACAAACTTCTATAGAGGACCTTCTCCCAACCAGATCTCAAAGATGAAGGAGTACTAATCTATATATAAAGGATCAGAACCCTCTATAGTATAAGGGTTTTGACTCTATCAATATATAGAATATTGGGGAACCCACCCCCTAGTGAGACAAGCGAGAACTCACACTGAAATATATTTGTTGATCAAAATCAGTCAATACCATTATCCAAGCATCACTGGAAGTAGCTTACCCATTATATCACCTCACAACATATCTCTAATGTCAAAATAAAGGCCATAAACATGTCCTATGTATAATTATACTTATATTGGGTTACTCATGGTCATAAAAATAGTTCCTAAATAAGAACATACACAATGTATATGATTTTATGAAAGTTACACATTAGTTCTATCAAGGCACATGATGTGTGGAACTATCTAAGGGCCTTAGTGTATTTTTTCCTAGACACAGCCCAACCAACTATGTTCCTTCACAAATCATGTATGTGTAGGTAAATAGTGTTTCTTATCACCTAGGGTCCCACTCATGTCCTCACACATGGTTTGGCCTCCTTGGATGTATCACATGGTGTGTGTAACTAACCACACAGTGTGTGATATTTAACTCGAATGAAACCCTCTATGTCACGTAGAACCAAGAAACGTGACATATTTTCATTCTGATTACATGATGTATAGTTAGTATTTTCACTCATAGAAAATATTTCGTGTAATTATTTTTATATATCCATATAAAATTCTATAAATTTTTCATTTTCATCAACAAATCCACAAAAATTGCAGAAAATGGACTTTGATCATCGATTCCTATCCAATGGTGGCCCGAAATAGCGATCATGATCACCCAACCATGATTGTTCCTGCCAAACATATCTAAAATGGGGTTTGGATACTTGGAAAAACATTTGGAATCCGCTTCTTCCTCTTGATCCATCTACAAACCACTATTCCCAAGGTCTTTTACACATCCAACATGAATCTGGTAGTTTGATTGTGCCCGAACTGATATGACAATGTTAAGTATCCAACCCCCCTGAAAATGAGAAATAACAAGAAGGAAAAATATTTTATAGATGAAAAATATTAAAGTGATATTATATTATGTTTTTAGATCACTTTCAATGATTATAATTTCAATAAAAATGAGTACTGTAAACATTGTTCCAATGAAAATGGTTATTTATGTCCAATAAAAATAATTAAATTCTTGGTTCATGTGGAGAATAAAATTAAAGAAATTTATATAATATATAATCCATCATCAATAATTATTAATACAAAGGTTTAAATACACAATATAAATTTATTTACCATAAGTAAAGGCTGATCATTGGGGAATAGCACATTCTTTATCATTTTCGTTGAATATTCGATTGAATTATTTATCCATACTACGAATCTATTCAATTTATTCATCGTCAATCCAAGATCCCAAGTTCATCAATTTCAATGCTTTATCTCCTCATACCACTCTCTAATTACTTATAATTATTCAGTTGACCCTATATATTTTCCATAACTACATATTAATAAGATGGGGGATACATTTTTCATTTAACAAATTAAATAAATTAAATAATTTTAATTATTTTTTGCACCTTCCAAAGTCTACATTCCATATAATGTCTGATGCTGAATGACCTTATATATTTTCAAGGTTAAACATCATGTTTTAGAGACAACCATGGTCTCATATTTTCGATCTGAGGATCCAAATAAGGGGGAAATCATTTATTCTGAAAAGGTGTGTGTGTATGAGTTAATATTAATTATATTTTGAATATATTAATTTGGGGGACCTATGATACCTAAAACGCAATTCCAAAAGCAATGAAAAATCCTTAAATATATAAATTAATATTTGAAGGATAGAATTATGAAAAATAGAATTTTTATACATCATATTTCATTATATAAATTCATCACATTGTACAATTAGGTTGTTCGAATGACCCAAAAATTAGCATGCCATGAGTAATGGATGATTATGATGTGGATAGTTAAATTATCATTATACTAATAGAGTAATGATATAATTTATTTATTAAAAAGTATTAGATATATATTTTTGCTTCAAAGGATGAATGACAGTATATCTGGTATGGTTATCCCTAGGGTTCGGGAGACATGATGCCCAACGATTTTAATTATTTAGTTATTCTGTCAATAAATCGTTTTTTAATGGGTTCAAAAACTTTGTTTACTATTTAATAATTGTTTATAGGGGGATTAGTTATGGTATCAAAATAATTCACATCAGGTTTACCATTTAATTATAAAATTGAATCCCCCAACAATTCCCACAACCATAACTCGGTACATAATTTTTTTCAATGGCAGGAGAACATTTAGAGTTTTAGAGCCTACAACTCTTAAGAACACACACTATTTAAGAATATGGGAGTTCTGGATCACTACACCCTTTTAGTGGGGAATTATTTCCTATTCCATGAATCTCTTATAGATTTAAGATATTTTTGAATCTCTTCTGAAACTAGATGCAAGACGAGTTACCCTAAAAAATGATTGGTTGTTGAATTATTCGATTTATAATAGTGGTTATATTAATGAGAAAATCTTTATGTATCTATGTTTCATCATCTATTTCCCAATATACTATACAAATGGGTAGATATTTATATTTTGTATCTGTATATCTAGGCGCTCACGAGTTTAATACCATCCAGGGAGTTGATTAGAATTTTGAGTAATGGATTATACGATCAAAAGGATTCCTAATTATGCTAATTATAATAGGAATAACACCCATATGGTTATTTAACCATTTTAGAATAACATCATGTGGAAAGGACATATATATCAGAACATATTAATATGGTATTGATCTTGAGACTTAGGAAGGCATCCTATGTTCCCTGTATATGATAGGAATCACATTCATTGTAGTTCGATCGTCCCTCCAAACATTGATGGGATGTGACAGATAAATAATGTCTATGAGGGTTATTTCCCTATGGTTTACAAATATAGTAATGCTTTTGGGACTTACACTGGTGGATAACCTTGAATGAGGTAGTCGTATAATGACATTAAGTGGGGAGTACACGCAATGGTTTCCATGGGAAGATAAAATTCAGGATGTGACTTATATGATTTTTTCAATTCCCTATTGTCACATGATCCATGCTCGATGTTTCAAATAAGGGATAGTAAGTGACCAGTATCTCTACATATGCATATGAGAATTATGAATTTGGGAGGCCCTAATGGGGTGCATGATATGGATCTTGGGCCTTATGGAGGAATCTAATGTATCTCATTTATAGTGATAATTAGAAACCTCATATTTTACTATGATTTTCAATTCATTGAGGGATGAGGATGATTGGTAAACCCATAGTAGAGATTGAGTTCTATGGGTTGGAGTTTCTAATGTATGGAATTAATTGCAATGAAGTGGATACCCATTTAGATCTTGGGACTTAGGAAGGAATCCTGCATCTATTGTGTATAGAAGGAATAAAAGTCTTCATAGTTTAGTGATATTCTCAATCCGATGATAGACGAGTACAGATGATAAAACCATGGGAGAGTTTGGGTTCTATGGGTTAGAGTGTCTAATATATAAATAAACCCATACTGAGTTGAATGGTAGATTGGAGCTTGGTCCTTAAGATAGTATCCTACGTACCCTATATATATCATGAATCAAAGACTTTACAGTTTCGTCTGATGTATTTCTAAGTGTGTATATCGGACAACAATATCATATCCTAGGTTGTATGCATTACAAGCTTTACATGATGAGGATGTATACTAAAAACATCGTAGTTGTATTTATAATATGTATTGAGTGCCTATCTGACATGTCCTAAGGGTTTGAGAAACATGTCCTGATATTCTTTCTGACATGTCCTATGTTCCTACTTGACAAGGATGACGTATCCTAGGGTGTTTTCATGATTGAAATGGTCATGTCATAGGTCTACCACATGATCTTACTGACGTGTATAGAGGGCTGTCACATAACTTGTTTAACACATCTAAGGGTCTTCACATGATCAACAAAACATGTCTAGGGGTGTCACATAACCACGTTTGACATATCAGAACCTTGTTTCATAATCTGGATATCAAGTCAAGAGGTATTAGAATGACATGGTAGATATTTTTAGAGGACTTCAAAATAATTGGAAGACATGCCTAGAGTACATCATAATACATTTATTATATATCTTAAGGATATAATGAGTCTCAGTTGACATTTACAACGGACATAAAATATCTTGGATGATATGTTCATGTGTCGTTGCATGATCCGAATAGGTCATGAGAAACACATGATGTCTTCTCATAAAAATCAATGTATCCTTATTAATGTAAGTATTCCAACTTTTTCATCCTTTATTGAATATATTCATTAATGCTTTTTAATCATTATATTATTGAGGTTTTGTGTGACCAAGTCTATATGCATAAATTACTTCACATAATCTTTCCAGCACACCATAGGTCCTTCACATAATAAATAGGATGATCATGTAAAGCACATATTCAGGTCATGTAATCCCGTTGGCTGTTCCCCAAATTTTAGCTAGTGGAAGACCCTTGTGATATTGTGGATTTATACACTAAGAAGTATGCTCTTATGTGCTACCATGGGTATGTAGTCATCTTTTTTTTTGATGTGGAGGAGTTTATTGGCATAACCACCCTGGTTCTACACTGATTTATTTGGTGCACAAATTACAGGAACGAGCTTGTGTTGGTGGACGGAGTATTGAATCACATACATAACATGATACAGACACAGGTCATCTATGGTGTAACATGATAAAAAGTGATTGAGATAATACTCCTTCATCACTATATTTATTTGTTGTGTGGCTTATCAAATAAGTTTCACACAATCATGTTAACATGTCAAAGGAAATTCTCAAGATTAGGCCAGCATGTCTAGAAGATTTCATCAGATAAGGAGGCCTGTAAGAGGCCATACACGAGACAAATCCAGATAGTCAAAGGGTATTAAGAATACTGATAGAGCAGTTAAACTACCTTCACATGATCAATAGTGATCACACAAGGTGTGAATCCCCTTCACATTAAATTTAGCATATCTTCCCTTCATGAGAGGCTTATACCTTTTACAGATTTTTTATTCCTTATTTTACAAGGCTTTTAGCTTTTTCCAATTGGGTTTTCATCAGGGTGTCACATGAACTATAGAGTATATTGGGATAGAATGTGATAATTTTCTTGTAAGTGGGATTTCATGAGATCAAGACAACATTCCAAAGGACCTACACATGATCAATAGTGATTACATGAGGCTTATAATCCATTCACATGAAAAATAGAATAACATTGATTGTATGAAGCCTATAACTTTCTATGATTTATTTCCTAATTTTACATTGGGATTTATGTGATTTCAATAATTTTTCACTCAAAATATTTCATGATCAAAGGATCTCATCAGGCAGCCTTCGTATGATCATCAACACTTGTCTAGTTGCCTACACAAGAGAATGAGGGATTTCAAAAGGGGATTTGTATGATCAGTGGTAATTTCTCAAGGGGATTCATGTGATCATATGTAGATCATGATAATTATATGATTTATCTATTTTACCTTCCCCAGTTCATGAGATCATGTTTCCTCCTAGGGATTGTGTGATTTGTGTGATCATTCCTCCCGATCATTATATATCCAGGCTTCTCCTTCATTTGTATTGCAAAGAAAATATTACTCATGATTTGGGTATATATTAAATCATAGAATATTTGATAATCATTTGGTGGGTTTTATAAATATAAAAACCTGATATATGTTTTAGGGTAAGATAAATTATATAATGAAATTACTTAGAATAAAAATACAATTTTCTACATATTATGCTTATTTGGATATGGTTAATTTTAAATAAATTACTCATTGTTCATATCATTAATAAGTTATTAATTTTTTTTAAAACCTATATCATTAAATGAAAATAATATTTATCTTTTAAACCCATTCATAAATCTATCTATTAACACAGCTAATGAAAAACAGAACACACCATTCCATGGTGGCGGTAGATCGCACATACACATCGATGATGCTTTGTTTTTTTCTTAGAAGGTGAGAGGGGAGTAATATAGATTATAATTTTAACATCTTGAATTATTTATTTATATCATATTTATATAGTCAATTCTTTTTCATTAACCATCCATGTTATAATATAATGTAATATAATCATGTCACATCATGGAGATAGTAATATGCTTGAATGCACGATTCACATTTTTTTTCTTAATGAAAAAAAGAAATGTTATTAATACTTGTACAAAAATCTTAATAAAATAATATTATACTAATTATAATTATTTTATAATTTTAATATGTTTTATAGTTATTTTAGGAAGAATAAGTTCATATAAAGAAATAGAAACGAGGAAGGAGTGGTTAGAAATTTATACCTCGCTACCTGGATTATCTCATTATCAATAGGGTTGATCACACAAGGGATGGTATTATGAAAAGAAAAAACCCTCAAAAAGGTGTATAGTTATGTGGGTAAGAGTGTTGGGTATATTTTTGGATGAACAAAGTGGTTTATTGTGTAATATTATGTGAGGAGTGGAGAGCCCCTTTTATAAGTTAAAAGGGATGATATTTTAGTAAATACCCAAAAATATATAATAAGGGGAAATTAATCTTCCATAAAATGGCACAAAAATTGATAAATAATAGATAAAGAATAAATGAGATCAATCTAGGACTCATCCACTCATTTCCACACATGTTTTCAACTCATTACCATTATTTTTTTCACTTAACCATTTTAGATTTTACTATAGTAACTAGTTTTTACCTAAGGTAACTTATAATATATGAGAAAAACTAAATGCCACTTTTTAAATAATCTAGGAATACACATTAAAAATTATAAATCCATTTCATTTAGTTCAATTTCTAAAATTGATAAAAAATCATTTTGAAATAATAATAGTATAATATTTTTAAAAAGTTATAAAAAAATATCACATATATTCTAGAAAGTTTTTTATATTTATGTAAAAACAATTATTTGTAAATATATAATTTCACTTATAGAATATATATTTCTTCATGAAAATGGCTTAGTTTTTTTTCCAAATTATACAATTATACTAATGTTGTAATAAAAGGCACTAGATTTATTGAAACAAAATATTACATTATTCACCTTAAAGTCAATATTTCCAAAAAAATACCAAAACATTAGTCCAAAATAAAATTATTCTATTGGGTTTGAAAATTATTATTTTTTATTTTTTATTTAACATTGAAAAATATATAAATTTGTCATTTAAATAAAATTATAAATAATAGTGAAAACATGTTTTTATTAGAAAATAACATTTTAGTATACTAGTTTTTCTTATTCATAATTTCCATAAAACACATATAATACTATAATTATTCAATAAATTTAATATTTTAATAAAATCATAAATTTTAAATAATACAGTACGTATGTTTAATAATATATATTGTGTATAAGAAGATAGATTCTTAAACACATTAATGAATTCAAAAAATTTGTATAAAATAACCTTTTTATATATTAATAAATTAAATGATTCAGATGCTCCTATTTATACCTATAAATTTAAGGGAGAGTTTATACCACCATATTTAATATTTATAATATATATATGTATTATTTAGTTTTTTTAGTTCAGTGCGGTGGGTGAAGAAAGTTATCAAATGTATTTGACTTAATTATAGGAAATCATATTTTAAATGTTTTGTGATTACATGTTGAACTATGGATCTCTCCAACTATAACCTCATGATAGGAATTATCCTAAAATTTATAAATAATTGCCAATGATAATGGATTATCTCATTTCATGGAACCACTATCTCTTTAAATAAATATTTACTATATATTCATATAATAAGATCCCAAAGTATATTTTTAATCGTAGGGATTTGAAACTATGAAAATAATAATAGGTTTAGTACTATTATAAATCTGAATTTAATTTTTCATACACACCTAGAGAAGGGAGTGTGTTCACTCATGGATTGTCTAGGAAGTTACCAACTAAACCCTTGAAGGAATCTATGGATGACTAGTCTTTGAAGAGTATGTTCACTAAGATGCCCTTGGATGTATAAAAATATGATAGGATGTGTGATTATATTATGTGAAATATGACAGTGTATTTGATAATTAGATTAATAATAAATAATAAATATACTCCTATTGTTAGTTATTTAGTGAAATCCTTTATTTTGGAGAGACCTAGGGTGATTGATCTTGGTCTCCCAATAGTGTATTGCAATTCTTATGCAGACTAATCATTCTGATAACATTAAGAAATGACTTTATGTATATTGGAAATTGTTCAAGTTGGTTCTTATACCTTGGAACTGAAAAGTTATATCCTAATTTGAGATGTCATTACTAGTATCCATGGATAAGGTAATCAATTTTGGGCTTTGTATAATAATACCTTACCGGTTAGAAGTTTAAGATAGATCAATAATGATCAGACAATATATTTCATCCGTTACCCATTCTAGAATATAAATAAAAATAGAAATTCATTAGATATTTTTAAATGTACCTTGGTCACTTAGGGGAAATAATATTTGTGATATCATATTTTAACTTATTAAATCATCTCATTTCATTTATTTAAGGAGATGATGAAGGTATAATAGACCAGGAACATGTATGTATGATAATTTATGAAGCTCCATGGAGTGACTTATACTATTCTTTTCTAAAGATATCTAAAATTTTAATCCCATTTCTGGAACGGGTTATAAGAACAAATTGGTACCTATATGATGCTGAAGACATTGTTTCACCCTATGGTGAATAGAAAGACTCAAAAATCCATTCACATTATTGAGGATATACATTATGAATGCTTTCTTTATTTAATTGAATTATAAGAAACAATTTTTGTTGAGTCAATAAGGTTTTCCTTATGACTTTTCCATTCCTTCTTGTTTTGAAAATCACAAACACCTTATCTTTAAGGAAAATTGCTTTTGTAAGGAAAATTGCTTTTATAAGGAAAAATGTTTTCTTAAGGAAAAATGCTTTTATAAGAAAAATTTATCCTTATCATATTTTCATTAATATTTTTCTTAAGTATGAAATTCGGATTCACTTTCTCGGAATCATTAAAACTGATAAAAAGCATTCTGTTTTAGGGTTCGGATTCTGGACAAGAACTATAAGGAAGTTTCACTCCGAATTCCGGTTATGAATTCTGACTAAGTTCTATTCCAGATTCAGGATACGAATTCTGAAGAAGAATTCCCATTACGAATTCTAATGAAGAATTCTCATTACGAATTCTCATTACGAATTCTGAAGAAGAATTCTCATTACGAATTCTAATGAAGAATTCTCATTCCGAATTCTCATTACGAATTCTGATGACGATTTCTCATTACGATTTCTGATGAAGAATTCCTATTCCGAATTCCTATTCCGAATTCTCATTCCGAATTCACTCAATAAACAGAATCTGGATATCATTGTTTTATACACTCTGAATTTGTTCACTCCGAACTTTCACTCCGAAATTTCTATTCCGAACCTTTATGTTAGGTTTTAAAACGATGTCGTACTTTCTGTTACACTTACTTTGTTATAAAACGATGTCGTCCATTTTGTTATAAACTAACCGTTGTCTAAGTGACACGTGTACAGGTCCCTCCGAACTTTAAGGAAAATATGACCGTTGGAGAAGGAGCCGACCTCACCTATAAATAGGAGCTCATTTGAAAAAGCTAAAAACGGACGGATGGATGAACATTTGAACTTTGTGCATACATGCTGTTGAAGTGATTTCTAGAGAGAGAGTCTCTTATTAACTCTCAAAGCTTCGTGCGACTCCGAATGTTGGTGATTACATTCGAGGGCTTCCGGGGATAGGAAGACAGAGGTGCCGACTACCTTAAAGATCGAGGGCTTTCTTGCTGAGAAAGACAGAGGTGCCGACTACCTTAAAGATCGAGGGATTTCTTGCTGAGAAAGACAGAGGTTGCCAACTACCTTGAAGTTGAGGGCTTGCGGGGATAGCAAGACAGAGACACCGATCTTCGTATCGAGGGCTTACCCTGGTGTGGGTAAGACAGACTTGCTTGAAAGTATAAATCAAGGGACCTTTATCCAAGGTTGTTGGATACCCTTCTCTTTGGGTTAAAAGACTATTATCTTGTTGCTAGTAGTTTTACTACTCGTTTCTATTCCGCTGTAATTTGTATCTTAAGGAAAGTATAACATTCTTATACTTCCTTACTTACTCTGATTCATTCAGATTCTATACGCTTTAAGGTAGAATCTTATATTGTAACTTTTGTTAAGTTTCAAATTCCGGAACCATATTTCCGGAACCTTCTTTTGGAATCTCTTTCCAAGTTTAGTTCGGTGTTAGAGGTGTTGTGAATTTACTTAGTTTAACTTTGTTAAACTTAGTTCTTTCCTTTTCTTAAGGAAACTCTAGTTATTCATAACTAACTTTAAAGGTTCCTAAGGAATTTTTAAAGTATACAATTCACCCCCCCTCTTGTATATTGAGCATCTCATATTATATTTCGATCCTACAATTGGTATCAGAGGTTGGAAACCTCTTACTCTATACCATTCTTACATTTGGTATCAGAGCCAAGGTTACTGAAATACTTGTACTCACGTTCAAGTTTTTCTTGCTCACTTTTCAATTCCGAACTTTTTCATTCCGGATTATCCATTCCGAACTTTTCCTATTCCGAACTTTTTAATTCCGAATTTTTGTTATTAACAAGTTTGTTTCCAAGTTATTTTCAAGTATGGCAGGAATGAATGTTGGTTCGATAGACAATTTGAATCCTACAAGGCCACCAATATTTGATGGTAATGATTATGAATACTGGAGAGATCGTATGAAGACGTTTGTTATCAATACTGGAGTAGATAACTTTGTCATGCTTACTGGTGATTACAAAATTCCTGACAAGGAAGTCAGAACCTTTACTAACCAGGAGAAGCAAGAATATCAACTGAATTATAAGGTACGCAACACTTTATTATGTTCAATGACCAGAAATATATATAGCCAAATTTCTTCTTGTGAAGCAGCTAATTGTATATGGAAGAAGTTAGAGGTTACTCATTTTGGGACTTCTAAAGTGATTGAAACTAGGAGAGCTATGCTTAGAGCTGAATATCATGGCTTTAATTTTCCTTATGGAGAACCTATCTGTAAAGTACAACAAAGATTTATGACAATCGTCAATAGTCTACAGTCTATGGGAGAGAAAGGTTTAGATGATGAAGCTCTTGTGGACAAGATAATTGACATTATGCCCAATGAGTGGGAATCCAAGAGAACAGCTATAGATGAGAACAGGAAGGTTACTCAAATAACTCTTGATGAATTATTTGGAACTCTTCTACAACATGAGACCAGAATGAAGAGAGATGCTGACAACATCAAGAAGAAGAATGGAAATGGTACTGTTGCTTTTACTACAACTTCGAATCAGATGAAAGCTAAGACTCCTGAGAGAGTAACCAGATCCAAATCGAAGAAAGTCATTTTCCAATCCGAATCTAGTGAAAGTGAAGTTTCAGAAAATGAATTAGCCAATCTTGCTCAAAGGATGAACAAGATAGCTGGACAAAGAAACTTTCAATCCAAGTATAAGAAGAAGGATAGGAAAGATAAGAAAGATGGAGAAGTTACTTGTTATGAATGTAAGAGAGCAGGACATATTAGACCAGATTGCCCTATGCTCAGAAAGAAAGAAAGAAAGGAAAGGCATTCAGACAGGAACAGGAAGAAATATTACAAAGCTAAAGCTAAGAAAGTTTTGAAAGCTAATGACACCTGGAGTGCCAGTGGTGGTGACTCTTCAGATGAATCTTCTGAATATGAATCTTCAGGACAGAAGAATCTTGGTCTTATAGCCAGATTACCTATTGAAAATCATTGTCTTATGGCTAAGGTACGAAATGCTGAATCTTTGACCAATGTTTCTTTAAATCCTAATGATAGTAAGTATTATAACTCTTCTGATGAAGAATCATCTTCTGATGAGGAAAATACTTTACCTACTTTTGAAGAAGTCTCTAGATTTGCTGAACTTCTTGAGATTGAGAATTCCAAACTCAACAAGAAACTTGATAAGGCAAATTCTAGGAATTCTATTCTTACTAAAGAGATATCAGATCTTTCTAAAGATCTTGATAAGAAAAATGCTGATTTTGAAAGTATTTCAAAAAATCTTGAGGAAGTAAGTTCTGAGAAGAATAAACTTTCTAAAGAGTTAGAAAAAGTAATTTCTAATAAAAATGTTTTCGAGCCTAACTCTAGTTCCAAAACTAATGATTTTGAAGATAAAAACTTGGTTGTAAAACTCAAGTCCGAAATTTTTTCCTTAAAGAAGTGCTTATCAAACTTTACCCATGGTAAGGAAAATTTTGATAAGATGTATTCTCAAATACGACCCTTAAGAAATAAATCCGGATTTGGTTATACCCATGCAAAACCTGTTTTCAGCAACAATTATTTTGTTCCTCAAAGTGCCCCATTTTGTACTAAGTGTCAATGTGGTGGTCACTGGGCAAGAAATTGTTCCTTAAACAAAACCCAATCCTTAGGTTTTCATAAAGCTTATTTTTCCAAGAAAATGTGGGTACCTAAGATTTTATTGTCTAGAAATCTCGGATCCAAGCAAGTTTGGATTCCGAAAGTCTAACTTTGTTCTTAATTTCAGGAAAATAAAGAAAGTTCCAGCAACAATGTTTGGTACATGGATAGTGGATGTTCCCGGCACATGACTGGTAACAAAAGCTTCTTTGAAAAAATTATCAAGACGAAAGGAGGAAAGGTAACTTTCGGAGACAATGCTAAGGGAGAGATTGTTGGTATTGGTAATATTGTTCTTTTAGGTAAAACTTTGATTTCAAATGTTCTTTTTGTTAAAGGTCTTAAGCACAACCTCATTAGCATAAGTCAGTTATGTGATGAAGGTTACCTTGTGAATTTTAGGAATGATAAATGCTTAGTTCACAATTCCAAGGAAGAATTTATTCTCTCAGCCAACAGGCAAGAGAATGTTTACACCTTAAACTTAGAAGACCTAAGAAGCCAAGATTTACCTTGCCTAAGTGCAATGGAAGATCATTCTTGGTTATGGCATAGAAGACTAGGACACTGTAATCTTAGAAACCTATGTAAACTCTCTAAGAAGAAACTAGTTAAGGATCTACCGGAGCTTAGATTTGATTCTTCTAAAGTTTGTGATCCTTGTCAATATGGCAAGCAACATAAATCTAGTTTTAAGTCAATCGGTGAAGTCTCAACAACCGATGCATTACAGTTGGTGCACATGGATCTTTTTGGTCCTACACAAACTGGAAGCATTGGAGGCAAATACTATGTGTTTGTTCTAGTTGATGATTACACTAGATTTACTTGGGTCTATTTTCTAGCAAGGAAATCTGAAGCTTTTTCTTATTTCAAAAGTTTTAGAGCTCAAGTTAAAAATGAAAAAAACCTTCCATTGAAAACTATTCATAGTGATCATGGAGGAGAATTTCAAAATTCTGATTTTGAAACTTTTTGTAGTAAGAAAGGTATTACTCACAACTTTTCAGCACCTAGAACTCCTCAACAGAATGGTGTAGTTGAAAGAAGAAATCGAATTCTTCAAGAAATAACTAGAACCATGTTGAGTGAATATTCTATTGCTAGACATTTCTGGGCTGAAGCTGTAAGTACTGCTTGTTATACTATAAATCGAGTTTTGATTAGACCTTTTCTTAATAAAACTCCTTATGAGTTATGGAATGGTAGAAAACCAAGGCTTTCCTACTTAAGGGTTTTTGGTTGCAAAGTATTCATTTTGAATACTAAAGATAACTTACATAAATTCGCACCAAAATCAGACGAAGGAATTTTCTTAGGATATTCCACAACCTCTAAGGCTTATAGAGTTTTTAATAAAAATACTTGTACTGTTGAGGAAACAGTACATGTGAAATTTGACGAGTCAGATCCTTTTGTTTTTAAAACTTCCCAACTTACATCTTCGGATGTGTTTTCAAAAACTGATTGTCAACCTTTGTTAGAAGAACCTTCTGATAAGGAAATTGTTCTAGAAGATACTTCTGAAACATTTACCCCAGAAGACTTTCTACCTTATGTTGATGAACAGGTTTTACAAAACCCAAATCAGATGTTTCTTAAGAATCATCCCAGTGATAGTATTATTGGTGATGTAAATCAACCTGTAAGGACTAGAAGTTCCTTAAGAAATGAAGTAGAACATCTAGCATTTCTTTCCCAACTAGAACCTAAAAGCACTGATGAAGCTTTAGGTGATGATGATTGGATCAAAGCAATGCAAGATGAGCTAAATGAATTCGAAAGGAATAAAGTCTGGACCTTGGTTGAAAGACCTAAGGAAACTTCTGTTATTGGAGTAAAATGGGTCTTCAGAAACAAATGTGATGAAAATGGAGTCATTGTTAGAAATAAAGCTAGACTTGTTGCTAAAGGCTATAATCAGCAAGAAGGAATAGACTATGAAGAAACCTATGCTCCAGTAGCTAGACTTGAATCTATCCGTATTCTACTTGCCTTTGCAGCATTCTTTAATTTCAAACTATTTCAAATGGATGTGAAATGTGCTTTTCTTAACGGTTATGTTCAAGAGGAAGTTTTTGTTGAACAACCTCCTGGCTTTGAAGATACAAAACATCCTGATCATGTTTTTAGACTTACCAAAGCTTTGTATGGCCTTAAACAAGCCCCACGAGCATGGTATGATAGACTCACTGGATTTTTGCTTCAAAATAACTATGTTAAGGGAAATGCAGATCCAACCCTTTTTATAAAGAAAGATAAGAAAAATGTTTTGATTGTACAAATTTATGTTGATGACATTATATTTGGTTCAACTCAGCAATCTTTGACTGATTCTTTTGCTAGTCTAATGAAATCTGAGTTTGAAATGAGTATGATGGGTGAGTTAACATTTTTCCTTGGTTTTCAAATTTCTCAAAAACCAGAAGGAACCTACATATCTCAACATAAGTATATTAAAGATCTTATTAAAAAGTATGGTTATGACAACACGAAGAGTATAAGTACTCCTATTGGTACCTCAAACTCTTTAGATCTTGATGAAGCTGGGAAACCAGTAGATCAAACATCTTTTAGAGGTATGATTGGAAGTCTACTTTACTTAACTGCTAGTCGACCAGACTTAATGTTTTCAGTATGCTTATGTGCAAGATATCAATCCAATCCTAAGGAATCACACTTAAAGGCAGTTAAAAGAATTTTTCGCTACCTTAAGGGAACCATGGATCTAGGATTATTTTATACTTCTGGAAATGATTTTGTTCTAAAAAGCTTTTCTGATGCTGACTTTGGTGGTTGTAGAATGGATAGAAAAAGTACATCCGGAACTTGTCATTTCTTAGGAGATTCATTAGTTTCTTGGTCATGCAAGAAGCAACATTCTGTTGCACTCTCCACTGCTGAAGCTGAATATGTAGCAGCTGGAAGTTGTTGTGCACAAGTGTTGTGGATGCAACACACACTTACAGACTATGGCTTGAGTTTTACTAAAACTCAAATTTTGTGTGATAACACAAGTGCCATTGCTCTAAGTAAAAACCCTGCACATCACTCCCGTGCAAAACACATAGATATTAGGCATCACTTTCTTAGGGATCACACACTTAAAGGAGATATTATTCTTCAGTTTATCGGAACGCAAGATCAACTTGCTGATATTTTCACAAAATCTTTACCTTCTGATAGATTTGAATATATTAAACAGAAGTTAGGAATGATAACCGTAAGGTAATCTTCCTTAATTAACTTTCTGTTGGAAAAATCTTCTCACAGTAATAAACTCCTTTTCATAGGGGGAGTACATTTGTTTGTTTATTTAACAAAGTTTTTTCAAAATTTGTTTTCAAATTTTTCGGAACGAAATTTTCCGGAATGGAACTTCCGGAACTACAATTTTTCAGAATGGATATTTCCATACAAAATACTTCTGGAATAAAAGTATTCGTATTGAAAATTTCCGGAATGGAAAATTTTCGTACTGGTATTTTCATAATGAAAAAAAAAACTTTCGTATTGAATCTTCCATAACAAGTTTTTTTTATGAAGTTTTTCGTATTGAGTTTTTCGTATTGAGTTTTTCGTATTGCGTTTTTCGTATTGAGTTTTTCGTATTAGGTTTTTCGTATTAAGTTTTTTCGTAGTTGTCTTTACATTACCCATTACGAATAACTTTCCTAAGCTAATCCGAAAGGTATGACTTCCTTACTGATGTTTTCGTAATCATATTTTACTTGCTGGCATTTTCTTATAGTTTGTTTTCGGTTTTTTGAATTTCTTGAATTCTGTTTTAATAAAACCTCAAAAAGATCGGATTCAACCTCTCAACCGTCAGATCTGATCTCAGATCATTCTAAACCGTTAGATCAACCGAGGAAGTTGAACCGTCATTCCAAAGCCTATATAAAGGGGACCCTATTTTCTCGTCCCACATCGATCTCAAGCTCTTGCGTGCTGAAGCTCTGTCTCTCTGATTTAAGGCTGTTCCGAACTACAGTTTTCCAGTTCCGAACTTCAGTCTTCTCAGTTCCGAACTTCTCAGAGACTTCTAATCCGAATGTCTGCAGAGTTAGCTTCTCAAGAGATGTCTTCAACAAAGCCCATTTCACAGTGGTTAGTCTACAGAGAGCGGTTAGTGCATCCGAATTTCTTCAGCAACTATGATTCTATTATATCAAAGAATATCAAGCTCAATGGCTGGGAAGATGTTGCGATATCAAAAACTGGCAACCAAGATGAAGTTTACCCAGACTTGCTTGTTGAGTTTTATGAGTCAGTTGCTTTCTTCGTGGAAGACAATAGAGAAAAATTTTCCTTCAAATCGTATGGCAAGACTTATAAGCTATCTTACACCAAGGCTGCAAGCTTGGTAGGGTTGAATTATGAAGGGGAAGCTGAGTTTATCTCGCATGTTCTACCAGACTCCTTGGGTAGTTTCAACAAGGAGAAAGCCTTAGAAATTCTCGGACTGGATGATGATAAGGCTTCGAAAATTGCAACCCTATCTACAAACTTCCGGATTCTGGAGTTATGGGTGCAAGGGCTTATTGTACCGAGAAAAGGAGACAAGGACAGCTTGTAGAAGAGTGAGATATACATCTTAGATTTCTTGATAAATCAAAGGAAGTTCAACCTGATGAAGCATATCCTTCTTAATCTTGAGAATTTAAAGAAAGGGAATCTGAGAGCTCAGATAGTAATGTATCCGGCAATATTGTCGAAGCTGATAGTTCGGTGCCTTGAGTCCTTCAAGGTTGCTTGCAGTTCTAAACCGAAAGTTTGCAAGATCATGTTGCTCAGTGATGCAACTCTTAAAAGGATGAATATAGCTTTTGACAAGAAGTCTGGCATGTTTATTGATCTTCCTCCTCAAGAAGAAGTGACTCCGAAAGTGGCTGATCCGGAATCGCCTAAGCCGGTAAGGAAGAGGAAGCTGAAAGAAGTGGTAGGTGAAGCTGAAGAACCTAAGTCTAAGGAAGTCCATTCCGCACCTCCTAAGCCTAAGAAGAAGAAGACATATACTGATGAGGTTGCAGCGAAGTGGAGAGCTGACAAGGAAAAGAGGAAGGAAGGAGATCCGCAGTTCGGATTGGATCCCGCAGAGGCTAAAGCTCTGAAAGAAAAGGCTGCTGATGAGCTCGAGAAGCAAGCTAAGGAAAAGAAGCTGAAGAAGAAGTTGTCAGAAGCTGAGGCTGTGCAAGCCTTGTTGAAGTTTAATGAAATGGTTTCAGCAACCATTCCCGTTCCGAGAATTTTTTCTTTGGACTCTCTACCTGAGACTCCAGGAAGAAATCTTGATGATCCGAAAGAGGCTGCTGCTAAGAATGCTGAGGAAGTAGAGCTAGTAGAAGAAGTGGAAGAAGCTGCTGAAGGAAGTGGTGAGACAGGAGATGTGCTCAAACAAGTAGATGAATACAAGGGAACTCCTTCGGAACACCTGTCGCTCCGAACTTCTGAAGCCGAATCTTCAAAACTAGTTACTCCAGTAATAGAAGGAAAGGAAGGAGAGGAAGAAGTTTCTTATCATGGAGAAGAAGAACATCTTTCACTTGATGCTGCTCAGAAAGAAAATATAGAAGTTGTTGATGAGGAAGTTTTGGTTGTTCAAGTTTCTGACAGTGAGAAGAAATCTCCGGAACAGGTTTCTATTCCGAAAAAAGATAAGGGGAAACAAGTTATTGCTGATACCCCGAGTTCAGAAAAGAGTATGAGGAAGGAAGCTGGTAGTTCTTCAAAGAGGAAGTTGGAGCTTATTGAAGAAGAAAATTCTCCTAGCAAGATGTCAGATTCGGAATCATCTTCGTTGGGGCACGATTTTGTTGTTCAATCCTTGAAGAAGTTGGTGGGAACCATTCCGACTTTCTCCAGTATTGATTCTCGGTGCCAGATGCTCCAACATACGCTGAATCAGAAAACCGATTCCGTATCCATGGTAATGGATAAGTGTGTTGAGATAGAAGCCCAGTTCAAAAATTTCTTCATTGGTTACGAAGCCCATAAAAGATCTTGCAAAAGGATGACTAGCTGGTCGAAGAAGAATGTGGAAGAGATGAGGTTGCTGGATGAGTTTCAGGAGAATGTTAAGGATGCTTTTCAAACCGAGGATAAGAAGTTTCATGAGATGACTGCATCATTCGATGAGAAATTGGCAGAGGAAAAGAACATCCGGAGTCAGGAAGTAAGAGATCTGAATGGAAAGCTCAACTCTGTTAATCAAAGTTGGAAATTTGAAAGGGATCATCGGATCAATTTTCTAGAAAGGATAAAGTCTCAGGAAGAGAAAATGGAAGCTCAGGAAGAAAAGTTGAAGGCTCAGGAAGAAATCATTCAAGCTCAGTCAGCAAGAATAGTTGTCTTAGAAAAGCAAGCAGAGGAAGATCATAAGGATCTCAAGAAGATCAAGACTATTCTCAAGGGGCTGATGTCGAAAGAGAAAGATCCCAAATGACCAATCCGATCTTTTTGTTGTAATCTGTTTTTGTTGCTGACATTTCAAATTTAATGAGAATCGTGCTTGTTGTTCTGTTTTGTTGTTGTTACTAATTCTTTCAGGTACTTTGTTATTTTTTTTCCATTCCCTCGAAATTCTTTTTGAAAATCACAAAGGGGGAGAAGGAAAAGATCCTTAAGAAAAAGAGGAAATCTAATAAGTGCTTATCAAAGGGGGAGAAAGAAAAATACCCAAGGAGATAGAACTCTACTAAGAGTTTGTTTAAGGGGGAGTTTTTATCTTAAAGAAATATCACTCCGGAAATATGAATACGATCCTTAGAGATTCAAAGCCTAAGGGGGAGTTAGTCGTATTCATCTATATTCTTAAACCAAGGGAGATAAGCTTTAATATGTTTCTTTCTTCTTAGAATAGCTTTTTCGTAAGGATGTTTGTGCTTTCCAAAAAGGGGGAGATTGTTGAGTCAATAAGGTTTTCCTTATGACTTTTCCATTCCTTCTTGTTTTGAAAATCACAAACACCTTATCTTTAAGGAAAATTGCTTTTGTAAGGAAAATTGCTTTTATAAGGAAAAATGTTTTCTTAAGGAAAAATGCTTTTATAAGAAAAATTTATCCTTATCATATTTTCATTAATATTTTTCTTAAGTATGAAATTCGGATTCACTTTCTCGGAATCATTAAAACTGATAAAAAGCATTCTGTTTTAGGGTTCGGATTCTGGACAAGAACTATAAGGAAGTTTCACTCCGAATTCCGGTTATGAATTCTGACTAAGTTCTATTCCAGATTCAGGATACGAATTCTGAAGAAGAATTCCCATTACGAATTCTAATGAAGAATTCTCATTACGAATTCTCATTACGAATTCTGAAGAAGAATTCTCATTACGAATTCTAATGAAGAATTCTCATTCCGAATTCTCATTACGAATTCTGATGACGATTTCTCATTACGATTTCTGATGAAGAATTCCTATTCCGAATTCCTATTCCGAATTCTCATTCCGAATTCACTCATTAAACAGAATCTGGATATCATTGTTTTATACACTCTGAATTTGTTCACTCCGAACTTTCACTCCGAAATTTCTATTCCGAACCTTTATGTTAGGTTTTAAAACGATGTCGTACTTTCTGTTACACTTACTTTGTTATAAAACGATGTCGTCCATTTTGTTATAAACTAACCGTTGTCTAAGTGACACGTGTACAGGTCCCTCCGAACTTTAAGGAAAATATGACCGTTGGAGAAGGAGCCGACCTCACCTATAAATAGGAGCTCATTTGAAAAAGCTAAAAACGGACGGATGGATGAACATTTGAACTTTGTGCATACATGCTGTTGAAGTGATTTCTAGAGAGAGAGTCTCTTATTAACTCTCAAAGCTTCGTGCGACTCCGAATGTTGGTGATTACATTCGAGGGCTTCCGGGGATAGGAAGACAGAGGTGCCGACTACCTTAAAGATCGAGGGCTTTCTTGCTGAGAAAGACAGAGGTGCCGACTACCTTAAAGATCGAGGGATTTCTTGCTGAGAAAGACAGAGGTTGCCAACTACCTTGAAGTTGAGGGCTTGCGGGGATAGCAAGACAGAGACACCGATCTTCGTATCGAGGGCTTACCCTGGTGTGGGTAAGACAGACTTGCTTGAAAGTATAAATCAAGGGACCTTTATCCAAGGTTGTTGGATACCCTTCTCTTTGGGTTAAAAGACTATTATCTTGTTGCTAGTAGTTTTACTACTCGTTTCTATTCCGCTGTAATTTGTATCTTAAGGAAAGTATAACATTCTTATACTTCCTTACTTACTCTGATTCATTCAGATTCTATACGCTTTAAGGTAGAATCTTATATTGTAACTTTTGTTAAGTTTCAAATTCCGGAACCATATTTCCGGAACCTTCTTTTGGAATCTCTTTCCAAGTTTAGTTCGGTGTTAGAGGTGTTGTGAATTTACTTAGTTTAACTTTGTTAAACTTAGTTCTTTCCTTTTCTTAAGGAAACTCTAGTTATTCATAACTAACTTTAAAGGTTCCTAAGGAATTTTTAAAGTATACAATTCACCCCCCCCCCTCTTGTATATTGAGCATCTCATATTATATTTCGATCCTACAATTGGTATCAGAGGTTGGAAACCTCTTACTCTATACCATTCTTACAATTTTTTCCCTTGGTAAAGATATCTTATAACAATAGTTAACATGATTAAATTAAAATGGTACATTTTGAATCATTTTATGAGCATCCCTTTATATATCCCTTATGTTGGGAAGTGATTAAGGAGTGTTCATTGGTTGGACCAATTCTTGTTCAATAGACGATAAAGAAGGTGTAGTTGATCTGAAAGAGGTTAGTGATACTACAACGTCACCATAAAATCCTTGAATGATCGTCACTTCCACATATTGGATTTTATGGTGGGTGATTTGTGTTTTATCTAGATTTAACCACATTTGATACATAATAGTGTGGGAATACATTACAATCTTACACTGAGGATTTTTTTTCCTTTCAAGATCATCAAACATATGAAAATGGTGGCATACTATTTTGACTTACCATCTTTCTATAATTTGATTTAATATGTGATTCATGTTTCATAATTGAGTAGGTATCAACTAATCCCATATTAAGTGTTGGAATTGGAAAAATTTTATCCTGAGCCTAAAATATTAGTGGTTGATCAACCAATATATATTATCGATAATTAAATCAAGGTTATTTATGGTAAAATAATTCCATTTATCTATGTAATTTGGTATTATAGATGGGATAACCGTGAGATTTGGGTTAATAATGAAATGATGATATAGAAGTGTTCTTATCTCTTTGTGATTCTATTATCCTAAGTACATTACATGGATATAAATCAGTATAGTGGACATAATTGTGTTTCCCTCTAGGTCACTAGTATGTTTTATTTTGGAATTTTTGTATAACTCTTGTTGTTCTAAAGGTTTTCATATTTTAGGTGTCAATATTTTGGTATTTTGGGAGAAACAGGATAGATTCTAAGTTAGGACACAATTAGTACTGACAATTTGGTAACCATGTTATATGGATATGTTGATTCTAATAGTTTTTTCAGAATATGGGAATGAATTTACTAAATGTTTTAGTGTACTAAGTAAACCATTCTCATTGTTAGGATTGGTCCAAGCGGTTATTTGACAATTATGGAATGGTTTGTCTAACCATGTGGTTACCTTTATGGAAATGTGTTCTTTAATTTTCAAGTGGATGCATAGGTTTTATGGATGGGGTATAGTTTTTCTAAACATGAATACATACTATGAGACCCATTAGAATTTATTAAAAATAGAAAATTTCTTAGATAACCTTTATACATTTTAAGACAAATCACACCCCAAACTCTCATTAACTCAACCAAAACATTCCGTAAAACTATACGAGATACTCCCATTGATCCTTTGGAGATTCCCCATTTGTCTTGGTTGATACCATTAAGGTATGTTCTAATTTACACCTTGTTTCTCCTTTTTATAGACCTCTCATCGATCTGTTTTCTCCAACAATTTCTTAAACTCTTAAGGGGTGTCATGGCCCTATTTAGAGGTTTCTATCTGGAATTAATGATTTTTCTTATGGATCTAGGATTCATAAGACCTAATCCTTTTTTCCAATCACTATTTTCAAATGTGTATACGTCTCCTCCATTTAAGAGGTATGAGTCTCTATAAAATGTTTCTTACTCATTTAATACCTTATATTTTTTGGTTTTACCTTTTTATTAACTTATTAAAATGGTTAATTTGATATATATGATGGTTTTTGGTGTTATTTGTTCTTTGGTGTCATAGAAAATGGATTTAAAGTGTTTATTCATTTAAAATAATTTTACGTACATCATGTGAATGATGAATTTACTCAATGATGGTTTTGAAATTAAAATGGTCATTTATGAATCATGGGAATATTTATTGGTCAGTATATGTATTATTTAAAATGTGGGAATGGTTTACTATAATGTTTTCATAAAATATGCACTTATGAACCTTGGGAGTGTCAGTTTATGGACATATGAACATTTCTAGTTGGTGTGGCCCCATTGGGGATTTCGGTTGTGAGAATGATTGAATGTGGAAAGACAGGGTGTAATTTGGATTCATATTATATTGTATAGTGTTCTTTTCATGTCATAATAATACAATATCTTAGGCCATAGACCCTTTGTACTTGGTTTTATTCAAGTGGTGATGTTTTAGTATTTTATGATCACATCTTTATCTTATGATTTTCCGTATATAGTTTTGATTATTTCCCTCAACATACCTGATATATACTATTTTGTTATGTGGTTCTAATTGAATATAAAATATATTAGAAGGAAACAAATAGATGTTTTATGAAAAAAAACTAAATAAAACAAATTTAGGATAATTGTATCATTTTAATTCAATAACTAATTATTTCATAGTAAAATACATTATATAAATTCATTGTTATATCAAACTAGGATACTTTGTCAAATGCTGTATATGCCCATTAGCACATAAATTGTTTTTTAAGATATAGGTAAATTTAAGGGTGTTAGGTATCTTAATGAATTAACTTAGTTAATTTCACACTCATGGTGGGTTGGGATAGTAGTTAAATATGGTTAAATGAATACCTATTATTGGATTTAGTTTTGGTATATTCTGGGTTTAACCTTCTATCTTGGTTTTTTATGTCTCATAATTATGTACCTCATTGTCTGTGATGTACTCTGGTTGTTTACCATTATCTTATTATACATGAGATATGATGTGTTGTTATTTCATGATTAAATCATTCCTTTGTTTATGTATGTTGATTCCCATATGTTTATCGCTATCCCATAGAGATCGAGGACCTACTTTGAGTAATGTAGAAAGAAATATTGTGTGATGTATTAGGTTAATCTGGTTTGGATCATTACAATCACAAATAAAATTAAGAGAAGAAACACAAGAAATCACATCAACTTATCCATGGCCCTTCTATATGTTATATGAAACATTTTAATTTCTGCAAATCATACTTCATTAATTCTTCACTATTATCACAAAGAAATCCAATAACTATAAAAAGTTACTTATTGTAATATTTAGTTCATTAAATAATTCAATCTCTAATACAATATAAACCAAATATATATTTTTCTAAAAATTACAAAAATATTTACCATCATTCAATCTTTTATTTGAAACTGCATATAATTGATTCCAATATATTTATTAATATAGCTCATATCATTCTTCCTCATTATCTCCCCACGACATAGAAGTCAATTATCAATTATTTACAATGTTTTCAAATTTATTATTCACATTCACTGATAAATTCCTTTATATAAATATGATTATTATTTGAAACCTTAATAAACCATACAATATTGAAATCAGGCTTCAATTTAACATAACCCATCTTATTAAATATGTATTCATTTTGAAATATAAATGGTAAATATGTGTACATGTGTGTAATTAAACTAAAACTAATGGATTTACCACCTCATTTATATAATTATAATTTCTAGGTATTCATAAAAATAATTTCTTTTACAAAATAAAATAATTCAAATTATTCATACAATATTTAGAAGTGCAATAAATATTTTGATAACTTATATATTTTTTCGATTAGTTTTTTAAAAACATTTTTAATATTAATCCATTTTAAAAAAACATTCAATAAAAAAATTAACAAAAAAAATTATATAATAATTAATTTAAAATTTAATTTTAATTTATTCAAAATAGAATGAATAAAATAATTTAATCCTTTTAATGATTGGATTTATTTATTTATGATCAAATTTTATTATATTTACATGTAATATCTAAAATATAATTATTTGATAATAAATTTGACTTAATTAACATTATAAAATTAAATTCAATAAAATTGTATTTTTTAAAAAATTCTTACACTATTTTATATATCTAAAAGTGAAAAATATAAAAATATAAAATAATTATTATTTTAATAATAAAAATAATTTAATTTATTTTCACAAAAAATGACTATTTCAGTCATAAAAATTATTTTTCATCAACTTATTATGTTTCAAAAATAATCAGTAAGTTGTATGTACAACAAAAATGGGAGGGTTTTTCAATGTATTCAATGGGAGAAACATGGAACAAACCCAAGAAATAACATAAATGAAAATAAACTAAATGATTCACCAAAAGCAATATATAATGATATTAGTAAGGTTATATTAGATTACAGTTATTAATACGAGTCCAAAAAAATTGTAGGTGTCCATATTAGGATTCTCATGAACCCCTACACACCAAAAATGTTATGAAAATTCAAGGGTACCTACATGGAACCCCCACATGTCACCCCATGCATCTCCATCCACAAAAACCCCTAATTCACTTTCTACCATTTTGATATAACATTAACGTTTTTTAGGATGTTTTTATTGGATTTCATTTTATTTAAACCCTAATTGAGAATTATCGAAATTTTTGGAGATATATTTTGGTTGTGTAGAATTTTAATATGTCAAGTGGTTATTTGAATATTTTTGACGTTTTATGATATGATAAAATTGAAACATTTATTAGCATGTGACTCTAGAATTCATAATTTTAATACATCACTAATATTAATTCTTTTTAGTGTCGAGAATAAATCATTATCACTTATAATATGACTTTGATAACGAGTAAAATCTTTTTATCATTCATCATAATACATAATAAAACATAAGCCTCTAAGTATTGTAAGAAATTGAGCTTGTGAATATAATAATTTGATGTGATCAATGAAATTCTATGATGTGTCTCCTTATTACCATAATTTATATCTTCCATTTAAAAACCTAATGTGTTTAATATCTAGAATCACACACAATATCAAACCACAACGAAATAAAAAATAGTACATAACTATTAAAATGTATTTGAAGAATTTGAGGGTAAAAATAAAGGTAAATTAATTTTAATATACAAATATATATTAAAATAAATTTCATTATTAATAAAAATACATTGAAAAAATTCAATAACTATAGTTTTGAAGCTAATAAGACAAATCAATGATTTTATATGTAACCATTATAAAAAAATTTATTTTCTATGTGATTTATTTTAATAAAATTAATATGTTTATAATAAATTTTTTTTTGATACTAATAATATATTAACACCAATATTATTAGTAATTGATAAAAACTAATAAATAAGGGTTGATATATTTTTTTAATTGTTATTTTCCCCTGAAAATAGTTTTAATTATATTTTCATTTTTATTTAATAGTTAAATTCTCAACATAAAAAATTTTAATCTTGAAAAAATAAGGATTTTTTTTTATTTCTTATATCAATATTATATTAAGATGAATTATATTTTTATTTTAATAAAATAGTATATATTTAGGAGAATATTGAAAAATATTAATATTTATTAAAATATCAATTTTATGGCATTAACATAAGAGAATAATGACTTATTTTTTTGAACCATTTAATATAAATGATATATATTTTTATATATTTATTTAAAATAAATCATCTAAAATTAATATGTTTTATTTATAAAATCCGTGTATATCTTTTTGTAACTTAAGCAATATTTTACTCTAAAATTGATATATTTTCTTATATTAAAAAATTATTTTTTATCATTTATCAAAGATAAATCCAGAAAAATATATTTCATATTTTTTATCAACAAGATAAAATTCTGTAATATGGTCAAATTTATTTTTGGAATAAAATTATGATTACTATGATTAATGTTAATGATTATGATAATGGTAAAACTGTTATTTTAACAGTAAAATTTTATTAAAATTGTACCATTTTTATCAAATAAAATAAATTAAACTCTTCCAAAAATATGCATTAATATATTTTTAAGCGGATATTAAAATAAATTACCACTTTTTCAATTGGTAATCAATACTATATAATATTAAGAACACTTAATGGTGAAGATAATATTTTTCAACAAAATTGTTTTTATATTTATATAATGATTTAATTTAATTATAAATTTCATCTTAATTATAAATTGAATTAGATTTAATTAAAATTAAATTTATTTTTATAAAAACCATATTTTATAAGATAATATATTTTATATATTTATTAAAACATATTTTACTTGGGTAATAACAATTGTTCAAATTAAAAATTAAAAAAAAGGTATATGTGGAAATATAAAAACAATTTAATTTCATTATATTTAAAAATAATTTGATGATACTTGGGTATATGATTTATCAACCCAAGGATACCTAAAATTTAATTATTTTTAACATTTAGAGTCATTGAACCATGAATAGTGTAATTATATCATTTAAAAGTAATGGGTGATCACAAAAGTTCCCATTTCATAACTTATAAAAGGGACACAATTCCTTGACATAATTCCACACGTATCTATTAGAATTACATTATAAAAAACTTCTATACTGTCCCTACTTGAATACTTTGTCATGTTTTTAAGTGTCTAGTATAAATTATTTTTCCTAATCCCTTCATTGCTCAATATTTTTCCAATGAACTGTTCAATGTACCAAATTGAGTATTACCTAATCCTTACATTTTCTTCTTTATATTTATCTTCCAAACCTATCCGAAGCATAGTTATATAGTTCCATTAGTATAATTTTAATTCTCATGTGTTATTATATTAGTTGAACTCATATAATTTCTTCCATCCATCAACTTAGAAAAAAAAATAATGTTTGTTGTGTGTTGTGCAGATTACCACCTCCGCAAAGTGACATTTTTTGTTTTTCATATTAATTTTATTTATCTAAAAAATAAATATAAAATATGATTCAAAAAAAATTATGATTCAGTTATAATGATACCATCTCAAATTAAATAATTTCACAACCATACTAACCCATCAAATTATGGTATGTCCATGTTTGGATTGGTGTAACCACCTACTTGAACACTACTATAAAAATATGCCATGGATTACTCTGGGAAAATAAATAATATTATTATAATTATATAGTAAAATTATGATATATTATATTTATTTTAATTATATATAAATTATTTAAATTATTATTAAAATATCATCTTTGATAACTAAAATTACCAAAATAAGCTTGCACTGATTCAAATTCTACGAAAACATACACTACTATAAAAATGATTTATAGCCATGGATCAATAACCATTGTTTAAATGATCTGTTTCTATAGGTAAGATATAGAAACAACCAAATATCTGGGCGTGGAAATAGGTCCAATGAATATTATTTTGATCCAGACTTTAGTCCCCCACCTGAAACCCTCTCACTCCTGCAAACCTTCTCCCTCCTGCATCGCAATTCCTCTTCCCTCACCGGTCCTCCTCCCCTAATCCCCTAGGGTTCTTATTTCCCTCCTCTTCCCCAAAATTCCTTCACCTCTCGTTATTCCTCCCCCTATCATGATTCATCCTCCCCCTTGAGCTCTAACACAGCCAGCAATCCTCCTTGTCGACTCTGACGCAGCTCTGACGCCTCCCTACACACATGGCTCCAGAACTGCCATCCCACCTCCCCGCTGACATGACTACCCACCTCATTGTGGTCACCTCACCACCCAACCGAAATTTCTCTGAGGCGGCCTCGCCACCTCCTATTCTAGCACACCTAATACGCAACGATTTGAGGTAGGAATCTTTATCTATTTTCTTCGTTAGTGCTCTTATTTTATCCTCTATAATTTTAATAGTTTCCATTATCATTTTCAGTGCCAATTCCACCATAACATGACAGAATTGACTAGGAATTATGGTTTGTATATTGGATAATAGATTATATGTTTTGTGATTCATAACACATTCCATCACTAATTTTTTTGGAGATGGTATTATGCCTAATGAATTTGTCTTCATTTTTTAGTTAAATTGATTAGAATTTCATGGTAATAAAGTGTTTCTTATTAGGGATTATTCCCAGATTAATTCCATGGGTATATTTTAGGCCTCTTTTAGGAAGTTTTTTTTTGTTTTAAAAATGTCTATGCACCTCAAAAATATTTTACAAATTTATTCTTATTTGGTTGTTTTTAATTAATTAATTATAAATTTTTATAATTAATTTTTTAGTTTTCATGGCATGAGATTGGTTCCTCGGATGTTTTTTGATCATAGGTTCTTGTTTTTAGTTTATAATTTTCATCATAATGTAGGTTGGGTATTATATATTTTTCATTTTTCACTAATCTATAGTTTTTTATTAAATTATTTAATTTTTAAATGACTATTTGTTTTCTGGGAGCCCCTTGAGGACCATTGTGGGTCATCATTGAGAAGTTTGGGTCTCAGGTGTCTAACAGAGGGGTTTTGATCATAAACCTGCTATCATCGATTTTGATTCAAGAGAAAACCTCACATGATTCTAGGTGATGCATAAGGGTAGGAAAGGGGAGAAGCATGGATATACATTCTTCCTTGGTATTTGAGTTTGGACCTGTGAGTGGTCTATCCATGGTGCTTTTCTATGCAGGGTGTAGTGTTAGAACCCTCAAGTAGTTAGAGTCCTTTGTGATATGATTTTTTTTTCTATTTTATATGGGAGGTTCCCTCATGTTTTTGGATCTATAACCCTCAATGTTAGTAGTGTATATAGAGTTTTCCATGATGGTTTTGGTTTGAGAGTTCATAAAATGGAGGTGTGGTGTGAGACCCAAGTGGGGGATGTACATTTTTTGGAAAAATCTCCATAGGTGAAACCAATGGTATTTTTTTTATTTTCATAATAAAGTTCCTTGGATAGTCCAAGGGGTATAGATTTAGGTGTTTTTACATGTCACTGAAGGTAGGAAAAAGTATTATTTTGAATGTTTCTTGGATTTTTGGACCAATTTCCTGGGTTTGAGTTGTTGATGTTTTGAAACTTCTTACTAGAGGTTTAATCCAATTGTAACCTTTAGGTTTTTCCAACACAATATGGTGTTGGTTAATACATGGTTGCACTAATATTAGTTTTGAGATAGGTCTAAGGAAACCTTGGGTACTTTCTTATGGGTGTGGGGTTTCTTGATGATTCCCTTGTGGGTGGGGTGATGATCGTGGATGGGTTAGTTTTCATAGTCTCCATATGAGGTTTCCCTATCTATATTGGATCATGATTTGATATATGTGATCTAGGGGACCATGGGTGCCCCATTTATTATTAACCCTAAAATGTTCAGTGCTGATTTAATCGTTGGTGACATTCAGTGTATCCTTAGAACCTATGGTTTGGAAATGTGATCCTATTGTGGCTATTTTGTAATGTTTTGTTCATGAATTTGATTTAATAGTGTTTTATACCATATACCAAAGATGGTTTACAAAGTTCCTTGCCTAGGTACTAAAAATATAATGATAACTTTGGTATATTATTGGATCTGGATTTGGCCAAGAGTTTGATATGATGTTTTCTTTTATTGGCCTACTGGTTGTGTTAGACAGGTCCTAGGGAGCTAATTGGTGATCTGAATTATTGTACCCACTAGTTAAGAGTTACAAACTTTCTACAGGATCAGTGACAGTGGATTTTTAAAACTCACTAATAGTGGTCTTGGAATCAAAATATTATGATCATGATATATTCGACTCCTCCATATATTTGAAGTTTCAAAATTATCCCGTTATGAGAGAAGGATAGAATCACATGATATTTTTTGAAAACAGACTTGAGATATTCAACTATAAATCTATGAGGAAAAAATATTTATATAACAATGATTTTATAAATGAAGTGATCAATGTAGTACATAAATCATTGAGCATGTGATACCAATATAAAAATTAATATTGGGTTGGTTCAATGTAACCTCAATGACCAATTAGAATTACGTTTTCCAGATTTTGAGATTCCATACAATTTTTCATTATTGAAAATGTTAATTTAGGTTTTCCCCTTCTTGAGGGATGGTCTCACTTTATTCATCATGGAAAATCTAACTTCATTGGTATTCAATGAAGGGTACTTTATTCTTGTTGTACCCATTTAATATAATAGTCATCCATCTCCCCAATTGTTTTCATTAATTCCCAGTAGTAAAGTATACCTAAAATAAATGGTAATAAAGAGTATATACAATTCCAATAGTTTTTTAGGTTATATATTTTTCTTACTAAGAGTATTCCTATATCTAATTAAAGTTCTATTATTCTTCTCAAGTCTGCTCCCCCTTTTTTCATCCTAGTTCTAGTGAAATGATATGTTGTACCAGTACTCAAAATATTTATACCCAAAAATTGTACAAAAATATTAATATCCCTGGAAACATGATCTTCCTTTATATTGATGATTTTTTTTATAAAATTATGTTTTTTTCTGGAATCCTCCAACCTTCATTTTCCCATTTCATTGAGGTTTTTCCATTCTCAAGTTATCCATAGGAGGAAACTTTTAACACAATTCATTATCCAAAAAATATTCATATTATGTTTCATAATATTTATAATGAAAGTAAATAGATTTAGTATCACATGATAATTTAGGAAAATGTTGTACCTTTTTCATGGGGATGGTTTTCTCTTCATCCATAGTTCAGCTTGAATATCCACTGCATTTTCATAGGATCATATGATATTCTTTAAGGTGCTTCCATATTTAAGATACTTCGATTGTGCCTATTTAAGATTCTTTTATTTAGAAACACAATTTTTATTAAGATATTTTGGTATCCTGTCTTATTATACACATTTCATCATGAACATTTTTAAATCTTCTATGAGATCATTCTACATCAAATTTACACGTATTTTCTTCTTTTCCAATAGTTTTAATTTCTTCTAATATATAGAATTATGGTCAAAGTATGAAATAAAATAATCTCTTATAATATATTTTATTTAACCAACCCCTTCTTCCTCTTCTTAAGCACTTGAAATCTTTATTCATCTTTTAACCATATAGGTATATAAGTATATTAATGGAAAAATATTTTTTCATAGTTTTTCATGGGTGTTCTTATGTTTTTTTATTTTTCCTATAGTTATTAGAGAAATTTGGGGGGATGGTGTTGGGGGCTGATGCAAAGGGGGAAGGGGTGTATGTGTAAGGGGTGGGGGACTTGATGTAGGGGGAGGGGGATCTGGTGTAAGGGGTGTATGATGGGGGAACTGGTGGGTGGGGGTTTAGGGACTGGTTCATGGGGGAGGGGGATAATGCAGTGCTAGTAAGGGTGTGGGCTGGTTAGTGTGGGTGGGCTGGGGGGTTGGGCTGGTGGCGGTGGTTGGGGTAGGGGTGGCTAGTGCAGCGGGCAAGTGCTGGGGGGGAGGGGAATTCATATACAATATTATTTTTTCCAATTGATTCTAATCATGTCCTAGAGTTATATTAATTCAAATTTTTGGGTTGTTGGTGGGGTTATATTGATTGGATGCTTTATGTAGAGTGAAATTATATATATTTATGGATTATTTTTATCTCTGATGTAATCACACTGATGGATTATAGGTGAAAAATAACCATATTTTATTCTTTTATATGAATATCATTGACTCTCTAAGAGTTCATGAATTTTATAATAGTAGAATTATTTTCAATGGTTGTGGTGGTAGATAGATTATAAGAGAATTATAACATTTTACCAAACAACATATTCCTTATAGTATTGCATATTGATTCATGTACTATGCACTAAATTTGTTCATGTTATTTTGATTCTATATTTTTCATAGATCTAACCATACTAATAAGTTTTATGGTATATTTTAATTCTTACTAGGTTCATGTCAGTATTATAACATCATGTTACAATAGTGGAGTTGTAAAATTTATGAGTTCAGTTATCTGGACTAGATAGAACCCCTATGGTATGCACATGGACTTTATAGTTCATACCACTACATTAAAAATTGTTCATCATCACTAGTTATATTATTTACATTCTCACTAATCTTGATACTTCCACTTTAATTTTTATGTTCAATTAATGAAAATTCATTAGATCAATGGCATTTTTTGATATCTCCCAAGAATTTTTCCTTGTGTTGCAGAAATCGTGGCCGAAGCTGAAGCGGTACGGGCTGATTTGGTTCACCTCCAATGGTTTATGTTGATATTTCAATTCATTATTTTATGACTCATAGTTTATAATTTAGGGTTTTTTAGTTTTAGCGCCTTTGGTAATTTTATTTCAGCGTGTTGATCATCATTGAGGTGGTTTTGAGTCACCAGAGTAAAAGGCGAGTATGCATAGGTAAGCATGTTTATAATAACTTCTCATGTTATATATATATCCTCACATGTATGTTCTATTACATATAATAGGCTAGGTGTGATTATGTATATATATAGAAAATGCATACATGTGTGGGTGATAACGAGATTGTGCATGTAAGAATATATATTTAAGGATCCTCTTGTGCATGATCAAGGTCATACAGACATGTACATAGGGGTTAGTACATCCCTATATATAATAAAAGTTGCATATTCCTAGAGGATGGATGGAGTATCTTAGATTTGTTGGCCATAAAAGTTTCAAGTGCTTAGTGTGTCTTGACTCCTTTGAGGCAGGGTCCATATCATAGCCTATTTAATTCAATAATGTTTTAAATTTCATATAGCTGCCTTCATAATTCTAGATTTTTATATTAAATTTGAATTCTTAATCAAGTGTTAGTTAAGATAATTGTTTTTTTTATAAAAAAGTCAGGGCTTTTTAATAAAACCCCTCCAATGGAGGTGTGCTATCTATGAATACTCACAGTGGTAGTTTATACTTATATAGTTTGTGTGAAATTATTGCATTGATGTTTTCCTTATACATGATGTCATTGTTAGTCATAAATCACAAATCGTACTTGAATCATTCTATATCCTTGAAGGGGGTTTCCCCATTTTTTTTAAAATGGTTGTTTGAACCAAAACACACTTTATGTGTCGTTAGACTTTTAAGATGGAACTTCCCATGTAGGAATGTGTTGTAATGACCACGTCACCACTAAGTGACCCCCTTTTGACCTTATAAATGGAATTTCCATGTTTTAATGAATTGAATGAGTTATATATAACTAAACATGGTTAACATTGCACATGAGAGGTAATGCATCACCTAGTGAATTATGTAATGTTAATGAATTCTTTCTAAAGTTTAATTGGATGGAATGAAATAAATAGTGACCTATTCATGGTGACTTGCACTCAACTTTTGAAGTGTCTTATGAGAAAGTGGTAAATGAACAATTATAACCAGACACCTCATAAATGTTTCAATTCAAGGTGATGTTTGAAAAATAAAGATGTTTATTAATGATCATGTTATTTAGTATTGGGATGTACATATCAATATGAATATTATATTTTCATTGTTGGTTATGAATTCATGAATCGTATATTATATACAATTGAAACACTAATCACATATATATAAGAAGTCATTATATCTATTTTTCCCACTATTTTCTTATTGGTGGTTTCTTTTGATGAGGCTGGTTCTATCCACCACCATCGATGACAGTGAGTTCAACATCATATTTGGGTACCGTTTATTATGTTTTTATTCTTTTTCCCAATTTTAATTAGGTCATTTGTGATTTTTGGGTTACTTATATTTTTTTAGTGCATTTTAGATTTCATTGAGGTGGATTCAAGTCACTATTCAAGAAGGCTTACATGTGTATTCATAGGCAGACATATACAATTATAACTTCCATATACAATTATAACGTCCCCCTCTATATATATTCACTTATGGAAATATGAATACATATATTGGTGCTAGGTGTGCTTATATATAGATATGAAAAATGCATTCATGTGAATGAGTAAATGGGTATATGATAGTACAAACATATATATAAGTACCCCCTTATGCATATTTGGCCATGAAAATATGTACATAACTGATAGGTTTCCATATATATATGTGATGTTTCATATGCGTGCAAGTAGAAAAAAGGATGATTTGAGTTATTGTTATCAAAAGCAACGTGCATTGAGGTTTAAGTTGGTTCCCTCTACCTAAAACTTTAATTTGAATTCAATAATTGCCTGATTTTTTTAAAAACATGTTTCCATTATTTCTTTATTGTTTAAAAATATAGTTTTCTAATAGACACTTTCTTTTTCAAGGAAGAATATGAATATTTCCCTTGAACAAAATTATAGACCTTGTTCAAAGAGGTTATCAAATTCTAGTAGTTTCTAGGTACTAGAACAAGATATCAAAAAACCATACATTGATCATTCCGAGATACATTCATGATCTCATTCAACATCCCATAAAATTAATCATAAATGACCACTACTTAATTTTATGAATCTATTATTTCTAATACCAAGCTTCCTGACAGCTTCTCTTGTATCATAAAACTCACCCATAATTTCCCTCTTGATATATTTTATAAGGAATGGTGTGAACATATCACACTATAGGGACTGAATCTATTAGGATACATAATTATATTCTGAGAAAAATTGATCAACTCCACTAGAAAAAAATGGAAAAACTGAAGGTTCTAAGGTGGATGTTGTATAGGGTTGAAACCATTTGATAAACTCAAATAATCATAATAAAAAACTTTATAAAGTCTGCCAGATTCCCTTTATTTTTGTTTTGAAAGACTTAACCTCATTAAGAACATCTTGAGACATGTCTATTTTCACCTATGAATGATTTGGAACCATTACCTTTGAGATACAACCATAACACCAAGATCATTGAACTCGGACTTGGTAGTATAAAAATCCATCAAAAATCTAACTCTTCTATTCAAATCCTTACGATATTTAAAACTTACATCAGAAAAAACTTTTTGAATAGGACAGAATGATTGTATATTACTAATCAAATTTATTTGGGTAGTAATTAACCCATCCAACTTTTCAAAATCAACCATGGGAATATATGACTTCTTATGTTCTCTAATCTCATAATTAGTATATTTTAACTCCTATTTCAGATCAATATAATCTCCTCAAATATTATAAATCTCATTTAGAATATCAGTGGAAAAATAATACATTTTATAAAATTATGAGATCTTTATAATAGAGGGTGATTCTTCATTCCCAATAGGAGGTGGGGATAGTATATGTGGTGTATGAGAATGTTAAAAAGTTTCCATAATCACATCATCAGTTCAATATCCATCAGCAAGTGATCCGAGGAAAATAAGATCCATTGAATGATGATTCACCTCCGGTTTAGATCTTACTTCTACAGTTTAAGCACTAGGCATAGTCACAATTGGCCTTTATCATGAATTAGAATAGTAGCCTCATTAATTTTTTATTCATGTTCAACTCCTTCAGGGGGAGAATGTGGTGGGAAGGTGGGTGGGTATGTAGGTGGGGGCAGGGGTCAGGGGGGCATGGGGTGTTTTGGTGGAAGGGGGAGGGGTTGTGAAGGTGTGGGGGGAATGGGGAGGGGTGTGAAATTGGGGGCGTAGGGGGAATGAGGTGTGATGGGGGAAGGGGGTGTGCAGGTGGGGGTAGGGGCATGGGGTTTGTTGGGGGCAGGGGGTGTGCAGTTGGGGGGCAGGAGGTGCGCTGGGGGAAGGGGGTGTGCTGGGGAAAGGGGGAGGTGGTGTGAAAGTAGGGGAGGGGTTGTGCTGGGGGAAGAGGTAAGGGGGTGTGAATGGATACATTGGACATCCAACAATTATTAGGTAATCTGGGCTAATAAACCTACAATTAACCCTTTAATACCATTCCCATTAGTTTCCACAACCAATCCTAATATAAACATAAACTCTAAACAACATACCTAGGACTAAGACTACATTGATACCATTCTAACATGTCCCAAACAACTGGCACCCAACTTGTGTAGGTGATGAGTTGGGTTTTCCACCCTGATACTTCCTCTAATTTCTGAAAGAATATTTTTTTGGCTGGAGAGGATTTGAATATACAGGTGACCTGTATTTTTTTGGGAATGATTAGGCTATTGTAGTGGGGGGTCTAGGAGGGAGGGGTCGGACATGGTGGGAGCGAAGGGGGTGTAGATGGGTGAGGGGGAAGGGGTGGGAGGGTGAAGGTGGGGAGCTTGGGGTGTCCAAGTGGGAGGGTGGGGATGTCCAGTGTCCAAGGGGAGGGGTGTCCAGTAAAAAGGGGTTTATGTAGGGTTGGGGTGTCCATTGTTCTAGAGGGAGGGGTTTTTCAAGAGGGAGGGGTCTATAGGGGGAGGGGTGTCCAAAAGGGAGGTGTCTATAGGATTCATGAGGGGGTTTCTCCATGAGGGGGGCTTTGTAGGGGGAATGGGGTTATATAGAGGATGTCCAGGGGGCTTTGTTGAGGGGAGGGGCTGTCCAGGAGAGGATTTATAGGGGGAGGGGACTTCAGGGGGAGGGGATGCTGTGGAAAGGGTGGGAGGATACAAGTGTGGAGGGGGTGTCCAGGAGGGGTGGGTTGTCTAGGATGGAGGGTGGGGGTGTCCAGTTTCTAGGGTGAGGTGGAGGTATTTCAAGGAGGAGGAGGGTTTATTTAGGGTGGGCGTGTCCCATGACTTGGAGGGAGGGGGTTCAAGAGGGAAGGGTCAGCAGGGTGAGGGGTGTCTAGGAGGGAGGGGTCTGGAGGAGGGGGTTGTCAAAGAGGGGGGATTTCTAGGGGGAATGGGGGTTGCAGGGGGGCTGTCTAGGGGAGGCTTTGCAGGGGGAGCAGGCTGCAAGGGGGAAGGGGTGGGAGGGTTCAGGTGGGGAGGGTGTGTCCATGAGGGAGGGTGGGGTGTCCAGGAGGGTGGTGGGTTTCTAATTCCCATAGGGGAGGGGGGTCTGTGTTCAAGAGGGAGGGTATTTATGTAGGGTGGGGGTGTTCAATGTCCAGGAGGGAGGGGTGTCCTAGAGGGAGGGGTCTTCAGGGGGAGCGGGTGTCCATGAGAGAGGGGTCTGAAAGAGAGGGAGGGTTTCCAGGAGGGGGGATTTGCAGGGGGAAGGGTAGTTGCATGGGGTGGGATGTCTAGGAGGTAGGGGGATACAGGTGGAAGGGGATGTTTAGGAGGGAGGGGTCTGTATGAGGATGGATTTATAGGGAAGAGGGGGTTGTAGCGGGGGTTTTCCATGGAAGGATCTTCATGGGTGGGGTGGGGGATTGTCTAGGGGAGGATTCGCATGGGGGAGGGCGATGCATGGGGGAAGGGGTGGGAGGGTGTATGTGGGGAGGGGGTGTCCAAGAGGGATGGTGGTTGTCCAAAAGGGTGGTTGGGGGTGTCCAGTGTCCATGGAGAGAGTTAGGGGTCTCCAGATGGGTGGGGATTATGTATGGGGGGATGTACGATATCCAGGGGGAGGGTGTGTTTAGGAGGGAGAGGTCTATAGGGGGAGGGATGTCGAGGAGGGAGGGGTATGCTGGTGTGGGGTTGTCCATGAGGGGGACTTTGTAGAGGGATGAGGGCTGCAAGGGGGGATGTCCATGGGGGCTTTGTGGGGGGGGGGGGGGTACTATCTAGTGGAGGCTTTATAGGGAGAGGGGAGGTAGGGGGTGGGGTATATTTTTGGGGGGAGGGGGTTGTCCAAGAGATAGGGGTATTTGGGGTGGGGGGTGGGGTCATCCAGGGGGTTGTAGGGAATGGGGGCTCTCGAGGGGGATTTGTAGGGGAGGGGTCTGTAGGGGGATTGGATACTGCAAATGGAGTGGGGGCCATCCAGGTGGGCTTTTTATGTTGGAGGGGGCTGTAGGGAGTGGGGTACTACAAGGGGGGTTGTGTAGAGGGGTGTGGGCTATTTTTTATGGATTTTTAGACCCTATAACAACGGTTTATAACAATAGATATAGGTCTATTTATATGATTTTTATTCGTGGATACAGATCTAATTACATGGTCAGAAATCGTGGCAGTAAAGTGTGTATGTCCTCTGGTATAGCCACGGTTCTAAACCATGGCTACAGTGATATTACCACGGTTTGAACTATGGTTGTATACCTATAGCCACGATTCAAACTGTGGATATAGACCTATATCCACGATTCGAACTATCGATATAGACCTATAACCAATGTTCGGAACCATGCATATAGGTTTAGAAAAATAGCCAGAAAAAACTTAACCACGATTCCTCCAACCATGGCTATTACTTATAGCCACAGTTTGAGGACCTATAGCCATGGTTTTAAACCATGGATATATCTCGTATTTCCAGTATTCATAAGAAAATAATAAAAAATAATTAAATATTATATGATAATAATTGGTCAATACAAAATTAATTATATATTAAAATGGTTCTTATCATATATATAACATGAATTATTTAATTATTCATAACGATTATTTCATATGAATAACAGAATATTTTTCAAGGAAAGGGTTTTTATATTCATCTTAAATTCCTTGACACATAATTCTTGTTATACACGCTATTTTATTTAGAATGGTTTATCTACTAACCCTTTTATATTTTTAATCATGATCCTATCATTATTAATGTTATTTAATGTTTTATTTTAAATAATTTTTTTCAAGTGGTTTCAGTTGAAATCATTTAATATTGTAAGGGTTTTCTTGGACTTAATTCTGATTCATTAAGATAGAAAAAATTTTGGGCACCAGGATTTCATTTTATATTTTATTGACACCAAATAGATGTATTTTTATAATAATTATTTTATTTTATGAGATATTATAATAGAAATCATATTACCTTATTTAAATGGATATTGATTCAATTTTTATTCAAGTATTATGGATTTATGGTAACTAAATATCCATTCATTTTTATATGATCATTCTATCAAAATAATTTCATATAAATTGGGTACATTATACCCTTAATTGTATTACATAATATTATGCATTTTTTTCAAGGGATTGAAATTTATATAAGAAATATACTTTTTGAATATTTATTACCTTATGATGTATGTTTCCCATAAAGGATATTGATAGATCAAATTTCTTTTCATTGAGTTATAATGCTTTATCATAGAAAATTTTATTATATACATTGGCTATCCCACCCTAATAGTTTATTATATTATATTTGATAATCCTCATAGTGTAAGTGATGCTTGAATATAAATAATATTTTATCACACGTTTTACAATGTGGGTTTTCAAAAAAGGTAATTTCAAATAAATTAAAAGGTTCCCTTCTTGATAATTTTTTTTCCTTTGGATCCACATTATCTATAGAAATGTTTTTATTATTTATTATTATTGGTTATGGAATGTTATTTTTAAAAGTAATTTTTTTCAAAATATTCAACATCACCTATTCATAAGTTATTTTTGAAAGTGACATGTAAGTTTTTATTTTATATCAATGTTAAAGAAAAATTATGAAGGATATTTTAAGTTTTCACCTCTATTTTACTATTCATATTCAAAATGAATTTACACTAAAAAAATTATATTTTATTATTTAATATTAAATAAAAATATATATTTATAATTTAGGGGAATGAATTTGTGGTATTAAACAATTTGATTCTAGATCCCTTTTGAGTGATATTATTTGAAGCATTCATTTGCAAGGATGTTTTTCATCTATGTCAACATCCATATGAATTTTATTTATTATAATAAGGATATGCTATTTTTTAAAGTTATTCTTTAATATTATAGATGGATTATGTAAGGGAATATCCTATTAAATATATGATCTATTAATACCTATTTTTTTCCTAACTATCCGGTATGAATAAGTATAGCTTTTCACCCAATGCATTTGTTTTTTGAATAACCTATTTTATATTCCATTGATTTATGGGTGCTCACCTAGATTTCATACATAAATTTATTGGGGGAAATTATTGACTTTACTATATGATATAACTCCATATGTTATTACTTTGAGGGATACTTTTATAGATATCTATTTGATTCATTTATTGGGGAACTATTGAAAATTTGATTATTAGTTATTCTGATACAGATGTTTATTGACTACTTTGAAATGTATAATATGTATCTATTAACAATATAGATTATTTATTTGGATGGTTTAGGATCATTTTATTGACTTGGTGAAAATTATTGGGGTTCTGTAAGTTGTTATTCCAATACTGGTGATTTTTATTAATTTTCATTGTGTATTACATACTCATTATCTCATATGATGAATGCATTGTACATGAACAAGTGATGGTTGGGGATTGAAATTATATAGAACCTAGATGCAAAATCACATGTCATGATACAAACATGTTTTTGATATTTTGTGTATCACAATTAAATTCAGAAATAATTGTTTATGATTGTATTGATGGGAAGAATGGTGTCTAGGTTGGGGCCTTGATAGTAAGATGAAGATATTCCACATTATAAATCCCATCACTAATAAGTTTGTTATAGTTATCCATGTGATATTTTTTATTTATATCTACAAATATATTATTCTCTCGATTATATTTCATTATTTCTTTATGAAGATTAAATCTTCCTGACATGATATTTATGCCATGTTTATTTTTTGATTGCCTCAATTGTATGTTTTCCCTGACTGAGAATTTGATATCAACATCTTCTTATGTATCCATTTCCATAAGTTATGAATAAATATATTACAAATCATATTTCTTACAACATAGATTGTATGGAGAATTTATGGTATATTTTTCTGACTTGTTTTGTATTATATATTTTCATATAGTGAAAAAATTCCCTTTATTTAAAAAAGATGTGGGCTATATTTGTTTTTTATTTTTCATAATTTATTTTATATATAAAATAATAGGCTTGTTAATATATGTGATGAAATATTTTCTTCGTGTAATTTAAATATGGGATAATTTTCCCACGTAATATATAGTTTTCATCAAAGCGAGTGTGCAATGTATGTGTTTTATGCACTTTATTTAGGTCGGAGGGTCTAGGCATCACAGTTGGTATCATAGGAGGGTATAGATAACATTAGAGATTATGATATTATCATTTAATTAAGTAAATGTAATTAAGAAGTGCTAAGTTGAGGTTTTTCATTAATTAAAATGTATATATAATATATTATGTTAGATCTATGTAATATTGAATATTTTAGGGATTGGGATAATATATCTTTAGGGAAACCACTAGGGACAATACTAAGAGAGTATTCAATGTATAGGATAAAATCACGATGTTTTATTAAAGTAGATATTCTGTAGTACTCTTATAAATTACATTGATATCTAGATACTATATTTATATATATATGTTTTGGAAAAAAATTACATAGGGGTAATAATACTGAAAAGGGAGGACATGGTATTGACATGATCGTTACCTAGTGCATGGACAAGAGTCTTAATATCACGCCACGTTTGAAACACTTTGGGGATAAGATAAGGTTAATCACATTCTATTTTAATTCCATTTTTATTTATTTTTTATATTAATAGGTTAGGAAAAGGATTATTAGAAAACCCAACCTAAATAAGCATATATTTAACTAACAGTGATTTAGGTTGAAAAAAATATAATGTAATAATTTTGATGATTAATTCATGTTCTAGTGGAGTTTATCATGTAATTATATTATTATAATTCTCTTATGGTTTTAATTATTCATCACTCATGATTAATTATTCATTTAGTAATGGTTAAATCCAAAAGGAACCATGTTAAATATTTATTCCATGGATAATGTAGATATTGTCCCAAGTAGAAACCTAATATGATTGGAGTCAGAGGTAGAAAACTTTTGATTATGAAAAAATAAAAATCATTATTTTTTACTAATGATGTGAACATAGTAGAATCCCCAAATACATCAAAGAAGATAATGATGGAGTCTCTTGTATTTTTTGTGAAACAGAAGTTAAAGGAAAGAAGATTTAATTTCCCATATTTTAATAACGTAGGAAGAAACATTGTAGGTCTTGATTAAAGGGAATGTGAATTATCTATAAGTATGAAAATAAAGTTCATAATTATCATGGGTTTACGGGATAATGAGAAGTTAAAAATCTGTCTTATTTAATTTCATTGAAATTGGAAACTATAAAAATCAATTCACTAGAGTAATGACTAATAAGTAAAATAGTCATCAAGAACTGCCTAGACCATGAGAAGAATGAAATGTTTATGAAACAACTACTATGGAAGTGTATATCAGTTATTCATTCTATATTTTCCAATTAATTATGGAAAAAAATTTCAAATTTTTTTTAATAATGATTTATAAATAATAACACCTATTTGTATGATTACTATTTAATCTTCTTCATGATTTGTAGGAATATTCTTTTAATAAAACTAGTTTTTCCCCTATTTTGATGTGGAATTTGAAATGAGTCAGATATCTTTTCAAATTTTTATTTTAATTTTCATATTGGGAAATATCATTGCATTTCCTATATCAATCCATGATAATCAATCAATGTTAAAAATGAACTTCATATTAAAATTACATTTATCATAATGGTCTTGATTCCCAACCATGAGTTTTTTATTACATAAAATTGCATGTTTCATATCAAATTATAATTTAAACCTTGGATCATGAATATATTTTTTTACACTCAATTATATTCCATAGAGATAAAGAATTAAAAATTCTAATGTCAAACTTAATTTTTGGTGGTGGGGAGGGGGGAGAATATAACAACTTCTATCTAAAATTATAATTTTCTAATTAAAACCCTAATTTGTTTGAATTCTTTGTTCACACATAGTAAAAAAATACAATAAACAAAAAAATAATATATAACTATTAAGATGTTTCCATATCATTAGTGGTTAAAACTAAAGTTAACTGAATTATGGAATATATATATATATATATATTAAAATAATGTTCAGTGTTATATATTTAACTAATAAGAGTAATTAATACTTTAAAATGTAACCTTTCCAAAAAAATTAATTTTATGTGTTTTATTTTTAGAATATTAAGATATCATGGATAAAATATAATATCGGTATGAATTATATACTAACAAAAACTTATTAATAATTGATAAGAAATAAGAATGAATAGATGATATTTTTTTAATGAATTTTTTTCCTATAAAAATAGTTTTCATTATATTTCAATTTTTTTACATAAAAGATGAATTATAAACTTTTAAAACGTGAATTTGAAAATATATTTACCGCTTTTAGATTCATTATTTCGATATTAACTAACGATTATTTTTTCTAATTTTTATAAAATAATTTTTTTAGTTTAATAGAGAAAAATATTGATATTTATAATATTGTAACTTTTATGACAATATCATTATATAAGAACGAATTAAATTAGTTTGGAAATTTTTTTTATAATATATATATAAGTAAAGTTAGTCTTTTATTTTTACTATGTCTTATTTAAAATACCCATGTATGTCATTTTGGGAACATAAGTTATATTTTACACGAATTAATTATTTATTCACATATATTAAAATATTAGGTTTCAACAGATGTAGAAATTAAATCCAATAAAAAATAAAATCATAGATCAACATGATATTATTATGAATTAATTTCAAAATTATTTCAGGGAATAAGATTATTCTTACCAAGATTAATGTGAATGACCATGATAATAGTAAACCTAATATCTTCGTAAACAATTATAAATATTTTGTATTTTTTGTTATAAAATAAATTAACCACTTATAAAATATAGATTAATATAAATTTTAATAATATATTTATATAAATAATCAATAATAAAATATTTAATCAATATTAAATAATATTAAGAACACATACTGATGAAAAAAATATCTTTCTACAAAATAGTTTACTGCATAAAAAATTGCTTTAATTGAAAATATATTTTTATCATAATTATAAATTGAATTAGAATAAATATTGATTATATATTTTTTCATCACACTAAAAAATTTTAAGAGTTATTATTTTATATTAATTGTAAAACATATGTTACTTGGGTAAACACTAGTTACCCCAGAAAAAACATTAAAAATGCAAAAATGACAATATAAGGAGAATTAACATCAAATATGTTTAAAAAATGTGTGTAAATACTTTGTTTAGGCCTAATCAACCCAAATACTTCCCAAGCACAATTATTTCTAGATTTTGAAGTCATTTACCCTTTAATAATGTAATTATATCATATTGAGGTAACAAGAGATCACAAAAGTTCCATTTTCTTTACTTTTAAATGCTACACACATCCTATACTTTATATAATACATATCCTTTTGAATTTATACCAAAAACTACATTATTTATACACTTATAGAAACCTATCCCATGTTAATAATAATGGTTCCTCAATTATTTAACACATTCCCTTAATTTATAGGGGTATTTTCAATAGAATGTTCAATGTACCAAAGTGAGTATTACTTACTCCATATGTTTTCTTCTTAATCATTATCTATTAAAAATATCCAATCCATAATTATATAATATAATCATTATCATTAGTATATAAATATGTTATTATTTTATTGTAAAACCCATTATTATTCATCTTAATCCACTTATAAAAATATTATATCATTAATCGTACATTGTCACGACCCAAACCTACATGGGGTCCAGCCACTACTTCCCCAAGACCACCTCTATAGGCCAAGGACTGGAGACAATCATTAAATGCTAAACAAATCGGGGAGGCCTTTTCCTAAGTAACCATACACACACACACACATCCCACTCAACGCAAAAGTGCAAAGTAAAAAGAAAATTAATGTACCAAATGCTATAAATAAACACCAAATGTGAATCGACCTCTAAACAGTAAAAAGAAAGTGCTGAAGGTAAACTAAAAGGAAAAGGGAAAAACACATGCCCAACCAGAAAAGTTCCACAACTCGGCAACAGGTAAACAAAAGTAAACAGCTGGGACGGTCCCGCACCTAGAACCCGACTACGACCACCGCACGCGGTCCAAGATCCCGTAATCTTAAGCTCCACTGATGTCACGACCATCATATCCGTCTTCTGTAAGGGCACACCAAGTGTGGGAAAAGCCCAATAAGGGGTGATTATAAAAATACTCAGTAGGATACCCTGAAGGCTTGAGGGAGAAACAAAGGAGGTACTGAAGAGGTGAGAAGTAGATTGAATAGGGAAAAGTAAGGGGGTACAACCGAGACTGTTGTAAAGAGTACAGTAGAGTATCAGTTCAACCCAACAAGAGAAAGGAAGAAGACTCATCCTATCACAAGGAGCTAGAAATGGTGAGAAGATGAACTTCTCTTCAAGTCTTCACTACCTTTAGCAGGAGAGTTGACTCGTCCAACCATGAGAAGCTAGACGCAGAAAGCACATGGCATACCCCGTGGGTCTTCGCCTCTCCTGGAAGGAGAGTAGCCAAAACCCATGGAGTGGGAAGTGTAACAAGGTATACATATATATATATTCTCTTCCAAGAAACCTGAACAATATTGTAAGGGGATCTACATCCCATAGCCCGACCCAAGAATGTGAGTAGCCAACAGTCCCAGAGGTAAACAACATCGATGCCCATCATCCCACCCATCTTCCCCAAACTGTATGTCAAGGGGCTCAAATCACAACATCTTGATACTATCCACTTTGGGAGGCACTGACTCGCCCTTAGAGTTTTAGGTCGTGTCATAAGGATGCGTCTTAGTGGGGAAAGTGCCCCTCATTCTTGGGAGTTCTGGGGAATGTCAATCGACACCTCATCACTGTCACATAGTCGAGAGGTTGTCAAAGTTACAGTTGTCACGTCATTGACCCATACAACCAAGGGTCCCGCTCCGGTAGTCATTGAGAAAAGCCACAAACTAGGCTTGTAGAAAGTCCTGAGTCTAAGAGAAGTCATTGGGTAACCCACTTCCTAGTCTCTACTAGAGGGTAAACCCTATGAGGTCGTTGGGCAACCCACTTCAAAAATCTCAGCTGGAGGGTAAAACCGAAGAAGTCAGTGACCAACCAACTTACCAGTCTCTGCTGGAGGGTAAACCATAAGATGTCGATGAGGAAACCACTGCCCAGTCTCTGCTAGAGGGTAACCCCGAAGAAGTTGATGAGAAACCCACTACCGAATCTCTAATGGAGGGTAAACCCGAAGAAGTCGATGACCAACCCACTGCCCAGTCTCTGTTGGAGGGTAAACCCGGAACTGTTATGCCCATCCCTTATGGATGGTATAACACTGGATAACCGAATATTGAGTGGGTATCATGCAACCACCCAACTCCAGATCAAAACCAGGGGAAACCACTCAACCCTGCTGGTCTAAACCATCGTGAACTGAACCAGGGGGAATCCCACTCAACCCTGTTGGTCGAAACCATCAATAATAGGAGGACCCTCTATGTCGCCAGAGGTCAAATGTATATAAAGTAGAACAGGCCACACACATGGGGGCCACACGACATGTGGCCCCAACTCATCTACAAACCAAGCGCACAAACGTTCTCAAGTACAAACTACAACATGTAACTCCAAGAATTCCTGTACACTCCCTGAGTATACTACACATCCATCACAAGGGCTATCGTGCACACGACACCCAAAGACAATGCGACAAGGTGTAAAAATAGTTTCTCCAACCTGCTTCCTCCATGGCCCTAGCATGGCCAACCACATCTCATTAAACATCAACTTCAAACACACGGGAGTGAACATGATCACACGACAATGGTTTTCTACAAACACCACAGGAAGAACCACCACCAGTACACCTTTCTTGATTTCACATTTAATGAGATCATGTAAGAGGCTCCACTCACGTGAACTGATTACCCCATATTAATCCTCGCAGAAAAACACACAAGATAGGCTACTTACTTGCCTCAAACGGATATTCGATGGAAAAGTCATTCAATACCGCTTTACGGCCGAACGATGTCTCGTTGTCCCAAGCCTCAGTCCTGAAAACAGTTGGGTGCATTGCACCATTGTGATCTTTTCTTGGAAAATCACTTCAAATTGACAGCTTAGTTGTGTTTAATGAATTTCTAGAGAAAAAGATGCATTTCACCGTACCGCACATGAGCGGTGCTTCATGGGACCCACATACTAGTCCCGAAGTGCGACAAAAGGATAGCACTGTTATGATCATATCAAAAAAGTACACAAGATTTACAATTCATTTTCATGTAATGGACACCCGGTGATAAAGATGAAAATCACAACCAAATCCCAAAATGGCCCTCAGGGGGGATGTTCTATCATGCGGAATTAGAGCTGGTGGATTGCGTCGTTGCATTGCCCTTGGAAAAACATTCAGAATCGACAGCTCACACGCCCCGAACAGACGTCTGATGAAAAGTTAAAAAAACACCTCACTGCTTAAAAGATGGGCCATGGGGGCCATGCCTCAACTCTAGTTTCAACGCCTAAAAACCCCTTTTAAATCATCTTCTTTACACCAGGGTCACAATGCCACTTACAGTGCTAAAAAAAGTCATCGGATGTGTCCACAACACTGAAAACAATAATCTCGGGAAATGCGCTAAGACACTTAACGTATGCGTCGGTCCACCGAGGCCCCCTTCTCGAGAGTTAAAACCCATGAAACCATCTCATACTCTCCTCCTCGAGCCGAGGTTTGCACTTCCGCAGACAGTACGTAAAACAGACACCCGTAGTGGGAGACACGGGTGTCCGAAATCAGAGGGGGCGAGCCCCTTGGTCCGGACCGGCCGGGATCTGCATGTCCGCCCGTTCTGGGCCGGCCCGTGCCGGCCATCCTAGCTCGCAGCACCGGCCCCTGGCATAGCCACGCGGGCCGACCATGGACCTGTGTTCCACCAGTAGACCGGCCCTCATGGTCGGTTGTCCCGCCGCGTCACGAACGACCGAGGGAAAGTCTTTGTTCCCCAGCGGGTTCGCGCGACGTGACCACAATCCTCGGTCGCGCCCCAGCGAGCTCGGCCTCGCCGCCTAGAGACGCCGCCTCGTGCAGACGCCCTCGACCCCGCGGCTTGGTGTCGCTGCCTCATACTGATGCCCTCAACCCCATGGCCTGGTGCCGCCCCCTGGATCGCCGTTGGAGGCCGCCTCCTGGGCCCGCGCCACCGGCTCCTTAGGACACCGCGTTGCCACTACTGCTGCTCGATCCCGCCGGAGAACCCAAAACCTGCATTCATCATCGAACGACTGCGATTTCCTCAGAACTCGGTATTTAAATCCGAAATATGCGTCGAAAAGCTCAGAAAATATACTACATAATTACGGGCTTTGCTCGAAGATCAAAAAATATTTTGACACTATCACTAGGATTCAAAGAGGGGTTCAAGATTTGAACACTGAAAGCAATGACCTCCTACCTGCGAGGGCATAGCCCGAAGCATCGCCGCATGTCGAGCCTCACCATCATTGAAAGCAACTTGATCAGAGGAAGGAGGAGGAGGGATTAAGGGAGAGTTGTGGTTCCACCAAGGGGAGGAAATGGGAAAGGGGGGGTATGTTGGTTTAAATGTGAAAAAAAAATTAATTAAAAAATTAATTAATTTAAACCCCCAATTAAACCCACATCTAAAACCCTCAATGGGGTTGAGGTTAAGCCTCCTCTAAGGTAAACAACACCTCTCAAGTACAATGGCTATCTCGAAATTTTAATCTGATGCCTCGTCCAAAAGTTATAAAACATAATGGCAAAGGCCGCTAAATTACGAAAACACCCATGGTGGCATTTTTCGAAGGAGGCTCGTTCCCGCGAAAATTACACCCCTCCTAGGGTAAACGACACACCCTAGACTCAATGGTGCCCTCGTTTTTCCAAGCTATGCTACCTTTTAAGAGATTCTTGAGTTTAACCATTAAATTAATAAATTATTTATTTTATTTATACATTTAATGTTCTGTCAACGGGCGAGGGGTCCCAATGTCCCGCGCCGACATGTTTTATGTCATTCCTGGGGTAAACACCCCATTTCGGATCCATCCATACTCACAGATTTAGGATCTGAGTTACCGTTTAGAAGTTATCCCATTTATTTGGTGTGTCGAGTGTGAACACACTGGAAATTTAATTCCGGACACACTAGGGCTCAGAATCACATGTCGTCTGAAGGCATTGCTCTGGAATAACATAAAGAATATTCAAAATTCTTTTATAGTAAAAACCAGGTTCTTACATCATTCCCTCCTTCAAGCTTTTATTCACCGAAAAGCAAAACTAGGGCACAAATCATGGTACTAATCCCACACCTGGCTCTTCCGTACCCAGAAGAACTCATGCATAGATCCACGTCACCGCACCCACACAAAAGGATTTGACATATTCATGTGAGGCCTTCCCTTACTATTGACGTGCATAAGAGAACACACACTTCTTATCGGGTGAGTCATGTGGGAGACGTCAAACACCTACTATTGACCTTGGGGTTAGGGCAAGGCGGTAGGGAACCTCTCCATCCCTCCGCACGGTCTCAAACAGCCCGGAGTCCCTCGGGGGTAACTCACCTCCCCGATCAAACCCCCACGTCGCATGCCACGGCTGGAATCACCGTTTGGACCTGGGACAAAGCCTGATGATTCCCTCTTTCAGAATATCCCTATTGTGAAACACCCAAGGATATCTAGTCACAGAGGATCTCATGGTCGATTTCCCATGACTCTAACTCTCTTACGCGCTCAGAGAGTGAAGGAGTCGACGCCATCGAATAAAGAAAAAGGTTCCACGACTTCTACTCTTCCGACGTAGGGTTACACCGACGCACTGCGTCACCCTGGTAACAACTCAATCAAAGAGCAGGGATAATAATCATTTCACACACATTGTCTAACAATTCTACTGAAAAAAGTAGAAGAGCTATTGAGTGTACCTCTTATCACCTCATGCTCGGTAGAATCGTAGACATCCAAAGCTCATGGCTGTCTGCGGTCCCAACTGTCAGCTCTCGGAGCCTGACGTGGACTGCCTGGTGGTGATAAGAAGACCTCGTATGGTCATCCCCCACTGCCAACTCCTCCCACTCCTCTACTAGCACCACCTCCCTGGGCACTACTCTAATCACGGGGTTGCCTCTGCTGAGGCGGTGCACCTACTGCCTGCCCGAAGTTCTCAGCATACCTGGTCGGGCAGTCCCGGGCCAAGTGACCTAGCCCATCACAAGCATAGCATCAGCGCTCTCTTTAAAATTATAATAATTTTATCATTCATAATATCATTTATTTTATTCTTCCAATAATTCAATAATTATTTCCTTAATGTTGCATAAAAATTTAAGGTAATTATTTTTTCACAAAATATTTAAACTAAATTACCATGATGAAGATAAATATTTTTTAATTATTAATAATATTTCTTATCAAACATATCCTATGGTTATCCCCATGATAAAAATATTATATTTATAAAAAACAAGAATCTGAAATTTTTTACTTTTCTATACAAAAAATATTATAATAGTCATAATGACTTCAAAATGAAAAAAGGTCATAAAAAAATATTTGATGACTGTAGATGAAATATAAATGATAAATAACATTAATTAATGTTTTAGGTTCATTTTATAGTTTTTATCATTTTATTATTTTAATTAGTTACTTGATTTACCCTTTTCTTTAGTAATATAAATTACAATGGTAACTATACATAATTTCTAAAATAAAAGGGAAATATTTACCAAATTTGGACCTCATGATTAAAAATACAGAATCCATTTTTCAAAATTCAATACATATAATTTTCATAATTTAATTTAAAATTAATCGTGGAAAACTTGGAGAGATAGTTTTCCAAAAAAACACTTTTAAGCAAAGAATGTTTTTTTACTAAATTAAAGTATAAAATTGATTTTAATCCCCATAATTTGATTATTTTAATTAAAAAAACTAATTCAATTTTAAATCTAATCCCATTTTTTATTTTACTTTATAATTACTTTAAAATAAAAAATAATTTTCAATAAAAATCCATATTTTTTATTACTATTCATGGAGAAATTAAACTTTACAAAAAAATATCAAAATATAAATAACAGCTAATTTTAAATTATTAATCAAAAAAATAACCTTTTAATGCCATAAATTTCTAAAATTTCCTTAAATTAATTATAATATTCACTCATAAAATGTAATAAATACCATTTTTGAATAAAACGTATTTTTGAAGAACAAAACGTATTTTCTAAAAAAGGAGTGCAGATTTTATAAGAATTAATCAATATATTTATATTTATTAGAACCTTTGTATTTATTTGAAATATTATTTAATCCTATTCATAATATAAAATTTAATAGTTAGGTTATAATTTTTATATAATATTATTTTACAGTTCTGTTTTTGTTAAGTGTAGTGTGGCGTACATGTTATTTAACATAATGTCATTCTCATAAAATAACTGGATATTAAAATATATGTATATGAAACTTAAATAATTATGTAATTATAATTTATAAATTAAATAATTATTGTTTCATTAATTTAGAAAGGTTGTGTTCATTATTTAACTTTTTTTTAAATTTAAAATTTGATCACTAAAATTAGAAAAATAGTCAACACTTGTTCAAATTTCGCACAAAAATATCTAAAAATATATATAAAAATGAATATATTATTAAAATATATGATACATATTAAATTAGATGTATATGAATAAATTTACTAAAAAAGTATCAAATAAATATAAGTTGATTTTTCGGGATAATACGTGCATGTGTATAATGAATCATGGACACGGTGAGGGTTTCTTGACTCAATTATCAATTACATGAGATATACTTCTTATTATACATCATGTTTTATTTGGAATGGTGTGTCCATTTCCCCTTTTATATTTTTTCAAACGATTTTACCATTATTTTTGATATTTAATGTTTAATTTTAAATCATATCCATAAATGGGGTTTCACTTGAATGTTTGTAATATTTACAAGGGTTTTCTTGGTATAAATTCCGATTCTTTGATTAATATTACATTTTATGCAACATGTTTTCCTTTTATGATGAATTTACTATCCATGGATGTATTTTTATCATAAATATTTTATTTCATAGGATATACTATGAAATATTTTATTCCGTTCTTCAAATGTCTATTCAATCAATTATTAGCACAATAGTAAGGATTTTTGGTAACTCAACATTCATTAATACATTTCTAATCCCTCTCATTATATTATTTCATATATATTTGGCACATTCAACCCTAGATTGTATAATGTGGTATTCTATGATTTTTCTATGGATTTATATTCTTTCCACATAAAACATTATCAAATATTTCTAACCTAATTGAGTATTTTTTCCATAAGTGATGTTGGTTTCATTGATTTATAAATATTAATCATATACATTATAGTTACATGCATGGGTTATTCAACCCTAATAAGTTATTATATGTTATTTTATAATTCCGATTGGTAAACTGTTTTTTAATACAAATAATTATTTATTACTATTTTTACAGTGCAGGTTTTGAACATAGGAAATTTAAAAGTATTAAAATGCTTCCATTTATAATCAAATTTTTTATCATTGGATCAATATTTCATATAGGAATATTTATATCATTTTCATTTCATTATTATTAAATGTTTTCAAAATATTTCACTTCACATTTTCATAAGATACTTTTAAAAGTGAAATTTATGTTTTTATTTTATTTAATTATGAAAAATATTTTCTATGAGTTATTTTAGATTTCACCTCCATTTTCTTATTCATATAAAAAAGGATTTACACTCATCAGATTTATCTAACATGGATTATGTCACGAACCAGCCTAGGTGCCCTGGTAAACTGGTAACTGAGCCAGCCCTATCATAGCCAAAAGGTCATTCTGGATCCCCATGAGTTGGAAACTAGCACCTGGCATCATACAACATGAATGTGGGAACAAATATTCCACAAAACACAGCAGAAGAGAAACAATCAAGTCAATATGGATTTAAAGGAAACTCCATTGGGATTAAGGTACCAGAATACAACAAGGCATAAAAATCCCAAAGTACTATAAGCAATGTACCAAATAGAGAAAAATAGACCAAGGTCCCTAAGACACAACTCACCATGCCCAAGGTTTGAGATCTAAACCCTCCTTTAATAGATCATTTCCCCTTGCTCAAGTCTAGAAGAAGATTGTCTACCAACACCCGATGAAAAAATTATTGTGTGAGCCTAACCTATTAGGATACCACCAAATATTCCATAACAGATGACTAATATAGATTATCCAAAGAAAATATTTCAATTATTAAAATAAACAGGTCTGTAAATTTAAAATAATATTTAAACAAAACGTTCTATACAGTTTCAAAATGATGGAAAATAGTTTTAAAGCACATAATTTACTTCAAAAGAGATATAATATTTATAAAAAAATGGATTAAATAATAAAATGACATAAAATAGTTTATGTAAATCTAGTAAAGTCATGTAAAGTAGTTTTACAACATTGGAAAACATTTATATCTAAAATATAAATAAACAAGTGATCAATATAGTCATATACCAAAAGTTATGATAGTATTAACTAGCTATAGGATTCCGCACTCTTTATGTGATCTTAGAAAAATGAGTATATCCATGTCCCCCTAACACTGTCTAGAGGTGACTTGTCACCCTCCTATCAGGGATGCGACCAACGACATGTATGTTTTAGAATGTTGTAAATGCGTATAGTGTATCCAAATAACTCAACAACTGCCTAAGTATTTATTATGATATTAAATGATGGAAAATTTATATTAAGACATATTAAAATACAATTATATCCCATTCTTCCATTTCAAAATTCCAATTTTTCCATTTAAAATCAAAATGTGTTTTCATAAAAAACATGCAATTTTCACAAGTTAAAACCATTGGGTTTCAATCAAATCATTTTTTATCTATTTTCACATGTTTTAAATCTATTCAAAACCAATTAAATATTTTTCACAATTCAATTCAACAATTAAATTCAACAATTTAATTGACATAATTTCCATCAAATCCACTATTTAAATTGACCAATTTCCATATACCACAGCCCAATTCAATGCAATTGGGGGTTTCCAAATTCTCATTCCAAAACCATTTCAAGTATACCAATTCACTAGAATTGGGTTTCATAAAATCCAATGAAATCAATTTTGATAAGTTAATTTTAAATTGCAAATTGAAATAAATCATGAAATTTTATAATAATAAATTTGGCAATTTGGGATGGAACCACCTACCTCTTCCCAAAAATTAACACTCGTAACAGTACCCATCCATGAGAATGAACGTGTAGAAGACCTAGAAAATCATCCTAGAAGAAATATCCACCACCACAGGACATAGATCCATCAATTACATGATGATACATTGAAAAAACAATAGAGGAGAAAGAGGGAAATATGATTAATGGGGGAGAACACTTACCTTGGAATCACACCGTGCGAGAAACAACGATCGAATTCCAAAGGAATGTATCTAGAAGGGTTGAAGTGATTTGAGATCACTTAGGAAAGCCTTTGGTCAAGAGATTAGGAACTAAAGAGGATCCAAAATTAATTAACCATACACACTACCTATTTTTTAATATTAATTTTTGAGTATTAAACTACATGTAATCCCAATACACATTGTGAACCCTTTAATTTTCGTAACCACTAAAAAACACATCACCTAGACTTATATTATGAAGCTTTGAATTAAAAACTGATCATTAAATCCTTCATGATGTGAAATAGATAATCACGATGTGTACCCATTAGAGTGTGATTCCATTCATGACTTTCAGTAAAACCACTACATGACATGTAATCTTGTTACACGGTGTGTAATACTCTGTAAGCTTGCATGATAAGTTAATTAGGAGGTGAGAATCCCAAAATTCAATGACTTCACCATTATAGGTATCCTTCCAAACCAAACTCCACCCTACCCCATCAAAGTAAAGTAAAAACTATTACATGGTTTAAGGCATACCTGTTAGAATTGTAATGGGATGTTACAACCATCCCACCATAAAAAAACGTTCTGACCCTAGAAAACCAACGAAGATGCTTCCAAGGAAAACATATGAGGCGACTACTCTCTCATTAGTTCCTCATGCTCCCAAATCCCATGATTATCAGAACAATAATTCCATAGCAAACAAACCAATGGTATCATCCTCCCACGAAGTACCTTGGTCTCAGAATCTTCTATCATGACCCGCTTATCAGTTAAAGATAAACCAAGTTTAATCTCAAGATAACTCAAACTCAAAACATGAGAAGGATTGGAGAGATAATAACTCATATGTGATACATGGACCACATTATGTATCAGCATAATCTGTGGTGGAAGTGATAAATAGTATGAAACATTCCCCACCTTGTTAACAACCTCTAAAAAGTAACAAAAACTAAGGAGTAGGCTTCCCTTGCCTCCTATGGTTTTGATGACCCAACTAGGGTGAAATATTCAAGAACACCTGATTACCAACCTAAAACTCCAAATATATATGGTGTCGATCAACATAAGACTTATATCGACTCTATGCTTGCAAAATTATCTAACAAATCATCTGAATCTTAGTTGTCGTCTCATACACCAAGCTCGGTCCAACCAGAGAAATTTCACCAAACTATGACCCAAACAACATGGATTTACAATGCTATCTTTATAAGGCCTCAACTGACTCATCCTGATCATAGACTAGTGACTGTTTTTATAAGAGAACTCAACCATCCCCAAATGATAATCCCAACCCCACCAAAGTTGAGAACACAAGTATGAAGTATATCCTCAAGAATATGTATAGCTCTCTCTATCGGGTCATCCGACTGTGGATGGTAGGTCATGTTAAAATGAACCTAAGATACCAGTTCCTCTTGATGACCTCTCCATAAGTGAGATGTAATCCCATGATCCCTATCAGATTCTATAGTATATAGTCCTCTATGAAATTAAACAATATCTTTCATGTAGAGACTTCCCAACTCCTCAATTTTGGTTGTATCATGAACGAGTATAAAGTGAGACGACATGGTTAGCCTGTTGATCACAACCCATATTGTATTCTTATTTTTCTTGGTTCATGGAAACCCAACCACAAAATCCATAGATATCTCATCCAACCTCCCAGTATGGATATGAAGTGGATGAAGTAAACACTATGTTTTCTAGTGCTCGACAATAACCTACTAGCATGTATATTAATTGAATACAAACTTATCAATGTCTTTCATCATCCCTGGACACTAGAACTGTAGTTTAATATCATAGAACATTTTAATGGTTCCTGGGAACACATCCCACAAGGAATTATAGAAACACCCCATTACATCATTCCTTTCTTCTAAAGGTACACTGAATCGATTCCAATAACATATAACACCCTCTATAGAGAACGACCACTGGGAAACCGTCTCCCCACTATAAAGAGAGTCCCTAATGATACTAAATTTTTCAGCAAGATTTTGATCTTGAAGAATCATCTCAAGAAGAGAACACATCAACTAAATTCCAGATAAAGAATCCGTAGACCCTTTCTCATGAATCCAATATGAAATTGTGCAAAGAGATCAATCAAATTCCACTTTTTCAGAGATTCCTTCACTGCATGGGTTGTAAGTTTCTTTCTTAATGTATCTCTAACATCATTACCATTCCCCAGGGTATACACGTTGTAAAAATCAAATTACTATAGGTAATCCACCCAATGCATCTTGCGAAGATTCAAATATTTTTCAGAGATGATACACATCATGATTTTTTGGGCAGAAAACACAATTAACCTTTCCCCATAAGGGTAATCCCACAAAATATTAAGTGCATAAATCACATATGAAGGTTCAAGGTCATGGTTAGTGTAATTATTCTCATGTTTCTTAATATGACATTATCTATAAGAAAATATAAGGTATCCCTTCATAAGGACACTACCCAATCCTGAACCCGATGTATTAAAAAAGACCACATAGCCTTGCCCCACCTCTAGAAGAGATACCACCGACATAGTAGTCAGAATTTGTTTCATATCAACAAAAGAACCTTGACATTTATTATCCACAACAAACCTTACCCCTTCTGAGTTACTGATGTAACTAGAGAATCCAACTTATAGAAGTCCACCACGAACCTATGTGAGTATCAGGACAAGCCCAAGAAGCATCAAATATTGAAGACATTTCATGGTCTCTCCTGTCATGACCCATACCCCAAGGCTTGTGTCGTGACTACCCCAATCCCACCTCCCATAGTCCATGGGCTCGTGACTGGCACCGAAAGGCATATCCCTAAAACTGGAAGGCATTTCCATTAAAACTTTACAAACTCACAGAGTAGGATGCAACAATAGGCAACCACACAGTCTAGAATGCAACAAATTAAATTGTGAAGTAAACTACGGTAGTAAAGAGTACTGAAAGAAAAGGGGGGCGGAATACATGCCCAACTGGAAATGTACGAATACAACTGAAAAGTACAAAACAACTGAAAAGGAGAAAAAAAACTCCTGGATCATCCACCGCGGATCCTACATGAAGGGTAGGTATAGCTCATGATCAGTAGTCCCTACGTCATGTCACTCCAAATGGTCCACCTCCGAGCATTGTCCAGTCCTGGATCCCTCAGTCTCGATCAATGTTGTACGTCATCTGCATAAGAGACAACAAGGTGCAGGAGAAACCTATGCAGGGGTGAGTATAATGATACTCAGTTGGGACCCTGGGACCCCTTAGGTCTCCTAAAACTCCACAATGGAACACAAAAAAGAATTATCTCAATCAAAAATCCCAATGCAATAGGCATGGACAAATTAGAGTCTCATCTCCAACCAGTTATAGAAATCAGAGAAACAAGTTTATGATGCGAACCCACACAAGATCGCTCTAGAAGATGATAGCCAGCCAAAAAATTATCTAGGGGTAAGTAACATACCCAGTCATAGCATCGAACACCTTGGATTCTGGAGAACCCCTCCTCTATAGAGTAATGTGGGCCTGCCAGATCACACAGAGTTGCTTCCCACTAACCTTGAACTACTGATGTACTCCTTCCCATCGTTTATCGTGGGACTGCCAAGCCACACAGCAACTCCCTCCCCCACCGTGTCCTATTGAGTTACTCCTCCTCATCACTTTTCATGGATGATACCCACCATGGACTGCTGAGGTATTCATCCCCATCGCGTATTGTAGTCATCGAGTCACTAACAGTCGAAAAGTCAACAATCTTGATGTCTTAGCCAGTCACATGGTTTCATACATAGTGCGCTTGGGGGAACTACTATCCAAACCATAAATCATAATTTAACTAGTACATAGTCTCACAAGAAGTAACCTGATGATCCATCATTTCATAAGGGTTCCAACACAATATAAGGCAAGTCAATCGGACGCCTGGTCTGTGCATTATTGGTATTTCAGTGCCTAGGGCCAGTTTGGATTCGGGTGCGATCCAACCCAGCCGTACGCCATGTTTTCCCAAAACTCTCATGGATTAAGTAAAATGTACTATCTCTCTCTAAAGATCCTGATGACATAGAGGTTTTATCAAACAAACGTCTATTTCTTGAGATAACTCCCTTTTTGTGTTCATGGGTGGTATATGGTCCGGGTCCGGTCCGTATCAATCTGACCGACCGAACCCGGTTCTTCATGGGCCAACCTAGTTTGGTATGGGCCAACCCGTGTCGACCCGGCCTGACTCGGGTCCACCCGGCATCACGTGGCTAGGCCATGGGTCCGGTCGTTGGGCCACTGGTCACCTTGCTGAGAGGCAGGTCGGTCCGCCGCACCGACCCGGCGATGCAACCCACCTAGCGGCGCAGGTCGTAAGGGATACCCAGACGTGTCGCATCCTGGTAGGGCTGACATGGCACATGGCCACAACAGTAGGTCAACCTAGTAGGGTTGACCCCAACGCGGTGCCATGTGGTGTCACAAGTCCTCTGTTCCGTGACCGATGGGCCGCGACCTTGCCATCGGGGGCACCACCAGTGCGCTCCCTGTCCACCAGCCATCGGTCGATCCGGCGACCCATTTCACCCACCACGACCAACACAAGTCGTGACATTTCTGCCTTATGGGTGTGTCGCCGGGGGCGTGCCCCACATCCTCTCTACCAGCTCCATCGTGACTGGCTAGTGTTTTGGCTGGCCTCTCCTCTCATCACTGCAGCTAACGAGCTGCGACTTTCTGTGTTCATCGGCAGTGTGCGATGGTGCACCACGCCTCCTCCGCGGTCAGCCGGTGCTGGCCTCTCTAAAGACCATCGCGGATTTGTGTCATCTCCTCCTCTTGGGGTGTGTGTCAATGCGATATCCACCACATAGTCGGTCGGTGTCATCGCGATGTCGGTCTTACATAGAGGCAAAAGAATGTAACAAAAATAGTGGAGGGTTCGAACCGGGGTTGTTAGGCTCGCGCCCTCTGTGTTATCTCATAACACAAGGGGGATTAAGGGTTTAATAACAATTGAATTTACCAACAAGATAAACCCCACATGGTTCCCCGTAACAACTCCCACAAAGACGAATGGATCGCGGGTCAACCCATTTGTCGGTTCACCCACATTCTTCATGTAATTTCATGAATGGGAAGAGGGAATAAAAAAATGCACAATGAAATAAACCATGCCTTGAAAACCCATTGGAGAGCGTCTGTGATTTAATGTGGTTAGGCATTATTCATCCCTGCAACCGGTTCCAAATGACACCACTCGTACGTCTCCCTATGGTTCGTGGTTCGATGTCCCATGTCACCTTCCATTTGGTCGGCTCCTTCTTCTAAGGGTCCAGCGTCATGGTTCTCCTTCAACACTTCATTGCTTGGCAAAGCTATGCCGGTACCTACCCCCAAGCTCCATATATATAGGAGAGGGTAAGGGTAAGTAATGATGATAGAATTTATTGGTGTCTCATTAATTAGGAAACTTTCTAATTCCCCAACGACGTTGTTACTTAGGGTTGGTAGGTCATGCCATTTATTTGCGTGAAACATCGCTGGTCCCACCCATTTATTGTCCGTTGGTGGATATGAAATAAAATAATAATATTATTTCTTTTCTTTTCATTTAAGGAGTCAGAAAACATAACTTCTTCTCTGGACCTACTACGATCAATGTAATGTCTTCCATAAGAAAATCACAGTGCTGCTGATTCAACGGTGCCCACAGATTTTTAATTCGACCAACGGTTCTGAAGTTAGAAAATGCCACTCACGCATTTACTGAACATATCTGAAAAAAAAGTTCAATAAATTATTAATGTTCACCCTTTACTCGTGTCGTTCGAGGTTAGGCTCCGCCTAAGGAGAAAATTCCCTAACGAACCCAATGGTACTCTCATATTTTCAATCTGAGTTATCATTTAGATGTGATTAATTTTACAATAAAATTATTGTCACTTAATTATTTTATTAACGGCCAATAACTAACTTTCACTGGTGGCTTGCGCCGGCCAATATTAGAATCTACATAGAGAGATCATACCCTAACAGGATCAGCGGTGGTCTTGGATTTTTAATCTGAGTCACCATTCATGAGTTTTAAACATTTGAAAAATAAAATAATTTTATTTAATTATTTTATTTACCGTTATTTCATTTTTAGGTTTTCTCATTGGAGGACTACGCTGACTAAACATAAGTCGTGCCTAGGGTAAACTCTCCATTCATAACGCAATGATGCCCTTAGATTTCTAATCTGAGCAATTGTTTATGTGTTATTATAATTTTTTACGGAAAATTTCTTATGCGTTCTAATTAAAGTATAACAAAACATTGACAGATCATTTCTGGCACTTTGGGCCCCAGAATCATGCGCCGTCAGATTTCGCGATATCAAAATAATACCACATAACTTAAAAAATTATACATAAATTACAAGACATTACAATCTCTCCACCTTAGGTATTTACATCCCTGAATGCCAAAACAAAGACAAATCAAAAAAAAAAGAGGTACTGAGCAGGAATCAAAGCCTCCCGCTTACATGTGCTCTCCTAGAGGTTACCATGCTTCCAGCGAATGCCCACTAGTGGTATCAACCTCCAACGAAGGACCCTCTCCTGTGGATCCTCAATCTCTACTATAACCTCTGTAAAGGTCTCCCCATCATCTAAGTCCAGCTCGCTGTGGTCGATGACTTGAGGTGGGTCGTGGAAATATCTTCTTAGTTGGGATACATGGAAAATGTTCTGCACCTTCTGCAACTACGGTGGAAGTTTCAAGAGGTATTCTGCCTCACCTATACTCATAAGTATCAGAAAAGGACTGATAAGACTCGGTGTTAATTTACCGCCTCAGCCAAGTCTCTGTAGTCCCCATCAAGGAGATACTCTCATGTATACGTGGTCCCCCTCCTGGAACTCCAAAGGTCTCTAACAATTATCAACATAGGACTTCTGTCTACTCTGTGTAGTTATCATATTCCCCTGGATGATCGACACCTTCTCGATGGTAGCTCGCACCATCTTTGGACCCATAAGTGTTGACTCCCCTAGGTCTGTCCATCATAGAGGTGTTCTGTAGGGTCGACCGTACAAGGCCTCGAATGGTGTCATACCAATGGTGGAGAGATAACTATTGTTGTATGTGAACTCCACCAAGAGAAGTTGATTCTCCCAACTAAAGCCAAAATTTAGGACACATGCATGTTGCATGTCCTCAAGTGTCTGCATGGTCTGCTCCGTCTGACCATCTGTCTGAGGATGAATAACGGTGCTCAAACACATTTGGGTCCTAAACGCCTCATGTAATCCCTTCAACAACTGGGATGCGAAACGTGTGTCATGGTTAGAGACGATCATTGTTGGCACCCAATGACTTCACACAATCTATTGTATTTAGAGGCATCCCAAACCCTATACTGGTCCCTGCTCACATATGGGTTGGAAGTGGGCCGACTTGGTGAGTCAGTCAATGATCACCCAAATGGAATCATGTCTTCTAGATGTACATGGAGGCCCTATCACAATGTCCATGGATATTCCATCCCACTTCCACTCTGGCAGCTCTAGTGGCTGAGATAAGCCTATTGGAGCCTGATGGTCATCCTTCACTTTCTGACAAGTGAGGCATCGTGATACAAACTCTTCCTCTTCCTTCTTCATCTTTGGCCGCCAGTTTTGACGCCAAAGGTCATGGTGCATCTTTTCCACACCAAGATATACGGCTAGAGGGGGAATATAGAACTCCATCAACACCTCCTATCGTAACATTACGGGTACCATGGTACTTCATCTGAATAGAACGACGTGCTACCCACCTTCATGAAATCCTTCAGGATACCATCTTGAGGATATCTGAGCGCGTCAGTCATTGCAGTCAATGTCTCATGATAGCCCCCCTGAATTTTCTGATGAATTGGGGGAGTGATAGTCATATACTAGAGGTATGCTTCTCCATATTTATCCACATAGTATATCTGCAACGCGACTAGCTACTCTGATACCTCATTCAGCAGTTGTAGACCAGAGCTCTTACTGATTATGTCTGCTACCATGCTCCCCTTCCCATGAGTATAGACTATCTGAAAGTCATAGCCCCAGAGGAACTCTAGCCATTGTAGGTGTCTCATCTTCTGAAATCTCTGCCGACACTTATTCATCAATAATAAATAATCACCCTTCTTCGTCAAACATGAAAAGGGTGCTGCTACCCGGGAGAATTTTGGTTCAAAACTCTGGTAGTACCCATCCAAAGCAGAAGTCCCTCTCCCTTCAAGGAGGTGATCCTGGAAACCCCTTTTGAAAATATGTCACTACACTCATGTTGGGGATTGAAAACTCAAAACACGTACTACCATGAGGGTTAGGTTAGCCGACTCAAGAGTGATCGGATGCACCCTCCAATGCATGAGTTTATCATGTAATACTTGGGTTTTCTTTTTTGCCGACCAAGTAAAACCCCATTCAATCATTATAGATAATCCACAACCATTTATCCAAATTCATTCAATCGAAGTATAAACCTTGAATTCCCAATTCATACCCAAACTAATGTTGTAAGGCATTGAAACTTCCACTAAGAGGTTCCAACCGAGACTCTCACCTCAACGGTCAGACCCACCGTCGGTGTAAGTGTGATTTTTGAGTCTCCTCCCAAATTTATATCCAGATGTGAGGGTAAATTCAACGGTTTAACTGAAAACACTAGGTCATGGGCAAGATTTTTGGACGAAAGGAATGATTGGTATATATGTCTATTAATATGATAGCTACTAGTAGGCACAGACCATAACTGAAAAAATTCCAAGAGCCCTTAGGTCACACTCCTTGACCACATGAAGCTACTTCCTTCCCCTGTCCTCTAGCTTCCTGATCCTGGTGGAGACCAAAGGGGGGGGGGGTCGTAAAATGTAGAAATGTATACCACCTGATGCTGCTTTCCAAGCTACAATCCCACATCTTCAGCCCTATAGATATTTCTATCCATATCACATCCTCTTCCCAAAACAGTTTACATGCCCAAATCTTTGAGACTAGTGCCAGTTTTCTACTTTCCCACTGATAATATTTACTGGTTGTATCTGGTCATCCAAAAAACATTCAACCAAAAAGGTTATCTCCAGCACCCTAACATAAGGTAGGAATGCATAGAGGAATAGTGTTGGCTTGAATGTCCCTAAACACCCCTAGCTCGGAGGTCCGAGCCCTAAAGCACTAATCGTCCTATATTCTTCGAGTACCTGGGATAGTCAGTACAGCTCGATGAATACTCAGCTACTGACATGTCATCCTGCTGAAGTTGTAGAAGCTCTTGGTAACTCTCATCCTTTATCTCTTTATCATAAGAAATCCCCTTTTCTGAGGAAGGTTCTAAATCTTGTCCATAAAAAAGTCACCTCCTTGCAAGATTAGGGTATTATAAACCTTATCATCATCTATCTACTTCACATAGAAGGAACTCTACTAGGACCGCCATCTGATTGAATGGTTCCCTAGCTAGATGGAAACTTTGATACCTCGTCATGAAAGTCCATAACTGCCTGTGAGTCGGGCATGGATCGGAACCTAAGGGTTATCTGATGCTGAAACACATGTAAGGAACCAAGCCTACATGTGTCCTCTACTGGCACTGCTAATTGTAACTGCTGAACAACGGGTAGTGATATAGCTGGTACACTACCTGAAGGTATCATCTCGAGGAATGGTACATGTACCGAAGCCACATTAACCTATGGACCATCCTCATGGTCACGTACTGGAAAATACTAGAAGCTAATATCACCATCTGCTCTACCGATGTCTTAACTAGAAGAAAAATTGTAACCACAGCCTCCAGCCAGTCTTCACCTGTCTTCGGTTCTGTCTAGCCTAGGAACCTCGGAGGCCTTTTCCGTTGAAACTCATCCAATGCGCTCAGTCATCATGCACCTTATGCTACTGGGGCTGGTGGAAAATGATGTCCAACGGGTAGTGGTGCTACTGGTACACCACCAGACGGTGATAATTACATAAGAGGGCCATGCACCGTGGCCTCATCGCTCGGTGGTCCCTCATCACGTACTTTCGTAGGAATCCTAGATGGCTATCTATGCGGCGGTATCCTAATAAAGAACATGTTTGACACTATCATTAAATTACACCTGGTGATATAAATCTAATGAAATCCAACGAAAAACCTTTCAAAACACACACAATCTATGGTTTCGTGCACTGAGTCAGAAATTAGAATTCAGGGTCCGGGTGTATGGATACGTTGGTTGTCGCACCAACACTGGATTCCCCAAACTAAAAACCCCACTCATAACACTAAACACTATTTCCATACATAAAATATCAGAGTCATAGTTCTTCAGTAGAACTGAACTCCTCTGATACCAATTTGTCATGACCCATCCCCCGAGGCCCATGTCATAACTGCCCCAAGCCCACCTTCTATAGGCCAAGGGATGGCTATTAGCACCGAAAGGAATATCCGTAAAACGGGAAGGAATTTTCTTTAAAACTCTACAAACTCATAGAGTAGAACACAAAATGTGGCAACAACACACACAAGAACACAAAAAAAGAAACTATGAAGTAACATGTATTAGTAAAGAGTGCTGAAAGAAACGGGGCCAGAATACAAGCCCAACTAAAAAAGTACAAGTACAACTGAAAAGTAAAAAATAGCTGAAAAGTTAAAAAAGAGCACCTGGATTGTCCACCATGGATCCAAACTAAAGGGTAGGTACAGCTCACGATCAGTAGTCCCTGCGTCAAGTCACAAAAATGGTCCACCATTGAGCACCATCTAGTCCTGTCTCCCTCAGCCTCGATCAATGTTGTACTTTCTCTGAACAAGGCACAAGAAGGTGTCGGCAAATCCCGTGGAGGGGTGAGTATAACTATACTCAGTAGGGACCCTGAGACCCCGTAGGTCTCCTAGAGCTTCACAAATAAAAACCTCAAAGAATGTTCTCAATCACAAAGTGAAAGGAAATAGAGACAACTCATTTAGGATCTTAGCTCAAACCAGGTATACAACTCATAGAAATGAGTTTATGATGCTGACACACACATGATCGCTCTGAAAGCTGATGGCCAGCCACAAGATTCTCTAGGGGTACATAACGTCCCTAGTCACAATGTCGAACACCTTAGCTATATGATAACTCTTCCTCTATCGATTACAGTGGGCATGTCATGTCACACAGAGACGCTTCCCACTAACCTTGATCTACTGAGGTACTTCTCCCCATCATGTACTGTGGATCTTCCGGGTCACACAACACCTCCCACCCCCACCGTTTCCTACTGAGGTACTCCTCCCCATTTTGTGTCATGGCCGCTCCCCATGGTGGACTATTGAGGTACTCCTCCCCATCACGTACAGTGGCTGCCGATTTACTCCTAGTCGAAAAGTCAGTAGTCGTCAGGTCTCAGTCAGTCGCAAGGTTCTGTACGTTGTGCGCATGGGGGAACCACTCCCCAAGACATCAAACATAATTTGACTACCCCGAAGTCTCTAAAGAAGTATCCTGATGATCATTTATATTATAAGGGTTCCAACACAATAGACAACGCATCAATCGGATGCCCGGTCTGTGCGTTATTGGCATTTCAGGGTAAAGGGCCCGGTTGGATTTAGGTGCGATCCAACCCATTTGTACTGAATGATTCTCAAAAACTCTCATAGAGTATGTCAAAATTTCCTTCTAGCTCCAAGTATCCTGACGCCACAAATGGTTCGTCAAACAAACGCCTGGTTATTGACATAATCCCCTTTTGTGTTCCTTGGCGGTACTAAGTACGAGTCTGGTCCACCTCAATCAGATCGTCCCGACCCAATTTGTCATGGGCCGAACCGGTTCGACATGGGCCAACCCGACTCGGGTCAATCCTGCCTGATGGGCCTAGTACGACCCGGCTGGGCCACGGGTCAGGCCACCTGGGATACCCGGATGTGCCGCGTCCAGGTAGGGCTGATGTGGCGTCGATCCACGTTAGTGGGTCAACCCAGGGGGGTTGACCCCAAAGCGGTGCCATGTGGCACCGAGGATCCGTCGTGCCACGTTCGATGGGTAGCAGCTTGCCGCCGGGCGCGCTTCTGGCGCATGCACCATCCACTGACCGCCGCTCGATCTGGCGTCCCCTTTCTCCATCCCCGGCCAACGCAAGTTACGGCCTTGCTGCCACATGGGCGTGCCACCAGTTGTGCACCCCACCTCTACTCTGTCGGCTCCATTGCTACCAGTTGGCATGCTATCCAACCTCTCTTCTAGTCTCTTCGGATGACAAGTTGCGACCCTCTGTGTTCATCGGCGGCACACGACGCCTCCTCCACGGTCGACCGGTGTAGGCCGCTACGACGACTACAACAACTTTGTGTCGCGACCTCCTCTTGCGGCGTGCATCGACGCGCTATCTACCACGTAGCTAGTTTGTGTCGTCACGATATCCATCTTCCATGGAAGCACAAGGATGTACCAAAAATAGAAGAGGGTTTGGGTGGGTTTTTTAGGCCCTCACACTCCATATCAGCTCATAACACGATGGGGTTAAGGGTTTAATAACAATAGAATTGATCAACCAGATAAACATCACAGGGTTCCCCGCACCAACCTCCCTACAAAGAAGAATGGATCACGGTTCATCCCATTAGTCAGTTGAGCTGTGTTCTTCATGTAATATCAAGAATAGGAAGTGGGAATCAAAACAAATGCACAACGAAACAAACCCTACCTCAAAAGCCCGCTGGAGAGTGACTGTGTGTAATGGTGGTTCGGCGTTCTTCATCCCCGCAACCAGTTCTCAATGATGGCACTCATATGTTTCCTTCTAGTTCTTGGTTCTGTGTTTTCTATCACCTCCCACTAGGTCAGCTCTGTCATCTAAGGGTTCAGCATCGTGGTGCTCCTTCAGCACTTCATTTCTTGGAGAACATGTTCCGGTACCTCCCCAAGCTCCATATATGTATTATAGGGGCAGGATAAGTAAAAACATTGGAATTTAATGGTGGATAGTTAATTAGAAAGCTTACTAATTAACAAATGACATTGTTACTTAGGGTTCGCAGGTCAATCCATCTATTGGCTTGACACATAACTGGCCCCACCCTTTGATTGTCTGTTGGAGGACATGAAATAATATAATAGAATAATTTTATTTCATTTCTTTTAAAAAGTAACAAAACATAACTTCTTCTCCAGACCTACAGAGGTCAAAGAAAAGTCTCCCTTAAGATATTCCCAGCGCTGTAGAATCAACAGTGCCTTCAGATTATTAATCCGAGAAATGGTTCTAATATTAGAAAATGTTGCTAACGCATTTACTGAATTTACCAGAAAAAAAGTTCAAAAAATTATAAACGTTTACCCTCGACCTGCACCGGTTCTGGTTAGGCTCCACCTAAGGAGAACACACCCCAATGTACCCAACAGTACTCTTAGATTTTTAATCTATGTTATCATTTAATTGTTATTGATTTTACAATAAAATAATTGTCACTTAATTATTTTATTTACCACCAAAAACAAACATTTTCTACTGGCCTGTGTCGGCCAATGTTAGATCCTGCCTAAATAGATAATACCCTAATGAGTTCAGCAGTTGTCTTATATTTTTAATCGGAGTTACCATTCGTGAGATATAAGAAATTGAAAAATAAAATAATTTTAATTAATTTTTATATTTACGGTTATGCAATTTTTAGGTTTTCTCATAGGAGGCCTACACCAACTAAACTTAAGTTGTTCCCAGGGTAAAACTGCCATGCTGAACACAATAGTGCCATAAAAGTTTTATTCGGTGCAACCATTTAAGGGTTATTCCTCTTTTTCAGGAAAACATCTTACGTGCACTATTTTAATCTTAACCAAACTTCAACAGATCATTCCGAGCACTCCAGGCCTTAGAATCATGTGCCATCAAACTTTGCAGTCTCGGAATAATTCCATATAATTACAACAATTATATGGAAATTCTAGGACATTACATCTCTCAATTCCTAACAGCATTCACCTATTCAGGATCAGATGATATAAACTGTTTACACAACACATGTAACAAGAATTCTACTTCATGAATCCAAAAATCATACTTCGAAAGATTGTCCAAGAGTTAGTGAGTTCTCAGCAGACTGAGAACTGTTCTCAGATGATGCACTTGTTCTCACTCGAATTTAGAGTAAACAAAAATTTCATTGACCAAGACTTCCAAAAAAGGATCAACATACATGTGGAAAATCCTGTTCATTATAACCATGAAAGATACAATAGAAATTTTCAGACCAAAGGGAAAAAAATGTAATCATAATGTTCATATATACTCTAGAAGGTAGTTTTATGAATGTTAGATTCTTTAATCCATAACTGATTGTAACCAAATAAATGGTTGATATTTGAAAACCACTTAACACCATTCAACTGATCAAGAAAATCATAAATCCCTGTTAAGGGATACTTGTCCTTTACCATGACTCAATTTAGATTTCGTTAATCAACACATAAGCAAAAAGAACCATCAAATTTCCTTCTGAAGAGAACTGGAACCACCCAAGGTGACACACTTGGGTGTATAAATCTTTTATCAATATGATCTTACAAATTGGACGTTATCTCTTTCAGTTCAACTAGTTCTATGTGATAGGAGGGAATAAAAATTTATTGACTACAAAGCATTAATTCAATAGAGAATTCAACTTCCCATAAGAGTGGAACACTAGGAAGATTTGAAGGAAACACATCGGGAAACTCGATGATGACTGCATGTAGATTACTTCTCAAATATTCCCATTCATATCAAAAGAAAATAGTAATATCACTTTCTTTGACTCTCGATAAGAATGTCTGGATCTGCTCGACCTTGGGTCCCAATATCTATGAAAAAATAGATGCACCACTGGGTGTATTAAAGTATACTCGTCGAAGAAAACATCCAATATGGGATTTATTGGAAATTATCCAGTCCATATCGAATATAACATCAAGATATTTCATGTTTATTAAAGTAAAACATCAAAATATGATAGATAAAAGACACAAAAAAGACTAAAACGACCCTGCCCTCTTTTTTGTATAAAGGGTGTAGTAATATCTATTGAACTAGATAAAATATTCATATGAAGATTAAGCATATTAACAATATATATTGAAATAAACAAATGATATGCACCAAAATCCAATAGGGTAGTCACTAATGATGATATTATAGTAATGATACCTCTCACTCTCACTCTAACAATGTCTTCTTCTTCTAGAGACTCTTTCGCTATGTAAAAAAGTTTTGTTTCAGATGTTTGTGGCTTGAACCCTTATGCACGTGAAGCATATGGTTTCCCCACAGTTGTACGAGGATATGACGATATTATTTCACTATGAATATTAGGGAAAATGGTAGAATCTCTGTATGTTCCTTGAATATCGGCAAGACCTACAGTTCTAGGGTGTCTCAATGCACACCCTCTAAGAATTTATTGGCATTCCACACTAATATCAATTCAAAGAACATCCTACTAGATTTTGAGGAGGTATTTAATGACTATTTTTTAGATAACTTCCATGTGAATCATCATGCTTAAATTTTATTTTGAAGGAAGCAATGATTCCAGTAAGATAAAAAGGAACACCCATCATCCCTGAATTTACAGCTAGGTCCTTCTCAGCCATCATCACCCTATCCATCACATCATCATAAGTGGAAGAAATCAGCAAGAAATCCTAAGAACATATATCTGATCAAATCCCCAACTTGAACCATCAAGCCTTCATCCTCTCATTAGATACAATCTAAGTAGAAAACTACACCATCTCAGCAAAGCAATCTGAATACGCGGTCATGGTTTTGTCAGCTTGCTCAATATTGAAAAACACCAAAGCCTTGTCCGACACCATTGACACTAGACAGAACTATTCATTGAAAATAACCTTGATGTCCTTCTACTCTAAACCCTCATGATTCCCTATTATCACCATCATGTCCCACCATCCTCTTCTCAGTCCCCCCCCCCCCAGCATGAAGGTGGCACACTCCAGCCTGATCATGTCCGGTATCTCCTAGAATTCAAGCATATATTCTATCTTTCCCATTCATTCCTCCGCTTGTTGAGGACCAGTGGATCCTTTGAAATGAAGTGTATTATGGTGAAGGAACTCTTGATAACAATTTCTAATAACAACCCCCTAAGGATCCAATGTTATAGGATGAGAGGGAACTGGAGGTGGTGCTTTCCCTGGAGCTCAGATTGTATGCACGATCACCTCAACTAGATTCGGGTCCACTTGAGGATTCTCTTGTTATAGTTCAGTAACATCTTCCTCTAGTATCTGATTTTTATGCCTTTTGGATGCATGATGCAACACAACAACAGTGCATAAAATGAAAAAATTATATTAACACTCAAAATGAGTAACAAGAGAAAATATTCTCAATATAAGCAACAAAAATAATTTGTGTTTCACTCTATCTAAATCTTTATAAAGAAAAAGACATTAACTAATCCTGAACAAATCTTTCACTAACCACCCATGGTGACTTAAGGTTCATTGTGGTGAGATCTGGTCAGGTACTCAATCACAACTACCTCCTAAGTTCCAACATGATTTCAAAAATTCATACTGACATCAAGACATAAGCTGAACAACCTTCCTGTGATACCAATTTTTTATGAATCAGCCCGGGTACCCTGGTAACCTATTAATCGAGTCATCCCTAACATATCTCAAATGTTTTTCCCAATCTACAAAGGTGGGAAATTAGAACCTAGAATCATACAACATGCAAATGAAAAAAAATTCAACAAAAAAAAGCAGAAGAAAAACAAGAAAGTCAATATTCATGTAAAAGAAACTCTATTGGGAGTAAGGTACCATAATATAAAAAATCATAAAAAGACCAAAGTACTATAACCAATGTACCGAAAGGGAAAAATAGCCCAATATCCCTGTAGACACAACTCACCACGCCCATGTTTCAACAGCTGGATCCTCCTCTAAGAGATCCTTTCCCCTTGCTCAAACCTGGATGAAGAAAGGATATAAAAACCAGACATAAAAGAGTTGGGTGTGATCCTAAGTCCATTAAGATACCCCCAAAGATTCTATAATAGATAAAAAATACAAATTATCCACAAAAAACCTTTCAATTTTCAAAATCAATAAGTTTGTAAATTTAATGGCATATTTAAAAAATCATTCTATACAGTTTCAAAAGGATGGAAAATTATTTTAAAACATAAGATTTACATTACGAAAGATTTAATATTTCAAAAAAAATGGCTTAAATAAAATAATTAAATAAAATAGTTTATGTAAATCCATGAAAGGAATATAAATAAGTTTTACAGCATTGGAATACATTTATATCTCAAATATAAATAAACAACTGAGCAACATGTTCATATTTTAAAAGATATGATAATATTAACAAGCTATAGGATTCCATACTCTCTATGTGATCTGAGAAAAATAAGTGTACTCAGATCCCCCTGAAAGTGGAAAGAGGTGACTCACCACCCTCCCATCTGGTATGTGACCCACCACATATATCTTTTATAACATTTCAATAGAATATAGTGTATCATGATAACACACCAAGTACCTAAGGATTGCATGTGCCCTTACATGATGGGGAATTTATTTTAATACTAGTTAAAATATAATTAAGTCCCATTCTTCCATTTTAAAATTCTAATTATTTCATTTAAAACCAATATGGGTTTTAATAAAAAACATTCCCTTCTCACAAGATAAAACCAATGGGTTTCTATAAAATCATTTTTAATCCATTTTCACAAGTTTTAAATCCATTCAAAATCAATTCCCTTCTTTTTACAATTCTCTTCCACAATTAAGTTCAACAATTTAATTTAAATAATTTCCATGAAATCCACAATTTAAATTAAAAATTTTAAATTGAAAAATTTCTATAAAACACACCCCAATTAAATAGAATAGGGGGTTTTTAAATTCTCTTTCCAAAATCATTTCGAATCTCCCAATTCAATAGAAATGGGTTCTATAAAATAAATTGAAATCATGTTTGAGAAATTTATTATAAATAATAAATTTAAATAAATCAAGAAATTTAGGAATAATCAATTTAGAAATTCAGGATGAAACCACCTACCTCTTCCAAAAACTCAACACTCACAACGATGCCTGTCAACGAGAACAAAGCTGTAAAAGAGCTCAAAACTCAACCTAGAAGAAATATCCAAACTCACGGAGAATCTATACATCAATTCCAAGGTGATCCATTGAAAATAAAAGAGAAAAGAATAAAATAAACAAGAAGAATGGTGGATAAAACTTATATAGGAATCAAACCGTGAGCGAAATGACGACCGAAATCCAAAAGAATGGATCTAAATGGGTTATAAATATTCGAGATCTCCTAGGAAAGCCTTTGGTCAAAGGAGTAAGAAATAGAGAGTTTCCAAAATTAATTAACTAGCCACATTTCGTATTTTTTAAAATGCTGTCGAGGTATTAAACGATGTGTAATCCCAATACATGTCATGGACCCTTTAATTTTCATAACCACAAAAAGATGAGTCGCCTTGACTTAATTTATTGTACTTATAATTAAAAATAGATCATTAAATCATTTTTGATGTGAAATGGATAATCACGATGTGCACCCATTACTTCATGAATCCATTCACGACTTTCAACCGGACCATTACACAACATGTAATCTTGATACACAATGTGTAATCACCAAGAAGTCTGCCTGAAAAGTTTATTTAAAGGTGAGACTCTAAAAAATCTCTAACATTCATATTATAGGTATCCTCCCCAAAAAAACTCACCCTACCCCATCAGAAAAAACTAATATAAATTTTATGGTATTTCGGTTAGAATGGTAATATAGAGGAAACCCCCCCCCCCACCATAAAAAACATATTGACCCCAGGAAGACTATTAAGATGCCTCCATTCCAAAAAGATGAGTCCACTAATCTATTATTAGTGTCTCACACTCCCACATCTCATGATTATCAAAACCATGATTTCATAGAACATGAACCAATGGTATCTTAGTCCCATGAAGTACTTTGGTCTCTGAATCAACTATCATGACTGGCTATTTAGTCAAAGATAAATCATGTTTAATCTCAAGATCATTCCAACTAAAAACATGAGATGGATTAGAGAGATACTCAGTTGCGATACATGGAACATGTTATCCATCAACATCAGCTGGGGTGGATGAATTAAATGGTAAGAAACATTCCCCACCCACTCAACAACCTCGAAAGGTCCCACAAAATGAGGAAAAAGCATTCCTTCCCTCCCAAGTTTTCAATGAACCAACCGGGGTGAATGATTCAAGAACACATGATCACTCAAAAAACTCCAAAAGTATGTGGTTTCAATCGACAGAATAATTATATCAGCTATGTGTTGTCAGCATTCTCTAAAAAATCCACTAAATCTTAGTTGTCATCTCCTACAACAAGCAAGGTCCAACCAAGGAACATTCATGAACCTCTGACCAGAACAATGGAGATTTACAAGGTTGTCCATACAATTCCTAAAAAGGATACATCCTGATCACAGACTGGTGACTATTTTTATATGATAACTCAACCATAACCTAGTGATCATACCAATCATCGGTGAAGTCGAGAACTGAAGTACGAAGCATATCCTCAATAATATGTCTAGATCTCTTGGTTTGGACATCCAATTGCGTCTAATAGGCCATGATCAAATGAAACCGAGAACCCAGTGACTCCTAAAGTCCTCTCCTAAAGATTAAATTAAACCAAGGATCAATATTAGTGACTATAGAAGAAGGTACTCCATGCAAATGAAAAATCTATTTCACATAGAGACTTCCCAACTCCTCAACATTGGTTGTATCACAAATGGGTATAAAGTGAGATGACATGGTCAGCCTATGGATAACAACCCATATTACATTATTATTTTTATCATTATGTGGAATCCCGACCACAAATTCCATAGATATTTCATCCCACTTCCATGTAGGGATAGGAAGTGGATGATGTAAAACCGAAGGATTCTAGTGCTCATCCTTAACCTTCTGGAACATATATCAATGAGAGAGAAAAGCAACATTGTCTTACCTCATAACTGGCCACCAGAACTGTCACCATATATCATAGAGTGTTTTTTTGGTTCCTGGGTGAACTTCCCACCGAGAATTATTGAAATACCCCATTATATACATCATTGTTTCTAAAGTAACAATGAATTGATTCTGATAACATATAACACCCTCTTTGGAGAACAACCACTTGTTAATAGTCTCCCCACCATAAACAGATTCCTTAAAGCTAAAAAATCATCATGAAGATTTTAATCATGAATAATAATCTTAATAAAGAAGATGTAAATGGAATGCTAGATAAAGAAACCACATCAACTTTCTCCTAAACTCTAATATGCATCTGCTAACAGAGAGCCATAAAATTCCACTATTTCAACGATTCTTTCATAAACTAGGTTGGAAGTTTCCTGCTCAACACATCAACAAAAACTTTCCTTTTCCTCAGGGTATAGGCAATGCAAAAATTGAATGACTGCAGGTATTCCACCCAATGCCTCTGTCCATGATTCAAATATTTCTGAGAGAAGATATAAATCATGATTTTGTGGTCCAAAAAACACAGTAAACCTTTCACCATAAAGGTAATGCCGCTAAATATTAATTTTGGGCATTACAACTACAAGATCAAGGTAATGGGTAGGGTAATTCTTCTCATGCAGACTAAGGTAACAAGATCCATAAGCAACTACATGGTTTCCCTAAATAAGTACACAACCCATGACTAAACACAATGCATCACAAAAGACCATATAGCCCTGCCCGGCCTCAAAAAGATTCAACAACATCAAAGTTGTGAAAAGATGTTTCAAATCAATAAAAGAAATTTTACATTTATCATCCCAAATAAAATGTTCCCCCATCCACGTTAGATCAGTCATTAAAGAACCCAACCTTTATATGTTTCTCATGAACATGTTGTAGTATCCAGCTAATCCCAAGAAGCTTATAATTTGAAAGACATTTCGTGGTCTCTCCCAAGCCATAACAGACATAACCATTTTAGGATAAACTAATATACACTATTTAGACACTACATGTCCCATGAATCTCACTTCTCGAATCTAAAAATCACACTTTGAATGCTTGTAATACAGTCGGTAACTTCTCCATTAACTCAGAATTGTTCTCAAATGACTCACCTGTTCTTACTCTTATTTAGAGTAAAGGAGGATGTCATTGGAAAATACTACAAAAAAAGTATCAAGATATACATGTAAAATCGTTTTCATTAAATCCATGAAAACTACAAGAGATTTTTTAGACCAATGGTCATAATAAGGTACTCATAATGGTTGTACCTGATCTGATAGGCAGTTTTTTGAATGTCAGATTCCATTATCCTTAACTGAAGGTCACTAGATCGAAGGTCGATCCATTGAAACCACTTCGCATCTTTCAAATGATCAAATATATCACCAATTTTTGTCAATAGATACTTAACATTACTATGAATTGATTTAGCTTTCGTTAATCAACACATAAGAAAACAGAACCATCAGCCTTCTTAGTGATGAGAACTGGCATCACCCAATGTGACACACTTAGGTGTATAAAGCCTTTCTCAAGAAGATCTTTCAACTGGGACTTCACCTCTTTTGGTACATATGGTACTATTTAGTAGGAGGAAATTAAAAATAGTTGAGTATGAGGCATTAAGTCAATAAAGAACAAAACTTCCATTACTCATGGCACATTAGAGAAATTTGAAGAAAATACATTGGGAAACTTGATGATAATCAGAGGGAGATCACTACTCAATGATTTCGGCTCCACATCCAAATAAAACACTAATATCACTTTACCCAACTATGGATAAAAAGTTATAGCTTGACTCAAGCATGGGTCCAAATCTCTTTGAAATACAGGAGACACATCACTGGATGTAGTAAAGTAGACCCATCGAAGATAATAGCCAATCTGAGATTTATTGTCAATGATCCAATCCACCCAGAATATAAGATCAAGATAGTTCATGTCAAGGAGTAGAAAACACCATGATAGCCCAACATATGATTGATAAAAGACATAATAAGGACTATGAATACCCTAGACACTTTTCATACCAATGGGCGTAGTAATATCCATTGCACAAGATAAAATATCCATAGGAATATTAAGAAAATTAACAATATGCGTTGAAATAAACAAATGTGACACACTAGTAACAAATAGGTTAATCAATAATGATGATTCTATAGTAATGGTACCTCTCACACTCATTGAACTCATGTCTTCTTCCTATGGATACTCTTACACTACGTGAAGATGCTTCGTTCCATATGCCTATGGCTGGAACCATTTTATACTTGAAGCATCTGGTTTCCATATGGTTTTAGGAGGATTTGATGATCATGGTACACTATACAGTGTATGTAAAAGATGCAATAATCTATGTAAGATCCTTAAACATTCGTAAGAGCTAAAATTCTTGGGTGCCTCAGTGAAAACCCACATAGAATTTACTGGATTTCCATAATGATAGCAAGTCAAATAAATCGCTCCTATAATTGAATAAGGTATGGAATGACTCTACCATTGAGAACTACCACTATAATTATCACGATTCTATTTTTCTTTAAAGGATCCAAATATTCCACTGGGAGAAAAAAGGAACTCCCATTAACCCTTACATTCCATCCCGGTCCATATCAACTATCATCTTCCTATCCAACACATCAGAATAAATGGGTATCTTCACCAATAAAACCTAAGAATGGATATCTGATCAAAGCCCCAACTCGAATCATTGAAAATTAATCCTATCATTAGATACAATCTCAAGATAAAATCACACCATCTCAGCAAAGCGATTTTTATACTCAATAATTATTTTGTCAGCTTTCTCAATCTTGAAAAACACTACAGCCTTGGCCATCATCATTGAATCTAGATAGAACAAGTCAGTGAAAAGAACCTTGATGTACTTCCACTATAATCCCTCATTATTCCCTACCATCTCCATCATGTCCCACCATCTCTTTCTCGGTACGTCTATCATGAAGTTGTCACATTTCTCCCTATTCACATCTGGTGTCTCCAAGAATTAAAACATATGTTATATCTTTCCCATCCAATCATCAGAAAGTTGAGGATCAGTGGAGACTTTGAAATCTGGTGTCTTATAGCAAAGGAACTCTTGAGAATGATTCATAAGAACATCCCCCTGATGATCCATAGCTGGAGCCTGAGTGGGAACTGGAGGTTTTCCTTGTCCTTGAGGATGGATAGTATACATGATCACCTCAACTAGATTTCATTCTAAATGAGGATTCTCATGTTGTGATTTAGCATCATCTTCCTCAAGGATCTGATTTTTATGCCTTTTCGGAGGCATGATGCTACAGAAAATCAGTGGTAAAATGAAAACATTATATTAACACTCAAACAGAGTAATAAGATATATTATTCACAATATAAGGATAAAATACGATTTTTATTTCACTATATACAGATATCAATAGGTAAAAGACTAGAACTAATCCATAAGACACCTTTACCTAACCACCCTTGGTGACATAAGGTCCATTGAAATGAGTGATGGTCAGGCACTCAATCTCATCTACCTCTTATGTAAAAACAAGATTTCAAAAATGCATACTAAAATTATGACTATAGATGAACAGCCTACCTCTGATACCACATTATCATGAACCAGCCTGGGTACCCGCATAAACCGATTCCTAACCCGACCATGATATAGCCAGAAGGGTGTTCCTGATCCCCATAGGTTGGACAGAAGCATCTATCATCATAAAACATTCAAGTAGGAACAAATTTTCCACAAAACATAGCATAAGGAAAACAATCAAGTCAATATGAATGTAAAATAAACTCCACTCGGAGTAAGGTACTATAATACAACAAGGCGTAAAAGAACAAAAATTACTAAAACCAAAGTACCAAATGGGGGGGAAACAATACGGTTTCCCTAAGTACACAACTCACCATGCTCAAGGTTCATCACCTGGATCCACCTCCGAGAGATCGTTTCCCCTTCCTTGAACCTAGAAAAAGAAAGTCTACAAACACCCAAAGGAAAAAAGTCGTGTGTGAGCATATGCCTAGTAGGATACCACAAAATATTTCATAACTAATTCCAAATATATATTCTCCAAATAAAATCATTCTATTTTCAATCTAAATAGGTTTTGAAATTTAAAATCAAATTTAATCAAAGCATCTATATAGTTTTAAAATAATGGTAAATACTTAAAGCATAGGTTTTAATTTACCAGAGATGGAATATTTCTAAAAAAATGGCTTAAATAATATAGTTACCTAAAATAGTTTATCTAAACACCGTAATGGTATTTAAAGAAGTTTTACAACATTAGAGTAAATTTATATCTCAAATATATATAAACAAGAATGAAACATAGTCATCTTTTAAAAGGTATGAGAGTATTAACTAGCTATATGCTTATGTAATCTCTAAGTGATCTTAGAAAAATGATTATACTCACATCACCCTGAAACTAGCTAGAGGTGACTTTTCATCCTCCCATCATGGATGTGACCTATATAGGTATGTTTGAGAACATTGTAATAGTGTAAAGTGTATCCAAATAACCCACCAACTACCCACGGCTTGAATGTGCTCTTACATGATGACCATTTATTTTAAGACTGCTGAAAATAAAATTAAATCCTATTCTTCAATTTCAAAATTCCAATTTTTTCATTTAAAAACAAAACAGGTTTTAATAAAAAAAATATTCTATTTTCACATGATAAAACCACTAGGTTTATATGAAATCATTTTAAGCCATATTCATAAGTTTTAAATCCATTAAAAACCAATTCCATCCTTTTTAAAATTCACTTCCATAAATAAATTCAAAATTTTAATTGAAATAATTTTTATAAAATCAAAATTTTAAATTCAATAATTTAAATTGAACAATTTCGGTAAAACACACCCCAATTCAATGGAATTAGGGATTTTCCAAATTCGCATGTGAAAACCATTTCAAATCTCCCAAGTAACTGTAATTGGGTTTTATCAAATCAATTAAAATATATTTTTGAGAAATTCAGTTTAAATCAGTAACTGAAATAAATAATGCAATTTAGGAATGACCAATTTGAAAATTTAGGATGAAATCACCTACCTCTTCCTAAAACACAACACTCGCAACATCACCCGTCAACGAGACCGACAGTATAGAAGACCACAAAACTCAATCTAAAAGAAAGATCCAACACCATAGGTCATAGATCTATCTATTCCAAGATGATCCATTGAAAACCTAAGAGGGTAGAAATAGAAAAACAAAAATAATGAGGGAGAACAATTACCCATGAATCACACCACAAGAGAAATGACAAATGAACGCTAAATTAAGGGATCCAGAGGGGTTGGATGGATTTTAGATCTCTTGGGGAAGACTTTCGTCAGTGGAGGAGGCACTAGAGAGGTGCTAAAATTAATTAACCATCTGCACTGCGTTTTTTTAATAATACACTCTAATTATTACATGACATGAAATCCCAATACACATCATGAACCCTTTTATTTTTTTTAACCACTGAAAAACGCGTCACCTCAACTGAAATTATGATCCTCAAAATTATGAAAGGATCATTTATTCTTTTATTAGTGAAATGGATAATGACAATGTGTACCCATCGGAGCGTGATTCCATTCACAACGTTCAATATGGCCATTACACGATGTGTAATCTTGTTAAACGGTGTGTAATCCACTATCAGTATACATAAAAAGTCAATTTGAAGGTGAGAATCCAAAAAATCATTTACTTCTTCATTATAGGTATACTCCCAAACCAATCTCCACCCCACCCTGTCGAATAAAAGGAAAAAATAATACATGGTTTAATTCATACCTGTTTGAATGGTAACTGGATGTTATAATTTCTTATCTAATAAATATAAATATTTTTAATTTATGGGGACTGAACTCCCAATATCAAACAATTAAATTCTTGATCCCATATTTATTAATACAGTTTTAATCAATATTTTACATGGATTTTTTTCATCTATGTTAACATTATTCAGAGTTCCAATCATTAAAATTGGGATTTGTTCTTTTACAAACATGTATTGTCTTTATCTATATGAATTATGTGTTGGAATTTTATATCAAATATATGATCCACAACTACCTTTGTATTTCCAAACCATCCACTATGAATGCGAATAAATTTTCTTCTAATGTGTTTCCTTTGTGAATTCCCTATTTATCATTCATATGATTGAATGGTGTTCACCTACATTCCATACATCGATTGATATCCAAAAATTATTGACTTGAACATATTCCATTATTCCACATCATTTTATTTTGAGGGATACTTATATAGAAAATTATTATATTAATTTATCGGGGAACTATTGAAAATCTCTATATTTAATATTTTAATATGAATGGTTATTGATTAATCTAAACAGATTACTATATATTGTTTTACCATCCAAATTCATTCTACATATAATATACAATCATTTTATCTCTTTTACTGACATGGTTCAACGTATTGACAATATGTTTGGTGTTATTCTAACATGGGTTAAATTTGGAAAGGTAAATTATGTATTATTTACTCATTATTTATTTTGAATAATGAAATAGACTTAAACAAGATTTTGGAGGGGGTTGTTATTATATATCATATCGATGCATCAGTAGGTCTAATGATACATGAATGTTTGGGGATTTCGTGTATTCCAACCAAATTTAACAATATGACTTGACAATGGTCTTGATGGAAATAACTATGTCTTTGTTGAGGCATTGATGGTAAGATCAATAAGTCCAGAATTATGCATTCCATCACAATGAATTTAGTTACAATTATCCAAGGGATCATCTTATTTTCATTTTTATTCATGTATATCTTATGCTCTCAATTTTAGTGAATTACAGAATTATGATGATTACTTATTCATATACTAATATTTTTTTCATTTTTATTCAATGATTGCATCAGTTGGAAATTTTCCATTACCAAGTATTTTAGATCACCCCTACTAATATTTCTATTTCCCAAATTTATGAAAAAATGTGTTACACAAGAGGATCCACTTATCTTGAATAATGAGAGAGGAGAGGAAAATAAAATTCATTATCAATATGATATTACACTTACTGAAAGGAATCAACACATCAACCAAGTCATTTCTCCATAAAGAATCAAAGTTAGAAGGGGTAAAGTCACATCTAGAGAATCTATAAAATCATGGGGTATGAATTAGGTTAAAGTTAGATATGATTAAATTTTAAATTGAGATTAATATAAATAAATTATTGTACTATTTGGTTGATTCTCACCCACATCAGCGGAACCAGCTAAACACTTGCTTCCACAGGATAACTAGTGGCACTCTGTAGAATGAATGGACCTATGAGAACCTCTCCGTCCAGCCAGTGGGATTTCATTAGCTAGTTAATAGAGTTATTATAAAAACTCCATTTTTGCAGCCCCCACTACCTCCCAGGTAGCTCTCATTGGTTGGATGGTGAGATTTCTATAGAAAACATGACAGCCAACTTCCCAATAATTGATCGATGGTTCTCACCAACCATCCAGTGGGAAACCTGTAGCATTTTTTATATATACATTTGTATCCACCCAAGGATAAAACCTTAAAGAACTTCTTGAAATATCATACTAGAATCAATAAATCACCCAAGACCCCTCAAAAGGTACTAATAATAATTTATAACAATCTAATGGTAGGTATAATTAGGGATCAAAATGAAAAAAAGGAGATTGAAAAAAAAGAAAGGATCATTCCTAAAAATGGTGTCAGGGTGTTAAAAAATATTCAAATATACGTATTATAAATAAAATGCATATTATAATAATTATTGGTAGCCTACTCTACCCTCTGTATCAAATACATATAATTTATTTTTATTAACACTATGAGCTAGATTATAATGTGATCTAACAGAATATCGTATGTTATAATCCTGAAGAATTATGGGACATATTATGGGAACATGAAGAAGAGAGTTTTTATATATAATTATATCAATGTAATAGCTTTTAGAGTACACTAATATAGATTATGAAAGTGATTACACTAATAGGATGTCCTCGTCTGGTGGAGCCTTTTTCTTTGGTGAGATCTATGTGATATAGAATACTAAGAAGTAGTTTTAAAGCACATTGAATACATATATGGTCCAGTATATTTCAATTAATCATCCATATTCATAAATTATGTGGATAAATGTTTATCTAGTCAAGTCATATAATTGAAACTAATAATGCATATTCATAGTTATATATTTCAATTAGGACTTTCAATGTCTTACACTGAGGTCTTTACCAATTTTATTCAACTTCTAAACTATGTAAATTATTAAAACAACCACTAGAAACATATAATCACATTCAAAACACCTCAAAAACATCCCAAATAGTATAAAAAATTCATAATCTAGGTTTAAAGAAAAATCAAAATAGTAACATAATCATCATAAATACCTAGTGTACTCCAATCTCGCCCTTATATATTTTTTGTAAAACTACATTAAAATAATTGAATGTTGATTTGATTTGTCTGGAGACTCATTAAAAACCATGAAAATCAACAAATAAAAACCTATCTCAAATGATAAGAATTTTTTCAGCCCACAACTAGATCAGTTTAGGTAATTTATTAAATGTGATCCCTTGGTGATAAGAATTTGTGTACATGTGTGATATATGATCTCCCCATCAATTCATATAACCAATCACACTTTCAAAAAACACCCCAATTCAACATTACCTATAGATTCAGATTAATAAACAATGATCAGTCATATTATAAAGGAATATGACACATTTTTATAGTATTTAGTGTCATAATTGTTTGAACTTAATCAGTAAAGTACAAATCATAGTTTGGTATAGCTTTCATACAATGTTAAACAAGGGGAAATGTATGAGCATGTTTTTTCATACTAAGCTGACCAAATATCTGTCATAGAATTTACTTTGTAAAAATGTTTTAAATACCATTAATGGTGAATATGTAATCAAGTTTGGGAGGATACCTATAAAGGAGAAGTTAGAGATTTTTTGGATTCTCACCTTCAATTTTACTTTTTCATGCATATTGACAGAGGATTACACACTGTTTAACCAGATTACACATTGTGTAATGGCCCTACTAAAAGTTGTGAATAGATTCATGCATTGATGGGTAAACTTCTGGATTATCCATTTCAGATAATAAAGGAATAAATGATCATTTCTTAATTTAGAGCATCAGAATTTTAGTTGAAGTGATGCATTTATCAATGGTTACAAAAATTAAAGGGTTCACAACATGTATTGGGATTTTACGTCATGTAATAACCTAACTGCATTGTTAGAAACACCACCCTACTGCATCAAGGAAAAGAAAAAAATAAGACAAGGTTTAAGTCATGCCTATTAGAATGGTAATAAGATGTTATAATTTATTATCTAATAAATATAAATATTTTTAATTAGTGGGAATAAACTCCCAATATCAAACAATTAAATTCTTTATCCCATCATGATTGATACCATTTGAAGCATTCTTTTACAAGGTTGTTTTTCATCTACGTCAACATTATTCATATTTTCGATTATTATAATTAGGATATGTCCTTTTTCAACCATATGTTGTGTTTTTATATATGACATATTTGTTGATATTTTATATCAAAGATGTGATCCATCACTACCTCTTTATTTCAAAGCCATCCACTATGGATACACATTAATTTTCTTATAATGTTTTACCTCTGTGAATTCCCTATTTTTCATTCATTTGATTAAAGGGTGTTCACCTAGATTCCATACATCGATTAATTTTTAAAAATTGTTGACTTGACCATATACCATTATTCCACATGATTTTAATATGAGGGATTATTATATGGAATATTATTCTATTTATTTAAAGGGGGACTATTGAAAAGATCTATATTTGTTATTTTAATAAGAATGATTATTGATTACTCTAAAAAGTTTACTATGTATTTTTTTACCATCCAAATTCTTTCTACATATGGGTTACAATCATGTTATCTCTTTTACAAACATGGTTAAAAGTATTGACACTATGTATGGTGTCATTATTACAAGGATTAAAATTGGAAAAGTTAATTATGTATTATCTACTCATTATTTAGTTTGATTAATGAATTATGCATAACAAAGATTCTAGTGGGACTGTTATTATATATCCCCTCAATTCAATAGAATGTCTAATGATACAACCAGGTTTGTGTATTTTGTGTCTGACAACCTAATTTAAAAATATGACATGACTGTGGTCTTGATGGAAAGAATGACGTCTTGGTTGAGGAATTGATTGTATGATCAATAATTCTAGCATTATGCATTCAATCATAATGAATTTAGTTATTGTTATCCAAAGGATCATATTATTTTTATTTCTATTTATGGATATATTTTTCTCTCAGTTTTAGAGCATTAAATATTTATGATGATTACTTATTCCTACAATAATATTTTTTTCAGGTTTATTCAATGATTGCCTCGGTTGTATATTTTATATTATGAAGTATTTAAGATCACCCCTACTTATATTTCCATTTCCCAAATTTATGAAGAAATAAGTTACACAGGAGGATTCACTACTCTTGAATAAAGGGATAGAGGATGAAAAGAATATTCATTTTCAATATGATACTACACTTACTGAAAGGAATCAACACATCTACAAACACATTGATCCATGAATAATCAAGGATGGAAGGTTTAATGTCACCTCTAGAGAATCAAAACAATCATGGGGGATGGTATCTTCAAATTAGATATGATTATTAATAAAAACACAGATTTATATAAATAAATTATGGTATAATTAGGTCGATTCTCACCCACATCAGCAGAACAAGCTAAACATTGGCTTCCACAAGATACCCAGTGGCACTATGTAGAATTTATGGGCCTCTAGGAACCTCTCCATCAAGCCAGTAGGATTTCATTATCTAGTTAAAGGTGTTCCTATACAAAAAAAAATTATTTCCCCCCACCACCTCTCAGCACGCTCTCATTGGTTGTATGTGGGGATTTCTGTAGAAAACTTGACGGCCAGCTACCCATTAATTGATCGATGGTTCTCACCATCCATCCAATGGGCCACCTAAAGTATTTTTTAGCTATCGATTGTTATCCACCCAAGGCTAGAACCATAAATAAGTTCCCAAAATCTCATAATAGAATCACAAACTCACCCTATACTCCTCAAAATGTACTAATAATAATTTTTAACCAATTAATGGTAGGTATAATTAGGGATCAAAATGAAAAACTTGGAGAGTGGGAAAAAAATCAAAGATCATACCTAAAAATGGATTCAGTGTGTTAAAAAATATTTGAATAGAATGATTGTAAATAAAAAGTATTTTATAAGAATTATTGGTAGCCTACTATAACCCACTGCATCAGATCCATATATTGTATTTTTAATGATTATATGAGCAAGATTATATTGTGATCTTATAGAATATCATATGTTATAAGCCTAAAATATTATGAGACATATTAATGGAAAATGCAATAGAATTTTTTTATACAAAATTATATCAATGTAACAGATTTTAGAGTACACTAATATATATTAGGCAAGAGATTAAACTAATAGGATGTCCACATCCGGTGGATCCTTCTTCCTTGAAGATATATATGTGATGAAGTATACTACGAATTAGTTTTCAGTGACTTTAAATTCATAGGGGGTTTAGTAGATTGAAATTACTCATCCCTATTCATAATTTATGTTGATAAAAATTTAGCTGGTCAATTTAAAAGAAATTATTAATAAACTATTGAATGTTCTTTACAAAAATATTAGTTCCATAGATTTCTCAATGAATTGCATATACCGCACAAGATCCAATCATATTGACATCAAAGCCTTTTACATGAGGGAAGGACTATAAATTGGTGATTAAAAACATTATTATATATTCACCATAAATGGTAATTAATAAATTTTTAAAAAGGAAATGTTGAGATAGATATTTGAACAGGTTGTGATGAAACAGCATGCTCACACATATCCTCTTTCTTAACTGTGTGTGAAAGCTATACCCAACTATTCTTAAGACATTATTGATTATGGTCAAGTATTTATGACACAAAATACTATAAAAAGGTGTCATATTTATTTATAATATGAGTGATCATTGATTATTAATTGAAACCTATAGTAAATGTTGAATTGGAATGTTTTTTAAAAGCATGATTAGTGATATTAATTGAGTGGGAGATCATCTATCACACATGTACATAAATTTTTATCACTGAGGGATGACATTTAAAAAGTAAATAAACTAATCTAGTTGTGTGGTGAACAAATCCTATCATTTGGTATAGGTTTTATATTTGATGAATCTCTTGGTTTTTGATGAGTTTCCAAGAAAATAAAATTATCATTAAATGTTTTTAATAGAGTTTCCAATAAATATATATTAGGGGGATTGAATTACACTAGGATTTTATGATGATTATGTTACTATTTTAAATTTTCTTTAAACATAGATTATGAACTGTTGATATTGTTTGGGATGTTTGTGAGGTGTTTTTAATGTGATTATACGTTTCTAGAGGTTGTTTTAATAAGTTATATAGTTTTAAAATTAATGAAAATTAGTAAAGTCCTTGTTGTAAGACTTTGCAAGTCATAATTGTAATACATAACTATGAATATGTATTTTTAGTGTCGATTATATGTCTTTACCACTGAGCATGTATCTTTGATATATAATATTATACTTTGAGATTTTGTTGTATAAATTGATTGAACATAATCCTATAATTATAAAATGACATCAAGTATATGAACATAATACTTTGATGTGACAAATGAAGGTCTATGATCTAATATATTCCTAAAATTATAAGGCTTAAATAAGAATAATTCTTTGAAATCCTAGTATAGGTATTCCAAAATTAGGTAATATTCATATTTATGTTGGGTGAAATAATGATTCTCCAAAAAGTGAATATTCTGATGAAGAAAAAACTAGAATATTCCAAAGTTGTTCTATGGTTATTAAAGTATCACAATACTATTTTAAGAAAATAAATATGAATAATCCTTTTTATCGACATGATCAAAAACATGATATTTTATGTGATTATCTTAATGAAGATGAACTGAGATGAGTATGATTTTTTTTAAAGAATATCCAAATAATGAATTTGTAATATCATTGGGATGATGCTATTCTATAATTAAGATTATAAATAACATTATAATCTATTAATGATATTGTATTATGTATTCAGATTGATTTTATAATAAATTAGTGAAATGACTATGTTTTCAGAAGTTGTTTGACAATAATGGAAAATTGAAACTAATCCACTTGTTTTAAATAAGTGATAATTTAAGAAGATGAGCCTCTATACTTATGTTGTTGAATCTCTTTAAGAATATGGTGTTTCACTAGATAAATATATATTTGTGAATTTTGGTAATATATGCTAAGGGGATCTAAAAATATACTTCATGTTGGTAACATTATTGGTAAGTGTAAATAATGGACTAGGAAACCAAAAATGGGAATTTTATAATCATGAATTTTTTTATAAAAAACTCAATGACTTCATGGTTTTATATTTATATCTACTAAAATTGATGGGGTCCATTTGATACCCTTAAATGATTTTTTTGAAAAGATCTATCCGTAGAGTATCAAGTGAGTTTAAATAAGAAAAGAAGTGTCGTGTTCGTTAAAGGTAGTGTGGTTGAGAAACAATGATAAGAATAATAGTGTTTTGGGAACAATGTTTAGATTTTATCATCTACATTTTATTGATTATGATATTACATTGAATGAAATTTGAGATATAGATAATCGTGAAGTAGATCTACCACATAAACCACAATAATTGACTATGATATCTTAAATATTATGAAGTCTTATGGGGAAGATGTTTATCAGTTTATAATGAATCTTGGACATTTAATTGATCTTTCTCATTTGTTACGATTTGTTGTAACTCATGGTATATTGTTTAAATTCTAGTCGTATACTAATGAACCAAGATATAATATGATACAATTAATATCTATGGCTATTTAATTATATGAATTAAATGACAAATATATTCCTCAGTATGAGTTGAACATGACAAGGGGTAGTAACGCACACTAGTCCATAACCTTGTAAAACATTATTATGCCTTACCTCATTTACATGCTCATTCCATATGAGTAATGGTGAGTAAAATACATGAGTAGATTGTTTCTTAATCAGTAAATGATGTTGAATTAAAATTGAGTGAAATTTTAAAAGTAATCACAACATTGATTTATCCTCCCTCTCTTATTGGTGCATCGATTCATGGGTAATTTCACTTTTAATCAATTAATTGGAAGAACCTAGTTGCACTGTATCACCCCCTAAGCCACATCAACACTCTAGGAAACTAGCTATCTGATCCTATGATTGGATGGATATAATATACTAATATTACTCCAATTCCATGTGTTCATCACCTAATTGATGTAGCTTTGTAACAAAGAATATATTTATCCAATATAGGGAAAGGATTTGTACGCAAATCCCCCTCTTCTTATGTTAATACAAATAGGGGTGGATATAGACCTATTTATGTTCATCCGGTGAGGAATTGAAATTATTTCATTCACTCATCATGCCACATCTTGAGCATAAACTATTAAAATTATAGAATACCACCTTTAACCTAAAACATAGTGTTAAAATTCTTTATAGACCTTTAAATCTTTACCATAGATACATTTAGAAACAATGATCATAAAATTGTAAATTCAGTGCAATAATCTAAACAAATAATTCACCAAAATAATGAACATGTGTAAATTATAGACACTTGTCTCTTAAAAATAATTAATTTGTATTTTGGATTTGGTATTCATGAACAAGTAGGATTTTCAATAACATTGTATATCTAATATTATTTTCAACATAGTTATTCTAGAATTTAGGCCAAATAAAAAAAGGAATAAAAAAATTTCTTTAAAATATCCAGTAGAATATAGAACCAAATTTATAAACCTCTATGTCAATATAATAATTGGTAGAAATAGAATCAATGTATGAAATACTTTCATTTTGAATTTTACGTTTTAACCAAATAATCAGAGAGATAATTTTTAGACAATCAGTTTTTCCTCAAAGAACAAAAATAATCTATATTACTTATTGACTTCATTTAAATTTTTAATGTTATTCAATATTTATTGTTTAATATGTATTGCAATACTATCAGTGGTACTAAACCAAACCACATAAAAACAAATTTAATTAATAAGTCCTTCAATAATTCTACTGAAACTAAAGTGGGTCCCAATTATAAGTACATAAAAATTAATTCTTCGATGAAACACATAATATTACATAATCCATTATTTGAATAGTATTACAATTATAGTATGAATGAATCATTATATTCCCACAAGAAATAACTATTGACTACATCATCCTTCAGAATATGACATATTTAATTATTTTTTAAAACCTACAAACAACTAGTAAGGTGGTGAGTAGAAGTATTTTATTCCATAAGTAATGATGGTAGTAAATGTGAGTGCATAAATAAATAAATAAAAACAAACAATATAATGAGAAATAAGGTTGATTGAAGTCGGGTTGGAATGGTGAAAATGAGGTGTGTATTCAAATTAACAGATGAATGGAAACATAGAAAATTAGAAAATAGTAGATATAATGATAAACAAAATGATGAAGTATGGGTTTATGGGTTTCTTTGAAATGGTTTAGAATAATATCTTATTCTACTTGAGTTAATAGTAATTATCCAGTACTTATTAAAAGAGGTGATGATCCATTAATCTCTCACTCAACATAAAACAAATATCAGTAACCTTTATTTTGTTTTGACCTCTCCATCAAAACTCTAGAATTGTATTTTTCATTATAGAAAATATAATATTAACGCATTAATGTTTTTAGTATTTATATTAAAATTCAAGAGTTTAAGTATTCACTAATGTCACCTATCAGTCCATTTATTGTTGTAATATTAATTCTCATAATAAACAAAGAACGAACACGGACTGAAATTTCACTGACACAATTGAATCAATATGGGAATGACATATTTAAGAAATATAGCAATTCATTACACCCTAAATTCCATATGAAATTTAGAAAATAAGGTTTTGGGTAGGAACAATATTATTATATAATGGAATTATCATCAAAAATTGAAAGTAGATAGAGAAAATGAAAAGGAAAATCTTCTCTATCAAAGAGACATCCTCCCTCTTAGTTCCTTTGATCTTTTTTCCCAAGTGAGTTTTGTATCTCATGTACAATTCTCTACTATCTGTTGCATGATATCTCGATGAATGAACTGATGGTCCACTTTCTTCCACTCATTTTAAAATTTATTTTTTGTTATTTTATGGTAATTCACTGACATTTTTCACCGACTCGACTAAAATTCCACATAATCGTTGAACATATGTCATCAGTGACAGTATTTTTTATACCTTCACATGACTTGAGAAGTCCCCTTCTAACAACCTTGATAGACCTACATGCAGTATTTTAAATATTCACCATCATGTAATTTCTACTTGATTCATTGTACTTTTTTCACAGTTTCTGGTCAACAGATGACTATAAATTTGTTATGTGATTTTTAACTCTCTCCTTTTTTTTCATTTCTACCTCATTCCATACTAATTTACAAAGACAAGTAACAATGAAAAATTATCCAAAAATATTTGAACCTAGACTAAAATTATCCTTAGATTACCACAAAACCTTAACCTTATTTATTCAAGGAAAAATAAGGAATACATAAACTCTACCAAATGCACCTTGCTTAGATAGGTCATCAATTATGCTTATAACTGCAAATGATCATCATTATTGGTATCATCATCCAATGATGTAGGGAATTGAGGTATCAAGCTTCAGCATTCATGATCTCTAGTGGTGTGGAATTCGTCTATGGCTTCGACGAGATCTTAGTATAACTTCGATCTTCACTAGTTCATAACATCTCATTTTGAGTTTGGGTTAGCGGTTGAGTTTCGACAATAAGTGAGTAATAATAACCTTCGAATTATATTCCATTCTTCATATTCAAGAGATAAAATCCTTCGATTCTATATTTTTCAACATGGTATTGTCCCTACATTAGTTTTTTTAAACCTTGCATATATATTGGCATCAGGATTGGTGGAATTGTCATAAGAATTAGCAAATTTAGATGGTTAGGGAAGCAGAACTCTAAATCTCAACAAGTGAAACCTGACAGCATGGATTTGGTCAGAGAAATCCCTTTGTTCAACGCTCGGTGTCAAATTTAACATATCCAAACTCATATATATTTATTCCAGAATGGGGTCTTGACCTGGTAGTAATCAACATGGATCTTTTTCAGTATCGGGTAATCTCCCATAATCATAGCCTTGTTTTCTTTTTTCTCAAATTCATACTTATTCTTCATATACAAAAATCTAATTGGGCTTTGCCTTATTATAGGAAGACATAGATTCTAGATCGAGATAGATCCCATTTTTCATTTCTCAATCCCCTTGTAGCATCGTTATTCAACCAAAAATGATTGTATCATTGGTCCAATGAAACTAGAAATATAAAATAAAATAAAAAAATGTTGTAATAAAAGACACCAAATGTAACATGGAAAAATACACAAAATGAACGGCGTAAAAAACATGGTAAAATAGAAGGATATCGATTTGCATAAAAGTGGGTATGCACTATCTCACTATTACAAGAAGAAAACCCTCATAAATTTATCTCTTGAATATGTGGGGAAACTACATCGCAAAATACCACAAGGTAATGGGATATTACGCTGCTGGATTATAGAGATTATAGGATATAGAATTTTGGATAGCCTCCTTTTATAGGCATATTCTAGCCCCTCTTTCCACATTCATCCTCTAGTGGGTTTGGTTGAGTTGGCCACTATCCACCTACTACCGCCTTCCACTGCTTTCCACCCTTGAAAAAAGGGGGTGGCCAACAGCTTGCATAAAATACATCCAACACAAATCCTAGTTGTAGATTTATTGAGAACCAATCACATCTCCACACATCACTTCTATCATCCAAACCTGTTCTTCATGTCTCTACAAAGACACTCAAGTATCTACACCATCTGAACTTATCAAATTCAATATTTTTCATTATGAAATATTTTAGATTTTATTTAGTGTGAATTTTTTACATGTTCACACTTCATTCCTCCACAACATCTTAGAAAAAGTGATATTTTATCCCAATATTCATCACCCCGAAATAAACATATAGATTCTTTACAATGTGCAAGGTGCTTTGACTATCCCAAAATAGTGTAATCCTATCCTGTGTATGCCAGAAATCCTCCAACAACCTTCTCATACAAATCAACTATTTGAAACATTGTGTAAATGTTATGTACTCTGTCATTGTTGTATATAAATACACATATAACTATAACTTCGAAATCCATCCCACCTATCCTCCTACAAGAGTAAACACATAACCACTAGTATATTTTCTTTGGTCAAAATAACATACAAAAACTAAATCCATTTAGCCTCTGATAGTGAAATCGGATCCTCCATAACATAGCTAAACATCTGATGTCTTGTTACCATATCTCAATATCCTCTTCATTTTACTCTAATTCTCATGTCATGGATTCACCTTGTATCAAATAACTTCTCCAACTAAATGTGTACTGACTGGTCTAGTAAAAACCATAGAAAACATCAAACTCCCCACTACTGATGCATATGGTACTCAAGACACCTCCATCCTCTATGATTCACTGCTATGACTCATAATAAAGTATAACATTAAATTAATGTGAATATGGATAGATATTGTATTATATTCTTCCATGTTAAAGTGTTTCAATACTTTCGATAATTACTTATTCTATGATATCCCAATCATCCCATTATTTTTTTCTCGGTAAATCAGCTTCTGATAATCTTGTTTTCTAGTCCCAAGTACCCCATAGAAAAATCCCTATCCAATTGTTCCTTGATCTCATAGATATGATCATTATCAGGTCCTACATCCAACATTTTATCCACATACAATAGATGAATGATGGAATCATTACAATCCAAACCGCTGAAATATGCACAATGATCGAAAAGTATTTTTTGTATCCAAGACTCATGATATAAGAATAAAATATCATATACCAACACCTTCACGCCTTGTTGAGACCATACAAAGATTTTTTTAATTTGTAAACCAAGTTATTTTTTCCCTCTTCTATAAATCCTTCAAATTGGAGCATGTATATCTCTTTATCAAGATCACCATGGAGAAATGAATTATTCACATCCAACCACTCTAGATGTAAACTGTATATAACACACAACCCGAGATCTCTCCAAAAAGTCATGAGTCTTACGATAAGAGAAAATATATCATTGAAATAAATACCTTCCTTATGATCATATCCTTTGACCACTATTGTTGAATGATCTCGTTCCAACTGGTTATTCCCATCCCACTTGATCTTAAAGAACCATTTTTTTATAGAATTCCTTCCATGAAGTAATCAAACAAGATCCTAAGTTTTGTTCTTATCCATGGATCCAGGTTCCTACTACATCTCCACAATCCATGAGAATAAATTAGGACTCCAAGTCACCTCCATAATATAATATCACTCTCTATCCTTCATCAATAATTAGAAAGAAATATTTCATTCAGTGACATAGTACAACTAGCATACTGGTGATCCTTTCTCTAGAGTTTTCCATCTTGGTCCAGACTAAAATTTTATTTTATTATCATAATTTAGTAATTCCATAGAGAATATTGGTTCTTACTTGTATTTTTCATATACTTTGAATTTTATAGTTTCTGTATTCACTTTCTCAATGTCTCCATCAATTTTAATTTGTACCTTGTCTTATATAAATATTACATCTCTATGGATGATACGTTTTTGGGAAGGGGGTCCCACAAATGATTCCCCTTCACACTATCAGTGTATCCCAAGAAGATACATTTCCTAGATCTTGAATCCAACTTCAATATTTCCACGTCATTAAAAAATTCATATACAAGACATCCAAAAATTTGTAACTGAGAGTATTAAGTGGGATTATAGGTCCATATCTCCATTGATGTCTTCAATTCAATTGCCATTGAAGGACATTGGTTGATGACATAACTGGTGGTATTCACTTCTTCTTCCCAAAATGTTTTATAAATTCCCAAAAACATCAATATCAACATTTTTCAATCATAAATGGTTTTGTTCATCTACTCTGCCACTCCAATATGTGTTGTAAACCACACCATGTACAATCTCTTGATTCATACCCCTTGAAAAAAAGTATCAAACTCCTCAATTGTCTATTCTTCATCACTATTAGTCCTGAAGCACTTGATCTTCTTTCGAGATTCATGTTCCTTTCATGCTTTGAATGACTTAAAAAATTTAAACACATCTTCTTTTCACATGATTGAGTACACATTACATATCCTAGAATAATCATCAATGAATTATAAAAATTACCATTATCCTTCCAAGGATATTACTGGTGCTTACCAAACATCGATATGGATTAGCTCTAAGATCTCCCTGATTTTTATTGTTGACATCACAAACCGTAACCTATGTTTATTGAACAAAACACAATGCTATATAAATGGTAATGTTAAATTTTTAATTCTAGAAAATAAATCCAGACCCATAGTAATCTTGAGTACTTATCGAGAAATATGGCCAATCTTCGGATTCCAGAACGTTTTCAATGCTTCTATCAAGGTAGTTGATTAAAAAACTATCTCCACATCCTTATATGTTTCACCCATATGAATATATAGGGTCATTGAGATCGTCTATACCTTTATAACCACACTTTATCCCATCATAATTCTCATCACTCCTTTCTCGGTGAAATTATTTCATCTAACATCATCAAATTGTCCCAATGACAATATGTTTTTTTCCAATCCCTTCACATGGAATACTCATTGGATAGATTTTATTATGCCATCAATCATATTCATTTTTATAGTACCAAGTCCAATGATAATTAAAGGGTGATCATTACCAATAAGTATATGACATTCCATAATAGTTTCATACTGATCATATTATTTATATCGAGACTACATGTTCCATGTTACTCCTGAGTGGATTATCCATGTGTCATTGAGATATTTCAACTTCAAGAAGTCGTTTCCACTTCACCAACTAGTATATATACATTCCGAGATTTACTCATCACATTTCCATCCATGTCATGATTATGGATCCTACTATAACCATGATCCATTATCAAATATGTTGGTCTTTAGATAATTTAAGGTAGGCAATTATATTTCTGTAGCACTACTGGTATCTACATTTTCCACAATGAAAATTATTCCCATTTAATTTTTCAATATTTCATTTTATTTCCATCGAGACACACCATCAACCTATAACCTTTTCTATTTCTCAAATGTGAATTTAATAATCATAATAAATTTTTAATGATGTGAAAGATCAAGAGGAGTCACAATCACAAAGAATCCCTAAATTTATGATAATTATTAATACCCAAAAATTGAACATCACTGGGTGAGAACCTTCCATTAAAACCACTTTTTGGGATAAAAAATGTTTGTTCTACTGGTGAAATAATAATTATCAAATAAAATAAATTTAAAAATTGCAGAAATAAATGATACCAGATATAATATATGAAAACACCTAAAATAAAAGTTTTAAAAAATAACGGTTAAGTATAAGGATCTCGGTATGGGTAAAAGTAATTAAACACTACCTCACTGTTATAAGCAGAAGAGACAGATAAATATGTCTCTTGAATATGTGTGGAACCACCTCACAAAATACCAAAAACCAATGGGAGATGATGTTACTTATTACTGTAGGTGATTTGATCTAGACGAGGGGAGATCATCCTTTTCTAGGCCTCTGCCTGAACCTCTTTCCCCATTTATATACTGGTGGGTTTAGCAGAGTTGGCCACCAACCACTGCTTTCCATCCCCTACCTCCCTTTAAAATGAAAGGGGACAACCACCATCTTGCATAAAATACTATTGATATTCATAACATCTAAAATAATATAATTTGTTCGGTTTTTTAATGAGTATGCTTTGATTGGATGAATTCTATATTCAACAAATTCATTTTATCAAAAATTGATTCTGAGAGCACCCATATTTTATATGATTCAATAGAAATAAAATCCATGGTTTATCCATTTTTTTCACTTGTAGTGAATCATTTACTTTTCTATATTTGTATTTTAGGTCGACTCATTTTCACTCAAAGTCCATGAAAATCTACTACGATTGATCAATTCCTTTGAAAAATTTTCCAAGCCCCATGGCACCTTAAATTAAGGAATGCATTCATTGTCTTGTAATTATTAAAATTCAAATTTTCCATGGACGATTTACTTGAAGTGTGGTCATTTAGAAATTATTGTTGTGGCTAATTTCCTAATCACTGAAATCAATGATTTAAGGTGTGTGGTTGATCCTCTGTGGCATGGACACTTTCCATTGTGAAAAATAAATCGCTATAATTGACCATGCTTAAAAATTTCATATATCAAATAAATAATCAATTAATTAAACAAATGAAAATTATATAATTAAAACCAAAACAATAACATAAATAAACTCATAAAATGAATGTTAAAATTAAATGACAAATTAAAAAAATTAAATTAAAAAAATTAATTAAATTCATATTTCATTAAATAATTATTTAATTAAATAGAGATATATAAAATTACAAATGAATTAAATTGTGAACTAATAATTTTAATTATTAAATTTTTAAAGACAAATAAAATTAATAAAATTAATTTTTATTCAAATAATATATTATTAAAATAAAAATATAAAAAAATAGCAAAAATCACATCTATTAATAAATTAATTATAAATAATTTTAATGGAATTAAAAATTAAATTAACAGATCACTATAATTATCTCAGAACACATAAGATTAATATTTTAAAAGAAAAAAGTAATTAAATAAATAATTAAATGTTTGAAAAAGTTTATAAATAAAAAATAAAAACATATATTTAAACATAAAAAATATTAATTTATCATTTTATTTATAAAGTAGTTGTAACAATATAATTAACTACATGATGGTATATTTTAATATTAAAAATTGAAAAATTCACTAAAAAGGCTATAGAAAAATCAAAGAATTGAATTACACATAAAATTCTCCCACAAATAATCAATTTCACAACCGAGAAATTAAATGTTTTTCATTTATTCATAATGAATCTTAGTAAGAAATGATGTTATCCTAACCAGGTTCAAAATTTCACCAAAATCAAAGGAATTAAAAAATCCCTCCCATGTTAGAAATTATCATGCCTCATATGTGAATGTTAATTTCATTCTCATTTTAATAATAATTTGTGTTCCTATTCTATGATTAAAATATTGTAGATGGAATTGGAATTAAATAATTTAACAAGATACCCTTGTAATTATCACTCTCCTCTAGGTTCCAAAAACTAAATGATCCATTTTTCACTTCATTGATATAACTTAATGGATTATTTTATAAGTAAAATCCTCACTTATTCATCTGGTTTCAATATTAGCCTCACATTATTGAACTTATTTCCAAATATCTGACACGTTTTTTTAAAACAAATCACAAATATATATGTATAGAGATGTATAGAGCACTATGATAGGGAACTTATTAAAAATATACCAAGGGCTTACACACACACCCAGTGCCTAAAGACTCAGATACTCACCATGAGATCCCAAATACCCATTTTACATCATCTAAAAAGGACATGTATTATTATATTTTGTGTTGGATCCATATGGTTTTTTTATGTTGAGTCACCTAGGTTCAAGTTCAAATATATGTTTTTCTCTAGTTAATATCATAATTATATAAAGATCTATCCTATATCCATCCCTTTCATAGATACTAAACAATGCATCTATAAAAATAGTATGGAATTGCTTAACGATCACACTATTATAGAAATTTAAAGATATTTAAAACCCTCAATTTAGAATGACATTATCAACTAAATATGAAAAAATGGGTTTTTATTTCCCTAAATAAATCACTCTATTTAAAAACAGATATTTTATTCTTGAAAATGAGGCATTTTGAAAAACAAATTAGTGGTTTTTGATAGGTTAACAGTGAAATCCAGTTTAGCTTAATGATGGTTAACAGTGAAACACAATTTAACTCAATTAATACTCTTATACTACACATAAAATTCAAAAACGTTCCCATTATATAATTAAGGGTATGATAAATGATTAATAAATTTTGATCAAACAATTTTCAATAAGTAGTAAAGTGAAATAAATTAGTTTAAGGGGTGAAATGAACATTCAAAAACATTTTTTCACAAATGATTCAATAATTTAATAATTTATGAGACATGAAAATTATTCATACATGCCACTACGTAATAGTTTAAGCTCAACAAAAAGTATTTACAAAGGAATACATGATACAGGTGTGTTCATGGAGAATTTTTAATGGAGGTAAAAAAATGGAATTCAATTTACAATACTAATATGTTCAAAGGTAATATAAAAATTTATAGTGAATGTAAATGTATCACCCTCGGATTTTAAAAACATTTTCTTTCAAATATTTTTAACTTCATTGATTTATTTTGATAAACACAACATCATGTTTAAGAGAACCATGATATAACATTTAACATATTATTATTTTATTTTATTACCAATCATTAAATTTGGAGGGTATTAATAAGATTAACTATATTATTAAATATAAAAAATTCCTTACACATTATAAATACTTAGTAATTAATCACTAAATTTTTAGTGATGTCATTTTATTCTTCAAAAAGATGATTTATTCAAAAAAATATTTTTTATTGATTTTTATAAGAAAATATTTTAATTTGTTTTTTGGAAATTATAGGAAATATATTTTTTTAAAATTAAATTAAATTTATAAATCAACATATAAAAAATATCTCTAGTTTAATTTTTTGTAATTTTATGAAAATGATGATTTTTCAATGAATAGTAAACAAATACTGATTTTTATAAAACTATCATTTTTGTTTTCATATGAATTATATTTATTATTTTAATATAATATAAAATTAAAATTATAGTTCATTAATTTTATAAAATCAAATTAAATTCATTTAAATCATAAATAGACATGATTTAGATATAAGTACATTTTTTACGTAAAAATGAATTTTTCAAAAAACTATTTTTCATTACATTTTATGATTTTATATTAAGAGTAATTAATGAAACATATATAAAGTGAATCTTAAATAATTTATTCCATATTTATAATCAGGTGGTTCAAATTTTTTAAATAGTACCCCTTTATTTTTAGTCAAATTAATAGTAACCTTAGTAAAATTTATGACCTCTGTAAAGGGTAAATCATGTAAATATAGATTAAAACTAAATGATAAGGACATAATTATTCATATAAATTCTTATTTTATTAATTTAATAAGATCATTATCACCTTATTAATTCATTTTAGTGGTGTAATGGAGACTTTTCATTGAAAATTAGTTATATATTATTTTAACCCAATTAAGTGACAAAATGTTACTCTCGTAGTTTTAAATATAATTTATATGTTCAAATAAGGAAAAAATATTAGTTACGAATTAATATTAATTGTAATATTTTTCCTAATAGAACTATATTAAATTATTGTAATTTATTAAAAAAATTATTAATTAAATAATTACATTAATCACTTACACAACGCAGATGTAGTAAATATTTAATTAATGGAAGAAATAAAATAAATAAAATAAATATTAATATACGTTTTATAATTTGAGATAAGTAAGGTTATCCATAAAATTTCTAGAGTACCATGAAATTTTTCTGTGTGTTTTAACAATTATTTTGAATTATAATAGTTTTCTTGATGTTATTAGAGCCGATGTAATAAAAAGTGTCAAAAATTGACATTAATGATATTTTATGAAAATAATATTTTATAAAATTATTTAAGATCATAAACATTTTAAATAAGAAAAATGGGAAAATATATTTGTGAAAATTTCTTCAATTATCCATTTATGAGTCATTATTTACCTTATATGTATAATAATAAACTTTTAAGAGTGAAAAATATGTTATCACAGTTAATGGTAAAATATATTAATTAAGGATTTAAAACAAAAGATAAGTTTTAAAATAGAACATAAATTGTTACATATTTTATTGTATGGATATATTTAAATCATATTCTACCCTAGATTATTATTCATGACCATTTTGAATTATTTTTCTCTAAAATAGTTTTATTATATTTTGTTTTTTAAGAAATTACAAAAGTGTCCCTGACCCGAGTTATAGAAGGACACCTCCTCCCTCACATAATTACACTACATTGATCCTTTTATCTTGACCGTCCTATTAAAAATTATATTTTCTACTTCATTATTCACATTCTAGAGGTTCTTGTCTTCCCAAAATTCTAACCATAGAGCCCATTATAAGAGATCTAAAGGAGTCATTTGGATGAAAAAGTAGTTGCTCTGACCAATATCTTTCTTTTTATACTCATATTATCATAAAATAATAAATTATATATCTTAAATATGTTAATGTTTTATAGTTTTTTACTAAAACAACATTATACAACATCTTTCCCATCAAATAATAAGTGAAAGTATCGTTTGTGCGTACGTACAACATATCGTCTCTAAGTAGAGATACTATTTATTTTTCATCCCCATATTTTATGGATGGGATTTATGATGGTTTTAATTTTTATATATTATATTTATGAAATAATTATACTTATGGACAAATAATACCTTTTCTACCTTCTTATCATCCAATATTTTGCGAAATGATAACGTCGCACATGTGTATCTATGAACAACCATATCCACAATGATATGTGATTATTTTTTATTTATAATTAATATGGATGGTAATAAAGATTAATATATATGATATATGTGATATAATAATAATAATTATGTAAATTTCAATTATTATTTACCATTATTTCATAACATTATTCAAAAAATGGAAACATTGTTCATGCTTATCTACTGACTACCATCTCCATGAATGGTATAATTCATTTATTAATCTATAATTTTTATGAATGGTTATGAATATATATATATAATTAGTATATGTTATGTTTATAATATGATTTAAAATATTTAATTTATGGTACCACACTCAAATTATAATGATCATGACTACCGAACTGAAACATGCTTGGAAGAAAAGATGTTATCACCCAGAATAGTGATTTAATAAACAATTATTGATAAACTTGTGATAAGATTTTATCAATAAATCATATAATTTATAATAGATAGATGATTATTGAATAAATCTATAATAAATTCATATTTATATATACATATTTTTTTAACATGAATGGGGTTACATGAAACTTGAGGAAATAGATTTTCATCTCATTTTTATTTATTTGGGGAATATTTTTTATACACTACATGTTTCTTTTATGTGGTTTACATAATTACAATTTATTTCATTTATGATTATCCTCATGAATATTATGATATATAAATATCCATAAAAATTTATTTATTTCAAGGTTATTATGATTCAAAAGTTACCAAAGTGGTAAGAGTTTATTTCAGAATATCATCATTATTTGTGATTGTTTATGTTTAGGTATCTACTAGGGAATATTTCCAATTCCTGTCTATTATTTATAAAATTGATTTATGTTTTTTTAATTTTATCATACAAATTTTTAAAATAATTTTTATCCATTTTTTATTTTTATAAAATGTTTTGAAATGAATAGTTAAATTATTTTCTAAATGAGGGTCTTTGTGACATTTTTGGAAAAAAATACGGAATGAGTGTTTTCTTAACTTATACATCATATAAATATTTTCTTACCATCTGGATTCATTAATTACGTGAAGATACCTTTACATGTTGAGAAGTTTATTTTAAAATAAAATTTTTTCAATTATAAGTGCCCATATTTTTAAAAGATATGTGATTTTATAATGGAAAATTTAATTACCACATGAATTACTCCAAGTGATAATTTAAAATAATTATTTTGTATAAGAGAATTTTTTTTATGATACATAAGTTTTACAGAGGATATGATCCAAAGACACCACCCTTATTATTTTTCTAGATGTTTTATGATTAAAATATTTTAAGGAAACTTGTTCATTTTTTCATGGGATATACTTTTTAGAAATTAATTTCTTTTCATGAGTTTTGAGTTGTTGATTATTTTATGATCTTGTGGTACATGTATGTATGATTTTCTTTATAGGAAAGGTCGGACCTATATCTCCCTCCAAATTGTTGGGTAAATATAGATAACTCGTGAGATAAATATTTTGTGCATGAACTGGATTTCATGTTCACAATTTTATGTATGGAAATAGATTTAATTTCTATAAGTTTGTTTATAAACATGGATTTTATGTCCATAATATTATGCATGGTACTGGTTTCACATTCAAAAGTTTATTCTAGGGCATAATTTTATGTCCTTAATTTAATGACTGATCCTATTTTTATTTATACATTTTCTCAAAGTTGTAATTATATGTTTAGGACGCAAATCACTTTCTTGTGTCAATGTTATAATCTCATGGCTTGTGTTTTTAATTTTTTATGATTCATGACTTATAAACATCTAGTATTTATTCCATGACTCAATATTATAATCTATGATAGACATGTTGTATATTTCAAATCTTATGTTCATGTTGTCACACCCTTATACTCATGTTATGTTTATTTGATTACGGATATATCACTTGTTTACCCTTACTGGGAATTTAATCTCACCATTTATCATGATTCCTTTCCCTGGGTTATGAAGGAAGGTTTTAGAAATTATGTGTATAATAAGGGTGCTAATTATGAAAAAGTTAGTGGTAGATGATGTAGATCATTTATGAAGTAGTTGTTTGTGTTTACAAGTTTCCAAAGGTAGTATATCTATACAATTATAGTGTGAATTGAAATGTTATGTAATGAATTTTCATATAGTAAGATGTAATAAATATGTATGAGAAGTTTGGGTTGTTATAGATGGTATCAAAGAAAGGTTTAGTTAACCATTGTAAACAAGGATGAGAAAAATTTAGTAATAACCCTACGGATATGTGTAATAATAGGATAACATCATAATTTTGTTTATCATGGATAACCTAGGGTAAACCTAAGTAATAATATATTAAAAATAATGTGTCTTGATTTAAACATTAAAAAACTGATCTTTCATGATTATGTGGTTTTCAATATGATTATCATTTATCACACTATGCTTTTTGGTTTTATACTATGAATGAAACCAAAACGAATCATGTGAAAAAAAATGAGATGTTCAATGAAGTGACTATACGTATGAGTAATCAAATGGATTACGAGTTGGGATGCAATATATTATGACTATTCTCACTCAAATCTCTCAAGATATTGGTGGAATCAAGAATCATATTAAACTCCCAAATTCACCCAAGATGGAGAAACATATTGTTGAATAATTTATGCATCTACGACCCCCATCCTTATAAGGGTCTTCTTATCCATTGTTTGTTGACCAATGGATCAATGTGATAGAAAATATATTTTTAGTTATTCAGTGAATGGACCAGAAAAATGACAACATAACAATTTATAATTATGAAGGTGAAGAAGATCATTAGTGGAATCATACACAGGATATACAGAAAGTGGAGGAAATTTTCTCTACAGTATGGGATGAGTTTAAAAGAATATTTTTTAGTAAGTAATTCCCTTGTATTATACATAGAAAATGTATAATGTTTTTCGTTAGCTTAAGTGGAAGTGTGATGAATCCATTGGTAACTATGAGGATAATTTTAAAATCATTTAAAGGCATACATCTCGTTTAATCATCAACCTCGAAAGAAAAATATATCAATTATTTAGTGTCTTGAAACCAACTATTCAAAAGGAATTATCTATAAAGGACATTAGAATCTATGAAGAAATCATTTTATGTGAGTGAAAATCAGAAATGGAATATGGAAAACCACAAGATCCTAGAGATAAAAAAGGGAGATAGAGATTTATGGAAACTCTAGTGGTTTTCCACATGGAGGGAATAAAAAATTTCAACCTTACACTTTCCAAAAATGATGGAAGGAGCAGTCATATGAATGTTTAAAAGGAACAAGAAAATTTTTCAAGTGTGGTAAGCTTGTCCACAGAGAAAAAGAATGTTAGGGTAATTTAAAGAGGCCAATAAAAATAAATGAATGGTGAGAGAGATCAGAAAAATGCACCACTCACACTTTAGTGATATAAATTAATAGAGTTTTTGGAACTATTATAATTGATGCCTTAATCCAAGGGATATAAAATATAGTAAGAATCAATAAAATTTAAAGTCAAATGAAAAAAGGAATGATTATGAAATTGCAATAGTTAAATAAAATCAGTATAGTTGGAGAACACTTATCCTCTACTATAGAATAGGGGATTCCATGTTGTTGTTTGTATGAATAAGCCCTACGAAAATACTATACTTTAGAGAAGACATAGGTGATTCCAAGCATTGATTATCTCTCACTACACATATTTCATATATATTTCTAGAATAAAGAGATAATATATTTTTTTTCTAAATCAACCTACATTAATCTATTAGTGTAAGGATGAACCTAAACCTCCAGTGGAAATATTTTTCTCTAAGATAAGAGATTATTTAAAAAAATGGTGAATTTTATGTTAGAAGCATATATGACTGTGACCTTCTAGGAAATGATTACTACACCTTGGAGAATATAACAACAAGGTATATATATTTATTTCTAAGACTTTTTGAGTAATTTAAATTATTGTTATATTTATTATGGAAGGATATGAGATCAAATTATTTTTGGGTTTGGAATATGGTCAGTGATATTTTATAGGAGTTATAAGATTAAATACATATGGAATGGATTATGTTGAAAATTTAGATATTATTTCTTGAGGTTAAGGTATGATTTATCATATTTTTTACTAACCATTTTTGTTTTGGTAAATATTTAGTGGCTGAAGGAATAACTTATGAGTCTTATAATTCGATTAAAAGTGATTTATGAATGAAAAAAATAATCTCAAAAATCCATTTCTTAGAGTAAGATATCTGGTGGAAATGGATTGAAGCACAACCAAATGATGATATGATTCTTATAATGTATAAATAAATAGATTATGTTTATTTTCTTGATTGTTTATCTATATTCTAAATGAATAACTCAACTTTAGGAAAATGTCATTGAAATAAAAATGTTATCAATTTACATTTCCTATGGAGAAATCAATAGTAGTTTTAACCCATCTTATATTTACTATTTTTATGTTAAAATAATGCTAATAATGATCTATGTGACTTTTTATCAGTCATTGGGTGTTACTTTTTTCTTCTATATCTATGTTTTCACTTCCCACCTATGTTATCCAATCAAGAAATCTGGTTATTTGTTGCGATGTGGGTTTCCAAAAAGGAATTTTCAAATGAAAAATAATTGATTCCCGATAAAAAATTTTAATGAAGCAATTTTTTAAAGGGGTTAGAATGTAAAACCTTGATATATAATGAAATTTTTATTTTAAATAAATTAAACATCTTTGATATCTTGTGTTACACGCAACCGTGAGTTTAAGGAAACCACAATAATCTATTTAAAATATAATTATTTAAAGTTATTATCTTGCTGTTAAATTAGAGGGTATTAATAAGATTAATTAATTTATAATTTATATGAAAAATTATATAGTCAACATAAATACTTAGTAATTAATCACTCAGTTTTTAGTAATGTAATTATATTCTTCAAAAATGATTTTTTTTTATTTTTTGAGAAAATATTAAAATAAATTTTTGTAAATTTTATAAAATATATTTGATAAAATGGAATTAATTTTTTAAATCAAGATATCAAAATTATCATTGGGTATAATGTTTTTAATTTTCTAAAAGGGTTGATTTTTTAGTGAATAGTGAATGATGACTATTTTTATAAAGCTATCATTTTTTTCATATGAAGTATGATTATGAATTGAATTTTATATAAAAGAAACATAAGTATTATTTAATTATATATAATCTAATTAACTTCATTTTAATCATCATTATACATTATTTTTATATAAATATATTTTTCTGCTTAGAAATGCATTTTTCTAAAAAAACTTTTTCATTGAATTTTAGGAATTTATATAAAAATTATTTTCCTAGAATTATAGAAATTTATTCTTGAAAAATGGATTCCATATTTATAATAATTATGTTCAAATTTTTAAATATAACTCTTTTACTTTTGGTTCAAATTAATAGTAACTCTAGGGAAATTTATCACCTAGGTAAGGGTAAATCAGGTAACTCTAGGTTAAAACTAAGTGACAAGGTCATAATTATTCATCTTAATTATTATTGGATGAATTAAATATTAAAATTATCACCTTAGGATCTAATTTTAGTTGTTTAATGGAAAAGTTTATATTAAAACGAATTATATATTATTTAAACCATAGTGACAAAATGTCACTCTCTTGGTTTTAAATATCATTTATGCGTTCACATAGTGAAAAAATTTAGTTATGAATGAATCTTAATAAAAATTTAATTTCAAATAAAATTATAATAATTATGGTAATTTATTTATATTTTTTAGAAATTAAATAATTACCTTAAATACATACACAACACTAATGAAGTAATTATTCAATTAATGGAAAACATCAAATAAATTGTATTAAAAATAATAAAAGTATCACACTTTTAGATAATTAAGAAGATAATTTATTTTTTTATATGACCATGACATTTTGGGGATGTTTTAAAATATTTATTTTTAATTATAAGTGTCTTCTTGATGTTATTAATGTCAATGTAATAAATAGTGTCAAAATTGACAGTAATGATATTTTATGAAAACAATATTTTATTAAATTATTTAAAAATCATAAAAATATTAAATAAGGAAAAAGGGAATAATATTTTGTCTACATTTTTATCCATTATCCATTTATTAGTCAATAGTTACCTTATATGTAAAATTATAACCATTTAAGAGTGAACAATATGTTACCATAGTTAATGTTAAAATATGTTAATTAAGGAGTTAAAAGAAATGATAAGGTTTACAATATCACATAAACCAATAAAAATTCTATTATTTGATTATATTTCATCCATATCCTACACTAGGTTCTAATTTATTTCCATTTTATAGTATTTTTCTATAGAATATTCTTATTATAATTTTTTTAATGAAATCCCAAAAGTGCCCACACCTCAATTATAAAAGGACACCTCATCACTCGCTTAATTACACCACTTTGAGACTTTTATATCTACCATCCAATGAAAATTTATATTATAAACTTTCTGTATCTATATTATAGGTGTTTTTTTCTTCCCAAAAGGCCACCCCTAAAGCCATTTAGAGGATATCTAAAGGAGTTATTTCAAAGAAGATATAATCGCTCTAACTGATCAGTTTCTTTTTCTTCTCTTATTTACCTCAAATATATCTAAGAAATTTATCATAAAATAATAAATTTAGTATCCAGATTTTTTTTAAATTTTATTATGATTATTAAAACTCAATTATAAACCCTCTTTCCTATCAAATAATAATTGAATGTATCGCTAGTGCGTACGTACAACTTACCATCTCCAAATAGAGATACAATTCATTTTTAATCACTGTATTTTATTGAAGGTAATTATTATTGTTTTAATGTTTATATAGGATATCTGTGAGATGATTATACTTTTTAATGATAATATCATGTCTTCTTTCTTATCATCCAGTCTTTTGGGAAACGATAATGTCGCTCATGTGTATGTATGAACTACCATATCCATGATATGATGTGATTCATTTTTTATTTATATTTAACATGGATATTAATTTGGATTAATTTTATAAATATATATTATATATTTGATATTATAATAATTATATAATGTTGAATTATTATTTACCTTTCTTTCATTCTCTCTGTCGAAAAAATGATACAGCGCACATGCGTACGTGTGGCCTACCATCTCCATGAAAGAGGTAATTCATTTTTATATCACTAATATTCATGAATGAATATAAATATTTATATAATTATTATATATTATGTTTATAAAATGATTAATGTTTTGTAAATGATGGGACCATGATCTAATTATAAGGATCAGGACTACAGAACGGAAACATGCTTTGAAAATTAAGTAGTTATCACTCGAAATAGTGGTGTGATAACAAAAATTTAATAAATGGGTGAGAGGAAGTTATAAATAAACTATTAATGGTATTATATATATATATATATATTTATATTTATATGTAATAAATTTATAATAAATTTATATTTATTATATAGTATTTTTGAACATGAATGAGTAAAGAAGATATTTGAGGTAAGGGATTTTTGTCTCATATTTATTTTTGTGGGACATATTCCTCATACACTATATGTTTCTTTTTATAGTTTATATACTTCCAATGATTGTATTTTATGATTATTATCCTGAAAATTAAGGTAAATTCATGTCCATAAATAGTTTTTTCATTCATAGGTCTAATGATTCAAGAGTTATCAAAGTGGTAAGGGTTTTTTTATAATCTCATCATTATTCATGATTGATTATGTTTAAGTATCTAGTGAGGAATATTTTTATATAATATCCATGTTTTATAAAAATGTTTTTAATTTCTTTTTACTATTATCATAAAAAAACTAAATTCATTTTTACCAATATTTTATGTTTTACAAAATGGTTTGAAAGGGATCTTTTTATCATTTCCTAAATGAGGTTCTTTATGAATTTTCTGAAACAAAATATAGAAGAAATATTATTTTAACTTTTATGGAATTAGATTATTTGCATGATTTCATGATGGTTTAGTTATTTGAAGATTCCTTTTCAATTTTATGAGTTTATTTTTAATGAGAATATTTCATTTATAAGTGTTCGTCCTTTTAAAATAGAAGATATTTTAAAATGGAAAAGATATTTACCTCAAGAGTTGTTCCATGTGCCCTTTCAAACTCATTTTCCATATAAGAGGATATATTTTGATGATAATTATTTATTTCATGGATATGATCTGAGGATACCATCCTTGTTCTTTTTCGTGACCGTTTATGATGAAAAGTGGTTAAGGAAACCCCCTTCATTTTTCATGGGTTATAATTTTTTTAAATTAGATTATTTTCAAGAGTTTTGAGATGATGAATGTTTTATGATCTTCTGTAAAATGTATTTATGATTTTATTTATGTAACAGGTGTGACTTGTATCTCCCTAAAATGCATTGTGTAAATATGTATAACTCGTCAGGTAAAAATGTAATGTGTGACCCTAATTTCATTCTAACACTTTTATGCATGGGGAAGCCTTTCATGTCCATAAATCTTTGTGTGGACCTATATTTAATGTATATAAGATTATGTATGGACCTAGTTTCAAGTCCATAAGTTTATGTGAGGTCCTTTTTCATGACCTTAACATAATTAGTGAACATGTTTATATTTGTACTTGTTCAAAAAATATTAAGATTATATGCATGCCATAACTCCTTGTCTTATGTCAATGTTACGCTATCATGGATTATGTTCTTTGATTCTATTAGGATTCATGAATTATGAAATTCAAATATTTATTCCATGACTCAAGATAATGATATATGATATTACTGGTGTATATTTCAAATGTTAAGTTCGGGTTCTCGCATCTTTATGATCATGGTATGCTTATGTGATTATTAATATCACCATTTTTTACCTTTATTATGAATCTACGCTCACAATTTATTATGTTTCCTTTCCATATGTTATTAAGAAATAATTTATAAATGATGTGTCTATGAAGGGTCATAGTTATTAATAACTTAGTGTGAGATGATATAGATCATTTATGAACCAATATCTTAGTGTCCTCATTTCCAAAGGCACAAGACCTATATGATTATAGTGTGGATCGAAATTATTTGTATTAAATGTTATTTTACTTTTTTATAATAACTATGTATGAAAATTATAGGTCATTATAAGACAGAGATTAAATAATTCAGTATGAAAAAAATTAATTTTAGAAATAAATTTGAATAAGTGCATTTAATAAATCTAGAAGAAAAATTATAATAGAACATAAAATCAATTAAAACAGTTACTTCCTAGATATATAGGAGTTCTCCTTAATGTTGTAAAAAATGACTGACCTTCCATAATTGAAATAGTTAACTTGTTTCTAATAAATGTTCCTATAATATGAATATATTACTATAAGATTTTTAAATAAAAACTACAGATAAGTTTCAGGTAAATTTTATCCTGTTTTCTCCATTAAGAAGCTCCTTCTAACAATGGAGTTCAAAAATGTTTCTTCCAGTAGTAAAACGTTCTCTCAACGGGATGTGTGTGATTCAGTCGATTACTATACCTACCACTGGACAAATACATGTAATGGTCAATTCAAACCTACTTTCAAATAATTAAGAATATTTATGTCATGACCTGTCCCCTGGGGCCTGTGTCGTGACAACCCCAAGTTCTCCTTCCATAGGCCAGGGGCTGGCGACTAGCACCAAAGGCTTAATTCCATAAAATTGGTATTGAATTGAATTTATAACCTGTAAACCCACACACAAGCAAGCACACAGCTGGATGAAACACCAAATAAACTGTATAACAAAAGAGTGATGAAGGTAAAAGGGTCCAGAATACAAGCCCAACTGGAATGTACAAGTACAACAGTGATACAATACAACTGAAAGATAAGGGAATACAACTACTGGATCGTCCTTTGGGGTTCTTACCTGAAGGGTAGGTATAGATCACCTCCTCATCACTCCGCGTATGATCGTCTCCTCCACGTACCGACTCACTGTATGGTCCACCTACAGGTACCGTCCAGTCCTAGTACTCTCAGCCTCAGTCGACATTGTCTGTCGTCTGCATCCAACACAACAAGGTGAGGGTATAGCCCGTGCAGGGGTGAGTATAACGATACTCAGTAGGGACTACAAGACCCTCAAGGTCTCACAATATCCAACAAGGATAAACCACAAATAATTTAATCAATAGATAACCCGACTAAGGTATATACCCATACATATACCTAAGTTATCAAGTGATCCATCATAATTATGAGTAAAACACAGAACAACTGAGTCAGATCAACCAATAATTAATTATAGGGGTAATATCAAGTAACATCCCAATCACAATATCGAAACCACGGCTATTGGCGAACTCCTCCTCTATCGAGTACAATGGGATTCTGTGACACCAAGTGTGCTTCCCACTATCCTTGGACTACTGAGGTAATCCTCCTGTCAAGTACCATGGATCTATCACATCCTCAAGTGCGCTCCCCACCGTAGGACTATCGTGTCACCAAGCGTGCTCCCCCTCATAGTCTCCTGAGGTACTCCTCCTGTCAGGTACCGTGGGTCAATCGTGACACCAAGGCGCTCCCCACTGTGGGTCTTCCGCGACACCAAGGATCTGCCCACTAGGATAGTAGAGTCACTCTGAGTCAAAATGGTTAGCAGTCATCAGGTCTCAGCCAGCTACTAGGTCCCCGCACTATGCTCGCTCGTCTCTGGGAGGATCCTCTCCACAAGCTACTGGTCGAAACTCTAACTATCACGATGTCCCATGGAAAAGTATCACAAAGGTCCGCCAAGTCATAGGGGTATCAACATAATAGACGTCGTGTCAATCAGACACCCGGTCTCAGAGTTATTAGCCTTTTAGTCCCGGGGGCCCAGTTGGATTTGTATAGGATCCAAACTGACCATATCTCAAATATACCCCAAAAACATGTGGGGTATACTCAAAGGGACTCTCTTGCTCCATTATTTCTAGCGCCACTTACGGTTTGTCAAACGGACAAGCGGTGCCAAAGATATGGTCGAAGGAGCGTAAATATATCTTAGTGGGCCTGGGTCTGGTCTGACTCGGTTGGACCGACCCAGTTTCGTTCGACCTGGCCTGACCCGTTGTGTCTGTCCTAGCCAATTGGACTTGCATGCCCGTTGGGTTCAGCCCGGATCACTGGGCCCAGCCCAGCCGGCTGCGAGGTGCCGCAGAGAGACGTGAGGGAGCGGACTGGTCGCATGTCGGCGCGAGGGCGGTTTGGCGCGAAGGGCACCGCGAGGGCAGCTTGACCTGGGTCACGAGGATGGTTCTACTCGGAGGGATGCAGGGGCGCGGCTCGGGGTGGCTTCGTCCAGGGGTCGGAGTGGAGTGGTCGGGGCTGGTTCAGCTAGTGGGTGGTGAAACCGTTGCGGGTTTGGCCGGGAGGCCGGAGTAGCCAGGGTGGCTCAGCCGGTGGAGGGCGGGGCCAGGGCAGCTCGACATGGAGGCTGTGGTGGCCATGGTGTGACGTGGTCAGGGTACGGCATGGCCGGGGTACGGGGTGGCTGGGGTGTGGCCCGGCAGGGGTGCGGAATGGGCGGGGAGTAGCGCGACCAGGGGACAGAGCAGCACGGGGCCTGTTCGTCTTGTGGCGGTGCGAGGCCAGTTTGGCCAGGAGGCCGAAGCGGCGCGGGGGGTGGCATAGGTTGCGGAGGCCATGGGTGGCGGCGTCGTTTCCTTCTTCACCTTCCTCCATTTCGAAGACCACCACAAAACAACACAAGGGTTTAGGGGAGGGTGGGAAATGTTAATTTTCTCTGCACTCTCCTCATTATAGAAATAGAAAGAGGTTCACAAGAACGAAGCATATCAAACCCTCCCACAAATATTCTTCACAACCTGCAAAATAAATGAAGGGGTGTACTTGTGAAGTGACAATAAAATAGTATTAAGCCCCTACATTGTATTTTTCGTTGGCTGCGATGAGGAGGGATGGTTGGTCATCGATGTTGTCCCACATCAGAGGAAGGTCCAAGGAAGAAAATTGATGTTGATGTAGATCTTCCTAGTCGAAGGCCTTCCTCATCGGCGTTCTTCGTCGGTGTAGTGTTCTTCATTGGGATCTTTCTCCCAAGTTCCTCCTCTCCCCAAATTCCACCCAAAAAGAAAAGTCCACCCAAGATAATAGATTATAATATCTATTAAGTCGTTGGGATAATATTCAAAAAGGTTTAATTGATTAAGGGAGAGTTGGAACAATTGATGTTGTGCGTTAACACAATTAAATTGTGGGGGTGTTGAAGAGGCTCCCCCCACATTTATTAGGCAGTTGAGGGTTTCTCCCAAATAAGGGCGGTTTCAAGGGGGTTTAATCCTGGGTGGTCCCCACCACCATAACCTCTCATGAGAAGTTATGGTTCGGGTGGTCCCCACCACCATAACCTCTCATGGGAGGTTATGGTCTGGTGGTCCCTATTTCCAAATTCTGCATGGAGGTTTAGAACTGGTGGACCCCACCTCCCAACACCCACATCGGTGTTGCAAATAAAAATAAAAATGTCACACACTTTTTTTTGTTTTATTATTACATGAAAAACCCATAAAATATCCTTCACTCGCGACCCACTGCAATCGAGGTGAAAGTCACTATAAGCGAATACTGGTTCTACAAGTTCGACGGTGCCCTCAGATTTCAATTCCAAGCACCGTTTCAAATGTTAGGAAAAACCACTCTGACCATTACTGAATGTACCCGAAATAATGTTTAGAAATTCATTCCGGGCACTCGGGACCTCAGAATCACACGCCATAAAATTTTGCATACTCGTAAAATTACAATATATTTTAAAAAAAATTACATGGAAATTCTAGGTCTTTACATTCTCCCAACATCAGGATTTTCTTCCTCGTAAGACACAATGAAAACTAATATTACAAGTGTGGTACTGTGCACGAATCTGAGCCTCCTGCTCCCATGTGCTATCCTGGAGGTTCCCGTGCTGTCAGCGAACACGCACTATAGATATCGACCGTCCACGAAGGACCTGCTCCTGTCGATCATCAATATCTACTAGAACCTCCATAAAAGTTTCCTCATCGTCGACAACCAGCTAGCCATGGTCGATGATGTGAGCAGGGTCGTGAACGTATCTCCTCAGTTGGGATACGTGGAATATGTCATGCACCCAGTGCAACTGAGGTGGAAATCTATGATGTATGACACCTCTCCAACTCTGTTGAAAACCTGAAAAGGTCCGATGAACCTCAGAGATAACTTGTCACCTCGGCCAAATATTAGTAGACCTCGTCGGGGTGAGACCCATAGAAAAACATGGTCGCCATCCTCGAACTCCAGAGGTCTCCATCTCTTGTCGGCATACGGCTTCTGCCTGCTTTGTGCAGTCTTCATCCACTCTTGGATGACCTATAGCTTCTCTATGGTAGCCCATACCATCTTTGGTCCCATAGTGTTGAATCCCCTGGGTCAGTCCAGCACAAGGGTTATCTACAAGGTCACTCGTATAACGCCTAAAAAGGTTTCATCCCAATGGTGGAGTGATATCTTTTGTTATACGAAAACTCCACCAAAGGAAAGTGATCCTCCTAGCTGTGACCAAAGTTGCGAAGGTAAGCACACTGAATGTCCTCGAGGGTCTAAATTGTCTGCCCAGTCTGGCCATCCTTCTGAGGGTGGATGTTGGTGCTCAAACGAAGCTACGTCTTGAAAGCCTCCTACAATCCCATCCATATCAGGGAAGTAAAACGTGTATCACAATCAGAGAAAATCATCGTGGGAACTCAATGTAGACGCACAATCACTTGCACATAGAGGAGTCTCAGGCTCTCTACTTAACCCTTCTCTCTGATCATTAAGAAGTGGGCTGACACGGTGAGTCGGTCGACGATCACCTAGATAGAGTCATGTCTGTTGTAAGTACGTGGAAGACCCATCATGATGTCATTGGATATCCCATCCCATGTACACTCTGGGACCTCTAAACACTGAACCATGCCTACTAGTACCTGATGTTATGCCTTCACTTTCTGACAAGTGAGGCATCGAGAGACAAAATCTGCAACTTCTTTCTTCATTCCTGGCCACCGGTGTTGTCGTCGGAGATCCTGGTACATCTTCGCCACTATTAGATGTACCACTAGAAGGGATGTGTGTAAATCCCTCAATACTTCCTCTTGAAGAGACACTGGTACCAAGGTATATCCTCTGAAGAGGATGATGTGCTCCCCACCTTCAAAAAATCCATCAGGAGCATGCCCTATGGATATATGAGCATGTAGTGTCTCGTAGTCAGCATCCCCACATTGTGCCTCCCTGACCCGCTAAAGAAGTGGGGGAGTGACTATAAGGGAATAAAGATAAGATGCTCCATCTTTATCCACTAATGATATCTGAAAAGTGGCCAGTTGCTCCATCGCCTCACTTAGCAGCTGTATACCAGATCTCCTTCTGAGTGCATCTGCAACAATGTTCCCCTTCCCAGGAGTATAGACTATCTCGAAGTCATATTCCTGGAAGAACTGAAGCCAACATCACTATCTCAGATTTAGTTCATTATGGGAGAAGATATAACTGAGACTCTTGTGATTAGAGTACACAATAAAACACTCATCCATCATATAGTTCTTCTAGGTCTTCAAGGCGAAGTCTGGTACTACTAACTCCAGGACATTGTCTTTATAGTTCTTCTCATGTTGTCTCATATTTCAAGATCCATATGTGATCACTGCTTTCTCCTGCATCATGACACATCTGAGTACGGTCCCTGATGTGTCTCAATATAATACATACCCTATGACATTCTCTAGAAGCCTCAAGATGGGGGCACTTGTCAGCCTCTGCCTTAGCTCCTGGATGTTCTGCTAGCATCTCTCCATCCACAAACAATACCGTGGTTTTTTCCTATGGTTCTTGGAAAAGGGAAGTGGAAAAAAATGTCTTATAAGACCAAAGTCAGAAATTCGTAAAATAATGGGGTTTCTTATGTGGAGGTGAGTCACACTCCCATGGAAAAAATTTTAATAATTCAAAATGTTTAATAAGTCTTGAAGGGTCCAATAAATCATTGTAAAATAAATAAATAAAAAATCCAAAATCACATTATTTTAATGGTAAAGAATATATTAGAAGAACATAAATTTTATAGTATTTTATTACATCACTATTAGGTCATTTTGATGTCATAAAACACATTATATATTTAAACGGTATTTAATTTTTCCCCAAAAATCTGACTTTCTCATAAAATTATGAAAAATTAACCTTTGGATAATTTTGATGAATTAATTCTATAAATAGTATTCATTTTATCTAAATAAAATTCTAAATATGTTAATTTCCACTTTTAAAATAAAAACTCACATTTATCGAAAATTCATGGGTTTTGACAAAAATGGATTTCAAACCTTAATAAAAATTACAAGTGCATTCCTAAAATTATATTATCACTTATATTTAATAAATAATAAATTAATAATAGTAATATTGTATTAAAATATTATTTAATTAAAAAATCCATTAATTCATCAAAATATATTTCTTAGTTGAACATTAACAAAAAGTACTATTTTTTCTTTAAAAACTATTTACAAGGTAACAATAATAAAATGAAAGTATATTCATTATTATGTAAAAAATTAATGTACATAATTATAGTACTAGGGTCTTGTTACATATCCCCTTATAATACCCACATAAGACAGAAGGGTAAGGTGTGTGATGGTGATAGAATCTTGGGGTGGCTCAGATAACATTGATCGGGTGGTATTCTCAATCAACATCCACTTCTCTCTTAGTTGGTCCCTCTTGAGCATAACATATTCATCCTCGACTTGGGATTGGTCAAAATAGACTCCCAAAGATGCAACCTCTTTTCCAAGCGTTGATAAATGGGCCTCGTATGGGGCACTTCTACTAGATGAGGTCATCACTTCCTTTGACTGAGTAAATTGGATTTGTTAAAGCCCTATATTTATACAAATCATGTGATCGCTGTTCAACAACTATATTAGAAATGGTCAAAATTCATTACAGTATTTTAAAATCCAAAATCATAAAACCAAAGAAGTTGACATTTTATATAAACATTTTACATAATGAGAAATTTAATTATATCAAGAGGGATTTCCATTAATGAAAGTTTGGGTAATTATAATTCAATAGATCCTTCATTATCTCTGGACTGTATGGTACAGATAATTGTCTCCCAAATCATAGAACACCTTAATCATCAATTTTGAAATCAGAGGATTTCCCATTTTTGATAGCTTCCACCCATTTTTGAATTTTATCTTCTTTTCTTTGAGCATCCTTTAGTTTCTCCAAGAGTGATGGTTGAGAAATCATTTTAGAAAGGATTGATTATGTTCCTCCCTTAATGATTCCTATATCCATCCTTTTCAAATCTAAGAATATTGGATCCTTTTCAAATTCTCATCATTGATAAAGATGTAGGATCCTTTCTACTTAGAGCATCTGCCACCTTGTTTGCCTTACCGGGGTGGTAGTGGATTGAGAATTCATAATCCTTGATGAGCTCCATCCATCTTCATTGGATCATTTTAATATCTTTCTGTGTGAAAATATATTTTACACTCTTGTGATCAGTATATATCTCACACTTCTCCCATAAAGATAATGCCGCATGATTTTCAACTCAAAGATCAAAGCCTCCATTTCCAGATCATGCATGGGATATTTTTGCTAATGGATTTTCAACTTCCATGAGGCATAGGATATCACTTTATCATTTTTCATTATCACACAGCCTAAGACCATATTTTAAGAATCACTATACACCAAAAAGTTTTCTCCACTTGTTGGGAGTGTGAGTATTGCTGCAGTTATAAGACTCTTTTTCAAATCCTTGAAACAGTCATCACATTACTGTGTCCAGACAATCATTACCCCCTTCTATGTCATCTTGGTCATTGGGTTTTAAAATTGTCAAATTTTTTCACATATCATCGATAATACTCAACTAGACACAATAAATTATCGATCTTCATTACAGAAGTTTTCCTAGGCCACTCTTCAATTGCCTTTGTCTTGGAAGGGTCCACAGATATCCCTTTGCTGGTGATAACATGCCCATAGAATGATATATCCTCCATTCATAACTCACATTTACTGTACTTTTCATACAATTTGTCCATTTGAAATGTCCTTAACACAGTATTCAAATACTCTTCATGTTCCTCCTTACTCTTGGAGCATATCAGAATATCATAAATAAAGACTACCACAAATTTTTTGAGGTAATCTCTAAAGACCCTATTCATTAAATCCATAAAACTTTATGGAGAATTAGTGAGTCCTAAGGGAATCACTATGAACTTATGTGTCCCTACCTCATTTGAAAGGGTGTTTTGGGAATATCTTCCTTCCACCTATTTAGTTGGTTATATCACAACGGAAGGTCCACCTTGGAGAAAAAACTGGACCCATGAAGTTGATCGAACATGTCATCTATCCTTGGTAGGGGATGATTTTTCTTTATCTTTATTTTATTGATCTCTCGATAATCAATTCATAGGAATGTTGATCCATCCATCTTCTTGATGAAGAGGATAGGCGCACCCCATGGTGAAGCACTCAGGAGTATAAAACCCTTCTCCATATTCTCATGTAACTACTTCTTCAGCTCCTTTTGCTCAACGGTGGCCATTCTGTAAGGTGTATATGAGATAGGTAGAGATCCAGGGATATGTTCAATTGAGAACTCAACCTCTCGGTCTGGATAAAGACTGGGAGACTCCTTATCGAATACATCAGTGTAATCCCTCACTATGGGAATGTCTTCAAGAATGATTATCTCCTTTGTATCAATCATTTGATCTAGATATGCTTGCTCATAAGGTAGCAATATCCACACTTGAGATGATGATTCTAAAAGAGATTCATCTTCCACCTTACACTTGTAAAGAATCATAGGATTCTTCGGGATGTGAAGATTGATCTTCCTTTCTCAACGATTGATGTTAGATCTATATAAAGATAGCCAATCCATGACCAAAATAGCATTGAACTCCACTAAATGATGTATGACGATATTTTCTCAGAGGTCAAATCCACAAACTTTAACTAGGGAGGAGTTATAAACCATGGATGTAATAATTTCCCCATTTTTTGTCGTCAATGTTTACATTTCCTCCAAATTTTATGGTTGTGTTGGAATAGTTCTACTAATCTTGCAAGATATGAATGAATGCATAGAACCAGAATGAAATTGTACATTTTCTATTATTGAATGAATAACTAACATACCTGTCACCACATCGTTGTCTGGATCCACCTTAGTAGTAGTGATAACAAAAGACCTTAATTGTTTACTTGGAGGTTGTTGTTGATTACCTCCAAAATCCCATAGCTTAGGGAAATTGTTCACATAATGCCATTGCTCCTTGCAGTTGTAACACTGCACTACAAACTGTGTATTGATCACAACCATCCTTTCTTCATCAACATTATTAAGATTTTTCATATCCTTTTAGCAGTTCTTGGCTAGATGACCAAACTTTCCACATTTGAAGCAAATCTTGGTTCTTTTATGACAATTACCAAGATGCTTATTCCCACTATTTTTACAAGGGGAAAATTCAGACTTCATTCCATTATGATATTTGTTTGATGAACCACCCATGTTGTTCTCCATTTTTTCCATCTTGTTGATGTGCCCACGAGACCACTAAGAGTCTCCAATCTCAATTTCAACCTTTAGGGCACAACATACAATATCCTCATAACTGTCAAATTATGGAATCACCATGTTTTTTCATAGACTCAACATTAGTCTTCTAAAAAAGTGATTCACCTTGCTTTTGGTGTTCATGATAATTCCAGAGGCATACCTTGCAAGCCCTGTAAAGTTTTCTTCATACACCCAGATAAACTCATATACATTCTTCTAGAGTCTGAGTAACTCTCTTTCCATCTTAAGACAGAGGGTTCGAGGAAAATATTTATTGAAACACATCCTCTTCAATTCCTCCCAATCCATGAATCAATTTCCTCTTGGTAATTTGTATTCCTGATAATTGTCCACCACTGATCTGCTTCCCCATCAAAACGATAGACCACCAGTAAAACGTTTCTTCTTCCAAGCACTAGAGGACGAAGAATATCTTGTCAATGGAGTTAATTCATTGTTCTACAAGAAGGGGATCAGAAGATCCTCTAAAAATGGGAGGGATTTTCTACATGATGGATTCTATGACAACATTCTCTTTCCTTGGAGGAGGAGGGAATTCGGCATGATTAAAGTTATTTTTCATTACTTGACCCAGCTGAGCAAGTACTGTCATGATGTTTTGAGCACCTACTCCCGCCATATCATGCTTATCATTTGGGAAATCTTCACATTGCCTATCACATTTGTTGTTGGGATGCATTCTTCTATTTCGTACCATTAACTAAGAAAAAGAATGTATAATTAGAGATCATGAATACATATCTATTGAGAATAAAATGCAATATTTAATCATAAAATGATAATCATGTAATGGAGAAGAATATCCAAACTTGTGATTTCTTGGGTTTAAATATATTTTGTCCTCTATCTATTTCTTAACTTATATTCTTATGGTATTTTTTACCTTAATAATGATTTCTGCTAAGCTCGTGACTCTACCAATGAATTTCCCATGGGAGTGACATAACCTGAGTGCAACAAGGCCCATTGTCGTGTACCTGGATACTTCAGGTCAAGCCTGAAACTCGTTGTCAGAGTTTTCACTCCTATGTACATATGTTTCATAGCCACCTCTACCTCCTCATATCTTAATAGGGATGTATTTTTTGATAAACCAATTAATCAATGCTCACCAAAATTTAGGTCTATTTCCATATACATGGTATAATCCTTAAAGTTCTCAATAAGGGGCTTTATTCCTAATCTCCAAAAATAACTAGTCCATCCTCTGATACCATCTATAATGGCCTAATCCTTTTATATATAACATTACATGAATTTAAGAATAATTATACATCAGCGTACAAGCCAAGGATCGTTAAGTCTAGTATATTGGATGACTGTGTACATAAAAAATAAAACATAGAGATATAAAACATTTCATTATTTAATCTCCATAAAGTGATCTTAACTTCCTTTGAGCCCTTACATATTCATAGGGTACCCTGTGGAACACATAGACAAAAGGATGATCTGAAAATCCCAATAAAGGAATGACCATAACGATACATCTTAAACACATGAGTTAGGAGGCATGACATAATGATATCCAAAGCCTGAAAATTATTAAATCATTTCATATAATCATAAAATCATATAAACATGGAATCATAAAAATTTAGCATAATCCTAAACCATGTCTTTAGTATGGGTCAATGCTAACCGCAAATCCTATTTTCCATTTTAATAAGGGTTATGGCTAACCGCCAATCCCGGTTCCCATCACATCTCATGAGACATCACGTTACCCAATTCATTGGAGCGCTATCTCAGAGAACCCATCTCAAAATTTCCATGAATACTCTTTCCACATAAATAATCATACATATTCAAATATACATAATCACGAGGGTTCCCATAGAATGATTTGGGTACCACAATCATGATATAAATCATAACCAATGGGTGTATCATGAAAGTGTCAATGAAAAAAAAGTATTTAGAAAATACATGGATGATCATAAGGTAAAATAGTAATATAACATGGTATGTGGTGTCAAACATAAGTGACAACATACAAGAAATTTATATGAGAAACATTAGCATTAAAATGGTTTTTTACTGTTTTAAAGAAAATAATATAGAGCCATTAAAATTTAAAAGAAGAAAATATTATATATAAAACCAGAATTGAACCAAGAAGGTTTTCATAATAAAAATATTGATTTTACTAATAAAATTTCGGCTTAAAATAGAGGATAGAGTGCACTTTAAATTGGATAAAAATTTGGGAAGTTCCCTTAAAACTGGTTTGCTTATCGTCATGTTTTAAGAAAGGAATCTTTTAAAAACATGTATATCTCTAAAAGAGATGGATTAAAGGGTCTTCATAAATGAATTTTTTAAAACTAAAAATCATTTATAATATGTTCATAAATAGATAAAATAATTCCATTTTGACATAAATAATGATAAGGCAACCAAAAAGAACAAAGAAGGTTCTTATAGAATTCATTACGGTTTATGGGTATGGTATCAGGTGTAACTAAGAGGGATTGATGAGAGAGAAAAGGTGTTTATCATAACATATAAATCAATAGGGAAGTATGGAGGAGGTGATTAATCATAGCACATAATTAGGTATTACACATAAAAGTCTCCAATCTCCATTTCAACCTTGAGGGCACGACATACAATATCCTAAAAAATGTCAAAGTTGTAAATCAACAAGGATTTTTGTATACTCGTCTTTAGTCCGCTAAAGAAGCGATACACCTTGCTTTTGGGGTTCATGACAAAGCCAAACGTTTACCTTGCAAGCCTTTTAATGTTTTCTTCATACAACCCGATGGACTCATCGTCCTTCTGCATGAGCATGAGTAACTCTCTTTCCATCTTAAGAGAGAGGGTTTGAGGAAAATTTTTGTTGAAAAAATCCTCGTTAATTCCTCACAATCCATGAAATCAATTTCTTCTGGGGAATTTGTATTCTTGAAAAGTGTCCATCAATGATCAGCATCCCCATCAAAACGATAGATAACTAGTACAACCCTTCTCATCCTCCGAGAACTGGAGGATGGATAATATATTTTCAATGGAGTTAATCCATTGTTCCGCGAGGAGGGTATAATAAGATCCACTAAACATGGGAGGCCTTTTCAATATGAATTATTCTATAGCAAATAGCTCTTTCCATGGAGGAGAATGGTGTTCCGCATGATTCATGTTTTTATTCATAACTCGAGCCATCTGAGCAGGTACTGTCATGACGTCTTGAGCACCCACTCCCATCATATTAGGCATATAATTAGAGAAATATTCACATTTTTTATCACAATGGTTGTTGGAATGTGTTCTTCTATTAAACTCCATTAACTAAGAAAAACAACGTATAATTATAGGTAGTGATTACTTATCTATTGAGCATAAAATTGAAACTTTTAACAAAAAAGGATAAAATTGTAAAAGAGAAAAATATACTAACCTGTGATTCCATAGGTTTAAATCGAGGTTATCCTCGATCTATTTCCTAACATATATTCTTATGGGATTTTTTGTACCTTAATAATGGTTTTTGATATGCTCGTGAATCTACCAAAGCATATCCACTGGGATTGTTGTAACCAAGAGTGCAACAAGGCTCATTGTCATGTATTAGGATACCCAGGGTCAACCCTGAAACACCTTGTCAGAGTTTTCAATCCTTGGTACATCTGTGCCAAATCTGAATCTACCTTCTCATATCTAGATAGGGATGTGTTTTTTTGATAAACCACTTAATCAATACTCACCAAAAGATAGGACTATTTTCATATAATTAGTCTAAATCTTAAGGTTCACACTAAGAGGCCCTATTACTAATCTCCAAAAATAACTATACCATCATATAATACCAACTATAGTGACCGAAGCATTTTATATATAACATTACATGATTTTAAGCATTATTAATGATCAGAGTACAAGCCAAGGATTTTTATGTCTAGTGTCTTGGAAGACTAGGTATATAAAACATAAAACATGGGGTTAAAAAATAATTTCATTATTTAATATGCATAAAGAGCTCCTAACTTCCATTGATACCTTACATCTGCATAGGGTACCCTGGGGAACACATGAGCAATTGGATGAGTTAAAAATCCCAGTAATGGAATGAACATAAGGATACATCTTAAGCCCATGAGATAGGAAGCATGACATAATCCTGTCCAGCATGAAACATATAAAATCATTTCATATAAGCATAAATTCATATAAAAATCAAATCATATAATCATGTAATCATATAAATGTGTAATAATAATAAAACATGTCTTTAGTACGGTTCATGTCTAACCGCCAATCCCGTTTCCCAATTTTGTACGGTTCACGGCTAACCACCAATCCTGTTTCCCATCGTATCTCATGAGACTTCACATTACCCAATGATTTAGAGGGATATCTGGTCGCACCCATATCACCATTTCCATGAATATTCTTTCCACATAAATAATCATACATAATCAACCATACATAAATATAAGGTTACCCACGGAAGGAATTGGGTACCACAATCATGATATAAAGTATAACGAATTTGTGTATCATGAAAGTGTCCTTGAAAGAAACGCTTTAGAACATAAATTGAAGTTCATATGGTAAAATAGGAATATAACATGGTTTTTGGTGTAAAACAGAAGTGATAACATATATGAAATGTATTTGAGAAACATTAGCATTTCAACATTTTTGTACAGTTTAAGGAAAATACTATAGAACCTTTAAAATAGAAAGGAGGAAAATCATTTATCTAAAATAAAAATTTAACAAAGAAGATATTCATATATAAAATACTGATTTTAAAAAGACAATGGTGGATTAAAATAGAATATATAGTGCACTTGAAATTTGGTAAAAATTTGGGATGTTCCCTTAAAACATGTTTGCTCATCAACAAGTTCTAAGGTGGGAATATTTTAAAAACATGTATTTCCCCAGAAGAGAGTGATGAAAGGGTATTCATAAATTAATTTTTTTAAACTAAACAGAATTTAAAATATGTTCATAAATGGATAAAATAATTCCATTTTGACATAAATAATGATAAGGAAACCCGAAAGAACAAAGAAGGTTCAGGTATAATTCATTACGGTTTATCGGCATGGTATTAGGTGTAACTAAGAGGGCTTGATGAGAGAGAAAAGGGGTTTCTCATCGCTTAGAAATCAATAGGGACATATGGGGTAGGTGCATAAACATACCGCATCATTGGGGATTACGCATAAAATGGCATAGCATATAGGACAATCTTGATTTCATATTGAAATGGAGAAGATCCCATACCTTAAATCAGTTGGTGTTCTCCACTTATTATTAAAAACCTAAATAAAAAATTTGTTTTATTAATTAATACTTCCAGAACCCTTCTACATTTAATCGGTTTATTATAATATTTTTTTGTTCATTTATAACTGTTTTTATTGGTTATGTGGTTCAATTTCATTGTTCGGGATTGTTAGTTTACTTGGGTTTAATGACTGGATTGTTTATATTCATGTTTGCATTAACATGTAAGATGAAAGTGGTTGTCGAAAATTGAATTTATATTCTATAATTGAAAATCCAGGAGATTAAATGGTTTTAAATTTAATATCGTTACTTAGAGTGAAGTAGAATTATTATTTATGATCATAGTGAGAACCGTTTTCTTAATCAGTGGGTTTAATGAAAAAGAAAATGTTTTTATATATAACTTAATACCATTTGTACAAAAGTATTACAAAACCTAAAATATGATTTATTAAATATATAATAATCTATTTCAAACATAAAACAAATGGTTTCATTACCATAATTAATGATGATAATAGGAATTGATAAACCGTTGTCCTTGAATGTGGTAAATTAACACATCTCAAACGGTGCTTTCATTTCATTCAAATAAAAGGTGGGGAAAGGAGAGGAGATAATGAAATATCTTATTAGAATAAAAACATTCTAGTGAATGAATGTTACTAGATTTATCATACTATTTGGGTGAAGGGAGGTGAGGAAAGAAACAATAAGAAATGAACTTAAAAGAAATGAAGGAATTGGAAAGATAAATTTACCTCTTGAGACTTCCTCCTTTGAGAACCTCTAAGGGGAATGGTTTTGGTATTCTGAAGTGGATAGGGGATTTAGGACGTGGGGGAGGAGCATGGGGAGAGATTTGGGTATAATATTGGCAAGTCACAAGGCTTTAGAGGAGTGAGGGGGGTTTATAGTAGAGGAGAGGAGGGATATCATAATATTATAATCATTAATTTATTATTTCTTCACAAGATAAGGAATAGTAAGTATTCCATGACCAATAATAGTACTAAATTCTTGTGAATTCGAACCAAATGGACTTATATCAACATATCATCATCAATGACTCAATAAATACCTTATTTATCTTTTATCATAAATTATCACATTTTATTATTCATAAAAAATTCCTGTAGTTTAGAAAAATCCCAAAAATTCACCCTAACCATTTTTCAATGATTAGAATCCAAAAACGAGTTCCATATTTAAAAAAATAAGTCAGTATTATTATTTTAATATTTAATTAAAATCATAATTTATTATCATAAACTAGTTTTAAAACTTCTATTTACTTATTCTAAAATATAGCTAAATCCTACTTTCAACCTGAATATTATTTTTATACTATCATATGTAAGGTTTATATTCATTAGTATATATAACTATTCATAATGGTATGTTATTATTCATAAGGGTTGGTCACTATTCACTAAAAATTATGTATTTCTTATTGGACTCCAAATAACTTACTGATTGCAAATGTGTATGTCAGATTTTTGAAATTCCTAACAAAGAATTGAAAAAAATATGTTTAAAATTACCGTTTTCAGTGAATCAAAAACATAATTTTTCCATGATTGAGTTATGTGACTCCAATATACATAGGTAATAGGAAGGGTAACTGAGTCTACTGCCAGCTGGCCTAGAATATGACCAAATAATCCCACAATATCATTTATTGAGACCCTATAGTAGTCAAATGGGAAAACTATCTTAAGTCGGTTCAGATTCCAAACATCTAAACTATTCATATATAACTTTGTAGTAGCATTGTTTCCATATTTTACGAAAAAAAGTTATTAGTATAATAAAAGTACAATAACTGTATTCACATTACAATTTATACCTATAACTATCACCATCCAATATCCCCGCAAAGAAACAGTAGTGACAACCTGCTCCCTCAATACTAAGAATGTTGAATGGGGAGGAATTGTCTCATTTGTTGATGGGACACTTATGAAGGGTGTGCTAGAAGTTTACATAATAAAGAATATGAGAGATGGTGTAGGGGTAGGTGGAGGGTGTGTCGGATTTTTTAGAGATGGAGACTGATGGATATTAATCTGTTTTTGTGGTCAAAGGAATGTTGAATGAGAGTCAACTAGGATCCGTAAAATGCTTCCTCATTGTCATTTCTTCCGATTAATCAAATAAAATTAACTTCAGAACATATATTTCAAAAAATTCCGGAAAATAAATAGAAATGATAAAATATGCATGGTACTGACAAACAAAATATACATATCTATGATAATGAATGACTACACATACAACATAAGTGGTTGATAAATGAATTGATTAATGCATTTAAAATCATTATTTTGTTCAAACATGTCATTTTCCTTCTCCATTATTACTTCACCTACTTCATCCACCATTATAAGACTAATATTTTCAATATCATAATGGAATAATATGTTCTCTTGTTATTGTTAATGGGATTCAATTTCAGAGGTAAAATCTTCTACTTTATCACCCATATCATACAAGTCTCTTTTTTTTCATGAAAAACTACATTTCACCCTATTTCCATGACATCTTTCGCATTATATACCATTTTCTCTTATGATGATAAGATATATAGATCATTTAATTCACAATCACTGACATCTATCAAGCGAGAGAAGTTTATATAATTAAATTGAACGTAATCTCTTTTAATACCCCTGATAATATCAACCCACTTTCATTTGAATAAAACAACTGAAAATCCCCATTGTAGTTTAATTCAATGATATCATTCAACTTTCCATGACTTTAATGCTACTATTATCTTGAAAATACTTTTAAGTGAATGTAAGAACCCAATCCAGTATAAACACAATGAATCAAACATCATAAGAGATAGGCAAGCCATTGAAATCTAATTTCAGTCTATTAGATGTTGGTATTCCTATGTAATTTCTAAAGTAGCTAATTTGCATCTTAATATGGATCATCCTTGATAAGGTCTTCGAATCATTCAGCCAACTTGTCCCGCATCTGAATGAATTCCTCCATGGTTAACTTCTCTACATTGAATCCTCTTACCAGAATACAATCTTCCTTATTGATCCATACCATTTTCACCTCATTGGTGTCCATATATATAAATATCTCCATCATCATTTAACTATCCTCTTTCAAGTATTTTTTTGTAAGAAATTCCTCCAACATTTCTTTATCAGATGGAATCATTCATTCCCACAACTCCCCTTCACCAACAGCCTCAACAAGTCCATTGTTAAATGCATTAGAATAAATGTTTGTCTCTATGGAAGACTTAAAAAGGATTCCTCTATACTTCATTCCAATTTATTTTTTGGCGGATCTTGTCTTCTTTTGCTGGGGTAAGTAGAATATTCATTTAGCCCTTTTGACATATGTTCTTTAATTATGGTACAACTTCCTGCTTCCCTATTTCCCCTACAATCCTTCTTTCTCCTCGGGATGAGAATCCCTATATCATGAAATTCATATGCATAATCTTATGAAATATTACAAGATGAATAATAACTATATTCTCCCATTTGGAAACTCTGCTCTTGAATTAATTTCTCGTCCTAGGTTGTATGTTCCTCCATCCCTTCACTCGACAACCCATCAAATTGATTGTCCAACATTATAGTTGACACATCCCTTCTATTCAGAACCCCATTACCTGTTGTTTGGAGCATCTAAACTTACAGACAAGTTGATCCTACCTCTCCAACTTTACGAGAAATGTGATTATGAATAGGTCTCCTAGGCATTATCTCCTTCCCTGACTACACATCCACCTCATATGAAGTAGATTTGGAATCAATATTGTTCTAGTCCAGCATCTATGAAATACAAGTCCCAAAATCATCTCAGGACTCTGCCTGACCATGCACCTCCCTAGAAAGGTCATGATGTAGTCTTCTGAAATCTTCTAAATCAATTAGATTAAGGGACACATGGAAATCCTTTTTCAAAGGAATATTATCCTTGGAAACATGCAATATTGGAACATATTTCTAGATGATAGTAATTTTCCCCATCTTGCTATTTCCCGACTACTTTACCTCAAGGTCCTTGCATGATGAAACATCCTCGGATCTATTTTGACCAATATCCTTGTCGGCCTGCAAAGGGCGGTTCTCTCCAAAGGTGTTTTCTCGGAGTGCCACTTGAGATTTATTATAAATTTCATACCTGAAATTGCAGGAATCATGTCCAAGATGTCTACAAAGTGAAAAAAACGAGATCCAAGACTCATTGTGAACATTTTGAGTCCAACCACATCTCACCATCAATCACAATTCCAATATAATCCATTGGGTATTTGGAAATTCCATATTCAAAAAAGATCCTTAGAGATACCAGATGACATACTACATAGGTACGATGATCCGAGCATAGGTAGCGAACCAATATATTTCCAATCAACTGTAGAACTACAGGATTCTGGAATGGTAGTGGAATTCCAGGGTGGTAAATCCAAATCATTTTTGTAGGGGCATCATTCTTCAAGTGAGAATTTAAAGACCACCGAAAGAGGGAAAATCATGAACCTGAAATGATGTACAGAGCGTTATCCCAATATGATATTAAGTCATATTCCATTGAGAATTGGATCAAGAAATTCCTCGGGTCTAAAATCCCTACAATCCCCATATCTTGTAGTTTCCAAGAATCAAAAACAAATCATTCCAATACATCAACAGAATGTCCTCTCATACCGAATTGGGCCACCAATGAAAGATCCAACAAGGAGGAGTCATTAGTGATCTCTATAGAAGAAATTGGAACTATAAAAACCCCATGCACACATTACTAGACTTTGGGGAAATTATCTATGTAAGGGAAACCATAAATATACCAATATTCGTTGATCTCAAACCGATTTCTCAATCTACTATAATAAATTTAAATCCATTTAAATTATAAGCAGCAAACATTCTTTTTTTAGAGGACCTTGATTCAAAAACTTCAAATATCCTGAAAACTCAGTTTGAGTATCAGTATTCATGAAGTATTCATAAACATACACATTGTGAAAACCATTCTACAAGATCATTATTAATATCTTTTGTTATATATTTCTCATTTCATGTTGTCTTCTCATTCAGTTCTTTGATTGTATCGTAAGATCTTCAACAAATGGATCTACAATTTCACTATTTAACACCACATATCTATGTGTTTGTAACAATATCACATCTATCAATGGAATATTTAATCTCCTCCCTACCGATCGACCAATATCAGAAAATATTTTTGATTTCCCATGTTATTGAGATTGATTTGATGTGTCATCAACATGTCCAACATGATATACGATTGTCTCAATATTATCCAAGTATCTAGAAAAAAGTTAATACACTCTTATTCCAAATAGACTTTTGAAATAGAGCATTCAGGTTGAGCTTTATGTTTCATGTATGATTTCAAATTCCCAGGATATTTGTGAAATAAAATAAATAAAACATAATTTTGTATTTAATGATGTTCTAAGAATTTCTTACATAATATAAAAAACATATAAATAACGTACCTATCAATTAGATAAATCCATCGATAATGTACGAGGACTTTTAATTTATTTTACTTGACTAAATGCATAGTAAAATGATTCATGAAAATAGAAAACGAATGAGGAAAGATCATATATATTGCACAATGTGTCTATAAAAATCTCTCCTGAAGGTTGTAAATCTCAAATGGTTATAGAGACTTCTCATATAGTTTTTTATGAATATGAAAAATTGTAGTACAAAAACATTAACCTTTTAAATTATTAATATAAACAATTATAATGGTAGTAACTTCTATAACACAATACGTGAATCATAAAATTTAAATATATATAACCTAAAATTATTTAATTCAACACACCTTGAGATGTTACTGGAAAAACCATTAGATACCTTCACATGTTTTAAAATTATATGGAATGTATCTGTCTCCCTGTTTTTTATTGTGAAAATTGTTAGAGCATATTTTTCATTCTTATCTGGGTAGAGATCACATTTTATGTTCATTGTTTGTAAGTCCTTCTAAGCATTTAGATGGTCCATTGATTTTCTATGATCATTAAGAAATTTTATGATCAAATTTTCATAGAAATTATTCTTAATATTCATAACATCAATATTATGCTACAAAAAATTAAATTTCCAATATGGAAGTTTGAAGAATATTATTTTTTCATCATTTGTTGAGTTTTGATTTCACATGACGATACAATTCAAATTCATTTTTCATTATTAGTTAAATGATGAACCTTCCCAAATTCTATTTCAATATTTCCATTTTGTGACAATGGAGGTGGCATATGATCAATAGAATCATTGAATTTTGACTTGTTTAATCGAAATCCACGAGATGCGTCAAGAAATTTTCAATGAAGCAAGAAAAACCAATTTTTACTATGAGATAGTCACTTGGTCTCAAAATCAATGTTACAAAAAGGACAAGATGAACCTGTGTAAGTGTACCAACTAACTAAATTCTCAAGTCTAGTGAATTCACTAATGGTCCATATTAGAGCATCGTTCATTTTGAGATTTGTTCTAGAAGATGTCTCATATGTCTCAAAATCTGAGCTTTATAACTCCTATAATTATTCAATTAAAGGATTCACGTATACATTAAAACAATTTCTAGGCATTTGTTTCAATTATAATCCCCAAAATGATAAAATACATTTATTGTAATTCATCGTACAGGTGAACGACATTATTGTAAACATGAAAAATGGAAAGAATGAATGTATGTGTAATATAATAATTTGAGAAGAATAATAACATTATTATTATCATATATATCATATATAAAATATAAATATGTTATTATTACTAACCATTAAAGGTGGAAATGGAAAAATGAAGTACATTAGTTCATGGGGCAGTATTCTTCAATATGCATGAACAATGATTTTGTAAAACATTTTATATACGTGTGTTTGGTTGTAGTTTGTAACCTTAAAATAAAAAAAACCATAGTATAATAAAGATACATATATTATTATGTAATCATGGTATAATAAAAATTTAATGTGGTGAAGTAAGAAAAAAATTAAAACACTTGTTCATGAATATTTCCTCTTATTCTAGTATCCTCTTTAGGATATCACTAAATATTTGATTGGATAGATTTTTTTACAAACTAATTCTTATATTATAATGGTAGGGTAGATTGGAAGTGATTTGGAATGATATTGGTCAATCCAAATAGTTCTATACGCATTAAAAAAGAAGGAGAGTGAGTTCCCTTTTGTAGTTTAGGATGAGTGATATTCTTGTAAATATTCAAAAGTATTCAATATTATGAGGTCAATATTACCTAATGTGGCTCAAAAACTGATTAATAATGGTTTGATCGATTATTGGGTTGTGAAAAAACCTCCACCACAAAATGAAATATATATTTTAAACATTTTCCCCCTTATCTTATATGTTTCCTTGATTTTATCATTTTTTGTTTTCATTATAATAACTAGTATTTTTTAAATAATATAACTTAACAATTGAGAATAAATTTTTAAAAAATTTTATCATATAATTTATAACCACTGGTAATAAATACTAAATCCAATTTTTTAAATTAAGAACTTTTTTTAGAATTTAATTTAAACATAAGTGTATGTAATGTGCCAAAATGCTACATTAACCTTAATCAAACAAATAAATTGTTTACTATTTAAGGATCAATATATTATTTATTGAAGATAATTTTTTATGTGAATGGTCTATAGTTTATATTTATTATTATTTAAAACTCCCTTGATAGAATATATGTTTTTTAGTAATTTTAATCTAATAAAATATAATTTATTATAAAATAACATTTATTTTAATTTGGACCTTATTAATTTCATTTCTATTTTAAAAATTTAAAGAAAATCACATTATTAGAATATATTTTTTTCAAAAAAATTTTACCTGATATATTAATACAAAAATACTAATTTAACTTAACAATTCATTCAATTTACATAACATTTTTTTTAAAAAAAATTATCGTTTATTTTATTTTTTAATAACTAAATAACTACTACATTGGAAATTCATAAGTATTTATTTGAATTATTTCATATTAAAAAAATATAAAATAAATTATTATAATAAAAAAATAATTTTTCCTTCAAAATATTGTTTTTAAACTAATATATGTTTTTTTATCCCATGTATTTATATATCATAAAGGAAATATAATTATTTTTTTTCTCATTACTTAACTTGTTATATGGTTCATATTTAAGGGAAAGTGGAAATAAATTTCAATATTTAAGATAATTGTTTTGAAAATGGAAAAATAAATCCATATATATAATTTAGATAATATTTTAGGTCATTTTTATTTTTATCAATTTTGTTGAACACCCAGATAAATAAATTATTAACTTAAAATTGGTAAATAACATTTACTATTTTCACTATTTATTTTGATCCAAAATTAATTTGTCCTTATAAGAAATTATATGTTATTATTATTACAATTTATTAAAGAAAATTAAAATCCAATTTATATAATTGGGAAATAAAAATTTCAAATCTATCTCGTAGTCATGATGAGAATATGGGTTTTATATGAAATATAATCAAAAGTTTACAATGATATCATATGTTAATTAAATGTGAAATTAATTAAAAATACCAAAATTTTATTTATACATATGAATTGAACTATTTTGACTTTAATACTATTTCATAATATAATATAACATTATAAATAAATTAAACTAAAAGATATTTTTTCGTTAATTTTTTTGTATCTTTAACAATTCATCAAAAAATTAAACTTTTGGTATTAATCCATAAAATCACCCAAAAATAAATTTGATATAATAATTTATTAAAGTTTATTTAATTTATCTTATTATTATTATAAAAAAATTATTTTTGAAAAAATTGCTTTATAAAGAGTGAAAGAACAGATTTTTAGAGAAATATAGTTTTTAAGTGTAAAAATATATTTTTTCTGATATCATATATATATATTTTTATATATCATCCAAGATTATTGAAATAAATATTAAAAAATATGTAAACTATATTTCCTTAAAATCTTTAACCTATTTTTTTTTTAAATTTAATGACATTGACACACACTATATCTCATAAAAATTATTTTTTCGGAAAAACATTTCGTTTTATTTTCAAAATATTTTATGTTCATTTATAATTAATTGGTCACCATATAATTATATAAATATTTGTAAATTATATTTTCATAATGTATTTAATCATGTTTATATCCTCCACTTAAATGGCTTGTTTATAACTAGTATATTAAATAAAAATATTTAAATAGTATATCTTGTTTCGTTTAAACTCGGTGTTGTTTTTCATGGAAGATAAGCTAGTGTGGGGAGTAGAGTATGCTTCACATGGTGTTATGTGTATAAAAGTTTTATCATTTTTTATGTATAACACAATCCATAAATTAAATACAATTTATTTAAATAAAAATATTTACTAAATATTTAAGGTATTGCATTATACCCCCAAAAAACTAACTTCTCCAACTAAATTCATTGCAGTCATCAAGTATTTAGAATTCAAAAAATAATCCATAGAAATATACATTGTAAAAATTGAATTATAAATATTATTTTAAAATGAAATTTGTAATAATAATAGTTGCCCAATGTAACTTATACTTGGAATCTATATTCGAGAACATAGGTTGGACGTAAGGATTTATACACGGAAGAAAATAGAAAATAAATATAGAGAAAATTAGAGACCACTGATCATAATAAAGTGAGTAATGTATAGATGGCTAGGAACCACAAAACATAAATCTATGGTGATTTATGGAACTATTTGTTTAATTGTAAGTGAATAAACTAGGTTACATTTTTCTTTAGGGTCCTTTTAGTAAAGTTAACAAATTATCATGAGACATTATACTTACTTGATTTCACTCCATTTGTTAAAAAACAAATTCACAGTGTAGTAACACCTTGATCGATTTTTAATTCAACTCTTACTCTAAAAAACAAATGTGCATATTTTATTCATAGATCATTAATATATCATAGGTTCCACAAATAAAACTACAATTCATTCCATCAATATTCATTTATCATTAAAATAAAAATTATTGGAATAATTTATCCAATATTAATAAAACATCATATAGAGAAATAATAATTTAATTTATAATTCCTTTTAAACCGTTTCTTAAATGGTAATGCTTTTGAAATATCGTAAATATTCAAATAAAAAATTCAGAAAGAAGGTCACTAAATATCTCTAAATTAGATGAAAATTTAATGGAAACTAAAATATCATTAGGATGAAGAAGATCATTATTTTACATGAAAAAGGTGCAGAATGTACACCTTCTGGATGAATATAGGTGCATAACATAATTTACATCTCAATGAAGGAAATTTTAGACAAAAATACCTTACAGGTAGGGTATGTTTTGAATCATAATATCCATAGAAGGATAACATAAATGGATAAATTTATTATAAATAAATGATATTGATTAATGATATATCATTTCATGTAGTATTATATACACTGCACATATAGTAGATAATTTCCCTTACTTTCCGTTCCAACCCTATATTACTGAACTGGGTTCACTCCCCATTCCAGCATTGTATTAGTAATCCAAGTTCACTCCCCATATAAAATTTTATACTAAACCATGTTCACTACCCATTATAGTCTTGTCTATATAATATGTTATAAATTATTTCCCAAATTAATGGATGGAGATACAAGTCCCACCCATCATATAATGAGAACCATATTTTTATGTACCACAATATCATAAACATACATCATATCATCAACCATGAACGAAATGGATATCATAACAATTCCATTATATCTTAACCTATGGAAAAGATAAAATATTCATACTAAATTAATCATAAAATATTCCCTGAAAAATAGTGTCTCTCATAATCATTTTTTCATGGTATAACCCAGATATGAGAAATTGGTTTCATAAACATCATGCTAACAAAACATTAACCATTATATAATTTAATCTGAATATAATTCTTAGATCATGTCTCCATTAAGCATTAGTTACTCCAATGAATATCATATTATATATATAATAATCTTTAAATATCATTTAAAATTTAAATTGGTTAAAATATCTTTTCTATTTGGAAAAATTCTTCTCAAAACCAAAAACATTTTGAAAAACTTTTAATTTGAAAATATACTTGAAAACATATAAATACATATTTGAAAATAATTTTAAACGAAATTAATTTTTTTTCCAAATCCTTTTATTTACAAAAAAACTTTTAAAACATATAAATGTTTGTTTCACAAAATATAAAACACTTTTTAAAAATAAAACTATTTTTAAATACTTTTTTTCAAAATAAACATTTAAACATATAAAGGAGTAATTGAAAATTATTAAATACAATTTCTAAGACAAAAATCTCTATATAAATAATATTCCTTGAATTTTTTTGAAAATAAAATATAAAAATATTGGTGATTATTTTTAGAGTACATGGTTTTGGATTAATATAGATTTCTAATTGAAAGGTTAAATAATGTATGATCTTCTTAAAAACATTTTATAAATAATTTTAACTAAAAAAGAGTGTAAAATGGTACCATTACTTGGATATATCATTAATAACTATATTATAATAAATTTTATCATAATTTTTATCATATAGAACATGGTATTTCAACATTAGAGACATGATCATAAACAATCGTAAAAAACAATGAGATTGTAACATAAATTAATCACCACTTTGGTAACATAAATTCATAAGAACAATAAAGGAATAAAATAATATGAAACATAAAATAAAATTAGGATGAATATATTAATTATATTACTTGTAAATGGGGGTTTTATATACACCATTTAATGATTAATGGTAAATAACATAACATACATCTCAATGAAGGAAACATGAGACAGAAATTCTTTGCTGCTTGAGTAACATTTGAATTGTAATCTACATGAAAGGGTAATATACATGGTGAAATTTATTACCATTAAATTATATAAATTCATGATATATCATTTCATATGTAGGTATATACACAACAAAAAATAAATGAGTAGCGAATATGTCATAAGTCTCTCAAAAATAAAAGTGAGATTTCAAATCCCCTTACTATAAGTCTTGAATAAGATAATACTCATTAAAAACTATTTTATAATAAATGTAAGTTTACTATACACATATTACCAAAAAAATTTATACAAATCATTATATATATGATTTTTATTTCACCTATTATTACCCATTTTTTACCAATTCCGTGTTAATGTTACTTTTCGGGAAATAACTACTCTATTTTTTATATATGTTTTGAATTTTTATAATTTTCCCCTTAAATTGATGGTGGATTTATTATTTATAGAATTTAAACTATGATATAAATTTCATATATATATTATTTATTTATTTATATTAAACCACAATATTTAGTGATATGAAATTAAATACACCATTAATGATGATTGTATGCCAGATATACGCATGAACAATATTTCTATTTTCTTATCATATTCGAAAAAATGTAAATTATTTATTATAATTAAATTATATTTTTTCTAGATATATATTAAAAAATTATATTACCCATCCATAATAAATTATTTACAATGGATCAACGAATCACAATAGTTCACATGGTGGTACTCTATTGTACACACGAACAATGTTATTGTAATCCCATAAAATGGAAACCAAAATGATATGTGTGATATAATAATTTTATAAGAATAATAACATAATAAGTATAATATTAATCATATATAAACTATTAATCCATCTTTATTCCCTACCAGGAAATGTGGTAATGGAAAAATGAACCACATTGGTTAGTGAGGTGGTAGTCTTCTGGTCACATGAATAATGATTTCTTAATACATATAATGGATGTGAGTGTGGATGTAGCTAATAACATTATCATAAATACATATCATTTCCTAGAAGATAATTTGGTTATTATATAATCATGTTATAATAATACTTTAAGGGGTTTGAGGAAGAAATAAAATTAAAACACTCACTGAGGAATAATTCTTCTTCTTTTGGTATCTTCCCAAAGATTACACTAATGACTTTATTGGATGAAATTTTGTCCAAAAAAAGGATTTTAGGATGGGTTTAGATAAGATAGTAATTTATTTGGGTAGATCAGTCCTTATAAATATGTATTTATTGGTGTGATAAGGTGATGAGAGTGAGTTCCCTTTAATAGTTGTGGTAGAGTGTCATTCTTGTAAATACGCAAAAGTATTCAATCTTGGGAGGTAAAACATACCTATAGTGGAGCAATATTGAATATTAATGTCTAATAGATTTTATGTGGTCAGGCCACACCTCTATAAAATTAAAATAAACATTTTAAACATTTTTTTCCAATAAACCCTATTTATTAATTATTTTTACAATTTTGGTTTTCCATGATGGTAACAAGACTTTTTAAACTTGATAATTTATCCATCATGAAAAAAGTAAAATGATCATTATTAGATAATTTTTAAAAAATGATTATAATTATTAAAAACAATTAATGAATAAAATTTTTTATTATTGGTGGAAATTATTTCTATCTTTAGTTCTTATAATGTGAAAAAACCCAACATTAACTATAACCATGCTAACTGTGTTGTTACTATTTATGGGTCAATATATTATTTAAAAAATATAAATTGGTCTATTAATATGATGTATTTTATATTTATTAATATTTAAAAAACACTTTATAAATTGCATGATTTTAAATAATTTTAATTTTACAAAATATAATTTTTCATAAAATAACATTAATTTCCATTATCACATTATTCATTTAATTTCAATTAAAAAATATCAATAAAATTATGTAATTAAAATATATTATTCTAAAATTTTTGTGACATGATATATTCATCTAAAAAATATAAACATAATAATCCATTCAATTTCCACTTTTAATATTTTCAGTATCATTTATTTTATATTATTGTTAACTAAATGATTAATATATTGATGTTTCTTAAGAATTTAACATAATTATTTAATCACTAGAAATTTAAAAATAAAATATTATTATAAAAAATTAATATATCATCTAAAATAATTTTTTTAATAAAACATTTTTTGCATTTTTACAAATCTCAAATCCTTTTAGATATTAAAAGTAATAAAAATATCTTATTGTTTTTTCTTTACATAATTACTTATATAAGTCATATTCAAAAGAAAGTTGAATGAAATGTACACAATTTATAACATTTTTGTGCATGGTCAAAATAAATCATTAACTAATATTAAGATAATTTTTTTTTTCATTTTCACTATTATCATTCAAGTTTAAACCCCATGTAAATCCATTATTACCGTAACCATGGTAAATAATTTTTAAGGTTCTCACAGTTCATTTCGGTCAAAAACATATTTTTTCATTTCTTGATATTATAAATTTTCTTAATAAAAAATATGTAATCAATTTTTCAAAATTCCATTTATAGATGATAGAAATATAAATTTAAAATTAATCTTGTAGATGTAAAGATAAAGGGTTTTTTATAGTAAATATGACCAAATGTTAACAATATTTTTATAACTTAATTCATTATGAAATAGAATCAATCGAACTAAATTACATTAATGGATATAAATTTGAAAAACAATTACATTAAAACCATTGATAATTATAATTTATTTTTATAAATAAATTATATAAAACAATTGTGTTTAATTTGAATTCGGTATTTTCATTGTCCATTAAAAATTGAAACTTTTTATAAAAAATAAAAACATTCCATGAAATTTTGATTTTAAAATTTAAAAAAAGGTTTATATTTTAACTAATTAATTTTATAATATTAGAAAAATACATCCTTAAAATAATTGCGTCTTAAAAAATCCACAAAATAGCTCTCTAGAAAAACACAATTTTTTACTATAGAATTTGATTTATGCTTATCTCTGGTATTGAAAAAATATATGTTGAATGGTAAAAATTTGGTTGAATATATAATATTTATATTATTTTAAAAATAATAGAAAAATGTTATTTGGATATTTTACTGATATAAAACACTCTTCTGCGCATAAAAATAGTATTTCCTAAATTTATTTCATTTTATTTTTAAAATGGTTTTAGATTTATTTTTAATTATATGGTCAGAGAATAATTATATTAATATATTTAAAACATATTTTCATAATTTCTTTAATAATATTCATAAAATATTTTCCAAACTATATTTGATAAAATCATATTAAACAATAGTATTTAAATAGTAGGACATGTTTAGTTTTAGCACGGTGTTGTGTGTAATGCATGATAAACACGTGTTTTATATAGTTCATGAATAATGTGGTGTTTTGTGTAGTGAATTCTTATCTTTTTTATGTTTATTATTCAAACCATCTATGAAATTTCTATTGTTTGAGAAAAATTATTCATAAAAACTCTATGTGTTACAATGATAGCATTACTCGCATGGGCCTGACAGTAGGAGTTTGTAGTCACATCATACTCCACTTATTGCTCTTCCCTATATGGATATTATTGATCCCCTATCCGAACTACCTTACAATGGTCCACCATTAATATTGATTGGACATGTACGACAATGAAAATAACATTATCATTTAGTTACATCCACTATCCATCAACCATCAATTGAACACCAGATTAATAAATTTCGAGTTGTGTTACCTTCCTCATCACAAGCATAACATAATCCCTCTCTGGGATAAATAGACCCACTAAATAAACCATATTCTATATATCCACATGACTTAGTACTGGTATTGGTAAGCCTATTTCATTGACATCTTCAAAATTGATTCCTACTAGCTATTGAAGAAGAATTAGCCATACGATCTATATTATTGGCTATATCTTATTGACATCCATCTATTAGAATGTAAAATAAAACCTTGTACCACTCTATCACTCTATTATAAGTGATAAACAATAAGGAGAACACACTGGATAAGATGTCCCTACAAATTACCTTCTCAAAATTTAGTTGTGGAATGTATCCATCTCAGACCATGTCAATAGATTAGTGTGTGAGGATGATAAACCTCAAGGAATACTCAAAAAATAACATATGCCAATTATGTATCCCTAGAATCTCCTATATTATCAAAGACCACAATATTGAATTATCACACACATCTTAGAAGAAATAATTAAATTAATTCTATGATATTTTTATATTATCATGCGTTTAAGTCACTAGAACCCACTAACATCCCACTACTCCAAGAAGATGAATGGTTGCAATAACATCAAAATGATCAGTCAAGTTAAATAAAATATGGAAAAATTGAACCACTACCCCAGTCCAATCCTCTTATACCAAAGGTTCTATATCACCATGAAACATGAAAGATCAATATCATTATAACTCACATAATGCACTACATTTTCATGTGTCACCCTCTATAATGGATAAATATATTGGACACCCAAAATAAAATCAATCATCTTCTTAAACCATTAGATGTGGATCCACACCCTTCCCATCTGGTGGAAGCACATCTCAATGATCTATTGAAGAGAACACCATGATAATACATCCTTTTATTAAAGCCTCATCACTATACTAGTTTTCATTGTGACCCATCATTGGTATCCTATCTATTTGTCTCCATGGAGTGATCATCAAATTTTAGAAGACATACCATGTTTAGATAAGAATATTTATGGAGATGAATCAAGAAGTACAAAGATGTAAAAATTCTCAATACAATATTATTTATGGAAAGTTGTTCCCAGCAACCAATTACATGATATCCTATGTCAAAAAACTATAAGATAGAGCCTTGGTGTTTTGATATGTTGACCTTTTCCACATCACAATGTTCCCTGGACTGAGATCCAAGAAATAGACGCTTTGATATTATTAACATATATTCTAAAAACAATCTTTGTTTCATGTCCAAATCAAATCATCGATCCTAGGAAAAACCACCATTTATTCCACATTGTCAAAATCCATCCCATAGTATTGAAGCATGGGTCGAAGATAATCCATGAATTATAATCAATTCTTATCTACTTTAGGTCAGGGGAAGAAAAAAATGAGTAGGTTTATCAATGAAATTAAAGGCCTCATCTTAATGTATATGTACTAATTCACCCACACCTAACTCTAATAAATAGTTTAGATATATATGAAGAAATGAAATGTCTAGACAGTAACCAATTCATTCAATGAACTCTGGGAAAAAACCTAAATGTGAATCAACATAATAGAAAATATATAAAGATTAAAATCAAACCCTACTACAATGGAGTTACCGACATGAAAACTATAGAAACTGGGGGAAACTAAAGAGTTCTTGCCTCTCAATCTCGATGGCTAACCACCAAAAAGGGATACTCAATCCAAGTACCATAATTCCCCAATGATACATGTTCCACCAAAGTTCCTATCAATTTTTTAAACATATTAATAAGATACAACATGTGCAGGAATATCCCATTTAAGGATGAGTATAAACATTCCTAGTTGGTTTCCTTAAACATAAAGACTGTATAAATAGAATAGAACTACCATCTCAACCCATATTCATATAGATTAAAAAAACCAATATCAGATAATATCATACCATAATATTATACATAAATAATATATTTATCCATAAACATAGAAATATATGGATGATTCAAGTCTATATACATCCATAATAGTCCCATATTTGATAATAAAGACCATAAATAACCATGCAATAAGAAAAGTGGAGGGTCTTTCTCCTCGATGTTTTGCTCCACAATTGAGGTAGTACTATGAACAGTAGAGGGACCACTCCCTTTCATATCTCAATGATGTGTGAGATCCATTATATAGAAAGAGGATCCATAACCTCTATAGTGTGGTCTATTATTCACTCTACTTGTATGAAGAGTAAGGGAATCTCGCTCCATAGTACAATAAGGGACCATCGACCTCGGCATCTATCTGCTGATTAAAATCAATCACTACCATCTACCAGGAATGGATAGAAGACGTTTCTCACTCATAATACCTCAGGTAATATATCAAATTGAAAAATAAAGGCTACCATCACATATTATTAAAAAAATCTACTAGTGATAGACAACTTGTGGTCCCAAATATTAGTCCTGATGAAGTAGATATACAAGATTGATGATTCTGTGAACTGTTGATGATGTGTACATCTGGTAACATGGAATGTGACCCCTCTTGAAGTCCTATGTGTGTTCTAACATGGATAAATCATGGATAACAATATAAATTTACATGTAACATCCTTGTGGGGACATGGTGTGTCTTTTTATCCAATATCCAAGGTGTGTTTACCCAGATGATAGCCCAACTACTAGATTTGAGTTACATTGTGTGTGGGCCTGGCCATGGATTGTGTGATAATAAAATCATGATAAAACCCTTTCCACCACGATATTATATAGATCATGATGTTTGTTCTTTCAAAATACATCAGATGTTACTCTATTTTTTACAGACATAATGTCGCATCTCTATGTTGTCTCTAGATCCTCCCACTCCACCATCATGGAACAATGACATGGAATGAAAGGAATGGTGGTTTGAAAAAGGAACAATAATTATATTAGATTATTTTTAATCAATTAAATCACAACCAACAATCTCAAATTTCAAAAATATGAGGGAAAATCATGGGTGCGACATAAAAAAATTATCAAAAACAAATATTTTGTTACAATTCCAAGGTATATGATTAATGGGCATCAAATATATTAAACCGATAAATAATAAATCCTCAATAATTAAATAAAATGTTTATAAATATCCAAAATTTCAATCCCTAAATTTATAATGGATCAATTTTTACTTAATATCAAGTTCAATAGAGATTAAGATGTGGATCCTTCAATGTTCACCACTCATCTGATGAATCACTCTTTTCATCATTTCTTAATACATGATCTATGTTCTTCAATGCCAGGGGTTTTCACCTCCCACTCCTCTCTAATCACATTGGGTTATGTGAAAATTCTAGACATTTTAAATAAAAACGTATAAATAGAGGGGAGGGGATTAGATAAACATTTATGATGTTAGATAAAAAATTATTTAATTTATTTTAATGCACCCTCCAATGATTTCCTACCATGAATGGTTTGAGTCCGTATGAAATTATGTCTTTTCTAGGGTTAAACTCTCATTCTAGAAACTGTAGGGATCTCAACTATTCAATGTGAGTACTAGTACATCTTAAACCCATATATTCCAAAAATATGTGTCTTAATTCTTATATATATATTTATATATGAAAATAAATATTTCTAATATATTAATTATAGAAACATAAAAATACAAAACACTATAGAAAATATGAGGAAACAAATCTAGATATATTCCTAAAAATATTTGAAATAACAATCTATAGAAGCTAGTGTTTTTACAGGAGACCATTTATGATTACAATTTTCAATAACTAGTAATAAACATTTACTAAATATTCTCATTCCATTTATAATAAAATGGATATTTTCCCAGCAAATAATAAATTTATTAATCCCTAAATCCTCTATATCTCCAATCAATTATCCACATATATTACTCTCTAATATTTTAAACAATTTAAATATCCTAATAACTAGGGGAAATTGAAACATGTTAAAGGGGTTATCTAAGATTCTTAGTAAACATAAATATAATTGATAATAATAAAAAGTTCTCAAGTTAGAATAATATGGAAAAATGTGTATAATTTTTCTACATATGATATATATAATTAAATAATCCATGGTCATAAATCATGTAATAACATTATAATACACAATCCACACAATCCTTTTTTTTATTTTTAAAAACCACTTTTTGGAAAAGTGGGAACCATACATAAAGGTCGACCTCAATAGCCACTCACACCCATGATAAGAAACACACAAACATGTTTTGAAAATAAAAATTAAAATTAAAAAACATCCAACATTAACCTCGAGCTATGCACCAGAGTCACGTGCCCACCTCGATCCACGAAACGACATCCACCCGCATCACCCCGTCACTTCACATGCTTTCAACCATCTTCAGAGTCGGTTAACCACATTCATTACCATGACCATCATCCATCACCACTGGGTCCGACGACCGGAAAAAATCAAAAAACTAGAAAGACTCTTCCACCTATCGACCGTGTCGTCGTCGACATTATCCGCTGCATCATCAAGTTTCCGCCAAGAACTCCAACGTTGCCAAAATAAAAACATCATTACAAAAATTTATACAAACCAACGCTGATGAATCAATCTCCCTCCCGATGTCGAACGTCGCTCAACCACACCTCCCGAAACATCCTCGAATACCCGCTAACTAGACCCACAGGGAATGGAATGCAGGACCAGGATGTCAGAGCAGGGTTGAGAGTGTGTGACCCTTGGCAGAGACCAAAAACCGCAAAATCCCCTTCAAAGAATTGAACCAGAAACATGGAATATAGAAAACGACACAAAAAAATCACCGTAAATATATAAATCCAAGCAGAATAGAAGACAAGGCCAAAGCCGAAGAAGATCCTGAATTGAGGTCGTTGCTCTCCATCCTCCAACACCATCCCAAGTAGGCCCCAATACTGAATCGAACCTAACCAAAATGGAGTCGAACGCGAAGGGTAGACCTGAAAGGGTAGAGGAGAAGCCAGATGTCGGACGTTGCCTCTAGATCCGACCCAAGACGTCCAAAGCACCCACACCTAGACCCGGGATGGGGGTTCGATGCGCAGGGTTAGGACCGATAATAGGGACGGTGAGCAATAGTCGATGTCCAGACTAGAAAGCCGCATCAGATGAGAGGGGGGAAGAAGAAATCGAGAGAATGAGAAGGACGGACCAAGTGGAGGGAAGCACCATCTCGGACCCAAAAACCCCCAGAAGGAGAATCGTGGTGGGCGAGAGCACCATGAACCTGGCGAGTGCGGATCCAATTTAATAACATAATAATACACAATGGAAATTTCATATATCATATAAATAAAGAATACTTGAAAATTGGGCAACAAATATATGAAAATTAATCACAACCATATGGATCATGTCTAACAACTTGTTTCCCTTATGGGACCAAAATTCACTCCGTGTTTCCCATTCCAGATAATTCTCTACTACATATTTCCTATTTTAAATCAATCATTACTACTCATTTCCCCAGTATCTCACGATATGTAAATATTTATCCAATGCATTATTGGCCTATATGGGCCCCACCTGTTAAATAAATATTAACCATGCACATGTTTTCCATAGAAGATATATTATACTCATATCATAAATAATCCAAGGAATGAAAATGGGTTTTATATCTTTTCAAATGGAATCTCAGAATGAATAAATTTATAATTTCATGAATTATCATTACATGATATATTTGTCAAAAATAAATTTTAATCCAATGAAATCTAGTAACTTTCTATCTATATTCCACTAAACAAGGCTAATAGATATTATGCTATTTACACCATATTGATAGTAGGTGTATAGTAAAAATGATACATCCATAATCCAAATGATTTGTGTAATCTAGGTGAATAACTTTTAGTAAATCGAATGAATAAGAGGGAATTCATAGAGGTAAGGAGTTGGAAAAAAATTAATGTTATAATCAAAAAATGATTCGACATTAAATGAACAGTGATAGATCATTTCTTAAAAATGTAATTAAATTACATAATCTATATAGATAAATAATGTATATGTTTACATTTTAAACACATCATTGATAAATATAATTTTACAATGTATAATGACTTATAGAAAAATTAATATTAATAGTTTTTAAAAAAATATTATGAATCATGAAATGTATTTTATATATAGAAATAATTATAAATAAGTTTTTATATAATACTTTGAGAAAAATATTTTATTTTAAAAATAATGAAATAAAACAAGTAATGATTCATCCAAAATTAAATTGTCATTGAAATGATGTGTTCACATGGAATAATAACATGAATGGTATATTTATAAAATATTCCTAACACAATCCTAAAAAGATCATATTATTAATGGAATTCAATGTTTATTTTTAAAAATAGAGATTTTCAAACATTGAAAGAAGATACCTTTGGAAAAAGACATCAATTATGGATCCTAAAAAATAAATAAACTATATTTAAATAAAATTAGGTTGGATGATTAAATTTTTTATTCATAATGGACTTAAATGTTTTTTAATATTTTTAAATACTTTTAATAAAAATCAATCATCATATAAATAGAAAAATGGTACTTTTAAAAATGAATAATTATAGTTATGAAAATAACTAAAAATAATCTATATTATACTTTAAAATAATATAGTATATCAATAGAGAGATTAAAATTATATACATGAAATAAATTAATAATTGGTAATAATATGAGTTATTATTACCAATGTTACACATTTATTTTTGAAAAAACAATATCTGATAATATTATTAATGATTCGTAGAAGTAATGTCCCGGTAGAATAGAAGAACATACTATATAATATAGTGGAATAATATGGTAAATGAAAACATGAATGGTATATTAAAATAATAATTATTTTAACCAAATTAATCAACAAATGATTCGATGAAACTCTTAAGAAATTAGTAATGTAGGAATCAATGGATATTGAATGAAATATCATAGAATACAAATTTAAATTTCATTAAATTAGATATATTTTAATATGTGAATGAAATTATAAATGGAATACAACATATAAAATATATTACGACATAAAATAAAAACATGTCCCTTGTAGTAGAAAATGATACCAGTAAACCCTTACAACATGAGTTGCATTTAAAACAAAACAACCTGAAAGAGGGTGATGAAAATAATTTTCATATATACATGAATAAATTATATTTCTTAATATAATAAAAAAAAATTTAATCATACACACAACATTATTTATATTATTTTTTTAATACAAAAAATGCATCAAAGATAGAAATTTGAAGTGAAATCCCTCACCTTAGTCCTCATTCATTGGGGAACCAACCAAAAATACTAAATAATTAAATTAAATTTTTTATATACCTAACTAAAAAAATATTTATGACTATAACCTAATGTACTCATCATTTATAATCATTAGATATATATATATATATTTATCTATTTTATTTTTACCTATTTTCAATATTTAGTGTATGATATCTTGATCGTTCTGAGATAGTTTTATATATTCAGTGTATGTATTCATTATTTTTCCAATTATAATTATCCCTGTAGAATTAATGTTTCTAAAAGGGGTGAATTATAATGATTTTTGATGTTTTATACTAATTTCACGTATGTTTTATTATTTATACTAGAATATGAAATCTATAATATGCATATTTTGGGGATTTTTAAACTACGATGGGTGTTTTGTAGGATAATAAATTAAATATTGATATATTCCATCCAAAAAATTTATTTTCATATATTTTTATCATATGAATCCATTAATTATTTCTTCATAATCATAATTGATATAATTGTGTATCATCGTACATGTAGATGGGAAAACGGGAGAAAACATGAATATACTATGATTAGTAGATGAATATGAGGAGATTAATTTGTAATATCATTATAAGAGTAGAATAATAGAATTATTTAGTTTTTTGTGTGATTTATTATTCTTGTAAATTATTATAAGAATAATGTAATTAATGTCATGCTATTACTTATAATTAATTTGTCATTTCCACTTAAAATTCATCTTTTAGGAGAATGAATTTACAATGATTGTTTATTCACATATAATTAAATGGTTTTACAATAGTAAATACTATAACAATAAAATTCTAATAAAAACTATATTTATCACATTAATCCAATAATATAATCATCCTATAATGTTTTTAATGATTGATAGAAATCATCATTCCATGGAAGTGATTTTTGTCATGTACACATGGATGCTGATTTCATTTTCCATATGACATGGTAAAAGTTTAATATGATTTATCATTTATAATTTTCAAATATGTAATGATTATAATAATTTTATATTTACTTTTTTATTCAAAATATCCTTGTATGGTGGTGAAGTAAAATTTAGCATGTTTTGTTGTTGAGGCGGTAGACCACACAATGCAGGGTTAACAATTTTTTTCCTTCACAATATTGGAAAAATTTGTTTAATGAATATAACATCGTAATAACGGAATAAAGTATACTGAGGATATTTTTTAATCAATTAAATTAGTTTTAATGATATTTTTATATGAATGACAGAATAAAAATAAATATAAATTTGTAAGAGAGGTTAGGAACTGATACGTCACTTATTTTATTATCTATTTTGTGAAGGGGATAAAGCCCTTGATGGTTTATATTTTGAGAAGACTAGAACCACATTAAGGTGGATAAGACTATAGATAAGTTTTATCGTAATTTTTTGGGACGAACATGGGTGGTTTCCCTGGGAGGGTGAGTGAGGAGATGGGTGCCCCATTTGTATTTAAAAAGTGATAATAATTTTTAAATTACAAAAAAAACATTCTATAATGTGAAGACACTCAAGGAAAGTGGCACTAAAATTTTAGAAAAAATATTTTTTGGAATCTATAAGTTTGTTAAATACTCATCTATGTTTCTAAACTTGGGTTTTAAATATGTTTTATTCCCTTTATCAATGAATTATTACTTTTACTATTAATGTTTTATCATGGTAAATAGTTTTTATCTAATGTAACACAATATTTTTGAATAAAAATAAATAGGACCTTAAATTAAAATTAGGACCTATTGATTCTAAATTTGTAATCATTTTAATAATATTAAATATCTAAAATTGTAAAAAAAATGTAAACTAATAAATCTATGTTGAAATAAATTAAATAAAAAAATACTACATAAGTTCTCAATTTTTAAACATAACTTTTGTATATTAAAATGGTTATTTATTAAATCTTTACTTCACTATTAAAATATATATAATTTCATAAAAATTTCTTTCAAGAATTTTTTATTCATACTTGTATGCTAATAATTCCAGAAATTTCATGTTGTTTATAAAAATGATATTTTTAACTATTCCACAAAAAATCATTTTATTTATAACAATACCCAAAATTACCTTATTTAAAATTAGGAAATTATAAATTAAAATGATTATATTTTTATATAATTAATATAATAAAAAAAATATATAATTATTGTAACACCTTGACATTTATATGAGATAGATTTTATTTTTTTATTTAATTTCTTTCATTTATTTATTTATAATTTTTTCTTTTCGTTGATGTCTTATGTTGAATGATACACTATTATAATATTGAGCTATATGAACTATCAGGTTAGTTTTTTTATATGAAACACTATTTTTGGCTTTTTTAATACACAATTTCATGTTCTTTTGACATATTTCATTTCATGTAAAACAATGTTTGAGCAAAAAACAAAATATTATTATGTAACCTTATAAAAAAGTAATTATAACGGTTATTGAGAAAATAATTAACTTGATTCGGAAATTATTCTTTAAACAATTATATATAAATAATAATTTGGTGAGAAATTATTTATAAATGAAAAAAAGGATTTTTAAATGAGAGAAAATATATTTTTGGGAAACTTGTTAAATGAATATGTGTCTAATTATGAAATTATAAAGTTACTGTTGATTAATTTTATTAATGAAATATATATTTAATATATTCATATTAATGTTTCAAATTCAACATATCTTTTTTCTATATATGATATAATAAAAAATTCAATTTTTGGTATAAAAGGAGTATTATTCAAAAAGGCATTTTTATCATATTGGGATAAAGAACCCATTTTAAATATAGTTTTTGACACTTTTTTAAGTTTTATTTCGATACATTAACTTCTAATATGGAATATAGATATAAAAAATTAGACTGGATAATGTTTTTTATTTTTTTGATAATTTTCAGAATTAAATGAATAGTAAAGAATTCTGCATTCTAATTCAAAACTAATATTTCATCTAATATATTTATATATTTATATTATCATTTTAATAATTTTTATAATATAATTAGTTTAAATTTTTATAATTTAATCTAATTTTGGTAATTGGATGTATTTTCACATTGAAATTGGACATAAACACTTGTCAATTTTTTGAGGTTTTTTTCTTTTTGAAAACATGTTTTCTCATTTTGTCAATGTGATTAATTTTAAATCAATTACTAAAAAGTATATGTTTTAAATTCTGAAAAAATGTTTCCATATTTCGAATCGATTATTCCAAATTATTTTAGTAGGTTACATATATTTTTTGGATATTATGAATAGTAAGTAAAATAATTTTTATTTCACACTATTAATGGTAAATTAGTTAATTTAACTAACAAACACTACTACATTTTTTAGTTTTGGCGCCTATGGTAGCGGGCGACCGCCATTGGCTGTCTCTACTGATGCAATTAGCGACCGCCAAAAGCGGTTTCTAAAACTGAAATGTAAATGGCGGGATTTTTCCCACCCCCTGCGTTGTCTTCTTCGATGTCACTCGCTGCAACATCGTCGACGCCTCCCGCCGCCGCACCGCCACCACAGGTCACCCCCTGTCGCCGCCACCCCGTCGCCTCCCGTCGCCCCTACCAATGCTGCCGGAAAACCTCTCACCCCCGACAGTCAACTGATGCTGTTAATTCCCCAACATCACCCTTGACGCTTCCTCCGGCCACCGTGGTTCTTCCATGGCCGTCAACCCTAGCTCGGGGTCACCTCCAACATTCCGCGTGCGCCCCAGTATACAATCGACACCAAATAATCGTCGGTTTTCGAAGAGAGTATTAGCGACCGCCATTAGCGGTCGCTATTACTCAATAGCGACAGAGCAACTGCGACCGCCAAAAGCGGTGGAAGGGCGGTCTCTAAAGGGCATTAGCGACCGCTTTTGGCGGTAGCTAAAACCCTCATTTCTAGTAGTGAAAATAATATTATATTAACAATTCAATTACCCCAACATGTACCAAAATATTATAGGATGAGTAAAAATATACCCTCAACACCTAAAAATAGTAATTTCCTCATTTAATGTACTTTTTCAATGAAAAAGATATAAATATTATTAAAATAAAGTAAAGTGACATGAATGTAAACAAATGTCACTCTCTTATTTCTTATGACTATAATAATTTTAATATAGGGATAAACATGATACATATTAAATAATAAATATTATACTGACATATAATGGAATTATCTACATAATGAGGGATTTATTTATAATTTTTAAATATTAAATAATTAACATAAGTATTGATACAATTGTCATATAGTAATGATTTTATTAATCAAAATATTAAATAACTGATATTAAAAATATTAAAATAAATATAATTTTAATTAATTATTGTAATCCAAGAACATACTATGATATTATGATATTATAGAAGTTTATTAAAAGGTTTCTTAAAGTATATCTCTGTTTGGATTATATTTAAATTCAATGAAATGAATGGTTTCAAAATTGGCACTATTGATATTTTATAAAAATCATATTTTATTAAATTATTTATAACATCCTAAAATTATTTGAAAATTAAAAAGTGACTTTAATATGGTTTAAAAGTTCATAAAGTGTCCATTAATGGTAAATTTACCCAAAATAAATCAAATTTATAGTCTCTCAATATTTAAAATGGTGTTACAACAATTAAAACTAAAAGAGAATAATTAAGGGTAAAATGAAATGAGAGGGTTTAAAATGAAGTCAAAACATGTATAAAAATTATTAGTTGAGATTATTTAGAATAATACTTATATTATATTTTCAATAAATCATGTTGGAGCTATATTTATTTAAAAATTAAATTATATTAGTTTAATGTTTTATGAGTTCCAATGGTTCCCCTCCACTCCCCTTTAAAAGGTAACCATTATTTTGTGTTACATACCCTTAACAAATAATTAGGATGGATAAAAACCTCTCAATAACCCATATTAGAATAACCCCTTAATTCATGAGGCCTTATATTAGTTATAATTCTATCTATATAGTAGTTAAGGTTGTCTTCAATGGTGATCAACCGAAAAAGAGGTAATCTTGTTTACCAACTCTCTCAAAAAAATTTCTTCTTATACAACCTCTTCTTCTTTTCCATTTTAAAGTAATAAGTCTTGTATAAAATATATTTTCAGATTTTATTATGGTTATTGAACAAAAAATCCACTTTTTATCCTTCCTTCGAAAAAAAATGTAATCACCAAACGTGCTTACGTACGACATACCGTCTCCACACCATGGTGTGATCTGTTTATTTATCACCACTATACATGGATGGGTATAATGATGGAAATAATAACTATATATGATTATTATAACATAATATGGATTAAGAATCAAAATAAATACCATAGTCTTACATATCATTTCATTATTAAATAAATGATATCATCAATTGTGCGAATGTACGACCTACTATCTCTATGATGTGATGAGATTCATTCTACATAATATTTATTGAAGAAGGATTTTATAACTATATATAATGACTAAATATGGTATATATCATTTTAATATCATTTTATAATGATATAAAAATTTTATAATAAGAATAATCTAAACTTATTCTACAAAAAATGCCTAAAACAAGCCATTAATACATGAATAACTAGTAATAATGAAATGTTACTAACAAAAGGATAATAATATAGTTCTATATGATATCATAAAAACTATTGTGATTTAATAATAAGTCAATTAAATTATTTAAATAATTATACATGAGGTTTTGATACAGAGAATGGATATCAGACCAAAAGTAAAGTATAATTTTGTATTCTCATTAATATCTGAGATTGATTATTCATAAGTATTTACTAGGGTATATTTTTTTATTCATGTATATATATTATACATATACAGTATAAAATCATTTACATATTCCTCTACTATTTTTTAATGTCAATTTTACCCATATGATATTTTTTACAAAATGGTATGAAATGAATATTTTGTCTTTTTCGATACGAGGTATTGTTTAGATTTCAAAAAAAAAGTACGAGAATAATGTTTTCTTTTAAATTTATACAGAACGAGATGAATTTTTGGATTTCATAACACCTTATTTACAAGAATATTCATTTAAAACATTCAATTTTTATTTTCAAAGAAATATTTTTCTTATTAAATTCTATGTCATTTGGATAAAAAATTGTTTTTTATGAAGAAATGATATTTTCCTCAAAAAGCAATTTCAAGTGTTTTATCAAAATTTTCTTCCATCTAAGATGATATTATTCAGTATTGTAATTTTTCTGTCACTATTATTCTTATGGATTTATTTTTTTATTCATAAATGATATTTATGAAATCATTTTGTTTTGTATGGATTATGTTATGATGGATCAATTTTTAAGAGACCCATTTTATTCATTTGTTTATGTTATAATTAATGATTTATGTTTTTGTGGTGCTGGTAAGAATTATTTATTATGAAGTGGTTGGAACTTATATCTCCCTATAATACATTGGGAAAATATTTATATCTCATGAGATATATAAGGATGGAATGGTAAATAATCTTAGTTTAGAAGTACAACGATATAATGGTAAGTAAACCTAGTTCAGTGATATTGGGATAGAATGAGTAGTGAACTTGGTTCAGTTATAGAATTTTTCCACTATGATGTTCTTGTAAATGAGCCTTGACTAATATGAAATTATTCTCAAAGATTATATTTTCCCAAAAATAAAATTATTATTCTAATTATTTTTTCTCATATCCCATGTTCCTTTACGTTTTATGCCTTTTGAACTGCCATAATTTATTTCATGTCTAAATATTTTGATATAAGTTATACTTGGTATGATTTTCCAAAGTTAGGATCATGTTATTACATTATTATGTTCATGTTCTCTTGGATATTTTCATTTTTTACCCTTATTGAGAATATGATCTATCCCTTTTCATATGTTTTCATTTCCCCATGATATATAGAAATGTATTATGTAGGAAAAATAAATGGAAATATATTTATGGGAGATGTTGAATATCTTTCACGAAATTAGAAAAATTTCTTTCATGTTTTCAAAGGCACCAAAAAGTTACAGTCTTCGGGAATTATTTTGGGTAATGTATTATTTTTTCAAAAAAAGTAATTAAATTTCCATGTCAGTCAAGCATGGGTCTTTAGAGTTTTTATTAGATTGATGGTTTAACGAACCATTGGATACTAGGATGAGATATATTTAGTGAGACCCCATGGAATATTTATAAGGATATGTCTTGGTATGTCCTTAAGGATAAGTGTAAGTACAGGTTATAATCCTGTAAATTTTGGTAATGAACATGGTTATCCTAGGATAAACCTAATATGTTATATGTTGAATGTACTCCCCCTTTGTTATGTTGTCTTCATAGTATGATTTTTCCACTCAGAGAATTATTTTTGGGTTTTCGATAATGACTGGAACCCAAATAAGCTATCTTATTGATTAATGAAATGGAAAACTCAATAAATTTCTTTCTGAGAAACTAAATGTTATCGAATCTAGAATGAAAAATATTATCTATATACATAAAAAAAAACTATGAATCATTGTTTACTTACAAATTAGTATAGATGGGAACAAAATTCTGTTGAGTACATCAGAAGAAAACTTCCACCATATTTTAATGGGTTTTCTGATCCACTTATTGTTGAAAAATGGATCAATGCCACTAAAAAGATAATTTTGGTCCTTCACTATTTGGAACATGAAAAATTAATTTTTTTTCATTATTTAAAAGGAGTAGAGCTACATTGGTGGAATTTAATCAAGATATTGAGAAATCAAGATGAAATTGAGTCCCTAGAATGGGATGAGTTCAAGAACATATTATCCAATAAGTACATTCCTTGTATTCTTTGTACGAATATATAAATGGAGTTCTTTAAGATTAAGAAAATGATGAGGAATCCATTCATACATATGAAGATATTTTTACATGACATTCATGGTAAAATTTTGGCATTATTATCCAATCAGATATTAATGTTTATTGAGTCTTTAATTGTATAAAACCAATTCTTCGAAAGGGGTTAGAAAAAAGACTTTATTAGTTATGAAAATGCTGTGTGTTGTTTTATCTAGGTAGAAATTGATGTTGGGGTTACATATCAATATCATGGTTTAAATAGGAAATAGAATATTAACTTCAAGTGAATATCATAAAATAATGGTGAAAAGAATATGAGTGTTTATTTATGCTCAAAGTGTAGAATGAATCATGATGTAGATTATCTTAAATTTACTACAAAATATTTTATGTGTATGAAATAAATTCATTTTTTAGTTGAATACTTAAGTAATGGGAGACATATTTTTAATGATGTGAATAGAGAAATGGATACACAGAATACACCTCCCACACTTCTAGGTTACAAGTTCAATGAAATGTGGAATTATGCTAACCAATTCCCTAATCCAAGAGCTATCAATGATGATCAACATCAGCAACCTCTTAAGAAAATAGATAAATGAAAATCACATCTGATCACTATTGGAGATGTAGAGTAGGATAAGAAGGTGGTAGAATGATGTAGTGTTTTGGTAAAGGGATTCCATAAAAATATTTTAAATCACTTTTATTGTATTGTAGACTAATGAATTATCTATTTTTCTACTATGGTTTATAATATGTATTTGAGAGTACATACCGAGTGGTGTCAATAGCTATGAAATGTGATGAAAATATTTTTTGATGGAAAAATAAAATTAAGGATAACCCTTAATATGGGTATAATTTTGTGATTACGAAATGAAGAGTTATTTTATAGTATTAATGATTATGGGACTGGTATGGTGAAAAAGTGAGTTATAGTATAATAGATTTAGAATATAGAATATTTTGGATTTATGGTATATTGAATGTGTTAATTTTAGAATGAATGAATATTTTCACAAAGGATATATAGTAATTAAAGTTATATACTAGTTTCAAGAATATACATGATAAAAGAATTTACATGTTTGGAATGTGACCAACAAGAGATACCTAATGATATGTGGGGGGATAACTATTAATTATGATTAGTGAACCTATTTATAATGTTTTTTATTTTAATATTTTAGAGGGGGTTTTATGGTTATAATATTATTTAAAGTATAATTTAAACATATAATGAAGTTTTTTAGATTAAATTATTGTCTCATTATAGGTGGATTTATCTATATTTGATAACTTGTTATAACCTTTTTTTGTGGAAAATACAAATAGAATGAATTATCATTCAATTTATGGATCTCATGATCTGATAATGTTTAAAGAATAAATAATTCATATTTATTTCATGGAATAATAAATGAAGTTGAAATTGAAGAGATTATAAATAAACAAGAATGAGTTTATTATCATGAAAAATAATTAAACACTAGGGATATGATATAAAAACCAAAAATATTATCCAAGTACACACATTTCTGATGAATCGAATGGACCCTTAAATGATTACAGATTTACATATTTTTGACTCTTAAATTCCTCGTGAACTTGTAATAAATTAATCACTATCAGAACATAATTTTCATATTTCTCTCCCTTATGTATATTTTCAATTTCCACCTATGTTCCCCTATGTGGAAACCTAGTTATGAGTTACATTTGGTAATTTTTATATTTCTCACATCCCTTATTAAAAGGAAGTTTTACTATTGAATTTTTTATGATTGTTCTATGAATGAACCATTAAATTATTATTATTTATTTAACTTATAATACATTTAAGGGAGAAACTCATTTTAAAGGGGGTACAATGTTACACCATGATATTTTTATGAGATTGATTTTATTTTTAATTTATTATCTGTTATTTGTTTCTTTATGTTTTTTAGATATCATTAATTTATTGTATTCTATGCTAAAACAATATAATCTTGCACTATACACATCACAATCATATCTTTCGGTATACACAACACTATATATGGATTTTGTTTCACACAATTTCAATTTCTATTGATAGAATTCATTTCATGCAAAACTAAGTTTTATTAAAAAACTAAATATTATTATTTTACCTTATAGTCAAGGAGTTAAAATGGTGAGTATGAAAAATATTAACTTAATAATAAAAGTATTATTAACCCATGTATAAAAAATTAATCTTTCATGGGAAATTAATTGTAATTAAAATAAAACCCTTTTTAAATAAAAGGAAATGTTTTTCTGAAAAACAATTTAAATGAAAATAAGTGTTTTTATGAGATAAAAACATCAATATTTATGGATTTTATTAATGAAATATATATTTAATATATTCAATGTAATTTTTGAAATTCTTCATATAATTTTTTGAGACATTATATAAGAAAAAACATCAACATTTTAGATAAAATGAGTTTAAAAAAATGCATTTTACCACCTTTTATAGAGAACCAATTTTAAATCTAATTTTTGAAAATTTTATAAGTTACATTTTGAATAGGGACCTAAAAATATATATTGGATAAATGAATTCTATTTTTCTAATAATTTTCAATTTTAAATGAATAGTGAAAACTACTGCATTTTAATTCAAAAATTCTGTTCATCTAATAGATTTATATTGATAGATTATTCATTTAAATGGTTTCAAAATATAATTAGAGTATGGTTTTATCATTTAATCAAATTTTGGTCATTCTAAGTATTTTCACATTAAAATTGGATAAAAAAATGTCAATTTATTGAGGGTTTTTAGTTTTTAAAAAACATGTTTTCTCATTTTTTTTCAACGGTATTAATTTTAAATAAAAAACTAAAACTTTTTTATTATATATTTTGAAAAATTTATTCTATATTTAGAATAATTGAGTCCAAATTAATATAACATGTTAATATAATTTTTGGATCTTATTATTATTAACTATGGTTTTTTTTGAAGCGGTTACATGTAAATCGGTTAATTTAGGTTACAAAATAATATGATATGGATAATAAAAATACATTAACACCTACCATAATCATATTGGATGAGAAACAATATACTCGTAACACCAAAATATATACTTTTCTCATTTAATGTGAATTTTTTATGAAATAGTATAAATATAAATAAAATAAAAGAAAGTAACAAGAATGTGACAAAATGCCACCCTCTTATTTGATATATGTACAATTATTTTAATATAGGTATAAAAACAATAAATCACTTATAATAAATAGTCTCTGTAAATTTAATGAAATTTTCTACATCAATATAATTTATTTTTAATTTTTAGTGAATAAATAATTACCAAAATTATTCACACAATACAGATATATTAATTATTTTATTAATAAAAATATCAAATAAATGATATTAGAAATAATAATGCATTGCAATTTTAATTAATTAGGTTACTCAAAATAAATATTTTATTAAAAAATCTTGTAATTATATTTAATTCTTTTTTCTATGTTATATTTCTAGTTATATTTTGTTTAAATTCAACTAAATGAACAGTGTCTAAATTAACACTGATGATATTTTATAAAAATAATATATTATTAAATTATTTATAAAATAATAGAAATATTTAAAAATTTAAAATTGAATTTGATAAGGTATAAAATATCACTATGTTTTCATTTATGAGAAATTAATGCCATATAAGTAGCATTTATAGTCTCTTAATATTTAAAATGATGTTACCATAATTAAAATTAAATGAAAATAATTAAGGGTAAAATGAAATTATAAGGTATAAAATGAAATAAAAACATGTATACAAATTTCTGTCTGATAGAATTTAAAATAAAATCCATATTATCATCTACATAAATCACGTTTAATTTATTTGGATCCAAAAATTAATTTATATTAATTTAAATTTTTAAGAGTTTCCAAGGGTGCCCCTCCCCTCTAAAACAAAAAGGTACCAACTCTTCTATATTAATTAGACATCAGAAATATTTTGGCTCATCCAATACCTGAGAAAACCCAAAACTATAATACATTCCCCAACTATTGAGGCCTTATTTTAGTCATAACACCTATTATAGTGGTGTTATGGTGTTCTTCAAAGGTGATAAATTGAAGAAGTGATAATCCCCTTTACCCACTCTCTCAGGATAATTTTTTCTTAAAAATTCTATTCAATTATTGTTTCCACTATAAATATATAACTCTATTATCACCTATATAAAGATTTGTTATTATATTTATATAACAACAATATTCCAACTTCTATGAATCCTATTAGAAAACCAAATCACCAAGCATTTGTACGTATGGCTTACGATCTCCACCCTGTGGTGTGATCTTTTTTTATTCACCACATTACATGGATGTTTATAATGATGGAAATAATAACTAAATTTTATTATTAAAATATGATATGGATTATAAATCAAAATATATACCATCAACTTCAATAACATTTCATAATTAAATGAATAATATCATCGTTTCTACGTACGTACAGTCTATCTACACCAAAATGTGATGGGATTCATTCTACATGATATCTATAAAATGATGATTCTATAAATGTATAAATTGAATAAATATGGAATATATTATGGTGATTTCATTTTTTTAATTATTTAAATATGATATTATAAGGATAACTAAAGCTTATTAGACCTAACATTCATAAATGAAGTTGTTAATACCCGAATGATAAAAAATAATGAAATATTACTATCAAATAGATGATAATATGATCATATATGATATCATAACAATTCAAATGTTTCTGATATAAGTAAATTGTATTATTAAAATACTTATACAGGAGTTTCAGATATATAAAAATGATATCAGACCTAATTTAAGGGGTAATTTTTCAATCTCTTTGTTATCAGAGATTAATTATAAGTATGTACTTATAGGGGTATATTTTTCATCCATGTCCATGTTATATATATATATATATTATAAAATATTATAGGCTTTATTATACTATTATCTTATACTCAATTTTACCAATTGGGGAATATTTACAAAATGTTATTAAAGGAATTTGTTTTCATTTTTGATTTGAAGTTGTTTTTTAATTTCCGATAAAAGTACGAGAAGTGTGTTTTTTTTAAATTATATAACATGAATTGATTTTTTCAATTTCAAAAAATATATTTATGTTGATCTTCCATTATAATATTTATTGTTTATTTTCAAATAAATTATTTTCCTTTAAAATTGTGTTTTATTTTTTGAAAAAAACATTTTTGGAGAAGAAATGATATTTTCTTGAAGAAAAAAATTGAAATGTTTTATCAAATTTGATTCCCATATAAGTTGAAATTCTTTAGTAAGGTAATTTTTTTACACCTATTATTCCAATGTATTTATTGTGTTTATGATGTAATGGTATTTATTAAACCTATTTTTTATATGGATTCTGTTATAATGGATTAATGTTTAAAATCCCATTTTATTCTTTGTTTTATGCTATGATGAATGGTTTAGGTTTATGTTGAACACATAAGAATGATTTAATTATGATATGGTTGGGACCTATATATCCCTCCAATACATTGGGTAAAGATTCATAACACATTATATAGAATGGATTGGATCCAAATGTGATCCTTTTTTGTAATACCAGGTTAGGAAAATAGAGAAACCTGTATCAATAATAAAAGGTTGGAACGAAGACTGAAAATCATTTTAGTAATGGACATTGTCAACTATAGTAGTCATGGTAATGACCCTTGACTAGTATGAAATGATTTTATATTATTATGTGGTTTCCACAAATCTATGTTTTATTTTAATACTATTTTCTCATGAATCATGTTCCATTATGTTTTATCCCTTATGAACTACAACGATTTATTTAATGTCTCATGATTTTTATATATGTTATACATGGTATGATTCTCCAGATTTATGTTCATGTTATAATATTATTATTTTCATTTTTGGTTCTATATTTTCATTGTTTAAACTTAATTAGGATCTGATCCCATCCATTTCCTATGTTTTTTCTAAGGATATAATGAATGGTTTTTGGTAGGAAAACTAAAGGGTAACATATTTATGGGAGATGTTAAAATCTACCACCAATATATAATAATATTTTATATGTTTTCATAGTCAATAATGTAATACGATCTTTAGGAATTTGTTTTTTTAATGTTTTATGTACACTAAAAATTTAATTTAATGTCCATGTATATCAAGCTTAGATAATTATAATTATTTAAATATAAATTCAGTAGATAAAGAAAACCCGTTTTTATTGAATAAATAAATTTTAAAAATCCGGATTCTTTAATATTTTTTCATCTATGTTTATATATAAGTTAATACTGAAATAATCATTTAAAATAGCAATATTACCAATTATAATAAAATTTTAAATGTGATAAATTTACATCATTACGTATTATAATATACCATTTTTTATTAATTGTTATTTTAAAGCCATCAATTTATAAAATGTTATAGAAAAATATAAATATGTAATTATAGTAATTGATTTCTGTTATTTTTATCTACTAATAATTATATTATTCATGTAATTTTTTAATAATTTTTTTGGTTTTTTAGTTAGGTGTTGAATTATTTCATTATTGTGTGTGGAACACGCAATTGAAGATAATACCAATTTAACGGATCCAAAATCTTAGGTAATTACATTCTACACCCCATAAATAATTTTTTCCTAAAAATTTTAATTATTCCTAACTAATTAAACTAAGTTTCCGTATTACTAACATATTCATCATTTGATATATAACATCTAATTTGACATATACTTTACAATTGTAGAATGTAGAATGTTACTTATCTTTCATTAAATAACATTATTCATTCACACAATTGTTTACCCCATTATGTATATAATTTTATCATACATTCTACATTACATACCTTTCCAAACACTATTTGATTCTCAAAGCCATTAAACCATAGGGAAATAATATTTTCATAAAAAAATTACTCTTATCTTCAATCACTAATTCATAAATTCACATATTATTCTATATATATCATGATCCAAGAAATGAGAATGTCATCACCCAAAATAGTATGGATCTCTTATTTATTTAAATAGTACACTACTCAAGGGATATAAGTAGTATCAAACTAACTTTTCTCATATCCAAAAAACCTTATTTTTCTTATAGATCAATCATCTATAACACCTAATATTTATTCATACCTCAAACATGAATACTCCAATTGTTGTCTCTAAAATATAACCTTGTCAAAAAATAATGATTCATGGTTATTAATACCATTTAATATATATCTCCAAACCATGAAGAAAAACTAATAAAAATCCTTATATTTTTCAATTATTACTCATATATTTTACAATATACCGCATTATATTTTATAAATATTATTCATTAATTAATAAAGATATGTGTATCAAGTGTGAATTTCTTTAAAATATCAACCTCTCACCCATAGGTAAGACTTAGAAACTAGATTTTTTTATAATATTACTAATATACTAATATTCTTGACCATTTAAGTATGATTTCCTATTTATTTATAAGATATAATGGTTTCTAGCTACATTCATTTCTCAACTTCATTTTTATGAGCAAGTTTCAACAAAATTCTAAAACCAAAAAATATTAGGATAATATTTAATATAGTAAGATTAAATGATTATATGAATATGAATGCTTAATCCTATGTCATATTCTCCAAAAACAATTCATGTCAATATATAATACATTAATTTAATCTATGTCACACATGGTTCATCCTATAATTTTGAGGAATTCCAAACCAAGTTTGTAGTCAGGCATCTTTTTCATGTGTTGGTGATGATTGCTTTAGTACCCAATACACATTTTTGAGTGTTATTCCCCATATGTACATCTAATCTAGATCATTCATCAACCTATAGTATCTAGATAGAGATGTTATTTCTAGGAGAACAAAAAATCTCTACTTAACCAAAAAATCATTATGGTATCCTATAATTATAATTTTTCGATGTGTTTTATCTAAAGATCAATTATCCAAATCCCTAAACAACCTCATGTAATCTATATAACCATAAAAAATGTTTATCTATTCATTTTAATCTAAGATCAAACCTAACCTAACAACCCATAATTACATTTTTTACTCGTTATATGTGTTTGAAATGTAACATCCTACCCTTTATTTTTAACGCCCCGACCATAGTTACCCAGAGGCGGTGCATTATTACATAACATTAGCATGATCACAAAATATCAAGTCTCGAAATACCGATTAGTTTAGTATCCTTGGAAACAAGATTAATACATATGTTCAAATTTAAAGCTTGAAGAGAAATACAACACAAATATATTTCATTAATGACATCCAAGCCTCCTAGATTATTCCTATAGGTCACTCATCAATAACTTCTTCATATCCTAGGAAAATGAAACAAAAGATAGGTGTGACCTCAAACTCTCAGTAATGGCATGTAATACTGCGAAAAAATTACATAAATATTAAGCATGGTAAATAATTGAAACCACATGCCTTTTCATATAATAAACATGAATACTTTTATAGAAAGAATATGAGATGAGTAAATAATGCCATAATAAAACATAATCATGGGTATTCTACTAGTCTAATGACCACAAGAACCCTCAATATTATTTCCATAACGAGGGAATGTATAATGCCTGACATTCTAAAACATTTTGTCAAGGCCTCGGCCAAGATGTCTAAAAATGATTGAGACCTCGGCCAAAACCATAAATCAAATTGGGAAAGGGCCTCGCCCAATTCCACATCTAGTAGAATCATGAGACATACCAATGCATCTAGGAGCCATATCGAGCTCCACCTATCACTTACTATTTCCAATACATTCCTCATATGAAAAGGTTTAAACATATCATAAACATTCGTAATAAAACTAGAATACAAAATGTTAATAATTTAACCATAAATCATGAATGGTGTAAAAATAGAACATCCACAGTCAAACATATCACAAAACCTTCAATATAATATGCATGTTTTTTTCCATAAAAAATCAATTCCAAATAAATTTAAAATCCACCAAAGGATGTTGACATAGATGAAATCAAAACCCTTTTTAGAGAAATATATCTTTCTATTTTGAAATAATTTAAGAGTCACATAAATATAAAATAAAACATTTAATTTGAAAATATTCTTATAATCTTGTAAGGGAAGCTTCGACGAGTTTATAATGGTAGAAAATAGCTCCACTACCGTATAAGTTAAAAAAGATATTCTTACCTTAATTCTATCGAAAATGTTAAAAAAGACCTTGTGTGGAAAACAACGCAATGATTCATTTATAAAAATATTATAATAAGTTAAAAAGGGTATAAATGAATTTAACCCATAGTCTATAAAATAGTAAGAATGTTTTTAAATACATTTTTATGAAACATGGAGGGGGATGATAAAGAGGTCATAGTAGATAATTACGTATAAACAACCTCGGATAATGAAGAGATTGTGAAATACACCCTTACCTTGTTCTTTTCCTCGGTTGAGGGTAGGTTAAACTCCTATATAATGGCGAATTAATTGTTACTAAATTATACAAGAATCATATACATTAATATGATAACATATATGATCTTTTAATATTGATTTGTTGATAATATCTTGGTATTATCATCGTTTCAGGTGTTAACGGATTCGTCTTTCATTATATTGTTTTTTATGTGATCCATATTTTTTATGGATGGGATGTTTATTTTTCATATCCAGAATTATATCAAGTCTTTGAAAATTATTTTTAATCATAAAATGAGAATTAATCATGAATGGATACAACGGGGAAAGAATCTCATCGCGTTCGTTGAGACGGTAGTCTGTACGTACGCACGAGTGACAATGTCATTCCTTTCATATTAAAATAATTTATAATTGGATGTTATATCATATATACAAAATCATTATCATGTTAGATTTATTATTTATACCAGTTACATATCATTATCATACCCATCCAAATAATAATGTTTTTGAATAACAATTACACCACGACGTGGAGACAGTAAGCAGTACGTACGCACGTATGGTGACTTGTCGTTCAAAAGATGGTTAGAATACTGAATATGGATGTAAAATATTTATAATAACATCAAAGTATATAGAAGATAATGGATTTATTATTTTAAAAGGAAATAACAAAGAATGAAGAAGTTGAAGAAGAAAGGAACTTGAAAAAGGGTGGTGAAAAAATTACCTCTTCTTCGGGTTCTTCTTTTTTATTTTATCAAAAGTGGTCCTTAGGTTGGATTTATGATAAAACTAAGGCATATAGGTAGAATTGAGGGATGTTGAGAGAATATTTGGGCAGGGTTTGGCCGAGCCAAAAGGCTTTGATGTTGTGATGAATTGGTTAGAAGTTTTTTCCTTTTATAAGGGGGGGGACTCTAAAGAAAAAACATAAAGTATTAATTTAAATAAATTCATATTAGGTTTATAATGGATCTAAATTGTATTATTCAAAGTATAAGTTGGGTATGGGTTGAAATAAATTCAACCAATAGATTTTAGATAGGTTTGGGTCATTATATTAACCATATTGTTTAGTTTTAACTATTATTTAATTAGATTGACATTTACCATGTCACTTTTTATTTCAAATTATATTTTTAATAATATTACTATATATATCCAAGAGACCAAAAAGTGGTCCATTAATGATGCACCTACCATGATATTTGTACATTGGTTATACCTTATATTTTTAGGAATAGAATAACAGTTAATAATATAATACTTGTTTTAAAAACTCATTTATGTCAATTTTGACAATATTTAATAATTGATTTTTGTTAAAGTCACAAAAACTATATTAATTCTAAAACAATTAATTTACGAAATCCTAACATGTCATATTAACCTATTAAATTAGTGTAATTCTTAAAAAGTCCCAAATTACATTTATTTTGATATTTATAATACCAATTATTTTAATATTTCATTAATTTGGTAATTATTGCATCACCACTGTGTCATAGATAAATTAAATTTTTTAATGTTTAAAAATTATAAATAAAATAAAATTATGTAAGAAATATTTTTATCTTTATAATTAATATTTATTATTGAATTTATCTTATGTATAACCCTATATGAAAAATATTTTACTAATTAAAAATTGATTTTAACTCTTTTAACTTTTCTTTGAATTAAATGATAATAAATTCCCTAATCTAATCCAAGTGGAATTAAAGGGTCAAATTTTATTCATAAGGTTGTTTTTGGTCGAGATACACTTTTCTAATAGAATTAGGACATATGTTATGGTAATATTAATACAATTGTTACCCTTAATTACACTATTTACTTTTAACCGTGGTAAATAAAAGTAAAAGGTTAATATTCATCAAAAATTATTTTTAACTTATTGAACGAAATTTTACTCCTTGATATTATCTGTGTCTCTCAGATTTTCGAAATTCCACTCATATAAGTGGTAAAATTTAGTTTTATGTGAATTCTCATATTCTCCAAGGAGTTGGGTAAAAGACAGTGAAAAGTTCAATAAAATATTTATATATTTAAAATTATTCCAAACTGACTCCAATGAATTACATTGAACTTATATAGGTATTATGTATCCATTTTTACCTTATTTAAATTTAAATAAAATAAATTATTATTTAAATAAAAATTATGTTTTAAACTATAACTCAGTGTTTTTTCACTATTCATAAAAATATGAATATTATCAGAAAAGTACCAAAATTTCACCCTAAGCTAATTTCGATATTACGAATCCAAAAATGAAGTCTGTTTTACCAAATTAAAAACATAGAAGTTGAATTTTTTAATTTAAAATTAATTCCCATTGTCAAAACCAAATGGCATATTTTTAAGAAATAATAACTATCAAAAGTTTGACACTTAATTATGTCCATCATCAAAGTGAAATTACATACAATGACCATCATTGGATTAAATGGTAAAAATATAATCTATTTATACATCCAAACCATTAAAATGTATAATTTAAGAATATAAATTATTTTGATTAAAAAAATTGTTTTCAGTTAAAATATAGTATTTTTCATTATTCACCCATATATGAAAGTTATCAAGAAAACACCAAAACATTATTGAACCTAAATTCTTATGTCCCGATTCTAATGAATAAGTTAATTTTGTCAAATTGAATATATAAAAGTTTCAAATATTGGATTTAAAAAGGATTCTCCATTCAAAGGCGGTAAAATTTCATTTTTTGAAAAATACTTCTTTTATCTGAAAAAAATTAATTTGTCCTTAAATAATGTCTTAGAAACTCATATTATGGATTCTAAAATTATAAATATAATATAAAATTTAAAATTCAGTTGATACTATTCATAACCGCTTTTGAACAGCTTGTTTTGTAAGTCGTGGTGCACTTGAACTCAGTGTTGCGTACAACACATGCTACTGTATTATTCCAAGAGAAGTGTATCATGGAAGCTTGGGGTCTTAAATTCTCCCCTCCTTCAACAAATTGCGTCCTCGCAAATTGAAATTTTTCATTGAAAAGAAATGGTTGTAAATAGAAAATACTTTTTTGGAAAACCCACATCGAAAAATAGTGTTAATAAAAATATAACGTTAAAAGAAATAAAGAGATGTAAAAAGGTCACCCAATATAGCTCATACAAGGATTATATGAAAACATGGATTTGGAAAAGAAACAAACCATCAAGGTATGATAGAGAGTTGTAGAAAATGGGATTAGGAAATAGTTAACTACAATAAAATCACAAAAATATGATTTGTTAAACGGTAATTGATTCCCCTATAAGAAAGGTTAACCAAAAACAGTTTTTTATGTTAGCTTTCATAAAGTTGAAGAATTTATTTATGAGATTTACTACGAATGAAAGGAAAAATACTTACTTGTCATGTAGACATTCATTCTTCACTAAATTTTTATCACAAACCCATCTTTCACTCCAAAAGGTAATGGAACTCAAAAATATTCTATTTATCCTAACCGTATAAGGTTCCAAAAATAAATTTATAATTCATCTATAAAAACATTAAAAAAACAACATTATACACTCCTGGAACTTCAGGTAATCCAGTGTTAGGTGATAAATCCCAATTTCACTATGTCTGTGGGTTCAATTCCCGCAGCTTTGTCTGACATGATGGGTTGTCACACGGTCTGCGTGGTGTTTTTTTATAAATATCCAAAAATAACTTTAACAGTAGTATCCAATGTAAAATATAATCCATTCCAACCTTTATACTTATCCATAAAACTTTTGTAAACACTCAGTCCAAAATTTATATGAAAGGTAAACATAATGTAGATCTTTTTACCACATAATAGCATATGAATATCTTCATCATGCATTCTTTTAAAACATTACAACATCCTAAATTTCCATAAAACCTTATTGATTACATTAATACTCCATCATTCTTTATAGAATACTATATATACTTCATTCATACAAAAATGTTGTAAACACCAACAATTATGGAATATACAAATCTTTAATCAGTTTCAAGGTAGTCAGGAATATCCAATATAATTTACCGAAATCAACCATATCTTATTCCAAAATCAGTACCTCAATATTAGTACAATATTAAAGATTATCTTTCCTTCAACCATGTAATTTCAAAAATGTTTAACATTATCTAGAGTCACTTTTCATAGTACCATAAAATCTCAAATTCTTAATGAAATAGTACTACAGTATAATCCTTATTAATTTCCAGTACATCATTGATACAACACTTCAATAAAATAATTCCCAAATAACAACATAAGAACACTAGTCATTCCTCTTCACCTATGGTATTATCATAACCTGATTATTATCCAATAGCATCATTTGCAGCATTGTCTGATTTCTGGGACATTGGTTCACGTAGTGTCCAAACTCATTGCAGATGAATCATTTTACATTTGAAACCTTTTTATTACCCTTGAAATCACGTACATGGTGTCCTTTTTTTCACACTTATAACATACTCCCATTCCCTTCAAGCATTTACCAAGGTGATTCATTCCACATTTATCACATATGGGAAAATCCTTCATTACCTTCTCCCCTTTATCTGTCCTTTTCTATACCATCCTTTCCATCTCTGGATTTCCTTCAATGCCACCGGACTCCGAGAATTCACTACATATCTTATCAACACATGAAACAATTTCTTCATATGATGATAATACGTGGGAGATTATTTCCCTTCCAAATTATGTCTTAAGACCATGAAAGATATGATCCTTCTTACTCTTTGGATCATGCGTATTGCTGGAGTTCTCATTCCTTCTACTAGGCTCCATTTCTAAACAATGGCATACCCTAGATTTGTTTGTGAATAGAAATACCTAATCCCAATCATGTAAAACACTTAACATAAATTAAACAATTTATGGATATAATCTGTAATCATAAAAATGACTTCATTGAGTATGTATATTCTCATAAACCCATCATAATGGTTTGTAAAGAAAATGAGAATTATCCTAAGCATATCCCCTAGGAGTGTCGTAAACAAAAGTGCAGCAAGGACCGTTGTCGTGCACCAGTTCCCGTTTGAGTCTATCTCATAGCGGTATTTTTGGGTTTTACCACTAGGTACGTTTGTTCCTAAGCTGCCACTACCTGCTCGTATCTAGACAGGGATGTATTGCTCAGAAAACTCAAAAAATCCCGACAATACCAAAATTCTCATAAGTTATTCTATACTAATCATCAAAGTACATCTTAGGTTTATCTTCTCTAATCAGAGTTAATCTAAATCTAGTTTCCATGGTTTGTACTAAACTTCCTCTGATACCATCTATAACGCCCTGACCCCTGTTACCCAGAGTTAGTGCATTATTACATAACATTGGAATGATCACAAAAGATCAAGTCTAGAAAGACCGATAAGTTTAGTAGCCTTGGAAACTAGATTCATACATATGATCAACATTACAGCTTGAAGATAAATACAACACAAATATATTTCATTAGGAACATCCATGCCTCCTAGATTATGCCTGCAGGTCAATCATGACTATCTTCTTCATATCCTGGGAAAATGAAACATAAGATAGGGATGAGCTCAAATGCTCAGTATGGGTAAGTAATATAGTGTAAAAATTACATAAATATTAATTATGGTGAATAATTGAAACCACATGCCATTACCAATAATAATCATGAATAATTTTACGGCAAGAATATGAGCTGAGTAAATAATTCCATAATAAATCATAATCACGAGTATTCTACTAGTCGAATGACCACATAAACCATTATTATTATTTCATAATTAGGGAATGTATATTGTCAGACATTCTGAATCATTTTGTCAAGGCCTCGGCCAAGATGTCTAAAAATGCTTAAGGCCTCATCCAAAACCATATATCAAATTGGGAAAGGGACTTGGCCAATTCCACATATAGTTGTCTCATGAGACCCCCCGATTCATCGAGGAGCTATAGCGAGATCCACCCATCTATTACTATGTCCAATATAATCCTCATATGAAAAGGTTTAAACACATCATAAACATTCATATTAAAACTAGCATATTAAATATCAATACATTAACCATAAATCATGAATGGTGTAAAAATAGCACATCCATAGTCAAACATATCACATAACCTTCAATATAATATGGAAGTTTTGTATCATAATAAATCAACTCCAAATAAACATAAAATCTATCAAAAGATGTTGACATAGATGAAATCAAATCCCTTTTTAGAGAAATATATATTTCTATTTTGAAATAATTTAAGAGTCACATAATTATAAAATATAACATTTACTTTGAAAATATTCTTATATTATTGTAAAATAATCTTAGATGAGTTTATAATTGTATAAAATAGCCGCACATACTATATAAGTTAAAAAAGACATTCTTACCTTAATTCTGTCGAAAAGGTTAAAAAGGACCTTGTTTGGAAAACGACGCAAAGATTCCTTTATAAAAATCTTATAAAACGTTAACAAGGGTATTAATGACTTTAACCCATAGTCTATAAAATATTAATAATGTTTTGAAATACATTTTTATGAAACATGGAGGTGGATGATAAAGAGTCCCTAGTAGATAATTACGTATAAACAACCTCGGATAATGAAGAGATTGTGAAATAAACCCTTACATTGTACATTTCCTTGGTTGAGGGTAGGTTAAAATTACGTATAACGGTGAAATAATTGATACTAAATTATAAAATAATCATATACATTAATATGATATCATATATTATTGTTTAACATTGATTTGTTAATAATATCTTAGTATTATCATCGTTTCGGGTGATAAAGGATTCGTTGTTCCTTATATTTTTTATTATGTGAGCCACATTATTTATGGATGGGATATATATTATTCATATAAATAATGATATCAAGTCCTTAAACATTATTTGTAATCAACAAATGAGAATTAGACTTGATTGAATACTATGGGGAATGAATCTTATAGCGTTCGTGGAGACGGTAGTCCGTACGTACGCACGAGCGACAATATTATTTTTTTGATATTAAAATATTATTTAATTGGATGGTATATCAAATATACAGAATCATTATCATGTTATATTTATTATTTAAATCAATTACATATAATTATCATAACCAACCAAATAATAATGTTTTTGAATAACAATCACACCACAATGTGGAGACAGTAAGCTGTACGTACGCACGTATGGTGACATGTCATTCAAAAGATGGATAAAATACTGAATATGGTTGTAACATATTTATAATAACATTAAATTATATAGAAGATACCGGAGTTGTTATTTTAGAAAGTAAATTACAAATAAAGAATAAGTAGAAGAATAATGGATCCTGAAAAAGGGTGGTGAAAACATTACCTCTTCTTCGGGTTCTTCTTTTTGATTTGGTAAAAAGGGCTCTATAGGGTGGATTTATGATCAAAATATGGCCTCTAGATGTAAGTGTTATATGTTGAGATAATATTTGGTCAGGGTTTTGCCGAGCCAAAAGTCTTCGAAGGTTTGAATAATTGGTTAGAAGTTGTGTTCTTTTATAAGGGGGGTGGGGAGGGGCTCTATAGAAAAAACATAATGTATTAATTTATAATAATTTCATATTCTGTTTCTAATCACTCCAATGAGGATTATTAAAATTATAATGTGGGAATGGGTCAAAATACATTCAACCAATAGATTTTAGAAAGGTTTGGGTCATTATATTAATCTTATCATTTAGTTTTAACATTTAGTTAATTAGATTGACATTTACCATGTCACATTGTATTTTATATTATATAGTTAATAAACAAACTATATACATCAAAGAGACCGACAAGTGGTCCATTAATGATACACCTATCATGATATAAGTCCTTTGGCCGAGCCTTAGATTTTTAGGAAAAGAATATCAATTAATAATATAATACTTGTTTTAAAAACTCATTTATGTCAATTTTGACAATATTTAATAATTGATTTATCATAAAGTCATAAAAAATTTAATAATTCGAAATAAATACATTTAAGAAATCATAACATGTCATATTAACCTATAAAATTAGTGTAATTCATAAAAAGTCTCATATTACATTTATTTTGATATTTATAATATAAATTAATTTAATATTTAATTAATTAGATAATTACTGCATCACCATTGTGTCATTAATAAATTAAATTATTTAATGTCTAAAAATTATCAATAAAATACCATTATGTAGGAAATAATTTTAGATTTATAATTAATATTTATAATAGAATTTATCTTCTTCATAACCCTATATTGAAAATGTTTTAGTAATTAAAGTTTGATTTTAACTCTTTTAACTCTTCTTTGAATTAAATAATAATAAATGTCCTAATCTATTCCTAGGGGACCTAATGGGTCATATTTAGTTCCTAAGATTTTTTTGGTTGAGATAAACTTTTCAAATAGAATTAGGACATGTGGTAGGGTAATATTGTTTTATCATTTTTACCCTTAATTACCCTATTTGTTTTTTACCGTGGTAAATAAAAGTAAAAAGTTACTATTCAGATAAAAAATTATCTTACTGAATCACATTTTACTCCTTGATATTAACCATGTCTCTCGGATTTTATATATTATACTCACAGAAGCGGTAAAATTAAGTTTTATGTAAATTTTCAAATTCTCATAGGAGGTGGGTAAAAGACAGTGAAAAGTTCCATAAAAATTTTATATATCTAAAATTATTCTAAACTGAATCCAATGAATTACATTGAACTTATATAGGTATTATGTATCCATATTGACCTTAATTAAATATAAATAAAATAAATAAATAATTAAATAAAAATTTGGTTTTAAACTATAGCTATGTGTTTTTTCACTATTCATCGATAATTGAATTTCATCAAAAAAGTATCAAAATATCACCCTAATCTAATTACGATATTTAGAATCCAAAAATAAAGTCTATTTTACAAAATTCATAACATAGTAGTTGAATTTAATAATTTAAAATTAATTCCCACTGTCAAAACCAAAAGGCGTAGTTTTAAGAAATAATAACTATAAAAAATTTGACAGTAGTTTATGTGCAATTTAAAAGTGAAATTACTTACAATGACCATAATTAGATTAAATTGTAAATATATAATCTATTTATACTTACAAACCATTAAAATTTATAAACTAATAATATAAATTATTTTGATTAAAAAATTTGTTTTGTGATAAAATGTAGTATTTTGCACTATTAACCCAAATATCAAAGTTATCATAAAAACACCTAAACTTTATTGAAACTAAATTTTTATTCCCTGATTATAAAGAAGAAGTTAATTTTCTCAAATTGAATATATAAAATTTTCAAATATTGTATTTAAAAGGCTTCACCATTAAAAGGCGGTAAAAATTCATTTTTTTTAAAATATTTCTTTTATCCGAAAAAATTGAATTTTTTTCTTAAATTATGTCTTAGAAACTCATAATATGGATTCTATAATTATAAGGAAAATATAAAATTTAAAATTCAGTTAATATTATTCATAACTGCTTTTGAACGACTAGTTTAGTGAGTTGTGGGGCTCTTGAAATTAGTGTTGCGTACAACACACGCTATTGTATTAATCAAAGAGAAGTGTATAGTTGAAACTTGGGGTGTTACATTAATGATATCAAAACACTTCATTAATAACAATTATGATAGCCCATACGTGTTACCTTAAATTTAGAACACGAAACACAAATATTCCATTAAAATTAATTCCCAAGAACTGTTAGGTTTATAATTTTTTATAGATAATTAAAAATATTATCTAATATATCCTGTTCATTTTTTAACAAATGGAATGTTTTAATACTATATATGTATTTTTTCAATCCATAAATAAATTTCATCATGTGCCACTAATTTTCCACATCTATTCCCTCATCTATTTATTTCACACTTTTCTCATCATCAGAACTTGGGGAAATGGATATATAATATTTTTTTATGGTCATAAGTTCAGTAAGTGTAAATATAAGTGATAGTAATAAAATATCTTAGGTGAGAATAATATGGGTATATAGATGATCAAGATACATATGAATTTTATTACAAAAAATAAAAAGATAATAAATCATGAAATAACATAATAACATTATTGAATAATGTAGAAATGAGAAATAAATTATTATTTTTGTAACATTTAAATGTATAACAACAATAACATAGTCGATAAAAGTTTCGCAACTTGTTCATTCAATTGACCATGACTCAATAACCGACATTCCTTTAAGGATCAGGATTTACTACCTGTTTCCTATTTTGGATTGAGCATCACCACTCGATTCACCATTATCTCTTGATATTTAATGATTAACTCAATTAATCGGATGGATGTATAGGGCCCCCTCGTCACTTAAAGATTAACATTTCACATTAATACCACATAAGATATATTATACTCAAATCGTAAATAACACATGGAAAAACACTTATTTTAATATCCATTTCAATTTGAGTCACATAAGTAAAAACATTTGGAACCCATCAATCATTGTATCATGATATAACCATCAAGAGTAAAATGATATAAAATTATATCCAATATCATTCAAAAAAAATTTATTCAATCAATAAAATAGAGTATATGGTATTTTAACTATATAGATAATGTGTATACATGTAAGGCAATAATTTTCAATATAAATTGATATATGGATTCTATGTAATGTTCCCTAAACCAAAAAATAAAAAATATTGTACAAATAGATGAAATGCTTTGGATGAAATATTAATATTATACACCAAAAATTATTATCAAAGGAAAAACGAAGTGATTAATCATTTCAATAAAAGATAAGGATATTACATATCCTTCCAAAGAAATAAATTTTACTATAATATTTAAAAAAAATCCCTGATAGAAAAATTAATTTAAATGAAAATAACATAGATGGAACAAATATTAAGAGTTTTGTTAAAAAACAATGGAAATATGGAATTTCATTAAAAATTTAAAGGCAATTTTAAAGAAATATTTAATACAATTATGGGAAATATAGTTTTTTTAGAAACCACAGAAACATGAAGAAATTTTGAATATAAAATGAAATAGTTAGTAGAATGACGAGGTCATATCAAATAAAAAAAATTAAAATAATCATAGGAAAATATACTTTACATTTTCCTAAAACATAGAGTTTATGGTTAACTTTCAAAATTTATTTAAAAATATGGTGAACTAGAAACACTAAAAAAATTATTTTGAAAATGAAAATTCAATAACGGGTCCTTGAAAAGACATAGAGGTTGAAAAAGGTTTCCTTGACTCCTTCCACTAGTAAATCATCAATGTAGTGATGTGATGTCATTTCATAGCATTTCCCACTTTCCAAGGGTATGTGTCCATTATAACCAATGATGGAGATGTTTGCTCCAATATCGAAACAGGATAATGGGATATCAAACCCTCATTCAATTTATTTCTCCTTGGAACTTGTTTCCTAGTATGGATCACCCACATATGTTTGAGTTATACTTGTGAAACGTTTTCCCAGCGCCATCTTGAGGTGGGTTCTGGTCATTCATGCTACTTATTTATTGATAGGGCATAAACCTAATGTCATAGCCGATGATAACATTGAACACATTTGAATATCAGTGTAAATTGGGTGGTTGTGAATGTATAATTATTTCCTCTTTCAAATTCTATAGAATATCATATATAATGAATTATAATTATATAACACAAGGAATACCACATCCGTAATTGGAAACATTTTTCTAAATTAAAAAATACATTTGAGGATTTTTACTTGATGAATATCATTTTAATTTCATGAGGTAATGATTTTGATGAATCTGGTGAGGGGGTCACAAATTTAGGGTCTTATGGTGACATGATCGTATATTTTACTCTATGTGGGGGAGGTTTTTTCATAGGATTTATACCTTATGGGGAAACATTTTTCATAAATTTAATGTCATCATGGGTCATTTTTATTTTAGATTTAATATCTTCTAGGGTCATGTTGGAATCATAATTATGTTTTTTGGTTATAGGTTGGTCAAAGATTTAATATTTTGATGAGGCAGGTTAGTCAGAGATTTAATATCTGATAGAGAATGGTTGGTCACTGATTTAATGTCTTGTAAATATAAAATTGTAAAAAAATTAATATCTTATGAATATAGGTTAATCATACATTTAACATCATGCGGAGACTGGTAGGTTATATACATGACCACTTGTGATGAGAGGTTTGTCACAAATTTATGATCTTTTAGAGACTGGATGGTGACATATTTAATGTCTTTTGTAAACATGTATATGGCATTGAGTGTGAACTATGTATATTAACTGCACATTAAAGATTCCACCTCTATAGGGTATGACCAACATATTGAATTCTATTGTTGGGGAATCCTAATTGATCCTCAATAATGTATCCCCAGGTATGTCGAGATGTCAGTATTAATCTTCATAGGGGTATCCTATGTAAAATTTTATGATAGATGGATCAAAACTCATGTAGTTTGATGCCACATTTTATGGTCATGAGACTAGACCATTACCTAATGTTTAAATTTATATAAAGAGGTTAATCATGTCATGGAATGAGAAACAATATGGGATAGTGTTGGGATTATACAAAAAGAACTGCCATTGTTTGTGTTTTATCCCTTGGAGATTTAGGATTGTGTTGGGATTACGCATGTGAGTGGCCCAACATTGTAAAATCATCCCATGGCAGGGAAGCATGGCGTGGGGTTATTTATATGTGTTTCTCTTCGTAGGTGTCTCATCCAATAGTGGGGGAACAAGTTTCCATCCCATAATGATCATACATGGGGCATCTTGTAATCATCACAAAGCATTGGATGTGAAGTTTTATTCCATGAATGTTATACAGAGGGCACCAATTATTCATTGGAAATGGTGTGGCTACAGTTTTACATCATCTTCATAAGATGCATTCAAGTTGATTAATGTTGTATGACTATGATTTTAGGCTATGTATTATACCATATCAATTATTGTATATGGTATGTGCCTACATATAGGGAGACTATTTCTTGGTATTAGTGAGTTATATGAGTAGTTAAGGTGGGGAGGGACGTCTAAAGGTAGGTGGGATCCCGTGGGAGGATGGTTTTTGTATGAGCTACCTCGACCCCTATCGGATGACCTCGGGTGGAATTAGATAGCATAGACCATAGGAATGTATCCTTGAGAAGAATCATCTAGGTGTCTTCGAGCGGGATGCAACCTGGGGCGAGGAGCAGGATGAGGTGCGGAACCCTAAACAGTAGTCAGGGGATTCACTACATCCAGGTGATGGAAATGAATCTTTCCACACTAGCAGGGTACGGTCGACGATCCCTCTTCTCTCATTCACTTTGGAGATTCTGTGACATCATCCTCATGATGTTCTGGCTCTTCCACCTCTTCCAATGGTTCGCACGATCCAGATATCACAAAAGGATATGTCTTACCTCAATGGATCTCCAGCAATTTTTCTGTCTGTAGTAGAGTTTCAGGATTCTACTACATTCCTCTCCCAAACATTGGTGGTCGGATTCGGTGATGATCTGCCATCACCAAATTTGTTTTGAGGGTTTCATAAAATCGACGTTGGTTCTTCATTTCCTAGTGGTATTGGGGGCTTTGGATCACCGTGATTTTAGCATTCATCTTTTTTACGACGACGATTTTTCATTTTCATAGTCGTCAGAGTTACAGATATTTGATAATAGATTCTTCCTTCTCTCATGTTGGACAGTGGACTCCGATTATGGTCACGATTTCAAGCACGCGGTTGTGTTGATTTTCCTACCCCATATTCTGCTACCCTTTATAAAGACATCCATCCTCAAAGGTATTGGTGACATGATTGGTTTTTTTCTTCAAATTGATAATCATACTATTTACATGAAGCATCTTGGATATTCTCGCCTCTATGATGAGATGGACCTATCAATTCCCATACCATATCACATTCTTCTCTAGGTTTATAGTTAGTTTGGTTTTTGGAAACATATCCATTATGAATAAACGTTTAGTTTTTGTTCATTTTTTTCTTCATGGGAATTGGACTACTTTATTCTTTCTACATAGGAGGAGAGGTCGCAAGGGAGTGATTTCGCAGAACCAAGCTCACATCGGCCCTATGGTTTATGGTGGAATTTCTCCTGATGATGTTTGGATGAGTCCAAGATCTTCCCTAGGTGGTCATGAATCACATCCGGACATCCAATGGGATCTGGCCACCGTGAGCCCTGAAAAATCCTACCCTTCTGGTCTACCAGTTTCTTCCTCTCATACACCTCCCTTTGTTCTGAATATATTCGAGCTGAGGTGTGACGATAAGGGTAAGGGCATCATTGTTGTCACTCCAAGGGGTGATGGACCATCATATTCCAATGATTTCTTTGTTGTGGTGGTTAACCATGACGAGTGTGACCTGGTTCTATAGTGTTCCCCCATGATTGATCATACCAAAAATGTTTTTGTTAGTTCGTATGGGGAATAAGTGCTAACTGTTAATATGACCCACTGCCAATATGAGGTGGGGAAGATTAGTGAAATGGGTGTTCGAGATGAACTAGATGCCCCTGTGGTCACCCACAACCAGTTTTATAAACAGAGAGGTGACGATTAGCCTAAAAGGAATGAAACAATGCGGTGAAAGTAAAGAGAGTTGTTCAACCTGGGTGTTCCCCCTGCGGTCATTGGTAGGCAGGTGGTAGAAGGAAGGTGGGGTAGGATGCGTACTCACTACATCAACCATCAATATGGTATCGTATTTGAGTATTTAGTGCTTGAATCTAAGAGAGAACATGATGGCTCTGAAAGTATGTATAAGCATGATTTATGGGTTTGACTTGTATTCCATGATTTTTCATTTACATGTGTCTGTCTATTGGTTTCTCACTTTTCCTTAAATGTGTTTCTATAATAAAAAAGATAAATTTAAGTTAGTGGGTTATATGACACTAGGTCTTCATACTAATAATGGTGGGTAGATTCCATTAATAATTCCACCTTCGGGGCTTATGTGTTTACTGAAAATATACCTATGGGTTGTTCATGGCCTGAACACTTCCATTTTTAAGTTGAAAAAGGGTATCATTTTTTGGTAATTGTGATATGGAGAAAGTATAATTAAGGTTCCTATAAAATGGAGAAAAATGAGATATAATTATCTGGTCCACTCTACAATCAAAGATGTAGGACATGAGGATTGATGATACTGGTTGTGTGGGTAACCATGGCATTGGTAAGCCTAGTTGGAGTGGGGTATAGCACCTAAGAACTCAACATGTTCACAAATGTTCTCATAAAAAGGATTCACTAGGTTCGATACCCATTTTATTTTGCACACAACACCCTATTTTTCATGAAAGTGGGGTCACACAAATAGTGGAATCTAGTATAATTACACCACGTGGATCCTCGAGGCATGCATTCATGAAACTTCTAGATCCATCCAAAATATGGGGTAATTTAAAAGAATATTCCATTGAATTAATCCACATATAATTTGGGGGATATTGTCTAATGAAATCTCACACATAATCCATGACAATTTGGTGACCATGTGTGGTTATTTGTGTGGTTCTCCACATTTCATCGTCCATTAGAGGTTTGGAGTTATGTGACGACATAAAATAACAGATTTCATGAGTGAGATTTTATAACCTCAACTTCCATAGTTCCATCACCCAATTGGAGGGGTGATTCTATATTTATATCTAAAATTATAGATTTCATGGATTCTACATTACATGTGTTGATAAAACTAGTTTCATACTCCCCATGACATTATTGTTGGGTAAGTTCACATAAGGTAGTTGTCCAATGACAAATTTCTCATGAAATATTTTTTATAGACAATGTATGAGGTTATGTACATGGGTATAAAGCTTCACATCACTTTTTATCCATTAATTTTAATATTTTATAGTTATTTAGATGTTATTACATCAAATTATCCAATTTTGGGCAATTTAATTGCATCTACAGATAAATAGATTTCTGAAATTCATTGAAGTTGGGTGAATCAACTTCCATTGAACTAGAATTGTCTCATTGGCCGAGTTATGTCTTCAATTTAGATAAAACAAATATATTTTGTGTTTAGATTCATGTTTGGATTCTAATAATTCCCTCCCTCAAATTAGACCTTATGGGAAATTGGGAGGTCGAGTTATGAAGAAAACACTGAATCCTGAGATAGTTTTCGTCTCAATCAGGAAACTTTTATCATAGTTCATGCATTATGGGTGCACATATATGAAACCTAGGGGGAATGAAAATAAATAGTTAAATAGGTTCCATGTATCTTCATATGAATTCCATATGTGATAATTCATCTCTTGTTTTCACAACTGGAACCCTTGCAATGATCTTTTGAGAATTAAGTTGTGACATTTGTGAAAGTACTGTTTACATGATATGTTTCAAGCATATGTTGTCCAATTCCATGATGAAATACATAGATGTTTGATATAGGACTATTTTATGCAAAAACATCTAGTTTCATGGATCGACATATGAAATCCTCATAAAAAATTTAAATATTCTACAAAGCTAATCATGTTTCTAGTGCCACTATTACTACTTCCAAGATCGAAGATATTTCAGAAAATCCTTAAATTAAATTATTTAATAGAGTTGTTTATATGAATGAAGAGCTATTATTTTAGTAACATATGACTATATTGGGTATTATTTATGTAATATAGTACTTTTTTACAACAATAGGTTATTGGATTATGTGTATATCCCATCCATGAATGTGTCTATGACAATATTATAGTCTTCTTAAGATGTAAAGATTAACCACTGCAATATTACCATTGCCAAATGTATAAATAGGGAATTATAAACTACTAATATTTATACTATGATCATAAGAAAAAATAGAGTGTTTAGGAAGAAACCAATTTACAATGACTTGATTTCCCACTCTTAAAAAATCATTCAGTCCATCATCTCAGATAACCACATGGGTTGGTATGAACACTACGATTTTTTGAGTCGAACGGAATTTCACAAATTATTTGGCATCAGCATATTGGGTGTTGTTCACATGTAACGATTATGTGGTAAATATGTGATCTATTAAATTATAGAAAGTATATGAGATGTCACTGTTACATGTTTTCATCAAAATAGAGCTTCTTTTGGAGCTCCTTAGTTGGTGGTATCTGGGTGAAAATATCATCCACCTAAATCATGCTAAGGGTGGGATGGACTTGTGGGATATTCACCACATTAGTGTAATTCCACTAACTAGTTCTCAATATAAATAATTTCTCTCAATGGCCAATTATTTGGGGAATTTTGATCAATCATAAGTAACAAAAAATATTATGATGGACCTGTTGGCCTTGGTATTGAAGCATCACTCCACCCCCACCCCCAGCCCCATAACACATCCACATGGATATTGCATTCAAGACATGGATGGGATATCTACTGATGGAACTAACTGTTAAAACTAATGTTATAACAAAGTAGTGTCCATGAGAATGATAGAAGATTAGTATGTGGTCCTACTAGCTATTCTTATAAGATGGTTGATAAAAACATCGGGTTATATTCTGATGAATAGGAAGCTAGTAGTTATATACACATCATTATTGTCTGCTTTCATGAGTGTTTGGTTGATACCATTTAGATAAACCAATATAGGCTTGCGACCAGGTACACTGTTGTGGATGGTAATCCTATCATCAAAAAATTGAGTGAACATAGGGGTCATAGTGTTTTGTTTTCTCAATCATTGGTTGGGGTTCATCATGATGGGGAAATTAAGTAATGTTTCTATGGTCCATTATAATTCATCGTGGATGGATCATGGTACTCTTCTAGGGGAATGAGTTTCCTAATTCTATTACCCCTTGATTGATGTTTTGTGGCCTTTTCACATAAATGTTGATGGGGTTTGACCAGTAGTTCTCAATGATGTTGGGGTGATGCAGAAAATAAAAACACCTTTGGTTATTCAACTTACATCCATTAACAACCACTTTATGAGTTATTGTTGATAATTTTGAGGGTATAATAGATAAATGCATATTTCTATAGCCTTTCTATGGGGAATTTTGGTTGCGATGATTAATGGAATCATATACAGAGAACCATAAATTGTAATCTTATTCTTATAATAATTCAAATTCATCTAGAATCTTTTTTAATGAGTGTAAATATAGTTTCTTGAAGAGAGGCCCCATTGTTTCCACCTTATGTTATGGTGTTTTTTCTAGATAAAGGCACAAGGGAAAACATCATGCTATCACCAGCCAATTTTATTATCATATTCTCCTAGAAAAACTATAGTTTTTGGGTTATAGAGTTATAGAGAGAGATAATGTGATATAATGTAAGGATGGTGGTGTCGCCAAATGAGGCACATGCTCAATAGGGAAGTATGTGGGTAACACATCAATGTGAGGGAGACATGGTGAGGGATCAAGATGATGTCACAATAGTGGCTCAACGGATTTCCTCTAATCCACCCCATGATAAGGTTTATATCACTTAGATCAGGCAATGGTAGAAGGTGGAGAGATACATTGTTTAGAAGATTTGACCTAGGGAGGCCCACGGGAAGAATTAATTATATTTGTTTGTTGAAACAAATTATTCCTTCTTAAATGGACTTCAGAATTCATAGAGGATGTAACAGTTATCCCAAGTAGTGAATAAGATATGGAGGAGGATTAGATTCAAACTTACAGATGTCCGGCTTTCCTTATTGAACCAACTACCACTAGGTATAGGTGATTTTGGGTGTTGTACCTAGGATATGATATATGATTTGATGCTGAATCAAGATGCTCTAGTCCCTATTGTAGATACACAAAGATGTATTGATGAGGAGTCATGGAGATTTTATGCTGATCGAGAATATTTTTAGAAGAGTGGATAGGTCAAACCTAAGAAATATGACTTTACTAAGTCCCTATATAATGACTAAATTTTATATAACTGATCAATTTTTTTCTTTAGTGCCTATAACATGTGATATTTTATCATACAAGAACCAATGAAGAAGGTCTGTGGGGCCTATGTAAAGGTTGAATAATGAACTTCAATGAGCACCAAGTATTCCATCTTGGAGTATTCTACATGGTCCAAATGGAAGGGGAATCCATATAAAAATCTTGAGTGAATGTTTCAATCTATCTAATCTGGTAGGTCAGCTACAGGGGTAACTCTAAAATATTCAAAGTGACTAAGGGTATCGATATAGTAGTCCTATAATGGTGGTTCATCATTGAGATTCCCATGTCCCTTGAGGTAATATTTTTAAAGTTATTTGTCTATATTCTCTCAAGTTGTGTAATTCTACTATACAATAATGTTTTATTATGAATATTAAAGCTATGAAATTTCATGGGACCCAGTAGTAGTTTTTGACGTTCTAACTCGTTCTTGTGGGGGGTATAATAGTGGGATTACTGCCCAAGGCTCACGATGTACAAATTTCTCAAGACCTCAACTCATGTAAGTCTTCCTTTTCATTTTCTTTTTAAATCGATTAGTTCTACCTCAATTGTTATTATAGGAAAGACTAATCCCCCACCATTTTCTGAAATAGACTTTGTGGTTGTTCATTCCTAACAGTTGTGTGTAGCTAAGGGAGTCTTGCATTCTGCTCTATCAGATGATACAATACCCAATGACCATATGTTATGGGTGAGCTGACCCTGATCCTAGGAGAAAACCTGTTATAAATGCACATATGGTTGTGAGGGAGCCTGGAAATGTAGATGGATACAATGTTATCATTGGGGAAGATTTTAACTTGGACAAACCTCCTATAAATAAGGATATAATCCCTTCCATGTGGTTACTTAGTGAGGAACATTATTTCGTAATTATTGCAGTTATCCCCTAATACAAACCCACATACCCCAGGGATATTGAAGTATCTATGGTTTACAACACAAAATATAATGTTGTTTTGTTGGACGGTTCCAAGAGAATAATATATACCTTCATAACCTTCACCTCATAGGATGTGTTAGTGACCCATTTCAGGATGCTACACCACTTATATTTTAACATGGTCATTTGAGGGGTGGATTATCATGCTCTCCATGTATTTACCTGTGATTATCTCATCAATTAGCTAGTGAAAAATATCATGAGTTTGATGATTCTGGGTAAAATGAGAATTTTGAACGTACCAATGTTATCTAAAATGTAGAAATTTAACACTCATTTCATGAGGATAAATCATAAAATCATTAATTTTTCATTAATTCTCAAACATATATCATCAAACAACTAATGGATTAGTTGATAGTGTCCAAGACTTATAGAGAAAAGTGTCTTATCTGGTGGTCGAGTTCTAGGATGAGTAGAGCCATTTGTGGATCTAGGATGATGATGTCTACCCTGTGGAAGGGGAGGAAGATGTGCAGCTGGAGAGGATACATTATACACTATAGTATACATCGAAAAGTATTATTGAGTTAGAGTTCTTGATTTTTGAATTTGATCTCTATATAGAATTTCCCCCTCTCCACAATTGTTTTATGTTTAGGTAAATAATAGGTTCTAGTCTTTTGAGGACCCCCATTTCCATTTCCATTTTTTAGGTAATAAAATAGTTGGTTCTATTTATTTCATGAACATCCATCATATTTACAAGATAATTGATTATATGACTCTAAGCCCATATGAGTCCAGTTCGATGTGAGAAACAAGAGGAAAACAAAATACTGATCATTTATATAAAATGTTTTACAATGTAATAATAAGAAGGTGTTGGAATGATTCACGGACAATCAAGATTATCTTGGTAAGTAAATCCTTGGATGGAGAGTGAAAATACACCCAAAAAACTAATTTTACCAATGTACACTAGTTCACATATGAGGAAACACTCATTGTTTTATATTTTTCCCAAAAAAGGGGGAAGGATGAAGGTTCTAAACTATGTTCCCATGGACGTGGAACACAAAGGGGTGATAGGATGAAAAATTATAATTTATGACCATGTTCGATACACAGATTTCAGTATCATACTATCATTGGTGGGGATAAACTGATGGGGGTTAGCCGTAGACCATGATTGATACCCAAGACCTATCAAAATTCATTAGAATTTATTCAGACCATGTGCTAATGATGGTAGGTGATCTTTATTTTTACCATAACTATGTAATCTAGGGGGTGTCCATATGTGGAAGATTATGGGTATCCAAATCAAGAAATATGTGAACTATGGGGATTAAATAAGAGGATGTTCTAATGAATTTCTATACTCATAGGATTATTCCAATAAGGTTATAATAACATAATGTGATTGTATAGGTCTATTAAAAATCTAGAGTCGCCTATTAATGAGAAAAATATCATAGCTTTCAAGTGATGGTATGAGAACCCAAGCGGTGTGGTAGATGACCAACACCAAAATAGAAAAAAAGATTCTCTCAGGTGAAGGATTAAGATATGTCTCATTTTTACATCATACAATGTGGGTGAGATGCCTAAATTTTATATACTTATGGAAATAAAATTTAACACATAGTTAATATCATCTAGATAGTCCATGGTTTTTATAGTTTATGGTCACATAGATTTATCCCTTATTCCATTTTATTTAATATTATATGGTCAGTACATGTGTAGTATTGTTTAAAATCCTGTGACCATAAAACATGGAACAATGTAAACTAAAGAGAAGTTATGTTTTTTCACAACCTTTTTATGAACCAGTGGGTTTCTCGTACACATCAAAACTCTTTCTGATGCTCAACAGAAAGTCCGACCTTCTTTACCCTTATTATATATATACTCTAATTTTTCATCAATTCATAAGGAAAACATGGTAAGAAAACTATTAATTTTAATTAGGTATCCCATATGGGAGTTCTACTCGATATATATATGTGACCCTTTTATGATGTGGTTTAAGATCATAATAGTTAGACCAAACATGTAAATATTTTAAGGTATAACTCTAGGTTTCCATATAATTTTCTTAACCAAGGCTCATAGTTTATGTGCATAGAGAACTGATTAATCAATATAGATCGTGTGGTAGGGGACTAATTATACATCTTATATAAAGAAATGGATAAGGGAGTATTTTACCACACATGTTTACACATAGTTTTTGGTCATAATTATTGGACCACATCTCGCAAAGTTCCACATCGTCTAAGTCCCTCTAAATGGAAAAGGAAACACAAGCAAGGAATGATTAGAGGGAATATTGGTAGCTAGTCCAAGGATAGTATATCTTGTAATCACTACACATCCCATTACATCAGCAATAAATCAACATGTAGTATTCTAATGATGTATAGTATGACACCAATGCCAAAATGGGAAGAAATCCTAGTTGAGAATGCGGCCAAAATATGGTGGAATCAGTTTGTTGAAGAACCAATGTTAGGGAACAAAAAATGTGTATTGGGGTCCAAAGGGGGCATATTAGTGATTTTTTAATATAAAGATTATAATACCATGGGGATTTTATATTATGTATGTAATGTTGCATAATGGAGTTGTAACCTGATATAAATAGAGGGTGAAGGACTCTGGGTTCCACATGAAACATCGCTAAGGAATGTTTCACACAGTATAAGGTGGTTATTCAAAGATGAAGGGGAGGGTTTCTAAGGCCTGATTATTTTAGAATAGAAGAGTGATAACCCAATGTGAAAAGAATGATAAATAATATCGACTCTATGAAAACATCCAATATAATCCTTTTTTAGTTGAAAGTCATGGTCAATGGACTAGGACTCCATGTTTATATTAAAAGTGTTTGGACCAAAGTGGAGGTAGATTTCTATTTCTATAATGTATGTGTATTTCAATGATGCTTGAGGATATTTCCACTATGGATCCTTTGCCCACGTTATCCATTATTCATTTGAGAAGAAATGAGTAATAGTGAGTTTCAAAGTATCAAGGGAAACCACAATTAGGGACAAAATAAGATAATTCGAAAAATTTGTGATTATGTCAACTTTCTTGTCCATCATTATTGAATGAATGACCAAATAACTACAAGAATGTTAAAATTCCACTAGAATAAATGAAGGTGGGGAGGAAAATAAATTAATCCATCCAAGATATGGACCATGAAAGTGGTGGTGACTGATGGATATGAAATGACTATTGACCATGTTCAAAACATAGATTCTACTACCATACCAGACATGCATGAAGAAAAAAATTATAAAAGTGACCATTGAAAATTTTATAAATATCGAAGCCACCTAATATTTTCAATGATTATTCATGGTGTGTTCAAGTATGTTTGGTGATCCAATCTGGCTAGTCAGCATTTCCATATGGGAGAATGTATAAATAAAAAGACTAGTGAGGATAAATATCAAGGGAAGAACAATTTGGGAAAGTGGATGTAGTGAATACCCCATGGAAGGTTGAATTCTCTTGGAGTTATTCCTCCACACAATCAAACACATCATTTGATTGGGTTGGTATGTATGGATTGAGATTGATCATAATCGGGTAGAGTATATAACGATTTTATTTTGTTAATGGGCCAAGGATAGGATATTCTAGCATCATTATGTATCTCGTGGGATTATGAATCAAAAATCATATTATTCTAGAACAAGGTGTGGTGGGAGACTAATTTTAGCTGGGCGGTGTCCTCTTTGGTGTGGATGTTGAATATTTTAAAATATTTTAAATGAGGCATCCAGAGATTTGTACTTGGGGTAAGGATATAATTTATATTCTTATGATGTGGATGTTGATTTTGGTAAAATTAAATTTATAATATGAGTCATCCTATGTTTATCAAAATTTGTAAGGGAATAGTTTATCATTATGTCAAAGGATTTTGGTTTTTGTCATCTCCCATTTTTCATATGAGGAAAAACATGTTTTTACATATGGTAAGGATATAATTTAACATCGTGTGTTGAGAACAATGATTTTTTCATCATCCATTTTTCATATTAAGAATATCATATTTATCACACAAAGTAAGGCCATTGTTTAATATCATGTGATGTGGTTGTTGATTTTGGTCATCTCACGTTTTTTATATGATGTGTCCCATGTATTTCACATATGATATGGCTATAGTTTTACTCCATGTTTTGAGGATGTTAAATTTTTCCATATCAAATTTTTCAAACATGTAATCCTATGTTTATTCACAAAGGGTAAGTCTAATATTTAAGGTCATTTATTGAGGATGCTGATTTTGGTCATCTGAAATTTTTCATGAGGATCTCATATTATTCACAAAGGTTAAGGATATTGTTTATCATCGTGTTATGAATATGTTTATTTTTTCATCTCACATTTTTCATATGAGGTATCACATTTTTTCACATTGGGTAAGTCTACATTTTAACATCATATAATGAGAAGGATTGGAATTTTAGTTTAATTTCATTCATATTAGTGTAAGGATCATCTTTTATTTTTAGTTCATAAAGCATCAACTGATGGGGTTCATTCCTAGGGCCACATTGGGAACCTAGTGTTTGGGAGTGGTGTGATTGGCTACCCATCAATTGTGATCAATGGGTACACGCCATTTGAGTAGACCTTATGAATAACATAATTTCCTTCCCATATGGGATATAGTTTTATCTAACTCTTCCTAGATATAAAGGGATTATATAGACCCAATACCATATCCCAGTGAAGGGAATAGTAGATGTTGAACACTATATTTATTGCTCTCGCAACCCAGTTCAGAATCCACTCCATGTTATGTAATTCATGGATCCTGTTTTCATCAAGAGAATCCAACTTAGGAAATCGGAATTTCACTCTCATTTCCAAAATATTTTTATCATAACCATCCATATAACATTATTGATGTTGTAACTCCATATATATAACTTCTATTATCACAGACAACAAAAATCATGGAATTTCCTGGGTTAAATTATTATTTTTCCATCAACATGATTTGAGTGAATTGGGGGGATTATCAAGTTAAATCATCTAATTTTTTCCCACCACAATTTTAAGTATGATAAATAGAATCTTGTTCAAGGAAAAAATATTCCCATTTATATTAAATTGGTAGGAGAAAGTGAGGTTGGGGTAGATATATTACTTGTCATAAAGATACTTTATGCTGGTGGCTCAAAATATTGTTCCATGGTTTGTGAGAATGGTTAGACTAATCTCATATAGAAGGATGATATGGGACATTATAAATTCTATAACCAACTGGGTCTTGAACTCAATGAGGGGATGGACTCTGACTACTTTCAGATACGTCTGGAGAGTTTATAATGAACCTACATTACTGAGTCGTCACTAGCGAGTAGAGACCCCCCGACATCAATCCCCCACATTGAAAAGTAAAAATAGTACATGGTAGTATGTAGATGCTTTGGTAGTAGATAAAAGAATATGGAATTGATCTTTAGGGTAGGAAACATCATGTTGAAATCAATATAATCCTAGAACATGGTGGACCATATATAACCCAACCATCAAATATGGTAAGAATGTTTCAATCTCATTTCATGAGCCCCACATGACCCTATGTGAACCACTTGTATAATTTTATTCAACTTCATACTTTATATTTAGTAGTGAAGGATACAAACAAATTCATTCCAATAAAGGGTTTCTCAAGGATGTTTCCATCCTTGAGGATAAATTGTGAAGCACTCCAGAATATTCTCTCATGTATGGCATGTTCTAGCAGTAGATATTTGTGTTAGGGGTACTCGACAAAGGGATTCATCTCAAAATTTTATTTTTTTATTTTTATAGTATCTAATGGGCCTTCCACAAAGGTTCCATCCACCGTATTATATCCATGTTGGTATTAATTATCATAAATGATTAGAGAAATGATGCTTCAATGAGCCACAAGAATGACTAAATTGTATTGGTCATGTTCTACATGATATGTTTTATTTCGTTTTAAATCATCATCTTAGTCATTCTATAATGGAGGAACATGAGTCTTTTCAAGGTGAAAGGGGAGTTTTTTCAATAACTCAATATTATACAACATAATGGTAACAATTTAATGTTTTCTAATTAAATAATCACTATTCAATTTCTCGACTTCTACCTTAGAGTCTCCCTTCACCAGTAGTCATTGGAAATCAATCTCAAGGTCTGTAGAAATTCCAATGATGATAGACTGATACTTCATATCATTTTTGATGCACCCTTCCAAAAACAACAACAAGTCTGATAATATGGCATGCAAGAGAGTAATGAGGATGATTTGAAGACCCACTCTATTGAGTTTGAGTTCATTGTATTTTATACCAGTCTATTTGTGAAAGGAACCATCAAAATTAATTTTATAACATAGTCTGTTCTAATCCACTAAAATTATGGATTCATTTGCCAAATCAATGTCCAAGGGAAACACATTAGGGATTGGATGTGAATATAGAAAATGTATTAAATTTTGGTCAATAGCGACTTTTCGGGGCACAAACCAGATGAAAAATTCAACAGGATTACCTCCCAATGCACTAGATAACATCTAAATATAGGGAAGTTGAGGATGCATTGAAATGGATAAATATAGGATATCATTTATATCTCATTGTGATGTTGATAATGCCAAAATTTCTGAAACACCAATACAAGGGGTATGAATCTTTTTTTAGATAGATAATACATGGTATCAGTGCCATGAAACATTCATATTTGATAATATGGTTTTTATCCATACCCATGGTATACTTCATTGTAAAAAATGATGTGTATGGTCTATTTCAGGGTGGTCACAAAAAGCACACGAGGTTATCATGGGACATATGTCCTCAGGACTATAACCCATTGTAGATACTATTAAATGACCTCAATAGCATATTGTTAGTCTTTATTCCAATACTAAATGGTCCCTTTTTTTGTGAGCCTTGAAATGGGCTTACTATTTCCATCTAGATTCTCAATGTATCAAAAGATGTATGAAATGTGGCCCGGAAGGCCATGCAAGTCTCTGAAGTTGTGTAAAGGAGGAATATTGTTGATAGACATGATCCTTTGTTCGACAATCCCAATGACGTAGTATCATTCCAAAAATCCACGAATAATTCCAAAGGTAACCCTAAATGAATATTTTGATGTTTTTGTATTCAGGTGTTGAGAGTGGAAATAATATAATATATTTACAAGATCCTTGATATGGTCCTACTACTGGTGAAATTTTACCACCAAATCATCCACATAGCACTCCACAAAATTCTCAATGAGTGGGTTGAACACATGGTGAATGTGACACTAGTAATAAGTGCCCTAATTTCTCATATCTAGTGGAATTAATCATTAATATAATTATCCCTATATTTCCTTGAAATTTGTGACCTCCTCATCCTCACGGGGAATCAGGATTTTTTTATAACAAGAACAACCTCCCATGAATGAGAGAGATTATAAACTAGTTAAAGAATCGATCAATAACTCTATCTCCGAAAGGGGAAATATTTCTCCAGGTAGTGACTATTCAGTTCCAAAAAGTTGATGCATGCCCTGATTATTCAAATGTTTTTTCCTAACTATGACGATTTTCGCTATCCACATATGGTAATTATCCTCTAGGATAAATATTTTTTTGATTAGATTGTTGACTTCTGCCATGACCATGGAATCATGGGAGGGATACCTTCCAATGATTTTTTATGAATTTGTGGTTTCGTACTAGATAGATAAAAAGATGTAAGGACACCAATGTATGGATCCCAAACATGTCCTTATAGCTCCAGGTGAACACATCGTAGCGAAATTTCAAGAAATCCACGTACATCTACTACGATTATGATGACAAAACTGCACTGATCAATTTATGCCTCATATATTCTTCTATGATATAAATGACATGGGTTTTTTCATCTATGTTGTTGGATAAACCTGCATTGAATACTGGTGGTTTATCATCCAAAATAACCATCATCACAAGATGTATGGGGTTTGGATGGGGGAGATACTTTGTGAGATATTTATATCAGATAGAGGTGATAAAACCTACTCTAGTGTAAGAAGGGTCATTGTGGAGGGGGTCATATTCTAGGGAGACAATGGTTTTGAAATATTTTTATCATATTTCATGTGGTTTATAACTTGGAATATTTCCGTTTATGTTGAAGAAATGGTGTTGAGTGTATGTACACTGTTCTAAAATTTATTTTACAAACATGTGACGATGTCCTGGATCAATGTAAATCGGTAGGATCCATCAGTATTCTATGGGAGTGTTTCGTCCTGGTACTAACCATGATTTTACTCTATAGTAATATGAGGTAATATCTATAATCTAATTCTTCTTAGAGATAATGATTAATATTCCACGATATGGGGTTCTAGACTCTAATCACTGAATCGAACTAATTAATCTTTCTTCGAAAACAAATGATGGATCCACTAATGTAGATGTCAGATCATTTTCTGTGTTGATATACTCAACACCATAGGGATTGATCAATTTTCCAACAATTTTATAGGTCCTAATATCTATTTATTATGACTAATATGAATTAAATGTAGAAGTTTCATCTTCGAGTACCCCTACTTGACCGTTGAGTTTGTATTTGAGGCATTGGTGATATGAAAGGGGACTACATGTCCATATGAATATATATCCAAAAAAAATTTAGAGTATATTTTAATTGAGGAGGAAACATAAAATTGGTTCTTCATACCAAACCCATCAACTGGTTAATCAATATAATCTAGTTGTATAGATTATACTAACTCAAATCATACAATTTAATTGTCATATTAGAGGGATTCAGGTCAGCTTCTAAAGCCCTGGTTTTATGAGTGTGTGGGTTATGATGACATTTATCCTAGATCTATTATTCACTAGGAAAAAATAATTTCCTTTACATTAAATTGGAATATAAAATATAATTGTTTGATGTTACCTTAGAATGATACACCCCCGTCTTCTCCGTAAAAGAAATGATGGCTAGAAATTATTCTGTATCGAAATCCCTTAAATTGTATGACTCAGGTGAAACTAACTAATTTTTGAATTAATGTGGTCTCTTTAAGGCCTCAGTAATATCATCACACCTATTTTTTTTAAGTGAGGTGTGCATTAAGGTTATATAGCCTCACTAGAATACCTGTGAGGTGTTGTAGCACAAAATATTTCCCGACAAGGTGTATATTCTGACATTCCATGGGTTTATTTTTGAATGGGAGTATAGAAGGGGCCTCTTATTGAGGTATCGGTGCCTGTCTCATGGTAGCCAAATTAGACTAATAACTAGATGACCTGATCTATGTATCAAGTAGATGAGGTTAGGATTTTGATATTCCTGGATGAGAATGATGTTCTTGTACTAGACCTATTCCATCAATAGACATGGTTAGATATAGAGGTTAACTGGATATAGATTCGTGGGAGGTTTTTTCTTTAAAATACCTATATAAATATTGTTTTTTGGTATTAGGGCATATAAGGACCGGGCCTTAAAACATTACATAATCTTGAATTAAATGAATAATTTACATTAAATATCTTTTAAGGTTTAGAGTTTTAGATAATTAGGACATAACTATTACATCTAAAAACATTAAAAGGTTGACATATCAACGCAGTTACAATTTTTTTCATTAAATAAAAACTCTTAAAAAAGAGTCATTTAGATAGCATGACTTTTCCTTGACCCATCCTTAACCTTATTCATCTTTAAGTCATGTGAAAACATTTCAAAAAGTGGGATGATCATAAAAATCTCAGTAAGGGTTATAAAACAAAGAAAGAAAACATTTGTTCATAAATACATACAATACATGAATTATTTTACATAACTCATGAAATCATAATATTTATGAAAGACACATAGAAATCATAAATCATAAAGGTAACTTGTGGTATCTATATCATAATTACATTGTAACTATCGCAGCAACATAGGGAGTTAATTTGGAATATTAATCAAAGTATATTCCCTAAATCTGTAAGGAGAAACATTCAAGATTACCTCGGTCACGTTACCCAATGAATTGGAGTGCAATCTCGGGCTCACCCACCCTAGGTTTATCATGGAACCACCTATATACGTAAATAATTCCCAAGAACCATAACATGATCATAACAGATAATATAATCATAAAATAAAGATATTATTTCCACATTGCAATTAAAAAATATCATTTCAAGATATTGAAATAATAAATCCATTCTCAAAAACATTTTCATTACCAAAATACATTATAAGAATATATGGTATTTATTTTTCTGTTTAAAAACATTATGGATTTTTAATGAAGACAAAGAACAAATAATACTCGTGGCGGAAGAAAGGCCAATGTCACTACTTACGTTAAAAAAACATTTGTTTGTGTCATTTAGTAAAATGCTTCATATAAAAATATTCCATTTTAATAAATTGAAAAGTCAAAAGGGGTTTATACACCGTATAAAATAAAGTCATGTATGAAACTAAAAATGTTTCAATGAAAGGAGATTGAGACAGAGTCCCTTACCTCGCATCCGACATGACTCGATCATTCTGTAATATACTAAATAATAAACTAAAGTTAATTTCTACTTGATTAATAACATTTTTAAAGTTTATTATTCCTTTTATATCACTTATTACCATGTTATAAACATTATGTAATCATGTAAGTTAATAGCGTTCATTTTGTTGATATTTGGTACTTGAGTAAAAATGAACAACTTATATTCATAGGTTGTCCATGTGGTCAAAGGTTCATTATATCCAGAATTATATTCATGATTTAGATATCATATATATCATATATATCCAGTATATACATGTTTTTATAATAGTACATAACATTTAGAAGTGGGAAATGAAATGCACCGTTCACGGAGACGGTAAGCTACACGTACGCATGAACGCTACTTTGAAATATATTTCTTATTTTAATGGACATAAAACATAATTATATATAGGTATATTATAATTCCAGTATAATATCATATATAATATCGTTAACTCCATCCATTATACATCCCACATAAGGCATTAACGAATCAAATCAATTTGAGAAGGCGGTAGTCTGCACTTCCTCAAATGAGATTATCGTATTTACCTACTACAGAAACCATAAAGGCATGATATAAATGGAAAGTACAGAAGCATAATGAAATCATAAAAATAATATATATCATATATAAATACATTTACGTCATAATAACCACCATGATATGCGGTATGATGTAATTGAACAATCATCGTTTCGTGAGGCCTTAGTTTTCCATCAACATAAACATTATGTTCTTCATCCATTATATGGAGGTGTGTGTAAGTATAGTTTGAATACATTGTATAATAACATCCTAGTATCTTGAGGATACTGGTGATGTTACAAAAGAAAATAAATAAAAAGATTTTAGCAGTTGGAGAAGTAAAATAAGAAAACATTTTAAGCAAAACTGTTACCTTTAATTTGGGTAACTCCCTTTGGTTTGAACCAAAGGACTTCTTGAAGTGCCTTATGCCTAATGTAAGTCTTTTAAGAGGAGGAGGGGGATGTTGAGAGATTAATTGGGTAGAGTTTGGATGAGCCAAATGGATTTAGAGGTGTGAGGAATTGGTTAGAAGTGGTCTCCTTTTATAAGGGGGATGAGGGTCTCTTTAAGAAATTGTGAATGTATTATTTTATTATATAATGATATTTGGTATCTAATGGTCCAAAAATCAATATATTTGAAGATAAGATGAGTCATGGTCGAAATATAATCATATGATCTGAATTTTACATGTTTTGGATAATATTTTAATCATTATAATCTTATTTATTTAAATGATTTATTAATGAGGTAAATACTGCATCATTATTAAGTCATAAATAATTTAATTTATTTGATGTCTAAAAATTAAAAAAAAAACCACGACATAGGAAATCTTTTTATATATCCAAATAATATTTATAGTCTAAAATTTGACATATATAACACTATATAGAAATTAATTATTAAAATATTTTTGTTTATGTCAATTTGGCCTTTAATTTAAATTAATTAATCTAAATTGTCATTATCACTTCCAAGTGGATCAAAGGGGTCCCGAAATAGACCCAAAGATTACCATGGTCATTAATGACTCAATACATAAGGCTAGGACAAGTGTTAAGGTAATTTGGAATTATTATAATATTCTTTTAACCTTGAATTACGTTATTTATCTTTAACCGCGGAAAATAAAAGTCAAAAGTTACTATTCACCAAAAATTATTTTCATATTAACGAACCACATTTTACTTCTTGGTTACAACCATGTATGTCAGATTTGTAAAATTCATTTCACAAAAGTGGTAAAATTTTATTTAAATGAAAATGTCTGTTTTTTTAAACTACCACTATGTGGTGTCACTATTCTTCAAAAATTGATGTTTTTTAGAAAAATTCCAAAAATTCAGCCTAAAAATTATTTGATATTCTGAATTCAAAATTGATGTCTATTTTTTCAAATTCAAAACATAGAAATGGAATTATTTAATTTAAAAATTAATTCCCGTTGTAAAAACAAATAGATTTTTTTTAAGAAACAATAACTATCAATAGATTGATACTTGTTTAGGTCTAATTTCAAAGTGAAATTACTTCCAATGACTAAAATTGGATCAAATTGTAAAAATATATTTTAAATTAACGTAAAAAATTTAAAAAGATAATCTATCTATATAAATAAATTATATTGAAAGACACTTTTGAATTAAAATACAATATGTTTCACTATTCATTTAAAAATTAACTTTATCAGAAAAAAAAAAAATTTTTTTACCCAAAGTGAAATTTGATGTCCCAATTCTAAAGAAGGATTACATTTGGTCAATTATAACATATAAAGATGACCAAAACTTGATTTAATTAGGTTTCTCCATTAAAAGGTAGTAAATCTGCCTTTTAATGTAAATTATGCTTAAAATTAGATTCATTCACAATTTAAGCCTGTAACTTTTATTGGATAAAAGTAAATACATCTAACAGACATGTATAATCATATTGTAGTTAGTTTCGTTCATTCATGCAACCACAACCGCAATGAGTTAACTACCATTTAAAATAATAATATTATATTATTAGTGTGCAACTTAAGATTTCAGAGAAACCCGTTGTTGCATATCAGGTACACTATCGAACATAGAAACAATTTTAAAGTAAAATTAATATTTAATTAAAAATTATTAATAAGTATAAAAATATATTATTCATCATTTACATGGTATGTTATATCCTTCCACCATTTTGGAAATTGTGTCCTCACAATTTTTATTCACTAATCAAAATAAGTGGGGGTATTTATCCCTCATAGAATTTTCAGATTCCCACATTGCCTCTTCAACCATATGGTTTTTTCACAGAACCATTACCTGAAAAAGTACCTTATTCCGCAACACTTGCTCTCTATGGTCAAGAATATGAATTCTTTGTTCATCATAAGAGAGATTCTCTTCCAACTGAACTACCTCTGGGCTCAAAAAATGAGATAGATATGGCATATATGTCCTCAACATCGAAACATGAAAAACATTGTTTACCTTGGATAAACATGGAGGTAAAGCCACTATGTACGCAATTGATCCCAATTTCTCCAGAATTTCATAAGGTCCAATGAACATCAAACTCAACTTTCCCTTCTTACCAAAACGCTTCACACTTTTCCATGGAGAATCTTTGAGAAAGACATGATCACCTACCTCAAAGGAAAGATCCTTCATCCGATTATTTGCATAGCTTTTCTCTCTTCTTTGTCTTGTTCTCATATGCTTCTAAATCAACTGAACTTTCTCTACCATATCATTTACCAATTCTGGTCCCATCAGCTTCCTTTCACCTATTCCATCCAAAAAAGCTGGAGTTCGACAACGCTTTCCATATAATGCCTCAAATGGAGACATATGTATAATGGAATGAAAGCTATTATTATAAGAAAATTCAACAAAAGAAGGATGTTGGTCCCAACTTCCCTAATAATCCATCGATCAAGCATGTAACATATCCTCCATGGTCTGAATTGTTCGTTCTGACTGCCCATCTGATTGAGGATGAAAAGTTGTACTAAAATTTAATTCAGTACCCAATGACTTCTGAAGGCCTTTCCAAAAATTAGAAGTGAACCTGGGATCATGATCAGATACAATGTAAAGAGGAACACCATGCAACCTGACTATCTCTTTATCATACAACCGAGCAAGATGATCTAGAGACCATGTATCTCTAATAGGAAGGAAATGAGCAGATTTAGTCAATCAGTCAACTATAACCCAGATTGAATTATTACCTCGAGATGTCTTTTTTAATTAAAAACAAAGTCCATGGATATATTTTCAAATTTACACTCCAGCACCGGTTAAGGATGAATATTTCCATTCGGAAATTTTATCTCTGCTTTAACCTGCTGACAAGTCGAACACTTCACCGTAAAATCATCAATATCTTTTTTCATTCCATCCCACCTGTAATACTCTCAAAGATATCGGTACATCGTAGTACTACCAGGATGAACTGAAAATGGAGAACTATGATATTCACATAACAACTAATTCTCCAATTGTGAATCACAAGGTACACATAATCTCTTCCAAAATCTCAAAACACAAGCATTATCAATGTTTTATTCAGGAAACAGACCCTTCAGAACTAACACAACCTTTTTCTGCAACTCACTATCTTCCTTCTACGCTTGCATAATTTTTTATGATAGAGGTGATTTCACTGACAGTTGAAACAAAGCAGAAGAATTTCCTGTAACAACAATAACTATGCCAATGTTCATCAAATCAAAAACCAAAGGATCTCGTTTCAAACGTAACATGGTTAATGAAGTATTACTTTTTAAACTCAAACCATCAACCACTTTATTTTCATTCCCTGGATGATAAAGGATCGTGCAATAGTAATCATTGATTAATTCCAACCATCTCCTCTGTATCCTGTTCAATTCTTTCTGAGTGAATATATACTTAAAAATTTTGTGATCAATATATATTTCAAACTTCACACAATACAAATGATGTGTCCAAATTTTTAAAGCAAAAACAACAAGAATAGTTCCAAATCATGTGTATGGTAATTTAATTCATGTGGTTTCATCTGATGTGAAGAAAAAGAAATTACCTGTCATTTTTCATTAGTACACAACCCAGTCCTTTCAAAGAAGCATAACTCTAGATAAAAAACTCACCATTTCTGGATGGTAGTTCCAAAACTGGAATATTCACTAATCATCTTTTCAATTCCTGAAAAAAATCATCACATTCTATTGGCCATATAAACATAACACCTTTTCGAGTTATATTAGTCATTGGACTAGATAACCATGAAAAACATTCAACAAACATCTGGTAATAATTTTCCAAACCAAGAAAAATACGTATCTCAGATATATTTTTTGGCCTTGGCCATTCTTTAACAACTTTTGTTTTAGCGGGATCAAAAATTATTCCATTTTATGAAACAATGTGACCAAGGAACGAAAATTGTTGTAACCAAAACTCACACTTGATGAATTTCCCATAAAGTTTCTTTTCTTTTAAGGTTTGAAAGACTACCTTTAAATGACTTTCATGTTCCTCTTTAGTTTTGGAATAAACCAAAATATCATAAAGGAACACAACCTCAAACTTATCCAAGAACTCGCGGAAAATTCTATTCATAAGATCCATGAATAAAAGAGGTGATTTGGTTAACCCAAAAAGCATAACTACAAATTCATAATGGCTATATCTAGTACAAAACACTGTCCTTGGAATGTCTACATCCTTTACTTTCAACTTATGGTACCCCGACATCATGTCAATATTTGAAAAATACTATGTTCCCTAAAGATGATCAAACAAATCATCGATATGAGGCAAAGGATACATATTCATAATAGTGATGTTATTCAATGCTCTATAATCAATGAAAAGTCTCATTGAACCATCTTTCTATTTAAGAAACAATACAGGAGCACTGCATGGTGATGTGAAAGGTCGAATGAAACCATTATCTAATAACTCCTGCAATTGCTTCTTTAACTCTAAAAGTTCAATTTGATCCATTTGATAAGAGGGTTTTGGAATTGGATTAGCATCAGGAACTAAGACAATAGTAAATTCACCTTCCTGATTAGGTATAATACCAGGAAACTCATCAGGAAAAACATAAAGGTACTCTTTTACCACTGGCACATCATTAATCTGAACAGTTCATTTGTTTTCAACAATATGTGCAAGGTAACATTCATTTCCATCTTTTACTAGTTTCTTAGCTTCCTGATATGTTATCAAAAGTAGTGGTACATTTTTGTATACAAACTGAAAATTATTCTGAAAAGAAACCTCTTTAGATCTTCAATCAATCGTAGCATGATTAACAGAAACCAAATCAATGCCCAAAATAACATCAAAATCTACTAGAGGCCAAACAATAAGCTTTGCAGGTAGATTCTTTCCGCACACAAGGACATTAAGGATCTTATGATTTCTTTTTGTCTCAACATTTCCTCCAGGTGTGTTTACCATAAGTTTTGTATTCATATCTTGAGGTAGAATTCCTAGTTTACTAAAAAAAATTCTCAGAAATGAAAGAGTGTGTAGACCCTGAATCAAACAACACATTGGCATAATCTGAACAAACAAATAATATACCTAATACAACTTCCTTTGATGGAACAACATCTGCTGAAGTAGTTGCAAAGGATTTCGCCACCCCATTCTGCTGATAGTCTGGCTACTTTCCATCGATTGAGTTCTTTGTTGGATACTCATTTGCATAATGACCCATTTCATTGCACATAGAACATTTTACTGACTGTAATTCAGATTCTGTCTTACCACTACCCTAATCTTTTTCAGTGCAATTTCAAGCCTTATTTCCCATCGTACCACATCGGTAGCACTTACCAGAATCTAAAAGACATTCCCCAGCATGCTTTTTACCACAATTTTTACAAACTGTAAAGTTATGTTTCTTATCATCAGACTTTTTTGAAGAGTTCTTCCCTTTCTCCTGCCACCTCGACCTCTTATTCTTTTGTTTGTCAAACAATACCTGATCCTCGGAGAACTGCATTTCCACCTTCTCCACACAACGAACTAGTTTTTTATAACTGTTGAACTCCCGAGAAGCTAAATCCGTTCGATACTTTGGATTTAATCCAAAGTAAAAAATGGTTGATTTTACTATCAAGATCTCATATGAAATTTTGAGCATACCTTGCCTGTTCAGTGAAATTTTCTTCATAATCATTCACTGAGTCATCCTCCTACCACAATTATAGGAATTTTTTTTCCATCCTAAGATGAACCACCTTAGGAAAATATTTCCCACGAAACATACCATTGAATTCATCCCAATCAAGAGCATCAATATCCTCACTATCCTTGATGTTTTTCATCATCTACCACAACTGATCAACATTACCTTCAAAACTATAAACAACAAGACTAAACTTTTGTTGTTCTGAACAACCCATGCCATCTAAAATCTTTTCCAGTGCTTTAATCCACCCTTCAGCTAGAATATGGTCAGATGATCCTCTGAATGATGGGGGATGTTACCTCATAAAATGATATATTACTGATGATTTCTTCTGTGGTTGATCTGGCCGATCCCGTACATGGATACCAGCACCATTTATAGTCAGAGTCAACTGTTCCATTGCTACAACAAACTGTTTCGTTACAATTCCGACCATATTAGGTTGCTAATTTGGAAGGTTGTCTTCCTCTTGATGTTATCCCAACATAGTTGCCATGTTGCCTCTGCAGAAAACCATTCTAAACATATAAATATCTTAGGCGAAGCTACATGGTTATGTAGAAATTCCATATGATGTAAATATTAACATAAATTACTTTATGGATATTACTTTAACAATACTTTAACAGCTAAAGTTATCTAAATCGACCTTTGATACCAACTATAAGGACCCGACTTTAAAACATTACATACTCTTGAATTAAATAAATAATTCACATTGATTATATTTTATGGTTTAGAGTTTTAGAGAATTAGGACATAACTATTACATCTCAAAAGATTACAAGGAAGAAATATCTACACAGTTTACATTTTTTTCATAAAAAAAACTCTTAAAAAAAGATTCATTTAGACAGCATGACTTTTCCTTGATCCCATCCTTGACCTTCTTCATCTTTAAGACCTGTGAAAACATTTCAAAATATGGGATGAGCATAAAAAGCTCAGTAAGGGTTATAAAACAAAGAATGAAAACATTTGTTTGTAATTACATACAAAGAATGAAATCTTTTACATACCACATGAAATAATTTGATTTATGAAAGAAACATAGAAATCAGAAATCATAAAGGTAACTTGTGGACTCCATATCATACTTACATTGTAACTATAACACCTACATAAGGAGTTACTTTGGAATACCGATCACAGTATATTCAATAAATCTCTTAGTAGAAACATTAACGTTTACCTCTGTCACGTTACCCAATGCATTAGAGAGCTATATTGGGCTCACCTGCCCTAGGTTTATCACGCAACCACCAGTATACGTAAATAATGTCCAAGAACCATAACATGATCATAACACATAATATTAGCATAAAAGAAAGATAATATTTCAACATTGTAATTAAAAAATATCATTTCATTATATTGAAATAATAAATCCATTCTCAAAATCATTTTCAATAATAAAAAACATAAAAAGTGTATATGGTATTTATTTTTCCTTTTAAAAACATTACGACTTGTTAAGGAATCCAAAGATCAAATAATACTCGCGGTGGAGGAAATGTCGTTGTCACTGCTTACGTTAAAAAAACATTCCTTTTTTTAGTTTAGTAAAACGCTTCATATAAAAATATTCACTTTGAATAAAATGAAAATTCAAAAGGGGGTTATACACTATATAAAATAAAGTCATATATAAAACTAAAAATTTATCAATGAAAGGACATTGAGACGATGTCCCTTACCTCACGTCCGACTTGACTCGGTCGTTCTTTAATATACTAACTAATATTCTAAAGTTAATATTTAATTTCTTAAGAACCTTTTTCAAGTTGTTTATTCCTTTTATATCACTTATTACCATGTTAAAAATATTATGCAATCATTTAAGTTAATAACGTTCATTTTGTAAATATTTGGTACTTGAGTAAAAATGAACAACTTATATTTACAAGTTGTCCATGTGGTCAAAGTTTAATTATATCCAGAATGATATTAATGATTTGGATATCATATATACCATATATATCCTGTATATACATGTTTTTATAGTAGTACATAACATTTAGAGGTAAGAAATGAAATGCACCGTTCATGGAGACGGTAAGTTGTACCCACGCATGAACACTACTTTCATTTCAATTTCTTATTTTAATGGAAATGAAACATAATTATACATAGGTATATTATAATTCCAGTATAATATAATATATAATATCGTTAACTCCATCCTTTATACATCCCACAAAATTCATTCACGAATCAATTCACTTTGAGGGGGCGGTAGACCACACTTCCTCAAATGATATTATCGTATTTAACCACTATGGAAATCATAATGGAATGATATAAATGGGAAGGACATAATCATATGGAAATCATAAAAATAATATATATCATATATAAATACAGTTCCATCATAATGGTCACCATGAGAGGTGGTATGATGTAATTGAACAATCATCGTTTCTTGAGGCCTTAGTTTTCTATCCATAGAAACATTATGTTCTACATCCATTAGTTGGAGGTGTGTGTAAGTGTAGATTGAATCCTTCTTATAACAACAGCCTAATATATTTTGTATAATGGTTTTGTTACAAAATAAAATAAATAAAAAGATTTCAGGGATTGGAGAAGTAAAATAAAAGAAAACAATTTAAGAGATACCGTTACCTTTAATTTGGGTAACTCCCTTTGGTTTGAACCAAATGACTTCTTGAAGTACCTTCTGCCTAAGGTAAGGCCTTTAGGAGGAGGATAAGGATGTTGAGAGATTAATTGGATCAGGTTTGGATGATCCAAATGGCTTTAGAGGTGTGAGTAATTGGTTATAAGTGGTCTTCTTTTCCTAAGGGGGAGGAGGGGCTCTTTAGGAATGTGTTGAACTATTATTTTATTATATAATGATATTCAGTTTCTAATGGTCCAAAAATCATTATATTCTAAGATACGATGAGTCATGGTCGAAATAAAATCATCCAATCAGAATTTGACATGTTTTGGATAATATTTTATTCATTATAATCTTATTTATTTAAATGATTTTTTAATGAGGCAAATACTGCATCATTATTCTGTCATAAATAATTTAATTTATTTGATGTCTAAAAATTATAAAAAAATACCATGATATAGGAAATAGTTTTATTTTTCCAAATAATATTTATAGTTGAATATAGGACTTATATAACACCATATAAATTTAATTAATAAAATATTTTGTTAATGTCATTTTGGCCTTTACTTTAAATTAATTAATCCAAATTGTCATTATCACTTCAAAGTGGATCAAAGGGGTCCCAAAATAGACCCAGAGATGTTCATGGTCTTTATTGACTCATTCAATAATGTTAGGAAATGTGTTAAGGTAATTTTGGATGATTATAATATTCTTTTGACCTTGAATTACCTTATTTACCTTTAACTGCGGTAAATAAATGTCAAAAGATACTATTCACCAAAAATTATTTTCATCTTAATGAACCAAATTTTACTTCTTGATAAAAACCATGTATGTCAGATTTTTGAAGTTCAATTCACAGAAGTGGTTAAATTTCATTTAAATGAAAAAAGTCAGTTTTTTTATCTACCACTAAGTGGTGTCACTATTCATCAAAAATTTATGTTTTTTAGAAAAATACCAAAAAATCAGCCTAAGTATTATTCGATATTCCGAATTAAAAATTGAAGTCTATTTTTACATATTCAAAATATAGAAGTGGAATTAATTAATTTAAAAATCAATCCCCGTTGTTAAACCAAATAGCGTGTTTTTAAGAAACAATAACTATCAAAAGATTAATACTTGTTTACATCCAATTTCAATGTGAAATTACTTCCAATGACCAACATTGGATAAAATTGTAAAAATATATTTTAATTTAATTTTAAAACCAATTAATAAGATAATCCAAACATATAAATAAATTAGATTAAAAGGCAGTTTTGAATTAAAATACAATATTTTTCCATATTCATTAAAAAATGAACTTTATCAGAAAAAACAAAAAAAAAATACCCAATGTAAAATTTGATTTCCCCATTCTAAAGAATGATTATATTTGGTCAATTAGAACATATAAATATGACCAAAACTTTATTTAATGAGGGTTTTCCATTAAAAGGCGGTAAATCAGCATTTTAATGTAAATTATGCTTAAAATTAGTTCATTCTCGTTTTAAGCCTCTAACTTTTATACGATAAAATAAATACATCTAACAATCATGTATAATCATATTTTAGTTATTTTGGTTCATTCTCGCCACTACAGCGGCTAGGAGTTAACTACCATTAAAATAATAATATTATATTATTAGTGTGCAACGTAAGATTCCAAAGAAACCCGTTGTTGCGTATCGGGTATGCTATCAAACATAGAAACCCTTTTAAACTAAAATTAGTATTTAATTTAAAAATATTAATAAGTATAAAAATATCTTATTATTCATTTCAATGGGATGTTACCGGTCATGATCATTCTCTTCTAGAGAAATAGATCGAGTCACTAACTTATTATAATGACCCTTTCCTCTTCTCGGATGAAATCAACCTGACATATTTTTGGAAGACTATAATGTTACCCATAATTGTGAATTGTACAAAAGTTTACCAAAATGAATTTTTTCATGGAATATCCTTCCTACTTTTCTTCAATGGAATATTCCACGACAAGATGAATTATATATGGCTATGACAATTAATGATACTGAAAGTCACTATGGCTACCGACTAGATCCAAAACCTATAGGATAATCATATCAGCTTTTCATACATGGTTCCAATTATTCTAAGACATATAAAATCTTGATATTGATTAGGTGGATAGAGTGGAAGTGGAAATCACAATGGGTGTTGGTTTTCTAAAATATGTATCAATAATTATGTTGTAGTGAGAGACCATATTATAGGACATCCAATCATTTTACATATTTGTTCTTAATCTTATTGCATATTTCAATTTATTAGAGTCCTCATTATAGTTATCAATATCATTAGAGGCATACTGTACTTATGTTTGTACATCAACCAATGTCAATAGTCCATGAACTACTTCGTCCTGGAGAAAATATTTTAAGACGATACACTCATTGATTATATTCATGAGGACCCTGTGGTTTGGGAAAATTTATCATAGTCAATAAGCTAGCTTCCTCAGTCCTCCTACATTCATGTGGCTTCTAGGCGATCTTCTCAAATAAATCGATGATGTAACATTTCAACTGTGCATATATTAAGTGGTATGTTTGGTTCTTCCTCTCTATAATGGAGATTCTGGTTTCCATGATCTATCGGAGAGATTTGTGAGAATTTTTTAGAAGATTCTTTTCTAGATGACACTATTATGGGTGTAAAGTTTCTGGATAACAAGGCATGTATAGATTATTAAGTCTTTCTAATAGAGGTACCATATGGTGGATTATCTTTGAGGCCTCAATCTATTCAAAATTATCTATTTATCCTTTATTGGCCTTTGTGTGGGAGTCATAAGCGGTAATGGGAATGACCATTTCTTGGTAGGATTTATGTCATATTCCAATTGCTGAGCTCTTTTGGTGAGATCATGAAGCCCATAAATACATTTCACAGAGATGATGGTAGGGAATAGCACTTCATTTAAACTCCCCACACACATCATTAATATATTATCAAAGGAATTATGTATATTATGATAACAAATGAGCCTTCTCCATCAGTAAATGAAATTATAAACTCACTCATTAGTCCTCTATTTTCACATGGAGTGTCATGTTATATACCTATTGAGAATAGTATAGTTCAACTGGGAGAGGAACTACCTATGTAGATCATTGCAGCTATAAATTGATGCTAGGGGCTGCTAATTGTATCAGATGAATTAATTCCATTAAAAGTTTTGTATAATGTAGTGAATTTTAGAAGCCTCTTATTTCATTAAGCTCCCACAAATAAATCCATGCCTCAAGGTGATGTGGGTCATTTTTTACAACATATCACATATACCATTGAAATGGGTGAAGCATTGATTTCCAAATTCGGGCAGTCAATACATATGATATAACATGTATGGATATTTCTTCCCTTCTAATGGTATTACAACTTGATTCATTTTAAAATCTTCAATATAGACAGTAATAACTGTTATTAGGTTATATTTTTGAGGGTCTTTGGTCACAAATTCCTGGACTGGCTAAGTGGATTAAGATACATAATGTTAATTTTCTCATATAGGTAGGTCACACTACTCACGTAGTGTAAGAGGGTCATATCATGTCCACTTTCCATCACTAGCAACCTCTGCCCATACCAACTCTAGGGTATCATTAAAAGAGAAATACCTTCTCAACAAGAGGGGAGATGAGGTCCATCCTAACATTGTCCCATTTGAGGTGTTAGTGATAAATGAGCTCTGTAAGGAGTCTTTTGTAACCCTTGAGTTCATAGATCATAGCTACTAGCATGGAAAATTACTCAATTTATAGTGGGGCCACAAATGAGTTAACTCATTCATAAGGTCCTTTTCCTTTGTTTCTTTTGTCGGTGCACAATTGAAAAATCATCATTTGGTGGACTCTTGAGGGACATCATTTTCCTCTACATGTGTGTTTGAGCTCCCACTATAGGTTATTTCTATTACTATTTATCACTTTTGGGTTGTTTTTATCCATCAGATGCCATGTTTTTTTGGGGTTATCTATTCATCCAAAGATTTGATTGTGACAACATTCATAGAATCAGTGTATTGAGGAAATTCCTCTTCATTGGAAGGATGGATAGCCTAATGATCACACTATTTACTTTTAAGGTGAGAATAGGGTAGTGAATTATACTACCCCCATAGCATAATTTACATTGGGGGAGACGCCTTGTGTATAGTTTGTTAGAGCATAGTGAGGATCCTGATGTCGGTCCGCTGAAATGTATATTTGTATCCATTGGAATTATTATGAAGAGCTATGAAGAGTATCATGATGTTAACCATTATATATTGAAGATATATAACATTGAGATAATTTGTGATATTTATGTGGAATATTCAAATATATATCTCAGAGGTAGTTTTTCATCAACTAGATATTCCATAAGGGACATGAGGTTATCCCCTCAGTGAGGGACTCTAGGACAGCCATGTGTGGGGTAGAAGGTGGCTAGAACACAATGTATTATTAGTCTATAGCCATGATCTCCCAAAAATATTTTCATTTTTCATTTTCAATGTTTTTTTCTTATTAGCCACATGATAAAATAATTTCTAGTTGGGAGATCGTGGGTAGAAGTGATAATGGCATTCTCTACTATTATCTCTCTAATAGAGAAAGTACTCCGTGGGCTGACCATCCCTCGAATTTCAGATTGTCTTATACTGGTGGAGACGGTTTGAGAACTATGTCCATATATAATGGGGTATCTATGGTAACTTATGATTTTGAGAGAAAACAAATTACTACGGTTGATAAATCTATTCTCTATCATTTAAGGGTGCCAACCCTAATCCTCATACATCAACCATTTCCAAAGTGGAAGCAGAAAGTATTAAAACTACCAGTGGTGGAGAAGCTTTCACCATTAGTTTTGGGAATGAGTCCATAAAATCCCACATGTTCATGTACTAATTTACAGAACTAGAAACCTTTTATAACACATCCTATATGAGGCTAAGCCTCAGAAGATATGATTTTCCTCTAGTTCTCAAAATGGAGATAGAGTTGTCACAAATGGACTCTCACTAACCCCTGACACTGAGAGGTTGATAGTGACATGAAAAATTCCTTATACATATGGAATATGTAATGGGAGTTGTATGAGTGAAAGTCTATAAGGGTCACATTGATTCCTTCCTTGTGTTCCTTAACTGATCCTATAGGTATAACCCCCAAAACGGTTGTTTATCCACCTTTTCTATGATGGATCATCAAATTAGGTAAAATTTTGGATTTCGGGAATACCACCATATTGATTATTTGATTCATGTAGAGGTAATATTTGATGGTATTATTCATCATGGGGTGGCCCATAATATATTTTGTGGGTTATTATAATGGGGGGAGTCATCCCAGCCTATCTAGTGAGAAGATGGGGCGTCAATCCCAACCAAAAGAAGATGTGCTACTACATAATCGTTTCAAGGGAGGGATGAGATCCATTAGTGTTGGTTGGGACCAATAGAGTAATTGTATATTCCTCTTATCTGGTAGTGATTTTTTCCTACCCATGGTATTGGAATCATGTTTTTAGTGGGGTGGGGAAGAGTTGAATTACTCATTTTCATATGGATTTTGTTGATGTTGTCTCTACAATCAATTAAGATCTCTCCTAGGATGTTCAGGAATATTAGTATCCATATTCATGAACCGGACACCCCCCAACAACTCTGAATAATGGATTGACACCATGAACTATTCTATATGGATCCTCTTAAAACATTTTTTATGGTATCTGGCGGTTCAGACACATTTTCCATCCCTAGGGGTGATGGGGAGACAAATCGCCCAAATCGTGACAGACCATATCCCTATTTGGGATGAACCCTTACTATTCATAACATCATATGATAGAATTAATGACTCTTTTTTGAATTACATCTGAAAGATAAAAATTGAAATGTGTATTTTTAGTCATATATGTGGGGGTCATCATGGAGGGAGAATAGTTTTTTGGGATTTCTGCACCACTAATTCTCGACCCCTTACTCCTTCCTATAGTGGTTCATCAAATATTTTAATTAGTGTGAGTCCTTTGTTGTTCATGTGGACCATCATTAGTAAAAAATTGATGAATCTGATTCCCAACATGCCCAATGTTATCCATTATATTTTAATATGGGGGATCCATATCTATAGTATCTCAAATCAGAGATGACCATCATCATTCATTTTCCACCCATTATAGGAGAACAAGGTCGTGTCAGTCCCACAAAAATAGTTTAGGGAACATTACACTGAATTTATTAATTTTATGACATACTAATTTGGGGTGTCCAACATTACTAATCTACTCATGGTTGAAGTAGAAAATTTTCACTTTTTGATCACCATTTGTCCAACACATTCTATCAGGGTGCATATTTAGGTGAAAATGTGATGTCCTTGGCCCATTTCCCTTTTTCTATACATGAGTAGACTCTATTTACATGGTTTTTTATTTTTTATTTATTATTGAAATGGGATGAGGTAATATTATATCCTCCTTCCATGGATACCTCCATGAAACTTTTTTCTGTGTCCATGTATCCCTCATAGATTTTGTTCTTGTTCAAAAAACACATTTCATGTTCCATATCGATATTGCTGTTGGTTAAATTTATTTCTTATATCTCGATAGCAAAAAAACCTATATTCAGAGATGATGATGATGTTGGACACATCTGGAAATAAATTTATTTTGGGTGTGTTGTGGACTCATAAATTAATCCTCTTTGATGTCATGTGTGTCTCATATATTAGTAATCTTAGGTATATAACCCAAGTCATATCATGCATATCCCAGGTTAATTTGTGCCAATGGCATAGGACATCCGAGGATATTTTCCACAAGAATACCATATTTACTTCAAGAGACATATATTCTAATGAATAGAGCGGGATATATATATTTAGGATCTTATGGGGATAGATTCAAATATTTTATAACATGTGGGGATGGGTTTCTCATGGGTTTAAAATAATGTGGGCATTGGTTGGTCATAAGCATAATGTCTTGCATGAATAGGTTGGTCAATGATTTAATTTCAACTCTTGGGAGGTTTTACACATATTATACATCTTGGATGACTTTTTGGTCATCGATTTAATTTTTTGGGCAGAACATTTGTTCACATATTTTACATCATGTGGATATAGGTTGGTCACGAATTTAATATCTTTTGAAGATAGGTTGGTCACATAATTATCTTCTCGGGGATATATGTTGTTTATAGATTTAAATTATTGTAGATGTAGGTTGGTCACATATGTGATTTCTTTTGAAGACATGTGGTTAACATATTAAACATCTTGTATACATAGGATGTTGTTGAGTGTTCTGTAGAGGAGGGAATGATCACAGTTTTTAGTTTCCGCCTCTCCAGGGGAAGATGTATAAATTTAATGGCGGGGTTATGGAATATAGAATGAACCATAGGGAGGTATCCCTAGGTACATCATGATGTTATTATTGATCCTCCTGGGCCATAATACACACCATAATAGGAATCAAGGATCGAGAACTATGTATTTTTATTCCCTTGTTTGAGGTCTTGTTACTGGACTGGTTCATGAAAATTAATTCCATGCAGAAAGGAAACTCATGTCATGGATGTTGAGACATAAATGGATAGTGTATGACTTAATTGTAGAGGAGACATAGTGCATGAGATTCATCTTAGAGAGGTGTCATATGGTGTGGGTCTTAATCATGTAATCTTCCCAGTATATGAGGATTATCACATGGTATGAGATGATGGTGTGGGGATGATGTGTATGATCTTCCATTAATTTGCGTCTCATCCCATGGTGGGGAAGGATGTTTCAACCCATGATGATTATACATTGGGTATTGTATGATCATATCATAGGGTTGTAGGTTAGAGTTATTCAATGACTAGTCACAAATAGGTCATCCTATGTTAAAAACATATGTTAGTGCTACAATTTTACATCATGTGTTGAGGATATTTTTTTGGCACAATAATGTCATATAACATGGACATTAGGCTATTAATATTTAAAATCATGCAGAATAAATTTTGGATGTTCCTAAACCATTGGTTACGATTTCTATGTAATAGAGGAGTATACGACCCTAGGAATCCATAACAGGAAAGGTGGGAAGATTCCCATGATGATTCTACCTTTGAGGCTTATGTATCTACATCACATTAACTTAATGGTGGTGTATGGAATAAGAAATATTGTTGTGAAGTGGAAATTATGGATCCTAATGTTAAGGTGCCTACGTTTTATAGTATGAGGAAATATGGTGTCTATGCTTTAGAGAAAAGGTGGATATAACTATCTAGACTATACATGATGCAAATAGTCTGTATGTGAAGGATAATGATACTGGTTTCACGGTTAATTTAGGCTTGGGTAAACCAGATCAAAGTGGGAGAGGGTACCTAGGTACCCAACTTGTTCATTGTTGATATTAGATGAACAATTCATCAGTTTAGGGATCAATAGATTATTGAAGAAAAATCCATAATTTTCACATAAGTGGAGTTTGTTCAATCGTAGGCTATAGTACAAGGTCACTGCATATATCTGGGGGTATACAATCACGCAACATCATGATCCACCCAAATCATGGGGTTAAATGAAGGAATATCCTCTTAAACACACTTACCAACCAATTATCAGATTTTTCACAAGGATATCTCAAACATAATCCAAGACATGTCGTGTACCACGTGAGGATAGCTGTGTATGCTCTCTACCTTTGATATTCTATGAGGGGTCTCTAGAAGAAATATGTTATAGAATAAGGGGTTGAGAGAGCAGGAGATATCATTTTAAATTTCATTGGTTCGTCCCCATAAATGAGTTGTGATGATATATTTTATAACTAAAATGGGTAGTTTCAGGGGTGAAACCCTTCATATGTCAGGAAATTTGATTTTAGGCTCCCCATGACTTTTCCCTCGTGGTATGGTCATAATAGAATTATTCTGACAATATATTTCTCACATTAATTTTTAGAAAACATATGTACCCGGTTTTTCACATGGGTCTAATGCTATGATTCATAATATTTCAATTATATTAGTTCTTTTAAAATGTTATAATTCTTTTTTTATTTATTATTTCATTTTTCACACTATTCAATTATGGACATAGGGATAGAGATGTGAGCAACACACTAATGTTGTGCACATCTACTTCTTTGTCTTTGTAATTGTCCCTTGGACCGAGTTGTATATTTATTTTAGATAAAACCCACCTACCATGAACTAACATCTATTTTTAGATCCTAAAAAATTGAATTTTGGTTAGAATATAAAAGTGATTGTTTTGAAATAATTGAATTCCTTATTAATTTTTTGGAAATAGTTTTGTTTCAAAACACACAAAATATATAGAGTATGAATTTTCTTTTTGAAAAATGGTAAATAGTGTTATTACAATCATATAAATTAATCCATATTATACTTCATAATAATAGAGGAGAACATTTTTCAAAAGAAAATTAAGATCATGGGGTAAAAGATATATTCTCTTGAATGAGAGTTATTCTTACAAATGTTACCCCTCTATTTCTTGAATAATTTTGTCAAAAAAGTGTTCAACAATTAGATGGTATATACATGTACAAATTATTACCAACTAATTAAATTTGAATTTTAGTTAATGTAACTCTTATGAAATTGGTAACATGTGAGTCAAATAAAATTCATAGGGGCTTCAGGGATTTGACATTAAAATCTCATGAAAATTAAAATATTCTCATATTTAGAATAAAATATACAGTTAATACCCCACATATAATATATTATGCAAAAAATATCAAATATGTCCCACTGGGAGAAAAATAAGACAGATATTACTTTACAACCTTGGAAGCACTTAAATCAAAACCTCATGAATGTGAAATATTTAAATTAATCGTAAATTAGTATTAATAAAATTAATTAAAAGATATATTATCTCAACTATGTTGAATATACACCACATAAAATAAATTAGTTGGATAACACAAAAAATATCTCATAGAGATGAATTTGAGATGAAGAAAATTACCTTACTCTATATTCATTAGGCACTTATACCAATCATAATAAATAACGTGTTTATGTTTATTAAATATATACTTGATAAAATTATTCATAAATATAACCATTTATTATCCAAATTTATAATCATTATTATAATAACCATATATATAGTTATTTTTTACATATTTTTACTATCTAGGGTGACCAGCCTTAATCGTTTTGAACGATTTTTGTAAGAGTGGTGTTATTATTAATTCTTCATCCAAATTTAAAATTAAAAAATCATTAATGTTTCCAAAATGGGTTAATTATAATTATTTGTGAATTTTTAATTTCATTTCATTGGGTTTTTTGTATCCTAGAAAGGAAATCAACAAAAACCATATTTTTTTAATTTTTACCATACTAAGTGTGTTTTTAGTTAATGAATTATAAATTTATATCATCCATCAAGAACCCAAAAACCCATATATATATAGTAATTTAAAATAACACTGTTAATTATTTTTTTAAAATAAACTATGATATAATTTTATATCATTGTTCAAGTAGTGTGTCAAACTGACCGAAACCTGAAAATACAATGATTAATAGATGATTATGAGTTGATTTTATTGAAATAACCATAATGAAGTAGAATAAATGAATTTATATGTTTTCATTAGTTTTATATATCTTAATTTAAAATAATTATAAGAATAATTTAGTTCATAAAAAAATATAACATAAAACTAATACATCATTTTCTTCCCAATATGCTTCTTTTAAACACTAAAATTTGCAATGGTAGTTTATTTCTCGTATATTTAAATAGTTTTAAAATTTGACTAAACAAAACCATTATAATTTCATTAAAAATATACTAATAACTTTATCAAATATTAGAACCTTATATAAAAGGTTGTAGTGAATTACAGAACACACTATTTCATAGAGAGGTAGTCCACACATACACATAGATGGAGACTTGAATGTCCAAAGAATGGTGAAAATGAGTAATATAGTTTCTCAATTTAAAATCAAAAATATGTCATAAATATCATAATTAAATATTAAATTAAATATTAGTATGAAAATTTTAATGTTTTAATAGAACAATACATATTTTGGGGGCATCAGATGAATTTAATATGAATGTATTACATGATATTAGATAAATACTCAATAAATATCATAACAAAACACACCAAAGAAAAGTAATGGTTTAGAGTATTTAGAAAAAGGGAAAATAATCATATTATTTCTTAAAATATGATCAACATATCCCATAAATATAATCGTAGAAAGTATAATAATTCAACAAACACATCATTAAACCATTCAATATAACTTGGAAAAAAATACAAATGAATGGGTAACCACATATGTTTTGTAAGGGTAGAAACAAGATATAATAATAAATAATCAAAACTAAGAAAATGATATTCAATAAGAAATTATAAATTGATCATAACTTACAATAATCATACCCAGTTATTAAAATATCATTAATCATATAATAAATCCTTATAATAACTAAATACATAAGTTATATTGTTGTAGAGTCATCAATTATTAATCATGACCCATGACATCACATAAAAATGATAAGGCATATATTTTTTGGAATATTAGTAAACATATAAAATAACATACATAGTCATATATTAGTGAAAATTTAACACCCTTATAATTTATTAATTATTATTAATTTCAAATAAATTTAATTTATTGGATAGATTATGATATACGTAACACCGAGTTTTAATAAAATGTGATATATTTTTAAAATTATTATTCAATCACAACTATTATATCCTAGATGTTAAAAATATTTATATGTATATTAATAAATAATTTTTAAATATAAATTATAATAAATTTTTAAAAAGAAAAAACTATTTAAAAAAATACTGAATTTTTTGAAAAGTTTTTATATGTTTTGAAAATAATATTTTATAAAAAATTCCTTTTTAATCAATATTAATATTAATTTATAATAATTTTATAAAATTATTATGATACAATTAAAATCAATTTTTAAATCACCATGTATAAATTTATTTGGGAATAATTTTACAATTTTTTTTAAGAAGATAAATTTTTTAGTGAATATTGAAAAATACTAGATTTTAATGAAATATTTCATTTGGTTTAATAAATTTATAAGGTTATTTTTTTTGTATAATTTGTTTATAAGTAAAATTATTTAAATTAAATATCAATTAATATAATTTTGTGGTCTATAATCATGTTCTAATTGAATTGTGATATAAAAAACACTTTAATCTTTTGAACACTTTCTCTTGGGGAAACTGTTTTCTCGTCCTCTATTCATGTTTAATTATAAATTGAATTTTTTCACATATGTAAATGGAATTTAGAAAAATGGATTTAATATTTTTAATAATAATAATTTATATTAGTTAATAATGTAGAATTAATTTTTTGAACATAATTATTAGATAAAATATTAAAACTTAATTTCTGTGGTTAATGTAAAAATGGGTTTATAAGTAGTTAAACTATAAAGATAACTGTTAAAAATAATAGAGAAATTCTCAAAAACACATTATCTATAAATATATCTACATTAAATATTATACTATCTATAATGGTATATTTTTTATCCTTCTATCAAAAAAAATATGGGTACACCTTTTTCTTTGTAAAACATTATTGGTGTGCCACTCACCCCACTTATAAAATACCACCCCTTATTCTCTCATCTCCACACTTCCAAAACACTCTGTCATAAATTATACATAACCAAATAACTTATTTACTTCCCTACTATAATATTAAAGTCCTTAAATTGGTTAATAATCCAACCAAATAAGAATTTTGGTGAAAACCAACATAATTTGTATGAATAAAAATTGACACCCCTAATAGAACATATTATTTTATTTCCTCCTCAACCACAACGAATTATTATTAAAACATGGTAATATAATAACTTATAATATTAAATACACTAATATTATTTATTTTAAGGGTGTGACCTAAAACTATATTGTCTTTGATCAGATGGAATATTAAATCATCATTCGTTTGTACGACAGACTACAACCTCAAAAACCAATGTTATTCATTTTATATCACCGCCTAAAATAGATGGATATAAGTAAATATTAAATGTTTATATATAATATTTATGATATTAATAAAATTCCTGAATTATTATATCTCATTTACCTTTATACTTTCAATTCTATAAAATAGGATAGCATCATCCGTGTGTACAACGGACTACCAATAACAAAGAAATATATTACATTCATGCTTTACATGGTTGTTGATAAATATACATTTAATGGAGATATGTTATGTACATGAAATTAAAATTATTTTTTAATTATTATATATTATTTACCTTTATTTATTTCAATCCATCATGAAGATTTATTAAGTGTTCGTTGATACGTACGGCCTACCGTCTCCATGAATGGTGCATTTTATTTTCTATCTATAATTAATATGGATTACTATAAAAACACATAAAATGAAATGATATGATATTTATATCATGTTTAAAATTAACAATATTATGGAACCATAATCAAAATCTGATATATAAAAAAAATCAAAACATTCATGAAAAATAACATAGTTATTGCATGAAACACGACATTACCATGGAATTGTTAAAAAATTACTAATAAATGTTCATAACAAAATATGTTATGAAATGATATATAAAATTATGTCTCATTAACATATCTCTAAAAATATATATTTATTATATAGGAGGTTTTAATGCATACAAAGGAAGTCAATACCTAAGATAAAGGGTTTTTGTCTCAATTTCCATTTAGAGACACATATGTTTTGTTATGAACATATCTTATTTTATGAGGTGTATATACATACCCTATGACATTTAAAATCATTAATTTATTTATTATTATTATAATTTTTTCACTAACTTTATTCTTTATTGGGGAATGCAATTTATTGTAACCAAGGTAGTAAATATTTTACTTTATAATCTCATCATTCATCAGGATTGTTTGTGATTATGATTTCTATGATAAAATATTATAATCCATATCTCAATAAACTAATATATTTTATCATTATATGTCTACATCATAAAAATACATGATTTCCCTTCATTTCCCTATTTTTATGTACTCAATATTTCAAAATCATGTTTTATTAATTATTTCTTTGGTTAAATCCCCTTTTTCCTTCCAAAAACATGATTTACAATACAATTAATTTTTTTGAATATTTTAATATTATTTATTAAATATATTTTTACCAATGATTTATTTAAATAATGTTTTTAAAATATATATTAATTTTATTTTAAAAAAAATCTTGTATTTCTTTTACCGAAAATGTGAAAGGAATATTCATTTTATCATGTATGACATGAACACAATTCTCCACCATCATGACTTGTCATCCTTTTTATAATTCCATTGTAGAATTTCAAGGATATATTCAACAGATTTTTTTAATATTTTTTTTTCAAAGGTTTTTTTATGTGGAAAGGATTTTTTTCTTCAATAAATATTTTAAGTGATCATTCAAAATCATTTTCCAGCTAAGATGACATCTCTAGATGTTTTCTATTCCTTACCGGGGATATGATACAAGGATACCATTCTTGTTCTTTCTCTGAATGTTATATGTTTTTGGTGTAATTATATTAATGAAACCTATTTAACCTTTTCATGTTATCCCATGATTAAATGATTATGGAACCCAATTATTTTTTTGTGTTATATGATGACAAAATGATGAAATGATTATGAACCCTATCTAATTTTCAAATGTTTTCATATTTGGAAATGTATGAGATTACCATTTCATTTTATGGACTATGATATGATGAATGTTTTATAATTCAGTGTCACAAAAATTAATTATTTTCATTATATTAAGAGTGGTTCCAACTTCTCCCTTAAATATATTGGGAAATGATTTATATCTCATGATAGAGATCTGAATTTAATGGGGTGTAAAACAAGTTTTGTAAAGGGTTTATTCTTCTAGGATGGTTTTAGGTGCGATCCTTGACTACTATGATGGTTTGGGGAGTGAAGCCATCCCCCTATTATATCATTGGTAGTGATCATTGACTACTATGGAAATGACTTTCTATGCATACGTGTTTTCCATAATTCAATTTATTATTAAAAATTTATGCTCTCATTGATCATGTTTTTTATTTACTTATGATTATTTCTATATGAACTACAAAAATTTATTCCAGGACTCATGAATTTGATATTTGATATGTAGGGTATGGTATTAATATGTTATGATAATGTTTTCATATGCTTATAATCTTGATTTACTAACATATCTACCATTTTTATCCTTAGTGACCATCTGATCTCACACTTATTTATGATTGACTTGACTATTTTTTAAATAAATTTATTATGTATTATATTTCTAATAATGATTCTATTTTGGAAGGACATAGTGGTATATATTGTAGTTCACATATAAACCAATTTTTTATGTTTCCATTTTACAAATGCACCGTACCATTATGATCCTCAGGCATCATTTTGTATAATTAAATGGTTGTTTATATAAAAAGAAGCAATATTTTTGTATAAAAATCAAGGATCTCTATAGTTGGTATCATAAGACCATTTTTTTAACCTTTGTAAAATAGTATGATAAATAATTAGTGAGATACCAATGGATATGTATAAGAATAATTCTTTAGATGATTTAATGTGTAATAAAATATTAAAGAATTTTGGTAAATGAAAGTGTGGTTAGTTTCCAATAAATTATATCCATGTATATATACTGAAAATGTATGTGGCTCAAGTACTGGGGTAACTAGGGGTAATATATCCTAAAATTCTTCATTGAGTTGGACTTGATCATCACCATGGGCACAATAATGAGCATTTCTTAACACATAGTCTCGCACTCTAGGGGGATATGATTTTGATATTTAAAAAATATTTACTAACTATCGTGAACTATTTTCATAGATAATGACATTGGATGACCTATGATTAACCAAATTTGTTATAGATTAAAAATAAATTTTAACGATTAAGACTTACTATAAGGGATTTTTAATGATTATGTGGTTCCCTACTATGATTATTTTTACACACACTATGCTTTTTTGTTTCAATAAATGGATATAACCTAAAGGAAACATTTTAATGTAGAATGTGATAAAATATTGAATTATTATCTTTATTAGCTTCTTAATTTTATGGTATTTAGAAGGAAAATTTTCATTTTTATACTTATGAAATATTCTCAATGGCTGAATCATGTGGAACTTCCAAATGAGAAAATAATAGAACAATATTTTATCATTCCTAAATGAGGAATGACCCACCTTTCTTCAGTGTATACATTGATCTTATAGTTTTTTTGAGAAATGGATCAGTACAAATAAGAAGATATTTTTCATTCCCCAATTTTCAGAATAAGAAAATTTCTTTTTAGCTACCCATTGTTTGGAAGATGAAGAAGATAAATAGTTGACTCTAAACAATTATAAAATAGAAAATGATGAAATTGGATCTATATATTGGGATGAGATATTGAAAATTTTGTTCAATAAGTACTTTCCTCAAATTCTAAATATGAATTTTGAGAAGTAGTTACTTGAGATACCAAAAAACGATAAAAAATCTTGTTGGTACCTATGAAGAATATTTTACTAGACTTCTGAAGTACAAATATGGAATTATTATCCAACCTGATTGTATGGGGGATTGATTCTTCATTAAATTAAAATTAATTCTTCAAAGATCGATAGATGTAATATACTTAAGTAACTATGAATATATTGTATGATGTTTTATCAAGGATTAAATAGAGGTTATATTTATATATCAATCTCATGGTTTTGATAAGAAGAGAACAATTTGATTCAATGGAAAAAAAACCATTGAGTAAAGAATTTGAAAATTTCTTTTTTATCAATGTGTGGGAAGAAACATGGGGAAAATTATCTTATGGGGGATAATAAATATGTTATTTTTAAAAGGTATGTACATTGTGAAATTGAATTCTAAATTGATGGGAAAAGGTTTTTTAATGATGAAAATAGAGTGAAATCACAATAATAAATGCCCCACCCACACTCTAGTGTTTCAAATGCAAGGAGTATAGGTATTATATTAACTAGTGACCAAATCCGAAGGTCAAAAATGGTGATGCATATCATCAACCTCATAATTCAATAGAAATATAGAAATATCTTTTGATAATTGTTTCTGATGAGTAGTATAATAACGATGTGGTGAATGAACACTTACATCCAATATAGAACATCTAAATTATTATTGGACTATGGATCTACCCTTTCTTTCATATATAAGAAATTTTATAAGCATTATAAGATTTAACACAAAATATTAGATGTATAATTAGTAGTGAAAACACTAAATGGTAAGATAATCCATTCTAAATCCTATGATTCTTCTCTAGCTGAATTTTGGGAGATTATGATTTGTGTAAATATTTTCATTCATTCTATTGTTGAATTGGATATTATATTTGGCATATATAATATTTCTCTGAATAATTCCCACATCAAGTTTCAAATAATATAAGTCACATTTGATATTAGAAACCAACCTATGATTTTATATCAGTGTGATAATAAAAATTAAATTCTAATGTAAATAACATCTATTTTATGGGTTTGGATTTTTATTAAAAATTGGAATTTAACTCCGATGGTTGTGGACAGACTGACACATGCCTATCATGGGGCATGGAAAAACAATATTTTATTTACCTAAGTATAGTATTGTAGTTGATCATAGGTACTCTCCCAAAGAGGAGTGTACACAAAACAAGGTTTTCACTTGTTGATGTTTTTCTTAAAAAGATTGGTTTTAATTAATTAGAATGACTATGAGAGAAACAAACAACAGAAAATGATTGAGTTAAACAAATGATAAAGATGGTTATCATATTGGGTTCGGCAAGATCTAGTGTTGTGCCATCATGGTTTCCAAATTGTATCTCTTCTTATTCCTTAAACTGGAAAGAGAGAGATTCATATACCAAGTCCTCTCTCTCCCTTATTCATACAGATGTGATAAGAATTTTCTTTTCTAAAACCTTAGATTGGTCAATCCTCCTTCCAATGTGCTAAGGGTTGTAGAAGGTCTATTGATTAATTAGAGTAATCCCAGACCTGGAATTGTTGTTCCCTAATAAACCATGATTTCGACATACAATCCTACACACATTTTTGACATCCGCCGAGCAATCACCACCGAACCCTAATCATGTTCCATCGTATACAGATTAGAATTGGGGGAGGGAGATGTGATCATCGACCAAAGAAATTTATAATATCAGAATCAAAAACACAACACTACCGCATTTGGAATTTAATACTGAATTAAGAATTGAACCAGAATAATAAAGAAGAAGAAATTTTATTTATTTCAAGCACAAAATCTCAAACATAAGACATAGGTCCAGCCTCCCCTCTTTCTGATCACTCAAATGAAACTACCCCTCCATGGATGGGGTAAGAGAGATGCTGCAGGAGAGGAGAAACATTTTATTGTAATGAAATATAAAAGAAGGAAACAAAATGATGTTGAAGAATAATTTCTCCGAGTGTCCCTTGGCATCCTCCCATCTCCGAGTGTGGTGTCCTAAAAGAAATGGGATGGAATATGGGATGCTTTGAGGAGGATGAGCTCTCCTCCATTTATAGCTATATTTCTGTCCTCTGAATGTTGTCGCGTATGGGACCCAATAAATGACCTCTTCACTCTTTGAGCCCTTCTTCTATGTTTTTCACAAATTTCTTGGGCGTTTCACCTCAAAATCTCAGTAGATTTGGACATGTATTTCGAGAGTTGTGGCCGTTTTACTCTTAGAATTTTTTCTGTCCAGTCAGAATCTCCAAAACGCCAACCCCCGGATTAGGAAGCTTTAATGGACCCTCAAACAGCCAAATCCCTTGGCATTTCCTTCATACAAGATCTTCTAAAACTAGTTTCTCATCCACCTACAAATATTATTACATTTGAACACATCATGAATGCGTTATGGTTCCCACACGAAAACTAGGCAGAATTGCAAATATTTTTCTTTCTCCAAATTGTGACCTTCTTTTGAGCTTCCATATGGCCGATTCAACTTTTAGTCCAAAAATAGTAAATGAATCCCTTAATTTTTTGAATCTGGAAAATAAATAATTATGCAATTTGGATTAGTTTATATGATGTTATAGCAGAACTACAGAAATAAATTAAAACAGTTAAAAATCCAAAAAGGCCCATTTTTACTATTCAATTCAAAATAACACCATAATCATAAAAATGAAACAATTAATCTTATAGGAACACATTTTTTGGGTTTAAAAGAATGATATTCAAAATAAATTAATTTAAAATATTTTCTCAATCAAATCCCCCACACTTAAACTATGCTTGTCATCAAGCATAAAATCTCATCATGGAATTCAAAGGGAACCAATGTAACCAATATTTAAATATCAAATGAAATAAAATCAAATGATTATCAATATCCAATCAAATTTTACAATTTAAAAAAAATAACAATTTAATTTCCCATTATTTAAAGAAACAATCAATTCAAACATTTTACTTTTCCCCATTGAAAAATAATGGAGCGTCTCCTTTCATTCATTCAAGCTTCTCAATTTATTATTATTAAACATGACAAATCATTAACTACCTCACTTTTGAATCTTTTATCTAATCAATCATGATACAATTAGTACTTGAGTTATTATCATATCATTAGAACATACTCCTTACCCATAGGCAGGAAAAAGAACTACTTTCTCCACTTTGTAAAGACAAAACACACATAAAATCTTGAGGACTTGCAGTAAAGGCTCAAATGACTCTATAGATTAGGGTTGGTGGGTAAATTATTGAAATAATTTAATGCCACAAGTTGGAGGATTGACTCTTAAGTACAAATCATGATTAATCAACTGAAAAAACAAGATGAAACACACTCAAATCTCCTTTAAATGTGAATCACAACACTAATCCCCTTTTAATGACAAGGGTCAGGAGTCAATAAATGATTACAAAGAATGATATCATCCACGTTCTCCCTGTTTTTTTGTAAAGCTCTAAAAAGGAACAACTTTATTTTCTTTTTTAGTAAAGCACCAGACAGACACAACTTTATTTTTAATTTTTTCTCTCTTTTTTTATGTTGAATCAGATGAAATGAAAGAAGCATAATAAAATGATGACTCATGCCCAATTTTCTAATAATAATTTTCCCAAAATGATGATGCACACATTACATGACCCAAAAATGATACATATCCCAATAAACGCACATGAAAGGCCCTTCCCCCACACTCAAACTTTAATTACGATGAAAAATACTAAAATTGTGGGTAGGTAGGAAATATCCTCTTGTAAGGTGTCTTAATCATATAAGGAAATTCATGGATTCTATGGGCTAATGAAGGATAAATGTACGGGTGGGTCTCAGGTAAATATGTGGGTTGCCAATGTAGTGCCTCAATAATTTTAAATGTGGTTTTGTTCAGTCATAGCTTTGAAAAGTTTCAATACAAGTTCTAGCAGGTCGAACGTCCCAAGATCACCCATGAAATATGCTAAAAAAAGGAAATATTTGGTCTAGAAATCCTCTCAGGAATGAGAATATGATATTGTAAAATCACTCATGGCATGATTAATAATAAAAAATTAATTCACCTGAATTTCAGAAATTCAAAGAATGAAAAATGGAAGAGAAATTTCATTTACATGAATCAATTAATTCCCTCAAATCATGAATCCTTATTTCAAATTTCTTTCTTCACATTAATCATCCAATTATCCATTTTAATCATTCAATGTCATTAACATTGAAATCTAAAACATGGAATCACTGAATTTCTATGAAACTCATGTCTCCTAGTGAAGTCATGTAAAAACATGAATTCAAGCATGGGCATGAATTTTTTGAATAATTATTTAAAAGACTAAAAATGTAGGGAATACTGTTGGATAATATTGAATTGAAACTCTTAATCCCCTGTCAAATGGATTATTTTCATCATGAAGTATAATACCACTACAACTTCTTCATTAATGGACCAGAAATATAAAAATGAAAACAATTGATACTGTAGGCATATTCAATCATGCTGGTAAATGACTAAAAGGACAAGTGGAAAATTGGGGAAACTACCGGTTTCCTCCTGGTAGTGCCTTCGTTTAATGTCGTTGGCTTGAGAAAACAAAAAAAAATAAATTTTTTGAAAAATCTACTGGACTACAAGATTCCCCCCCCCCACACACACTTAATTGATGTAGTGTCCTCAATGCATGTAAATGTAATTTTTATGTATGTTTCAAAATGATGAAGTTAATTCATTTAATCAAGTGTAAAGGAATGATGCAACCTGGTAGGTGTTCATTTGTATGCAGGGTGAAGGAGTGTGATCTCATCCACTGGTTATTGAGGTACGGTCCCATGGAACTTCTTCAGCCTCTATCCATTTACGGTGAACGGGTTTCCTCCTCCTTCCATTTGAATCTGCACAACAACAAAGTGGTATACATGAATAATAGTAAAGGGGCCTTCCCATCTAGAATGAAGTTTACCTGGAATAACCTTAAGTCTGGATTTAAAGAGTAACACATGATATCCTGGGTTGAAGGTTCTTGGTTTAATTATCTTGTCATGGTCCATTCTTGTTCACTCTTTATAGATCATTGAGTTTTGAAAAGATTCCCTTATAATTTCCTCCAACTCTTGTAACTACAATCTTCTTTCTTTTCCTACTTTCTCAAGGTCCAGATTCATCTCTCTGACAACCTAGTATGCTCTATGCTCCAACTCCACAGGAAGGTGGTAACTATTTCTATACATCAATCTATAGGGACTCATACCTATCGGTGTTTTGTAGGTCGTTCTGTATACCCATATTTTATCATCTAAATCATGGCTCTAGTCCTTCCAGTTGGGTTTAACAGCCTTCTCGAGAATGGCTTTGATTTCTCTATTGGAGACTTCTGCTTGGCCATTTGTTTGCGGATGGTATGGGGTAGATGTTCTATGATGCACCCCATACTTCTTCAGCTATGCTTCCATTTTCCTATTGTAGAAATGAGTTCAATGATCAGTAATGATTGCTCGTGGCACGCCAAACCTACAGAAAATGTTAGCCCTGACAAAATCACAAACAACATTAGCATCATTATTTATAGTTGCTTTTTCTTCCCCCCATTTTGAAACATAGTCTACAACCAAAAGAATATATGAATTTGAAAACGACATTGGGAGTGGTGACATGAAATCTATGCCCCCAACATCAAAAATTTCTCAAAAGGTTATTGGTTTTTGTGGAATTTCATGTCGTTTGGATATGTTACCAGAAAATTGGCATTTTTCACATCTTTTACAAAAATTCATATGCATCCTTGAATAAGGTGGTCCAGTAGAGTCTAGATTGTAAAACATTTTGGGCAGTCCTCTGAGTTCCAAAGTGGCCTACAAAAGATAATTTATGTCAAAATTGTAACACTGATTCAATTTCACCTCTTGGCAAGCATCTTCTTATGATTTGATCATTACAAATTTTCCACAGAAACGGGTCTTCCCAAATGTAAAATCTTGATTCAGATTTAAGCTTATGTTGTTGATGAGAGCATAGATGAGAGGGTACCTGAGATGTTACCAAATAGTTGACAATGTTGGAATACCATGGTACTTTACTCTTGATGATGTAGAGTTGTTCTCCAGGAATCTCATCATTAAGTGGGTTATGCATTGGGATTTCTGTTTCAGCGGTGTGGGGTAGTTGACTCAGATGATCAGCCACTTGATTTTTAGTCCCCTTATTATCTTTAATTTCCAAATTGAACTCTTGTAAGAGTTGAATCCATCTCACCAACCATGGTTTAGCATCCCCTTTTTTCATTAAGTACCTAAGAGCTGAAAAATTAGAAATAACATCAACCTTAGTGAAAATAAGATATGATCAAAATTTACCTAGTGCAAAAACGACTGCAAGGAACTCCTTCTCTTTGGTTGTGTAATTTATTTGTGTTGCATCCATGGTCCTTGATGTGTAGGAGATGACTTGAGGCTTGGTGTCAATTATCTATGATAGAGCTTCTACCACTGTTTGGTTGGATGCATCATAAAGTATGTCTAAAGGGTAATCCCAATTGGGTGGCTGCATTATTGGTGGTATTATCAGCCTTTCCATTAATTCATCAAATTATTCCCTACATACACAATCAAAATTAAAGTCATCATCATTTAAAAGTAATATTGAGAGTTGGAGAGAAATCTTACTGAAATATTTGATGAATCTTCTGTTAAATCCTGCACGCCCTAAAAAGAATCTAACATGTTTGACACAAGCTGGACATGGAAAGGAATTTATTACATAAACTTTTGATTTATCAACCTCAATCCCATTTTGTGAAATTATGTGCCCCAACACTATTCCTTTTTCAACCATGAAATGACATATTTCGAAATTTAAGAAAAGGTTCTTTTCAATGTATTTTTTCAAAACTTTTTTCAAATTTCCTAATAAATGATCAACTGAACTTCCAAAAACTGTGAAATCATCAAGAAACACCTCCAATCAATCCTCAATGTGGTCAGAAAAAATACTCACCATACACCGTTGAAATGTACGTGGGGCATTGCATAGCATGAAAGGAATCCTTTTGTAGGAGAATGTTTCAAAAGGGTAGGTGAATGTTGTCTTCTCCAGGTCTTCTGGTGCAATTGGTACCAGAAAATATCCTGAGAATCCATATAAAAAATAGTAATGAGTTTTTCCAGCTAACCTCTCAAGCATCTGATCAATGAATGGAATAGGAAAGTGATATTTTCAGGTAACTTGATTTAGCTTCCTATAATCTGTACACACTCTCCAACTATTTTTTATTCTCATGGGGATCATTTAATTTCTTTCATTTGTAACAGTGGTCAGGCCGATTTTCTTGGGGACTACATGAATTGGGCTGACCCATTGAGAATCAGAGATTGGGTAAATGATATCAGCTGATAACAATTTCTCAATCTATTTCTTAATGACCTCTATGATCGTGGGATTGAGTCTTCCTTGAGGTTTTCTATGTGGCCGAGAATCACTTTCTAAAAATATCATGTGAGAGCATACCTTAGGGTTTATTCTAGGAATATCACCTAAACTCCATCCTATAGCTTTGACATTCCTTTTGAGAATGTCAATTAATGTGTGTTCTTGTGAATGGTATATGTTATTGGAAACGATTATTGGCAATTTCTCTCCTTCCATTAGGTAAGAATATTTCAAGTCACATGGCAAAGGCTTCAGCTCTAATCATGGGGGTTGTTCAAGGGATGATATTGCATTTAGGTTTCCTACTTCTAATGTTGAATTCTCAGGAATAATCTTAGATCCTTTTAAAAAATCATTGAAAAAATCAGATTTTACCTCATCCTTCAACATAGTATCAGAATTTTCAGGTTCATGGGAGTTATAAAATTCAAATTAAGAGTGTTCTCCCATAGATAAAAAGTTATGAAGCATACCTGAATCTTCAATTGGTTCTATACCTTTATCATGGGAGATTGCATAATGTGACTGATTGTTGGACGGGTGTTTCATCGTATCATGAATATTGAAGTGTACCGTACTATATTTGAGCTCCATGGTGAGTGCTCCTTCAAGCACGTTGATGATTTTCCTTGCTGTTTTCAGTAATGGTCTCCCTATGATGTTGGGAGATTGGGATGGTGCTCGGTCTTCCTCCATGGCAAGGTCATAAAAGTCTGCTGGAAAGATTAACCCTCTCACTCCTACAAGAACATCTTCAACGACTCCAGCTGGGAAAACAGTGGATATGTTTGCTAATTTTACCACCACATGAGTTGATTTTAGTTCTCCGATATGAAAAGATGAAAAACTAAGTGAGGCATCACATTTATCAAAGCTCTAAGATCACAAAGTGAATCAGTAAAATTTAAAGAACCGATAGTGCGGGGAATAGAGAAAGTCCCAAGATCTTGACATTTTTGCAGTATCAGTGGTGTGATCAATGCTAAGATACTTCTTCCTAAGTTTATTCATTCATTTACATCCAGCCTCGTTCTTTTAGAACACATATCCTTTGGAAATGTTTCGTATATAGGGATTTGTCTGTTTGCATCCAGTAGTGGAATGTTAATCTCAACTTTTCGGAATGTTTCCTGAATTTCCTGTTGAATTCGTTCTTCTTCTCCCTTATTTGACTCAACCAATGATGATGGGAATGGTGCTGGGTTATCCTTTTTCTCCCTTTGTTGTTTCTGTAATGATGTTTCCAGTGTTTCTTTCCTAAACCTTGTTCTTTCTATTTTTTAGTTGAATCCATCTTTTGGTTGGACATGATGAGCTTCAGAAGGTTCCCCATATTCATCCTCCTCACATTGTTATGGTGGTGTGAGATCCTTCCCGCTTCGGGTTGTGATTGCACTAACATTCTATTTTGGATTGGGAATTTTTTGTGTAGGAAGTTTACATTGGATATTGGTGAAATCGTCCATAATGCTTGAATATTGATCAGATATCTTGTCCATCTAATCTTATATTCCCACAACTCTTGTCTTTTTCTGTTGGTCTTCATTTGTCGGTGCACTTGTGGATGGTTTCTCATAATTCTTCCACTGGAACGGCGGTGCTTGGAAAGTTTGTTATTTTTGGAAGGGATTCTGATAAGGCTATTGAAATTCTATCGGGTTCTGATAATACTGATGAAAAGGTGTTATGGCTTGGTTCTGTTGAAACCCATACCCTGGTTGGGTTTGCGGTTGGTCTTGCCTTTATTGATAGGCTGCAACACAACTTTCTGTCCCCTGCACTTCTGGACAGTGATCAGTGTAATGAGAATTAGAAGAGAATAAACTACATACCTAATTTGGTCCTTGTTGTTCCTTCACATGGTTCATTGTTATTTGTCGCACCAACCTGGTGAGTTCACCCATTTCATTCCTAATTAATACTACTGAATCAAATGTTCTTACCTCATGGATTCCTCTGGTGATCGTACCTTGAGTGCCAAACTGCTATTAATTTTATGCAATAATTTCAATAAAAACCCTTATATCTGCATATGATTTATAAACGAGGGATCCTCCCGATGAAGCATTTAGTAGATTCATGTCATTGTCAAGAAATCCTTTGTAGAAGCACACAATGATTTAGTCCACTTATATTTATTGGTGTGGAAAACTTTCACAAAGCTTCGTGAAATGTTCCCAGTATTCGTAGAGTGTTTCTCCAGTTGATTAATGGATGACATAAATCTCTTTCTTAATTGCAGTGCTCCTAGATTTTGGGAAGAATCATTGTAGACAACATTTTTTTAGATCTTCCCAGTCACTGATCTCCCCCGGTTGCAGATTGTACAACCATTCATTCACTTCTCCCTCTAGTGAGAATGGAAAATCACTCCACTTCACATTCTCTTCCGCGACTGCTCGAGGATTGAAGCTGGATAAAACCTAGGTGAATTTTGGAATATGTCGATTCAGGTCTACACCTGCAAGACTATGAAATTTCGGAAGCACTTGGATCATGCTAATTCGCAATTCAAAATAAATTTCTAATGTAGGAATTGCAAGTTGATAATTTTTATTGACAAATTGTGGTTCACATATGTCACGTAGGGTTCAGTTGGGATTTACATCCATTATTAAAGGTTAAAAGTATTCACTCAAGGTATGAATAGAATTAGTGAGATTGATTTCTTCAAAATCTTTGGGAAGGTTTTTATTTCTAAATTTGTTTATTGTGCACTTAATTTCTAGATATAATCCTAATAAATTGCTATTTGAACTACGAGTCATTCAAGAGAGATTATTTTTTTAAAAAAAATCATTAAGGCACTGCCTCCCTGGCAACGATGTCTTGTTTGACGAACTCCTGTCATGGGGCGTGGCAAAACAATATTTTTTTACCTAAGTATTGTATAGTAGTTGATCCTAGTTAGTATTTCAAAGAGGAGTGCACACAAAACATGGTTGTCACTTTTTGTTGGTTTTCATAAAAATATTGGTTTTAATTAATTTGAATGACTCTGAGAGAAACAAACAATAGAAATTGATTGATTTAAACAAATGATAAAGACTATGATTGGATAGGGTTCGGCTAGACCTATTTGTTGTGCGATCATGGTTTCCAAATTTTTTCTCTTCTTATTCCTTAAACTGGTAAGAGAGAGATTCATCTGCCAAGTCCCCTCTCTCCCTTAGTCAGACAGATGTGATGAGAATTTTCCTTTCTAAAACCATAGACGGGTATATCCTCCTTCCAATGTGATTAGGGTTGTAGAATGACTCTTGATTAATTAGAGAAATCCCAGACCTGAAATATTTGTTCCCTAATAAACCATGATTTCGACATACAATCCTACACACGTTCTTGATAACCTCCGAACAATCACCACCCAACCCTAATCATGTTCCACCGTATATAGATTAGTATTGGGTGGATGGAGATGTGATCATCGACCAATGAAATTTATAATTTTAGAATAAAAAATGTAACACTATCGAATTCCGAATTTAATACTAAATTATGAATATAAACCAGATTTTTGGCCATTTTAGAATAAAAAATGTAACACTATGGAATGTAAAATGGGATGCTTTGAGAGGGGGAGCTCTCCCCCTTTTATATCCAGATTTTTGTCCTCCGAATGTTGTCACGTTTAGTACCCAATAAATGACCTCATCACGCGTTGCACCCTTTTTCAATGTTATTCACACTTTTCTTGGTCATTTCCCCTCAAAATATTAGAGTATTTCGACATGTATTTCGAGATTTATGACCGTTTTACTCTGAACATTTATTCTATCCCGTCGGATTCTCCAAAACGCCAATCCCCAGATTAGGAAGCTTTAATGTACCCTCAAACGGCCAAATACCTCAGCCTTTCATTAAAGAAGGATGTTCTAAATCTCAATTCGCGTCCACCCACCGAATATCACACCATTTGGGCCCACCAAGAATGATTTCTAGATCCCACACCAAAACTATGCAGAATTGCAAACATTTTTTCTCTCCAAATTTTAAGCTTCTTTTGAGCTTCCATATGGATGATTCAACTTTTACTCTAAAAATAGTAAATGAATCCTTGGATGTGTAGAATCTGGAAGATAATGAATTATGCAATTTGGATTATTTATATAATGTTATGGCCAAAATACATAAATAATTTAAAACTGTTAAAAATCCAAAATGTCCCATTTTTACTATTCAGCTCAAAATAACACCAAATTCATAAAAATGAAAGAATTATTCATAAAGGAACACTTTTGTGGGTTTAAAAAAATGATATTCAATACAAATTAATTGAAAATATTTGCTCTATCACAGACTCAACAGTGACGATACATCTATTATGGGAGAGTTTTTTATTGTCATTATATAAGGGTTTCATATCCTTCCACCAAGGCAGGAAGTTTAGTTTTCAATTAAAATCATATCTGGTGCAACAATAATTTAATCATATTCATACAGAATGTCCAAAACTAAGATGTAGGAGTTGGAAATGCAAATATAGGAGAACATTGATAAGGGAATTATTTATCCATGTGAATCACCTTAATTTTCACCTCTTATTTTTATTAAAAATAAGTATGAATCGGTGTCAATGTACATTTATTATTGGGGTTGAACAAGATCACAATCGTGATCAAGTATCCTATACCCCATTTTAATGAACTATTTGATCAACTATGCAGATCTCAATACATTGGCAAGTTTGACCTTCATTATGTTATCATCAATTGATGGTCAAGAAGGAGGATTTACCAAAGGGTGTATTCAATACAATGTATGAAAAGTATGAATATATAGCGATTTAATTCATTCTTATTGATTCCCTTATTATTTTCCTATATTAAATGAATAGATTCTTCAAAGATTACCATGATTAGTATGTTTTAGTCTTTATAGATGATATCCTTTTATATTCAAAGAGAAAAGAATCGAATTAATATAACTTAAGAATTTTACTAACGAATCAATGGAAGGATAATCTATATAAAAAATTTACAATATGTTATTTTTGGATGAAAAATAGTTCATTTTTTGGGACATATAATCTATTTAGAGGTAATATCGATAGATCCATCTAGTATGGAAGATATTAAATACTGTCTCAGACCAACCATGGAGACTAAGATCTGCAGTTTTCTTGTTTTATCTAGATATTTTCAACAGTTTTTAGATTATTTTTCCTGGATATCTAATCCAAACTCTATGTTAACTCAGAAGGAAGCCATATTCCTCTATATAGTTATACATGAGTAAAATTTAGAGAAACTAAATAGGAGATTAGTCCTAGAACCTATTATTACAATACCCTATATTGGATAAGGGTCTTTAATATATAATTATGTAACCAAGAAGGGATTTGGTTGATTTATTATGTTTAAAACATATTTATACCTCAATTTTTATGAAAATATAAGATTCACATGAAAATTAACCAACTCATGATATAGAGAAATAAATTTTAGTTTTTACATTAATGATATAAAGACATTATATTATTGGATAAATGTGTTATATATATATATATTGATAAAAAAATTAAATTATATATTCACATAGAAGGAGTTCAATATGGTCTAGATTATAAAGTTATAATTGATTAATGATTATGGATTCTCAATACATTACCTCCCTAAGAAAGCATACAAGGTAGATGATACCTTGATTTTAGTGAATTATGCTAGCTTATCCATGATTAGGATCAAAAAAGGTCTAATATTTATGTATTTGAAAAATATGGATCTATAAATTTCGAGATAAGGGTAGAAATATTATCTTCATCAATTGTGTTTCAAATTATATAACCATGTAATGATTGAATAGAAACAAATTAAAGACGAAGATATGTATAAAATGATAGAAATGTTCCTGAGATTAAACATTATAATGGTGAATCTCTAAGGATTAGGAATTGTGTGTGTGTTCCTTCTATACAATATTTAAATCACGAGTTGTTAGGGGAAGATCAATTTATTCATTCCATATTCATCCAAGAAGTATATATATATATATATATTTCAAGTAGTATTTTTAGTGGTATGACATCAAGATTGATATCACAAATTTTGTATTTCGGTGCTTGATATATTAGAAAGTTAAGTCTGGGAGACAATGGTTAATTGCGATTATATATCCATTACCAACACTATAATGGAAGTAGAAATCATCACCATGGATTTTATCACCAAATTTCCCAAAGTTTCCAAATGTCATTATGCAATAAAGGTTGATGTCGATCACCTCACAATGTTAGCACACATAATAACTATTATATAAGACTTATCTATTGATACAGCTACCATAATATATTTTTAAGAAGTGGTATGATTTAATAGAGTACCATATTCCATTTTTTTATTGGGATCTAAGATTTACCTTGATTATTTGGTCAAGTCTTCTACGACATCTTGATATTAACTTATGTTTTAGCACTGCATATCATCCCTATAAAGATGTACAATCTAAGAGATTAATTAAAGACACTTAATTTATATTTATATCTTGTTCTATGTATTTCAATTGTGGTTGGGATCAAATCATTCCAAAATTTTAGTTTTCATACTATAATATATTTCACTCGATCATTCAGATGGATCCTTAAGAGGACCTATATCTAAATAATTATATATGTCACGACCCGACCCTACTAGTCTCGAGCCGCAACTACCCAAAGCCCACCTCCATAGGCCAGGGGCTGGTAACAAGCACCGAAGGCGTAACAATATCGGGGAGGTCTTTGCCTATATACTAGTGCACACACACAAACAGCCCACTCAATGGAGAAGTGCAGACTAAAAAAGAAAACCAATGGAAAAAAACTATAACCCAACAACAATCATGCCTCAACATGTAAATAAGAAAAACGTTATGAGATGATCCGTACTGAAATGATACTGAACATAAAAATGGAAAAACACGCGCCCAACCCGAAATCTTCCACAACCTGACAACAGGTTAACAAAAGTAAACAGCTGCTGAGTCTCACACCTGAATGTCCTACTATGACCATTTAACGCAACCCAAGCCCATGTGTCCTCTATGCTCCTCTGTAGTCTCGATCGAACTATCCATCGACAGAAATGGCACACCAAGTGCGGGAAAAGCTCAAGAAGGGGATTAGTATTAAGATACTCAGTATGAAGCCCTGAATCTCAAGGTAGCAACAAAGGAGGTACTAAAATGGTGAGTAGTAGACAAAACAAAGAACATTGTAAGTGTAAAATAAAGAGAGTGAACCTCAACCAACAATGAAAGGAAGTATACTCGTCCTAACCAAGAGGAGTTAGACATGGAAAGCACGTGGCATACCTCGTGTTTCTTCACAACTCCTAGAAAGAGAGTAACTGAATCCAAGGAGTGGGAAAAAAGTAGGATGTATATTTATATATGCTAAACAAGAAACCTAAAAGAGTGTGTAAGGGGATCTCAATCTCTAGGATAAGCCCGGGAAATGTCTCCAACTGGCTTAAGTATATCCATCACTGATTCCCAACAGTCTTTCACGTCAAAGTATCCTCATCTCTAAACTGTACCACTAAAAGTATCGCACCAGTAATCATGGAGAAAAGCCACTAACTAGCCTGATCAGAAGGGCGGACTCTGAAATAAGTCATCAGGTGACCCTCGGCCCAGTCCAACTGAAAGGAAAACCCCAAAAGGCCTTCAGGTGACCCACTGCCCAGTCCAACTAGAGGGTAACCCCTAAAGTCAATGGGTAACCCAGTACCTAGCCCTGTTGGAGGGTAACCCATAAAGTCAATGGGTAACCCACTGCCCAGCCCTTCTGGAGGGTAAACCCTATGTTCAACGGGTAACTCACTTCCCTGCCTCATTGGAGTGTAAACCCTGATACGTTGGTGGGTAACCCACTACCCAACCCCACTGGATGGTAAACCCTGAACTGGTCTGATAACTCTGCACTACCCAAACCATCTATAGGCGTCACTAGTATCGCGACCGGGTGCTGGGTTAGAGTGAAGTAAGGGAACCTCTGACAAATTCCCTTTCATGTTTCAAAATTTAATGAGATCTCTAAAGAGGCTCTTCACACCATAACAGATTACATTGTTGTAAATCTCGTGAAAAAACAAGAAAGATAGAAAACTTACTCACTGGAAATGATCTCCCGACGAAAAAGTTATCCAACACCACTTTATTCCCCATATTGCGTCTTTCGGGGCCCACACATAGGTCTTGAAAAATGTCGGGAGAACTATTCCATTGTGATGCTCTCGAAAAAACACGCCGAAACGACTACTCATTCGCCCGGAATGGACATCTGATGAAAAAGCCGCAAAAAACTGCTCACAGCTAAAAAGATGACCCAAGGGGCCCATGCCTCAACACTGGCTTCAATTTCTGAAATCACCCTGGACCACATAGTCTCGACTATAGGGTCACAACTCCACTGACGAAACCCTAAACGAACTACGGATGTGTCTGCGCCATCCGAAAGAAGAAACCTGGTGAGGTACTTAACGAGCACGTCGCGCCACCGAGCCCGCTTCTCAGGAATTAAAAACTTCCAAGACCGTCTCAAAATCATTTTCTCAAGCCTAGGATTTTACTTCCACAGACGACATGCAAAACGGACAACTGTAGTAGAAGTTACGGGCGTCCGAAGACAAGGGGGTGAACCCCTCTCGGCTGGATCGGCCGTGTCCGGCCTGGCCACTAACCCCCGGTCCACCGTGCCGACTGGCCCTCATGGCCCATCGTGGTCCCATACGGAGACCCGACGAAGGCGGGTCTCGGTCTCTTGCACGGGGTCGCGCTACGCAACCCCTGGTCCACCCGTGCCGACGACCTCTGCCCACTACCGCCGCCTCCTGGGACAGTTGCTGCCTCAGACCTCCACCGCCTGCCACTGCGTGCCTGCTGCCCCCATTGGAAAGCCCGCCAGACCGCCACGCCGACCACCGGACAACCCTAGAATCGTCGGAAAACCCATGGTTTGGATGGAAAACATTCCGGGTCACCCCGAACACTGTGGGACTCGAAACTTTGATCCGAACGGATCGTTGGAAAGCTCAAATCGAGTCTTACATAAATATGGCCTTCGTATAAGAATTGGAAATAATTTTGATGAATAAATTTTATTCATGGAAGATTCTGAAAATTAAAAACATAAACGCAACCTCCTTCCTCATTGGGCGTAGCCCGTAGCTTTGCCGACGATCCACTGGAGCCCCCGCGCCATGGGGTGGTGGGGAGAGGGGATTGATGCTCGTTGAGAGGAAAAACTGCCAGGGAGAAATAAAGGGGAATACAAAGGGTGGGGTGGTTGTGTTTATGTAGAAAAACACATTAACCCCTACCCGTAGGACCTGTACCCGAACATTCGGCGTGGTCGGGGTTCAGCCACCTCTATGGTAAAATCTATGTTCTGAGCGCAAAGACAGTCTCAGAATATTATTCCAAGCATCTGTTCAGATGTTATAAGGTTCACGCCCGAGGACGCTAAATTATAAAAACTCCCATGGTGGTGTTTTCCACAGAAGGGGCGTGCCTGCGAAATTTACGCCCCTCCTAGGGAAAACAACACACTCCAGACTCAACGGTGCCATCGATTGTCCAATCTAAACAACCTTTTAAGAGTTATTCTATTTATTTGGCGTGTCCATTGTGAACACACTTAAAATTTAATTCTGACCAGACTGGGGATCATAATCACATGCCGTCTGAACGTCCTGCTCTAGAATAACATTAATAAAATTTCAAAGTCATACAAGCTCAAAACCCAGGTTCTTACATCATTCCCTCCTTCATGTTTTTCATCCTCGAAAAACAAACATAAAAAACTCAGGATATTGATCCCGCATCTGTCTCTCTTGTTCCCAGGTTCTCTCTTACACCCTCCCATACTACCAAAACACACGAACAAAAGGTATGGTTCATCCCCGTTGTGTCCGCTCATGCCGGTCCTCAATCACCACGGGGTGCTATGCAAATGTGGTTCCATCCTCGATGTCCATCTCTCCCTAGTCGATAACATTCATGGGGTCATGCATGTATTTCCTCATCTGCGACACGTTCAAGACGTCATGCAGCCTCTCCAGCTGTAGGGGTAGAGCAAGATGGTAGGCATCCTCACCAACCCTGCACACGATCTGAAAGGGCTCAATGAACCTCGGGGATAGCTTGCACCCAGGCCGAACCTCCGTGTATAACGCCGCAGAGAGACACTCAAAATGGAAAGGCCCCCTGACTCAACGTTCAAATTCCTGTGATGACGATCTGTGTAGGATTTCTATATACTCTGAGTCATCCTCATCCTCTCACAAATGACTTGCGCCTTCTCTGTCATCTCTTGCACCAACTCTAGGCCTAGGAGGGAGGTCTCTCCAACCTTCGTCCAGCATAAAGGTGACCTGCAGGATCTCTCGTAGAGGGCCTAAAAGGGTGCCATTCCAATAGTGCAATGTTAAATGTTGTTATACGCGAACTCCACCAAGGTTAGGTGATCCTCCCATCGTAGGAAAAAGTCTATCACGAATTCCATGAGGATATCCTCCAACACTTGGATCATGTGCTCTATCTACCTGTCGGTCTGGTGGTGAAAAGCTGTACTCATCCGTAGCTATGTCCTGAATTCCACTTGCAGGGATCACCATAATCGCAACGGAAACTACACTTCACGGTCAGTGACGATAGTTGATGGTACTCAATGAAGGCGGATTATCTCCCGAATGTACAGCTTCCCTATAATCTCCACCGAGCTCTTATACCTTATGGAAAAAAAGTGCACCGACATCATGAGTCGGTCCACTATTACCCAAATGGAGTCATGGCCTTTTGTTGTGTGTGGAACCTCTATGATGAAGTCCATAGATATTCCATCCCACTTCCTCTTCGGGATATCGAGGGGCTACAACAACTTTGCTGAAACCCGATGTTCTGCCTTCACATGCTGACAGGTATGACACTGAGAAACGAACTCAGCAATGCTCTGCTTCATACAGGACCTCCAAAATTTTCGTTGAAGGTCTCTATACATCTTCCCCACAATGGGGTGTACAACCAAGGGAGAAGCTTGGAACTCACAAATAACCACCTTTCACATCTCCATTGGCACTACAGCTCACCCCTAGAATAGGATCTCATGATTCCCTCATTTAGAATACCCATCGGGTGCATCACCAGGGGATATCTAATCACGTAGCACCTCGCTGTCGACATCCTCCAGCTGTGACTCTCGCACACACTCAAGGAGTGAAGGAGTCAGCACCATCGACTACAAAAAATCCGTACCCTCCTGTTCCACCATGGTCAGCCAAAGGGAATACAACTGCTCTGAGGACTCTCACAAAATAAGAGCCTGAGACTTCTAGCTAAGGGAATCTTCTACTACATTTACATTCCATGAAGAGTAGACTTTCTCAAAATCATTTTCCTATAGAAACTCTAGCCAACGCCTCTGCCTCATATTCAAATCCCTCTGAGTGAAGATGCATTTGAGGCACTGGTGGTCCGAGTAGGCCACACAAAGATCTCCCATAAGATATTGTCTCCATAGCCTTAGGGCGAAGACCATCACTGCCAACTCCAAACCGTGAGTCGCGTAATTATTCTCATGGGGCATTAACTGCCTCAACCTATATGCAATCACTGCTAGCTGCAACATCAGCATGCACCCAAGCCCATCTCATTAAGCGTCGTATTACACCACGAACTCAATACCCTCCTCTGGCAGCCTCAACACTGGAGCACTGGTTAGCCTATGCCTAAACTCCTTGAAGGCCTTCTAGAACTGATCACTCAAGGTGAATGGTTGTCCCTTCCACGTCAATGTAGTAAAAGGGGTAGCAATCAGGGATAAATCTTCAAAGAACATCTTTTACTACCCTTCCAATCCAAGGAAACTCCGCACCTCTGACGCATTCCTATGTGGCTCCCAAGAATGCAATGCCTGTATATTTGCGGGATCTATGGCCAATCCCTGCTCCATAATGACATGCCCCAGAAAATGAACCTCATGACTCCATAACTGACACTTCTAGATATTCCCTTATATCTAGTGCTCTCGCAGTATGTCTAAGACTATCCTAAAATGATCCACGTGCTCCTCCTCCGTTGCATAGTAGATGAGAATGTTGTCAATAAAGAAAACCAAAAACGAGTCCAAGTATGGATGGAAGATGCGGTTCAATAAAGCCATGAAAATGGAGGGGGCATTCATTAGGCCAAAGGGAATAACCAGAAACTTGTATTGCAAATATCTATAATAGAAACCCATCTTTCGGATGTCGGCCTCACGAACCCGCAGCTGGTGGTAGCTGGATCGAAGATCAATCTTCGAGAACCGCTTCGAACCTCTCAACTGGTCAAAGAGGTTGTCGATCCTCGGTACAGGTTACTTGTTCTTTATTGTAGCCTGATTCAGGCGAAAATAATCCACACAATGACACAAACTCCCATCTGCCTTTTTCACAAACAAAACCGGAGCTTCCCTAGGGGACACACTGGGCCTGATGAATCCCTTCCCATGAAGGTCGACCAGCTGAATTCGTAGCTCCCGAAGCTCTTTGGGTTCCATCTGATATTTTTCAAATGATATCGCGGCAGTCCTCGGATGTCAGTCATTACAGAACTCCATCTCTCGCCTTATAGGTAGTCTCACGACATCCTCTGGAAAGACGTCCATGTAGTGCTCCACAATGGTAGGGATCCAGGTTCCTGTAGCGTCCCCTGCTCTGATATCCATGCTCGCTAACTAGTGTGAAAATGTTCTGGGTCTCCTTCTATGAGTACCCATCTGCTCTGCCACAAGGTCTCATTCACGAAGAATGGTGAACCTCGTTCCATCAGAAAACACGCCTCTGACTTGTCTGTCATGACAGTCAATCTGGGCGAGAACCATATAATGACAATGCATTCCCAAGATGACATCATAAGGGTCCATCGTGATGAAGAGTGGGTCCCATGTGAAACTTTCTCCTCTGAATGACAGTTCGCATAGTCTTCAAATAAAGGTCACCAAAGAGGCACGTAATGTAGGAACCTCAAGGTTAAGTGCAGCTGTCAGTGCCTCTACTAGATACACCAACTCCCATACCAAATGTAGTGATATAAAAGAGTGGCTAGAGCCTGTGTCTACTAGTACCAAAGAAAGCGTATAGTAAATAGAAAGCGTACCATATACCATCTCATGTGCTGGGGGGGGGGGGGTCACCAACACCCATAACATGAAGTTGTCCATGGCCCCTACCGCAAGCTCCCTGAGCCTGATGTGGGCCACCCAGTGGTGGTGGTGGAAGGACCTCGAACCACCGTCCCAGACCTCCATGTCCTACCGCTCTGCCTACGCCGCCTTCCTTAGGACCACTCTTCCCTCTCTTGGGGGATCCATGGTCACGACGCTACCTCTGCCGCTGTGGTGCGCCCACTGCCTACCACGACTGCTCGGTACACCACGTCGGGCAATCCCGTGCAAGGTGACACCATCCATCATAGTCATAGCACCAGATCTCTCCTGAATGCCCTGATACTCCACAACGCCACTGTGGTGTACGACACATCACCTGTGTCTACTCACGAAAGGGCCTCCGTGACCGAGGCTCTGCACTCTGCCGCCTTCCTGCCACTGAATACTTTCTTTTGAAGCAACCACTGCTATGCCCTGCCAGCTGGCATCCCCCACCCAACAATCTCTCCATCACGATCACCCTCTCTAGAACCCCGAAATAAGTATGGATTCACATGGGCACTACACTAGCCCAGATCTCCCTGCAAAGACCCTGATCAAACATCCTTGCCCGGAAGTAACTGTCGCAGATCATATCCTACGAGTAGCGTGTCAGATCAGATAACCAGGCCGAGTACTGTGCCATGGTCATCCCCCATGCTTCATCTCTAGAAGCTCCTGAATCTGAATGGAGCGTAAACAAGAGGGGGAGTACTCCTCCCAGAAGAGTTGATGGAAGTTGTCCCACGTGAGAGATGACTCATCGTGGGTCTGCGTAACAATCCCCCACCAACGCCCGACCATCCCGAGGAAAAGCCTGGAAGAAAGGGCTACCATCTAGTCTGCTGGTGTTTGTACCATCCTGAAAAGTCATTCTAAAGACTCTAGGAAGTCTTCCACTTCCTGGGGATCCGAGTCTACCTGGAACTTCTGCGGTCATAGATGTTGAAAGTCTTAGAGCGCACTCAGACTGCGCTCAAACTCGACCTATGATGTCTGTACTATCTACCACTCTCCAGGTGGAGGGGCTACTACTGAAGCACTGGGAGGAAGGGGATCACGTGAGGGTCCTTGAACTGAAGCCTCATCGCTCGCCAGGTCGTCGTCATGAATTGGATACAGTAATCTGGTTGGCTGTTGTCATGGGGGAATCCTAAAAATTATCAAGGATTACAGCGATCAGATGAGAATATATATATATATATATATGTATATATAATAGTAATAACAAGGGGATATGAATCAAAAAGACATTCAATGACTCAATCCTACTAGATTCATGTTCCAAAGTTCCTTGGAACAAGTGTCTCGTCATTCCGAGTTGACAAGCAGGTTATCAGGGTCCTGGTGAATGGATACGTCGACCACATAAACCACCACTGGACTCCCACTACTCAGATCCACTCTCGAGACATGTTGACACTATTACCCTAAATCTCAAACAATTCCATTTTAGGGACGTTCGAACAATTCCCCAAGGAATGAACCACCTCTGATACCAATTTGTCATGACCCGACCCTACCGGTCACGAGCCGAAACAAACCCAATCCTGCCTCCATAGGCCAGGGTCTGGTGACAAGCACCAAAGGCGTAACAATCTCGGGGAGGCCTTTGCATATGTACCTATACACACACAAATAGTCCACTCAATGGAGAAGCGCAGAGTAAAAAAGAAATCCAAATGACAACAAATATAACCCAACCACATTATTTCATCAACCTCTAAATAAGAAAAAATTAATGTGCTAATATGTACTAACAAGATACTGAACATAAAAATTGAAAAACACATGCCCAACCCGAATGGTGCCACTACTAGGAAGTAGGTGACCAAAAGTAAAAAACTAGTGAGTCTCACACATGAAATTCCAACGATGACCATTGAACACAACCCAAGCTCTAGTGTCCTCTACGCTCCTATGTAGTATTGATCGACCTGTTCATCATCTTCAAGGGCACAGTAAGTGTGGGAAAAGCCCATGTAGGGGGAGTATAAAGATACATAGTAGGATGCCCTAAAATCTCGAGGGAGAAACAAAGGATATATGAAAACGGTGACCAATAGACAGAACAAAGAATAGTGTAAAGGTACAATATAGAGAGTGGAGCTCAACCCAACAAAAAATAGAAGTTGGCTCGTCCCAACCAAGAGGAGCTTGACAGGGAAATCACGTGGCATACGTCGCATGTCTTCACCCCTCAGAGAAGGACAATAACTGAACCCAATGAGTGGGATCCTAATTATGGTGTATATTTATATATGCTCAACATGATACCTGAATGCGTGTGTAAGGGGATCTCTATCTCCATGCTCAGCCTAGGAAAAGTTGCCATCAATTATAAGGATATTTAATACTAAGGCCCAATAGTCTAGCACGTGAAAGCCTCCTCATCGCTAAACTGTATCAACAAAATCCCTGAACTACACCAGCACAATGTCTAAGAAAAAGACACTGAAACATCTACTCATTTGCCCGGAAAGGATGTCTGATGAAAAAGCCGCAAAACGCTGCTCACAGCTTAATAGACGGCCCGTGGGGCCCACAACTCAACTCCAGAATCAATGCATGAAACCACCATGTACCACTTCATCTCAATTCTCAGGTCAGAACACCACTGACGGTGCCTTAAAAGGACTCTAGATGTGTCTGCGCCATCCAAAAGAAGCAATCCGATGAGGTACATAACGAGCGTGTCGCGCCATGGAGCCCCCATATCGAGAATTAAAAATCCCCATGAACATCTCAAAATATCCCTATCATGTATAGGATTGAAATTCCATAGACATCATGCAAAACAAACACTTGTAGTGGATGTTACGGGTGTCAAAAGACAATGGTGTGAACCCCTCTCGGCTGAATCGGCCCGGTCCAGCCGGTCCACCCATCCAAGGCCGCCCCACAGCGCCGGCCTGCAACCCTTCCACATAGCCCGGACACTGACCCCCGGTCCACTGCGCCAACCGACCCTCGTTTTCGGTCACTGTCCCACACGGAGACCCACCGTAGGCGGGTCTCGGCCTCTCGCACGGTGTCACATACCGTACCCTCAGTCCACCCACACCGATGAGCTCCGCCTGTCGCCCCCACCTGTTGCTTGGAGCCCACTACCACCTCTAAGAGGCGCATCCAACAATGCTAGGATCCCACCGCCGCCGCTGCCACTGGGAGCACACCAGACTGCCACGCTGACCGTTGGACAGCCCTGGAACTGGCAGAAAACACATGGTTTGGATAGAAAACTTCCCACGGTCACCCCAGACACCCTGGTACTCGAAAATTCGACCCGAAAAGATTGTTGGAAAGATCAAATAGATTCCTACACAAATATGTTCTTTTACAAGAATTGGACAGCATTTTGATTCAAGAATGTTGATTGAAGTAAGATGTGGAAAATTAAAAATGTAAACGCAACCTCCTACCTCGTTGGGTGTAGCTCGTAGCTTCATCCACGATCTTCTGGATCTGTCGTGCCTTGGAGAGGTGGGGAGAGGTTCTTGATGCTCTTTGAGAGGAAAAACTACGATGGAGAAATGAAGGGGTAGAAGAAGGGTGGGGGTGGATGTGTTTCTGTAGAAAAACACTTAAACCCCCCGCCCGTAGGCCCCATACCTGAACATTTGGTGGGGTCGGGGTTAAGCCGCCTCTAGGGTAAAATCCATGATCTGAACGCAATAGCAGTCTCATAATTTGAATCCGACCCTCGGTTAATATGTTATAAGGTTCAATCCCGAGGCCGCTAAATTACAAAATGCCCCTTGTGGCATTTTCCACCGAAGGGCCCCGCCAGCGAAAGTTACACCCCTCCTAGGGTAAACGCCACCCTCCGTACTCAATGGTGCCCTTAGTTTTCCTATCTGACGAACCGTTTATGAGTTATTCTGTTTATTTGGCGTGTCTGGTGTGAACAAAAAATTTTTAATTTTAGCCATACCAGGGCTCAGAATCACACGCCATCTGAATGCCCGACTCTATGATAAGATTAAGAAAATTTAAGAGTCTTACATGCTCAGAACCCGAGTTCATACAATATAGCTCCAGCATGATAGAATGATGTTGGAGAAATAAATCTATTGGTACCTGATATATATAATTAAATGGTTGAGAATTTTAGATTCATTAAGTGACACTACTACAAACATGGCCTTTATCAGCGCTAAAAATGGCCTTTATCAGCGCTAGAAAAGCGCTGATAAAGCCAGCGTAGATAAAGGGGGGGGGGCTCCACTTTATCAGCACTTTCGTTTTACTGCTGATAAAGGACCATTTTATCAGCACTTTTGAAAAAGCGCTGATAAAAGTTAAAAAAATTAAAAAATTTAAAAAACATTTAAAAAAAATTTAAAAAAATTTAAAAAATACTGCTAATCGGGTAGGCTTTTATAGCGCTTAAGCCCCCCCATTTTATAGAGCTTTTCTGCCCCTGTACAGCACCCCACGCACCCCACGCACCCCCATCACCCTTTAACAGCGCTTGCTGTTATATTCCCCCATGCGTGCACGCCCCTGCCTCCCACAGGATTTGAACTCGAGACCTCCCCCCTGCGTGCCTAAGCCTTTACCAGTACTTTATTTTGATTTGTCATCCAATTCATGATATATATATATATTTAGTTATATTTATTCGTATAGTAATATATATTTATATTAATATATATATAGTTATTAGATTATAATATATATATATAGTTATATTATAATATATATATATATAGTTATATTATAATATATATATATATATTTATATTAATATATATATATATATATTGATATTAATATATATCTATATCAATATATATATATTTAGTTATATTTATTCGGATAATAATATATATTTATATTAACATATATATATAGTTATATTAACATATATATAGTTATAAGAATATATATATATAGTTACATTAATATATATATTTATATTAATACTAATATATATATATGTAGTTATATTAATATATATATAGTTATTCGATTAATATATATATATATAGTTATATTAATATATATATATATAGTTAGATTAATATATAGGTATATAAATATTCATATATTGGTATTTTAAATAAAATGGATATTAGTTATTATTTAGATAAAGATAATATATTTTATATGTAAATATGTTTAATTAGTTATTTAAAAAATTTAATTTTTAGGTGCGAATATATAAAAAATATGTACATATAGTTATATATTTGATTATAAATAGCAGTTAATTATAAAAAAGATGAAATTTCAATGACATAATATCAATATGAATGTAATAACTTGGAATAAATTCATTCCCCACCAAAAAAGTCAATAATACCCCCATAAACGAGTTTGAAAATCCACAAAATGTTAAAATATTTGGGTACCCCTAGAAAAAACTCAGTTTTGGAGGCCTTCTGGGCCTTTTTTGGCCTCGAAAAATGCTTGAATGGGATTTTCGCGGTCAAAGCGATGTAGAGCTCGTCGCAGGCTTCGATTTGATATGTGTTAGAGCTCAAACGGACACCTGGATCAAAAGTTATGGCCGTTTGAAGTTTGAGTTACGTTTTCAACATATTTTGGATCTGTTTTAATTTTTTTAATTTTTTTAGTCCTCAAATTGTTATTAAATTTCTATTACTCTATAATGATTATCAAATTATTAATTAAATTTTTTTTAATTTTTTAAGAAGTCATTTTCACTAAATATCTTATATATTAAGTATAAAAAGTGTAAATGTACATTTATACTTATCTAAAATATATTTAAAAATTATATATTATATTTATATAACAATATAACTATATTTATATATTAATATATTAATGTATATTTAATTTTTTTTTTAAAGACGACCCTTTATCAGCGCTTTTAAAAAAAGGGATGATAAAGGACCTCCTTTATCAGCGCTACTAAACAAGCGCTGATAAAGGGGGGGGGGGCACTGCGAAAAACTGTTTTTGTGGTACTGTAATAAATCATAATAGCTTATAGTCAGTAGAAAATTTATGCTGAAAATTATTGATGTGGTCTAGAATTTGAATTTGGTGGCAATGTGTTTCTAAAACATTCTCCATGAAAAAAGAAATTGGAATTTGGAAATAAGGGAGAATTAATCACTAATTATATTATTCCCTTTCAAATTCATGGTCATATCAAGATGTTATCCTATTTTGTGGTGCAACCACTAAACCAATCTCATGTTCATTATGTGTTCCTTGTACATTTCATGAGGAAGTACATTCATGATACTTCACATGTAATGAACTCAAAGTAAAAAATACTAGAGAAATATATTTATTATGAGGAACAACTGCTGGATATTATGGATCATATAAAGAAATTGTGGTGAAACAAGACCCCTTTGATGGTCAAAGAGTTGTGGTGAAACCACCCATTTGAAGAATCTACGAGGGAACCTATGAAAATGATGAGGCGAATGTATCCTCATTTTTTATATGTTAAAAATTTTGATAGAGAAATTCATTTTAAGGGGGTTTGAATATGAAGCACATTTTTTTTATGAATTATTATTTATTTCAAATTAGTTAAATTTCATTTATATCTTCTGTAACATGCAACATTGGGTTTTAACAACCAACGCTATATTACTGATCTTATAATTTAAACGCGACAGTTATAACCTATCCATTAAACATAGTGATATGAGTATTAATTATTAATTATTAAATATTAAGCATAATTTTTTATAAATATAACATATTTATAAAAAATTGCTTAATGTTTAGATAATTCTTTATATGTTTCGAAGATTCCATTTCTTCAAAAAAATACTTTATTTTTTTGAAAAATATTAAAATAAATATTTGAATCTTATTGAAAATTAAATTTAAAAAATAAAACAAATTTTTATAATCATCATTTCAAATTTATCCTTGGGTGAAAATTTAGGATTTTTCTAAAAAGATAGATTTTAATAATAAATAGTGGAATATACTAGATTTTATTGTGAATTTTAGTTTTCTATTTAAATAAATTGAAAGGTTAGTTTTTATTTTAAAATGGGTTTAAAATTAATATTAATTTAATTATATATCAATTAATCAATCTTATGTCATTAGAGTAATTTTTTTACTAAATATGGATAAAAAAAATTTAAATCATTTCATCTTTCTCTCCTTGGAAACATTCTTCCTCATCACGTATGCGAGTATAATTTTAAATTATATATTTTTGATTATGAGAATTTAATTTGGAAAAATAAATTCTATATTTGGAATTATAATCAATTATATTATCTAATAATATCAACTTAAATTTTTTACCACAGTGAATAATAAAAACATTAAAATATATTTAGTGTGGTAATGGAAGAAATGGGTTCACTAGGGGGATGAAATAAAAATTTAAGGGTGAGAAATGAACCAAAACATGTCCAAACCCCATTATATAGACATATTTTGATCTTATATCCTATTATTTTGAAAATTTTCTATTTTGGATCTTTATGGTATGATAAAAATGATAGTATGTATTTATCACTTCCAAAAATTACATTTGTGAATCCCAAAACCTAGATGATGACTACTATATATGGAAGGAAAATATGGATTATGCCAATGAGGTTGAGCAAACTACCATTGTGGGAAACCCATGGACAGAACTGAATGATGCCTAATGTTTCTTAATTCAATAATTAGAGTACACAAACCTAGACATGGGACACTACTTTTTCTTCTCTAGGACAAGGGGAATGCTTTTTCCCCTGTTCAAGTAGCGTAGGTAAATCAAATTGTACTCCTATAAAAATAAAGCTTGAGTTATCCCAAGTCCCCATGCCCCTATAAGGTATTGAGATATTTTCCCCATGGAAACAACAACATGTCTTACTTGCTTCTTCCAGCAAGCATGGTCAAATTGGTTCAAGACAACAAGCCACTACTTATTTTGTATTGTCATGTATGGCCTATTGGGATGAAGGAATAATGGAATTTGATAGAAAGCTTTTGTCTCCATGATTTTGGTAGCAGAGGGGTCCCCCAATGATAATTATACATCCACTTACATTAGAAACAATATTGGGTCTGAATAAGACAATTCACAATAATTTCCACTTTCAAGGATCATCTCGCTATGGTCAATGAGGTGAAATTGTTGGACACTCCCGATTAATTTGACGAAGGTGTCTCCACCACTGTTGATTAGTTGGTACAAGTGAACATCTGCACCGAGACAGATCCAAAGACAACACTGGACATTGTATCCATGTTTGTAGAGGACCAACAAATGTATGTGGGTTTCTTGAAGAAAAATCGAAATGTATTACCCTAGATAAGTGATGAGTTTCCATGGATGGAACCTCAAGTCATCATCCACCACCTTGGTCTCTAGATGAATCATCACGGGTTCAAAAACCCACCCAAAATTATTCACCCTTCTTACGGTTCCATGGTTGAGGCCGAATTTTATAAGCTCTTTAATTCCAAATTCATCAAGGAAGTCTAGTACCCAAAATGGTGATCCATAATCATTCTAATAAAAAAATGGATTGATCAGAGTCTGCATAGTCTTTTAGGATCTCAATTGTCACAATCTGGAGGAGGATTTTCCCCTTTCTATGATAGAGCTTTTGGTCGATGATAATGATAGATTCCAAGCTCTCTCTTTCATGGTTGGGTATTCTAGATGTAATTATATCAAAATATATCCCGAGGATGAATAGTCTACTACCTTTATATCTCCACAATGTAATTCCTGTTACTATGTAATTCTTTTAGGTATAAATAATGTAGGGGACACCTATTATTATACAATACAACATATATTGAAGTCGATCCTTGTGACATTGGTTGAATGTTATGTGGATGAATTTGTGGTCAAACCACACTAGCATCAGGCTATCTTAGAGATGATAAGAATTTTTTGGATTCTTACCCTCCCTCCATCTAAAGATAAATCCCAGGAAGTGTTCCATCGTGGTTACCTCTGGAAAGTTTCATTACTTTTTCATCAGATATAGAGGCATGGAGATTTATCCAGAGAAGATCATAGACACCAGTCAGATGCCTCCTCCAAGAAACATTTGGGAGAAATGAGGCTTTCAAGGACACTTATCCTTCATATTTTGATTCATTTCACACTCGTAGCTCATGTGTAATACCTTTTCCTTGATCCTGAAGAAATGTGTAGACTAATTGTGGATGAAGACTGTCAGACCACTTTTGAGGAGATCAGTAAGTACACGTTACAACCCCCAGTTTAGATGCCACTCATATATAAAAAGTTCATATTCTTTTATCTGACAACTCTAGAATTGTCCCATACTTACCTCTTCACTCAGATGGACAATGTGGGAACAGATAATAGTTTATACTATATCATACACATTCTCCTTTATACATAGACAAAATATTCATATATCGAGAAGAGCTACATTGAACTGGTATTCATATTCCCAAATTTACGACATTACCTAAAACACCATGAGATATAGTTGGTGTCTCATGTAGACATGCTGAAATATATTCTGAACCACCCCATGTTGATTGGGAATCTATCTCAGTGGACAGTGATCCTTAAGCACATTTACATAATCTTTATTCCATAAAATGTTTTAAAGGGGAAGACACTATAATATATTCTTACCACCAATCCATCTCCCACAGAACAGTCTCTGGATCTTGACATCCTAGATGAATCCATATTTTTAGTGGATCAAGTTGTACCATGTTTCCAGATGTACTTTGATGGAACTTAAAAAATCCCTACCAAAAGAATACCTAATGATCATAGGTTTAACAGAGTGATCATAGGCATCGTCTATATCATGATTTCACAAGTTATCATGCCATCTTAATTCATAATTTTATAATGCTACACCAACACTGAGGATGAGTGTTAGGAAATCATCTGTATCTCTGTGATGCCCCGTGAGATTAATGTTCCTCACCTACATGTGAAATGGTACTTTTAACTTCTCACCACGCAAATCAACAGTGACTACATCATCAAAAGCATGATCTTGAACCCATGTTAGAGCACTCTCAACAGCTAATGGACTAGATAACTTCTTAGAATGAGGTTATTTATGTTCCTCGATCACATAATGGCAAGGTTGATGCCTTTTTTATCCATTCCATGTCACTCACAGATCCTTACATTGATGATTTCGTCATTCATGTGGCACAATGAAGAGTCATCGCTCCCTTCACTCCATACTATGATGATAGTCCATAGGTAATCTACCTTACCATAGATGTCTAGACATCTAGACCTGAAGGACCTCTAGATATAGTACTAGAAGAGACCCTTATTGGACAACTCATTTAATTAAGTACCTCCAACATGGAAATCTCCCTACAGATAGAGACTATCGTGAGCAAATACATCGGCACACAATGAAGTACACACTCTAGAGTGGTGCCAGTCTTATGGAGATACTATATAGATGTGGGTTTTATGGGATTCTCCTTCGTTACATTCACATAGACGAGAATCCATAAGTTACGCAAGTAGTTCATTCTAGTTCCTATAAATATCATCAGGAAGGTCTGAAACTCTCTCATCAGATCCACAAGTTGTGATATTTTTGTCCCATGATTAACCATGACTATATCGTGTTTTCCAAGAGGTTCTATGTGTTCCAGATCCTCACTAGTTATTTTCATCAGTAAAAAGATACTTTATATAAAACCAAGTACTCTTGGACCTTAGTGGTATGGGGACACGATATTGTAGGACCATATCCACCATCAAAAGTTCAGTACTACATGTTCATCCTAGCCACTAAGGAATTTATTTCTACGTGGGTTGAGTAAATTCTACTTATGCAAGTCAAGAACTGTTATATAATTGATTTTGTGTTCTCCAATATCATCCACTTATTCATATTCCCACACATCTTCCCCGCTGATAAAAACACCAAATTATGGGTAACACATTTGAACAAATTGTATGCCATGTACAATATTTGTTACAATAATACATCACACTATCACATGTAAGAAAATGGGAAAATCGATGTGTTCAAAAAATACTCTATAACATTATGCAGTAGATGGTTGGTTAGAACAAGAAGAGGTGACCGGATAGGGTTTCCATTCTCACTGATCATACCAGACAACAACTCATAATTCCAACCATGTGACACCATATTCCTTGGGGTACATAACAGAGAGAGTCATACCCATTTATATTCAGTTTTTGTCACTCTACACAACCATTTCTGAACATAATACATAAAACATGGTAGAAAATATCTGTCTAGTTAAACCGGTAGCCCTCAATGAGAAAGCCTTTATACCATGGACAATCTGGAGAGGCATCATAACAAGATAGGTAGATATTTTAATAAGAAATCTCACCTCCATTCCTTCCTTCAATGTGACATAATATTGGCCCTGCGAACGCCAATGATTCCATGTAGGAAACCCTCAATGATGGATCCCAAATGGGGGTGACCTATATCATTCATAGGGTTTTTTACAACGATGTATCCTCTCTTGTCACCTTTTTTGTGGAGCGCATTAATACTCCCTCAAATTCCAAATACCGCAAGTAGTACTTCACAAGTGTTCCCCCCATAACGAATGATGATAAAACTACAAATGGTCTGACCTCTACAACCTTAAACAATGATCCCTTTCGTCCTATATGATTTTAAACTACAAATGATGAATACACCTCCCGATCCAAGTTCTACTACCTTAAACGAATATCCCTTTCATCCTATATGATGATAAATTGTGAACGACGAATAAAACTCATGATCTAAGATCTACAAACCTAAATTAAGACATTTTATGTCCTTACCACATGATGTTAAACTACATGATCCATCCTATGAATGAAATAAAATTACTCGGTATCCTTATCCTCCATGATGATAAACTACAAGTTGTAAACATACATAATGGTCCAAGATCTATGACCATAAACAAAGATCTCCCTCATCTTTAATGCAATATGTTAAACTACACAAGTACATTCATGCTTCGCACACCCCTTTTTTGAGTCTTCATCATTTTTTACATCTCAAAGGACCCCCCAGTGGCCTAATATATTGCCCCCATTGTTTTCCTAAAATTTTGGGAAAACATCCAGGAAGATATTGAACAATAGTATGATATAAGTAATGCATTGAGAATAGATTCAGCCATCAATTTTAAATTGTTTTTTCTCGTTCTAGGCTACCTGATAAAGATACTATATTTTAAACATGGTCAGTAGTTATCCTCTATCATTTTCACCATTTTAATGGTATCCTGAGTATCAGGTGTGGTGATTCACCTTTTTCTACCTTTCTATCTCATGCACATGACATTAAATTGGAAACCTACAGTCCAAGCTCTATGACCTTAAACTAAGATATTTTTTATCCTTACCGCACAAAATTAAAGTACATTGAATTTTAATAACTGTATTTAGACAGATTCGAAACCTTATGGGATAGATAAGAATTCCTGAAAATTTTGACTTCAGGTCCTGCCCTATGTACTGCAAATTCTACCTTCCTTCTGGCCTCTCAGCCAATGTATCCTAGAGCACATGACACCATGTGGAATTATTTTGTACTCATTCACATCGAAGTTACAACTACCATGTCACATATCCCATTCAAGGATATCCTATATTTTATGTTTTTAAAACATGACGTCAAACATCATGGAATATCTGGAAATACATGTGGATTTATTCATGCCCTTCCAGGATATATAGGAACATCCAATCATTTTATCATTGAGTCCAGCCCAGCAAATATTTCCATGTCCATGGTTCTCCCTCATGGATTAGTTATCTTATATGGTTATATATGGTAGGAGGTGAACTTATTTTTTCCTCATTCACATCAAGTTTATAATAGTCACACCATGTGCCCCTCCCTCAATAACGTCCCATTTTACATCTTCACTAACCACATGATATTAAAACAAACGAAATTTCAAGTACTATGTATGGATTATTTCCCATCCTTATGGGATACTTAGGAATAGCCATAAATTTCTTCTTTGGGTCCTATCCTAGGTCCCTTGATCTTATTCAGGCCCTCGACCTAAGGTCCCTTCTTGGGATTGTACACAGTGTCGTGTGGACTTATCCTGTCCTCATTCACGTCGGTTATGATTTATCATGTCATTTGAATTCCCTTTACAAACACATTGATCCGAATAGTCCCTTACCATATTACATTAAACTACATCGAATTGAAAACAATGTATTTCTTGATTCCCATCCATATGGGATACGTAGGAATGCCCCAATATTTTTTTCTTCGGGTCCAACCCCAAGCTTCTCCATTTTTATTCTTACGACCTGAGATTCCTTTTGTAATAACATGATATGGTGTGGACTTATCCTATCCTCATTCACATCAGTTTTACAAAGGCTTTAGCACGTTCCTCCCTTAGGAATACATCCCTTCTCTTTTACATCCTTACTGTATTACTTTAAATAGCATGACACTTCCAACTCTATGTATGACTTAATTCCCATCCATATGGTATACATAAGAATGACCATGGATTTTTCCCCTGGGTCTAGCCCAGGCATTACATGTTATCACATTTTAGGCACCTTTGCTCTGATTTGTATTGGATTACATGGTATGTAATGTGGTTTATAATAGTTGAACCATGTACTCCCCCCTATGTGATTTTTCCTTCCATCTATGTCATGTCCCCATGAAGTTAAACAAATTGGAATCCCAAAACTATGTATGGATTTATTTACATTTTTATAGGATATGTAGGAACACTTGGAAATTTAGTATTTGGGTCCAGCCCTAGGTTCCTCATCTTTTTTAACCATTTTTACCTCTACTTCAGGCTCTAAGTTCCATGGTTGTAAACTTTGATATCTCTCTTCCAACATGAAGTATAACTATTCTTCCTTACCAACATGATGTTAAAATGTGTGGAATTTATGATCCTTTCTGTATGACCTTAAAAGTAAAGAACCCCTCCGTTCATTTCATTGAAAAAACACATTACAATTTTCCTATTTCCCTATATTTTATCATTTGGTCACGAGTTATCTCTATGAGTGATGTGTGGTATGCCATGGACATTCTTGTTTTCATTCACACCGGGTTCACTTTACCATACCATGCATACCCCCCTTCAGGGCCTCATCATCTTATTTACTTACCGCTTGATGTTAAAATTCATAGAATTTGAAGAACTATGTATTAATTGATTCCCATCATTATAGGATACATAGGAACACCCAAACACTCTACCTTTAACTCCATCCCTAGGTATGTCATCCTATTTTTTCTTCATCCTCCACTCATCTTCTCATGTTTTCCTCTCCTAACGGGGCCCCTCAACCTCTATTACACACATAAATTCACTAACATGAACTGTGGTATATGGCCTAGACTATTGGATTATGTATGGAAATTCTATCATTCAATTTCCATATATCATATGTCACTTTGTTTTGGTCTCCACATCCCTCACATCCAAAATGATCTTCGAGCGGTATGGTTACCTGGCCTTATGGATCACTGACCATCTTGATCTAATGATCCAAAACATACCGAATGACATTTGAGACTAATTTCGGGTCGTGAATATGGTCAGTGACCAACCCTCACTTTTTTGTTCCAATTCTAGACCACACGATATGAATGTTGTGTTTCAAATATGGTCAACAATTATCCTTCATCATTACACCAACCACATTATTCCCAAAATTTTGTTTTCTTGATTCACATTCCTTTACATTTATTCAATTTCAAACAGAATCTTGAAACCTTGGTGTTATTCTTCTGTGAACTTTTTCATGCTGAGAGGATGAAACAATGTCGTGGGGTCATCCTTGACTCCACTCATTTTTCCCCTATGCTCATTCCGGTGTTTTATAGGTACTCTCTGCCCTTATTTCTCACAATAATCAGGGATCATGTGTGCTTAGGTATATGGGTATGGTTTTCACCCGCATGGAAGAATAACACTCCACCATTTTCAGAGGTCTTAGACCATAAACTATGATCTCTTACATAATTATCGTGTGATGTTGAACATCACATTTTACATCTAAGTTGTCTACAGATAAATGTCCCTTTTGTATGATGTCTTTGTTAAAGAAGATGTTTCACCTTTTCCATTGGCCCTCTTCCATACCGTATTCCAGAAATATGTTTGGCTTGATTATCCCCCTACGAGATACGCATTGACACCTAGGCACATTACCTCTGGGTCCACCTGCAAATTTATGAAATTTTAAAACCCTTTCATGGTTTGGGTTTTATTCTATGGAATGGTGCAGTTTGATGTGCACTTCTTTTTTCCACAATCACAGTAGGCTTCCATGTGAAACTATATTACACCTCTGCATACCATAGAGTCTGAAATATACGACCATTAAACTAATAACTCTAGTGTCTTAGTTTTCATGACATTAAACCATGTAATATATATGATTTTCCTCACATGAGAGGAAATAATTATTTTTTTAATTTCTATATTAAATACCATCCTCAATAACTATCCATGTAGTGATTCCCATTCTCAACATACATATTGACACCATGAATCCTCATCAAGGTTTAACCAAAACCCCTTTTATATTTTTGGACTCTTGTATCTGGCCCCCTTTTTGGAACTTGTGGTGTGGTGCAGAATTCATTCATCCTCATTCACTTCAGGTTTACATGTTTTAAAATTTATATCTCCTTTGGGGTGCCCATTTCTATCAATGCATGACATTAAACTACGTCCCCACCTTGGATAAGTTTAGGATTCCCAATAGAAATATTGGGATTCTTTAGTTTCCTTTCTACAGAGTATTACCCCCAGCAGAGTTGGTTTCTAACCATGATGTGATTCAATAACTATGTTCAGCATGATTCATTCCCTCATAGGATATATATGGATGATTAGAAACCTCTCCTCAGGTCCATCCACTAGTTCATTCAATCTTCCTACTATTTTCCACTAATTATGGTCCAAAATATATAACCCTAAATTAGGAGTCCATAGTCTATGTAAACAAACACTAAAATGGTTGGACTGGGTCTTACAATTATGACCCTAAACTATGTGTAACTTACTAAATAAATGAAGCTAAACTATTTCATGCATCGTATTCATTGTATAATGTCAAAACATTGTATCTATTGTCCTTATTTTCATGATATAAATCATCATTATATTCTAGTTCCTCAACAGAGAGGCCCCGTTTGGAAAAAGGGATGATCTTGATTCCGGAAAACACACTGTCTCAATCTTCTTTCATCACGGTGGTGTTTTTCATGAGTATTTGGATCCATTCGAACATCTCATCACCCAATTTCCATGCATTTCATATCATTTATTTCAGAACCTCATCATCTTTAATGTCTGAAGGTTACCCAATTAGTATGGATGCTCAGCCTTTATTCTCACCTACTATTCTAGGATAAAATTCTAGAATATATCATACAAAAATACATGTTCTTTCTCTTTATTTATAATCCATTCAATGGATTTTCCATTGTTAGTTTTTTCACATTTCAGGCTAATATGATGAGGATGATATGTTGGATGGCACCCCAATCACCCATCTCCCCTCTCCTCTCACAGTTCCCCTCTTAGGGATTCTGAATCCCTCGTCGGTGGAGTTGGATATCCCGTTCATATTTCCTCTCTTCTAGTGATTTTCTTCTCTTTTAGTTTCTCCTTCTTCGCAACGGTTCCATCCTCAAGTTTGGTGCTAGATGCTGTGGATTTTATTGTTCGTTTTCTTCCAGTCTTCCCCTACGAAGGTAGCTACATGTGGAAGTCCTCGGCCAGTCAGTCCTTGCTCTAGATTCTAGTTCCTCTTAGACTCTCCTGGTCGGAGTAGGATTAGTGGTTTGGATGACGCTTTGGGTTATGTGGATCAGCGGTCGATGAGTTTTTTAGTGCTTCTTGATTCGGTATGCTTTTTTGCTACTACTGGGTTTTTACTGCTTTGTTGATGCTGGTGTTCGGAGCCCGCTGCTGGTGTTTGAAGCCCACTTCTACTGAAAGTCCTACTCTGGCCTTATGATCCTATGAACCTCTTCGAGTTGAATCTGGAGAAATGGATGGATCGAGTCTTTAGGATCTGTGGATTGTTAGTCTGTGGTGCTCCAGACGTGGCTTTAATCGGGATCATTGGGATGTGAGGCTGAACAGGTGATGTTGGGAGCTGGATGGTCCTAATGAATCGATTGACGACGATGTGGTTATGTTTTATGGTTCTCCTATCGGTGATTGCGTCAATCCTTTGGATCTGGTTTGTTTTGTTTTTCTAAATTCTGTGTATGGTTTTGATTCTTGTTCAATGAGGGTTACTTTTCTAGGTTGGTTATGTTCATTTTTATGCATTTATTGTGCTAAGATGGCATCAAGATCTCCGGTGTGGGGTGTTTGGATGGTAGAGATGATAGTGTTGATAGGACGACATTGTTTATAGGGTATGTTCTTGATCCAGATCAGTGATGTAGTTGAGACTCAGCCGAGTCCTTGCCGGCGATGGGATTGGTTCGAGGATGATGGTGACTGTTGCGTATGGTGTGCTCGAGGAGGCATATACCGCGTGATGTATTTTATGTTGGTTAACATTGAAATGGTTTTTTGAATTTGAATACATATTTGTACTGTGATGTTGGATGCCTTTTTGTTTTTGTTATGTTATTTGTATCTTTGAAATGGTGGCAGTTTGTGAGGTTCTCACTCAACTATAAATGTGATTTTTTTTAAAAAAAAAAGAGATTTGGAATTGGATGTGGATGATATGTTACAAACACAGTCACAAGTTATCCTCTATCGCCATGCCACCCTCACTGCGTTCAGATATTTGGATATCATGATTCAAACATTCCATTCCCCGTTGTTCAGATTTATTCCTATTCCCAGGAGTTATCTTGCTTGTGCAGTATATCATGTGGGGAAAGGGTGGTCTGGATATTTTTATAACACTAATCATTATCCACAGCCCCCTATATCCACCTGGAAACTCTGAGTGGTAATTCAGACCCATAATTTCTAGTTATTCAATGGAGATCTCTAATTCAAAGTGAATAATAATGTGTTCATCCCATGATTCTCACATTAGGAATGACCCACGTGATCTTAGGGAATTATCGCTAGTTATTTCACATATAAAATTGAGATGCGGTAATAAAATAAGATGACGAGACTCATACATGCAACAAAAATATGAAAGAAATCATGAATGTTTGTTTTTTAGTTCATAAAAATAACATCACCCATGGATTGGACCCTCTTATAGATGGGTTTACCAATACAATAGAGCATCTCTAGTCTACCACTATATGTGTTATGAAATATAGGATTTTATTTCACCTACTGAGATACCCCTCTCATGCACTGGCTATTGGGAATAGTTCATCAAGCCTGGTCTAAGCCTGATCCTCATCATCTCGGAAGTTATCCATCTATCAGGATTCTCGCATCATCTGCTCCTTGACCTCTTAAAACTATTCCTAAAATCATGATATGTGTTCTGATTGTGGGTCGATGAATACAGAGTTTTCATTCACCTATTTCCTCAAATGTTGGACTTCTTAATCATCCTCCAAATGTATATGTATATTGATTTCCTTCTACAACTACCATCCAACACAAAGCTTGTGATTGTTCTCCTACACCTTCTATGATAGGTAATATCAAATGATCATATGAGGGTGTCAGGAATCCACTCCTCATGTGCATAGTTTGTGCAGCTGGGAATGATGTTACCCCATCTTGTTTACCCACTCTAATTGAGGGGTGTCTTTGATGAAATGATTAATCACTTTCCAAGACCTGTGGGGGATAGCCTTTCTGTCCTCTTCATCATAAGAGGTATCGTCCTTATCCTCTAGGTCGGTAGGTTCATATTCTAGGAACTCTTCCATAAATTTAGCAGTGGGATCTTCCTCTGGTGTCTGGTCAGATAGGATGGGATCCTCTTCATGATGTTGGTTTTCAATACTAAATCCCACCTCAATGATTTTTGGTTTTACCCCACCATTCACCGTAACTACAGCTACAACTACCGTGATTTCTTTGGGTTTGGTTTCCAATTCCTCAAAAATCAGCGCTCTTCTCCGGAGAGGAGTGCCAAGAGCCCCATCCATCCTCCCCGATATTGCCAATTCTATTTGAATAAATGCTCAAACAGAAATACACCGATTTCATTTGTCCTGGTATGATGGAAAAAAATTCTAGATTCTAAGAGGGAGAGGAGTTATAGTGATCAAATAATTGGTCTCACCCTCGATTCAATTCCATTATTACTATAGGACGTAGCCCCCGTATATGGTGGAAGTTCTAATGATTTCCGAACGGGTCACCTTGGTTATCGCAACCCTGCTGGATTCTGCACTAATCATCATATGAGGCGCGAATCCGGAAGCAACATCCATTTTATTTAAGGGAATAGGTTTTTCAAATAAGGTTCTCCAATATTGTAAAAATGTTAGTTAAAAAATCATGGATTACCTAAGTATGTTCCATAGTGTAATGGTTTCATGTTTCCCACCAGAGTCTCAGCAAACTATTCCAGCTCCGAGGTTACAACCTCACCTTCCTCTAATGGGCTCCACCTATTAGCATATTATCCCCATGAGGACTCTTATGATTCTTCAGTTAAAGGTAAATGTTCCCTCATCTTAGTAGTGGAAAATTGTGGCGAGGATGTTCGAATGATCAAAACTTTCACATAAAATTTCATTGGATACAGGGTGCCCTAAGAATGCAAAAAAAACTTCTAGATCAGCCACGTATGGTTCCCATTCTGCATGAGACACCAAAAAATTCCTATAGCATGGCCAATATCTTACAAATCTATCCCGAGATAGATAATACAACCCCACATTTTAGAGGGATTGAGAAATTTCTTATTGATAACCAAGGTATCACAAGACATAGGGAAAATTGTATCCTTTAGCATGTCTATGAGGTGAAGCCACTTCCATGAAGCTTGAGTGGACATCCAACGGAACTCCACTGGTGTCCTCCCTTCCTATCATCTATGCTCATCTAAGATCATCAGGTTTTTCATTGCCACTTGTCTCCCACCCAGCACATTTCCTGGAATTAACTACCTTGTCACTACCACATCCCCTCCACAATGATATGTTCATTCCTTTTTCCAAACCTGACCTCAATTTTGAAGATTCATCCCATCATCAACATGAACATTTCAATGCTTCAACATCTCCCCCAGGTATGTTTCTTCCCAAATCTTTGACTCCTCCTTAACCATCCCATAAACAGACGTAGGAGTAGGAAACTCATTCCACATTTTTCCATTTTTCTGTGTAAAAATAATCTGAATCATCCTCATCACACATAGATGATCTTCATTTCACACTCCTAGGTAGACATTCCGGTTCAATATCTACATGCACTGAAATTTCCTCGCAAAATGGTGCAGGATATATGGATTGTAGATTGGTTAAAAGTGGACTTGTGCCACCAGTACTCATCCCCAGAAGGCCAAAAGATAAGATTGATTCTCCATATTCCTTTGTCCATCATCGGTGAATACCCATATCTATAGAGAAAATGGACGGAAGACAAATTAATCAACCTTAAAAACCCTGATCAGGGAAAGAGGGGAAGTCATCTTGGCCAGAATGCTCCTCACTACATTCAGGATAGCTGGTCAGATGTCTGTCCAGGGATGATAAATAGGGTTCAGATATTCATAGAAATTCATGTATGATTCTATCGAACTATACAAAAAGATGACATGTCTGCATACCCACTGTGGTTTCTCCCCCTTGTAGATGTGCGACAACACCTTGTCTAATTTATCCAGCACCATGATCTCATGGTTGACCCATTTCCACGCCACCAATGTGGAATCCATAATGAATGTTCTTTGTTGCACGCCCATGTTCATATCTCCGATTAGAACAATCCAACCACAAATAAGAGTAGAGATAAATCCGTCCAACCTAGCCATAGATTTTTTCTCGATGTTGACACTGTACCCCTATATATTCTTTTGGTTGTCCTCTAGGATTCATTATTAATTATTTCCTTCAATGTGCTCAGCTCCCTTTGAAATAGTGGGAGTCCTTATTGGTAGCATCATATGTTCCTCATCCCCATCAATGACATGATCTGGTTGAAAGTTTAGGAAACTTATAAACCAAAATATGAAATGGACATCCCTCACCGATTATTTTCCATAGCCCAACACCAAGCCCATATTAACCTTTTCCAAACACAAAATCTACTCAAAATCCGCCAATGAGTTCTCCATAGTAAGGAACTCATCATACATATCCCTTGTAATTATAACTCATGTAATCTTATGGATGTTCTAGGGGCTGATGTCGACCTCCCTATGATGAAGATGGATTGCGTTGGTTCTCAAAAACCACTTATTCATCAACTTTGTCATCATATTTTTTTTGTTGGTAGATATGGAATTTGGAATCCCACATAGCTTAATATAGGCCAACCTACTTCAAATCATCCTAGAATTAATTATAGTATGCATAGTCCTAGTAAGCCTAGGACTAGTAATTCCTGATTTTGGTGCCCTAGCTTAGGTCTCAATATTCGGTCCTCCCCTACTCTGGGTATCCTAATTCTGCCTTGATAATTGTGAGGTACTATGGGGGAGATACCTCTGGTTTTGGTTATTTTCCATCGAAATTATTTATTTGACTATGTACACATTTGGAGATGGTAGGTGTGTGGTCTTCCCACGTGTGTTTGTCAGTAGCCTGGAACCACTAGCGTTGATAATGCATGCTCGGGAACAATTAAGTCGATCCATCCCTAATTACTCCCGAGATGAAAAATTCATCAGTCAGACCAATTCCATATAGTTGAAGTCTTCTATAGAGTTTGTAGTTATTTTTCCTTTCTCTCATCAGCTCCATCAGGGACTCATGATCTTATTGGCATTTCACATATTCTCAGATCCCCATATTTTCTGCCATCTCATCCCTTCGAGTGGAATCCCAAATGACCACCCAATCATATTATTTATTGGCCATTTAGGTGTGGGATATTTTTGGTTTTTCTTTTAAGATTGCAGATCTCAATCATAGAGTTCGATCAGAAAGAGCATTTGTGGATCCTGTATTCATAGAGTCTAATTACTTTCTACGTGGCATAGAGTAATAAGGGATCATGGTGCACCTGTTTTCTAAGAAGAATTCGTGGAACATTTATTTGTAAATCCTTGTTTCCAAAGTGTGTTCATAGAGTGTGGGGTTTAGTGATTCGATAGCTCAAACATAGTATTATAGGGACATATGTTGAAAAAATAATTTTCATTGCGTCCAATTTGTATGTGACAAACTCCAAGGCTTCATGGAACACTTGGCCATAGAGAGCTTCACGCTATTCTTGACCTGTGTTCTACTAACCCCCACCACGATCACCTTCGAGATCTTTCTAAAATTTGGTGAAATTCCATCAGAAACTGTTGCGTTTTCTCTCCAAGAATCCCATTAAATGGGGGTCATGTATTGGTACCAAAATTCCATGCCATTGAATAAATTGGGAATCAACATGAAAATAATTGTAAAAGGGCCTAAATCACAAAACACTTTCGCAAAGAACTCCTGCATTGTGACACCTACAAAGCCGCCTAGAATTATTTTATGTGACTGCAGCAATGGAAGTGACAAAAGTCTTTGTAAGTATTAGTTACTTGACTGATTACTCCACAACCACACAAAAGGTAGCGACAAAATACTTTGCGGGTCTGAGGAATGTGACCGGAGCCTTCGCAACCACTACAAAGGCATGGAAGGAATCATCTGTGATTCCCACAAACTAGATAGATCATCCTATGATTGTAAAGCATTATTTTCATCACAGGAGATCCTTAGTGCATTGCGATTCCCAATTCCAATAAATTCTCATCCCACCCCCAGTCCAAAAGATCGACACCCTGAACTTTCACCTTCTGCACTCTCAATTCTAGAAGCACCCTTTTCTCTGCAAACTATCTAAAAAATAAACCATCAGAGTTATTTGATCATTGTGAACTAACTTTCCATTTACTCCATTTTACCTCTGATTTAAGTGGGGATTCCCTTTTGTGAATCCTTTTGTCCATCACAAATGAAAGAGGCACATTTGGGTACTCGAAACATTTTGAATCAATCAATCTTTACAAATCACCCTCAATAACATGTAGACTCCATACCTTGGATGGGTCTCTATACATCGAAAATAACACTCCTTCATGAAGCCCCTTCACATAAAAAATAACCAATGATTCCTGAATTCCCTTCGTGTGAGGAATTCTACTTTGCGATCTCCTATTTCATGCCGCCCTCTTGGAAAGTATGTATTTATTTCATGGTCCATCCAGTGGTTCTTCATGTTTTGTTTATAATCGTCATGATTCATCTCATAAAAACACTAATAGCTATTTCTTCTATACATATCCATGCTAATGTTAGCTCTTAAATTGATCACTCCACAATCCCATTAAACCTTGGAATTTCTTGTTCCTTCCCTTCCCTAGGTTCAGTCTGGTACAAGCTTTGTATGTCCTTAGGGTGAGGAGTGAGTCCTCACCGTCCGAGATGTAGGACCTCACTATGAAAAAAAACCACACGTCATCAACACACAAAATTAAACAATGGTAACTACATGCATGACCATCCTAAGTGGATAGTGAAGTGTATGGGAACCAGCACCCCATCTCTCCTCCTCTCCCATTTCACTTTATCGCCAATGCACTCAGTACATCCCTTGTGTTTTCCCCGACACACCTTTGAAGGGTGACCCCTGTATGAATTTCCATCTCCTCCTCATATATAAAGACCCCCTCCTAGAGTTTCCCAATATTCATATCCTTGGAATGTCAACCATGTGTAAGCCCCATTTCCTCTACTGGCTATTAATCATGCATAAACCTTGTTCTACTCCTCATTGATGAACTTTTCACAATATAATCATCAATTCTATTAATACTTCTTTTTATCACACAGAGCATCACTCGTGTGGAATTAGAGAAAGAATCGACAATTACAACCCTTTTGTTAGGCCAATAAATTTTAATACCTACTACCCTCTTTACCAAACACAATGTACATTGATCCTTACCCTCTTAAAGAAAGGTAAAAAGGATGCCCTATTGGGGATCAATCCTATCACCCATCAGTCCCGACCACATCACATTAGTTTACACTCATTCTATATGATGTTAACATCTATTACCACATTATCCCACATGACATTAAATTGTATTATTTTGCAATATGTTTTTTTCCTTGTCTTCTATACAAGGTACATACTAATCCTCCCCAAGTTACACCCCCAAACACTGGTAAACATACATATCCCATTTGTTGGGACCTACATCCATAGACTTCCCCTCAGTGGAGTTTGACCATTTCTTGGGCCTTCTTAGTGCGTGAGTCCTACACTCAATCCATAATTCTCCAACCTAGATTGTCCCTCTTGCAATGGGATACTAACCCCACATTAAAAAAATGTCTTCAGGTTTATATCCTTTGTGTACACCCAATTCTATACCCACTTCATGAACTATGTGGACTTTGATATTTTCCATTTTTTAAGCAACATATGGATGTAGAAAGCCCAAGGTGAAATCCCATCCCACTCTTAATAATGGTCTCTCCCTCGAGCCTTGAAAACTCGGGATGATCATGACTTAACCCATTGGTTCCATTTCCTTTCATACACAATCCATGCGTCCTTTCTCATGAGTTTCCTCCTTAGGGGATTCATCGCACAACATACAAAACTCCATGGGAATTGATTCCTTACCACTGGGATATGTAGGAAACCTCTTTGAGGTTCAATACCAATATTCTAACCGCCACATAGGTTCTAGATTAAATCCTCATTCATTACACCAATTGATACTTCATCCATATCCATCCAAATTTTATTCAGGACACCACATCCTGATGAAATCATGACATCCATATGGGAATCTAACCGTGTGTAAGCCCCTTTATTCTTAGTGCTATTTGTCGCACCCATGTCGCTAAACAGATGTAACCCCATCATTTTTTTAGAGTTGTTATCCATTGTGTACACCTTGATCCCATGACTCATCCTCTAGAACTATGCGATTTTTTATCCCTTCTTTCTAAACACAGTTTGTAGGAATCATATTTTCGGTTAAATCCTAGAAATTGGTAAAGCATGGTCCCCCTTGGTGTGGAACCATCCTCCTCTATGATTTTACCTTTGTGGTGTCCAAATTAGTCTTCATTGTGTGAAAGATTCACCTTTTTGTTAAAATCCATCCCAGGTCTGTCCTTATTTTTCATTCTGACCCATCAATCTGGTAGAATTTCTTGGTTCTCTATCCAAGGGATTTACCCATATGATCAACCACCATAAGTGTTCTAATAAATATGATTTTTCTCATCTATATTTGGAACTCACGGAATTCCCTGTGCTAGACATGTGAGGGTTAGGAAAACCACTATGATGTGCCTCTGGCATAAAATTCCCCATATTTTATATGAGATTTCTCGGGCTTCTATGACCTCAATAATCCCTCTGATAAGGGAGGACCTTGGTATATCAGGGTTTTTCCATCTAGACACTCTAGGGATACCCAACATGACTACTCTCCTATCCAATGGTCTCTCTCCTTAAATGACACCTTTGAAAGGTCATGACATAAGTATCTATATTAACCATCATCCCCAGATATGTGGCACCAGGAAGAGTTTCAAAAACAAGGTTATAATCTTTATGGGAGACCATTATTAGGTTGAGAATTCCTAGGAGGAATCCATGAATGGATAGAATGACATACCATCATCCATTTTGGATCAAAGTGAAAACATCCATCATTAGTCTATAGATGCTACCAACCTTTATAAACAGGGAATTCAAGGAAACAACACGCCCATCAACGAGGGTCCCAAAATGAGTCATGATGAGGCACACCCTAGAAGAAATGTGATAGAAACATCCTTCTAGGGAAATAAGTATAGAGCCCCAACATTTTATAATTAATTTGGTGAAGGAAATATATTTGTATCTATGATAAATTATAAACCGAATATATTTTTACATCCATTCAATAAAAAATCATGGAATCATAGATTCATCAAAAATTTAATACAGAAAATCAATGGTGTTATTTAGAATTTGAAGTTGGTGATAAGGTATTTCAAATAATTCTATCATGGAATATTGTAATCATAATAAAAAATGAGTGAAAATTAAATCCTTGGTATATTGGTCCCTTTGAAATTAATGATTTTCTATGGACAATAGCCTATCAGATAGAACTTCAACAAAACCACTCTAAATTCAATGATGTGTTCCATGTATATATCATGAAAAAGAACACACATAAACATTAAAAAATACGAAACATAGAGGTTGTACTACTAGAGCTTGATATTTCTTATTAGGAACAACTGGTGGAGATTCTGGATCACAGTGATAAAGTGATGTGAAACAAGACCACTCTCCTAGTAAATGTTTTATGGACAACCTAATTTTTAGAAGATGCTATGTGGGGACATGAAGAAATAATGATGGAGAACAACCCCAATTTATTTGTATAAGAGTTAATAATTGAAAAGAATAAATTAATTTTAAGGGTAGTATTATGTAACACCTTAATTATTTATGAATTATTAATTATTTTGAATAATTTTTTTTTTGATATCTTTTATTACACATAGAACTGAGTTTTAACAAACCTAGATGTATTAGTAATATTATTATTTAAACATAATATTATAACATATCCATTCAACATAGAGAAATAAATAGTAATATGTATTTTTAAAATGTTAAAAATTATAGTTTTATATTAAAAATACTTAATTATATAAAAAGTAATTAATTATATGAAAAGTATTCATATGTTTCGGAAAAAAAAATTTATCAAAGAAACATTTTTATTTATTTTTCTAAATAATAATAAATTTAATTTTTTGAACTTTTAGAAGATTATTTTTAATTTTCAAATAATCATGTAAAAATTATCTGTGTAATTTTTTATTTTTCTGAAAAGATTAATTTTTCAGTGAATGGTGAAAAATTCTTGTTTTTATTGAAAATTCTGCCTTTTATAGAATTTATAAGGCTAATTTATTTTTTAAAATATAATTACAATGAAAATAACATCAATTACATATCAATTAATCTAATATCTATCACTATAATCATTTTTTGACTAAATATTGATATAAATATTTTTAAACGTTTGAACGTCTTCTCTTTCGTAAACTGATCTCTCATCGTATATGAGGGATTAATTTTAAATTAAAATTTACTATTATATGAGTTGAATTATGTAAAATGTATTAAATAGTTTTGATATTCATAATTAAAATTACATAATATTTGCAACTTTATTTTTTTACCATAAATAATAGTAAAAACAAATATTTCCCGCAGTTAAGGTGAAAATTTGTTTATCAGATGTTTAACAAATACATAAGGGTTTAAAATGCTGAAAAACATTTAAAATAGAAATTGGATATAAATATTTCAAGAAAATATCTTCTTGTATAGATAATGGTACATTTTCAATCTTTGTTTCATAGAAAAACAAGGGGTATGCCTTTTTTTCAAAACAATTACAAATGTGCACTCACCTCACGTATCATAGGACACCACTTCTCATATTCTCTTCACATTTCCCAAACCATTTTTTTAGTAAAATAACAGCCCTAATAACATACTTAATTCATTAAAACCATTATATTAAACGTATTTTTTGAAATAAATCCAACCTAATAGTTGTTTTGGTGTAATCTACAAAAAATTTCAAAAGAAGAGGTAACACCCCTAACAGAGCATTTTATTTTATTTCTATATCCACCACATTAAATTATTATCAAACCATTATAATGTAATATAATTAGGTATTAAATATAAATAAATGATTTTTTGTAAATTTTATGTCTTCAAAACATCTCCTCTTCAATTAAATAGGATACTAAATCATCATTCGTGTGAACGGTGAACTTCCACCTCGCAAACATATATTATTCATTTTCCATCACCACCTAAAATAGATGGATTAAATGATAGATTAAATGTTTATATATGGTATTGATAATATTAATCTAATTATTTAATTATTATATAACATGTAAATATATACTTTTCATTTTGTGGGAATAAGATAACATCACCCTTTTTTAGAATAGACTATCATCTCATGGAGTAATATGATTCATTTATTATTTACATTGAATGAAATAAGGGTATATTTAATTATCTTATGTGATATATATGAAATAAAAATATTATTTAAATATAATATATTATTTACATTTTTTCTCTCAATCCTTTGGGAAAAAGAAATCAATGGTTATATGTATATATGACCTACCATCCACATCAGCGGTGCACTTCATTTTCTATCTCTAAATATAAATAATTTCTCTATAACAATATAGAGAATAATATATATATATATATATGAGGTTTTAAATTCTATATATTATTTTAAAATGATAAATTCAATAAGAATAAAAACAATTAATCATAATATACATGAAAAACAAAGTAGCTATCTCCCAAAATTATACTTTTACATAGAAAGGTTAATATACATGAAATAAAAGGTCATAAGTAAATATTATATGGTATTATATGTATAATTATTCTTCTTTAATGGATATATAATAAAAATATATTTATTATTGTGGAGGTTTTAGTGTCTATAAAGTAAGTTTAGACTAATCCTAAAGGATTTTGTTGTCAATATTCATTCATTTAAGAAATATGTTATGTTGTGAGACTATATTATTTTATGAGGTGTATATACAGACCATTTTTTATTCAATATCATGAATTTATTTATTTTCATTATATTTTATGATTAATTTAATGTTATTTATTCATGGGGTTTATAGTTCAATGTTACCAAAGTTGTAAATATGTAACGTTACAATCTCTTTTTTTATTGGGATTGATTATGATAATGCTTATAATTATGAAATAAAATGATCCATATCTCAAGAAGATCATTAATTTTCTTCATTGATATATGTCATTAGAATACTTGTTTCCATTAATTTTACTCTCTTTCTGTACTCTATTGTTCCAAATAATTTTTTTATAAAAGGTTATCATTATTTCTCACTTTGGAGAAAATCCCGTCTTCTTCAAAATCATTTGTTTATAAATATGTTATGAAAAAAATTAATATTATCCAATTGATTTATTGATGTAATTTTTATCCCTGATCAAATTTTATTTAATTTTTTTAATCTTATATTCATTAATTTTTCTAAAAAAGTGTCAATTTGTCTTTTTCCAATAATGTGAAAGGAATATTTGTTTTCACATGTATGGTATTAACATAATTCTTTGTCATCAGGTATAATAATTTTATTAAAAACTTTTTTATAATATTACAAGATTATTTCAAAGAATTGTTTTTAAAAAAATTTGTTTTGAAAAGTTTTTTTTTCATATTTGAAAAGATATTTTACATAAACAAATTGTTTCAAATGATCATTCAAAATAATTTTCCATCTAAGATGGAATTTGTGATGATACATATGTCATACTAGGGATATTATCCAATGATTACATTCTTATAGTATCTATGATTGTTTTATGATTATGAAGCAATGATTTTTATGAATCTTGTTTCACTTCCATTTGTTACACCCAAAGAAAATAATTATGCAACCCACTTATTTTAACCGATTATATTTTAATGAAATTATTAAGTTATAATTAAACCTTTCTATTTTACAAAATTTATAATGTGAGGAAATTTTTATGAAACCCATTTTATTTTATGAGTTATGATATGATGTACGATTTATGATCTTATTACAAAAAATAATATGGTGTTCATTATTTGATGGATGTGACATATATATCCCTTCAATGAACTACGTAATGGTTTATATCTCAAGAGAATTATAGGAATGGAATAGGGGGTGAAATCAGTTCAGTAAGGGAATATGTCCACTGTGATTTTATCGAGATTGAACTATTACCACTATGGTTGTTTGGGAAGTGAAATAATTCAAATATGATAGACTTTTCAGTGAGTGTTGGATATTATGGAAATTATTTTCAATGATTATGTTTATTTCAAAATTCGTTGTCTTATTCCAATTTTATGATATTGTGAATCATGTTCTTTGATTTCCATATAATTCATTTCTTATAAACTACCAAAATTTATTTAATGACTCAATACATTGAACTTGATATGCACGTTATTGTTTTCATATGTTATGCTTATGTTCTCATAAATTTATTATCATTTTACTCTTACATATCTTCCTTATTTACCCTTATGAAGAATCTGATATCACCCTTTCTTATGATTCTTTCCCTAGGTTTTGAATAAATGCATTATATATGATATGTATAATAAGTGTTATAGTTAGGAAAAACATTGTAAGAGGTGATGCTTTTGAAATATGAACTGGTTGTTTATTTTACCATGTTTCCAAAGGAACTATACCTTTATGAACCTTAGTTGTGTGTTTGTATAATGTTAGGAATGTTAATCTAAAAATATTTAATATTTATGTATGAAACTTTTGGGTTTCTATAGATAATTATATCATATTGGATTGGGTTCACTCCACATTCTATCATTTCATTGGTCAGGGATCACTTCCAAAACAATCATAGTGGGAAATGTCTCGTACTAATTTTTTTTTCGCCCCACTCCATTCCTTATTATCTCATGGGATATGCATATTTATCCAATTATGAAGATGGAGATATAATTTCATTCCCACTAATATATTAATCACAACTATATATATGTCTTCTAAAATATCATACAATATTCACTATATCATCATATAAAAACTTTTTGAAATGAAAAATGTTCCATATACTTTTAATAATTTCATCATATCGTATCCTATAGTAATAAATTGATCATCATAATGTTTCAATAATATCTTACATGAATTATGGGAAAGAAATTTTTTTCATAGAATCATTATAAAACCATGATCATCATAAGCCATCTAGAGAATGTAACTATACACTATCATAAAATCAAACCCATAGTGATGCATAAAAATACTTATTTTTCGTTTAGATAAATGAAAAATAATTTTAAAATATCATTTGAACCATTCATTGATAACATTAGAAAAGATAAATTTTCTTAAAACATAATTTAATTTAAAAATCTAATAATATTGAGGAAAAAAATTCATTTAAAATAAACAAGGAAAATAGTAAATTGTTGTTCAATGAAGATAACTTCTATTATAGTGGTATTATGTTTTCATGTAATCCAAATTAAAATAAAACATTCCATTCCGAAATTTTTAAACATTAAGAACAATTTAATATGAAAAAATATTCTTTATAAGATTCATTTTTTTTCCATTGAAAAAGACTGATGGTTCTGAAAAATTAACATTAAATAAAAATCATATATAGATAATAACTTCTAAAAATTAATTTTGATTAGTATGTAAACATGTATACAATAGAAATGAAATCATTTCCCAACTGATAGAATGGTAGCAATTTGGATAAAATAATATAATTATAGAATAATAATTATTTCATGAATATAATATATAAAGATTAAATAAATAATAATTAACAATTATAAAATTTTATTATGGAAAATGAATCAAATTACTACATTGATATGGTAGACCACAGAAACTCACCAGATATTCTTCCATTAACAATTTGATTAATAGAAAGTGTAAAATGGTTGATCCATCATCCTAATAAAAATTTAGAAAATTAAATAAATAAATAAATTTATTTATAATTTTTACCATATATTTAGAGAAGGTAAAAGAAGAAATAAACTTTAATGTAATTAGTTAACTATTATACCTCTTTGTTGAGAAACCTTATTTCGGTTACAAATTAAGCCCTTAAAGGATGAGATTATGATAAATTCAAGACCTTAGGGATGTCTATATTTATTTTAGTTATCTATTAGGTATGTTATTGGACAACATGTAATTCTCATGATGTATGAGGAATATTATACATGTCATATCCTTTTATAGAGTAAGGGGGAAAAACTATAAATTTTTCAAAAGAATTAAATATAGTAAGGCACAATTTATAATAGGTCTCAAAAATAAAAAATACTTGAATATATTAGGCATACTGTCAAACTAACATCAATAAATATGATTAATTTATGTTTTTTTTATATTAAAAATTTTATCAATTCAGCTAACCCTCGAGTAATCCTCTTTTATCCATAACTTTGGTAACATATGTGTATTATATTTACTATTCATTATTATTGAAAATTAAGTTATTATTATTCAAATATATTAATTATTTTGATAAATAAATATGGAAGATATTATTCATTAAAAAATATGTTTATGTGGTAGAAATTCAGTTTAAAATAAGTTTTTAACGAGTCATGGGATTTTAATATTGAAAAAATGCATTTTTAAGAAAAAAACAATGTTTTCATTCATTATATGACATATAAAAAATATTATATTAATGCTAATGGATATTTTTGAATATGTAATCTAAATATTTAATTAATATAACTCATCAAAAGATATTAATTTAATTTATTATGATAACAAATTATAGATGTGTTGAAACTATTTTTCAGAAAAATGTCTTTTTTTACCTATAAGTGATTTTGTTTTAATTTTTAAAAAAATTATAATCAATTGAATAATTTTATACATGTTTAAAAAAATTCATATTTTTAGTGAAACTTATACTCATCAATCCAATTTACAGGTAATTATTTTAAAATAATATAATAAAATTGTAATAGTATACCATAGTTATTTTAAACTTGATATCCCATGTAATGAATGATGTTAAATTAATAAAAATATTTAAATATAAATTTAGCATAAAACATCAGGGGGTGTCATTCTATCCCCATAAAAATTTATCACATTAAATTCCTTTACTTCTATAAATTCAATTGGGTATAAGTCCTCTTCATCACATATTCGGGTTCCCAAAATGCATCCTACAATTTATTTTATTCCACAAAACATTATCTAAGTGAGTAATCATGTTTTGAAATACTTTTTCTCTTATATATTGAATATATATTATTTGTTCCTTATATGATAGATCATAATAAAGTGGTATGATATATGAGGCCATTATATGTGAATGGTCATGTATGTACTTTACAAAATAGATACATGGAACACAATTTGATCATTAGAGAGATTAGGTGGAAGTTACAATCGATAAAAAACTTTCCTAATATGATCAAGATTTTTTAAGGAAACAATATATGCAGGGATTAGTTTTCCAGTATTTTAAAAACACTATTCTGTATATTGTTGAAATTTTTCATAAATACCTTCTCAGCATCATCAAAATCAATATCTCTGTGATTATTGTGACCATAACATTTCTATGAACTCTAATTTCTCAAAATATGCTGATTAAAATATTTACAATACTCTTATATTTACATAAATAGCTCAGGTACAATGAATATATATTCACAAACATCATCCCATAAAATTTGGTTTTGTCACATACTTCCATAGAGGTCTCAATAAAGATCTATATAAATGACTATTTAAAATAAATTACTGTAAGAAAATTCATCCATATTAAGGTATTGATTCCAACCACCATTAAAATATATAAAACATATTTTGAAAATATATTATAGTATTTGAATAGTCCTCTCACCCAAAGAATACTGTTATGGTTAATATGATGTACTAAGATTCAACTCGAATATCCAGAGTCTATGGAAATCTTATCCAGTACATAAAGGTAAATCTCATAACTTAAATTGATAAAATTACAAGTGGTACTCCATGAAATCAAACCACATACATAATGTCTATCCTAAAATTTTTATCAATGGGTATATATTATCCGATGTTAATACAATGTGTTTGCTCCATAAGAAGATCGACTATATCCAAAATAGCATTATGATCTTTAGTTGTTTTGGGGGGGTCCATTGATGAAATAAAGGGTAAAATTTTCTAATTTCCATTCCAATATGGGTAATTATTTTAACTACCCCTAATAAATGTGCCTCTCATCCATACATTCTTACATAATATGCATAGAGATAAATATTTCTCAATATCTATTTTTCTTATTATCTAACCATAAATCCTCTCTCAGAAATCTATATATCTTCTTAATTCCTCAATGAAAATAGAATAATAAACTATTGGATTCATCCAATATTTGATTCATTTTGTTTTATAATTAAGGGACATAAACATAGTTCCTAAATGTTATCATTCCATCACAATTTTTAAACTCAAGAACATTTATATAATTATTCTTTATTTCTATGTCCTTATTTTATGCATCTTTTTCACTCACATGGTTAGATGGTAAAAAAATAATTGGTGAAATATATGATTTTCCCATTTAATCAGTATTTCTATATCTATATTCTGTGAATACATAAATATTGGATATCATTCATTAAACAACATTTGAAAACTATCATAGTCCATTCAGTCTTAGAGCGTCAACCCCATTTTATACCTTCCAATAGTTGTAGTTTATTGAGGAGTCCTAATCATTAATCATATATAATCATATACATTGCTTCATATTCAACTCTTTTTGCATGATAAATGTATTTAAATCATTTATGAATAGTATATATATCATATTATTTACCATAAAGATAATTCCTCCATATTATCATCGAAAATATTATTACTACCAAATCAAAATAATTAGTTGTCTAATAAGGCTCATGATTTTTCAATTAGAATAATGAATAATCTATCAAAATATCAATATACATGAGTATGAGTCACATTAACTTCCTTGATTCATCATTAAAGATTAAATTTATTCTTTTCTATACGTTATTATAATTACAAGGTTATTGACCAACCTACTTTTCAGAACTGGGAAATTTACCTCACAATCATTGGTACAAAGGAACATGGATATATTCTGATTCAACATGATTATTTTATTATATAAACATGAATCTTATATCAAAATGTCTCAAAATAACACTTACAAACCATGAAAAAAAATATGTTGGTTACCATGGTTATTCTAGGGCAGTGTACAAATAATAAGATCTTTTGAAGGATCCAACAATATACCCTAATTTGAGATTATATGACACAATAATGTGATTTTATATATCTAAAATTTAGACTTGGTAAATTTATTTTACAAATTATACATCCATAAGGTCATAAAAATAATTCTCAAATGATCTCCATATTCATCCGAACTCTTTTCATATATAAGAATATCATATATAAAGACTATAATAAACTAGTAATTATAATATATAATTACTATAATTGATACATAAAATGGAATTATGTATTTGATATATAGTCATTGACCCTGAATTAATTATATTCATATTTGGGGATAATATTATAAAATAAGTTATCAACACAAGGTTCATTAAGCATATCATCAATGCATGGTTGGGGATACTTTTTATTAAAATTATTCTTGTAATGTTATCAGTAATAAAATTTTAGACACATTAAACAATCATTATTCTTAAAAAAAATATATGAACACCCCAATGATACACTATGACTCATGGACCCCTTCTATAAATTCTCCGATAGTTGCTTCATTAATTCCTTCAACACCATCAGAGCAATTATATATTGAGTAATCGAAAAAGATGGGGCACCATGAATGAGTGAACGTAAACATTGTTATTCACAATAAGTATAGGTAATCCTTTTTGAAATATATTCAAATAATTTAAAAAAATTGGAATATCATCAATGTTCAGTTTCTCCCCAACCATTTGAGATAAATTTCTCTATTTAGAAGTTATTGAGACTCATACAATAAATGTAATATTAAATAAATGTTTTTATTTATACTCATAATACATGATGATCATAAGCTGATTTGGAATATCATAAGTGACTTCCCAACATTTGAAATTGATATGGAATATATAGAGAGTGATCAAATCAACTCCCAAACTAACATCAAATTCATCTAGAGGGAGAATATTATGATTGGGTGGAATCACATTCCCACAAACTCTAATCAAAGAGGATCTATAAACATGAGATGTGATCATTCCACAATTAAGAGTATTTATTAATAACCCAAAATATATTCATTAAGGTGGTGATGATATATCATTAGAAAATTATTTAAATATAAATGAGTGGGTAGATCTTTAATCTAATAAAATATGTCAACTTTTAGAGTGGATAGTATGTGTATCATTTAGTAGATTGTTCTCATGAACCTCTTTAATATTTGTTCCCACTTGATCTTTCCATTTTTCCATAGTCTTAAGATGTTATTGATTAAAATTTTCACCATTAACCCTCATATTCATGTAATAATTAAATTATTTTTTGTACTCAATTCAATAAAAGAATTGGAGTCTAGGTGTCACATTTTCTTTAGAATTTTCACTACTCGTTTCATTTACTAGGTTGTTCATGTCATATCAGAATTAATATTCTTGATGGACTTATTTTCCATAGTGCTTTATTCCATAGTCGAAACATGATGAAAAATTAAATTTATTACTCATGGGTTTTATTTTAAGAATTTCCTCAAAATTCCATCATTTTTTGTCGCCAAAACTATGAGAACATTGACTGTTTCTAAATTACTATTTTATATTGAGAGCGTATATAATGATTTATTTATACTCATTGATGCATTTTATATCTAACTTCTTTTGAATAACTAGTCTTGAGGTATTAATTTATCAGTCAATGTTAATTTTGGGATTCATAATGAAACTAGAATCATACCATGTATGTCTATATTTTTTATTATCATAATCATTAATAAAATCGTTATCCTTTTACATTAGTTCTAGAAATTCCATTATCATTTTTATAAAATTTTCGGGAAGCCACATATTGAAAAAAACCTTCTTGAACACTTCCCATGTCATGGACTCATTTTTCTCCTCTTTCCTCATATTATTTATTAGAGTCCTCCATTTTTCTTCTTCACCTTACAAATGATATACTTCCAATTAAAAATTTTAATCTCAATAACACTGGACAATGAAAATTATGTATTTAATACCGATGATCCATTTATCATGAATTATTGGATCACACTAACTAATAAATTAAAGTGGTTATTACTATATAAATGACTCAATATTAAGTGGGTATTTAGATTGTCGTTTTATAAGATCTTTATGATACATATTATCATTAATTTTTGAGATATTTGGGTTATCATATATGTGATATTTTGAAAAAAAAATACCCAATTTGATTTCAATTATCATGAGTATATTCATTTAATTTAATATCACATTCAATATTAACCTAATTCATTTTATTATAATCCATTAAATAAGATTTAAAATAATACTTTTAGAAAAAATAACCATAGAGAGTATTCAAGTAATCATGAAAAATAAATCATATTTATCTAAATTACGGAACCTAATTTCCTTTCAATAGCACATTATGGTTACCAATTTCATTTTTTGTCAAAAAATTTTGAAATAAATTATAAAGGTTCATTAAGATCATAATTAAATAATAAATATTGCACAATTGTTTTTAAGGAGGTGTACAGTCTTATACCCACTCATCATGCACTAGTGAATATTGATATGATGCCCAATATACCACTTTTACATTTGTTGTTACTGGGTGATTATATTCCACAATCACATCTTCATTCCAGTATCCTAATTGGGATATATTTACTATAAAATACCACAATATATACTTTATTAATTCTTCTAGTTATTATTATATAATTAGACTTATCCATATGGGTTTTATTTTGGTTCAATAATCATAATATCTCATTATTAAAAATCCATTATCTAATGCTAAATGATGTTTCCCAATAATTTCATACATATATTTATATATATATGACTTCATTTTTCTTTAATATTTTGTATATACAATAATAAAATATACCCTAGATGCATAATGGTTTAGATTCATTCAATACTAGATTTATAATCCACTTATTTCATGTAATATATTCAAAATATCCCTAAAATACATTCCCATATAGTATACATATTAGGAATACCCTATATTAATCATTTATTAATCACATGGGTAAAAGATACATAAGAAGGGGTGAGTTGAGATTCCTAGTAGGGGTAAACATAAAAGATAACAATAAGCTATCCTAAAAAACCATAATATAATCATAAGGGGAGTAAACATGATCATAAAATAAAATTATCAAACACAATTAGTGAGAGATAATTATTCATAAATCATGAATTATGGATTTTTCATAACAAAATAAAAAAGTCATATGTTTGAGGCATTATAAATCATCTTATTAGTAGATGTAATATAGAAAACAATAAACGGTGGATAGTCCACCATTGTTGGAGGAAGGCTAGCTTTATAGGGGAATCACCGGATCATATGGGTAGGTAGGATGAGGTGATTATGATTCATGCTAGTTTAGACTCTCATCCCATAAAGTGAAATATTGTATTGCACATGGATTCCCCGGGTTTACACCACTTTATCCCTCTTTGAAGGGTTGGTACCGTGTAACTTACTTTTAATGAATAAAAAATTACTTTCAGTCAGTGGAATCATCAATTATCATTATAAATCAATGGTATTATATCATAATCATATGAAACCTATTTTAGGCATACATGTATGCAAATAAAATCATTTCCTTAGTCATAGATCACTACCAATGATATCATATTTGATTGGATTCACTTATATTCTATTATTTACTAAGTTATTTTTCACTCCAATGAAAATAATAATTTACTATTTTTCTTACTAAACATGGTTGAATCACCAATCCATTCCTTGTTGCATTATGAGATATACATATTTTCTAAACCCATTAGAGCGATATAAAATTTCCATTCCACATCGCTCATAATTTAAATCAAACATTTTGGTGTCATAATATAATAAAACATTTAACATAATATCATATCCTATTACATTGAAAGTAATAGTGTTTTATAAATATCTAATTATTTCTTCAAATCCTAAACAGTGGATAAATTTTCTTTTTTGTAAATATTTTATTATAATGCAATTTACCAATGTGATAGAAATGGGATTCATAGAATTTTATTTAAATAATAGTTATCATTAGACAACCATATAAGGAATTTTGATGGTATTATAAGATCATATCCCCATGTAAAGTTAAAAATAATCGAATTATTTTAAAATTTATAAAAATACCTCTAAAATATCATTCAAACACTTATTTTAATAAATGAAAACTATCCATTTATATTGATACAATTTTAACTCAAAATTCGAAATATACTGAGAAAATTAATTTATTAAAAATAAACATGGAATCAATTAAATGATGCATCAAAAAAAATTATATTCCCAAATTCCAAAAAACTATATAAATATTTTAGAAATTAAATGAAAACATTCCTTTCACGAATTTTTATAATGTTAAAATGGATAGTTGGGAAAAGTCACTTATTTAATAAGATTCCTTTTTAAATATTTGAAAACAAATTCAAGTGTTAATAAAATTAACTTTTTTAAAAAATTTCATCTATATTTAATATATAGAAAAATTAAATTTTAAATAGTATATACATGGAATTTCAACTGGACTGGGTGCTAAATCATGTTTAGATCTAGTAAAATGCTACCTCATGTATTCTGGATTGATTATGATGGGGTTTCCAATGCTGGAAACTAGGCTGGACCATATTCTTCTTTTCATTGGATCTGAGGGGTAGCTTGCATCTGTATGAATCTAGTTTATATGGAAGTGCTTGCTTCTGCTCTATCTTTTTATGGTGCTGCTCCCACAATCAAGGTGCTGGTCTCTTGCTACTACTATTTTCAGACTGCTAGAGGATGGATTGTTCTGCTCATCCATGTTTCATTTTAATTGTCTGTGGCTTTATATTTTTGATGGTGTAGCTTCATTACACCATAGACTTTCACTGTAAACCTTGTTCTTAATAAATTTCTTTGGGAATGGATTGGGAAGCCAATCCATGTCACATTCAAAAAAAATATTACCCCTCAATGGAAATGAAATAATAATGAACACTGATTTAAATGAGATAGAAATGTAAACCCTTACCTCAATTCATGTATTCTTTTTTATGAATTAAATAAAATTTAATTAATATATATTAATGATAAATATATTCAACAACAAAATTCATACATAACAATCTTTATATCAGTCCATTATAATTTCTTATTATTCTTTTTAAAATGATTATATAACAGTCCAAATCTATAACTCTTAGATATGGTGGTGAAATCCAAAACATTACATTTACATATTTAATACTAAGGAAGGTTACCCAAATTTCTTCATCTGAAACATAGAACCTCCAAATGAAGTATTTGATCACTTATATTCTCAAAGAAATTTTTGTTTTATAGTTTTATAGAATTTGGAAAAAATATTACATAAAAAATACCTATGTCTTTAAATGAACATTACTCCCAGATAACTCAACTTTTGTCATTTCAAATTAAGCCATCATAATCATCCATATAAACCCGTTTATATAATAAATTTGTTAAATATCAATATTAATAATATTGGAAAAATGAAACATAAGAATGGTGAGATCAAATGATAAGTAAGGGTAAACATAAGAATTATCAATGGAATGCCATCAATGTATATAAAATGAAAATCGGGTTGTAATTAAATAAATAAGTGCTTAAGAATAACAAAAGAATACTAATATCGATCAATACTTGGATCATCAAACATGAAAACTTGGTATAAGGATTCCACAAAGTCAAGAGTCATTTCAATCAATAATCTCGGGCCATGTAGTATCAATGATAATCAATGGAATAATTTTTATCTATAGAAATCATAATTAAAATGGGTTAGTATCTCTGGAACATCATCGTCACAAAACCCTTATAGAGCCCTTAAAATTGGAATATCCATTTTGATGACTTTCTATATAATTTTCTGGGATCATATTAATTACTTAATGTATTGGATATATATCTAGGTCCATCCATCAAATAAGTTATATCTGGATAACCGAGCACTATCTAGTTCCACCGATGATCATTAATATTGTCCAATTACCATTCATAAATAAAATACATAGATCATTAATTTAATCATAAAACCATAGAAGCAACCTTTATTATTTTCATATCTTGATTAACCCAGGAAAGAGAAATGGGTTTGATGGTGATATCTTAGAAATGATATTTACCCATAGAAATGAATTTTTTTTCATAAAAATAATTTTGAAAAACTATTTACCCATAAAAAATAAATTGGTCCCCTAAGAATCCCATTGAAACATCATAAACTATTAAAAAGTAAATGGCATCCACAAAAATCACATTAAAACAATATTAATATGTCAAAAAGAAGTGAGTTTCATTATAATCTATTTTGAAAAATATTAATACATCTATATATATATAATGAGGATGGTATAATTACCAAATATGCCCCAATGTATAATATGTAACATCACCGTTTTTTTCATTTATGATTTGAAATACCATTAAAAATCATTTGAACATTTATTGACGAAAATTACCATTTAATTTTGAAAACCAATTTTATAAACCCCAAAATTCTAAAAAATATTTTTAGAATGATTTTATTTGAAAAAAATTAGAAACATAGAAAAAATTTATGGAAAAATAATTTTCATTTTGTTGAAAAAATTTATTCATGATGTATATTTTATAATAAACATTAGTTTCAAAACATTTTTTAGGAGGATATCAAAAGTGACCCATTTGAAAAACATTGGAAAATTTCCTTTTAAAATAAATTAAATGATGATAAATAAGAATTTAAAATAGATTTATGAAAAAAAATTATTATAAAAAATTATATTTTTGAACTTTTATTTATAAAACTTGTTTTGGGAAGAAAATTGATTTCTCACAGGAGAGAGAAATGTAGAAGGATATTATTAACAAAATTCTATCATTTTAACTAAAAAATGGGGAAAATTATTTAAATTCTTTAAAATGTCCATGAATAAACAGAATATATGAAAATATATCGGATTAATTAATATTATTTCACATGATTTCCTCAAAAGTAATCATGAATATAAGCAATCTTGAAATGAAAGGATATTGTGAATTAAATGCTTTTCCATTTTTGGAAATTTTTCAATCATACTCCCTGTGAAATAATTAATTCAAATGAAACATTAAATATCATGAAATTATTGATATTAATGATATATAAATTAATATGACAGTATATACACCTTATTAAAAAATACAGGTTCATATCATAAACGTATTCCCTAAATAAAGGAATTTCGGACAATTAACCAATACAAAGATCATAACACTAAATTGATAGTTAATAAATTGAGTGATTAAGTGTATCAACAGTGAATACAATAAAACAATATGAAATATTGAATAAAAAAATTGAAAATAAATTTAGAAAATATCATATCATAACAATGTAAATGAAGAATAGTTGTAGCCCAGCGAAAAGATATTATGTTAAGAAACCTTTTTCCACCTCGTAACTTACTGTTCAAATACCCATGGATTAAGTAATTAAAATTGAAACATAAAATAACATTATGTATTAATAATTCAGGAAATTACATATTAACAAATAATTATATAAACCATTAATAGAAATTAGGTTCTCAACAATACACTCTTCCTCAATGAATGTAGATTGAGACAAAGTCCCCCCCACTAATTTGGTAATTTATGGATCAAAATATCATAAAAGATATAACCTCATTTGGATTAATAAATCCCAGTAGATTTCATGAAAATAATAATAAAATAACTTTATTGGAATTATATAAATCAAACAATAAAAATAATTGGTGAATATATAATATGACTTACAAGAATATAATGTTAGATAAGAAAACGAATACCACGAGTCCAGAAATTCCGTGTCTGTCCTTTAACTCAAATATAATAAGCTTAAATCAATTTTTTTATTTGTTAAAAATATTTTATAGTTTTAAAACCCAATTTTTGGATTATTTTTTCTATTATTATTATTAAATATTTAAATATTTAATTATTTAAAGTCCACATCAGGTGTTTTGAAGACATTCGGTTCATCCTTTCAAAATCTATTTGGTGTGTTGACCATGGTAAATGGGGTCATTATTTAAAAATATAAAGGATTATAATTATGAAATATTTACCTTCTTGTTTACATCAATTATAATTTTAAAACAAATCATTAAGGATGGGTATGAAACATGATAAATGATATCATCGTGAACATGGTAGACCGTATATGTGAATGAATAACATTCTAATTTATCAACTATGATTATAGATAGAATGAAGTACTATTATATATTAATAGAGTAGTAATGATTTCATAAATAAAATATAATTTCATTAATTAATCTTATAATTTTCTTCCACGTGTTGTGTTGATTAAAAAGAATCACATCACTTCTTGTAGGCGGTTGTCTACATGTATGTTCAAACGACGTTATAATTTTTCAGTGTAATATTTAAAATTATATATTGTATTTTAGTAATGATAAATATGTTAGTAATATCATATTAATGTTATTTATAAAAAATATATTCATTAAATTTATCCATATTACCTTTCATTTAAATCATTAGTAAAAAAAAAGATCACATTGCATCGTGAGGTATTTTTCAGTCATACACACGAGTAACTTTATCATATATCCCACTAAATGGAAAGTAAAAAAAATGTATTTGTGATATAATATTAACATTGGAATAAATATATTAAAATTATAATATATATACTATGAATCCATTATTATAGAAATTTGTGAAAGGCGATGATACAAAATGAATGACATCTGTTCGTGAGGTTGTGGTTTGATATACATATGAATCATGATTTCATAACACATTTTATGTTTAAGGTGAATGAATTAGATTATTAAATTAAAAAAATTAAAATATAATTATATTTTATATACTTTTTATAATATATAATAATAATTTAATAATATTTAAATTATGTAGAATAATAAATAAAATAAAGATTCTCATTTAAGCATGATCCAACTTTTCATAAAACCACATAATTTATGCAATAAAAAGTTTATTAGAATATCTTTTGATAAAAATAAGGCTTATAATATGTGGGTATGTATGTAAGGAAGTAATTTTTTTAGTTATTGGATGATCCAAATTTCATTGATTGTGTAAATAAGAGATATAAAGGGGTGTCCTGTTATAATTTATATGAGTGTCACACTTGTAATATTTTATATAAAAAATTTATGCTAGTGTTTTTCTCATGAAAAAGGAGAAAAAACGGTCCATTATAAATTATTATACATTAAAATGTCAAAATATTGTCATAAAATAGTTTTTATACTTTTTTGGTCATTTTAACTCTTATCTTTTTAGTTTAAACCCGGATAAAAACTATTCTCACGTTAATAACATTAATTTATTTTTTCTTTTTTCACTATTCATTATTGTAAATAATTTTAAATAGGTAGATAATATTATTTATGTTTAATAAAAATATTTATTATATTTAAATAAATACAATTTATAGAAATTGAAAATTTTATTTTAATATTAAACTCACAAACACAAACAAAAAACTGGGTTTTCAAGAAGTGTAATTTTCTAGTAAAAGATGATGTTATATTAACTCAATTATTATTAATAATTATATAATGAATATAAATTAATATTTAAGGAATATAATATATAAATTTCATTTAAATTATTTCTCATTATCAATTTTTTGAACTAATTATAAAGGGGAAACATTATTCCCATTAAAATATATTTTCATAAAAATTATGTTTTAACCCCAAAAATAGGCATATACAAAAATAAAATATGAATTTAATTCAAAATAAATTTATTTTGTTAAATTCAAATAAATAATATATATTTTACTTAAAATAATATTCAAATCATAATGTGACTATTAAATTTTTTTATTTATTAAAAAATAAATGGCTTCTTAAAAAAATGTGTATTTTTTAGTATCCACAAACAAATCAATATTATTAGGAAAATCCAGAAATTTCACCCAACGTTCTATATATATTGTTAATAAAAAATTAATTTCGATTTATCAAAAAAATAATAAAATATCCAAAAATTAATTATAATATATCTTGATGCAACAAAATAAAAATCATTTTTGATGAATACATATTTATAAAAAAGAAAATTACATTAATAAGGATTACTTTATTACTTAATAATAATTTATCAGTAATTTATATTGAGTAGTAAATTTATATATATATCATAAATAGTTAATATTATTAATATTCACTAAAAAATTATCTATTTTATATTGGTTATATATTTCTAGAGTTATTAGATCATTCTACTTTGTTGAATATGCTATCCAACATTGTTTTCTTTTCTAACATTTCAGGTTGTGACATCTGCCACCACCACCCTCACACCCGCATGTAATAAATTTCATCAAAATAATTTTAAAATTATATTGGTAATCAATTATATAGAATTTTAAAATATCTTTTTTCGAAATTCACATTGGAAAAATGATTAATAAAACATCTTATTGAAATATATAGAAAAGGAAGTATGTAGGTCATATGAAATAACACATAATAAGTTTTGAAATATGAAAAAATAGGTGGGGAGTTAGGAATTTTTAAGGAAGAAAATGACTAATTTCCAAATAATTATGAAGTGTGACATAGATCATTGGTCACATGAATGTGATTGATTATGAAAAAATTAGACAACACAATACCATAGACCAAAGAGTTGTGAAAAAGGTCATTGATATCATCAGATATAAATGAAATAACACTTATTTTTTCAATACAATTTTCATAGAGTTTCTGAATTGCTTTACCATATCGAGTAATATTATAAGTAAATATACTTACATGATGAGTATAATTTCTTTCTTGTTTCAATTTCCACAAAAAAATTTCATATTTTTATACAATTATTGAGTATTCACGAACAATAATTTCCATGACTAAAGAATAATTAACACAACTTTTAATGGTTTCTGTTACCATAAAAGGAATAAAAATTTATTCCACCTTAGTTTAGATATTAAAAAAAACAAAGTGGTTATAAAACAATATTATAATTCCAGAAATGAATAAAACATCATATGATATATTAATTCTCAAAATTAAACTATAATACACAAATTTTAAACTAAATATTTTCATAAATAAAATTTCTTATATCTCAAATAACCTCAATAAACAAAAAATTAAATAGAATCTTAACTTGAAAGTTTATTTCATAGATTTTATATTTTAATACCTAATATATTATAATCATTTTTAAAAAAAACATTAATCAATTAGTTCCCAATTCACTTTTTCGTCATGTGGTTATCTATAGGATATAAATTGTGTTCCAATAATTACCTCAATTTCCAAGATAATATAAACCATAAAGGTTATAAATACCTTAATTATTATTTCTAGAAAATATAAATATTTACTTCATGTTAAACCAAACCTTCACAAATACTTGATCCTAATAAAAATTTCTCATAAAATTCCATTTTTTACATTATGATATAACCACCTAAAACCTAAAGGGGTGTCTAATAAATTGATCTTATGATAAAACATAATCTTATAAACCTATTATGGTATCCAAAACTCTTAAGATAACCTCACATAAAAACATTCAAATCTATGATGTTATCTAAAACCTCTATTTATACCAACAATAATAGCCATTAATCCACACTCCTAGATACTGTGATAAAATCATAATCCTTAAAAGTTTGTCTCTGATACAGATGATGGTCACCAAATTTTTACAATAAAAGTTTTACAACGTCAAAAGGAAATATTCTATAACTTATATAATTAATTAAATTTTATGTTTAATGATTTATAGAATTATGGAATAATCTTTTATAAATAATACACATATCATTAAATGAACTTTTCTCCCAATTAACCAAGATTCTCTTATTCCAAATTAAATTATATTCATTATCCATTTGACTGAATTATAGACATAGTTAATTCAACATTATTTTTTAAAAAGTGGGAAAAATGGAACATAAGAATGGTGATATCAAATTCTCAATAAGGTTAAACATAAAAAATTAACAATAGATTGTCATTAGTGAGTATTTGTAGAGAAAAACCTAATGATGAAATTAGAAGAGTGTATAAGAATCAAATTTTAATATCTCTACCCATCAATATATAGATCATAAAAAAATAAAACAATTAATAAGGATTCAACAAAAGGAAAGAGCTATAAAAATTAGCAATAATAAGCCTTGTGAATTCAATCATTTTTGAAGGAATCAATTGAAACTCATAGAAATAATAATAGAAATATATGGCGATCTATGGAACATAATATTCATACAACCCATAAAAATACCTTACAATTGGAATATATTTATGGCTGAAATAAAATTTAATTCTCTAAAGAACATATACATTACCTAATACATTAGAATTCTATCTCAGTGCACCAATTATATATGTTATATAAGGATCACCGGATGTAATCTTTGAAAACCAATGATCATAAATAATGTCCAAGAACCATTCATTAATAATGTACATGTAATATTTATTTCATAATAAACTCACAGAAATATCCTTCATTCTTTTCATATCATGATTTACCCAGAGAAAAGAAATCGGTTCCATGACTATCTCTTTGAAACATGATTAACTCATAGAAAATAATAGATTCTATAACTATATTTTTGATACACAACTTACACATGGAAAAGAAATTTGTTCTATAACAACATTCTTAAATCATGAATAAACTATTGAAAATTGTTATATTCCATAATAATCTCTTTGAAAAAGTATTAACCAATATAAAATATTCTAGTTTCATAAACCTGTCCTTGAAAAAATCTTAATCCATTCAATGAAAAAATTAAGATGGTATCATTTTAAAATATAATTAGTAAGAATAATTATTATAAATAGTTGAATAAATTTATGAATGGAAATATCAATAAAAACATATTAAAATCATTCTTTTCTAAAATAACATTTTTACATCGAAAATCACTTTTAAAATTGAAAAAACATCCGTAAATATCTTTGATTGAAAATGTAAATGAAAAAATATAAATTAAAATTCAAGTAATATAATGGACATGATGGTGTTAAAATCCATTCATGTATTAAATGTTAAAATAAATATTCTTTTTAAAAATATTTGAAAATCGAGTAAAATTTGACTCATTTAGAAATCATAAAGAAATTTACATTTAGAACCATTTGAAATATGGTAAAAAAAATTATAATAGATTTATGAAACCATTTTTGTTTATAAATGAACATTTTTGAAAACAATTTAATAAATATTCGCTTTGGAAGAAAAATTATTTCCAATATAAGAGATACATGATGTCAAATTTTCATAAAAATATTTTTGAAATAATATTAAGTAAAAATTGATAAAAAATGGTATTATTATATGAATATTAAATTATTAAATATAGTTATAATATTATGTGGTTCAATAATATAATATCATATTATTTCCTTCATATTAACCTTATCCACACACAATGTTATAAATATAAAAAATTTCAAAATAAAACATTTTCCATCTTGGTATATTCTTTATCATAATCCCCAGGAAGCAATAACATCAAATGAAACATAAAAATCATCAAAATAAGTATATTAATCAAATATAGTATAAAATTTCATTATATACAACTCATCAAATAATATTGGAGGATATTATAAACATATGTCCATAAGAAAATTGTTTTGGATGATTAACCCTTACACGGATTATATCAATGAATTAAGAGTTCATCCAGGAAGAGATTATGTGTATCATATTTAAATCCAAAAAACTATTTGAAGATATAATTATACAATTTATCAATTATTTCACTCATAATAATGTCATAATGGAGTAAATGAAGAATATTTCCATCCCAATGAAGCGTAATTGAGCTGAGAAACTTGTTACCACATGGTAATATTCAAAACAAATCCCCTTAGATAATATAGTTAACTTTGAAACATAAAATAAAATAATGTTTGAATAATTCATCATATAATATGAAAAAGGGTAATTAAATATGCAATATAAAATAAATTAATATCACTACATTAAAATATGCCTCAATGGAAGGAAATTGAGATGAAGTCCCTCGCTGCTTTTGTAATCTAGGATCAAAACCTCCTGAAAGAGACAACCACGTATGGATAATAATAAAATAGTTTTGATAAAATTAATCCTAAAAAAATCATTTTTATTATATAAATCACAAAATAAAAACCATTAGTGAATGAGGCACATGTCTCATAAAAAAACATGAGATGATAAAACCCATACCTTGAGTCAATACTTTCCCTGTATGTCCATTAGCTTATGTATAATAGGTATACATAAATTTTTATTCCTAAGAATATTTTACAGGTTTCATAACTTATACTTAATTCATTAATTTTATTTATTTTTCATTATGTATTTAAATATTTAATCATATAACTCTACATCAGGTTTTTTGAGGATGTTCAATTCATTATTTTAAAATAGTTTCGATGTGTTGGCCAAGGTCAATGAGGTCAATTTTACAACATTTACAAGATTATAATAATGAAATATTTATCATGTGTTTAAATAAATTATACTTTGAAAACCAATCATTAATTATGGTTAGAGAAAATGATCAATGTTATTATCATGGAGATGGTATAATATACATATACATGAGTGACGTTTCAATTTTTGAATTATCATTATAGAAAGATTGTATATAATATTTTATTAATAAATATTTTTAATAATATAATTAATAACACATTATTTATTTAAATATAATTATATGTATCATTCATTTTTCTCATATGAAAATGGTATCACATCGCTTCGTGGAGAAGGTAGTCCACAGGTGCACACGATCAACGTTATCATATTCCAGGGTATAAAATCAAATAAAATATTATAATTTAATAATGATAAATATTAAATAAATATAATAATATTATTATTTTATCATATATATTATTAAAACGTTTCTTCATTACATTCCATTTAAATAATTGTTGAAAAAGGAATTCGAATGCATTATGTCCCGGTAGTCTTTCGAAAACACGAGCAACATTATCGTATCAGACACAAAATTGAATGTAAAATCGTTATATGTGATATAATATTTCAAAAAGTATAAATATTATTCAAGTATAATATATATAATTTTTATCCATCATTATATAAATTCTTGAGAGAAGATGATTGAAAATGATTGACATCAGTTTGTGTGGTTGTAGTCGTTCAAACACACAAATTATAATTTCATATCTCATTTGATTGAGGAGGATATTTATTTACATAATAATGTTAAAAAAATAAATTGAAATAATATTTTCAATATTTTCTAAAATTATATAATAAAAAATTAACATTATTTCAACGTGGTGGAATATAAAATAAAATAAAGATGCTTTGTTTAGTAAAATATATCTCCTTCAGAAAACCTCTATAGATATGAAAAAAATACTCCATAATATTGATTGATAATCACAATAATGACTTTATTATTTGGTTAGATAAAAAATAGCACATATTTTTAGGTATTTTCCATGAAAAATGTATTTAGAGGTTTTAATATGAGAGTATATGGGTGGATATTTAAATGTGGGGTGAGTAGTACAATGGTTATTTTTCATTTGAAAAGTTATACACACATTTTTATACTGCAACAATAAACCTACAAGGTAAATTATTGATAAATATAACTGATAATATTGAAATGATTCCCAAAAATATTTATTAGAAAAAAAATTCGGTCATTTTATCCCATATTATTCTAGATTAACCCAAAATAACAACCATTTTCACCTTAAATATTTAAATTAATTTATCCTTATTTTCAATATTTATAATTTTAAAAAGTTAATATTAACTTATTATATTAAATAAATATTTATGATTCCAAATATGAGATCTATTGTATAAAAATAAAATCACATAATTTGAAAATTTTAATTTAAAACTAAACCCGCTTACGTGGTAAAAGAAAAGGTTTTAAAGAAGTGTATTTTTCAAGAAAATATGTTTCTATATTAAACCTATGAATTGTAATTATCATTGTATGAATATCAAATACAATTTATTTATATATAATATTTAATTTTAATTTGAATAATATTTCATAATTTATTGTTTTTATTAGATAAAAATAAGAAACAACATTCACATGAAAATAGTTCTCATAAAAATCATGTTTTAAACCCAAAAACCATATACTAAAACCCAATATAATGATGAATCAAAATAAATAAAGTGGATGAAATTAAATGAAACATATGATACTGGATATGGTTTTAACAACATAATGTGTCTTTAAAATTTATTGATTTATATAAAATAAATTTCATTTTTAGAAAATTCAATATGTTTTACTATTCAATAAAAATAAATATTTTTCGAAAAATATGAACATTTCTACTAAAGAATATTTTTATATGATAATTATAAAAATGACGATCATTTTAACAAATATATTTTATAAATTTTCCAAAAATGTATAATAATACTTTTCAAAAAATATTAATAATCATTTCGATGGAATTTTTTTGAGGAATACAATTACCATACAAAAAAGTGATGGATTTTTATAAGAATTTATCAAATATTTATATAAATTAAGACATTAATATAAGGATGTTTCATATACTAATTAATATATTCCTAATAGAAAATTTAATGGATATTTTATAACATTTATAAATTTTGATGGTCATTTAAGCTTATTATTTTGTGTTTAATTCTTTATAAAATATAGTTTTATTTCTAAAATCCGGTTGTGTTAAAAAATATTATTCAATAAAATTGACAATCATGTGAAAACTGGTCTATTTTCCATGCCTGATTCATTTTAATGGTTTTGAAAATTGATCATTTTCCATATTTTAGTAACCAAAAAATCATATTAATAATTAATAAATTTAATTTATTTATTGTGCAATCCTTTTTAACCATTAATAAAAATTATTGCTAAAAATGAATTATATATCTTTGTTGGGAATTGTGGGCATATGTACACACGAGTAATAATTTCACTTTTTTTCTGATAGAATACGTGAAATATGAATTATACAAAACCTTTATCGAATCGATATTATATCATTAAGATCATAAATATTTTTTTATTACTACCAATTTAAATCTGAAATGAAAAATTAATCACATCACATTGTGGATGTGGCAGCCACATGTACAAATGAGTGGTATTATTGTTTCTTAATAGATGGAAATTTAAGAAGGGGATATGAATATATAATTCCAAAGTCGTAAATATATAATAAATATCATATATTTATATTAAATATATCTAATGAAACAACCATGAATTAAGGTGATATAAAATGAATCATACCACTATATAGAGGTTGTAGTCTACAAGTATGCATGACAGATAAATTAATTTACCATTTGATTTAAATTGGGTGGAAATTTATTGATATGTCATCATAATGATTATTAAATATCTCTAAGAAACAAAATTCATCATTTTATAATTTAAGACATATTTTTTAGAGGATGTTGATAAATAATTAAAATTTATTGTACATGATTAAGAGTTATACATCCTTAAAGGGAATTCTCTTTTAGCATACACATTATGCTTTGAAATGATGGAATTATGATCAAAGAAAGACATCTAGGAATTTTTTTGGTATATTATAACAATATTAGATTAGAGTTTTAATGATATAAAAGGCTCATGAACTATTGAGAAGATAATATAGGTGATATAAATTTATAAAGGATGGAAAAGGCAGACATGGAATTTTACAAAATATTAAAATTTAATAATTTATTATTCAATTCAAGTAGCTCCAAAATTTAAATTATTAGAATGTATTAATGCTAAAATAAAAATAACCTCAACTAATAAAATTAATGAATGAGTTTTTTTATATTTTAGACCTTATCTATTTGGTTAACACCCATGTAAAAATAATTTAACTTTAACCATGGTAACCCCTTTTTTACCATATTTACTATTGATTATATTGAAAAAACTATGTCAAAATTATTATATTCTATTTTTTATGGTGATTAAAAATATGAAATCATTTTTAAATTATTAAATTTATATAGTTTATAGAAAATCATTTTAAAAGAAAAACCCTAAAGGAAATGAAAGTCATTTTTTGAAAAAAATGGATTCATAATCATAACACTAAGAATAAATTCATTATTTTCCATGTAAAAACATATAGATAAATGTAAAATTATTTTAACTGACAATATTGTCTAAAAATATTATTTAAATATTTCATCAATAGAGTTTTAATTAACTTATTAATATTAAAATATATTTGGTGCATAAAAATAATAATTTAGAAAAATATAACTCTTTACCTTCATGTAATTTTATTTCAATTTCTATCCAATTGATAACCAATGAATTACTTTCATACAAGTGAAAATTGTTTTTTATGTAATTTATTTAATACTCTACAAACACGTCAATATAAAATTTAAAGTATTGGTTCCACATAAAATTGTAATATTTTAATTATATATCTTAGTTTTAAAACATGGATATTCTTATAATGTAATTCAAAAAATAAATAAAATTTATTAATGATAAAACTATCAAAAAAATATTAGGGTGTTCCATTTTGCGTTATTTGGGTGGTAATTCCCACAATACATGGTTAATAGTTTAATTTTTCATTATAAAATGTAAATGATGGTTAATGAGTGTAACATATTTCTAATAACATATAAATATTATAAGAAAACTGATGTTATCATTTTATTATGTTGTAATGATGTTTTCATAATGAGCGCAGAAAAATAAATAAAAAGTAGAAACAAATCTTAGGAACATATACATCACTTCATGGTCTATATTCATTGTGAATATGGTTAAGACCTTGAGGGATGGTCTTTGAGAAGAACATATCCACTTTAACATAGCTATGATTCTTGAGGGGGTGGGGGTCAGTAGAGTTTCAGCCAAACATATGTGTTAGGTGAGGAGATGAAAGGGGATTCCCTTTTATGAGTGAAAATGGATATCTTATTTGTGAATACCAAAAACCATTCAATAATGGGAAGTCACTCTCAAGGAATGTGAATCCATAATTTGAGAAAACATGGGGTGGGGAATAGAAATGGTTGGTAAATCCTCAACAATGATTTTTCAAACATGTTCAAAACATGTTTTTATCCCTTTACCACTTGAATTGTTACTTTTACCATTTTAACTTTTACAATTATAGCATGTTTTTCCTATAGTAACATAATCTTTATGCCTAAAAAGAAATATGTCCCTATTATATTTTTTGAAATTCATGATTATAAATATGATATAAATATAAAAATAATGAATTTTAAAAATTGATAGAAAATAAATTTCAAATATATATAAATAATATATTTAATTATTTTTTTCGGAAAAATATAATATATGTTATAAAATGCTAATTAATGATTTATAAATTAAAACCATCTTTATTAAAATTATATAATCAATTATAAAATAAATAATTGATCTTATAAATAGTTTTCATGTATTTAAAATTTATAATTATTTGTTAAAAATGTAATAAAATACATGTTATTTGTGAAAATGATTTTTTGATGAACTAACCGATAATCTAAATCTTTTTTTAAAGATCCAAAAAAAATTTAATATATTTTTCAAAATATAAATTAATATTTAAAATATTTTTATATTAATATAATAATATTTATAAAAATAATTATTTAGATAAAAAAATATAAGAATTTTTTAAAATAATTAATTCTTCATTTTCAAGTGACTTTTATCTATTTTTAAATAAAAATATAAATAATTTAATATTAAAAAATCATTTTAAGCATATAAATATCCCATTTTATTATTTACTTATTAATGTGATTAATTTAATTTACTGTGTAATTTAATACAACCTTTTATTGTATATGGTTCTTCAAAAGAAATTCATTTTACAAAAATTAATAAAAAAGAAAAAAAATTAATTATATTTTTATTTTTATTTACTAATTATTATATTATTCAAGAAATTTTTTTAAAATATGGAGTTTTTTAGTTTCATATTGACCTTTTTGTGATACATGTGAAATAATATATTTATGATTTAATCAATTTAAAGGTCCCCAAATCTAATTTTGATACATATGAGGGTCTTTTGATGGCTCTCACACATTTTCACCTTGATGCCCCTTAAGCAGGCTTGCATGGTAGTTATGGGGTCCTATAGAATAAAGAATTAGAAAATGGTGAATATTGTAGGAATGAAAAAGTTTCATCTAAAGTGGATCCATGGAATTATAAGTGTGTAATAAAATATAAAACTAATGGTGTAGATTTCTAAGAATCTTATCACCCTTTGGATATATTTCAACTTCTCTTGTCATAGAGAATGCTATAGAAACATCTCAAAAAATGAAGTAAGTTCCGTCTAATCCATGGAAATTATAGGATAAGTAATATGACACATCACTTAGATTTTATTGATCTCAAACATAATATGGAGGCATTAGAATACATTCATGATGTTAGAAATGTCGTCACTAATCAGTTATTCATAATTCTATAAGCTCAAACTGATAAAGGTTAATAAGGTGTAGTGACTTCTATGTAAGTGGATTTGGGTGATTATAATGATGAAGAATCATTTGTAAGATAAATGGATAAGGTAGGGGATTCTGAGGATGGCGAGTAGCCTCTACTTTCTAAGAGGTAACATGAGGCCACTATTGGCTAGATGTCTGGTGTTATCTTAAAGAAATTGGTAATCTTAAAAATATGTAATTTACAATGAATAGCTAAAATCAATGTGGAACTAAATCATGTTAGATGCATTATTCATGAATCAACATCATAGTGGATTTCATAAAATCCTCTAAATCATCTATAAATAAGATTCAATGAGAATCTCTCTTGCATCTATGATGTAGGGATATTATCACCTAACTACCTAGCCATCCTAATGGTTAATGGAGTGCATAATCATAACACTATATTATTCCAACTAAATTTAAATAGGTGTAGAATGTAATAATTTAGATTAATGATATAATATATTCCATAATATTTAAACATTAACAATATATCTATTTATATAAATATTCATTTTTGGATAATTTTACTAACCTATTTTATTTTCCAATTATAAATTTAGGATGCCATGATAATGGGTAGCCAATGGTGGTTGTGGAGTTACCTATATACCTCAAGAGGTATCATTTACTGAAACATGAAAACATTTAAAATTCGATATTTTATGTCATGTTTTTTTCAAATAAATCTAATTTCATCTATATCTTGGGTTTCATGAAGCACTATGTTCAAACAAAATAAGTTATAATATTAAGATATTATTATTTAACAAGGCATTTATAAGATTTCCATTAAATTTGTTTGTATTAATAAGGCTAACTAATTTTTTTAAATTATATTGTTTATATAACTATAAAATAAATTAATTTTTTATTAATTAACTATAAATAAAAACAAAAATCATTTGAAAGTTAAAAAATATTTTTTTTGAAAAACAATATTTATACAGTTAATTTATTGTTATCATAAATAATTAAAATAATCACTATTAGTGATTGATTTTAATGAAGTTTATATATTATATATTGATTAAAATGTCTTATTATTAAAATAATATTACTTCTAGGCATGAGACATGAATAAATGTTGAAATACCCTTAAAATTTCTATTTCTCAAAAAAGTAGATTCACCACGATTTCCTTAATTAACATCATCATTAATTTTTTGGCATTCTAAAAACTTATATGAAAAAAATTATCAATTTTTTTAAAAAAATCAATTTTTCATTGATTGAATTATTTATAATTTTAGAAAAGATTAAATTTTCATTTAATAGTGAAAAATATAGTATTTTATTAAAAAATTGAATTTTTAAAGATTCTACAGAGTTACTTTTTATTTTAGAACTATTTTGAATGAACATATAGTTCAATATAAATATTTATAATAAAATTTAAGTCATTTTAATCATTTGTATGGTATTTTTGTATATAAAAACAATTTATACCAAATAAAAACTTTTCATTTAAAACCCATATTTTTGTCGCGATTGCAATTATAATTATAAAATAAATTATATCACTTATATGTATTGACTTTAATAAAATGTATTAAATATTTAAGACAACAAAAATTAATATTAGGTAATTATATCATCTTTTTCTTCGTAATTAATAGTAAAAACCGTATAAAATAATTACCACAATTAAGGGTAAAATGGGTTTACCGAAGGTGTTAAACAAAAATATAAGGGTTTGTTTTCCTATTAATCTTGATTAAATCATCTTATATTTCCATATTTTCACTCTATTTTATACTAAAGTATAATATATAATCATTTGAAAATATTTTTCTTCATAGTGACTATATCATTTTGATTTCATTGATGTGTTTTCTGAGTTGTTTCCAAGTGAGTCATCTCCGCCACATACAAATGGACACCTCTTCTCCTATAATATCCAAAATTAATCACCACTTTGGTGAATATAATAATAACCCATATATATTTTATACTTTCCCTCCCCCATCCTAGTGTCATTTTTTAATTATTAAACAATCAAAAGAAGGGTTTTGGGGAAAACATAGAGGTTGTCCAAAGAAGAGGTATCATTCTTAATGGATTTTATTTATTTATTTAATCTTCAAAATCATTAAATAATTATTAAAAAATGATAATATAATATAATAATTATATTACATACAAAATGATGTTATTTTTTTAATGTAATAACCTACATGTGTTCCCTCTTCCATCAAATATGAAATGAAATGATCAATCATGTGTATGGTGCACTACCACCTCACGAATCGGTGTAATTTGGTTTTCATGACCACCTCTCATGGATGTATATAATTATGGAATAATGAATAAGTATTATATTTATAAAATAATTATACTTCCATAATTAGAACATCATATCAGACGTCTTAACTTCCAATCCTTTGAAAAATGATAATGTCACTTGTGCATATGTGTCGACTACCGCAACCACGAATTGATGTGATACGTTTTTTGATTTCATTTTGAAATGAATGTCAATAAGGTTAAATTTAATAAATATATACATAGTATATGATAAAAATATTATTCTTAAATGTTTAATTATTTTATACATTACTTTCATTTTGACCATTGAAAAATTTGATTTAGTTTTCAAACATACATTCACATAATTATCTCCACGAACAGTGTAATTCATATTTCTGTCACTAAAATTTATGGATGAATATAAATATATATATAATGAATTTATATTATATTTATATCATTAAAAATATATTTATATTATGGGACCATATTTAATTTACAAAATCCAAAACTACCAAACCAAAAAATATATGAAAAACATTGTAGTTATCACCAAAAATATGATTTTAATAAATAATTATTAATAAATAGGTGGTAAAATGTTAAAATAAATTCATATATGGTTTTAAATATATTATTATGGTTCAATAATAGTTGTATGATAAACCTATATTTCTTTATAAATTATGTTTAAATTTATAAAAACAAATTCAAGAATTGAAGTAAGGGATTTTTGTCTCACATTTAAATCTTTGGGACACATGTTATATTCCCCACTTGTTTCCTTTATTTTGGTGTATATACTATAAATTTATGTATTTTATGACATGTATCTTAAAATTAATGATATATAAATATCCATGTAATTTTTTTAGCTTCATGTATATTGTGATTCAAAAGTATCCAATGTGGGATGGGTTTTATGATATAGTCAAACTGTTTATCAGGATTGTTTATGATTATACATTCAATGATTAAATCTTATGATATATATCTCATGAAACACAAAAAAATTTTAATGTTATTATTTCTATAAATTTCAATCTATTCCTTTTAGTTTCCTCTCATTATTTACTCAACATCCCAAAATAATATTTCTAAGGAAATACATAATTTTTTATCTCTTTAGGGGAAACACATTTTCGTTCATTTATATGTTTTATAAAAATGTTTTAAGGGATTTTTTATTATTATAAAATGTTTTCTTAATTTTTTAACCATTTTTAAAATTTTACAGAATGGTTTAGGAAAAATATTATTTTTATTTTATGAATGTGTTCTTTTTTGAGTTTTGTACAAAAAAGTTCAAGGAATTTTTTTCTTTAAATTTATACATCATGTGAGGAATTTCCCACCATAATGAGTTGTTAATTATATTATAATTACTTTAAAAGTATCCATATTTATTTTAAAAGAAAATTTTTCAATTAAGTTTTTTTAAAATAGTAGATTTTAATGATCTGATGTCAAAATGAAAATGATATTTTCTTGAAGAATTTTTTGTTGGTATTTTTAGGGAATTTATATTCATAAATGGAAAAACATTGGGGTTTCATATATTTTACTGGGATTATGATCCTAAGATATTATATTTATTATTTCTATATATTTTATATGATTATTATAATTTCATTTTTAAGAAACCCATTCATTTTACATGGGTTACATTTTTATGAAACCAGATTTCATTAAACAGGTTATTATTTAATGATTTTATGATATGGTGAATGTTTAATGATTTTATAAAATTCATTTTTACAGTCATTATTATGTTATAGGTGGAATAAAAATTATATATCCCTATAACTAATTAGGTAATTTTTTATATTTCATGATATAATTATGGGAAATAGGTCAATGTTCTTGATCTTATATAGGACATAAGATGATGTTTTTTATTCGTTATAGGAAACAAGACAATATAAAAATCAATATTGGGAAGAACGTTTGTATTCTATATCTATTTTGATTTTATCTTCTCAATAGTTAATATTGAAATATTAAATGTTATTATATACTTATGATGATTATACCCATATAAGAAATTAACATACCATTTATGATTGATTTATAATGATTTATCACTCTTATGATTCGTTTATTTGGAAATGATAATATTTCATGTCATGGATCATGTTTACATTCCATAATAAATTGTGTATAAAGATTATAAGTTATATTCATGGTCTCAAACCCTTATTCTTATATTGTTCTTTTGTATGATTATCAATTTATATCTCTTATACATATCCTTACTAAGTAGTTAAGATAACCTTTTCTAACGTTTACAATCACCAGGTTATGAAAATACAGTTTAGGTATGGTATTTCTATAAAATGTAATTAATGGGAAGATATTGGGGGATATTTTGGAGATAATTCATGAAATAATATTATTGTGTATATTTTCACCAAATACACTAATCTGAAACGGTCTTGGGTGACTTTTTAGAAATATATTGAAAATTAGTCTAAAAGGATGTAATGTTTATATATGAAAGGAATGGTTTATTACTATTGGTAGTAGAGACAGGATTATTCAATAAATGGATATTAGGCTTAGAAAAACTTTGTGATAGCTATTGCGATAAGTTTAATTATTGGATAATCTTTATAAAGTTTCCATAATAAAGTGATTATGTGATTTTTATATCAACAGAGCTCTGTCAAGATACTACATGTAGATGAGGCACTAACATAGTTGTAATTATGTGAAATAACTCTGAAAATGGTGTTGTTGGATTTGAAATTATCATCCCCTGATTCTTGAAAAAATCCCTTCCTACACACCTAGTTTGACACTACTAGGAGATATGTTTTTGAAATTTTCAAAATCATTATGAATCATCATGAAGGATTTGGATATGTGATAACCATGAATAACCATGGTTAACCCAAAGGTTTCAAATGATGGAAACATTCTTTTATGATTTACACATCCTAAAAAATATTTATATGTAGTTTCCCACTATATAAATGTTTTCCCAAATTTTACTTTTTATAGAGTTAATGGAAAGAATGATAATTTTCCATTCTTATATCAAATATATTATAAAATGAAATGATTATACATCTAAAAAATCTATGGGATCTATAATGGAAAATCTTATTTTTATTCTTACTCAACTATCATAATCATCAAATCATACTGAAATTAAAATAATAAAAGGAGGGAACAATGTTCAGTTGATTCCTTTATGAGGTAATATCCACCTTTATTTAGTATGTATGTTGGTCAATTAGTCACTGATCAATACACAAGTACAATTGTAATTATGTTTTACAGTCTCCTATATTTAGATCATTAAAATTTCAGTTTTTATATCTATCATTTGGAAGGCGATAAAAATCAATGGTGGACTGTTATTAAGAATTCAAGTAAATATGATGAAAATAACTCCATAGATTTGGGTGAGTTTTAGTGATTTGTTTCATTATGTTCTTTCCATTTATTATATATATAAAAATGGATTATTAGTTTCTTAAGCTAAATAAGAAGGATGATGAATCAGTTGGCACCTATGATGAGAATTTTACAGTATATGTAAGGTATGTATCTTACGTTATCATCCAAACTGAAAGTAATACTGATGGATTTTTTGGTGGGAAAAAAACTATTTGAAATTCATTATCTATAAGAGAATTTTCTAGCTATGAGGAAATAATTTAATTTTCACTATAGCTAAAAATTTAAATAGAATATTCCCACCATTCCCAATATTTTCCTAATAGCATAAATATTGACCCTCATGAAAATATTATAAGTCACATGGTGGAATGGAATTCCAGCAAACTACTTGCAATAAATATGGGAAGAAACAACTAGGGAACATCGTGAATGGAACTAGTAGGTTAATTAAATAAGAATGGGTGGTTCATATTTCTTATGAATGTCGAAAGGAAATGAATTTGATGGTTAATGCAATACGATAAAAGAATATTCCCACCAATTCACCCCCACATAGAAATGTATTAAATAGAATGTGTGATAGAATTATCCCAATAATTTCAAGAATTAAAAATTCTGTGATGAGAATTAGCATCAACAACTTCTTAAGATCAATGAAAAAAGTAAATATCAAATGATCATGACTACCTATGTGGGTTGTGAGAATGATATGGTGAAATTTTAACTTATTACACACTCTATAGAAGATAGTGTGTTATTTGATTCTGAACATACCCACTCTTTTATTTATATTCAATATTCACAATGTATTGAATTTCCACCTCAATGATTAGATATTATGTTTTCAGTGGAAACTACTAATGGTATAGTAGTCACATACTAATCCTATAGTTCCTCCCCAATTTAATTTTATTTGAATTTTCTCCCAAAAAGTATAGTTATTCTAAATTTATATGAATTTTATGTGATTCTAGAGATATATTAAATTTTTCTATATGGATCCCTTATCAATTTTTGAGTGAGTAATGTCATATTTTGTATTCCAAATTAATCTATACACATTTATCAATTAAATGATGAGTGAAAACTTCCTATAGAAACTATTTATTTTTTGGGGTATTAATTCATATCTATGAAGTATATTTGACTTAGATTTGTTGGAATGAAACTCAATATTAATGGAATACCTATCGTTTGAGTGATTTTTTTTTGTCATTCAATAATAATTTTATGGACATAATCCAATTTTTTATGTTGAGTACAAAATAGAACTCATTTCGAGTATAACACTGATTTCCAAGAAATCGTATAGAACAGACCCAATTGAGTAGTAGGAATTGACAAACAAACTACTGAAGAATAATGGTTTTGTATTTATTTATCCATGTGAATCAGCTTGGGGTACACCAGTCCTTTATGTTAATAAGATATATGGATCAAGGTGAATTTGAAATGTTTATTAAGAACATAACATGATCACTATCATGAAAAAGTATACAGTTCCACTTATCAATGACTTGGTTTATAAATTATGTGGACCTTAATACTTTTCCAATATTAATCATCAATCTCGGTAATTTCAGTTGAGGTTCAAAAGTGAGGAAATACCCAATATTTCCTTCTATACAAGGTATAGACACTATGAATTTATAGCTATTCTTTTTTTTCTTACAAATTACCCTACAATATTCATGTATTTAATGAATACAGACTTCATAGATTACATTAATCAATTTTTGGTATCCTTTATAGGTGATAATATTTAATATTTCTAGAAAAGTATAGATAAAAAATATTAGTTGAAAATTATATTGATCACCCAATGGATTGAGAAATTATATAAAAAAATTTGCAGACTGTGAATTTTACCTTTTGGATGTTTCATTACTGAGTCTTATAATATCAATTGACAGTATATTTCTGAATTCATTGATAATCTTTGTTATTGAAAATTTTCCCATATTGACCATGTCTATTTAGATCAATAGTTATCTTGGTTTGACTATATATTAACAATATACTTTGAAGAAATTTTAATAATTTTCTAATCCACGAACAATGTTAACTTGAAAGAGAATCCTAGTTCATTTAATCAAATGAATGTTATCGAAATTTTACAGAACTAAATTAAATGTTAGTTAGCACACTTATTCTTTCATTTACTTATAGTGGAGATGGGTTTTTAATATTTTTTGAAACATTGAAGAATATATTTTGATGTTTTATCATGATGAATTATATGGTTAATGATTAATCCTCATGAAAATTGATGGTTCATGCGAAAAATTAGCCAACTGTTTTTTTGGAGTTAGTGGTCGGAATTTTTTCCTTAATGATATTGAAACATTATCTTTATTGAGAAATTTTTGATATATATACTAATAAGTAATGTTTAAATTATATATTCATAAAAGAGATCAATATGAACCGTATGTTAAGTGTAAAGAATTAAGAACTATGAGCTTCCTCTAAAATCTCCTTCTTTAAATCTGGTATGGATAGAACACATAAACGGATTCTGATACTTATCGTTCCATCATAATTAATGTTTAAATGAGGAACATTTTTTACATTCTTTTGATTTTCTTCATTTTAATACACATATATAATATTCATTTGGATATATTTTTGAAAACTCAATCATGATAGATATGATTTCCCCATCTATAAATATTTATAGATATGTCCTTTGAAAATTTATAAATACTCGAACTTTTATGATACTTTTAATGGATATGTTATAATGGTAAAATTGAATCAAAATAGAATCCACCATGTCAAATTTACATGGTTGGTAATGTATTAAAGAAACATACTATTGAATCAGTTCAAACCATCTTATCTTGTTCATATTGAACTTTATCTATGTTAATGTATAATTTAGTCTTTACTGATCAGTATATATATCACCCCTTTATCTGTAATGATATTGTATCTATATCTTCATTCACTATAAGAAGATAACACAATTAAATTATATTTTATAACAATTATCTCTTGATATAATCTCTTGAATATTTCTTTAATAAGTAGTAATTTTTTTGGAGTCCTATGTTCTATTTTATCTTATTAGGATCTATCAATTAACTCAACTTTATAGAAAGTACTTTAGAAATACCCTAATTTAGTGTTGAGTTTCATCACTATACATCATCCATAAAATGATTATTAGTTGAAGCGAAAAATTCAAAACATTGAGGATATTATGAGATCTTTTTCAATGGATTTCCATGGTTGTTGGGACCTGTTACATCTTCTAATAAATGTTTTTCACAATTATATCTTTCACTCTAGAATTTAAATGGATCCTTATAATGCTCCCTATAGAATTATGTATAAAAATTCAAAATTATAAAATGAATTTAGATAAATAAATCTATCAGGTGTAGATTTATTTTATAAAATGGAATATAAAAATATATTTAACCTCACATCAAGGAATCACAGAGTCAATAGAAAAATTATATAGAAAATCATTGGAGTTATCTGAAATTTCATGTTGGTTACTTGGTTTTTATAGAAATTACACATAGAATAAATTTACAAGTTTCAAAAAAGGATAATGTAATCTCTAGATGTATTGTTCCTTTTGATATTTTTAATCACTGAGAAATTTTAGTTTATCACGTGACACTCCCAAAAATCCTCTTTTATATTTATGATGTGTTCCATATATATCTCTTTGGAAAGTACATGCCTGATTATTAACATATACTAAACACATAGATCATACCATTGGAGCACTATATTTCTTATGAGGTATAACTAGTTAAAATTCTAGATCATAAAGATAGTTTCCAATGAAAAAACCCACTCAATTGGTAAATGTTTTAGGGAATCTAATTTGAGGAATCTATATGGGAACATAAGGATTTGACGAGACAGAAATATAAACAGTTTTTTTTATTAGATCAGTAAAATTTAGAGGGTGAAATTAATATTAATGGGGGTAGAATGTAACACTATGATATTTTATTAATGTTTCTTTTTTTTCAAATAAATTAAATTTCATCACCTGCTTTCATTACATGCAACACCCAAATTAAAAAAACCTTGTTGTACAATTAAAATACTAGCATTTAATGTGAAAACAAAATATGAGCCATTAAAGGGGTGGATATGAATAAGAAAATATAAATTATTAAAAATATATTCTTTATGAATTTATAAAATAAATTCATTTTTTCTCATATAATTCAAAATAGAAAAAAATTAAAAGTTAAAGAAGTGTTTTTCTATTTGTTTTACATAAAATGAGTTATTATCTTAATAAATTAAAATAATCAATATTAGTGAATGATTTTAATGAAATTTATATATTATATATTGAGGAATTTTTTTAATCATTCTTCTAATATTTCTTCTAAACATGGTTTAAAAATTAGTTTATTTTTGTTATTAAAAAAAATAAATTTTTTGGAAAATAAGTTTCTTAACATCCTATATATTTATTTTAAAAATTATTTTTTATCTATTATACATTTTTTAACATAATGAAATTAATTTTTGAAATCAACTAGTACACATTATATTCTAAAATTTTTTTAATAATATTTTTAAAATACAAATTTGTTGATAAATTGTGAAAAGTACAATTTTTCATTAATAATTTTTTTGTTGAATAATTTAGATGGTTTGATTTTTTTTCAATATAGTTTTAAAGGTAACATGTGATAAAATATATTATTAATAATTCAATTTATGTCATTAGAATAAATATTTTAATAAACCATTATATATAAACATTTTTATACTTGGTAAAATGTTTTCTTTGGAAATTTTTTTTTTGTGATTATGAGATAAATATCAAATTAAATTCTACCAATTATATTATTTGAATTTCACTGATTATATGATATATTTTAAATAATAGCAAATATTATTTTATAATATGGTAAACTTAATTATTTGTAAAATTTGATAGTAAAAATTGTAATAATAATTTATCATAGTTATGGATAAAACTAGTTTGTTGTGGTGTGATAAACAAAAATATAAAGATAAATCTTCCAATTCACACATTCAAAATCATATTATATTGAAATATTCCACCCATATCTAATTAAAAATACAAATATATGGTAATTTGGAATAATTTTCAAGGGAATGAATTTATCATTTTGTATTCTTTTAAGAACATTCCATGTTGTTTCCAAGTGATTCCTCTACCACACATAAAAAATGACACCTCAACTCATCCCATATCCATATATAAATTCACATGTGGTTCATCCAATATATTCTCAAATCCAATCCTTAATTCCCCTCTAAATAAATTTTTTATATATTTCAAAAAATACACATTATAGATTAGCAGTAGCCTTACATTCCAACTGAAAAAAACAAACAAAGACACATATTTAAAAATTTCAATTTCAAAATTCAAAATAAAAATCAACCAAAACCATGTTCACAATTCTAAAATCGAGCTCACAAGTCGTTTCTACTTCACCGAACAGAACCAGCCTAATAGATGTCAGGTATTAATGACCTAATAAAACATCACTGATGACTATGAATGAGAAATTCCAAGAAAATCCATCAATCTGTAACATAAAACAAAAAACCTAAATAATAAAAAATCCCAACAATGGGGAACTACATTTAATAATGATTCCATGTTAATGATGGCTACACAAAGCACCATATTCACAAATAACAGCCCTACTAAATTGATGTGATCACTGTAAATTGACATCAATATGGTACAATGTCAATCATTGATCCACACATCCCAAAAAATACAAGTAGCACAACATTAGAACAAAATTTTAATATCACTCCCTATGTTAAGGCGTTGAATGACACATTTACCATTGAGGCGGAAAGTCAGTAACCATTACACGAGATCGATCCATGAAGTGAAAAACAAAATTTTATCAGACCCTGTAAAACCTAACTAACACATTGCTCCAACCGAATAGAAGGAAGATGAAAAAAACTCAAAATACTGCTGGAAGATACCCACAAGAAATCCCAAAGCAACCAATGAGATAAAAACCAAAGACCCATGAGATAAGAGAAAATGTGAATGTGATAGCTGGCACCAAACATGCCCAATTGCAATATATCAATCCATCTACACCACCACCGCACCTAATAGAATTCGAGCATGATGTGATGGTTAAAGAAATATTTGGTAGAGAAGGATCGCATGTGGACTATGTGTGTTGAAAGGGGGGATGTTCCTATAAGAATTCACACCCAATTCATCGCCATTATCCCAAATCCTCCATCTTTTCCATCATAATAAAAAATATGGGGACATACATGATGCGTTAGGATGACAAGGCATGGAGGAATTGTTGAAAAAACCTCAACATTGTAGACAATCCAATAATCAAGAAACGACTGTGGAAGAAACCATTGTTGTTGAACCAAAACCAATGAAATCGAATCTAGATGGGGAATAAAGGATGAAAATTAGAAGAACCCCAAGAGAAAAATACATTTTAAAGGGATTTCGTCGCCACTAGAGATGTGTTTCAGAGAGAAACCCTAAAAATAATGAGTATCAGGAAAAAGACTAAGTGAGATACGAGGACCTAGAGATTGTAGAGCCATGGAAAAAATAAGATAACCCAAAATCCCATTCTTCGTATCAATTTTAACACATCTATAAACCTTGGTTTGTAAATTTTTTTGAACTCAATGATCTACTAGTGTAACTAAATTTACATACATAGTCATAATTTTCTTATAATACAAATGAATATACTTTTGGGCATCCACAATATCTTTTTAAAGTAAGATAAATCCACTTTTCAAATATGGTAAACTCATAATTCTTCATGAATTGTTGAATTATCTTATGTGAGTCCCCATAGGATATGTGGTGTTGTCAAAATTGGAATCCAACATAGTATATTTTGAACAAATTACAACCACATTAAAATCAAATTTGGGACCCTATTAAAAATCTGTCATCCTTCTAAGACACATCAAATAGAAATCCAAGAAAACATTAAATGATTTTTCTAGATCGAGAATCCTTGGATGGATTATATAAATTGTATGAAGTAGCTACACAAAAAACTCATTACATTTTATTATAGAAAATTATTTTTTAACTCAAACACATGTAATATCACAATGAAGATAATTATAAACAAATATCACACATAAACTGGAATGTATAACAAATGATATATCTTTGTTAAAGAGTTTAGAAAGGTGTTTTTAATTGTTTATGTATATATAACAGGGACTATATTGAATATTAGAGTTTATAGTCATATAACATAGACAATTAGAGTGTTAGATAGACTATATTGAAATTTTATTTATATATAACCAACATGGGGTTAAAATCAAATATTAATGAGAAAATTATTTAAGACTGATTCAGTCGGAATATGTTCATGATGATTAGAAACTGAAGATATAGAGAATGGTAATAAAACATTTACCATAGGTTAAGGCCAACAGATTATGGATAGAGTATCGATGACAACATTCACATTCATATTCATTTAGAAAACTTGGTCGATATTTTCACAAAGGTAAATTTCACAATTCTTGGACTAGAGGATATTACTAGGATAAGGACATAAAACACATTCCATGGAGGTTTTAGAGATTAAGAATGTGAACCATAGTCTATATTAGTGAAAATATGGGTCTATGATGTATAGAACATTTGGAAGGATTTTACGGTTATTTATTATTTACTATATGATGATCTGTTCTATTTATCGAGTAAGGTCCTTTGAAAACATGATTTGAATTGGTGAAAGGATCAATATAATTTTATAAATATACAAAGAAATTAGTACATAATGTTATTTCATAGTTCCCAATATGTTTCCTTTAAACAGAACAACCACTCAATATGATGTGGGTAAAGAGAACTCAATGAAGGGGAATTAAACCTGGAGATGAGGTTACTGTGGTTGGATATTTATATCCCATGTTGGGAAATGAGATCCAAATGTCAATAGATATATCATCATTCATGAATCATGACCGACATTGTTCTTCAATTACCAACAACAGGTATATCTCATGTGTTGGAAATAAGGAAAATAATGTAATGATATCATTGTAGAGAAATAATGGACACAAACCTAATTTGAATTAATGGGAGTCTTCTAGATGAATAAATATAGGGTTATAAAGACCCACTCAATATATATTCAATAGATAGAGTATCTAGGGTTTAATATGTATCCACTAAACTAGAAATAAATAAACATACAGTTATTAAATTAAATATTATGTGTTGATCTATTTTATATAGTAGTTGTAGTTTAATGGGGGTATCATCTGATATCTTGAATAGGAAAGGGGGTCTACATGACTCAAGGAGGTATCTAAAACAAAAATATGAAAGGGAAATTTTCATTTATGTTGGAATTAATTGTGGAATATGATAATAACTATTTATCACATTCTATTGTAATCAAGACCCAGGTTTTTATAGTGGGTGGTATGGTAGGATATGAACATAAAAATGGACATGGTTGGAGATCTATTCCATCATAATATGGAGTCCTCTCAATTAATGAATGGTTATAATAAAAATTTAATTAATTTGATAAGGATGATATCATATAGTTTAACACCATGAAAAAATTTCATTCTCCACTTATGTCAACATTTGGGTGGTTTGATGATAACCATGAAACATAACATCATCTAGTGATGATCATTCTCACAGTGAAAAATGTCATATAGAAATGTTGAAATGTGGTTTTGTAGTTTAAAGTCATGTATCTAGGAAGATTATAGTTTGTTCATTTTAATATCATGTTTTTACTGTTATAGTTGGATCCAATATATTTTATTATGATTCATCATAAAAAAATTATAAAAAAGAACAACAATAGTGAATAATACTATGTGATCAAAACATGGTGTCATAAAAAATGGGTGATGGATAATTAGTACTACATGAGAGCACAAAACATGGGTGGATGAGTTTGGGATAAAACATTACTTTTACCAGTAAAAGATGTGCCATGAATATAGGAAATATATTGGGTGGGATTTCTAAACCCCGATTCTCCTTACCAAAATGAAAGAATATATAATGTGATAACACCAATGGGGATAAGGCTATACCTAGAAAAATTGGATTTGGTGAAGTGGGAAACAAAAATTTAGGATTTAAAATTGAAGTAAATGGATTTATATGTTTATTATTAAAATTAAATGATTTCAACATTTTTGTTCTATAACTGTATCACTATAATGGGGGAAAATGTTGATGATGGCCCCTTATCATGTTCCAAACATAGGATTAATCACACTGACAATGAGATTTATTCCCTAGGTAAAGGTACCCAAGATAGTAAGTGACAAACGAGTAAGGAATTATGATATCATAATATGATAGTTATTCTAGAAATTACATGTTCTTTGATATTTAAATTCTTAAGAAACAATGTGTATAGATGATGTTAAGGAAGAAGGTAAAGTATACTATGACGACACTCAGGATATTTCATCATACATTAAGAATTTTTATGGGTAATACTATTTCACATGAAGTGTGAAACCAATGAAATATTAATTCATGGTATTTAATTATGGATTGGGGGGTTTAAATGATCCCTAGAGAATAATAGTTTTGGTTTATATAGATCAGACCAAGTGTGGTTGTATTTAATGTCATGCATCTTGATCCAAAACAATATAGTAATTAAAACTCCAATAATGTTAGTGTTAGAATGGCTGTTGACTTCACTGTTAAAGATATGTAAATTTAGATGATGTAAAATTTATACATTTCAATTTCAGTATTTATAAAACTAACAATGAATGCCCTTCCAAAAATAAAACGTAAGATTATTTCAACATTTTTTTAATTAAAACATATATTGATACCCTTATTAGTTATCTTTCCTAATTTTTTCAATAAAAAAACACATAACTAGAATTAAAAATCAATTTAATGAAAATTTGGCATCAAACATTGGATTATAATGGATTTCCATGTCAATTTTTTCAAAATCCAATGTCAACAATTATTAATTTAATTTAAGAAAAATCTAGAAACAATGATTTCAAATCGATAAAACATGAACTTCAACAACAATATTTAGTAACAAATAGCACAAAAAATTATAGTAAAACATATTGAAAACATTCAAAACATTATTTAAAGAAATATACACCTATCTGAAACTTTATTTACAAATTACTTAAATTTAAAAAATTTACAAAAAAAACTATTTTTAAGCCGTTTCAAGATGTTTAGTTAAAACAACAAAGAATCATAAAAAAATATAATGCGTAATTAATTTATAAATAAAATACATATTTTGAAGTATAATCGTTATAATAAATCTATCCTTTACAAAAAAATATTATCCGTGTTGTGATTACCTCATAAATAGATCCTAAAACATAATACATGCATTCATTATTCCCCATTGTAGGATGATATAATATTTATGAAAAAAAATAAAAATAAAAACCCATGATATATAATAAAACAATTTTTCATTGAAATAAATTTTATATACAAAAACATTAACAATTTAATTTTTTTGTGGTTGCATTGTTTAGAATTGCTTTATATTGAACTTCATCCATCACCTACGATAGTTTTAAATATTAATTAGAATAAAATATGAAATATGATAATAATTATATTAATGAACTAAAATAAAATAATAATACTAAATTATATTATAATATTATAAATCATCTTTTTGGATGTTCCGATAAAAAATATAATTAATATGACATGAATTAATTTATGAAAAATATATATAACATCCAATTCCTAATATTGTATAAAAAATTAAATTGAAATAATAGTATAATTAATAGTGGTTGATAGTTATATATATGTTATTACAATTCAATAAAATGGGTAAACCAATAAAACTTATATGTATTTTTTTTAATATTTTCGATATATTCAGTTCTATAATGTAATCCTAAAAATTTCACAACTATTTTAATGTATTTTTTATCTAAAAAATACGATAAATAGAAGTGAAATTGTATTGTATAAACTATTATAGAGAAACCGAATTATAATGGTAGTAAATTAATTCAATATAATTTATGTTTAATTAATGAAATTATATTTATAGATAATATTTACTTATATAGAAAACAACTATTACACAAGTACAGATCACTCCTCACCCATTAATACAATAATGATTTTTTAAAATATTAACATATATAATATGTTCTCAAAATATAAACACTAAAAATAAAAAAATTATATTTCTATAATATAGAAAAACATATGTTAAATTTGTTATCCTAAAAGGATCATGATGAGTATCTAAAGGTGCTTGTTGATAAAATATTCCTTCTTGCTACAACAATTTATTGAATTATGAGAAAATTACATATATGGTTTGTGTATGAAAAAAGTATATTTAATTTGGATTTTATAATAAATAAAAAATAAAAAACAACTTATAAGACATATTTTCACTGTCAATATTTATTAGATGTACAATGTAAAAAAAATAATACATCCAACGATAGTCAATTCCTCTACATGTAGTGGAACATGGTTTGTGGATTAACGATACTATTTAAAAAACATCTTACCAGACATAACAACATAATATGAGCATGTATATAGTTAACATTTGATATATAATTTTTTATAATAGAATATGTATATGGAGATATCTATGATAATACTCACAACACATTCTCAGGTTTGAATGACGAGTATGAGGATCTTGTTAGGTATTCTATATAGGAGATGTTCATCTCATTTTTTTTTTGAAAACATATATGTTGTAGATGATTTACTTCTAGAATTTATAATCAAATTCATCTTTCAAAAATAATCAACAAAGGAATCAATTTATCCCTACTATTGTTCCCCCCATAGATGTGGTACTAAGGCAAGGAAAAATCTCTAAAACTGATACCCTTCATATACCTTTTGATGATGAATGGATTTTCATATTTTATAAAATAATTGAATGAATATATATACTCACTCAGTGATAAGGGTCCCCAATGTCATTTTCTCTATAAGGGTTTCATTAAATAATTTTTTAAAATGTTGTATTAATGGGTTGAAATTTGATTAAAAATTAATATTGAATAAAAATAATGAATAGTTTCATATAATTTTATCACCTACTTATTTTATTACATAGGTAACATGCTTCAATTTTTATGCAATCCCCAATCATTTAACTTGTTTTCGATTAGTGATGGAGATGTAGGGTCATATTGAACATTTTTGAATCTTCTTGTTGACTTGGATATAAAAAAATTATATTTTTCTCCTTATATTTTTTTATTATGTATAGCCTCCATATGACAACATTTGAGGGTATAAGTCCTAACAATATATATTATAGAGTGGTTTCCTATATGATTATTACATAATAAAAAGTTAATAAGTTATTATGTAATTTAAATGATTTTAATAAAAAATTATAAACAAAAGATATATATCATAAAATATTCATCATGTTGACAAGAGATATTCTTCTTTAATCTATCTATATTTACAAACTAAAACATTATAATTGTATGTTATATCTTTATACTCCAAAAATTAAAAATGTAGGTATATTTTTTATACTATATCCTTCTAGTTGTTACGATGTATATACACTATTTCATAATTATTATCATCTCTTGAATATTAAAGGTTATTTATAATTGATTAGAATAAATATTACTCCTATAAGATGCATAATATTTATATAGTTGGAAAAGTAAATAATTTTTTTATAAATTTTCTTATTATGGAATCTAATAACTAATCTTTCACTGATAGGTCGATTCTCATATAATTAGGAAATATAATTTATATCCTATAATGACTCATTAAATCAAATTAGCTCCTACAATTCTTGTAATATGAGCCAATTGGGTTGTCATTATCATTAATATCAATTATGATCATTTTCCTTCCATGTGGAAGTAAATGTTTTTTAGTAAATATTTAAACCCATTCCAAATATATTAAGGTTCCTTACACTCTATAAAAGAAAATGAGATTAACATAATTTCAAAAATTATATGTTTAATTTCATAAAATAATTCAATTACTATATATATATATGAATATAAATGGGTTACCCTTAAACTATGATTGTTATTTAGAAATATGTATGCTAATTCAATTGAGTTTTATGTACCTGTAATGTATTTAAGTTAAATAATTCTAGGAACTAATAAATTCATAGATCATAATAGAATGAAAAACATTGAATGTTAGACTGTAAAAAAAACAATGTCTCACTAAAACACTTGAATATAAAAAGTAACAAAATAAAGACAAAATTGACTATCAAATAAAAATGTGTGATATTTTGACCTTCATTTGATTAAAAATAAAAAATATAATAACATAATATTTTATTTTATATAACAGAAAGAAATTTATAAATTCCATATAAATTAAAATCATATACGTGAAATTAATAAATATAAAGAAAATTATGATAAAAAACAATGACGAAAAAAAATCAAAAAAACTATATATATAAATATAATTAAAAAATTACAATAATCATAGGAATTCTCAACGTGTATGTTTTAAAATTTCAATGTTAAAAAATAAACTCTTTAAGTGTGATTGAATAAAAAAACTAATATTTAACTATTTAATTTGGTTTGTAATGGATTGCATTCCTATATTTATTCTTTATGAAAATTTCATGTTGCATTGACTATATCAACATTGTAGTAATTATTATCCTCGGGTAATCATGTAATATATAAATATATTTTACATAATGCTATAGAATTATCAACATTAACATCAATCAAATAAATTTTTTATCCTAAAAACAAATAAATGTTTCTCATTTGATACGTGAGTGACATCAAATATTCTTTTTTCATGTTTCTTCATATTAAATGGTTCCTTTTTGAAAAGAAATATTTTTCAAAACAAAAATTTCAAATCCATACTCATCGGGATTCACACAATTTTAATAGTTGACCATATTACGCATAAATACATTTACTAACAGTATAATATAATTAGTATCTTATATATCTTTAATATATTCCAAATAAATTGTTAATATTGAAATTGGGTTTCTATATTTTTCACTTAAAAATTCAATTATTTAGTAATGACCATTAAACCACTATTTTGAATTTTACTATTTTCATCCTTGTTTTTTGTGTAAACTATGACTCAATTAATATGAAACCTAAACCATGCAATCAAACTAAAAATCCAACCCTAATAATCATTACCATTCTCTTGATGTGAATAAATAGGTGCTGAATTTCTTCATAAATCTTGAAAAAATGTGATTTTAACATTCATTCATCAATGCGTACTCATTTATTCCCAGATATTATACCTTCAATCCAGTAATATATAATTTTAAATATTTTTTAACCTCACCTATGTTGTTTAAAATTTATAAATGTTAAAGCCTCACATCATCATGTGAAAAACATTTACTATTAAGCTAAATATCCCTTTAACTTTACTATAAAATATCATATTTCAGGATATAGGGATACCAATGTTCGCCACTAAAAACAAATAGTTAGTATATAACTCAATCACCAATTCGGATATATATTTTTGAAGATTAAAGGATTTTGTTCAAAAAATATTCTTAACATGTCCATTTAAAATTTTCATATATATTTCAAAATGATGCATCCACTATCAATAAACAGGATATCATATTTTTATCACCCATACCAAATGAATCAATACATGAACCATTATATCAAAAAATAGAAGTGGAAAATAAAATTCTAGTTCAAAACGTATATAAGCATCATCATTCTCTAAGACATCTAGAAATTTTAAAACTATGACATTATTGAAAATGAAATTGAAATGTAAAACAACCAGATGATAGTTTTTTTAACATATATTATTTAACTGCTACATAATTTGTAAGGATCTAGAATTTTGTGTCTGTAATTTTATTTTTAATTAAATAAATGAGTAATGTGTGGTTTTATATAATACACATGCACCAGATGATAGAGCCAAAAACATTTTAGTATATAAATTCTAACATTAAATTTAAATAATATACATGTCCAATATAATTAAAAATATTCTGATCCAATAAAAAAATGATAACTATAATATGAAAATTTGAATTCTATTGATCCACCAGAATAACCCCACTCAAGAATAACCCAGTAAAATGAATAATAATATTAGTAATTAAATAATCATCCTGAAAACGAAAATATATATTGCATTGAAAGTAAATAGAATTAAATTATAAATTATTGAAATTTGAGGTATTTATAAAAATAGGTAACCTATATTAATGTTACAAATATAACTGTTGGAATAGTAGTATCACTGTTGGAATCATAATCTAAATGTTATAAAGAGTAACCTTCTCGTTAAAATAATTTCTAAACTTATTGGTGTGTAAAATAATATTTATAAATTTAATACTATAATATGACATGTTTATTTCACGATACAAGTAAATAAATGTTTTAGATTCATAAAATAATAGTTTGTAATTTTAAAAAACATAAATATATTAATTTAAAAATTATTACAATTAAATTGATTTAAAGGAATAATATTTTAATAAAATTATTATATAAATATAAATTTAGTTATATAATTATGAAAATTTATTTTGATGAGACCGTAGGTAGTCTTTCAAATGGTCCAAAAATTGATCGAAATATGAAAATTACTTCTTTCTCAAATAAATAAATATTTTAAATACAAAATATCATTTTGTGAAAAGTATTTTCATAAAATGAAATAATTTTATTAATCTATATTAAAAAAATGGTATTTTTGGTAATTTTAATTTTTCTAAAAAAGATGTACTTTCAGTAAATATTTAAACATAAAAAATTTGATTTTAAACATTATAAGATAAATACATTAATTTATGATTCTTGAATGATGTACCAAATTATTCGTTCAAAATCACACGCACCACTTATTTTATAGGGTTATAATTTTCACTAATATTTTTTGTCTCAAGGAAAAAATAAAAAATTAATGACTAGAATATTTTAAAATACCTTTATTCTTATCTTCTAATTACCACCTCTTCTCTTCACACTATTTATGCATTGGAACTTACCCAAACACTGACATAATTCCCACTAATATTTCCCCCACATCCTCATAGTGTAATTATACACAAAATTAATAACCAGTGTTCTTTATTATTTAGTTCAAGATATTATGATTATGAGACAATTTTAACACCCCATGATTCCACAATACACTTTCTTTTTAAATAATTCAATAGTGTGCAATGTACGCAACACCAAGTTCAAGGGCACCATGACCTACCAAAATAGCTGTTAAAAAATATTTAACTTTTAATATTTAACATATTTTGAATATTATATATCCCATATACTTTTAACATTCATATTTTGTGTTTTCTATACATAATATAAGGATAAATTCAATTTTTCAAATAAAAGAAGTATTTTTTTAAATGTTATTTTTCCGCCTTTTAATGTAGAACACTTTTGAAATACAAAACTTTAAACCTTTTTATATTCAATTTTATGAAATTAAATTTTTATTTATAATAGGGACACATAAATTCATTTTGGGTTAATTTTTTGTACTTTTCTGAAAACATTGATATTTTGATGTATAGTGAAAAATATTTAATTTTAATTTAAAAAGAATTATTAATGGAAATAATTTATAGCATTAATTTATAAAGTTGATAATTTTTAAAGTATAATTTGATTATATTTTAAGTATATAATATAATTTATTTCATTTTACGTAATTTTACATTTAAAATGTTTATTAAAAAATGTAAATCTTTTGAAAGTTTGTTTTACTTCTTAAAAGCCCACTTTTAGGTTTTGGCAATGAATATCAATTTTAAATAAATTACTGAAACTTCTGTGTTTGGAATTAAGAAAAACCAATCACATATTTGGAATCATAAGTTTAAAATTTTGTAAATTTGTAAATTTTATTTTTTGGTAATTTTTAATATTAACATGATTAATTATTTTATATACCATGGTCAAATGGTAAATCTGGTAAATAAGGGTAAAATGTAATATTATAAGAATATTAAACTACCATAAATCATTTAGTAATCCAATTAGATAATATTTGTCCGACCATGGGCTTCCTTGGGTTGATATTGGGACCTCATGGATCAACTGGGATGTGAAAATGACAATTTATAAGAATTAATTAAAAGAATAAAAGATATAACATAAACGTGTATCTCATAGAAAACAATTTTTATATGACATTATATAATTGATCCCTCATCCTATAAATAGTCACTAGAAAGGTAAAAATATTTCCTACATCATTAGATTTAATTTATAATTCTTAGAAACAAAATAAGTATGTTTATTTATGACACAATAATGATGCAATGTATTCCCTTTTAATAATATAATCAATTAAATGATATTAAAAATATTAAAATAAATTTAATTTCAAAGTTTTAATGTCATACACGAATGTTCTCGATGACATTGACATAATAGATATGATTTCATTCATTTTGTTCTAAGGAATCCTATTTCTAGGACTTTAAAAGATCAATTATAAAATACTGTCAAGAATGACAAAAATGAGTTTTTAAAACAAATATATTTTATTAAATAATATAAAAATAATAAAACTATATAGTTTGGAAAACTAACTTTTTCTATGATAAAAATGTCATAAATTTTCCACATTAGATTCTATTGTCATTTTATATTATGATATTAACCATGTAGTATAAAAATACAAGAGGACATGATAAGAGTTAACTAATTTTACAAATGGTTAATTCAAAAGGATAATGACAATTTTTGGATTTAAACATGTCTAAACCCTATTTTTTAGAGTATTTAGATCCATCCTTATCATATCCTCGAAATAAATCCATTTTAATCTGTTAGAAACCGAAAATAATTTTATAATAAATTAATATTTTGTTCTTTTCCTAAAGTTCCTCTCACCTCTCTTATAAAAGGGTACTTCCCCTTCTCTTAAATTCTCACCTCCTATGTTATTTCGATCAGAAAACCATTCCCAAATCCCCTACCAACATTTCTAAATTAAACCTAGAGTCATTAAATTGAGAATAAATCCATCCTAAAGATCCCTTTTGTTCAAGTCAAAAGGAAACACCCAAAAAAATGTAATTATATTATAACATATTTCAATGTTCTTTTCTTCTTCTACTTCCTCTTTCATTTTTATTATCAAAATAAATTAATATCTATAGTACCTTATATGTTCTGAGATATGATTATAAATATGGTAGAAACATATTCATTATTCTACCCATCCTATAAATGACTAAGTCACCATGCGTGCGTATGTATGGCTTACCGACTCCATGCCATGGTGTAGTTGTAATTCAACACTAAATTATTTAGATGGGTATAATAATGAATATAATTAATTTAAATAATGAATATAAAATTTTAATGATTATTTTTATATAATATACCATCCAATAAAATAATGTTTCACAATCAATAGAATGATATTGTTTCTTGTGGGTACATGCGGCTTACCGTCTCCATGACGCAATGATATTTATCTTCAACAATCACTATTCAAGAATATTTATCAAAATATATATATCGATTATGTATGAGATATAAGAAATAATAATTCTACTATAATAATATATATTTATGTAGTTAAATATATTTCATTTAAAAACTTTTATAATATACAATAAGAAAATAGAAACAACATTCATGCGTACGTGCGGACTACTGTCTCTATGAACGGTGTGTCCATTTCATATATATATCTATTATACATATTTGTGTTCTGAATATATCTGATATATAAATCATTCTTCATATAATGAATTTATGTAAATAATTATCTATGTGAGACAGTCAATAATAACAAGTTAAAACACATACGATAAAAAATGTGATTATTACACAAAATGATACTTTAACATGGAAATTATTATTAAATGGGTAGTATAAAGTAATAAATTAATCATTTATGATATCATAAATATGAATATGTTTATATTATAATTTAATAACATACTATGGTCATTATAAAAGTGGTTAAATATACCCTTAACTAAAGGAAAGTACAATGTAATGGTTAATTCTTCAATATCATTATTATAAGATATTGTTTATGTGTAATTATTTATTGGGAAATATTTATTATCCATTTCTATGATTCATAAAAATGTTTTCAAAAGGAATTTATTAAGGTTTTATATGAGTTTATCTTTAACTTCATCATCATTTTAAATGTTTTAATGATTTATTTTTAAAATATTTTTAATTAATATCCATAAATTCAAAATGATTTTAAGGATTTATTTATATGGACAAGATTTAATTAAAATATTAATTTCTTTAAAATGTTTCAAATTGGTATGGGTCACTTTTATTAAATTTTTTTTTTAAAATTACTTCCTTTATATATTGTTTCACTTCTAAATGATTTCTTGAAAATGGGTATTTCTCTCAAAGAGTGTTACTGATCATTTTCAACTTTGTCAACATCATTTATGAATGTTATTATTGATCGAGGTTGATTTACTATAATAAAATATTCCATATTGTATTTAATGTGTTAGGATATGTTTGATTGTGGATGTGTCATAACATTCATGGTTTATGGTTAAGGTATTCACATTTTGTATTCTTGTTTTAATACGAACAGTAATGTTTTGTTTCAATCATTTTATATGAAGAATGTGTGGGACTTATTAAGTGACGGGCGAGGCCCGACATAGCCCCTAGATGCATCTGTAGGTCTCAAGAGATAATATAATGTCATGGAAAATTTCCTTGACAAAATTTATATCTGGGGTCTTACCACGAGGCCTTGACATTGTGTTTAAGATATCTAGCATTATGCATGCCATCATTATGAGATTAGTTAGTTATGTTACATGTGATTATTAGACTAATATAATATTCATTTGAATTATTAAATGGAATTATTTGATTTATATTTACCATATTATACTGATGTTTATGTTTAAAGGACTGGTGTTTCAATTTTATTCCTTTGCATTAATGTTTATGATTATTTATGAATGGTTCCGCTATATTGTTTATCCTTACTGAGCATCTGAGCTCACCCCTTTATTAAGATATATTTTTTCATGATTCCAAGAATATTATTATGATTGATATCATGGTTTACAAATGGAAATAATTGTTTTCCCAAAGAATTATCTATGTTGTATTTTATTTAGAAATTCAAATGTTATGTTCTAGTATGAAACTTATTTTCCAAGACTGCTAAAGTGATCTTCTTTTGAGACTTGATTCCTCGTAATCATGTTGATGTTTTAAAATAACCCATTATATCATGGATTACAGGGTTATGGAATTACAGTTGGTATCAAAGGAATTTTAGAAAACCTACGTAAATAAATATAGAAAACATAGATTAGGAATCATAACCCTATGATATACTTCGAGGACAAGTATAGAATAACCCCCTAAAATTTTGGATAAGTTGGTATTACATGGATATTCCGAGAATTATATCCCTATCAAGATACTATATATTGATGTTGTTCAGGAAAATATGTACTGTGGAGTGAAAACTCCGGCACGGTGTTTCGAGCTTGACTTGGGTTAACATGGTACACGACAATGGTCCTTACTTTGCACCTGGTCTGACACTGCTAGGGGATATTCTTAGGATAATACATATATTATTTATAAACCATTATGTAGGATTTATGTGTAAATATGTCATCAATGAAACAATATTTATGATTATGGATTATATATGCATACATTTTTCAATTTATGTTATGTATTTTACTAGTTTGGAATTTTTTATTATGATTCATAACATAATCTATTATATGCCATTATTAAGAAATGGAACCTAGTGGCCAAAATGGAAATTTTATCTACACACATAATCAATATAGGGATTTCCCACATATGCAAGATAATGATAGTGGATCTGGGGACAAAAATGGTATTGAATAACTTATAACCATACTAGGACAACAGACTGAGGTTATGAATAAAAACTATACCCTTATATAGTATCATGATCCCTAACGCATAGACTAAATTTTAGGCCACTTCATGAGACAACAACCTCAATATTCAATGGGACTAAAAATCCTTTTGTAGCTGAGTAGTGGATATGTTCCTAAGAGAAAATATTTCTTTCATTGGTAAGTAATGAAAGGGAAAAGGTTGTCACATCTATTTATCTTCACTAAGGAGATGTTGATCAAAGTGGTCATTAATTCTAAATGAAAAAGAGGAATAATAATTGGGAAATATGGAATTATGTGAGTTTAAAGAACTTTTTCTCAATAAATAGTTTCCTTAGGAATTGTGAGATGATATAGAATTACAATTTCTGAGCCTAAGGAATAAGGAGGATAAAAATGTTTCAAATTATGAGGCTAAATTCACAAGTCTAGAAAGGAATTCTATATACTACATACGTAACCCAAGAAGTATGATTGATCGATTTTTTTATGTGTTAAAACCTTTCCTCCAATGGGCATTGGTCTCACAATCTTTCTAATCATATGAAGACATAGTCTTGTATGATATCAAGAAAGAAAAGAAATTCACTAAGTCTTATGAAATTAGTGTAAATCAAGGGAATAACATGTTGGTGGAGTAATATATGGATGAGGTAAAAAGAGAAATAAGGATTTTACCTTATGTGATAATTGTGGGAAGAAACACTGTGATACGTGCCAAAAAGGAATTGAAGTTTGTTATAAATGTGGAAAAAAAGGCCCCCAGGCGTATGATTATAAAGGAAAGGAAAAAGACATGCAATGTTCTAATTTTAATGATATGGGACATTATGCAAATGAATGACCATAGCATTAAGGAAATATATTTCAAAATAAAAAGAAATTCCATCAAGGTCAAGCTTATAATGTAACTACTTTCGATGTAGAATAATTAATGTATTAGAATTTTGTGAGTCAAGAATTATATTCTGGTTAAAAGAAGAATGTGATATATATTAGGATTGTACATAAGTATTTTTTTTCATTTTGTTTTTAATATGATTAAGATAATAATATATTCATTAAGTGATAATAAAAGAAATATTACGTTGTTTGGAAAATCTGATGTTACATTTTATTTTGGAAATTTTGAGGCCTTTTAGATCATGATCAGATAGATTTGTTTGTGATAACTCTAATGGATTAAATGGATTATGTTGAACTTTATATATTATTTTTTTAGGTTAAAACAATTCTTATAATTATTTTTGGAGTGTTATAATACAATCGATCTAGAAAAAGGAAAACCTAGAGGTCGAATGATAACTCGTTACATCAGGCAAAACTATGGGAATCGAACCCACAGCTGAAGTGTGACAAGGCTGTATCGCCTAGAAGTAGCCTATAAGCAGTCCCTAGTTATTATAAAATAGTTTTCATCATTTAAATGGTAAATATTTAAATTTTTAACCTTATACTATTGAGTTAAATAGAATATTTTTTCTTTTTATCTTTTAAAAAGAGAGATGAGTTTATGGTAGAAATTAGTTAATGGAAGAAACTATACATTTCAATTATGTATGATTCCTTATGTTCTTATTATATTAATTTTATTAATTCTAGAAGAGTAGAAAAATGAGTATAAAACCAAAAATGTTTTCCTAGTACTTTTTTTTGTGATTTATAAAATGGTCCTTTAGATCATCACATATTTATAGCTCTAGGACTATAAGCTTCTCTTGATCATGTTCTATATCAATATCCATCAAGATATTATGTATTGTTTTCTCTTCCAAATCCATGTTCTCCTACATGGACCTATATTATGTGTTATTTCTGGTAACCTTCGTACTACCTTTCTTTATTTTAATATAAACGTCTCATTGATCCATTTTTTGACATGGGAATTCTAATAAGATATTTTGAAATATTGAACCCCACGTTTTAAATCGAATGATTAAATTTTTGGGATTATTAATGGATTATCTATCTCACTAAGAATCCACGATATGCTTTATTTTTAAATAATTCAATAGCACGTGATGTACACAACACTGAGTTCAAGTTCACCATGATATATCAATCTAGATGTTTAAAAAGTGGTTATGAATATTATTAACCACATTTTCAATTTTATAGATCAAATATTATTTTAAAATTAATATTTTTTGTTTCTCATACATAATATAAGGAAAAAATCATTTTTTTCAGACAAAAGAAGTAATTTCCAAAAAATGATGTTTTTCCACCTATAAATGGAGAACCATTTTTAAATCCAATATATGACACTTTTATATATAATACATGATGAAATTAGATTTTTCTATTTAATAGGGACCTAAAATTTTAGTTTGGATAAATTTTTGGAACTTTTCTTATAACCTTCATATTTTGATGAATAGTTAAAAATAATATTTTTTTATTAAAAATAAATTTTTGAATCGAAATAATTTATAGTGTTAAATTATAAATTTTAAGGGTTTTAAAGTATCATAATATTATATTTTTAACATTTATTATAGTTTAGTTCATTCTATGTAATATCAAATTTCAATTGTACATAAACACATTTCAATATTTTGATAATTATTTTTACTTTTTAAAAAATGATTTTTGTTTTTGACAACTAGAATTAATTTTAAATTAATTACTTCTACTTCTATGTCATGAATATGGAAAATTTTATTCAATATTATGAATCATAAGGTCCAAATTGTGTAAATAGGTACCTTTTATTTTTTGTACATTATGAATAGGATCTTTAGTATTTATTTTATTTTCCATGGGTAAAGGGTAAATATGTTAAATAAGGGTAAAAAATAATAATATAACAATATTAAACTACCCTAACAGATGTCCAAATCCAATTGGATGATATATTTCTGATCATGGTATTTCATGGGTCTATTTTGGAACCCCATGGTGCTACATGGATGTGAAAATGACATTTTATAAAAATTAACTAAAATTGTTGAAAACTATTACAGAAACATGTATCTTTAACTAAAAAACATTAAATGGTGTTTTATAATTGATCTACATGACTAAAAAAATATTTTTTATAAAGATAGAAATATTTACCACATCATGATATTTTATTTTTATTTTTTATACATAAAATAATTACATTTATTTATGACAAAAAATGATGTATTATTTTCCTTATCAAAGAGTGAATCAAACAAATGTTATTATAAATATTAAAATAAATAGAATCTGTATGTTTTTATATCATCCAATAATTTTCTGGATGAAATTGAAATATTAGGTATGATTTATTGCATTTTCTAGTAATAATGTTTTTAGGACATGAAAGAATCCATTACTAAATAGTTTCAAAATTGACATAAATGGGTCTTTAAAATAGATAATATTTTATTAAATGATATAAAGATCCTAAAAATCCATATTTAGGCCAAATAACTTGGATAGTGATTAAAATGTCATAAATTATGCACTTTGGGTTCTCATGTAATTTTATAGTAATGATATTCAACATATAGTATAAAAATACAAGAGGACATGGTAAGAGTTAACTTATTTTACAAAGTGTTAAATATAATTGATAAGGAACATTATATGATATAAACATTTCCATAACATATAGGTTGACAAGATTTACACCCATCCTTGTCTTAACCTTTAAATAAATCCAATTTATGGTATTATAAACCAAAAATATGTTTATAAAAAATTAATATTTCAATATTTTCCTAAAGTGACCTCACTTATAAATGGGTACCTCCCCTTCTCATAAATTCACACCTCCAAAGAAATTTTTATCAAGAAAACAATGCCCAAATCTCTTTCCCACATACCTCAACTCATCTTAGTGGCGTTATCTAAAAAATATAGCCAACTTTTGCATCCCTTTGGTTCTGATCAAAACAAAACACCCGAGGAAGATGTAATTATTTTATCACCTCTTTCAAGGTTCGTTTATTCTTGTAATTCCTCGTTATTTTTTGTTACCATACAAAAACAATAAATCCATTTCCTTATAAAATATGAGATGTTATTATACATATGGTACAACTGTATTAATTATTATATTATATTTTGAATGACAAAGTCACCATGCATTCATTTATATGGCTTACAGTCTCAACATCATTGTGTAATTTTTTATTCAACACTACATTATTTATATGAGTATAATAATGCGTATAATTAATGTAAATAATGAATATAACATGATAGCTATTCTATATATATATATATATATATATAATATACCATCAAATTAAATATCATTTCACCATTAATAGAATGATATTGTCGCTCATGCGTACGTATGGATTACCGTCTCCACAATGCGATGACATTCATTTTCAACGATCACCATTTAAGAATATATATATATATATATTGATTATGTTTTAGATATATGAAATTATAATTCTTCTGGAATAATATATATTTATATAGTTAAATATGTTTTATTTACTTAATTCCATACTATACGTTATGAAAACTGAAACAACATTCGTGCATGCGTACATATTACCATCTCCATAAATGGTGTTTCCATTTCATATATCTATCAATTATACCTATTTATATTTTAAATATATATGATATATATATCATGTTTTATATTATTTAAGTATTTAAATCAAGATCTATGTGACAATATCAATAATAACAAGTTAAAAACATACGATACGAAAAGCGATTATTACTAGAAATGTTACTTTAACATGGAAATTATAATTAAATGTGTACTATAATGACATAACATTATAATGTATGATGTAATAAATTTCAATATGGATCCAGAATAATTTATTAATATATTATGGTCATTATAAAAGAGGTTAAACATACCCTCGACTAGAAAAAATTACAGTGTAAGGGTTAATTCCTCAATCTCATTATTATCGGATATTGCTTATGTGTAAGAATGTATTTGGAAATATTTATCATGCATGTCCATGTTTCATAAAAATGATTCCCAATGCAATATATTATTTTTTATGGAAGGTTTTATTTAAATAGATCATCATTTTAAATGTTTTAAATATTTATTTTTCTATATCTATTATATCGATGTCCATACAGAGAAAATGATTTTAAGGATTAATTTATATAGACATGATTGTTTTAAAATGTTAATTAAATTAAAAAGTTTCAAAGTAGTATGTGAAACTTGATTAAAAAACTATTTTAAATAACTAACTTCATATTTTTTTCTTTTAAATATTTTCATTAAAAGGGATATCTCTCTCAATGAGTTTTACTGATATTTTTTAATAATGTCAACGTCCTTTAATAGATTTTATTCTTGATTGAGGCTGATTTATTATAATAAAACATCCCATACTGTATTGAATGAGTTATGATATGTTTGAATTTTGACGTGGTATACCATTCATGATTTATAGTTCATGTATTTGCATTTCATATTCTATTTTTAATATGAATGAATAATTTATGTTTCAACCATTTCATAGGAGAAATGATTTGTCCAGAGTAAGAAAATGGTGGGCCCCACTGTTGTCCCTCGATGCATCAGTAGATATCATGAGAGAAACTACTTTCTTGCCCCATGGCCTTGAAAAATTTTATATTTATGGTCTTATCATGAGGCCTTGAATATGTGGTTAGGATGTCCATCATCATGAATTCCATTGTTAACATGTTAGTCATTAATGTTACCTGTGATTATTTGACTAGTAGAATATCATTTTGAATAAGTAAATGGAATTATTTTATTTAGATTTTCTATATTAAAATTATGTTTATGTTTAGAGGTCTTGTGTTTCAATTTTATACCTTCCATAAAAGATTATGATTATTTATGATAGCTTCTGCTGTATTGTTTTTTATTGCTTAGCATCTGGGTTCACCCCATTTTTATGTTTTGTTTTCCAAGAATTCCAATAAGTGTATTATTATTGACATGTAGGGTAATACTATGGGAATAATGGTGTTCTCAGAGGATTATCTATGATATATTTTAGGTTATAAATTATAATTTCAAGTTCGTGTATATTATCTATTTTGTAAGGCAACTAAACTAATCGGCCTTTTCGGGACATGATTCCATGTAATCATGCCAATGTATTAAAATAATGAAACAGCTCCAGGCTTCTGGGGTCAGTGCGTTACAGTAATATTCTCAATCTATCCCTTATTTATTCATTAATTATTCTACCACATCCTCGCATTCCCCATCCAACATAAAATATTGACTCTATTGTTATAAATATAATATATTTTTATTATGTTAATGTAATATCTGCCATCCATCCTCATTTATTCTCCCTCATTATAAAATTCAAATGTTTCTTATAATATTGTCGGTTCATCAACTCCATGAACAATATAAAACTTTTTCACTACTACCTTCAAGGATGGTGATAGAAATATTTTTATTTAATAATATTATAATAATTATATTATATATTATTTCATAGTTATATAATGAAATAATATAATTTCAACTAAAAAAAATTAATCTAGAATATGAAGGTTAGTAAAACCTCCTAAGCGATCAAGCTGTATAATGAAATCATTTATACAAAATGAATAATCAATAATCCATAATAGATATAGATATGTAGAAATATTTCAATTTATAGAGGGAAAATGATATTTTTCTCACTTCGTGAATTGTACTGAAATTTGATATTAATTATATGTTTTTACAAAATTGATCTGACCTTAAAACAATGGAAAGAGTTCCCTAAAGTATTGAAATTAAACTATATATCCCAATGACATACGTGCGAATAAAAATTATATAATTTTAGTAAATAAAATATAGGTGTAAAACATATTTAATTACGTACTTAATTTATAAGGCCCCAACCTTAAACCTTACTTAATCTTGAGTTATTACAAGATTCCACATTGGGGATCATTTCAGGTTTAGAGTTTTAGAGAATTAGATCATAAAACATGCATTACATTCCACATTTAAACTAAGTGGTTACATAAAATATATTATTCATTTTCTTCCCATTAACGGAAACATATTTAAAAAAAATAAATCATAGATTCTTTCTTGACACTTCCTTGACACTATCATCAAATCATGTACCTTTCCCTTGACCTATGAAAAACATTACAAAAAAACATGGGATGAGCATAAAAAGCTCAGTAAGGGTTATACAAAATATGGAAAGGAAACATGAGTTCATATATACATAAGAATGAAATCATACTTTTCCCAGAAAACATAGGCACTTTAACATACCTCATAAAAACATGAATAAATCATAGAAATCATAAGACATAAAAGGTAACATGAGGCACTCATAACATTCTTACTTAGGGATTAACCCACTTGGTTACGTTTGGAATACCCACCATAGTATATTCCCTAAATCTCTTGGGAGAAACCTTAACGTTTCACTCCTTCGCGTTACCCAATGCATTAGAGTGCTATATCGGGCTCACCCGCCCTTAGTTTATCATGGAACCACCCATTTTCATAACAATGCCCAAGAACCATAACATAAACCTATCACATAAAACATGCATAAAGGAAACATAACATTTTCACATTTCAATCACAATATAACATTTTAGTATTTTGAAACAATGAATCCATTCAAAAAGAAACCATTTACAGAACCATTTAAAACATTTAATAAAGAGATTTTTGAATCAAAGTGTCCCATACCACCTTGAAGCTTTTAAAATTTTAAACCATTAATATCCATATAAATAAATCCTTAAAACCAATTTGAAAACATGGATATTAATAAGAACATATAATTAAAACATTTAAAGCAATATTTTGGTTAAAGGGGTTCTACCAAAATTAGAGACACTTGAATACAATAATTGAGGAATAACATTTAGTCAGAACTTTATAATATCATGAGAATAAAAGGATTCATGATATAATATTCCAAAGGATAGTATATTCACCGTATAAGAGTGAATTGGTTCATAACAACAATGAAGTCTCAATAGAAATGTCAAATGTGATGAATTCCCTTATAAAGAAGCTATCCTTAAATTAAGGATAATTCAATCTCAAAATTATGTGTGAAAAATATAAATACACCCAATATAAGTGGATATTAAGTGTACATCAATAAATGTTCCTGCACACATATTCAAAAGATGACATATTCAATAACTACATGTTGAACCCAATGAAATCGAAATTGGGTTAAAAAGTTCCCTTAGTAAAATTCGACAGCCTAACAACATCACTTAAAAATTTAGAAAATGAGTTGATGAGAGATAAAAAGGGAATATAATCACTTGTAAATTAAATTTACATCAATAAGGATATAAAATAATATATCTTAACATTATAGTTTGTGAATTAAAAGACATAACAAAAGAAATCTTTTAAAAAGAGGAGGGTGAAAGGTCCCCTTACCGAGTTGGGTAACATTCGAAACATACACCCCATGGAAGAAGGGTCATACAATGAATATGTGAATTACCATAAATTAAATTATACTACACAAATTGTATAATAATGGGCAGTAAATACACCACTCAAAGGAAATTGCTGCAAATGTAGCATAAATCTCACGGGAATAAAAGTGAGATAAAAAATCCCTTATGAAAACTCGGCAGCCTAACGGCGCCACGTAAAACATCCAAAATTGATTGATGAGAGGAAATAGGGTCTCTTATCATATGAAAATAAAAATTACAGTAAGAGTAATATAAAATATCATCCCAATCACAAGAAATATGAGCTTAAATGGAATGACATAAAAGGGTGTACCTAAAAAGAAAGAGAAGAGTAGGATCCCTTACCTCGGGTCCGACTTGACTCGTTCGTTCTTTAATCTCCTGAATAATAAACTTGAGTTAATTTATACTTCCTTAATAACCCTTTTCAAGTTAATTATTCATTTTATATCACTTATTACAATGTCATGAACACTATGTAATTATTTTAGTTTATAACGGTCGTTTAAACGACCCTTGGTACTTGAGTCAAAATATGATCTTTATAATTACATGTTGTTCATGTATCCATTATATCCAGAGTTATAATAATGATGTATATATCATATATATCATATATATCCAGTACATATTCATTTTATACTATTCCATATCATTTGGAGATAAAAAACGAAAAGCACCGTTCATGGAGACGGTTGGTCGTACGTACGCAAGAACGCTACTTTCATTTTTTTCTTTTGCCTATTAATGGAATTAAAATAAATGATATATATATATATTATAATTCCAGTATAATATATATGTTATATAGTTCACATATGTTAATTAATTTTATTCTTTATTCATTCCATGTATTGTATGTACGAGTCACATCACTTGAGGGGGCAGTAGTCCGCACTTCCTCATATGAAATTATCGCATTTACACAACATGAAAAGAATAATGGTATGGTTTAAATATAAAATAAAGAAGCATATAGTAAAAATATATATCATATATATCATATATAAAATATAGTGACATCATAATGGCCACCTTCAAAGGTGTTAAAAGAATACAGAACAATCATCGTTTCGTGAGGCAGAAAATCACCAACCACAGAAACCATATGTTCTTTAACCATTAGACGAAGGTGTGTGTAAGTGTAGCTCAAATAATTCTTATAAAAACATCCTAGTATATTGAAGAAACTAGAGTTGTTACAAAAGAAATGAATAAAAAGAGTTTAGAGGGTTGGAGAAGCAAAATAAAGAAAAAAGGACTCAAGTGAAGACATTACCATAAAATCGGGCAACTCCCTTTGGTTTGAGCTAAAAGGCTTCCTTCGGAAGACTTATTCCCAAAGTGAGGCTTCAAGGAGTTAGATAGGGATGTGGAGAGACAAAATGGTCAGGGTTTGGCCGAGACAAAGTCTTTGGAAGTGCGGGTATGGAGGTAGGGGTGGGGGCCTTTTGTAAGAGAAGAGGAGGGGCACTCTTGGAAAGGTATAAAATGTAACTTTATTTTCAAATGCGTTTCGGATGTTAATGGTCCCACAATGATGTGTTTCGGGGATAAGGTGACAAGGGTTCTAAATCCACCCATCCAACAGGTTTTTGACATGTGTAGGTCTTATATTTCATATTTTTTGTCCATTTTATTAAAATTGTTAAATAATGAGGTCATCGAAGCATCATCATGATGTCATAAATAATTTAATTTATTTAATGACTAACAATTATAAAAAAATACTATGATTTAGGAAATATTTTTAGATTTATAATTAATATTTATAGTCCAAAATATCCTTTATGTAGGCCAAATTAAAAATATTTTACTTAGGTGATACATTTTTTGTTACATTTAACATTCTTTAAAAATAAAAAGATAAAAAGTCACTTTCTCACAAAAGTCATTCCATGGGGCCCCCAAGTTTGACACAAGGCATCCCATGGTCGGCCATGAGACAACCAGTAGCCTTAGGACACATTTTGTGGTCATTTGTTATTATTATGATATTATCTTATTATCTTTAACTACCCGATTACTCATTAATCAAGATAATTAAAGATAATTACCGTCATTACTATTCATAATGTCCAAAAACAAAAGAGTATTAATAACATAATTTGGAACTTATGATTCCAAATATGTCATCCATTTTACCAATTTCCAAACACATAAATTGCAATAATTAATTTAAAAAAAAACTTCTTTTTGTCAAAACAAATAGCGGGTTTTTTAGAAACAAATTAATGAAAAGTTTGACTCTTGTTTATGCCTAATTCTAAAGTGAAATTAATCCCAATGACCATCATTGAATTACATGGTAAAAATATAATCTAATTACACATTAAAACAATTTAAAAAGATAATATAACCATTTAATTAAATTATATGAAAAAGCAGTTTTGATGTAAAATGCAGTATTTTTCACTATTCATTGAAAAATGAACACTGTCAGAAAAATATCATAAATTAACCCAAGGTAAATTTCAATGTCCCAATCATAAATAATATGTTTATTTTGAAATATAGTGTTTATAAAATTTCCAAAAAAGTGGATTTAAAAGGGGTTCACCATCAAAAGGCAGTTAATCGACCTTTTAAAGAATATTAGAATGTTTACAATTAAAAACTGGATTCATTTTCATTTTTAATCCGCTAATATTTATTGGAAAAAAGTAAAAATATTTGGCAAAAATATATAATAATTTTTTAGTTAGTTATGTTCATTCACGCCATTACAACGGCTAGGCGTTAACTACCATTTAAAATAATATTATTTTATTATTAGAGTGCAACGTAAGATTTCAAAAAACTTGTTGTTGCATATTAGGTACACAATAGAGCATAGTATTCCATTTAAAGTAATATTAATATTTTATTCACAAATATGGATAAATGTGAAAATGTCATACTCTTTATTTACCTGGGGTGTTACATCCTTCCCCCCTTTTGGGAATTGCGTCCTTGTAATTTTAAAATTGAGCTTGGAAACATTCTTGAACGTCCCACATCAGAACAAGAGTCTGTAAAACATTGACTTAAAAATAAAGAAAGGTAAGTACAAAGGTCACCCGAGTTAACCCATACTAGGATTCCAAGTATGAAAATATGGACATGCAGGAAAAAATAAAGGGTCATGTTCTGATGGAGAGTGGTAGTAAACATGTCTAGGAGAAATTTAACCACAAGAAAATCACAAACTTGTGATGGGTTAAATGGTATTCGATTCCTCCATAAGAAAAGTTATTAGACAACATGTTTGTTTTAAGTTAATATTTATTGAGGAATTATTTCATAAGGAAACATAATCACTTATCATGTTGATTTTCAACTTTTATTAGATTCCTTTCACAAATTAATATTTTCTTCAAAAGATGAGTATTTATGAATACTTGTTCACATTAAGAGTACTATGATCAACTTCTAGAGAATCACCTAATCCACAAAAGAGAACTATATACTTCCCATGTCTTTAGACTTTAACCAGAACCAAAACCAAAAGGTTAGTACAAGATCAGATAATCCAGAAAAGGATAGCGCTTTATAAAAAGAAAATCTATTCTTAATCTCCAAAAATTTTCCATCAAAACCCAATGTTCAACGGGGACAATTCGATAAAAAATTTTCCATAAAATTCTTCAAAGTAAGCCAGACTAAGATTGGAACCCAAATATTTGAAGGATTTAGTCACATATTCTTCGATGTTAAATCGTAACATTTATCTCCAAACAACATCAGTTACTCTTAACGTCTCGTATTGAAAAGTAATTAACCTAGTCACATACCCTCCATGATAGGTTAATAAATTTCCATAGATAACCCAAAATAAACTTACTCTTAATTCATAAAATCATCTAACTAAAAAAATCAGTCAAAACGAGCAGGGACTTCACGTAGTCCAGTGGTAGGTGATAAATACTAGTCGCACTTTGGTTGTGGGTTCGATTCCCTCAACTTTGTCCGACACGACGGGTTGTCACACGGTCTGCGTGTTGTCCTTTTTATAAAACTCCAAAAATAACCCTAACATGTTTTAACCTCAATAGTTTCCTTATAACTCTCATTTTCATCCAAATTCATTACGATCTCAACATCTTAATTCTTGATGTCTTATTTCACCAACATATGATAAAATAAAATGATTCCCAAAATGAATAACATTATACCTTGATCATGGCGTCCACTCGGTTTCATCGTCATCTTGCTCACGTAGGTAGAAGTCCCATGCATTACAACAATGATTTAGATATCCTTCAAAATCATTTGCTTCCTCCGTCCAAATACACCTTGTACAACATGGGTCATATGGGTGTTCACAGAAAAATAGTTTTGGAAAATAATCATGTATGACATATAATTCCAAAGCTTCTGATAAAACATGATTTCTATAAAATAGTCGGAGAGAATTTGAGTTGAAACATTCTATTATTGGTCCTTTTAAAATACCATAAGTATGTTCTGAGAGACTATATTTTAAAATCAAATATAAATAGTTTGTGCAAGGGTCTCCTTCCTCAGCACAATTTTTAAAATCATAATATGCTTTAAATTTTTGTGATAAGGTAAATTATTTGAAAATACCTTGATAATATTTACCTTTCTTGATAATATGAGAATATTGTGAAAATATTATTTGTCTAAAAAAACCCATGATCCACGATGATAATGAGGTATAGTGGAGGTGTTTGATATCTCAAACAATTGCTTTCAAGTGAGTTGTATGCTAGAAAAAGTTTCACAATCATCTGAAGATGATTTTGCAATAATTATTACAAGCATGTCATCAGGAAGAGATAGGAATTTCGTTTGATATCCTTCTCCTTTTATTCGTAACTGACTTTACTTGACCCGAAAAAAGTTATAAAACAAGGATTTAACAGAAATAATAGATATAGGGACTAATCATGTGTCTAACAAAAACTCCTAATCCCTACAGTTGTCTAAACAGACCTCTAATACCAACTATAAGGCCCCAACCATAAACCTTACTTAATCATGAGTTAATACAAGATTACACATTGAGGATCTTTTCAGGTTTATAGTTTTAGAGAATTAGATCATAAAACGTGCATTACATTCCACATTTAAACAAAGTGGTTACATAAAAGATAGTATTGATTTTTTTTCCCATTAACGGAAACATATTTAAAAAAAATAATGCATGGATTCTTTCTTGACACTTCCTTGACAATATCATCAAATCATGTACCTTTCCCTTGACCTGTGAAAAAAATTTCAAAAAAACATGGGATGAGCATAATAAGCTCAGTAAGGGTTTTAAAAAATATGGAAAGGAAGCATGAGTTCATATATACATATGAATGAAATCATACTTTACCCATAAAACATAGGCACTTTAACATACCTCATCAAAACATGAATAAATCATAGAAATAATAAGACATAAAAGGAAACTTTAGGCATTCATAACATTCTTACGTAGGGAGTAACCCTCCTGGTTACGTTTGGAATACCCACCATAGTATATTCCCATAATCTATTCGGAGAAATCATAACGTTTCACTCCTTCACATTACCCAATGCATTGGAGAGCTATATCGGGCTCACCCGCACTTAGTTTATCACGAAACCACCCGTTTTCATAACAATGCACAAGAACCATAACATAAATGTATCACATAAAAAATGCATAAAGGAAACAAAACATTTCCACATTTTAATCACAATATAACATTTTAGTATATCGAAATAATGAATCCATTCAAAAAGAAACCATTTCCAAAACCATTTAAAACAATAATAAAGAGATTTTTTAATCAAAGTGTCCCATACCACCTTGAAGCTTTAAAAATTTTAAACAATTAATATCCATATAAATAAATCCTTAAAACCATTTTGAAAACATGGATATTAATAAGAAGAAATAATTAAAACATTTAAAGCGATATTTTGGTTAAAGGGGTTCTACCAAAATTAGAGACACTTGAATACAATAATTGAGGAATAACATTTAGTCAGAACATTATAATATTGTAGATGCCGGAAAAGTCCGTTGTTCCCAAACGAAGCTCCGGATGCGGAAAGCGAAGTGATATTTGGAGTCAGAGGCACGTTCCGGAGGGCCAGGAGGACTTGCGCGAAATTTCAGAGGCCCGCGCGCAAAGTTGAGTCGCGGCGCGCAAACCTCCCGGGATGCGCGCAATGCGCTGGGCCGGCGCGCTATTTTGCGCGCCCGTGGCCTGCGCGACTCCCTTGCACGCCGGGTCCTGATTCGGCGCCCGCGAAGAGAATTCCGCGCCCGAGACCGGATTCCGCGCCCGGGGTTGCCTATAAATATAAGGCGACCCCCGACGTTTTGAAGGTTGCCAGAATCCGAAGCGGCGCTCGTTCGCGCAATCCAACCCCTTCCGCGCGCAATGCCGATCTTCAGGTAACCTCCTTTCTTTCGCGCAAAAGAGCCTTGGGGTTCGCCTTCGCGCGCAATCCCCTTGGCTCCTTTCCTTTGAATAATCCTTAACCCGAAGGCCTTTGCGCGCAAAAGAACCCGCTTGCGCGCAATTTCCCCCGGGTGCGCGCAATCCAGCCCGATTGCGCGCACCCCCCTTTTCAAAGTGGCCATTCGTTAGAGAATGAGCCGTTGCCCCCGCGTGCTACCCGAAGCCCGGTGCGCGCAATCTCAATCTTCCGCGCGCAAGGCGCTGGCCCAATTGCGCGCCAGCCCGCCATTTTTGCGCGCCGACCCGCGGTTTTGCACGCAAATCTCCTCTTTTGCGCGCGAACCGCCAGGGCCGCCCCCTTTGACCCCCTGAGGGTACCCGCCCGCGTGGCGCCCGATGATCTTCATCGCAGGTGCCCGCACCGTGCATTGTCTTCCCGTGCAGCCTTCCAGGCTCGCGCGAAGTGACACGGACCCATCGGCGACAATCATCGTCCAAGCTACAGAGACGTTAAACTGTACAGCATTCGTCCAGCATGACGTTAAACTGCATATTCGTCCTGCATGACGCTAAACTGCACCACGTCCTGCACGACGTTAAACTGCATACGTCCTGCACGACGTTAAACCGCACTTCGTCCAAGCTACAAAGACGTTAAACTGTACAGCATTTGTCCAGCATGACGTTAAACTGCACATTCGTCCCGCATGACGCTAAACTGCATCCGTCCAACATGACGTTAAACTGTACTACGTCCAAGCTGCACAACGCTAAACTGCCTAGCCCCTATCGTCCGTGCTGCAAGACGTTAAACTGCCAAGCAGCTTCGTCCTCAGCACACGACGTTAAACTGTACTTCGTCCGGCAAGACGTTAAACCGTCCGATTCGTCCTCAACACACGACGTTAAACTGTACTTCGTCTGGCAAGACGCTAAACCGTCCGCATCACCCGATCCCGTGCCTCGCACGCAGGGTCCCCCCCGGTTTGGATGTGGCCCCCACCCGCTCGTCTCTGCATGGATGTCGGGATTGCCCCTCTTTAGGGACGATTTAATGGGAGCGGCTTTTCCCTACGGGGGTGGGGTATTACAAACCCCTAGTTTCTTGTGGGGGGCTGCACATGTGTATCTCCATTTCGCTTCCCCACTGCCGAAGCCAGTAGAGGGTGTGACTGGGATCGAGGTGTCTCCTACTTTCGGTCCAAGTCCCTTCCAACTGAGTTTTGCCGCATCCGGGCTGCCTCAAGTGCGTAAGTCCTGACAGAATGAACTACGAGGACTTTGATCCCTGTCTTCTACACAGGGTACGTAGGAAGCCTCCCTGAGGTTCAAGCCCACCACCTGGTCGTCCCGGTCGTATTCCCGTCGTTTCGTCCATCAGTGGACCCCTCCAGGGTTCACACTTGCGTCGATTCATCTATGAATCTGCCACTGTGGGAGACTGCCCGTGTGTATCTCCACTGTACCTCCCCACAGCCCCTTTTTCCATTCCTCCTTTTATCGTCCAGCATGATGTGAAACTGTGATCCACCCGGCCGTTCCATCCCCCTCTGTGCGAGGTGGTTCGGTTCAATCCTCCGCCCGGCGGCCTCGACCCCTTCGTGAGTCGGCTTGCCGACGTCCAGCATGACGTTAAACTGTATATCCGAACTACGCCGACTTTGATCCGCACTAACGCGCGGTACGTAGGAAGCCCCTACGGGGTCCAAGCTCTTCAATCCATCATCCATCCTGATCCTTACCCGGGCCGCCACATCCCGGTGGGGTCATGCCATTTCATTCCACTCCACTTCTCTCGGGAAGCCGCCCATGCGCTGGCCCCAGCGTCGGAGGTTCCCCGCAAGGGGTTCTGTCATCTGATCCACTCTTCGTGTTGATCAGTCCGATGCCGTCCCCGCTGGACGTTAAACTCGCGGCATACCCCGTGTTAAACATGGGAAGCTGAGGAAAACCTCAGGAGACACAGTTCCCCGCACCCAGTGCGGGATGCCTCAGGCCATCATGCCTTCGAGAAGCCCTATTAGGGACGGAAGACAGACGTGCAGAGCCGCAGTGTTACGACACGCCCCCAGCACCCAGAGCCACCCGGCCTCCTCACCGCAGGTTGCTACCCCGACCGGACTCCTTGGAACGTCCGGGCGGAAGCAGCGTAATTAACCGGTTTCCATGAAGATATGGCACCGGGAACGAGATTCACGAACATTCTTAAGTCTATGAGGGAGACCCGGATTAGGCAACGAGTTCCGAGGAGACGTCCACGGAAGGAGGAGCTGACATCCCATCATCCCGGTTTTGATCAAGGAGAAGACGCCCCTGAATAAGGGACGGATGCCGCCCGCCCTTGGAAAGCGGGACTGCGGGACCACAAGCCGCGCGCCCATCCCCTTGGGTCGACGGGTGCACGCGCGAATGCGTACTGGCGGAACAGCGTAACCCAACGCACATCCGCACCGAAACAGAAAAATGGTGAACCTGACGTGAATCTCTTCTCATCGATACGAAGACCGATGGCTTTCAGAGGTGTTGGAAGACCGGCATGTTGCCCGACCAAGCATTCAGTCTTACCCGCCAGGGGCTGGGGAAGGGAACTCGGGCACTCCGTCTCGCGACGTCGAGGGCCTGGGTCCCCCCCACGGTGTTGGGTACGCTTCGGTTAATACCGTCGAGCTGGTAAATCCCTTCTCGGTTCCCGACGTTGAAGAACACCAGGTGGACCTCCCTAGTGTCCCCGGTCGTCGCCACCGTCGGAAGAGCCGCAGCAGCAGGAGTCGCCGGGGCACAACAGTTGGTACCTCCAGCCAGGCCGTGCACGCCACCGAGACTAGGCAGCAGGCTCAAGATCGAGCTCAGCGTGCGCAGGCCCCCCATCTGGGGATGACGGATTCGCCTCCGCCACTGTTTGTGGTATGGGACCAGGTAGAACCGCCTCAGCCGCGTCACGATCAGCTCCGCCCTGCCACGAGTCCGTCCCGGCCTCCTGACCCCAGTACGGTGACCATTTCCCGGACTGCAGCCAGTGAACAGCGAGATGCGCCAAGTACCAGTCGGCCGCCGATCCAACCGGCAAGGCCCGTCATGCTTCCAACCGCAGAGCAACCTCCTGCAACCAGGGGCTCGCGCTTGGCCAAAAAGTATGATGTCCTGAAGCACTTGGCTGACATCCCAGCATGGCTCTCCATCCTTGAGGCTCTGCGCATGTCATCTGAGATGCACGAGGCACTCGCTGAAGCCCTGAAAAGCCCCCTCCAGTTTGAGACAGAGGTTGCGGCTGCAGAGGCCTTTCACGCCGAAACGATCGAGGACGCCGAATGTCAGGCAGTTATCTCGTTCTATGGTAAGGATGAAGACCCTCCTATACAGGGACATATTCGTCCGATGTATGTCACCGGCCAGTTCAACGGCCTTGAAGTCCGGCGCTGTCTTGTCGACACGGGGTCCGGGATCAACCTGATTCCAACTCGGACGCTCCGGAGATTGGGGTTGTCTGAGGATGACTTGCTCCCCTCCGACCTCAGGATCCAGGGGTATGACCGCACCGAGCAAACTCCGGTCGGCAAGATACGTTTGAAGACCCAGTTCGGTGACTTGGTTGCCAACACCGAATTCATGGTGGTCTCTCAGGACACTGCGTATAACGCATTGATGGGAAGGCCATGGCTCCACCTTCATGCGGCGGTTCCCTCGTCATACCACCAATGCCTCAAATACTCCCTTAATGGTCGAGTAGGCGTGCTTCAAGGAGATGCCTCTCCTTTTGCCTCATGTGAAGCCCGCTATCTAGACGCGGACTATTACAAGAGCAAGGATAAGCAGATCCTGGCAGGTGAGGTCGATCCTGTCGCTGTTGCAAGTGATCCCTGGGCAAGTCTGGATGACGCTTACGTCCTCCCTTTTCAACGGTTGGACGTGGCCATGGTCTCGACGGCCCGCGAGTCTCCTAATGAGATGACCGCGACCGCCCGCGCCAGCACCAGTGGCCCAGCAGGATCTGGTAGCCCCAATGCAGTTGCCAAGGCAGTCTCTCCCGTGGACGATCCCTTCCCGAGTGGAGAGGACGTGGAAGATGCACCCCCAGCCTTTGAGGAGGGCGTCCCCGCCACAGTTGATGAGTTAGTACAGGTGAACCTTGGAACCGAGGCCGATCCAAGACCCACATTGGTCAGTGCCGCCATGCCCTCTGAGGAGCGGCAGCAGTACGTGGACTTTCTCAAGCAGCACCGTGATGTGTTCGCTTGGGGCTATGACGAGATGCAGGGGCTAGATCCTCAGGTAGCCGTCCACCGCCTTGGTCTCCCGGCGAACCATCGCGGGTTCAAGCAGCCTCCCAGGAAGATGCACCCATCCCACAGTGCCATGGTTGAGGCCGAAGTTGACAAGCTTATCAAAGCCAAATTCGTGAGGGAATTTCAGTACCCCAAATGGCTGGCCAACATTGTGCCGGTCCGGAAGAAGAACGGGCAGATTAGAGTCTGCTTCGACTTCCGCGATCTCAACCGCCACTGTCCGAAGGATGATTTTCCCCTTCCAGTGACAGAGCTGTTGATTGACGCCACGGCAGGGTTCCAAGCCCTCTCCTTCATGGATGGATACTCCGGATATAACCAAATTCGGATGGCCCCTGAGGATGAGGAGTTCACTGCCTTCAGGGCCCCCCAAGGTACCTTTTGCTACCGGGTCATGCCTTTCGGCCTGAAGAATGCAGGTGCCACCTATCAACGGGCGATGCACCGCATATTCAAGCCAATCCTCGGCACACTGGTGGAATGCTACGTCGACGACTTGGTTGTCAAATCGCGCCAGCGTCAGAACCATCTCAAAGATCTTGAGAAAGTGTTCGGCTTCCTCCGGTCTCGCTGCCTGAAGATGAACCCGTTGAAGTGTGCCTTTGGGGTCACCTCCGGAAAGTTCCTTGGATTTGTGGTAAGATACCGGGGTATTGAGATCGACCCAGAGAAGATCAGGGCGATTAGCTAGATGCCTCCCCCAGGTACCATCCGGGAACTGCAAGGGTTCCAAGGCCACTTAGCCTATATACGCCGATTCATCGCGAATCTGGCCGGCAAGTGTAAGCCCTTTTCTCGGCTCATGAGGAAAGGTTCCACCTATGTATGGGATAAAGAGTGTCAGACCGCTTTCGAGGAAATCAAGCAGTACCTGCTGCAACCTTCAGTTCTGATGCCGCCTGTATCCAGGAAGCCGCTGGTCCTCTATGTGACCGCCCTGGAACGGTCCCTTGGCGCCCTTCTCGCCCAGAAGAACAACGAGGGAACAGAGAATAGCCTCTATTACCTCAGTCGCATGCTCCTCGATGCGGAAGTCAGATATTCCCCCATTGAGAAGAGCTGCCTGGAGCTCGAATTTGCCGTACAGAAACTACGGCACTACTTGCAGCACCATGAGGTACAGTTGGTTTCTCGGGTAGACCCGTTGAAATATATCCTGAGCCGACCTATGTTGACTGGCCGTCTAGCGCGGTGGGCTGTCATTCTCCAGCATTTCGACATCAGGTATGTGTCTCAGAAGGCCATCAAAGGGCAAGCATTGGCAGACTTTCTAGCTGCTCACCCAACCTCCACGGATCACCCGCTGGATCTAGGCTTTCCTGATGAGACCATTCTCTTGGTTGATCGAGCCGATCCATGCTGGCAGATGCACTTTGACGGTGCCTCCCGGAGCCCCACCGGTAGAAGACTTGATAATCCTAAGCTCAACAGAGTGGGCTTGGGCATCGTCTTCATTACCCCGGAGCATGCCGTGCTGCCATACTCTTTCCTGTTGTCAGAGGGCTGTACCAACAATGAGGCAGAATACCATGCCGTCATCACCGGCCTCGAGTTAGCTCTCGAGATCGACTTGCCCCATCTGTGTGTGAAAGGAGACTCCGAGCTGGTTGTTAAGAAGATCAATGGCGACTATGTTGTCAGGAAGCCGGAACTTGTGCCATTGCTGGAGTGCACCCTCCTGCTGATGGCCCGGTTCCCTTCTCGGCCAGAAATTGTCCATATTCCCCGGTCGCAGAACGGTCGAGCAGATGCTTTGGCCAGCCTGGCTGCGTCACTTGCAGAGCCTGAACAGGACAACTTGATCGTCCGCGTGACGCGCCGCAGGCTCATCGCTCCCGTTATCCCGGAGGGTGATCGCGTCCCGTCGGTAAGTAATCTCACCGCGGTTGCCCCCATGCCCGGAGCCCCGAGTACCCCAGATATGACAGTCAGATCAGCCCCTGATTGGAGGACGCCTTTGGTTGAGTACCTCCAACATGGCATTCTTCCATCGGATCGGGCCGAGCGCGAGCGAGTTCGACGCCGCGCATCGCAGTTTGTCCTCCAGAGCAGTCCCCGCCTGGAGCAGATCCTCTACAAACGCGGATTCGACGGTGTCCTCCTCCGTTGCCTTCAGGGAGTTGAGATCCCGCGAGTCATGCAAGAGGTTCATGCTGGTTCATGCGGTGCCCATCAGACCGGGCCGAAGCTGTCCCACCAGATTCGGAGGTTGGGATACTTTTGGCCCTCCATGATCCATGGCAGCATCGAGTATGCCAAGAGGTGCCATGCGTGCCAGGTTCATGCGAACTTTGTGCATCGGCCGCCGGAGCCTCTCCATACCACTAGGTATTCCTGGCCCTTTGCAGTCTGGGGTCTGGACGTTGTGGGACCGTACCCACCGGCGACAGCTCGCCAGTTCCGGTTCATTCTGACCGCCACAGACTTCTTCTCCAAATGGGCAGAGGCGATTCCGCTCAGAGAGGTCAAATCCTGTTCGATCGCTGACTTTGTGACCTCCAACATCATCTATCGATTTGGAGTGCCTCACGCTATCCTCACTGATAACGGAACCAATTTCCGAGCAGCCGAGTTGAAGAAGTTGTACGCCAAGTATAACATTCGCTCGAACCATACATCTCGCTATCATGCGCAGGCGAATGGACAGATCGAGGCGTTTAACAAAACCCTCTCTAACATTCTGCAAAAGATGGTTGGTCAGAACAAGAAGAGTTGGCCGGACAAGCTCCCCAACGCCCTCTGGGCTTATCGGACGACGACTCGCAATTCCACCCAGATGACCCCTTATTCCCTGGTGTATGGAGCTGAGGCCGTCCTGCCCATCGAGATCCAGTTACCATCCTTGCGCACTGTGGTCTACGACCAGCAAGCGCCGGACAGAGTTGCTGAAGCCCGTCTAGTCGAGTTGGAAGCACTGGATGAGAATAGACTTCGCGCTTTGCACAACTTGGAGAGGCATCAAAGCAGGATGGCTCGAGCTTTCAATAAGAAGGTTCCCCTCCGCTCCTTCCTGCAAGGTGATCTAGTGCTAGCCCTAAGAGCACCTATGATCCCTGGCAGGAAGCCTCCCAAGTTGGAGCCCAAGTGGGAGGGACCTTTTGTCATCCACAAGGTCTATCCCAATGGCACGTACTCCCTGGACACTATGGATGGTGAGCGTGTCACTCCTCCCACCAACGCTAGGTTCCTCAAGCAGTACTTTGCCTGAGTGTACAATCGTCCTGCATGACGCTAAACTGCACTACGTCCTGCACGACGTTAAACTGCATATGTCGAAGCTGCACGACGTTAAACTGCCTAGCATATCGTCCGCGCTGCAAGACGTTAAACTGCCAAGTGTTTCGTCCAACATGACGTTAAACTGTACCTCGTCCAAGCTACAAGATGTTAAACTGTTTAGCATCCGTCCAACACGACGTTAAACTGTACTACGTCCGAGCTACAAGACGTTAAACTGTTCAGCGTTCGTCCTGCATGACGTTAAACTGCACCTCAAGAACTACGTGCGGCTTGATTCCCATCCTTATGGGATACGTAGGACCGCCTGGACATTCATGTTTCAGGCCTAGCCCCATCCTTTGGGAATTTCCATCCCATCTCGGGCCCTTGGCCCAGTTGCCTCTGGGTATGTGGCGTATGGTGTGGACGTGGGGCTATGCCCTCATTCACGTCGGTTTGCTCGCCACGCTGTACGCCCCCCACGTTTGGGGATGCCTTCTGCTCCCCCATTTTCCTCTCTTTTCGTCTTGCATGACGTTAAACTGCACTTCAAGAACTACGTGCGGCTTGATTCCCATCCTTATGGGATACGTAGGACCACCTGGACATTCATGTTTCAGGCCCAGCCCCATTTCCCGGGAATCTCTATCCCGCGTTGGGCCTCTGGCCCAAGTTCCCCCCCTTTTTGTGCGAGGCGTATCGCGTGAGCGGGGGATTATGTCCTCATTTGCGTTGGTCTACTGGCCGCGCTGTACGCCTCCCCCTGTGTGTGGGACTACCTCACACCCCTCATCGTCCTGCATGATGTTAAACTACCTCTCAAGAACTACGTATGGCTTGATTCCCATCCTTATGGGATACGTAGGACCGCCTGGACGCTTGTGTCTCAGGTCCAGCCCCGTCTCTTGGTTGATCACGGGGATTTGCCCTCTTTTGGTTGCTCTCAGGGTGAGTCCTCCGACCCTTTCCGGTGATCTGTTAACATGTTTTGGGTACTTCGGTCTATGACTCGTAGTGTCAGATTCAATCCCGACAAGTCCTGTGTTGCTTGTCGGTTCTCGCAGTTCCTCTTGTTTGAGCCTTCACTCAAAGGGATCCTCGTTAGCGGTTTGGGTATGATGCCTCAGTGCTCTCCCACCGTTCCGGGTCGATTTACCGGCGGGTCTTGGGCCGCAAATCGATATGAATCCTGCGATTGAGCGGTTGATGCTCGTTTGCTTGCCCCGTCTTAGGCTGACGCGATCGGATGTTGTGTTGCGAATGCGTCAGCAACATCCTTGATCGCCCTGTCGGCTATTTCAGGCTCTGAACATTGGTTGTGCAGTTCTCATCACACTCTGCCTTTGTGCGTTGTAGTGGAATATCGACACTCTCTTCATACTGACCTTCAGTACACCTCTACACGTTAGGCAGACCAACCAGGGTAATGATGTCGTTCGAGGCTCCCATGATCTGAGCACCAAGGATATATGCGGATTTCCTCCCTAAGGGCCATGCGTAGCTGGACCCTCGTCCCCAAAAGGAGGAAAGAGTCGCTCGAACAATCGCGTTCTGGGCCCAGTGTATCTGGAGGCTAGCATCTCTGCCCCTCGGGTGATGGACATACGCAGGCCCCTATCCCGAGACTCTTCTCCTGGAATCGTGCGTGACCGCAGGGTTGGGTACGTTCCCACCTTCGCTGAGTTCGCCATATCGCAATACGCGGATTCCTCCATGGTCCGAACCACACGACCTTAAACTGTGTTGTCTGGTCCTACCACACGACCGTAAACTGTGATCGTCTTGGCCGCCCGAAGAGAAACGGCACTGCATCGTGATGTTCTCCTCAGGGGACACTCACGTTGGGTGCTGGTTAATAACCACGCCATTCATCAACGCCTTTCACGGCTTGATTATTGTGGCGACGCCAGTGATTCTTTCATCACAGGCATGTCACTGCACGAAGAAAAACCATTCATCTTTAAGGACAAACAAGAAATATCAAATGCCGCTCCTTCTGTGTGCGAGGGTCAGACCCGCACTCTACCCCGCGCTGGTGCCCGATTGTGTTGCGCCGCGCTTCAAGAACTACGTGTGGCTTGATTCTCATCCTTATGGGATACGTAGGAACGCCCGGATGTTTGAAACTCCGGGTCCAGCCCGACACCTCTTATAGATTCCCCCTTCTCTGGGGAATCCGCCGCCTTTAGGTCACCCTCAAGGCGTGTTCCCCGACCCCTTGCAGTGGTCCACCGATGTCAAGAGTACTCTGGTTTATTGCCAGGAGCGTCAGGATCCGCTTGGTCAGGTTTCCTCCATTTTCAGGCTTCGTGCTCCCTTTCATTCGGACCCATCGCCTACGCCATGGGTGGAGCCCCCGTGAACGGTTCGGACACAATGCCTCAGTGCTCTCCCACCGACTCGGGCCGGTACCCCCAATGGCCTCGGGCAGCAAATCGATATGAATCCTGCGATTGAGCGGTCGATGCTCGTTTGCTGCCTCATTCCACCAACGGTTAGTGCGATATTGATGCTGCTTTTCCGCCACGGTCGGTAGTACTCCCATATCGTTACTCCGGTGCCCCCAGTCCTTGAGTGAATGGCCGCATGATTCACATTTTCCACCTCCCATTCTGACCAGGCGAAACCTCGACACTCTTGACGCTATCCCTCGGTGCGTCTTCGCATATCCAGGGGATAGGACCACGATGTGGCGTACTTTGAGCCCCATGGTCCGAGCTCTAAGACCTTAAACTAAGATCTCCCTTATGGTCCGAGCTCTAAGACCTTAAACTAAGATCTCCTTATGGTCCGAACTCTAAGACCTTAAACTAAGATCTCCCTTATGGTCCGAGCTCTAAGACCTTAAACTAAGATCTCCCTTATGGTCCGAGCTCTAAGACCTTAAACTAAGATCTCCTTATGGTCCGAGCTCTAAGACCTTAAACTAAGACCTAGCCTCATGGTCCGAGCTCTAAGACCTTAAACTAAGATCTCTCCTTATGGTCCGAGCTCTAAGACCATAAACTAAGATCTAGCCTCATGGTCCAAGCTCTAAGACCTTAAACTAAGATCTAGCCCCATGGTCCGAGCTCTGAGACCTTAAACTAAGATCTCCCTTATGGTCCGAGCTCTACGACCTTAAACTAAGATCTCCCCCTATGGTCCGAGCTCTAAGAACTTAAACTAAGATCTACCCCTATGGTCCGAGCTCTACGACCCTAAACTAAGATCTCCCCAAATGGGGTTCTACGTCCTGCATGACGTTAAACTGCACTTTCAGAACTACGTGTGGCTTGATCTCCAGCCTGATGGAGTACGTAGGAACGCCCGGGCATTTCAACTCGGGTCCAGCCTCAGGGATCGCTAAGTCCCGCCCCTCCTCGTCGCCGGCCGTCTGGCCTGACTTCGGGTAGAGTGGTGCAGTCGTAATATTCTCCCCGATTCAGCTCGGGATGCCCCATCGCAATGATGGGAAGCGACAGTTTCCTCGTCAAAGAGGTTCTGTCTGAGGATTGGGGTGATTCACGGCCAGATTAGTGCATCCGCCTAATACGCTTTCCCCACGGTGGCGCAATGTTGAGAGCGTTGGATTCTGTCCGAACAAATCGTCACTTCGCCCCACGCTTCGTGTGCCCTGTTGATCTGGATTTCCACCCTTGTGTCTGAAGGAACCCCCAAAGCGGTATTCATGATGACATGTGGTCCGCCTCCTGCAATATGAATGATGACCTTCGGTCCGCCTATTGCAGTTGTTATGGTCGATCCACTGTCCGCCTACCGTCTCGGGCATTTCCTGGAAGGCCGACCGTTGTGGATGTCTGGATTCGGGACACGCGATTCACCCTTTCTCATTTCCCTATGTTCGGGTAAAATCTCAACGCCCCTGGCATTGTCCCACTCGTGTGTTGGAACAAGTTGGGGGGATGATACATTGATTAGGTCTGAGGTCTCCTTTCCTAGGAATGACCTCCCTCTTTTCCCCAGAAATCCAGGCCCAATTATGGATGCCTGATGCTTGGTTAAACGCTCCCGCAAGACAGCGAATTGTGGTTGATCATGTTAAACCAAAAGACGCAGATAAATATGGTGATTCATACAAGTGGATCAAAATATTGAGTAGCGGAAGAAAATGTTCTGGGAATGGCAAAAAACAAAGCCCATAGGGATCAGCGTGCTGGATAAGCCTTTCTAACGCCGCTACCATTTGGCTGGCGGCCTCCAGAGCTGCTTCTCGCTCTCTGCGTGCCCTCTCCTCGTCGGCGGTCGCAGCACGCAGTTCGTCGATTCTGGCCTGTGCACGCTCCCGCTCGACTTGAATTGTGACCATTTGTTGGCCCGCCTCCGTCAACTGTACCTGGGCGTCAACCAGCTGGGCTGCTAGTTGCTCCACAAGCTCGGTACACGTTGCGACGAAGGCCTCCTTCTCTGCTGCCTGCCCTTCGAGACACCGGACTTCCTGCTCCGCCGCGAGGAGCGCCCGCGTGCTCTCCGACATGTCACGACGTTGTGCGACGTCGGCACGCTGGCGGCTCTCGCGCATCTTCTCGGCCATGAAATCACGGACCGTCAGATGGAGGCGTTGAGCATCAGCTCCCCCGACACACAGGAAGCGCAACCAGGTTTGAAGTGATCCCATGCGCCCCAGCCACTCCGACGGGTCTCGCTTGAGGAAGCGCTGGATGCACTTCCACCCCCTTCGGCGCGCTATCCGGCTCTCCTCGACCGCCTCCACGTCCGAGTCATCCATCTCCTCGGGGTCGGCAGGCCGGTAGGCAGGGAAGGCAGCCAGCAGGTCTGCTGAAGGGTCCGCCCCTGGGATGTCCTCACGGGGGATAGGTTCCCCAACATCTGGGCGACCTTCTTCTCTCTCCCCAGCGGCGCTGACACCCTCTTCAGCCCCCGACATCTCTCCGACGGCAGCACCACCGACGTCCGTAGCCCCCTGATCAGCAGTTGGTGGGGCCGGCTCGGTTTGGGAAGTCTGTTCCGGAGCAGGCGGCATGTCCACCACTGGTCCACTCGTAGATGGCCCGGGTTCGGCAACCCGATGAGCCTCCAGTCCTGGGATCACTGCGCAAGGCATGTCGTGGATAGTCACGGATCGTCAATGGAAAGCACCAGCAGTAAAGTAAGGAGACTTACGGGGGTTCAAAGCGTCATCTTCCGCTGCCCCGGCCGCCGCAGGAACAGTTGCAGCAGGGGACCCCTCAGCGCTTGTCAGTTCAATGATGGGCGTCTGGCCCCCTCCTTGTCCTGCCGGCGCCTCTCCTACTCCCGCTGAGGACGCTTGACCAACATCCGTGTGCTCCTGAGAGAGGTGGAGAAATGGGTTAGAAGCTGCATAAGAGGATGGATGAAGCAGGTTGAGTAGGGATAGAAGCGGACCTCGAGGAGCTCAGTGACATCAACATTGTCAGAGCCGGCCACCTCGCCGCTCTCCCGCGGGCTCCCCCGATGGGACCTTCCCTCAGAGCCTTCATCCTCCCCCGTCTCCTCCTCCTCCTCAGAGTCGTTACTGTCATCTTCTCCCGGCGGCATCTGTTCTGGAGCGGGCTCGAGACCGAGCATCAACTTCACCAGAAGGGATGGCTCTGCACGCTGACCACGTTGGCGCGCGTACTCGTCCATGGCCGTCAGATATGCATACTGCCGGTTGAAGTCCACCCTGTCGGCGATCTGGAGGCGTCCGACCTCTGGAAGATAGATTCCTTCTCTGAGTATCTTTCGCCAGATGACGTCGGTCCCCAGTGACTTCCGCAGGGTCATCCAGGCCGACCACAGCGCCGGGAAGACTGCATCGTGGGAGGGTTCGAGCAGACACCTTACCTGCTTCCCGGGCCGCTCTTCGACCACCGCACGCGCCCCCTATCTGGGCGTCGAGGTCGTAGCGGCAGCCTGCGATGTACCCGCCGCCGAAGTCCCTGCTCGTGCCGGCTCCGCCGCTTGGCGCGCCTCCGTTCTCCCCCGTGTGGCGGCGCCTCGCCTCCTTCCTTGACGCCCGGTCTCCGCACGGGTGACCTCGAGCCGCCGAACCAGCTTCCGTAGAAGCCCCTCGGGGTAAGCGATGGCCTAGTGTTCGGCGTACTCGGTTTCCAAGCCTGCGTCGACTCCGGTAGGAGGGAGAGTGATGACGTCGCCAGAGCCGAAAGCGGCAAACATCAGCCACATCTGACGAAGGACGCCAGGGTTCGTCTCCTCCCGGACAGCCGTGAATACCCTCTTCGGCATCCGTTGAAGGCACCCGAACTGCCTGGCGAACCGGGTTGGCACGTAAGGCTCGCAGATCACCTTCCCGTCGATCCGAGCCTCGAGCACCCCGCCCCGCATGTTCAGGAAGTATTCATGCTGCTCCAGCGGACCCTGCCCATTGTCGATCATCTGGCCGACGGGAGTGGGGAACGGGCTGAAGTTGAAATTGGCATGATTGCCAATCCGAATCCTCACGCCCTCCTCACTTAGGGACATCGGAGCGACCCCCGCAATATTCAGCAGGGAGGGTCGCAGGCCGTTGCCCGGAGGAATGATGGCGTTCGGAAACGTGTACCCACCAAGGTGAGCAGCCACCCAGCCGTGGAAGAATTGGAAGGGCCCACAGATCCTTCGTGGCGACCCCCCTCGTGAGATGCGTCCCAGGATGGCATACAGCTTCGCCAACACTGGGACCCCGAGGTTGTATCTCTTGTTGGCGGCCATAGCGCCCGCCATCGCCAGTGTCGCCGGGCGAACACCCATTCTCGCGTCCCGCACCGGCAGGAGCCACCCACTCAGAAAGGCGGCCAGGAATGTCGCGTACCGGACATTTGGGTCCCATGCCTCGATGACGCGATACCCCCATGAGCGGTAGTCGCCCGTCTCTAGGACCCGCCAGTACGACCTGTTCCGGCTCCTCTGAGCCGCGGTTGGGCACCGCTTCCCCCTGCCTGGCATCTTGACCGCCAGGTCATGCTCCAAGAACTGGCCGAACCACTCCTTGTAGGCTATGTCCTTCTGGAAGTCCTTGATCCCGTGCCGCTGCGTAGCCAGGTCATGTAGATGCCAGGTCAGAATGGGAGTCCGTGACCTGTCCTCCCAGGTGTTCTTCGGTGGCAGGAAGTCATCGTACTGGTAACCCTCCAGCGGGATACCTCCAATGCAGTGGATGTCCCACAGAACGATGCCGACCTCCCCATGGTGAAGATGGAAGGTGTTGGTATCCGGGGACCATCGGGTGAACAGCTCCGGCCCGAGCTCGGACTGCTGGTAGAAATGGAACTGCGACGTCCACACCGCCTCAAACAGGCCGATGTACCGCAGCTCCTCCGCGAAGTGATCGCAAGTGTGGCGTACCCAGAACGCCCAGGCCCACTCGCTGGTGAAATTGCCCCCAGACCGCAAGTCCCAGTCCTTCAGCCAGCCCTTGGTGTCGTCCGTGACGCTCTGGCGATATATGCTCGAGTAGAGGGCTGGAGAGTTCTCCGCAGTAGGCTCACTGCCGACGATGGTTCGTGTCCTCGGGTTCAGGACATAGACATCCAAGTGTCTGGTCTCCCTGGCAGGATGCCCATTGTTGGTGATGTTATAGCGGAGAAGCTCGTCCTCCCGGGTCACCCAGGTCCGCGGCGCATCAATCTCGAACCCTGGCACCGGAACCTCATCTAGGATGCCGAAGTTCCAGAGCGGCAGGTTGTCCGACAGCGGATATGTCTTCTGGGCCGGCGTCAGCAAGTCGAACAAGGATTGATTGTTGGAAACAATCTCCTTGGCTCCGTAAACCTCCTCGTTCGCCGCCATCTCTGCTCTACGAATGGCGGCATCCCCCTCATTTCCTTGATGCGCGGCCATCTCAGAAGCTCCGGGAGTCGTGCGGGTAAAGGGATGAAGCGTGCGGGATCGGACGAGGCTGGTAGAGAAGTTTGAAGGTTGGCGCGCAATCCAAGCGGATGGCGCGCAATTGGGAAGAATGTCGCGCAAAGTTCCGGGTTTTCGCGCAAAGACAGGCGAATTCCGTACTGTTTTGCGCGCCGATCGGGCGAATTTCGCGACCGGAAAAGGCAATTTCGCGCACGAGAGCGTTGGAGCTTATCGCGCGGAAGGCCTGAGTACGGAACGCGGGACCCAGGGCCCCTATTTATAGGCGAGGCCGGGGTCCGCGCTGCGCGGAAAGCGCTTTGCGCGACCGCAGCGGCGAATTTCGCGCCCGGCGCCCCTTTTTTTGCGCGCCTAAGTCCCGCGCGGCCCAGGACTTCGGCATTCCGGCGTCTCCCTCGGAACCCAATCGTTGCGACCTCTCGCCGATCAGATTCCGAGGGGGGGCTTTTGTAGACGCCGGAAAAGTCCGTTGTTCCCAAACGAAGCTCCGAATGCGGAAAGCGAAGTGATATTTGGAGTCAGAGGCACGTTCCGGAGGGCCCGGAGGACTTGCGCGAAATTTCAGAGGCCTGCGCGCAAAGTTGAGTCGCGGCGCGCAAACCTCCCGGGATGCGCGCAATGGGCTGGGCCGGCGCGCTATTTTGCGCGCCCGTGGCCTGCGCGACTCCCTTGCGCGCCGGGTCCTGATTCCGCGCCCGCGAAGAGAATTCCGCGCCCGAGACCGGATTCCGCGCCCGGGGTTGCCTATAAATATAAGGCGACCCCCGACGTTTTGAAGGTTGCCAGAATCCGAAGCGGCGCTCGTTCGCGCAATCCAACCCCTTCCGCGCGCAATGCCGATCTTCACGTAACCTCCTTTCTTTCGCGCAAAAGAGCCTTGGGGTTCGCCTTCGCGCGCAATCCCCTTGGCTCCTTTCCTTTGAATAATCCTTAACCCGAAGGACTTTCCGCGCAAAAGAACCCGCTTGCGCGCAATTGCCCCCGGGTGCGCGCAATCCATCCCGATTGCGCGCACCCCCCTTTTCAAAGTGGCCATTCGTTAGAGAATGAGCCGTTGCCCCCGCGTGCTACCCGAAGCCCGGTGCGCGCAATCTCAATCTTCCGCGCGCAAGGAGCTGGCCCAATTGCGCGCCAGCCCGCCATTTTTGCGCGTTGACCCGCGGTTTTGCGCGCAAAGCTCCTCTTTTGCGCGCGAACCGCCAGGGCCGCCCCCTTTGACCCCCTGAGGGTACCCGCCCGCGTGGCGCCCGATGATCTTCATCGCAGGTGCCCGCACTGTGCGTTTTCTTCTCGTGCAGCCTTCCAGGCTCGCGCGAAGTGACACAGACCCATCGGCGACAATCATCGTCTAAGCTACAAAGACGTTAAACTGTACAGCATTCGTCCAGCATGACGTTAAACTGCATATTCGTCCTGCATGACGATAAACTGAACCACGTCCTGCACGACGTTAAACTTCATACGTCCCGCACGACGTTAAACCGCACTTCATCCAAGCTACAAAGACGTTAAACTGTACAGCATTTGTCCATCATGACGTTAAACTGCACATTCGTCCCGCATGACGCTAAACTGCATCCGTCCAACATGACGTTAAACTGTACTACGTCCAAGCTGCACGACGCTAAACTGCCTAGCCCCTATCGTCCGTGCTGCAAGACGTTAAACTGCCAAGCAGCTTCGTCCTCAGCACACGATGTTAAACTGTACTTCGTCCGGCAAGACGTTAAACCGTCCGCTTCGTCCTCAACACACGACGTTAAACTGTACTTCGTCTGGCAAGACGCTAAACCATCCGCATCACCCGATCCCGTGCCTCGCACGCAGTGTCCCCCCCGGTTTGTATGTGGCCCCCACCAGCTCGTCTCTGCAGGGATGTCGGGATTGCCCCTCTTTAGGGACGATTTAATGGGAGCGGCTTTTCCCTACGGGGGTGGGGTATTACAAACCCCTAGTTTCTTGTGGGGGGCTGCACATGTGTATCTCCATTGCGCTTCCCCACTGCCGAAGCCAGTAGAGGGTGTGACTGGGATCGAGGTGTCTCCTACTTTCGGTCCAAGTCCCTTCCAACTGAGTTTTGCCGCATCCGGGCTGCCTCAAGTGCGTAAGTCCTGACAGAATGAACTACGTGGACTTTGATCCCTGTCTTCTACACAGGGTACGTAGGAAGCCTCCCTGAGGTTCAAGCCCACCACCTGGTCGTCCCGGTCGTATTCACGTCGGTTCGTCCATCAGTGGACCCCTCCAGGGTTCACACTTGCGTCGATTCACCTATGAATCCGCCACTGTGGGAGACTGCCCGTGTGTATCTCCACTGTGCCTCCCCACAACCCCTTTTTCCATTCCTCCTTTTATCGTCCAGCATGACGTGAAACTGTGATCCACCCGGCCGTTCCATACCCCTCTGTGCGAGGTGGTTCGGTTCAATCCTCCGCCCGGCGGCCTCGACCCCTTCGTCAGTCGGCTTGCCGACGTCCAGCATGACGTTAAACTGTATATCCGAACTACACCGACTTTGATCCGCGCTAACGCGCGGTACGTAGGAAGCCCCTACGGGGTCCAAGCTCTTCACTCCATCATCCATCCTGATCCTTACCCGGGCCACCACATCCCGGTGGGGTCATGCCATTTCATTCCACTCCACTTATCTCGGGAAGCCGCCCATGCGCTGGCCCCAGCGTCGGAGGTTCCCCGCAAGGGGTTCTGTCATCTGATCCACTCTTCGTGTTGATCAGTCCGATGCCGTCCCCGCTGGACGTTAAACTCGCGGCATACCCCGTGTTAAACATGGGAAGCTGAGGAAAACCTCAGGAGACACAGTTCCCCGCACCCAGTGCGGGATGCCTCAGGCCATCATGCCTTCGAGAAGCCCTATTAGGGACGGAAGACAGACGTGCAGAGCCGCAGTGTTACGACACGCCCCCAGCACCCAGAGCCACCCGGCCTCCTCACCGCAGGTTGCTGCCCCGACCGGACTCCTTGGAACGTCCGGGCGGAAGCATCGTAATTAACCAGTGTCCATGAAGATATGGCGCCGGGAACGAGATTCACGAACATTCTTAAGTCTATGAGGGAGACCCGGATTAGGCGACGAGTTCCGAGGAGACGTCCACGGAAGGAGGAGCCGACATCCCATCATCCCGGTTTCGATCAAGGAGCAGACGCCCCTGAATAAGGGACGGATGCCGCCCGCCCTTGGAAAGCGGGACTGCGGGACCACAAGCCGCGCGCCCATCCCCTCGGGTCGACGGGTGCACGCGCGAACACGTCTTGGCGGAACAGCGTAACCCGACGCACATCCGCACCGAAACAAATATCATGAGAATAAATGGATTCATGATATAATATTCCAAAGGACAGTATATTCACCATATAAGAGGGAATTGGTTCATAACGACAATGAAGTCTCAATAGAAATGTCAAATGTGATGAATTCCCTTATAAAGAAGGTATCCTTAAATTAAGGATAATTAAATCTCAAAATAATGTGTGACAAATATAAATACACCCAATATAAGTGGATATTATGTGTAAAACAAGAATAGTTCCTTCACACATATTCAAAAGATGACATATTCAATAACTACATTTTTAACCCAAAAAAATCGAAATTGGTTTAAAAAGTTCCCTTGGTAAAATTTGACAGCCTAACGACATCACATAAAAATTCAGAAAATGAGTTGATGAGAGATAAAAAGGGCATCTCATCACTAGGAAATAAAATTTACATCAATAAGGATATAAAAGAACATATCCCAACATAATAGTATGTGAATTAAAAGACATAACAAAAGAAGTCTTTTGATAAGAGGAGGGTGAAAGGTCCCCTTACCGAGTTGGGTAACTTTCGAAACGTACACCCCATGGAAGAAGTGTCATACAATAAAAATGTGAATACCCAAAAATGAAATTATATTACACAAATTGTATAATAATGGGATGTACATACACCACTCAAAGGAAATTGTGACAAATGTAGCATAAATCTCCCGGGAATAAATGTGAGATGAAAAATCTCTTACGAAAACTCGGCAGCCTAACGACGCCACATAAAACATACCAAATGGATTGATGAGAGGAAATAGGGTCTCCTATCATATGAAAATAAAAATTACAGTAATATTAATATAAAAGAACATCCCAATCACAAGAAATATGAGCTTAAAAGGAATGACATAAAAGGGTGTACTTAAAAAGAAAGAGAGGAGTAGGATCCCTTACCTCGGGTCCGACATGACTCGATCATTCTTTAATCTCATGAATAATAAACTTGAGTTAATTTATACTTTCTATAGAACCTTTTTAAAGTTCATTATTCCTTTTATATAACTTATTACCTTGTCATGAACACTATGTAATTATTTTAGTTTATAACGGTCGTTTAAACGACCATTGGTACTTGGGTCAAAATATGCTCTTTATAATTACAAGTTGTTCATGTATCCATTATATCCAGAGTTATAATCATGATATATATATCATATATATCATATATATCCAGTACATATTCATTTTATACTATTCCATATCATTTGGAGATAAAAAACGAAAAGCGCCATTCATGGAGACGGTATGCCGTACGTACACATGAATGCTACTTTCATTTTTTTCTTTTTCATATTAATGGAATTAAAATAAATTATATATATATATATATATTATAATTCCCGTATAATATATATTTTATATAGGTCACATATTTTCATTAATTTCATTCTTTATACATTCCATTGATTGCATGTACGAGTCACATCACTTGAGGGGGCGGTAGTCCGCACTTCCTCATATGAAATTATCGCATTTACACAACATGAAAAGAATAAAGGTATGATTTAAATATAAAATACAGAAGAATATAGTAAACATATATACCATATATATCATATATAAAATACATTGACATCATAATGGCCACCTTTAAAGGTGTTAAAAGAATATTGAACAATCATCATTTCGTGAGGCAGAAAATCGGCAACCACAGAAATAGTATGTTCTTTAACCATTAAATGATGGTGTGTGTAAGTTTAGCTAGAATAAATTTTATAAGAACATACTAGTATATTGAAGACACTGGAGATGTTACAAGAAAATGAATAAAAAGAGTTTTGGGGTTTGGAGAAGCAAAATAAAACCGAAGGACTCAAGTGAAGACATTACCTTAAAATTGGGTAACTCCCTTTGGTTTGAGCTAAAAGGATTCTTTGGGAATACTTCTTCCAAAACCGAGGCTTCAATAAGTTATATAGGTATGTGTAGAGACAAAATGGGCTGGTTTTGGCCGAGCCAAAGGCTTTGGACATGTGGGTAAGGAGGTAGGGGTGGGGGCCTTTTATAAGAGGAGAGGAGGGGCACTCTTGGAAAGGTATAAAATGTAACTTTATTTTTCAAATGATTTTCAGATATTAATAGTCCCACATTGATGTGTTTCAGGGATAAGGTGACAAGGGTTAAAAATCCACCCATCCAATAGGTTTTTTACATGTGTAGGTCTTAGAGTTTACATTATCTTTCGATTTTTTTTAAATCGTTAAATAATGAGGTCATCACTGCATCATCATAATGTCATAAATAATTTAATTTATTTATTGTCTAAAAATTATAAAACAATTACTATGATGTGGGAAATAGTTTTATCTTTCTAATTAATATTTATAGTCCAAAATATCATTTATGTAGAAAAAATTAAAAATATTTTACTGAGGTGATACATTCTTTGTTACATTTAACAGTCTTTAAAAATAATAAGATAAAAAGTCACTTTCTCCCAAAAGTGATTCAATGGGGCACCCAATTTTGGAACAAGGCATCCCATGGTCGGCCATTAAGCAACTAGTAGCCTAAGGAGACATTTTGTGGTCATTTTTTATTATTATGATATTATCTTATTATCTTTAACTACCGGATTACTCATTAATCAAGATAATTAAAGATAATTACCGTCGTTACTATTCATAATGTCCAAAAACAAAATAGTCTTAATTACATAATTAGGACATTATGATTCCAAATATGTAATCCATTTTACCAAATTCCAATCACATAAATTGCAATAATTAATTTTAAAATAAACTTCCCGTTGTTAAAACAAATAGCGGGTTTTTTAGAAACAATATTTATGAAAAGTTTGGCACTTGTTTATGCCTAATTCCAAAGTGAAATTAATCCCAATGACCATAATTGAATTACATGGTAAAAATATATTCTAATTACACTTTAAAACAAATTAAAAATATAATATAACCATATAATTAAATTATATGAAAAAGCAGTTTTGATGTAAAATGCAGTATTTTTCACTATTCATTGAAAAATGAACATTGTCAGAAAAATACAAAAAATTACCCTAAGGTAAATTTCAATGTCCCAATCATAAATAATATGATTATTTTGAATAATATAGCTTATAAAATTTCCAAAAAGTGGATTTTAAAGGGGTTCTCCATCAAAAGGTGGTTAATCGACCTTTTAAAGAATATTAGAATGATTACGCTTAAAAAATGGATTCATTTTCATTTTTAATCCTCTAAAATTTATTGAAAAAAAGTAAAAATATTTGACAAACATATATAATAATTTTGTAGTTAGTTCTTGTTCATTCCCGCCATTACAACGGCTAGGCGTTAACTACCATTTAAAATAATATTATTTTATTATTATAGTGCAACGTAATATTTCAAAGAAACTTGTTGTTGCATATTGGGTACGCCATCGAGCATAGCATTCCCTTTAAAGTAATATTAATATTTTATTCACAAATATGGATAAATGTGAAAATTTAATACTCTTTATTTACCTGGGGTGTTACATAATTAATCTAATTTTATTATTTTGGATAGTATGTTCATGTGCTGAATTATTCTAGATTATATGGTAATGGATCTTGATAAACCATCCTTTTATATTGGGGTAGAAACATTTATCTCGCTAACTGGATTCCACTATCACACTATTTGATGTTATTAAATGATTATAAATTCTTTATATATGCCTCTAATATATATACCTAGCTTATCGTTCCTTCTTTTTAGGGGGTTATATATGACTTAAGCTCATTTCTCATGTTACATCCATAAAAAAACAAGACTATGTAGATATTTTCAATCCCTAAATCCATTTAGGTAACACATTTTTAAAATATTTTTTTCTCATTATGGATTTTAATAAATAAATGAATGTTTTAGGGATAATTATTATGGTTTCCTTCTTTAGATATAATCATCTAAAATATTTTATTCCTTCTTCAATTTTTAGTATTTATTAAAAAACCGTTTGATTGTGATATTGGGACATATTATGAAACTCATTTCATTACATTGGTAATTCTTTTGTTTATGACTTGTATAAGACATCAATTTCGGACACACATAATTATGTATATTCTTTAATTTGTGTTCTTAGATAGAATTATAAATAAGTGGGAAATGTTTATGTCTCATGAGATGATATGTATTGGATTAGAGAGTAAACATAATCCAATATCTAATTATTCCATCCATGTAATGTTTTCATGGTAGGTAATCTTGACATATGATTATTTCTTGTTTCATATTGTTTCCACATTCTTGTGTGTCCATAATATTACGATTCTTGGATCCATATGTTAATCTTCCATATGACTATTCATGATCTTTATTACATCATATTATTGATTATCAGTCAGTTGATATGCTTCTTTGTCATTTTTATTCCCTTAGTGGGGTTTTTTCTCACCCCTTTTGTTTATGCATTCCTTGTGATATCATACATAACTTTAGAATCTCAATGGGATTTGGGATATCATTATAACGATTAAAATAAAGATATTTTCTCTTAGTTTCACTACAAAATTTAACGTAACAATTGCTCAAAATACTATACGAATCTAGATATTTGGTTGATGTTTATTGGATAATTATATTAAAAATAATGTAATAATATGTATACAAGGTATGTGTAACTATTTTGTAAAACTGTTAGTAGGTGTAGCATCAAACACAAGAAAATCATGGGATTTTATATTTATTAACATTCAAACATTCTATGAAAATATATTTTTCACATTTGAAGAAAACCACTTGGAACTATAATATCATGTAGACATTGACAAAAATTATCTTCTCAAAATTTCTTAATGTGTGATAATCTAGTGGAAAATTTGTTATATTTCATTTCATTATGCTAGTTAACACCAAAATTATTCACATGTATATTAAGTTAATTTTTTTATGCAATCCATATGTGTTATTTCCTATTTTATTAAAAAAGTAATCGAACTATCACAAACATTGCGCTCGACATGGATAATGTCAATGATATTTTTACATCCATAAATGTATAACACAGTGTGACAAACAAAATGGATTTTTTAATCCATGCATTTGTTTGACGACTAAATATTCCTTTACTTCCTCATGTGAAATTGATATTTTTTCACTAATTCGTAATATTTTTTAGATAACAATGGTTGTGCGGTAAAATTACACTTTTGGGAGTTCTTAAATTAATTTTTTTATTTGGTAAGGATGATCCAATTAAGAAAAACAATTGATTTCCCATGTAAACTATATTTCTATCATTTAATAATTGAATATATAAGGTCCCCTATTTATAAATTAAAAAAAATTCTCCCTTAAAAATGTATCCAAATAAGTTTACATAAGTAGTAATTTTGTGTATTATAAATATATTTAATTACTATTATTTTGATGAAATTTATGGAAACAATCCATTTATAATCTCTCCATATTCTGAATTGATTTTTTTTCACAATATGATTGGTTCACAACCTAAATTATGTTTTTACATAATTTATTGCCACCACCTTCATTTTTTTTATTAAAATATGATTATTGTTAAATATTATGATACTACATATATTATAACATATCTCATGTTTCTATAATGTATTAATATACATTTAATTAAATAAAAATTTCTTGTTCCTGATGGTCAGTGAAACTACCTAAATTAACTAACGATATAATGATGATGTTTATACTAATTATATAATAACTATACCAAAAAATAAGGATCCTTGAGACCATTTCAATTTATATAGGGTCAAGAATATTAATTTATTTAGTGTTTGGATTTATAGTCCCATTTTTTCAGAACATCAATATTTATCCACTAGTAACCATGAAATCATGGAATGAATTCCCTCTAAATGATGAAATGAAACATTATATCTCATTGAAATAGTTTAAAATGAACATAATAAAATTATATTAAAACAAATATTGATATAAAATATTATGAATAAATAAATTAATGATTACAATTTGATTATTTTGGATGCTATGGGAAAGTGAAAATGATTCTCGAAACCAAGTAAATGGATCCCTATGAAACACCAAATTCACCATGGTTTATATTCCTTCCTTCAATAAATCACATTCCCTCACTATTATTGATGTAAGTAATTATTATAAATTATATATATATATCTATTATATATATATATATATATATATCAAGTTTAGTATCCCTTACTTATATGAGGTTATACATTCCTTAAGATCATTTGTCGAATTTCATCATTTAAAACAAGCTCAATTAAAGGGAAATTTTATATCCCTTAATAATTTTATGTAACACTCAATAATATCCTTTTTTCTTAGTAATTATTTTATAAAATAGAGGAATATTTTAGGGATAACCATTATATTTTTCCTTTATTTTATAAATAAAACACCATGTTAATTTAATCTTCAAATGTACTCAATTGATTCCTTAAAACACTATTTGGAATGTTCAATCCTATACCCAATACTATTCGACTTTCCATGACGTTTTAACTTAAATTGAACAAACAATTTGAGTCATATTATTATATATTAATATATGAATTTTGAAAATATTTATTTTCTTCTTCTCCTTGTAATCTTCATGAAATCTCCTTTGATCGTGATATGTGAAAATATTATGCAACCCAATTATTTTCTCAGTAATTATTATGTTTATTCCATAAGGTTTATTTCTATTTGTTGAACACATAAGAATATATATGTTTTGATTGGTTAACCAAAATAATTATGTAAATCATTGGGTAAAAAGTTTTCTGAATGAGATGATAACTTTAAGATCAGTGATTAAATATAATTCATGATGGGATACATTAAATAATTTGATGTTATCTTGACAATTAACATTAACTTATGCTCATGCCATGTTTCGTGTTGTTTTCACATTCATATGTTTCCATGAGATATTGATTATGTGTTCTTTAGGTTACGCCTCCATTTTATTTTTCATGATATTTTAATTTGAGGATATATTAGTATTTATGTTGAATCATATGTTATGAATTTTTATCATATTTATTCCATTGCTGATTTTTTTAGCTCACAGTGCTCGTTTATGTATTTCGTAGGTCAACCAAAAATGTTTTAAAAGCTTAAAAGAATTTAGGATATCATTATAGATATTAAAATAGAGATATTTTATGATAGTTTCATTTTGATGTTTTATATACCTAGTATTATAAAGACTATAGACATCTATATCTTTGGGTTGTATATATTATAAATTGGTGTTAAAACCCATGTAATAATATGTATAAAGGATTGGGTCACTATAGTTATTATAAGTGAATTTTCATGTTATTTGTTTTGTGGATTAGGACATGAATATAGTTTAAAAAACCATTGGGATGGGTTTAATTATAAGAAAAAATATTAAAATTTTGGATAATTATAGAGTGATATGTTTTAAAGAAAAAAAATTCATGCATGGATATTACAAGTGGATATGGATCTAGCACAAAGGTACTTATGAATAATTACCAAAAAATGAAACTTTGGTATTAAATAATTCTATAACTAGTGAATGAAAAACATTCCCGACTTCAATCATTGATTGAAACTCATGGGGGATATTCATTGGAAGATTTTAAATCTCTTTAAAAACAATTATGAATAAAAATAATATATTGTTACATTAGAAAATCTAATAATAAATTTACCATGTATTACATAGATGGAATCCTATAGGATCATAACATAGGATATCAATTTCATTTGTATATTATCAGTTATATGTTCAAATTTTCTTATTTATAATATTATTACTTTAATTTTTCTCATCCTTAGGTTTTTTTGGTAATAGGAAATTACTATAACCATAATAAAATTGTGAAATTTTTTCTAATTATCCATTCGCGAGAATTAAATTCTATATATGATTATATTACACTAAATTCTTTCTGACCATATAAGTTTACTAGAACTATTAAAACATCACCTCAAAACACAAGTGTTGAGATCTATGTGAGAACAAAAAATTAGGATATTATTGTATCTCAATAATATAACTCTTTCTGTGAAACTGTTTGTGGATTGAATCTCCTAACCTAACATAAAATACATATTTTAGTGGAATTTAAATCTATATTGGGAGTGTATTGGATATACATTCTCTCTAGAGAGCGATATCACACTTCAAATCATATGATATCCTATGATTATATAGAGGTTTAAGGTAGATAATCCGTATACATTGGAATATTAATCCAAAACATGGATATTTTTTATAAGAAATCATACATAGAAAACATAATTTATAAAAAAATGAGAGAATCAATCTCAAATACATTCCCAATAAAAGGGACTATAATGTTTTATTTTCAAAAGAGTTACTTGGTCTACCTCATAAACAATATTTTGTGATCTAAATTGGAAATATAAAATTTTCTCTTCCTATATCCTTGTCACAAAAAAAGAATTGAAAACATTGATTTGTAATATCTAAATAAGCTTTTATAAAAGAATATGGAAATGGAGTTTATATGCCTTAGTTATTCCTAGTGGTGTGTGATAGTACTCTTGGTCAATAAGAAGGATATTTTAATGAACTTATAAATTGATTAGCAAGAACACAATAAAATCATGGTAGAGAATAACTATCCCATCTAATTGATTTATTAATTTTTCAATCAACTATGTGTGGATATTTATACACTTAAGTCGGTCTATTGGTTAGGATATCACCAATTAAGGTTTAAAAAAGAAGATATTACCAAAATTGCCTAGTGAAAAGGGTATAGACACTATGATTTCATAGTGACAATCATTATATGTGACAATTCTTATTATCTGTTAATATAAATTACTGAATATAATACTTATAAACTACCTTGAAATTTTTTTTTGGACTGTATAGATAATATATTTATATACTCTAAAATAAATGAGTATCATGGGAATTATTTGATTACATTTCTTAAAACATTTATAAAAGAGAAAAGATATGATAAATATAGTAAATTTGAGTTCTAGATGGATAATGTAACATTATTCAAGATTTTTATCATTAATTTTTTTATCTATATTCCCTTTTAAGAAAAATAAAATTGGGGAATGGAAAAGAAACACATGTGTAATGTATATCCATTTTTTTCCATGCACATACTTAGTATATTAGATGATTTGTGAGAAAATTATCATAATTATCAAACTATATAATTTAGATGACTCAAAAGTGTGTATTTTTTTCTATATTGATGAATAATAAATAAATATCATAGTATTAAAAAATGAAACTTATCAATAAAATTTTACTCATGCTACCCTTATGTGGGGAACTATTTTTTGGTATATAATGAATCTTTAATGCAGTCATTGAGAGGTGTGTGCAGATGTAAAATGACGAAAGAAATATCTTATGATTTAAGGTAGCTTAAATTTTCTAATTATAACTAACCAATTAATGATTTAATGTTTGATATAACTGTATTACCAATGATTATTGGGTGTAATTATCTTTATATGGATAATGGTGAAATATATATGGGTCATAATTGGCTCATATATATATTCACATAGATGGGGCATAATGTTTTCCAAAGAATATGGTTAAAGGTTATCAAAAATTCTAACTTCTTAATCCACTACCATCAAGTGATGGTGAATAAATTGAAATATATTTTATGTATAAAGAATCATGTAAAATTATATGTGATGATAATTGAGAATGATATTATAATATTAATCTTGTAATGTATAGGAATGGAATTCATAATGTAAGGTACATAACTATTTTTGGTCAAATTATTTCCCACCCATCCCCAATAGAAATGAGAAATTATCATCAAATAGATAATATGAAAACATATAAGAAGGTGGAAGCTATAAAAAAGTGAAATCATTAATGAAAAATTATTATTAGGAAGGGTTTATATGATTTGAATCATGACTACATGTACCATCAGATCGTACGATTAAAAAATAATTATTGAATGATTCATATAGCTTGACCTTCTCTATCCTCCAAGGGAGCATGAAGATGGATCATTATATATAAGATAACTATTATTTGAATAATATAACTAATGAGTTGAAATAATATATATAAATGTTCCAAGTATGTCGGTTGATGAAGGATGAAAGAAAAAGTTATAAGCGGGTGATTCAACCATTACTGAAACCCATGTGGAAATGGGAGAACACCACTTCATATTTTTTCATAGGTCTTATAGAAGTCATAAAAAGAATTAATTATATATAAATTATAGTGGATTAACCAAAAATGACTTCTCATTTCATTTCATTAAAATAGGACCTATCACTTTATTGAATTTTAAGGATAGTATTAGAGATGCGGTGACACATCATGGAACACCAATATTGATTATATCTAACATTGATTAGAGACTTACCTCTACATTATAGAAAATCAGCATCAAGATATGAACACTTATTTGAACATTATTGTATATTATCACCCCAGAATTTATAGAACATTTGATTAAACTATACAAACACCTCAGGACATATTATGTAAATCATGATGGACATTAAAGGGGGGTTAGATTATATTCATCCTCATGTTCAGAACTCATGAAATTATATATTTTTCTCAAAATTTCTAATGAACTTATATGATTATATATTTGGAAAGATATTTGAAACACATATTTGTTTGGATGAAGATAGTATAAGAAATCTACTTAGACCAAAAAAATTTGTCGAAATGTTAGAAAATTTAATATCCATTTGAAAACACATTAAGATATCTCAAATTAAAAAAAGAGATATGGTGATAACTGTAGAAGACACATTGAGTTTGAGTTTCTAGAAATGTGATAATCCATATATATTATTGGGGGGAGATATAATATTTTTGAATAAGGGAATGTTACTTCTTTATTACATTGGTCCCTTTTAGATTTTTAATCATAGTGTAGTGGTGGTGTATCAAATGGAACAAATACCAACCATGTCTCAAGTACATGAATTTTTTGGAGCATCCCTATAATGGAAGTACTTTTTTGATCCCTCACATTTTTTGAATTAGGAATTAGGAATGATAAAAAATGAAATCTCATATGGGGATAAATTGGTAAAGATCTTGAGACTATAGAGACAATTTCATATGAAACATAAAAAATAACCATTTTAAAGTACCATAACAAATTCATAATTATCTCATGGTAAAATACCAAATAAAGGATGAAATGATAGAAAAATAACCTCATCTATTTTCATCTTACAGGAAAAAATAAAATTTCATGAGTGAAATTTCATAAGGGGGAAAATGTAATGACCTATAATTTTATCAACGAAACTACATATATGATTATATAATTTTGTCATAATATATTGTTATAGAATGATTATAAAAAACATGATAAAACCAACAAAATTTAATTATATGAGTTTTAAATTTATATAAAAATAATACATATATAAATAATAATTTAAAAAATTACAATGGTATAAAAATAGAAACTGAGAAAGCATTTATATAGAAATTTGGATCTTCCTGATCCAATAATATAATAGAACTGGAAAAAAATTTTTACATAAATGAATAATAATACTATTTATGGTGTATTTAAATTGAAAATAAATATATATATAACCTCGAGACAATAAAGAAGTGAATTTTTAAGGAATAAAATGTGATGTAATTATAGAAATTAATGAGACCATATATTGATTAAAAATATGACCATTCAAATATTATTCTGATTATTAGTATAGAAATTTGACTATTTGGAATATTAACCTAGCCATATGAATAGTATCACCAACTAATGGGGGTTAAATAATATTTAAATATCTTATAAAATTAAAATATTACATATTTTTATCATGATATATGTAAGTAAAAGTTATAAAAATGAGAATATAATTGTTTTTATTTTTGTAAAATAGAAATGTTTTATTTTAATTATTATAATGTAAATATAATGATTTAAACGAAATTATATTTTCATAAAATGTATTTATAAATTAATATTATTTTCTATTATAATAATAATATAATTTATTGAAACAATATGTAATTTTAAAAGGGCTATACAATTAATCATAATACCAAACTGATATTTTCATATAAATAATAATTTCTATTAAAAATGAAATTTATCATATTTAGTGGTATTTTAATAAAATCTATTTCATTATTGGGACCTAAATGAGGAAAAATGAATATGGTAAATTTTTTGTATTTTTCAAATGTAATTTAATTTTGGGTGAATAGTTAAATACAATGAAATACGAATTTAAAAAATATAAACTAAATACTTGAATTTATGGTTCATATATGATTTAAAACCCCCTTATTAAAACAAACACGTATCAATTACTTTATATGGTTATAAGATTCATCACTATTGATATTATAGAGTAAAATTCTGAAACTGATGTTTATAATATTCAAAAAGGCACCTCTTTTTCGCTTTTAAATACCTACCATTTTCCTCACACCTTTAAATCCTTGATTCTTTCCCAAACTATAATAAAAAATCCCCTTATCTCTCTCCCATCTTCCAAATATTTTTATTCTCCCAAAAAATCTAAACCATAGCTTGTTTAAGGTGTATTTCTATTGAAAACATTTAATATGTAATATTTTGAATCAATCCATTTTAGAATCATCAATTTATCTACCTACTCCTTACATAACCCATACAAGAAAACATAATGAGTATAGTATTATAAATATAGTATAATTATTTTTTGTTATTTTTATATATTTCATCCATAATCTTTTCTTCCCTCTTTATTCTAAAATAAAAATTTGGTTGGTTATGTGGATGGTTCACCGTCTACAAGAAAAACATACATCGTGTCTATCCATCACCATCGAGAATGGTTATATAAATCTTATTATTGTTGAAGATTAATATAATTAGTTTTTAATAAATTATTTTATGATTATTTAATTTATTAATATCCTTTTTTTAAAAAATAACAAATCTAGTTCATGATGGTTTGTAAACCCTCATAAATGTACTAACCATATAATGAAAATGTTTATAATAAACGATTAATCTCAGTACTGAAACACACAAACACACAAATATATATATATATATATATATATATATCACTAAAATTTAATTTTGAGATGTACATTAACATCATTTCATTTAACACAGACATTTATATTCCCATTTGAAAATAATTCCAATAATTTTTTTACAACTGATCCAACCATATAACCATCAAATGAACGCCCTCAGAACAATGAAATTAAAATTCAAATCTCATTTAGATTATTTTAAATGAAAATAATATAATTACATTAAATAAAATATTGATGCAATATGTATTTATTTTAAGTAATTCATGAATATAATTTTAGTAATGAAGATGATAATGGGAAAGTGGATAATGATTATGGTACCTATTGTAAGGGATCTTTATAATGCACCCTATTATCTTGGGGTTGTAACATTTCCCCCTATAAATTTCTTTATCTATATCTCTTTAATATTTTAAAATGATTCTAAATATTTTATATATTTATATTACATTTTTATATATCTTATTATCCATTCCATTGATGGCCTTATAAATTCTATAAGTTCTCTTCTCAAATTCATTCTTTAAAAATATACCTGATTTAAAATATATTTTGTATACCATAATAATTCTAGGTTCCATATTTTGATTTATTTATTCATAATAAATATTTTATTACATATCAAATATTATAGGTATACCCATTCTGGTCTACCTTCATTAAAATAAAATTACATGTTCAATAATTCCATAAATTTCATAAACTAATTCATTAAAACATCATATTAAATGTTCATTTGTTTCCCTAATTTTTTACCATTCTAATAATGATTTTTAAAATAAAGAAATAATTTTATAATTATGATTAATTATTTATACATGATTGTATAAAATATTTACTTTTGAGTGTTATTTTAAATATCTATGAAATATATGGTTATTGTGATATGAGGCAAGATTATGCAACCCATTTCTTTCCTAGGGTAATACTTATGTTTATACAATATTTTTTTTATTTCCAATTATCACACACATATGAATGTATATGTAATAATGATTTTTCTTATGTATCTCTCTCTTAATTTAGTTAATATATATGTTTCTTGAGATGATATGTAAGGTATTAAGAAGAAAAACTAAATAATAATTGGACTTTTTTACCATTTGATGTTGTCTTCAAAGTTAGTCTTCACTTATGATTATGTCATATTTCAAATTATTAACAAATTACTATGTTTTATGGTTATTATAATTCAATGTTAATTATTTTATGTTCTCATGTGATTATTCATTATCATTTTCTTTTATGATGTCATATTATTCCTTTTTACACATATGTTATACTTTTTTACTATGTTAATTTCCATACTAGGATTTTTCAGTCACCCATTTTGTATATGTATCCCCTACTTATAATATGTAGTTTTAGGATGTAAAAGGGATTTATGATCGCATTGTAGAGAGTAAAAAAAACTTTATATTTAGTTTCATCATGTTGTTTTACTTACCTATTCCTTTGAAGACATAATGCCTCTCAATATTTGGGTTCTCTATATTGGATAAGTATTTTAAAAACCATGCAACAATATGTGTAAAAGTATTGGGGATCTTTATTATTAAACTAGTTTTAGTCATTTCTTGAATACATTAAATTAATTATATTTTATACCTATTAACTTAAAATACTTAATTGAAACCAAATTTTCATCATTTGAAGAAAAAAATTAAGAATTATAATACCATGTAGGAATGGAAAAAATAATCTAATACATTATTTAGGTGTAAAAATTTAGTGTAAAATATTTTATTTTTCATTTAATTATGGTTGAATGCTCCAAAATTATTTCCATTGTTATTTTGTATAGTATTTTATACAATTAGTAATTTTTATTTTATTAAAAAAAATATTATCAGACTATCACAATTTTTTCCTTTATAGGATAACCCATAATTTTATTTTATTATTCCAACTATATGGTGGTTTTTTCTATTGTGTTTGCAGGTGTATTAAGGTTAATTTTGTGTTTTTAATGTTATTACAGGTGTTCAAGGTAATAGTTTGTTGTTTGAAACCATGGGTGTTTACTTGGGGGAATTGTGTTCCATATGCAGGTGATCTAGTCGTAGACACATGGTCTCTGTATAGTTAAAGAAATCATGGGAGAAAAATATGGTAGTCTAGTGGTCAGATATAGAGGAATATGTACAGTTTATATAATGTTTGGTAAACAATGTGACTTAAAAAATATGGGGAATTTTGGTCTTTTAATTTCGTTTTTAATTTTATATTTCACCCCAAGCCTCACATAGATGTAATAATCCACCAAAATTCCCCCAAAGGGCTTCTCCAAGCTCATCTATGGTGATTTGGAGTGATCTTGTAGTGGTTATTCATATAGATTAAGAGTTATGAGTTTATTTTCTATTTTGATATACTATACTCTCCATTTATCCAACTCGTCTAATCATAGTGGTCATGTTTGGAAAATTTCATGTGTTGGGGTTGGTAGAAATCCGGGACATCAATCGGTAATGGTTATGAAACTATATATGATAGTATTAATGCTGGTTAATATAGAAGTAGATAAGGTTATACCCCATGAGGTGGGTGTTTATAATTAATTTCCTTTTATTGAAGAGTTCCTATAGTTATTTATTTTTCAAATGTGTTTTAGATATGAAATAATTATGTATATGATATCTAGTTTAGATTATCAATGGATTTCCATGCATGGGTGGTTCATTTCCTTTTGCAAAAATGACTGTATTGTTTTATGTTGTTGAATTTTGTTTGAAATTTTTGTTTTAAACAATTTATTTAGTTGGTAAAATCATAAATAGGGTTTTTATCGTGAAATGAACTTTTTCTGGGTGCTATGGGCCAAATAGGGTTTTAAATTGGGTATCCATTTTGTTTAATAAAAAGTGAATTTCATGTTCTAATGGGTGGTTTAGTTTTAAAAAGAAAAATACAGTTATAAATAATCTTATTTGGTTTCTTTTGTGAATTGTTATGCATTATTTTTTAATTATTTTTATATTAAAAATAGTTTGAGGTTGGGATTTCCAAATCTATGTGATATAATCAAAGTCTTAGTTGGCACATGGGATGTGACTTTGTTTATTCCCATTTTGATCCCCCTTTATTATTGTTGATGTTTATTTTATTCTTGTGATTGATTATTGTGATGTGATTCCTTATGTGATCATTATTTAGGTCTCTTTTTAAGGGATATGTGAGGTGGGAAAGATGTGATTTTTGTGTTATACTAGGGGATATATTATTATCATGTGATGAAATTATTTTATTCTGGACCACCTCCATTTATTATTCCATAAGGAGACTTATGTTTCTTGTTGGGAATTAGTGACACATTGATATGACTATTTGATATTAAGCGTTGGCTACTCACCCCTAGTGGAGAGACACATGTTGTCTAGTGGGTTTGTCACCAATGAGGCTAATTGATAGAAATTTTGTAATGACTCCAACTACAATAACCCAAATTTTTTGCCTCATTTATTACATTGTCATGATATTCAAGGAATCATATCCAAAAGGATTAAATAGTTTAGTTTTCATGTATAATTACATATATACATGATTCCAATATTAAATTTTAATATAGAAATTTTAACATAATTGTTTTGGAGAATATCATTGTTCTGTATAGAATATCCATACAGATCATTCATATTATACTTCCTAGATTCCTTGAAAATGAAATAAAATAATGTGTGATAAAATTATCAATATGATTTACATATATAAGAATATATCATGAATAAATAAAAAAAATAAACATTTAAAGGTAAAAAAATTTATTAGAATTCAATTTAAATAACTTTACAATCATATATAGATAACAATAGAAAAATATAGAAAGAAAATTAACTGAAAAAAATATTATATTTAATCAAAAAATTACTATCCAAATTAGTTATGAAATGATAAATATGAGAAGATAAATAACTAAACAAAATTTCCATTTTTAAAAGTTAATATCATTAATAGATAAAGATTATTCACTATGGAATTGTAAATAACTAAAAGAACTGCTGGAAGAAATATGTGATTTAACGTCAAATTATTAACATCTGTTTTTATAAATTGATGCTGATATTTTGTGAGAGAAATTTTTTGTCATCGGTTGTACTAAAATCTGACGCCAAAAAGTTTAATGACTATTTTTTCATCGGTATAAATAAAACCCAACAAAATGAACAGAATGAGCTGACATTTTGCGTCAGTTTTAACATGAACCAATGCCAAAAATAAAAAAAATGTTTTTTTGTGTCGGTTTTGAGGACAATATACACCATATGTGTTATTTTCGGCATCAGTTTTCCAAAAAACCAACACCCAAAATAAAAACCGTGAAGACATTCACTGTCGGTTTTTACCAAACCGACAACGAAAGTCATTTAAAAATTATGGAGATTAAGAAACCATGATTTTCATTATTCTTTGAAATATAATCCCAGGGTAGATCCTCTCGACATGCGACGACTTCAAAGCCATATTTGTGATTTCAAACCACCATTGTTGATGATTTTCTTCCATTTGCATAATCTGCGGTCTGTGTTCTTCATTATATTGTATTCTTTGATCGTCTATGACATATTTGTTCTCTTTAATTCAATTTTGAGTGAAATTAAATGATGGTTTGATTTGAATTTATTTTTTATCAATATTTTTTCGTTGTTACAATCATTTTTTTTCAAGATCTTGTAGTGCTTAATTTTCTATAGTTTTATAAGGGCCAATGTACAGATTGGTGATCTATTTTCGAGTTGAACTCTGAATTTTGTTAGTTTTTTTTAAATTTTGAAGTTAAATTATATATCATTTAATATTATTTTTGATTTTCTTCAAATATTTGTTTATAGATTTTTTAAAATGTGTTACAACATAGTTAATATTCATCCCTTATAGTGATTATTCAATGTTATTAATGTGGATATGAGTTAAATGATTTTACATTATAAATTTTTATATACCATTAGGTATAAATATATTGGTCTTGTTTTGGAATAAATTAGACCAAAAAACACATGAATTATTTTTATCTAATATTATTTTATTCTAAAATTTTGTTTAAATGTAATGGCTAGTGTTCTTGACCAAATTATATTAGCCATGTGTTGAATTTGTTTTATGTGAAATTATTTTTATCTTGAAAAATTGACTAAATAATGTTCTGAAAGTATTATTATCTGACATATTAGTCTTCATTGGATTGATAAAATACACCTAAGATGGTGGGGTTTGGGGGTTTGAATCAAGTCTACCTAAATTATAACAAAAAGAAATTAATCTTTGTATATACTCAATAGAACATGTAATTGATCCACAACCACTTGTAATTCCTCAAATAATTCTATTATTCTCTCTCCCAAATGTGTTATAAGATATATCATTTTAGTAATGTATTTAATTTCATGTGTCATAATTTTTGGAGTATTAGGATTGATTTCACAAATAATATGTACATTTACTCTAATTATTATTTCATATTACTAATAATATCTAATTTTTATCCCTTTAAATTAATGCAATCTTCAATACTTTTGATACATACAACATCGAAATAATGACATAACTATGTAAAATGAACAAATAAATTTTATAAGATTGATATTACAACTTAATTATAATATAAATATAACACATGAATATAATTTGAAAAAAATGTTAACTATTTGTATATGTGTTTCATATCTGATTATCAAAATTTTTTATTAAATGTTCTTATTTTTATAATTTATCTATAAATATATATATATATGTATGTATGTATGTTTTAATATATTCACCAATTATTTTTGTGGTATCAGATACTTAATGGATCATAATTGGATACCATTACAATGAACCACTAGTGAGTAAGAAAAATGAGTTGATGAATTCTTGGAATTTTCTAAACGGTATCTTCCAAACATTGATTTCATTTTCTGTCCATGTGTGTAGTGCTTAAATATATAAATCTCAAACTCTAGGGAAATCAAGGACCATATCATTTGTTATTTTATTAGCCTTAATTATACATGTTGGTTCTTGCATGGTGAAGTCACTAACAATTCAACATCTAATGTTGATGAAAATATTCATAACGAGGAAGAAGATCATATTGAAGAATTTATTCATGATTTTGGTGTTGAAACCATCGAAAAAATAGCAACTTTTGAAAAATTGTATGAAGATTATGGGAAACCATTAGTCATAGGTTGTAGTAAATATATATTGATATCAGTAGTTTTGAGATCAGATAACTTAAAAGCAGAAAATGGGTGGAGTGATGAAAGTTTTTCAATTAACATGATCTTTAAAAGAGTAACTTCTAGACGGAAATGGGCTTCATATATTACAATTATGAGGTAAAGAAAATCTTATTCCCAATGGGATTGGGGTATAAAAAGATACATGATTTTCCTAATGATTTTGTACAGTATAGGAAAGAAAATTAATATTTATGATGTTGTCCTTCAACTGGGACATCGCGCTATAAGATAGATGGGAAAGTCAACTCAGATTCATACTCAGGTGATGTAATCTAATGTCATGAAAAATAAATTTTATTCTCTCAAATGATATCATCCAATATTTTTGGTATACAATTCTGATATTACAATCGTGATTCATTTTTAGGTTCCAGAATATAAACTCCTACTAAATAAATTTGGTACCTTCCAATAATTCCTCATTTGAACCATCCATTTAGAAATTCAATTGATGAAAAATGGTTACAATGGAATTATGATGAGTGCATCTCTGATTGTAACATACTTTAACCTGCCGATTAACAATAATAGAAAAGTTTTGATAAAAAATTCATGATTTTGGAACTGATGTTAGAAATCTCATAATGGGATTGTGTACCGATGGATTGTGTCCATATCGGATCCTTAGTAGCAAACAAAGTTCATGGCCTATTTTTCGGGTAGTTTACAACTTCTCCCCACATATATGTGTGAAGAAAAAATATGTTATGAGGAGCTTGATTATTTCTAGACAAAAAAATAGGGAAATTATATGGATTTGTATCTTTCACCATTGATTTAAGCTTTAAAACCGCTATGGGAGGCGGGTGTTAGAGTTTTTGATGCATATAAGAAAGAGTATTTTTTGCGTGTTATCATAATATTCACACCAAATAAATTTCCTGAATATGGAAACACATCTGGATATGTTGTTAAGGGACATAAATAATGGACAATTTGTAAAGATTTGAATTTATATTATCAGTTTTAGAATGGAAGAAAGACAGTGTACATGTGACATCGAATATTTTAGAGAGTTGATCATCCTTATATTAGATTGAAAAAACAATTTAACGGATTAAAATAGTAATACCTTCGCCCTCTGGACAATTTACATCTAGAGAATATTATGACCATGTGAAAGATATTGATTCGACATTTGGAATGAAAATATTATCTTGACTTGAAAAAAATATATTAATGAAGGAGTCTATTTTTTTCTAACTACATTTTTGGATATTTTTAGAGAAACAAATAACATTGATGTTATGCGTGTTGAGAAAAAAAATGTGAAAGCTTGATTATAACTTGTTATAAATAAAATTAATGAAAAAAAGATGGATTTTAAGCTAGATTGTACTTGATATTAATGATAATATGTTTGGAGTTAGCTCCCACTGTGAAAGGAAACATAACATATTTACATCTAGCTTGTCACATATTATGAAAGATAGAAAAGATGAATTTATGTCAGGGTATTCATGGTATAAAATATCCAAGTGGTTTTTATTCGAATGTTAATAATTTTATATCATAGAAATATTGTAAATTAATAGGTATGAAATATCATGATTTCCATGCGTTGATGCAATAACTTTTACCAGTAGTAGTCAATGTTATTTTGCTGACATCTATATGAAAGACTATCATTAGGTTATGTAACCTTTTCAAATAAATTTATAGCATTGTAATTGAAACAAATTTGTTAAGTGTGTTAGATAATGAAGAAACACTTATTATTTCTCACTATAAAGTTATTTCCCACCCACATCTTTTGATATAATGGTTCATCTTCTTATACATTTGGTGTGTGAGATCAGAATATGTGGCCCTGTTTATTTAAGTTAGATGTATCCTTTTGAAAAATATATGATAACTTTGAAGGGATATGTTAAAAATCTTAATCGACTAGAGGCCTATATTATTCAAAAATATGTATTAGAAGAGGTGTTTGAGTTCTGTACTGATTATTTGTATAAGGATAAGCATATTGGTCTCCCTGTATCTCAACATATAACAATCGATAGTGATTCTAGAGGGGTTCATAGTTTAAAGGTAATGTTTATTCCACAAGATGAAGTGATGCGGGAACATTTATATATTTTAAAAACATAGATGAGGTTCAATCATATACATCCTCACATATTTCTTAATTAAGGTTAAGATATTAAAAAAGATACTAAAAGTGGTTGATTATTAAGTATATAAAGACATTTGTAACATGTTTTATAAAAAATGTCACCTCAGATATATCTGCATCGAAAATATTTAAGTGGTCATAAGGGGGTCCATATCATAATGTGATCACATGGTCTTGTTTGGATATTAATGGATACACATTTTACACAAAAAACCCGGATGACAAGAGTAGAATTCAAGATAGTGGTGTGATGGTTTTTGCTGAAGAAATGCATTTTTCATGTTCCAAAGTTAAAAACCCAATTACCGTATTAATTTTATACTTTGGAGTTCTAAAAATTATATGGGAAATTGATTCTATTATATTTCTAGTCAGCATTTTTAAGTGTAATTGGGATGACTGTAATGGTGGTGTGAAACATGATGAATATGGTTTTAAACTGGTTCATTTGAAAATATTTAATAAAAATGAGGAACCATTTATCATGGTGACACATGAAAAGAATGTATTTTATGTCATTGATCCATCAAATGATTAGTGGTCAGTTGATTTTAAAAAAATTCTACTTGGGTGATGAGGATATTACTTTGGATGTTAGTGATTTACATAATCTTATGCATCTGTTACGCAATTTTTGGATGATTACAATGAGTAGAGAACAAAAATAGTGAAAGCATTATGTAATGATCATGATGAAGGCATGTGGGAAAACAATAAATTAGACTACTAATTTTTCTAGAAAGTATTTATATTTTGTTACTTTTTTTGAAACATTCAAATCCATGCCACTTTTTTTACTTACTTATTTTTTTCTTCCTTGTTTCTAAATATTCAGTTTTCTAATGGTATGAAGGTATTCAAAATTTTATTACACTTTCAATTAGAAATGGAAGATATAGATAGAAAGGAGCAGTTACCGAGGTATATATATTTTTACATATTATTAAATATTCTGATATATACTTATTTAGTGAAATAAACCTGTTATTTTACAATTTTTTTGCAGGAATACTGATGTGTCCTCGGCGGAGGAGACTTATCCAATTACTACTAAAAATAATATTTTCATGTTGGTAAATGAGGTATTACACGTTTGACAAAACAATCACTTTCCCATTATGTTGATAGAGTAAACATCCATTTTGATGATGATAATAATGAAATTGGTCCAAATGAAGTTCAATTTGTTAGTTATATAGCGACGCAGAGCCATTGCAGGATTAATATTTAATATCTTTGTTGGAAGTCAGTGGACAGAATGGAAATGCAACGCTTTGGGAGCCCGTGACGGAAAAATGTCTTAATTGATTTTTTATCTCATTTTTTAATTTTATATATTCTAAATGACATATTTAATTTATTAAATTACTGATGACATTAATTTATGTGGAATCCAATGAAATTGTGAAAATTAATCGCTCTGTAACGATGGTTCGACGAAGATATTTTAAAACAAAACTGAGAAAAAATTATGTTTTTGGAAAAATTAGGTGTGAAAATACATGCCTAATGTATCCTATTATAGATGAAGATACATGGAAGCAATTTGTTGACATTCGTAATTAAGATAATTTTTATATTATAAATTTTTTTAATATTGTAAAATATATTCCATATTTTTCTTATTACCTAGTAGATTATTATTATATAACAGGCCTCCAAGAGATCTAGTCAGGAGATCGAGTTGAAAAATGCATTCCCTTATACTTTATCACATGGAGGGTATGCGTATTTGATGTATAAAATGATTGATGGAAAATTTGAATTATTAAGAGCTTGATCTAGTGGTGGTTCAGAAGAAGTCCAGTTTGGTCCACTATCTCCTCTATCTCACCATGAAAAATGGAAACGAGAAAAAAATCAACAATATCATATATGGGATGCAAAGCAAGTAGCTGATAAAATTATAAGTAAATATTATTTAATTGTTATCAATTTTCCAATTTTATAAATTATAAAAAATACTATAACATTCTTATTTTTTATTTCAATATGTACTTCAGGAGCATCAGACACATATATCTTTTATCCCTGAGGAAAAGATGGAAATGCTCACCACTACTTTGCGAATGTAAGAACACCTCGACCATGTTAGAGGATATCAGGAGGGTGTTACTATTAAAAAGATTTTTCGTAAGAGTAATCAATCATGAGACCCGGAAATAGAATCCTTAAAATCATTGCTGAAAGATATTAAATAGTCTATGGGTTGTCAAATTTAAGCATTAGTGTAGAAGGATTTATTATAACACATGACAAGATAGTCATAGTTTTCTCAACCTTCCGAGGTATATTATTTATTTGTCATAATGTTTTCAATTTTATTAATTATAAACACTAATATAAACATTTCTTTTTCAGACTTATCAACCTTCTCACCCAGAATACCCTGCCCCATCTGCCTAACCTACCCTATATGAACAGACTTCGTAGGTATAATATTTATTTTTTATCATTTTTTTATTTTATAAATTATAAGCACTATTATAACTTTTTCATTTTTCGGCCTTCCCAGCCTGCTAACCCAGACTACTTTGCCCCATCTGATTACCCCGCCTTGTATGAGCAGCCTTCCCAGGTATATTTTTATTTGTCATAAATTTTTCTAATCTATAAATTATAAATAGTAAAATAACTTTTTGAATTTTTCAGCCTTCCCTGCCTTCTCAGTCAGACTACCCTGCCCCGTCTTCCTACCCTACCCCCTATGACCTACCTTCCCAGGTATATTATATATTTGTCATAAATATTTTTATTTTATAAATTATAAACACTAATATAACTTTTTCATTTTTCAACATTCCCATCATGCTCACCCAGAGTACCCTACCCCATCTTCTTACTTTGATTCTTCACCACCTCACTCAGACCAAAACGTTTATTGTGAGAAGTTTACTAGAGATCCTCACATATATATTTTTGTGTTAGGACTCTTGTATTTTTTTTGTGATTTTCTACACCAATATCCCATGAATATGGGTTAGGATATTGTGTCAGTACTCGATATTATAGATCATAATTCTCTACAACAATTTCCTTCCATGGAGATCACTAGAGTCGGGGACTGTGTCTGTGATTTTTTACTTTGGCCAACCGATTTTCTTCATTATATTTCATATGATGTTTTTGTTTTTTAAAATATTAATTACAAATGATTCAAAATTAATTATAATGTTTATTGAAATATAACTTATATAGAATTATCTAAAAGAAAAAGAATCTATAGAAATGAAATGAAATGTTCAAGAACAATCCACTGTAGATAATTCTGATATTTCTTATGGGATACAAAGATTATCTTAGGCATAATTTTCATTGATTTTTATCAATGAGTTTTGGATGAATAGTGATAAATGAAGAAGAGAATATCCATTGAGTTTACTCAAAGAATATATCATGCATCTAGTAAATTTTTAAGAGATCAGCCTGAATTTGATGCAGTTTTTTACCATGTAAGTAATTTGACATTTGAAAGTTTATTTCTTTAAAAAAGATGGTTTTAAAATGAGTAACAATATTTTATTTTGGAATTAGGTATCCACACACACTTATTTTACAAATTTAAAGTACAAACATTTATGCTTTTATAGATAAAAAATTCATTTCCATAGAAGTGCAATATTTGATGAATCTTGATAAAGTCGCATATATGTGTGATAGATTATCGCACATAAATATTCAGTGATTGTTTCCACCATTTATTAAAAATTAATAAAAAATAATAATAATGAACTAATGATCATTATAATGTCATTAATTGTGATCTTTTTAAATTGTAGGGGGAATTTGATGTTAGGTGTATTGTCCCCAAGTGAATGCACCATATATAGGTTTTTCTCTTTATTAGGGAATGTTCAAAAAATATTTTCCACCTTATTAGAAAGGTATGTTTTCTGTATCTTATAAGATCATTATGTTTACTTATAATTGTTTAGATATGTATTATTAGTTCATATATATGAAAATACAGTTCATGGTAAAAAAATTAATAAGGAATAAAAGTCGATAAAGACACCAAATAAAATCACAGATGTGGAAGTATAGGTAATTAATTTATATATTATAATGTGTTCAATGTTTTTGTTATATATTAATTTTTATTAACAGCTTTATGTTTTATAACTTTTGTTTCCTCGTCAACAAGGAAATGATAAATGTGGTTATTATATTATATGATTTCTTTCTACGATAACCACAACTAGGAAAACTACTAACATTGATAAGGTGATCTGTATTAATTATTTTATATTTTATTCCTTATTATTCTATTTTTTATCTCATATAATTCAATGTTATTGTAGGCATTCAATTATTCATAGCCTTATACCCAATCTAATATGACTTATATTCAATCTACTTTGGGAACTATTTTTTATGTCTGAAAAGTATTTGATTTATATATATTCTAATATTTATAAATAATATTTCATATGGGTTCAAAAAACTAAATATTTTGATATATTAGGTGTTTGAACATACTAAAATCAAATGAATGCTTCAAAAAATACCAAAAATGGGCATACCGTAAATTTCAAGTACGTGTATTTTAATTATACATTATCTTGACAGTGTAATTTTCTGAATTTTCTAAAAAAATCATACATTAGGCATATGTTTTTTTATTATACTTGCCATTTAAAATAATAAATAATCAATCAACCATGTGAGGAGAGACTATTTACTATCCAATCTGACATGAACCCATGTCATACCTGCTGCAAATCCATTCCAAAAGGATAAAAAAGAATTTAGAGCTAATAAAAAACAATCTAAAAGTGAATTAAGTGTATTATATGGTTTCATTATGGCATTGAGTTTTGAGTCAAAAAAAAATGATGACAAGTGAACATGTTCTTGATATCCACATGGAATAAATTTGTTGCATGGTACTTAGTATTCATAATGAATTTTATTTTAGGTCAAGCCATATGATAATCATTGGTACATTATAATCATTATTTCGTGTCAGGTCAACCACCATGGTATAATTATATCATGAAGGTACATATGTTCCAACTACCAAATAACGCTTCCCAATGTATGGTAATACATTCAACAAGAAACATCATAAAAATAAGCATAATACAAGTAATAATGAGATATTTGTAGAAACATTCATAAACATGTGATAATTATGTAACATAGTAACAATTTATATAATATTTTTTAGGGAATAATATATCAAATATAGTCTCATGGGATACACATTCACATTAGTTACCATATTAGAAAACGTCTCTCAAGGCCACACACACACAAACACACACCACTGTGCATAACATAAAAATCATAGAAACATTGGAATCTCAAATATACTGATATAATCTAAACACATTAGAGGTCACAAAAAAACATTCATAGAATGCATGTCATGCCCTCTAATGTATATGATCACCCCAAGTGGTAACAGATTGATGATGCATCCTATTCATCTAGTTTTTCTGCTTATAACTCAAATAAAAGTGAAATATAAGATATTTGTCTACTTCTTCCTTGATTATTTATAACATATCAAATATTTCAATGAAATTGGAATCATGATAATTTGGGTATTAAGTCAAAAATATTATAAAAATACATCCTAATATACATCTATTATAAGAAATATTCATACACTCATCCATCATGGGATATCAACACACACAGAAAGTGAAAAAAGTCACTAATTTGAAATGAGAAATTAAGATCTCCCACTGAGTATATACATTATCCATCTCATTCTCAACCTACATTATCTGATCTTCCATTGGAGAATATTTTACCATCAAACCATCCCATTCAGCCTAAACTAAAGATTCCACATTTCCTATAGTCGCATATTCTTCCATCATTGGGCACTAGAAATCATTGAGTTCACTCAAGTGATTCTGCAATGTCATTGTCTAAATTTTTTATCAGATTTATTAATGGATTGATCTATAACTAGAATATAAATAAATTTTTCAGATACTAAAATGCATTGTTTGGGATATCAAAGAATAGTTGGGAGGTGTGAGAACTAAAAATGTTGGAGTCTTGGGACTTGAAAGGGTCATAAATGTTTTGAAAGAAGGCATTGATTGCAAGTACGTGTATTTTAGTTATACTTTATAATAAAAAATAGTACATAATTTTTTAATTAACTAGATAAAAGTTTGTAAGTTCTATAATTTCATGGAATGATAAATTATGTTTCATTATTGCTTATATTGTGTTTTTTACAGGGGTTTCGATTTAATTGGAATTGTTGTTTTTTTGTTTTTTTGGAAAAATAAGTTTAACTTATTGCGTCGGTTATTTTAAAAACTGATGTTGAATTTTTAAAAAAGGGTATTCAGTGTTGGTTTTTTATAATACCAACACCTAAAATAGGTATAGGGAATTGGATTTATCCAAAATAGACGTCGTAAACCCAAGAATATTTGATTTTTAGCATTAGTTTTACTTAAAACCAACGTTGAAAACCTCAATGAAAATTATTTTAGGCAATTGATTTTAGAAAACCGATGCCGACAATACTATTTTTTACGTCTCCTTTATAGACATCGGTTAAAAACTGACATCCAATATAAAAAAATGGATGTTAAAATGTGTTTTTGCAGTAGTGAACATGTCATTTAATCAATACCATGACTATGTTAATAATATATGGAATAATAAATATATAAAGATAAATTATTAACCCAATATTTCATTATATTAATATGACTATCATGAATAGATAAGTCTTACTCAATATGGTAAGGTAAATAACTGAAAATTCATGCCATTTAATCAAGAAAATGATAATAAAATGCATTTGGAGATAATATAATTTTGAGACTCTAAAATATAATATTAATATAATTCGTAATAAAGGAAATTCTTAATTATTGTATGTAATGACTTCAGGCATCATGATACCTCTACAATCAATACATTTCACAATACATGTTAAAACAACACATAGAAACTCATGTTATGTGAGAATATTGATGTTCCTCATAAGACTACCAATGCATTAAGGGGTTATATAATTATAGGCCATAACCATAACTAAATTTCCAAAGTCTTCATCATTTATATAAAACTAAATGAAATTCTATAACAATGTTCCTAATCCTAAAATATCTATTTTTAGTGAAGAATATTGTTTTATCAACATTTATCAAGATAAATAAATATCATTAAATATAAAATATAATATGTTGATATAATATATGGTTTAATAAATAAACATTTATATGATAGATAATATGGATATTTAGGGTAAATTTAATGTCTAATGACCAAAATATAGAAATTATTTCAAGGAAAATTTTATGACTACAACAATTAATCAAAAAAGTTGAATATTTATACCTTCCATTTTCATGATGATTACAAACCATACTTATATAGAATAAGAAAAAATTACAATATGTTCGTATTGAATTATACGAAAAATAATTTTTTTTGTTATTGATGAATAGATTTACCATAAAAATATCATTAAAAACATTATTGATGAAAATATTTGTTTCAATATTAAAATAACCCTTTAAAAATTATTGTTTATAAAAATTTTGAAAACACATTTCATTGGAATTAAACATTCAATATTAGAAAAGAATCATTAAAATATTGAGTGGTCTGGATGGCTAGAAATCCCATTCCTTCTATATACATTAATATAATGGTTAATTTCACTTTTGAGTAACATAAAAATGAACATTTTTTATAAAACTTCTTAATGATTCACATAAGTGATTTATAAAAATGATTAAATGGGAAAATAATTATTTAATAATTCATTTTTAAAAATTTAACAAAATATTTAGAAAACATGAATTTAGAAAGAAGTATATATTTTTCAATAAATATGGAACTGAAGCCCTATTTTTTAAAAATCATTATCTCAAAAAAATTAAGTACGAATTGGTGGAAATTTTTTTATTTTTACTTTATAACATAATGAATAACTAAAAGAGAATACAATTAAAGGGTTTTATTATCCAATTATGAAATAATTCATTTCAATTTAAATTCATGCACAAACCGTCCCGATTAAAATAGTATTTTGAAATAAACACATCACAATGATCATAAAATTAAATTGAGAATTAATAAATGAATCTATTATTTTTATCAAATTTAAATACACATAAAAATATTTTAAATAAAATAAATAAAATAAAACTAAATTACACACATAATCTTTGAATATCAAATACAACAAATTAGTAATAAACACCAATGTAAAGAAATTGGGTTGTGAAATTATTTAACATTTGGAAACATTTAATTAAAGTCCCCTTAGAGAAAATAATTTAAAATATAATATAAAATACAATGAATTTTTAATTAATCATGATATAAAATTTAAAAGGGTGTGTATATGCACCATATAAAATAATATAGATGAATTACATTTTAATAATTCTCAATAAAAAGAAAATGAGATGAAGTCCCTTACCTTACACTTCCTTTTGGTTTAACATACATTAAATTCATTTATAATTATTAAAATAATGATATTAATTTATGTAAAATTATATAATAATTTATAAACCATATATTATCCACTAATAACATTTACCACTCGTGTGCTAATAATAATTCATTATTTTTCATTTTTCCAGGTGTTAATTGTCTTGTTTTCTCATGCATATTTTTTCATGAATGCTCTGGATATTTCAAATTTTAAATAGTTACATCATATATAATATGATATTAATCCTATTAATATCTTTTTTTAATTATAAACCTTTTTATAATCATTATTGAAATTAGAACAATGGGAGTGGATCACATCGCTGGGTTAAGATGGTAGGTCATATGTACGCACAAGAAACATTATCATTTTCTTAATGGGTTAAAGTGTACGACATTGTGTGATTTATTAATTTTCAAGAAACTATATAATTTCATATATATCACATATATTCACTAAATTTTTACTTATTACCATCCATGTAATTTGATGTGAAAAACGAATCACATCACTTCACAATGCAGTTGTTTTCAATATACATGACCGATTTTATCATATTTTAAATGGGATGGAATGTAAGAAGGTAAAGGTGATATTAAAATTAAATATGTATATTAATATAATTAATATAATATAATTTTTTTAAATCCATCATTATACCCATCATTGAAAGGTGTTGATGGAAAAATAATTACATCAGTTCGTGAGGCGGAAGTCTATCGTACATATGATCAACAGTTTCATTTCCCATTTTACGAAAGAAAATGTGGATATAGATAATTAAATTTAAATAATAACATCTAATTATATTTAAGATAATTTAGTAACTATATAATCATGGTTTAAATTTTTTGAAGGATGTGTAAAAGAAAAAATAATAAAAACGCTCATTTATGAATGTCACCTCTTCTCTGGAAATCTCCTTTAGGATTACACATAAATACTTCTTAGGTTGGATTTATAATCCAAAAAAGGTATATAGGATATTTTTAGGGGATTAATAATGTGATTTATTAATTTATTTGATGAACTATATGAATTTTCAATTTTGAATTTGGGAGGAGAGGGTGCAACATTTTATAAGTAGGGGAGAGGACAGACTTGGAATATTTGAAAAGAATCAATTATTCTGACATATTTATCATGTCAGAACCATCACAATTTGGACATTATAGGACCATATATGATTTAAAGTTTAAATATTTTCATTGAATTTGTGTTTCTCATGTTGTTAGGCCAGTTTAACCATTATCATTTTAGTTTAACCCCCATGAAAATCATTTTTTACCTTAACTATAGTACTTATTTTTTACTCCTTTTACTATTAATAATGGTAAAATTTAATTTTAACATATTAAATATAAAAAAATATTTTACTCAATATTTGTATTATTATTCTTTAAAAAAATTCATATAATTGGAACAATACAATTTATAATTACTCACACATACGGAATGAGAAAGAGGGTTTCCGAAGAGAAAATTCCCAAAAGTAAAAAATATTTTAATATAAAATTTTCATGTAAAATTTATTTAAATGACCAAAAATAGGAAAATTATTATATAATTGAACAAATTATACATTAAAATAAATTAAAATATAATTTAACCATGTGATTTATTTAAATAAAAATGTAGTTTTCAATAAAAATCCATGTTTTCATTAATCATCGAAAATTGAAATATTTTTTAAATATCAAAAGAAATTATCCGTTCTATAATTTTGATATTATGATTTCAAAAATAAATTATATTTATTAAAATAAATATTTTGAAATTGGGAAAATTTAATATTAAATTATATTCACCAAATGTGACTAAACAATTTTTTTCCAAAAAATACTATTTTATGGAAGACATTTATTTTTATTTTCAATGATTAATAATTTATTTATAATAAAAATATAGCCCTAATTTCCATAATTTTGTTACTAATCTTCATACCTTCCAATTTAATGTATATTTTATATGATTATATATTTATACTAATGATTTAGGCTCGGGGCTTCATTCTGTTCAAGTTGTCGACGATATTAAATTTAAAGAATTATATTTTGTGGTTTCTTTATGATTGGTTTTTGTGGTGTATATTCTATAGAATACAGTGTTATACTTTCAAAATATAAAGGTGTTATATTCTACAAAACATCAATAAATTTTTTCATCACAATTTTAACTTGTTCTCAAAAGATCAGGGGATTTTAATTAGAAAAATCATTCTTTAAAACCCCGCATAGTAAAAAGATTTAATAAAATAACCTATTAATACTAGATAAATAGAAGTATGACTGTCATCACGAATAACACATAACTAAATTTCTATGTATGAGAACATTGGTGGCATGTGAATATAAATACATGGATAAAATAGGGTAAATAATTATTGAGAGTGGTATAAATCATTCATAATAAGAAATTGAATTATTAATAAAATGTTAAGGACCTGAACACCGAAAATATATTGTGGATTAAAAAACATTTTATTCATCATATATGAAGGTAATATGGTAAAATTGTTGTTTCAATATCCTTTTCCTAATGTTCATAAAATATTTCACTATCTATAAAAATTACGGAAATATAATTATTTAATATCTTTTTATTTCATAAATAAAATTCCATAATTTGGTTATGCCTCAATAAATTTCCGATTAATCAATTAATCAAAGAAAATAATATCTTAAAATTAAATATATATTCATTAATTTCTAAAATTCAGTTTTAACAGATTGTAATATCAATAAAAGAGTGAAAATTATTTCTATATGTCTCTTCTCTATCTCCCAAAACCAATATGGTTAGCATAAGTTATCTAATATAATATAGTAATCTCTAAACATCAAAATTTACACCACTAGATCATTATTAATAATGTTTAATGAAATCATTTCAGTATAAACAATGGCATATTAACAAGAACATTATATAGGCCAATGGTAGAAATTAAACCCTTATCCCCATTCGATTATGGGTTCAATCCATGTGGCCTTATCGAAAGTGATGGGTTATCACCTGGTATTTAGGTTATACTTTTTATAAAACATTATTAATATAATTAATATAATACTCCCAAATTTTTAATAACATCTATTAACTCAACATTAAAGATAATATAAAACATAACAGTTACCAATACCTTCAAATGTATTCCTATAATACTGATGGAATTCTTCCTTAAATAACTATTTCACTAAAAAATATACTAATCCAATGGGTAGTATTTCCATAAAAGCCTTACAAAAATATCATTAATCATTTTATACTCCCATAAAATTTATCCTAAAATGTGGGGTTTAATACTTTGAACATATGATCAATCTGAAACTAATAAACCAATGTCAGTATCTATAACTCATATGTTAATAATGACATATATACATTAAACACAAACACAAAGCATATATGTTCAAGTATTATTATAACCAAAATAACATTGGAAAATATTCTACTGTAATATAATTCTGGAATCCCAATAAATAAATACTTTAACCATTTTATTTCAGAATAATCCCTTCATTGGTCTAGAGTATAAACCTAAAAATTGGGAATTGATCTAGAAAATTCACAGGTTCCCCATATTTAACACAACTAGCTATAAATGGATCCCTAGTATGAATTTTTTTTCCTTCTCTCATACAGTTAATTTTTTCTAGACAATTCACTTATCCATTCCATTATTTTATGCATATAAAACATATAAACAATCATTTGAGGGAATTCCTTAGTATTCTCTTTTAACTTTTCTGACTGAAATAAAATTAATCTTTTTTCCCTCTATGGTCTTAATCACTCGAGCTCCTAGTGATCTTCATCCTTATCTTATTTAGTGTATATGAGAGTTTCTTATAATATAGGTTATTAAACAATGATTTGGATTACTGATTATTAATAATCATTATATCATTCAATTTAGTCATCATTCTATTTGATTTCTCATAAAAACCACATTCTCCATAATGTTCACATTTAACATGAGTCATTCTCATTCGACTCATTTACTAATACCAAAAAATATAGTGTGAGTTACAATAATCAAAGAGTGAATCCACAAAAATATAAAGAATAATTTATGGAATTTCTAAATAATGATATCTTTTTTTCAATATATGACACATTTGGTTTAACAATGTTCATTCATTTTCAACATTAGTTCGAATCTTTCATATTGGATTGTTATGAAAATGTTAATTATCTAAAGAAATAAAGTGATTAGTGTCAAACTAGGGGAATAGTAAGGCCTGTTTTTTTGTACGAGGTAACACTTCATTCAAGCCTCACATTCCTTTTTAGTGTTATTATCCCTAGGTACATATATTTTAAAACCAAATACAGTTTTAGTATCCATATATGGATATATATAACATAAAACCAGATAATGTATACCTCACAAAAACATATTGATGTTCTTCAAAAATTATCCTCAATGTCTAACAAAGGGTTGTGTTACCTTATTTATGTTTACCTAAATCTAGTCCCCAATTATTCTACTAAAATTTATATGATACCAATTATAACCACACTATCTCGAGAAACCCTGAACATATGTTTACATTATTACAATATCATAAGATATAAAGAGTTTTATCCCAAATGACTGAATAGTTTAGTGTTATTAGTAAACTGTATATATATATATATATAATTACCAGATTAAATTTGAATATTGAAATTACAACATAATATTTTTCAATAATATAATTATTCCCCCTATAATATCCCAACATATCATTCATATTACACATTATAGAATAAAAGGAATGAAAACATAATAAGGGTGAGATAAAATCCTCATTATGAGTTATGTAAAGATAAATCTATCTTGAATTAGTAAGAATAATGAACTTGGAATGTTAAATAACAGAATACACATTACATTTAAACAACATTACTACCATGAATAGATTATCCTTAGTCAATAAGACAAGGTAAATAATTGAAAAAATGTGACCTTTAATCAATAACATTAATATTATAATTAGATAATGAATAATCAATATGGAATTGTTAATAATGAAAAACACATGGCATTTAAATTACATATCTATCATGATAGATAAGGCATAATCAATATGAAAAGGTAAATAACAAAAAAACATTCCATTTATTAAATAAAATTACTATAATACATTGCTAAGGAATAATATATATGGAAAGGTAAATAACTAAACACACAATCCATTTTGATAACCTGACTATCCTAAATCAATAATAATAATTCAATATGGTACAAAATACAAGTGGAAACACATGAAATTTAATCAATAATCTAATTATAAAATTCATCAATAGATAATATCATTATGAAAATATCATTGATAATAATTGAAGAATTATTAATGATGGAAAATCATATTTATTAGATTGCATGATATTAGAAATCATGATATCTCTAATGTTAGACACTTCAAAAGATGGTTTAGGGCTATTGGTAGAAACTTTTTTAATTTTATCTTACCGATTTACCACATGATACTACCGATTCCTCAATGGGATATATAATTTTGTGGCCCACCCATCACTACATGTCCAAATCATTAGTCATATATTGAATAGTCAATTTAATTCATGAAAAAATTTCCTTATCATAAAATAAATTCACTGGGTGAAGAATATAGATTTAACAATACTTCCCTATATAAAAAAATAACATAAAATATAAAACACCATATATATAAATGATATTCGGTTTAAGAAATAAACATATCCATGATAAATAATATATATATTTAGGGAATCTTTAATGTCCAATGGTCATATGAAAGTAAATCTTTCAATATATAGTTGATGAATAAAAAATGAATCCAAAAATTGAAGGTTAATAATATTCATGTTCAAAATAACCACAAACCATTATTTTTAACAATATGTATTAGAGCAATTAAATATATTCCCAGAAAGATGTAAGAAAAATAATGGAGTTTTCTGTGATTAAATGAAATACCATAAAACAATATTTTAAAAAATTATTCAATAAAATATCATTTCCATAATTAAAATCACCTTATATAACTAAAGGTTCACAAAAAATTTTTAAAAAACTTATTTGAAAATAAAATTTGAATCTTATCAAATAATATTTTAACCATTAGTGTTCATAAAGGATGTAATTCTTGTTCATGTAATACATGATAAAAGAAATATTTACTTTACATTTTGGTAAATTTCAAATGTTTATTTTTTTGAAAATGATATGAAAATTACATTAAAAAAATTAAAAAGTCAAAATGGATCAAAATATCTTTAATAAAACATTTTTATAAAGATAAAAATTTTGTTTTTTAAAAAACATAATTTTGAGAAAATAATAATTTTCAAAAAACATAGACATGATTTCAAATTTTAGTAATAACGTTTTCTCAACAATTTTATGTTCTAATGAGTATAAATTTTATAGAATCATAAAAAATCATTACTAAAATCAGATTATAAAATAAACCCTCCTACAAATACTTACAATAATTTAAGGATTAACTAATGAGTGGATTATGTGTATCAAATATAAATATAAATCAAACAAGTGTAAATATACATAAGTGAATATAAATTCATTAAGAACATAATCTAATAATATCAAATAAAATAAATAAATAATATAACCAAATGAAAGGAAATTGAGTTTTTAAATTATTTATAACATTGAGGATTTTATGTAACATACCCATGGATAAAATAATTCAAATATGAACATAAAATAAAATGAACAATTGGCTAATCATGATATTTCATATTTTAGGTTAATTATATACACAAAATAAAATAAATTAGGTGCATAAAATTTTCACATTCCTCAAAAAAGGGAAATTGAGACGAATTCTTTTACCCTTCACATTATTTTGGTTGAACATAATATAAAAATCTATATAATGGTTTTAAGTATGTGAATCATAACATTTTTCAATGTTCTATGTGTTAATTACAATGTTTTCTCTTGTGTGTTTTGTCATTAATTTTTTTATTCTTGAGCATATTATATAGTTCAATATACTCTATATTGATATTAATCTTATAAATATAATTTTTCCATTATATAAATTTTTATAATCATTATTCAAATTTGATCAGTGGGAATGGATCACATTGCTTCATGGAGACGGTGGGTTTTATGCATGCATGAGGGATGTTATCAGTTCCTCAATAGTTGAAGGGGTATGAAAATAGAGGATATAATAATATTAAATAATCAATATAATCTCATATATATCACATATATTCAAAAAATATATCCTTTTTAACTTCCATTTTATGTGTTGGTAAAAAATGAATAAGATAACTTTTTGAGGTGGTAGTCCACCTTAAAAATGGGAAATGTTATCATAATTTAAAAGGAATTGATAGTAAAGTATTCTATATGATATTAAAATTAAATAATTATAATAGTATTATATATATAATATAGATTTTTTAAATATAGCATTATATAAATCATTTTAAAAGTGATATGGAAAAATAATTACATATATTTGTGAGATGACAATCCATCGTACACCTGATCGACAATTTTGTTTCACATTTTATGGAAAATGAGATTAATATAGGTAATTAAATTAACATAATAATATCTAAATATATTAATGATACATATTTTATTCTATAATCATGGTTTAGTAATATTTTAAAAAGCTGTAAAAATGAAAAAATATTTAAAAAACATCATTTAATAGTGTTTCTTCTTTTGTGGAAAACTTTTTTACGATGAAAAAAATCAATCATGGGTTTTATTTTTTATAAAAATGGTCTTTGGGATATTATTATTTGATTGATTCAGTAATTTGGGTAGCTATTGTATGTAATAAATGTATTTGAATCATTAATGAGGGGAGGATATTGGTAGCCTTTTAAAGTGGGGGTGAGATCACACATTGAATCATTGAAAAGAATCAATTACACTAATGTTTTTTCATGAATAAAAAAAAATGGGACATCTAATAAATTTTTATGTTATAAATTTCAAATAAGTCTACAAAATGTTTTTTCTACTTGTTTTTAGGTCATTCTAACCATCAGACATATAATTTAACTCCGTGTAAAATTAGTTTTTACGTTTACCATGGTAATTTATTTATACATCTTTTACAATACATAATGGTAAAAAATTAATTTCACCTTATTAAATAACATAATTTTTTTTAATTCCAATTATGGAATAATTTTTTTGAAATTCAATTCACATATATGGCTAAATCCAATTTAAAATTATACCCGTACAAGTGATGAGAAAGTGGGTTTCCAAAAAAAACAACTCATAAGTATAGAATGTTTTAACATACATATTTGATATAAAAATGAAAAAATGGAATAAATTAGATAAATTTTAATATAATTTAACTATTATTAATTTTAATTTATTTATATATATAATTTATCCATTTAAATAATTTAAACAAAAAGTAAGGATTCAAGATAAATCAATATTTTTCATTATTCATTAAAAAATAAAACATTTTACAAAAAAACCAAAAAAAATAAACCTAAGATAATTTTGATATTTTTATTTCAAAAATTAAATAAATTTTTCAAAATAAATTTTCTAAAGGTAGTAAAAAGTAATTTTATATTATGTTTTTAGAAAGGGACTGAGCCATTTTTTAGAAAGATGTTTTTTATGAAACATTTTTTTTCTTTTAAATGATTATTAATTTGTTTCTAATAAAAATTTAATCATAATTTTTCATACATTGGTTATTACTATTCATACTCATCAATTTACGGGCTAGGTTATAATGGTATACTATATTCTTGTTTATTTAGGATTAGTGTTGCGTGTTCCGCATTCTTTCAAAAAAATAAAATTTAACAAAATATATTTCATGGGTTATTTTAGTTCGGTGTTTCATATCAGGTATGATATTGAATAAAATATTCTTTTTTTAAAATCTCAGGGTCATATTGATTCTTTTTTTTGTTTTTGATTGATTGAATTACTTTCTAGCAAGTACGTCTGCTTTCTCTCATGACTTATGTTGTCCTAGTAATACCTCATGTGTAGACTCATGATAGGTATCATAAATTATTCCTTATATATATATATATATATCGTCTTCTTTTTCATTTATTTATATTTTGTAATAACTATATATCTTGGCCCTTCTATATTTTATTCAAGTTTTTCCTTGTTTTATTACATCCAGTTATTATATTTTCTTATGAATTACTATGGGGTGGATTATTTTTTATTACCCTTGTATTCCTTTCTTAGATTTCTATTGGGTGTCTAAAATCATTTGGACTAAAATGGGGGGAAGTTTTTTTCCATGGGTTCTTGGTTAGAATTATATTAAAATTTTTTTAACCATGTGTCAGTTTATTTACCAAAATGTTTGTGTTTTTAAATAAAAATGGTTAGATCATTTATATTCCATGGTTTTTGGGAACCCCTATTTTATTTAATTTTATAAATAAAATCATGTAAAATTTCATGATCTGTGTTTTTTAATCACTATATTATAAAAGAAAATGAAAAATATTTTTTCTCCAATATTTTTTCCAAACTAGATAACACGGTTAATTTTATAAAATTATTTAACTTCAGTCATGTTGGTATGCTATTTGAATCACCTCACACCTTATATACTCATTTTAGTAAGTATGTAATCTTCAAGTCTAATGTAGGTCTTTTTATATATTAGATCTTAGGTTGGATATAATGTCATATTCATTTGAAGATAATCATTTTTGGGATCATAGTGGTGACTTCAATGTAATAATTAGATGGTGATTATACCTGATTTTTGTAAAAATGGTTATCTCAAGTTTGTTTTTTCCACATTGTCCTTCTGATTTTTTTATTTTAGCTTCGGTTGTATCTCTATATTGAATAATTATATATTATAATTATTCTGGATAGATTTCATCTTTATCTCATTATTGATATTACTTATTTTTATATTGTATTTCTATGTCTTTTGAGTGTATATTATACCCAACATTTATCTTGGATACACTTAATACTTTTTGTCAATCTATGGGGTTTGGTGACACTCCTCAGGTATGTGGCAGACCTGTTCAGGCACCGGTTTGGATGGAATCCCTGGATGGTTCATTAAAAATTGGTCTCTAAGGATCTTTGTTCATGTAAATGGGAATAGGATCCTCATACTTACCATCTAATTATTTATGTGATAATGTCATAATTAATATAATTCCTTCATAACTAGAGTGGTAGGCTCGTGGAAGTGCTTGGATCACTCTTCATTATGTTTGATCTCAAGTTACCATGGGTGTTTTGTAGTCCTATTTTGGGTTTTATGGTTATTGTGGCCCTTTCATGAGAAATTACACTTTAAAATGTTAATAATATGAGCTTTATGGTCTTTTTGGGAGATTTCCTATGAAATTCAACATTTTGGAGTAAAAATTGGATACATTTCAGGGGTTCATGGTATAAAAACCTGTTTTTTTCATACATAGATATTACATACTTTATATGAATATTCACTACATTAGAAAAATTAATGTAATTGGACAATAAAGAAAAATTTCCTTTAGAGACTTGGAATAAAAAACACTAGTTCATAATTGTTCTACATCATCTCCATCTTAGTTTCTCATAACAAGAAAATTTCATAGACATATCACATGTAACATTTATCCTAAAAAACTGTAGAAAAGAATCATAATAAAGGGTTTGAATAAATTATTAGTTAGGTAATTAAGAGAAATATGTATACATAACATGATCATAAGGGTGTGATGACAAGATCATATCATATTAAAACAATAATAAACATTTCAATGATCAAAATATTTATTCATGGAATATAGAATTGAAATTGATAAGACGTAACACATAAGAAAATAAAATAACAAGATAAATGATAGTATAACATTAACATAAGCCATTCAATACTTTAGTATAGATATGCTTAAAAATAATTATTCAATGATACCCACCCTTAGATTCCTAACATGTTAGGCCTGGGATAACCATACATGTACCTACTACGAGGTTTGGATAACCTCATGTGTACCCTCTTTTTAGGCATGAGACAACCTCCCATGTATACTCTGATCTCATAGAACATTAATCATTACCAAATTCATTCTAGGGATATATTATTACCTACCATCACATAATCAATACATTTTTCTACCACAAGATCATAAATCATTCATCATATCAGAACCCATAAAATGATTTGGGTTTCATAAATAATTTGTAATTTTATAACTCCTGGTAAGTAAACGAGTTTCATAAAAATATTTTCATAATTAAAATAAACCATCATAGTAATTAATAAGAATTATATCATTGGATCGTATCTCTAGTTAATAATAATTAAAATAAATAGTTGTCATCCTGGATGGAAAATGATTTAGAAAACACACATGGAACATTTCTCACAGAAAATAACCTCTCTTTGAACGTTGATATTTCAAACAAAAAATATATAAAACATTTTGGAAATAATTTTATTTGTAAATAATCTATGAAAATTATAAATTAATCCTTAAAAATATGATTGTTCATGATGGCGGTAAAGGTCATACATGCTAAAACTAATATTCCTTTAATATGTTTATTAAAAGTCCAATATGACTTGTTTTGAAAATGAAATGAATATTACTTTGAAGTCATTTGAAAAAAAATCAAAAGGGGTAAAAATTAATTTTACAAATCACACAAAAACATTAAAATATTTTTAATTACATTTGTAGAAATCAAGGATATTGAAGAAAACTTTTTTTTGACCAAATTAAGAAAGAAACCCAGTTTTAATTAAAATATTTGCTTTGGAATCATTAATATATAAAGAGAGTAAAATTAATTGGAAAAAATTTATTCTCAATAAATAATCATAATAGACAAAATTCATGAATTTTTGGATAAATAGTTCATAATATATCATCATCAAAATCGTAAACATAAAAAATTCTGATAAATTATGAGATTATATCATGAAACCCATACCACTTTTTAAATGTTTAATTAAAATACCCATGGAGAAGTAACATTAAATGAATCATAAATATTCATGACAATAAATAAATAAATTATATTACATATCAAAATGGAGTTATATATATACCTCAAAAAATATGATAGTTTCGTAACATAATTATGTCCCAAAGAATAAAAATTTATACAAGACTCTCTTACCACTTCAGAATCATTAGAATCATAATCCCCTTTAAATGATAACATTGAATGAAAATTTAAATACCATGTAAGTAATTAGATTCTTTATGAAACATTTAAACTAGGATATATATACATCATAGAAAATAAATAATTTCTGAATATGATACATATTTCCTAGAAATATAACAGAGACTACAAATCCCTTACCATAAGTCTTGACATTCTTTATAAATGTTATAATATTATGTATAGTAAATATAGGATTATTATATATATATATTATAGTAATAAAATTTTATCTATCATAAAATATATTATTTATTTTTTACCTTTTATTACCTCTTTATTAATAACTTCTTGGTTAAATCACATTTCATGTAATAACTGTTATGCTTTTCAATTTTGTTTTGATTTGGTATTTTATAAACTTTTAGAATTATCACTGATCACTAATCTATAGAATTTTTTCCATGATATAAATGTCATATATATTCTGTATATATGTAATTATAGTAATCCATAAATGTTATATATATTATGAAATACACTATTTATAGAGATGGTACGTCGTAAGTATGCAAGAATGATGCTTCTATTTGATTAATAGATGAAAAAAGGGTAAATAATAATTCAACATTAAATAATAATTATTAATTTATATATATAATATATAATTATTAACATTATCCTTATTACCTTCTAAAACACATTACTGAAACTTGAATCACATCACATTTTGAGTTGACAATCTTCCATACAGAAGAGCGATGTTATCATATATACATAGAATGTAATGTTAGAAGTAAGATGTGATATCAATATTCAAGAAGCATTTTATTATCATAAATATAATATATAAATATTAAATCATTTATTATATCTATCCATGATAGGTGGTGATGAAAATGAAAAGAATTGGTTCATGAGGTGGTTTTCCTCCGTACACACGACCGACATTTCATTTCCAATTTAATAGAAGAGGAGAAATATGAAGATCATAACATTAACATAAGAACATAATAGTATATGGAAGATATAAATTTTATAATATTATCATGGTTTAATAATATTTTAAGTAGTTATAGGAATAAATAATACATAAACATAAGTTTAATAATTTTACCTATTCTTCGGAGAGCCTAATTAGGTTTATACCAAAAGCCATTTTAGGTTGGTTTACTAGTAAAAATAAGGAATCTATGATTATATAAGGGAATAAATTAATTTAATTGGGTAGTTATTGTTTGAACTGAATGGATTTGTACGTGTGAGGATGGGAGTGTAGTGGATGGCCAATTATAAGTGGGGGACATGAAACACATGGAAATTTTCAAAAAGAATAAAGTGTACCCACATTTTATTCATTCACAAAATCACTAAAATTGGAAATTATATAACCTTATCTATTAAAAGGTCAATGATTTATATAAATTTAGTGTTGAAAAAGATTATGGGTCATTTTACCCCACATGTTTTTAGTTTAACCATGCGTAAACTAGTTTTAACCGTAACCATGGTAATTATTATATAATGTTTTTACTATTAATTTTATCCAAAAAGTAAGTTAAACATTTAATATAACATATCATATTAATGAAAAAATATGGAATAATTTATTACAAATTATATTCCCAAAAAATTTCAACATTTAACTTCAAATTAAACCTGAATACATGATTTAAAAGTGGGTTTCCCAAGAGAAAAGCAACAAAAGTTTAAAATGATTTCAGATCCAAATTCAATAAAAAAAATTGATTCCTATAACCTAAATAAGATTAATAATTATATAATTTATAGATTTTTTCTTCTAAAACCTTATTGAAAAAAATAATCCTTTTAAATTATTTAAATGAAAAGTAAATTTTCAATGTAAAGTTGTATTTTTTTCCCTATTAATTGAAAAATTCATTTGTTCTGAAAATTAAAATAACTCCATCCAAAAAATAATTTTACAAGTATAATTCAAATTTGAATAATATATTTTCAAATAAATTTTCCAAAAGCTTAAAAATTTAATATTATTAGTATTCCATAATTTTTACTAGAAAATAATATTTTTGAAAAATATAAATACTATACAAAAAATTAAAATAAATTATGAATATGTTTTCTTTATTTAAAACCATTATAATTAATATCCATATATTTTATTCCAATTAATGTATTCATGTTTATGTTTCAGTTAATAATGGTAATGTTGAAATACTAAGATTAACAATTTAACATGGTTTGTTAAAACTCGTTGTTGCGAGTGATGCAATCTGTTGAAAAAAGTAAATATATTTGGAAACAAATCCATAAAATCTCTCATTGTAACATTAAAAATCCATTAAAATTAATTTATCCGGTGAAATTATTCAATTTGTAATGAACACTGAGGATACATTTGTGCCATTTTATCCTCAATTTCGCACATAGCTACCTCATGTTTGTGGTTTCGACAAAAAACATTGACCAGTTGAGTAGTCTTGTTTCATATAATATTATTTGTATGATATAGAATCTATATTAGGTATTACTCATAATATATATCATTATCCAGTGATATGAAATCTAAGTTCTGTATATGTGATTGATCTAGTTTGTAATTCCTAATGAGTGATACATAGACAACATCGTCTTCCTTAGAGAGGTTCAGTAGAAGCAATAAGAGATAAGCTACAGTCCCAATAAAATAAATAATTTCAATGGTTTATATATAACAAGGTATTATTGTTCCCTTAATACTAAATATAAATAGCATATTCAATGGGTAAATTCATGGGAAAAATTTCCCATAAACGTCAAATCCCAAATCACATCGAGGATTATTAACTTTACTTTTTTGCTACTTTGTGTTTCCCTTTTTGTGATGGATAGATCTAAACTTATCTCCAATTTCATTAGTCAGTACTGGTCCTAATAACATTTTATCTCAAAATTCATCTTAACACGTTGGAACATACAGTTACTTCTATAAAGGGATTCATATGGATCCATTTAAATTCTTCGAGTGAAATCTATTATTGTAATAAAACATAAATAGATGAAGGTGTTGATCCAAACTACCATTGAAATCCATAGAATAAGATATTAGAATATCCTCTAGGATTTGAATTTTACTATAATAATTACCTTCTATCAAAATATAACACATATTTTTAAATCTATAATTTTATCAAATGTTTTTTAAGACTCTCTTAGAACATTTAGGTGAACCTTAAATCCAAATCAAACACAGTGGAATGTGATACTCCATGGAACCTTACTACATTATTATTGTATATCATAGAAAGATGATTTAAAAAAACATTATATGATAGTGATGATGTGTGATAAATTTCTAAGTTGATTAAATTCAACTCGTATATAATTATTCTTCTTATACATTTTGTTGAGTCCGATGACGAAATTCAATGTTATATTTTCCCATTTCCATATTTGTATGGATAATGCTTTGAGCATCCCCTATAATGTTTATCTTCTAGACTAAACTTGTTAAAATAAGAAAAATTTAGATACATACCTAGAAATAAAGCCATTTATTTTTTCTCACCATAATTAATCTTTCACATTGTCTAATGGTAGGTTTTATACCCTTATCATTCTTCAGTTGTGGGTTTAAGCCCCAGTTATTTGACGGATGTTACGGGTTGTCGATCGCCATGCAGTTTATCCTCTTTACATAACTATATCAGTATTATTAACAATTTAAAATAACACATATTTACCTCAACATAAAATATAAGATAAACCATAATGTTTACTAATACCTTTAATCATATCCCCGAAATGTAAAGGCATTCTTCCTTAAAAACATGTTTAATAAAAAAACAAACAAATACAATGGTTTTTATTATAACACCCAGATATTTTTTTCTATATATTAATTCAAATTTATTGAAATTTTCTGGTAAATTTAGTTACATAAAATTCACATATAATATTATATTATACGAAACTCCAATTTTATATTTCATTGCACATAACATTGAGTTTCATTGATAAATTATGTTACACACAAGGTTAACTACAACTATACAATATTATATTATTCATGTTATAATTTAATATATATGTTATCTATTGTTTTTTATATTTAATTGTGTGAATGATAATAAGTATATTATGTGTACCCATGTTTAAAAAAATTATAACATTCATATGATATGTTTGATAGGCTTTAGATAACAATAAATCTAATTTTTATCATAAAAAGGTTTCTATTTTTATATGGTGGCATTAAAACCTTTCAATATAAAACCTATTCTAAAAATAAATTTTGGCAAATTATTATTTTTTATATGAAGAAATAAAATTCATTATTTAATGTTGAACATCAAAATTTACATTGTGTTAATTTTAGGTATTTTCTAAGAAGTTTTATGTTTAGATGAGTGATGAAAAATACTAAATTTTAGTTGATAAATTATTTTACATATAATCTATTTATATAGATTAATTATGTTTTGAATTTCCTTCAAAGTATAATTAGTTCAATTTTACATAAATAAAACAAATATAGGTTATCTTAAACAATTTTTCATTGATATTTGATATAAAAACATGTCAAAACCTTGAACTTATCTCTTTACAAACTCATTGTCACATTCCATCTACATGATTAATTTTATATTAATTTCAACCAGTTTTGTAATTATAATTCGGAAAATTAGATTCCATTTTTTGAATAATCATAATTTCTAATGTCTAATAAGGTCACATTATATTTTAAAAAATTATTAGTGTATGTAATTAAGATTAAATATAGTGATTAAGGTAAAAAAAAGTATACAAAACCCATTTTATGGACATATTTTTACCACCACCACCTTAGTTTATATTTTTACAAGTTATTAGTATACTATTCCTGGAAAGTGACCTATATAATAATAAATGTAAGAAAATGGGTAAAAAATGAGCATTTATTTACTTCAACACATATAAAGATATAGAGTTTGAAAGATGCTACATAGGTTTGGCTGTAAATAATATTTTGTAATATGAATGAGATATTTTTATTAAAATAATTTGAATTTTATTTTTATAAATGATATAATTACATTTATTTCTAAAGAAACACCAACACATGGATTGTTGAGTAATTAAATAATATAAATCAAATTTTATTAAATAATTTAAAATAAAAACAAAACTTATATTATAAAAAGTTAATTTTTAGATTTCATAAATATCAATTAGTTTACATTAATGTTCCAATTCATATTTCATAATGAACATATTTACCCATAAATAGTAAAAACTGGGTTTGCATAGTTACGGTTAAAGTAGTGTTTTTTGCGCGTTACATGCATTTCTGTAAAAAATAATTTCCAAAAAACATGGGATTAATATTTTATAAACATGGTTACATATTTTAGGATAAATGGATATAATTTTTCTAATAATTATCACTTTAATTTCATATTAATTCATGAGTCAATTAGGTTAGAAAACCAACTACCTAAATGAAAAACCAAAATGAAAAAAATTAAAATACATATTGGCCATTGTTAAAATGATAAAACATATTTTATATATTTTTATTGTTAGTTTGGATGAATTATGATTCCGTTTTTTATATTAATTTTTTGAAGCACATTACATAAGATAGAACTCTTAATAGTGCTTACTTTTGGTATTTATAAGAATGTCACTCTCCCTTCACTATAAAAATTCATTCACTCTTCTCCTATTTTGATACAAATCAATATTTTTTTATCATAAAAAAACCTACCCACATAAACTCCCAAATTCCCTAATATCATTATAGTAGCCTCACATATTGATGAAATAAAAACTAGGAATCCATTTGTTTCAAACAAAATGGCTTTACCCAAAAAACAGGTAACAATATTCAATGAAAACTTTTATTTTATTTCTTTGTAAACAAATTAAATTATTTTTTAATGATTTTATAATACCATAATTATCATAAATATATTTATATTTTATCATGATATTTTTTAAACTAACAATTACTCACACTTAAATCCAATTGGTAATGAAATTATTGTCCGTGTGTATGATGAACGACTGTGTCATAAAACGATGTTTATTGTTTTTGGATTACCACTAATCATGGTTGGGAGTTATGATTAAAAATATATTTTCATATGATATATATGATATTGATATTATATGATAACTTCTATAGTTATTATATTACAAATAAATTCTTTCTTTCTTTTTTTTGATAATACAATAACATCATTTCTTGAAGTGTTGACTACCACCTACTTAAAGCGATATAATGTGTTCACATAATACATGGAATGTATTAAGGATTCATTTAAAAACATATATTTGAAAAATATTTAATATATATTACATTAATTATATTATTATCATTATGGAAATAAAATATTTTATTATCCTTATTACCTTTTAACACACCGAAAAAATTTATAATGTCATTTGTGGACGTGTGGACTACTGCCTCCTCGAAGCGATGCCATCCCTATTACATCAAAATAATTCTATATATAAGTATATATGATTAAATAGTATTTTATATATGATATAATGATAATTTTGTAATGATAAATATTACGTAGATTCATTCCATAATGATCATTTAAAAATGGGAACGTTTCTCAAGCGTATGTATGGCCTACTGTATCCATGATTGTAATGCTGGTTCATTTTTCATAGTTGTCTTTTATGATCAGTTATAAAATAATATTTTATCTTTAAAAATTATAATTATTTCATTATTATTATTATTTTTATATTTATATAATTTATTCTTTGAACATATTTAACCAACATAGTCATTTTGACACAAAAAATGATTATTGTAAAAGCACCTAATGTAGACATAATTGTTTGAGTAGTTGTATAAAGAATTGCAATATGTTAAAAAAAGTAATGACAGTCTAACTCTACTTTTTTTTATCAAGCTGTTTTAAGGAAAATGTGAGAAACCATATGTTCAGAACAAAAGGAAGTTAACAAGCCATTAATATAAAATTAAAACCTACCAGTTTTAGTATCCCTAGAAAATTTCATAGAGATAGTGTTCACCTGAGTGTATGGTTCCCTCTTCAAGAGATATTTGAACTAAAAATACAGCTTGTCACAAGACTGCATATACTCTTCTATGTTGATTATCCTGTTGTTGAATCCTCGTATTAGGATAAGATTTTGTTTATGAATCCAGTTTCACAACTCCTTATTTCCAGGTACCCTTATAACCCTTTCCACTATTCTTTTAGACTCTTTAGCAGTATTATTTATTGTCAAAACAGATTCAGACACAACCTCTTCTGAGCTCATAAGCAGTTCCAAAGTGTTTTCAATCACAACATCAGACCACCGATACTGGAATGCCGATAGGAAGTGGTCGGGGACATTTTCCATCTGTATGGCCTTCATCTTCTTCTTGGATCTTGTCTCCATAGGTAAACGTAAATATGAGTAGTATTTTATTACATTACGATTTCCCCTCTTGCTTTTAAATCTCTGCGGAATTGGATTCATACAGCCTTAAGTCCCATCCTCGATGTCACCTATATAGGAGTTATAACATTCATCACTGGTCTGATTCACCACCAGCTCATCCAGGATATTTAGACCAAATCTTTAGAGACATAGACCTCATCGTCATAGGATAGAAGCTCAAAACAATTACACATCATAGGGCCTTCCACCTGACTTGTCCTAATCATTGTCTCACCCCTGCAACTTGTTCTATGTCCTTGCAACCTGTAGTGGGATCCTTACGAGTCACTCCCTTGACACTAACACTAATATCCTTCATTAGGCACACCACCTCATCATGTGAAGGACCAGATAGAGTTTTATAACATCCCTCTTCCACATTTAATAGTTCCCCATCATGGTTATTCCCACTAACCCCATTGTAGGCCTCATGAAGACGATCCAACCCACTCTATGTTATCTTTTCTTCCGACCCCGTTTTCACTACTGAAGAATGCACCCGAAGCCAATGGTCACCCAAATCCTTTCTCAAATGATTGAATATATCTAAAACTAGTGGATTTCTTGAACTGCCTTGCACAACCTTGGGTGAGTTCCTTACAAACTCCATACCGACATTCCCCTGACTAGAGGACCCATCCACAGTGATGTTCTCTGGATTTCCACTACCACCCATGATCACGCCCTTTGATTTATCAGTCTTCTTAAACCCACACCTACAGATCATCATCGAGTGACGCATTTGGTTGAAGGCAGAACAATATTCAAACCATGATTCATAAACGACTTTCTGTCTACATCAGAACTCTTCACCAACTGTTAAACAAAAAAAATCAGTTGGCACTTTTGAAGCATCAACCTCCACACAAATGTGTGTATTAACTGGATGACAGACATCTTTTGTTTTGATGTCAGAATACAAGAAACCTACCACTAGGATTCCAAGTATACTGATAATCGAATGTTTTTGAAACAGAAGAGGGACATTAGGGAAGCTAACCCAAATCAATACTAAAGGAGAGTCACACTTCATATGAATGTCATAGGTCCATCTGAATAGGTTGAAAAAGAATTTTTTTTTTCAGTTTCTGGAACCCCTATTTTATTTAATTTTGATATTTTGTTATTGAAAATGGTTTTCAATGAAAAGGGTGTTTGATTATAGAAAATGGTTTCTTAAAACAAAATGTAATTTCTAAATGAAATTTATTTTAATATGGGTTTAAAAAGTGTCATACAACAGTTTTTATGATGATATTATTTTATAAATGATGTGGTACTTGATCATTATATGCAACGGGTAAGGTCGATACATCCTACATGAGGGTAAGATCCCCATTATTTCTCATGAGAAGTAAGTGAGTCTGATATAGCATATAATAAGGGTTGAGCCACATTATAGCTCAAATTTGAGTCTGATATAGCTTTTACGATGATTGAATTTTATTATAGGTCTCCAATGCATTTCATAATTATAATTTTGGTATTTGTACTTACGATTATTCAAATTAATATTAATTTGAATGGTTATATATATAAGATGCTCTAATATCCAAAATAGGTTCTATTTCTTGCTATGGGTTTTAATAAATTTTCATATGAAAAATGTATATTTTTAATCTTGTGAAATTTTATACTTTCACAATATAAAATAAATATTATGATAAAGGTAAAATTAATATGATTTTTTAGGTTTTTACAAAACTAATTAAAACACCCCATGATTTTATGGTATATCTATTTTAAAATTTAACACCTTCAATAGCTAATGCATCACACAACAATGAGTTTAATGTAACACCATGAGCTTTCACGATACGCTTCTCATTCAATAATGAAATAGCTTGCATTGTACGCAACATCGAGTTCTAAAACACTATGACTAATCAAAGTAGCCATTATGAATAGTAATAACCACTTTTTAAAGTTATAGAAATTTTATATTTCAAAACGGACTTTATTTTTGTATTCGTAATATCGAAATTATCCAAAATTGAATTTTTTGTAATTTTATGAGAACTTCCAATTTTTTATGAATAGTGAAAATTACTTAAAAACAACTTTTTTAATCAAAATAATTTATAGTGATAAATTATACTACATAGTGGTTTTAAAGTATAATTAGAATATATTTTTACCATTTAATCCAATGGTGTTCATTAGAATTAATTTAACATTGAAATTGGACATAAACAATTGTCAATCTGTTGATATAAATTGTTTCTTAAAAACACGCTATTGTTGTGACAGCAGGAATTAATTATAAAAATAATTAATGCAAATTATATGTTTGGAATTTTTTAAAATAGACATAATTTTTGAATTCGGAATATCAATTATAGCTTAGGGTGAAATTTTGGCATTGTTCTGAAAAACTTCAATTTTTGATGAATAGTGAAACCACTAAGTGGTAGTTAAATAACTGATTTTTCGTTTAAATTAAATATTACCACTTCTGTGTTTTGATTTTAAAAAATATGACATACATGGTTGTCATTAATAAGTAAAATGTGGTTTGATGAGATTAAAATGATTTTTGGTGAATAGTAACTTTTAAGTTCTTAATCGCGATTAGAGGTAATTAGTTTAGTTTAAGGTAAAAATAATGTTTTAATAATATGAGATGAGCTTAACACATGTCCTACTCCTATTGGATGACTCATGGACGACCAAGACACCCCATGGGTCAACTTGGGGACCCCATGGATCCACTTTGGTTGGAAAATGACATTAATATATATTTATTTAATGTTAAAATTAAATTGACACAAACATGAGTTGTTTTACTAAAATAGTTTTTAAGTGGGGTTACACAAGTCCAAATTTGGACTATAAATATTCCTTAGAAAGCTAAAAGGATTTCCTACATCATAGTAGTTTTTTTATAATTTTTAGACATTACATATATTAAATTATTTATGACATCATTATGATGCGGCGATGACCTCATTATTTAACGAATTTAATAAAATGAAAAGATAATGTAAAATCCAAGTCTTACACTTGTCCAAAGACTATTGGAAGGGTAGATATCTAACCCTTATCACCTTAGACACGAATTATATAAGTGTGGGACCTTTAGAATCCGAAAATCATTGTATAATAATGTAACATTCAATCTTTCCAAAAGAGACCCTCCTCTCCACTTATAAAAGGCCCCAAACTCTAGCACCTCATTTAAACTTTCATGCCATTTGGCTCGGCCAACCTCTGCCCAAATACTCTCCCAACTTACCCCTATTACTACTAGAAGCCTCACTTTTGGCAAAACTCTTCCCAAGTAAGCCTTTGACTCAAATCAAAAAGTGTTACCCGATTTTGAGTTAATGTCTTCTCTAATGTTGTTTTGTTTTATTTTTCTTCTCCAACCCCCTAAACTATTTTTATTCATTACTTTTGTAACAACACCAGTATCCTCAATATACTAGGATTTTGTGATAAGAAGTATTCGAGCTACACTTACAACACCTACATCTAATGGTTAAAGAACCTACGGTTTCTATGGATGGTGAATTTCTGCCTCACGTAACGATGATTGTTCAACACTCATATAACACCTTAAAAGGTGGCCATTAAGATGTCACTATTTTTATATATGATATATAATATGTTTATTTTTTACTTATTCTTCTGTATTTCTCATTTATTTCATACATTATGATCTCCATTATGGGTAAAACGCGATAATTTCATTTTAGGAAGTGCGGACTACCGCCCCCTCAAAGTGATTTGAATCGTTAATGCCATATGTGGGATTTATAAAGGATGGAGTAAATGGTATTATACACTATGTTATAATGGAATTATATTATACATTTATATCATTATGATTTCATTCCATTAAATATGAAATTGAAATGAAAGTAGCATTCATGCGTACGTACGGCTTACCGTCTCCATGAACGGTGCATTTCATTTCTTACCTCTAAATGTTACGTAATATTATAAATGAATGTATATACTGGATATATAAGATATATATGACATCTAAATCATGAATATAATTCTGGAGATAATGGATATTCTACCACATAAACAACTTGTAATTATAAGAAGTTTATTGTTGACTCAAGTACCAATGATCGACAAAACGACCGTTATTAACTTAAATAATTACATAATGTTCATATCATTGTAATAGGTGATATAATAAGGATAATGAACTTGAAAATGGTTCTTAATAAGGTATATATTAACTCTAGTTTATTATTCAGGAGGTTAAAGAACGGTTGAGTCAAGTCAGACAGGAGGTAAGGGAACTTCTTAACCCAACTTCCATTCTTTGGGTTAATCTCCTACTTTCAAATTATGTCATGATATTATTATGTCTTATTTTGTATTTTTACTTTCTTTATGTTTACCTATAGTGAATACACATAGTATATCGATTTTATTTTAAAAATTATCTTTGTAAGGACTTCGTCTCAATCTCCTTTCATTGAGGCATATTTGGTTTTATACACAAATTTCTTTTATACGGTGTATAAACCACTTTGACTATTACGTTTATTCAAAAGGAATATTTTTTATACGAAGCATTTACTAAACGAAAAAAGGGAATGTATTTGTCGTACATATGCGGCGACAACGACTTCTCTGCCGCCATGACCACTATTTGAGTTTCGGCTTCCTCTACAAGACATACACTTTTTTTAATGAAAAATAAATACCATGTTATACTTTTCTTTTATTTTTGTATTGAAAATGGTTTTGAATGAGTTTTTATTATATCAATGTGTTGTATTGATATCTTGTGATTGAAATGTGGAAATGTTATGTTTCCTTTATGCATGTTTTATGTGATACGATTATGTTATGGTTTATGAGATGTTTAAACCTGTTCATATGAGGAATGTATTGGACTTAATAAGTGACGGGTGGAGCCCGCTATAGCTCCTCGATGCATTGGTAGGTCTCATGAGACAACTAGACGTGGAATTGGCCAAGGCCCTTTCCCAATTTGATTTATGGTTTTGGCCGAGGCCTTAATCATTTTAGACGTCTTGGCCGAGGCCTTGACAAAATGTTTCAGAATGTCCGGCATTATACATTCCCTCATTATGAAAGTGGTTATTGATCTTGCATGTGATTATTCGACTAGTAGAATATCCATGTGAGTAAGTAAATGGCATTATATAATTTTATTTTTTCCATATTATGCTGAAGTTCAAGTTTAAAAAGGATTTTCTTTTAGTTATACATTGCCGTAAATGTAAATGTTTATTTATGAAAGATTCCACAATATTGTTATCCTTACTGAGCATCTGATCTCACCCCTTTCAATGTTTTAATATTTTCCAGGATGTGAAGAAGTATTTTATGAATGACCTGCAGGGATTGTCATAAAAGGATATGAGTGTGGACTATGAAGACTTTGTTATTGTAGTTTTTCACTTTATGGTGTAATGTAACGTTTACGAATGTATCTAGTGTTTCCAAGGCTACTAAACTAATCGGTCTTTCAAGACTTGATCTTTTGTGATCATGCCAATGTTACGAAGTAATGCACCGACTCTGGGTAGCTGGGGTCGGGGCGTTACAATTGGTATCAGAGGCAGTTTAGTACTAACCTTGGAAGATTGATTTAGATAAACTCTGATTAGAGCACACAGCCCAAAGATAGACTATGAGGATTAGTAAAGAGGAACTTCCTAGAATTTTGTTACTGTAGAGATTTTGTGAGTTTTCCGAGCAATACATCCCTGTCTGGATACGAGCAGGTAGAGGTAACTCTGGCACAAATATACCTAGGGGTAAAACCTAAAAACACCGCTTTGAGCTAGACTCGAACGGGAACTGGTGCACGACAACGGGCCTTGCTGCACTCTTGGTTATGACACTCCCGGGGGATATGCTTAGGATAATTCTCATTTTCTTTACAAACCACTATGAACGGTTATGAGTATATACTTCCTCAATTAAAACCTTTTTATGATTATGGATTATATCCATAAATAGTTCAATTTATGTTAAGTATTTTACAAGTATGGAATTATGTATTTTGATTCATAAACTAATCTAGTTTATGCCATTGTTTACAAATGGCGCCTAGTGGAAGGAATGAAAACCGTATCAATGCACGCACTCCGTGTAGGGATTTCCCTCCTGCTCAAGATAATTATTGTGGATCTGGAGATACAACTGGTGCTGATCAACTTATTACCATACTGGGACAACTCACTCAAGTTATGAATAATAACCTTACTCGTATGGATCACCCTGATCCACAACGCGGAGGATCAATGTCAGACAACTTCATGAGGCAACAACCACCAACATTTAATGGGGGTACAAATACGTTAGTAGCTAAGCAATGGATAATCTCCTTAGAGAAAATATTCCCTGCCTTGGGGAGTAGCGAATGGGAGAAGGTTGTCATGGCAGTTTACCACCTCACTGGAGATGCCGATCAGTGGTGGTCGCTGATTCAAAACACAAAGGAATATGATGACATATCTAATATGGAATGGAGGGATTTCAAAGATCTTTTATTAGAAAAATACTTTCCTCGTGACCATCGAGCAGATATGGAAAGACAATTTCTAAGTCTGAGGCAGAAGGATGATGAGAATGTCGCAGAGTATGAGGCTAACTTTACAAGGTTAGCGAGGCATGCTGCCGATTATATATGTAACCCAAGTAGTAAGATTGACCGTTTCTTTTATGGGTTAAAACCATTTCTTCGTCGAGCTTTAGTATCAAAATCCTTCTCATCATACGAAGATATTGTCTCGTGTGCTATCAAGACAGAAAAAGAATTCTCTATGTCTTATGACAACAAAGTAAAGCAAGAGAAGAAGAGAATGGTGGAACAAGAGACAGATAATGGGAAAAAGGGAAAGAAGGATTTTCCATTATGTGATAATTTTGGGAAGAATCACCCTGGTACTTGCCTAAAAGGAATGGGAGTTTGTTATTAATGAGGAGAAAAGGATCACCAGGCTCGTGATTGCAAGGGAAAGAAAGAGGCTATCAAAGTTGAATGCTACAATTGTAGAGAAATGGGTCATTATGAAAATAAATGTCCTAAGGGTCAGGGAGACTTACCTCCGAAAAGGCCAAGGGATCAAGGACAATCTTATGCTGTTACTACATTTGAAGCGGAATAACTAATGTATTGGTGCTTTTGGACTCATGGATTATATTCTGGTTATTAGAATAATGGGATATATATAAGGATTGTACTGTAGTACTTGTTGATTTTAGTAAGGTTTTAATATGATGAAGGTAATTATATTTTTAGTATGTGACAATAAAAGAAACTTTACTTTGTTTGGGGAATCTGATAAATTGATTTTGGAATTAAGAGACCTTTTAGAGAAAGTCTGGACAGAGGTATTTTGGATAACTATAATGGTTGGAGTGGATTAAGTTGGTCTTTGGATAGTATTGTTTATGGTTAAAAAATTTATGAAGATTATTTTTGGAATATTATGATACTATAGTTTTAGGAAAAGGACAACCTGCAGGGTGGGGAATAACCTGTCGCGTCAGAAAAAGATACAGGAATCGAACACACAATCATAGTGTGACAGGCCTTTATTTCCTACCACTAGCCTACAGGAAGTCCCTAGTTATTACAAAATAATTTTACTAATCTAAATGGTATGTGTTAACATTTGGAACCTTATAAAATTAGGATAAGTATAATATTTTTGAGTTCTATTATCTTTTTGACTGAAAGATGAGTTGAAGGATGAAACTCTAATTGTCAAGCATAAATATATATATATACCTATCTCTTATTCAATGAATAAATTAATTCTTAAACTTTAGTAAAGGGATATTAAAACAAAAAAAATGTGTTATCCTAATACCATATGTCTTGTTGAACTGATGATATTTTAAATCAACATAGATTGAAGGCTTTGAGGCCCTCAATTTGACAGTTGATTGTGATTGATGACCTCAATCACTCCCTACAAATATTTACATTTTTCCTCCAATTATATTTCTCTAACTGCCACCAATGTTCTCCTAATCGAGATCATAATTGGCTGGTGACTTTTTCATTTCCCTTTCCCTCTTATTAAGGAAAAATGTTATTAATCTTATTTCCGATGTGGGTTTTTCTCAAAGGTATTTTCTCTTTTCAACCTTTTATTTTCAAAGAAAATTTTCAAATTGCGAGGACACAATTTATTGAAGGAGGGTAGAATGTAACACACCGAGCTTCCATGATATGCTTCTCATTCAATAATGCAATAGCTTTCATTGTACGCAACATCGAGTTCTAAAACACCGCGACTAATCAAAGTAGCCGTTATGAATAGTAATAACCACTTTTTAAAATTATAGAAATTGTATATTTCAAAATGGACTTCATTTTTATATTCGTAATATCGAAATTATCCAAAATTGAATTTTTTGTAATTTTCTGAGAACATCCAATTTTTTATGTATAGTGAAAATTACTTAAAAACAAATTTTTTAATCAAAATAATTTATAGTGATAAATTATACTATTTAGTGGTTTTAAAGGATAATTAGAATATATTTTTACCATTTTATCTAATGGTGGTCATTAGAATTAATTTAACATTGAAATTGGACATAAACAATTGTCAATCTTTTGATATAAATTGTTTCTTAAAAACACGCTATTGTTGTGACAGCGGGAATTAATTATAAAATTAATTAATGCAACTTATATGTTTGGAATTTTTTAAAATAGACATCATTTTTTAATTCGGAATATCAATTATATCTTAGGGTGAAATTTTGGCATTGTTCTGAAAAACTTCAATTTTTGATGAATAGTGAAACCACTAAGTGGTAGTTAAATAACTGATTTTTCGTTTAAATGAAATATTACCACTTCTGTGTTTTGATTTTCAAAAATCCGACATACATGGTTTTCATTAAAAAGTAAAATGTGGTTCGATGAGATTAAAATAATTTTTTGGTGAATACTAACTTTTAAGTTCTTAATCGCGATTAGAGGTAATTAGTGTAGTTTAAGGTAAAAATAATGTTTTAATAATATGATATGAGCTTGAAACTTGTCCTACTCCTATTGTATGAGTCATGGCCGACCATGAAAACCCATGGGTCAACTTGGGGACCCCATGGAGCCACTTTGGTAGGAAAATTACATTAATATATATTGATTTAATGTTAAAATTAAATTGACACAAACATGAGTTGTTTTACTAAAACAATTTTTAAGTGGGGTTACACAAGTCCAAATTTGGACTATAAATATTCCTTAGAAATATAAAAAGATTTCATACATCATAGTATTTTTTATATAATTTTTAGACATTAAATAAAATAAATTATTTATGACATCATTATGATGCAGCGATGACCTCATTATTTAACGATTTTAATAAAATGAAAAGATAATGTAAAATCCAAGTCTTACACTTGTAAAAAGACTATTGTATGGGTAGATTTCGAACCCTTATCACCTTATTCACTAATTATATAAGTGTGGGACCTTTAGAATCCGAAAAGCATTGTATAATAATGTAACATTTCAATCATTCCAAAAGAGCCCCTCCTCTCCACTTATAAAAGGCCCCCACCTCTCCCACCTCATTTACACTTTAAATCCATTTGGCTCGGCCAAACTCTTCCAAAATACTCTCACAACTTCCCCCTCTTACTCCTAGAATCCTAACTTTGGGAATAACTCTTCACAAGGAAGCCTTTGGATCAAATCAAAAAGAGTTACCTGATTTTGAGGTAATGTCTTCTCTAATGTTGTTTTTTTATATTTCTTCTCCAACCCCCTAAAATCATTTTATTCATTTCTATTGTAACAAAAACAGTATCCTCAATATACTAGGATGTTGTTATAAGAAGTATTCGAGGTACACTTACACACACCTACATCTAATGGTTAAAGAACATACGGTTTCTGTGGATGGTGAATTTCTGCCTCACGAAACGATGATTGTTCAGCACTCATATAACACCTTCAAAGGTGGCCATTAAGATGTCACTAATTTTATATATGATATATAATATGTTTATGTTTTACTTATGCTTCTGTATTTTTCATTTATGGCATACTTTATGATCTCCATTATGGGTAAAATGCGATAATTTCATTTTAGGAAGTGCGGACTACCGCCCCCTCAAAATGATTTGAATTGTTAATGCCATATGTGGGATGTATAAAGGATGGAGTAAATGGTATTATACACTATGTTATACTGGAATTATATTATACATTTATATCATTATGATTTTGTTCCATTAAATATGAAATTGAAATGAAAGTAGCGTTCATGTGTACGTACGGCTTACCGTCTCCATGAACGGTGCATTTCATTTCTTACCTCTAAATGTTATGTAATATTATAAATGAATGTATATACTGGATATATAAGATATATATGACATCTAAATCATGAATATAATTCTGGAGATAATGGATATTCTACCACATAAACAACTTGTAATTATAAGAAGTTTATTGTTGACTCAAGTACCAAAGATCGACAAAACGACCGTTATTAACTTAAATAATTACATAATGTTCATATCATTGTAATAAGTGATATAATAAGGATAATGAAATTGAAAATGGTTCTTAATAAGTTCTATATTAACTCTAGTTTATTATTCAGGAGGTTAAATAACGGTTGAGTCAAGTCAGACACGAGGTAAGGGAACTTCTTAACCCAACTTCCATTCTTTGGGTTAATCTCCTACTTTCAAATTATGTCATGATATTATTATGTCTTATTTTGTATTTTTACTTTCTTTATGTGTACCTATAGTGAATACACATAATATATCTATTTTATTTTAAAAATTATCTTTGTAAGGACTTCGTCTCAATCTCCTTTCATTGAGGCATATTTGGTTTTATACACAAATTTCTTTTATACGGTGTATAAACCACTTTGACTTTTACATTTATTCAAAAGGAATATTTTTTATACGAAGCATTTACTAAACGACAAAAGGGAATGTTTTTTTCGTACGTATGCGGCGACAATGACTTCTTGACCGTCGTGACCACTATTTGAGTTTCGGCTTCCTCTACAAGCCATACCCTTTTTTTAATGAAAAATAAATACCATGTTATACTTTTCTTTTATTTTGGTATTGAAAATGGTTTTGAAAGAATTTGTTATATCAATGTGTTGTATTGATATCTTGTTATTGAAATGTGGAAATGTTATGTTTCCTTTATGCATGTTTTATGTGATACGATTATGTTATGGTTTATGAGATGTTTAAACCTATTCATATGAGGAATGTATTGGACTTAATAAGTGATGGGTGGAGCCCGCTATAGCTCCTCGATGCATCGGTAGGTCTCATGAGACAACTAGACGTGGAATTGGCTGAGGCCCTTTCCCAATTTGATTTATGGTTTTGGCTAAGGCCTTAATCATTTTAGACGTCTTGGCCGAGGCCTTGACAAAATGTTTCAGAATGTCCGGCATTATACATTCCCTCATTATGAAAGTGGTTATTGATATTGCATGTGATTATTCGACTAGTAGAATATCCATGTGAGTAAGTAAATGGAATTATTTAATTTTATTTTTGTCATATTATGTTGAAGTTCAAGTTTAAAAAGGATTTTGTTTTAGTTATACATTTCCTTAAATGTAAATGTTTATTTATGAAAGATTCCGCAATATTGTTATCCTTATTGAGAATCTGAGCTCACCCCTTTCAATGTTTTAATATTTTCCAGGATGTGAAGAAGTATTTTATGAATGACCTGCAGGGATTGTCAGAAGATGATATGAGTGTGGACTATGGAGACTTTTTTATTTTAGTTTTTCACTTTATGATGTATTGTAACGTTTACGAATGTATCTAGTGTTTCCAAGGCTACTAAAATAATCGGTCTTTCGAGACTTGATCTTTTGTGATCATGCCAATGTTACGAAGTAATGCACCGACTGTGGGTAGCTGGGGTCTGGGCGTTACATTTAAAACCATAATATACTACAAAAAAATACTATTGGGATAGTAATGTAACCATTAATAATATAAATATGACAAATTGAATAGTAACATCACCTATGAAAGATTAAATAAAATTTGGTTATCTTAAAAAAGAAAACATGGTATATTTACATCATAGAATATGTAAATAAACATTTTAAAAAAGATAAATTAAGTGTTGGTAGTTTCGTGAAACATAAATGTTTACATAAAATTTTATAATTAATATAATTTTTTGAAAAAATATATTATTTCATAAAATAGAGTCAAAAATTAATATATACTTGTATTATGAATATAATAAAATTTAAAGGGACATTAAATAATTTTTCAAAGTGTCATAAAATTAGTTATAATTTTCAAATCTTTATTTTATAAATAAATTATGATTTTAATAAAAAATTTAATTTATAATATTGAGAAAAATATTTTCATAAAATTGATTTCATTTATTAATTTTTATTTCTAAACATGGATAGGTTTATTTTTTTTATTTTTCTTAAACAGTTGAATTTTCTGTGAATTGTAAAATGCAGTAATTTAAGGAATATATATTCATTTTAAGTTAAATACATTATTTATTAAGTAATTTATGATTTAAACACTAAAATATATTATTATCCTTATCAATTTACTATATTTATTCTAGGGATTAAAATTTATTCATATTTTTGAGCCAAAATAATAAATTAATGAAAATAATAATAAAAAACACCCAACTCATCTACTAAAAATACCACCACTTCTCCCCACACATCTAAAGCCTTTGATAATTCTTATATTTTAACTATTTCATATCTCAAAGTTATATCACATATTATGGTCTTTATAATATCACTAAAATACCATTTCCAAGTCCCTCAAGGATATTCTTAAGGAGGGCACACTCAATGGGTAAAACCGTCTCTCTCTCATTCAGTTTCATTTATTTTCTTTTCATTCCCTCTCCTCCTTATAAAAAGTGACATGATAAATATGTTATATTTTATATACTAAATTTATATAATGTAAAAGTTATAATCATACATTAAAACTCTTATCTTTCCTTCTTTATTCTAAAAATGAAAACATTGTCCATGAGGTGCTTCTTTACAGCCTTTATGGACGACAACTTTTCATTTTTGTATTCCACCTTCAAGAATGGTAATAAAACCATTTTAGTTCTTAAAATATATTTTAATAAATTTTAAAAAAAAATCATAGTTAACGTTCTAGATCCATTATATATATAATATTAATACCCTATAAAAAACTAGTTTCTGATGATCGAAAAAATGCCCAAATAATCTTAATAGTTATCATTAATATTTTATCAAATAAATCATCATAATATTTGAAAAAATATAATATATAATATCTTTTAAATTTATTTTATTTCATTAATAATATATACATTCAATTATAAAAACATATTCTAATTTTACATGACCTTTCATACATGCATACAAGTGAACCAATCATGAAAACCAAGAAATGAACAACCCCAAAGGACAGAATTGAATATTAAAACTCATTAACACGACCATAAATGAACTTAATAAATTATAATAAATAAAACTCATGATGGATACTTCTTTAATGAAATAAATAATTAATCTAATTTCATTATCCAAGATATTATGCACATGTTTAGAACACTTTCAGACATAACGTAATGGGTTCCCCCCAAAACATCATTTTCATTCAGATCACACTTTTTCTCTCATTACCAAAACTTAAATCATCAATATTATAAAATCATTTTTATAAATTATTTTTATACATTCGAAACTCATTTCTCAATATCATTTCATATTTATTGGATGGGTAAATAATAGTTTTATATGATTCCCTATTTAATTCCTCACGATAAGCAAGAGCAGTTAAAGGCTACTTCCCAGATTCATACCCATTTTCAAGTACACATCATATTCTATATTAAGTAACCAATATTTTTATGAAATCACTAATTATATCATGAAAAAAATAGCTTATATGTTTTCTGGGTTCATGTAAACTATTAAGCCTTGTCTTCTTTAGCTATTCTTATATATTTCTTCTTAACCCTCACTGAACTAGACCATTTATAAAGTTCCATAAATAGTCATTTTTATATTTTTTCAACTCAATTGTAAATTTTTTATACCATAAAAATAATTTAATTATAATAACATTTTATTTTATAGGATATAATGATTTATAATATGAATTTATAACAAATACAGATGATTTTCCAGAAGACCTGTTCTTTTCAAAGTACAAAAATGTATTTCTATCTAGAATCCCTCGATGATTTTGTTAGAGAATTTTCATATATTTCAACAAACACTATTGATTATTTGGATTTATTGGTTTATATATTTTATGATATCATATACTGTATTTTATTAAATGTTTAATGATCAGTTTGTTCATGTATGTTCTATCTTGATACCATTCACCATATTACTTATAATGGTTTTTAATAATGTTTTATGGTTGTTGAAACATATATAATTTAGTACATATATATTATTTATGTTTTACCTCCTTTATATGTAAAATAAATTGGACTTAGTATGTTCTATGTGGGGCCTTCTATATCCCTTTAAGGCATCAGTAGGTCTAATGAGACAAACTAAATATAGATTTGGCTGCGGCATTTCCCATTTATTTTCAGATGAGGATTTGGTTGATGTAATAACCATCTATTTATAGAAGTCTAGGCTAAGGCCTCAATGGTATGTTTCATATGTAAATAATTATTCATTCAATAATTATGATAGTAGTTATTGATAATCCATGTGATTATTAGACTATTATAATATTCCTAGATATGTTTCAATCTCATACAATTATTTATATGGGATTTTTTAGTCATCTTATTTTCCTGTCATTTAAGGATCAAGATTATGTTTTAATGTCATTTGTTTTAGTTATTAGCTTTTTTTATTGTTTATGTTTATTAATGATAGCTTCATATTTATTTATTACCCTTATTAAGCATCTGAGATCACCCATTTCATATGTTTTCTTATTCACTAAGATGTGTAGATGTATATTATGAATGACTTGAAGGTATAATCAATGAATATATTAGTGTTTCCATTGGATTTTATATTTTTTATTTCATTTCCTGATTTAATATAACTATCATTTTTATATCATTTATTCTAAATCCAATAAACTATTGGGTCCATTGGGATGTGATCACATGCCATATTACAAATTTAATAAGGTAAGGCACTAGATCCATGATGTTGGGGTCAGGGTATTTATAGTTTGTATCAGATGAAGTTTTGTAGAAACAATGGAATATATATTTATATACTTTGATGATAAGCATATAAGAATACTATAGGATTATTGTAAGGTTGTATTATGTGGATCCTTCTATAAATACAACCATATCTTAAAACTACAAGTGGATATGGTTCTCACATTGATGTACCTTTGGGTAACAATTCTGAAAAGGTGCATCGGGCTTGACTCGGCGTAACCGGGTACACAACAACAAGCCATACTATGCTTCTGGTTTGACACTCTTGGGGGATAAACTAAGGATAATTAAAATTCTATTTACGAACCATTATAATGTATTTAAAAATAAAAATGTCCTCAAATAATCCATGTTTATGATTATAATATTAGGAATTCAAAAAAATTTAATTTATGTTCAGTGTTTTTCTAGTTTAAAAATTTTTCATTGTGAATCATAACATAAATTATAGTATGCCATTATTTAGAAATGGCTCTGAGTTGAAGGAATGTAAACTACATCATTGCAAGAATTTCATCTATAGATTTCTATCCTTTACAAGATGATGATGTTGGAGCAAGATCTGCAACTAGATATGAGATACTTATAACTATACAGGGAAAAAAACTCATGTTATGATTATTAACCATACTCACATTGAGTATCCAGATTCATAATGTGGTTTCTTAATGTTATACTACTTCATGTGACAACAACTTCAATTATTAAATGGGAAGACGAATCCATTTGGAGCTAATAAATAGATAAGTTCCTTATAGAAGATACTTATCACTATAGGAAGTAATAAATAGAAGAATGATGTCTGGGAATTTTATCATCTCTCATGAGATGTTGATCAATGGTGGTCATTGATTTTTAATATAAATAAGTTCGAATAAATTTATAATTTGAAATGGATATATTTTAAGGAAATTTTCTTGGAAATATATTTTCCTTGGGAGTACTGGGTAGATATGGAGAGATTATTATTGAGTCTGAGATAAAGTGGATAAAAACATTTCAAATTATGATTAAATTTTACAAAGTTATAAAGGCATGATATGGATTATATAAGTAGTCCAATGATAAATATTGATCAATTATTTTATGGATTAAAATCATTACTCTATAGGGAACTGGTCTCCAAAACATTCTCATCAAATGAATATATAGTATCAAGTACTATTAAAATAGAGAAATAATTCTATAATTCATATGATATTATGGGAAAACAAGAGAATAATATGGCGTAATAAAAAAATGGTTAAAGGGAGTAATAAAAACCGAATTTTCAATTGTGAGATACTTATGGATGGAAACACCATAGTTACAACTTAAAAGGAAAATGATTTTTCTTCTTGTGTGTGGATAAAGGACATCAAGATCATCATTTCACTAGAGAGATAAAAGTTACGACTGTTTAGTGCTTTAGTTTTACATATATGCGACACTAAAAAATGAATGTCAGAAGTGTCAATGAATATTTCCTAAAAAAATACCAAGGATGAAAGGACAATCTTATGTGATCAAAGTATCTAATGTTGAAGTTTATAATGATGTGTTGGAAGGTACTTTAGTACTATTTACATATTTATCCAATTCTCTATTTGATTATGGATCATCACTCTATTTTAAATCTAACTATATTTCCATCAAAAAATATACATTTCTCTTTTGATTTAATAATGGAGTATTCACGAAAAATTCTTATGGGTAGTTTGATTATATAAAAAATGTTTCTTTCAGTTCTATTTATGACACATAAATATGATTTAGTTTATGAACATATCATCATTCTAATGTTTTACTTTGATCTAATCCTCGGTATGGATTGGATTGAAAATTAGGATGTAAACTTTTATTACAATGGGAAGTATATTATGATTTTCATTGAAGGTATATAATCCATTATCTTTAGAGTAGAAACATAATCGTATTATTTTTATCTAGGTCCACCCCCCCATAGCTCTACTAAATTATATTCCTTGTAATTATGATAAAACATCATCTATGGATGATGAAATAAATCCTAAAATTGATAATGTAAGTATTGTAGAAGAATACAAACATGTTTTTTCAGAAGATATACCTGGATATCCTCTAGAGCATGACATTGAGTTGTTGATTTCTTTAATCCCTAATACAATGAAAATATCAATGGATCCATATGGAATGAACACTGTAGAATTGTGGGAGATGAATAAACAACAAGAGGAATTTAGTCATAAGGGATTTATTTTCCCATTTGTTTCTACATGGGATCCCCATTTCACCTTATTAAGAATAAATATGAGTCCATAATGTTGTTAATTGAATATAGATAAATCAATTCTATTAAAATTAAGAAAATGTATCATATTCCTTGCATTGATGATTTATTTAATTCACTCCAGGAAGAGCAATATTTTTCAAATATTGATATTCGTTCTAGATATCATTAATTGCATGTGACGAAATAAGATACTCCAAAGAAAGAATTTTAAACTAGGTATGGACATTACAAGTTTACAGTAATTTTATTTGGACAGACTAATGCACTCTCTGATTTTATGGATCTAATGAAATTAGTTTTCAAGAAATATCTTGATGGTTTTTTGGTATTTATTAAAGATATGTTGATATATTCCAAAATCTACGAGGACTATAAGAACCAAGTAAGGATTCTTTTGAAGACTCTAATAATAAAATAGTTATATGGAAATTCTAGAATGTGTGAATTCTAAATTCATGATGTTTATTATCTTGGCCATATTATCTCTGAAGATGTAATATATATTTAACCTGTGAGGAAAAAGGTGGTCCAAGAACATCATCCACCAATGAATATAAATATGGTATGTATCTTAATAGGTTGTATAGGTTAGTATTGGATTTTTTTAATTTTTCTTCATTAGATACTCATTAACATAGATTACTTGTAAAGGGGTTATGATTTTTTGAAAAAGGAATGTACACAATGATTTAAATAATTAAAGAGAAAATTAGTTAATTCTCCAATATTGACTCTACCATTTAGAAATGGTGGATTTGTAATTTTATGCGATTTATCAGAGAACAGACTTGTTTGTGCCCTTATATAAAATGATGGAGTTATTTCCATTACATCAAGTATGTTACAAACTCATGAACAAATGTATCTAACTCAACATATTGAGTAATAATCTATAATATTTTCTTGGTATAAATGGTTATACTATCAATATGGTGATATATTTTAGATAAATATATATCATAGGATCATTAAATTTTTTTTATCATAGAAGGAACTCAACATAAGGCAAATGATATGACTCAAGCTACTTAAGGATTATGATTTTTCAATACACTACCTCACATGAATGTTGAATAAAGTAGATTATGAATTGAGTAGAAAGGATCCTATAGCTATAAAAAACAATCATTGAAAAGGATCACATATACATGGATCTAGTAAATATGGATATGGAAATTATCGGGGGAGGTGAAACATCACAAAATTTTTAGATGGTTTTTAAACCATAATTATTGGAAAGGATTAAAATTTCTCAATCTGAAGATTAGGATTTTAAAAAATAAAATAAAATTATTGAATTATGGGATGTTGGTAGACTTCAAGTTTGGGGATTTAATTCTGAAATTTAGGATGAGTATTTGATTACCCTCTATACCTGATTTAAAAATTGAATTATTAGATGATTATAATAGCTCTAATTTCTTTATCAAACTGTGTAGTATTAAGATGTATAGATATTTGATGGATCATTTATGGTGGGATAATATGAAGTGGGAAATTGATGATTTTGTATCATGAAATTTAGTCTCTCAATAGGTGAAGGATAAAGGACAACATCCTTGAAGAGTCATGTATCCTCTTCCTATTCCTTCAGGAAAATGAGATGATATTACTATGGATTTTTTCACTGTATTACCAAATACTCCAAAAAATAATTATGTAATATGTGTATTTTTTTATCTCATTACCAAATCCAAACATTTATTTACAGTAATAGTGGATTTTCCCCTATAGTGGATTGCCCGACCCTATATTAATTTATTTTTAAGAATTCATGGGGAACCTATTTTTATTTTTTTAGGTCTTGATCAATGATTTACATCAATATTCTAGAAAATTATTTGTATATATCTTGATACTGAGCTTTATTTGAGCACTAGTTATCACCCTCAAACTAATAGAAAATTTGAATGGCATATCCAAACATTATAATACATATTGATATCATTGTCACATTACATTCTAGTTATATGGGATCAAAATTTTAATTTTGTAGTGTTTTCTTAAAAAATAGGTTATGTTCATGTATTCAAATGACATTGTATGATGTTTCATATCAAAATATATGTCGTACACCAACTTGTTGGGATGAAGTTAGTGAAATGATGCTTTTAGGCCCAGTACTTGTATAAGAAACAACATCAAATGTAAAGAATATTCAAATTCATATCAAAGAAGTATAACGTATTAAAAGGAACTATGTCAATATCCAAATGTAGTATTTAGAGTTTCAAGTGGGAGATCATGTATTATTAACAGTATATCCATGGAAGGGTGTTATAAGATTTTTAAATAAAAAGAAACTAAGCCCTAAGCGCATTGGATGGTTGTAAATCCTAAGGATGTTTTGTGTTGTGTCTTATCATTTTTCAATTCCACCTAGCCTTTGAAAAGTACCCAATATGTTCCACATATCCTTATTAAGCATATACATTCCAGAACCAATTCATTACTTCACTTAAGAATGAATAGGACTGGAACCTAATTTATCTTAATTTGAAGATCCTATACAGATTTTGGAATCTAAATAACAATTGTTGAGGAATCTGGTGACATAGTATGTAAGAATAATTTGAAAAAATCATAAAATTGAAGAGGTGAAGTGCGAACCTGCGGAAAATATGATAAAGAACTATCTAAATATTTTTATGAGGTGATGTTTGGGAAATTTTGAGGAATTAATTTTTTATAGGAGTGAATAATGTAACACCCTATGTTTTTATGATTTGTATCTTTTAAAATATAACATCTAAATAGTGTATGTTTCATTTAACACTGAGTTTAAAACCATTATATACTATTAAATTTGAACATTGGAATAGTAATTTTACCATTATTAATAGTAATATGACCAATAGAATAGTAACATCCCCTATGAAAATATAATTAAAATAAGGGTATCTTATAAACAAAAACGTTGTATATTTATATAATGGAATATTATGTAAAGGTTTTTAAAATGGTAAATTAAATGTTAGTATTTTCATGAAACATAATTATTTGTTTAAAATTTTTATAATTTATATCATGATTTAAAATAAAATATATTTTCCTAAAATAGGCACATAAATTAATTTTTCATTTTATATGACTATAATATAATTTTATGAGATATTAATTAATTTTTCATTATCCCATTAAAAATATTATAATTTTAAAATCAATATTTTTAGAAAAAAAATAAGATTTGAAAAAAAATATATCGTATTTATAAATAAAATTAAATGAATTTAGTTTTTATATTCTAGATATCAAAAAAATGAATAGGTTTATTTTTTGGGATTCTTCTATAATAGTTGATTTTTTTGTGAAAAGATAAATATGGTAATTTATGATATATATACATTATATGTTAAATACACAATTTCTTGAGTCATTGTTGATGTAATAACACAAATATCTAATGATAATTATCTACTTTTTGTATTTATTCCTGGAAATCAAAACAATTCATAGTCTTAAGATAAAATGATAATCTAATGAAAAAAATAATTGAAAAACACCCTTCTCCTCCACTAGAAATATCACCCCCACCACCACATCCCATCACTCACCAAAATCCTTGAAGATTTCTTGTATTATGATCATTTAGATTCCCAATACTCTCCCTAAAATTATGTTTTTTTTTGTAACCAAAATACCATTTCCAAGTCCCTTAAGGTGATTATCAAGGTTGGGGCACTCAAGAGGTAAAACATTCTGCCACTCTCTTTATATTTATTTTATTATCTTATCATTCAAAACCCTCCATATCCATAGTGACATGATAACTATAGTGTGTTTAATAAACTATAAGGTTATAATATTAATTTTATAATCAACCATCAATTCCCTTGTGTTACTTTTTTATTCAAATAATAAAAGCATCATCTTTGAGGTGACGATTTCCTTCATGGATGACCAGTGTTTCTTTTTCATTTCCTCCTTCAAGGACAGACATAAAAACATTTCTATGGTTAATATAGACTACCAAATGTGTAATAAAAATTATTTAATTTATTGTAATCAGTATATATATATATATGATATTAATTCAAAATAAAAAACTAGTTCATGATGATTGAAAAAACGGAAAAATGAACTAAATGACTATCATTAACATTTTATCAATTTAATCATCCTTATATTTGGAATATATATATATATATATATGAAAATTTAATCATAATTATCTCATTAATAAAATATAATTTCAATTATGTATACCTATTCTCATTTTACATGATCTTTTGTACACGTATACATGTGAACCAATCATCAAAACAAAAAAACGATCACCCATGAACAACCGAATTAAATTTTAGAACTCATAAAAATGGTTATAAATGAACATAAAAAACAATAATAAATTAAAAACCAGTTTAAGATATTTTTAATTGAATAATTAATGAATATAATTTCATTATTTGTAAAATAATGTATAAGTTCAGAACACTTTCATATATAAGGTACGCATTTCTCCCCGAACCTCCATTTTTCATTTGGGTGACAGTTTCTCTCCTTTTACACAAATTAAATTATTCATTATTTTTATATACTTATTATAAATTATATGAATATGTTCCAAAATATATTTCATGGGACCAATATTTTTATAAAATTATTATTTTCATCATGGGAATATATCTTATATATTTTCTGGTTTCATTAAAATAACAAATATGTGTTCTCTATAATGATTCATTTATATTTTCTCTCAAAAAGTAGTGAAGTAGACCATTTCTAAAGATTCTCAAAAAAAAATTTTTTACTTGTTTTCACTTCAATTTGATATTTTTAATGCCTAAAAATTAATTTCATTGTAATTAATTTTATTTAATGCGATATCCATGTCTGTAATCTGATTATATGATAAATAGAAATAATTTTCAAAAATAACTCTTCTTTTCAAAGTAATAAAGGGTATTTCTATCATGAATTCCGCAATGATTTTATTAGAGTATTTTTATCTATTTCAAAACCTTATTTTGAACATTAAACTTAATTGGGATTGATAATTTATGATATCAGCTACCTTATTTTATTAAATGATTTTTGATCAATTTGATTGTGGAAGTGCTCTTTTAATACAATTCACCATATTTCTCAGAATGGTTAGTGATTATGTTTATGGATTAGGGAAAGTAATGTACATTTAATGTGAATATATTGTTTTTGTTTCACGAATTTCATTTTATAAATTCATTGCACTTATTAAGTGACAGTAAGGTCCCACTATATCACCTCGATTCATCGGTAGGATTCATAAGACAATCTAAATGTGGACTTGGTTTTGGCCTTTCCCATTTATTATCAGATATAGATTTAGTCGAGACCATAACCATTAAATTACAGATATATTTATCGAGGATTTTAATTTATTTTTTGGGTATCCATCATTTTGCATTCCATCATTATGATATTATTAATTTATAATCCATGTGATTATTTCACTAGTATAATATCAATGGTTATGTTTTATTCTTATATGATTATTTATATGAAATTATTTAATGAGAATTTATTCCTAGCATATTATAATGAAGATTATGTATTTATGGAATTTGATTTTTGATATTCACCTTGAATTATTGTTTATGTCTATTTATGATATATTTTGTTCTGTTGTTTACCCTTACTAAGAAAAGCACATATTACCTTTCTTATGTTTTATTTTTCCCTAGGATGCGAAGATGTATATTATGAATGGCTTCCAAGGATAATATTGGAGTTTATGGGTATTTCTATAGCTGTTTATATATTGTATTTCATTTCATGTTGTCAATAAACTCTTATTTTTTGTATTTGGTTAACCTAATCTATAAAATAATTCGGTCCATTTGGATGTGATCTCATGTTTATAGTACTATTGTAGTAATGTAAGTCACCAGATATTGGATACATGGGTTAGGGTCTATACACTAATAGTTTTATTTATCTTCATATCCCTTGTTGAGAGTTTATGTTCATCCCAAGTTTGTAATAAAAATTCATCTGGTTTAAGGATTACTATGAGAATGGAATAATTAATTTTGGAAGAATTAGAGATTTTACATGAAAATAATTAATTTTTTATTTTAAATTTTTTATATTTCAGGATAAATAGATACGGATCAAAATTTCCCACTTTTTAGTTTATAGTTTTGTTTTTAATGAGTTATGATTGAATTAGCTACAAATATAAACCATAAAAGAACCTAAATTACAAAGAAATTAATTTCTAGACTAAAACACAAGATTATTTAATTTTTAAGGTCACTCCCTTATAGTTGGTATCAATGGAATGGTTTATAAAACATTAAAGGTTAGGAAAGTATTAATAGGATTCCATTATAATATTTTACATTATTGTTAGGTGTAAACGATAAAGAAATTTATGTTTTACATGTTTCTACATATAAATTATGTTTTTAGAATGTTTTTTCTAAGTGGAAATAAGAAAATTTAATAAGAATGATTCAAAAGAAAAAATTATTTCCAAATCGGGATCCAAATATAGTCTTTATTGGAATTGTGAAATTTTTTTCCTTCTTGAATATATTAAAAGAATCTATAAATAGTGGGGTATCCATGATAAATAGGTACCCATCCTATGATAAAGAAACCTTGTGATAGAGGATCATTTAATGAGGAAGCATCCCCAATAATTTAATGGATCTCCTAAACCATTGATATTAGAAGGTTGGGTCAATTCCCAAGAAATGATATTTGAGGTCCTGGGATGTTAATAACATCAAAAGGTAACTCTTTCCATCATATGTGTTGATGTTAAAGTTTATCAATGGTGGTATTTAATATATATTACTAGAGAAAAATATGATCTTGATTCCATTGAATGGGATACATTCAAGGATATTTTCCATGAGAATTATTTCCCTATATTTTTATTGGATTAGGATGGAGAAGAAAATCCTAGATTAAAGGGAAAATGATAAATATCATGTGGATTCATATGAGGAAAAATTTACATGATTGGTTTGGTACATGCAAAAATTTATCTGAGAGGTTAATAGTAAATATAATAGATTTTATTCAAGATTAAAAAAAATTCCAAATATATTTGGCCTCTCAAGAATTTAAAATAAATAAAATTGTGATCCATTGTGTTGAGAAAGTTGAAATGGATTTTTCCAACACATATATTCCATGAGATGATAAGAGAACGAAACAATATAGGAGGTAGGAAAAAGATAAGAAAACAACATAAAATTTTAGAGGTAAGCCTAAATCTCTTCCCAAGTGTGAAAAAATAAATTTTGCATAATCTATGTTAGGTTTTAGAAAGTGTTAATATTGCGGTAAGTTTGGTCACAAGGTTAGTGACTATAAAGAAAATAGTCCTGAAAAATAAAACAATGAGATAACAAATTTCCTGAAAATAGTTGTATACATGTGCTTTAATGAGTTAGCATATTATGCTAACATGTGTCCAAATAAAATTAATCAGGGTTCAAATCATCTTGAATAGATGAAAAAATGATGGAGAAATCATTTTCTACTTAAATAGTCTATGTTTGGATATCTGGTGGAGCAAAGGAACTTCCAGGGAGTTCTATATTTTTCAATTTTCGATCATATTCACAATGTCTTAGGCACCCATATTTTAATATTATATATATTGGAAATACCTTGGAATGCATTTATTTATTTTTTATAGGTATATGATGTATATGTTTAAAATTTATTTGAGGATGTGTACCAATAATTGTGTGGATGAATGTTTAATAGTATTTGTTACCGTTAGGGTTTCGTATCCTCGGAATGATTTAGTTTTAACTTTTGTTATTACTATTGAAATTTATAGATTAATTCATTATTTAATGACATAAATTTTGGAATTATATTATTATGTGCTAACCATGCAGGTTTTGTTAATATATAAAGGTAGGAAGAATATCATGATATCCTTTTGAGGATTATATGATTTATTACACGTTGATTCTAGATCTTTGGTAATGAAAAGTCATCTAAGAAAATAATTTTTTAGATAAAGTGAAAATTTTGTGATGAAATCAGATTAAACTATTAATATCTACTCATCAAGTAAATATATTTCCTTAATCTCATAGAATATATAGATAATGAATCATTAAATCATTTGAAAATGATCATAAAATGAAATTTTATTCTATTAACATTATTTTTTATGAGAGAAATGAATTTTTTCACATATGTTTTTCTTGTGGTTTTTTTGTCATTGAAATCCTATTGACCATGTAATGTATTAATCGATATTATCCCAGAGGAATTAGTTTTCCAATCAAAATCCATGTTTTAATTTCCCACTAATGTTCACCCTATGTAAAATCTAAGATAGGTGTAACTTCTAGTGAACATTATATTTTCTAGTTTACCTTCTTAATAATGTATTTTATTATCCCTCTTTATTATGATTATTTTAATAATATAATTATATAAATGTTATTAATTATATAACCAAGATGAATTTCGAGGGGAAATTCATTTAATGGTGGTAGGATGTAACATCCTGAGATTTTATGGAATATATTCTTTCAAATTTATTTAAAATATTTGATAACATGAGTTACATTAAATAAGAGGTTTATATTTCTTTATATTCATCACCAATTTTATATTTTATTACATGTAATAACACATTTCTTCGATAACTAGTGTTATAAGCAAGGTCAAGTTTAACAGAATAATAATATACTATTGATATTATTATTTAATATGGTTGTTATCACTATGATGTTATATTGGACGGTATGAAATACACTAACTATATTATGTTTTCACAAGTTTATTATTTTCTTTACATTCATCAAATAGGTTTTATAGGCCTAATATAACAATAAGTGCAATTTTAAGCCTAAGAAGATGTATGTCTATAAGGTGTAGTTTTACCTCTTTTAATGGGGATACATTTTTTAAAATATATTTTCAAACATTTATAATATTAATTTGATGAAATAAAATTTATTTTAGGAATTTTAATATAAAAATTTACTTTTTGTGGATTTTTTGAATTTTTCGGAGAAGTATCATGTTTTGATGAATGGTGAAAATATGAAAAAAATTTCGAATATTTCTTTGTCATCTATTTTATTTATATAGTTAAATTGGGTTTTTAAATTTCATTAAAGTATAATGTGTTCTATGTTTCATAAAACAACCCAATTTTGTTTATTTTAATCATTATCACATTGATATTGGATATAAAAAATGTCACACTTGTCAAACTTTTAAACTTTTCTATTTAAAACCCTGATATATCATCCCCTCTACGGGATTTATTTTAAAATAATATATTCCAATTATATGACTATAATTATGAAAAATGGATTAAATATTTGTAATTAGAATAATTTATTATTTATAAAATGTTGAAATTTGTTTTTGATCAAAAAATATGTGGATGTGATTAAAATTAATTACAATGATTAAGGTAACAAACAAGCTTACATAATGATTAAACATAGAATATATAGTGTATAAATAACCCAAAACAAGTATAACACCCATTGGATATACATATTTATACCCTCAGCACCATAATATATATTGTTCTGATGTATTATCAAAAAATTACATGAAATTAACCTATATAATAAGTTAATTAAGGAAAAAGTCAAAAAGGGACACTCTATGCCTTTAACACATACAATGCTTTAGAGTTGGGAAGAAGATACATATTGTTTGATGAAATTTTTTGTTTTTCAAAAAAATATTTTTTGTTATCTTAATAATTTATATTAATTTCTTAGAGATAATATAATTACATTAAATTTAAATTAAATGCCAACACATGGATTATTTATTTATTAAAAAAAATAAAAGATATTTTATTAAATAATTAGAAATTACTTATAGTCTGATCTTCTTCAAATTGATTTTTATGTTTTAATAAATATAATTTAGTGTCTATTAAGATTATAATTTATCTTTTATAATGAACAGATTGACCCATAAATATTAAAAACATTGTTTACGTAATTATGATTAATGAAGTGTTTTGGCCCATTTCATGGGTTTATGTTAAAATTAATTTCCAAAAAATATGGGATTTTAATTTTATAAATTAGATTTCATATTTTATAATTAGTTTTTATAATATTTCTAGTAATTATAAATTTTATTAATTCTTCTGTAATGAAAAACATATATTAGAAAACTAGCTACCTTAATGAACACCAAAAAGATAAAAATAATGAAAATTTAAGACTAAGGTAAAATGTTAAAAAATATGTTATTTTTGTTTGGTTTGAGTGTGTAACAACCATAGTTCTACTTTATTTTATTATTTTACATTTTTATGTGGATGAGTTAAAGGAGGCCTTCAAACAGTGTTTACATTTTGTATTTACAAGAATTTCACTCCTCCTCCACTATAAAAAGACAGTTACTCATATCCTCTCATCACACAACTAAATTATTTTGGCATGTCCAATACATGGAAACATAAACTCTGAAAATCCATCCAAACAGCCTATAATCACCATATTGGGTATAAATAAAACCCAACATGCTCAATTGTGTATACAAAATAGAGTTTCCCGAAAAAATTGGTCATTTTTTTTAACAATCACTTTTGTTTTATTTCATTTTAAAACCTATATTTTATTTTTATTTCTACATTATATTAGAAAACATGTATCCTAAATAAAATTAGATATTTTTATTTTAATATTTACACCTAAAACTAAACAAACATCCGTTAAATGGGTAACAAAATTTCCATTTATTTGTACAGAGAACTATAGCCCCCTGAAACTACGTCGTACGTTTTTTCCATTAACACCTAGAATGGTTGGGAATAATGATGTAAATTATTTTTTTATAATATATTTATGTTAGTAATGTTTTATTGATACTTATTTAATTATTATATAACCTATACCTTGATTATTATAATTTTTTAAAATACAATAACATCATTTGTGGATGTGTGGACTAACTCATCTTTAAAGTGATGTGATACGTTAACATATAACATATAACATATTATGGATGTTTTTAATAAATATTAGGGATATAAATTACATATATATTAAATTAATGACATATTTAACTTTCTATAAATTTAATAAATCATTTTCATTATTACCTATTCACACGCTAAGAAAAGGGAAACATCATTCGTGGACGTGTCGACTACCGCCTTCTCGAAGTGATCTGATTCCTTTTAAATCAAAATAATTATATAAATAAATATATATTATCAGATAATAATTTAAATATTATATAATTATTATTATTTAATGAAAAATATTACTTACCTTCTCTCCAAAATTATTATTAAGAAATTGAAACATTACTAATCTGTTCATACGGAATACCGTCTCCATGATTGTAATATTGGTTAAAATTTCATAACCATCATTTAGGATTGGTTATAAAAGTATAATTGATTTATAAATGTGATAATTATGTAATGATAATTATTTCTGATATGTTTTTTTATTAAAATTCATGACCCCATTCAATTAGCCTTAGTCCTTTTGACACCAAAACAAAATATGGTCAAAGCACCCTACGTAGACTTTATTGTTTAATTAGTTGTATAAAACATTGAAATAACATTAATAAAAGTAATGGTAGAAATGAAAGTTTTCCCTAATTTATTAAATAATTAACATAATTTTATTATTTATGATTATTAAGGCATAAATGAAACGTAAGACTCAAGGGAATGGATTTCATATCAATTTCTTTAATTGACTGAAATTTATTTTTTTATTTCCAAACACTTTTAGGAAAAGTGATAAAATAAAAAACCCTTAACACAAAACAGATCCCAACATGAAACATCCATAAAATAAACAAACTCAGAAAAAACCACAAACCAACTAGATCATCACAAAACTATATATCATAATACCCGTTGTCATCTCCACATCCCACACAAGACTCCCCTTCCGCCATAGCCGATTCCCACTCAGAGGACGATTTATGCCACCTTAAGAAGTAATTTCATTGCTAAAATATCTTTGTCTAATCCATTAAAGGTTGTACTAAGAAAGGTTGTTTAATCAAGAAGTATTTTTTGAAGGCAATAATAACACTTTTTTCCAGTTTAAGGGATGATCTGGTACACATCGGTCACGGAAGGTAAGATTAGTCATTCCTTGTTCGTCTTCTTGGAGTAGTAGAATGATTTCCTTCACACTCAGTCAGCCTTCCAGTCCCACATTCACAATATCTCTGTATGACATGATGGTTGGACCACTAAAATTTTCTTCATTTCCCTCAGAATCATTTTTTCCTTTACTCCTCTGGCCATTAACCTCACAATCTAAAAGATTCCCCCTCCTAGTATCTGGAGTTCAATTATCAATTGATGCAAGGTACACAACCGATGAACTGTCCTCTCCACAGGTCATAGAGACATCCTCATTCCTCAACCATCATGTATCATGCCGCCCTACACTATCCCTGTCAACACCACCTGGTATAGGACCAAACTCCAAGACTTCTTCTAAGTCGTCTTCCAAAAGGCCATCAAATATGTTGGTCAGGGTGAGGAAGGTTCTCGCTGAGGGGTCTATCCCTTTAGGACCCCCAGCACAGCTCGGCCTGATAGTGCCCAATGTATCACCTATCTCTCCACCTTCTGTACCTTCACTTTGTTCCCCTTCTCCACGTTCAACACCAAACACATCTCTTTAAAACCTGTACCGGACTACTTCTGAGACGAGGAATTAGAAGTGTTGAGTCAATAAGGTTTTCCTTATGACTTTTCTATTCCTTCTTGTTTTGAAAATCACAAACACCTTATCTTTAAGAAAATTGCTTTTATAAGGAAAATTGCTTTCTTACGGAAAATCTCTTTTATAAGAAAAATTATCCTTATCATATTTTCATTCATATTTTTCTTAAGTATGAGTTTCAGATTCATTTTCTCGGAATCATAAAAACATAGATATAAAGCATTCTGTTTAGTATTCGGATTCTGGATAAAGAACTATAAGGAAGTCTCATTCCAAATTCCGGATATGATCTCTGACTAAGTTCTATTCCAGGTTCAGGATATGAATTCTGAAGAAGAATTCTCATTACGAATTCTAATGAAGAAATTCCATTCCGAATTCTCATTACGAATTCTGAAGAAGAATTCTCATTACGAATTCTAATGAAGAAATCTCATTCCGAATTCTCATTACGAATTCTGAAGAAGAATTCTCATTACGAATTCCAATGAAGAATTCTCATTACGAATTCCAATGAAGAATTCCCATTAAGAATTCTAATGAATAAATCTCATTCCGAATTCTCATTACGAATTCTGATAAAGAATTCTCATTATGAATTCTGATGACGAATTCTCATTACGAATTCTAATGATGAATTCTCATTACGATTTCTGATGAAGAATTCCTATTCCGAATTCTTATTCCGAATTCACCTATTAAACAGAATCTGATTATCATTGTTTTATACACTCTGAATTTATTCACTCCGAACTTTCACTCCGATGTTTTAATTCCGAACCTTTATGTTAGAGTTCAAAACGATGTCGTACATTCTGTTACACTTGTTTTGTTATAAAATGATGTCGTCCATTTTGTTATAAACTAACCATTGTCTAAGTGACACGTGTACAGGTCCCTCCGATCTTTAAGGAAAATATGACCGTTGGAGAAGGAGTCGACCTTACCTATAAATAGGAGCTCATTTGAAAAAGCTCAGTGCTGATGCATAAGCTGATTGCTGAAAAAGTGCATACATGCTGTTGAAGTGATTTCTAGAGAGAGAGTCTCTTATTAACTCTCAAAGCTTCGTGCGACTCCGAATGTTGGTGATTACATTCGAGGTCTTCCGGGGATAGGAAGACAGAGGTGCCGACTACCTTAAAGATCGAGAGATTTCTTGCTGAGAAAGACAGAGGTGCCGACTAACTTAAAGATCGAGGGCTTTCTTGCTGAGGAAGACAGAGGTTGCCAACTACCTTGAAGTTGAGGTCTTGCGGGGATAGCGAGACAGAGACTCCGACCTTCTATCGAGGGCTTACCCTGGTGTGGGTAAGACAGACTTGTTTGAAAGTATAAATCAAGGGACCTTTATCCAAGGTTGTTGGATACCCTTCTCTTTGGGTTAAAAGACTATTATCTTGTTACTAGTAGTTTTACTACTTGTTTTTATTCCACTGTAATTTGTATCTTAAGGAAAGTATAACTTTCTTATACTTCCTTACATACTCTGATTAGTTTAGATTCTATACGCTTTAAGGTAGAATCTCATATTGTAACTTTTGTTAAGTTTCAATTTCCGGAATCATATTTCCGGAACCTACTTTTGGAATCACTTTCCAAGTTCAGTTCGGTGTTAGAGGTGTTGTGAATTTACTTAGTTTAACTTTGTTAAACTTATCCCTTTCCTTTTCTTAAGGAAACTCTAGTTAGTCATAACTAACTTTAAAGGTTCCAAAGGAATTTTTAAAGTATACAATTCACCCCCCCTCTTGTATATTGAGCATCTCATATTATATTTTGATCCTACAATTGGTATCAGAGGTTGGAAACCTCTTACTCTATACCATTCTTACATTTGGTATCAGAGCCAAGGTTACTGAAATACTTGTACTCACATACAAGTTTTTCTTCCTCACTTTTCCATTCCGAACTTTGTCATTCCGATTTATCCATTCCGAACTTTTCCCATTCCGAACATTGTTATTACAAATCTTTGCTACTAACAAGTTTGTGTGCAAAGTTATTTTTAGTATGGCAGGAATTAATGTTGGATCAATTGACAATCTGAATCCTACAAGGCCACCAATCTTCGATGGTAATGATTATGAATACTGGAGAGATCGTATGAAGACATTTGTTATCAATACTGGAGTAGACAACTTTGTGATGCTTACTGGTGATTATAAAATTCCTGACAAGGAAGTCATAACCTTTACTAACCAGGAGAAGCAAGAATATCAACTCAACTATAAGGTACGCAATACTTTACTATGTTCAATGACTAGATATATATATATCCAAATTTCTTCTTGTGAAGCAGCTAACTGTATATGGAGGAAGTTAGAGGTTACACACTTTGGGACTTCTAAGGTGATTGAGACTAGAAGAGATATGCTTAGAGCTAAATATCATGGCATCAATTTTCCTTATGGAGAACCTATCTGTAAAGTTCAACAAAGGTTTATGACCATTGTCAACAGTCTACAGTCTATGGGAGAGAAAGGTTTAGATGATGAAGCTCTTGTGGACAAGATAATTGATATTATGCCCAATGAGTGGGAATCCAAGAGAACAGCTATAGATGAGAACAGGAAGGTCACTCAAATTTCTCTTGATGAATTATTTGGAACTCTTCTACAACATGAAACCATAATGAAGAGAGATGCTGACAACATCAAGAAGAAGAATGGAAATGGTACTGTTGCTTTTACTTCAACTTCAAATCAGATGAAAGCTAAGACTCCTGAGAGAGTAACCAGATCCAAGTCTAAGAAAGTCTTTTTCCAATCCGAATCTAGTGAGAGTGAAGTTTCAGAAAATGAATTAGCCAATCTTGCTCAAAGGATGAACAAGATAGCTGGACAGAGGAACTTTCAATCCAAGTATAAGAAGAAGGATAGGAAAGATAAGAAAGATGGAGAAGTTACTTGTTATGAATGTAAAAGAGCTGGACATATTAGACCAGATTGCCCTATGCTCAAAAAGAAAGAAAGGAAGGAAATACATTCAAACAGGAACAGGAAGAAGTATTATAAAGCCAAAGCTAAGAATGTTCTGAAAGCTAATGACACCTGGAGTGCCAGTGGTGGTGACTCTTCAGATGAATCTTCTGAATATGAATCTTCAGGACAATAGAATCTTGGTCTTATAGCCAGATTACCTATTGATAATCATTGTCTTATGTATAAGGTACGAAATGCTGAATCTTTGACCAATGTTTCCTTAAATCCAAATGATAGTAAGTATTATAACTCTTCTGATGAAGAATCATCTTCTGATGAGGAAAATACTTTACCTACATATGAAGAAGTTTCTAGGTTTGCTGAACTTCTTGAGATTGAGAATTCCAAACTCAACAAGAAACTCGATAAGGAAAATTCTAGGAATTCTATTCTTACTAAAGAGATATCAGATCTTTCTAAAGATCTTGATAAGAAAAATGATGATTTTGAAAGTATTTCAAAAACTCTTGAGGAAGTAACTTCTGAGAAGAACAAACTTTCTAAAGAATTAGAAAAAGTAATTTCTAATAAAAATGTTTTCGAGCCTAACTCTAGTTCTAAAACTAATGATTTTGAGGATAAAAACTTGGTTGTAAAACTCAAGTCCGAAATTTTTTCTTTAAAGAAGTGTTTATCAAACTTTACCCATGGTAAGGAAAATTTTGATAAGATGTATTCCCAAATACGACCTTTAAGAAATAAATCCGGATTTGGTTATACCCATGCAAAACCAGTTTTCAGTAACAATTATTTTGTTCCTCAAAGTGCCCCATTTTTCACTAAATGTCAATGTGGTGGTCACTGGGCAAAAAATTGTTCCTTAAACAAAACCCAATCCTTAGGATTTCATAAATCTTATTTTTCTAAGAAAATGTGGGTTCCAAAAATTTTATTGTCTGGAAATCTCGGATCCAAGAAAGTTTGGATTCCGAAAATCTAACTGTGTTCTTAATTTCAGGAAAATAAAGAATGTTCCAGCAACAATACATGGTACATGGATAGTGGATGTTCCCGGCACATGACTGGTAACAAAAGCTTTTTTGAAAAGATTATCAAAACGAAAGGAGGAAAGGTAACTTTCAGAGACAATGCTAAGGGAGAGATTGTTGGTATTGGTAATATAGTTCTTTTAGGTAAAACTTTGATTTCAAATGTACTTTTTGTTAAAGGTCGTAAGCACAACCTCATTAGAATAAGTCAGTTATGTGATGAAGGTTACCTTGTGAATTTTAGGAATGATAAATGCTTAGTTCACAATTCCAAGGAAGAATTTATTCTCTCAGCCAACAGGCAAGAGAATGTCTACACTTTGAACCTAGAAGACCTAAGAAGCCAAGATTTACCTTGCCTAAGTGCAATGGAAGATCATTCTTGGTTATGGCATAGAATACTAGGACACTGTAATATAAGAAACCTATGTAAACTCTCTAAGAAGAAACTTGTTAAGGATCTACCGGAGATTAGATTTGATTCTTCTAAAGTTTGTGATCCTTGTCAATATGGCAAGCAACATAAATCTAGTTTTAAGTCAATCGGTAAAGTCTCAACAATTGATGCATTACAGTTGGTGCACATGGATCTTTTTTGTCCAACACAAACTGGAAGCATTGGAGGAAAATACTATGTGTTTGTTCTAGTTGATGATTACACTAGATTTACTTGGGTCTATTTTCTAGCAAAAAAAATCTGAAGCTTTTTCTTATTTTAAAAGTTTTAGAGCTCAAGTTAAAAATGAGAAAAACCTTCCATTGAAAACTATCCATAGTGATCATGGAGGAGAATTTCAAAATTATGATTTTGAAACTTTTTGTTGTAAGAAAGGTATTACTCACAATTTTTCAGCACCTAGAACTCCTCAACAGAATGGTGTAGTTGAAAGAAGAAATAGAATTCTTCAAGAGATAACTAGAACCATGTTGAGTGAATATTCTATTTCTAGACATTTCTGGGCTGAAGCTGTAAGTACTTCTTGTTATACTATAAATCGAGTTTTGATTAGACCTTTTCTTAATAAAACTAATTATGAGTTATGGAATGGTAGAAAACCTATACTTTCCTACTTCAAGGTTTTTGGTTGCAAAGTATTCATTTTGAATACTAAAGATAACTTACATAAATTTGCACCAAAATCAGATGAAGGGATTTTCTTAGGTTATTCCACAACCTCTAAGGCTTATAGAGTTTTTAATAAAAATACTTGTACTGTTGAGGAAACGGTACATGTAAAATTTGATGAATCAGATCCTTTTGTTTTTAAACCATCCCAACTTACATCTTCGGATGTGTTTTCAAAAACTGATTATCAACCTTTGATAGAAGAACCTTCTGATAAGGAAATTGTTCTAGAAGATACTTCTGAAACATTTACCCCAGAAGACTTTCTACCCTATGTTGATGAACAGGTTTTACAAAACCCAAATCCGGTGTTTCTTAAGAATCATCCCAGTGATAGTATCATTGGTGATGTAAATCAACCTGTAAGGACTAGAATTTCCTTAAGAAATTAAATAGAACATCTAGCATTTCTTTCCCAATTAGAACCTAAAAGAACTGATGAAGCTTTAGGTGATGATGATTGGATCAAAGCAATGCAAGATGAACTAAATGAATTCGAAAGGAATAAAGTCTGGATCTTGGTTGAAAGACCTAAGGAAACTTCTGTTATTGGAGTAAAATGGGTTTTCAGAAATAAATGTGATGAAAATGGATTCATAGTAAGAAATAAAGCTAGAATCGTTGCTAAAGGCTATAATTAGCAAGAAGGAATAGACTATGAAGAAACCTATGTTCCAGTAGCTAGACTTGAATCTATCCATATTCTACTTGCCTTTGCAGCATTCTTTAATTTCAAACTTTTCCAAATGGATGTGAAATGTGCTTTTCTTAACGGTTATGTTCAAGAGGAAGTTTTTGTTGAACAACCTCCTGGCTTTGAAGATACAAAACATCCTGATCATGTGTTTAGACTTACCAAAGCTTTGTATGGCCTTAAACAAGCCCCACGAGCATGGAATGATAGACTCACTGGATTTTTGATTCAAAATAACTATGTTAAGGGAAATGCAGATCCAACCCTTTTTATAAAGAAAGATAAAAAAAATGTTTTTATTGTTCAAATTTATGTTGATGACATTATATTCGGTTCAACTCAGCAATCTCTGACTGACTCTTTTGCTAGTCTAATGAAATCTGAGTTTGAACTGAGTATGATGGGTGAGTTAACATTTTTCCTTGGTTTTCAAATTTCTGAAAAACCAGAAGGAACCTACATTTCTCAACATAAGTATATTAAAGATCTTCTTAAAAAGTATGGTTATGAAAACACTAAGAGTATAAGCACTCCCATTGGTACCTCAAACTCTTTAGATCTTGATGAAGTTGGGAAACAAGTAGATCAAACATCTTTTAGAGGTATGATTGGAAGTTTACTTTACTTAACAGCTAGTCGACCAGACTTAATGTTTTCAGTATGCTTATGTGCAAGATATCAATCCAATCCTAAGGAATCTCACTTAAAGGCAGTTAAAAGAATTTTTCGCTACCTTAAGGGAACCATGGATCTAGGATTATTTTATACTTCTGGAAATGATTTTGTTTTAAAAAGCTTTTCTGATACTGACTTTGGTGGATGTAGAATGGATAGAAAAAGTACATCCGAAACTTGTCATTTCTTAGGAGATTCATTAGTTTCTTGGTCCTGCAAGAAGCAACATTCATTTGCACTCTCCACTGCTGAAGATGAATATGTAGAAGCTGGAAGTTGTTGTGCAGAAGTGTTGTGGATGCAACACACACTCACAGACTATGGCTTGAGTTTTACTAAAACTCAAATTTTGTGTGATAACACAAGTGCCATTGCCCTAAGTAAAAACCATGCACATCACTCTCGTGCAAAACACATAGATATTAGGAATCACTTTCTTAGGGATCACACACTTAAAGGAGATATTATTCTTCAGTTTATCGGAACGCAAGATCAACTTGCTGATATATTCACAAAATCTTTGCCTTCTGATAGATTTTAATATATTAAACAGAAGTTAGGAATGATAACCGTAAGGCAATCTTTCTTAATTAACTTTCTGCTGAAAAAATCTCCTTACAGTAATAAACTCTTTTTCATAGGGGGAGTACATTTGGTTGTTTAAAAAAAAGTTTTTCAAAATTTGTTTTCAAACTTTTCGGAACAAAGATTTATGGAATGAAAACTTCCGGAATGAAAATTTTCCAGAATGGATATTTTCGTACAGAATACTTCTGGAATGGAAGTATTCGTATTGAAACTTTCCGGAATGAAAAACTTTCATACTGGTATTTTCATAACGGAATTTTCGTACTGAATCTTCCATAACAAGTTTTTTTATTTACTTATTCGTATTTAGTTTTTCGTATTGAGTTTTTCGTATTTAGTTTTTCGTATTTAGTTTTTCGTATTTATTTTTTCGTATTGACTTTTTCGTAGTCGTCTTTATATTACCCATTACAAATAACATTCCTAAGCTAATCCGAAAGGTATGATTTCCTTACTGAAGTATTCGTAATCATATTTTACTTGCTGGAAGTTTCTTATATTTTGTTTTCGAATTTTAGATTTCTTAATTCATTACATTAATAAAAACCTCAAAAAGATCGGATTCGAGCTCTCAACCATCAGATTTGATCTCAGTTCATTCTAAACCGTTAGATCAACCGTGGAAGGTGAACGGTCATCCCATTACCTATATAAAGGGGACCCAATCTCTAGTCCCACATAAGTTTCAAGCACTTGTGTCCTGAAGCTCTGACTCTCCGATTTAAGGCCGTTCCGAACCACAGTTTTCTCCGCTCCGAACTTCAGACTTCTCCGTTCCGAATTTCCCAGAGAACTTCAGATCTGAATGTCTGTAGAGTTAGCATCTCAAGAAATGTCTTCAACCAAGCCTATATCTCAGTGGTTAGTATACAGAGAAAGGTTAGTTCATCCGACTTTCATCAACAACTATGATTCTGTCATCTCAAAGAACATCAAGTTATATGGCTGGGAGGATGTTGCGGTATCTAAAACCGGGAATCAAGATGAAGTTTATTCTGATTTTCTTGTTGAGTTTTATGAGTCAGTTGCTTTCTTCGAGGAAGATAATAGAGAAAAATTTTCGTTCAAATCGTATGGCAAGACATATAAGCTTTCTTACACCAAGGCTGCAAGCATGGTAGGGTTATCTTATGAAGGTGAAGCTGAGTTTATTTATCACGTATTGCCGGACTCCAAGGGTAGCTTTAACAAGGAAAATGCTTTAGAAACTCTCGGATTGGATGATGACAAGGCTTCGAAAATTGCAAGCCTATCTACAAACTTCCGGATTCTGGAGTTATGGGTGAAAGGGCTTATCGTACCGAGAAAAGGTGATAAGGATAGCTTGAAGAAGAGTGAGATATATATCTTAGATTTCCTGATAAATCTAAGGAAGTTTAACTTGATGAAACATATTCTTCTTAATATTGAGATTTTGAAGAAGGGGAATCTGAGTGCTCAGATCGTAATGTACCCAGCAATATTATCAAAGCTCATAGTTCAGTGCCTAGAATCTTTCAAGGTAGCTTGTAGTTCTAAGCCGAGAGTTTGCAAGATCCTGCTGCTTAGTGATGGCACGCTTAAAAGAATGAATATATCGTTTGACAAGAAGTCTGGGAAGTTTATTGATCTACCTCCTCAAGAAGAAGTGACTCCGAAATCTGCTGATCCGGAATCATCCAAGCCGGTAAGGAAGAGAAAGCTGAAGGAAGTGGTGAGACAGGAGATGTGCTAAAACAGGTAGATGTGTACAAGGGAACTCCTTCGGAACACTTATAACTCCGGACATCAGAAGCTGAATCTTCGAAGTTAGTTACTCTTGCGATGGAAGAAGAGAAAGGAGAAGAAGAAGTTGCTTATCATGGTGAATAAGAACAACTTTTACATGATATTTCTCAGATGGGAAACGTAGAGGTTGATGTTCAAGAAGTTGCTGATGAGGAAGATTTGGTTGTTCAAGTTTCTGACAGTGAAAAGAAAACTCCGGAACAGGATTCAATTCCGGAAAAAGATAAGGGAAAGAAAATTCTTACCGAGACTCCGAGCTCAGTAGTAAGAAAGAGGAAGGAAGCTGGTAGTTCTTCTAAGAGGAAGTTGGAGCTTATTGAGGAAGAAAATTCTCCTAGCAAGGTTTCGGATTCGGAGTCATCCTCGTTGGGGCATGACTTTGTTGTTCAATCTTTAAGAAGTTGGTGGGAACCATTCCAACCTTCCCTAGTATTGACTCTAGATTCCAGATGCTCCATCATGCGTTGAATCAGAAAACCGACTCTGTATCGATGGTTATGGATAAGTGTGTTGAGATTGAAGCTCAGTTCAAGACTTTCTTTGTTGGTTACGAAGATCATAAAAGATCTTGTAAGAGGATGACGAGCTGGTCGAAGAAGAATGTGGAAGAGATGAGGTTGCTTGATGAGTTTCAAGATAATGTTAAGGATGCCTTTGAGATCGAAGACAAGAAGATTAATGAGTTGACTGCATCCTTCTAAGAGAAGTTGACAGAGGAAAAGATCTTTCAGATTCAGGCAGTGAGAGATCAGAATGGGAAGCTCAATTCCGTTTCTCAAAATTGGAAATATGAAAGGGATTATCGGATCGAGTTTGAAGAAAGTATGAAGACTCAGGAAGAGAAGATGAAAGCTCAGGAAGAAAAGTTGAAGGCTCAGGAAGAAATAATTGATGCTCAGTCCGCAAGAACAGTTGTCTTAGAGAAGAAAGTAGAGGAAGATCACAAAGACATAAAGAAGATCAGGACGATTCTTAATGGGATAATGTCGAAGGAGAAAGATCCGAAATAACCAATCCGATCTTTTTGTTGTATTTTTTTTCCTTTGTTGTCGAGATTCCAATTTTAATGAAAGTCGTACTTGTTGTTTCTATTGTTGTCATTACTAATTTTTCAGGTACATTGTTAAGTTTTTCCATTCCCTCCAATTCTTTTTGAAAATCACAAAGGGGGAGAAGGAAAAGACCCTTAAGAAAAAGAGGAACTCTAATAAGAGTTTATCAAAGGGGGATAAAGAAAAATACCCAAGGAAAAAGAACTCTAAAAAGAGTTTTTTTAAGGGGGAGTTTTCCTTAAAGAAGACCTTCTTATGAAATGTCACTCCGGAAATATGAATACGATCCTTAGAGTTTCAAAGCCTAAGGGGGAGTTAGTCATATTCATCTATATCCTTAAACCAAGGTAGATAAGCTTTAATGTGTTTCTTTCTTCTTGGAATAGCTTTTTCGTAAGGATGTTTGTTCTTTCCAAAAAGGGGGAGATTGTTGAGTTAATAAGGTTTTCCTTATGACTTTTCCATTCCTTCTTGTTTTGAAAATCACAAACACCTTATCTTTAATAAAATTGCTATTACAAGGAAAATTTCTTTCTTAAGGAAAATCGCTTTTATATGAAAAATTATCCTTATCATATTTTCATTCATATTTTTCTTAAGTATGAGTTTCAGATTCATTTTCTCGGAATCATAAAAACTTAGATATAAAGCATTCTGTTTAGTATTCGGATTCTGGATAAAGAACTATAAGGAAGTCTCATTCCGAATTCCGAATATGATCACTGACTATGTTCTATTCCAGGTTCAGGATACGAATTCTGATGAAGAATTCTCATTACGAATACTAATGATGAAATTCCATTCCGAATTCTCATTACGAATTCTGAAGAAGAATTCTCATTACGAATTCTAATGAAGAAATCTCATTCCGAAATCTCATTACGAATTCTGAAGAAGAAATTCTCATTACAAATTCCAATGAAAAATTATCATTACGAATTCCAATGAATAATTCCCATACGAATTCTAATGAAGAAATCTCCTTCCGAATTCTCATTACGAATTCTGATAAAGAATTCTCATTACGAATTCTGATGACGAATTCTCATTACGAATTCTAATGATGAATTCTCATTACGATTTCTGATGATGAATTCCTATTCCGAATTCTCATTCCGAATTCACCTATTAAACAGAATCTGATTATCATTGTTTTATACACTCTGAATTTATTCACTCCGAACTTTCACTCCGAAGTTTTAATTCCGAACCTTTGTGTTAGAGTTTAAAACGATGTCGTACATTCTGTTAGACTTGTTTTGTTATAAAACGATGTCGTCCATTTTGTTATAAACTAACCGTTTTCTAAGTGACACGTGTACAGGTCCCTCCGATCTTTAAGGAAAATATGACCGTTGGAGAAGGAGCCGACCTTACCTATAAATAGGAGCTCATTTGAAAAAGCTCAGTGCTGATGCATAAGCTGATTGCTGAAAAAGTGCATACATGTTGTTGAAGTGATTTCTAGAGAGAGAGAGTCTCTTATTAACTCTCAAAGCTTCGTGCGACTCCGAATGTTGGTTATTACATTCGAGGGATTCCGGGGATAGGAAGACAGAGGTGCCGACTACCTTAAAGATTGAGGGATTTCTTGTTGAGAAAGACAGAGGTGCCGACTACCTTAAAGATCGAGGGCTTTCTTGCTGAGGAAGACAGAGGTTGCCAACTACCTTGAAGTTGAGGGCTTGCGGGGATAGCAAGACAGAGACTCCGATCTTCATATCGAGGGCTTAACCTGGTGTGGGTAAGACAGACTTTCTTGAAAGTATAAATCAAGGGACTTTTATCCAAGGTTGTTGGATACCCTTCTCTTTGGGTTAAAAGACTATTATCTTGTTACTAGTAGTTTTACTACTTGTTTTTATTCCGCTGTAATTTGTATCTTAAGGAAAGTATAACTTTCTTATACTTCGTTACATACTCTGATTAGTTTAGATTATATACGTTTTAAGGTAGAATCTCATATTGTAACTTTTTTTAAGTTTCAATTTCCGGAATCATATTTCCGGAACCTACTTTTGGAATCACTTTCCAAGTTCAGTTCGGTGTTAGAGGTGTTGTGAATTTACTTAGTTTAACTTTGTTAAACTTATCCCTTTCCTTTTCTTAAGGAAACTCTAGTTATTCATAACTAACTTTAAAGGTTCCAAAGGAATTTTTGAAGTATAAAATTCGCCCCCCCTCTTGTATATTGAGCATCTCATATTATATTTCGATCCTACAAGAAGATCCCGCTAAATCCTGTTGTAGCCTGTGGAAAACCTCTGCCACCGCTGGGTTTCCTTGAACTTTTATATCTATTGAAGCTTCAGAAATGAGACCTTCCATTGTCGTCACCTTGTGAGCATCCTTCTGGAGTTCACTCGTCTGAGGAACGCCCAACGATTTGGACCCCGAAGCCTCCATGGCCAGACTAGCTTGCATAGATACCTCCGGACTCTCACCCAGTGTAGCCTCAACTTCCCTTGCAACAAAATGCTTCCCCTTGCGGTTAACATCCATTGACAGATCATTGACTTTCATATGGAAAGCTTCCAATGAATCGCCAAACAGCTTTCAAGATAGACAAAATTCAATCAAGTTCTCATAAATCACCCGCTGCTTCCACCAGTAATATTCTCCAATAGTAATCCATACATAATCATAGGGAAACTGGGAATCATATACATCAATACAAATCCGAGGATTCAAAGGGTGGCACACTATATCTATAAGGACCCGACCTTAAACATTACTTATTATTGAATAAAATGAATAATTCACATAGAGGATCTTTTCAGGTTTAGAGTTTTAGTGAATTAGATCATAAATCATGCATTACATTACACATTTAAACAAAGTGGTTACATAAAAGATAGTATTCATTTTTTTCCCATCAACAGAAACATATTTAAAACAATACATCGATTCTTTCATGACACTTCCTTGGCCCTATCATCACGTCATGTACCTTTCCCTTGACCTGTGAAAAACATTTCAAAAATATGGTATTAGCATAAAATGCTCAATAAGGGATATAAATGTACGAAATGAAAACAGTAGTCCATGTATGAAATCATAATTTACTCATAAAACATAATCACTTTTTCATACCTCATCAAATCATAAATAAATCATAGAAATCATAAGACAAAAAGGTAACTTGAGGCATTAATAACAATCTTACGTATGGAGTAACACTCTTGGTTACGTTTGGAATACCCATCATAGTATATTCCATAAATCTCTTCGGAGAAACCTTAACGTTTAACTCCATCGCAATTCCCAATTCATTGGAGAGCTATATCGGTCTCACCCGCCCATACTTTATCACAGAACCACCAGTCTTTATAACATTTCCCATGAACAATAACATAATTGTATCACATAAAACATGCATAAAGGAAACATAACATTTCCACTTTTCAATCATGTGATATCAATAGAACACATTGATATAAAAACATTATGAAAACCATTTTAAATACCCAAATAAATGAAAATTAAAACATGGTATTTATTTTTCATTCGAAAAAAGTTATGTCTTGTAGAGAAAGTCGAAACCCAAATAATGGTCATGGCGGCAGAGAAGTCGTTGTCGCCGCATACGTACGACAAAAAAACATTTCCTTTTTCAATTTACTAAATGATTCGTATAAAAAGATTCCTTTTGAATAAACGTAAAAGTCAATGGGGTTTATACACTGCATAAATGAAAGTTGTGTATAAAACAAAATATGCCTCAATGAATGTAGATTGAGACGATGTTCTTTACAAAATCGATATCCTTGGATTAAGGATAAATCAATTACATAATTATTTGTGACAAAAGAATACACCATATATAAGTGGATATTAAGTGTAAAACAATCATAGGTCATTCACAAATATTCATAGAATGACATATTCAAGGAGTTCAAGTTTATCCCAACGAATCAAAATTGTGTTATGAAGTTCCCTTGTAAAAATTCGACAGCCTAACAACATCACTTCAAACTTCGGAAAATTATTTGATGAGAGATAAAAAGGGTATCTTATCACTTGGACGTAAAATTTAAATCAATAACGATATATATGAACATATACTAACATTACAATACATAAATTAAAATACCCAACAAAATAATTCTTTTAAAAAGTGGAGAGTGAAAAGTTCCCTTACCGACATGGGTATCTTTCGAAACATACACCCCATAAAAGAAGGAAAATAAAACAATAATGTAAATACTCATAAACGAAAGTATATTACAAAATGAGTAAAATAATGGGCAGTACATATACCACTCGAAGGAAATGGTGGCAAATTTAGCATAAATGTCACGGGAATAAAAGTGAGATGAAAAATACCTTACAAAAACTCAGCAGCCTAATGACGCCACTTAAAACATCCAAAAATGGATTGATGAGATCAAATAGGGTCTCTCATCATATTAACATAAAATTTACAGGAAGAGGAATATAAAAGAACATCCCCCAACATAACAAAGATGAGATTAAAAGAAGTGACATAAAGGATAATACTTAAAATGAAAGAGAGAGGTTGGATCTCATACAAAAATTCGACAGTCTAACGGCGCCAATTAAAACATCGAAAATGGATTGATAAGAGAAAATAGGGTCTCTCATCATATGAACATAAACATTACAGTAATATTAATATAAAAGAACATCAAAATAATAATAAATATGAGCATAAAAGGAATGACATAAAAGACTGTACTTAAAAAGAAAGAGATGGGTAGGTTCCCTTACCTCAAGTCCGACTTGTCTTGTTCATTTCATTATATTCCTGAATAATAAACATTGGTCAATTTATAATTTCTTAAGGAAATCATTTATATATTATTATTCAGTTCATATCACATATTATAATGTTATAATAATTTTTTAATAATGATAGTTTATATCAGACATTTTTGTCGATGTTTGGTACATGAGTAAAAAATGAACTTGTTTGAAAATGATTTCCCATGTAGTTATAAGTAAATCATTCCCAAGAATAGTATTAATGATTAAAATATCATATATATCCAGTAAATATTCATTTTATACTATTCCATGACATTTGGAGATAAAAAATAAAAAGCATCGTTCAGGGAGACAGTAGGCCGTACGTACGCATGGACGCTACTTTCATTTTATTTGTCATATTAATGGAATTAAAAATAAATGAGATATATATATATTATAATTAAAGTATAATATATATTTTATATAGGCCACATATGTTCATTAATTTCATTCTTTATACATTCCATGTATTGCATGAACGAGTCACATCACTTGAGGGGGTGGTAGTCCACACTTCCTCACATTAAATTATCACATTTTCACAACATGAAAAGAATAAAGGTACGTTTTAAATATAAAATACATAAGAATATAGTAAACATAAATACCACATATATCATATTTAAAATACATTGACATCATAATGGCTGCCTTTAAAGGTGTTAAAATAATATTGAACAATCATCATTCTGTGAGGGAGAAAATCGCCAACCACAGAAACAATATGTTATTTAACAATCATACGAAGGTGTGTGTAGGTGTAGCTCTAATATTTCTCATAAAAACATCCTAGTATATTGAATATACTGTTGTTTTTACAAAAGAATGTAATTAAAAGTGTTTATGGGGTTGGAGAAGCAAAATAAAACATAAGAACACAAGAGAAGACATAACATTTAAATCGGGTAACTCTTTTTTATTTGAGCTCAAAAGCTTCCTTGGAAAGAATTCTGCCCAATGTGAGGCTTATATGAGTAAGAGAGGTATGTGGAGAGACAAAATGGAAGGTTTTTTCTGAGCAAAAGGATTGAGAGGTGTGGGTAAGGTGGTAGAGGTGGGGGCCTTTTATAAGAGGAGAGGAGGGGCACTCTTGGAAAGTCTTGAAACGTAACATTATTATAAAATGTTTTTCGGATTTTAAAGGTCCCACAATTATATATTTCTAGTTTATTGTGATTATAGTTAGAAATACACACATAAAATAGGTTTTCTATAAGTTTATGTCTTATATTTTACATTATCTTTTCATTTTATTTAAATCGTTAAATAATGAGGTAATCACTGCATCATCATGGTGTCATATATAATTTAATTTTTTTAATGTATAAAAATTATAAAAATATATCCTGATGTAGGAAATCATTTTATCTTTCTAATGAATATTTATAGTCAAATATATGACTTTTATAACCCCCATTTAAAAATTGTTTTCGTAAAACAACACATGTTTGTGAAATTTTTATTTTCACAATAAATAAAACGTTTTTAATGTCATTTTCCTACCAAAGTGGCTCCATGGGGTCCCCAAGTTGACCCATGGATTGTATTGTTCTTCAATGACACATACAATAATGGTAGTACTTGTTTCATGATCATTTCATATTATTAAAACATTATTTTTACCTTATATTACACTAATTAACTCTAATCGCGATTAAAAACTTCAAAGTTACTATTCAACAACAAAATATTTTAATCCAATTGAACCACATTTTACTTCTTAATGAAAACCATGGATGTAGGATTTTTGAAATTCAAAACACAGAGGTGGTATAATTTCATTTAAACAAAAAATCAGATTTTTTAAGTACCAATTAGTGGTTTCACTATTCATCAAAAATTGATGTTTTTCAGAAAAATACCACAAATTCACCCTAAGATATATTTGATATTCGGAATTCAAAAAGGATGTATGTTTGAAAAAATTCAAAAAATATAGGTTAAATTAATTAATTTAATAATTAATTCCCGCTGTCAGAACAAATAGCGTGTTTTTATGAAACAATATATATCAAAAGATTGACACTAGTTTAAGTACAATTTTAATGTGAAATTAGTTCCAATGACCACTATTAGATTAAATGGTAAAAATATATTCTAATTTCACTTTAAAACCAATTAAAAATATAATATAATAATATAAATAAATTAGATTAAAAAGAGGTTTTGAATTACAGTACAACATTTTCACTATGTATTAAAAAATGAACTTTAACAGAAAAATACCAAAAATTTACACAAAGTAAATTTTGATGTCCCGATTCAAAAGAAGAATTTTATTTTGTCAAATATAACACATAAAATTTTCAAAAATTGGATTTTAAAAGAGGTTCTCCATCAAAAGGCTGTTAATCAACCTTTTAAAGAATATTAGAATATTTACGCTTAAAATTGGATTCATTCGCATTTTTAATCCTCTACCATTTACTGTAAAAAGTAAAACTTTTTGATAAACATATATAATAATTTTGTAGTTAGTTCTGTTCATTCCCGTCATTACAATGGCTAAGTGTAAACTACCATTTAAAATAAAATTATTTTTTTATTAGAGTGCAACGTAAGATTTCAAAGGAACTCATTGTTGTGTATTGGGTAAGCCATCGAGCATATTGTTCCCTTTAAATTAATATTAACATTTTATTCAAAAATAGGGATAAATATAAAATTTTCATTTTCATTATTTACCTGGGGTGTTACATCCTTCCCCCCTTTTGGGAATTGTGTCCTTGCAATTTTTAAATTGGGCTCGGAAACATCATTGAAAGTCCCACAACGGAACAAGAGTCAGTAAAACAATCACTTTAAAAGGAAGAAAGATAAGTACAAAGTTCACCCGAGTTAACCCATATGAGGATTCCATGTAGGAAAACATGGATATGGAAGAAAAAAAAAGGTTCATGTTCTGTGGGAGAGTGATAGAAAACTTGTTTAAGAGAAAGTTAACCACAAGAAAATCACAAACTTGTGGTGGGTAAAATGGTATTCGATTCCCCAATAGTAAAGGTTAATAGACAACATTTTTTAAGCTACATTTTATTGAGTAATTTATTTTTGATCTTAAGGAAACATACATACTTGTCATGTTGACTTTCAAATTCTACTTGATTTCTTACACAAACTCATAATTTCCCAAAACGATGAGTATTTGAGAAGACGTGATCACATTAAGTGTACTATAATAAACTTCTTGAGAATCACCTAATCCAAAAAAGAGAACTATATATTTCCTATGTCTTCATACCCTTACCAAAACCAAAATTTTTAGAACAAGATCTTATAATCCAAAAAAGGATAACCCTTTATAAAAATAAAATCTATTATTAATCTCCAAAATTTATCCAACAAAACCCAAAGTTCAATGAGGACCATTCGATAAACAATTTGTCCATAAAATTATTAAATATAAACCAAACTAAGATTGAAACCCAAATACATGAAGGATTTAGTCACATAGTCTTCCAAGGAAAAAATTAACATTTATCTCCAAATAACATCAGTTGCTCTAACAGTCTCATATTGAAAAGTAATTAACGTAATAACATATCCTCCATGATAGGTTAATAATTTCCATAGATAACCCAAAATCTACTTACTCGTAATTCATTAAATCATCTAACTAAAAAAATAAGTCATACTAACCAGGGACTTCACGTAGTCCAGTGGGAGGCGATAATTATCAGTCGCACATTGGTTGTGGGTTCGATTCCCAAAGCTTTGTCCAACGCGACGAGTTATCACGCGGTCTGCATATTGTCCTTTTTATAAAACTCCAAAAATAACCCTAACATGTTTTAACCTCAATAGTTTCTTTATACCTCTCATTTTCATCCAAATTCATTACAATCTCAACTTCTTAATTCGTGAAGTCTTATTTCACCAGCATAAAAAAAAGATTCCCAAAATGAATAACTGCATACAATGATAATGGCGTACACTCGGTTTCATCGACATCTTGTTCACGTAGGTAGAAGTATCATGCCTTACAACAATGATTTATAGATCCTTCAAAATCATTTTCTTCCTCCATCCGAATACACCTTGTACAACATGGGTCATATGGGTGTTCACATAAAAACAGTTTTGGAAAATAATCATGTATGACATATAATTCCAAAACATTTGATAAAACATGATTTCTATAAAATAGTCGGATAGAATTTGAATTGAAATTTGCTATTATTGGTCCTTTAAAAATACCATATGTATATGCTGAGAGACTATATTTTAAAAGAAAATATAAATATGTTGCGCAAGGGTCTCCTTCCACACCACCATTTTTCAAATCATAATATGCTTCAAATTCTTGGGATAAGGTAAAATATTTGAAAATACCTTGATAATATTTACCATTCTTGAAAATATAAGAATATTGTGAAAAGAGTATTTTCTTAAATACAACCCATGATCCACGATGATAATGGGGTATAGTGGAGGGGTTTGATATCTCAATCAACTGCTTGCAAGTGAGTTGTATGCTAGAAAAAGTTTCACAATCATCCGAACATGAATTTGCAATAATAATTGCAAGCATGTCATCAGGAAGAGATATGAATGTCGTTTGAGATCCTCCTCCTTCCATTCGTAACTAAAATTACTTGACCTGAAAAAAAGTTATAAAACAAGGATTTAACTGAAATAATAGATATAGGGACTAACCATGTGTCTAACAAAAACTCATAATCCCTAAAGTTGTCTAAACCGACCTTTGACACCAACTATAAGGACCTGGAATTTATCATTACTTATTATTGAATTAAATGAATAATTCACATAGAGGATCTTTTCAGGTTTAGAGTATTAGAGAATTAGATCATAAATAATTCATTATATTTCACATTTAAACAAAGTGGTTACTTAAAATATAGTATTCATTTTTTCCCATTGATGGAAACATTTTTAAAACAAAACATGGATTCTTTCATGACACTTCCTTGACCCTATCATCACATCATGTACCTTTCCCTTGACCTATGAAAAACATTTCAAAAACATGGGATGAGCATAAAAGCTCAATAAGGGATATAAAAGTACAAAATGAAAACATCAGTCCATGTAAGAAATCATACTTTACTCATAAAACATAATCACTTTAACATACCTCATCAAATCGTGAATAAATCATCGAAATCATAAGACATAAAGGCAACTTAAGTAATTCATAACATTCTTACATAGGGAGTAACCCTATTGGTTACATTTGGAATACCCATCATAGTATATTCCATAAATATCTTTGGAGAAACCTTAACATTTAACTATTTGCGTTACCCAATGCATTGGAGATCTATATCAGGCTCACTCGCCCTTAGTTTATCACGGAACCACTTGTCTTCATTACAATGCCCAAGAACCATAACATAATCGTATCACATAAAACATGCATAAAGGAAACATAACATTTCCACTTTTCAATCACGAGATATAAATACAACACATTGATATAAAAACATTATGAAAACCATTTTAAATACCAATATAAATGAAAATTAAAACATGGTATTTATTTTTCATTCGAAAAAAGTTATGTCTTTTAGAGGAATCCGAAACCCAAATAATGGTCATGGCGGTGGAGAAGTCGTTGTCACCGCATACGTACGATAAAAAAAACATTCCCTTTTGTCATTTAGTAAACGCTTTGTATAAAAAGATTCCTTTTGAATAAACTTAAAAGTCAACGGGTTTTACACATCGTATAAAAGAAAGTTGTGTATAAAAAAATATTCCTCAATGAAAGGATATTGAGACGATGTCACTTACAAAGACGGTATCCTTGATTTAATGAGAAATAAATTACATAATTATGTGTGACAAAATAATACACCAAATATAAGTGGATATTATGTGTAAGAAAATCAGAGGTCATTCAGACATATTCATAGAATGACATATTCATGAAGTACATGTGTATCCCAAAGAATCAAAATTGGGTTATGATTTTCCCTTGCAAAAATTCGACAGCCTAACGACGTCACTTCAAACTTCATAAAATGAGTTGATTAGAGATAAAAATGGTATCTAATCACTTGGACATAAAATTTACAACAATAAGGAAATAGAAGAACATATCCCAACATTAAAATATTTATATTAAAAGACCCAACAAAATAAGTCTTTTAATAAGAGGAGTGTGAAATGTTCCCTTGCCGACTTGGGTATCTTTCAAAACATACACCCCATGAAAGAAGGAAAATAAAAAATTGATTTAAATACTAATAAACGAAATTATAGTATAAAAAGATTATAATAATGGTTAGTACATATTCCACTCAATGGAAATGGTTGAAAATGTAGCAAAAATCTCACAGGAATAAATGTGAGATGAAAAATCCCTTACGAAAACTTGGCACCCTAACGTTGCCACTTAAAACTTCCAAAAATGGATTGATGTGTTCAAATAGGGTCTCTCATAATATTAAAATAAAATTTAATGCAAGAGGAATATAAAATAACATCCCTAAACATAACAAATAGGAGCTTAAAATAAGTTACATAAAGGAGAGTACTTAAAAAGAAAGAGAGAGGTTGGATCTCTTACGAAAATTCAGCAGCCTAACGGTGCAAATCAAAACATCCCAAATGGATTGATGAGAGAAAATAGGGTCTCTAATAATATTAAAATAAAAAGTAAAGTAAGAGTAATATAAAATAACATCCCAATCATAAGAAAGATGAGCTTAAAAGGAATGACATAAAAGATTATACTTAAAAAGAATGAGAGGAGTAGGTTCCCTTACCTCAAGTTCGACTTGTCTTGTTCGTTTCTTTATATTTCTGAATAATAATCTTTGGTCAATTTATAATTTCTTAAGTACCTACTTTAAAGATTTTTATTCAGTTCATATCACATATTATAATGTTACAATTATTTTTTAATAATGTTAGTTCATATCAGACATTTTTGCCGATGTTTGGTACATGAGTAAAAAAGGAACTTGTTTGAAAATGATTGCCCGTGTAGTTATAAGTAAATCATTTACAGAATTGTATTAATGATTAAAATATCATATATATCCATTCCATATTAATTTTATAATATTCCATAACATTTGGAAATAAAAAATGAAAAGAACCGTTCATGGAGACGGTAGGCCGTACATACGCATGAACACTACATTCATTTTTTTGTCATATTAATGGAATTAAAACTAAATGAGATATTATATATATAATAATTGAATTATAATATATATGTTATATAGGTCACATAGGTTCATTAATTTCATTCTTTATACATTCCATGTATTGCATGAACGAGTAACATCACTTGAGGGGGCGGTAGTCCACACTTCCTCATGTGGAATTATCGCATTTGCACAACATGAAAAGAATAAAGGTATGTTTTAAATATATAATACAGAATAATATATTAAACATAAATCACATATATATCATATATAAAATATAGTGACATCATAATGTACACCTTTAATGTTGTTAAAAGAATATTGAACAATCATCGTTTCGTGAGGCAGAAAATCACCAACCACAGAAACATTATGTTCATTAACCATTAGATGAAGGTGTGTGTAGGTGTATCTCTAGTACTTCTCATAAAAACATCCTATTATATTTAATATACTGGTTTTTTACAAAATAAAGGAATAAAAATAGTTTAGGGGGTTGGAGAAGCAAAATAAAACATAAGAACACAAGACAAGACACTACCTCTAAATCGGGTAACTCTTTTTAATTTGAGATCAAAGGCTTCCTTGGAAAGACTTCTGCCCAAAGTGAGGCTTCTAGGAGTAATATAGGGATTTTTAGAGACAAAAGGGGCAGGGTTTGGCTGAGCCAAAAGCTTGAGAGGTGTGGGTAAGCTGGTAGAGGTGGGGGCCTTTTATAAGAGGAGTGGAGGGGCACTCTTGGAAAGTCTTGAAATGTAACATTATTATAAAATGCATTTCTGATTTTAAAGGACCCAAAATTATATATTTCTAGGTGAAGGTGATTATAGTTCTAAATACACACATACAATATGTTTTTGACATGTTTAGGTCTTAGATTTTACATTATCGTTTCATTTTATTTAAATCATTAAATAATGAGGTAATCAATGCATCATCATGGTGTCATAAATAATTTAATTTATTTAACGTATAAAAATTATAAAAAACTATCATGATGTAGGAAATCCTTTTAGCTTTCTAATGAATATTTATAGTCAAAAATATGACTTGTATTACCCCATCTAAAAATTGATTTAGTAAAACAACACATGTTTGTGACATTTTTATTTTAACATTAAATAAAAAGTTTTTAATGTCATTTTCCTACCAAAGTGGCTCCATGGGGTCCCCAAGTTGACCCATGGATTGTATTGGTCGTAAATGACACATACCATATGTGTAGGACATGTGTCAAGGTCATTTCATATTATTAAAACATTATTTTTACCTTAAATTGCAGTAATTACCTCTAATCGTGATAAAAAATTTAAAAGTTACTATTCACCCAAAAATTAATTTAATCCCATTGAACAACATTTTACTTTATAATGAAAACCGTGTATGTCGGATTTTTGAAATTCAAAACATAGAGGTGGTAAAATTTCATTTAAACGAAAAATCAGTTTTATTAAGTACCACTTAGTGGTTTCACTATTCATCAAAAATTGACGTTTTTCAGAAAATATACCATAAATTAACCCTAAGCTATATTTGATATTCCGAATTCAAAAATGATGTCTATTTTAAAAAATTCAAAACATATATGTTACATTAATTAATTTAATAATTAATTCCCGTTGTCAGAACAAATACCGTGTTTTTATGAAACAATATATATCAAAATATTGACACTACTTTAAGTCCAATTTTAAAGAGAAATTAATTCCAGTGACCACTATTGGATTAAATGGTAAAAATATATTCTAATTTCAATTTAAAAACAATTTAAAAGATAATATAATTATATAAATAAATTATATTAAAAAGAGGTTTTGAATTAAAATACAACATTTTTCACTATTCATTAAAAAATTAACATTATCAGAAAAATACCCAAAATTTACCCAATGTAAATTTTGATGTCCTGATTCTAAAGAAGAATTTTATTTTTTCAAATATAACACAAAAAATTGTCAAAAAGTGGATTTAAAAGAGGTTCTCCATCAAAAGGCGGTTAATCAACCTTTTAATATATATTAAAATGTTTACGCTTAAAATTGGGTTCATTCGTATTTTTTATCCTATAACATTTATTGTAAAAAGTAAAAATATTTGACAAACATATATAATCATTTTGTAGTTAGTTATGTTCATTCCCATAATTACAATGGCTTGGTGTTAACTACCATTTAAAATGAAATTATTTTTTTATTAGAATGCAACTGAAAATTTCAAAGGAACTCGTTGTTGCCTATTGGGTAATCCATCGAGCATAGAATTCCCTTTAAATTAATATTAACATTTTATTCTCAAATAGAGATAAATAAAAACATTTCATATTCTCTACTTACCTGGGGTGTTACAGTATCTGTGTGACTATCAGAACACATGAATCATCCAACGATGTTGCATATCATACGAATCACCAAAGGATTCTAAAATGGTAAAGGGAGGTTTGGAAGACTTACCCAGACCGTTGTAGCAGGAGAATCATGATCCATATGCAAATCAAACGTCCACCATAGCAGAAAGAAGAGAAATCCATTGAAGCTACGTGGTGCCCTCAACCATGCCTTAATAAGATCCACCTCTTATTTGAATAGAAACAGAATATGATTTATATCGAGCAATCTGACAACCGCTCTCTCTTGAAGGTCCCAGGAACTGAAGACAAACCGGTCGACAGAATCGATTGAAGGTCTTATATGCTTAAAACGGGCAACCAAAGTGCGATTCAGAAGTGCTGAAGTTTCCACAAACTCAGAGGTTGGAAGCTGAAGGTTAGGGATTCCATCGAGAGTAACTGAATGCTTCAAACACAGAGAAACTACTTGCAATGAATGGAGGTATTCAGGATTGGTGAACGGTCGGAAGACCCCACCTCTCTCATTTCATGATTATATAAATATTGATTCAATAATAAAGTGTATATATATCCCATTTAACATTATATGTCCATAATATATTTATTATAATGTTATTTAATGTTTTGTTAAATTTTATGTCTTCATGGTCATTGTATTTAAAAATTCAATGTCATATGAGACACATTGAATGTTTAAAGATTTATTTTTCAAATATTTTTTCTACATGTCAATATTCATCAAATTATTTAACATATTTATTTATATGGATATAAAGGGATTATAAATTATATATTATGGAAAATATTAATTTCAAAAAAGGTTTTCAAAATGGATCTTTTTATGTGTCTTAAAAAGGACCATTTTGACAAATGAAAAATTAAATATTCTATTTTTAAATTACGATGATAATAACCTTCCATTCCATCAAGACATTAATTTTATTTATAGATTCTATTAAAAGATTACATTTTTTCTTAAATGAAAAAATTTATATTTCCTTTTATTTTGTAATTTTTTTATTCATAATAGTTATTCAATAAAAGGTGGTAAGGGTATTGATAATGGGTTCTTAAAATAAATGGTTATGTTTATCGAAAAAAATTTCAATATTGGTTTAGAATGAGTTTTTAAAAGGTTTTTAAATAAGGGTATTTTAATAATGATATGATACATGTGAATAATTTTAAATGGTTGACACTGATACAGCTTATACAATGTTTTGAGGCCTGTTATAGATCTTGGTTGAGGCAGATACAAGTTATATGAAGGGTTGAGCCCCATTATAGCTCGTGAGAAATGGGTGAGACCAATATAGCCTATACAAATGGTTGGGCCCCATTATTTTTCCTAGGTGGTCTCAGTATTGCATATATGGATATCGATCCCCTTTATATATCTTCAATTCATTGGTTAATGGTAATTTCTAAAGTTAAATTTATTATTATTCTAATTTAACAGGTTTTAAAAGGGTTTATTTATATGATGCTCTAAGTCATAAAAAAGTATTAGTTTTTTTTAATGCAATTATTGATATTCCTAGAACAAATGTGTTATTTTTATTCATGTGAAAAAATTTATTTGATATTACAAAGAACATAAATGATAATGGGAAATTTTATATGATTTTTCATGTTTTTACTGAACTAATAGTTCCTTTTACATTTATATCCTTTACTAAGAATTTGTGCTCATCCAAGGTTATTAAAATGTTTTTATAGATTTTATAGAAGGTTAATGGAAACATAAATTTGGGAGTTTTTTATATTTTAAATTAAAATAATTAAGTTTTTATTTTGAAATTTTATATTTTTGTTAAAATTTCTACTGATCAGAAATGTACACGTTGTATTCTATGGTTCTTTTACGTAGTATTTAAATCCAAATTCTGTAAAAATATAACCCTAAAAAGGTCCATAATGTGAGAGAAAATATTTTCTCCACAATACTCATTATTATGTAATGTTTAAGGTCAGTTCCTTATAAGTATTTCCATAAATGTCTCCCAAAATATCTTTAATATTGATAAACACTAATCACATATTCCTTAAAAGTGGTTTATAAGAACTTGAATTTTTTTCATCTTTAAAATCATAAACCTGGGATGGTATACCAAACACTTATGTTAATCATACATTAAGAAATATATGATTCCAAATTTAATGAAATCCATATATGTTTGTAATGTTTTCACAGTTGAGATCCATGTATCACTAAGAGGGGAGGGGTAATTTAGTGATATCTTTTTCTTTAATGGTTTATTATTTTTGAAACAACCTCCACGTCTTGTTAATGAGTTCCTACCCTACTAAAAACAATCAAAATATTTATCCTTATGAACATACAATTTACAAGATTCACTACACAAAAAGAGTAGCTATGTCATTGGTATAGTAAGGAAACAATCCACTACCAAACAATCCACTAGAAACAAAATCCTTCGATGTAGAATAAGATTATTTTGATATATCCTTACACTTGTGAAACACTTGGAAAAAATACACAAGGGCGTGTTAAACTTATTAGCACATATATGGAAGTACATAGTATATGTGCATCTTAATGAAATTCAAAAACTCTAATCTCTCAAAACTATCCTTCTCTTTCCTACCCAAGAAGCTAGTAAGAACATACCGTGCTTTATAACGATAATTTTTTTGATTCAAAATACTAATTTGGAGGTTCAATAAAAATCCCTTTCACTTAAACCGTGTATCCTAAAAATACTTTTCATAAATATCCTTTTCAAAACTCTTTTGCGAATCTCCCTTCGTGGAGTCCCCAACCATCACAATGAAAATTGAATATGTGCAACAAAACTACCTTGGAAGAGGTTACTACCTTTAAAATAATTAATTTCATTGACAAGATAACTCCCTTCCCAGATCACACTTACTTTTCAAACCTAATTTTCAATTAGATCACTCTATGATTTTTGTGAAGTCTCTGTAAACATTTTTTAGGGGTGGAGACCTATTTATAGGTGTTTCCCACCGACTATAGAACCTTCCTGACATCATTAGTGACACATAAGCCCATTTTGTAGAGATCTTAAATTTCAGATGAAATTACCTCTTCTTCACAAATATCAATTTCAATATTCCAGTTTTCAAATACATGAATACTTCAATCATTAGACTTAAATAATGTAAAAAAATAGGTCATTACTTTCCATATAATATTACTCTGGTATTAGGGAACTAATTGGATATTTACCATGTTCCACACACATTAGAAATTTAACTCATCAGCAATTCATCACTATATAACCGTATTTTCAACAACAAAAACATAATCCACGCAGTTTCAGATATTATTATATGTGTTTATTCCTTATTATTAATGATTTTGAAGCTAAATATTCATTCCTATATGTTCATTACCACATTAAAATTCATTAAATTATATCTTCCTCATATTTTAACCATTAAGAATCTTACTAATGTTCATGTTGATACTCATATATCACAATAGATCATTATGAATAGTGTTAAAATCTCTCTCTCCAGTTATCTACAAATTCGGTTTCTCATGGTAACTTAATGGTCCATCAAATTCAATGTTGAAAAAATTCCTTACACTTCCATAAATTGTCTAAGACCAAAAAATGTGTGATCAACATTAATCATAGTGGAAATCCACATGATCATGAAAAATATCATATTGGATGTCTGAATAATGACTCATTATTTTCAATCTATGACACCTTTTCCTTAAACAAGTCCATTAATTGTCATTAGATAAATCCTTCATGCTGGCACTAAAAGTGTTTATGAATTTTGAAATCATATCCCCCAGGTGTATCAAACTAGGTGCATAGTAAGACCCATCATCAAATACCTGATAGTTCTGGAGTCAATCAAGACGCACCTTTTTCATAGTTATTAACACTGTGTACATTACTAATAGAATGATGTTCACATATAGCATCTAGAAAAATATTTATTTCTATGAAACCACTCACTCTATCCATAACCAATATTATAGGATATTTCCAAATAAATTGAATTGTATATAGATTGATCCATATATTTTTCCTAGGGATATCACAAAGTTATTCTCATCCTAGCTTCCAAAGATTAACTAATCCTTTCATATGATACCAATTATAGTAACCCAGACATTTCATACATAGAGATACATATTTTTAGATAATTATCAGTTAAATTAAACAAACACAGACATGCATATCATAATGGTATAGTGACTTTAGAAATATAGAAGCCTAAATACTAGTTCATAAGTGTTACATATCATATCTATCATATATCGTCATAACTATAGACATTATTAAACATATCACATGTAATACAAATCATTATAACTAGGGGAAAAAATAAAAAAAATATAAACTTATATTATCATTGAGGATAAATAAGTAAAATACAAAAACATGATGTGGTCAAAAGTTTATCATAAAAAGATCATAACATATGAAACCATACCCATCATATCAAAGATAAAAATCTTGTGGCATGGAATAAAGTATTCATGTTTATAAGACATGAATCATAAGTAAATAAAAGAACATAATCCATGAGAGAATAACACTAACAAAAGACATGATATTTTTACAAACACATAATCATAGAAAAATTTATTTCAATTACACCTACTAAGGAATTCATGAAATGTTAGGATTGGGATAAACACCCACATACCTTATTATGCTTTGGGATAACCTCTAGTGTACCCTCCTTTTAGGATTGGGATAAGATATTGTATACCCTCTGATCCCATATAACATTAATCATTACTAAATTGATATGAGGTAGATATAGGTCCCACCCATAACAAAATCCATACATTCTTGTTCTAATAAATCATAAAATATTCATTCTATCATAACACAGGAAATGAAATGAGATTTATAAACATTTCATCATATTAAAACCCACGGTAAAGAAAAGGGTTACATAAAAAAATTCGCGATCAATGTAAATCATCTATAAAAATAATAATAATTGTATAGTAAGATCTTATCCCTAGTAAATTGTATTTCACATCAATGGATTTCATCTTATATGGTAATTGATTTTGAAAATACATTAGGCACATTTCATTAGGAATATTTTCCTTCTTTGAAAAACTACATTTAAAAATAACTTTTGATAAATAATTTTGGGAATAATTTACATTGAAAATAAAATTTAAATCAGATAAATTCATCATTAAAACATTGAGTAGCCATGATATAATGAAATGGAAAAATGTAAAAGCAAATAATCCTTTCACATTTTTAGTAAAAATCTAGATGCCTTGGTTTGAAAATAATATGAATATTACTTTTAGAATTTTTTAAAAATAAAATAACAAGAAAGGGTAAAAATGACTTATAAAAAACCAATAATAACATTAAAAAAATTTAGAAAATATTTTTAGAAAACATTGATATGGAATGAAAATTACATTCGACAAAAGACAATAATAAATTTTATTATCTTTAAGAACATTATTTTAGAAATCATGAATATATAATGATGTTTAAATTAAAGTATAATGTGTATTTTTAAAAAAAATTATAATAAAAATAATGCATTCATTGGGAGATAATTTATAATATTTTATAGTCATAATCTTAAATGTAAATAATCCTCATAAATGATGACATTTTATCATAAAACCATTTCCACTTTGATAACATTTAATCATAAGACCTAGAAAGCAATAACAAAAAATGAAATGTAAAATTTCATGAGAATAAATAAATTCATGATATTATATTTAATAGGGTCTTTATATACACCTAATAAAAAATATAGGTTCAAAACATAACATATGTCAAAAAGAATATAAATTGAGAAAAAAATCCCTAACAACTTTTAAACATTAGAATCAAAATATTTATTAAAGGATAACATTAAATTAAACATTAAATATCATAAAAATAATTATATTAATTATATAACAACTAAAAGTGTCACTATATATACCACATAAAAGAAACATGTGATGAATATGACATATGTCTCTGAGAAATGAAAGAGAGGCCAGAAATTTCATACCTTTTGAATTCCATAGAAAACTTTTTAACCTCATTTACAATAAATATAGATTTATTAGTTATATATTATAAAACCATAATCATATGTATCATATCATATAAGATTTACTTATAACTTTTTGTTACTCATTTATAAACAATTCCTTGTTAAAATCCCAATTTTGGTAATAACTACTGTGTTTTTAATTTATGTTTTTATTTGGTAAATTTGATCCATTTACATTGTTCATGGTTTCATAAAATCCAAAAAAAATTACCATTATATATATATATATTCATTATACATATAAATATCTAAATGGTATGTATATAAAATTAAATATACTGTTCATGGAGACAGTTTCTTATATGTACGCGTGAATGTTGTTTCCATTTTTCTAATGAATGGAAAAAATAAATAATATTTAAATTTAGAAGAATCAATTTGATTTTATAAATCACATATATTTATTATCATTATCTTTTTTACCATACATATAAAAAGTGATAGTGAAAAAGTAAATCACATTGCTTCACGAGGCAGTAGTTTCTTGTACAACGGTGTGATGTCATTATATTCCCACAGATTAGGAATTAAGAAGAAATATGTCATTGAATAATTATATAATTATAATAATATAATATATGAATAATAAATCCATCATTATATTCATCAGTTAAATGTGGTAAGGGAAAACAAACAATATTGGTTCCTGGGGGGTAGTCAATCATTCACATGATCGAATGTTTCTTTTCCCATTTAAGGGAAGAGGAGAACAAATACGGTCATGAAATTAACACAATAAAATATTAATATATTTAATACACTAATATTATTATATTCTAATGGTTTAATATTTTTTGAATTATGTGGATGAAGAAATAATATAGAAATAAAAGTTTAAAAATGTAACCACTTCTTGAGAATGCCTCTTTTGGTTTTTAACCAAAGCATTCAATTGGGGGTTTGAAGTCAAAAAAGGCCTCTAGGATGAGTATAGGGAAGTAAAGAATGTAATTGGTCTAGAAATTTTAAAAATAAGGATTTTGTTAGGATTGAAGAGCATATAAAAGTTGGTGGCCATTTATAAGTGTGGGAGAGGACTGACATTGACTTTTTTAAGAAGAATAAATTGTATCAATGTTTTTTACATGTTATATAGCTAAAACATGGTAAATTATAAAAAATACGAGGTTATGATTTCTATATATGATTAGAAAATTGGTATTATAAAAGTCTATAGGTCATTTTATCCCTTATAGTTTTATTCTAACACCTTGGTAAACCTGTTTTAACATCAACTATGGTAATTAATTTTTACTATTTTTAGTATTCATTTTGAAAAAAATATTAAACATATTATAAAATAAACAATTTCCATATTAAAAATAATTAATCAATTTTTTTAACTACATTCACATAAGTGGAAATTTTAATTTAAAATTAAACTCACATATACAATGAAAAGTCAATTTTCTAAAGATAAAATCATCAAAAGAATAAATATTTTCATATCAAAAATGAATATGAAATTGATTAAAATGACCTTACTTATATTAAGAAATATATATTTGAAAAAATTTTGACTTTTAAACCCATTTTAAAAAAAATTAAACATATAAATTCATTAAATTAAAAAGTATTTTGGAATATCAAATTAGAATTATTTACAATTAATTGAAAAATTAAACTTTTCTAAAAAAATAAACATAAGAAAATTTTGGCATATAGTTTTAAAATAAGATTTTTATTTTATTTAGTAAATTTTCAAAAAAAATTAAAATTATATTTATTATTTGATTATAAAAAACATTTTATCATGAAAATAATATTTTCAAAACATATAAAAACTTCATTAAAAATTACATATTTATTTATTAATATATTTTATTTATTTAAAATCATTATAATTAATATTTAAAATTTGGTTATTTATATTAATTACACCTTTTTAAGGGTAATTTAATAATGGTTTTGTTTAAAAAATAATATTAATAATTTTTTAGACTTTTATAAAACTCAATGTAGTGTGTATCATATGCTATTGAGGAAATTAAATTTATTCAAGAAAAATATTTCATAATATATCATTGTGTTATAAATGGTATGTAAAACCATTCATAAGATGTTCTGACCATTTATGGTGAACTTCTTCTGACATTCACTCAGTTGGGATAGATCCTAGTGAATCGAGCATAGTATATAATACTAGTAATTTTGGAATTTTATCTCTTATTTGCTTGAAGCCTATTTTGTATTTTATGAGTATTTTTTTGGATTTTTAAAAGTTTTTTTGTTGGTTTTTAATGTTTTGTAAAAAAAATTTACAAATTTTGTCTCTGAGTTATTTTGAAAACATTTTTTTGGATACCTTGGTTTATTCGATAAAAATATTATGAAAATATGAAAAAAAATTAGGTTGTTTGGGTTTCTAAATATAGTATTTTATAGGTTCTTGATAACGAAATACCTAAAATATATTGTGTGAGTTGAAATTTTCTTATGAATATTGTTTAAATCATGTCAAAACAAATTTTTTGGTTGTTTTTGTTTCAAAATGATTTGGTTTTGTGGTATGAAATGTTTCTACAGATTTTGAAATAGGGATTGTGACTTTAGCTTAGTTTTCGTGACATTTGTTTACATTTTGTGTAATTCTGTGTTGTTTTCAGATTGGGATTGTTTTTATTTTGTTTTTTATCCATGTTTTGATACATTTGAATAGTTGTTTTAATGAGTTATTTATTCCTTCATGTTTTTTAATGATCCCCCTTTGAATGACTAATAAAGTCAATAAGTGAAAGCCTCTGGTAGTTGTCCTAATGTTTTAGAAGCCGTATTTTATGTGTCTAACTATATCTAGATTAATTATTAAGTAATAAATTTGTGTTTCCCACCTCCTCCATCATGCATGAGATTTATATAACCATTTCCCTCTAGTATTATTTTTTAATTAGGGATTATGTCTACAAATTGAGTGGCTAGCCAATGATGAAGATATTTTCAACATTCTACACACTCCAAAAAATTATAAGCTGTGGTACATTATTCCTTTAACATAATGCATGTACTGGAGTGGTGTAATCTAATAATTCATTCCATTCCATTCATGGATCTCTCTTGGAAATAATATAGGGAGACCATCATTCATCTTTTTTATCCTGATTAAGTGACCCTTAAGAAGGAAATACTATTTTAGGGAATCCTCCAAGGTGATCAGTCAGTGAAAAAATATGTTGAACACTTTTCTAGATTGGTTCCTTTCTCTTGGAAATTTTCTAATGATTATTAAAATAAGACATTTTTCATTATTCTAAGCCTTTATTCAGAATTATGTTCATCAGTGCCACATTTTGGATTGAAAAAATTTACAAATGTCGATTATAGGTCCCTGCTATTGAATTAGTCATTGTAGGGAAACACGTTATGGGTGATTATTCAATTCACACTAGATCTATAAAATATTTCTTAGCTGTATATAGATAAAACTAGGGTGGTTCTGGTGATAGGAATCCGCATATATAACTTATTATTCATATATTATTAAAGAACAATAAATTGGTTTTTTCCAGTGTAAGACATCCAAGCACATTGAATCTTCATTATAGAAACTCCAAATATCATCTATCTATGTGGACATTCTAGAAACATTAATTGGTTTTTTGAGATAGATGTGCATTGAAATAACAACATGTCTTAGTCAAAGATTTTTTATAGCCAGTGCTCAACATCATTGCTTCCATGGGTGAGTGTAATGCTAATTGTTTCTTTAGGATATTCTTATTTTAGAGTCTTTATTTTTGGCATGGGTATTATACCATATTTTGGGTATCCATTTCCTTTAAAAAATGTTTGAAAGGGGATTTTAAACATGTTTTGTATCTTTTATTATGTTTTTTCAATGTTTATTATTGTAGTTTCTCACACATGGTGTGAAACACATTTTTTCCTTTTTCACTGATTTAAGAATTAGAAGGACCTGGGGTGCATGAGTGAATATGTGGGGTGTGGTTTTTTTGGTTGGGCTGCATTCTCCACCATGTTATTTTCCATCAAAAAGATTACCATGAGATGGTGCTCCGAGGAGTTGGGTATGAACACTCACAAATACCAACAACAACCCTTAAGTTCGGACCTTGTCATTTAATAGTTGGTAATGATCTCATTCTTATTCATCCTGGTTTTAACAAATCGTATTTTGGATTAGATGGTAATTAAGAATGAATTCGAAATTTTTTATCTAATGAAGATGGTGGTTTTTAAAACAAAATACAAAATTTAATTATGAGAGTTGGGACCCTATAAAGTGTTGATTTTGGACTTGGGTGAATTCTCTAGAACCTTCCTGAGAAGATTGAGGAGTTTATGGGGCATTATAACGGTCATGGAAGGGTTTTAGGGACCTGTAGAAGGAACACTAGCGGTGCAATGTCTGTAAAACAATGTGGCCTAAACCGTGCAGTGGGTTGTAGGTGAAAAAATTCTTATGCACATGATAGGAATGGTTTTACAAGCCATGCGTCCATCCCATGCAAGGATCCCTAGATATTCTAGTAGGGGTCACTTGGTTGGTGCATGGTTTGAAAAATCGTACAACCCAAACCATGCACCGAGGCCAGTTTTAACAAATGTATTTTTTAAAAAATTAAAATAAAATAAAACTAAAAATTTGACTCTTCTTCTCCCTCTCCACCTCACATGTCCCACGACACCCAAAAGGGGTTTCCCATTAGATTTGCGACCCTCCTTTCCTATGACCTCCTCTCCTCTCATCAATTTTCTTTAATTTCATCGCATTCAACATCTAAATCATCGAGGTAAGAACACTCCTCCCTTATCCCATCTTTTTATGGTCAAATTTTGGCCCCTCCATCTCCTTAAGATGTTTGACCAAATACACATGATTAGTTCTTCATTCGATTTTTAGAATTCATATAGTTCTAGTTTGTGAGAATTCTTCCTCAGGACCTTTGGGTGGGTCTTCTGGAAAATTCCACCAAAGGAGAAGTGGTTTGATTCAATGTGGTCCACCACCACCATCCAAGGATAAGGTTTTCCTCTATTTTATGTATTTTCTAATCTAAATAATGTTATTTAGTGGTTTTAATGTTCATAGTGTGTTTTTTGTAGTGTGTTGTTCTCTGATTTATGGTTTTGAGTCAATAGGTTAAAGGCACCTCTCCTGCGTGTGTATAGATTAGTGTATATATATATATATATTTAGGTTCCCCCATTATGTAAATGTTCATTAATGGAAGTGAATATACATGTATAGGGATAGGTGTGTCTGTTAATATATATATATATATATATATATATATATATGTAAATGCATACATAGGTGAGTGGAGAAATGTATATTCATATAATTGTATGTGTAAGGATCCCCTTGCACATTTTCATGGCCGTGTGGGAGTGTTTATTGGGGTTAGATATCTTTACATGTATGAGAATATGCATATTATTAGTGGGGGGCATCATCCTCTAGTTAGTACATGCAAAGAGTTGAATGTTCGGATCAATTTCACCATGAGGCAGGGTCCCTTCCTATACATTATTATGATTAGTAATTAATTAATTAAATTTCATATCATGTAGTTGTTATATTTAAATAAATCATTATGGTCTCTATATTTAAATAATATCTTTAATAAGGTTTATGAAATGAATAAGAAATGATGGTTGATTTTTTATAACAAAGTTGTCCTTTATTATAAAGCCCCACCAATTGAGGTGCACTGCCTTCAAGCTAAAAATGTAGTGATATTCTATTATACATTGTTACCTTAATTATTTGGTGTCACTTTATTCTTAAGATTAGAATTTTAAGATGTTATTTTTGGTTTCTTGTCCCTTTAATGTTTCTTTTTCCCAAGTAGGAACATTCCATGTAGCCTTGACACAACTTATTACACATGAGCACATGACATGTAGTTCTATTTTTAAATAGGTTAAAAGAAACGTTTTAGGTGAGTGAAAAGGTAATGGTGACTAAAGAAAGTGTGAGCAATCCTTAAAGGGTAATGAACATGAACTATCTTGGAACTTGTACCTTCAAATAAATTTTCCATGTTATGGAAAATTGAGTAACGGTGACCCAAAGTATGATGTCTTATACAAAATGGCATCCCTTAACTAAACCTTTAGCCTTAATGAGTTATTTGACATATATTAAATGGTTGATATGATAAGGGTCCTTAGAAAGGGATGGAATATGGCAATTGAGATTCACCTAAGGGTCTGGCCACATGTTTTGATTTGAATGTGACCAAGACCATGTTGGTGTTTTAATTGAAATGATTAAGATGATTTGACTTTTGTACTTTTTTTGTGAATGTGTTTATGATGATTATATAAGTATGGTCTATGTGTAATTATTTATGTATGGGAGGCAGTTATAAGTCATTCCATTTGACGTCTTTGTACATTAATGTGTATGTATGGGAGGTAGTTATTTTATATTCGATTTATGAACTTTGTATATGAATTTGTATGAATGGGAGGAAGTTATACCCCATGCCATTTATGATAATTGTAAATGAAATATTGTGCATGGAATGAATTCATACCTCATGCCATCTACATAAATGATTATTCATGGGAGTTATTATTACCCCATTCTTGTATTATTTTTCAATGGATGTGAGGCATCCTTACCCCGTGATAGTTATCTTCAATTATAGATGGGAGGCATTCTTACCCCATGATACCTTATTACATATTAACGGGTGGAAGGTAGATTAACTCACTCCAGTTACAACCTTGATATTCAGGTATGGATGATAGGAAGTCTTACCCCATTCCACATCTAATATATATATATATATATAAATATATATTAATATGATCGAACTATTATTATGGTAATGATCCAAATATTGTATAGCCATTTGGTGTCCCTTAGGAACCAAAATGGGTGTCTTTTACTTATGTAGTTTAATTTATTAAATTCTACATACCTACATGCAATATAATTTATATTAATCTTGGTTGGGATTCACACTACAGGTGCCAGACTATGGTATTTCCATCTCACACCCAACTCAGGTACCATTGGTACCTGAGTAGACCATATAATTGCAGGACATAGGTTGATTACTATATTTCTTGTACATGAGGAGTTGGAAGAAAAGGACCAAGATGGTTCCTGGGATACTCAAGGAGATCACCTTGGGGGATTTTTTTTATTTTTCTTATTGTTTTACTGTATTTAAAATAATGTTGTACTATTCACTACATTAAAATGTGTATTAATAACATGTCATGCATCCATCATTTGTATAAACTGGAATTAGACACTTTTGTTCAGTTATATAAGAATCATTCTTCCACTGAATTGTATTTGTATTTACTGCTTCCATTTTTTCTTATTATTATTATTTATGTGACACTGTTGCGTAACTTTTATAAGAGGTTATTGTCTCTATATTATCACGTCATGAGACCCTCACTTCCATTTGGAAGCGTCTAGAATTCCTAGAGACATACTTGAGGCCATGTGACCCATCGGTCCGACTAGCGGTTCGATGGTAAGCCAGGTCAAGATGTTACATTGGTTTTTTAGATATATTATGATTAATTGATCTATCTTGTAATCCTTCAGGTTGTTCATTTCTCATTTTCTTGTATTGGTAATGGTTTTTTAGCCTTAGATTGTGGAGACTCATAGTTCCCTTTTGAGATTTTGAAAAGTTTATATTTCAACATCATCCTCTTTCTCCATGGGATGTGATTGATAGTCTATAAACCATTCTAGTTTAGTTCTAAATTTTCAAGAGACTTATATTCAGTCTCCATTTCCTTTGAGCTCTACTTAAATCATTTTGTTGACCAGGTCTCGTGACAATTGGCTATTTTGTTCTATGTGATCCTTTAATGAACCAATATTTTAACAATGAAATTACATTCATAGAATTATTTATTATATTACCATCATATAACATTACATATAAAACACAGTACAAACATTATAAATGAAGAATTAGTTAAACAAAAGGTATCTCTAGATGTTAAGAAATGTAAACCGATGAAAACATTACTTGTACTTTGAAATATTATTGTGACCCTTATGAATTGTAAACTGGCCCATTGAATAGTAACCATACAAATGAAATTATAAATAACATTTATCCATCATATAAGTGGAAATATAGTGTAATTATATCATAGTACACGTAAGTTCCAAAATATAAAAATTATGAATTAAGTGTTGGTATATTTTTAAGTCATGTATATTTAATTAAAATTTATGATTAATTTAATCATTTAAAAGAAAATATATTTTCATAAAATTTAGTCATAAAAAATTTCATTGAAGACTTACGATTATAAGTTAATTTTAAGAGACCTTAATTAATTTTTCAAAAAGTTAAAAAAATATTTTTAATACAACAATTTATATTTCCCATGTAAATTAGGATTTTAATTATAATATATATTTTACATATTTATGAAATTATTTTCATAAAATAATGCTAAATTTAAAATTTGATGCATCTACAAATGGTTCTAGTGATTTTTTTGGTATTTTTCTAAAATAATTGAATTTATGGTAAATGGTAATATAGTATAATTTCCGATTAATACTAAATAAGTGATTTCATGTATCATTTTTGAGTAATTAATGATGTAAATAGACATTGGATCAAATGAACATAATATTTTTACTATTTTTGGTCCTAAGAATAAAGAAAATTCAGAGTCCTAATTAACAATATTAAAATAATGATTAAAATAATTGGAAACCCCTCCTCTCTTCCACTGTAAATATAACCCCTCATTACCTTCTCTCCTCACACCTATCAAGCCTTGTTTTTAGTCCAAATTATGAAATAATATCTATCTAATACCCAATTCCATGTCAAAAATACCTTTCTATATTCCAAAAACCAAATCGTATCCCCTAAATAGGTTTTCAATAAAAATATATTCAAGAGGTAAATTCATCTTTTGTTTTTTATTGCTTTCTTTCAAGTTCCATTCATTATTTTTCATTCCATAACTCCTTTCATATAAATTTCATGATAACTTCAATAAATTAAATTTCCTTGAATGTTTCTATTATAATATAATAATTCATCAGCATCTCTCTTTTTCCCTCCCTTTATACTAAAAATGAAATCACTATCCATGTTGTGTTAATCTATCACATTCAAGGATTACAGACTTTTTAATTTCTTTTAGTGTCTTTAATTGTAGACATCAAATCATTTCTATTATTTAAAAAGACTATAATATATGTAGTATAACTCTTTAAGGTTCTATTTTTTTTATGAAACATGATATTAATTTATAAATAAAAAATTGTTCAATGTGATAAAAAACTACCAATTAACCAAAACGACAGTCAATAAAATTTTATATAATGATTCATCATCACTCAAAAAAAATTAATTTTATAACCATATAATATTCTATATGTTTAATAATAAAATGAAGCATCAATTATGTACAACCATTATCAATTTACATGTTTATCCTTACATGTATATATGTAATCAAATCATGAAAACCAAGAAAACAAATGCTCCCATACAATTAAATTGAACCTCTTAACCCATAAAAAAGGTCATGGATGAACATAATAAGGTAATAATAAAAATATTAAATGAATAAGTGGTTCCTTAAATATTAATTAATGAATTTAATATTGTTTTCCATGAAATTAATATCATGTAAAGGACACCATCAGACTTAAGGTAAAGGATTCTACCAAATCCTCTAATATTCCTCTGGGTTTCTCAATCTTTTATTAACCAAATGATATTATTTATTATTTTTTTGTAAAAATTATAAATTATTTTTACATTCTCCAAAATCATGTATAAAGGTCCATTAACCATTCACTTTGCGGGATATATATGTTTTTTAGTGTTTCCTTCTTCAATACTTCTTGATAAGAAAACTCGTTTAAGGGATCTTCTCAAATTCTTACCCAATTTATAGAGAACAACATAATAAATTTTAATCCACCATTATTTTTATAAAACCGCTAATTTCATTATATAAAATTATTTTTTAATTTCATGTTTTATAGAAAATATTATTCCATTTTCTATTTTAACTAATATTCGATGTTCTCCTTAAACAACACTAAATAGTTTTTATTATAATTTTTAACGCACTTTTTAGATGTAATAACATAAAATTGACATAACATATCATGATATATTCATATTATACCTTATAAATTTCCATTCATGATCTACTTTTTTTAATCATGTATTGTTTTATGATACACCCATTTGTTATGCTTTATAACATGAATATGATACTGAATTATACCACATGTAACACTTAAGTTTAAGTATGATTGATTATATATGATTCAATATGTGGAAGGAATATCAATGAACATGTTCTGATAGGTGTTCCAAGATATAACTACAATTGATAGGGTAATGATTCATTTCATGAGACGGTATGTGCAATAGTCTTGTAGGTTATCCATGATTCGTAATTCCATGTGCAAATGTCTTGGTGGTTAACCTTGACTTGTGATCCTCTATTTGCAGTGATACTTGATTCATGCTAAATTAATGTTTTGTGTTTTTTAAAAATTACTATGACTCCTTGTTTATATGATCTAATTTTTATATGTTATAATTCTATATGTTCCATTCCTTTTTATATCACTATTTCAATCCTCCTAACCCATGTGGTAAAGAATTATTCTAAATTTTATTCCCTTATTGGGATTTTTCGCTCATCCATTTGTTCATGTGATCCCTATTTTATCATATGTAGATGTATGATTACGATGGAATTTAGGATCTATTTATGAATTTCAAATAAATAAATTTTTTAGTTAGTGCCATGTTTTCAGTTTTATGTTCTTAGTCTTCCAAGACAGTAGAATTTATGATCCTTGGAATGTATTATGATGGTTTATTATGCATAAAATCATGTAGTGATATGTCTAAAAGGATAGGGTTTCTATTGTTTCTATCATAGGTAAGGTCTCGTTATTTTTGGGATTAGGAATAGTGAACTTTAGTAAGAGCCTTAGGGTTGAGACTATGTATATGAAAATGTCCCTGAATGTTGGAATGTATAGTTTATGTGGTTTATCCGGAAACTACATCCATGTATGGATAAGAACATGAGGTTGTGGATCTAGAACAGTTGTATCTAGGGGTCAAACTAAAAAACAACATTATTATCTACACTAGAATGGGAATTGGTTCATGACAACATGTCTTTCTGTACTACAGGATTGACACTCCTAGGTGATATTCTTTGGTAAATTTGTAATCATAGTACAAACCATTATTAAGGGAGGAGAAAAAGAAGCTGAAAATAATATATGTTAGGAAACAGCTCTTGGATAACCTAGATGGAAACATAGGGGATCAGAAGTTAGGATATACTTTCACTTTAATATTTTATCCTTTAATATTTTAGGTTTCCATTTTTATGAATATTATCTATGTATTCAAGCCCTGTAATTGTATGTTATTTTAGTTAGTAAATGGAGGGAAATATAAGAAAATATTCCAAAAATAAATTTGATAGGAAATGTGATTATTTCCCATAATTTTATTCCAGATATGATAGGAATGGGTGTTCAAATATTTATGTCAGTACATGATCAACTGGGTCAAGTTATGAAAAAAAAACATGAATCGTGTGGAATTCCCTTCTCCAATTGGGAAAGAATTTATTTTCTTTAAGTCTATTATGCAGTAATTTCCTCCCATATTTAGTGGATCATATCCTCACCTCCTCACTAAATATTGGATTCACTCTATTTAAATGTTATTATCTATCCTCTAGTGCTCAGAACAAGATAATCTCATACTGGTGGTCAATAATATTGATGGGGAAGATAATAAATGGAGGAAACTGATCAAAAATATGAATTACTAAGAGAAATTTTATTTAATAGATTGGGAGGATTTCTATAAAATGGTTTTCAATAGATATTTTCTCTCAACCCTCCATCTCAATATGTAAATATTGTTCCTCATAGTTTGGCAGAAGGAAAATGAGTCCATAAGGGTGTATGAATAAAACATTACAAGGCTTGAAAGATACTCCTCTGGATTTTTTGGTAACACCAAATGAAATGTGGATATCTTATTTAGTAAACTACAGATGAGTCTATAAATGGTTTTCCAGATTTGAGACATCAGTATTTATGAGGAGATTTTATATTGTGACCACAAGGTTTAAATGGAGATCAGAGACTCTCAATGGTCTCATGGTACCAATGAAAAAAAGCGTAAAATGGAATCTAATATGGGTGGTTCAGAAAATAAATACTATAATGTAAAGAAGATCAAACATCCCACATTTCCATATTATGTGAAGAATCATCATGGGAACTATTTAAAGGGAACAAGGAATTGCTTTAAATGTTGATGAATTGGACATATTGCTAAAAACTATTGAAGGGATAGGAACAATCCCACTAATGTGGAAGAAGAAGAATTACTTTAAAAAAAACTAAAAGAGTAGTGTTGTGTTTCAACATCAAGAAACATGGAAATTAAGTGAACAATTACCCAGAGTCATGGGAGATTAGAGGAAATAAATAATAACCTCCAAGGCAACAAGTAATGTATTATTTTATCACTATGATTGAGGTGGTTTCGCAAAATGATGTGGTGACAGGTATTACAGTTATTCATTCAAAAATAATAAACATAATATTTTATGGTCCTATGCCTTTTTTATATTATGAATGTTTAGTAGAAACATTCAAATACCACCTAAAAATTTTGAGATTGTGTTTTTTGTGAGAATATAAAATGGGGAAATTATTGCATCCAATGTACATAACTCTCCCAGATTAACATTTTTGGAACTAAACTCAAATAAAATCATTCCATACTTCCATTGGTGGAGTTTGATGCTATTTTGGGCAGGTATTGGATATCTTTATACAAAACCAACATTAACTATCATAAATGGTAGATCACTCTTCACATCCCAATGTATACTCAAATCCTATACATTTTTAAGGTATAAAATTAATCTCCTTTATAATCATTATCTCAAGTGTGAATAATGTTGCCTTTTTAGAAATCAGGTCTTACTCAAATGATTGAGACAAAAGTGATAATACATATCGAATATATGCCCATAAAATAGGGATTACACTAATGTATTTTATAATGAATTCAATGGTCTTCCTCTTGATTGAGGGGTTGATTGATCAATTGAACTTATTCCTAGATCCTTACCTATATCAAAGACACCTTATTAAGTGTCAACCGTTGATCTAGAAGAGATTGAGAAAGTAGATGCAAGATAATATAGATAAGGGTTTTATACACCAAGTGCTTCACCCATGTGTGCACCAATCCTCTTTGTTAAGAAGAATGATGTATCAATTCTCCTATACATAGATTATTGTGAGGTCAATAAAATCAAGATATATAACAAGTATCCCCTGCCTTAGATAAGTGGGGCTAGCTATTTCTCTAAGGTGGACCTATATTTGGGATATCACCAATTAAAAGTGAAGAAGGATGATATTCCAAAAATGGACTTTTGAATGATGTATGATCGTTATGACTTCATATTGATTCCCTTCAGACTCAAAAATTCTCTAAAAATATTCTCAGATTTAATGAATATTACCTTCATATATTACCTCAATAAATTTGCGGTAGTCATCATAGATGACTTTCTGTTATAATTCAAGAGTAAGGAGGAACATGAGGAGCATTTGAATTCTATTCTAATGACATTGAGAAGGGAGAAACATTATGCAATGTATATTAAATGTAATTTTTTGATGGAGGAAGTATAATTCATTGGGAATGTCATCACTATAAAAAAATATTTTTGGAACCTTCCATGACAACAGAAATTAAAGAGTAGCCTTGGACAACATCTGTAATAGTGATCCAGAACATTCTGAGTCAATCTGGGTATTATCGATTGTTTGTAAATAAAATATAATTGTTGTTAAACCTAATGACCAAAAATACATGTAAGTGATTAATGTTTTTATTAACTCATTAATGTGAGTATTGATTTAAGGATCTCAAAAAGAGGCTCATCACTACACTAGCACTCACACTCCCAGTTAGTAGAGAACTATTCGTTGTGTAAGGTGATGATTCCAAGAAGGTATTAGGAAGTGTGATGATGAAAAATGATAATGTGATATCATATTCATCAAGACAACAAAAGATCCCTGAGAAAAACAATCAAACACATGATTTGGAGTTGGCAGCTATGATCTTTGTGATGAAAATATAGCGGCATTATCTCTATGGGGAGAACTGTGAGAAATATATTGATCACAAGAGTCTAAAATATATATTCACATAGAAAGGGAATAATATGAACTAGTGAATATGGTGATACCACATAATGGATTATGACTACTCAATCAACTATCATCATTTTAAGAAAAATAAGGAAATGGATTCTCTAAGTAGAAATGATCATGCATCTTTAACAATGATGAAAATTTAAAAGGATCCAATATTTTCATATTTTCAAAGGGTGGATATGAGAAACATTAATGTAGGAAGATCATTAGTCCTTACAAATTATTAATCAATTATCCCTCATGTAGAATGTAATGTATGCTCAATGAAATGATGTGGAAATTCAGAAAAAGGTGGAAGCTATCAGAAATTGGAAATCCTATGAGTTCATGATTGAAAAGGATGGAGTTTTAATATTTGGGTCAAAATTATGTTTACCACATGATCTAGAGATAAATAAGGATCTTTTGAACGATCAAGATTGCTCAACCTTCTCAATTAACCATGATGCGCACAGATGTATCAATATCTCCAAGATATTTGTTGGTGGTACAATATGAATATTTATATTTTTGAGTATACATAAAAGTTCCTAGTATGTCATCAGGTGAAGGATGAAAGTAAAAATTATATGGTGATGATGGAACCACTACCCATAACAACATGGAAGTGGAAGAACATTGGCATGGACTTTGTCACTAGACATCTGTGAACATCTACATGAAAAAATTCTATATGGGTCATTGTGGATCATCTTACAAAGAAAGCTCACTATATCACAATTCTAGGGGACTTCTCATTGGAATAACTTGCATGAATATTTATCAAAGGGGAGGTAAGGATGCATGTAGTACCACTGTCTATGGTTTTAAATAGAAACTTGAGGTTCACCTCAATGTTATAGAAAAGACTCCATCATTCCCTAAGGACTATATTGTACTTCAGTTCTTCATATCATCCTCAAAGTGATGGCCAATATGAGCGAACTATTTAGACATTGCATGATATATTGAGAGCATGTTCTATGGACTTCAAAGGGGAGTGGGACCTACATCTTCCACTAGTAAAATTATCTTACAATAATAGTTTTCACTCTAGTATCTGAATGGAACCATATGAATCCCTTTATGGAAAAAAGTGAAGAACACCGACATGTAGGGATGAAGTCGGTGAGCGTAAGTTTCTAAGACCTAAAAAAAGGAAATAAAATGGAGGTAAAGTTGAAAAACATTTAGCAGCACATCATGAAATCCCAAAGTCGAAAGAAGTGTTATGCAGAAAATCATTGATGAGACCTTCGGTTCAATGATGGATACATGGTATTCCTCCGCATATCTCCATGGAATTAGGTAATGATGTTTGGGATGAATAGAATCATATTTCCTAGGTACATCGACCGCTTCATGATTTTTTATTGTGCAGGAGATTTAGACTAGTGACTAGAACATCCACCTACAATTTTTAAAGTAATGTTGTTTTCCACATATCCCTCTAAGAGATGTACATACAAAACCCTTCACATGTACTCTCTTTAGAGATGGAACAGTTGGATAATGATTTTTTATGAGGACCAGCTAGCGAAGACGTTGGATCATAGAGATAAAGTTATATGAAATAAGACTACTCACCAGGTAAAAGTACTATAGTGAAACCATAAGTATGAAGAGCAAACATGCGAACTAGAGGATTTAGTGTAGTAAAAATACGCACACATGATTATGGCTTACAATGTCAAACTAAATCTCAAGGGTGAAATTTTATATGGGGGTAAAATGTAATAACCCATTGCTTTATCAATGAAATTACCTTCATATAATTATGTATTATAGTATAATAATATAATCTTAAATATAGAAAACAATACAAACCTTATAGATTAATAATGAGTGAACCAAAAGGTATCTTTATAAGTTATGGAACGTATACTGCAGAAATAGTAATGTGACCATTGGAATAGTACTATGATCCTTATGAATAGTAAAATGGTCAATTGAAGAGTAATCTAACTAAATAAATAATAAATAAAATTTATCAACCTTTTAAGTGATAATATAATATAATTATATCATAGAATAAGAAATTAAAAGTTTCAAAAAAAATTAATTTGGTTTTGGTGTTTTTGTATTTCATGTATATTTAATTACAATTTTATGATTAATTTAGTAATTTAAAATAATATTTATTTTGAAAATTGTTATTCCTAAATAATTATTATAATTAATTATAATTTTAAGATTACTTTAAGAGACCTTAATTAATTTTTCAAAGTGTTGGGAAAAGATTTACAATTTTAACATTTGTATATTTTATGTAAATTATGATTTTAATTAAAAAATAAATTTTTCAAATTTAATAAATTAGTTTCATAAAATAGGTTTCATTTTTAAATTCTAAACTTCAATATATGGTTTGGATAATTTTTTTAATTTTTTCTAAAATACTGTAATTTTTTGTGAATGGTAAAATTTGATAATTTATGAAAAATGTTAAATAACTAAATTTTTTCATCATTATTCAGTCATGAATAATGTAGGTGGATATTGGTTTGAACTCACATGATATCATTTCAGTTTCCGGTCATAAGAGTCAAAACTATTCATTGCCTTCATCAAAAATATTAATATAATTATTAAAATATTGGGAAACCCCTCCTCTCCTCCACTATAAATAAAAACCCTCTTTGCCGCCTTTCCAAACACATCACAAGCCTAGTTACAAGTCGGAATTATACTCAAATGTATCCATAACACCCTATCTAAAATACATCAGCCCTTGTTCTCTTCAAAATATCAAACCATCATCTCTATAGAATTTCTCAAGGAAGTTATATTTAAGTGGTAAATGCCTCTTTCCATTTCTTTTATTTTCATTCAAATTTTTTTCTTTAAATTTTTTTATTCGCCTTGTTTCATAAAATTGATTTTTTAAGTCTATTAAATTACATTTATTTAATTTTTTTATTATAATGGAATAATTCATCATCATCTCTTCTTTTCCCAACTATTATACTATAAATGAAAACACCATCCAAGATGACTTAATTTTTCAGATTCAAGGACAACAAATTTTTAATTTCTATTACTGTCATCAATTATTGTCATGAAATCATTTTTATGGTTTAAAAATACTATAATATATGTATTATAACTTAATTAAGATTTTTAAATATTTTTTACACATGATATTAATTTATAAATATTTTTTTTAATTGTGATCAAAACTCATCAATTAACCAAAATGGTTATCATTAATGTTTTATAGAATTATCCATATTAACTCCAAGTTAAAAATGTGTTGTTTAACCATTTAATTTTCTGTGTGTTCACTAAAAGCATAAAACATCAATTTTGGACAACCATTCTCATAGTAAATGTTTATCCTTGTATGTATATAAGTAAACCAATAATGAAAACCAAAGAAACAAACACTCCCAAACATTGAATGTGAACATCTTAACCCATCAAAATGTTCATGAGTGAACTTAATATTGTAATACCAAAAGAATTGCATCTATAAGAGGTCCCATAAATATTATTTATTATATTTAATTTTGTTATCCAAGACACTAAGATCGAGTTAATGCCACCATTGGACTTAAGGTAAGGGATTCTACCAGAACCTCTATTATTCCTCCGGGTTGCTTAATCATTCTTTCTACACAAATGGAATTATCTATTATTTTTTATGTACATATTAGAAATTTCATTTATATTCGCTAAAATAATTTATGATGTTTCATTCCTCATTACCTTTTGGGTATATAAATGTTTTTAAGTGGTTCACTCCTCAATAATTCTCGATAAGAAAACATGTTTAAGGGAACACCCCGAATTCCATCCTATTTTCCAGTGAAATAATTAATCTATTTTAATCCACTGTTATTTTTTTAAAACCAATATATTCATTGATAAAACCTTATTGGTTCAGTTCTGGTTTTATATAAAATATTATCTCTTTTTTCTGTTGTAAGTGATCTTTGATATTTTCCTTAAACCGTAATAAATTTTTTTAATTATAATGTTTCTTAAATGATCTTTCTGAATGTTATCACATAAAATTTACATGAATTATCATGATATATTACTATTATACCTTTTTAATTTCCATGGATGATCTAATACATTTCCATCATGGACACTTTTATGATATTCCCATTTGATATTCATTATGACATGAATATGATATCCAATTCCTACCATGGAAAACCCTTATATTTATGTATAGTTGATTATGAATTATTATGTACGAGAAGAGAATATTCATGAACATTTCATGATGGGTTCTCCCAAATATCTTTCTAATGCATTGGGTAAATATTAGTCTCATGAGACGTTATGTAAAATGGTATTGGCGGTTATCCTTGACTCGTGCTACCATATGAAATGGTCTCGGTGGTTGCCATTATTTGTGAACCTCTATGTGAAATAAACCTTGACTCATACTTAATTTTTGTATTATATTGATTCCACAATACCATGACTCCATGTTTATATGATCCTATTTTATATGTTATGATTCTATATGTTTCATGGATTTTTATATCACTATGTAATGTCTTCTAACCCATGTGATAAAACTTTATTCTTATGCTTTTTCCATTACTGTGTTTTTTAGATCATCCCATTGTTCATGTTTTTTAATGTTATGATATGAATATGTGTGATAACAATGGATGTTAAGAGATATTTATGGATATTAAATAAATAAATGTTATATTTAGTCCCATGTTTTCAGTTTTATGTACCAAGTCTTCCATAAAACTAGACTTTAAGATCCATGGGTTGTAACATAATGTTTTATTTTGATTAAAATTATGTAATTATATGTGTAAAAAGAGAGGCAAAATATATTTGGTATTATATTCAAGGTCAAATTATTTTTAGAGATCAAGAATAGATCACATTAGTAATAACTATAGGGATAAGACAATGTATAAGAAAACATTCATAAATTATGGTAATTATAGAGTAAGTGGTTTATTAAGAAAATTTACCCTTATACAGATTAAAACAAGTGCATATGGCTCCAAAACATATTTATCTAGGGGTAAAACCCAAAAACATCACATTGAGCTAGACTCGAACAGGAATGGGTGCACAACAATCGTCCCTATTACACTCCGAGTTTGACACAATTAGGGTACATGCATTGGTAAATTCATAATATTAGTATGATGCATTACTAAGGGAACAAAAAATGAATCCCATAAGGATATATGTTAGGAAACAGATGAAGGAAAACCTAGATTAAAACCTAGGTAATCACAAGATAGGATATACTTTTCCAATATGATTTTATCCTTTTATGGTTAATGTTTTATTTTCAATGCTTATTAGCTAAGTATCAAAGACCCCTATTTGTATGTTATTTTTCAAAGTTAATGGTAGGAAATATAAGAAAAAGTGAAAACAATCAATGTGATTGTTAATGTGAGGATTTCTCTAATAATATGATAGATGTGATGAGAATGGGTTCTCAAAACATTTTGACAATACTTCCTCAACTGGATCAAGTTATGATTAATAACATGAATCATGTGAAAGGTCATCGTCCTCTAAAGTAAGATTATTTTTTTTTTCGAATCCAATATGTGGAAAATGCCTCCCATGATTACTGAATCTTATAATACCTTCCTTGTAAAATAGTGATTTAACTACATTGAAATGATATTATATGTCATCAAGTGCTCTGAAAAAGATAAATTCAATCTAGCGGTCTCTAACTTTGATAGGGAAGTTGATCAGTGGTAGATAATGATCATTAAAAAAATGTACTAGGAGGAAATTAATTCATTGGATGGGGAGGAATTCGAGAGAATGTTTTTCAATAAATATTTTCCATAAACCCTCCAGCTCATGATGGAAAGAGAGTTCCTCAGACTTAAGTAGAAGGAATATGATTCTATCAGGGAATTTGGAGAAAAAATTAAAAGGCTTGAAAAATATGCCATCGTCTTTTATATGAAAACTAAAATCTAGGTGGTTCACTTATTTAGTGGAATAAAGTATAGTCTTTAAAAAAAGTTTGTGATTAGGTTCATTGACTATTATGAGTAGATTTTCTATTTTTTCCTCAAGGTTGAAATAGATATTAGAGACACTCAATGGTCTTGTGGGCATGGTGAAAAAAAATCAAAAAATAGAGTCTAATATGGGTGGTTCAGAAAATAAACCGCATGATAGATAGAAGATTTAACATCCCATATGTCAAAATTTTTGGAAGTAGGATCCTTCGAAATTTCTAAAGGGAACCAGGTATTTCTTCAAATGTTTAAGAATGTGACATCTGAAAACAAAACTACTATAAGGATATGAAGAATACCACAAACATGGAAGAATAAAGAAAATGTAATATCAATGATAAACCAGTAGTATAGAGTTTCAATTGCAATGAACATGGTCATTATGAAAACCATTTCCCTAAGACAGTGGTTGTCAAAGGAAATCAACAACAACCTCCAAGGAAAAAAGGAAGGCCTTATTCCATCTCTACTATCGAGGTGGATTCATACAATGATATAGTGATAGGTATACTATTTATTCATTCAAGAATAGTGAATGTACTATTTGATTCTATTGTTACACATTCTTTCATATCATGAATGTTCAGTAGAATCATTCAATCACAGACTCCAAATTTAGTGATTGAGTTATCTATGAGAATATAGGATGGGGAAATTATTACATCCAATGTATATAATTCCTCCTAGGTTAACATTTGTTGACTGAACTTCATATTAAAAATAGTCATACTTCCATTGGTGGAGTTTGATGCTATTTAGGGCATGAATTGAATATCTTTATAGAAACCCAAAATTAACTATCGGGAATGGGAGATCTCTCTTCACATCCTAGAGTATCCTCCAATATTATACACACGTGTGGGGGAAGAAGAATCTCTTTCACAATCATCATCTCAATTGTGGATAATTTTTCCTTTTGAAAAAGCATATCTTCCTCAAATGAATGAGAAAATGGAGATGATACATCTCAAAGATATGCCCATTATGAAGGATTGCAATTATGTATTCCCTAAATAATTTCATGTTCATCCTCCTAATTAATTTTTTTAGTTACAAATTAATCATATTCTTGGATCCCTACATGTATCAAAGACACCTTATAGAATGGCCACTGTTGAGCTCGAAGAGATGAAGAAGCAGTTATAGGAGAATTTGGATAAGGGTTTTATATACTTGAGTTCAACATGATGGGGTTCACAAGTCCTATTTATTAAGAATAATGATGGATCAATGAACCTATGAATTTATTATACGGATATTAATAAAATCATGATGAATATGAAGTTTCCCCAACCTCATATACTTGACTTTTTCGATCAGCTACGTGGGTCCAGTTATTTAATTAAAGTGAACCTTTGGTCGAAATATCATTAATTAAATGAGAGGAAGGATGATATTCCCAAAACTACCTTTTGAAAGATATATGGAAACTGTGAGTTCATAGTTATTCCTTTAAGATTCAATAATTCTACAGAAATATTCATGGATTTAATGAATAGATTCTATATAGATTACCTCAACAAATTTATTGTTGTCACAATAAATGATATTCTGATATACTCCATGTTCAAGGAGAAACATGAGGAGAATTTGAATACTATTATTATAATTCTTTGAAAGTAATAACATTGTGAAAATTATAGTAAGTGTGATTTGTGGATGGAGGAATTATCATTATTGGGGAATTTTTTCACTAGTAATGGAATATCTGTGGACCCATCCAAGACAAAGGAAGTTGAAGAGTGGCCCAAACCAACATCTAAAATGGAGATCTCTAGATTTCTAGGTCTATCTAGGTATTATGATCAATTTTTGAAGAACTTATCATGTGTTTAAAACCCAATGACCAAGTAGACCTAGAAGGTAGTTAGGTTCTTATGGACCCAAGAATGTGTGGAAAGCTTTAAGGATCTCAAAAATATTCTTATCAGTACACCAGTACTCACACTAAAAATAATTATAGAACACATTGTGGGGAATAGTGATGCTTCAAATAATGTCTTAGGCTGTGTGTTGGTGAAAATGGTGTAGTGATTGCACACACCTTAAGGAAGCTGAAAATCCATGAGAAAAACAAACCCACGAATGATTTGGAGTTTGCAGCGATGATCTTTATATTGAAAATAGGGATAAATTATATATATTGTGAGATGTGTGAGATATATACTGATCACAAGAGTCTAAAATATATATTTCCAATGAGATGTCTTAATATTCCCGAGAAAATATTGTCATATCTCATCAAGAAATATGACTACTTAATCCACAACCATCCAGGTAAGGGAAAAAAAGTGGCAGATTCCCTATGATGAAAGGATCATGTATCCTTACCAATGATGAGAATTGAAAAGGACCCAATCTTTATATATTTTCAGAATATAGACATGAATATCATTAAGGGAGGAAAATTATCAATCCTTTCATAGATGATTTCTCAACCATCCCTCATGGAGGAAATGATGGATGCTCAAAAATATTATGTGGATCTTTAGAAAACCATAAAATCTAAAAAAAGGGAAATCATTTATGTTCAAGACTGACAAGGAAGGAGTCATAATAATTGGGTCACTATTATGTGTGCCTTATAATCTATAGATAAATAAGGATCTTCTAAATAGCACACATAGCTAAACCTTATATATTCACCTACGGAGTACAAAGATGTATCAATATCCCTGGGAGAATTATTTGTGAGTCAATATGAAGATGGAATTGTTGATTATATATCAATGATCCTAGTTTGTTATTAAGTGATGTAAAAGTGTTATAAGGCGATGATTCAAGCACTAACCATACCAACATGGAAGTGGGAGAACATCACCAGGGACTTTGTCACTAGACTTACAAGGACATTCAGAGGAAACAATGTTATATGGGTCATTATGAATCGTCTTATAAAGACAGGTCACTTTATCAAAATTCGTGATGACCTTTCATTGGATCAACATCCATGGATATATATCAAATAGTTTACAAGGTCTCATTAAGTTCAAATATCTATTGTATCTGATAGAGATCTGAGATTCACCATGATGTTCTCGATAAGTATCCAACTTGATCTAAGAACTGAACTGAACTTTATTACGGTATATCATCCTCAAATTGATGGTCAATCTGAGAAAACTATTTAAAAATTGGAACATACGTCGATATCATGTTCTATGGACTTAAAAGGAGGGTTAGACGAATATCTTCCACTGGTTGAATTCAATTACAACAATAGTTTTCACTCTAGTATCTAAAATGGTGCTAAAAGAAGCCCTTTATAGGAAAAAGTGAAGAACATCATCATGTAAGGTTGGATTCCATGAGCCTGTGATTCTAGGACTGGAAATGGTCGATGAAATGGTGTAAATGTTTTAAACCACATAGTACCACATCAATGTATCCCAAAGTTGATAGTTGAGTTATGCAGACTATTTTCGATGAGACATTGAGTTCAATGTTAGATACATGGTATTCCTCCGTATATCCCCATGGAATAATATCATGAGGTTTGGGATGAAAGGAAAGCTAATTCACAGTTACATAGACCCCTTAGATATTCTATTTCATGTGAGAGCTATGGCCTATCGACTAGAACTTCCACATACCAAGTATAAAGTAAACGATGTATTCCATGTATCCCTCTTAAGGATAGAAATACTAGACCATTCACACATAATCACTTTATATCATATTCATTTCGACAATGATCATTCTTAAAAAGTTATTTTAGTGAAGATCTATGTTCATATAGATAATGTTATGTGCAAAAATAATACTCACATGATTCAAGTACTATAGAAGAACCATATGTATAAAGAGTAAACATGGGAACTAGGGGAGGCAATAAAGGAAAATTACCCACACCTACTTATGGCTCAGAATTTAAAATGAATTTTTGAAAGAGAAATTTAATAAGGAGAGAATAATGGAATGACCCAATGTTTTATCAATGAAATTAATTTCTTATAATTATTTCTTATAGTATAATCATATATGATTATATATATATATAACAAAATTAAATTCTAATAAATAGGTAATGAGTGAAACAAAAGATATATCTAGAAGTTAAGGTACGTATACTGATGACATATTATCCTAGTCCTTTTAATAGTATTATGACCATTATGAATAGTAAACCAATCAATAGAATAGTAACCACATTAATGAAAGAAAAAAAATTATTCATATTCTATGAGATAATATGAAATAATTATATCATAGTATAAGTAAATTTTTTAAAAATTATTAATTAAGTGTTGATAATTTTGTATCCCATCTATATTTACTAACAATTTTAAGAATAATTAATAAATTTATAAGAAAATTATTTTTCAAAAAAACTATTCATAAATAATTATGAAGAATAATTATGATTATAATATAATCTTAAGATATCTTAATTAATTTTTCAATGTGATGGAAAAGAATTTTTTTTTTAAAATCTATATTGTTCAATTAAATTCTGATTTTAATTAAAAACTATTTTTCACATATTTATAAAATTATTTCAAAATATAGATTTAGTTATTTTTAATTCTACACATAAAAAATTGTTGGGTGAATTTTTGGGATTTTTCAAAAATACGTTAATTTTTTTAATATTAAAATATGATAATTTATGATAAATGCTAAATAAATGGATTTATGAATCATTCTTGAGTGATCAATGATGTAAATAGACATTAGTTATAACTCACATTATCTCTTTGCTTTTATCCAAAGAATCAAGGTTGTCCATAGTATTCAAAAACATATTAAAATAGTGATTAAAATACTGGAAAACCTTTCCTCTCCTCCACTATAAATTCCACCCATATTTACCATCTCTCCTCGCACCTCTAAAGCCTTGTTCCTAGCCCAAATGCTTCTAAAATAATTACCTAAACGCCTCTACAATGCCCATCATCCATTGTTCTCTTCAAAATACGATATCCTCTCCCAGAAAAAGGATCTCAAGGAAGATATATTCAAGAAGTAAATTTCTTTTTTCATTTTTGTTATTTTCATTCCCATTCCTTTTTTCTTTTTCTTCCCTCATATCATTTCATATAAATGTTATGATAAGTCTAGTAAATAACATGTAATATAATTTTTTATGATAATTGAATAATTCATCATCATCTCTCTTTACCCCCCCCCCCCCCACATTATACTAGAAATTAATACACCATCTGAGATGTGTTAATTTTTCACATTCATGGATGAAGGGTTTTCTATTTCTTTTACCATATATAATTTTGTTCATCAAACCATTTTTATGGTGGAAAATACTGTAATATATGTTTTAAATATTATTTAACGATCTGAATTATATTTTTACACAAGATATTAAATTATAAAGAAAAATGTTTTCAATGTGATCCAAAACCACCAATTAACCAAAACAGTTTTCATTAGTGTTTTATATAATGATTCAACTTCATTTAAAATACCCAAATGAATTATTTAACCATGTAATATTATTTATGTTAACTAATAACATATAACTAAAATTATGGACAACCATTCTAATCTTACATGATAATCCTTACATGTATATATGTAAACCAATAATGAAAACCAGGGAATCAAATGCTCTGAAACAATGAAATTGAACCTCTAAACCCTTCAAAAATGTTAGTAATGAACTTAATAAGGTTAAAAAACAATTAAATGGATAATATGTTCTATTAATATTAATTAATTAATGTATGTTTTTTATATAGGACATTAATATCAAGTGAAAGACACCATCGGAAAATATGTAAGGGATTATGCCCAAAAATCCATTAATCATTTAGGTTTCTCTGTCTTTATTATTACCCAAATAATGATATGTGTTATTTTTATTTGCATATTATAAATTCCGTTTATATTCTATAAACATGTGTATCATGGTCCATTCATCATTAGATTTTGAGTATATACAATTTTTTAAGTGGTTCCTTCCTCAATACTTCCCGATAAGCAACCACCTTTAAGGGAACTTCCCAAATTCTTACCCAATTTCAAGAGCACTCAATAATGTGTTTTAAGAAAAAATTATTTTTATAAAACAACTATTTTAATTTTGAAATCCTTCTTTGTGTACTTCTATTTATATAAAATATTATTCGCTTTTCTGTTTTAAGTGATCTTTGATATTTTCCTTCAACCACACTAAAATGTTCAAAATATAAAGTTTCTTAAATGCTCTTTAGATGTTTTATCACTTAAAATTGGCAAAACATATCATGATATATTTATATTATTCCATATTAATGTAAAATAATTATATAATTACTTTATTTCATGGAAACATTTATGATACGCCCATTTGTTATGCTATATGACATGAATATGATACCCATTTCTTACCCTGGGTAACCCATATATTTATGTATCATTGATTATGTATGATTGTATCTGTGTAAATAATATTCATAAATATGTTATTATGGTTTTTCATAGATATATATTCAATTCATTAGGTAATGTTTAGTCTCATGAGACATTATGTGCAATGATCTTGGAAATTAGCCTTGACTCGTGCTAGCATGTGCAAATGTTTTGGAGGTTAACCGTGAATTGTGATCCTATTTTTGAAACAAGCCTTGCCTCCTGAAAAATTAATGTTTCATGTTTCTTATAAAATATTGGGACTCTATTTTTATATTGTCCCATGTTTATACGTTATGATTTCATATATTACATGCCTTTTTATTTCACTACCTCATGCATTCTAACACATGTGCTAAACCTTTATTCTAATGTTTATTCCCTTAATTATCTTTTTTGTGTATCCCTTCTTCATTTTATCCCCATGTTATTATATAAATATGTACGAGAACAATGTATGTTATGAGATATTTAAAAATATTTAATAAATAAATGTTTTATTTAGTCCCATGTTTTTAGTTTTATGTAACAAGTCATCCAATAAATTTGACTTTATGAAACTTGGCTTGTAATATGATGTTTTATTATTCCTAAAAGAATGTAATGATATGTGTATAATAATAGTGTAGCTATAGATCATTTATGGGATATAGTGGTTTTCGTGGTTGGTGGAATTTTGTTTCTTTGGAGATGAACTTAATTTTTAGGTGTGCCTCTCAAATTTTCTCCATATTAGAGAAATGTAACATAGTTTTAGGGCCTATTCCTATTTTTCGTTTTCTTCTTTAAATCCTTGTGGGGTGATCCTTAGTATGGCTTTGGTTTGGGTGTGTTATCATTTGGTTCGGGTAAACACATTTTTTCTAAATGTGTATCTCTATGTTAAAAACCTCTAATCTGGTTTGGGAATCAAAAGAAACATGGGAGAAATGGTGGATATTTCAGAAATCCAGGTTTTAAGAGGATTTAGAGGTTTTTTGTGTCATTTTATATTTTTTTTGTGGGTTTTGAGGTCAATTATAAATTGAGTAATTTTTAGATGAAGCATCATCACACATTCTCATTTTGTTGATATTTTCAGGAAATTTTTGGGGGTATTGTGTGTTGGTGTAGTGTTTTGACACTACAAGTTGTTGTTTTCTTAGTTTAACCCTAAGGTTGTGTTTCCACATTGGTGTTGGGGTGTCCTAGGTTTATGTTTTGGAGTCTAGGAAGTTTTTTCAAGGGTTCACAATTACAATGCAATGTTTGTAAACCATGCAGGCTACCTAGGATAAGCCGTGTTCCTTTTTTAGGTGAGGTAGTGGGAGAAACATGGTTCGTGCAAAGTTAACATGGTGGTTTACTATAAATTCATAAGAATAAATATTGGGTTTATTTTTCATCCATTTTATATCATGATGTTCTATATTTTCATATTTTTCCTATATAGAACAAAATTATTAGATTAAAAATGGATCACTATAAAAAAATCCATTTTTATAGTATTGTTTCCCTAAAATTTAGAATCATGAAAATTTTAAACTATTAGAATAATATTTTCGTGTGACCCTTTATTTTTATATAAGAAATTAAATTATTTTAAGAATATTTATATATCTGAGTACAAGCCTAGGATCTTGAAGTCTAGCGTCTTTAAAGACTAGGTATATAAAACTAAACACATGAGACAAAAAAACACTTATTTATTTAATGATAAAATTTAGATTCTAACACCCATTGTTCTCAAACATCAGCATGGGGTACCGTGTGGAACACAAGAACAAAAGGATGAGCTAAATAGCCTAGTAAAGGAATAACCATAAGAACAAAAAATTAGCACAAGGAATAGAAGTCATGACATGATGATATAAGAAGGAATGTATCATATAGAACCCTAACATATAAACATAGAATCTTATATACATGGAGTCATAGAAATATGACATCAATATAAAACATGACTTTATAATGAGTCATGGATAACCACCAAGATTATTTAACATAGTAAGACAAGCCAAGGCTAACTGCCAGGACCATCGCACATAACATCTCTTGAGACTTAACTTTACCCAATGCATTGGAGTTCTATCTAGGTGCGCCAATCTAAAAAAATTCAAGACTTTTTTTTCACATAAATAATCATACATAATAAATCATACATAAACATATGTGTTGTCCATAGAAATAATTGGGAACCATAATCATGTCATAAAGAATAACAGATGAAAGTATAATTAAAGTGAAAATGAAAGAACGAAGCTAATATATACGTGGAAATTCATATGGTAAAATATTCATGTTTCATGGTAAGTGATTTAAATTATAAGTTACAACATGTAAGAATATTATTTAATAAATTTTAGCATTAAAATATCTATGTGCGGTTTTAAGAAATATACTATATAGACTTTAAAATATAAAAGGGAACTATCCATTATATAAAAGTAGAAGTGAACCAATATGGTTTTCATAATAAAAATACTAATTTTATAAAGACAATGGTATCTTAAAACCGAAGATGGAGTGCACTTTAAATCATGTAAGAATTCAGGATGCTCCCCCAAAACAGGTTTGCTTATCGGGAAGTATTGAGGATGGAATCACCTAAAAACATGTATATCCCCCAATGATAATGATGAATGGAACATCATACAAGAGTTTTTTACAATCAGATAGAATTTATAAGATTAAAATATGAATTTGATATAACCTCATTTTAGTAGAAATAAAGATAATGAAACCTGAAGGAATAAATGAGGTGTGGGATGAATCCTTTAAGAAATGAAGATATGGTATCGTGTGTACGTAAAAGTTATTAATGAGATAAGAAAAGGTTTATACTGATTTAAAAATAATAGGGACAGTATGGGTGAGGTGAGTAATGATACCCCATAACTAGGAATTACACATAAAATGGCATAACATATAGTACAATCTGGAATGGCTATAAATTAGAGAGGTTCCCTTACAAAATTTTGGCAGAGAAACGACTTAGGTAAGGATCAAAATGAGGGAGAATTAATAATACCTCATTAAAATGACATCAAATGGATTTTAATAGGATTATTATAAAATAATGACATTAGAACTATTCTAAACTCCAAGAATTAATTTCGAATAAGATGCTTTAATTTGAATGGAGGAGAAGAAATTGAGGATCCATTAACTTAAGTATGATGTTGTTCTCCACTTGATATTAATGACCCGAATAATCAAATTAGGTTCATTAATTAATAATTAAATAACCTCTTATATATTTGAAATATTTATTATAATCATTTTATATTCATTCGTGACCTTTTTGAGGGGTTAAGTTGTCAAATTTCAATGTACAAGTTCATTTGTTTTCTTGGATTTTATGATCAGTTTACTTATTTTCATGAATGCATAAACATGTAAGATGAATGTGGTAATCTAGAAATAATGTTATACTACATTAGCTAACATCCAATATATTACATTTTTGTAAATCTAATTTTGTTACTTGGAGTGAAGTCGAGTCATTATATAAAAATTGAGTGATAACCTTTTGGGTTTATTGCCTGTTTTTTCCACAATGAATATTTTTTGTTTTATAAATAAAAAACATGTGAAAAAAATAATTCCAAAACTATAGATGAGACATAATACACATATTATGGTCTGGTTCAACATTTAAAATGGTTTCATGACTATAATATAATATGGTAATGGAAATTTAAAACTCATCATCCTTGAATGTGGTAATTTAACACATCTCGGATTGTGTTTTTACTAATAAACTAAAATAAGGGTAAAAGAGAGATGATAGTAGATTATTTCATTATCATAATAATAGTATTCTAAATTTAAGGAACTTTAGTTTTCATAACATTTTTATTTGGAGAGTTATGGATATAAAAGTAAACAAAAGAACTTGCAAAGAAAGTAAAATAATTGAAAAAACAATTTACATCAAAAATCAATCTTCCTTGAGAGCCTCTTAAGGGGAGATTATTTGGCCTTTTCAGAAGACCAAGGGGTGTTTGAATTGGGAGGTATATTGGGGAGAGATTTTGGCAGAATTTTGGGAAGGCTCAAGGCTTGAGATTAGTGAAACGAAGAGGGTGGAAGAGGTGGTTTTTAAAGTGGAGGGGAGGAGAGTTTTCATTATATTTAATTTTTTATTTTTTTATTTTACCTCATGACCAGAAATTTTGATGATTCTATGACAAAAAACAGTAATATGTGCATGTGAGTTCGATCCAATTGAGTTTACATCAGTAGAACATCATCAATGACTCGATTAATCAATTATTTAGCATTTATTGTAAATTACTATATTATACTATTTATTAAAAATTCATTTATTTTTGAAATATCCCAAAAAATCACCGTAACCATTTATCAACTGTATAGTCAAAAAAATAAATCCATTTTTTAAAAATTATTTTATAAATATGATTAATTTAATATTTAACTAAAATCATAATTTATTCATAAAAACTAGTTATAAAACATTTATTTATGTATTCCAAAATATATGTACATCATACATTCAATTAAATATTATTTATATACTATCATAGGTAAGTTTACTATTTATTAGCGTGTATCATTATTTATAAGGGTAACATTACTATTCATAAGGGTATGTTACTATTCACCAAAAAAATAATTTTGTCTTATCGGACTCCGAACATCTTACTTATTGCAACCGTCAATCACAGATTTTCTAAATTCAGATCACATAAGTGTCAAAATTTTGTTTAAAGGTCATATAGTACTTAGTAGTTCATTTTTTTGTGATTTCATGTGATTAAATTACATAACCATAAGAAAACAATTTACATTGAAAAAAATTGGGTCATTACATTCTTCCCCCCTTAAGAAACTCTTCCATAAATTTTTTTATACAATCTTTTACATAAATATGTGAAGTTACTTTTCCTTCACTGCTTCCTCCAGTTCCCATGTTGCCTCTTTGTATTTATGATTCTTCCATATTACATTGATCAGGTGAATATTATTGTTACGTAGAACATTATCTCTACAATCCATGATTTTCAATGGATGCTCCTCATAAGAAAGATCATCCACCAATTGTACCACCTTTGAAGAGAGTACATGTTAATGATATACTATGTAGTTCATTAAAAGGGACACATGGAAGATATCGAGTAATTTATACATGATAGGTGGAAGTGTCACTCGATATTCCACAACCCCGATACAATCAAGAATCCCGAAGGGGATATTGTAAGTGGGACTTAACATATCTTTCATCCAAAACATCATGACCTTATTCCAATGAGATATATGTAGAAATTCCATATCACCAACTTTGAACTCAAGGCCTCGTTGATTATTTCCTTCATAACTCTTCTATCAACATTGGGCTCCCTTGATGATCTTTTGAATGTTTTTCACCATCTGCACCATTTCATTTTCCATTTTAGGTCTTAGTAGCTTACAATCACCGACATCATCCCAACACGCCAGTGTTCGTCGCCATTTCCCATAAAGGGATTCATATGGTGTCATTCGGATGCTCTAGTGGAAACTATTCTTTTATAAAAACTCAACTAGTGGATGATTTTGTTTCCAACATCCTTTATATTTTATATAACATGCTCTCAACATACCTTCCAGTTTCTGAATAGTTCTCTCATATTGGCAAATAGTTTGAGGATGATAGGCCATACTGAAGTTCAGTTCATTGCATAAATCATGTTGGATACATTTCTAGAAATTCAAGGTGAATCTCAGAGTATGAGAAGATACAATAGATAGTGGTAATCCATTCAGCCTTACCAATTATTTGATTTAAATCCATGCATTTTGATCCAATGATATGTCCTCTTGAACTATGATAACGTGAGTTGTCTTCGTAAGACAATCCAAAATGATTCCAATAGCATCATTTCCTCTAGATGTCCTTTGATGTACATGTGGAAAATTCCATGGTAATGATCTCCCGCTTTCATGTTTGTATGGATAGTGATTGAATCATCCCCTTAGACTTGTGTCTTTAAAACTTCACTTGATGAAAAAAATGAACTTTGATGTATACTCACCAATATCTTTATTCCTATTGTCCCACCAAAATTTATCTAAGATATCTCGATATATCTTTGTGCTCCCTTGGCTAAGATAGATGTTCAAGCTATGTGCATCATTCAAAAGATCCTTCTTTATCCCTCGATTGTATGGTACAAATAATATAGTCCCAAATCTTACAACTCCATCATTGTCAAATTTGAAATCATAATATTTCCCATTTCTGATAGCTTTCACCCTTTTCTGAATTTCCACATATTTTCTTTGAGCATCCATTATTTTATCCATGAATAATGGTAGATAAATAATTTGAGAAAGGATTTATGATGTTCCTCCATTTGTGATTCCAATTTCCATCCTCTATAAATATAAGAACATCAGATCATTTTCAATTCACATCATTGATAAAGATGCAAGAACTTTTCTACTATGATCCTTTGCCACCTTATTTCCCATACCAGATGGTCGTGGATTGAGTAGTCATAATCCTAGATGAGAAATATCCATATTCTCTGAGGCATATTAAGATATTTTTTGTGAAGATGTATCTGAGACTCTTGTGGTTAGTATATATCTCACACTTTTCCTTATAGAGATAATTTCTCATTATTTTTAATACAAACATCACTACCTCCAACTCCAGATCATGCGTAGGATAGTTTTTCATGTGTATTTTTATCTTCCATGGGGCATAGGATATAACATTATTATTTTTCATTAGAACAGATCCAATTTCCTTCTTCGAAGAATGATTTTACACCTCAATGAGTTCCCCACTTGCTTGGATTGTGTGTATTATCGCGGTGATAAGCCTCTTTTTGAACTCTTTAAAACAGAACTCATATTCAATACAGAACAAAATTTTCGCCCTTTCGTGTCATCTTGGTCATTGGGTTTGACAATCATGAAAATTTCTTAAAACATATTCGATAATACCTAGATAAAAATACTAGAAATATGACTTATTTCTTCACATCTATTTCCACATTTTGAAAAACTGTGGAAATAGGTTTATTTGAGTTCACATTTTGATTGAAACTGTGGTTACTGGCTTAATTTTTAGACATCTCCTCCCAATCAACTTACCTTTTCCATTCGGCTCTCCAACATGATCCCTTGCCTCCCGGACCTTCTCCTTTCTGACCTCTGCCTCCTGGCCCTCTCCTCCCTTCCTCGACCTCCCCCTCTCATCCATCTACTCCCCTCTCGAACGTTTGCCTCCCGACAATCCGACGACTTCTAGACGATCTCCTCCTCTCCTTGACCTCTTCTCCCGACCTCGACCTCCGCCTCAATGTCCCAACCTCTTCTTCCCTACCCCCATCCCCTATCAGCTCCCCCCCATCCCGCGACATCCCCCCCCCCCTCGGCGCCCTCTCCTCCTGCGTTGTCCTAGACCGATTCACTGTATCAAGGTTTGTATTTTCTTCTCATCCTTTCACTTTTATTCTTTTGAAACCGATCATTTATTATTATATCAACTACATCAATAAGTTGACTAAAAAATATTTCTTATCCATTGTCTATTCTTATATCCCTTCCAGATTCATTTCATATTGGTTTGGATTTTTTATTACATTGTAATTACATCATTCTTTTCATAGATTATTCATTCATTGGTAGGATAGTTAGTAATTGTTTTGTTCAATCGGTGTGTTAACATAGTTCAATGATTACTTCTATACATTGATGGTTTTGAAATTATTTTGGTATGTGTTCAGATCTATGAGTTTAGGATTTAATGTGCAGGGTTTTTTTATGTGATGGGTTTTATGGTCAAGGTGAGAATGAATTAAAGTATATAAATGGTTAAACGTATGTGTTCATTACTTTCGTTAATATTTTTTGATAAGGTGTTGGTAAGACAGTTTTTTAGCGATTTAACTACTCTATATTGGTTATGTTATCATAATATAGCCTATAAATTAGGGTCTCGTTATGGTAAAAGGTCCCCGCCATATTTAAATTCACTAAAAATTTCATAAATAAATTTATGTAGTTCATTAGAATGAGGATATAATTGACCAAGTGATATTGGATAATTATTTTAAATAATATGATTATTATTATTAGTGATGTTTTTGTTGTTGTTGATATAGTTTAGATGAAACAATTTAGAGTATTGAATCAATTTCATCAAATTTTGATCAAAGAGGTGATTCAACATTAAACCCTAATCACACCATTACAGATGTGGTTTATGGGAGATCCATTATGTGTGATATGAATGAAGCATCATCTTATATTTATCCTTGTACATTTTAGCATAATAGGAAATTATTCATTTCTTTTTTTTTGGAACAAAATTAATTTCCCCGCATCATACATTCAACACTCTCTTGTCAGGATGTTCATTAAAAGACAACCTTTGAATAATTCTGTCATGAGGTTTATTGAATCTATTAGATATGGTTCGTATTATTAGGGGGTTCATTATTCCTATATTTTCCTGGAAGATTCTTCCTTGAGGGAGGGTTATTATAGATGTTGTTCTCATGGAATGTGGTCCTTTATAAGATGTTGTGTTAAGATATTGAAATGGACTCCATAATTTTAAAGGGATGTGGAATAACATGTGGTTACAATTTATATAGGTTATAAAAGTTTTCATGTTCACCTTTTCATGTCAAATTATTTATCTATTATTGAAAATTATATTGGCGCACCAATTAATCTCGATTTAGCCAACTATAAGCTCTCAAGACCCAATTATTGGGATGATTTTTACATCAGTGAAGTTCTCCAAACCAGTACTCTTCATTATCTAGATTAATAATTTGGTCAAGGAATTGTGGAAAAAGGTTTCTTATTAAAATAAAATAGATTAGTATTTACCATATTTTAAATTCATTCATGATATTTTTTCTTGTGTCATGGTGATCTCAAAAGAACCCACTTCACAATATCCAGTTAGGTAGAAGGAAATTTGGATTGAAAAAGGGAATCATGGTGCTACTGTTGGTTTGTAGAAACCTTTTTGCATTGGAAAAAGTAATATCTTAAAATATCTTTTGAACAAGATATGGATAAGTACCTTGTTGGTAAATCTAAACATAACAAGTATAGGATACATTAGATTGGGGGTTCTTCTGGATTTTTGATTATTGATAATTTTCTTAAAATAAATCTAAGGTGATGTTAAAAGGAGATGATGCCTCTAATATCTCAAGAGTTGATCGCCCCAATCATGATGAGACTCGAGGGGGGTCATAGTGATTCTGGTGAATCTTCTCATGATACACTTGTAGATGCATGCCAAATTAATGAATATTTTTTTACACTTGGTAGATACTTTTAACAAACATCTATCTTTATGAGATATGGTAACTATAGTGGTATTAATGATGATTTTATCACACTGGTTATTCTTTAATTACTAACATTTCTAGATGATATGACTTCTTGTTCTATGTGTTTCATTTTTTATTTTAAATTTTAATGAATGATGATTTATGGAATTTATCTTTCAAATTTTTAGTCCTTATATAATCAAAAGTTGATAAAAAACTATGTCCATACTCTACGGTTGAGGATCACATGCTTGGTCCATTATGATATTTATGGGGTTTTTGATGATGTAATGTTATCTGAAGGTTTCTCTTTTACATAACGATGGTTATTTAAAAGAGAATTATATATTCATTTACGGATATGAAAATCAGTCGGTTGAGGATCAAATATTTGTATTTATGTAGATGTTGTAGGAATTGATGATAATCATCCAATATAACCATCCAGATGGGTTTATTGATGATGTGATAGATGATTAAATTTTATTAGTGGTTTCTTATGATATATAAATAAATATCTGGTAATGGGTTTTACTTTTGGATGGAATTGAAATAACCAGGGTGGTACTTATTAGATGTGATTCAAACATAGAAAAAAAATCTTCTAAGGGGTGTCTATTAAAAATGCTGATAGATTTTTCAATCTTCAAATATATTTCATGGTATTTATGGTATTTTTATTTTTTGTGAAAACTTTTTTTACCTCATGTTCTCATCTATAAATTATTACTATTATAACAAATTTGAGTGGGTTTTCCAACTCTTACCTTGGGTAATTTTTATTATTATTATTACTATTACTAATGTTGTTATTATCATTATACCAACAAAAAAATTTCTTAGTTGTTTGGGTTACAATATGGAATCTTAAAGATCTAGGTTTCAAAAACTATATATTTTATTAATCCATGTATTATTAAGAGTGTTAGGTTTTTCTTTGTAGTAGGTTTGAATGTACGAATAATTTATTTGTGATTCCTTGTGTCTAGTATTGAATATTGGTGAAATGAGGATGGGTAATTGAATAGTTGTTTAGGGAGATAAATTAGTGGTTATTTATCTGATGATGCGAGTAATGAGGTCTTCACATGGATAGCGAGATAAGATATTGAGATGGATTTAAGCTTTCATTCCACATCTCATAGATATTTTAAATCATAATTTTTATATGGCTTAGGATCACAAAAAAATGAAACCTTTTAGGAATAATGTTTTTATATATACTTTATGGTGCCTAGAACAAAAATTTATTATCCTTCCGTGCATGATCATACAAGCTAGAAGATAATGAATATTATTTATATTTAGAAAATAGGTAAATATTATTCATCATTGTCTTCTATTTCCTTTTTATGTTAATAAATAACTATGAAGAAACTATGTTCTATCATGACATCGAAATCACATATCCAAAATTTCACATTATAATATTTATTAAAAAAATATTCAAGGATAAATATATTAATATGGGAATCCATTTTGAGGTGAATACAGATTCGTTAAAACTAATTGAAAATCCCAAAGATGGTATCCATCCTCTATATCTTTTAGAGGAGGACTATATGAAATATTTTATACACTGAGAGGGGTGGAATCAATGTAGTTGATCAATTTATCACTTTCCAATAACTTCATTATTTTACCTCATTTACTATTAGTTAATGTTTATATTATTCTCTATCTATATCTTTTGTTATTTTTTCTCTCAAACAACACATCTGAATGCACACAAACACGATAAATGATTATTTATAAGTTTCACCTTTTAGAATAAAATTTTATCCATTGGAATGACTTGAACACCATTTAGATGATATTATTAGCATGTATCATCCCTTGAGCACAATTTGGTAGATTTAATACTTTTTCCCATGTTTGGTTTGTTTTCTACAAAAATTCATAGTGGTAGTTTATACTTATATAGCTTCCATGAAATTATTGCATTGATGTTTTCAATTTGAATATGTACCCCTTCTTCTCTAATTTGAGACACCATGAGCATCTCCAAAAACAGTTAACTCATTGTTTCACATATTTGGAATCCTTGTGTCTATATCCATCACAACAACAAAAATAATGGTTAAAATAATAATATTAACATGGAAAAAATATTTCCAATTTTCTGGTTTTGTTTTACTCTAAAAAATCATTTTCCATGTACAAATAATATTTGTCTATTCTATTTTATTTAAAATAAAAACACCTAATATATTTTGTCATTCTACCATTTCATATAGCTTTATATTTAGGATATTATGATTATCCTAGTTTCACTTTCCTCCATATATTTTATGTCCATGTTATAGAATGAGGGGGGAAGTGTGCAGGGGGCAGTGGGGGTGAAGGGGTAGGGGTGTGAAGGGGGCAGGGAGGGGGCACAAGTTGTGGGGGTGCAGGGGGAGGGGGTGTCCTAGAGGGGGGAGGGGGAAGTGGGGGTGTAGGTGGGGGTAGTGGAGGTGTAGGTGGGGTAGTGGGGGTGAATCTTGGGGGTATTTTGGGTGAAAGGGGAAGGGGAAGTTTTCAAGGTGTGAAGGGGGTGGGGGTAGTGTGAAGGGGGTGATGGTTGGGGTAGTTGGGGTGAAGGGGGCAGTGTGCAAGGGGTAGTGGGGGTGAAGGGGACAGGGAATAAGAGGGGGTGTGGGGTGTGGGGTGTATGGGGAGGGGTGTCTATGGTGTGTCCAGGGGTTTTCCAGAGGGAGGGGGAACCTTGGGGGAGTGGTTCCCAGGGGAAGTGATGTCCAAGAGGGGGACTAGGGGCAGGGGGTGTGGGGTTATCTAATAGGGGGTTTCTGAGGGAGGGGGGCTGGTGTAGGGGGGACCTGTGATGGGGTTGGTTCTGGGGATGTGGGGGTAGTTGGGGTCCAGGTGGGTGTGGTGGTTGGGGTGGGATGGGGGCTGGGGGGGGTAAGGGGAGTGGTGTAGGGGGCATGAAAGAAAATTTGGATTGTGTCTCAGAAATGAATAGAATTTGGAAAAACGAAGGGAATGATAAATAGAAGATGAATATGAGTTCATTTATGTTATATTTGTTTATTATATAATGACCATATACACCTTGTTTTATATAATTTCATATGATAATTGAGAAATATATTGGAATGTAATTCTAATAATAGAATATGTAATGGAAATGATAATATGAAATAATGGTGTATGCTTCAGGGATGTGTCATTTCTATTGTTTATGCATGTACTAATGCAATAATAGTTGATATTATAATGAAAATGTGTCTGTTTGTGGATGTTTATTGTTGAAATGACCATTATAAATTATTAGCCTAATGGGAGTGCCTAAATGATGACATTGTGGTAATAATATAAAGATACTATACAATCTATAATGGTAGTTGATTCATGTATCCTGTATCATCACTGATCATATATATATATATAATAAGTCATTATATCTCATTTCATATCACAATATTTCTTTATAGGTGATTTCTTATGCATGCAAGCAGAAAAAAGGAAGATTTGAGTTGTCAACGTCAAAAGCAGCACACCTTGAGGTTGAGGTATGTTTCCTCTTCCTGACCATTTAATTTGAATTCTATAATTGATTGAGTATTTTAAAAACTTTTTTTCATTATTATATAATGTGTATACCTTATGAAAATTGGTTATGGATCTTTGAAATGGAATTTTCACCTATTTTACATAATTTCTCTAAGCCTTCAATGTGGTCTAGTAGAAAGATTCAGGTAACTCAATAGTAGAAAATGAAATTAACATAACATTAGATTTGAGAATGTCATCCTTTTTGGAAAGAATGAACTGAATATTCCCATAAAAATCTAAAACATAAAGAATTTTTTTTCCATTTCATCAAAGACAAAAAAACCATGAAAACATGAATATTTCTTCAATAACATGACTTTGAAACAGTTGACCTAGAAATAGATAGAATTTAACATACTAAAATAAATCGACCATGGAATGATTTTGTTGTGAGCAGGGGTTTCACACCATTAATCCCTACCCTTGGTAATTTCATGGTTTGAACTGAGGTTCATAGCCAGAAATGTTCATGATAGGAGGCTCACCCCTCAACCAACCCCATTCAAGGCATAAAACAGATGGGTGATATCATGAAAGGATACAGTAGCTTAAATTTCAGTTATTCTTTACCCTCAACCTCCACCAACATCCACCCAAACCATAGAAATTCCAAAGGGGGAATAAAACCAAATCCAAATATACCATTTAAGAACATCTAATGTTCATATTTCTAAACCAAATTCCAATTTAAGTAACAACCCATGCATCATATTAAATAAACAAATTTCCTCCAAAAATAAGGAATTATAAACCTAACTCCTAGGTTAATTTTATGGTTCGATCACCAACTATTTGGTTCCTCCGTTATGCTCCCACTCTATGAACTAACTAATCTCTGATGTGATTCACCATCAGATCACTCAAAACCATCCAGATCCCCATTCCAATTCAATAACTCCACTCAACCGCACATTTGATCTTCAAATATAGTATTTCCGAGGGAAAAAGAAAAGATAGGATCTTCACACACACTAGCATTTATTTTTCACCTCAATCTTTCAATGGTCAGCTTGATTATGAAAATGACCCATATGAATCATGGTTTAATCACCCACAACTGAAATGATTCTCTCTACAATATGAGTACCATTATCATTGACCTTCCAAAACAAACACTAGGACTTTATAGTCGATGTTATATCCATCACTAAATGAAATTACTAGATGTGGCTAGCCCACTTATCCTTAAATTGTGAAATGAAATATCCATTTCCACCAACTCTCGAGTCACCATAGATCATCCATTCCAACCAATGATAGTTAATAGTGCAGTCCCCAGTGTATGGATTCCTGATTATCCACTAAATGAGGATACTATTTAATGTTAATATATCTAATATTCATGTTATTTATTATTCATAAACACCATTTTAGTGAATTTTACAATTTGAACACCATTTCACATTATGATTGTAATACCTTCTTAAAATGAACAATTATGTGGTGTATTTTTTGAACGTAATTTAAAGAACACAATGATTCATCTGATTTTAAGGAATGTAATTATCCATATTCTAATTTTTTTGGAAATTGATCTACACTTTAATATAAACATGTTTTATTCCGGGATCAAGGGAGAATTCATGGAAGAAGATGTGGATATTTTGTGACGAAAGGAATCCATTTTAGAGAAGGCAGATTGGACACCAACCCACTGATGAGAATGTGGGACCCACATTAAATACCCAATGAAGCCCATATTTTGTGGGAGTATAGAAGAAATATATAGAAACAAATCATTATTCATGAGACAGAGCTAATTCAGCTTCCATTGTGATTATTAAAATGTCCCAATTTAGAGATACAATTCTGGGCCAGATTCTGCGGCCCAGAAAAACAGCTCACTAATATAATCACATCTCTGGATAAACAACTCCAAATAATCCCAACCTTTACCGGTGGTTAGGAGAAATATGGGGATCCATTTTCTTCTTCTATGGACAGCTCTAATGCTTCCATATAGAAGGTCTTCCAAGCGCGTCTGTTCGGTGGATGAAAGATGGATGCCACCTCGGGTCAAGGGTGAAAAAATCAACACTTCCTTAACTTTCCACCCACATATGGCCTACCAAAATTTATTGAGATGCTCTGTACTATTGGAGGCTCGACCCAAGGCTACCAAAATTCCTATTTAACGCAGTGGTGGTGGAGGAGTTGAGGATCTTTGGTGTTTTTTTAAATTGTAATGTTATGATGCGATTTTGTTGTCCCAAGTTTGTCTTTCATGTGTAAGTTGTTCAAATCACTTCAGTTTCATAATAAAAGCTATTCTTTTCCTCTTATTATGTTTTTCTCCTTATCACTTTGATATCGTGGGTTCACGGTGTGAACATGTTCACACCAAATCATGTGAGATTATCACACAACGGTGGAGTGATTGTTATTCTATTGTGTTTTTTTACTTCTCCATTTCCTCCCACAAGAGTCTACTTTCTGCTTCCATTGAATCCACATAATCTATGGAGGGATAACCAACATATGGGTTGATCCAAGGGAGTAGCAAGGGGATGGATTGGATGTTATTTATCACCTCATTAATCTCTAATCACTATCTTTAATTGATATATTTATTTGATGATTTTAAACTCAATCGTCCTTACTGAATTTAAGGCCACACACATCAACTGCTAATACAAACCTTTACCTTGAAATTATCAAAACATTGATCATTCAAGTTTATAGTTGATTAGTATTAAATGGTGTAGGTATTAATCAAGTATGTGATGATGTTGTTTTATATTCTTAAATGAAATCCACTCAAATATAAGAAATTGAAATCATTGAAAAAGAAATACGTTCAATCCACCCCAAGTGATAACTTAGGATCAACTCACTCTTTTAAATTAAATTCACTTAATTATATTATAGTTCACATAAACCAATATAAAACCGACCCATGTTGGCTATTTCATAGACAAAAACAATGCATATAATGTACGTGTCTATAGGATACTTCTAAGTCCTTAAGGATTCGACAACCCAAGCTAGACTACAAGGACCGTCCTACCTTATTATTTTGGGTAAATTTGAGCGAAAATCAAATTGTGGTGCTATTTCCGGGGACCCAAGTAAGATACCTTTGACCATAGCATCATCTTATCACACCACATTCTCTATTCTCACCTCCATCTCTCTTATCTTTACCCCTTTATTTTTGTGTGTGTCCTGAAAATCTAGAATTCAAATTTCTATCTTCTCCAATGTGGTATCTTCCAAATTATCTTGTCACAAACTCATGCTGGAATCAAATCGAAAATCAATATTGGGAAGCCCCTAAATTAGAAAATTTCTTTGATCAACCCTTGATTAATTACCACAAAACAGGTGAGATGTACAATCAATGGTATGATGATTGTTTAAAGGATCAATTTCCATCCCTCTCGAGGATGATTGAAGAGATCAAACATAATGAAGGTCACGATTTACAAACTATTATCCATCCTAATTCTGAAAAATTGATTGATAAATTGTGTAATCAAATGGATATAATGAGTTCTAAGGTATCATGTTTGAGATTAGAACTACAATTAATTCATACTTCTGAGGAACTCATCTATACACCAACTACACCTTCCAAAACCTTATGTGATGTGTCTATATTCCCCCAAACCTCTCATGAATTTATTGAAGAACCAAGATTTGGATTTGGGGTAGGGGTATTGAATCAAGAAATTGTTGAAGGGTATTTAATTCATGAGGAAATTGAATTTTTGGATTTAAAAGTGGAGAATTTGAAATCATGGATTGAGTATCCTAAGTATAAATCCATTGATAAATTTTCAAAAACACTAAACATTGAAAAATTGAGAGAAATTACAAACATTGAACCCATGACCATTCCTAAAATTGATATACCATATTTTGTGGCAGAATCTTCTATTCAAAAGGTACCAATTCTGTTGAGAAATTTTGAAAATGAAATTCATTTTGTTTCAAAGTCCCAACCTATGTCTGAAAGTGTTAGCCTACCCGAACTTAAACGAAAGGGCTTTCCATCCACCCTCAAGTTTTTGTTCATTGGGGACAACCAAAAACATCCCATTATCACAATTAATTATCTTGAAACCAATAAAGAGGTAATGATTCTTAATGTCTTTCGAATGACTAAAAAAGAAACTGGATCAACCATTTCTGATATTCCTTGGATTTTACCACTCATTATAGAACATTGTTTTGAACATGACAAAAATAATAAAAAATGAATCAATCTAAATCTAGTGGGCATGGAGAAATATGGGGTCCTTAAAATGTGGAAAATTGGTATTAAGTAAGATAGGGGGTCCAGGTCAGGCTAATGACATTAAACATAGCACGACATGGGTGGAAACCCATGGTTTTCAAGTTTCCTATCATTTTGTTTTTTAATCAACTTTATATTTTAAATAGGATTAAATAATAATTTTGAAAAATAATAATAATAAATAGGCTTTTGACATGTTCTTCTATTATGAGTATGGATGTGTTTGAAAGGGGAGCACCATATTCATCTGTGTCATGTGGTGTGATCCTTGAGTATTACCTTACCAAGAAATTTAAAAACAATAAAACGTATCATTAGTTTATTTTACTTCACTAATATAAATATATATATTGTTTTGTTTTGTTTTGTTTGATTTGTTTTTCCGTTTTCTAATAGGGAGCTATTCAAGGGACATGGATATCAAAGGATTAAAATAAAGCATCAAGAATTTAAACATCAACCACCAGGTGACTTCATTCCATGATCCTAATTTTCAATTTTCGTTTTGAGCTTTCATTCTCTACCACAACCTCATTCTAAATTTTCTTTTCTTTAAACACTAGGTACAATGTTATTTTATGTTGCGGGGTAGATAAAATAAAAAATTATTTTCTGTAAAAAAATGAATGATTTAAAAAAAGTGTAAATGCAAGGAAAAATTACTTTAACTTTGAACATGGTAATACACATTATAAACTTTGAAACTGAATATCAAATAATTTATAATGCACTGATTCTGATTTTAATCCTTGTATAATTTCATGAGCATAGAATTTGGAAAGTGTGGTTGTCCAATGTGATATTTCATCATTTATATTTTCATCCAAATAAAAAAAAGATCACAATGCACATCCATTGGATAGTGGGTTATTAGATTGAGTTCATGGGGTCCCCCAAAAAAATAGCATAGTTTTGGTGATCATTTTAGTTTTAATATGAGTATTCAATAATTTTTTTAAAAAAATAAACAATAAATTTGCGCGTAGATAAATGAAATGACCTAATGTGTGGCTTTCGACACTTGGGGATCGTGACTCCATAGTTGTCTTTCCCAGAGTTAGTAATTTTATCTATATTTTTGATAATTTGAATTTTTTTACTTAGTTAACTCGAGATGATGCCCGAGTATGTGGGATTCACTTGGTGCCCTATGTTCTTTGATCTGGGAGTCATCGGCAAAGTCTCGCTACATGGGTGGACTATTTTGAGTGAAATTTCAATTATCATGGAAAAATTGCAAAAATAAAAAAAAAACAAAGAAATATGACACAAAAAAATTGAATACTCATCTTATTATTGAAATATTATTCCACCTAGAGCTTCTGTCATTTCTCCCTTTAATAAAGATGAACCCTCATGTCTATTGTGATGCACAACCCATCCTCATACTTAATTGATATTGGATGAAATATGGCAATGAATTTGATCAAAGGAATGTGCTTGGGATTGGGATCTGCTTATGAAACTATCATGTATTAAAATATTTTGATGGGTTTCATGATTATTTGGTATAAGGTTTTTTGGTGATCATTTTGTATTAAAATGTTTTTGTGAAAGTGTATTCGAATTTCATATTGTTGAGATATATTTTTCTCGGGACCTGAAAAACACACATTAGGGGGTGTGATTATCCACTAAATGAGGTTACTATTGATTATTAATATATATAATATTAATGTTCTTTATTATTAATAAACTTTATTTTAGTGCATTTTACAATATGAACATCATTTCAAATTATGATTGTAATACCTTCTTAAAATGCATTATTATGTGGTACATTTTTGGAACATCATTTAAAGTACCCAATGATTCATCTGATATCAAGTAATGTAATTATCCATATTTTAATTTTATAATTTTGGAAATTGATCTAAAATTCAATATGAACTTGTTTTATTTAGGTATCAATGAATAATTCATGTAAGATGATGTGGATATTTTGTGATGAAAGGAATCCATTTTAGAGAAGGCAGATTGGACTTCAGCCCACTGAAGAGAATGTGGGACCCACATTACATACCCAATGATGCCCAATTTTTTTTTTTGAAGGATAGAAGAAATATATAGGAACAGATAATACCATAGTAGATAGTGCTAATTAGTCCTCCATTGTGTTTATTAAATGGCCCAATTTAGAGATAAAATTCTGGGCCAAATTCTGCGGCCCAGAACAATAGTCCACTAATATAATAATATCTCCGGATAATCAACTCTAAATGGGTCCAAACTTTACAGGAGTTTAGGATACATCCAGGTATCCATTTTTTTCTTCTATGGCCCACACTAATTCTGCAATCTATAAGGTTTCCCAAGCGTGTTAGTTCGATGGATGAAAGCTAGATGCCGCCTCGGGTCAAGGGTGGAAAAATCAACTCTTCCTCAAATTTCAACCCACCTATGGCCTACCAAAATTAATTAAGATGCTTTGTACTATTGGAGGATCTACCCAAGGATCCTAATTGGCGTATTTAAGGTAGTTTTTGTGGATTAGTTTAGTATCATTGGTGTTTTTTTCAATTGTACTGTTATGCGGGGATTTTGTTGTCTCAATTTTTCCTTTCAGATGTAAGTTGTTAAAATCACTTTATTTCTTAATAAAAGCTAGTATCTTCCTCTTATTATGTTGTTATCCTTATCACTTTGATGTTGTTGGTTCAAGGTGTGATCTTTTTCATACCAAACCTTGTGATATTATCACACAACGGTGGATTCATTGTTATTTTATTGTGTTTTTTTTTTACTTTTTCATTTCCTCCATCATGAGTCTACTTTCCGCTTCAATTGAAACCATAGAATCAATGGAGAGTTAACCCACTTATGGGGTAATACAAGGGAGTATCAAGGGGCTTTATTGGATGTTATTTATCACCCCATTAATGTCAAATAACTTTATTTAATTTATATTTTTTTTGATTATTTTAAACTCCATCGTCCTTATTGAATTTAAGGCCACACACTTCAAATGCTAATATGAACCTTTACCTTAAAGTGATCAAAACATTGATCCTTCAAGTGTATAGGTGATTATTATTAAATCTTGTAGGTTTTAAACCAATAAGTGATGATGTTTTTTTATCTTCTTAAATGAAGTCAACTGAAATATAAGAAATTTAAATCATTGAAAAGAAAATGCGTCCAATCCACCCCAAGTGATAACCTAAGATCCACTCACTTTTTTAAATTGAATTCACTTAAGCCTCTTATAGTTCACTTAAACCAATATAAAATCAACCCATGTTGGCCAATTCATTCCAAAGACAATCCATAGAATGTACGTGTCTATAGGTTACTTCTTAGGTCTCAAAGGATTCGACAACCCAAGCTAGACTACAAGGATCATCCTATCTTCTTCTTTTGGGTAAATTTGAGCGAGAATCACTTACCATACACGGTTTCTATGGATTCACATACACCACTACTCAACAGCTGATCCAAATGGGTTCTATCAGCAAACCTCACTGACAATACCCTTATAGGGGACCAAAAACCCAGGCTATCATTGGGTTTCAAGGGCTAGGGGAGCATGGGGTGGGTAGGGTGTGTTCTAGGGTAGGGGAGGGGGTCCAAGGGGTGTGTTGGAGGTGTGTTGGGGGTGTTGGGTTTTTTGATAGGTGTAGGGTAGGGTGCTTGGGGTGGGAATAGGGGTGTAGTGTGAAGGGGGTGGGTAGTGGGTACCTGCAGGGGGTGGGATTGGAAGGGGTTGTGCAGGGTGAGGTGGAAGGGGGTGTGCTAGTGGAGGGAGCATGGGTGAAAGGGGTGAGGGCGTCCAAGGGGTTTGCTTGGTTTTTTTTTCAAGGTATAAGGTAGGTTGGAAGGGTTATGGGGGGTGTGCATTGTGAAGGGGGTGGGAAAAGTGTGTGCAGGGGACAGGGTGTGATGGGGGTTGTGATGGGGGAGGGGTAGGGTGGTGCGGGGGTGTAGGGGTTCCAACTGCTGTGGTGGGGGCTGTATTGGGTTTTTTTCAAGGGGTTGGGTAGGGTCCATGGGGGTGGGCATGAGGGGGTGTGCAATGTGCTAGGGGTGGGTAGGGGGTTTGTGTAGGGGTGGGGTGAGTAGGGGGTGTACAGGGTGAGGGGGAAGGGGGTGTGCTGGGGGAGGGGAAGGGGGGTAGGGGGGTCCAAGGGGTGTGGTGGGGGTGTGGTGGGTATTTTGGAAAGGGTAGGGAAGGGTGTATGGAGTGGGCAAGGGTTGTGTGCAGTGTGCATGGGGTGGGAAGGGGGTGTGCGTCGGGGTGTGGTTAGCAGTTGATGTGCAGGGTGATGGGGTAGGGGTGTGCTAGGAAGAGGGGGGAGGGGAGCAGGGTGGTCCAAGGGGTGGGCTGGGGGTGTGATGGTTTTTAATGGGGTAGGGTTGGGTTCATGGGGGTATAGTGTGGAGTGGAGGGGTGGGAAGGGAGTGTGTGTAGGGATTGCGGTGGGAATGGGTGTGCTGGGCGAAGGGGCTGGGGGTGTGCTGGGGGTAGGGTGAAGGGTGTGCGAGGGGTATAGTGGGGGGAAAAGGGTGTGCTAGGGGGTGTGTTGGGTTTTTTTCAAGGGGAATGGGTATGGGTGCATTGAGGTATGTTGGGGGGTGGGGCGGGGGTGCAAGGTGTAGGGGGAGGTGTGCAGGGGGGAGGGGGAAGAAGGTAGGGGTGATCGAGAGGAAGTGAGAAAGGGGGAATGGGTGTATAGGGGGTGATTAAGAGGGCTGTCTAGTGGGGGTGCAAGGTTAACATAATTAATTGAAATAGTTAAATGGAACCAAACATGGTTATGTTGAATATGAGAGGTAGTGCCTCATGTTGTAAATTGTGTTACGATAATTTCTCCTTTCTAAAGATTAATTGGATAAGAGGACACTAGATATCAACCCAAGATCCACACAATTGCGCCAAATGGTTGGGTAAGTCTTCCACCATATTAGATTCATTAATATGTATGATGTGAGATGACTTTGATATCCCATCCATAATCCACCATAAGGATTCCTATTTTCAATCCATTCATAGTAAACCTTTGAAAAAATTGATAGTTATTTTCTCCAATATCATCATAGATATAGGTTAGGTTTGCAACATTTTTGGGGGTGTTCAAGGGGGCTATCAAGGGGGTGTTTTGGGGGGTTTTTTCCAGGTGGGGCTATTCTCCATTAAGGGGGGTGTCCAGGTGGGAGTGGTGTATAGGAGGGGGGGTCAGGGTCTAGGGCTTTGTAGGGGGGCCATTGCAGGAGTGGGGCTGGTGCATGGGGGATGTCCAGGGGTGGTATGCTATAGGGGGTGCATGGGGTGTTAAAGGTGGGCGTCCAAGGGGGTCTATTGCAAGGGGTGTTCAATGGGGGGGGAGGGGCTGTCCAGGGGGTGATAGGGGTGTCATGGAGGGGGTCAAGGGGGAATGGGTGTGCAAGGGGTGTCCGGGAGGGATGGGGTGTCTAGGTGTGAGGGTGTGTCCAAGAGGGGGAGTTAGTAGCATGGGGGTGCGGGGGGGGGGGGGGGGGGTTAAGGGGGTTCCCTGGGGATGTCAGGGGTGGTGCAAGAGGTTGTCCATTGGGAACGTGTCTGCAGGTGGTGTTTAAGGGGGTGAAAGAGGATGTCCAAGGGGTTTTATGAGAGTTGTCTAGGGGGCATGGGGTTGGAGGGGGTGCAAGGGGTTTGTCCGTGGGGGCATGAGGTGCAGGGGGTGTTCAAGGGGTTGTTTGGTGGCTATCCGGGGGGTGAAAGGGTGTTCTCCAGGGGGGCATGGGGGTGCTGGGGGGTTTTCAAGGGGTGAAGGGGGGTTATCCAAGGGGTGCAAGGGGGTTTTCCCGGGGGGGGGGGGGGGCATGGGGTGGGGGTGTTAAAGGGGGTGCAAGGGGGTTTTACACGGGACATGGCGGTGCAGGGTGGAGGGTTCAAGTGGATTGTCCAGGGGGAATGGGGGTGCATGGGGTGTTCAAGGGGGTGTATAGGTGTTCAAGGGATAAAAGGGGGTTGTCTAGGGGGTTCAGGGGCTTTCCAGTGGGTGTAAGGGGGCTATCCAGGGGGGGCGGGGTTCAAGGGGGTGAAATGGGGATATCCATGGGGTGAAAGGGGGCTATATAGGGGTGATATGGGATGCCTAGGGGGTTCAGGGGTGTTGAAGGTTGTGCAAGGGGCAGTCTAAGAGTGGCATGGGGGTGCCGGGGGAAATTGAAGTTATTTTTTATACAGTATAAATAACATTTCCTTGTGTTTAACTATGGTTATAGGGGACTAGTGGCTTGCATTTAACAATGGATATAGGGGCCAAGTGCCACAGATATAATGTGTCATTAGGGGAAATAATTCCACATTTATAACCATAGAACTAGGGGCCTACTACAATGGTTAAAACTGTATAATGTGTTCCACTTAATTCCACTGTTTAACCATGGCACCAAGCCCCTAATAAAATGGTTAAAACCGTGGTAGTAGGTCTTACCAACTTCTATGGCAATAACGCCCATGGATTTCTAAAAGTGTGGCTATATGATATTGCAACAGTTTTCTAGCCTACATCCATGGTTCCAAATCGTGGACATAAGTGAATTTTCTAGTTGTGTAGACCTAAAAAGATTTTGATATCTATTAAATATGTTGGCATGGTCCACTATTTAATCACCATTTTCATGGAATGGCCCATTGATATCCATTTTCTAGGGATAACATGACCCAAGAATGATACTTCTTCCATCCAGAACACACATTTACTATACATTGTATACATATTAACCCATCAAAAAGTCTTTAGCATAGTATTCAAATGATCCTCGTGTTCCCCCTTTCTATTAGAGTATATCAAAATATCATTTTTAAAGACTACAACATATTTGTCGAGGTAGTCTCTGATGACTCTATTCATTATATTCATGAAAATTGTTGGAGTGTTATTGATTCCAATAGAAATCACTATGAAATCATACTGTCCATACCTCGTTCAAAAGTTATTATTGGTAATGCCTTCCTTCCTTACCATTAATTGGTACTATCCTAATAGAAGGTCCATCTCAGAGAAATAAACGGCCCCATGAAGTTGATCGAACAAGTTATCTATCTAAGTCCTGAGATACTTGTTATTTATCATGATTTTATTGAGCTCATGATAATCAATGTAGATGCGCATTGATCCATCCCACTTTTTGATGAAGAGGACTGCAACACCCCAGGGGGAAGCACTCGTGGCATAAAAAACCCTTATCCATATTCTTTTGTAACTACTTTGTCAGTTCTTCCACCTCTACGGTGGCTATTCTATAATGTGTCTACGATTTAGGAAAATATCCAAGAATATCTTTAATTAAGAACATAACCTCACAATCAGGACGGAGTCTAGGAAACTCATTATGGAATAGATTAGTGTAATTCCTCATGATGGGAATGTTCTCAAGCACAATTCTCTAATTATTCTCAACCATTTGAGTTAGATATTATTGCTTATAAGTATGTAGTATCAAGACATGAAAAAATAATTAAAAAGAATATTCATCTTATTCTCAACACTTGTAAGGAATTGGAGGATGCTTCAGGATGTGAAGGATGACCTACCTATCCTGACAGATTATGTTGTCTTTGTATAAAGGTAGACAATCCATGCCCAGGATATCATCTAACTCCACTAAAGGAAGTATAATGAGATTTCATGTAGGTTCAGTACAATAACATTAACCATGGAGGAGTTATAAACCCTGGATTCAATAATTTCCCAATTCATTGTTCTCATATATAACTTATCCTACAAATTTTGAGGTAGATTTTGAAATTTCCTACTAAACATGTATGATATGAAAGTAAGTGTTGAAACAGGATCAAATAGTACGTTCTATGTTCATGATTGAAGAACTAGTGTATCTATCACCACATCATTTTCTGTATCCACCTCAGTACTATTGATATCATAATCTCTTACTTGTTTCCTTGGAGGTTGTTATTGATTACCATTGACCACCCTTAGCATAGGAAAATTATTCTCATAATTCCCATGATCCATGTAGTTATAACACTGCACTACATGATGAGTGTTGATCTAAACATTTCTATTTTTCTTCCAAAATAGTGGGATTATTCATATCCCATTGGTTGTAATAGTCTAGATGTCCCATTCTTCCACCTTTGACGTAATTATTGGTTCCCTTTAGACATCTCCAAAGATGAATCTTACCATAAATTTTACATGTGGGATAGTTAGGCTTCTTTCCATCATGGAATCTTTTTGTTAAACCACCCATGTTTTCCATTTTTAGCTTCTTTTCACTAGGCCCACAAAACCACTAAAATTATCCAATCTCCAATTCAACCATGAGGGAACAATGAACATTATCCTCATAAATATCTATGTCTCAAATCACCAAAGGCTTTATTAAAGTTGGAATTAGTCTGTAAAATAGGCAATCTACCTTAATTTTAGTTCTCAAGTCAAAGCGATAGGTGTACTTTGAAATACTTGTGATGTTTTCTTCATATGCCCCAATGTAATAATTTTCCTTCATCTTCAGTATGCGGAACTCTATTTCCATCTTGACATGGATGGTTTGGGGAAAATATTTATTGAAAACACCATCTTGAATTCCTCTCAATTAATGGAATCAATTACATATTTGGAATTTATATTATCGGTCAGTGGCCACCATTGATCAGCTTCCCCATCAAAATTATAGACCACTAGTACAACTTTATCTTCTTCTGAGAATTGAAGGATAGAGAATATACTTTCAATTGAGGTAATCCTCTATTCTATGAAGAGGGGATTAAAAGATTTTCTAAAAAAATGGTGCACTTTTTCACATGAACGATTCTATAGAAATAGTCTATTTCCTTGGAGGAGGAGGGTCTTCCACATGAATCAATTTATTATTCATAACTTAAGCCATCTAAGAAAGTACATTCATGAATTTTTGAGAACTTGTTCCCATCACATCAGGGATATCATTAGGTAAATCTTCACATTACCTACCACATTGATTGTGGGCATGTGTTCTTCTATTTCCCACCTTTAACTAAGAAAAATAATGTAAAATTAGAGGGCTTGAGTAATTAACTATTTAGTATATAAACATAACTTTTTAAATAATAGGCTAAACTTGTAAAGGAGAAGTATATCCTAACTTGTGATTACTTATGTTCTAATGTAGAATATCCTTGATAAATTTCTTAACATATATTCTTATGGAATTTTTTATTCCCTTAATAATGGGTTTTACTAATCTAATGAATTTACAATTGGATCTCCCCCAAGAAGGTCAAACCAATACAACAACAAGGCCCATTTTCGTGTATCTGGATACTCTAGATCAAGCCTGAATCTCTTTGTCGGGTGATTTACTCCTAGGTACATCTATTCCAAAGCTGTATCTACCAATTTGTAGCCATAGAAGGATATATTTTCTTGATAATCCACTTAATCTATACATAACAAAATTTTGGGATGTTTTCTTTTACTTCCTATTATCCATAAGGTTCTTAATAAAGTTCTCTATTCCTAATCTCCAAAAATAACTGTAATGTCCTATGATACCGACTATAGAAACCATGTCCTTTTAGATAATAAATTACATGATTTTAAGAATAATTATACATCAGAGTACAAGACAATGATCCTGATGTCTATTGTCTTTGAATAATAGGTACATTAAACTAAAAACATGGGACCAAAAAACACTACATTATTTAATTATTAAATTTCTCTCCTAACTTTCATTATGCTCAAAAATAGGAATAGGGTACCCTGGGAAACACATAAACAAAGGGATGAGAAAAATAGAAGAGTAATGGAATAAACAAAAGAACAAATCATTATCACAATGAATAGAATTCATGACATGATGATATAAAAAGTCATGTAACATATGGATCCTTAACATATAAACATGGAATCATATAAACATGGTGTCATAGAAATGTCGCAGAAACCTAAAACATGACTTTAGAATGAGTCAAGGATAACCACCAAGATCATTTCATAGAGTAGCACAAGCCAAGGCTAACCACCCAGACAGTCACACATACCATATCATGATACTTAACATTACCCAATTCATTGGGGAACTATCTATACGAACCCATCTCAAAATTTTCATGAATATGTTTTCAACATAAATAATCGTATATAATCAATCATATATAAACATAAGGGTTACCATTGGAAATAATTAGGTAACATAATCATGTCATAATGCATAAAAAGATTTATTTATTAAAAAAAATGTTTTCTTAAAACAGAATATATAGTGCACTTGAAATCGGGTATGAAATTAGGATGCTCCCTTATAACTGGTTTGCCCCTCGGGAATTATTAGGGAGGGAATCACTTAAAAACATGTATATACCCAAATATAATGATGAATGGAACTTGAAACATGTGTTTGAAACATTAAAATAGAATTTCTAAGATTAATATAATCATAATATATAATATAATTTAAGAAAAATTATATATAAAGAAAACCCGGAGGCATAAAGGAGGTTCGGGTTGAATGAATTACGAAATGTCAACATTGTAACGTGTGTACTTAAGAGGAATTAATGAGAGATAAATGGGTATATATTTATGTAAACATTATGAGGAATGTATGAGGGTGGTGTGTAATCATACCCCATCACTGGTAATTACACATAAAATGTCATAACATTGAGGACAATCCTGAAAAAAAGTGAAATAGAGAGGATCCCTTACAAAATTTTGGCATAGTTACAACTTAAGTAAGGGTCAAAATGAGGGAGGATAAATATTACCTCATTAAAATAACATAAAATATAAATTAATAGAATTATATTAATATAATGACATTATATCCATTATAAATTACAAGAACTAATTTCGTATAAGATGAACGAATTTGAAAGTAGAGAAAAGGGAGGATCCTTTACCTTAAGTCTGACAGTGTTTCCACTTGATATTACTAACCTAAATAATAGAATTAGGGTAATTAATTAATAACTATAGAACCCAATATATATTCAAAATATTTTTTTAATCGTTTTATGTTCATTCATGTCCTTTTTGATGGGTTAAGTGGGTCAATTTCATTGCTTTGGTCTGCTTGTTTTCTTGGTTTTAATGATTGATTAACTTATTTTCCTGAACGGATAAACATGTAAGATTAAAGTGGTTTTCATGAATTGCAGTTAAATGAAATTATTTAAAATCCATGATATTACACAGTTTTAAATTTAATTTGGATACATTTTTTGAAGATGAATCATTATATAAATCATTAGTGGAAACCTTTTTGGTTAATTGGTGGTTTTTGGCCATAATGAACATGTTTGTTTTGTGAATAAAAAACGTGTGTACAAAAAGATTATTGAACTATATATGAGATATAATACATATTTAATGCTCTGTTTCAATGATGAAAATTGTTTCATGACCATAATTTAATATGGACATGGAAATTGAAAACCCATCATCCTTCAATGTGGTAATTTAACAAATCTTGAATGGTGAATTTACTACTAAAATAAAAGAAGAGTAAAAAAGAGATGATAATAACATATTCCATTATAATCACAAAATTATAGTAAATTTATGTCACTGGAGTTTTCATATCATTTGGATGAGGAGACATATTTATAGAAAAGTAAATTAATGAACTTGAAATGAAAGTAAAAGAATTGAAATGAGGAATGTACATCTAGAATAAATCTTCCTTTTTAGCCTCTTAAATGGAGGGGATTTCGTATTTCTAGATAAAAAAGGATGTAGGACGTGTGTAGGGATCTTGGGGAGAGATTTGGGAATAATATAAGTTATGAATAAGGATTTTGAATAGTGAATAGAAATGAGTGTAAGAGGTGGTATTTTTAGTGGAGGGGAGGAGAGTGTTCATAATATTTAATTCCTTAGTTTATTATTTCCCTCAATACCAGAAATAGTTATGATTAGATTAATGAAATTACTATAACGTGTATGTGAGTTCAGAAAAATTGGTATTACATCATAAAAACATCACCAATCACTAAATAAACCAATTATTTTGCATTTATACAAAATTATTGAATTTTACTATTCATAAAAATTCAATTATTTTAGAAAAATCCCAAAAATTCACCCTAACCATTTTTCTACATGTAGAATCCAAAAATGACATCAATTTTTCAAAAATAATTTTGTAAATATGCTTAATTTAATATTTAATTAAAATCATAATTTATTCTAAAAAATCGGTTGTTAAACATTTATTTACTTATTCCAAAATATTAATACATCATACTTTCACATAAATATTATTTAAATACTATCATAGATAAGTTTAATATTAATTAGAGTATATAACTATGAATAAGGGTATCATTAATATTCATAAGGGTATGTTACTATTTACCAAAAATTAGGTTTGTCTTATCAGATTCTAAATATCTTGTTGATGGCAATAGTGAATGTCATATTTTGGAAATTAAAATCATGTAAGTGTCTAAATTATGTTTAAAGGTCACATAATAATTAATATTAAATTGTGTTTTGATTTCATTTGATTATATGACATAATCATAAGAAGTAAATTTCCACTGAAAAACATCAGGTCATTAAATTTTTTGGAATGTTAAAAAAATTATGTGAAACATTATTCAATTTAACCATTTATTATATTAATGTTATCTAATATTTTCAGTAATGATAACAATTTAAATTAATGGAACCATGATAATATTGGTTTCTTAGTATCTCTATATAATAATTAAATAGTTGTTTATATTTTAATGGTTCTAGCAATTACACGATGAATTAATTCTTTAATTTCTTCGTCATTCTCATGCTGACGATCTTCTTTATTATTAGATCATATCTTGTTAAATATTTCAATATTAAATTTCCAATGTGAATAATTATGATTATTCCAATAGTAAATTATATGGCCTTTGATTTCTTTATACATCAATTTTATAATATTCAAACACTTCACGCATGGTCAAAAAATAAAAAACATTATTTTCAATATTACATTTAACACATCTGAAGAAAATTTCAACCCCTTTATTTTATCTATGGCTTGTTATTCATGATTTTTTCAATTATGATCCACTAATTACATAAATTCCAAATGAAATTTATTAATATATTTAATTAAATAATAATTTAAACGTATCTACAAATAGATAATTTCAAATCAAATAAGAATACAAATAAATAATCATGCTTAAATTTTTAATAAAAATTGCCTATCTAGAAAAAAAATATATCTTCAAAAATTCCACCAAGAAAAAATGTAAAAATAATATAATTTTAATGAAAATATAATTTTATAAAAAAATATGAAAAAAGAACATCTTTAACCACACAAAAATTATTTCCTCAACAAAAACCTTTAAAACTAAAAACATTATAAATTTAATCATTTAAAACAAAAAAAAGTTATATGCATAATTTAAAAATAAAAACAAATTTTCTTCACAAAAAATGTTATAACATTAAACTAATTATAAAAAATATTTATATATTTTACCATTATATGCATACAATTAAATTAATGAAAAAATGATACCTATATTAAAAATAAAAATTAATTATTATTCTAAAATAAAATATACATCTTAGAAAATGTTGAGGATGGTGATGAAAATTAGATATTGATGTCCAAAAAAAGAACGTCAGGGTTGTGGAGGTATGGTGAATGGTGAAATATTAGGTTGAAACTATTAGGATCACCTTGGGATGACCACAATGGGAGGTGGTTAATTAGTGTCGCATAACTAATATAACATTAAAACATTTATCCCACTTTATACCTCTATTCCTTTTTTAATAAATGTATATATTATTAGATTCACCTATAATATTGAATCATGCAAAAAATAATAATGAAAAAGTAATCAAGGATTTTCGATGAGGATTTCCTATGATGTGGATGACTATGTCCCCGATGTGTAGTGGTTGTTATCCAACTCACTCGTAGATTTATTTTTATTATAAAATAAAGCACATTCTAGGGGATGTACTTTAACTCACTCTCCTAGAACCAACCAAGCATTATGAATGCTTAAACTATGAAGCATAAGATTACAAGATGTCAGTATATCGCATCTAAACTGATTAGTAATGTAATAAAATTATTCTTCAATGGACTCTAATGAATCAGATAATCTTTTTTAAAACTCAAAAATCAAACGGATACCACTATTTCATAGAAATCAAATGGGTTATCTCATAAATGGAAAAATCTTGGAGACGGTCTCAAATTATTTAGTCCAAAAAATACCATGGCGTTAGAGACTTGTATTCTGAAGAATTTATTAATACCCAATATATTTAATTATAATTGAATCGGTTCACATATATACATATTGGTGTATCTAGTATTTATATAAACTAATCCAATTTCACTTTCGGTATTATTTTTATACAAGATCAACCTTGTAGACACTCGTCCTCTTACACATAACCATTTTCTTTTTCTTATTATTTTATGTTCTTCTCATTTGTTTCTCAATTATTTTTCACTATCTTTCTTTTATTAATCACATATGTATTTATATAAACATATTATTTTATTCTATTGAAACCATTACACATTTTTACATGTTCACGGGATCACACATGTAATATCATTCATATTTTTTTCATCACAATAATCATATTCGTAATTTATACTTCATTTTCACCAAAATAAGTATACATAGTGAGTCTCAAATCCTTCATGATACTTACATACCATAGTGTCAAACACCATTTCATATCCTAGATGGCTCATGGGGTGACCTCACTTCATCATGAAAAAAGTTTTTAGCTTAGAATATTATTCACCTCATGAGAAATTCATGTTGATTCTCCTTATACATCCCATGAACAATAGAAACAACTGTCTTTTTCCTCATGGATTTGAGTGGCTCTAGAAACCTTGCTTCATTTCATAAACATGTATGTGAATGAAATTTATTCATGTTAAGGGATCATGAAATATATCTATTTCCTTTAATAATAAACCACCAGTTCAAAAATATATCTAATGGTGGAATTGAAATCTTCACCGCCACCTTGTTATTTAAAAATAAGTGTCCACTAACTTAGATCCAATAAATATGTCATGTATAAGACCCATTAACTGGGACAAAAAATTTTATATCTATCTTACTTCAATGTGTTTTAATTATTTTGGTTTTTAACATCATGTGCTTTAGTGGATTTGTGATTTATGTTATTTTATTCTCTTGATCATGAAACACCATTGTGGATAGATGTTCATGTGACTGATACTATCCACGACGGTGGATTCATATGTGCAATTTTTTTTTTCATACGAAGCCATGGATGTTTTCTTCCTTGATCATAGTCATTATGTGATGGCACAAAATAATTTCAGTATATTCATACAACACTTGATTCTTCATTGAATAGAATAATTCATAGATACTGATTGTTGATCATATCTCCTTCACATAGCTTGGTCACTAGATATGTACATAGTGATGAGCATAGAAAGATGTATTAATAATCAAATGCTAGATATGAATGGAATATCATCCCATAAACCATGTGGACCAAAAGATTCAATATTTTATTCTTAATGTTCTTTTTGGTTGAATTATAGTTGTCAAATAGAATTAGGACATGTCTTAGGGTAATTATAATATCATTTTTACCTTTAATTACCCAATTTACTTTTAACCGTGGTAAATAAAAGTAAAAACATACTATTTAGAAAAAATTATATTCATCTTATTGAATCAAATTTTACATACTAATGTCAATAATGTATCTTGTATTATTGAAATTTAACTCATAGAAGCTGTAAAATTATGTTTTATGCAAATTTTCAAATGCTCGTAGAAGGTGGGTAAAAGACAATAAAACGTTCAATAAAAATTTATACATCTAATTTTATTATAAAATTACACCAATTAATTAAATTTAACATTTATAGGCATTATATACCTATTTTTACTTAAAATATATTTATATAAATAAATATTTATATAAATAAAAAGTTGGTTTTAAACAATAATGCAGTGTTTCTCACTATTCAAAAGAAATTGAATGTTTTCCGAAAAATACCAAAACATCACCCAAAGATAAATTTGATAATCAGAATTAAAAAAAATTCATTTTTACCAAATTCAAAACATAGAAGATTCATTTATTAATTTAAAATTAATTTATGTGTCAAAACCAAAAAGCTGGTTTTTAAAAATTAATGACTACAAAATATTGACATGTGTTTATGTCAAATTTAAATGTGAAATTAATAATAATGACCTACATTGTATTAAATGATAAAAATAAAATCTAATTATAATTAAAAACTATTCAATTGTATAATTGAACACTATAAATGATTTTTATTTAAAAAGTTGTTTTCAATTAAAATTTAGTATTTTCACTATTCACCCAAATATGAAAGTTATAATAAAAAAACCAAATATTTATCAAAAGTAAATTATAATGTCCCAATTATAAAGAAGAAGTTTATTTTTTAAAATTCAATACATAAAAGTGAAAAATATTTTATATAAAAAGGGTTCTCATTAAAAGGCGGTAAAATTGCATTTTCTAAAAAATACAACCTTTATCTGAATAAAATGTATTTGTTCTTCAGTTTTGACAAAGAAACTCATAATATGGATGTTAAAATTTATATGGAATATATAAAATTTGAAATTCATAATTTACTATTCACAAATGCTTTTGAACATTAATTTTGGTAAGTCGTTGTGCGCTTGAACTCGATGTTGCGTGTAGTGCATGATATTGAATAACATTGAAGAAATAACGTATTATGAAATATTGGGGTGTTACATAAGCGATGATCAGTCAGTGTTCCCATATTATGTCAAGATACGAGACATGTTCATAATATTTCTTAGAGTACACTAAGAGAATTTGAATGATTAACAAAAAGGATTTGAGACACTTTTATTAAATAAATGACGTATTGTTCAGTACATTTTTGAACCAACCATGAAACAATTTGTATAGAACTAATAGTTGAAACTCTTAAGTCATATTCTTTATAAGAGCTCGTCTTCACCTATCGACGCATCATCATTACCAGATAGAAATTCACTTACCACCAAAAAATCAAGAAATTTATGAAGCAAAACCACCAGAGTTCATCCATGACTAATAGAGTTTTTCAATGTTTCATACACATCCGGCTATTTCATCATCGTACTTCCTTGAAACCACTTACTCGTTACAAGACTTACCCTCATCAAGGAATTCAAAAACAACACTAATCATTTACAAATGGCTCTCTTGGTCATGATCCTTTTACAAGGAATGACACATATAAGTAGAATTAAAGCGAGGAAACCCACCTTAAGAGTTTACTAGTCATTGGATTTATTTAAAATGGAAGTCCACCACATGAAACATACTCCATCAACCACTGAATTTAGTTTATAGATATAAAAAACATTCTTTTAGTAATCATTCACATGAAAAGAAATGGAAGACCGTATTCTTAAAAGTGTGATTTTATACATTTACTATTATGTGTATGAGTGACATTCCGCCCAAGATAGGTCCACACATGTTAAGACCTTTGGTATAAAATCCAAACCAAACTCACGAGTGTGTTAAAAAACATAATCTTTTTTTAAATAATCTATATCATTGGAATGAGCCTGATTCTTCTTTAATTCCACGTTTACTATTCTACATATATGGTTGGGGATTTATAGCATAAAAATATGGATTAAAATGATTACAAATGAACTCATATGGTTCACTAGATCATTGTTGTACCCTTATGGGTACACCGTGATTCAATTCATACTAACCTGAGGTTTCACTAGAAAAATAACACATCCTTGATACTATCTATAGGAGTATCAGCCATATGAATCCATTATCTGATATCATATAAAAATAATAACCCAAAACTCATAGTATCCCACATGATGGTAAAAGAAGATTACAAACACCTAAGTTGTCTAACAATGAAGAAGAGAGATGGGTAGAACAACCAACAATTCCATTCTATAGGTATGTCTAACCCACTGAAACTGATAATTACCTTATTCTCATGCCTATAGTGAGATTCAAAACACCACATAACCACCTGTATTGCCCATGTTTTATTTTGGAAATTAATATTCTTACTAGGGATATCAACACTTGAATGTCACCATTTTTTATAAATCATAAAACATTTATCTGGGTTTTAATGTTCTAAGGTAACTAACTACCTCGGAATAGAACATTACAAAAACATTAATCCTAGAACATAAGAATAGGTCATTTCTGATGATAACTATTGGATCTATCACTTATTTCTTAGGTTATAAAAAGCCTATGTTAAATGTTCACATTCTTATTCCCATGAAAAAATATGGAATGATTCAAACTACACATACAAGGTGGTTGAAGCTAAGGAACACACTTAATGTTCAATTCCAATTCATTTAATCAATTTACATTTAATTATTTAAGATATTTAACGGGTCAATTTAAACACATAGTAGCAATCATGAAGAACATCTATACTTGGTACATCATTTAGGTAATGCCAACAGGCACACATGAAGGTTTCATCAAAACCTGTTTGAACATTAATTAAGGAATTGACATCTTATCATTATTATGAAATTTACCACATAAAGTTATTTAAATTATGATACATTTGTTTATAAAGTTTCATTATTGTAATAGTTAAATTAAATGTGGATTATGTAAGGAAAAAACCCTTTAGGTTGAAATTGGAATTTAAATTGACATAATCCTGAAAAATAATAAATATCAAAAGAATGTAATATGGACTTTTACTACATAGAGTGGGGACCAATCAATTACGATTCCACCATATATATATATGACACTATATAGGCAGCTTGAGACACATTAAATAACCATCATGATAAAGCATAAGTATACCCCCAAGGGATTAAGTAATAATGAATAAGAAAATAAAGGCTACCTAAGAGAATACCATTAAGTTAGAATAATGGAGACTTACAAGATACCCATCATGTTACTCGATATCATGTTTTAAAACACCCGTAATGGGTTCATATTATAAAAAAAACCCAAACTAATATACATGGGTACCGTTGTGCATTCAAGAATTTATCCATAGAGGTCATCATGACCAAGTGATTGAATTACAAGAATTTATAGGAAACCAAAAAATTAAAAAAAATTAATAGGTTTTACATTATTACAATATTATTTAGGTCTATAAATCTCATAAACAATGTTTTGATTATATCGGTTACCATTTCCGAATATATAAATCACTCATACACTTTATAGACTGAAAATTGTCCCCCATTTAAGCAAAACTAGCGTGTTTCAACCCATAAATCTAATGGATCACGGATCAAAAACATCATGATTGGTTAGTCAAATATAATTCTACCATCAACATATATAGTAAAACACCACTTAAGTTGATGCTGACTTTTTATTTAACAACCCTTTGCATCTAAATTATAACAGGGAATGTTATCATAAACAGTAAACACATGTAACATGATAAATATGTAGATAACATTGATGAATAAATGTGGTAGGCTACTATGTAAGCATGGATAACACCCAATCATGGTATACAAAAATGCATAATAATCATAACATTAAATTCACGGGAACATGCTATATAAAAAATATACTAAAATAACCACACATAAACTTATATAAACAAGAATGATAATGAATTACCTATGTATGTATTAAATCAATATTTCTATTAAATACCAAACATAGTATATAAAAATCATGTAATTGAACATTGAAGACACATAAAAAAATCTCAAACATCCTATAATTTGAATCTATATGGAATGAAATATTCATGGGATGTGAATCTCTATGTACCTATAATGATGCTTGTAGTGTTATATCCTTTTCCATACCATTAAAAGTGTAAATACTATAATCTCATAAATCGGTAAAAAGTGTAAATTGCACCAATCAATCAATTAGAAATCATGATCAACTGTAATAATGAACACAATGAACAACAATCCCATCCTTTTCATCTTGGACATTTCCCTATGTGTGGTTTGATCACACCAATATACTACAATTTACCAAGTGTCAATATATTCATAGTCACTAGTCTAACAACACAAAAAAGTAAGACAAAAGGAAAAGGAAGTTCCTGATACCACTTTGTGATGACTTGTCCCGACTATCAATAAAATTAATAGAAGAACCGGTCACCACATGAGCGAAATCATGTCTCCCTGCATGAGAGAGGTTGTCGACTAACAGTGAGGGTCTGGTAATGGTATGATGGGGAGAATATACCCTCATTATCAGAGTAGAATAGTTGTATGTCAGATAATTAATAAATCAAACAGAAGCATAAGTGATGTAAACAAAGGAAATTAAATTGAAGATAAAAACAAAAAATGAAAAAAATGGGAACAACTAATAATATACAACCATGCACATGTGTCTATAGAATGATACAAAATATAAAGTTCAAAATGTATAGAAGGTATGAAAATAATATAAATGAACAAAAAAGTAGTTAAATATTCCATTGTGTTTTCTCCACTAGCCTCATGGGTACTATCTTAGTCCTATGATCCTAAGGTACCATGTAAAATGAGGAATCCAAGCAATTATCTATGGACATATGATCATGAGGTATTCACTGGTACCCCATAGAAATAGCGGAAAGATTATGTTGTGAGATATACATAGTAGGACTCAAAAAATTGTTTCTAGAGAATATACTAGTCTTTGAATATAAAATACAGTAGTTTTCAGGTATAGAAGGTGAATCATTAAATAAATAAAAGAAAACAAGTGGGCGCGCATTCCTAAAAGACACATAAACAACCAAGTATGTTTCAGCATAATCCACAATTTAACTAGAAAGAGGTGGCCTATACAGACATGACATATGTGAAATATGGGGTATCACATAATAATTATCAAAATATGGTTCGAACCCAATCATGTTATTTGGCTTGGAGGACACGTCCCATGGAAATAGTTATGCATTTTTAATCCTTTAAAATAAAATTTATCATTTTAATTTAATAAGTTGAAAATTAAGCTCATCCATGTAAATCCAAAAGAGGAATCCCATTTATCTCTCTAGAGAACATTAAATACCCAATTCGATAGTATTTGATCCAATGTAATCCATAAAAGTAATCTTGAGTATCACTCTCAACATTGTGTGATGTTAAGAAAAAGACTCTGAGTTTTTCCTCTTTATCGCACATAGGGGACCGGTTATCACTCATGGCATATTATAATCGTCTAACCACTGAGCCCATCCATGGGTTCACCACAATGGAACTCATGTCACTTATAAAGAGGTAGATAAAGTTAATGATGTTCCCATCTATAGTGTACCAAGTATCTATCTCGATCCATTTTCCATTCATTAACCAGTTGTAATTATAAATTACAATGATCCCATCCTTGGAAATCCATAAATGGAATCCTGAGTATCCATATAAACATGATTTATAGGAGTGTTCTAGTGGTAATGATCTTATTTATAATGACCCATACTTTACATAAATTGTTAATACTTCAAAATTAAAGCACACTTATTACAACATATGACAAAACCACAAAGGACAGTATAGGTATAGTGTCTTTAGAAACTGGGAAACATAAACAACTGGTTCATAAATCTTCTACAGTGTCTCCCATTTATTTCATCATATCTAGGGTCCCTTTTAGCATATTATACTTAATATCCATCTTCCTGACCTGGGGAAAAGAAAACATACAAAAAGGGTGAGCTCAAATGCTCAGCAAGGGCAAATAAAGGAAATAAAAATCATATCATATCTTTTTGAAAATCAAAACCTGCAAAAGAGATCATAATATATTAACATGGAATAAATCATAGAAGTGAAAATGAGATCCCCATAATCATAACATAAAACTTGAAACTTTGTGGCATGCACACATAATCAGGGAAAATCATTTCTTGTTAGTCATGACTCATGGCCAAGACTATCTTAGCGGACAAAATCCATTTTTGAACCGAGTTCACTCCTCGTTTCAGTCCTGTATCACTGAACCAAAATAAACTTCCGTTCCAGCCATGTCTATCTCATGAGATATAAATCTTTACCCAATGCATTAGAAGGAGATATAGGTCCCACCCATCTTATAATGAATCCTTTCTTATGTGTGCCACATATTCATAAATCATACATCATCGCATAACACATGTAATAAAAATGGGATTCTTCAAACATCATGACATCATAAAACAAATCATATAAGGTAAAGGAATTTATGAATATAAGTCCATCACAGCATAATCAAATCAATGTAATAATAGGGATAAAAATAGAACCCTTTATTATCTTAGATGTAAAATAATTTTGATAAAACACTTGAACTCCATTATTGAGGAAAATATCCTTTCTTCTTCAAAAACATTTTTTGTTTCTTAAAATTTCATACACCATTAAACTAAAAGAAGTTGATTAAAAATAAACTTGAAAACTTATAATGGAATCTTCTTGGAAATAATGTTTTAAAAATCCATTCATGTAGTATAAGTTAAAAAGAACATTCTTCTCGTAATTTTATCGGAAAAGTCAAAAAGTACCTCGTACGAAAAACAACAAAAGATTCCTTTCATATCTTTTACTAAAAACTCACCAAAAGATAAAATTGGATTTAAACCATTTTAGATGGATGGAAATAACATTATATATTGAGGAAACATGGATGTGGATGATAAAATACACCCCAGTAATTATCAATGTATAATCAATTTCGGATAAAAATGAGATTGTGATATTTCCTTTACCTTAGGTCCGATTTGCTTTGTACGTGTCCGAAGCTCCTTTATAATGGTTTAAATAATGTTATTGACTTATTCCAGAATCATATATATTTATATGATATCATATATGGTCATATTCTTAGCTTCTTATTAGTAATATTTCATTGTTACTTGTTACTCGGGTCTTTATTGCCTTTTGTTCTTATGCATGTTTTGCCGAATAAATTATTATTCTTCTTTTAAGGTTATAGATACCTTATATACACAATGGTATTAGTGTAACATATATAATATTTATTCATTCAATTCATTCAATGAATTTAAATAATTACTATGTAATGATGATCATGTAGAACGAGTCGCATCACATCGTGGAGACGATATTCCGTACGTACGCACGAGCGATTATATTGTTCCCATGATCGTGGAATTGTTTTTAAGTGTATTTATACTATTTAAGTGTCAATATAACTTTATAATAATCATATATAGTTACTCATTACACCATTATACCCATCCTTGTAAGGTGATGATGGAAAATAGATTACACCACGGCGTGGAGACGGTATTCCGTACGTACGCACGCGCGGTGATTTCATGTTTCCGTAGGATGGATAGAAGGTGAATTAGGGTTGTTTCATATTTATAATAACATATCAGTATGTAAGTAATACTGATTTTATTACTTTATCATGAAACAACTAAAGAAGAAGAAGTTGAAGAAGAAAGAAATTGAAAAGATCGGTAATGGATATTACCTCTTCTTTGAAATGCCTCTTTGAATCCTCCACTTAGGGAACTAAGATTGGTCTTTGAAGAAGACCAGGACCTATATGATTATTCTAGGGAAGTGGAGAAGGGATTTCAGCAGGGGTTGGCCGAGCTTGAGTGCTCAAATTGGTGTGAGGAGGAGGGGGAGGAGGTGCCCTTTTATAAGGGAGGAGAGGGGCACCTTAGGAATATCTCAAAATATTATTTTATATTGAAGTCAAAATCGGTTTATAATGGTTCCAAAGGGTATTATTTAGAAGGTAAAGTGGGGATGTGTCAAAATCCTATCAACCAATAGGATTTAGACAAGTTTAGGTTATTATTGTAACCTTATCAATTAGATTTAACTCTAAGTCAAATAATTTAACTTTTACCGTCACTTTTTGTTTTCTTACACTATATGGTTAATAAACTTACTATAACATGATAAAAGAACCCCAAGTGGTTTATTATTAATATATATATCCTTATCTAAGTCATTTGGCCGATCCTTAGATTTTTAGAAATAAAATAACAATTAATAATATAATATTTGATTTAAATACTATTTTGTGCCAATTTTGACACTATTTGATATATGATTTTTTTGAAAGTCATAACAGAAATATATGTTCAAAACATGTTGATTAAATCAACACTAATATATAATATTAACCTATAAAATTAGTTTAATTCATAAAAAGTCTCAAATTACATTTATTTGGGCATTTATAACATCAATTATGTTAACATTTCCTTAAAAGGTTAATTACTGCATCATCGTTGTGTCATAAATAAATTAATTTATATAAAGTATAAAAATTATAAATAAAAACCCATTATGTAGGAAATATTTGTATCTTTCTAATGAATATTTATAGTCAAATTTATCTTATGTATAACCCTATATTAAAAATTATTTAGTTATGAAACTTTGATTTTAACTATTTTAACCCTTCTTTAAATAAATTAATAATAAATGTCCTAATCTAATCCAAGTGGACCTAAATGGTCATATATTGTTCCTAAGTTTGCTTTTGGTCTAATTACACATTTCCAATAGAATTAAGACATGTTTTAGGGTAATAATAATATCATTTTTACCCTTAATTACCCTATTTACTTTTAACCGTGGTAAAAAAAGTAAAAAGTTACTATTTCCCAAAAAATTATTTTCATCTCATTGAACCACATTTTAGTCCTTGATATTAACTGTGTCTCTCGGATTTTCGAAATTCCATTCACAGAAGTGGTAAAATTAAGTTTTATGCAAAATTCAGTTTTTAACATACCACTTAGTGGTTTCACTATTAATCAAAAATTGAAAGTTTTCAGAAAAATACCAAAATTTCACCCTAGGATAATTTCGGTATTCCGAATCCAAAAATGAAGTCCATTTTAAAAAATAAAATTTATAAAATTTCAAAAAGTTGTTATTACTATTCATAACGGCTAGTTTTATTTTAATAGCATATCGTTGTTTAGTGAAACTCGGTATTGCGTACAACGCAAGATATCGAGGAAGGTCACGATTTCGTGTAAAACAAGCCAAGCAAGTGTTGTGTAGAAAAAGATTCCTTTGATGATTTATATAACATAAAAGTCTCAGGTGTTACATTCTACCCCCCTTAAAATGAATTTTTCCCTCGAAATTCGTCACTTTGTAACAAACAGATGAGGATACTTCTCCCTCACCATATCCTCAAGCTCCCATGTAGCTTCTTCAAGTTGGTGGTTCCTCCATAAAACTTTCACCAATCGAGTGGTCTTGTTTAGTAGGACTTTTTCGCTACGATCCAGAATCTTTATCGGTTGTTCTTCATAAGAAAGATCTTGCTCCAACGGTACAACTTCTGAGCTGAGTACATGTGAAGGATCAGGTATGTACTTTCTCAGGAGAGATACATGGAACACATCGTGTACTTGAGAGATATTCGGTGGAAGCGCCAATCGGTAAGCTACCTTCCCAACACGATCCATTATTTCGAAAGGACCGATATATATAGGGATCAACTTACCCTTCTTTCCAAATCTCATAACCCTCTTCCAGGGAGATATTCGTAAGAACACTTTATCACCCACTTCAATCTCTAGGTCTTTTCTTCAGTTGTCGGCATAACTTTTCTGGCGACATTGAGCTGCTCTTATGTGTTGTTGAATAGATATGACCTTTTCTGCCATTTCATCAATGAGATCAGGTCCTAATAGCTTTCTTTCCCCAACTTCATCCCTGTAAGTTGGAGTCCTGCATTTCATTCCATAGAGAGCTTCATAAGGAGCTATCTGAATACTGGAGTGAAAGATATTATTATAAGAAAATTACACCAAAGGTAGGTGTTGATCCCAACCTCCTTTGAAATCCATGGAGAAAGCTCTCAACATATCTTCTAGGGTTTGAATTGTTCTCTCAGACTGACCGTCTGTCTGAGGATGATAAGCAGTGCTGAAACTCAACTCTGTATCCAGAGTATGCTGAATACATCACCAGAACTTTGAGGTAAATCTCGGATCCCGATCAGATATAATAGAAAGTGGTACTTCATGAAATCTTACCACTTCCTTTACATATATCCTGGCAAGCTGATCTAGAGAGAAATCCTCTCTAATAGCAATGAAGTGTGCAGACATTGTAAGACGATCAACTATGACTTAGATAGCATTATTGCCTTTGGATGTTTTAGGAAGTCCTGTGACAATGTCCATAGTGATGTTTTCCCATTTCCATTCGGGTATGGGTAATGCTTGTAACATCCCCTTAGACTTCTGTCTCTCATCTTTAACTTGTTGACAAACCAAGCATCGAGAGACATATTCAGCAACATCTCTTTTCATTCCATCCCACCAGAAGTACTCTTTCAGGTCCCTATACATCTTCGTGCTTCCAGGATGAATAGAGAATGAAGAACTATGATCCTCATCCAGTAGCTCCTTCTTTAATTTGGGGATGGGAGGAACACAAACCCGATTCCTAAACTTTATTATCCTATCACAATCAAGTTTGAATTCAGGAACATTTCTCACCTTCTTTTGTAACTCGACTTCTTCTTTCTGTGCCTCTTTAATCTTCACATGTATAGATGGTTGAACATTCATTTGATAAAGATAAGATTTTTCCCCTTCCATTATAATTCCAAGATCCATCCTTTGTAAATCAATAAATATTGGATCTCTTGTGATCCTCATCATGGATAAACTAGCATGGTCTTGTCGACTTAATGCATCTGCCACCTTGTTTGCTTTCCCATGGTGGTAATGGATTGAGCAGTCATAATCCTTAATCAGCTCCAACCATCTTATTTGACACATATTCAGCTCCTTTTGTGTGAAAATATAATTTAAACTTTTATGATCAGTATAAATATCACACCTTTCACCATAAAGGTAATGCCTCCAAATCTTTAATGCATAGATTACCGCAGCTAACTCCAAATCATGTGTTGGATAATTTTGCTTATGGATTTTCAACTGTCGTGAGGCATAAGCTATCACCATATCATTTTGCATAAGAACACACCCCAATCCCTTCTTGGATGCATCACTGTAGATCACAAACCTTTATCTACTACAAGGAAGTGTGAGCACAGGTGCACTGGATAACCTTCTTTTCAACTCCTTGAAATTCTCTTCACATTCTTCTGTCCAAACAAACTTAACCTCTTTCCGAGTCAACTTGGTTAGTGGATTAGATAATCCTGAAAAATCTTTTACAAAACATCGATAATATCCAGCCAAACCAAGAAAACTTCGGATCTTAGTTACTGTTGTTGGTCTCGACCATCTTTCGATAACCTCTGTTTTTGCTGGATCCACATATATCCCTTCTTTTGAGATTATGTGACCAAAAAATGCATCTTTTTGAATCCAAAATTCACACTTGGTAAATTTGGCATAAAGCTTCTCCTTTCTCAGGGTCTTCAATATAATTCTCAAGTGATCTTCATGCTCTTCCTTGCTCTTTGAATAGAAAAGAATATCGTCTATAAAGACTACCACAAATTGATAAAGATATTCTTTAAAGACTCTATTCATTAGATCCATGAAGATAGCAGGGGAATTAGTAAGACCAAAAGGAATCACTATAAATTCATAGTGTCCATACCTTGTACGGAAAGCCGTATTTGGTATATCCTCCCTTTTGACCCTTAATTGATGATACCCTGAAAGAAGATCAATCTTGGAAAAGTATTGAGCTCCGCGTAGTTGGTCAAATAAGTCATCAATGCGCGAGAGAGGATATTTTTTCTTGATAGTGATCTTGTTATGTTCTCGATAATCAATGCAGAGTCTCATTGATCCGTCTTTATTCGTAACAAATAGAACAGGTGCTCCCCAAGGTGATGCACTAGGGCGTATGAATCCCTTATCAAGATTCTCTTGGAGTTGCTTCTTCAATTCCTGCAACTCAATTGGGGCCATTCTATAAGGTGTCTTTGAAATAGGCAAAGCACCCGGTACGAGTTCTATTGAAAAATCAACTTCACGATTTAGTGGAAGACCCGGTAATTCCTCCGGAAATACATCATCAAACTCCCGTACGATGGGAATATTCTTAATTGCGAGTTTCTCACCAACCATTTGAGATAAATAACCTTCATTTAGTGGAATCAATACCCATAAAATAGAATAAATTTCCACTAGAAGGTTATGTTCATCCTTGCATTGATAGACGATCATAGATTGATCTGGAATATGAAATGTGACTTCCCTTCATTGGCAATTGATATGAGCTCCGTATAAAGAAAGCCAATCCATGCCAAGAATCACATCAAATTACACTATAGGAAGGATAACATGATTTGCAGGAAGCACTTTCCCACAAAGTTCGATCGGAGAAGAATTATAAACTTTTGATGTGATTGATGTGCCATTAGGTGTTGTCACAGCTAACTCAACATCTAATTGTTGAGGTAATACGATGATACCCTTAGAAAATTCTTCAGAAATAAAAGAGTGGGTGGATCCAGAATCAAATAAATCATTTTCTACTTTAGAGTGGATGGTAATTGTACCTTTCACCACTTCGTTATCGTACTCCACATCGCTGATAGAAATTGCATGTGACATTCCTTTGTCTTTAGCCTTAAGAGTTTGTCGACGTCGACCATCATCATCATCCCTTGGATTTGGGCATTGATTGGCATAATGCCACATATCCTTGCACTTGAAAAATTGAAGTGTAGTAGGTTCATTCTGTGTATCCCTTCCTTTGTTTGCATCATTAGACATCTTCTTCCCATTATCGCGGCATTCAAATGCCCAATGAACTTCCTTTACACATTTGAAACATTTACTTGTCCCTTTAAGACAACTCCCTCCATGTGTCTTTCCACACATTGAGCATAAGGGAAAGCTCATCTTCTTTTCGGTGTGCTCTTTAGATTTTCCTTTGAATTCGATTTTCCTCTTCTTATCAAACCCATATGACTGATGGGTTACTCCAATCTCCTTCTCGACTTTGAGAGCACATCGAACGATTTCCTCGTAGCTATTGAAGTCCCTTATGGCTAACGCCCTTCGAAGACTTGGTTTTAAGCCACTAAAGAATCGTTCAATCTTACTCTCAGGTTGGATAATAATACCAGAAGCGTACCTTACAAGTCTTGTAAAATTTTCTTCATAGGTTCCAACAGATTCATCATCCCTTTGCTTCAGTTCAAGAAACTCTTTCTCCATCTTTGTTCGGAGAATACGAGGGAAGTACCTATTGAAAAATAAGTTCTTGAACTCGTCCCATTCCATGGACTCAATTTCATCCCTTTGCCTCGTATTCTTAATAAGATTCCACCATTGATCAGCATCTCTTTCCAAACGATACACTGCTAGGATGACATTATCATGTTCAGAACATTGAATAACTGAAAATATCTTTTCAGTAGTACTAATCCATTGTTCAGAAACTAATGGATCAGTAGACCCGCTGAAAGAAGGTGGACGCTGCCTCATGAAGGATTCAACAGAATGTTGCTCTTTCCTTTGCTCGTTTGGATGTCCTGCATGATTCATAGCTTGAGAAAGTTGTGTGATCATGGCTACAAGATTTTGCATTCCAGATCCCATATCATTTGGATGCTCAGGGGGACAATCATTGCATTGCCCATCTCAATCCTCATTAACACGGTTCCTTCGGGTTCCAGCCATTGACTAAAACCAAGAAGAATAGTGTGAGCAACACTAATTATAATAGGAAAACCACATAATTCAAGAGTAAAATATTCACGCTTAAGGTATTATCCTAGGTTATTCATGGCCATTTCTAAAACACTAAGATTATGTTCTATGCTTAGACTTATCCTTAGGGTTCTTACTAAGGCTTTCACATCCTAGTTTCCAAAGGTTGACTATACCTTTCCTCTGATACCAACTATAATGACCCATACTTTACATAAATTGTTAATACATCAAAATTGAAGCACACTTATTACAACATCTGACAAAACCACAAAGGACCGTATAGGTATAGTGTCTTAAGAAACTGGGAAACATAAACAACTGGTTCATAAATCTTCTACAGTGTCTCCCATTTATTTCATCATATATAGGGTCCCTTTTAGCATATTCTACTTAATATCCATCTTCCTGACCTGGGGAAAAGAAAACATACAAAAAGGGTGAGCTCAAATGCTCAGCAAGGGAAAATAAATGAAATAAATATCATATCATATCTTTTTGAAAATCATAACCTGCAAAAGAGATCATAATATCTTAACATGGAATAAATCATAGAAGTGAAAATGAGATCCCCATAATCATAACATAAAACTTGAATCTGTGTGGCATGCACACATAATCATGGAAAATCATTTCTTGTTAGTCATGACTCATGGCCAAGACAATCATAGTGGACAAAATCCATTTCTGAACCGAGTTCACTCCTCATTTCAGTCATATATCACTGAACCAAAATAACCTTCTGTTCCATCCATGTCTATCTCATGAGATATAAATCTTTACCCAATGCATTGGAAGGAGATATAGGTCCCACCCATCTTATAATTAATCCTTTCTTATGTGTGCCACATATTCATAAATCATACATCATCGCATAACACATGTAATAAAAATGGGATTCTTCAAACATCATGGCATCATAAAACAAATCAAATAAGGTAAAGGAATTTATGAATATAAGTCCATCACAACATAATCAAATCAATGTAATAATAGGGATAAATACATAACCCTTTATTATCATAGATGGAAAATAATTTTGATAAAACACTTGAACTCCATTCTTGAGGAAAATATCCTTTCTTCTTCAAAAACTTTTTTTGTTTCTTAAAATGTCATACAACATTAAACTAAAAGAATTTGATTAAAAATAAACATGAAAACTTCTAAAGGAAGCTTCTTGGAAATAATGTTTTTAAAATCCATTCATGCCGTATAAGTTAAAAAGAACATTCTTCATGTAATTTTATCGGAAAAGTCAAATAGTACCTCGTACGAAACACGACAAAAGATTCCTTTCATATCTTTTAGTAAAAACTCACCGAAAGGTAAAATTGGATTTAAAAAATTTTAGATGGATGGAAATAACATTATATATTGAGGAAACATGGATGTGGATGATAAAATACACCCTAGTAATTATCAAAGTATAATCAATTTCTGATAAAAATGAGATTGCGATATTTCCCTTACCTTAGGTCCGAGTTGCTTTGTACATGTCCGAAGATCCTGTATAATGGTTTAAATAATGTTATTTACTTATTCCAGAATCATACATATTGATATGATATCATATATGGTCATATTCTTAGCTTTTTATTAGTAATATTTCATTGTTACTTGTTACTCGGGTCCTTATTGCCTTTTGTTCTTATGCATGTTTTGCCGAATAAATTCTTATTCTTATTTTAAGGTTATAGATACCTTATATCCAGAATGGTATTAGTGTAACATATATCATATTTATTCATTCAATTCATTTATATAATTACTATGTAATGATGATCATGTAGAACGAGTCGCATCACATCGTGGAGACGGTATTTCGTACGTACGCACGAGCGATGATATTGTTCCCATGATCGTGGAATTTTATTTAAGTGTATTTATACTATTTCAGTATCAATATCACTTTATAATAATCATATATAGTTACTCATTACACCATTATACCCATCCTTGTAAGGTGATGATGGAAAATAGATTACACCACGGCGTGGAGACGGTATTCCGTACGTACGCACGCGCGGTGATTTCATTTTTCTATAGGATGGATAGAAGGTGAATTAGGGTTGTTTCATATTTATAATAACATATCAGTATGTATGTAATACTGATGTTATTACTTTATCATGAAAAAACTAATGAAGAAGTTGAAGAAGAAAGAAATTGAAAAGATCGGTAATGGATATTACCTCTTCTTTGAAATGCCTTGTTGAATCCTCCACTTAGGGAACTACGATTGGTCTTTGAAGAAGACCAGGACCTCTAGGATTATTCTAGGGAAGTGGGTAAGGGATTGTGGCAGGGTTTGGCCGAGATTGAGTGCTCAAATTGGTGTGAGGAGGAGGGGGAGGAGGTGCCCTTTTATAAGGGAGGAGAGGGGCACCTTAGGAATATCTCAAAATATTATTTTATATTAAAGTCAAAATCAGATTATAATGGTTCCAAAGGGTATTATTTAGAAGGTAAAGTGGGGATGGGTAGAAATCCTATCAACCAATAGGATTTAGACAAGTTTAGGTTATTATTTTAACCTTATCAATTAGATTTAACTCTAAGTCAAATAATTTAACTTTTACCGTGACTTTTTGTTTTCTTACACTATATGGTTAATACACTTACTATAACATGCCAAAAAAACCCCAAGTTGTTTATTATTAATATATATATACTTATCTAAGTCATTTGGCCGAATTGTAGATTTTTAGGAATAAAATAACAATTAATAATATAATATTAGATTTTAAAACTATTTTGTGTCAATTTTGACACTATTTGATATATGATTTTTTTGAAAGTCATAACAGAATTATATGTTCGCTCCAAGTTGATTAAATCAACACTAATATATCATATTAGCCTCTAAAATTAGTTTAATTCATAAAAAGTGTCAAATTACATTTATTTGGGCATTTATAACATCAATTATGTTAACATTTCCTTAAAAGGGTAATTACTGCATCATCATTGTGCCATAAATAAATTAATTTATATAAAGCCTAAATATTAAAAATAAAATACCATAATATAGGAAAGATTTGTATCTTTATAATTAATATTTATAGTCGAATTTATCTTATTTATAACCCTATATTAAAAATTATTTAGTTATTAAACTTTGATTTTAACTATATTAACCCTTCTTTAAATAAATTAATAATAAATGTCCTAATCTAATCCAAGTGGACCTAAATGGTCATATGTTATTCCTAAGTTTGTTTTTGGTCGAATTACACTTGTCCAATATAATTAGTACATGTGATAGGGTAATAATAATATCATTTTTACCCTTAATTACCCTATTTACTTTTAACTGTGGTAAAAAAAGTAAAAAGTTACTATTCAGAAAAAAATGATTTTCATCTCATTGAACCACATTTTAGTCCTTGATATTAACAATGTCTCTCGTATTTTCGAAATTCCATTCACAGAAGCGGTGAAATAATGTTTTATGCAAAATTCAGTTTTTAACCTACCACTTAGTGGTTTCACTATTCATCAAAAATTGAAAGTTTTCAGAAAAATACCAAAATTTCACCCTAGGCTAATTTCGGTATTCCGATTCCAAAAATGAAGTCCATTTTGAAAAATAAAATGTTTAAAATTTCAAAAAGTGGTTATTACTATTCATAATGGCTAGTTTTATTTTAATAACATATCGTTGTTTAGTGAAACTCGGTATTGCGTATGGCGCAAGCTATCGAGGAAGGTCACGATTTCGTGTAAAGCTAGCCAAGCAAGTTTTGTGTAGAAAAAGATTCCTTTGATTATTTATATAACATAAAAGTCTCGGGTGTTACATTATTTCATTTCATTAAGGAATTATAACGATATTACTTTAACCATTTTGTATTCAATTAAGAATATGGTACAAGTAAATAAGCATGCCATGTCATAAATATATAATAAGTAAATAATTTAGAACATGTACTTAATCTGGTCATTAACACAATCCATTTCTATTTAAATAGTGAAGACATGTTTATAAACAGGCCACAACACAATTCATTTATAATATATATATATATGCTCATAACCATTTCATTTAAATTAATATAAGGATTATATTATAGAGCTTTTCATTCAAATATTTTTCAATTTTTATTACGAGCTGAAGGATTGATTTTCCATCAGCTAAAGGTCTTATTCCATGGTCTTTACCACTCGTTTTACTTTTAATTAACCCATCATTAGTTTATAATACAATGCATCTTAATGAGGGGTTTTATTAGAAATATATTGTTAATTATGGAATTAAAATATCATAACCATAATTGTGGTTTGGACATAAGCTCCATGACTATAAATAATAAAAATTTAATATATATGTATATACAGTCCTTGAAATATCGTAATGGGTCCTCTAAAATTATTTCCATGTTAAATAGGCATCGCATGGAAATACCTATTTTTAGAATAATGGGATATTTTATAAATGGAATAACTTTAAGTTAAACCTCTATAGACCACCTATCACATTCTTATGATGACCCAAACATCCAATATGTATACTTGATTCAGTCAAATTCAAGAAAAATCCATGAAATAGAGAAACACCCTCAAAATAGGGTGAATAATCTCACAACAAAATAACAAAAAAATTAATAAGATATATGAATACAGGAGTAAGGAGGATTCAAAGAATTACAATGTTCTATCTAATGTAATTTATGGAAATCAATATAGACTCAGGTTAGAGGAGATCTCTCTCTTCCGATGATGGGAGGGGAGGTTCCCTTGAAATTATATTTAAACTGGGTAAGAGGAGAATAACTTGAGGAGAATAGAAAATAATTGATGGAAGGAAATGGGTAATTTTACCACCTTTAAATAGGTTCATAGTTTGGATGTGTGGTTGGATAAACAATGAACCAACCATGTTTAATCCTCTTCCCAACGAACCCCCTCACACAGTCGAGCTTCATGATTTGCTCAACCAATCACATCCTATAAAAAATCCCTCTATCAAAGATCTGTTGCAACTGAGTCATATTTGTGGATCTTCATTGACCAAACCATATGAGTCCTACATCTCCATTATATTTAGTCAGATTATTTCTCTGGGAGAATCATATGGTTTCAGAAAAAGTCATTTACCCCTTTCATCATTTTATAGTTTTTATGTTTTGATCTCTCATTCTACCAAAACATGACAGACCACTAAAGGAACCTCTCAGTCCTCAAACAAGGACGTGAAAAACAGTCAATTTTTCTAAATACCATAAGTTCATTCTAATTCTCTGTTTGTAAAATGGAATTTCCACCAAAATAAAATTCACTTTCCTTTATAAATTTCCCTCATGTCCAAAAACACAATTCATTATATCTTACTTCCCATTAGTTATATTAGGGAGAACATAATTTTCATTCAACATCCACATTCATATAATTTTTCATTTTAAACTTAATTTTTTTATAAGGACATAGTTTGAACATATATTATTATCAGATGTGGATGGTACATTTGATTTATAGAATGTGTGTGAATTATCCTTGAGTGATCAAAATAAATTATTTGCACAAATTGGAGGTATATTAAGATAATATTCATCATTAGATGTTTGTGTAGCGGTAGATCATAAATTAATAGATATTTTTTAGCTTGTGGTGATGGGTTTTCTTAAATATTTTCAATATTTTTCTTTTTCACTCCATTGTAAAGACACATCATATTTAAGATGAATTTCTAATCCTACATAACTTCATACTATCATCAAAATATTTTTATATATTCATATCTCCCTTATCATGAAATTTATATTCCTCTTATAATAATTTGTAATGCTCCTTAATCTTGATTAATTTGATCCCATGTTGAGAATTCATGGATTATTTGATGTATTCCTATTTTGATTCTAATGAATATTACCTCTTTTCAAATTCCTTAATGAAATCTTATTTATCTTGAATTTTTTTATCCAATGGTTTTGAAAAATGCAACATATCTCTTCAAGTTAACATTCTCTTTTTCGTTATCTCTAATTTTGTTAGAGATAGTAATATTGGATTGCATTCATTATTCATATAATTTATCCATGTTTTATAGAATCTATTCATGATCAGTGATCTATTCATAATATCTTTTAAAATAGTCAAAGATAAAAGTTACTATTTCTCGGGGAGTATTTTGTAGCATATCATTCAACATAGTAGTTGATTCATCAATAAAATCCTTAAATATATGATCACTTCCAATAATGTTGGATCGTGATGTGGAAAATTCTTAATATGGATATTTATTTCCTACACATTACACAGTATTCAAGAAAAATATTATGTGTATCTATTTTCCTTATCAAAGACTTTATATTACACTACATGATCTTCTACTTCCAAGTTCGAATTTTCTCTCTCATAATTACAACATGGGGAATCTGATTTATCATACAATTTTCACGAGAGATATGTCTTTTTATTATTTCCCAAATCATTATTATTTATGATATTAAAATTATTTTTTAGATAGATTTATTTACTATAATAGATACAAATCGTAATAGTTTTCACTCTATTATGAATTGAGAATATAAATTAAATATTTAGTATGATTTAAAACCATGAATCAAATCATAGGATTGATTTATCCCTCTAATATCAATTTTCAAAAAGATTTTTCGATGGATATACGTAGAGGGGTGGAAATTTAGTTGCGGTGAATATTTGTCACCATAAAAGTGAAATCCATTTTTATACCTATGTTACTTATCGAGTAAATGGATATCATTTTGTACAAAAATCATACGCATAAAATTATAAAGCACAAATAACACTAGAATTTTTAATGAGGTTCACGTCTTGTGTAGATAGATACATCCATAGTGTAAGGTATTCATTATCCCATTCCCACATAGATTTATTATTCTTATCAAAGAATGAATGTAGAAGTGGATTTCCTTTCCCACATTCTATTGGTAACAACAAGGTATACTACATGTTTAGAATTGAAGAAAATTTTTACAAGATGGGAGGCTATCACTGTTGAAGTGGTTAGTATTGTGATTCAAATTTTTATCTCTAAAATCCAATGACTGATAATATTTATCAAAATGAAAAAAATTAATGGTTTCCTTTATTTTACAAAAAAAATTGATACCTCATAAATTATTCAATCTTGTATGAATCCTCTACATTATATTCAATCAGAAATTTATCATGATGTTACAGACAAGTATTCACGCGAATTATAAAACACACAATATAAATAATAGGAATTTTATTAGTTATCCTCTATTATTATTGTTTGAGTAAATATGCATTATATTTAATCTTATTACAATTTTGATATTCTTTTTAATAATGATTAACCATGTGAAAAATCAGTCTCTTATACATGACCATTTTACTATTCTTATTATTTTATGTGCCTTTCAATTGTTTCTTAATTATTATTCATTGAATTCATTCTATTCATCATGTATTTCTAAATATACATGTTTTTATTTTTTCTATTCAAGGTATTTCCCAATATTACATGATTATGGGTTCACACATGTACCCCCCTTCACTTTTGTGTGCTTATGAAAAAAACTAAATTCCATAGTTTTATCATTATTTTCAAAAAAATAGTATAATTAGTGAGACTCAACTCTTTACAGAGATTCAAGTATGTAGGTGTCTCACAACTTCACATGACATAAAGGGATCTTGGATTGACCATGATACATTGTGTAAAAAAATATGGAATGCAAGATTATTCTACACATGAAAAAGGTACACCGATTACCTTTCTTCTTTACATGAAAAATGAAAATGGTCTAATTTTCCAATTTTAGTTGATCAGTTCATGGAACCATGCTTCTTATTGTAATTTTATATGTGGAATAAAATGTTTCGCGAGAAGGGATCATAAAGATGTTATGATTTCATTATTAAGAAACTAAGATATATCAAATATATCGATGGGGAGGAATAAACTCTTCACCCCTTATACAGTATTTATAGTGGAGTATCCATTGCCACAGATCTAATAAAAATTTCATTTCAATGTCCCATTCAAAGATTCAATGATTATGAAATCTCATTTTTTTCAAAGTCTTGAAATTGTAGAAGTTTTGAACGTCATGTTTGGAGGTGATACATGATTCTAATCATCAAATTTTCTCAATCATGTGAAACCTTAGTGTACAGATAATTATGAAACCAATTATATACATGATTGAGGCTTCATATATAATATTTTTTCAAGGTAAATCAGTTGATATTTTATCACATGATAGTAGTCATCATGTGATGGATTGGTAGAATGCTCTCATATGAATGCAACACGTGCTTCTTTCTCAAACAGATTCATATATGCACTATGATTGTAGATTTTTTCTGGTTTAATCATCATAATTTATATATATGGATGGAGTGATGATCATCAAATTATGGGGTCATCAATGAATGCTAGATATGAATGGTATATAAACCCTTCATCAAGATGTAGGTGATGAGATTATGAAATATCAAGTGACTCATGTGGGTTTGATTGAGATGTGGTTGTTATTAGCCTATAATATTAAATTTTTGAATGGTATATCATATTTAATCATCCAAAATTGAGTTTCTTTATATTGAGTATTTCTAAATAATACATTCCATTTCATCATAACCTCATGCTGACCCCAGTGTTGATGCCCTGATACACACAAACACACCCCCATATGGGAAACCCTATACCCTTGTGTGGTCCCCGAGAACCCTATGGTACACCCCATGTGCAATCCATATTGTATCCATGCAATCCAACTACATATTGATTCTATGGAAGTGTGTGCTCCCTTTGGTCACAATGATATTCCACTAACTCCTTTTATCATGGATCACATGAATGGTTTGATCTCCCAAATTGTTGATCCTACTCCCACATAAGCGAGATCGAGCTAGCCTCTATGGTTGGATATGGGTGGCCAATTTTTTTATTAAAATCATTATATTATACTTAGTATAAATATCACATATTAAATTTCCATGCCAACTAAAATACCTTTCTCAAAGTAATTTATCAAGAAAAAATATAAATCTATTTTTAATTTTGGGATGGACGTTAAAACATTTTTCACAAAAAGTGTGCATTTCACCATGAAAATAAAAATGTCAATTGTTTTACACCATCTGCTGGAAATCCTTTTTTTTTGATTTTCAAAAGCCGGTTTAATGGGTTCCGGTGCCCAAGCGTACAACCACAACAAAAAACCTAGAAACAGCAATCAACACACTAAAAACATTAGTAAAAATCATCATATGCGTACTCCTCTCCGCATCCCCTGCCAGACTCATCTTCTCCAGTGGCCGAGGCTATTTCCCAACCTGGTGTCCTCCAATACTGAGGACTTTGCACCCGATTCCTGAGAAGTTCCAGAACCGGGTCTGGTGAAATCCTTTCAGCCACAATGTTGTTCGCAAAAGACACAGCGACCTTGCCTTTCTTCCTAGATGCTGAACGAGTCTGCATCGGCCGCGGGAGATAGGAGTAATCCTTCCTTGACCGACGTCTTACACCATCATATATAATTTAAAAAATTATAAAACACATAATATTATGTTCTCAAATCAATGATAACCAGTTCATCAATAGTTACAATGTAATTTAATCCATCTAAATTATAATATATGACCTTTGAAAATATTGTGGATGGATCATATTTAAAACTTCAACTAATTCCAAGCCTATTGATTAATCATCTATCCTCATAAAACCAATCATGATGTGATGCACACAACTTATTGGAAACTGCATCATCAAACATTTTTATGTTTGGGGATTGAAAATTACACTTCCAATCCACTTAAAAGCTAGTATTATTATTTGAAACATATTGAATTTAATTTATACATCACCTACAATCTTATTCGGAAAAAATAACTGAAACAAAATTCTCAAATCATCAGACACATTCTAAATAAAGTATAACATTTATTGAAAAAAAAAGATGGTTCATAGTCATGAGTCAAAATTATTAGTATTTTAGTAAAAACAATGAAGTAGAGGGTTATAGAAGAAGAATGTATGAAGAAATATTAAGGATAAATAATGCAAAAAAGAAATAATAAAATGAATTAACATAGACAATCAAGCATGGTTGTGGTGTTTTTGTAAGATAAGAGGATGTGGGTTTCAAAAATGTCATATTGAAAAAAATTAGATGAAGGGATTGAGAATAATAATTTTTTAAAATATTGTAACACCAATTTTAGAAAACAAATGATGTTAAAAATTCATTAGAATGACTTTTATTGTCAATTTTATCATTAATGATTATAAAATCCATATTTTATTGAGATTATTGTTTGTAATACAATTACTTATTTTAAAACTCTGAAGTTAAATTGTCTTTTTAAACTAGTGTGTATACTATAATATCTTACAATCATGATTATGTTCTACATATTCTAATGGAATGGTTATATAAATTCATTAGGTTGAATGGTAATTTGTATAGAAATGTGTGGGAGATCATTCCATAATAAATTTTGGATCTCAAATGTCAATATTTATTTCCACAATAATGAATTAAAAATGTTTATGGAAATGATTCATAGTCCTTTATAAAAGCATGGAAAATTATTAAATATACTTAAAAGGTAAATATAAACTTGAAAAGAATGTTTCCCACATGAGATTATTAATATTAAAAATATTCATTCTCATTCATTAAATTTCTTCATTCCTAGAACATGGTTCCTAGTTGAAACTCCTGGAAATCTAATGGACTCATGGGAGAGTAATATCATTTCATTGATAGGTAGGAAAATACAACCTTTATGTGGACTGACCAAAAAGTTGAGTAAGGGGATTCCAAATGATTTTCCACACCTAGGATAAGAGAATAATATTTCTCTATGTATCCTATAGTATGGTAATTATTACACACATATTTATTAGGTTAAATCTCCAACATAAATTGAGATCATGTATTAGAATATGAAAATGGGGGGCCTATTACTGAGCTCATAGTAAGGGATCTGAAGCATCACTATTTGTCATATTCAATAGGAATCAAGCAATACATAGTTCTTAAAAAGTGGTTTGGTAGGTTACCAACATAAAAATAAATGTATTCATCCTTTTTGGAGATGAAAATATAATAGTTCATTAGTTTATGTATCATATAAAAAGATGTTAGACATATTGTGTTTGTTCATGTAGTGAGGAATGAGTTCAGTTCAATTAAACATCATATGATAAGAACATTAGAAATAAATTTTAATGTCACATAATGAGGATGAATAAAATATACTTTAACATAATATAGGAAGTTTTTTTCCAAAATAGTTTAACATTTTATAATTAGGAAATTTTTTATGTAGTTTAAATTCATGTGGAATGGAATTATTCTCAAATTTGTATATTTATGATAATTAAAAAAATGATCCCAATTTGATGTTATCAAAAATCCCCATGATTTTAGGTTTATTTCCTTCATTGTCTATTGTGTTCAATGAGTATGAACCATTAGAGTATAACCTTTTAATGGTTAATGGGACTTCACATTTTTTCTATATTGTTTTAGTTTATTTATAGTATCATTTTTATTATTATTTCCATCTCCAAATCAACCGGATTGAATCATCTGATGCAAACCTTATATTAAATTCTTAGGCAACGTTATTTATATAGATCTAAATATTATGCATTTCTTGGAGCCTATTATAACACCCAAAATTTTGTGAAACCTTTTTCTAATAAATTGTTTTCATTGATTTTGTGAATTGCGTGATACATTATGTCAAACATTCATTACACGGAACACCTACATGTCTTGTGTTACATGCAACATCAGGTTTCTACGAACCATAATTTTATTGTTTAAATTATTTAAGAAATATATTTATAACCTAGACGTTAAAGATATTGATATGAATATAAAGAACTACTTTTTAACCATTACATATAATGGTTTTATAAAAATAAAAACCATAGATAATTAGACATAGAATTTTTCATAGTATTCAAATGTTTGAAAATATTATTTTCTTAAAATAATATTTTTATGACATGTGAAAAGAATAGAAAGATTTAGAAATTTAATTTTATAAATATATATTTTTTTGAATTATTAATTTATAAATTATTTTAGGGTGAATTGTTTGTATTTTTTCTAGAAACATAATTTTTTTAGTAATTGTGAAAAATAATAATTTTTTTTCAAAACTGCTATTTTGTATAATTTATTTATAGAGATTAATTACATATTATGTTTTTTTAAAAGTCACAAAAAATCAATTATACATCTATTAATTAAATTTTTTCATTTAAATAATTTTTATATTGAATTGAAAAATAATATCTTATTGAATATTTGATCATTCTCACATTAAAACCCTACCATCCGACCACATTTGTTGGATTAGAATTAAACATAAATTTCCCATTTATGTGAACTGATTTTTTTAAAAAAATAACATACATTATTGAAATAATTTAAATATTTTTAGTCTAATATGAGAAACTTAATTTTTGTCCAAAATTATCAGTGAATGTTATTTTGATTAATTTCAGTTATTAAGATAAAATTATGCATAACAAGGTACTATACCTTAAAGTTAAGTGAAAATATGACCTATACACTTTTACAACACCAGTTTTCTGAACCTATTTACGATATAAACCTTAAATTCCTATGTTTCATTAGTTTTTTATTAATTTTGTTACATAAAAAATTTTGTACACCTAACTGGTTTTGAAGAATTATAAATGTCTCCCCTCCCTCTTTTATAAAAGGACACCAACTCTCCCCCTTATCTATACAAATAAAACCACTTATGATAGAAAACTATATTTCAAACTATATTTCCAACATACCTCCCATCCTAATTTAATCCTCACTTTTGGAATAAATCCAACCATGTAATTCCTTTCGTGAAAATAAAAAATAGTTACCCAAAGAACAGGTAACATCCGTCCTCATGTTCCTTACCTTTATTCCCTTCTTCCACCACCTAAATTATTATTATTCCATTATTAAATAAAAAAATTAGTTTCATAATATTATGAGTTGTTTATATATTAATATTTATACATAAAATTAGAAAAAATCAAATCAAATGGGTAATGAACTTGCCATACTTATATTTGGGGAACTACCGCCTCACAAAACAATGTTCTTCATTTTTCCTTTACCACATGCCATGTTTGGGAATTATGTTTGACACTCCATTTTTGGATATGATATATATTATATTTTTTTGTATATATTATTATGTAATTATTATATAACACATTCCTTAATTCTTTCCATTTTGTGTAAATATGATAATTTTGTTTAGGGAAGTGAGGACTACCACCACTTCAAAGAGATGTGATTCTATCACACTCTATGTGGAATGTATTAAAAAAGATTGAAATAAAATTATGTGATATATATTACATGATAATGATACTATAATTTGTATATATATATATATAGAAATATTTCATTTACCTTCATTCATTCAATACGATTATTAAGTAGAAATAACATTCATGTGTACTTACGGTCTACCATATCCCTCAATGGTATACTTTATATAACATTTATATCATTAATATATTATTATAAATAAATATTTACTGAATATACATGATATTTATATCAAATTTTACATTATGGAATTTTTTATATACGTTTGAGGACTAAAAATATAGTAAATTAAAACAGATGTGAAACATAATGTGGATAATTCTTGAAGTGAAACGTTAACTTAGAATTGTTAATAAGAGGGTAACATAAATTCATAATAAAACTATATATTATATTATATATAAAGACATAGTTCTTTAAAATATTTATAATAAGCTTATATTTATTATAAGGGATGTTTTAACGAGTATAAAGAGAATCAATAAATAAGGTAAAGGGATTTCTAGTCTCACATTTATTAATGTCATATTTACACCATATTCATAACATATTAACTTTGTGTGGTGTATGTATTACCCCTGAATATATTCTATAATTTTTATAGATAAATTTATAGGTATTTACATTTATATTTGATTATATATCCTTTATGTAGTTTATATTTCAAAAGGTACCAAATTGGTAAAGTAGTTTTGTTTCAATTTTAAGTCTTTTAGACACATGGCATGAATTTAAAAAACCATGTTATTTAAAATGTTTTCAAAAATCATATTTTAATTTCTTTATTAACAAAAAATTATTTAAAAATTATTTTTATGATCATCATATTCCTTTATATGATTTCAAATTATTTTCGATGAAATTTTTTTCAAAAATGATTTCATGATTCCTTTTTAATGAAATGGGTTTCAAAACGTTTTCAAGATTATTTTATATTTGTTTAAAGAAAATGAATTTCAATATTCTTTTAGGATCCCATTTTATTTTTTCATAGAAAAAGGAATTAAAAAAGGATTTATATTTTAAAATTATTTATTTTTAAATAATATTGAATATTTTCCCTAAATGTCTTTTTTAAAAGGATATATCCAAATTTTTTTCCATATAAGATGAACTTTGTTGGAGAAAATCATTACATTTTATGAAATGATCCTAGAGTTTTATTCATATCATTTCTCTGAGTGGATTATATTTAGATGTTGTGATTTTTATGAAATCATTTTCTCTTTCAAAGGATATATTCTTATGAAACCATCGTATATTCATGGCTTATGCTTTGATGAAATGATTTCGAAACATGCCTTATTTTATAGGTTATGATATGATTACATTCCATTGACACCCATTTAATTTTAAGGGTTATGATATGATTTTTTATGAATTTAGGGAACATGTATGTATGATTTCATTATGATATTCGTAGGACATGTATCTCCATTCAAATAACTAGGTTAAAATTTACTTCTCATGAGATAATGATGGGAATCATGTCGATGAGATTGATCCACAATAGTAAGAAGGGGAAACTCACTCCCTTACAAGGAAAGGACTTTGACTGGGGATGGTGGTGTGTCACCCCAATTTGGTGTAGTCTCTATAAATACTGGAAAGATGGGGAAACTCGTTCCACCCTGGGAAGATGGGGAAACCAGATCCACTATATAGATATGGGTAAACCCAATCACTTGTAAGTAATGGACAATGATTAGTTGTAGTGGTGTTTCCCATCCAATAGTATTACTCCCCATGAATATGGGAAGACAGGGAAACCTGATCCACAATAGGAATATGCTGAAAACCGGTCCATTATAGAAAGATGGGGAAACACAATCCCTTATAAGGAAATGAATGGGACTGGAGGTAGGGGTGTTTCCCACCTAGGAGGTGTATTCCCCATGAAGTTACCTGATAAGTTCTACCAATGTTTCATGACTTACAAGTAATAATATTACATATTTATGTTTATGCCGAAATTCCATGTCTTATTCCTATGTTATGATTTCATGGCTCATGCTCTTGATTCCCTTATGATTCCTGTCTTATGAACATTTTATATTTATTCCATGATTTAAACTAATCATATTTTATATGTAGGGTGTGATCTTATATTTTTATTAACAAGTTCTCATACCCTTATTCTCATGTTAATGCTAACATATCTTCCTTGTTTACCCTTACTGAGCATCTTATATCAGAACTTTTTATATTTCCTTCTCTATGATATAATGATATGTATTAAGTATTTTGTGTCTAAGAAAGGTTTTAGTCATGAATAACCTAGCGGGAGATATTATATCTTCCTTATGTACTAATGTATATATTTCCAGGTTTCCAAAGCCACTAGACTAATACGATCTGTAGTCATCTTTTTTTGTAATGTATTAAGTATTATAAAAAAGTGATGAAATGATAATTTGTGAATATTATGGGTCACTGTAGTTGGTATTAGAGGAAATTTTTAGTTAACCGCTGTAAACTGGGATGATAAACCTTAGTGACAATCCTAATGACACGGGTAAGCATAATTCAAATAATTATAAATCGTATAAGAAAATGTCATGTAATTTTGTTGAAGGATAGAGTGAGTGGTTTTCTAGGAATACATCCCTTCTAGGATACAAAAAATGGTTTGGTTATTGAAAATATGTTCCTAGGAGTAACATCTCTAAGAAGGTGCATCAATCCTGACTCAAGTATAACATGGTGCAAGACAATGGGCATTACTGCGCACCTGGTTTCACAGTCCTAGGGGGGATGCTTTATGAATTATAAAACAATTCATAAACCATAATGAATGGTTTAAAAATAAATTTTCTAAAAATAACCTATTATAATCATAGGGTGTCAAATATTATGTAATGTGTCCTAATTTAGACATTTGTTGTGTACGTTTTCCTGATTATGTGGTTCCTCCCCTGAAAAATGATTCTTATTCAATGATTTTTTTGTTTTAGTCAATGACTATAACCTGAAGGAACTTTTTTAATGGTTATTACGATGGAAAATTATAAGATTATTATTTGGATAATATGAATTCTATGGGAGATAGAATTAAAAACCTCATTACTATTCTCACATATATTTATTAACCAATGAATCATGTTGAGCTTACAAACAAGAAAAATAGAGAATAATAATTTTTTTACTCCTTCATGATTCAACATTTACCTTATATCAGTAGTCCATCTAATACACTTATTATTTAACACTAAATTAGTACCACTAAAATGGTACTATATATTATCCAGTGTTCAGACCATGATAATGTCATTCTGGTTGTTTATCGATTTAAAGTAAATCGGACCAATGATAGACTCTAATCAAGAATATGTGTAAGAAAGATGAAATTGACTCCTAGGATTTGGATGAGTACAAAAACTTATTATTCAATATTTACCTTCCCCGAGTTCATTGTATGAATATATAAAAAGAGTTCCTTGAGTTGTAGAAAAAGGATGATGAATATGTCGGTACCTATTAGGCTAATTTTATAAGAATTGCGAGGTGCAAATCTAGATTTATCATCCATACAAAGAGTAATGTTGATAGGTTCTTCAATGTCTTATATCAAATTCATAGAAAGAAGTTGGTCATAACATACTTTTATCGCTATGAATAGATTGTTGTTGTTCTATAAAAGATGAAATAGAGGTTGGAATTACATATTAATATCATGATTTTAACAATTAAAGGAATTTTGAGTTTAAATGATAATCTAAAAAACATGAATAGAATAAGTTTTTCCTTAATTTATGCTCTATGTATTGAATGAAGCACAATGGGAATTGTATTATGAGGTCTTATCGGCGTTTTAAATGTGAATGAGTGGCTATCAAGAAATTTATTACCTCACTGGTGGGAAGAATTTGGCCAATGATGCAGACATATGAGAAGTTACATACAATGAACCTCTAACACATCTGTGCTTTAAGTGTACGGAGGATGTGAATTATACTAACTAGTTCCCAAACCCATGGGTTTGCGATGATGATTGGCCTCAAAAACTTCTTAAACTGAGGGAAAAGGAAAAATCACATGAAATCACTTTTTATAATGAGGGGTGCGATAATGATGTGGTTTATGATACACTTAACATCCATTCTACAACATCTAATGTCTTACATGATTCTAGATCTACCCAATATTTCATGTATAATGAATTTTTATATTATATAGATTCCACCCAAATGTTTATATGTAAATATAAAAGTGAAACCCCCTAATGATATGATGGTTTCATCTAAAGTCTATTATTCCTCTGTGATTGAAATTTGTAGGGATGTACTTCTTGAAAATGTTGTCAAATCTTTCCCTGGTTAAATTTGATTTCATGTTATGCAGGGATTTTGTTTCACTGCATAAATCCCACATTAATTCTCAAGGAAATAAAGTTATATTACATATTTCAAACCAACCTATGAATGTATCTCAATGTGATGATAAGAATGAACTTCCTATAGATATTAAATCTAGTCTATGGGACGCAATTCCCATTCGGAATGCGTGTTTGCCTAAAATGTTTTGGGTGAAACTCGAATTCAATAATATTCATATTGTTTGGGAATTTTTGGAGGTGTTCCCAAAATAGTTTTTTATCCTTTAAAAAAAATGAGATGTTCAGTTCTCTGTAGAACTCATACCTAGTTCTAGACCAACTTCAAAGACTCTCTAGAAAATATCCCCATTTGAGATGTATGAATTAAATAAGAAAATATAAAAAAACCAAGATAAGGGATTCATTAGGCCAGGTGTGACACCTTGGGGTGACCCTATGTTATTGGTTAAACAATAATGATATATTAATGCGACTCTGAGTTCATTATCAAGAGATGAAGAAGATCACTATCAATAACAAGTATCATATTCCCCGTATTGATGAATTTTTTGACCAACTAGGAAGAGATCAATACTCTTCCAATATTGAACATAGTTCTATATATCATTAATTGAGGTTAAAGAAAGAGGATATACCCATGATGACATTACATACAAGGTATAGACACCGTGAATATATAGTTATTCCTTTTGGTCTTACTAATTCCCATATTATCTTCCTATATTGGATTTTTATAGTCTTTAGAAATTACCTAGATTGGTTTGTGATAGTCTTTGTAGATGATATTATTATTTATTCAAAAATAAATTAAGAGAACTATGATCACATAAGAATTTTACTGATGTTTATATGGAATGAAAAACTATATGAAATCATTTCAAAGTGTGATTTTTTTTTCAAAATGTTTCATTTATATGTAACATAATCTCAATTGATGGTATAGTAGTGGATCAATCGAAGCTGGAGATTGGAAAATGTTTTCCTATACTAACCACAATAAATAAAATCTTTAGTTTTCTTGGATTATCTATATAGTATTGATGGTTTTTGGAAAATTTCTCTTGAATATCAATTCCATTGGCCATGTTAACCCAGATGGGTACCATGTTCCTCCAGATAGATGAATGTGGGGTTAATTTCAATGAACTAAATAGAAGGTTGGTTACACACCTATGCTTATATTAACCTATAGTAGATAAGGGTTTGTAATCTATAGTGATGCATCCAGAATATGTCAGGATGTGTTCTTATGGACAATAACATTGTAATCACTTATGCCTAGTGACAGATGAATATCCATGAAAAAAATACCCAACTCGTGATTTGGAGTTATGAGTGGTATTATTTACATTAATGATACATAGGCATTATCATTATGTAAAATAGTGTTATATATGTACTAATAATAAAATTCTAAAATATATATTCACATAATAGGAGTTGAACATTCCCTAAAGAAGATGATTAGAGGTGATAAAGGATTATGACTACTCAATACATTACCACCATAGAAAATAGAAAAAGGTGGATATTGTGTTGTGTTAAAAGGGTAATAATAGTTTATCCATGATAAGGATCACAAAAAGGATAAATATTTAAAGATTTTCAAAGGATAGATCTAGGAATCATGAAGGGTGTGGAAAAATATTATCTTTCTTTTTAGAATTTTCAACACTTTATCAAAGTAAAAATTAAAGAAGAACATAAGGAAGATGTAGAGAAGTAAAAGAAGGTTGGAAATGTTGCTAAGTTTAACAATGGTCAGGATGAAATGATAAGGTTCAAGAACCATGCATGTGTTCATTACATAAATGATTTTAATAAGGCGATGTCAGAGGAAGGTCATAGTTCTTCATTCTCAATTCACCCTCAATGTATGAATATGTATTGAGAAATGAAAAAATACTTCAGGTGGGATGGAATGAAGAGTGATAACAATGAGTTTGAATCATGGTGCTCGTTATGCCATCAAGTGAAGTCTAAAATAAATAATTCCAAGGGGATATTGAATCTATTACTCATACCATAATATAAACTGGATAACATCCCTATGATTTTTTTGATGGACTCTCCAAAACCTCTAAAAGGTATAATGCTATATTGAAGGTTGTCCATTTCCTTATTAAGTCAGCACACTTCATCGATATCAGTGATAACTTCAATCTAAATCATATTTCCAGGATATACATTTAGTAAGTGGTATGGTTACATGGACTACAACATTATATTATATCTAATCTTTATATCAAGTTTAACGTAATGTTTTGGTGTAGACTTCAACAAGAACATGATATAAAATTGAGTTTTATCACTACTTATCATCATTAAATAAATGTTAAATATAAAATGACAATTCAAACCCTGTAGAATATGTTGAGATCTTATCCATTGAATTTCAATGGGTCTTGTGATCAACACCTTCCACTAATTGAGTTTTCATACAGCATTTTCTTTCACTAAAGTATTCATATGGCTCCTTATAATGCCCTTTATGGTAATAAATGTAGAGATCCAACATTCTATGAGGAATTTAGAGAAAGAAATCTATTGGAACCTTAGATAGCCAAAGGAATTATTAATAAGGTTAATGAAATCCACCATCATATCAAGGCAGATCAAATTCGGTAGAAAATTTATGGTGATAATTATCATCAGGACATAGAATTTGAAGTTGGTGATAATGTGTTTCAATTAATTTATCCATGGAACAAGGTTATGAGTTTTTATTAGAAAGAAAAATTGAGTGCTAGGTATATCGACCCCTTTGATATTCTTAATCCTATTGGAATAATATCTTATCTCTTGGAACTTCCTCCAAATCACTCATAAGTCCATGATATGTTCTATGTATCTCTATTGTCGAAGTACATACCTGAACCATTACATGTACTGAATACAAAGGTCATACCACTGGACAAGGATCTTTCTTACGAGGAATGACCAATTTAAATTATAGATCATAAAGAGAGAGTTCTATGAAATAAGACCACTCAACTAGTTAATGTTTTTTTGGAGGAACGACTAGTTAGAGGAATCAATGTAGGAACATCAGGATATTATGAGGTTTATTAAATCCTCATTTTTTTCTATCATAACGAAAAATTTCGAGAAATAAATTCATTTTAAGAGGGGTAGAAATTAACAACCTAAATTTTTGTGAACATTTTTTTTGAATAAGTTAATTTTCTTTGATGTCGTGGATTTAATGCTACAGTATGTTATAATTTCATTATATGAAACATTGATTTATCTTTCATTACATTCAACACTAAGTTTCAACAAAACACCATTTCATTATTGTAATTATTTAAATGAGATAATTATAATATAATGGCTAAACATAGTAATATGAATAGTAATAAATAATTTTTTATTATTTTTTTATAATGTTTTTATATAAATAAAACATATTTATAATAATATTTACATGTATTATCAATGTATTTATATTTTTTAAAATATTATTTTCTTCAAAGAGATGTGTTTTTATGTATTGCTTTGAAAAATAATAAAATTAATTTATATAATTTTAGAAATATAATTTGATAAAATAAACATTAATTTTTAATTCAAAATGCCAAAGTGATCTTAGGCAGAAGTTTATTTATTTTTCTACGTAACATTATTTTTTGGATAAATATTGAAAAATACTGAATTTCAATTCAAAAATCATTTTTTCTAATTTTATTGAATTTTAAATTATATTTTATGTTTGTGTTAATGTAACTATAGGAAAATTATAAATCAATTAATTCAATATTATTCATTATAGTCATTTTTATAATGAATTTAGATATAAAATCTTAATGCGCATTTGATCATTCTCACTTTAAAACCCTACTTTACCGACATTCTAGGGGGTTAACATTTAACATAATTGTGTATATTCTGTTAAATGACTATCGAAAAACATTCATAATATATTTTAATAAATATTATATTTATATTATAATAATATCAACTTATGTTTTTACCAAAATATTTAGTGAAGGTGATTAAGAGTAATTACTGTGATTAAGGTACAATTATGATTAACAAGGGACTAAAACATGAACTTAAGGGACAAAATGGTCTAGACACTTTTAAAGCACCCTTATTCTGGCCATATTTAGTCTATAAACCTTTCATTATTTATTTTGGATGTTTTTTGATGAGTTTTTAAGGTAAAAACGTGTGGAAACATATTTTAATTTCTAAAATTCTATGTGTGTCCTCTCCCTACCTTATACAAGGCTTCCACCAATCCAACTTTGTCACACCTCTCAAACAAATTATGTTCAGAGAGTATCTACCCAATTAACATCCAAACATCCCCCAATTTCTTTTTAGTGCCTTTCTTTGGGATTAAACTCATCCCTGGAATCCCTTTTATGAAAACCAGAAGAAGTTTCCCATAGAAGAGGTAGCATCCTTCCATGAAATCTTTTCATTTATTTATTTTCTACACCACCTCAATTATTATTTTTTCAGGAGTAAATAATAACAGTTCTATATTCAATATACTGATATGCTTTTTTATTAATATTTATCCCTACACAGACACACTTCAATCAAATGTGTAGCGAACTTATCCTTCTTATGTGTGATGAACTAGTGCCTTATGAAACGATGTTTTACGTTTTAACATTGCCACCTATCATGGATGGTAATTATGATGGAAAATATATATTTATATAATATATATGTTATATTTAATTTATTTATTCTTCTATAATTATTATATAACACATACTTTCATGGTTTCTATTTTTGTAAACACGATAATTGTTTTTGGGGATGTGTGCACTACCACCTCCTCAAAGCGATGTGATTCTGTCACACTCTACATCAAATGTATTAAGGATGGGTTTAGTAAAATTATATGATATATATTGAATTATAATGAAAATATAATTATTTTATATATATAAATACATATTTATATATATATATATCATTTACTTTATTTCTTTCAATACAATTATTAAATGAAAACACCATTCATGCGTACATATAACCTACCACCTTTAATGAATGGGGTATTCCATTTCAAATTTCTATATTTAATATATTATTATAAATACCTATATACTGAATATAAAATATATTTCTATCATGTTTTACATTTTTCAAATAATGATATATGTATGAGAAAAAAAATATAACAAATAAATACACATGTGAAAACCAATGTGGATACTACCAGAAGTGAAATGTTATCCTGAAATTGCTAATAATAATGTAATATAAAGTAATAATAAAACCTTAAAAGGTATTATATGTAATAATATTTGTTTTAGGAATTTATAATAATCATATATTTATTATATATTATTTTTTAGAATTATAACGAGATTCAAGACATATGGTATGGGGATTTCTAGTCGAAATTTTATTTCTATGGGATTTACAGCTTATTCATAACACATTTATTTTGTGTGGTGTATATGATACCCATGAATATATTCTATCTTTTTATCCATAATGTTATGGTTATTTACATATCCATTTTCTAATATCTCTTTAAAATAGTTTAGTTTTTGAAAGTTACCAAATTAGTAATGTAGTGTTGTCTTAATATGCATTCTTTGAGATACAAGCTATGGACATAAAAAATAATGTTTTGAAATATGTTTTAAAAATAAGTATTTGATCTCATTTTCAAAGAAAACTTATTTCTAGAATTTTTTATGGTTTTCATGCTTCCTTTAAACGTTTTTTAATTAGTATTAATGAAATGGTCTTCAAAAATGTTTCCAATAATCCATTTCAAAGAAATGATTTTCAAAATATTTTCATTAATCTATTATATGTTTTCAAGGAAAATGGTTTTCAAAATGTTTTCAGTCATTAATCTTACGTTTCAAAGAAAACATTTTTAAAAAGTATTTATTTTTTAAAATATTTTTTTGGGAAAATGGATATTTTCATCCATAAGTTTTTTAAAAATTATCTTTCCAAATTATTTTAAATATAAGATGACATTCGTTGGTGTTACTCATGTATTTCCTCGAAATGTTCCAAAGGATTCATTCATATCATTTATATGAATGGATTATGTTTAGATTGAATTATTTTTCTGAAACTCTTTTATCTTTCAAGGGTTATATACTTATGAAACCTACTTCTTTTCATGGGTATTAATTTGATTAAATGATTATGAAACCTATCTTTTTTCACATGTTTTGATATGATTATATATTTATGAATCCAATTTCATTTCACGTGTTATGATATGATTGTTTATTTATTTTTTGAACATGTATGCATTATTTAATTATGAGATGGTTGGGATATATATCTCCCCTTTATTCATTGTGTAATGATTTAAATCTCATGATATAAGGATATGAATAAAGTCGAAGGGATTGATCCACTATGGGAAGATGGGGATTCATGAACCCTTACAAGGAATGAATAGTAGCTGGAGAAGGTGGAATGTCCTATCGGGTAGGTTTACTCCGCATTAACATGGGAATATATGGAAAAAAATCCCTTATAGATAAAGGAAATAAATTGGGGATGGTGGTTTGTTTCGTCCCTTAGGTGTAGCCCCCAAGAATAAGTGAATATGGGGAAACCTAATCCAGACGGGGAAGATGTGGAAACTCGATCCCTTATAAGGAAACGACTATGACTAGGTATGGTTTTTTGTCTCACTTAGTAGATGTAGTCCCCAGGAAGTACCCGGATAAGTTCTAACAATGCATCTTGACTTATATGGAATAATATTACATGTTTCTGTGTATACCATAATTCCATGTATTATTCCTATATTATTCAGTAATGCATAATTATCTTTATTCCCATATGATTGATGTCTTATGTAATGCTAATATATATTCCATTATTTACATTTATGTTATTTTATATGTATGGTATGTTCTTCTGATGTCATGATCACATCCTCATACCCTTATTAGCATGTTTATTCTTACTTATCTATCTGTTATACCCTTACTGAGCATCTAAGATCATCCATTTTTTTGTATCCTAACATAATATATGAAGATATTTCATTATTATAGTGTTTCTAAAATAGTTGATAGTCATGAAGAACCTAGTGGGATATAATTTAGCTCAGTTTTTTTGCAGTTTTAATTTTTATGTGTATCCAAATGCACTAGACTAATACAGTCTTTCGATGACTATTTGTGTATTTTATTACGTATTGTTAAAAAGGTATGTCTTGTTAATGTATGAAAAGGTGAGGCCATTACATATATTTATTTATTAGTTTATCAATTTATCTACCAAGACATGGGACCCTTATTCATGCATCAAATCGTCATAGACATATATCTTGAAAAATTACAGCAGAAATGTGATTAGAAGAAGTTATATAGTTTCATACACTATAGAGTAAGTGGTATCCTTGGTGGATGTTTGATATGTGTTTCACTATTTCCATAATTAATTTTAGAAATTTCTAGTAAAAATATTGTTTTTAAAGTTCACCTTCTTATAAATAATTTTTGTGTGGAAATATTTAAATCCTTGATTTACTTATTTCATAAGGAATGCAGGTATAAAACATGGTGGGACTGGATTTCATAATTTAGACAGACATTATTACAATCAATGGAACAAGAGTTTAAAAAAAATTAGAATACTATGAGGGTTACGGAACTTATGATTGGTGTATAATTTCATGAACTGAACCATGGTCTAGGTCATGGACTCCTTCAGGGGAACAAATTCTCCCACATTTAGAAGTAATTGGTTATAGTGAGGACGAAATTCAACATCAAATTAATTGTTAATGGGTGGTGATGTATGATATAAAATTACCAGACAATTAAATCCCAATAATACATGACAATATGGAGTAGTCATGTGGGATTATTCTGGATGTTTAAATGAACACGGAATCTATGATATATCTTGGGGAATTTTATAAAATCATGAACCTTGGTGAGATAAAGTATCTGAGACATCAGCTCTGGTGGGAGTTATAAATCCTAACTGATTAGTTCTGTATGTATTAGCATATAACTGTATAATTAAAAAAGGAATTTATTCACCATATATATAATAGGGAAGTAATATGTTACTTATACATTTTTTGAAGGACTCTGTCAAATATGGGTTAGTTAGATAGGAAATAAATTTCTAATATTCAATGGATTTTCTCCCACTCTACCCTTTTAAATAATAAAATTACTTATTAAATATAAATAAACATGGGATTCATCCAATCACATTCTCATTTGGACATATGGGAAATCAATGGTCCATCTTAAGATGATATATTATCGGTTTGATTTAGCTATCAGCTTTCATTTTTAGAAATCAAGGGATGATCAAACTTTGATTCTACAAATGGATGATCATTTGAACATAGTATAGATTGGTAAGTGATGTATAATGTTTTTCATGAGTGTTTTTCTGATTGTCAAGTGCACATAAGACATGAATATCCTTTTATCTATGAGGTAAATCTACTTACCAACTAATGAAAATGATTGATAAAGGAGATGATATCATTTTTTTCTAATGTCATGGTGACCAATAATTTGATTGATGGATATATTAAGGAATCCCTTCACAATCAACAGGGATCCTGAATCATGAGGGATAGATCAACATTGACCATTATGGTTTCGTAATCTACCCCACAATTTATTACCCTTTCCCTTGTCCCATTGACTTGTTAAGGGATGAGATTACACTAATTATTGGTGACCTCCCCTTGACATAATATACTGAAAATAAATTCCATGGGATTTATTAAATCATTGGAGACAATTTTTCTTTGCAAACTTGACACAAAATGTAATAGATGAAAACAATAAGATAAAATAAACCTGATGGAAGATCTAAAAACCAACCAAAATATCAATAAATGAAAATTACCAGAATGATAGATAATGCAAAAAAATAAGACAAGAGAGTTCATAACATGTCCAATGACATAAACTAATCTATAATACCAATGTAGTACCATGATCACTATATTATAAAACTATCTCTATGCTCCAACAACAAATGGAAATGAACACAACATTACGCTGCACCACTATTAATTTATAAAACATTCCACTTTTTATTATCATAGTAAAAATTTACTTCATATGATTCATGGTGTATATGAAGGGGTGAGTATACAACCAAGTAGAATATCCCTAAGACATCCCACAAATGCCACTAGAACTTATTCAAATTACCTAAAATTAAAATATAAATAAAAATGAGAAATACAGAAATTTTTTCAAGATATACATATAAAATAGGGAAAATTACTCACACCATGAAGATCCCAATTTCATGAACTCACACGCCCTTGGAAATTCCCATAAAATGAGATACTATCCCCAATTTTCCACAAAATAGTCCTCACTCATGTGGAAAACCCATACCTCGAAACCCAAGTCGCCACATTGAAGTATAATATAGAGTTTCCCCAAATTTGCACAGTATCCAATTCTAAATCCAAAAGGGCCCCAATATTAATAAGTAAAAACACTGAAAATTTCATAATATGTTCTCAGAACAGGAAAATTTCTTTGAAAACAATTATAAATTTTATACATTTTTTGAACACATTATAGGAATCACCAACAACCCAAATATTAATAAACAAAAAACTTGAGAGAGGTAAATAATGGATTCCATCAGTAAATAATTGAAATAAATCTTAAATATGATATAATTTAGGTTTTATGTAAATGGGAATTGGGAGTGAAACCGCGTACCTCCAGTGCCTTTTTAAAAGAATATTTTCATGAATTCATAGATTTGGGATCTATTCTGTTATCATTTAATAGATCATAATGAAATCCTATAAAAATCGATAATAAACCATATATTCTGGCATGATAACCATGTCCTAGGATCCTATTTATAAAATAATTAGATGAGAAGGAGTATAGGGATCATTATAACTCTTATAATGATTCATTAGGTCTAATGCTTCATGAATTGATTAAATAATCCCCTAGATCAAATAGAATCTAAAAAATCATTGAGAATAACTCATTTGATCATGGTTCTTATCCCAAAGGAAAAAATGGTGGTTTTTAATATAGTTATTGATCCTTTAAAATATTTTTAGAGTTAATTAAATTTGTAATATTTCTTCCCTATGATTTAGAATATTGTGCACCAAATGTGTGGGTATTGTTGGATGGCACTCATGAATATATGGTTTGGTCACACTATTGGGAAAATATAGACTAACTATATAAATCATAAATATAAATTTTTTTATAAGAATGTGTGATTAGAAAATGGTTTACCCAGATCATGTTCCAATCAAGACCCTTTTTATGGGTTCCCTTTTTAATTCATGCAGTTGTAAGTGAAGAAAAAAATCATTTCCTTTAACCATGCACCATCCACAAACCCTCTAATAAATCATATAAAACTTTTGAACCTTCTTAAAACATTATAAAAATAAAAAAACTAAACCTAGAACATTTGATGTAATAAAATTATAATATATAATAGGAAAATACTACACACAAATGGTGTTACATTCTCCCCACCAATTGGATTTCCATTCACCAAAAATGAAATATTTTGTTGTTTTGGAAAATCCACCACCAATTATATATAATATCCTTATCATATAATCAGTTATTCACATATATGGCCATGTTCAATGGATGATTCATAATATATAAATATATATATATGAATTTCACAAAATAACTTATATTTCCTGTAAATAATATGAATTGGGGTGTGCAAAAAAGTCACATCTCACCCAATATTAACATCATCACAACAAAACACATAGATTTGGTCAGGTAAATACCTTTTCAATTGATATAGATGAAAACAATTATGAGGTAATCTAAATATTGGTGATAAATCCAATCGACATGTAACATTGATAATTCATTCTAGAATCATGAATGGTCCCATGAATCGAGTTGCCAACTTCCCTTGTTTCTTTATTGTTAATGTGCCAATCATTGTGATATTTTTCTATAAAACATGACTATCCACTTCATATTATTAAGAACAATGATGATAATATTTATAATATTTATGAAATATTTGGTATATTTACATTTTCTTCTTGTTTATCTTTTTCTTCTTAATAGTATCATGCATAAAACTTTGAAAAATAAGTGGATTTTCACCATAAAATTCCCAGTAAATTGATTAGAAACATATATAGTCATAAAAAACCTCAAACAGAGGAATATGTATCATATATTGATAATTATTCATTTATAAAAACTCTAATAAATTCAATTAGTCTTCCAAAGAACCAATGTATATTACACGTTCTCCTAGAATATCCTCTATATTCTGAATCATAAACTCGTTTTTTTCATATGTTTGAATATAATATATTGTGATCATTGAAAACATGCCACCATGGGAATTTTGATAGGTCCAAACAATAAACTAAATTTATCGTATTTTTTTAGGAAATAGAAACTAGAACCCTGTGAAATTTCACAAATTTTTTAATATATATCTTCTCCAATTCATCTACTATATTAACTTCCAAAATTCAAATTAAATGTTCCAAAATAATGAGTCACTAAACAATCACTCGCATATTAATATGATTCTGATGTTTTCCCCATAGTTTAATGATAAAACACATGGAAAACTATTCTGATTTCCATAAATTAATGGGAAATAACTAAAACATGTTGGATGATTATGTATGTTCAACCTTCACCTACTAATTTGTGAGGAATTTCAAAAAATACTTAGCTAATTTTCAATTTATAACTAACCACTAGAAATGACCTTTAATATCACTATACATTTTCTAAATACCTATGTGGATGAACCATCGTGAATGGTGACATATATAAATAAATCAGCCTTTTCATTATAGATGTACTAAAGTTTACTCTTAAAAGCACACCACCAATTGTGTACCTTCTCTCGATCCCTGCATCGTATCCCCACCCTTTTTACGTCATAGTTATAAAATAAAGGCCTTACTATAGAGATTAATTTACTTTTTTAACAATTAATTGAGTAAGAGTTACTAAAAATTAAATTATTTCATTCTAATAAACAAATACCATGGTTATATCATATATTTCATCCATTTAATTATAATGTTGTAAGGATTATCTAACTACATTGTTGAACTCCATAAGAAATAGTTCATTTATATCATAGTTCCATTTAATCGATGGATAAAATAATTAAACTGAATATATGGATATATTACATCCAAAGACATTGCCTCATCTACATGTACCATTATGAAAATATATGCTTCAAGAATTTGTAACCCAAAAACATTGTGCAACGTTCAAAAAAGGGGTATAGAAACTATTTTGTTAAGTCATGGACCACTATTTCCAAATCCATATTGTGGGATAGATATTGTTTTATGTATTCTCAATTATCGGTAGCTATGAGATATGATGTGATCTACCAACATGAGAACACCATGTAATCTTCATCCAAAAGCATCACATCACTCAATTAGATTAGGAATGATAAATGAATATCTTTAAATAATCCATTCCATGAGTTCCTTAATTGAATCTTAATAATCATCATTCCAGTATAATGGAAAAAATTTAGATTTCAATGCAATAATGGGACAATTGAGATGCGAGAAATCACAAAAAAAGAGATAGTAATATCCTACTAATACATTTAACATCGAACTAAAATAAAACCAAGGCACATTGAAATAAAATGTGGCCATTGTAATATTGTGGGTATAAAATGAAATGATCATATTATGAAATCTATGATGAAAAATGATTGAAATTTCCTTAGGTAGTGGATATAAACCTTATGAATTTTATTTATCTAAGCATGGAATGAAGGTAGATTCACTATTGTTTGAACCCAAAAAGGAAAATATGAACTCTAAATATTATAATATGAGTGAAATAAAATGTATGATAAATGAAATATTAGGAAAATAACCACAAAACCCATGGTTATAAAATCACCACCCAGGAATACTGGATGAGCTTACCTTGTTCTTAAATATTAAATAGATATTTTGAGTCTCTCGATAACTAGAAATAATAATTATTTAATTATGAAATTATTAATGTAATAAGTTATTTATCAAATTAATTTTATAGATTTAAAATTTTTACATTTAAAGAAAAATAAATATTATTTACAAATAAAATGATTAAACCAATGAGATCATTTTACATTTAAAACATTAATTTTTTAAGGTTTATTTTTATGAAATATTATTTTAGAAAGTAAATATATTATAGAGAAATTATTTTATTGATACTAATAATTTATTAACTCCAATATAATTATTATTTGATAGAAAATAAGAATTATAAGATTTAAATTTTAAAAATTTATTTTTATACAAATATAGATTTTATTATATTTATGATTAAATGTTATATTATTGAAATATTGAATTTTAATTTGATCAAAGAAATATTTTTTTTAACTCATAAAAACAATATCATCTTATTATGGTATCATTTTTCTAAATGATATATTTTTTGTTAAATAGCGAAAAATACCATTTTTAAAAAAATTGTGACTTTTATTAAATTATTAGTAAAAACATATAGCATTGAAATTTATGAAACTGTTTTATATACGAAATATGAATTTTATACATTAGGAATTTATTAAATTATAGTGAATTTTATCATTTTTATAGCGTGAATATAAAAAGATATATTTGAGAATTATTAATTACAATATATATATTATATAATATGGGAAATTTAATTTTTAGGCTAAAAAATGATATACTTTTGTAAAAACTTGTTATCATGGTAAAATCCAAATTGATAAAATGGGTTAACCCAAAGGATAAAAGAGGTAAAATATTTAAAAAAATACTCTTTAGTTTGTTTCATGTGGATTGACCAAACCATATCTCTGATCAATTATTATCCATTTTTCAGTCTTCTAGATTTATGAATCTTGATATCCTTTTACAATAAAATGTAATAATTACAAAATTCCATTCACACCTATTATACAAGGGGCCTCTCACAACCCATTAAATAAAACTATACATTCAGTTACACATATTCAAATAATACCTTTCTTACATTTCCGAGAATAATGTTCTACTTCATCTAGCTTCTTTTCAAGAGATGGTATCCTCATCCATCTATTTTGAAGGAGTCCTCTAAGGGAAAGATCCAGTTCTCAATATGAGTGCTAATATTACCTTATTTTATTTTATTTTTTTATCATGGTATTTCAAACATTATTTTAACCTTCCTATTTAATAAAATAATTATTTTTTATAATAAATATAATTAATCTAGCGTAATAATCCTTAGCAGCATTTTCCCTTTTCCATTAATAAAATGAAAATTTTCATATATTCGTTTGTATGGGCTACCACCACCACGATGTACAATATCTAATTTTTCATCTAATGTTAAACATATTTATTAAAATATATTAAATTCTTAATAAAAAGATAATTTTTTTTTATTAATATTTTATTAAAGAATGATATTATACCAAAAGAAAGAACATTCATATCCATGCTCATCAATTAATTATGTTTTGATCTTGTTTAGGTTGGTCTAACCAACTACACAAACAATGATATAACAATATAACATTAATTAATATGAGAACTTATTTAATGATAATAAATTATTTAAATAAGTAAATAATTATTTTCATTTGATTATATATCTCGAAAATTAATATTTTCCTTATAAATTATGTTACATATGTCTGCTTGTTAAAAATATTTGAAACATGATAATCGATAATTTAATCTATAAGGATCATAACTAAAACACTAATAGAATTAAATTAAAAAATTATAAATAAATATATTTCATAAATTATAATAAATTTCATGATATATGAATGATATAATTTTGGATAAGAATAAATAACAACACCTCTGTTACAAAACTAGTTCAAAATGACCAAGATTAGTCTCACATGATATTTTTTGTTTTGTAAAATTGATATGGGGCACAAAGGAACAATCCCTTCTATATTAAAAGAATAGATGGAGTATAATCCTGTATAAATCCCACATCAAACAAATCTCATCATATTTAAACAACAACCAAAAAGCTACTAACACAACATGATGATTTCCCAACACATTAAGTAGCCACAACTTGAAATTCAACAATAACAGTCTCTTATACATATTTCATGATAATATCTCCTGTATAGATAATATCCATGATTCCTAATCTCTCTCACTTATTTCCATGGATCGTGAGGTTTAATTAATAATTTGTTTTCTACATATAGGCAAGATGTGTGTATCTATATAAACTGCATCTTTATTGACATCCACTATGAGGGACTTGGTGACATCCCTAGGTATCCCTATAAAATAAAAACATCAATTATAGAGGATTTAGAAATTATAGAGGAGTCTACATCCCATTGTGTTATTAGTTCATCCTTCCCAAATAAACATCTCTCCTTATAAATATACTCAATGGTTCTGGTAATCTATATTTCTTTAAGTGATCACTCTATTGTATTTGATAGAAAACCTGAATTATTAGAACTATTGCATTCACAATATTAAGAAATCATCGTATTATCATTGGAGGATCTATCTAGTTAAGAAGTTAGTGAAGCTATTTTCTTAGTTTGCTCAAGCTATCCAGATTTATCATTTTGTCCAAAAAAACAGTTACTAGCATAGTAGTTGAAGCAAGATCAAGAGGAGGATCATAATACCTTTACCATTGTTATTATAGATAGTTTTTGTAAAAATAAGCAAACATACATTAGAAATTGGATAATTTACATCATTTACACAATAATTTTGAACATTAACATAATGATAAACAACCTTTAGCATAAAATTATCCTATTTCCCTTTTTTATTTTGTTTCATAGTAGTATCAATATAAGATGACCATCCAATACATATTGAAACTAAATCTCACATCTCAGTCTGATCAACTTGTCTAGACATGCCATCTTTACCAAAAACCTATGTTATGAGTGTATCTATATAATCATGATCTTAAATAGAATAATTCCAAGAATATACATAGGAGGGGATAACATTTAAATATGAAGCAATAATATCCTACCAAAATAATAATTTTTTGCATTTTTTATGTGCTACATTGCAGAAGGATATGTTCCTAGAAGAAGTACTTAATTATAAATAAAGCTATCAACTAACCTAGGTTTACATTATATCTAAATACATCATGTTTAAACCATAACCATGATTATTATTACTATTATATTTAGTGTTTACCTCTTTAATAGATCTAGTAGTTGGGTGTTGGAATATAATTTTTACATTCTCATGAAAAAACCTCTTACAGTTGTGACATCTCAAACATTTTCTTCACTTCTCAAAAGAATGACCAATATTGAAAATATATAATAACAAAATAATATAAATTTGTAGGATAATTATAAATTATGTTTAAATATATATATAAATATGAATAGTGTTCATTAATTAGTTATTAATATATATATTTACCTATACTGGAGTTACAAGTTCTTTAGTGGATGTTAGGAATTTAGCTAAGGGTTTTTATAACTCAACATATTTTCATGTGTTGTAAGGATTTTTTTAGGAATATGGTTATTATATGAATTTTTTTCTTATATTTGATGATTTCATGATTCCTAACATCTCTCTATTAGTATTTATGAACTTATTCATTCAAAAAAACAATATTGTAAAAAATAGTTTTCATTTTGTCCAATTTCAGCTCTTTTTCTTTCATATCAATATTTACTCTTCCTCTTAATTATCTCTAATTATTGATTGGAAATACATGTATTATTTATTTGTAGATATTTTTGAATATTTTCTATAGCTATATTTAAATTAATTATTTTTCATTATATTTATGATGGGGGTTTCAATAAAAGTATTATTGAAACATTAAAAGGTGTTTTCATTTATGATCATTTATTTATCATCCACTCAAAATTTAATATATAGATCATGTATTTCCTTTTCAAGAATCAATGAATTGTATTTATTTCATAGTGGTGTTTTAAATATTTTTTCATTTTACCATCTTGAAAAATATTATTAAAAATGATTCAAATTTTTAAATCTATAATATATTTTTATGAAATGTTTATTAAAATAATTTTTATGTTTTCTCTTTCAGTCTTCTATTTAAATATCTAACTTTTGTGCATTTATGTTTTATAAACCACATTATAAATGAATTGATGAAATAAATATTTTGGTTAATTAAAATTTTGGTATCAACTGATCAAATTTTGATATCTATTATTCTTCACCATTTTCAAATTATATGGAACCCATATACTGTCCACGGGGTTTCTAGATATGTTTAATGATTGATATAATATGGTACACATTTGTATGGATAATTAAGGGTGGGGTCCTATATCAAAATCCAATTTTTTGGTCAACATTTTATATCTCATGAGATAATATAGCATTGGAGTTCATGGATGTGCTAATAGATTAAGGGGTTATCCTTCTTGGATTACACTCCCAATATAATAGGTAGGGCTTTTTTAGATGTGCTTGTAATATGTGGATACCATCTTACTATGTTTGATTAGTAGTTTATTGTTATGATATGTCTCGTTGTAACATTATATTTCCATTACATATTCCAATGAATATGCCCCATGGGTCATGATTATCATCTTATGATTACACACTCCTTTTATATAGTATATTTTTATTCATTTGAGATTTCATGTCCTTCTACTATGATTTTTGGAAAATTTTATTATTATAGGTTTTTTATAAGAAAAATACATTTCTCCCAGATCAAGTTTTCTCATATGATTATGAACTATCCAATGATGAAATATTGGTGTGTTTTTACCTTATTGGGCAATTGAGCTCACCCCATCATTTACATTCCTTTTCCCTATGAAATTATATATATGGTGTTATATAAAATAAAGTTTTATATAATGATTAATTTGTGGGATATATTGATGAAATAAAAAATTAAATATTAGAGTTGTGGAAATATCCTTTTGGATTCAAACACATGTGAGGTAATACTAAAAACACTAAACCTTCTATTCATGGGATAGTGAGATGGCCTATAATTAATACTTTTTATCATATATAAGTGATATAAAATAATAATATATTTATCATGGTATGTTACAGTTTTTATCTAGGTAGGGATTATTTTTTAAATAATAAGTTTAGTTGTTATGAGCAAATTTTTTTTTGGATAATCATATTTAAAGAATAACAACCCAATGTTTCTGTAAAGTATAGATTATGTGGATTCAAAGAAATTTCATAACTTTATCGATACTAAAATGTTGATATTATTTTGAAACATTTTCACTTAGGGGAAATAATGATAAAATATAAATGTTTATTTTAATCTTCCAATCACTCTAGGACCTAATGGGTGGGCCTAAGGCTAAAAACTAACCCAGAGACTCTTGGGTGATGTGTTTTGGTTAATAAAATTATTTTTAGAATCCGTTATTAAGGATTTATTGTTTTTTCAGAAATTTGGGTTTGAAATATGATATAACCCAATATAAAAGAAAAATAGATTAATTAGAGAGTCATTTTGGTTGAAATAAAATCTAATGTAATAATTTTTCATAAGTAATAATTTTTTTGGTTGAATTTATCATGTAAAAACACTATTATATTTTTCATCAATCATTTTTACTTTGTTTGGTTTTACAAATTGTTTTAGATTTATAGAAACAAGTAAAAAATTTATTGCATGTAAAATATAGATATTTTACCAATGATAAACCTAATAGGATATAAAGTGAAGTGATGATCCTAATTTTTATTTTGAACCATCTATTCATGATTAAAAAGATGTACATAGTTGAATTCAAAAACAAACAAGAGAAGTGAAGGGTAGAGTCTCATGGATGTTTAAGTGATGAAGATCATAAATAAAAGAATATTAAAGCTTCTTGATTGCACAAATATGGTAAGGATCATCATAGGGAATATATTATAGGAACAATAAGATGATTTATGTGAGTAAAAGGATAACATAGAGTAACTAGTTTATGGGGAAAAGTGAGGATCTAAATTGATGGAGTGAATGAAAATAGAGTTTATTTTAAGGTACCATTAATAGTTAATTGTATTAAATGTGGTAAACATGGTCATTATCAATTTAAATTCCATAATCAAAGGGCGAGAATGGATGTTTCGAACCAAAAAATTCTAAGAGAATTGAATTCCTATAATGCCACAACTACAGAAGTGGGTTTTGAAATGATATGTAAACAAGAACCCTGATCACCCACTAAAGAATAATTAGTGTTTTATTATAATATTATTCAAATCGCTACTTAATAACAAGAACAGTTACTAAAAGTATAAAAACACTACCCAAATTAATAGATGTTAAATTATTAATAAAAATATTAGTGGCATAATTATGGTATCCCATGTGTATAACTCATCTCAAATAAATGTTTATAGGAATGTGTTTCCTATAAAATATTATTATCCAATAGTTAAATTTGATATGATATTAGGCATGTAATGCCTCTATTAATATATTTTTCATCATGACTACCAATAAAATACTACCACACCTAAAGAACAACCCATTATCACCTATTAAGGATTTATATAATATCCCTAATAAAAAACTCCCTCCACTATATTGGTGTTTTTTTACATAAATTAAAAAATTAAAACTATAAATTTGTATTAATCTAATGTAATATATATTTTTTGGACACACCTAACATCAATTATATTTTATAATAATTAAAATTTTGTGGATGATATTTATTTAAGGGGATCGAATGTAACAACCCAAATTTTAACTATGTATTTTCCTTAGATAAATAGTTTGTTAATTTCTTGTTATATACAAAACACTGAAATGAAAATAAAATTTTATATTTTAAAAGACACACCATCATAATATTGCATGTATAAGAGGAAGTAACTATATTCTAAACACTATGAAGAAAAAATAAAGAAATCGAATCAGGTAGCAGAATCGTGTCATATGAATCTCATGTTTTTGAGCCTCTAAAAGACGGATTTTCACTTGGGTTTTCCCTTAAAAATACCATGTTAAACTCTAATAATTAATACATGATTAAAATCAAATTTTAGAGGTGTCTGAGCTCATATAATTTGTGAAAATATCAATACTGGAAGAATCATCACCTACAACTAAATTAAAATTTTACATTATGATAAGATCTTATGTGGAGTTCATAGTGGGATATGTTACTAGAAAATAGGATTATAAAAATAGTTAATTATTAATGTAATAATTTATTTATCAATTTTTTTACTCATTTCTCATTTTTAATTTCAAATAAAAAGAATATTGGTTTACTAATGCATTGATAAACCCAATGAGATCATTTCACGTATAAAAAAGTATTTTTTCTAAAATTTAATTTTCTTTCTATGTGATTTATTTTAAGAACATAAATATATAATATATAATATATAATTTTCATATTCATATTATATTATAACCAATATAATTATTAATTGGTAATAAATATTAAAAATAATAATTAAAATTTTAAAAGTTTTCTTCGAATGAAATTATTTTTCATTATATCAATATTAAAAATTTAAATTATAGAATTATAGAATTACTAAATTAGGATATTTTTTTATTTATAGAAATAATATTATCATGGGAAACATTTTTTAAATTTATCTAAAATTATTTATTTTTAGTTTAATAATGTAAAATATTATTTCCAAAAATACTGTGACTTTTATAACATAATTATTGTATAATTATGAATTGTAAATTTATAAAACCGATTTCTATAAATAAAATAATTATTTTATTAAAATTATAAAAATATAAAAATATTTAAAATATTTTATAATCATTTGTTTCATATTTTAGAACCTAAGTTACATTATTATGTAAAATAGTTTTTAGTACATTTTACATTTATTATTATAAACATAATTATTTTTCCTTTAAAAAGGTCCATCTAATATACTAGATTTAAATTTTTTGATTTTTATTTCTATATTATGTAAAAATTAAAATTCATTTTTATCCATAATAAATGAATTAATTGGGGAAAAACTAGTTATCGTAAAAAAGACTAAAACCGTTAAATGGGTTAACCAATGGGATAAAAGGACGAAATTTAAAAAACATTCCTAAATTTTTTGGTCTATAGAGAACAAAATATATATCTAATACCTTATTATTCAGTTTTTATTAATATTTAATTGTCAAACAAGGTCACCCATTATATTAAGATGAAATATTTATATAAAATTCATTCATACAACTTATAAATGGGGCCTCTCAACAACCCATTCAGACCAAAAAAATGTTTAGTTTCATGTTGAATCACATAACCTATACAATGATATATAATTATTTTTCAATTAATTTACCTTATTATCAGTTGAATTTATCATAATACATCAATATCAAAGGATTCATCTAAGGGAAAACTCATGTTATCTCTATGAGTAATAATCATTAATTAATTTATTTTATTTTGTAAATTAACTTTCCAAACCAAATTTAATCATTAATATATAATGAAAATATTATTGTTTTTACACAATATTTTATTATAATAAGTTAAAAATAATTATTTACCTTTCACCTTTTCAATTGATAAAAAATTAAAATATCATTCATGTGCTTTTGTGGACTACAACCTCCAAAAAGTAACATATTTCATTTTTCATCAAGTTTATTTATTATTTAATAAAATAAATAAAAAATGTTTAAAACCAAGAAAAAATATACATTATTTAATTATTCTTCATTAATATTGATATTATACAAAAATAAACAACATTCATAACCATTCTCATCCAAAAATTATGGTATGTACTCATTTGGGTTAGTCTAACCACATATATAAAAATGTAATAAATTAATATCATTGATGAATATAAAAACATAATTAATAATATAATATGATATAACTAAGTACATAATGAATTTATTTTCGTTTTGGAATGATAACATTAACTTTAAACCTATTAATTAAGATATTTCCACTCGTCCATTTAAAATAATAGAAACATTCCCATCGCCGATTTCAAATTTAAGGATCATAACCAAAACTATCATAGAATGAAATTATATTATTATAAATAATTATAAATTATCAATTTTATAACCTTTTATGTTCTAGTAATGATGAACACTGGGAGAAGAAAAAATAGCCACATTGTGATTAAAAAACTAGGTCAAAACTATCAATATTATTCAGGACTGATATTGAAAATAGATAACAGATCAATAATATACATATAAATAATAATTTTAAATATATTTTATAAAATTTTATAGAAATAAATAATGTTTTTATACAGTCGATTTAAATGGTTATTTTATAATTCAAGTGATATATGTACGTTAGTTTAGAAATCCAGGTAACCGTTTTTCTAAAATCAACTTAGTTTATGAAGTCATAATGATTACTTCATAACTATGGTTATTACAAGACAATTTTCTTATGATATATAATTATCTTATAGTTCATTGCCTATTTCAATTATATATAATTACAACAATGAACTTCTTTAATCATAAAACTAATTTTGTTATAAATAATTATCAGTCCTTCAAATGACCACTTTTTCATGCATATCTATATTTAATATTCAAGATAAAAATAATATCTGGAATCATAAAATATTATATTGGATTTATTAAACAAAAGGATGATAGCCATGAAGAGAAAAAACAAGATCACTATGTTGTTTAGAGGATTTTTAACAATGTGCTTGATTGTGTGATGATTTGTTTTGTTGACATGGCATCTTGACTATTATTTTATTGGATACATTATTCATACAAAGGAAGAAAATAAATAGGAAATCTAAAAGTGATGGGAATGGGATAGAGTTTCGCAAGATTGTAACACTTCCAACTATAGAAGGTCACTTCGTGGTGTTGATCATGGTGTAGGTTACAAAGGATATTTTCAGGTGATCTAGGACATAACATAGTTCGTGGAAGATAAGGAAATTTATAACAAGTGAAAATGGTAAGGGATAATGATGTGGTGGTCCATGTTCTGGAATTATAAAGAATATGAGAAATAAAATTAAAACGGTATCAATATGGAAGATGTGGTCTAAATATAGGAATGTAGATATTGTGAAAACTTTAGTCCATTATATATTGATTAAAAATTAAAAAATGGTTTTCTTCACACTATAGTGAATTTCTTGGTGTGATTGGAGAGTTCTTGTGAAAAAAAATTAAATATGAGATATAAAACATCATATATAAGGATGTTGTTTTCTTGGTAGGACACATTTCTAATATAGAGATGCCCAATATAGGTGTGGTTGATAAGTATAGATTTAAAAGAAAACCACCAACAACTGAATATCCTGACATAATTCTAGGTTTTTTAGAGTCAACATGTTAAAACTGTTTTACTATTCCAAGGTGAAGGGTTTTTTAATGGGTTTTGTATAAAATTCAAGAGTGCTCATTATGTAAATGCATGTATATTTCTTGATTTATTATAAAATCATATGTCCCTATTTTAGAAAATGATTCTAGATTAATGTGAAGGAATTTTCATCTTTACTTATTAGAATTACATGGATATTTAATTCACGCTTTAATAGGGAGAGTAATGTTACAAAATGAATTTTTTTTGAATAAAAATGGTAGAGATCATAGATAATATTTAATTAGGGAGTTTTGGGAATTTTCCATAACCCATAATCAGGATGAAAATTTTATAACTTGTTTAGGAATGAACTCCCATTTTAAAAGTACATCAACATGAAGTAAGAAGATAAATGATATCCAGGGAATGTTTCATATATAAATAGCTATCTAAAAGAATAATTTTAAGTGAGAGGATTAAATAATATGGAAATCATTGATGAATCTACTAAAGAAATAATGGGTAATTCAGTTCTATATATTGAAGGTGACATTCAAGAATTTTTTCAAGAAGGATTAAAATATCTATTTGGGATGAGATAAAATTAATTATGTGAATAACAATTAGCATATGTTAATGGAACCAATCCTCCCTCGATGCATCTATGCATGTAACTTTGGGGAATGGACCAACAAATCTATAATCTGTGTGATGGTGATCTTTTCCACTATTAGTGAGAATTGTTTGGAATATTTGAGGGACTGAACATTGGGAATAAGTGAGGTGTCCCTAAACCCTTATAAGGGAAGTGAATCCTATGAAGATCTGTGACATTTTTTAATGACCTCATGGTTTATCAATGTCTTTTCCCTTTATGATTAGAAGAATGTGTCATTCCCAGTAATTTATTATTATATAAACAACATGAAGCACACAATAAAGACTACAAAAATATTATTATATTAATTTGAACATTACATTTAAGGAATAAATATAGTCATAAAAATTTTAACTGTTATAGTGGGTTAAAAATTTATAAAATATGTTAACTAAAATATGAAAATGTAGATTTTTATAATATGCAAGAATGATTTATCTCATTTACAACACTATACAAATGAAGAAAAATATTTGTATTGAAATATTCATTTTTAAAACTGAAATATATTTATAATGCTTATTTAAAATATAATTTAGTTATAAATGAATTTATATTATCAAAAGAACCCATCTAACTGCTAAAAATATGGTTATTTGAATATTAATCGGGTTGCTTAAATAGTAATCGTAATTTTAGGAATGGTAACTAGGCTATTAAAAAAGTAACTTCTCCTATGTGATTTTAAAATCATATTTAGGTATGTTATAAAATGAAAATATAGTATTTTTATATCATGAAACAAGTAAATAAATGTTTAAAAAATGATAAATTAAGCCTTGATATTTATGTAAGCCAAATATGTTTCATTTTCACTTTCAGAAAAATATAAATATTTGAATCAAAATATATTTTCATGAAATTGTTTTAAATATCAATAATAAGTTTCATTTAAATTATAATAAACTTTTATGATACAACGAATAATTTTTCAAAGGGTCAAGAAATTAATTTTAATATTAAAATTAGTATTTATTAACATAAAAAATAAATTTCACATGTTTTTAAAATTATTTTCATCAATGAGATTTCATTTTTGTAACTATGCATCAGAAAAATATTTGGGTGATTTTTGGTATTTTTCTAAAATAGTTTATTTTTTTGAATAATGAAATACTATAAGATGTGATATTTAACATTATAACTTAAATACATGATTAATTTCATGATGTAGGATGTAATAAAACATTAGTTCAACCTAAAATTCATTAATTACAATAAATTCTCATAATAATCAACATTACTGGTAATATTCAAAAATTAAATATAATATTTAAAAAACCACTCTTCTTCTCTCCAAATAAATAGCACCAATCGTCACACCTTCTTCATGAAATCTCTATACAATATATATTACTCAAAATATACTCATCTAATTAATAATATCTCCCCAACATCCCTATAATAATTGGTTTCATCAAAATACCAATCCAAGGTGACTTAAGTGGAAGCCCAAGAAGAGTCGTCTAAAGGAAAAGGAAATATCAACAACAGACCATTTTATTTTTTATTCTTCATCATCCTCTAAAAAATCCATCCAACATGACATAATAACTCTATCATAATAAATATATTGTAATTTTGTGGTGTCAACATTATATCATTCATATATCATCTTCTCTTATCCTCATATGAAAAAATGAGGTTTTTTTCATTGGCAGCCCATAGGGAGATATTAATTTAAATGAGGCAACACAAATTTAATAATTTTTCAAACCTAGAAAACCTAACTAAAAATATATTACTCGGAAATATTGAGTTCCAAACCCATAGGAAAGTCCATTTTTTCAAAATTAAATAATAAAACAAAAATTGATTTTTTTACAAAAAGAGAAAGAATGCACTAGAAATTAGGTTTTGAATATCAAAATATATACTTGATAGGTTTAGTGATGTTCTATTTTGTGATATATTTATTCAGTTGATTAATGATTTATTCGGGATCATTGTTAGAATTGGGTTTTTATTGATCATTTATCATGGTATCCTACACTAATCCTATGATTGCACAATTGGAATGATCATCAACCAAATTCAATCCTCCATATAAGAAACCCAAAACCAATTTTAAACATTATTATTCTAGTTTCATTTATGATCATATAAAAACATGCCAATTAATTGATGAAATTAAATGATAACATTTATAATACAACAGTGGTAATGAAATACAAAAATAAGATGAATTGAAATTTTTAAATAGAGTTGCAGCAATCCAAAACAAGAATATAAAATAAAAATAATACATAAATAGCACATCCACCAACAATTAAATTTTCTGGGAAAAAATAAAACTACTTTATCATGATAAAAATGATAAGAATGAGCAGCATGAATACTCGAGGAAGAATGATGGTGAATAATAGAAGTAATGCAGGGTTCTACAATGTCACTTTGTGTGTGTTTCTCATTCCATCTGTGTCACTACGTCCCTCTTCATCATGTATGTCTTCAAAGAATTATTTTAGGGGTTAATTTATTATATAATCTATCAAACCATCATCCACAGTCCATTTATTTATCTATTTCCCTCTATCATCATGACATTTAATGGATTTATATGATGTGTAATGTAACACCTATACTATAGAAGATCATAGTTTGTGCATTACATGTTACATTGGTATGTTTAAAAAGAAATAAAATCCTGAAGGAAAGATAAAATTATTATTCATAAAGAACTAGATACATAGATTTAACTCAAATTAGAATGCAAAATGTAACAAAAAACGATACATAACAAAAACTAATAAACTTCAAGCACATGAACTCAATCAATAGTATTCTCTTCAAAACCTTTTGAAGTTTAAAAAACAATTTTTTGAGATCAAATTCTTTGTAGGGGTTAAATGTAGAAGAATAATGATAAAAAATATCAAATCATAATAAAACTAACATTGTCAATAGGGTATGGTGAACAAATGAAAAATACACCCCATTAATAAACTGAGAATGAAACTGCATCCATATATTTTTTCATAGTGAAAACCTCATGTATAGAAATAACTAAAAATGAATAAATAGAACGCTTTTTAATTGTAAGTCACATATCTAGAATATGATACAACTATACTATCGAAATGGTTTAATTTGGTAGGTAGAAACCTATCTGATTTTTCGAAACAAACATGAAGGGTTTGTTGCCAACTGATTTGTTTCACGAGACCTGTCATGGAATCAAGGGGATATAGTGGGACCCACCCATTACATCATGCCCAAAACATTTTTTAAACATATATATAACACAAGTACAATATTTCTTCTCAATACCCAAATAGAGTATAAGATAAAGATTCATCAAAGGATGCAGATATAAATAAACATACTTTTAAATGAGACCATTGAAAAATTCTTTAGGGAATAATCCTTAAACAATCAAATGTGTCTCAAACCTACTTGAAACATTTACATTACAATCCCATAGAATTTCATGAGAATAATGATACACTTGATATGATATAACAAGGGGAATTATATAATCCACAAGTAAGAAGTATGTTGTGAACATGGAATATTTCTCATAAAAGATAAATTGAGATTAAAAAAATCCTTTTTACTTCGTAAAAAAGAGTTCTTTTGGAAAATGGACTATAATATTTATGAAATAAAATTCTTAACATGTATATTATAGAAAATAAAATTTTAGGTAATTGAAAATATATATGGGGCTAAAATTAAATCATATTGAGGTGAAGTCATTTAAAAAGAGTTTTTAAAGATGCTTTAGAAATTGAACATTTTAGTGCATTTTATGAAATTATTTAATGTGATTTTAAAGAGTAACAGAATGTTTTCATTCATAAAACAATTAATGAACCAAAATATTTTTTTCAATTTAAAATATGTGATTTTTGAATGATAAATATAGATTAAAATTTATTATACAATGAACATCAAAATAGGTACGTGTTTAATAAGTTCCTTGAATCAGGCTTGAATTTAAAAATAATTTTTTAAAGATTCATTTAGAACACATAACACCCATTAAATTAAAGAAGTACTATGATTTTTTAAAATATATAGAACATTCCTGCATAATTTATGAGTATTAAATAATAATTAAAAATAATTTCATTAAGGTGAATAGGGAATACGAGCAATATGAATGAAAATTGATGTTCGGGTGGAAAATACTTACAAGTTTGTAATCAATTGAATATTATGACATAAAATTAATAATAATTAAATGATAAATTGAATATAATGAAAATAAATATATTAATTATTTTCTAAATCAATTTGATGTATAAATACACCATACAAAACTAGTAGTACTAAATACATAATATCTCACGAAAATGGAAGTCAGATGAAGAAACCCTTTAACTTAAGTCTGATGGTGCCCTTCAAATGATATTAGTGTCATGTATAAACAAATTAAATTAATTAACTAATATTTCAATAACCTATTATTTATTTAATTTATTTATTATATTTTTATTAGGTTCATTTATTTCTTTTTTGATTAGTTTAAGATGTTGAATTTTATTTTTTTGGAAGCATTTTCTTCCTCAGTTGTCATGATCGGTTTACTTGTATTCATGAAGGAAAGATCATTTGAAATGTAGTCTAAAATTAAATAATATTAATAAATATTATTAGTTAAATTAAATATATATAAATGATCTTATAATTAATTTGGTTATATAACATGAAGTTGACTCATTAGATTAAAGTTAATGATAAATTCTTGGGTTAACTTGGTGGTTATGTGCATAAGGAACTTGTTTTTTATTATTAAATTATATTATATGTGTAAAAATATTACAGAAAATTGAATAATATAAAATAAATATATTATTATTTGGTTCAACCCTTAAAACGTTTTTATGTCTTGTCTTGAAGATAGTAATATAAATTAAAAACTAGTGGTCTAGGAATGCAATAAATTAACACTTCTCGGGCGGTATTTTCATTTTTAGTATAAGAAGAGGGGAAAAGAGAGATGATGATTAAATATTCCATTATAATGATAAAATTACAGCTCATTTATGGTACTGGAATTATCATAGCATTTGGATGAGGGGAGATGAAAAAAGAAAAGAAAGGAACTCAAAAAAAAGTTGAGAAATCCCTTAGGAAAATTTGGCAGCATAACGACATCGGTTAATATATCATAAATTTTTTTGATGAGGTTAAAAGGGTATATTATCATTAATACATGATATATACAGTATGTAAAATATATAATGACATATTCCAGAATAATCTAATTTAAATAAAGAGATAATAACATAATAAGAGTGCTTAAAAAAGATAGAGATTTTGATATGAAAATTCTGCAGCTTAACGACTATGCAACACAGTTTTATAAAAAAAATAAACATTTTTTGTAAAGGGGCCACCAATTCATAAAATAATCATAAAATGGTTTAGGGATATAATAATACAGGAATAATAACATTTTATGATAATATTAAATACATATTACATAAAAGAAAACATTGATGAAAAAGAGAAGAGGAAAATTCACTTACCATGTAGAGTAACTCCTAAGGCATGTAGGATGGGACCTTGAGGACATGATGACACCTTGGGAGGAATAATATGGAGGTAAATCTACCAAATATCTTAGGATGATGTGTTTGGAATGAAATAAAAGGAATAAATTGTTGGTATTTATAGTAAATGAGAGGGAGTTTATTATTAGTTTTAAAGGGACACCTCATTAGTGGTTTTTGCCGAACCATGGGATTTTCCATGGTATTTTCCTATGGTATTATACACCTGGGAATCCTCAAATCATATTGTACTATAAAAAAGTCGACCAGAATTTTATATTAATTATTAGATCATAGTGATGTCATTAAATATACCAAAAACTCAAAACTTTATTTATACTATTCATGAAAAATTCATGTATTTTAGAAAAATCTCCAAAGTTCACCCTAACAATTTTTTGACGTGTCGAATTTAAAAATGAAATCCATTTTTTGAAAATAATTTTATAATTATTTTAAATTTAATTTTTAAATAAAATCAAAATTTATTCGAAAAAAACAACAGTAAAACTTCAACTTCTTTTATAACACCTTGAAAAATTAATCATGGTTCCATAAAATTATATTATAACCATAAGAAAATAAAATAAAAATTTATGATTACATTTTATGAAAGCAAATTTCCATTTTATATTATTAAATTAATCATAAAATTGTAATTAAAATATTTATAACATAAAAAAATACCAATACTTACACTATGATCGGTTTTTTCATTTTTAGGATGTCTACATTGTATTGATACATTCATGGGTCAAGTGTCTATTTTTTGGCTAATTTACAATTCATTATTATTCTCAATGGTATGTTACTATTCATAAAAAATTATGTTTATATTAATAGACTCTAAATATACTAATGGACACAACCGTGTATGTCAGTTTTTCAAAATATAAATTATAGAAGTGAAAGAATTATGTTTATTAGTTAGGTTATAATAAAGTTTTGTTTTGAATAGAATCAGTGTATCATTAATTCTATATTAAATATATTTTTAAATTCATTGGGTTTTATATTATTCTATCCTCAAGAAAATTGTGCCCTCACAATTCGAAACTGCACTTTGAAAGTTAAAGGTTGATGCTTGAAAATTCCCTTATGGGAAAACCACATCGAAAATAGGGCTAATAAAATATCCTCTGTAAATGAGGTTAAGTTAAATGAGGTGGTCACAACAAAAATTATTATTTATAATGGGGTGAGATTATTTAGAATAAAAAACCTGGACATGGAAGAAAAATCTAACTATGATGTTCTGATGGAATGTGATAGAGATCATGTTCAGATAAAGTTGATTACTACAAAACAATAAATTACTATAAATCATTCATCGATATAATCAAAGATTATGATAATACGAAAAAAAATTTTTTATTATTCTACTCTATAAGAGTATTATATAAATTTCTATTGAAAAACACATACTTTTATTACACCTTTAACAATCCATACTTTATCACATAGCCCATGTTACACCATATAGTGAAGTAATACATTAACCTCTGAAAGATCGTACAACGATCAACGTAATCCATTTTATAAATAGTTAAAAATTAAAAAATATAACCATTCAACACTTTAGAATAAAGGACCTTGAATTTATAGTATTAACTTATCATTAACCCTCAATCAACATGAATCAGCTCTATGTTTTCACATTCCAAAAATGTGAATATCTTCATCACGTATCCTCTTGAAATATGGTAATAACATGAATTATAGTAAAATCCATACATTCTTACATATTACTTATGTAAGGTACATGTTATTGGGTATATTACTTAAAACCAAAACTATTTTAAACTCCATCACTAATATCATCGACCACTTCTCTACAAGTCAAAAAATCATTTCTAAGGTAGTCAGTACTTATCTGAATCAATCATTTCATCATCATTTTCTCAACAACAGATATATATTAAGGGTTTTATTTCCCTAAACCATATATATTCACATGATATTAACATTTTATTGAGTCCCTTATCCTTGGTAAAATTCATCATAGGATCTAAAATACATAATGAAATAGTATTGAAGTACAATCCTTATATATTACATAATTCATATAAACAATACATTACTGATAACATATTCGAATGACATGATTATTAATAATTCATATTATTCCTTACAATTCATCTAAAGTAGTATCATAACTTGATCATTATATAATATCATTATTTGGGGCATATTCCTTTGATTCACGGATCATTGATTCGCATATTGTTTCATATCCTTGGCGTTGTATCATTTTACATTGAAAACCAATTTTTAACCCTTTAAATATTGAAATTGGTGTCCTTTTTCTCCATATTTATAACAAAAACCCATTCCCTTCAAGCTTTTATAAGTTTTATTCTTTCCATAGTTATCATAGGTAGGAAATCCTTTCGTTCCCTTTTTCATTTTATCCCTATATTTCTCTTCCATCCACTAATTCTTTTTCTTCTCTTCAAACCGGTAAGACTGAGAGAAGTATTTAAAAACTTTATTAACACATGATATTATTTCCTCATAAGATGAGGATAATTAGGAGACAATATTCCGTTGAGAAGATGTCTTAATACCATCAGGTATATGGTTCTTCTTACTCTTCGCATCACATGCATTGGAGAAGTTCTCATTCCGTCTACTAACTGGGATTTATAATCAATTCCATATTATATATTAGATCATAAAATTTTCAACTATCTATAACACTAATCCTGGTATATCAGGTAGCATAAATTAATGCATCATAAATCAAGAACCATATTCTTTGGGAACTTTGGGGGAATAAACCCTTCATAATGGATGGTATATAAAATGTGAATTATTCTAACAATATCCCATGAGAGATTCAATCCTGTAACGTAGTAAGGCCTGTTATCATGTACCAGGATACTCCGGGTCAAGCCCAGAACTGCATGTTAGAGTTGTTACTCCTATGTACATTTGTTCTAGAATCACAACCACATTTAGTACCTAGAAAGGGATATATTTTCTAGAAATATCCACATAATATATTCCTCACTAAAATTCTAGGATGTTCATGTATTTTTAACCTCAATATATACCCTTATGTTTTGTTCCCTAAGATGTGCTTTCTAAATCTACTTTCCATGTTTTCTACTAAACTTTCTCAATTACCAATGGTAACACCAAAACCCTAGAAGGTTGGAGATGGTGCATTACTTTTTACATTTTAATTGTTAAAAGGAAATAAAATCTTTAAAGAATGATCAATTTAGTTTTATTGAAGAAACTATAAATATAGATTTAACTCAAATTTTATTTGAAAAGGTAAAAGATACAATACATAATAAAAACTAATAAACTGCAACCACATGAACTCAAGAAATAGTATCCTCTTCATAACCTACTAAAGGTAAAAAAATGAAAGTGGTGAGATCAAATGTTCAGTAAGGGTTACATATTGAAAAATAATGATAAAAATAATCAAATAATAATCAAACGGGAATAGTCAATATGGCATGGTGAATAATTGAAAAACACACCCCATTAATAAGCTGATAATGAAATTGCATCAAAAGATTCTGTCATAGTGAAAATATGATGGATAACAAGACCTGAAAAAGAATAATTATAATTCATATTTATTGTACATAATGTATCTAGAACATGATATCACTATACCATTGAAATGGTTTATATTTGTGGGTAGAAACTCATCGGATTGTTTTAAACAAACTCGAACGGTTTGTTGCATACTGATTTGTCTCATGAGACATGTCGATGAATTGAGGGTATATAGAAGGCCCCAACTGTCACTTCAAGTCCAAAGAATTCTTTATAAATAGATATAATACAAGTACAATATTTCATTGGAATACCCATATAGAGTAGAGGATACAGATTCATCAAAGGATGTTGACATAAATAATGATACATTAAAATGATACCATTGAAAAGTTCTTTAGGAAAAAATCCTTAATCATTCCAAAGTGTCACATACCACCTTGAAACATTAAAATCATAATCCCTTATAATATCAAGATAAAAATGATACTCTTGATATGATACACCAAGGGGCAGTACATACACCACAAGAATGATTTATGTTGTGAACATGGAATATATCTCAAAAAAGATAAAGGGATATGAGAATCTTTTTTACTTTAGAAAGAAGTGTTCTTTTGGAAAATCCCTTGTATTTTTCTTTAAATTTGATTGTAATCATGTATATCCACGAAAATAATATTTATGGTAATTGAAATTATATTTGGGGCTTAAATAAAATCTTTTTGAGGTGAAATCGTTTAAAAAGTGTTTTTAACAAAGCTTTTGAAATAGATCATTTTAGTGAAGTTTAAGGAATTCATTAAAGAGATTTTAATGTGAAAAGGAGTGTTTAAATTCATAAAATTAGAAAAGAACCATAAAATATTTTTAAGATTAAAATGTGTGATTTTTTAAAGATAAATATGTCTTAAAACATGTTATATAGTGTACGTGAAAATAGTTAAGAATTCAAGAAGTTACCTGAATATAGATTTCATTTCAGAAGAATTTTTTAATGATTATTTTAAAATGCATAACACCCCATAATATAAATAAGGATTATGATAGGAAATAAATATATAGAGCATTAACACAGAATGCATTATTAGTATATAAAAATAAATAATAATTTCATTTAGGTGAGTAGGTAATGAGAGCATCCTAAATGAATATTTTGGTTTGGGTAGAAAATATTCACAACTTTGTAATCAGTTGAATATTATTCCCTAAAATTAATAATCCTTAAATGATGAATTAAATATCATAAAAATAAATATATTCTTTTTATGAAACATCAATTTTCAGTATACATGAACCATACACAATAATTATTAGTGAATAAATAATATATAACAAAAATGGAAGTGAGATAAAGAAACCCCTTACCTTTATTTGATGGTGTTCTTTACTTGATCTTAGTGTCCTAGATACCAAAATTAAATTAATTAATTAATGTTTCATGTACGTATTATTTATTTAATTTATTTATTATATCCTTATATGTTTCATTAATTAACATTTTTATTTGTTTTTGTAACACCCCAAACTTCCACGGTAATATTCTCTTTGAATAATATAGTAGCATTTGTTGTACGCAACTTCGAGGTTCTAGCACACACCATAACCAATCTGGGTAGCTGTTATGAACAGTAAAACCCAATTTTTGAAATTTTATAAATTTAATTATTCAAATTGGACTTCATTTTTAGATTTATAATATCGAGATTATCTTAGGGTGATTTTTTTGTACTTTTCTGATAACTTTCATATTTCGATGAACAGTGAAAATTACTAAATTTTCATTAAAAACAACTTTTTTATCGAAATAATTAATAGTGATAAATTAATAATTTGAGTGATTTTAAAGAATAATTAGTTTATATTTTTACCGTTTAATCAAATTTTGGTCATTTGAATTAATTTCACATTTAAACTGGACATAAGAATGTATCAATCTTTTGATAGTTATTATCTGTTAATTACACGCTTTTTGTTTTGACAACGTGAATTAATTTTAAATTAATTTCTGCCACTTCTATGTTTTGAATTTAGAAAAATGGATTCCATATTTATAATTTGGTGTTCCAATTTTTTTATATAGGTAACATTAAATTTTAAGACATTTGGAATAATTACATCAGTAAATATTTTATTTACCATGGTTAAAGGTTAAATCTGGTAAATAAGGGTAAACAAATAATATTATAATAATATTAAGTTACCCTAGAATGTGTCCTAACCCTATTGGTTGATACATGTACGACCATGTTCATCTTTGGGTCATTTTTTCGACTCCATGGAGCTAATTGTAAGTGATAATGACACTTTATATTAATTATGTAAAAGTAAATACTAAAATGACATAAGCATAATTGTTTTAAAAAAACAAATTTTACATAGGGTTTTATATGATATATTTTCGACTATAAATATTTATTAAAAATATAAAGACACTTTTTACATTATGATATTTTATTTATAATTTTTAGACATTGAATAAATAAATTTTTTATGACACAATAATGATGCAATATTTTCATTATTAATGAAAGTATCAAATAATTGGTATTATAAATGTTAAAATAAATATAATTTTAAATCTTGGATGAAATAAACAAATTTTAATGTTTAATATGACATGATTTTATTACATTAATGAATTTTTTTTCTAATTAATAATGTTTTAAGACTAACAAAAATAATTTATTTAATAGTGTCAAAATTGACATAAAGGAGTCTTAAAACAAATATTATATTATTAATTGATCTTCTATTCCTAAGAATATAATGTTCAGCCAAATTAATTATATAATGATAGGTGTATCATTAATGTACAACTTGGGGGTCTCTTGAAAGTATATAGTATGTTTATTAACAATATAATATAAAAATACAAAGAGACATGGTAAATGTCAAAATATTTAACTAAGAGATTAATCAAAATGATAAAGTTAATATAGTGACCCAAACCTGTATAAAACCTAATTTTTGAGTGGTTGGAGACCTATCCCCACCTTAAACTTAAAATAATTCACATTGGAGCCATTAGAAACCGAATATTAATTTTTTATAAAATAATATTTCTAGATTTTCCAAAGGAGCCCCTCACCCCTATTATAAAAGGGCACCCCCTTCTCTCTAATTCACACCATCAAAGACATTTGGTTTGGCCAAACCCTCCCAAAATATTCTCTCAACTTCCCTTAATTCATCCTAGAGGCCTTACTATGATCCTAAATCCAACCTATAGATCCCTTTTGATCAAATAAAAAGGAAGAACATGAAGAAGAGGTAATGTTTTCACTACCCTCTTTCTAGTTCATTTCTTCATCCACTTCTTATTTAATTGTTATTTCCATTATAATATGATAAATCTAGTATCTTTTATATACTGTGATTATATTATAAATATGGTACATCCATATTCAGTATTCTATCAATCCTTTGAATGACATGTCACCATATGTGTGTACGTACGACTTACCGTCTCCACGTCGTGGTGTAATTGTTATTCAAAACATTATTATTTGGAAGGGTGTGATAATGATGTGTAATTGAAGTAAATAATAAATATAAAATTATAATTATTATGATTATATTATATAAAATCCAATTATATATTATTTTAATATCAAAACAATGATATTGTCGCTCATGTGTATCTACGGACTACCGTCTCCATGAACGCGATTAGATTCATTTTCCATCGTATCCATTCAAGTACAATTATCTTTTTATGATTAAAATTAATGTTTAAGAACATGATATCATTATATATATTGATATGATACAAACTATTCATAATAAACAAGACTTATTTAGCAAAACATATAAAATAAATGAGTAAGTTAACACCCGAAACAACGATAATACTAAGATATTATTAACAAAGAAATGTTAAAAGATCATATGTGATATCATATTAATGTATATTATTCTTGTATAAATTAATAACAATTATTTCACCATTATACAAGAGGATAAACATCCCTTCACCAAGGAAAAGTAAAAGTTAATGCTTTATTTCACAATCTCTTCATTATCTGAGGTTGTTTATACGTAATTATCTTCTACGAACTCTTTATCATCCACATCCATGTTTCTTAAAAATTTATTTCAAACCATTTTTTCTATTTTATATACTATGGGTTAAAGTCTTTTATACCATAGTTTGACTTTTTATAATATGTTTATAAAGCAATCTTGTCGTCATTTTCCAAATAAGGTCATTTTTATCATTTTCGACATAATTAGGGAAAGAATGTATTATTTCAACATATACGGTGCGTGCAGCTATTTTCCACCATTATAAAATTGAAGAACCTTCCCTTACAATCTTATAAGAATATTTTCAAAGTAAATGTTTTCTTTTATAAATATGTTACTTTTAAATGATTTAAAAAAAGTGATATTTCTCTAAAATAGTTTTGATTTCATATATGTCAACATCCATTGATGGATTTTAAGATTATTTGAAGTTGATTTATTATGATACAAAACATCCATTTTATATTGAAGATTTTGTGATATGATTGGCGGTGGATGATTTATTTTTATATTATTCATAGTTTATGGAGGAATTATTAACATTTTGTATGCTAGTTTTAATATGAATGTTTGTGTAATGTTTAAACCTGTTCATATGAGGAATGAATTCAACTTAATAAGTGATGGGTGGAGCCCACTATAGCTCTTAGATGCATCAGTAGATCTCATGAGACAAACTAGTATATTGGAACAAGGCCTTGAAAAAATATTTTTTTCAGTCTTCGCACAAGGCCTTGACTATGTGGTTATGATTGTCCGGAATTATGAATTCCATCATTATAAAAGTTGTTATTGATATTGCATGTGATTATTAGATTAATTGAATATCCATGTGAATATATAAATGGAATTATTTCAATTTATTTCTGACATTTTATGTTGATGTTCATGTTTAAAAGGCTTTTGTTATAGATATACATTGCCTTAAAAGTTTATGATTATTTATGAACTTTTCCGTTATATTATTATCCTTACTGTTCCTATGAGATCACCCCTTTTTATGTTTTATTTTTCCTAGGATGTGAAAAGTATTTTATGAATTACATGCAGGGATAGTATGAGGGGATATGTGTGTGGTCTATGGACAAAAGATGTTGTTGTAGTTTTTCATTCTATGATGTAATGTAAAATTTATGAATGTATCTAGTGATTCCAATGATACTATAATCAGTCTTTTGAGACTTTATATTTTTTGATCCTGCCAATGTTATGTAATAATGCACTGACTCTGGGTAACTGGGGTCAGGGTGTTATAGATGGTATTAGAGAAAGTTTAGTACAAACCTTGGACGCTATATTTATAAAAACACTTATTAGAGCACATAAACCTAAGATGGAATTTGAGGATTAGTATAGAAGAACTTCGTAGAATTTTAGTATTTGTTGAAATTTTGTGATTTTTCTGAGAAATACATCATTTTTTGGATATGAGCAGGTAGAGGCGTCTCTGGCACAGATGTACGTAGGGGTAAAACCAGAAAACACCACTTTGACCTAGACTCGAATGATAAATGGTGCATGACAATGGGCCTTGCTGCACTCTTGGTTACAACACTTGTAGAGACCCGAAGCTTGGCGTACATTGACATTACATTACATTTGCGGAATACTTAGTACATAACAAAAACACACACACACAAGGATCGTAATTGTTTAGTGTCTTTGGAAACTCGGAATATAATATTCTAATCTTGGTGAAGATCTTCAACATCTCCCATAGAGATCTTCCTTTTTTTTACCTAAAACTTTTCTTTATATCTTGGAGATAAGAAAACATAAAAGGGTGAGCTCAAATGCTCAGTAAGGGTAAACAAAAGAAATATCAACCACATCATATTCATAAGAACATAACATTTTGGAAATCTTAACCTTCAAAGGAGAGCATAATTTCATAACATGGGATAAATCATGGCAGTGAAATGTAATCACAATAATCATAACATAAGACATGAAACTTTGTGGCATACACACATAATCAAAGAGAATCATATCTTATTTGTCAAGACTTATTTACAAGACTATCTTAGTGGACAAAGTCCTTTTCTGAACCGATTCACCCACGTTTCAGTCCTGTTTCACTGAACCGGTATAACCTACCATTCCAGCCATGTCTATCTCATGAGATATAAATCTTTACCCAATGAATTGGAGGGAGATATTGGTCCCACCCATCTCATAATGATACCATTCTTATGTGTGCCACAAAATCATAAATCATACATCATTGCATAACCCATGTAATAAAAATTGGAATATTAAACATCGTGACATCATAAAACAATTCATATAAGATAAAGGAATTCATATAAATATTTCCATAACAAAATAATCAAATCCATGTAATAATAGGGATAAAAACAGAACCCTATATATCTTATATGGAAAATAATTTTGATAAAACTCTTGAACTTCATTCTTGAGGAAAATATCATTTATACTTCAAAACACTTTTCCTTTCATAACATGTCGTACAATTATAAACTAAAAGAAGTTGATTAAAAATAAACTTGAAAACTTGTAAATGAATATTCTTGGAAATAATGTTTTAAAAATCCATTCATGCAGTATAAGTTAAAAAAAACATTCTTCGTAATTTTGTAGGAAAAATCAAAAAGTACCTCGTACGAAAAACGAAAAAAGATTCCTTTCATATCTTTTACTAAAAACTCACCGAAGGGTAAAATAGGTTTTAAACATTTGTAGGTGGATGGAAATAATATTACATATTTAGGGAACATGGATGTGGATGATAAAATACACCCCAGTAAATACCGAAGTATAAGCAATCTCAGATAAGAATTAGATTGTGATATTTCCCTTACCTTAGGTCCGATTTGCTTTGTAAGTCTCTGAACCTCCTGTATAATGATTTAAATAAAGTCATTGACTTATTATAGAATCATATTCATTGTTATTCTATCAAATATGGTTCACTTATGACTTTATATTACCCGTTCTTTTGTAAATTCATGTTAAAGCAGCGTTTTGGGTAAAATCATCTTATTTGTCGTTCGTGTTTTAACTTGTAATTATTCATATGATTAATTAGATAATGATTACTTAATTACAGAATATAAATCATGATTTATATATAATATACATTCATAATATATATATATATAATAGATCAGTAAATGGAAATAATTACACCGTTCATGGAGACGGTAGACAATTCGTACGCATGAACGCTGTTTTCGTTTTCTTATTGAGTTGAATGGAATTAAGTAGATGACATACATATATATACACATAAATAAAGTAGCTTTATAATGTCATATATTTCATTATTATTGCTTATATATACTTTATAATCATTCTTAAATGGTTAACATGGAGAATGAATCTCATCGCGTCGTGGAGACGGTAGTTCGTATGTACGCACGAGCGATGATATCATTTCCATAATTATTGAATTGAATTGGAGTGGATGATACAATATATCAGAATAATTATTATGTTATAATAACTCTATATAGTTATTTTCTTTACACCATAATACCTATCCATGTAAGGTGTTGGGGGAAAAGCAGATTACACCACGGTGTGGAGACGGTATTCCGTACATACGCACAGGCGGTGATTTTGTTTTCCGTAGGATGGATAGAAGGTGAAATGGGGTGGTTTCATATTTATAATAAAAAATCAGTATATTAGTGATACTGATGTTATTACTTTATAATGAAACAACTAAAGAAGAATAAGTTGAAGAAGAAAGAAGCTTGAAAGAATCGGGAGAAGAAATTACCTCTTCTTTGATACGCCTCTTTGAAACCTCCTCTTAGGGCACTACGATTGGTATTTAAAGATAACCATAACCTCAAGTATGTTTCTAGGGAAGTGGAGAAGATAATTTGGCAGGGTTTGGCCGAGCATTAAGGCTCAAAGTTGTGTGAGGATGAGAGGGAGGGGGTGCCCTTTTATAAGGGAGGAGAGGGGCACCTTTGGAATAACTAAAAATATTATTTTATTATAAAGTCAAGTTCGGTTTTAAATAGCTCCAAATTGATTTATTTAGAGGCTAAGGTGGGGATGGGTCGAAATACTCTCATCCAATAGGATTTAGACATGTTTAGGTTATTATTGTAACCTTATCAATTAGATTTAACTCTAAGTTAAATAATTTAACTTTTACCGTGTCTTTTTGTTTTCTTACACTATATGGTTAATAAACTTACTATATCAAGTGAAAAGAACCCCAAGTTGTTTCTAATTAATATATATAATCTTATCTAAGTCATTTGGCCGAACCTTGATTTTTAGGAATAAAATAACAACAAATAATATAATATTCGTTTTAAAAACTAATTTATGTCAATTTTGACACTATTTGGTACATGATTTTTACGAATTTCATAACAGAATGATAAGTTCGAACCAAGTTACTTAAATCAACAATAACATGTCATACTAACCTATAATTTTAGTTTAAGTCATAAAAATCCTCAAATTACATTTATTGTGGCACTTATAACATCAATTATGTCAATATTTCATTAATAAGACAATTACTACATCATCTTTGTGTCAAAATAAATGATAATTATATAATCCCTAAAAATTCTAAATAAATTCTTATGATGTAGATAATTGTATTATATTTCTGTAGACTATTCATGTTCTAAGATGCATGAAGTTTATCACTAGATTAAAATTATTATACTTATAATATTTAAGAAAGTGACATGTTGTCACATTCTTTGGTTTTAATAATAATTAAATTATTTTCATTGAAAAAATTTAATTAAATGAATCTAATCCAACCCTTAGATGATATGGGTCGACTTTTAGTCATCCAATAGGATTTTGAAATTTGTTAGGGTAATTATAAAATATTATATTTACCCTTAATTACCCGATTTACCTTTAACTATGGTAAATAAAATTTACCGTAGTTACTATTAATAAATCCCAAAAATAAAAAGTAGATTATTAACATAATTTGGATCTACTGATTCCAAATATGGAATCCATTTTTCCAAATTCAATACACAAAAGTTGCAGAAATTAAATTAAAATTAATCCCGTTGACGAAAGAAAACGGGTTTTCATTAAAACATTGCAAAAGATTGAATTGATTTAACCTACGAATTCAAGGTAAAATCAATGCTAATGTCATGAATTATATTAAATGGTAAAAATATATTCTATTTATACTTTAAAACTGTTAAATATTATAATTTAACCACATAAGATATTACGATGAAAAAAGTTGTTTTTAATTAAAATATAGCGTGTTTTAATTATTCATTAAAATATGAAAGTTATCGGAAAAATATCAAAACATTATCTAATGTAAATTTTTATATCCTGATTCAAAAGAAGAATTTTATTTTGTCAAATTTAACATATAAACATGTCAAAAACTATATATAAAGTGGTTGCGCCATCAAAAGGCGGCAAAACTGCATTTTTTTAAAAATACTTATTTTACCCGAAAAATTTATTTTGTTCTTATACCATGTTCTAGAAAATGTGTAAGATGAATAATAATGTTATAAAATTCAAAATTTAGTTAATACTATTCATAACGGCTAGTTCTTGAAAATATTATAATAATATATCATTGTTTATTAAAACTCGGTATTGCGTACAACACACGCTATCGAGGAAGGTCGCGATTGTGTGTAATGCAAGCCAAGTCAGGGTTGCATGTTGTGAAAGAATCCTTCGTTGTTTCGTATAATAGAATCCAACCATATTTAATTTATAAATTGAATATATATATATATATACTCAATTTTGCGTAGAATAACAATTATCAAAATTGTGTGTAACACGGTCCAAGAATAGTGTTGCGTATACTGCAAGCTAATACGGTGTTGCGTATAGCGAAAGGTAATCTTGGTGTAGAATACAACACAAGACATTAATGAAATTAAAATAATATTTTTCCTAAAATCTCGGGGTGTTACAAAACTCAAGGGGGATATACTTAGGATAATTCTCATATTCTTTAAAAACCATTATGAAGGGTTAATGAGTATATAATTCCTCAAAGAAAACATTTTTATGATTGTGGATTATATCTATAAACGGTTCAATTCATGCTAAGTGTTTTACATGTTTGGATTTCTGTATTGTGATTCATGAACTAATCTAGTGTATTCCATTTTTTAGAAATGGCACATAGTGGAAGAAATGGAAACCGTATCAATGCACTAACTCCATGTAGAGATTTCACTCCTTCTGATGATAATTATAGTGGAGATGGTGATACAACTCGTGCTGATCAGCTAATCACCATATTGGGACAACTCACATAGGTTATGAATAATAACCTTACCCATATGGAGCACCTAGATCCATAGCCTGGAGGATCAATGTTCGATCGCTTCCTGAGGTAACAAACACCAACATTCAATGAGAGTAAAAAAATAATTAGTAGCTAAGAAACTGATAAATTCCTTAGATAAAATATTTCGTGCCATGGGGAGTAGTGAAAGGGAAAAAGTTATCATGGCAGTTTACCGCCTCACTGGAGATGCTGACCAATGGTGGTTGTTGATTCAAAACACAAAGGAGGATAATGAAGTATCAAATATGGAATTGAGAGAGTTCAAAGATCTTTTGTTATAAAAATACTTTCCTCGTGACCATCGAGCAGATATAGAAAGGATATTTCTATGTCTGATACAAAAGGAGGATGAGAATGTCAGAAAGTATGAGTCTAACTTTAAAAGGATAGTGAGGCATGCATCAGATTATATATTTAACCCATGTAGTGAGATTGAACATTTATTTGATGGGTTAAAACCATTTCTCTGTCGAGAAATAATCTCACAATCCTTCTCGTCATACGAAGATATTTCGGCATGTGCTATCAAGATAGAAAATGAATTCTATAAGTCTTATGACTTTAAAGCAACGTAGGAGAAGAAGAGATCTTATGATCACTTTGGGAATAGAAATAAGGGGAAGTAGGGAAAATTTTAATATCCATCATTTAGTAAATATGTGAAGAAACACCCTGATACATTCTTGAAGGGAATGGGAGTCTGTTACAAGTGTGGTGAAAAAGGCCACCAAGCTCGTGATTGCAATGGGAAGAAAGAAGCTTCTGATGTTCAATTCTAAAATTGAAGGGAGAAAGGAAATTATGCAAATGAATTTCCTTAGTGTCAAGGGAACTATCCTCAAATAAAGGCCAAGGGATTAATACCAAGCTTATACTATCACTACTGCTGAGGTAGATGCTTCGAAAGACATGGTGGAAGGTAATTTAATGGGTTCCTTAAGTTAGGAAATGATTTATTTGACCCAAGATCATCACCTTATTTCATATCTTCCCAGTTTTCTAAGAAAATTAGATATTTTCAATTTGATTTAACAAGGTAGTTGTCCGTCAAAACTCCTAAGGGAAGTATCATTGCAACAATGTTTTATGAATCAGTCCCCATTAGAGAACATAAATGTTCTTTATCTACTGATCTCATCAGCATACCCATGATTTAATTTGATATAATCCCTGGTAAGGATTGGATTTCGGACCATGATGTGAAGATTTAATGTAAGAAGAATGAGTTTATGATTTTTGATGATGATAATAAATAACACTTTATCTTTAGAGTAGAATTTTCACCACCTGATTCTTATCTAGATCCAACCCTAGTAGCTCAACTAAATTCAATTATCGGGGAGGAAGAGAATGAAATAATTGTGGCTATGGAAAGGAATTTTCAAATAAGGTATGTACCTATTGTGAATGAATATGTAGTTGTGTTTCCGGAGGATTTACATGGACATCCTCTAGAATGAGAAATTGATTTTTTTTTCATTGATTTAATTCATGGTTCAAGGCCTATATTGAAGACCCCTTATAGAATGGCCATTGTGGAATTAGTTCAATTAAAGAATCACCTAGAAGAATTGAGTAATAAAAGATTTATTTTCCCTACTATTTCTCCATGGGGATCCCCATTCCTTTTTGTTATGAAGAAAGATGGATCTATGAGGTTAGTATTGACTACAGGGAAATCAATGAAATAACAATAAAGAACAAGTATCCCCTACCACGCATTGATGATTTATTTGACCAACTACATGGAGTTTAATACTTTTCAAAGATTGACCTTAGATCTGGATACCATCAGTGGTGTGTGATGAAGGGAGAAATTATGAATATAACATTTTGAACCAAGTATGGGCATTACGAGTTTACAGTAATGCCTTTCGGATTTACTAATGCAACCTCTGTATTCATGGATCTAATTTATAGAGTTTTCAAGGAATATATTGAGGATTTTGTAGTGGTATTTATTGATGGTATCTTGGTATACTACAAAAGCTATTAAGATCTTGAAAATAACTTGAGCATTATTTTGAAGACTCTTAGAAGACATGAATTATATGGGATGTTTAGCATGTGCAAATTCTGGCGTCAAGAGATTTATTTTCCTGGACATATTGTCTCTATAGATGGAATTTCAGTTTATCCTTCTAAGACCAAGGCAATCCATGAATGGCCAGCACCAATGAGTATAACAGAGTTATGAGGTTTTATTGGTTTAGTAGGATATTTTTGGCATTTTATCCATAATTTTTCCCGATTGGATAACCCATTAACGGAGCTCTCACATAAAGGGGTGAAATTTATTTGAAAAAATGAGTGTGAATAATTTTTTGGAGAACTAGATAGAAGATTAGTCAATGCTCATATATTGACTATACCATCGGGGAATGATGGGTTTATTATTTGTAGTGTTGCTTCAAAGAATGGAGTTGGTTGTGTCCTTATGTAGAATGATAGGGTTATTGTATATGCATCACAGGAGCAGAAAATTCATATGAAAAACTATAATACTCATTATCTTGTGTTAGGTGATGTAATATTTTCTTTGAAGATATGGAGACATTGTCTCTATGGTGAAGAATGTGAGATATATATCGATCACAAGAGTTTGAAGTAAACTTTCTCACATAAATAACTCAATATGAGTCAAAGGCGATGGCTTGAACTACTCAAGTATTATGATTACACGATACACTACCACCTGTTGATGGAAAATAAGGTGGTAGATGCTTTGAGCAGAAAAGATCATGGTGTTTTGAACAAAATGAGAGTTGAAAGGGATCCAATTTTCATGGATCTAGTAATTCTGGATATTGAAATAACCATGTAAGGTGAAACATCGATACTTTTTCAAATTGATGCCAAACCATCTTTACTAGAAAGGATTAAAAGTTCTCAGACCTATGATGATGAATTTAAAAAGAACATTAATGCTGTGAATGATGGGAGATTGATTGACTTTGTGTTTGAAGTAAGAATTTTGATATTTGGGAAGAGGCATTGTGTTCCCTATATTCCTGATCTAAAAAGGTAATTGGTGGATGATTATCATAGTTCCAATTTCTCTATACACCCTGGGAGCACCAAAATGTATAGATATTTGAAGGAACATTTTTTGTTGGACAACATAAAGAGGGAGATTGCTGATTTTGTGTCAAGATGTATGGATTGTCAACAAGGGAAATCTGTAAGGCAACTGACTGGAGGAGTCATGCAACCTCTTCCCATACCTAAGTGGAAATGGGATAATATTATGATGGACATTGTAATGGGGCTACCAAAGACTCCTAGAAGGAATGATGCAATATGGGTCATTGTTGATATTCTTACTAAGTAAGCATAATTTCTTACTATAGGAGAAGATCTACCACTTGAAGATCTAGAAAGACTATATATTAATGAAGTTGTGAGACTTCATGTAGTAACCCTATCGATGGTTTCTGATTGGGATCCCCGTTTTACTTCATGATTTTGGAAAAGACTTCTGAAATCCATGGATACTGAATTTCTTTTGAGCACTGCCTACCACCCCCAAAATGATGGAAAATCAGAACAGACTATTAAAACCTTTGAAGACATGTTGATATGTTGATCACTTGACATTCATGGTATGTGGGATCAATATTTACCTCTAGTGGAATTTTCCTGTAACAATAGCTTCCATTCAGGTATTCAGATGACACCATGTGATGTGTTATACAGAAAGAGATGTCACACACCAACTTATTGGGATGATGTTAGTGAATGAAAACTTGTAGGCCCAGAAATTGTTAAGGAACCAATGAAAAGGGTGAAGGTAATCCAAACCCACATCAAATCATCTAAAATTCGACAGAAGAGATATACTGATAACTGAATGAAGGATTTGGAATTTTAGGGAGGATATCATGTTTTCTTGAACATATCTCCATGGAAGGGTGTTATAATTTTTTGTAATAAGGGTAAATTGAGTGCCAGGTACATAGGAAATTTTATGATTCTACAACGAATTGGGCTTGTATCTTACCATTTGGCAATGCCGCTAAGTCTCTCCAATGTTCAAGATGTGTTTCACATATCACTGTTGAGAAAATACATGCCTAACCCAATGCATGTAATCACCTATGAGGAAGTAGAACTGGAACACAATATGTCTTATTGTGAAGATCCAATCAAGATTCTTGATACTAGAGGACAAGTGTTGTGAAATAGGATGATTCGTCTAGTAATTGTTTTATGGAGAAACCATAAGATAGAAGAGGAAACGTGGGAACTCGAGGAACTTATAATGAAGAACCACCTGGGTATTTTCATGCAGTAGTATTCTAGAAATTTCGAGGAAGAAATTTTTTGATGGAGGTGAAACGGTAACACCCCAAGATTCTACGGTACACTTTTCATTGAATAATACGGTAGCCGGTGTTGTATGAAACTTTGATGTTCTAACACACACCACAACCAATCAATGTAGCCGTTATGAAAAGTAATACCCTCTTTTTGAAATTTTATAATTTTTTTATTCAAATTGGACTTCATTTTTGGTTTCTGAATATCTATATTAGCTTAGTGTGAATTGTTGGTACTTTTCTGATAACTTTTATATTTTGATGAATAGTAAAAATTACTAAATTTTAATTAAAAATAAAATTTTTATTCGAAATAATTAATAGTGATAAATTATGAATTTTAGTGGTTTTTGAATTATAATTAGATTACATTTTTATCATTTAATCCAATGTTGGTCATTGGACATAATTTCACATTTAAACTAGAAATAAGCAATTGTCAATCTATTGATAGTTATTATTTGTTAAAAACTCGCTTTTTATTTTGACAATGAGAATTAATTTTAAAATAATGGATGTCTCTTATATGTTTTGAATTTAGAAAAATGGACTACATATTTATAATCAAGAGGAACAGATTTTGAAAATCGATAACTATTATTTTTTAGACATTTTGATTAATTACTTTGGTAAATATTTTATCTACCATGGTTAATGGGTAAATCCGGTAAATAAGGGTATAAAATAATATTATAATATTATTAAATTACCCTAAAACGTGTCTAAACCCTATTAGTTAATACATGTCCGACCATGGGAATCTTTGGGTCGATTTTGGGGCCCCATGGAGCCACTTGTAAGTGATAATGATACTTTATATTAATTATGTTAAAGTAAATACAAAAATGACATAAGCATAAATTTTTTAGAAAAACAATTTTTACATAGGGTTATATATGTTATATTTTCATCTATAAATATTAATTAGAAAGATAAAAATATTTCTTACATAATGGGATTTTATTTATAATATCTAGACATTGAATAATTAAATTTATTTATGACACAATAATGATGTAGTATTTTCATTGTTAATGAAACAATCGAATAATTGGTTTTATAAATGTTAAAAAAATAAAAAATAAATGTTTTCATGACATAAAAAAATTTTATTTGTTAATATGACATGTTAGGATTACTTAAATATATTTTTTTAAAATTAATTATGTTATTAAGACTTTAATAAAATCAATTATTAAATATTGTCAAAATTTACATAAAGGAGTTTTTAAAACAAATATTATATTATTAATTGACATTCTATTCCTAAAAATATACGTTTCAGCCAAAGGACTTATATAATTATAGGTGTATCATTAATGGACCACATGGGGGTCTCTTGGAAGTATATAGTAAGTTTATTAACTATATAATATAAAAATACAAAGAAAACTTGCAAATGTCAAACTATTTAACTAAGAGTTAAATAAAAAAGACAATGTTAATATAGTGAACCACACCTATCTAAAACCTTTTGGTTGAGTGTTTTTTGACCTACCCCAACCTCAAACTTTAAATAATACACTTTGGAGCCATTATAAACCGAATATTAATTTATTATAAAATAATATTTCTATGTTTTCCAAAGGTGCCCCTCACCCCTCTTATAAAAGAGAACTCCCACTTCTCTATAATTCACACATTCAAAGCCTTTTGGATCAACCAACTCCTGCCCAAATATTATCTCAACTTCCCTAACTTAAACCTAGAGGCATTATTTTGATCATAAATCCAACCAATGGATCCCTTTTCATCAAATCAAAAAGAAGAACCCGAAGAAGAGGTAATGTTTTTTCCAACCTCTTTCTAGTTCCTTTCTTCTTCCACTTATTCATTATTTGTTATTTCCATTCTAAAATAATAAATCTAGTATCTTCTCTATACTGTGATGATATTAAAAATATTGTATAAACATATTCAGTATTTTATTGATCCTTTGAATGGCATGTCACCATACGTGCGTACGTACGACTTACCGTCTCAATGTCGTGGTGTAATTTATATTCAAAACATTATTATTTGGATGGGTATGATAATGATGTGTAATTGAAGTATATAATCAATATAACATTATTATAATTCTGTATATATGATTTACCATCCAATTTTATATTATTTTAATAATAAAAAAATGTTATTGTCGCTCATGTGTACGTACGAACTACCGTCTCCACGAATGCGATGAGATTCATTTCCCATCATATACATTCAGGTTTAATTCTCATTTGATGATTAAAAATAATTTTTAAGGAATTGGTAACATTCTGGACATGAATAAGATACAACCTATCCATAAGAAACATGACTTAAGTAGCAAAACATATAAAAGAAAACAAGTAAGTTAACTCCGGAAACAACGATAATACTAAGATATTATTAACAAATCAATGTTAAAAGATCATATATGATATAATATTAATGTATATGATTCCTATATAATTTAATTACATTTATTTCAAGATTATACAAGAGGTTAAACTACCCTCGGCCAAGGAAAAGTACAAGGTAAGGGTTTATTTCACAATCTATTCATTATCCGAGGTTGTTTAGACGTAATTAACTACTGGGACATCTTTATCATCCACGTCATTGTTTTTAATAATATATTTCAACACATTCTTATTATTATGTATAATATGTGTTAAATTAATTTATACCCTTGTTTTAATTTTTATATGTTGTTTATAAAGGAATCCTTCCATCGTTTTCCTAACAGTGTATTTTTAATCTTTTTCAACAAAATTAATGTAATAATGTGTTTTTAACTTATACGGTAGGTACATCTATTTTCCACCGTTCTAAAATCGTCGAAGCTTCCCTTACAAGATTAAGAGAATATTTTCAATGTAAATGTTTTGTATTATAATTCTGTGACTTTCAAATGATTTAAAAAAATGATACTTCTCTAAAATAGTTTTGATTTAATCTATGTCAACATCCTTTTGATGGATTTTAAGCTTATTTAAAGTTGATTTATTATGATACAAAACATCCATATTGTATTTATGGTTTTGTGATATGATTGACAGTGGGTGTGTTATTTTTATACCATTCATGTTTTATGGAGAAAATTATTGACATTTTGATTGCTAGTTTTAATAAGAATGTTTATGTTATGTTTAAACCTGTCTATATGAGGAATTCCTTGTACGTAATAAGTGATGGGTGGAGCACGATATAACTGCTCTATGAATCAGTAAGACTCATGAGACAAACTAGTTTCTTGGCACAAGGCATTGACAAAATCTTATTTGTAGTCTTAGCACAAGGCCTTGACTAGGGGGTTATGATAGTCTGGCATTATGAATTCCACCATTATAAAAATGGTTATTGATACTTAATGCGATTATTAGTTTAGTATAGTATCCAAGTGAATAATTAAATGGAATTATTTCATTTTATTTATGCAATAGTATAATGATGTTAATGTTTAAAAGGCTTTTGTTTTAGTTATACATTGCCTTAAATGTTTTTGCTTATTTATGAAAGTATCTGCTATATTGTTATCCTTACTGTGCATCTGATCTCACACCTTTCTATGTTTCTTTCCAAGGATTTGAAGAATTATTTTATGAATGACCTGTAGAGACAGTATGAGGGTATATGACTCTGGTCTATTGAGATAAGATGTTGATGTAGTTTTTCATTTAATGATGTAATGCAAACTTTATGAATGTATCTAGTGATTCAAAGGCTACTAAACTAATCAGTCAATTAAGACATGATCTTTTGTGATCTTGCCAATTTTATTTAATAATCCACCGACACTGGGTAACTGGGGTCGGGGTGTTACAGTTTAAGAGGTTCAGTTCATTTGTTTGGGAAGAATTTTCTTCCTCAGTTTTCATGATTGGTTTACTTGAATTCATAAATGGAAGTTCATTTGAATTGTTGTCAAAAATACAACATTTTTAATATAAATTATTAGTGATATTAAATATATATAAATGATATTATAATGAATTTGGTTATATACAATGTAGTTGAATCATATGATAAATTTTAATGATAAACACTAGGATTAACATGGCAGTTTTGTGCATAATAAAATTTTTTATTGTTATTTTATATGAGTGTGTAAGTATTACATAACATATAATATGGTAAAATAAATATATTATGATCTTGTTCAACTATTAAAAATATTTCAGGCCAGTTCATGTATATTGTTATAGAAATTGAAAACTTGGCATCCTTGAATGAGATAAATTAACACATCTCAGATATTATTTTCATTTTAATTATAAGTGTTGGGGAAAAGATAAATGATCATGAAATATTCCATTATCATAATAAAATTAAATTTCATGTATGGTAATTGAATTATAATATCATTTGGATGAGTGGAGATAAAAAAAGTAAAGAAATAACTCAAAAATAAAAGAAAAGTTGAGAAATCCCACACGAAACATTAGCAGACCAACGACATCGATGAATATTTCATAAAATATATTGATTACATAAAAAGGGTATATCATCACTCATACATAATATGTATAGTAAATAAGATATATAATGAAATATCCAATCCTAAAAAATTAAAATTAAAATATTATATTTTAATAAGATTTCATGAAAAAGATAGAGATTTTGAGACGCAAATTCAGCAGCATAACAACTATGCAACATGGTTATAGAAAACATTAAAAAGATATGGGATTGGGGTCACCCATTCATAAAAGAATCCTAAAATATCATGGGTATAAAATAATATGTAAATATTGACATGGTATGAAACCATTAAATACATTCCACCTAAAAGACAACTTGGATGAAAAAGAGATGTTTATAATTCTCTTACCCTTTAGAGTAACTCTTAAGGCATGAAGGATGAGACATGGGGGGCTTGGGGACACCATGTGAGGACTAATAGGGAGGTAAAAATAACATATATTCAAGGATGATGAGATTGGAATGAAATTAAATAATGTAATGATTGGGTATTTATAGTAAATGAGAGAGATTTTTTTATTAATTTTAAAGGACACCTCATTAGTGGTTTTTGAAAAACTTTGGGATTTCCCATGGTATTAGACACTTGGGACATCTAACATCATATTTTTATGTAAAAAAGTGTAAAATATGTTTATTTTAATTATAACATCATTATAGTGTAATTAAATATTCTGAAAACTCAAAACTATATTTTCATTATTCATGAAAAATGTATGTACTTTTGAAAAATACCAAGTAATTACCAAACCATTTTTTGACCCATAGAATTAAACATTGAAGTAATTTTTTTTAAAATAATTTTCTAAATATGTTACAATTATTTTTAAAATAAAATAATATTTAATTAGAAAAAAACAACACTAAAACTGCTACTTGTTTTATGACACCTTGAAAAAATAATCAAGGCCCCATAAAATTATCTTATAACCATAACAAAATAAAATAAAAATTTAATATTTCATTTTATAAAAAAAAAATTCCATTAAAAAGTATTAAATTAATCATAAATTTGTAATTATAATACTTATGACATACAAAAATACCAGTACTTATACCATGGTCTTTTGTTTTTCACTTTTATGATGTCTAAACTGTATTTATACATTCACGGGTCATGTATCTATTTTTTTCAATTTAATATTAATTAATATTCATAAGGGTATGTTACTACTCATAAGGGTATGTTACTATTCATCAAAAATTAATTTTATCTTATCATACTCTAAATATCTTTCAGGAAACAATCATGTATGTTGGTTTTTTAAAATTAAAATTAAAAAAATTGAAAACTTGTGTTTATTAGTTAGGTTATAAAAAAGTGTGGTTTTGTAGAGAATCTGTGTTTCATGAATTCTATAATAAATCTATTTTTAAATTCTTAGGGTGTTACATGTAACATCATAATTACCAGGCACCGTGAATTTTGGTGTAACTCTAAAAAAACATATATCAAACATACATACGTCATGAAATTGGAATACAAAATGTGTAATTATCTTTCATATTGTGTAACAAATTGACCACTTTCATTAAAGGTGGACTTTCTCATTGAAATCTGACACCTTTAATTTGAATACATGACTTGTAAATTCCTTATTTTAGTCCCATAGCTCCACTATTTTCTCAAAAATCTAGTGTCGTACCACAAGTAATTCTCATGGTGTGAAGTGTCCTTTAGCTCAAAATTTCAACAATTTTTATTCATTTTCCAAATACTAATTATTTCATTACATTAATCATAAAAAAATTCAAACTTTTAAAATATCAGTATGATTAAACAATTAAATAAAAAAATAGTACATTAAAAATTCTATAAAATGTATTCATGAAATATATCTATCATTCATATTATAGTGGGTTCACCACCTTGACAAACAACATACATCATTTTTATCACTCTCAAAAAAGGTTATTTATAAAAATATTTTAATACTCAAATATGGTAAATATATATATATATATATATATATATGTAAATTATAAAGTATATCATATAATGTAATTTATTAATTTAAAAAAATGCATCTTGCTAATGATGGTCATTAAAACATAATTAATGAACTAACCATTTATCCAAAATTTTTATAACAAATAAGAAATCCTTGTATCAGAAAACATATATTGATTTGAAACAAATTCAATTTTTAGATGGACATGAAGATCATTTCATTTCTCTTCTCTATTAGTTGTCTTTTTTTACAATAATTTCAATAATTATCTAAAAGTAATCTGATCATAGAACCTTGAATTGAAATCCCTCATAATAAGGAAACTATGATTGATATCACATTGAAATGTTTTTAAATAATCATAATGTAATTATTTTAATTAAAATATAGTGGTATTTGGTATTTAATTTAGTAACTAAATGATTAATTAATATTATTCTATATGTTTAGTGTATGTATAGAGTGAATCTGGCCATAAGGTAAGATAACACTCTAAACCGCCCTATTTTATTTACGATATGATTTCTCCCACATTTTCCCACTTTATATCTATTTTATTCTTATTTACTTCATATATATTCATTTTATATTTTCTAATCATATGTACCTAGTTTAATTCACCATTCCATGATGAGTATACAATTTTTTTAAAGGCTCTGTTATCAATTTATTTCGAAAAGAAATCCTAATTGAAGGGAACCTATAATTTTCTTATTCTATATCAAGACACTGTATATAAATTTTTTTAAACCATCCATGGATTATAAAATTTCTCATTAAGGTTTAGAACAAAAAATTAGTTCAATTATATGTTTATATAAATTAATATTCCACCTACCATCTTTAATGACTCTTTACCAATTTCATTAAAACCCTGATAAGTGGTGCATTTTTGAAGTTACCTATCCATTATTATTTAAATAACCACATCACATGGACATCACATTCATCATATTAAAATATTATTTTTACCTAATATTTCTAAGACTATTTTAATCACTTATTTTAGGAAAATCACTATAATATGCATCTGATTTTGCTACAAGACATGTTTTCCATCCCATTTTATTCTATGGATAATTTATATATTTATTCCTTTCATTTGATTTCCAATTATGGAACACATCAACATTTAAATCTTATTATGTGTTTCCAAGGATAGTTCTATAATTAATTTTGTAATTTTTATGAATCATGAGATGATATGTATAGGATTATGGAGTAATCCAAATCTGTGATGGAACTTTATCCACCCAGTGATGTTGTCTGGAATGTTTTCATTTGATTTTGATTATTTCATTAATATTTTTCTTCAAAATTACAATAATTCCTTGATCATATGATTAATTTCCTCTTATAGTATCAAAATCTATAAATAGATTCAAATGTTACACTTATATATCATGTTTATTCCATTACTTGGATTAAAAGATCACCCCTTTCATTTATGTATTACCCAAGCTATACTATATAGACTTTGGAGTTAAAATAGATATAAGAGTTCATTATAGAGATTGATATAATGATTTTCTTTTTATTTTTTTAAGTGCCTAGTCTTCTAAATACATTATGCCTCTCGATGCTTGGGCTATGTTTATTGGATATTTATTTTGAAAATCAGGTATTAATAAGTGTAAAAGACATGGGTTTATATAGTTCGTATCAAATATGTTTCTAATTATTTTTTCTTCAATAGGATAAAAATACATTAGTAAATCCTTATGGATAAGACTGTATATATATATATATGAAAATATCCTAAAATTTAGGCAAATTATATAGAGAGTGGTTACCACAGAATTGCATCCCAATATAAATACAATAAGTGGATGTGTCTCTAGTAGAGATGTCACTAGGTGTAATAACCCTATAATTTTTCCTTGGGTATTAACCTAACCTATACCACACCTTTTTTGACACTCCAAGGGGATATTATTTATAAAATTAAAAACCACTTTAAGAACTATTTTGAAGGACATGAATACATTATAAAGCTAATGAGAAAATCAGCGTGGATAACTTTGAATGAAATTGAGAGACTCATAAGTTAATATATACATGTAATATATAAGTTATTACTTCTAAATGATAAAATTTGTATTTATATTTTTAATAGTTTATGTTTTATAATTCCTAAATTTTCCTTATTTTAGTTAATGTCTTAAAATTGGAGGAGTCAATACAACAACCAATGTAATAGGTATTTTGATGATTTTCCAAAGGATATTAGTAACCTAATGGAAGTGGTAGGTGAGGAATTCGTGGCATTAATATATAAAATATCTCATGTTATGAAAAACCAATTAAATCATGTGAAACTCCCTCTTTTTCTCTATGAAAGTGCATTTTATATTTGATTACATTATATGATACATTTATCCAACATTTTTTGTATATTTTTATCTATAGAATAATGGATTAATTTATTTATAAGATATTATACTTCCTCTGTTTCTCAGGAAAATGGAAATTTGTAACATCCATTTATCACATCGAGTAAGATGGTACTCAGTGATGGACATTGATCAGGATCACAAAGACCAAGGATGACATCAATTCCATATAATTTTGATAATTCAAGAAAATATTTTCCAATAAATACTTACCATGAATTATAAATATTATAATGGTGAGTGAGTGACTTGGACTAATGAAAAAGGAATATGATTCTATCAGAGCATATATGAGAAACACCTCAAATATTTTAGGGAAAACCTCTATATTTTTCATCAATATAGGATGTATGGTGGACCACTTCTTTGGTATATTAAATTCAAGTCAATAAAAGTATTTATAAATATAAAAAGTTGATAACCATAATGATATTTCTTAAAATCACCTTAAGGATGGGATGGTGATTGTTGACTCCCAGTGGCCTCATCTGGAAGGAGATAAATATTGTAAAATTGAGTTAATATGAGGTTATTAAGGGATAAATATACTAAATATGATATCCCATCTAACCATGTGTCAAAAAAAATTGGAAGAAGAGTATTAGAAAATATCTCATGGTAATGGGGACCTGCTTCAAGTGTGGAAAATATGGGAATCGTGGTCGAAATATTTAAAGGGAGATAAATAACCCCACTAATTGGATTGAACAAAAAAATGTTTTGATCAACCCTTATATTGTAATTTTGTGTTTAAAATTCAAGTAACATGAGATTTATGGAAGGAAATTCCCTAAGACAAGGGTTGATCAAGAAAATCAACAACAAAAACCTATATGTTCTAGATATAATTGAAAGCAATATAATATTCATATTTCAATGGGGGATCCCAAAAATAATATGGTGATAGGTATATTTTATATTCACTCAACAATATATAATGTTCTATTTGACTTTTATTCAACACATTATTTCATATCCTTCATGTTTAGTGGAACTATTCAAAAACCACGACAAAAACCTAGTGTTGAGTTATATTTGAAAAAAATAGGTCCATTACTTCATCCCAAGAATATAAATCCTCCCCATTGGATTTTTGAGGACTATATCTCTAATAAAATATTCTCATTAATCTATTACTTGAATTTGATTCAATATTAGGCATGTATTGGTTTTCCATATATAAATTCAACATCAACATTTAGGAAAATGATATCACTATTCATATCCCTAATCATTATCAAATTCTATACAACTTAAAGGAGAAGAAAAAATATCCACTGTAATATTTTTCTCAAATGTGGATATTATTAATTTTTTTAGAAATAAAATCAATAAAAAATGATTATCACAAAGGAGATAATCATGCTTGTATCATGCCCATTGTGAGAGACTAAATTGTTGTATTCCATAATGATTATCAAGGTCCTGACCCAAAACAAGAGTTTTTGTCCTCAATTTAACTTATACTTATATCTCCTTCCACATCCAAGACACCACGCAAAATTACCACTATTGATTTGGAGTAATTGATTATGTAGTTAAAAAATAATCTGTACAAGGGATTTATATGCCTAAGGGAATCACTATTGGGAGAACCAGTCCTCTTTATATAAAATAAGAATGAATTTATACACCTCTATATTGATTATAATAAAATCATAAAGATCATTATAAATAACAATTATCTAATCTAGGGATTGATGAATTGTTCGGTCAACTATGTGGGTCCCTGTTTTTCACTATATTTGACCGTAGTTTGGGATATCACCAATTAATGGTGAAGAGGGAAGATATTCGCATGACTAAAAATCAAAATAGTTATGGAAACTATGAGAACATAATGACTCCCTTAAATCTCAATAATTATCTTTCAATCCTTTTGGACTTTTTCGATAGATTCTACAGTGATAATCATGAATAATTTGTTGTGGTGTTTATTATAGAGAGAAATAGTGAGTAGGTTTAAGGGATTATGATTGTAGATGCTATTGGTATCACTAGATATATATTTAGATCAGTAAATTGGAATTAATTTGTGAACCAATCGCACACCCTGTATGCGGGAAACAAGACCCTTCAGATGGCTATTACTGTTGATTCCATTATTCAAATTGGACACATGAATAATGTTGTTGTTGATATTATTACATTGATAATTTTTTGTGTTCCTATAAGGACTTTGAATCCAATTTTGATTATGTGGATCAAGTGTTATCCTATGATCCCATCGTGGTTTAAAATCAATGGTTATGGGGCTTCATTGGGTACACCTAAGAATTCGTTTTGTCGGGGTGTCTTCAATACCCATCAGGGAATCATTAAAGGCCCCCTCTATAATTTCATATTAAATGAATATTCTATTGAAATTGAGTTATTGGAAATGAACAACGCCATTAAATACATTGTCCACTATGGTTAGAATGTATTTGGATGGAGTCTGATTGAACCATAGAAGTTGATACGTTCAAGATCTAATCAATGAATTTTCCATGAATAATTAAACCTCCCTAGATCGAATGTATTCAACTCATCATCTATATAAGAATGGATATCTCAAATTCTTATAGGGTAGATAATCAATTTACTAGTTCTCTATCAAAGAGATCCATTTTAGAGGAAATCTCGAGATGGTACTTTGTGGCCTATGATATCTTCTGGCGTATTGTTTTGGTGGATGCATGTGGTGACCAACATATTTGAATCTATAAACCCCCTTATGATGTACTCTATTAATTTTATTCAATAATATTTTTTAGGGTTGGTTTCTCATCACTCTCAAACCACTTGTTTATAATAAATGTGTGTTCTGGATGGAGATTGTTTCATTATGGGTTATGTCATCACAATCAATAAACTATTTATATAAAATAGTAATACAAAATTGATGGAAGAGTGACCCAAACCAATATCTATGATAGAGATCATTGGTTTCTTTTTAATAACTAGCAATCATTGATGTTTTTTTATAAACTTATAATGATTTTATATTATGATAAATGAGTATAATCGAAATGGAGTGAAGTTTGTATAGACCAATGTATATTAAGAGATTTTCAAGGAATTGAAAAGGTTTCTTATGACTACATAAATACATACACTATCCTTAAGTGGTTTTATTTTTTAATTGTTTAAGGATTTTTCAATGAATTTATTAGGCTATGTAATGATATATAATTATAAGTGATATCCTAAGACTAAAGGATGATGAAAGTTCATGAACAAAACTATCTTATGCATGATCTTGAGTTGGGTGAATTGATATTTTCAAACATGATTTGGAAGTATAATATATATTAAGAGATTTTTGGAATAATATGTATCATAAGAGCCTAAAATATATATTCACACATAAGGATAGTAATATTTTATAGTGAATATTGTTTGATCTAGTCATGTATTATGACCTGCAATCAATCCACTGACATTAGAATAATATAGAAATTATATATGTAGAAAAAATCTGAAAAATTATCCATAATAAGAATTTAGAAGGGATTTATCATCTTGTAATAGTAGAACTAGGACATGAAAGTCCTAAAGGAAGTATTATCATTATTCATTTCCCAAATTATTGATCAATTATCCCTTATAGAGAAGAGAGTGGATTCTCAATGGGGTGATGTTAAAATTTATAAGAAGGCAAAATATTTATGAAAATGGAAATCCTCAGAGTTAAAAATTGATGATGACCAAGTTGTAATATTTGTTTCAAGACATTTTGCACTTTAAATTCTTAATATAATGAAGTAACTATTGTATGGTGGATACAGATTGGAATCTCCTATCCACCAAGGAAGCATGAAGATGTAACAAGATGTTTGATACCTCTTCGGATGGGAGATCATGAAGATGGAGGTCGTAATATATACATGAATGTGCCCATTATATCATAATGGTAATGTTAAGAGAAAAGTGTAAAAGGTTTTCTTTTCAAGCATTACCCATGCCATCATCAAAGTGGTGAGACATAACTATGTAATTATTCAATGGTCATTTAAATACATTAAGAGGAAATAATATCCTATGATTTGTGGAGGATTTTTTTACAAAGATTAATCACATCAATGGAATTTGGGAGGATACTTAACTCAATAAACTTGGACGGATATAAATAAAATAAGAGGTGAGTTTTCATGGAACACAACTATCAATTATATCTGATCAATACCAAATGATTAACTCCATGTTCGGTAAAAGTATCCAAATTTCTATAAACACATAGTTGAACATAAATAAAACATATCACACACAATATGATGGCTAATATGAGGGGACTATCCAAACACATTAGGACAAATTAGGATCATATATGATGGAAGATAATGATGGATATGATCAATATCATTCTCTAGTTAATTTATCAATCAATAATCGCTTCGATTAAAGACTATGAATGGCTCCATAAAAATACCTTTTTGGGAAGAGATATAGTGAACCCCTGTGTTATTATTAATTCATTAAATTCAAGCTATTGGGACCTTAAATGGTCAAATAAATGCTATAAAAGGTAAAATCCATTCAAAAATACATTAGGTTAGCTAATGGTCAAAATTATTACTATATTAATGACCGTTGGTAAGAACTATTATTTCAAATTAGAGATAACGTTTTCCATTTCAAATCTACAGGGAAAATAGTCCTATTATTTGGGATTAATGGAATTTTATGTCCCAAATACATCATCCCCTTTGGGATTCTTGATCGAATAAGAGTTTCTCCCAATGGTCTAGCAATCCCACCAAAAGTTTCTCAACTACATTATGTGTTCCACATATCCCTCTTAAGGATGTATGTACTAGTATACTCATATCTACTAAATTTGGAGTTGTTGTAGTTCCATCTTGATTTATCTTATGATGAGTATATGGTACATTTATTTGATAGTACAGATAAGTTCTATGAAAAAAGACAACCCACCTAGTCAAAGTATTATGGAATAACTATATGTATATAGAGGATACATGTAAACAATAGGAAGAAATAACATATAATTACCATTACCTATTTCCATATTAGTATATAAAATTACATATTTATGATTAAATTTATTAAGGGGGAATAATTTCACAACCCCAAATTTTATCAATGGGATTTCCTCTTTTGAGTATATGAATCTGTCATACATAGTAACATAGTATTATATCAATTACACTCAACTAAGAGTGAAAAACAAGAATAATTTTATTATATTAATTGGAACATTAAATTTAGTGAATAAACATATCCCTAAACATTGAAAATATCACAATGTGATAAAAAAATAAGATAACTTTAATATGAAAAATTGGATCACCTTGATCCCCAGAATGATCACACTCATGAAAAAACTAGTACAAATGACGTACTATATTTGTAATTAAATATTCAATTTAAAAAAAATACCTATGTAAACATAAGAGAATATATGAGTGTATTAATAATTAATTAAATATGGAATATTATTGTAATGTAGGAAATCATTAATACTATTTCAAATCTAACCATATAGTAGTAATCATTGAGTTGGAATAGTAATATGACTATTTGTAATAGTAACCTAACTATAAGAATAATAACCTCAACTATATAATTGAAAAATAATATTTAGGTATTTTTAAATATGGAAATATAATATATTAAATCATGACTCAATTATATAAATTTATTAAAATTGATAAGTTAATTATTTGTATTTTTTTGAAAACCTATATGCTATATTTTCATTTTTATAACAAAATAAAATTATTTGGAGTAATTTTTTTTCATAAAATGCGTTAATATAAAAAACTAAGTTTCATTATAATGATAAAATAATTTTATAATACCAAAAATAAAATTTTAAAGGAATAGAAAAATGATCATAATATACAAATTAGTATTTATAAATGAATAATAATTTTTATTTAAAATATTAACTTCTCATAATAAGAAAATTACTGACATAAATTGGGTTTTGTGTTTTTATTTGAAATGAAAAAATGTTTTTTGTGGATGTTTGGTATTTTCCTTAAAAACTTGATTCTTTTGTGAATAGTGAAATATTGTAAAATTTGATATTTAACATTATAAGGTAAATACATGATTACTTGTGTAAGGGGTGATGTAAGAAACAATAAGTTTATACTCAAATTCAATAATCACTATATATATAGTAATAATTATTATCATTATTGTTAGATTTGATCCAAAATAACAAACTAATGAATATAATAATGAAAAAAACACCCCTCTCTTTATAGATAACACACCACCCAACCCCTTCTCCTCACGCACTCTAAACAATGATTCATACCCAAACTATGATAAAATATCTCCTTATCTCTCTCCCATACACATTGAATCCTTGATCTCCAAAAAATAATCCAGGGTTCCTTGTGTTTAATCCAAATAGCAGACATCTAAAGAAAACTTTTATACACATAGCTGAGTATTTTATTTTTCTTCATCCTAGTACTCCAAAAAATTGTATCCAACAAGTCATAATGAATTAAATGTCATAAATATATAGTAATTTTATTATTCCAATGAAATATCAATCATCCATTCTCTTTTCATCTGCTCTCTTTCATAAAACACAAACATTGTTCATATTATGATGGGTTCACCGCCTTGATACACATCGCACATCATATTTCGCCACTAACATCATGGATGGTTTTATAAATATTATTATTGTAAAATATTATAATAATAAAAACTATATTATAAGTTACATGAATATTTGAAGTGTATTAATTAAATAAAATGAATCTAGTTCATGATGGTCATTAAAAATGCCAGGATGAACTAACTGTATAAATAAAATGATTATAGTAAGTGAAACATCGTTTTTTGGAACAAATATAGATATTTTAGACTATTTCAATTTATATGAGGACAATAAAATCATTTTATTTCACTTCTAGAGTCGTAGTCAAATTTTAAAAGAATTTTAAAAATTATCCATATGTAATCCAACTTTTGAATAATGATTAGAATGCCTTCTGTTGAGTGAAATCAAATATGATATCTCATTGAAATTTTCTACATAAAAATAATATATTTATAGAAAATAAAATATATAAATATAATCATCTAAATTAGTTAAATAATAAATGTAAATTTATTATTTAGGAAATTAAGTGCATGTGTAGAATGATTCTAAACTAATGTTAAGGGATCTCTTGAAACCACCTGATTTAATTTTGGATATAATTTTTCATTATTTTTTCGCTTTCTCGCTATATTCTTAATATTTAAATAAATTATTTACTATATATATTTCATATAAAAAATTACATAGATTATTTCACATAGCTTTGATGGGAGTATAATTATTTTAAATGTTCCCTTGTCAATTTCCCTCAATAAAAACCCTAATTAATGGGAACATCATTTTTACCATGTTTCATATACCAATCCATGAAATAGTTAGAAACCTACATGGTTTATAAAATTCCTCATCATCCTATTTTCAACCCCTTTTAGTTCATTACTAGTTTAATGGAAGTCAATATGTTATATCCCCTCTTTAAAGTTTTTAACCACTACCATAAAACCATCTATAAGTGCTAAATTTTCAATGTTACATATCCACTATTTTACACAAAATTACTTCACATGGAAATAATTTTAAATATTCTATTATTATTTTTATTATATAAACATCCAATAATTTTTTAATCCCTTATTTCATGTAAATTGTTCTCATACACAATCTATTTAAAGTATAAGACATTAATATGACACCCATTTCAATCCATGGGTAATTATTTTGTTTATGCATTACATTTGATTTCTATGCATAGAATATATAAAAATATACATGTGATGATGGGTGTTCCAAGATATTACTCCATTGAATTGTCTTATTTTTATGTCTCATTGTACGATACATGTGTCATATGTTAGTAATCCTAATCCATGATGGAACTATGTCAACCATGTGATATTGTCCTATAATTTCTCCAATACATATTATCATATTATTTTTATATTACTACCACATTCCAATGATTCCATGATCTTATGTTTATTAAATAATTATTTCATGCTCCCATGTGATAATTCAAGTACCATTCCTCATATAATATCATGATATTTTATTTGATTCATATACTATACTTATTTATCAAGTTACTCCCTCAAAAGGATTTCTATATAACCCTTTTATTTTTTGTATTCTACAGGTTATCCTATGAAATTTATGTAGATTAAAGGTATTTAATAGATCATTATGATTTTTAAAATATAAAACATATATTTTAGATTCATTTTTGTGTTTTATATACCTTGACTTAATGTCTCGAAGGACTAATTCGAATTGATTTTTAATAATACCTCTTTCAAGGGATGAGGGTGAACCCATAAAAGGCTCGTTGTCTTATAGATTACATGAACCGTAGGTATTATAGAATATATATATACTATAACTAGTTGGAACTTCTCCACCTAGCTTCAACATCTCGATGTCAGCTTTCCACCATTCCATGGTTGTTTGGCTAGGCGTCTCGTGCATGCATAGGGTAATCCTTATGGAAATGGAATGCCTTCCCTTTCTTCTAAATATATTATCATATTCTCTTTTGGATTCACATACACTAAATCCTCATATAGAATATGCTCCTTATAGCGTCTTCCTAGTCCATTAAGCACAATTTCTAGTGGGATAAAAGCCATGAGGTGGCCTGAAAGCCTTGAGGTGTCCCTAATGCCTTACTGGCAGTAAGGCCTTGGGTGGCCTGAAGGTCTTGAATTACCTAAGTAAAAAACCCGTGGCACGATAGTCCAAAAAGTTTAATAGTTCCATCCACTAGAGTACCAAATAGTGTCTTCTACAGTTCTTCAATTGTAACCTGAAATTATGTCTCCACATGGATTTCAACTCGAGTCTCTTTGATACACATGTTGAGTCCTCACCATTTGGGTTGAGGCTCTTGTGATTTTATATACATGGTATTATCAATACATTAGGCCTCTTAATCCTTAGGTTGTGGTGATTAAATATTTATATTTAAAATCTTTGGATAATATATTTCAAAGCCTAGGATCGCTATTTATTTTTAGTGATTTAGTTCTTGAAACAATACAATTGCATGCTGTTTGTAGATAGTCCATTTATTATGAACTAACACAATTATCGTATTACTTTTTAAATTATGTATACACACAAAAACATATCATGAAACCTAATAAAAATCTAGTAAAAGGTCATAACAAGTGACCCTCAAGGTTGAGAGGTCAAGATCAATTTGGGAATGTGAGTAGATAAAGAGAACAAGTGCTTCAATAATGAATAACATTTCATACCATAATTTAACACCTCCTAGGGTAATCTCACACTAAGAACCTATTCAAAGACAAATAATTAGTATTAATGGGATTTTTAATTTATATATCTTTGTTTTTTTAAATCAATAGCATTATTTGAAGTTATTGATGAGAAATGGAATCAGTAAGAAAAGATCTATTATATACTAGAATAAAATTAAAAAAATAGATAGATTTTTTTATAACCAACATATAATATTATCTTGGAGTTCCTTTACAAGTTGTGGAGGAATTAATTTTTCAATTAAGAAAAATGAAGTTATCTTTGAAAAAGATCAAAGAAACCTTGATATTGATGCCTTGGTGAAAATGGAAATAAATTAATCCCTTAGGGAAGAAGTTGCTACGAATTTGGTCATGAGGTTTTATCCAAAAATATGTGGATCAAGTTAGAATAAACCCATTTAAATTTTTTTAATAATTTTTATATTTCAAAACGTAAAATAAGAAATCATCCGAGAAAATTTATTTACCAAATCAGGGTAAAATATTCAAAACTAAATTAAATTTTATTAAAAAAATAGATTAATGAAATTATATATAATTATATACTCTACTCAAAATAATATGATGATATGTTATAGAAAAGTGACAATAAAATATTCCTAATCAAGGAGGTGTTCATGAAACATCCAAGAGAATAACCCTACCATAAAAGAGATAGTAGAATGAAGGGATGTTATTAGTGAAGTGTATTATGTAATTATTGAATATAATTACTTATAGAATAATTGGGAAATGAAATAATCAGTGAAATTGTCTTTTATTATGATAAAATGGAAGCAAATAACGAAGAACAAAGTGACATGATTAAAGATAATTTTATTATATTTCAACAAAATAGGCTTATAGAAGTAATTAAATGCAGGAAATATTTATCTCAAGACCCAACATGATGAATTAAGATAAATTGGGTTAGATATTAATTCATATATAGAGGTTATTTATTAACAGTTTAAGAGAAAATATAATAATATCATAGAACTCTAATTGAGCATAAACACCTCAGATGAGTAGTTAAAACACATTTTAAAGGAACCCTCAAAAAAGTAATAACCTACATTTAAAATCTGAAGGAAAAGATGAGTTCCATATAAAATATCAAATAGGTGATCCATTTAATAGGGATTTATCAATGTTATACTATTTTGGAAGGATTATTCATATTTTTATTAGGTGTTTTTGAAGATATCATGCACAAATATATGGAAAAAACATTTTTAGATCCAACATCTTTATCAATGAGATTAAAAATAAAATATGATTATTATATAAAATGATAGATATATTCTAACCTAATACACATGAAATGGTATTATAATTATAGGAATTCAGGAATGTGTAATGAATTAGAACTGATACACTCCCATCCTATCACATATAAATAGAATGATTACATTTAAAAAAGCACATGGAACTGGAAAATAGGTTTAATGATTAAGATAATGAAAAAAAGACTCAACAAAATCTATATCAATCAACAATATTTAGATACTCATGAAAACTATAATGAATTAAATGTAAGAAAAACATGAAAATAATGAAATTTGGTGTACTAGATTTCATAAAGATGTTTGAAAAAGTAATGCAGAATCAATCGATAATGATGAAATGGAAAATAAAGTCAGAGGTGAGATCTACTAATGATGAAAAATAAGATGAAATGATTTTTAGTGTGGTCTATTCCAACAATATAGAGAAACCCAAGCTATTTCAGGTTGAATAGTTGAGCATTCGTGATGATAAGTGTGAATGTAGTGTCACACAAATTAGATTCATTAGAATGTGATTGTGAAATATGGATAAAACTGAAGAAAAATTATTTTAAGATATGGTGTAATTCCTTTAAAAAGAATAAATTGGAAATAATAATATTAATTTCAAAGGTTTAGTTTATCGTAACCACCCCCATAATTCTACTTGAGATTTTTTGAGGTACCCCACTACCCATATGCTATATATTTTTTAATTATTTGTAAATAGGTGTAGATTTAAAGGGGTTATATAATCAATAGAGTACTTGTTTTTTAAGAGTACATGTTATGGAGCTAAAATTAGATTAAATAATTAAATAAACCATGTTTTTTCAAACAATAGGATGAACATCAAATAATAAATACTAGAAACCATAAATATTGAAACACAAATATTTTTTTTATTTATACATGTTCGGTATTATGTAATGTTTTTAATATAACCAGAACTATATAATATGGAATGTTTTCCATAAATATACCCCCCAATTTGAATTTCTATAATTATTTTATAGAGTTAATGACTAAAGGGGGTGTTTTGAATAACATAAAATTCAATTAATCTTCATCATGTTTTTTAAAACTTGTAAATAACTTAAATTCCTGGTGTTTAACTTGTATAATTTGCTAAAAATTTTAACAAGTGGAAAAAATTAAATAAAAATTTCATAAAATTCTCCAATCAAATATTTAATATTTTTATACTAATGGTTTGGTTTAATATTTTTAGGGATATCAAAAAGTTGGTAGAGATTTCATTTTTTTAATGACTGGAAAAGATATATTTTAGGTTATTTCACAGACTCATATTTCATAATCCAATATTATTATCATTGGTTTTATAGGATTATTTGATATATTAAATTCTATGTTGTTATTTTACATAGTGGATCTCTTAATAATTGTGGGTATTAAGAAAATTTTCTTATTGGAGTTTTTTGGAGTTGGGAATTCCATCCAATGTTTTTCATTTGGTCATAGTGTATTTTGATAATAAAAAGGTTGTTAATTCCAAGGAATGAGATTTTTTTAATATAGTGTAAGATATTAAAAAATTATTAAGTCTTACCTATCATTACAAGGATAGTTGAATCCCCTAATGAATCCCTATTGGAAGTCGATAGTAAAGGGGGAGCTGATCATTCAATGATTTTTATCTCACACATTATGTGGGATAAATGATTGAAAATTAATACACATGATCCATTCAAAATGGAGATTTAGAATCAAAGGTAGATCCCCGCATATTATAGATGTGTAAGTTCCCTTTTTATTTAAATGAAATTAAGGGATAATAATATTTAATCTAACTAGAAGTCCTGGATATTGACAAAAAATAAAATAGGGTATATTTTTATGAATCCAAAAGGACTCTATAAGATTATTTGACAATAAGGATGTAAAAAACATGGATTAGGAACTTATAAAGAAAGAAAAATGCTAAGGTTATTCTTGTAGGATTGTTAAAAATTTACTTGATTTATTGAATAATAGATTTTTTGATATAGAAATTATCCACACCGAAAAAGGAATAAAGTCTAAAAGAAACACAGATGTGTATAAGAAGGATGAATGTTGTACAAGAGTGAAACAAAACAAACCAAAAAAGACCACATTATGGTGGTGGTCATGATTCAAGTTGAAAATGATTTTTCTAGGTGAACCATTAGTCAAAATATTTCTAAATGGAGAATAAAATTTGTAAAATGTGAAACTAGAAAGGGACAACAATATAGTGGTCCCTACAGTGTAAATCTAGAGAACCTAAAAAAAGGGATTAAGGTTATCATGGTGGAGGTCATAGAATAAAGATAAAAAAACATGGGATTTACCATTTTGTTTCTCATTCCATGGTGAGTGCAATGTGGGAAAAGATTTTTCAACATTCCATAGTGAATATCATGGTGTGATGGGGGAGTGCATATGAAAAACAAGAAACAAAATATGTTTCTTGTTATAAAGGCAGATGTGGTGTCTCGATAGGATCCCAATGAAACATAATGAAACCTGACATGGGAATCAGTGTGACCATGGTATAATGGCAGTGAATAACAAAAACTGAAAAATAGTATGAGAACATACTATAGTACCAAACATTATGGGGTCAAAACGGGAAGCGGTATTTCACAATGTCATGGTGACATAATTTTCGATAGTTGTCCCACATTATTAAATATAATTTATCATATCATTGAATGGATGGTTCAGGAATGCTTAAATAATAATGTGTCTTAGTTTTAAACAATTATTCTAACCTGATATAAATGAGTTATCATTATAACCCATGTTAATTTAAAATAGATTTAATTCCAACAAAAAATATAGATAAATATTCCAATAATTAGTAATGTGTTCACTAAAAATGATAAATATCATGTAGGATGTTTAATATATGATTTATGGAAATTTTTTCTAACACATATTAATACTTAGAGGTTTCCAAATCATTTGGGAATGATCAATATTTTTGGAGGGGATAGAATATAATCAAGAATAAGGGAGAGGTCTAATGAATGTTTCATATCTAAATATTTGGGTGAAATAATAATTTCATGCGAGGGGTTGGAATGTGTTTGTAGTTATTTATGACTCTTCGAAATGAATATGCGAGATATCACTAGTTTACAGTGAAGGCGACGTTGTTGGAATTATTATGGAAGGAAGGTGAATGATTTTAAAGGGAAGATTGTATCATGTATATGAATGATAAGAAAAGACCTAAATTATACCAATCAGCCATCATCATGAACTTTAAATCCATGATTGGGAAAGGACTTATGCATAAATAATGGTATTATGGTCATACTTTCCTCCAAAAGTGATTGTTTGAAGGAAAATTTTAGGATTAGACCCTTTTTAATAATTAAGATTTCCCTAAAACATTATAATAGGAGTTACCCATGTAAAGGGAAAAAATATTCAATTCAATTCAGTGAAATACATTGTGTTGATGTATACTGCTAGGATGTAGCCTAGTGAGGGCGAACAAATAAAATTATCATGTCCCTATTTATATTATACTTTCACAGAAAAATATATCAAGAAACAAAATTTATATCATGCAAAAGGTTATAATAGTTGACCCTCATGTTTTAGAGGTGAAGATCCATTTAGGGAATGTGATACTTCAAAATGAACAATTTCATTAATTATGTAATACATTTCATACCTTGAATCAAACCCTCCTCCCTAGGGTAATCTCACACTAATCTCACTAAAATATTCTATTGAGAGACTAATATTACTTGTATTATTTTTTTTAAATCCAATTATGGTTTATTACTAGTTAATTACAAATTTATAGTTACATATCTTTAAGTGACTAATTTATTAGTATATCTATAATGTGGTTTTCAATTAAGTTATTTTCAAATTTTTAAAATTTATTTCGAATTCATATTAAATTTTTATCTTCCACCCCAAATTTCCACTATATAATATTTGTGTCCATTTGAATACTCTATTTTTTTATTTCCTTTAATGTTTTATTTATAAATGGTTTTCAGGATTCAAACTTGAAAATTATTTTTGAATGAGATTCAAAAATTCATCTCTTTAGCACAATATTAGGAATTGTTTTCTAAAATATATGTTTTTATCGATTAACTTTTAATATAATCTTTAATTATCTGACTCTTGTTGTGTTATTTTTTATGAATCATAGTCGATATTCCTTGATGAAATACTCAATTTTAATCATATATGACCCTCCAATGCATAAGATAATGTTATATATCTCATGATATAATATATCATGGACCTTTTTGAATATCCTCAGATACATAAAGTGTGGGACTTCTTAGATAATGCTCAACACATAAAGGGTGGGCCTTCTTTGACATGTCGAAATCATGATGAAATAATTTGATTATGTTTGTTAATATGATATTTGTTATGCTATTTTTCAAAGGGTTATTAAATTCCCATTCAATATTCCTTTGATTATTTTTCATGGATAATGTTTGTTATTTCATAATTCCACTATATTTTTCCTTGATATTTGTTTCATTATATCATTATTTATGTAAAAGGGTTATGATTAAATGTTATACTTAAAAAAATCTCCCAACTCATGTTGTTTCATATTATTATTATCTAACCCTGGATGACAAGGTTGGCAGTCTTTCCTTTACTATTCTCTTGACCACACACCTTTCTTTTGATTATTTTTAACATAGGAAATGTATAGAGCACTATATTTAGAATGATATTTTATGTAGATATTCATTGGGGGATATTATGAAGATATATGAAATTAGATATAAGTATAGTGGATTAAATTTAATTTTGGATTAGAAAAATAATAGTTTTAATCCTCAAATTCACTAAACCTTCCATTCATGGGATTGTGAGTTGATTTATGAGTTGTAATGTTTATTATATAGAGATGATAGAAAACAATGATATGTTTAATTTGTATTGTTACAGTTTTTTTCATGGCAGGGCATACTTAATTTTTTAGGATTAGTTTAATAATTATTATGGATTATGGGCGCAAACGTTTTGTGGGGTCTGTAAAAAGACATTTGTTTTTTCCCTAGGGTTATAGTATAGTGGTTCCAAAATTAATCTCCATAGAGAAATTTTTTTATTGTTTTTCAGTAGTGTAAAATAAAATAAAATAATAGGATTGTAAAAAATATGAAGTAATATTATTTACAATTTATGAAATTCATATGAGAGATAACTGATTGTACTTAGGTTAGGTTTTCCTCTTTTGGGAGCTATCATGGTTTTAAAAAAAAATCATTTTGTTTTGATTAAAATAATTAAGTGAATAGAGTAACAATTGTTTCTCTGATTTTCCTTTCACTTACATTTATCAAAGTGTGGAAATTACAATGTTCCATATTAGAATTATTTAGGAAATACCATATCTAGTATTGAATTTCCCCAAATATTATAAATAGTCCATATTTATTACCTCATATGTTTATTAATCACTAAATCACTCCTTTACTTGATTTTTTTAATAGATTTACAAATTGGAAAAATAAAAAAAAACAATCAAAGGTATAATACATATTTAAATAAAATAAATTTAATATTTAAGAATAAAATAAAATAAATTCATATTAAATTTAACTTAAAAAAATAATAATAAAATTGAAAACAATTCAATTAAAAATAATCTAATTTTTTAAAATATTATTCAAAACTCAAACATCACATAATGGGTGTCCTCTTACCTTTACCCATTCAAAATGGAATATACCCCTTTACACAATAAGGGTTCATTAAAGAGGATAAAATATTTTCCATGGTGGAGTTAAAAAATATATCGAAAAAATAAGGAAAAGGGACTGGGTAGCACTCTTCCATCCTTGAAGGTGGATGGGATGGAGACTCCTTCTGGATGGGTGTACTCTCTTTAGTCAAGGGAAATGTATGCCATGTGAACTATATGGGTGAAGTATCCATGTTGATTTTTCATACCCTTTTTTAGTGGTTTTGTGTCCTCCTTAAATAAGGGATGACAGAGAGCGCCAGACTCCCTCTACTTTCATAGAATCTCGAGACTCAGAGGGTTTAAAATTTTAAAACCCCTAAGACCCTGTAATGAAGGGGAAGAGATACATTTGGATGTTTTTATTTAGGATGTGGGTGGACCATATCCACATGGGGTAATCCCTTTAGTGTGCATGGGTTATTGCATACATGGATGTTCCCCAATGGAGGCTTTGGGATGTGACAGGTGGCTCCACCAGCTGCAATGAGTGGCGACATATGGTGGAGAGTAGGTGACGAACTGTGGAGCTCAGGGCAGTGAAGGAATTGGGAGAAATTTGTGTACATGGAGTGGATAGAGGCTATCTTGGTTTCTCTTCTCATACAAGAGCCTTCATAGTGGTTGGAGGAGGAACACATGAGCTTTACAGTGAACCACTGAGGTGTATGAGGGATGGAAGTGGTGGCTCCATGAGTGACAGATCTCCTGGTGATTGGTCTTCAATGGTGGCTATCATGGAATGTCTAGTTGTAGTGGAGGAGCCTTGGTAGAGCACATTGGTGGGGCGACAATGATGATGGTTGTTGGGGATGTTGATCAAAAAATTCATAGTGTCATTGGGGTGCAGAGGCAGTCTCCTTGGGTTATAGTGGCGGTAGAGAGAAAAGATGAGGGTGGAGTATGGTGGTAGGGGTGTGGGAGTGGTCAATCCAGAGTGGAAAATATAGTTGGTAGGTAGACAGGATAGTAGGCAGGGTAGAAGAACAGTGGAAAGTGAAGGAGTGTGGAATCATATGGAGGAGCCACGATTGAGCTCATGTCCCACATAGAAATGATAACATATGTAAGAGATTATTTATAATCATGGATATAGGATCCATCCATTAGAAACCTACTTTGGGGATGGTCTCCCGCATTCTGCTAGAACACACTATCAGGAATGCACTTCGCATGCTTGGGCTTTGGTCAACCTCTACATGTCACGGGGTTCACCACCCATGTCCCCCTTGAGCTTGTCCAAACTCTATAGGCTCATGGATTTGATTACCATGGGGGGGGAGAGTGATGCATTGTGTGCCACTAGGATGGCCCTCTTGAGGGACAGTAGAGTCTAGTGACCCCTTTAATTTCCTAAGGTGCGTGTGGGCCTCTTGGTAGAAGGATGGACCCTTGTGGATATTGTTTTGTAGAAACTCCAATAAAAAGATATAAAATAATTAAAATCATGGGAAAGATATTAATCAAACATATAGAAATTATAAAGATAAAAAACCAAATTTTTTTTACTCACATAAAAAAACACATTCATAAATTTCTTTATAAATTCCAACATTTTGTTGAAACATTGAAAATAATGGGTTTAAACATTAAAAATCATTTAAAATCCATTGAATTTTGTTAAAAAACAACCGCATAATTTGGGTCTTCCATATACCCCCACATGTAAAGCATACATATCAAATATAAAATCTCAACAAAGAGTTTAATGAGGGAAAAAATTCTATTCATATTCAATTTTTAGAGAAATAAAGAAAATGATTATCAGTATTAAATCAAAAATTCAATATTTACATAAAATATCAATTCAAATTCTCAATTTTCAATGAAAAATAATCATTTCAGGCATTATACTTTTCCCCAATTGAAAATGATGGAAATTATCTTCTCATTAATTCAAGTTTCTTAATATATAATTATAAAACATTTCAAATCATTATTTTTATCTCTTTTGAATCCATTCACTCATCTCTTGTGATAAAACTCATTTAGATTTATGATAATATCAAGAGACAATGTTCCATATCAATAATCTGGAAAAAATAACTAATTTCTCCACGTTTCAAAGACCAAAAAATTAAATCATTAGGTCTTATAACTCAAGTTAGAATGTCTCTGAGACTTAAGGTTGGTATGATTTGGTGTTTAAAAATAATGCGTAAGGAATAGGATAATCTCTCAAATCTTAAATCTTGATTTTTAAAGTACATGTTTAATAAAATTATCCCCTTCAAATTGAACAACTCCTTTCTTTCAAAAATTATCTATGTAAATATCATGACCAAATATAATCTTAATGAATAATTTATGAACCCTATTGGTTTTTTTATATTTATACCTTTTTTAAATAACCTTTTCATTTTTTTTAAATTTATACATATAATTAACAGCACGTCAACCACCTAACCACATATGATAAAAATCATAGGTCTAGTAATGATGATTTATGTTTTCCCTAAATCATAGCCCATTTTTTCAAATTTTTGGTTATTTTAATCATTTTCATTTTTTTAATTTAAGATGTTGGAAAATTAATTATAAAGAATGGATCAAATATCTTTATTAACACCCACAAATAGAACCCCCACACTTTTCACAGAAACTTTATGTAATTATATTATCCATGACTGCCTTAACACCCACCCTTTAAATTAAAAATATCCTGAAATACTAATAGGATGGTATGAATGGTTAAAAATATATTAAAACATGGCTCATTTCTATAAAGATCTTTCACGTTTTCAATGGGACAAATATGTATTGATGAAAAGGATCCTTTTAGGATAAAGAATTTCAAAAAGATGCCCCAATATTATTAAATGTGTTTTTACTAAAATGATCTGAAAAATGAGATGGTCACCCATCCTATATACAAAAATAATAATTGGATAAAAAGAGAATTATTGTGTAGAAATGAGGTGGAATGATTTTACACCATCTTGAAATTTAGGGGAAAGAAAACATTTTATCATACACACATCTGTGAAATTCTTCTAAATGAAGATTACTAATTAGAACCCACTACTGGTTCACCATTCTACTGTCCTAAAGCATGATTTGATGATGAAACCATCCCCTTATGTGAAGTGAGACGGAATTTAGCAGCCCCCATGCTCCCTTGGAGTTTCTTTTCCACTTTCATTATCACTCCTTACATCTTTATCAAAAATTCCTACTGATATAGATAGTAGTATCAAAAAAAAGTATGAAGGGATCACCTCACACTTGTTCATCCACTCATTATGTTAAACCACATTATCCAAAACCTATTATCATTAAAGATCTCGATCAACTTTGAGGAAGGCCTAGTCGTTTACCCCTCTTCTCAGCATTGTACCTTCCATTCAGAGCATCATTAAAGAGGTAAACCCTCATCATCTTAATAAATGCATGAAGAATATTGACTTCCAAGTATTTTATCAAGTATGTATAAATTTATGGAATCATAATAGTATCTCATCTTATAAAAATATCTTCATAAGAAAGTATAAAATCTAAATAAGATCACTTCGAGCTTCAAGTCATATGAGAACATCCTTTAATGTGATAAATAATATGGTTTCACATCACAAAACATGTATATTTATTCTTATTACATGAAAATAGAAACATCATGGATAGAAAACGCATGAATAGTAGCATTATATATTGTATAAAAATCATATCAACATTAAACCCCTCCTAAAAGAGTGATCCAAAAACACCATGCAGCAACCAAACTATGAGAGCCTTAACACAAAGAGCAGTAACCATTATAGAATTATCAAAAAGGGGGTTATCCAATTCTAAACATGTAAATCATCTCCACATCCATGTCTTTCATCATTTAAACATAATATATTCCCAAGAAATGTGTAGTTAGTCAAAGTTGTGATCATGTTCATATATGAGTACAATTTTAGAAGGCGTGCACTCTATAATATTTAAATATTAATGAGAAGTTATATTCCCATTTTGATTTATTTGGAAGGTCATAGTTTCATGATCTAAAACCAAAGGATAAATATATTCCTTATGTCCCTTCATGAAAATCTTGTAATTATTTTTTAGCTTGTGAGTAGCATTCAGGTTTTCATCATCTAATAGTGGAGGGGGATCCTTGATTACATGATCCTGTAGATGAGGGGTAATTTTCGTAGTGAATATTCCCATGAATCTAGTGATATTGGTTTAATATAATTTAGAATAATCATTCCTCTTCCATATATTCTTAAAATGAGGGTTTATGAAACAATATGGGTCCACCAATGGTTTTTTTATCTTTTTTATCACTTGAGTAGAAGAAATATCATTCCGCTTGACATGCTTTATAATATATATCTTGATTATTTTTTAAAGATTCACTAGGATCATCCTTGTACTCAACAAGGTTTGTGAAATCAGTGGTTTCTTCTAGTGCTAAATGAACAACATCTAAAAAACATGGGATGTTATCATCCACAATAGTTTTAGTATGGTATTTGGCCACATCGTGATTCTTATTCTCATCCGACCTACAATCAGCTTCATTCAGTCCTCCAGGATGACCATGAACTCCATAAGGGCTAGTAGTTTTTTTAGTGTTTCATTACATTCTTCATGTCCCATCATTTTAATAAATTTTTCAACCCTTTCTATTTTATGATCTTGAAAACATACTACCATATTGCCACAATCATTAGTAGTGTACTCAATCGTAAAACAATCATAGTAGTAATCTGGAAGGTTTTCACATACCACTTCCCAATTGAAACCATTATTTTCATTATGAATAAATATTTGGGGTGGAACCTGATTTTATTATTATTTTCATACATTTTTATACACTCCCTTTACTGATTTTATATGAAATGTGCCTAATTTCTTTGAAATATTAATGTTTAAATATTAATTATAATTTTGGAGACCTATTTGAATTCATCCAGATTCAAGTCAATTAAATTTTTTAATAATAACAATCACCATACTTATCCAAATTGAAGGACTACTATTTTTCAGGGTTCCTTACTCGAATTACAAGATTTAATTACAAGGAACCATTGGCCAAGTCATCTATTTGGGGGGTCATATGGTCCACACAACAAGACCCAATGAAACTATGAAGAAACTGGACCAACCATGATGATTGACTTACTGATCTAAATCTCAAAGCCAAAATTTTATGAATCTTTACTATATGTTCCTGATTATCTAAAATAATCATGGATAATATTTTGAAGGTCCAAATACAAAAAATGGGTCCCAACTGATGCTTTGAAGTCCATCCCATCATTCTGGATGGAAATTAAAATCCTGAAACTATTCATTACATTGCTCATGATGTAATAATAAAATATAGATAAGAATTTGTAGTGTGAAATAGGGGATATAGGCACCTGACTATTTTGAATAAAGTGTTCGGATTTGAAGGCATATTCCTATTGATAAACCCATTCAAATTTCTGCATTCTAAAAAGTATGGATTTAAATGGATAGAATAACATTGTTTAATCAAACGAACATAACATTGGCTCCATAATTCCAAATGCGGATATTTTATTATATTATTTAGAAAATAATTTTACATAAAACGTTGAAGAATAAGATGTCTCGAGATTCTGCTATCTGGATGTCCAACTCATCAAGCCAAGTGGAGGGGTAGTTTTGGAATGCAAACAGTCCACCACTTGGGATATAAATACATCCCCTTATATCTATTCAAAAGGCTTAGCATTATAGAAGATGGGAACACATATTGGAACAACCAAAGCCACTAAAAGGTCTTAGGAGGACCTGCCAGAATCATTTTTTTACTTGAGATACCCTTACACCTCTCTCTGTTTCCTTTTACATTTGTGTTCTTCATTATTGTAATCTAGTAAGTCTTTTTCGGTAATTCTGTTTTAATGATATTTTATTCTTAAATATATCTTATTCTCATCCACCTTATGTAGTTTAATATTTATGTTCTTAAAATATTTTACATATATTTTAATCCCCTTCCCTTATTTTTCATTTTCATTCAATCTAATGTTCATTTTTAATTATTGTCATCGTTTTGGTGTGTGGTTGACGCACCACCCTTTTTATGCCTTTCATTTTCTTATATACTTAATTAATCATAATAATCATTAAGACCAGATTAATAATAATTTAAAAGAATTAGTAAATCTCTCATTGGGGTGAGTTATAGTTTAGGTATGTTAAGCGATTGAGATCTTTTGATCGATGAGTATTCATTGAATTAACATTGTGTATGTTGGACTTAACATGTCGTGGATTAATGACTTGTTTTGTTTAACGAGTGGTTTACATGGGTTATTGGAACCATAAATACACTAAGAAAGACATGATATGATTAATATTAGACACTTAATTTATGTTAAGGCTTTTATTAAAGCCTTAACACTCGGGAATTCAAATCATCATCAACATGTGACATGGGTGTCAATTTAATGCAATACAAAGCAAGTATTAAGGATATCACAAGCTTAACTACCTATTGATGAACTCACCCAAATATTTATCATATTGATAAATAAATATTAATGAAACATAATCCATAAATTATTTCTTAAAATTTGCAAACAAACCCCCCAAACAGAATACAATCATATAAAAACAATTGACTATTAAAAAGTATCGTCATCGAGGATTCGACCCGAGTTCTTCTATACACATTTGCAGAGCACCAGAACCTTAAGAATCTGATAGGAAACAATTTTCCATGATTTCAAATGGCATTGTTTTTGGGGATGGTGAAACTAATTAGTCAATAGTTTCTTGTTATTGTAAAAAATAAAAAAAAATCTTTTTTTAAAAAATTGATGAAAAAAACAAAGAAAAACCCAGCCTTCCTCTTTCTTCCAAAATATCTATGAATTACGTGTAGCCTCCCAAACAATCCCTTGGATTTGAATGGCCCTGAAATTGAGTAGCCACTTCTCCAACTTAAGAGGAACATAATAGATAATCAACTAAATCAAGAAACTGTCCTTGTTTAACCAATTCAATTAGATATGCCCAATCCAAGGGAAAACACTTAAAGAAATTATATCCCCTAATATGAATTACCAACCTCTTGGTATTCAATAACCAAAAATTGTGGCTGAATTCGAACTAAAATCAGGCTTCATTAATCTTCTGCCTCTTTTCCACAGGCTAGGCAGTGAGGATCCCCATATCGACCTTAATGAGTTCCAAGTGGTGTGCTCTACCATGAAGCCTCAAGGGTTTTCTAAGAAAAAAATGAAACTACGAGCATCCCATTCTCCCTAGCTGACTCTGCAAAGTCCTGGATTTACTACCTCCCTAATATTTCTATAACCACATGGAATGACATGAAGTGACTCTTTTTATAGAAATTCTTTCTTTCTTCTCGTACTACTTCTATCCGAATGAAAATAAGTAGTATTTGTCAATTCCCCATTGAATAACTCCACGAGTAATGTGAGAGGTTTAAAAATATTGTTTCAAACTTCCCACAACACCAAATCCCTGACCAACTCTTGATCCAATACTTCTATGAGGGGTTATTTGCTATGGATAGAACCCTCATTGATGTCGCAAGTGGAGGTGCTCTTATTGCTAAAACTCATGAAGCTACACGATATCTCCAAAGAAAAATGGCTGCAAACACACAAAAATTCCATACTCGATCACATGATCAAGTAAAATAATTCCATGAAAATCAATCCATAGAGACGAACAAGATAACCGAGTGGATGAGTGAACTCTTTGGCCTTGTGAGACAACTAGTTGTGGCAGCCAAATCCCCAACCTCATCCTCTCCACAATCTCTATTCCCTGATCCAATAAAGAACTATGGAACATGTATCTCCCCATATCATCAAACTATCACATGTCCACAACTTTATGAGGATAAATCTGATTCATCCGGACCAATGTATGTCAATGTAACACATCCTCAGCGGAACCCCAACCCTCAACAATCAGGTCAGTTTGATAAAAAGTTTAACCAACACTACTATGAGACCTTCTCTTCTACATATAACCCTAACATGAGATATGGGAATTCCAATTCTCATCCCTCTCAATACCCTAATCAAAACCCAAACCATTTATAATATGGTCAAGGTGGTGGTAACATCCATCAACCATATCCTTTTGTTCCTCAACATCAAAGGAACAATCCCCCTCCTAGATTCCACTATCACAGTGAGCCTTCCCAATTCCAAAACGAATACAATTGCTTTCCTATGAACCAAAATCAAGGTAATCCCAATCCCGTAAATGCCCCTTCGTTCATTAGACCATGTGAAAGTGAAGTTGAATATCTTTCCTCTTTCACTCGTTCCAGCCTCAAAAACAATGAAAACCAAATTAGTCAACATGCATCCCACCTGAGCCAGCAACAACAATCAAATTCATCCCAACTCCAAGCTCAACTATTACCCAACCCCAAGGGTAATGTAAGTGAAATTTCACATAGATCAGGAAAGAAAATTTTTATGACTCAAGATAAGTCCTCCAACCCCCCTTTGAATGTTGATCTAGAAAATTAAATGAAAAAGAATCATGAAAAGGAATCTGAATACATTCCCTCACCTCCTTCCATTCCACTTAGGAACCCAATTCCATTTCTTTAATCCATTTATATTCTAAATAAGTCATTTGAACCTCATCCCAAATTCTTCACATGTTTAGACGTTTTGAATTCAACATTACCCTCTTAGATTCCCTAAAAAATCACTAAGTATACCATGTTTCTTAAGATATTTCCCACCCACAGAAAGAAACATAGGACCTTCAAAAATGTTGCACCCAACAGTCTATTCCCATAAACTTCAATGATCTATGGTCCTTTACAGATCCATTCAAAATTTGAAGGTACAACTATGATGATGCGCTCATTAACCTAGGAGCCTAAATTAATGTCATTCCCAAATCCATATTATCCGACCTTGGTATAGGTCCCTTAAATTCAATGGGTGTTGTTATTCAATTGGCCAATCTAATCATTTATAGTCTAGATGGTATAATCAGGGATGTCCTTGTTCGTGTTAATGGTCTTATCTTCCCAGCTGATTTCTATGTCCATAATATAAAAGGTGTGATTATCTCTTCTCAAAATCCCCTAATTCTCAGAATACCATTTTTAATGACAGCAGGAACCAAGATTGATGTCCATTCATGTATCTTATCCATGTAATTTGGTGACAAACCGGTCAAGTTCATCATTTTCCACGCTATGTGATACCCATCTGAGGATCAATATATATTCTCAAATCATGCTTCTGAGGTTACATATAAGAGTAAATTTAACCATGTTCTATCATGTTCATCATGTTCTAATGAGAAATAATATTGTTAAATCTGCACCATTATTTTTTTATCAGAAGACATAGGAGCGGGCATGCCTAATCCCAGAAAATATTTATATATAAAAAATTAAATAAATCAAAAGAGGAGAAACATGGGGTCAGAAAAGCTGTGTTTACACGACACCATGCGCATCAGCATCAACAAAACCACAACAGAAGGTTGGTGTAACAAAGGACCATAAAGGTAAAACCTCCCCAATCACACGCTTGGAAATAACATCAGCAACCTTATTTTCCTCTATGTAAACATGAGTGGCAACCAAACAAATCTTCTCCACAAGCATGAGACAGTCATCCCATGCAGAAAGCATCTTCCAAGGGACATTTCATGAATTCATTCCATGAATATCAACCGCCAGAGTCGAGTCAAACTTCATCCATAAGGTCATCCATCCATGAAATGAATCATACCGAACAACCTTGATCATAGACCATAACTCTACCTCAATAGCCAAGCCATTTGATAAAAAGTGGTAAAAACATCTTTTAACAAAACCCCTATAAGTTAGGAAAACACCACCACATACCAAAGGACCTGGTGCACTTGATGCCACTCCATCCACATTAACATTCAGACACCTAGAGATCATAGAAATCCACCAGATATTATTTATCCCAATTTTCTTCTTACATCTGCCAGAAACACCCAAAGTTCTCAAGATCACCAGATCGGAAGCATCATTCCGCATGAATCCATTTCGATATCCTGTAGAATCAAGAACAAAAGTATGAAGCTCCTGAATACTATTGGAAATCGGTATAAGTTTTTTGTCAATGAAAAGAGCAATTCGGTCTCTCCAGATAAAATAAAAAACCACTGAGATAACAGAGATAAGAAGTGGTTTCACCTGAGAACTTTAATCAACTCGATAAATGGAATCCATAAGTTGTCCAAAACTCTCCAAGTTCATATGAAAATAAAAAAAACCTAAAAATAATCCCATAATCAAAATTCAATTAAACAAGATATAAATAATTGATCCAGAGTCTCATCTACAACAAGACCACAAAAACAAACAGGTGCAAGAGAAAATCTAGCACGATGTATCATCTGTTGTAGATGTAATCTACACTTCCAAATCCCCCACATACGAAAATATTGAGCCAAAAGGTAATAAGAAGCATGAAACATAAGAATCCAAGAAGTATCCATCAAAGGCTCAGTAGTCATTAGTCTATAATCTTCTTTAGTGCTGATGGTTTTAGTAAGGCTAGGAAACCAGATTAAAGTATCCACCGCAGAATACTGATTACATCTCAACTCCATTTTCAAAGAATCAAAAATCAACCCCTGAGCCATGAAATTATTATGAAATTAAGCAATTGAGAGATCCTTCAAAGAATAATGAATTTAATTTTGCTCAGCCATGGCACATGACAACCAAACAGTCTTCTAGCTGTTCAAAGAGGAATTCTTAAAAACAACCCATTAAGTGGATTGTGCACGGATGAGATAAGAATACTTAATCGATGACTATATTGAGGAAGGGACCTAAAGAGAGTACCCATTGTGAATCATGGATCCAAATATATTTCATCGAAAATCCAATGAAAAATAACTAAATGTCATGAGTGACCAAGTAAACTTTTTAATGAGAGATTCATTAAAGCACTTAAGGTCCTTAATCCCTATACCACCCATGTCAACATGCCGAATGCAATCACCCAATGAAACTATAACTGGATTACTGTCATGAATTGAACTAGCCCAAATAAAATTCAAAATTAGCCTTTGTATATCCTTAAGAAGAGTTCTAGGCCATCTGTATGAGGAAAAAACATAGACAGACATAGAGGAGATAAAAGAGATAACCAGGACGACCCGCCCTGCCTGAGACATAGATTTACCATTCTTGGTATCCAATTGATTAATAATTTTGAGATAAGTATTTTCCAAATGACACCTTATAACAGCACCCCAGAAAAGTGGAACCCCAAGATAATTAGAAGGTAGAGACCCTCTTTTAACCACAAGCTTCTGGGCAACTATGTTTTTCTTTAAAATGGTGACCCCTTCCCCAAAAAAGACATTGGATTTCTCCCAACTGATAACCTGACCAGAAACAACATCATAATGCTAAAAATTCTCTTTAATATATTAGATACTACATCCATCATCCTTACCAAACAGCAAAATATCATCAGCATAAAAAAGATGTGAATGAGCAAACATACCTCTACCAATAGTCATTTGCTGGTACAAACCAGCATGCACGGGATCCGAAAGATGTGTACTCAAATAATCCTCTGCAATAGAAAAAAAGATACTAGATAAGGGGTATCCTTGTTTCACTTCCCTGGAACAGTTAAAAAATAATCTGGGAGAACCGTTCACAGGAACAGATAACCTAGAAGTTTGAAGAATGCATCTAATCAAATTAATGAAGCCAGTGGATGAGCCATGCATTCTTAACACGACAATAATGAAACTCCACCTCATCGTATCAAAAGCCTTAGAAATGTCAACATTCAGAGCCATATTCACATACTTCACCTTTTTACTCATAACATTAACACGTTTAGACGTCATATACAAGACGTTTTGAATGTTCCTTCAAAGAATAAACCCATATTGATTTATAGAAATAAACTCCTTATAAATTCTTCCCAATCTGTTCACAAAGATTTTGCTAGTGAATTTTGGAATATTTTTTCCTATGGCCATGGGCCGTAAATTCCAAATGTCCAGAGCATTATCCTTCTTTGGAATCAGAGAAATAAAGATAGCACTAGAACCAAAAGGGAAATAATAATGATAAAAAAATATATATCCACATGGACAAAATCTGTGTGCGTAATACCCCAATAATCCATAATTAATCTATTGTAGAAACCATATGGACCTGCCACACTATCAGAATTCATAGAAAAAACCGCCTTTCTCACTTCCTCCTCTATTGTTATATTAGTGAGCATCTCATTTTGGGAGGCCTCGACTGATGGAGAGATATTACTAAATATTATATGAGTATTATAATGCCTTATGTCAGTGTAAAGCTTCACAAAATAGCTACAAGCATCATCATAAATATATTTTTTATATTTTAAAAGAACACCATCCACCATGAGGACATTCCGGCCACGCTTCACCTTTTTCTCTTTGTGTAAGAAATGAAAATGTCCTGTATTTGTATCCCCTTATTTCAACCACCTGACATTATATTGAGCCCATGAAAGACTATAATTTTATGCAAGTAGCTCATTAAATTTAAAATGAGCATGTAACTCTTCCCTAGACACTACATCCTGACCCTCATTAAGCCTTTGACAGTGCAAAATATTATCCTCAACATTTTGGATTTCATGATCAAGGCATGCAAAATATTTCTTACTCCACTTTTTGAGATTTGCTTTCGCAGCCTTCAACTTCATAACCATTATATGAACGAGAATTCCAATCACAGTGGTTTCCCAAGCCTCAATGATAGTCTACCTATGACCTTGAATAGATAACCAGACATTATTGAACCAGAAAGGTAAGGGAGAAGATCTCAAGCTGTGGAGATTCAAATCCATTAAAAGATGATAATGGTTAGAATTAGACCATGGAAGAGTAATAAAAGACATTGAAAATTCCCGAGATCCCCCATAAACATTACAGAATCACCTATCAAGCTTACTGTCTTGTAACCTATTTATTGTGTATCGGTGCCAGGTAAAATCAGCCCCCATGAATGTAACCTCAATCAGATTACAAGCATTAATGCATGAAGAGAATTCAGAAGTATCCAACTTGTTAAAGCAATTTCCTATCATATCCATAGGCCGGAGCACCGAATTAAAATCACCAATAATGACCCAATTTTGGCACATTTCTATATTTATGCTTTCTAATGATGCCCAAAGAGTGCATCTCCCAATATACTAATTTAATGAATAGACAAAAGTAAAATACATACTATAACCACTTATCTCAACATAAATAGTGATCGAATATTGATCATAAAAGGAAGATATCAGTGAAACATTATCATACATCAAAACCCAAAGAGACTCTGAAGAACTTTGATCAGCATTAGGGGAAACCAATGAGTACCCCAGGGTTGACCATTTGAAAGCCTTCCATTTATAGAAGGAAATCCGAGGATCAGAAATTCCTATAAAGAGAGGTTTATTGGTCATAATAAAATTCCTAAGGGTGGTGACCGTGGGATATTTCTCAAGCCATTGGAAATTCAAGAAGAAAATCTTCATGATATAGAGGATTTGAACCTAGTTATAGGCCCACCATCCCGTTGTAATTGCACTGATTTATCCAACTTCTCTCCCATCTTCAAAACTTCTGAGGAAGTAGAATCTGGATCAACAAGTGAACCAATAATGGTGGGTAACCCTTCCAAATATCGAGATTTTCCATCACTAATAATGTCCTCTTTATCATTAGACCAAAAAATAGTAGTCAAAGGTGTAAACTTATTCAGAGAAAAAACTGGCTCATGACTGATCTACAAAATAGGCTTCCTCGCAACCGTAGACAATGGAACCTGATAAAAGGACCCATCATCATTTTGGTCACCACTCCTAACATTATAAAGAGAATGATGATCTAGAACCTTCACAATAGGAAAGACCTATTCCTTCCCCCTTTATATGTTTAGCATGAAGAACATCCTCATTTTTCTACCAAGATAACCTATCAGACTCCAAACCCATACATGTTACCAAAGTTGTATCAGTTGTTGTCACAGACCCAACACCAACTGGCACTGACCCATGTCAAGAAGACCCAACAAAAGGCTCAGTGCATTTATTCACTTCAAGATCCACTGATTGACCCTGCACTTCCTTAGAAGTATGTTCCTTATCATGTGAACACCGCTGATTGGAATTCAATGGTTGACATAACACAGTTTGAGCCTGCCCTCCAGACTGAGCAGAAAATTCAATGACTGAAGCATTCATATTTTTAGATGCATGAAAATAGCCATAGGGAACCTCAACATATTCACACTTCAATGGAAATGAATCAGTGGTAGCACCAGAACTCTGTAAATAATCATGATTGACATTGAGATGAGATTTATAAGAAACCATAACGTTACCCTTCGCTATCAACTTAGCATTAGTCTCAACAATAACCTACACAGAGCCCTGATAACGTTGCTCAATAAGAGGGATAACATTCATTCCTAGAACATGAACCTTGTCCTTGGCCTTTCCCTTCCGACAGAGATCATCAGTGTGACCCTTTAGCTTGCACAGACCACAATTTTTTTTTCAATTGAATTCAAAATACATCTGACCAAGGAAATGGAAAGTGAGGCAGAACCTTGGTTGCCATTCATACTAAATCTTCAGGTTGAAGCGGTCATCCCCAGTCGTGAGAACAACTTCCTCCTCCAGAATCAAGGCCATATCCACTTCCACCAGAACTCTCACGAAATGACCAAATTTAGGATCAGATCACTGCTTATCCATCCGAATTGGGATGCCAACCGATGAGGAAATATCCCATATGATCCTAGGATTCCAATATAGCCAATTCAGTTTGTGAATACGAATCCAAACCTGGGCTTCTATATCCATGACATTCTCTTGATCAAAGTTTCTAACCAATTCTTGAATTCAAAGAACACTTGGCTTCAGCGAAACAAATCTGAAGCTCTATGCCCTTCGTTTCAATTCATCGAAAGAGAAAATAACATGATAGTAACCAAGTCCCATAGAAATCATCTTCCAATCATCAAACCACCCAAATCTGAGATAGTCTTTGAGAAATATCATTAAATTTCTAGAGAGATCCACCCTTTAGAAGAACAACCCTGGAAATGATCGATAAGCGACAAGGGTTCAGTCGTTCTTCAATCGGAATTTGATCAGTAGAAACATGTTCGATAAAAATTTTCTTAATGATTATACTAGGAGAAGGACATTCAAAATCAGGTAGCATACCAACTGATTTCAAGACGTCTGCAATCTTCCTCAGGACTGGCGCTTCAGAACTAGAGGCCACCACATGTTTCTTTGAAGGTGCACATCGAAACATCTCTTTATGACTAACAGAGTAAAATTACATGGAAATCGAAGAAACATTATCATTAAAGGGATCAATTTACATGATGTTGAAAACTCTATTGAATCCCACATCAAATTTGATTTCTACTACTCCACCTTGGATAGTATTAAGGAAAATGATTCAGAGGCAACTGAAGTACCTTTCTCCATTATCGAGTTGTATAACCCACAAATTAAAGATGAGACTGATCTAAAACATCTTCCTAAGCACCTGAAATATGCATTCCATTTACATGATAACTCTTTTCCTATCATTATATCTACTTAAATTATCGAAACTGAGGATTCCAAAACATGTTCAGGTGTTATATGAAAACAAAAAGGCCTTAGGATAGACTCTATATGACATACCAGGAATCAATCCTTCCCTTTTCATGCATCAAATCCATGTTGAGGAATCATAAAAAAACTACACAACCACAAAGAAGACTCAATCCACTCACACTGAGGTAGTTAGGGAAGATATCACCAAGCTTCTTAAAGCTGGTATTATCTACCCAACTTCTGATAGTGAATGGATTAGTCCAATTCATGTTTTACCTAAGATGGGTGGGATAACTGTTGTCACAAATGAACATGGTGGGGTAGTCACAACTTGAGTGAAGAAAAAATGGCATGTGTACATCGACTATAGGAAATTGAATGTTGAAACAAGAAAAGATCAATACCCTTTTCCATTCCATGATCAAATTCTAGAATGGTAAGTCGGAAAGTCACACTATTTCTTTCTTGATGGATACACCAGCTACATTCAAATCCCAATCGCACCTCAGGACCAAGAAAATACTACATTCACTTTCCCCTTTGGATCATATTCATATAGTATAATGCCTTTTATCATTTTCAATGCTCCTGCAACATTTCGGAGGTGTATGATGAGTACCTTTTCTGAAATCACTGAACAATATATGGATGTCTTCATGGATGACATTACCAATTATGGTGAGTCATTTGAATTTCACATTCATTCACTCTCTACAGTCCTTAAAAAATGTGTCAAGTGAAACCTTGTGTTAAATTTGGAGAATCTTCAATTCATGGATGCCAATGGGATTGTCCTAGGTCACATAGTTTCAAAAGATGGTATTGAAGTTGATCCTACAAAAATTGAAGTTATCCAATCACTTCCTGAACCCACATCTGTTCGAGAAATCTGTTTATTCCTTTTTCATGTCTGTTTCTATCGGTGACTCATTCATAACTCCAGTAGGATTTCCCTCCCACTCACTCGGTTTCTCCAAAATGATGTCACTTTCCATTTCAATGAGTTTTTTCAGAGAGCCTTCATTGAACTCAAAATTTATCTTACATCTTCCCTGATAATCCAACCCCCATAATGGTCCTTACCATTTGACATGATGTGTGATGCATCTAATTGGGCCATTGGGGACGTTCTTGGTCATAGAAGAGAAACAATTCTTCATGTCATCTATTATGCCTCAAAAACATTGGATGAAACTCAATCACACTACACTGTCACTAAAAAGGAACTTTTAGGTGTGGTTTTTGCCTTTTATAAATCTTGGCCCTATCTCTTAGGTTCTAAAATCATAATCTTCACAGACCATTATGCTATAAATTTTTTACATAAGAAAAGTGATTCCAAACCAAGGCTAATAAGATGGATCGCAATTCTCCAAGAGTTTGACCATGAAATAAAAGATAGACCAGGAAAAAGAAAACCATGTGGCTAATCACCTGAATATAATTTCTAATTCTCCTCATTCTGAAATAATTGATCCAGGATTTGTAACTGAGCACCATTCATCTCTCACTCCAAAAATACCATGGTTTCCAACAATTGTAAATTACTTTGTTTTTGGTGTTTTTTCGGAATATTTTTTCAAGGAACAAAAAATAAAGATTAAAAGTGATTCAAAATACTATTTTTGTAATGAAAATAAACTTTGAAAAATTGGGGTAGGCATGGTAATTAAAATATTTTTTGATGAAAATGAACATACTTCAATCTTAGAATTCGGTCGAGCAATGCCTATTGGTGGCCATTTTATACAACAAAGGACCTCGCGAAAGCTCCTAGACTATATATTATTCTAGACTTCAAACTTTAAGTACTCGTATGAGTTATTTCTATCATGTCCCACTTGCTAAAAGCTTGGCACAATTTCCCAAAGAAATGAAATTCCCCCAAAGCCTTTAATATTCTGTGAGATCATTGATGTTTGGGTCATCTATTTCATGGTATCATTTCCACTTTTTATGGATTCTCATACATCCTTCTTGAATTTGAATTTTTTTCTAGGTGCATCGAGGATAAACCCACTAGAAGGGATGATTCACATACTATTAGTGAGTTCCTAAGGACACGCATCTTCCACCGATTTGGCCCACCACATGCCTTGATAATTGACATAGGAACCCATTTTTATAATAAAACCATGGAATATATTATGAAAAAGAATGGGTTTGAACATAAAATATCACCTTAATATCACCATCAAACAAATGGCATGGATGAAATTTCTTATAGAGATATAAAAATAGTGTTAGAGAGAATTGTAAAACCCACCAGAAAAGACTATCCTGCAAGACTTGGTGACGAACATTGGGATTATTGAACTTCCAATAAAACACCCATTGGGTTGTCTCATTTTAGGTGACTTTTTGGTAAAGCATGTCTTTTTCCAATTAAAATCAACCATAATTAATTTTGGGGTTTGAGAACCTATAATTTTGATTGTGAAAAATCCGGTGAGGAATGATTATTGCAATTGGCTGAACTAGAGGAGCTTCGACTAGATTCCTATGAGAATGACATTATCTATAAAGAAAATTCAAAGGTAATCCGTTATAAACAAATTCTGTGAATGGTATTTCATGAGGTTGAAAAGGTAATTCTCTTCAATTCTTGATTTTGGCTTCACCCAGGTAAGCTTAATTTTTATTGGGAAGGTTCTTTTGTAATTACTAATGATTACCCATTTGGAGCAGTGCAAGTCCAAGACCCCTCTTCAAAAAGGACATTCACAGTTAATGGACATCATTTAAAGCATCACCACGTGAGGAAAAACAATTCTCAAACCACATCAACTTCCATCGAATCCCCAACTTATACAGTTAACCCACCTCTGGATAAAGACAGAAACCCACCAAATCCAAACCAGGGGTACCTCTTTCCTTTTAACTCTCTCTATCTTCCTCTCTATAAATTTTTATTCTTCAACCTCTCTCATTCATTTTCTTCCACTTTTTTTATCAATCCCAATCTTTTTCTATTTCTCTTTTGTGTGGTTGTGTATTTTAAATACAAAAATCGCTCAAAAAATAAATAAATGTATTTGAAAAAACCAAATGAATCATATTTAATCACCAACCGGTTTTGAAATTTTGCCCAACCATTTTGGAAAGTCATAAGACATAGTTTCATCTGAAAAATATTTTGTTTTCATCATATATTTGGATAAAGAATATTTTTTCATAACCAAAAAAATTAGAATGAACAATTTTTTATTTGTAAACTGATTTTTCCCACCCATGAGGAACAAAATTTTCATTCATGCCAAGGATACCTATTGATATATTTTTAAAATATGTGTATTTCACCGCCATTTGTGAGTTTTGGTTTTGGGGACCTTTGAGCGTAATTTTCTACTTTAGTGTGCATTAATATAATAGAGGAATTTTATAATCACGTGATAATTCTAATAGCCAAATAGCCTCCCATTAACCATACATTAATCCTCTTGTTGAAAGCCACATCAAGCCTATGGAATAATTTTCTTTAATAGCCACATTACAATACCAATACCCTATCCCACCCAATATCAACATGGATTTTCATTGCATAAATTATTGAAATTTAAGTGTCGGGGGATGTATTTCATTTTGGGTACCCTTTTGTTGATTTTTACAATGTTAACATTTTCTTGAGTGAAGGAATAAATTTAATTATGGGGGAGAGGTTGTCATTTTGTGTGGTTTTGGAATGTATGTATGTTTATATTGTACAAATGATATTGAAAATTGTTAAAAAAAAATCAAATAAATCAAAAAATTGAAAATAAGAATGTGTTGTTTCTTGGGTAGGTCAAAAATAACTCTTCCTCATCATTTGAACTTGTTATAAATATTAAAATTAATGTCGTGTGGAGATCAATCATGGTTTGGGATATTATTTTGAGATATTTTAATGTTTAACTTTTGAAACAAATAAGAAAAAAAAAATAAACAAACACTTATGTCATTGTGAGATGTTTTGTGTATTGTAAATATTACATCATCTCATTCCCTTCAAATTTTATTCCTATCTTGTGTCCTTATTCAAAAAACATTCCCTTGTAAATATGTGTTTTAATTTCCCTCCATGTTTCATTTCAAAAACATTTGTGCCTTTTTTACCCATGTTTTTGTTTTACCCCTATTCTTCTCTCTCTTGGACATTAAATTCTTACCATCCCATAGCACATAAAAAACCCATTAATGATACCTCATGAATCTTGTTCAATTTAGGATAGGGATTATAATATGAGAGCTCTTAAAAACTCTATGTTTTTCACTTTTTGTTAGTGAATGAGTGAAGCACCATAAATTAATTTTATCATCTACAGAGAAGTAAGTTATGTGTTCCACCATTTTCCATTTCTAAATTTGAGCATAAAAAATGAATTGTTTTTTGGAACATTGTTTTTTTAAAAAATTGGGGTGAAATAATATATGGATGAGTGAAATTGTCTAATCCTCCCATGAGTGGAGAAATTTTTTTTTTAATATTTGTTGGTGTGTGAAAATGATTTTGTATTGATTTTTATATTTTTTTCACATGAGGTCAAAAAAAAAGAATAAGTGTGGGGGATTTGATGTTATTAATATTTTCATAACTTTTTATATACTACCTTTATATATTTTAAACGAAATGTGCATAATTTTTGTGAAATATTCATGTTTAAATATTAACTATAAATTTTTAGTACTATTTGAATTCATCTAAGTTCAAGCATGTTTAATATTTTAATAATAAATGTCACCCTAATTATCCAAATTGCGTGATTAGTATTTTTATGGTTCCTTACTCAACTTCCAACATTTCATAAGAAGGAACCTTTGGTTAAATCATCCAATTGGAAGGACATATGTTCCACACAAGAAGACCCAAAGAAACTATGAAGAAGCTGGAGCATCCATGATGATTGAGTTATTGGTCTAAAACTCGAAGCCCAAATGTTAGAAAACTCCACAATATGTTCTTTATTATCCTAAAATATCATGGATAAAAATTTAAAGTTCCAAATACATTAACGACGGTCCCAAGATGCTTTGAAGTCCATCCCACCATTCTTTCCAGAGAATAACATCTGGAAACTATTCATAACATATATCATGATGTGATCCACAAATCAAGATTATATTTTTCCTTGTTGAATAGGGATATAATAGGCCAAATATTTTGAACAAAGTGTTCAGATTTGAAGGAATATTTATATTGATAAAAACATTCACATTTAAGTATTCTAAAAAGTATGGATTTAAATGGATAGATTAACATTGTTTAATCAAACGACCAAAACATTGGCTCTATATGTCCAAATTCCTCCAATTTTTTGATTAGTCATACTACATAATTATATAAAACATTAAATAATGATATATCTCAAGATTCATCTGTCTGGATGTCTAAATTGTCGAGCCAAATGGAGGGGTAGTTTTGGAATGCAAATTGTCCACCACCTTGGGCTATACATACATCCCCTACTCTCTTTTCAAAAGGGATGGCATTTCAGATGTGAGGATCACATATTGGCATGACCAAAGCCTTTCCAAGGATTTTGAGGACCGAACGTACTCAAGATTTCACTTGAGATACCCTTCTTCCAAACTATGTTTCCTTTTACTTTTGTGTTCTTCATTATTGTAATCTTTTAAGTCTTTTTTTAATTTTGTTTTAATGAATGTTTCTCCATTAATATCTATTATTCCCATCCACCTTATATTGTTTTATATTTATGACCTTAAAATATATTAAATATAGTTGAATCCTCTTCCTTTATTTTTCACTCTCATTCAATATAATGTTCTTTTTTAATTGTCATCATCATTTGTGTGTGTGTTCGACGCACTACTATTTTCATATCCATTTCGTTTTCTTATCTTCTTCTTTTATCATCATAATAATTATGACTAGATTACTAATAATTTAAATGGATGTGTAAATATTTTATTGGGGTGAGTTATAATTTAGGGATTTCAAGCGACTGAGAGCTTTTGCTCGATGTGTATTCATTGAATTATCATTTTGTATGTTGGACTTAACATGTCATTGATTAATGACTTGTTTTGTTTAAGGAGTGGTTTCCTTGGATTATTGAAACCATAAATACACTCCCATAAACAAGATATGATAAATTTTAGACCCTTAATTTATGTTAAGGCTTGGATTAATGCCTTAACACTTGGGATTTCTAATCAACGTCAACTTTAGACATGGGTGTTAATTTAATGCAATACAAAGCAAGGATCATAGATATCACTAGCTTAACTACAAATTATTGAACTCACCCCAATATTTATAAAATTGTTAAATAAATCTTAAAAGAAAATAATACATAAATTATTTCATAATCTCTCCAAACAACCCCCCCCCCCAAAATACCATCAACCAAAAACAATCAACTATTAAAATGTATAACCATTGAGGATTCATCCCGAGTACTTCTATAACCATTAAAAGAGGACCAAAACCATGAAAAATCATTAGGAGACAATAGGATATGATTTTATAACTCCTTTTTAAATGTCTAACTCAGTGGGAGACCAATAAAATAAGGTTCCTTAAAGATTCATCATTTTAAATTATTTCTTAAACTAATGTTTAATAAGGATGTATTAAATGTTTTTTTACAATCATAGCATTGACAAGTTCAAATTAAATTTCTAGCAGGTGGAATGTTACAAAATAACTCTCAAAATATGATTAATAATAAATATTAGAAATTAGTTTATAAATTTTCTAGACAATGTGAATATGATATTGGAAAATCACTCAAGTCTTGATTAACAATAACAAATCAATTCACATAAATTTAAGAAATTAAAGTCATGAAAAATGGTTAGAAAATTTTATTTACTTGAATAAATTAATTATTTCAAATGATGAGTCCTCATTTTAATTTCCATGTTTCGATTTAATCATAAAATTATTTGTTTAACTCATTCATTCTTATTAACATTGTAATCTAAAACCTGACATCATGGGATTCATTAGAAACTCTGGTATCCTAGATAATTCATGTAAAAAATGTATTCATGTGTGGGCATATAATTTAATCTTTTATTTACAAAACATGTTGATGGATAGAATATATAGAGTTCAAAATATAAACATAAAAAAGGGAACTCCCTTTACCATGAAACTGAAGTCCTCTTTCTTCCATAACTTCTACGGGCTTCCTTGTGGTTTCCTTTCATGATGGTCTTTGAAAATAAATAAAAACTCATACCAGTGTAAGAACCATTCGATTAATTATCAATGGTGTGATGTAAGATATAACTAAATCCTAAATCCTGAGAAAATAATAAAACATGACTTGCCTCCTATAAGAACATTATGTTTATTTATTTGGCTCAACCTCACCTCATGAAAATAAATTAGTAGATGGGTTCGAGAATTATGAGTTCCCCTACTGTTTTTTGATGTAATCTTGCACAGAATGTTTTCATCCTTTTCCCATATATAGTGAATGTGTTTCCTACCTCTTCATTCATGATCAAAATATCACCAAAAGGAATGACCTATGAAATAATAATATTTCCCTCCCACCAGGAATGAAGATTACTTGGCATTAACATCACTCAATAATTTTAGTGCATAACTTGGTCTCTATGTTGAAAGATCTTCGGATGAATCGGTTTTTCATGTTCCACCCTGGTTCTTCCTTTATAAATTTTTTAATTTTCACAATACTCTCTTATTATTTATTCCAACTCTTATAATTGACGTTTTCTATCTTTTTGAACACCATCTAAATCCAAATTCACATTTTTAATATAGAAATATTCATGGTTCTCTAATTACACTGGTATATTATAGATTTTTTAATAAATCAATTAGTATGGGATCATACCAATGGGTGTATTTTATGTTTTTCGGTATGCCCATAGAGTGAATTCAAACCTTTGGATCCTATATTTTTGGTTTAGTTTTATTCGTTCTCTAAAGAACCATTAATATCCCTTTTGGAAACTTAAACATGGACATTTATTTGGGGATGGTAAGGTGTAAATGTTTTTTGGTGCACCTCAAGATTTTCTAGTATACCCAACACTATTCAATTGAAAAAATATATCCTTTGTTCAGTGATTATTCCTCTTATAATTAGAAACATACAAGAAATGTTACCCCTTAAAAAATCAAAAAATAATTTGGTATCATCTGTCTTTGTGTATTTGGATTCCACCTAATTGGAGACATAATTAATAGAAGGTAAAATATAGTATTTCTCAAAATACAAGGGAAATGGTCCCATAAAATCAACTCCCAAAACATCAAATATTTCACAAAAACATTTATGTGTCTTTGGGGAATCTCCTGCCTCTTTAAAAATTTTCAATAAAATTGACACTTTTCACATTTTTACAATATTCTTCATCATATTGGAACAATGTAGGTCAACAGATTTTAGATTCTAAAACTTTTATAATATTTATTTAAGGACCATAGTTTCCTACACAAGAAAGTGTATGGAAATAGTAAAAAAACAGATTCTATTTCATTTTTGGCAAGAATCGTCTTATTGTAACACAACAAGCTTCCACAGTACGCTTCTCTTTGACTAATACAATATCATTTTTTGTATGCAAATTCGAGTTATAACAGACCACAACCAATCAAAATAGCCATTATGAATAGTAATACACACTTTTTAAAATTTTATCAATTTTATCATTCAAAATGAAATTCATTTTTGGTCTCAGAATATTGAAATTAGCTTAGGGTGAAATTTTCGTATTTTTATGAAAACTGTCAATTATTAATGAATAGTAAAAAACCCGGGGTTATTGTTCAAAACCGAATTTTTATTTAAATAATTATTTATTTTATTTAAATTTAATTTAGGTCAAAATAGATACATAATAACTATATAAGTTCAATGTTATTCATTAGAGTCAGTTTATAATAATTATATATATATAATAATTTCATTGAACTTGCTACTGTCTTTTACCCACCTCGGAGGAGAATTTACCTATTTGTATAAAATATAATTTTACTACTTCTGTGAGTAGAATATTAAAAACTTGAGAGACACGGTTGATATTAATAAGTAAAATGTGGTTCAATAAGATGAAAATAATTTTTGGTGCATAATAACTTTTTACTTTTATTTACTACGATTAAAAGTATATAGGGTAATTAAGGGTAAAAATGATATTATTTCTACCCAACCACATGTCATAATTCTATTTCATAAGTTTAATTCTACCAAAAACAACCTTAAAATTAAAATATGCTCTTTTAGGTCTACTTGGATTAGATTAGGACATTTATTATTATTTAATTCAAAAATAATTAAAAGTGTTAAAATCAATGTTTAAAAACTAAACCATTTTTAATATATGGTTAAACATAATATAAAATCGAATATAAAATTTTACTACACAATTATGATGCAGTAATTAACTTATTAATGAAATATTAAAATAATTAAAATTATAAATACCCAAATAAATGTAACTTGTGAGTTTTTATGAATTATAATAATTTTCGAGGTTAATATGACATGATAGGGTTGATTAAATTAATTTTTTTCAATGTAATAATGCTGTTAGGAATTTAGAAAAAACAAAATACCAACTAGTGGCAATATTGACATAAAATGCTTTATAATACAAATATTATACTATTAATTGGTATTTTATTTCTAAACATCTAAGGTTTGGCCAAAGGGATTAAATACTATTATATATGTCATTAATAAACAACATGGGGTTCTCTTGGATGTTTAGAGTATTTTTATTAATAATACAATATAAAAATACAAAGAGACATGGTAAATGTCAAACTATTTAACTACGAGTTAAATCTAAAAGATATGGTTAATATAGTTACCCAAACGTATCAAAACCAATTGTTTGAATGATTTTTGACCCATACCATCCTTAGTAATTAAATAATTAATTTTGGAGACATTTTAAACCGAACACGATTTTATTATAAACTAATAATTCAATCATTTCCTAAGGTTCCCCTCACCCCTCTTATAAAAGAGAACATCCCCTTCTCTCAGATTCACTGCTTCAATGACATTTGGCTCGTCTAAGCCATACCCAGATATCCTCCCAACTATCCTCCATTCATCATAGAGGCCTTAGTTTTATCATAAATCCTTCATAAATATCCCTTTCGATCAAATCAAAAGGAAGAACCCAATGAAGAGGTAAATATCTCACCACCTCTTTCAATTTATTTTCTTCTTCCACGTCATCTTCCTTTGTTGTTCCCATTATAAAATAATAACTCGATTATCTTCTATATACTATGATGTTATTATAAAAATGGAACAACCATATTTATTATGTTATCCATTCTATGAATAACATGTCACCTTATGTGCGTACGTATGACTTGTCGTCTCCACGTCATGGTGTAGTTGTTATTCAAAACATTATTATTTGGATGCGTATAATAATGACGTATAATTGATTTAAATAATAGATATAACATGTTATTGTTTCATTATATATGATATACCATCCATTTACTTATGATTTTAATTACAAAAGAATGATATTGTCGCTCGTGCGTACGTACGGATTTCCATCTCCACGAATGTGATGAGATTCATTCCCCATCACAATCATTCAAGAATAATTTTCATGTGATGATTAAAAAAAATATTTAATAAACTTAATATCAATATGGATGTGTTTAAAATACACTTTATCCATAACAATCATGGCTTACATAACTAGGAATCTAATAGAAAAAATAATCAGTTGACAACCAAAATGATGATACTACTAAAATTTCATTAACAAATCAATATTGAAAGATCATATAAGATTTCATATTAATTTATATGGTTCTTGTATAATTTAATAACAATTATTTCACCATTATACAGGTTTCTAACCAACCCTTGACCAAGGAAAAGTACAAGGTAAGGGTTAATTCTACAATCTCTTCATTATTCAAGGTTGTTTATATATAATTATCCACTAGGACCTCTTTATCATCCAAATATGTGTTTTTTGAAAAATTTATTCCAAAAAATATTTACTACATACTATACTATGGTTTAATGTAATTTATACCCTTATTTGACCTTATACATTTTGAAAGGAATCTTCCCATCATTTTCCAAACAAGTTACTTTCTGGCATTTTCGAAAAAATAATGTTGAGAATGTTTTTTTAACTTATATGGAGGGTGTGGCTATATTCCGCCATTATAACATCATTGAAGATTCTCTTACAAGATTATAAGAATATTTTCAAAATAAATATATCCTTTTATAATTATTTAAATTTAAATGAATTCAAATAAAATAATGAGATATTTCTCCCAAAAAGATTACATTTCATCTATGTCAACATCCTTTAGTGAATTTTAATCTTGTTTGATGTAGATTTATTATGATACATATTATCCATTTTGTATTGAATGTCATGTGTTATGTTTGACTATAAATGTCTTATTTTTCATCCATTCATGGTTTTTTTATAAATTATTGACATTTTGTATGCTAGTTTTAATATGAATGTTTATGTTATGTTTAGTGCCTTTAATATGTGGAATGCATTGAACATAGTAAGTGATGGGTGGAGCCCGCTATAGCTTCTTGATGAATCGGTAGGTCTCATGAGACAAACTAGTGTCTTGTCAAAATTCCTTGACAAAAACATATTTGTAGACTTGGCATAAGGAATTGACTATGTGTTTATGAAGTCTTTCATAATGCATTCCATTATTATAAATGACTCTATTGATATTGCATGTGATTATTCGACTAGTATAATATCCTTCTGAGTAGGTAAATGGACATATTATGATTTATATTTTCCATATTATGATGAATTTTATGTTTAAAAGTCTTTTTTTAGTTACATTCATTGCCTTAAATGTTTATTCTTGTTTATGAAAGATTCTCCTATGTTGTTATCTTTTCTGAGCATTTGAGCTCACCCCTTTCTATGTATTATTTTTCCCAGGATGCGAAGAAGTATATTATGAATGACCAGTAGGGATAGTCTATGGGATCTCAGTGTAGTCTATGGAAACAATGATGTTGTAGTTGTCTATTTTATTATGTAATGAAAACCTTTTGAATGTATATAGTACATCCAAGGCTACTAAACTAATCGGTCTTTCAGGACATGATATTTTGTGATAATGAAAATGATACATAATAAGGCACCGACTCTTTGATTCTGGGGTCGGGCCGTTACATTTGGTATCAGATGAAGTTTATTACAATCACTGGAAGCCAGATTGAGAAAAACTCTAATTAGAGAACATTTCCCTAAGATAGGCTTTGAGGATTAGTATAGAAGAACATCCTAGAATTTTGGTACTGTATAGATTTTTTGAGTTTTCCAAGAAATACATCTCTCTTTGGATACGAGTAGGTAAAGGTGGCATTGGCATAGATGTACCTAGGGGTAAAACTGAAAAACAATGCTTTGATATAGATTTGAATGGGAACTGGGCACGACAACAAGCCTTGCTGCACTCTTTGTTATGACACTCTCGTGTGATATGGTCAGTATAATCCACATTTTCTATAGAAACCATTATTAAGGATTTATGATTATATACCTCCTCAATGAAAGAATATTTTTATTATTATGGATTGTATCCATAAAATGTTCAATTTTTGTTAAGTATGTTATATATTTGTAATTATGTATTGTGATTCGTAAACTAATCTATTGTATGCCATTGTTTAGAAATGGCGCCTAGTGGAAGGAATGGAAACTCTATCAAAGCATGCACTCCATGTTGGGATTTACCTCTTTCTCAAGATAATTATATTGGAGTTGGTGATACAACTGGTGCTGATCATCTTATCACTTTACTGGTACAACTCACTCATGTTATGAATAATAACCTTACCCTAATGGAGCACCTTGATCCGTAGAGTGGAGGGTCAATGTTAGTGCACTTCATAAGGAAACAACCACCAATATTCAATGGGGGTACAAATACATTAGTAGATGAGAAAGGGATAAATTCATTAGAGAAAATATTCCACGCCTTGGGGAGTAGAGAAATGGAAAAAATTGTCATGGTAGTTTTTGGACTCAATGGATATACTGATCAATGGTGGTCATTGATTTAAAACAAAAATGAATATGATGAAGTATCAAATATGGAATGGAGGTATTTTAAAGAAATTTTCTTAGAAAAATACTTTCCTCATGACCATCGTGTAGATATGCTATGGAAATTTCTGAGTCTGAGGAAAAATGAGGATAAGAATGTTGAAAAGTATGAATCTTACATTACAAGGTCAGTGGGGGATACTACAAATTATATGCATAACCTATGAAGTAATATTGATCATTTCATTGATGGGTTAAAACCATTTCTCTATTAAGTAGTAGTCTCACAATCATTCTCATCATACGCAGATACATTCTCATGTGCTATCAAGATATAAAAAATTCTATAAGTCTTACGACTTTAAAGTAAATAAATTGAATAAGACATCAATTGAACACTATAGAAATGGAAATAAGGGGAAGAATGGAATAGTTGAATATTCATTATGTAGTAAATGTTGGATGAAATTCCCTGGTACTTGTCTGATGGGAATGTGATTCTGTTAAATATGTGGTGAAAAAGGCCACCATGCTCTTGATTGGAAGGGAAACAATAAGCTATTAATGTTGAATTCTAAAATTGTAGAAAAGAGAACATTATAAAAATTAATGTCTTAAGCGTCAGGAGAACATACCTCAGAAAATGCCAAGTGATCAAGGCCATGCTTATGATATCACTACTGCTGAGGATGATTCTCATAAAGACATAGTGGCAGGTAATTTAGTGATTTCTTCATGTTTATAAAATGCTTTATTTGATTCTGGATCATCTCATAGTTTTATATCTTCCTATTTTGCTAAGAGAATTAGATATTTCTAATTTGATTTAACAGGGGATTTTTTTGTAAAAACTCTTAAGGGAAGTATCGTTGCAACAGATTTTTGTGAATCAGTCCCCATTAGGGCATATAAATGCTCATTATCTGCTGATCTCATCGTCATACCCATGATTGATTTTGATATAATCCTTGGTTTGGATTGGCTTTCGGACCGTGATTCGAACATTTATTGTAAGAAGAAGGAGGTTACAATTCTCGATGATGATGAAGAGTACCTTATCATTAGGAAAGAAACGTCACCACCAAATTCTTATCTAGATCCACCACCAGTAGCTCAACTAAATTCAATTATTTTCAAGGAAAAGAATGAAATAACTGTGGGTGATGAGAAGAATGTTCAAATAGAGGATGCACATATTATGAAAGAATATACTGATGTGTTTCTAGATGATTTACCTTGACATCCTCCAAAATAAGAAATTGAGTTTTCTATTGACTTAATTCTTGGTTCATGTCCCATATCATAGACTCCTTATAGAAATTACACTGTGGAATTAGTGGATCTAAAGAAACAACTATATGAATTTAGTAATAAGATATTTATTCATCCTAGTGTTTCTCCAAGGGAATCCCCTGTTCTTTTTGTTAAGATGAAAGATGGTTCTATGAGGTTGTTCATTGACTACAGAGAGATCAATAATATTACAATAAAGAACATGTATCCCCTAACTCACATTGATGATTTATTAAACCAAATTCAGGGAGCTAAATACTTTTCAAGGATTTACCATCGATCTGGATATCATAAGTTGTGTATGAAGAAGAAATTCATTCTGAAAACTACATTTCAAACCTGGTATGGGGCTTATGACTTTACAGTAATGCCTTTCGGATTGACTAGTGCACGCTCTGTCTTCATGGATCTAAGGAATAGTGTTTCAAGGGATATCTTGATTACTTTGTATTGGTATTTATTGATGATATTTTGGTATACTCCAAAATCTACGATGATCATGAAAATCACATGCGCATTATACTAAATACTCTTAGAAGACATGATTTATATGGGAAGTTTAGCAAGTGTGAATTCTAGCATCAGGAGATTTCGTTTCTTGGAAATATTAACTTTAAGGATTGAATCGCTATTGATCCTTCTAAGACCAAGGAAATCTAATATTGGCCAGCATCAACTAGTATAACTAAGGTACACAGTATTATTAGTTTAGAAGGTTTTTATTGGCGTTTCATCCAGAATTTATCCCAACTGGATAACCAATTAATGAATCTCAATCGTAAAGGGGTTAAATTTGTTTGGAAGAAATAGTGTGAATAATATTTTGAATAATTGAAGAGAATATTAGTCAATTCTCTTATCTATACTCTACCATCGGGGAATGATGAGTTTCTTATTTATAGTGATGTATCAAAGAAATAACATGGTTGTCTCCTTATACATAATTAGAGGGTTATATCCTAAGCATTACAACAGCTAAAAATTCATGATAATAACTATTCTACACATGATCTTGAGTTCGATGCAATAATATTTTCTTTTAAGATATGGATACCTTATCCCTATGGTGAAAATGTGAGATATATACCGATCACAAGAGTTTGAATTGTATTTTATCATAGAAAGAAGTCAACATGAGGAAAATGAGATGGATTAAACTACTCAAGGAATATGATTGTACCATACACTACCACCCGGGGAAGGAAAATAAGGTGGAAGATGCTTTGAGTATAAAGGATCATGGAGTTATGAACAAGATGAGAGATGAAAAGTATCCTATATAAAAGGATCTAATAAAGTTGGACACGGGGATAACCATGGAATGTGAAACATCAAAAAAATTTCAAATCGTTTCCAAACCATATTTACTAGTAATGATAAAGAGTTCTCAGACCGAAGATGATGAGTTTCAAGAGAAGATTAAAGCTATGAATGATGAGGGATTGAGTGACTTTGTGAATGAATATGGAATTTTGGAATTTGGGAAGAGACGTTGTGTTCCTGATATACCTGATCTAAAAAGGGAATTTTTCGATGATGCTCATAGTTCCAATTTATCTATACACCCTGGTAGCAATAAGATGTATACGGATTTGAAGGAACATTTTTGGTGGCACAACATGTAGAGGGAGATTGATAATTTTGTGTCATGATGTATGGTTTTCCAACAAGTGAAAGTTGTAAGGCAACAGCCTGGAAGAGTCATGAAATCTCTTCCCATACTAGAGTGGAAATGGGATAATACTATAATGAAATTTTTCATGGTACTACCAAATACACCTAGAAGGAACGATGCAATACGATTAATTATTGATTATTATACCAAGTCATCACAATTTCTTTCTATAATAGAAGATTTACCACTTGAACATCTAGAAAGAATATATATTAATGAAGTTGTGATACTTAATGTAGTACCACTATCAATTTTTTCTGATCGTGATCCATGTTTTACATCAAGATTCTGGAAAATTCTTCAAAAATACCTTGATATTGAACTTCGTTTGAGCACTGGCTACCACCCCCAAATTGATGGACAATCAAAACGAACTATTTGAAACTTAGAAGACATGTTGAGATCATGCTCACTTTACTTTCAAAGTATGTGGGATCAATAATTACCTCTGGTTAAATTTTCCAATAATAAATGTTTCCATTTAAGTATTCAGATGGAACCCTATGAAGTGTTATAAGGAAAGAGATGTCGCACACCAACCTGTTCGAATGATGTTGGTGAAAGGAAACTCGTAGAACCCGAACTTGTGGAGGAAATGATGGAAAAGGTGAAGGTACTCCAAAACCAAATCAAAGAATCTCAAAGTCGGCAGAAGAGCTATGTCGATAACTGAATGAATTATTTAGAATTTCAGGAAGGTTATATTTTTTTCTTGATGGTATCTCCATGGAAGGGAGTTATACGTAATGGTAAGAAGGTAAAATTAAGTCCAAGGTACAACTAACCTTTTGAAATTCTATAATGAATTGGGGTTGTAGCTTACCGTTTTTCAATGCTGCCAAGCCTCTCCAAATTTCACCATGTCTTACACGTTTTCATTGAATAATACAATAGCATTTGTTTTACGCAACTTCTAGTTCTAACACACCAAAACAAATCAAACTAGTCGTTATGAATAGTAATATCCACTTTTTGAAATTTTATCAATTTGATCAGTCAAAATGGACATCATTTTTGGGTTAAGAATATCGAAATTAGCTTAGGCTGAATTTTTGGTATTTTTTTGAAAAATTTCAATTTTTTATGAATACTGAAAACCAATGAGTTATTGTTCAAAACCGTATTTTTTTTAAATATTTATTTATTTTATTTAAATTCATTTTTGGTCAAAATAGATTCATAATACAAATATAACTTCAATTTAATTAATTGGAGTCCGTCTATAATAATTTTAGATATATAAAAATTTCATTGAACTTTTTACTGTCTTTTACTCACCTCCTAGGAGCATTTTTCAATTTGTATAAAACTTCATTTACCACTTTTATGAGTTTAATTTAAAAATATGAAAGACATTTTTGATATATGTAGTAAAATTTGGTTCAATAAGATGAAAATAAATATTTGTGATTAGTAACTTTTTACTTTTATTTACCACCATTAAAAGTAAATAAGTTAATTAAGGGTAAAAATTAAATTATTATTACCCTAACACATGTCCTAATTCTATTTGATAAGTTTAGTTAGACCAAAAAAAAACATTAGGAATAAAATATGATCTTTTTGGTTCTCTTGGATTAGATTAGGATATTTATTATTATTTAATTCAAAGAATAATTAAAAGTGTTAAAATAAAAGTTTAATAACTAAAACATTTTTAATATACGGTTATACATATGATAAATAACAAAATAAATGTTCATTAGAAAGCTAAATAGATTTCCTACATAATGGTATTTTAGTTTTAATTTTTAGACATTATATAAATTAATTTATTTATGACACAATAATGATGCAATAATTACCTTATCAATGAAATATGATAATAATTGATATTATAAATACAGAAATAAATTTAACACGAGACTTTAAAAAAATTAAACAAATTTTATTGGTTAATATTACATTTTATGGTTGATTAAATTATTTTTTTATAACTAAGAATGCTGTTATGAATTTAGAGAAAACAAAATACCAAATATTGTCAAAATTGACATAAAATAGGTTTTAAAAAAAATATTATATTATTAATTGGTTTTATATTACTAAATATATAAGGTTCTACCAAAGGGATTAAATAATAGTATATATTTCATTAATAAACAACTTGGGGTTCTTGTGGATTTTTATAGTATGTTTATTAACCATATAATAAAAAAATAAAAAAAGACAGGGTAAATGTAAAACTATTTATCTAAGAGTTAAATCTAAAAGGTAATGTTAATATAGTGACCCAAACTTGTCTAAAACATACTGGTTGAGTATTTTTCCACCCATAACCACCTATTTCATCAAATAATTTATTTTGGACCCATTATAAACCGAACATGATTTTATTATAAAATAATATTTCAATCTTTCCCTATGGTGCCCCTCACCCCTCTTATAAAAGGAAACTTCACCTTCTCTCAAATTTACACTATCAAAGCCATTTGGCTCAGCTAAAACCAACTCTTATATCCTCCCAACTATCCTCCATTTATCTATGAGGCCTTATTTTAATTCGAAATCCAACCTATGGAGCCCTTTTGCTCAAATCAAAATGAAGAACCCGAAAAAGAGGTAAATATCTCACCACCTTTTCAAGTTATTTTCTTCTTCCACATCCTCTTTATTTGTTGTTTCCATTAAAAAATAAGAACTAAAGTATTTTCTATATACTGTGATGTTATTATAAAAATGGTACACCCATATTTATTTTGATATCAATCTTATGAATAACATGTCACTATACATGCGTACGTACGGCTTGTCATCTCCATGTCGAGGTGTAGTTATTATTCAATATATTATTATTTGTATTGGTATAATAATGAATTATAATTGATGTAAATAATAGTTATACGATTTTAACGACTATGTATATAAGATATACCATCCATTTACTTATAATTTTAATTTCAAAATAATGATATTGTCGCTCATGCGTACGTACGGATTACCGTCTCCACGAACGCGATGAGATTCATTCCCCATCATAATCATTCAAGAATAATTTTCATGTGATGATTAAAAATAATATTTACAGAACATAATATCATTATGGATATGAATAAAATACACTCTATCCATAACAATCATGGCTTATGTAACTAAGAATATAAAAGAAAAATAATCAGTGAACAACCGAAATGATGATACTACTAAAATATCATTATCAAATAAATATTGTATGATCATATATGATATCATATTAATGTATATGTTTATTGTAAAATTTAATATCAATTATTTCACCATTATACATGAGTTTAACCTACCATCTACCCTGAAAAAGTACAAGGTAATGATTAATTCTACAACCTATTCATTATTCAAGGTTGTTTAAATGTAATTATCTACTGGGACCTATTTATTATACACATCCTTGTTTTCCTAACAACATATTCCCAAACATTTTTATTACTTAATAGACTATGGGTAAAAGTAATTTATACCCTTATTTTACCTTATACGTTTTGAAATGAATCTTTACGTTGTTTTCCAAACATGTTACTTTATGATCTTTTCGAAATAATTTTGGTAAGAATGTTTTTTTAACTTATACGGTGGGTGCAGATATATTTCACCATTATAACATCGTCGAAGCATCCCTAATAACCTCATAAGAATATTTTCAAAATAATTTTTTTATTTTATAATTATTAAACTTTAAATGATTTCAAAAAACATAATGATATATTTCTCCCAAACATTTTTTATTTCATCTATGTCTACATCCTTTAATGGATTTTAATCTTGTTTGATGTTGAATTTTTATGATAAAAATCATCATTTTGTATTGAATGTTTAGTGATATGTTTGACTGTGAATGTGTTATTTTTCTACCATTCAATGGTTTATGGAAAAAATATTGAAATTTCGTATGCTTGTATTAATACGAATGTTTATGATATGTTTAAAACATTTCATTCAAGGAATGAATTGGACATGGTAAGTAACTGGTGGAGCCCACTATTTCTCCTCAATGCATCAATAGGTATCATGAGAAAAACTAGTGTCTTGGCACAAGGACCTGAAAAAATCATATTTTTATTTTTCGAACTAGGCCTAGACTATATGGTTATGAAGTCTGGCATTATGCATTCTATCATTATGAAAGTGGATATTGATATTCCATGTGATTATTCTACTAGAAGAATATACATGAGAGTAAGTAAATTGAATTATTTTTATTTATTTTTTCCATATTATGAAAAGGTTTTTGTAGAAAAGGATTTTTTTTAGTTATATACATTGCCTTAAATTCTTATGCTTATTTATGAAAGTTTCTGCTATATTGTTATCCTTACTGAGAGTGTGAGCTCTCCCCTTTCTATGATTTATTTTTCCCATGATGCGAAGAAGTATATTATGATTGACCTGCAGGGATAGTCTATTAGATATCAATGTTGTCTATGGAAACAATGTTCTTGTAGGTTTACATTTTATGATGTAATGTAAACCTTATGAATGTATCTAGTACTTCCAATTCTACTACACTAATCGGTCTTTTGAGAATTGATCTTTTTTTATTGTTCCAATGATACATAATAATGAACCGAATCTGGGTTTCTAGGGTCGGGGAGTTACAATTGTGAATTGGTCATTGCAAATTTTTCTAAGAAAATTATCTTACTATAAATAAAATCTAGATTCAGATTTGATTTTATGTTTCTAGTGGGATTTAAGTGCATAATTTAGATAATATGATACAAAATAATTTACTATATTAGCATACCATGGTACATATATTTATATGATGTACATTTGTTCTCCGGGTATGTTGTCATTGAGTGGGATCGGCTCTGATATTTATTGTTTACTAGTGTGGGGTGGCCTCTTGAGGTGATCTGTCACATGGTTTTCAGCTCCCTTTTTGTCTTTAATTTCTATGTTAAACTCTCTCAAGATTACTATCAATCTTACCAGCCTTGGGTTGGCATCATCTTTCTTTATAAATTACATAAGTGGTACATGATCAGAAAATTAAACTACTTTTGTTCTTAGTAAATTCCAATACAATTTATATTATAATACCTCGACCCCTGTTAGCCAGAGTCATTGCATTATTTATTTACGTTGGCATGATCATAAGAAATAAAATCATGGAGGACCGGCCAGTTTAGTATCCTTTGAAAAACTAGATACAAACATATTTTTTATATTACACCATGAAATGATAAAATATATATTAACTCTTTTGAAAACACCCATATACCATAAAAATTCTTTGTAGTGAAGTCAAAATATACATCATGGCATCTTGGGGGAAAATTAAACATAAGAAAAGATAGATCTCATAAACATATTCAGGGTGACCAAAATAGCAAAATCTATAATAACTAAGCAGAAACATTTAATGAAATGTATGAAACTGAAATAAAATCCTTTTAATAAAATATTTAGTATAATATTGAAATAATAAATTCCATAATTCCACCTAAACATTCAGAAGGTTATTCTACTATTTTAATAATCACATGTATTATAACTAACTAATATCATACTGAGGGAATTCATAATTTCAGAGATCAAAACCATACTGTCAAGGCATCATGCCATGACTGTAACGACCCAATATTTTTGAGTAGTATATTAACTTACTCTTAATGATTTAATAGAGATGTTAATGGTTAATGCAGAAATAGGAGTCAATGTCTTCATCCAGTAGACTCGAACCTTATGAAGCCCACTTATCGGAGCATGGGAAGGGGGTGACATCTTTGGGCTTCGCTTTGGACCAAGCCCAAGCCAAACTCCAGCGTGTCAAGATTGAATGGAAACGAATACGGGAGAAGTTCATGTTAGTAGAGATTACTACTAGGGAAATGATATCTGAGCCTCCATCAGATTCTCTCACCATAGCACACCTTACACTTAGGTCATATGTCGGTGTTATAAGGGGCTATGTGATGAGACCCTAGCTTTATTGTGTAATCCCTTGGGATGAATGAGTTGAGATTTCTTCCTTTAGTGATGTTTGTGAAATTTCAAATGTCCGGATAATTTTAGGATGTATTTTATCGATGAATTTTGAAAAAAGGATATTTTAAAATATTTATGTAAACCATAAATAATTAATGATGTGTTATGATTTTCAAAAAATGGTCTTCTGCAAAAGTGTTCAGTAAGGAATTTGGAGTCTAATAAGATCAACATACTTTTTGATGAATAGTAAATTATGAATAGTGATTTTACGCTTAGGATTAGTAATTTGAACAAATGGATTAGTAATGTCACTCAAAGAATGTTTTAATAATATATAGACACCTATATTAAGTAATGAGATTCAATAAAATGGGTAAATAACAGTTTCATAAATTATTAGTCAAGTATTAGTTTTTTGGGGTGAATAGTGTTTTTAATTAAAAATTAAATTAAAATTATTTAGAAAATATTTTTATAAAATGGAGTTCATATTTGTAATAAGAGCATCGATATTTGGTTAAAGTGAAATTTTGGGATTTTTCTAAGAAAGATGAATTTTTAGTGAATAGTAAAAAAAGCAGTTTTAGGGTTTCGGTATGTTTAATGACATCATAGTTGTGTCATGGAGATTTCATGAGATATTTTAAGCTTTGGCCGACCTAAGGTGATGAATTATTTTATTGGGGGCCCCATGTGGCCTAAAATCATGGGAAATATCTTGGGAGAGCACATGGTTTTGAGAAACCCACTTATGAGGTGTCCCTTGGCCATTAATGCCTTGTCCCCTCACTTTCACAATAAATACCAAGCCATTATCTCATACTTTGGACACCGAAATCATTCTCAACGAATTTCTGGTCTCCTTACCTCCCATGGAGTACTCCCAAGGTTCCTTCAATCCTCTCAAGGTCCCAACCATTGAGTTTTAAGTGTTATGTTTAAGGTACGAGATCTGACCTTTCTCTTTCTTTTCATGTAATCCCTATTATATCATTCCTTTTATGCTCCATGTTATGGTGTGATAGGATGTTCTTTTATATTCATCTTAATGCCATTTTCATGTTTATATGATGAGATATCCCCTCTTACTCTCATCATTTTGTTTTATGAAAGTTTAAGTGATGCCGTTAGGCTGCCGAATTTTTAAGGGATTATTTCACCCTTCTCATTTTCATGTTCTATTTTTATGTCAAATCTTTAAAGTTATTTTTTTTATGTTGGGGTATGATCTCAATACCTATCATAATAATATTTTATAATCATATGATGCGAGACCCTATTTTATCTCTTCAATTCATTTTTATTTAATTGTAAGTGACACCGTTAGGCTGGCGAATTTTCATAAGAGAAATCTTATTTTTGTCTCACTTCCATGTTTTTCATTTCATAAGGTATATCTTTCAAATTTCATTACCATGTTATTAAATCCCTTATATTCTGTCCCCCTAATTTTTTATGGATCCTTTATGAGTGGGTGACCCATGTCCCCTCTCTTTTCAATGTTTTCTAAAATCTTGTAACATAGACGTTATGCTGCAGAATTTTCGTCTCAAAATGCCTATCTCTTTTTATAAAAATTATTTTATGTTATTATGTGAATACTCAAAGGTCTTATTTATATAGGGTTATTCACATATATATAAAGATGTTCTATTTTAAATTCTGGGATTTACTTATATGAAACCCGCTTTCCCTTTTCCGTGGGTTTAATGTGACATAAAGATCATGTCTTTAAAGCAGTTTTTAAAAAGTTATGATTATGAAATGAAACCCATATCTTTTATGATATATGGGTTGTTTATTAAATGATTTATTATGATATATTTGGATCACATGATAATAAAGTCATGTCAAGGGTGCGCCCAGATAGCGCTCCAATGCATTGGGTAAAGACTTAATCTCTATAGATGACTTTTTAGACTAATACCTTGGTGAATAACCTTGGTAATTATTAATGACACCTTGGGGTTGGACCTTGGTGAAACAAAATTATTTCCAATATTAAATGTTGCAGCCACATCTTCAAGTTATGAATTTTTTTTATTTTTATTATGATATATCTCATTAATTCTTTCTCATGCCTTAATGTTCTTTTCATGTCCTTATTGAAGTATCTCAAGTTCACATGTAAAATGATTCCCTTGTTTCCCTTACTGGGCCTTCTTCTCACCCTTAAATTTAATGTATGTCCCCAGGTTATGAGATACAGTATTTAACCTAGGATAAACTTAATGAGAATCCTTTCAAGTGTTTAAGAAGAATGATTTATGTTGTTTTCATGTATTATGTTCCTTGTTTCCAAGACACTAAACCTTAAAGATCCTCAATTTCGTGTAATGAAATGAATGTTTATGTTATAAAAATACGGGATTCTATAGTTGGTATCAAAGGATGGATTAGTTATTTGTGGAAATCAGGATATAAAAACTTTAGGAAGAACCCTATAGAAAACTTTAAATATAGGAAAACATCATGGTATTTTGGTAAGTATTGAGTAAGTGGTTTATCAAACACATACATCCATGTATGGATACGAGCAGGTAGAGGCGGCTCTGGCATAGATGTACATATGGGTAAAACCTGAAAACAACACTTTGAGCTAGACTCGAACGGGAACTGGTGCACGATAACGGGCCTTGCTGCACTCTTGGTTACGACACTCCCGGGGGATATGTTTGGTAAATCACAAGCTTTTTATGAATCATTATGAAGGAATTATAGAGACATGTAATTTTATAAGAATAAAGTCTTAGTTAAGAGATTCATAAATTAAATAAGTTTCTCACTAAAGTTTTATTCTTTTAGAAAATGGAGGGAAATAGGAGGAACCGTGTAGATGGTGACCGTAATGCACCATGTGCTGACGGCCCACCGATGGAATCCAGAATGGAATCATTCATGCGAATGATGAACCAACTGACTCAAGTTATGACTAATAACTTGAATCAAGCTGAGAGGACGATCTCACAACGAAGGGAACAACATTCTGTTGAGTCCTTCATGCGTCAATGACCACCATCATTCTGTAGATCTACTGACCCATTGGTTGCAGAACAATGTATAAGCTCCATTGAAAATATCTTTTTTGTACTCCTTTGTTCAGAACAAGAAAAAGTCACCCTTGTTGTTTATCACCTAGAGGGAGAAGCTGATCAGTGGTGGTCACTGGTCAAAAACACGAATCCTAGAGAAGAGATGGAAGCTATGGAGTGGGAAGAATTCCGGGAAATATTCTTTAACAAGTATTTCCCTCGTTCCATGAGAACGATATTGGAGAGAGAGTTTCTCGAGCTGAAGCAGAAGGAGAACGAATCTGTCAGAAACTATGATATGAACATCACCCGACTTTCACGATATACCAATAGCATTGCAATGGATCCATGTGGGAAGGTTGAAAAAATTTTCGGTGGACTAAGACCTCATCAGCGGAAGAATTTAGCCAACCGGGACTACGATAGCTATGAGGAGATCGTGCGGAGTGCCATGAAAGTAGAGCTAGAGTTTGGTGAGACACAGTGGTCTCATAAATCAAATGACATGAAGAGATCATTGGAGCCCAGTTTAGGGAAGACTTTTGATCAGGGAATTGGTGGAATGCTAATGCAACTTACCAAATGCAATAAATGTGGGAAGAAGCATCTGGGGAATAGCTTGGTCGGAAGTGGAATGTGCTACATGTGTGGAAGAGGATGTCATATTGCTCAGAATTGTCGTAGTGGGGTGAAGCCTAAACTCTCCAACACCAACGATAGAGTAAATATGGTTCTGGAATTACCTGAAGTCCATTGCTTCATGTGTGGACAGCTTGGGCACTATGCTAATCTATGTCTGAATCCAAGGGCAGTGGAGGGGAATCACCATCAACCTCAGCAAAGGCCAGAGGAGCATGGTCATGATTTTTCTATCACAACAACTGATGTTGAATCTCCAAATGATGTGGTATCATGTACTCTTTTTTTCCGCTCAAAACTAGCAACAACTTTGTTTGATTCTGGTTCTACGTGTTCCTTTATTTTAACCATGTTTCCAAAGAATATAGAATCAATCCCCGAATTGCTTGAGGTAGAGTTTTCAGTCAAGACACCAAGTGGGATTATCCATGCATCAACCGTGTTTAGAGACTCTAGTGTTTACTTTAGTGAGCACAATCTTATCGCAAATCTAGTAGTCATTCCCATGTTGGAATTCGACGTTATACTAGGGATGGACTGGCACTCAAAGATAATGCTAAGATAAAATGCAGAAGTAAGGAAATCTCGGTATTCTTGAATAAACAACCTACAGTTATCTTCCAAGGAGAGATTTCCCAAACTGATCCTTATCTAGAAGAACCTCCTATAGCATTCTTTATGGAGTTAATCGGTGATAATGAAGAAGGAAAAGGGAGCATACAAATAGAAGATGTTCCAATTGTTTAGGAATACATGGATGTATTTCCTGAGGAGTTACCTGGACCTCCCCTAGAAAGAGAGGTAGAGTTCTCCATTGAACTCGTACCTGGATCTCAACCGATATCAAAGACCCTGTATATAATGACAAATGTGGAGCTAGGAGAGCTAAAGAAACAACTCCAAGACTTGTTGGATATGGGGTTTATCCAACTGAGTGTGTCTCCTTGGGGGGCACCAGTTCACTTTTTGAAGAAGAAGGATGGATCAATGCGGCTATGCATTGATTATGGAGAACTGAACGGGATCACAGTAAAGAACAAATATCCTCTTCCAAGAATTGATGATTTATTTGGCCAACTTCGTGGGGATAAATTCATCTTTAAGATTGACCTTCGATGTGGTTATCATCAACTGAGGGTGAAGAAGGAAGATATTCTGAATACTGCCTTCCGATCAAGATATGGGTATTATGAGTATACTGTTAAGCCCTTCTCCTTGACTAATTCTCCTGCTATTTTCATGGATTTGATGAATAGAGTCTTTAAGGACTACCTTGATAACTTTGTGGTAGTTTTTATTGATGATATTTTTATATATTCAAAAAGTCGTGAGGAGCGTGAAGATCATCTGAGGGTTATTTTGAAAACTCTACTTAAGGAGAGGCTTTTTGGAATGTTGAGAAAGTGTGAGTTTTGGTTACAACAAGTGGCTTTCATGGGGCACATCGTAACCAATGAAGGAATCTCGGTTGACCCTGCAAAGAAAATGGTTGTGGAGGAGTGGCCTCAACCCACAACATTGACTGAGATTCGTAGTTTCCTTGGATTAGCGGGATATTATAGGAGGTTTGTGAAAAACTTTTCATGACTTTATAATCCACTAACCATGTTGACTCGAAAATGGGTTAAGTTCATCTGGATAAAGGAATGCAATGAAGGTTTCCAAGAGCTGAAGAATAGATTGCTTACTGAACATGTGTTAACACTACCCTCTATCGGAGAAGGATTCATTATTTTTAGCGACGCATCTCTGAAAGGGCTTGGGTGCGTCCTAATGAAAAATTACAAGGTAATTGCTTATGCATCTCGACAGTTGAATATTCATGAGCAGAATTATCCTACGCATGATCTTGAGCTAGCAGCAGTTGTTTTTTCTCTAAAGATATGGAGGCACTATCTTTATGGGGAGAAATGTGATATATACACTGACCACCAAAGTCTAAAGTTTATTTTCACAAAGAAATAATTAAACATGAGACAAAGGATATTGTTGGAGATTATTAAAGACTATTATTGTTCAATTCATTATCCCCCTGGAAGATAAAATAAATTCGTAGATGCATTAAGCAGGAAAGACCCTGTTGGTCTGGCAATAATGAGGATCCTAGGAGATCCCTTTATTAAAGATATAGTAAAACTGGGCATGGGTATTATAAGGAAAGGGAAATCATCAACCCTATCCCAAATGATTTCTCAACCTTCATTACTAGAGACGATCAAGAAGGCTCAAAAAGAAGATCCTTTCCTGTAAGAGAAGTTGGAGGCTGTAAAAGATGGGAAGTTTCCTGATTTCAATATTGATCAATGAGGTGTATTGAAATTTCGTACAAGACTACGTGTTCCATCTATTTTGGAGATAAAGAAAGAACTGATGGATGAAGTTCATTGCTCTACATTCCCTATATATCCAGGAAGTACTAAAATGTATAAAGACCTCCGTGATCCTTATTGGTGGGATAACATGAAGAGGGAGATTGTTGTTTACACTACAAGGTGCCTGGTGTGTCAACAAGTAATGGCAGAATGACAACTTCCTAAGGGGATATTACAACCGCTACCCATACCAGTATGGAAGTGGGATAATATCACTATGGACTTTGTAACTGGTCTCTCAAAAACATCCAAAGGAAACAATGCGATATGGGTTATTGCGGACCGTCTCACTAAGACTACCCATTTTATCTCTATTTGGGAAGATTTCTCTCTGGATCAACATTCCAAGATATACGTAAAAGAATTGGTGAGGCTGCATGGGGTACCACTATCCATCGTGTCTGATCGTGATCCAAGATTCACATCAAAATTCTGGAGAAGTCTTCAACATGCTCTGAATACTGAATTGAATTTTAGTACAGCCTATCATCTTCAAACAGATGGCCAATCTGAAAAGACTATTCAGACACTCGAAGACATGTTGAGATTATGCTCAATGGAATTTAACGCTGGATGGGATCAACACCTCCTATTAGTTGATTTATCCTATAACAACAGCTTCCATTCGAGTATTCAGATGGCACCCTATGAAGCTCTGTATGGAAAGCGATGTAGAAATCCTACTTGTTGTGATGAAACTGGTGAGAGAAAGCATATTGGGCCTGATCTCATGCAAGAGATGACAGAACAGGTTCATGCCATCCAACAACACATAAAGCCTGCTCAGAGTCGGCAGAAGAGCTATGCTGACAATCGTCAAAGGGACTTGGAGTTTGGTGTTGGCGACAAAGTCTTTCTTCGAATTTCTCCATGGAAGATAGTCATGTGGTTTGGGAAGAAAGGGACGCTCAACCCTGGGTACATTGGCCCCTATGAAATCCTTGATCGCATAGGAGCAGTGGCCTATCCTCTAGAACTTCCACCGAATCTAGCTCAAGTTCACAATGTCTTCCATGTATCTCTCTTGAGGAAGAACATACCCGACCCTTCACATGTACTGAACCCAGAGGTGGTACAACTGGAACATGACCTCTCTTATGAGGAGTGGCCAGTGGAGATCTTAGACTATAGAGATAAGGTTCTACGAAACAAGACTACCCGCCTTGTGAATGTGTTGTGGAAGAATCATAAATATGAAGAAGCGACTTCGGAGCCTAAGGAAACAATGGAGAAAAAGTATCGTCACCTTTTCGACTAGGCCCCAAGTATAAATTTCGGGGATGAAATTTCATAAGGGGGGAAGAATATAACGTCCCAATATTTTTGAGTAGTATATTAACTTACTCTTAATGATTTTATATAGATGTTAATGGTTAATGCAGAAAGAGGAGTCGATGGCTTCATCCAGTAGACTCGAGACTTATGAAGCCCACTTATCAGATCTTGGGAAGGAGGTGGCATCTTTGGGCTTTGCTTTGGACCAAGCCCATGCCGAACTCCAGCGTGTCAAGCTTGAACGGAAACACCTACGGGAGAATGTCAAGTTAGTAGAGATTACTACTAGGGCAATGTTATCCTAGCCTCCCTCAGATTCTCTCATCATAGCACAACTTACACTTAGGTCATATGTCGGTGTTATAAGGGGCTATGTGACGAGACCCTAGCTTCGTTGTGTAATCCTTTGGGATGAATGAATTGAGATTTCTTCCTTAAGTGATGTTTGTGAAATTTCAAATGTCCGGATAATTTTAGGATGTATTTTATTGATGAATTTTGGAAAAAGGATATTTTAAAATATTCATGTAATCCTTAAATAATTAATGATGTGTAATGATTTTGAAAAAATGGTCTTCTGCAAAAGTGTTCAGCAAGGAATTTGGAGTATAATAAGATCAACCTAATTTTTGATGAATAGTAAATTATGAATAGTGATTTTACGCTTAGGATTAGTAATGTGACTGAATGGATTAGTAATTTCACTCAAAGAAAGTTTTAATATAATTTAGACACCTAGATTAAGTAATGAGATTCAATAAAATGGGTAAATAGCAGTTTCATAAATTATTATTCAAGTATTAGTTTTTTGGGTTGAATAGTGTTTTTTAATTAAAAATTAAATTACAAATATTTAGAAAAATATTTTTATGAAATGGAGTTCATATTTTTAATAAGAGCATCGATATTTGGTTAAGGTGAAATTTTGGGATTTTTCTGAGAAAGATGAATTTTCAATGAATAGTAAAAAAAGCAGTTTTAGGGTTTCGGTATGTTTAATGACATAATAGCTATGTCATGGAGCTTTCATGAGGTATTTTAAGGGTTGGAAGACCTAAGGTGATGAATTATTGTATTGTGGGCCCCATTTGGACTAACTTCATGGGAAATATCTTGGGAGAGCACATGGTTTTGAGAAACCCACTTATGAGTTGTCCCTTGGCCATTAATGCCTTGTCCCCTCACTTTCCCTATAAATACCAAGACATTCTCTTATCTTTTGGACTCCAAAATCATTCTCAACGAAGTTCTGGTCTCCTTACCTCCCAAGGCGTCCTCCCAAGATTCCCTCAAGCCAGTTAAGGTCCCAACGTTTGAGTTTTAAGAGTTACGTTTAAGGTAAGGGATCTGACCTCTCTCTTTCTTTTCATGTAATCACTTTTATGTCATTCCTTTTATGCTCCATGTTCTTATGTGATAGGATATTATTTTATATTCCTATTACTGCACTTTTCATGTTTATATGATGAGATATCCCCTCTTACTCTCATCATTTCTTTTTATGACAGTTTTTCGTGACGCCGTTAGGCTGCCGAATTTTTATGGGATTCATTCACCCTTCTCATTTTGATGTTCTATTTTCATGTCAAATCATTAAAGTTATTTTTTTGGGGTATGATCTTTATACCTATAATAATATTCTTTTATGATCATATTATGACAGACCCTATTTTATCTCTTCAAATCATTTATATTGAAGTGTAAGTGACGCCGTTAGGCTGCCGAATTTTCATAAGAGAAATCTTATTTTTGTCTCACTTCCATGTTTTTCATTTCATATGGGATATATTTCAAATTTCATTACCATGTTCGTAAATCCCTTATATTCTGTCCCCCTAATTTTTTATGGATCATTTATGAGTGGGTGACCCATGTCCCCTCTCTTTTCAATGTTTTCTAAAACCTTGTAACATAGTCGTTATGCTGCAGAATTTTCGTCTAAAAATGCCTATCTCTTTTTATCAAAATTATTTTATGTTACTATGTAAATAGTCAAATCTCTTATTTATATATGGGTATTCACATATATATAAAAATGTTCTATTTTAAATTCTTGGATTTACATACATGAAACCCTCTTTCCCTTTTCTGTGGGTTTAAAGTGACATCAAGATCTTGTCTTTAAAGCAGTTTTTAAAATGTTATGATTATGAAATGAAACCCATTTCTTTTTTGCTATATGTGTTGTTATTGATATGATTTATTATGATATATTTGGCTCACATTATAATAAATACATTTCAAGGGTGCACCCAGATAGCTCTCCAATACATTGGGTAAAAACTTAATCTCTACAGATGACTTTTTAGACTGATACCTTGGTGAAGAACCATAGTAATTTTTAATGACACCTTGGGGATGGACCTTGGTGAAACGAAATGATTATCAATATTAAATGTTTCACCCACATCTTCAAGTTATGAAAAATGTTATTTATATTATGATATATCACATGATTTTTTTCTCCTTCCTTAAAGTTCTTTTCATGTCCTTATTGAAGTATCTCAAGTTCACATGTAAAATGTTTCTCTTGTTTCCCTTACTGGGCCTTCTGCTCACCCTTTTTTTGATGTATGTCCCCAGGTTATGAGATGCAGTAATGAACCTAGGATGGACATAAGGAAAATCCTTTCATTTGTTTAATAAGAATGTTTTATGTTGTTTTCATGTATTATGTTCCTTTTTTCCAAGACACTAAACTTTAAATATCCTCAGTTCCGTGTAATGAAATGAAAGTTTATGTTACAAAAATACGGTATGATATAATGACAGTACATAAATATCTATAAACCAAAACTAGTTTTTCTCATGATTCCTACCTATGAATCGAGGGGCCATTATGGGACCCACCTATCACTTACGATGTCCAATGAATTCCTCATATGAATAGGTTGAAACATAACATAAACATTTCTTTTGAAACTACAATATGAAATATAAATACTTTAAACATAAACCATGAATGGTATAAAAATATAATATCCACATTAAAACATATTATAAACCCATAAATACAATATTGGATATTATATCATAATAAATCAACGTTAATTAATAATAAAATCCAAAAAATGATGTAGAAATATATGAAACTTTCTAATAAAATAAATAAAACTCTTCGAGAGAGATATCCATTTTTTACATAGAAATTGTTTATAAGATTTACAATTATAAAAGAAAAAATTTATTTTGAAAAGAACCTTTTAATATTGTAATGTATTCCTGAAAATGTTAAGGCTTCATAATGGTAAAATATAGCCGCTTGGACAGTATATGTTAAAAAACAATCTTTCCTTAATTTTTCAAAAAGGACATAAAGTACCGCATTTGGAAAAAAAATTAAGGTTCATTTCAAAACATTTTATAAAAAGTAAAACATAGGTATATATATATTTAAATATTTGTATATAAAATTTTGGAATACATTTTAATAAACTAGGACATGGATGATAAAGATATCCCATTAGATACGTACATATAAACAAACTCAGATAAAAATGAGATTGGAAAATTAACTCTTACCTTATACTTTCTTTTATTGAAGGGTGCGTTAACCTCATGTATAATGGCTAAAACATGTTAATAAATTTTACCAAGACCATATAAATATTTATGATACCATATATGACCCTCTAATATCATTTTGTTGATAATTATTTGGTATTACCATGGTTTGGGTTGTTAACTGCTTCGTTTTCCAAGGCTTGTTTTATTGTGCAAGTCATATTTTTTATGAATAAAATGTACTTTATTCAGATCCAAAATTATATTAATTTTTTATTTTTTATTTTTACACATCATTTATATTATATAATCATTCTTGAATTCTTAACATGGAGAATGAATCTCATCATGTCGTGGAGACGGTATGTCGTACGTACGCATGAGCGATGATATCACTCCCTTAATGATTATATGATATGAATTTGGATGGTATATTAATTATTTATAATCATAATAATGTTATATTAATTTCTTATATCCATTACACTCATCATTAAACACATCCATGATAAGTAGTGTTGCATAAAAAATTACACCACCGAGTACACATGGTAATTCGTACGCCTACACAAATGGTGAAATTATTATTCGTAGGATGGATAAAAGAAGAATACGGTTTTTACAAAATTATACTAACATATCATAATGTTTATGGTAATTTATTTATTAATTTTGTATATAAACAACATAGTAATTGGAATTAGAAGAAGAAAAGAACATTATAAGTGTTGATAAAATAATTACCTCTTTTTTGAGTATCTACTAAACATTTGAACAAAAGGACTCTTTAGGATGGATTTATGACAAATGTATGGCCTATAGGATAAAATTAGGGAACATTTGAGGATAATTTATTAGGATTTTGGATAATATAAAGGGCATTATATGTGTGAATAAAACATAAGGAGAGGTTCCCTTTTATAATAGAGGGGATTGACACTTTTGGAAAATCCAAAACTATTAATTTATTATAAAATTATTTTATTTTTAAAATAGCTCCAAGTTGAGTTATTTATATAATAATATGATTCTGGGACTATATAATATCAACCAATGATTTTTAGACATGTTTATTTCCCAAATTAACATTATATTTTGTGTGTAACCCTTAGTTAAACAGTTTAACTCTTACCCTGCTTACTTGTCTTTTTGTACTATAGGGTTAATATTGTTACTATACAATTCCAAAATATCCCCAATTGGATCTTTTATTAAATAGTTAATACATACTAGTTAGTTGTATGAAACTTATATTTTTATTAATGTTATAACATTTTAAAAAATATAATTTATTTTAAAGAATAATTTTTATAAATTTTGAAACTATTCAATATTTTGATTTTTAAAAATATCAAACCAACATGATAACATAGAAAAAATAATTAAAATATGTCATTAACACATCTACGTTGTATATAAAATTAGTGGTTGTCATTAATTAAGTCAAATTATATTTACTTTAATATTTTTAATATCATTTATTTGTAATTTATATTAATAAAATAATTTTTGTTCCACTTTTGTGTCATCATTAATGGTAATTATTTAATATAATAAAATTATAAGTAAATTAATATGAGTTATATAATTATTTTATATTTATAGAGAATATTTATAGTTGACCATGTCATTTATATAACCAAATATTAAAAATTCTATAATTTTTAAAATTTGAATATGACGTTTTTAACTCTTCTTTAAATAAAATATAGTAAATGTCCTAACTTAACACATAAGGATAAAAAAGGATCATATTTTTGACCTATGGTTGATTTTTGTCGAAAAATAATTATCTAATTAAATTAGGATAAGTTCTAGGGTAATATGTATATTATAATAATATTATTTTTACATTTAATTGCCTTATTTACCTTTAATTGTGTTAAATAAAATTCAAAATTACTATTCACAAAAACGTTGTCGATTAAATTAGACTACATTTTTCAAACGGATAACAACCATTTATGTCTATTTTTTAAAATTAAATTCATAGAAGTGGTAAAATAACGTTATATTCTAATGTGCAGATGTGGTAAGAAGACGAGTAAAAGAGACATTCAATAGTTCAATAAATTTTTTATATCTAATTCTATTATAAAAATGATTCCAATGAACAAAATAAGAAAAATATATTTATTATGTATCTATTGAGTATTTAAAATAAATTTAAATTACAATAATTATTTAAATTAAAATATTGGTTTTTTAAAAATAATGTATAATTTATCATTATTAATCAAAAATTGAACGTTTTCAGAAGAATACAAAAAATTCCCAGTAATCTAATTTTGATATTCCGAATTCAAAAAATGGAGTCTAAATTTAAAAATAAAATTGATAAATTTCATAATGTGTTTAACATTATTTAAAACTGATTTTTAAACTAATAGTTTGATAGATAATGGTGCGATCAATGTCAATTAAAAAAGAAGGCCTTCAGGCTATTCAGGTGGTGTGATCGAAGTTATTTTTACATATAGTGTGAGATATTGCATTATATAAAAGGAAGAATGCCATGGATTCTAGGGGTGTTGCATTACTCCCTACATTAAATAATTTCATCATCATAATTTCAAAAAAAAATTAATTCATAAAAAGACTCAGGTGGTTCATGTAACACTCTATGATTTCATAGTAAGTTACTCTCTTTAAAGTAATTCAATAGTTAGCGCTACACGCAACACCGAATTCGAGCACACCACAAAAAAACAATATAGCAGTTCAAAATGTGGTTATTAATAGTATTAACTGAATTTTTTATATAGTCCATATAATATTAGAATCCATATTATGTGTTCCTTAGACATAATATAAGTACAAATTCATTTTTTCAGATAAAAGAACTATTTTTTAAAAAATATAATTTTACCAACTTTTAATGGAAACTCCTCTTAAAACCAATATTTGGCAGTTTTATATATTCAATTTAATTAAATTAAATTCTTCTCTAGAATCGGGACATAAAAAATTTATTTTGGATATATTTTTGGTACATTTTTGTTAACGTTCATATTTTGATGAATACTAAAAAATACTAAATATTAATTGAAAACATCATTTTTAATTGAAAAAATTTATAGTGTAAAATTATGCATTTGAATGGTTTGGATGTATAATTAGATTATATTTTCATCATTCAATACAATGTAGGTTATTACAAATAATTGAACATTTTAATTTGACATTGACTCATGTCAATCTTTTGATAGTTTTTTACTTTTTAAAAAACCCACTTTACGGTTTTGACAATGAGGATTAATTTTAAATTAAATATTGAAACTTATATGTTTTGAATTTGTTAAAATATAATTTTTTTTTTCAATTATAAATATCGAAATTATCAAAGGGTAAATTTTTGGGATTTTCTGAAAACATTCAATTTTTTATGAATTGTAAAAAGCATTGTGTTATAGATTAAAACCGACTTTTTATTTCAATATTTATTTATTTTATTTAAATATATTTTAATTAAAATAGATATCTAATACATATTTATGATCAATTTAATTCATTGGAGTCAATTTATAATAAAATTAGATGTATAAAAGTTTATTGAACTTTTTACCATCTTTTACCCACCTTCGAGGAACATTTGTAAATTTGCATAAAAGGTAATTTTACCACTACTATGAATTGAATTTGAAAAATCCAAGAGACATGATTAATATAAGTAAATAAAATTTGGCTCAATAAGATAAAAATATTTTTTTATAAATAGTATCTTTTGACTTTTATTTACCATGGTTAAAGATAAATAGGGAAAATTAAATGTAAAAATGATATTATAATTACCCCAAAACATTTCTTAATTCAATTGTATAAGGGTTATTCGACTAAAAACAACCTTATGAATAAAATATGATCCTTTAGGTCCACTGGGATTTGATTAAGAAATTTATTATTAATTTATTTAAAGAAGAGTTGATAATGTTAAATTCAATGATTATTAACTAAACCATTTTTAATATAGGGTTAAACAAAAGATAAGTTCAACTGTAAATATTAATTAATAAGATAAAAATATTTTCTACGTAATGGTATTTTATTTATAATTTTTATACATTAAATAATTAAATTTATTTATGACACAATGTTGATGTAGTAATTACCTTCTTAATGAAATATTAAAATAATTTATATTATAAATATTAAACTATATATAATATAAATGTTTTTATGAAATACACATGTCATTTAGGTAAATATGACATGTTAGGGTTGAGTAGATAAATTGTTTTCTATGTGATAAGGTTTTTATGTAATTTACAAAAACAAAATAGAAAATAGTGTCAATATTGACATATATTAGTTTTTAAAACAAATAATATATTGTTGGTTCATATAATATTTAAAAAAATATAAGGATCATCCAACAGGATTAAATAATATTATATATGTCATTAATGAACCACTTGAGGTTCTCTTGGATGTTTAGAGTAATATTATTAACCATATACTCTATTAATACAAGAAAACACTCTAAAAGGTAAACTACCTAACTAAGAGTTAAATCTAAAAGATAAGGATAAAATGGTAACCTAAACATATCTAAAAACTATTGGTTTAGAGTATTTCGACCCATCCTTTTCTTATATTTGAAATAAATCATTTTTGATAAATTATAAATCAAAAAATGATTTTATTATAAAACAATATTTCAGGCTTTTCTTAAAATGACCCTCACATCTCTTATAAAAGGGTACCTCCCTTATCTTAATTTGAAACTTCTAAATCCATTTGTCTTGGCCAAAACCTACCCAAATAACTTCCCAACATCCCTAAAATAATCCTAGATGCCTTAATTTTATCATAAATCTATCATAAGGATCCCTTTTTATCAACACAAAAGGAAACACCCGAAGAAGAGGTAATAATTTCACCACACTCTTTCATGTTATTTTCTTCTTCCACTACCTCTTTATTTTTTGTTTCCATACCAAATTAATAAATCCAGTACCTTCTAAATACTATTATTTTATTATAAATATGGTACAACCATATTGGTTAATCTATCCATCCTATAAATCCCAAAGTCACAATATGTGCGTACGTACGGCTTACCGTCTCCACATCGTGTTGTAGTTTGTCATTCAAACACTTCATTTATTGGATATGTACAATAATGAGTATAAACAATTTAAGTAATAAATATAACATGTTAATTATTTTGTATATTTTATATACCATCCAATTACGTATGATTTCACCATCAATATAATGATATTGTCACTCGTGCGTACGTATGGCTCACCGTCTCCCCGAACGCGATGAGATTCATTCTCCATCATAATGATTCAAGAATAATTTTTATTTTATGTTTAAAAATAAATTGTAATAACATAATATCATCCTGAATTTGAATCTAATACATCCTATACATAACAAACATGACTTTTGACTTACGTAACAAAACATATAAACGAAAATGAATCAGATAACAACCAAAACAATGATACTACAGAAATATCATTAACAAAGCAATATTAGAAGATCATATATGATATCTTATTTATTTTTTTTGTTCTTTTATAATTTAATAACAATTATTTAACTATTATACAGGAGGTTAACCTACCCAATACTTAGGAAAAGTAAAGGTAAGGGTTTTCATCTGACTTTTATTCCCGTGAGATTCATGTTATATTTTCCAATATTACCTTTTATGTTGTGTATGTACTACCCATGATTGAATTTTTTTTATTATTATAATTTAATTTATGAGAATTTACATCATAATTTGATTATACTAATTTCATGGGTTTTATGTTTCGTAAGTAACCAAATCAGTAAGGGAATTTCAAATTTCAACTTCCACTCATTCGGTTTTACGCAAATGTCATTGATTACATTAATCCATTATTATGTGTGAAATCACAATTTATTTAATAATGTTTTAATTTACACTAACCTTTGTATGGATATACTTATGATACACATAATAACTCCATTGATAAATTCTCAATTCATCGATTTAAACTTTATAAGAGTAATTTTAAATGATTTTTCATTCATTGAGTTAAACATCTAAGTCATTGGTGTTGTTTTTACAAGAATATGTATGAATGTACTCTTATTGATTTACACTGAATATAAAATAATATTGAGATTATTTATTTTTTTCACACATAATTATGTTATTGATTTATCTTTAACATAAGGATATTATCTATATAATGGAATTCATCTCAACTTACATTCCATTTAGACATCATTGTTGTTATTCACCAATTCACTTTTATTTTATTTATATATTGTACTTTGACATAGTATATCATTAATCCCTTTATTCTCATGATATTATAAAATTTTCATTACCTAAGTTTTTTTTATTCAGGCATCTCTCATTTGTATAGGAACTCAAACTAAAATATCAATTTACATTTTTTGAAATTGTATTCTTCTAAATCATTCTCATTAATGTCCATGTTTTATAAATGGTTTTTAAGGTTTTATTTATATCGAAATTTAATTTTTAAAATTGAAAATCCTTGTAAATGTTTCAAATTGGAATGATATAAATTGATTAAAAAATATATTTTAAACAGATTCTTGATAAATAGTGGTACTTTTAAATGTTTTTAAGGAAAATGGATATTTTCCTCAAATATTTTTACTAATAATTTTTAACAATGTCAACATCCTTTACAGGATATTATTCTTGATTGAGGTTGATTTATTATGTTACAATTATTATATACTATATTGAAGGGTTTGTGATATGATTGATTGTAGATGAGTTATTTTTATACCATTTATGGTCTATAAATAATTTATTGACATTTCATATTATTGGTTTAACACGAATGATTATTATGATTAATCCTTTTAATATTAGAAATGAATTGGACATATTAAGTGACAGGTGGAGCCCTTTATAGCTCCCTGTTGCATCAGCAGGTCTCAGGAGACAAACTACTGTCTTGGTACAAGGCCTTGACAAAATCTTATTGTAGTATTGGCATAAGACCATGACTATGTTGTTATGAAGTCTGGTATTATGCAATCCGTCATCCTGAAATGGGCTATTGATATTACAGGTTATTATTCGACTAGTAGAATATCCATGTGAATAAGTAAATAGAATTATTTGATTTATAATTTGCATATTATATTGAATTTTATGTTTAAAAGGCTTGTTTTCTAGTCATATACATTTCCTTAAATGTTTATTCTTATTTACGATAGTTTATGCTATATTATTATCCTTATTGAGCAACAGATCTCACCCCATTCTTATGTTTTATTTTTCCCAGGATGCAACGAAGTATATTACGATTAACCTATAGGAATAGGCTAAGGTATACAAGATTGTTCAAAGGGGACACAATGTTGTTTTTTTATTTCTCGATGTAATGTAAAACTTATGTATGTATCTGGCATTTCAAAGGGTACTAAACTGATCGGCCTTTCAAGATATGATTCTTTGTATCATTCCAATGTTATGTAATACTGCACCTATTCTGGGAACTTGGGGCTGGAGAATTACAAATGGTATAAGAGGAAGCTTAGTAAAAAACATGGAATTTATATTTAGAAAAAACTATGATTAGGAAACACTACCCTAAGATAGACATTGAGGATTAGTATAGAAGAACATCCAATGATTTTGAAAATGTAAATATTATGTGGGTTTTTCAAAAATTACATCCCTGTCTAGATACGAGTAGGTAGGGGTGGCTCTGAAACAGATGTACCTAGGAGTGAAAACGCAGAGAAAGAGTTTCATGCTTGACTTGTCCTGGTACACGATAATGGCCCTTGCTGCACCCTTTGTTACAACACTCCTGGGGGATATTCTTACGACAATTCACATATTGGTTAAAATCCAATTTGAAGGATTTTAATATAATATGAGAATAAATATCCTTGGTTAATCCTATGGTGTTTTAGATATAAAATATGGTGTTATGATATTCTCTAAAGGATCTTATGACTCACACTGTGCTTTCTTGTTTTAGTCAATGGCTGGATTTCATGGAAGTCATTGTAACATCGAACATGATGTACAAGGTGGGAATGGTGGTGGAAATGGGAAAAAAATTGGATTTCTGATAGGTGTAAGAGATACCGTGTTCATTCTGAATAAGTTTTCCAAAAATTTGATAAACAACATATATTTTAACCAACTCCCGGACTCAACAAAGAAGAGAAAGGAAGTGAATGATAAAAACTCCAGTAGTGGAGACTATAGAGAAAAAAAGCAAAACTTCCATTATGCATGAAATGTTAAAGGAGACACCTAGGAATGAGTCTTAATGGAACAAAGAAATGTTTTATGTGTGGGAAATAAGGACATAAAGTAAAAAATTACCGAGTAAAAATGAAGAGTACAATGGAAGAAAATAAAAATTATCCGACGAATCCATTTATAGACATTTTTCGTAAATGTAGGGGACCTAGGAATTAGACGAGTGAATGCCCTATTCTAAAGGATAACTTTATGGTCAAGGATGAACCTATGTGGAAATAAATGGATGGAGAAATGTTTAAATGTATTATTTCCCTTTGTTGATGGGATTGCTTTGGAAGAGTTTTCTCTTATATGTGTAACCCTGCAGTTTGTTTTGTGAAAATTCAATTTTAGTAAAAATTATCTTTTTTATTGTTGATAAAGTTATAAATAACCATGTGAGTTTATATGATCCTTGAATTTGTGGAAAATTTACGTTATTAAATTTTGGAATGGAAATGTTAGGTATGAGATAACATTTGTGGTGAAATTATGTTATGGTTATTTTGAGGTATTTATCTCATTTTGGAAATGTAATAAAATATAGTTTTTGAAAAAGGAAAACACACAGAATATGTGACAACATGCCACATCAAACAAAGTTGCGGGAATAGAATCCAAAACCAGAGTGTGATTGATATTTATCCCCTACCAATATACTACATGAGGTCCCTGGTTAGTGTTACTAATTATTTATAGTTAAATGGTTTTATTTATCAATAATAAGTCTAATTGGGATATTAGTCCTTATCAAATAGATATCTTTAGGATAGGAAAATTATTTGGTGATGATGTGATAAATGATATTTTTGAAGACATTTACTCTGTTGGGAACACTATATGCATAAGGAAAATGGAATACAATGGGATTTCATTTGAGGAGTAATGGTGGATTTTTATCTATGTTTTTTATTATGGATTTATATCGATTTGGGTTATTTATAGAAATGGTTAATTTATCATAGAGAATATGGTATTAGGTTAATAACATTTAAGTATTTAACTTTAAAATTAGTCGATGTTATTTGAAGATACAATTTAACATGGAATACTATGTAATCAAATTTCTCTATGTTTTGAGTATCAAAATTAGTTTGGATTATTTGAAGTATTTTAAGTACATTTGTTTATTGAATTGTATTTATTGATCTTTTGGAATTTTTGGATGAATATAAGAAATTATGATTAGTATTTATTTCTCTAAAAGGTCATTTTTATTAGGGTTCTTCTCATATTATACTCACCATTTTTGTTTTGGTTAATCTCCAAAGACAAGGTAAAAATATAGTTTATCGTTTGTGGATCATTTCATTATCAAGAAGTTGATTCTAGTGCTTTTGGTGTGAACAAGTCATCCTGAATACTCATCGTTTGAAAAAATAGCTGAGTTAGTGGTAGAAATTTATTAAAGGATGAAACACAACTAAAAAATTAAGTATATCTCTTTATTTTCATAGTCAATCTCATAAATAAATTTCTCAACTTTATGAAATGGAACATCAATCAAAAGATGTTGTTCTTTTACTTTTACTTCTGGGAATCTAATTATTGTTTATCCCAACATAAGTTTTTGGTTTTCTTGTTGTTATATTTCTCTTGATCATGTTTTCTATCACTCTCCATCAGAACATGAAACTTAGTTTATCTTCCATATCCATTTTTTCCTACACAGAATCCTAGTATGGGTTATCTCGGGTGACCTTTGTAGTTCTCTTTCCTTCATTTAAAGTGATAGTTGTATTGACTCTTTTTACGATGTGGGACTATCAATGAAGTTACCAAGCCCAATTTTAAAATTGCGCTGATGAAATTTCGAAAATGGGGGATGAATGTAACACCCCAATATTTCATAATATGTTATTTTATTTAATGTAATTCATTAGCTTCTGATACACCCAACATCAAGTTCGAGCGCACCACGACATACCAAACTAGCTGTAAAAAAAGCATTTATGAATATTATTAACTGAATTTCGAATTTTATATACTCCAAATAATTTTAGAATCAATATTATGTTTTTCTTAGACATAATATAAAAACAAATTCATTTTTTCAAATAAAAATATTAATTTTCAAAAAATGAAATTTTATTCCCTTTTAATGAAAACCCATTTTAAAAACAATATTTTACACATTTATATATTAAAATTAATTAAATTAAATTCTTATTTTGAATATAGATATAAAAAAAATTTGTATAAATTTTTGTTACTTTTCTTATAAATTTCATATTTTGATGAATACTGAAAATACTGAATTTTAATTGAATTTTTTTTAATTGAAACAATTTATAGTATAAAATTATGAATTTTAATGATTCGGAAGTATTAAATGATTATATTTCTATAATTTAATACAATTTAGGTCATTATAAGTAATTTCATTTTTAAATTTTACATTTACACATGTCAATCTTTTGATAGTTTTTACTTTTTAAAAAACCCGCTATTCAGTTTTGACAAAGGGAATTAATTTTAAATTAATTAATGAAACTTTTATGTTTTGAATTTTGTAAAATAGAATTAATTTTTTTAATTCTTAATATCAAAATTATCTTAGGATAAATTATTTGGTATTTTTCAAAAAACATACAATTTTTTATGAATAGTGAAAAACATTGTGTTATAGTTTAATACCAACTTTTTATTTAAATAATTAATTATTTTGTTGAAATTTATTTTAAGTAAATATTTATTTATAATACATATATATGTTCAATGTAATTAATTAGAGTCATTTTTTAATAAAATTAGATGTATAAAATTTTGTTGAACTTTTTACCGTCTTTTACCAACCTTCTAGGAGCATTTGAAAATATGCATAAAACATAATTTTAACAATTTTGTGAATTGAATTTAAAAATTTCGAGAGACATGGTTAATATCATTAAATAAAATGTTGTTCAATAAGATGAAAATAATTTTTGGTGAATAGTAACTTTTGACTATTATTTAACACAATTAAATATAAATAGGGTATTTAAAGTTGAAAATGATATTATAATTACCCTAACACATGTCATAATTCTATTAGATAAGTGTAATTAGACAAAAACAAATTTATTAATAAAATATGGTCCATTAGGTCCACTAGGATTAGATTAGGAAATTTATTATTATTTTATTTAATGAAGAGTTAAAAGTTTTAAATTCAAAGTTTATTAACTAAACCATTTTAAATATGGGATTATACATAAGATAAATTGAACTATAAATATTCATTAGAAATATAAGAATATTTCTTACATAATTGTATTTTATTTAAAATTTCTAGAGATTAAATATTTAAATTTATTCATGACACATTGATGATGCAGTAATTACCTTCTTAATAAAATATTAAAATAGTTTATATTATAAATATTAAAATAAAGATTATTTAAAGGTTTTGAATACATACACTCACTTTATTGACTAATATGTAATTTTTTTGTTTATTAAATAAATTATTTTTGAAGTGATAAGTTTTTATGACATTAAAAAAAACAAAATACCATATAGTGTCAAAATTGACATAAATTAGGTTTTAAAACACATACTATATTATTGGTTGATATAATATTAAAAAAAATATAAGGTTTGGAAAAAGGGATTAAATAATATTATAAATATAATTAATTAACCACTTGAGGTTCTCTTGTAAGTTTATATTATGTTAATTAACCATATAGTGTAAGAATACGTGAAGACACGGTAAATGTTAAACTATTTAACTAAGAGTTAAATCTAAAAGATAAGGTGAAAATGGTACCCTAAACATGTCTAAAACCTATTGGTTGAAAGGAGTTCGACCCATACCAACCTTAGAATTAAAATAATTTATTTTTGAGACATTAGAAACCGAAAATTATTTTATTATGAAATAATATTTCAAGCTTTTCCTAAAGTGACCCTCACATCTCTTATTAAAGGGAACTTTCCCTTCTCTTACTTTCACTCCTACAAATCCATTTATCTCGGCCAAAAACTGCCAAAATATCTTCCCAAAATCCCTAAATTCAACCTAGAGGCCTTACATTGATCATAAATCCTACTTATGGTGCCCTTTTTATCAACTCAAAAGGAAACACACGAAGAAGAGGTAATAATTTCACCACCCTCTATCATGTTCGTTTCTTCATCCTCTTCCTCATTATTTCTTGTTTCCATAAAAAAATAATAAATCCAGTAACATATACATACTGTGATGTTATTATAATGATGGTACAACCATATTCGTTATTCTATTTATCCAATAAATGACAACATCACCATACGTGCGTGCGTACGGCTTACCGTCTCCACGTCATTGTGTAGTTTTTTATTCAAACAATTCATTATTTGGATGGATATAATAATTAGTATAACTGATTTAAAATAAAAATATAACATTTTAATTATTCTGTATATATTATACACCTCCCAATTACATATGATTTCATCATCAATATAATGATATTGTCGCTTGTGCATACGTACGGCTTACCGTCTCCACGAACGCAATGAGATTCATTCCCCATCGTAATCATTCAAGAATAATTTTCATTTTATGATTAAAAATAATATATAAGAACATTATATAATTCTGGATATTAATTAAATATAGCATATACATAACAAACATGACTTACATAACAAATCATATAAACGAAAACGAATGAGTTAACAACCAAAACAATGATACTACTGAAATATCAGAAACAAATCAATATTTGAAGATCATATATGTTATTATATTAATTTATTTGGTTCATTTATTGTTTATTTAGAATTATTTCATCGTTATAAAATAGGTTAACCAACCCTATACTATGGAAAAGTATATGGTAAGGTGATTTCGTCTCACATTTAATCTCGTGAGATTAATGCTATATTTGCCACTATTACCTTTTGTGTGGTGTGTGTACTTCCCATGAATGTATTGTTTGTGTAATAATCTTTAATTTATGGGTATTTAAATCATTATTTGTTGATCCTTATTTCATGGGGTGTATGTTTAGTAGGACACCAAATCGGTAAGTGAATTTCAAATTTCAATTTTTACGCATTCAATTTTACAAAAACATCATTGATTACATTACTCCAAGATTATTTGAAAAACAACTATTTATTTACAAAAGTATTAATTTCCATTCCCCTTTGTGTGGATATACTTTTGATACACATAATCACTCCATTTATAAATTCTAAAGTCATCGATATAAACTTGATAAGAGTAATTTTATCTCAATTTCCATTCATTGAGTTAAACATCCAAGTCATTGGTGTTGTTTTTAAAAAAATATATGTGAATTTACTATGATTGATTTACACTGAATATCCAGTAATATTGAGTGTATTTATATTTTTTACACAAAATGTTGTCATTGAATTATCCTTAACCTAAGGATACGGTCTTTATAAGGGAATTCATCGCAACTTAGAGTCTATTGAGACTTCTGTTTTATTATGCGCCAATTCACTTTTATTTTGTGTATATATTTTACCTTAACATATTATATCATGAACCCCTTTATTATCATGATATTATATAGTTTTTATTGCCTCTATTATTTTTATTCACGCGTCACTCATTTTGTTAGGAACTCTAACTAAAATATTATTTTGAATGTTTTTTAAATTTATTCTTCTAAATCGATCTAGTTAATATCCATGTTTTTAAAATGGATTTAAGGTTTTATTTATATGTTCATTAATGTTTTAAAAATGAAATTACTTTTAAATGTTTCAAACTGGCATGGGAAACATTGATTCAAAAATATATTTTAAATAGATTCTTGATAAATATTGATACTTTTAAACGTTTTCATGAAAAAGAGATATTTCCCTTAAAGATATTAACTGATCATTTTCAAAAATTTCAACATACTATTCCAGATAGATGTTGATTTATTATGATACAAATCTTCTATACTATATTGATGTTTTTTTGATATGTTTGACTATGGATGGGTTATTTTTATATCATTTATGGTTTATAGATAACGTATTGACATTTCGTATACTAGTTTTAATACAATTGTTTGTGGTATGTTTAAACTTTTTCATAAGAGGAATGAATTGGACTTATTAAGTGACGGGTGGAGCCCGCTATAACTCCACGATGAATTATTAGTTCTCATGAGACAAACTAGTGTCTTGTAACAAGTCCCTGAAAAAATATTATTTTTAGTCATTCCACAAGGCCTTGACTATGTGATTATGAAGTCTGGCATTATGCATTCCATTATTATGAAATTGACTATTGATATTACATGTGATTATTCAACTTGTAGAATATTCATGTGAATAAGTAAATAGAATTATTTGATTTATCATTTCAATATTATTCTGAATTTTATGTTTAAAAGTCTTCTGTTCTAGTTTTATAAATTGCCTTAAATTTTTATTCTTATTTACGACAGTTTCCGCTATATTGTAATCCTTACAGATCATCTAATCTCACCCATTTTTTATGATTAATTTTTCCCATGACGCAAATAAATATATTATGATTAACCTGCATGAATAATCTAAGGGATATAAAAGTTTTCAAAGGGGACACAATGTTGTTTTTTTATTTCATTATGTAATGTAAAACTTATATATATCTAGTACTTCCAAGGATACTTAACTAATAGGTATTTCAGGACATGATTACTTGTAACATGCCAATGTTATGTAATAATGCACCGATTCTAGGTTACTAGGGTGGGGGAGTTATAGTTCTTCATCATAATTTCCTAAGGTTCTCACATTACTTCTTCCATTTTATGGTTTCTATAAAAAACCTTTACCAAATGTGTTGTCATATTCCTCAACACATGTTATTTAGTATCAATAATATTGAAAGGCTCATCAAAGAAAGACAAATAAGGTTCTAGATCTATTTTTTCATAGGTGAGTACATGCATTTGGTCTGTAATCAATTTTCTAGATAGTGATACGTGGAAAATATCATGAAATTTATAGATATTTCCGGGCATTGTCAAATGGTAAGCTACAAATCCAATTCATTCCAGAATCTCAAAATTTTTGATGTACTTGGGACTTAATATACCATTCTTACAAAATCATATAACACCCTTCAATGGAGACACCATCAATAAAACATGACCTTCTACTTGAAATTCCAAATTATTCTTTTTGTTATCGACATAGCTTTTTTGCCAACTTTTAGGTATTTTAATACATGTTTGAATAATCATCACCTTTTTCATTGCTTCCTCAACATGTTTAGGGACTATGAGTTTTATTTCACCAAATTCATCCCAAAATGATTGTGTATGATATGTATTTCAATATAATGCCTCATACGGTTCCATGTAAATACTTAAAAGGATGTTATTGTTATAGGAAAATTATAATAAAGTTAAATAATTATCCCATATACCTTGAAAGTCAAGTGAAAAAGATCTCAACATGTCTTATAATGTTTGAATAGTGTGTTTCCATTATCCATCAATCTGACGGTTATAGGTAATGATCAAATGAATCTCAATATGAACTTCCTTCTGAAGACATTTCTATATTTCTTCGGTAAAGTAGGGATCACAATCAGAAACAATCTATAGAGGTACACCATGATGTCTCAAAACATCCTTAATATATATTCTTGTTAATCATTAAAGTGGTATATCTTTTTTTATAGAATGAATTGTTTTTGATTTGGTATGATGGTCGAAAATAACCCATATCGCATTATTTCTTTTGGGAGTATTTTTTAGCCCCATGATAATGTAAATCATAATATCATCCTATTTCCACATAGGTATTGGAATAGATTGCATGACTTCTCTAGGATTTTGTCTTCCAGCCTTCACCTCTTGACAAACCAAACATCTTGACACATAATCAGCAATCTTCCTCTACATGTTGTCCAACCAAAAATGTTCCTTAAAATATTTATACATCATAGTGCTGCCAGGCTGTATAAAGAAATTAGAGCTTTAAGAATCATTCAAAATTTCCCTTTTTATCTCAGGTATAATAAGAACACATAGCCTCTTCCCAAATATCAAAATTCCATATTTTTTTTCGAACTCAATCAATCTCACGTCGTTTACACCTTTAATTTTCTTTTGAAACTCCTCATCATCAGTCTGAGGACATTTTATCATTTCCAGTAAAAATGGCATTGAAACCACTTGAAAAAGTACTAATGTTTAACCTTACATGATAATTTCCATATCCATATTTATATGATCCATGAACATAGGATCCCTTTTAACTATCATCTTGTTTAGAACTCCACATCCCTTCCTGATAAAAGCATCTTCCACCTAATTTACCTTCCCTTGGAGGAAGTGTATTCTGAAATCATAATCCTTGAGTATCTAATCCATCTCTGTTGTCTCCTGTTGATTTATTTCTATGGGAAAATATATTTTAAACTCTTTTGATAAATATATATCTCACATCATTCACTGTAAAGATAGTATCTTCATATATTCAGTGAAGATATTACTATATATAAATAAAGATAATGATTTGGGTAGTTTGGTTCATGAATTTTTTATTTCCTTGATATATAAGAAATAACACTATCCTTCTGCATAAGAACACAACCAAGTCCTTTCCTTGATGCATCACTATAAATCACAAACCCATAATTTCTATATGGTAATGTCAAGATGAAGTAATTAAATAATATTATCTTCAATTCTTCAAAACATTCTTCACACTCTTTTTACCAAACAAATTTAACCCCTTCATATGTGATCTTTGTTAACGAGTTTTCGAATCTAGATAAATTCTGGATGAAATGCCGATAGTAACATACTAATCTAATAAAACTATGTACCTTGGTTATACTCATCAGTGTTTTCCATTCATGTATTGCATTTTCCTTTATAAGATCAACATATATTCCATCCTTCAAGAAAATTTGGAAAATAAATGAAATTTCTTGAAGCTATTATTCAAACTTGCTAAACTTCCCATATATTTCATTTTATTAAGAGTATTACAAAAAATACATTTATGGGTTTTATAGTCTTCATATAATTTTTAGTATACCAAGATATCATCAATAAATATTATGAAAAAATCATCAACATATTCTAACAACACTGTTAATTAAATACATGAAAATATTGGGTCTATTAGTTAGTCCGAACAACATTACTATTAACTCGTGATGCCCATACCTAGTTCAAATTTATTCATTGGAATATTTACCTTCTATACAGATTATTTATGATATCCTTAATGAATATAAATCATTGAAAAATATTTATCTCCATGAATTTGATCAAACATATCACCAATGTGAGGCAAGGGATACTTGTTCTTTTTTGTAATAGGACTGATTTCTTTATTTTAAATTAATATCCTCATTGATCCATCATTCCTCTTTGGAAAATGAAATGGGGATACCCATTAAGAAACACTTGAGTGAATAAAAAACTTATTACTCAAATCCTCTATTTTTTTCATCAGCTCTTCTAATTCAATAGTGGTCATTTTATAAGGAGTATTTGATATTGGCCTTGCATCAGGGATTAAATCAATAGAAAACTCAACATCATGCTCTAGAAGGTTTCTAAGTAAATCATTTGGAAAAAACATCATTGTATTCCCTTAAAATATGTAAATATTTATTTTTAATATGGACCTCATTATCCCTAGATATTATATTCTCTCATCCCCTTGAATCCCATTTAGTAAATCTACTGTGGGTAGATTTTGATAAGAATCAGATGATGATGTTTCTGCTTCAAAGATCATGGATTCTTCTTCTTCCTCAAAGAAAACAATTTCCTTCTTCTTGCAATTTTTTTTGAATGATATTATGATTATAAGCCCATACCGAGGATTATATCAATGTTGACTATAGGTATGATGAAAAATTCACAAGATAAAGCATGTTTATATGCTTTAATTGGAACTCCCTTACACATATTTGTTGCAATTAGACTTCCCTTAGGGGTTTTTATTGACAACACCCTTTTATAAGTGAATTTGAATTATATAATTTTTAAACAAACAATGAATATTTATAGGACTGGGAGGATACATAATCAAATAATGATTTGGATAAATTTTGAGTAAATGATTAATGTACCTGCCTCCAAATCATTAGGAACTTCAACCCCAGCAGTTGTGATCACAAAATCCTGGCCTTACTCCCTTGTCCTTTTTCGAGTAAAATTTATTTGATGCTTAAGAGAATCATTTTCATAGATTTTATCTCCCCTCTTATTTTTTTAATTTTCATTTAATTTTTACGACTTATAGAATTCTATTTCCATCTTGATAGCCCATGAGAGGTTATCTTCGTATGATGCGAAATATTGTGAGACCAGTTCTCATGGAGGGAATGTTTTTAAACCATAAAATAATTGATCAACAATACTTATTGGTTTATTTAGGTAGTCTACATCATCCCATGATAAACTTGTGAACGTAGCCACATAATTCAAAAGAAATCCATCTTTCTTTTTCCTCAGACCCAGAAACTTCTTTTACATATTAACTGGCTATTCAAATGGAAATTATTTTTACAAGAAAAGTGTTTTAGAATACCTCCATTCCATATTCTCCACTGCTTCATCCTCCTTAATGTTTTTAATTAATAACCACCAATGATCTGCATCTTTTGAGAGACAACAAACTGACATAAAAACTTTTTCCCTCTCATTAATCCCTAGAGAAAGAAATATTTTCTCTAAGGAACTTATCGTCTCCAAAACTACAAAAGAATTTGTAGTCCCATTGAATGTTGGGGGATGATTTATTATGAAGCATTCTAACATTGATCCTCAACAATGTGTATAAGGACACTCATTTTGGGTAAGTTAGTTGTTCATAACCCGAGTCAGTTGTCTCATTGTAGTTATAAGTTGTTCAGTAGAAGTTGCAGATGTTGAACCAACATCACTATCTTACATTAGAGTTAAATCCCTACATGGATAAATGAATTTATAATATTTCTATTTCTTCCACTAGGTTCCATTTATCAACAGCAAAATTCACTAGATTAGGTTATGAATCATAATGTGTAATTTCAAAATACGTAACATAAATTCAAATTTTTATTCATATCTAATCTTGTAATCATAATCATGGTATCATTGTGAACATAATTACTTTTAAATACTTCATAATGTTAAGTAAATACAATGTGAATTATATTCAACATATCCCCTAGAATATTCAAACTATGTGCATAGTAAGACCATTGTTGTGTTCCAAGTTACCCAGAGTCAATCCCAGAACACCTTTTAAGAGTTATTACTCCTAGGTACATTTGATCCATTACCATTTCCAGTTATAGTATCCATACATGGATTTATTTTATAGTAAAACCCATAAAAGTATCTATTTTACAAAAAATCAATGATTTTATACTATAATTATCCTAAAATTCTAGTTTAGGGTGTTGTTCCCTAATCCTTTTTTTTCTAAATCCAGTTTCCAATGTTTGTAGTAAACTTCCTCTAATACCAATTGTACGACCCCAACCCCAGTTACCATGAGTCGGCATATTATTTTATTACATTGGAACGATCATAAGAAATAAAATCCCAAAGAACAGATTAGTTTATTATCCATCAAAAAATAGATATGAACATAAGTTTTATATTACATCATGAAATGAAAAAAAATATATAAACTCCTTTGAAAACATCCATATCCCTTAAACTATCCTTGTAGTTTTTTCATTATATACATCATCACATAATGATCAAAAATGAAACATAATAAAGAAGTGATCCTAGATGCTTAGTGATGTTAAACCATATATCGGAAGTTGTCATAAATAATCATAAACATTTAAGGTAAGGTATAAAACTAAAAAAATCCTTTTAAACTAATATTATTCATAATATGACATGAACAAATAAAATTATTCAATTTAATCATTCAAAATGATATTATATTAGTCTAATAATCAGAATTAATATCACTACCTAATCTCATAATTAGGGAATGTATATATCAAACATCATAACCATACAATCATGGCTTCATTCCAAGACCATATATAAACGAGTAAAAACCTAAACTAGTTTGTATCATAAGACCTAACGATTCATCAAGAGGCAATAGAGGGCCCCACCTATTACATATTATGTCTAATGCTTTCCTCATATGAAAATTCTGAAATATGACATAAACATTCATATTAAAACTAGCATACAAAACATTAATACTTTAAAGAGAAACCATGAATGGTATAAAACGGAAAATCAACATCCAAACATATCATAAAAGATTCAATAAAATATGAAATATTGTATCATAATTAATCAATCACAATTAATCATAAAATCCAATAATGGATGTTTACATAAATGAAAATAATATAATAAAATCATTAAAACACTTTGAGAGTGATAACCTTTTATTCATTGAAATCATTTAAAGGTGGTACAATTATAAAAGAAAATATGTATTTTGAAAATAAACATTCAATATAGTAAGGTAATCTTTAAAATATTATGGCATTATAATGGTGTAAAATAGCCACTCAAGCCGTACATGTTTAAAAAACATTCTTTCTTCAATTTGTGAAAAAGTACATAAAGTACCTCTTTGGAAAACGATGGAAGGATTCTATTCAACACATTTAATAAAAAATCAATCAATGGTAAAAATTTCATTAAAAAAATTATTATTAAGAATTTAAAATACATATTAATAAACATTGACATGGATGATAAAGATTTCTTAGTAGATACGTACGTATAAGAAACCTCAGATAATAATGAGATTGTGATATTAACCCATACCTTATACTTTAATTTAGTCAAGGGTAAATTAACCTCATATATAATGGTTAAAATGTGTTATTAAATTATACCAGGACCATATAAATATTTATTATACCATATATGACCTTATTATATCATTTTGTTAATAGTATTTCTATATTACAATTGTTTCAGGTGTTAACTACATCATTTTCCTATGCATATTTTGTTGTGAAAGTCATATTTGTTTTGAATATGATGTATTTTATTCATATCCATTAAAAAAATAAGATAATAATAATTATTTTTACTCATCATATAGTTTTTTGAATCATTCTTGAATCGTTAATTTGAAGAATGAATCTTATCGTGTCGTGGAGATGGTAGGTCGTACTTATGCCCGAGTGATGGAATCATTCCCTTAATAGTTAAATAGTACAAAATTTGATGGTAAATTAATTATAAAAAATATTTATCTTGTAATATTAGTTATTTATATCTATTACTATCATCATTATACCCATTCAAATAATGTAGTGTTGAATAAAAAAATTATGCCATCATGTGGAGATGGTATGTCATACATGCACATGCATTGTGGTATTGTTATTAGTAGGACAAATAAATAGAGTAATATAGTTGTAAAAAATTATAATAACATCCCAAAATGTATATTATACTATATATATTACTTTTTAATGCAAACAACATAGTAAGAGGAAGTAGAATAATAAATGAACATTCAAAGAGTGATAAAATAATTTCCTCTTTTTCGGGTATCTCCTTCTGATTTGATAAAAAGCAATCAATAGGATGGATTTATTACCAATGTATGGACTCTAAGATAAACTTATTGATGTTTTGTGGATTATTGGCAGGGTTTTTCTTAAAAAAAGATATTTATAGGTGTGAATAAAAGAGAAGAAGAGGTACCCTTTTATAATAGAGGGGAGGGAATCTTTTGGAAACTCGAAAAGTATTAATTTACTAAAAATAAATTTTCAGGTTTTAATACATAAAAAGAGATTAATTTATATTATAAAATTATAATTGGTCTAAATTCTCTCAAAAAAATTATTTTTAGATATGTTTTGTCACAAAATTAACCTTATATTTGGGATTTGACCCATAGTAAAACAGTTTAACTCTTAGCATGTCTACTTTTCTTTTTATAATATATGGTTACTATAGTTACAATAAAATTTAAAAAGAATATAAATTGGAGAATTTACGAAATATTTAACACTATCCAATCAATTTTAACAAACCTTATATTTTTATTAATTTAATAACATTTAATAAAATATTATTTATTTTAAAGTATCATTTATATCAATTTTGAGACTTAAAATTTTTAATTTTTAAAATTATCAAAACAACATGATGAAATAAAATAAACACTAAAAATAGGTCATTAAAATTTCTATGGTATCTATAATAAAATTTAATGTCATTTTCTAATCCAAATTATATATATTTTAATATTTTTATTATAATTTATTTTGTATTTCTATTAATTGAATAATTTATGTTTTACTATTGTGTCATCATTAATGGTAATTATTTAATATAAAAAATTTATAAATAAAATAATATGATGTACATAATTATTTTAACTTTATAAATGATATTTTTAATTTAAAATATCACATTTATAATCTAACATTAAAAATGATATAATTATTAAAATTTGAATATGACATTTTTAACTCTTCTTAAAAAAAATATAATAAATGTTCTAATCTAACAAAAGTGAGTTAAAAGGGTAATATATTTGATATAACTTTTATTTGGGTTTAATAATACTTATCCAACAAAATTAGGTAATTTTTAGGGTAATATGTATATTTTTATAATGTTATTTATACCTTTAATTTCCCTATTTACCTTTAACTATGGAAACTAAAATTCAAAAGATACTATTCATAAAAAAATTATTTTGATCATATTATAGAATATTTTTTATACTTGTTATATCCATTTATGTCCATTTTTCAAAATTAAATTCATAGAATCTGTAAAATTGCATTTAATACGTATATGGAGATGTAGATAGAAGTCGAGTAATAGAGATGTTCAAAAGTTTAATAAAAATGGTATATATAATTATATTATAAAAATAATTCCAATAACTCAAATTGGACTAATATATATTATTTATCTATTTTAACATTAAAATAAATTTAAAGTCAAATACTAATATTAATGAAAAAAGTGGTTTTTTAACAATAATGCAATATTTTCATTATTCATGAAGGAATGAAACTTTTCAAAAAATTGCCAAAATATCACCCTAATTTAATTTTGATATTTCAAATTAAAAAATTAAATCTATTTTGAAAAATAATATTTTTTTATTTTTTAATATGTTTACAATATTCATAATGTCTTTTTAAATATCTAGTTTGATTTGTCATCATGTGATCGATATCAGTGTTGCGTATAATGAAAGTTATTTTATTATTTAAACGGATGTGTACCATAAAATCTTGGGCTGTTATATATCTAAAGAAAATACGATTGAAATAAACTCATTTTCTGTGTTTGTGTAATAGATCTGAGTGATATCCAATGTTCTCGAATAATAGGTTTTGTCATTGGGTTCTCCTTAAAGTTTTATTAATGAAATTCTCTTACAACTCAGTTTGATGCAACAAAAAGAAAACAAAATAGATGTTCCTAATTTATTGGCTGCATTATCGATGGGGTAATCAACTTTTTCTTTAGCTCATCAAATGCCTCCCTACAATTTTCACTAAAAAGTAAGTCATACTCATTTAATATAAATACTGAAAGTGGAAGAGAGATATTACTGATATCCTTTATATATCATAGAAATCCTACATGAACTATAAATGAACTGATGTGTCTCTCATAGGTGGGGTATAGAAAATAATTAACTACTTATATTTTATATTTATCCACCTCAATGCCTTTTGTGATATGATATGTCCTAGCACTATTACTTTTTCAACAATAAAGTGACACATTCCATAGTTAAAACCCTATTTTTATTTATGTAAGTATTTGGAACATTCTCAAGATTCCACACTCAATGATCAAATGAATTTCCCAAAATAGTAAATTCGTCGATAAATACCTCCAGGAAGTCCTTATTGTGATCATATAAAATGCTTCCCAAACATCACTAAAATATAACTTGGTTATTAAACAATTTGATTGGCATACTATTGTAAAAAAGGTCACAAAAGGACAAGTTAAAGTTGTCTTATCTTGGACTTATTGGGGTCTCAATACCTAAAAATATCATTCAAAACCCATCCAAAAAAGTACTTATGTGTCCTATATACTAGTCATTGTATAATTTGATCAATGAATGATATTAGGAAATGATATTTTTGGGTGAATTGTTTTATGTTTATATAATCATTTAAAACCCTCCAACTATTATAGACCCTTGTGGAATTACATCCTTAATATCATTTTCGAAAATGGTCAAGCCTATTTTACTGGGAACCACACATTTGGGGATGACCCACTTGGAGTCAAAAAATGGATAAATGATTTCGGCTAGAAATAATTTTTCAGTTTGTTTTTTTACAACCTTCATGATGGTGGTTTCAATATTCTATAGGGTTTCATAGTAAGTCAAGAGTCCTCTTATAAAAAGATTCTATGCGAGAAGTCATTGGGTTTGATTCTGGGTATATCTCATAGACTCCATCATATAGCGCATGAATTTCTTTTGAAAAGTTCAATCAGTGTTTTAACATCAGGTAAATGTTCAATATTGGAAATTATTAATGAAAACATTTATCCCTCTAATAGATACAGATATTTAAAATTACATGGGTGTGGTTTTAATTCAAGACTCGAGATCTCTTCTATCAATTATAATGAATTCAAATTTCTAATTTCAATGGATTTAATTTCCTTGAAATGGGTATCATATCAGTTTCTTCCATAATGTTATCAAATAATTTAGAGGAAATTTTTTTAAAGTAAGAAAGTTGTAATTTTCAGATTTTTGAGTAATATATCCTTCTATTATGTTTTTATCAATAATTTTATCTCCTAATGCTATGAATTCTTTAAGTATACCTGACCCTTTGATGGGATCAATACATTCTTCATGGAAACTTTCAAAGAGGAATTTATTGTTTGAAGTCTTTATTTTTGCTTAAAGAACATTGAAGTTCACCTTATTTTTTCCCAACTCCATATATAGGGTTTCATAATGCACATTGATGATTTTTTTAATATTTTCAAGATTTGTCTTCACAAAATTATCAAATAATTATCTGGTGTATTTTATTCCTCCAAGGTGACTAAATTAAATTATGATGTAAAAATTAGTCCCTCAAATCCTACTAGCACATCTTCCATATATCCAATGGAAATAATAGTGTATTAGCTATGTAGTTGGGAAACCATGGGATTCATTTCACATGTTTTTAAATATTAAGAGACAGAGTTAGACATTAAATTAATATAAGCACCATGATAAGGAAAATCATTAATGAATTTCAAAGAAACCATAATTTATGGAAAAGAAAATGTCCACGGATCTGGAAATTTGTTGGTAAATTGTGGTGTAATTATAGATGAGACACTCATTCCCAATATGATTCTTCTTCCCCATCAAGCTTCTTTTTCATTGTGTATATGTATTTTAGAAACATAAATTATTTTTTAAATTGGTAAATCTATTCTAGAAAAAGAAATTTTTATTTCAACCATCTAGAAGGTTTCCTAGATCTATATCTGAAATTTATCTTCTTTTAACTATTTTGACTGAGTTAACATAGAATAGGATGGTACCTTTTTTTCATTTTCCTCCATTTTTTTCTTATTTAATTGTTTTTATAGCTTCTCTATTTGGTGTATCAGTTGATATTTAGGTTTATAATCATAAACATAAATTATTTCATGTTGTGAAATCTTTTTTCATGTTTGATTTTTTATTTCATTGACATTTTCTTTGGAATTTGGGATTTTATGGGATGAAAATTTTTATAGAGTTTTGTTTATAATATTCAAAGAAGTTTTTAACTAGCTACATAAATATTTAACATTTTATTTTTAACCTTCACCCTCTGATTTTAGTAGTATTTTATGAGGTAATGGGTGGGACAAGAATTCTATATCCCTATAATTCATTAATTATTGTGATATATCATAGGAGATTATATGTGTTATCTATGAAAATGATGTTAGCTTTGTTTATAAATATGATGTAATGATTTATGAACGAGATTTTTTCATGGAAAAGATGATAGATTTATTCAAAACCATGTGTAGTATTTGAAAAATATGTAATGAGGTATTATTATTATTAATATGACACATTTTATGAACTTATCAAATATTTTCCTCATAATTATGATAATGATCTTATAAATACACTAATCCTAGAAGCATGGAGTTAGTGTTTACTTTATTACATTGGAACTATATGCAAGTGATTACTTCACAAAAGACCAAATAATTTATTAGTTTTGGAAAATAATATACATATACTTCTATAATTTTTAAATTGAAAGGAAATATAAAAAATAATGTTAGTATATATTTTTCATCCTTGAACACATTCAATGATTAGTTCCTCATATCACGGGGAAAGAGAAAAATAAAGGAGAATTAAAATTCTCAATGAGCATTACCTACATTGGAACCTATCATTTTTAAATAAGGAATAGTTTTAATGGAAGTGTAAATAACTAAAAACACATGTCATTTAATAAATAAATTTGGTATTTAATTCATCCATGGATAATATAAATGCAATAATATCATGGGTAATATAACTGAATTCTTAATTAAGGAAAATTTTCATATTGGGTATCAGGATCATAGATATCATGGTCTCTGTACTATAAAATCCTTGTTCTATGAAAATTTAATCTATGGGCTTTTAAACACCAAAAACCGATTTAATAAAGATATACAATTGATTTATAACATGAGACCTATAGATTCATTGGGGAGATATCTATGATCATTACCGAAACATCATTGGATGTCCATTGCATTCTTTATATATTGAATGATAAATTTAATTCATAGATAATATACTATAACCAAAAAATTAATATTGAGTATTGAATATGAAATATCACTATTTCCCCATTTAATCCAATAAAATTCTATATAAAACACCATAAGTATAAATATTATATGATTTAGGTAAGAATCATATCCAACATAAAAAGAATGAGGATATTTAATAAAAATTTAATGTTCGATGATACAAATTAAGTGAATGTTTTAAGATAATGTTAATCACAAAAAAATTAATATGAGATAAAAGTGGACCACGAATCCATATAAAATATACATATTTTAAATTAAAACATGTCCTTTAAAAAAATAATGAAAATGGAAGTGATATATTTAAAAATTCGTTGATTAAATATTTTCCTTTCTAAAACCATTCATAACAGGTAAAAGAATATGAATAGTGTAATATTTTTATAGTGACGAGAAAACCTGTTAATTATATATAATATAAAAAGAAACATTCCTTTTAAATTTTTGAGAAAAAGAAAAAAAGTACCTCTTTGAAAATCATTATAAATGATCCCTTAAATCCTAATAAGAATTCACTTATAACTCAAAATTTCCTTGATAAATAAATTGATTAAATAAAAATTAAAATTTTCAAACTATTTTGAAAAATATAAACCTAAAAGAAAAATATTTCCAATACAAATGAAAAATAATATTAGATTTTCTTTTAAAAATTTCAATGATTGAATAAAGTTTTAAATATAAGATAATTTGTGATAAAACATTAAATATCAGTAAATATTTATAGAATAGGAAAATACATAGCCTTTATAAAGGATATATTATAAGATTCCATCAATAATAATATAATCAATACTAGAATAATGATATTGTATGATAAATTATTACCTCTTTGGAAACTTTTAAATATTAACCCCTAGAATTATTAAACATGAATTGAAACTTTAATCATCATTAATGAATTTATATTCATGTTAAAAAAATATAAGGGGTAGAATATAAACCCTATAAAATTATATAGGACCATAATACCAAATATGTATCAATGGAGTGTAAATTGAGATGAAATCACATACAATAATAATAAAATTGAATTGAGAATTGATAAATTATGTGATTGTGTTTATTAAATGTAAATTAATATTAAAAATGTGTAAATACATCATAAAATAATAAAATGATAATACATACATAATCTTGGGATATCAAAGACAATGAAGATGTAATATAACCCAATGAAAAGAAATTTAGTTATAAAATACCTTAAAATGTCAAATCATTTAATTAAAATATAATAATGGTGATATTATGTGTAACACATGTAGATCCAAATAAATATATGTGTAAATAAAACATATATAAAATAATTATCATTTCACCAAAAATGTTGGTGTAGCATATTCTATGAAAATGAAATTTAACCAAATGGAAGGTGGTTGAGTTAAGAAACCCCTTACCTCAAGTTTATACTACATAAAAATTCATCTAACATCATATATAATAAATTTAAATTTATTATAATTACCTAAAAATACAATATAAATATCAATAATATCATATATGATCTATTAAAAAAATTATCACCTATTTGTTAACAATTTTTAATTATTATAAATTTTTATGGTGTTGATTCATTCGTTTTTCATGTGTGTTTTGATTATACATAATTTTAATCTGGATATAAATATAATATATATTTATTATCTATATATCTAGATTCATCGGTATATGTTAGTGTAGGACCCCGGGACACCCAGAGAGGGGAGGGGTGAATTAGGGTGTCAACTTTTTCTTTTAAATTAAAGGATCTTGTTCCCATGTTCATAGGAACTATTTGAACCTGTATGATAGATATGATCAGAAATCAAACATTAACATGTAAAAGTGGCGACACAACAAATTTTACTTGGTTCACTACTAAGGGCTAGGTCAAAGGAGCATACACCGTCAATTTGCTGGTTGTACCTAATTCCATTAAAAATCACTAGATGTGGATTACAATACTTCTGGCATAATCACTATGTCCCAGGCTCACTACCTTTATAATTGTTCAGGGATATCTCACAGTGTCCCTTGGGTCACTCCCGCTGACTCCCCCTGGCTCACTGCCCTTGGTGAAGTCACACCCAGTTTATAGACGTGTGGTATCTTTAATAGATTTGCATTGGATTCTTTGTCTCCTCTTAGCACGAGACTCTGGTTGCATCAAAGACTGAAATTGATGCACTAGAATGCACAGAACCAATGAACCAGATAACCAGAACGTGAAGATGGACTTTACTGACAATTCTGCGCAACACCAACCCTTTGTGCGCAAAACCATCCTATTGCGCTCTAACTTCACTTAACGCATGGAAAAATATTTCGTGAAAAAACCCCATTTTTCCATGCAACTGAACCTTTTATGCGCGAACCCAATTTTTATTGGAAAATCTTCATTTTTCGTGCATCCCGAAATTTTTCGCACAACTCGGAATATTTCTCGCAAGCCCCTTTACGCGATCCTTTTTCACGCATCAGTCCTCGGATCTTCTCTAACTCTTCAACCACCATGAATGAGAGGGGAACCTCTTATTTATAGGTGTTTGAGACCCCTAAGTGAAAAATCCCCTTTGGCACAAAAACCTCTCATGTGGCGCGTAATTTTTCATGTAGATATCATTTTCCACGCACCTCTCCAAATATTTCACGCAGCCCATCCCTTTTACATTTTTCGACGTTTTGATTCTAAAACACTATTTGTGCTAAAAACATCGCTCCGCTATTTCACACACCACACTGTTTTTCATGCCCAGCATAAGTATTTTGCGCACAACCCTTATTTTCCGCACACAACTTCCACTTTTCATGCACCTCTTTTTTAGGACAATCCATGCCTTCATTTTCTGATTTTGAGGCCCAAAAAAATGGCAAACACTAGGAAACAGTGCCACTTTCAACACTGTTGTCTGATTGAACTATATGATCACTTTTCCGACACACATTCTGAACAACCATAGAGGATTTACCACAAACACGAACCAAACTCCAATTCCTGCATAGAACATACATGGTTCGAACAATCTCCCCCTTTTGGTTTGTTGGCAATCACCAAATAAATTCAAAAAATCTCCATCGCCATGAAATCCATAAACAAAAGGATCAACTCAGCCAACACTCTAAGTCTACGTGAGCAACGCCTGGTGTAGAAAACAAGAGAGGAAGCTTGAATTGGGTTCCCGTGTTTTGGAATTCTCAACAACGCCCAAGAAATTTTCTTACAGTGTCACAGAAACATTACATGTATAATGAATTTCTTCTCATCCTATCACCGACACATAATTTTTACAGTTTCACAGAAGAATTACATGTCCACTGATAATCCTGAATTTATTCGTTTTCTCCCCCATTTTCCATAAACCCAATGACTGGTAATTTGTTCATTGGTCAGCTCAATCCATACTCCCCCTGGATAGTATCTCCCCAACAAACCTACATCACATCAAAAAACATATAAAAATAATTATCATAAACAGGGAGAGGGGAATTCTAGAACCTACATATGCAGTAGGAGGTGGTTGAACACCGAGGTTCAACTAATGCTTTCAAAACACACCTGCTGATAATGGCTTCATCAGGATATCAATCTCTTACTCATCAGTTCCCACATGATCCATTTTAATCAATCCTTATTCAACTTTCTCTTTGATAATGTGATATCTAATTTCAATATGTTTTGTACGAGAATGCTGAATGGGATTCTTATTAAGATCAATTGTGCTATTTTTATCACATAAAATTACCATTGGTTGATTTACCTCATCACCAGTATCTATAAGTTGTTCCTTCATCCATAGCAGTTGTGTGCATGCCTTTGTGGCAGATATATACTCATCTTCAGCATTACTAAGATAAGTACTTTCTTTTTTCTTGCTCAACTAGCCGACACAGTTATTACCAATAAATAATGCTCCACCACTAGTGGATTATCTGTCCACGACATCGCCAGGCCAGTCAGCATCAGAAAATGCTGATAATTCACAGTCCCTTCCTGCAGCAAATTATAAGCCATAATTGTGAGTACCGTGAATATACCTCATGATTATTTTAACTGATGTGATAGGTTCCTTCTTTGGATTACTCTGAATGCGGCCTGCAAGACATGTGGCAAAGACAATATCTGGCCGTGTCGCTGTCAGGTACAATAGGATTCCAATAATCCTCATCTACATGGTGGGATATATAGAGGTCCCATCCTCATGCTTTCCATGTTTAGTTCCACCTTCAATCGGAGTTGACATTGGTTTGGAGACTTTCATATTAAACTTCTTCAGCAGTTCTCTTGCATACTCTTCCTGAGAGATAAAAGTGCAGTATTTCCATTGAGTCACATCCAGTCACAAGAAATATGTGAGCTCTCTAATCAATGACATTTCAAATTATGATTTCATATTATTGGAAAATTCATCCACTTATTTCTTCCTGGTGACACTAAATATAATTTCATCGACGTAAACAAGAACCACGAACTGATCTTTCAAAGAATTCTTCACATAGATATTGTGATCTAATCCTCCTCTTTTGAATTACAACATCTTGAGATAAGAATCTAGTCTGGAGTACCACACCCTTGGTGCCTGTTTCATGCCATAAAGTGCTTTCTTTAGCTTGTAGACCTTTGATTCATCATCACCATGAAGAACACCCACTGGTTGTTCAATGTAGACTTCTTCTTTGAGTAAACCATTTAAGAATGTTGTCTTGACATCCATTTGATATACTTTATATCCTCTTTGTGAGCCATAGAGAGGAACAACCTGATTGAGTCCAGTCTACCCACTGGAGCAAAGGTTTCTTCAACATCAACATCTTCAATATAAGAATACCCATTACATACCAGTCAAGCCTTATTTCTGATAACACATCCATGCTCATCAAACTTGTTCTTGAATATCCATTTTGTTCCAATCATATTGTGATTTTTTGGTCTCTAGACAAGATCCCTTGTCTGATTCTTGTCAATCTGATCTAATTCTTCATTCCAGGCATTCACCCAGTATTCATCTTTTGTAGATTTTTTGAATGAGGATGGCTCTACAACTGATAGAAATAAAGATTGCACATTATTCCTCATCCTTGTTGTTTGAGTGGGTGGACTCTTGTCCCCAATTATGTTGGATGGATAAATTTCAGCTCTTCAATTTCTCCTGTGAGGTTTACATCCATTCTATTTAGCCACAGTTTCTTCTTCAGATTCCTCTTCTGAGTCAACATCATGATGGGACTGCTGAGTAATTTGTTCATCTTCCTCTATTTTGGTATTTGTATTTACTCTATGTTCACACTCATCACCATCTTCTACATCATCAGCATAGCTATTATTGGAAGTACTTGGGGTTTTCCCTTCAATGATCTTAACATAATTTCTTTCCACAATCCTCCCCAAGCATTTATTGAGACACTTGTAAGATTTTCTGTTCATTGGATACCCAAGAAAAATTCCTTCATTAGCATTGTCACCCAACTTTACTTGGTTTCATTCATTATTCTGAATGTAACATTAGATTCCGAAAACACAGATGTATTTCAACGAAGGCTTCCTTCCATGCCAAAATTCATATGGTGTCTTCGTTTCTCCCATATAAAGTCTTGTTCAATTCGGAATGTGCACTGCAGCTTCAACAGCCTCCTTCCAGTAATGGCGAGAGATACCACACTCAATCAACATAGTCCTGGACATATTGTTGACCTATCGATTTCGACGCTCAACAACTCCATTTTGTTATGGAGTTCTCATAGCATCTACCTCATGTTGTATTCAATGTTTTTCTAGGTTATATTCAAACTCGATGGACGTGTATTCCCCTCCATTGTCAGATCGCATGACTTTTATTGTCCATCTAGTATCATTCTCGGCAATCCGGCGATATGTTTTCAGGAAATCAAGGACTTGTCTCTTCCTGTAAATCAGAATTATATAAGCCATTTTTCTATAATCATCAATGAAAAGGACAATGTACCTTTCTCCATAGGTTCCAGCAAACAATTTTGGGCCACATACGTCTCTATGAATAAGATCAAGAAGATGTGATGCCCTTTTCTTCTTTGGAAGATATGAACTACATACCAGCTTCCCACAAATACAAGCATCAAAAGATTTTTCCCAATCACATTTTAGAATGGGAATATCCATGACTATCATCATCTTAGATATTGTTTTCATGTCTTGTTGGTTAATGATCCCCAGCCTTCGTTTCCACAAATTGTTTTCTTCTTCAACAGACAAATAGCAAGAGTTCACTTTGTTGTCAACCTGATATAAGTTTCCATCTGTTCTACAACCTTTCATAAGTGAATTCCCTATTTTTTCTTTTATAGTGCAGCCTTTTGACTGAAGGTTACTGTGAGCCCTGAGTCACAGAGTTGACTTACACTGGGGAGATTGTGGCATAGACCATCCCCATAAATAACTTCAGTCTTCTTCATCTCCCCGTTGGAAAGAGCAGTATTCTCACTGCCTTTAAACTTCAGATCACTATCAATACAAAACCATATTGTTCCATCAACATTATTTTCAATGTTGTTCAAAAGGTTATCATTTCCCATTATATGGGAAGGGAATCCACTATTAAGGATCCAGGTGATGTTGATCTTTGTATCATTGAGGGATACTTCTATAAGATTTGATTTCGCGATCTTCTTATTCTCTTTCCATGAGATATTGGATTGAGAATATGATACTAATGGCCTTTTAATACATTCTTCCCCATAATACGAGTCTTCATACCCATAATATTTCTCCAAAGGGGAAAACTAGTTTGTGAGAACAACATCATCAGGAGGATGAAAACTGGCACGTCATTGAGTGTTGTATTAAATTCTCTTGTCGTACTGCTGACTGCAATACATAGCTTTATGGCCAAAGATAGAACAATTAGAACAGTAACCATAGATGTTATTTCTTCTGTAATAGGGAGGATATGAAATCGGTCACCTTTGTTGACTTCACTGCTCTTCCTCATTCAAGTAGCTCCTTGCCTCTTCGCAGTATGACAAGGTATGGACCAAATAACCACAGAACTGACACTTCATGAGAGGAAATGTCTTTTCACTTGAATTTCTCCTCATACCTTCTTCCTTGGGAGAATAGTTGAACTGCCTGTCATTTCTAAAGTTTGAGGATAATTTTCAGTTCTCATTTTTGTTTGGATTGAGGGTTTCTTTTTCAGTATTTCAGGTAATGTTTCAGTATGTCCAAATTTCATTTTTTCAATCTTTTGGCTCTCTTTACTTCCAGCAGTTGATGTCTCAGCTTCACAGCCAATTCCACTCTTTCCCTCGTATGTGGGTCTTTGATCACTTTAGATTTTTCCAACTGCATCTGAACCACAGATGGATATTTCTAGTAATTCTGCATTTGATAATCTTCCGAAATGAATTTCTTCTTTTCCTCATTTGACATTGATTGACATTGAATTTTATTTCTTAGAGTGACAACATATTCCTCAAGTCCCTAAATTGTTTTGGAATTCTATTCTAGTCGGGATGAAAGGTCATTTATTACCTTTTCTTGTTCTTCAATTTTAAGATTTAGTTCCACTACATCATCTGTTCTTTCAAGGATTGAAGAATGAACTCTCACTAGTTATTCTAGTCGTTCAATCTATACTTCATGCACATCAACATATTCTGATGATTCTTCCACCATTTCCTTCAACTTATTATATCTCTAAAATTTATTCGGATGCTTGGAAAAAGAATTCTTAATTTGAGTCTTTGAATCACCATTAGAAATAATCTGATTTTCACTGTCTTTATTGATCAAGGTTTCTGACTTTTCAACCGTAGCCATCATGGATGCATGCTTCCCCATTTTAAATTCCGGTTCATCTTCTTCAAAAAAATCAGTATCCTCATCTTCCTCTTCATAGACAAAACTCTTCCCCTGTATATTCTTTCCAGATTTGAAGTCTCTCTTTTTCAAAAAAAAATCCGAGGCTTCTCGATGTTCTCATCTTCACTATCTTCATCATTGATTTTTCTTAAACATTGAGAGGCAACGTGCCCAACTTTTCCAAAATGAAAACATGCAAGAGGTAACCTCCCTTTAAATTTACCTTTTCCCATCTGAATCATCTTTTCAATGAGAGATAAAATCTTTTTTCCTTCGTCATCTTCACCACTAATATCTTTTGAGATTTTCAGATTATCCATGGCCTTGAATGCCATTTCCTTTTTAACACGAGTCGTAGCATCTTCTGGTTTGACTCTCATTTCGTATGCTACCAAGTTTCTTAGTAGATCATCCAGAGAAAGTTTGGAAAGATCTCTTTCCTCGAGGGCTGACACCATTGCATTGTATAGGGGTGGAAGTATTCTTAATATTTTCATTACAATATCAATGTCTTTGATTTCTTCGCCTAGACCCCAAATTTCTCAAACAACTTCAGTAAATTGAATGAATAATGAGTATGCATTCTCGTTTGGGTGCATCATCCGATCATCAAACCGAATGTGCAGGACTTGTAATTTTTCCTCTTTCACTTTGCTATCTCCTTCATAAATATTTTAGAGTTTATCCCACATGGATTCTGTGGAGGTGAAACAAAGATCCTTCAGATAGATCTGATCATAAAGAGCTACGGTGAGTGCATTTTGTGCTTTAGCATCTGCTTCATGAATTTTCCTGTCTGTGTCAGTCATAGCCAGGCCTATTAGATTAGTGACTTGTATTCTTTTCATAGTGGAAAATAGAAATTCCATTCCATGAGATCTTAGATGATATCTCATCATGTTATTCCAGATCTGAAAATTACTTCCATCGAAGAGAGGGACTCCCCTAATATTGATTGCATTCTACATTGCGATAAAAGACATATTCAATGCCATGAACTTCCCTTTGATACCACTTGTAGGACCCCGAGACACCCTGAGTGGGGAGGGGTGAATCAGGGTGTCAACTTTTTCTTTTAAATTAATGTATCTTATTCCAATGTTGGTAGGAACTTATTGAACATGTATGATGGATATGATTAGAAATTAAACATTCGCATGCAAAAGAGGTGACACAACAAATTTTACTTGGTTCACCACTAAGGTCTATGTCTAAGGATCATACACCGACATGTTTTCGGTCGTACCTAATTCCACTAAACTTCACTAGATGTGGATTACAATAGTTCAGGCATAGTCACTCTGTCCCAGGCTAAATACCTTTACAATTGTTCAGGGATAGCTCATTGCGTCCCTTGGGTCACTCCCGGTGACTCCCCCTGGCTCACTGGCTTTGGTGAAGTCACACACAGTTTATAGACATGAAGGTCTATTCAATAGATTTTCTTTGAAGTCTTTGTCTCCTCATAGCACGAGACTTCGCTTTCATCAATGACCGGAATTTATGCACTAGAATGTGGTGAGAACTACTGAAACAGATAACCAGAAATTGTAGACAAACATTTCTGACAATTGGGCGCGAAACCATCCTATTGCGCGCAAACATCACTTTTCACGTGGAAAATTATTTCGTTCAAGACCCCCCATTTTCTGTGTAACTGAAACTCTTATACGCGAACCCAATTTTTACGCCCAACTCTTCATTTTTCGTGCATCCTGAAATTTTCTACGCAACACAGAATATTTCGCGCAAGCCCCTTTACGCGATCCTTTTTCGCGCATCAGACCTCATATCTTATCTAAGTCTTCAACCACCACGAATGAGAGTGGTCACCTCTTATTTATAGGCGTCTGAGACCCCTTCACACAAAATCCCCTTTTGTGTGAAAACCTCTCATCTGGTGCCTAATGTTTCACACAGATATCATTCTCCACGCACCTATCCAGATATTTCGCGCGACCCATGCCTTTTCCATTTTTCGACGTTTTGATTCCCAAACACTATTTGTGCAAAAAACATCACTCCGCTATTTCGCACCTAGCTCAAGTATTTCGCGCACAACCCTTATTTTCTACATACCACTTCCTCTTTGTGTGCACCTCCTTTTTCAGACAATCCATGTCTTCATTTTCTGATTGTGAGGCCCAACAAAATGGCCAACATTGGGAAACAATGCCACCTTCAACAATGTTGTCTGCTTGAACTGTATGATCACATTGCTTACAAACATTCTGAACTTCCACTGAGGATTGATAAAAAAACAAACCAACCATCAATTCTTGCATAGAACAGACATGGTTCCAATTGTTAGAGGGATAAAAATGAATTGAAACCTTCATGAAGATGGTTGGTTATACATCTGCAGGAATGTTGTTTTCACTTTTTGATAGATGGAACAAAAGAAAGGTAAATAATAATTCACCATTATAGAATCATTATTATACCTTATATATCATTTATATTTATTAAATATAACCTTTTTACCATTCATATAAGGTAGAAAAGAAGAACAGATCACATCGCTTCATGGAGGTTGTAGTCCACACGTACGCACAAGCAGTGTAATGACTTTCTAAATGATGGAAAGGTAAGAAAGTAAATGATATATTATTCTTCAAGAACCATAATCATTTAATAAATATAATTTATACTCATTGTTTTAATCTTTAAACCCATTCAAGTAAAATAGTGACGAAAAATGAATTACACTACTGCATAGAGACGGTAAGTTGTACGTACGCAAAAACAGTGTTATCAGTTTCCTAGGATGAAAATAGGTGTAAGACGGTTTTTTAATCATCACAATATAAATTAAGAATATTTATGATAGTTGTTTTAATATTATCTTATAGGAAAAATATATTTAAAGGAACTAATTTTAGAAATAAACATAAAAGTGTCAATAAATACAATTACCACTTCTTCAATAATGTTTTTTTAGATAACTTATTAAGGACCCTAATAATGATATTTTAATAATAAAATAATATATAATTATTTTATAATTATTTTTATAAGATAATTGGGTATGTTTTGATCAATCTAAATGGATAAAGCTATGTGAATAATTGAGGAGGGGATGTTCCCTTTTATACGTAAGGGGAGAGGTGCTCTTGGAATTACATAAAGTATTAAATTGATATAGATTAATATTCATGGAAAATAAAACCAAAATATATTATTATGGTGAGTCTAAATAATCTCATAAATCAAAAAGTTTCAGGTTTGTTTCATGTTTTTTCCATTATCTCTATGTTTAACCGCTCATTGACCCTTTCGATGATTACCGTGTTATTAATTATTTTGACTGTTTAGGGGTAAATAAAGTTACTATAAAAGGAAAAGTGACCGATAAATTGATAATGGTTTTTAAACCATATTCCATTAAAATAATCAAATATAATATTTTTTTAATTTTAAATCATTCAATAAATTTTTTATTATTATAAAATATCATTTTCGTCATTTTTTAAATATATGAAATAGTACAATATACTATTTAGATAGATAATGTAAAATGGTTTAAAAAATTACATCAATTGCAAGATAGATAATATATGTTTTTATTATAATCATAAAATAAAATTTCTACAGGTTTATATATCATTTTAAACCATATCTTTTGGTTTAACCAATTTGTTGACCAAATTTATCCTTAAATGTGGTAATGACTTTTTCAATATTATAGGGGTGTAATTTTACATATAATATGAAATTTGGTTCATAAATAGAAAATTTATGACATTTTAGACCATTTAAAATACTAATTCTCATCTTGAAATACTTTTTTTATTTTTAAATAATCTTACCAAATATAATTGACATAAGGTACTATTCACATCATTTTAGGAACTATTCACATAATTTTACTTCCAACCCAAGATGAAAAACATTTAATTTGAATATAAACATTAATAAAAATATATAATACGTAAAAAATATTTTTAAATTTAATAGAACACTATAATATCTAAAAAAATTACTTACAGAGTTTTTAAAATCATTTACATGATTTTTCTATAGATTGCACTAGTATAATAACGGAGTTGTACAAGAAGTTATTGTAATTACTTCATCAAGAAAAATTAAGAAAAAATACACCATAAAATAGAATAATTAAATTCAAAATAAATATTTATATTAATTAAATTTTTTTATTAACTTGCATTTATGATATGAAAAATTATTTAATATGCTATTTTGACTTTTTTAGCCTTGAGTAAGAATTGAAAAATTATTTAGTTAAGTCAATTGTTATATAACATAAAAATTATAATATATCCATAACAATTGTAAATAATAATTTGTATTTAATATAATATATTATAAATTGCTTCCACCTTCTCAAATTCTATTTTCAGGGTACTGAATTTTACTTTTCTAGGGTTGTGCAAGCACTTCATCCGCACTAAAAATTATTTTCATATTTATCAAGAAATAAATTTAATTAATATGTTATGAATTATTTTTTATGATATATTAATTATATTATCATAAATGACTCTTTAGATAGGTATCATAAATATTTACATCATATTAATATTTTGGTTTTATCATATAAAATTTTATATTTTATAAAAAACTGATTTTTCACTAATTACTGAAATATAAATATTATCAGAAAAATTTTAATATATAAACTTAATATATATTTAATACTATGATTTAAATTTATTTATTATTTATATAAAATAAAATTTATTAATATTTCTATAAATTAATTATAATATTCAATCATAAAAAGAAATAAATTATTTTTAATGAAAAAATATCTTTTTAAGAATAAAATGAATTTCCTAAAATGTGACTAGTTATTTTTACGAATTAATAAATATATATATTTTTATTAAGAACATTATACGTTTATTTCATAACTTTTTTACTCATATTCACATCTTATAATTCGGTGGATAGTTTATAATAGTCAAGTTTAAATAATAATATTTAAATAATATATCTCATTTTTCTTAAAGCTCGATGTTACATGTGTTAGCAATCTATAGAGATTATAATTAATTTAAACTAATTTTATGGGATCTTACATTATATAAATTTAATACGTTATTCCGTCATAATTTCTTATCTATCATATATGTTTCATCCTTTTCTGAAAACCCACATCACATAGAGGGATAATGAAACTTATTTTAAAAAAGGAAAGACAGAAACATTATGGTTACCTGAAATGTCATATGTTTTTATTCGTAGATTAGGATAACAATAGTTGGGAGTTTAAATATAAACATAGTGGAGATGAAAATATCCAAGTACTAATAGAGAGTGATAAATAATATAGTTATGAGAAATTCAATGACCACAAAACCATAAATCGATGAGGGGTTAATGGAATATAAATTCATCGAAAAAGAATGTAAATGGATAAATTTTTTTCATGATTCATTTCATAATTTTATGTTATTATTTTAATTTCATGATAGAGAACATGATAAAATAATTTTACCTAAATTTATTAAATTTTATAAGTATAGTTCCATCCATTAGTTGTTCTTATATTAATTCTACTCCATCTCTTACTCCAATAAATGAATATTCAAGATGAATTATTCATCTTGAATCACTAAAATTAAATTTTAATAAATCATAATATCCAAAAAACAATGAAAATTCATTATGTTTTCACAAATTATTTTTTAAAAACAACATTTTTTAAAATGTTATCCAATATGGAAAAATATAATTCAATAATTTTTAAAACATCAACATTATTATCCATAAAAATAATGAAAATTAATTAATTTTTTCTCTAATTATTTATTAAACAAATAGATAAAAAAGTTATCCAATATGGATAAATAGAATTTATTAATATCTAAAACCTCAATAATAACCCCCAATGATTAACTTAATTCATTCCATAAATATTTTACCTTAATACTCCACTAAAATATGTCTAACCAAGATCATAACCAAAAAAGACCAAAATATTTTATTAAAATTTTATCCCCGAGTAATAAAAAGTATCACATAATTTCACATACCATACATGTGAATGCCTTGATCATATATTCTCTTAAAACATACTAATAACATATATAACTATAATCCCTCAATGGAATCAAATATGATTCAAATATCATCACAATCATTATTCATAAAATAAAATAATATACTATGAAATATATTTGTAAAGACCAGAATCCGGAGCCACGCTGCTGGTGCCCCATACCCAGTTTTCCACATAACCTCAAGGGTGTTTCCCCAAATGACATAGGCTGCCGACTAACAGCGAGGGCCTTATTGAGTCAGTGGGTAAACTATGCCCTCATTTGGTAAAGTATGCAGCGGAAGAATAAGAATAACAATAGGAGAAACAGTAAATAGCATGCAACAACTAAACTGAAAGTAAAAGCAATGTATGATATAATAATGATGCAGAATGGTACATGTATCTATGGAAAGCAGTAAGAAAAACAACATGCTAAAATACAACTGAAACTAAAGTACTAATGGTAAAGAGAAACTCCAGCAGCATCGCGGGCCAATGCCTGATCCCATGCTCTCCATCTCCATCAAACAATGAAGTACCTCAGGTAGAAGGGCCACAATCCCTACCTATACCAGCAACCGTATATTCTTTTTGGGCCGAAAAAGAGGACCCAAACAGGGTGTGAGACTAATCCCAGTAGGCAACCACCACAAGATTTGTGCCCTACTGTCAGTGAGTGATATTTCTAAAGTAAAGATAAATAAATGTAGTAAGAAATTCTACATATTACCATTCACGTTAATTTAATTACACAACTAGGAAGAACAAGTAAAACCTTTTATTCCAAGGTAATGTAAGTAACACAATAGGTATCTAAAAGGACTACCTAACACAAGCAGTACAAACCCAAGCTTGTTCTTTGTCTGGTGAACTCATCACAACCAACCATCAAATTCACACTGACTCTGGAAAGCTCTTACGTAAATTCCCATATGCTCTTGAAACGATAGCTACAGACTCTCTGAGGAAGCACTTACGTCGAATTCCTCATGTGGTCTCGATGTGTGGGTAAAATAAGAACACTCTTGGGAAGCACAAAGTCCTATTGTCGTAGTTCCTACGTAAGAAACTAAAACCAACACACCCTCTAGGGAAGCACTTAATCATCTATTCCCTCTTTGATCTCCCGCACCTGGTTCTCACATCCCTAAGCAGTCCAGTCGTGCATAATCGACTGTTAAAAGCCCTAAGTAAGTTAAAAAACTACTTATCTAATATCTACCATACATCAAAAGTATTTAAACAGCAAGAAACACATGCAATCAGTGATAACAAGTAAACTAACATTTGGAATAGTGTTGCCTCATAGGCAATGGTGCCAGACGGCGAAAAACAACCAAACAAGTGGAGAAACACCAGTTGGGTGATCCTCAAACATGAAAAAAGAATAAATTAGCAGAAATTCATCATAAGATAACATGAAATCTAGGTCAGATAACAATAGGATCAAAATCCTAAACCTGGGATACATGATACATGGGTATCCGAAACTTTTGCAACCACAAATCAAAGAACATCAACGTAGGGAAAAAAACACCTACCTCGATCCTCAGAGATCGATATACTAGAACATCGGCCTATGAATCGGCCTAGAAGGGAGTAGATATGAAAAAATGTCTAAAAAGTTCAACCTCAGATAACTTACACGAGAGGAGGAATCAGGAAACAAGGATAAAGAAGAAACAAGAACTCACTGCTGCGATTCTTCTGCAACCAACGGATTTTAATTCGGACAACCGGTGACGGATAGGTGGATCGGGGAAGAAACAGCCTCCTCGGACGTTCTGGAAATAATTATGCATAGAATAATATGTTTTTTTTTCATTAGGTGTCACCCTGGGTCAATTATTGAAATAAAAAAAAGTACACGGCGAGTACTCTTAATGTACACGGCGTGTGGTGGGTTTTTCCATTCTCCGCCAAAATCAGCCTCCACGTCACCCTACAAACCATGTGTATGGCCCGGTCTTTTCCAACAAACGGCATCGAGTGGCCGAGGAGTACACATCGTGTACTCATAATGTACACGATGTGTACTCTGAAAATATCCATATTCTTTATTTTTCCTTATAAAGCCCGTAAAAGAGATCCGTACTTGAAATCGAAGCTCCAGGTTCTTAAAAACATCCCCCCGTAAAGAAATTTGTCCCTGAATTTCCCTATCAAGGTGTAGAAGAATAAATCTCAAAAATCTCTGGCTAGTGTGATCGCATAGTAGCCTCCCTCTCCCATGTCTCGTCCTGTATACGGTCGTGCTGCCATAGCACCCGTACCAGTGGAACAGATCGGCCACATAATACTTTTTCACTATGATAAAAAATCCTGATAGGATGATCCTCGAATGATGCATCCTGATCCATCTTAACCTCCTCGGGTTGAAAAACCCAAGATGGGTCTGAGAAATACCGTCGAAGATGACAAACATGAAAGACGTCGTGCATAGCATGGTACCTCTGAGGCAACTGCAACCTATAAGCAACCAGCCCGAATCCCTCCAGAACCTCAAATGGCCCTACGTATCTCAGTGAGAGTTTACCCTATCTCCGAATCCCTTTGTGTCCCAACCTTGGTGCGACACACAGGAAAACCATACCCCGACCTCGAACTCTAGAGGTCATCTCCGCTGATCCGCATAAGACTTCTGCCGAGACTGTGTTGTCGCCATCCTCTTTCGAGTCAACTCTATTTGTTCTGAGGTCTCTTGAACAAGACGAGGTCCCAGCAAAGATACCTCTCCTGCCTCTAGCCAGCATAAAGGTTATCGGCATGGCCTAACGTAGAAAGCCTCGTAAGGTGTCCTATGAATAGTTTCCTGAAAACTGTTGTTATAGGAAAACTCCAATAGAGGAATATGCTTCATAAGAATTTCCAAAGTCTAGAATGCATTCTTGGAGCATATCCTCAAGCACCTGGATCATACACTTGGACTGGCCATCAGTCTGGGGATGGTATGCGGTACTCAAAAGTACCTGTGTACCCAATGCCCTATGTATCCCCTACCAGAAGTGCAAAGTAAAACACGCGTCCCTGTCTGAAACAATGGAGTGTGGAACTCCATGCAGACGTAAAATATAATGGATGTACAACCATCCCAACTCATCAACAATGAAGGTATCCTTGATTGGCAAGAATTGTGAATCCTTCGTGAGCCTGTCCACTACAACCCAAACTACATTATTTCCACGAGGCGATCTCGGTAAACCTGTCATGAAGTCCATCACGACATCATTCCATTTCCACTCAGGAATGGGTAACTGCTAAAAAATCCCTGCTGGTCGCTGATGCTCTGCCTTCACCTGCTGACAGGTGGAACACCGCATAACAAAACCAGCCACATCCTTCTTCATTCCTAGACACCAATACTGATGGTGCATTTCTCAGTACATTTTGGTGACACCGGGATGAACTGTCCATAATGAAGCATGAAACTTCTGCATCAGCTCCTCACGTATGTCCGCTAAACCCCATACATGGAAATGAAAACGTAGCACCTCATCATCGCCCATTGTCCGCCCCGGGGAAGGGTATCCATCTGACACACCCTCCCATCGGACTAGGCCTTCAGGGTCTCATTGATGCCTCATTATAACTTGATCAAAAAGGGTAGAGGTAACAGCTACAGAAGAAATAACTGTCTGACCCTGTCTATCGTGCACCTCCAAATACATCTCATAGAACAGATCCATGAGCTACCACTCACTAATTGCCTCCTGAACTGCCTGCAACTGAGTCCTCCTACTCAGTGCGTCTGCCATAGTATTGCCTTTCCCAGGCGTATAAGCAAGAACGAAGTCGAAAGACTGTAGGTACTCGACCCACCTCTACTATCTCAAATTCAAGTCATGCTGTGTGAAGACGTACTTGAGGCTCTTGCGGTCAGTATATACCATGAAATGCTCTCCCATGACATAGTGACTCTAACTATGCAAAGCATAAACAACAGAAACCAACTCCAGGTCGTGCGTAGTATAGTTCTTCTCATGTGGCCTCAACTGGCGAGATCCGTACGCGACTACATGATCTTCCTGCATAAGCATTGCTCCAAGACCGATGCCAGATGCATCACAGAAAACTGTATAACTCTTGCCCGACTCTGGAAGAACTAGAATCGGTGATGAAGAAAATCTCCCCTTTAGCTCCTCGAAGGTTGAGTAGCAAGATTCTGACCAAAAGTACTTCACACCCTTCTTAGTCAATCCCTTCAACGAAACTACTAAGTGTGATAAGTCCTGTATAAACCGCATGTAGTAACTATCCAGTCCCAAGAAACTACGTACCTTGAGGACGTTCTTCAGCTGCTCCCAGGTAACTACTTCTCTCAACTTCTATGGGTCTACTGATACTCATGTCTCTGAGATGACATGACCCTGGAAGTGAATCTCATCCATCCAAAAGTGGGACATTTAGAGTTTAACATAAATCCGATGCTCCCTCATTGTACTCAAAATGATCAAAAGATGGGTTGCATGGTCATGTTGTGTGTGAGAGTACACCAATATATCATCCACGAAGACCACGATGAATGAATCAAAGTAAGGATGGAACACTCGGTTCATCAGTGCCATTAAAACTAATGGTGCGTTCGTAAGGCCGAACGAAATAACCGTATACTCGTAGAGGCCATACCTGCTCCTGAATGTTGTCAGAGGTATATCTGAAGGCCTAACGCGTAGTTGATAATAGACGGATCTCAAGTCGATCTTCGAGAACACCTGAGCTCCTTGAAGCAGATAAAAAATATCATCAATCTTTGTCAAGGGATATCAGATCTTGACCGTCAACTGGTTTAACTTTCGATAATCCACGTAAAGTCATAAGGTACCATCCGACTTCTTTGCAAACAACAAAGGTGAACCCCAAGGGGAAGTACTGGGTCCGATGAAACCCTTAGCTTGCAACTCCTCTAACTGCTTCTTGAGCTCGTGAAACTGAGGCATATCCATCCTATAAGGAGGTATGGATACCGGTGCGGCTCTTGGAACAAGCCCAATCGAGAATTCTACCTCACGCTCCGGAGGCAAACCTGAAAAGTCTTCTAGAAAGACATCTGAAAAGCGATCAACAACTAGAGGAAAATCCATCTATGAGGTCCCCTGATCATCCAGATATAAAATAGCAATCTGGGCCATAACACTTCCCAACCCATGATGCTCTAGTCCAACTCTGCTTGCTTGGACATCCCATTCACCCTTGTTAAGAACAGACCCGCCCTCTGGTGACATGAAACTCACCCTGCAGTGATAACAGTCGGCAATGGCTTGAAAAGGAACTAGCCAGTCCATTCTGAGAATGACATCATAACCTGTCATCTTAAGGACATAAATATCCCACACGAAGTGAAACCCACCAACCTCTAGGGGGCACTCCATGCACTGACGCACATTAGATGTTCTATGTACCAATGGAGTGTCTAGTGCCAAGGTATGCTCATAAGTAAGGACAGTGAGTCTAAGGCTCTCCACAGTGTGCACAGATATAAAGTTATGAGATGGTCCAGTATCGAAAAGTGCAGAAGATAAAACTAAGGCTTCTAGGATCGTACCTCGAACTGTGGAAGGTCCAGGATCCTGCTCCCGATGATTCTGCTCTACCGCAAACGTCTGGCCAGTACCGCGGCCCTGTGTAGCAGCATGATATCCCTGAGCTGATCCCCCTTGAGCCTGACCACCGCGTCCATGGCCTCTACCCCAGCCTGAATGACCTGAATAACTCCAGCCCCCAGTCTGCTGCAGAACTGGTCATCCTGATCCTAGATGAGGGTTAGAAACATACCCTCCTTCACTAGCCGCTGGATGATGAACCCTTCAAAAACGTTATAGGTGACCCATGTTGCTGCAAGCTCAGCACTCCACTGGATCCCTCGATCACTAAGGCATCTTATTCCCACACTTTCAGCACTGATAGAACACCACCTGGTTTCTAGAAGGAATATCTCGTCTACCAGAAGATATACCACACTTCCTCGAGTCACCTCGAGTCGACTCCGGGTGGCGCTTCCTACTGTCAGTATGAAATGACTTAGCCTTGGATGTTGAACTGCCATGGTCAACAGGTCCAGTCTCCCTCATATTTCATTCGGTGATCAGCGCTTGGTTGACTATTAGAGTAATAGAAGTCAACTATAATATGTTCACTTATGATCTGATCTCTGTTTTGAGGCCTTCCTCAAACTTCCTTGCGAAAAACATATCGTCAATTCCCAGAAGGGGAGCGAAACCCTGTAACTCAGTGAAGCAGGAGGAATACTCCATAACTGAAAGAGTACCCTGCTACAGATTCATGAAATCACTGGCCCTATCGGCCCTCAATGTCTCCGGATAGAAGTAGTCGTAGAACGTATGCTAGAATTCATCCCAAGCCATAGTATGACGGCGCCCTTCCTGTGAGAGTACATCCCACAATCTCTTGGCAGAATCTCGCAGTATGAATGTCGAGAGCTTCACCCATCTGTCTGGGGGTGTCTCCAGATGCTCACAGATGGAAAAAATGGTTTCTAGCAATGACTCTACAACCTGAGGTCCTCCATCCCCTATAAAAGTGGGAGGATGCTGCTTCTGGATGACTTGCGTTAGATCTTCCATAGATGTGGCAGGATGCTGAGCTCCCTGGAAGGTCTCCTTGAACCTCATGAAACCCTCTCTAAACTGAGCATCTTCACCAGTGTCCGGAATCACTGCAGGATCCATATCCGGAACAATCGGCGGAACTACTTGTAGTCCCTGGTCTTCCATATCAGGCGTACGGTCACTTCCTTGTTCCTGACGTGCAACAGGGGGGACGTCTTGGTGCCATAACCCTGAAAGGTCAAAAGCACACATCATATTTAGGATCAAAAAGGACATAAAAAACAAGAGTATAAACGGGAACATGAGAGAGAAACACATAAATTTGAAAAAAAATCTGAACTACACGGCATGTATTTAAACTAGACAGCGTGTTTGTTAAAGCCATTTACATGGAATGCAATTCATCCACCATTTTTCATGCAACATTCTCGACTACCTGACGTGTTGTCCCAAAACACACCATGTACTTGAAATATACTCCCCTCCCCAAGTATCCTTGCAAGGCTAACCTACACAGTCCTCCTAATTCTAGACTACACGGCGTGTGCACTAAGGACACGGCGTGTACATGCCAGGCTTCGATGGCCCGTGAAGCAAGTTACATGGCTGGACACACTGCTAACCCCTTACATGGCGTGTTCCAAACAAACACGACGTGTATAAGGATAGATCACACAGACCCGTGTTGTTCGTGACACGACTGGGTACCTAGGAGAAAAATACACGACGTGTTCTTATAACACACGACATGTACTAGACAGGCTCGACAACATGTGTTGTAGGTTACACGGCCAGCTAAACGACTGACTTCTACACGACATGTTCCGAACAAACACAGTGTGTATAAGAATAAATAAAACCGACCTGTGTTGTTTGTGACATGGCCGAGTACCCAGAAGAAACCTACACGGCGTGTTCTTATAACATACGGAGTGTACAACCTGAGTTTCCCCGACCCGTGTTGTTAGTGACACGGCCGGGTACACAGTTTACTACTACACGGGGTGTACTTATAGTACAGGGCATGTCCCCGAAAATTCACCGGCACCCCGTGTTTTTGTTTACACAGATAGTAACACAGTTTAAAAACTATACGGCGTGTATGAATAATGTACACGCCGTGTATTCTCAATTTTTCATGGATGTAGCTCTGAAACTGCTCTCAATGCCATAAAAAATGAAAAAAAATCATCTATGTGCCAAATTCTGATCCGTGGGGGCCCATGCCCCCCTTGAATCAAAGCATGGAATCATAATCATGCATACAACAAGTAACAGCATAAAAAACAATGATCCGCCAAATTCGGATCATGGAGGACCCATAATACCTCCAATATTAGAGCTTGGCGCCCATGCTAAACAGAATATAGAAGAAGTAATACTCTATCAGCACAAAAAGTATTTCTATCACAGCAACTACCACAATGGCATTCATAATCTATCACGACATCTATCACAAAAACATGCAATTCTAATACACCCTCGATGGCATGGTAAATTGCATGACAAGTGATTTCTTACCCAGTGCCTATATGATTCTTGAGATGGCACACCTTCATCTCATCGGGTTGCAACCAAATAGAACCATAATCATATAAACTGTAACAACACAAAACAAGTGCCTCACCCAACAATGAAATATAATAAATTCTATCATTTTATAAAACTGAAAATTGCAATTACGATGTAGTGTAGCTTTTCCCTGTACATGAGTTAATTACTCCCGGGCACAGTTAAGTACTAACTACCCATTTCTTCATATCCTAGACTACGGTCTCAAAATAGTAAGGTAATAGAAAGGAAGAAAACATTCCTTTGATACAACATTTTAACGACCCAAATCCAGAGCCACACCACTGGTGCCCCGTACCCGGTTTGCCACATAACCTCAAGCGCGTTTCCCCAAATGCTTGAGAATTCCGAATAGCAGCGAGGGACTTGATGAGCCATTGGGGAAACTATGCCCTCATTTGGTAAAGTATACAGTGGAAGAATATGTATAACAATAGCTGAAGCTATAAATAGCATGCAAAAACTGAACTGAATGTAAAAGAAATGACTGATATAATAATGATGCAGAATGGTACATATATCTATGGAAAGCAGTAACAAAAACAACATGCTGAAATATAACTGAAACCAAAGTACAAATGGTAAACAACAACTCCAGCAGCATGGCGGGCCAAGGCCCGATCCCATGCTCTCCAACTCCAACCAGCAATAAAGTACCTAAGGTAGAAGGGCCACAATACCTACCTATACCTGCAACCATATAATCTATTTGGGCCAAAAAGAAGGACCAAAACATGGTGTGAGACTAATCCCAGTAGGCAACCACCAAATGATTTGTGCCCTACTGTCAGTGAGTGATATAGAAAATGTAAAGGTAAATAAATGTACTAAAAAATTCTACCAATTACCATTCACATTCATTTAATTACACAACCAGGAAGAACAAGTAAAATATTCTATTCCATGTTAATGTATGTAACACAACAGGTATCTAAAAAGACTACCTAACACAAGTAGTAAAAACCCAAACATGTTCTTTGGAAAGGTGGACTCATCACAACCAACCATCAAAATTCACACGGACTCTCTAGGTGGCTAAAACTAGAAGACCCCTATAGTCAAGTCAACAAACAAGGAACATACACTCTAGAAAGATCTTACATTAATTCCCCTATGGCCTTGCAACGATAGCTACAGACTCTCTGAGGAAGCACTTATGTCTAATTCTTCATGTGGTCTCGATGTGTCGGTAAACTAAAGACACTCTTGGGAAGAACAAAGTCCTATTCTCGTAGGTCCTGCATACGAAATTAAAACTAATAGACCCTCTAGGGAAGCTCTTAATCATCTATTCCCTCATTGATCTCCTGTACCAGGTTCACACAACCCTGAGAAATCCAGTCGTGCGTAATCGACTGTTAGCAGCCCTGAGTAAGTTAAACAACTACTTGGATAATAGCTATCATACATCAAAAGCATTTAAACAGCAGGCAACACATTAAATCAGTGATAACAGGTAATCTCACAATTGAAATAGGGTTGCCTGACAAGCAATGGTGCCAGACGGTGATAATCATCCAAACAAGGGGAGAAACACCAGTTGGGTGATCCTCAAACATGAAGCCAAGCATAAATTAACAGAAATTCATCATAATCTGACATGAAATCTATGGAATATAACAATAGGATCAAATACTAAACCTGGGATACTCGATACATCGGTATCCATCACTTTTTCAACCAAAACTCAAAGAACTTAAACGTAGGGAAACAAACCACCTACCTAGATCCTTGAAGATTTATATACTAGAACCTCGGCCCGTGAATCATCCTAGAATGGAGTAGAGCTGCAAATACATCTAAAACGTTCAGCCTCAGATAACATACACGAGAGGAGGAATCAGGAAACCAGGCTAAAGAAGAACCATGAACTCACCACTGTGATTCTTTTGAAACCGACGGAGTTTGATTCAGACAACCGGTGACGGATCGGTTGCTCGGAGAAGAAATGGCCTTCTAAGATGTTCTGGACGGAATTAGGCAAAGAAGAAGATGTTTTTCGTCATTAGGAGCGACCCCAGGTCGATTAAGGAAATAAAAAAAGTACACGGCGTGTACTCTTAAAGTACACGGCTTGTAGTGGGTTTTTCCGTACTCTGCCAAAATCGGTCTCCATGTCACCCCTACACACCGTGTGTATGGTCCGGTCTTAGCCAACACACATCTGAAAGTGGCCGAGGAGTACAAGGTGTGTACTCATAAAGTACACAGGGTGTACTCTGAAAATTTCATGTTTCTTTATTTTTCCTTAAAAATCCCGTAAAATAAATCTGTACCTGAAACCGAAGCTCTGGGTTCTTACAATATTCAATAAATCCAAAATGTGGTAAATATTGTTTCCATCAAATCACTGATCAATTTCATGGTCATAAATACTATTCAATTTAAATTATTAATTGAAATAATCTATTTATCCTAAATAGTCGTTATTAACCCAACATGATTCATGTATTAAGTGCCATCCTTAACTTAATCATATATTCTCAAAAAATATCCCCTTACCATTAAATCAATTTTTTATTTTATTGGTACCATTTAAAATATTCTTCCACATCCATAAATAAAAACTATTATGGAATAATCCTCATATGATTATTGATTTTTATAAAAAGAATATCATTGATCTAAATATTCTATAATATAGTTCTATAATACCAATACATAAACACTTAAATCCTTTCACTTAAATGATTAGAACAACCTAATCCCTTTCTTAGAATAAGATTTAACCCTCAGATTAGCTAATTGAAATTAATAATTCACATATTCCCCACACATAAGACATTATAATATAAATAGTACCTTATGATGATCTTCATATACCTTCATTTAAATCTTCATTTTTCCTTATGAATTATTTTTACTATGGCTTTATTTATATACATAGAACATATTCTTGTTATTCTATAACATTTCACTTAGTTATTACTAAAAAATACATGACATATAAGAAACTATATTTTCCCCCCATGGTATTCATGAAATTCCAGTTTTCTCTTAATAGGTGTGATAAGAAACTCACCATAAATGATATTGTTTACCATAAAATGAGATAGCAGATTTGGAATAATCACATGGTGTATCCATTAAAACGCCAATTTTTCTTGGTTTCTCTTGAGATCATTCATATAATTTTCTATCAAATTCAGTGTTAATATGATTCTTTATAGTTTTATAAATTGACTAAACCAAAAATTATATTCTTAGAACTAATAATCCTAATGATAAATTATGAAAAATCATTTATAAAATTTCTAAATCGTGACACAGTAGGTTTAACCTATTCCATCCATTATCATCCTATATTCAAATCCTTCATGTTGTTTCTTAAGTAAAATGATAATTAACCCAATAATATCCCATAGTCGTAACACTCTAAGATTTCGTTGTTCGTTTCCCTTTGACTAACACAATAGTTTGAATTTATGCAACTTCGAGATTCTAACAAAATGGGACCAATCAAACTAGACGTTATGAATAGTAATACCCAATTATTGAAATTTTATAAAATTTATCTTTCAAAATGGACTTAATTTTTGTATTTGGAATATCGATATTAGTTTAGGGTAAATTTTTGGTATATTTCTGAAAACATTCTATTTTTGTTGAATAGTGAAAAAATGCATCATTGGTTCAAACTGATTTTATATTTAAATAATTAGTTATTTTATTTTAATTTATTTTAGGTAAAAATATCTAATTAATACAAATATATGTTCAAATTAATTCAATGAATTCATTTTATAATAAGTTTAGATATATAAAATTTTATCTCACTATTTACCATCTTTTAACAACCTCCAAGGAGCATTTGCAAATTTGTATAAAACTATATTTTACCGCTTTTATGAGTTGAATTTCAAAAGTCCTAGAGACATGGTTAATATTAGTATGTAAAATGTTGTTTAATAAGACGAAAATAAATTTTGGTGAATGGTAACTTTTTTCTTTTATTTACCACAGTTAAAAGTAAATAAGGTAATTATGGGTAAAAATGATATCATAATTTCCATATAACATGTCCTAATTCTATTGGAAAAGTGTAATTCGACCAAAAAAACATTATGAATAAAATATGATCCCATTTAGTCAACTTAGATTATATTAGGACATTTATTATTATTTTATTTGAAGAAGAGTTAAAAGAGTTAAAATCAAAATTTAATAACTACAACATTTTTAATATAGGGTTATACATAAGATAAATTAGAATATAAATATTCATTATAAATATAAAAACATTTCCTATATAATGGTATTTTATTTGTAATTTTTAGACATTAAATAATTAAATTTATTTATGACACAATGATGATTCAGTAATTACCTTATTAATAAAAAATTAATATAATTGACATTATAAATATCCAAATAAAAATAATTTGATACTTTTAATGAAGTAAACTGCTTTTATTGTTCAATATGACATATTAGGGTTGATTAAATGAATATTATTCGAATTAATAATGCTTTTATGAATTTAACAAAAAAAATTACGAAATATTGTCAAAATTGACATAAAAGAGTTTTTTATAAAAAATAGTATATTATTAATTGATATTATATTTTAAAAAATCTATTGTTCTGACAAAGGGATTAAAAAATATTTTATATTTCATTAATGAACCACTTGAGTTTCACTTGGAAGTTTATATTATATTTATTAACCATATAATATAAAAATACAAAGAGACACTGTATATGTCAAACTATTTAACTAAGTGTTAAATCTAAACAATAAGGTTAATATGATAACCTAAACCTATCCTAAACAAATTTATTGAGATTTTTTCGACCCATACCCACCTTATCCTTTAAATAATTCATTTTGGAGGCATTAGAAACAGAAAATGATTTTATTATAAAATAATATTTCAAGATTTTCCTAAAGTGACCCTCACCTCTCTTATAAAAGGGAACCTCCCCTTCTCTAAAATTCAAGCCTTCAAAGCCATTTGGCTCGGCCAACCCCAACCCAAATATCCTCTCAAATGTCGTCACTTAATCCTAGAGTCCTTCATTTAGTACTAAAGTCATCCAAAGGAGCCATTTTGATCAAATCAAAAGGATGAACTCGAAGAAGAGGTAAATATTTCATAATCTCTTTCAAGATCTTTTCTTATTCCACATCCACATTTTTGTTGTTTCCATTCTAAAATAATAACTCCAATATCTTATATATACTATTAATTTATAAAAAAAATTTACAACCATATTAATTATTCTATCCATCCTATAAATGAAAAATTCACCATACGTGCATACGTACGGATTATCGTCTCCAATTTGTGGTGTGATTTGTTATTCAAACACATAATAATTTGGATGGGTATCATAATGAGTATATATAATGTAAATAATGAATATAAGATGATAATGATTCTATATATATATATGATATACCATTAATTTATATATGATTTTAATATCAAAACAAAGATATTGTCGCACATATATACGTACAGATTACCGTCTCCACGAACGTGTTGAAATTCATTCCCCATCGTAATCATCAAAGAAAAATTTTCATTTTATAATTAAAAATAATTTTTATAAACATAATATAATTCAATATATGAATCGAATACATCATATCCATAACAAACTTGGCCTATGTAACCAAGCATATAATGGAAAATGAATCAGTTAACACCTGAAATGATGATACTAATAAAATATCATTAACAAAGCAATATTAGAAGATCATATATGATATCATATTAATGTATATGGTTCTTGTATATTTTAATAATAATTTTTTCACCATTATACATGAAGTTAACCAACCCTCGACAATGGAAAAGTACAAGTTAATGGTAAATTTCACAATCTCTTTATTATCCGAGGATGTTTTTACGTAAGTATCTACTCGGACATATTTATTATCCATGTCCATGTTTTATAAAAGAGGTATCAAAGGGATTATTTTTAATGGAATTTTTTACTAAAACATCATTTTAAATTTTTTAAATAGTTATTCTTCTAAACCATTCTCAATAATTTCCATGTTTTCAAAAACATATTTAATGATTTATTTCTATGGACAGGAATGTTTTTAAAATTATAATTCTTTTCAAAAGTTTCAAAGTGGTATGGGACACTTTGATTAAAAAATTACATTAAATATCTTCCTTTATAAATTCTATTTTCATGAAAAAGGTGCATTTCTCTCAAATATTTTTACAAATCATTTTCATCAATATCAACATACCTTGATTGATTTTAAACATATTTGATGTACATTTGGTATGCTACAAATCTTCAATATTGTATTGAAGGTTTGTGATATGTTTGATTGTGGATATGTTATTATTATAACATTCATGGTTTCTAGATAAGGTATTGAAATTTTGTATGCTAGTTTTAATATGAATGTTTATGTTATATTTAAACCTTTTCATATTATAAATGCATTGGACTTAGTAAGTGATGGGTGGATCCTTCTAGAGCTCCTAAATGTGTCGGTAGGTATCATAATACAAACTAGTGTCTTGGCACAAGGCCTTGACAAAATCTTATTTGTAGTTTTGCCACAAGGCCTTAACTATGAGGTAATGATGTCTGGAATTATGCATTCCATCATTATGAATGTGTCTATTGATATTTCATGGGATTATTCAACTAGTATAATATTTATTTGAATAAGTAAATTGTATTATTTGATTTTATCTTTTCTATATTATTCTGAAGTTCAATTTTAAAAGGATTTAATTAGTATTACATTGCCTAAATGTTTATGTTTATTTATGAAAGTTTCTTCTCTGTTGTTATCCATACTGAGCATCTGATCTCACCCCTTTCTATGTTTTATTTTTCCCAGGATACGAAGAAGTATATTATGACTGACCTGTAGGGATAGTCTAAGGGATATGAGTGTGGCCTATGGAGACTATGTTGTTGTAGTTTTTCATTTTATAATGTAATGTAAACCTTATGAATGTATCTACTATTTCTAATGCTACTAAACATATTGGTATTTCGAGACATTATCTTTTGTGTTAATGAAAATGTTATGTAATAAAGCACAAACTCTAGGTAACTAGAGTCGGGGCGTTACAGTTTGTATAATAGAAATTTTAGTAAAAACCTTGGAAGTAATATTTAGAAAATCACTAATTAGAGAACTTTACCCTAAGATATATTTTGAGAATTAGTATAGAAGGCCTTCCTAGAATTTTGGTACTATAGAGATTTTGTGAGTTTTCCAAGAAATACATCATTATCTAGATATGACCAGGTAGGTGTGGCTATGGAATAGATGTACGTAGGTGTAAAACCTGAAAACACTGCTTTGTGCTAGACTAGAACAGGAACTGGTGCACGAAAATAGACCTTGATGCACTCTGGGTTATGACACTCCCGTGGGATATGCATAGGATAATTCTAATTTTTTTTCAAAACATTATGAAGGGTTTAAGAGTATATACTTCCTCAAAGAAATTTTTTTTTATGATTGTGGATTATATCTATAAACTGTTCAATTTATGTTAAGTGTTTTACAAGATTGGAGTTATGTATTGTGATTAATAAACTAATATAGAGTATTCCATTGTTTAGAAATGGCGCCTAGTGGAATGAATTTATATTGTATCAATGTATGTTATCTATGTATGGATTTCCATCCTACTCAATACAATTATAGTGGAGATGCTTAATAAACTGGTGTTGATCAGCTTATCATTATACTGGAACAACTCACTCGGGTTATGAATGATAAACTTACCTTAATGGAGCACCCGTATCCAAAACGCAGAGGATAAATGTTATACCGCTTCATGATGAAACAACCGCCAACATTCAATGGGAGTAAAAATCCATTAATAAATGAGAAATATATAAATTCCTTATAGAAAATATTTCTTACTTTGGGGAGTAGCGAAAGGAAAAACTTTTTCATGCCAGTTTATCACCTCACATGAGATGCAGATCAATGGTGGTCATTAATCCAAAATAGAAAGAAAGATGAAGATGTATCGAATATGGAATGGAATGAGTTTAATGAGATTTACATGGAAAAGTACTTTCCTAATGACCATCGAGTGGATATGGAAAGACAATATCTGAGTCTGAGGCAAAAAGTGGATGAGAATGTCGCAAAATATAAAGCTAACATTACAAGGATAGCAAGGCATGCAATAGATTATACACGTAACCCAAAGAATAAGATTGATATGTTATTTGATGGGTTAAAACCATTTCTTCATCGACCATTAGTCTAACAATCCTTCTCATCATACAAATATATTGTCTCATGTGCTATCAAGATAGAAAAATAATTCTCTAAGTCTTACGACATTAAAGAAAAGCAGGAGAAGAGGAGATCTCCTAAACACTCTGGAAATGTATATATGGGGAAGAATGGAAAAGTTGAATATCCATCCAATAGTAAATGTGATAAGGAAAACCCCGGTACATTCTTGAAAGGCATGGGATTCTGTTACTAGTGTGGTGAAAATGACCACCAAGCTCATGATTGAAAGTGGAAGAAAGAGGTTGCCAATGTTGAATGCTACAATTATAGAGAAAAGGGGTATTGTAAAAATTAATTTCATCAGTGCCAAGGAATATTACCACAGAAATGGACAAGTAGGAAAGTCCAAGCTTGTGCAATCACTACTGCTGAGGTGGAATATCCAAAAGATGTGGTGGCAGTTCATTTAATGGTTTCCTCCAGTTTAAGAAATGCTGTATTTGATTTTAGATCATCGCATTGTTTCATATCTTCCCAGTTTTCTATAAAAATTAGATATTTTCAATTTGACTTATCAATGGAGTTATCAGTCAAAACACCTAAGTGAAGTATCATCAAAACACAGTTTTGTTAATCAATTATCATTAGGGAATATAAATGTTATTTATCTATTGATCTCATTGACATACCCATGGATGAATTTGATATAATCCTTGGTATGGATTGGATTTTAGATCATGATGTTAAAATATATTTTATGAAGAACGAGGTTACAATTTTCGATGATGATAAGGAGTGCCTTATCATTAGTGCAGAAACGTCACCACTTGATTCTTATCTTGATCCACCAATTGTAACTCTACTAAATTCAATTATTATGAAGGAAGATAATTAAATAACTATGGGTGAGGAAAAGGATGTTCAAATAGAGTACGTACATATTATTAAAGAATAAGTTGACGTGTTTCAAGAGGATTTGTCATGACATCCTCCTGAATGAGAAATTGAGTTTTCTATTGATTTAATTCTTGGTTCATGGCCCATATCTAAGACCCCCAAAAGAATGACCACTATAGAATTAGTGTAAGTAAAGTAAAAAACTAGAGGAATTGAGAAATAATGGATTTATTTTCCCCAGTTTTTCTCCATGGGGATCCCCTATCCTTTTTGTTAAGAAGAAATATGAATCTATGAGGTTGTGCATTGACTACACAGAGATCAATGGTATAACAATAAAGAACAGGTATCTCCTACCTCGCATTGATGATTTATTCGACCAACTCCATGGAGATTAATATTTTTCAAAGATTGAACTTCGATCTGGATATCATCTGTTGTGTGTGAATAAGTAAGACATTCTGAAAACAACATTTCATTCCAATTACGGGCATTAAGAGTTTACAGTAACGTGCTTCTGATTGACTAATGCACCCTCTGTTTTCATGGATCTAATGAACAACATTTTCAAGGAATATCATGATGAATTTGTAGTGGTATTTATTGATGATATCCTGGTATACTCCAAAATCTAGGAAGATCATGAAAATCACATGTTCCCCATTTTGAAACCCTCATAGAAATAAATTATACAGGACTTTTATCAAGTGTGAATTCTGGCTTAAAGATATTTATTTTCATAGCCATATTTTCTCTAAGGATAGAATATCGTTTTATCCTTCAAAGACCAAGGGAATCCATGAATGTCGAGCACCGATGAGTATAACTTATATACGCAGTTTTATTAGTTTAGAAGGTTATTATCAATGTTTTGTCCCAAATTTTCCCGGTTTGGCTAACCCATTAACCAAGCTCACACGTAAAGGGGTTAAAATTTTTTTTGGACAAAAGAGTGTGAAGAATGATTTGAATAACATAAGAGAATATTATTCAATGATCCTATATAGACTCTACCATCAGGGTATGATGGGATTGTTATTTATAGTGATGCATCAAAGAATGGACTTGATTGTGTCCATATACAGAATGATAGAGTTATTTCCTATGCATCACAATAGCTAAAACATCATGAGAAAAACTATCCAACTCACGATTTTGAGTTAGTAGTTGTAATATTTGCTCTGAAAATATGGAGTCACAATCTCAATGGTAAAAAATTTTATATTTATACTGAACATAAGATTTGAATTATATTTTCTCACAAAATGAACTCAACATGAGGCAAAGGTGGTGTATTTAACTACTCAAGGATTTTGATTGCACAATACACTACCACCCAGGAAAGGTAAATAATGTGGAGGATGCTGTGAGCAGAAAATATCATGGAGTTTTGAACATGATGAGAGTTGAAAGGGATCTTATTTTCATAGATCTTGTGAAAATGGATATGGGAATAAGCATGGACAGTGAAACATCAATAATTTTTCAAATGGTTGCCAAAGAATCTATACTAGAATGGATAAAGAGATCTCAGGCTGATGATGAGGAGTTTTAAAAGAAGATTAATGCTCTGAATGATGGGAGATTGAGTGACTTCATATAGGAATATGGGATTTAGAAATTTGGGAAGAGACATTCTGTTCTTGATATAACATATCTAAAAAGGAAATTGTTAGATGATACTCATAGATCTGATTTCTCTATATATCCTTGTAGAACCAAGATGTATACGGATTTGAAAGAACTTTTTGTGCGGGAGAACATGAAGATGGAAATTGCTTATATTATGTGAAGATGTATGGTTTGTCATCATGTGAAAGCTAGAAGGAAACAACATCGAAAATTCATGCAACCTATTCCCATGCCTGAGTGTAAATGGGATAATATTATGATGGACTTTATCATGGAGCTACCAAAGAATCCTAGAAGGAATGATACAATATGACTCATTATTGATCGTCTTACTAAGTCAGCAAATTTTCTTGTTATGAGAGAATATTTACCACATAAACGTCTATCGAGACTATATATTAATGAAGTTATAAGACTTCATGGAGTACCCTTATTGATTTTTTTTATCATGATCCTCGTTTTACGTCAATATTCTAAAAAAGTCTTCATAAATCTCTGGATACTTAACTTCGTTTGAGCACCGCCTACCACCCTCAAACTGATGGAAAAACACAATGGACTATTAATACCATAGAAGACATGTTGAGATCTTGATCACTTGTATTTCAAGGTATTTTGGATAAATGTGTACCTATGTTATATTTTCCTATAAGAATAGATTATATTAAAGTATTCAGATGGCACTATATGAAGAGTTATATAGAAAGAGATGTCTACCACCAACTTTTTGGGATGAGGTTTGTGAATGAAAACTCATAGCCCAAGAACATGATGAGGAAACAATGGAAAAGGTTAAGGTTATCCAAACCCATATAAAAAAATCCCAAAGTTGGAAAAAAAGAGTTGCTGATAACCAAAGGAAGGATTTGGAATTTCAAGTAGGAAACCATGTTTTCTTGAAGGTATCTCTATGGAAGGGTGTTATATGTTTTGGTAAGAAGGGTAAATTGATCCCCAGGTATATCAGACCTTTAGAAATTCTAGAACGAATTGGACTTGTAGCTTATCATTTGGGAATGCCTACAAGTCTCTCTAAAGATCATGATGTGTTCCACGTAATGTTGTTGAGAATATACATGCCTGACCCAACACATGTACTCACCTATGAGAAAATTGAACTGGAACCCAATCTATCTTATTTTGAAGAGCCTATCAATATTCATGATACAAACGAACAAGTGCAGAGAAACCTGACGACTAGTCTGGTAAAAGTTCTATGGAGAAACAATAAGATGGAAGAGGCGACATGGAAACCAGAGGAACTTATGATGAAGAACCACCCAAATAATTTTATGTGGTAGTTTTATAGAAATTTCGTGGATGGAATTATTTTAAGGAGGGGGGAATGTAACACCAAAAACTTCCACATTATGTTTCCCTTTGAATAATTAAATAGCTTTCATTGTACGCAACTTTGAGATTCTAACACATCGCAACCAATCAAACTAGCCATTATGAATAATAATAACAACTTTTTGAAATATTATAAATTTTATCATTCAAAATGGACTATATTTTTCAATTCAAAATATCGACATTATCTTAGGGGGAATTATTGATATTTTTCTGAAAACATTCTCTTTTTGTTGAATAGTGAAAAAACGCTACGTTATTGGTTAATACCGAATTTTTATTTAAATAATTAGTTATTTTATTTTATTTTATTTTAGGTCAAAATAGATACATAACACGTATATATGTTAAACTTAATTAATTGGAGTCATTTTATAATATGTTTAGAGATATCTATGTTTATTGAATTATCTACGGTCTTTTACGCACCTCTTAAAAGCAATTGCAAATTTGTATAAAACTTAATTTTTCCACTTCTGTGAGTTGAATTTAAAAATTCTAAGATACATGGTTAATATCAGTAAATAAAATTTTGTTCAATAAGATGAAAATTATTTTTGGTGAATATTAACTTCTTTACTTGTATTTACCATAGTTACAAGTAAATAGAGTAATTAATGGTAAAAATGATATCATAATTACCCTAACACAAGTCCTAATTCAATTGGATAAGTGTAATTCGACCACAAATAACTATATGAATAAAATATGGAACCCATTGGTCGACATGGATTATATTAGGGCATTTATTAGTATTTTGTATAAAGAAGAGTAAAAAGAGTTATAATCATAATTTAATAACTAAACCGTTTTTAATATAGGTTTATACATATAAAACATTCGACTATAAATATTAATTAGAAATAAAAAACTATTTCCTACATAATGGTATTTTATTTATAATTTTTATAAATTAAGTAATTATATTTACTGATGACACAATAATGATGCAGTAATTACCTTATTAATAAAAGATTAAAATAATTGGTATTATAAATATCCAAATAATTCTCATTTAAGAATTTTAATGAATTCCAATAGTTTTATATGATAATATGAAAAAGGAGGTTTTATTAAATGAATTATTTTCTAATTAATAATGTTTTTATAAATTTAATAAAAACAAAATACCAAATAGTGTCAAAATTTCCATAATTGAATTTTTAAAACAAATAATATATTATTAATTGATATTCTATTCCTATAAATCTATGGTTTGAAAAAATTTCTAAAATAATATTATATTGATAATTAATGAACCACTTTAGTTTCTATTTGATGTTTATAGTACGTTTATTGACCATATAATCTAAAAATACAAAGAGACGTGGTAAATGTAAAACTATTTAACTAATAGATAAATCCAACAGATAAGGTTAATATGATGACCTAATCCTATATAAAACCTATTGGTTGCGAGGTTTGCAACCCATACCCACCTTAGCTTTTAAATAATTCATTTTGGAGCCATTAAAAACTGATGATTAATTTATTCTTAAAGAATATTTCAAGCTTTTCCTAAAGTGACTGTCACCTCTCTTATAAAAGGAAATCTCCCCTTCTGTAAAATTCACACCATCAAAGCCATTTTTCTTGGCCAAAATATACCCAAATAACCCCTAAAATGACATACATTATTCCTAGAGGCCATTTCATAGTCATAAATCCAACATAAGAGCCCTTTGATCAAATCAAAAGAATGATCCTGAAGAAGAGGTAAATATTTAATCATCTCTTTATATTCTTTTCTTCTTCCACTTCCTATTTCTTTGGTGTTTAAATTATAAGATAATAAATCGAGTATATTTTATATACTGTTAATTTTTTATAAAAATGGTACAACCATATTCCTTATTCTACCCATCCTATGAATGACGATGTCACCACACATGCGTATGTACAGATTACCGTCTCCATGTCGTGGTGTAGTTTGTTATTAAAACAGTTCAACATTTGGATGAGTATAATAATGACTATAAATGATGTAAATAAAGAATATAACATTATAATATTTATATATATATGATATAAAATCCAATTATATATGATTTTAATATCAAATGAATTATATTGTCGATCGTGCATACGTAAGAATTACCATCTCCACGAACGCGATGAGATTCATTTCTCATCATAATCATTCAATAATAACTTTCTTTTTATGATTAAAAATAATTTTATGAACATAATATCATTCTTTTTATGAATCAAATACATCCTATCCATAACAAACATGGATTACATAACCAAGAATATAAATGAAAACGAATCAGTTAACACCCGAAATGATGATACTACTAAAATACCATTAACAAAGAAATATTAGAAGATAATATATTATATAATATTAATGTATTTGGATCTTTTATAATTTAATAAAAATTATTTCACCATTATAAAAGAGGTTAACCTAACCTCGACAAAGGAAAAGTACAATTTAAGGGTTAGTTTTACAATCTCCTTATTATCCGAGGTTGTTTTACGTATGTATCTACTAGGACATATTTATTATCCATGTCCATGTTTCATAAAACGGTTTTAAAAGGGATTATTTCTAAAAGAATTTTTTCTAAAACATCATTTCAAACGTTTTAAATATTTATTCTTCTAAATCATTCTCTTTAATTTCCATGTTTTCAAAATGGATTTTAATAATTTAATTATGTGGACATTAATGTTTATAAAATGATAATTCCTTTATAAAGTTTCAAAGTGGTGTGGGAAACATTGATTCACAAATTTCATTAAATGTATTGCTTTCTACATTTTGTTTTTATGAAAATGGGATATTTCTCTCAATGATTTTTACAAATACTTTTCATCTATATCAATATCCATTGATGGACTTTAATTTTGATGGAAGTGGATTTATTATGATACAGATTTTCCATATTGTATTTAAGGTTTTGTGATATTTTTGAGTGTGGATATGTTATTTTTATACCATTCATGGTTTATGGATAGAGTAATAACATTTCGTATGCTAGTTTTAATACGAATGTTTATGTTATGTTTAAAACTTTTTATATAAGGAATGAATTGGAATTAGTAAGTGACAGGTGGAGCCAGTTATAGCTCTTTGATGCATCGGTAGGTCTAAGGAGACAAACTACTGTCTTGGAAAAAGGCCTTGGAAAAATCTAAATTGTAGTCTTGGCATAAGGCCTTGACTATGAGGTTATGAGTTATGTTATTATTCATTCCATCATTATGAATGTGGATATTGATATTTCAAGTGATTATTAGACTATTAGAATATCCGTGTGAATAATAAAATGACATTATTTGATTTTATCATAACCATATTATGTTGAAGTTCATGTTTAAAAGGCTTTTGTTTTAGTCTTACATATCCTTAAATGTTAACTCTTATTTTTGAACATTTCCACTATATTGTTTTCTTTACTGAGCATCTGAGCTCACCCATTTTTATGTTTTATTTTTCCTAGGATGTAAAGAAGTATATTATGATGGACCTACAGGGATAGTCTATGGGATATGAGTGTGGCCTATTGAGACTATGTTGTTGTAGTTTTTCATTTTGTAATGTAATGTAAAAATTATGAATATATCTAGTATTTCCAAGGATACTAAACTAATCGGTCTTTTGAGACTTAATCTTTTGTGATAATGCCAATGTTATATAATAATTCAACAACTCTGGGTAACTAGTGTTGGAGAATTATAGTAGGAGTGTCAAACTAGTAGATAAGTAAGGGAGAACTCATCGTGCACTATAACTATGGCCAATATACACCCTACTAACTCTTTATGCTTTATTATCCAAATATACATTTGTGATATAACAACATCCACTGGTATTATCTATATAGGATCTTATTTCTAGTATAAAAAAATAATATGAACCTTACTAAAAAATTGATGATTTTATTCTAACATTAGACATATCCTCAATGTTTTTATAGGGGTTTCCCCTAATATATGATATCTAATATCTAGTTCCCAAGGTTTATAATAATCATTCTCTAATACCAAAAGTGAATACCCCAACCATAGTATCCTAGAGTCATTGTTTACTTTAGAACTAGATATAACTAAATATATCCAAAATGAAAAAATAGTTTAGTCATTTTGGTAATCTATATACATATATTCATCCAATTTTACATTATAAATGAAATATAAAACATAGTGAGAGTAATTATTTTTCATCCTTGAACTCATTGAAAGATTTCGTCATTATATCATGGGTAAAGGAAAAAAAATAATGTTGATCTCAAATTCTCAATATGGGATACACACATTTGAATCTACAATGAGTAAATAATAATAAAATCAATATGGAAAGGAAAATAAATAAATAAAATGACATGTAATCAATATCTTGAGCACAAAATTCATCCATGGAAAATTTCAATGAAACAATATCTTGTATAATATAAAAAATATTAATGAAAGAAATTATTAATGATATTAAATCATTATATTTTACACCATTATATCTTTATCATCAAATCCTTGTTTTAATACAATTCAATAAATCTGTATGAATACAACAGAATCCCATTAAATAAATCCATCCAACTAATTTGTATCATAAGACCTGTATATGCATTGATGGGAAATCTAAAACTCATCCCCAACCATCACTATATTTCAAATACATTCACTATATAGTAAATTATAAATCTAATTCATAAATAATATTCCTCATCAATAAATATCCATAATGAATAAAAAAATATATTAATATTTCATCGGTCAATCAAATAACATTCAAACTCAAAACACTATTTATATAAATGGCACATGATTTATGAAATAAATTTATACATGATATAGAGAATATGTATATTTAATATAATATTAATATCCAATGATCATAATAATGTTAATGTTTCAATATAAACATTTTTCTACAATATTAATTAGAGAAAGAAGATACCCACCAATCAATCAGAAATTATGGTTTTAAAATAGAATGATTTCCTTTGGAGAAATAAATAAAATTTTAGTGAAATATAAAATTATATTTTATTAAATATTTTTCTTCTATAAAACCACAGAAGACATGTAGAATAATATAAATTGTATAAAATGGTTATGGTGGCATCAAAATTAATTGACACTCTATATGTTAAAAAACATTCCTTTTAACTTTTTACAAAGAAGGGTGAAAATGTCCCTTTCAATGAAAATTAGAAATATTCCATTAAAAAAATTTAAAAAATTCATGGATAAATAATAATGTCCTTGATAAATCATTTTAGTAAGTTAAAATTATATTTTTAAAACCATTTTTAAGAATATGGTCATCGAAGACAAATATACCATATCAAAAACATAAAAAATATGGATTTTATTTCAAACATATATTTATTTTATTGAAGTTACAATGAGACTAAAAGTTATTATAAAACATGAAAAATAATAAAATTTATAGAGAATAATAATATATATTTATTTTATGAAGGCTATATTATAATATTCCTTTAATAAAAAATATAATCATTTCATGAAAAATAGATTGTAAAATTATTCTTACCTATTTGGTAACATTTAAATTGGAAACCATTGAAAGAGTAAACATGAATTTAGATGTTAATCATCATCAATAAATATTTATTCATGTTAGATACATCAATTGGGTATTATATACACCAAAAAATTAAGTATATTAATAATACCATATATGACCAATGGAGTATAAATTTTGAAGAAATCCATTACAATGACCATAACATTGAAGTTAGAATTAATCAATGAATTGATTATGTGTATAAAAGATAAATCCTCATGAAAAATTTTAAATACAACATAAAATAATCAATGGTAATTACACACATAATATTAGGATTTCAAAGATAATATAGAATTAATATAACCCAATTTAAAGAAATTGAGTTACAAAATCCCTTACAAAGATCATATCATTGATTAGAGAATTAATCAATACAACGAATATGTGAAAAAAATAAAATAAATAAAATTAAATTATAAATACAACATAACTAAAAAAATTGGAATTTATAACATAATATTGTAATAATATGATAAATGATGAAGTCACTTAACCCAATGAAAGGAGATTATGTTAAGAAACACTTTACATAATGTTTGGATTACATCAAAAGTGATCCAACCACTTGTATAATAAATTTCGATTTATTATACTTATATGAAAACCCATATAAATATATATAACTTCATAAAATATATATTTATAACTTTTTACCTAATTTTTAATAGATTTTTATTATTATCAGTGTTTCGGGTGTAGACTGCTTCATTTTTCTTGTATCTTTTCTTTCAGTAGTTATGTTCCTTATACTTAAATTATCGTTCCATCATCTCAAAATTTTTATCATGATATAAGTATGATATATATTAATTATTACATATATATTAATCCATAAAATATAGACATTAATATACGGATTACACCGTTCATGGAGGTGATAGTCTTTATATACGAATGAATGTTTTTTTCACTTTTTAATGGATGGAATGAATGAAAGATAAATAATAATTATACAATCCAAAATAATTATTATATAATATATAACTTATATATTTATTAAATATATAATTTTTACCATCCATGTAATGAGGAGATGAAAAATGGATTACATCGCTTCATGGAGGTGGTACTCCACACTTACGCACAAGCGATGTTATCTTTTAACAAAAGATAGAAAAATAATTCATTAAATGATACATTATATTTAAAAAACCATAATGTTTTCATAAATATCATATATATACTCGTTATTTACATCTTTATAAACATCAAATTAAAATGGTGATAAAAAATGAATTACACTACTATATATAGACTATAATATGTACATGCGCACAAGTGGTTTTTTCATTTTTTGTGGGATGGAAAAGTGTGATAAACAATGTGTTGATAGCTTGTATAGAATATGTAGTCCATCTAAGGTACATGAAAGAATCTCCATGAATGTAACATGGGTACATGAAAACAAAAGTACATTGTTTGTATCTCGTAAGTACACATTCTGTAGTCTCCCAATAAAGGATAGAAATAAATCACAATAAATTGAAAAATTAAAGAATTAATACCATATATTTTGATTGGAATACATTGTTTGATTTTCAATTTAATAATTATTTTAATGAATTTTAAAATTATAATTAATTTATTATAATTAATATGTGATTATTAAGTTCCCTTATTTATTTTACATGAATGGAATTAATAATAAATAACTCTAAATGAATTCGGCTGGTCATTAAGATAAATTTTAATTTACTAATTTGTTAATTAATTATTTAACAAAAGGGTATTTACCTTAATAATAAATAATAAATGGGAATGAATGTTAACTAGTTTAATTTTATGTGTACGTTGAATGTATGAATGTTCATGAGATTGACCAAGATCTTTTTATGTGTCATATGTTTTGATTTAATTTATTTCATGGTTTTGTGATTATATAATATTAAATCAAATGGTATTCCTTGTGTGTCATCCCTCAATCCATTATTTTTTAGGACCTGTGTGTATATAGTTCTTAATGTCATCCAAATTAACCAATACTTTGGTTCCTCTCACATATGTCTCAGTTATAAATACATGAATGTAGTGGAGTATCCCAAGGCATGTGGAAGTAAATAAAGAATGAACAAAAATTATTACAACTCAAGTGATACATATATTTACAAGTGGAATGTTGTAACTTATGCCAAGATTGAGATAAGTAATTTTCCCCAAGGATAAAGGTTGATTTATTATGCACTCCACACATCAATTGATACATAAAATGATGATCACTTTAATATTTATTTATTTATTTGTGTAATATGGATTATTTATTTTATTGATACAAGAACTCTATCTGATAAATAAAGAAATTAATGTAAAAAGATAGAATTGAAATAAATTTATTATGTTTAAAATATTTATCCAACATTGTTAATTAATTAATTAAAATCCACTCAATATTTAATAATAAAAGTAAAGAATAAAACAAGATAAAATTTATGAATAATAAATTAAAATCCCTAAAATATATATTAAGTCATAATTTTCCTTCCATTAAGTGATTAGTTATGAAATCCTTAGAACAATGTGTTTGACCAACCCTCATTGGGACACATACAATTAATATGGGGTTCTTATTAAGGTAATGGGGTGAATTAAGCATCCTACATCAAGAGATGTGTCCCTCGCTAGATATGATGTATCATGGAGTAAATTGTTTATAAAGTCTATTTTTTTCAATATTAGGGAGTCTACTCAATGGATCAAGGAGCTACAAGCTGACAGTTGAAAAATACATTCTAACCTATATATCTATTAGTAGCTTAACCAACCCTTGTTGCGGTTATGTGAAGGGGAATATGTATCCTTTAGACTATAATTTATTAAGAACTATAGCATCTAAGATCAATGGTTATGGATATTGGGACTTGATAAAATAGTGGTAAATTTAATAAAATTAATTATTTTTATTTCTCACATAATTTTTTAATCACGAAAAGTAACAATAATTTGTTTTAGTTAATGTATAAAATGTAAATTAAAACCATGAAACCACTACCTCCTACCTTACCTCAATTTATATTCTTACAAATAAAAAGTTCCAAATATGGTATAGTCATTTATGTGATGAATTATTATAAGAATGTTTTTATTATGTGTTGGAATCTATTATTCTTATCCTTGCACCCTAATAGGTGATAGAAGGTGGAAGGATTCATTAAAAATATATTTTAAGGATTATTCTTATGTATGATGTATTTTATTATAAACTATATCTGTATATTTTATGATTCTCCAAAAAAACATGGATGTATACGCCATAATTTTACAACTCAATTCTCTTGATAAAGATTTGTAAATTCTAGAAATTAATAATATATTTAATGAACTATATCAATGAAAATTATATGATGAAGATATATCTATGGATCATGCTTTAAAAAAATTATATAATGATTGGTTACCGAAATTAGGTTTCTACCTGAATAACGAATTTTCTATTAATCTTATTTTGTATCTATACCACTAAGGTTATCCTTGACTGAAAGGTCATATTTTTATTGATTTCCAAAATGCCCTTACAAATACACCAGGAACAAAACCTCATGGAAGACAAAAATAATGTAAAACTAGATCATCATTAACTACAAACCTCATCCCCTCCTTCGAGAAAGACCCCAAGGAAAAGAAAGAAGACATATCTTGGTTTGATGGAGCCATAGAAGCCAGAATATATGCTACCATATTCCCCTCCCTCCATGTATGAGAAACCTACATGTTCCTTTCCATAATTTCTCTGCATCTCTTGATAATATAGGAAATATTCCAAGGAATATTTCCTTTTCCTATGAAAGCATTGCACAAAACCAATGTGTCAGATTCCACTATGTTTAGTTTAATATTGTGCTGATTGTTGATCTCCAAACCAGAAGCCATTGCCCTATCATCCACTTGCAGAGCATCACCATCTCTATATGCCACTGAAAGCCCATCAACCACTGAGCCAAACATATCCTGCACAACCCCACCCCCTCGCATCACCCCCATGAGAAGAGATCCATCAAAATTAAGTTTTAAACCCCGCCTTGGCGCCTGCCACTGAACCCATGACCCCTGCATTGGTACCCCCTCCAATTGGTCGCGGACAAGGTGTGGAAACAACAGGTTTACAGATGGCACTACTTTGGAATCTGGACATAGATGGAGAAAATCCAGGACAATGTTTTTCATTATGAATAACATACTAACCTGAGAAACCCTACTTTGATTATGGTGCATCCCATTCCAAGCCTGCCATTAAATCCAGCAACCAGCCACCAGAGAATGTGTCATGGCCTTCCTCTCTTTTCCATGATTTTCTGTGCCTCTTAGGAAATGTTTTTCCATAGCTCGCTAACAAGATAAGGATTTTTTGAAACCTATTTCATCACCTTTTATGGTAAAAATTTTGATGATCGAAAATAAATCTAAATCCAAAATATCCTTTAAAATATCATTTAAAGAGAAAAGATATTCAAATTAATACTAATTGATAGGGTTTGTTTTCTTATTATGTTTAAATAATGGGAACTTTAATGAAAATACAATTAATTTAAGAAGCAATAAGTTTCATCTTCATCTGGTATATTCATCAAGTTACTATTTTTTATTTTTTTTGAATACAATATTATTACAGCATATAATTATTTAAATTCAAAAAATGATCAAGAATAAAAAGGATAAAGATTGAACTCTAAAGAAACTAAGAATGGGTTTTTCATATATCATCCAAGGGGGATCACTATTTCTTATTTCCAGATTGGATTGATTCAATTTTATATTAATTATGACCTAAACATTTGTTGTGTTTGGATGGAGACAATGATACATTATTTCATTTTTAGAATAAATGTTTTTTTGGTAATTAAATACTATAATAATTGTATAGTAACCAATTAATCAAGAATATAAATTATAATTAATGATGAATTTAAAAATATAATCCTCTTTACTGATTGTAGAAAGATAATTTTTTTAAAAAAAATTCTGAAATAATTTGACCTATTTATACCCATAATAGTATTTTAGTCTCAATTGATCTCATATATTGGATATATGAGAAAATTAATTTTCATGATTTATATAGATAAAATTTTATAAATAAATTTATCTGAGAAAACCTTTAGAGTTAGTTCAACAAAGACATTTGAACTATTCTAAAGATAAATTAAACATCATATACTTCATGATATTTCATTAAAAAATTTAGAAAATCATTGTGAAGTAATTCATTGTACATAGAAAAGATTAACGAACATATAATTTTTAATTTCAGATAAAATCATATCCAAGTATACTTTGATCATATATTTGGAGTAGTGGTAATCCCAAAAAAACATTTCCTTATACACAACATTTACATGATAGTAGTAAAATTAAAATAAATGATGATTCTTATAAATATATAATGATATTATTACAATATTTCTTACAAGAAATGTTTTTTAAATAGTAGTACAACAACTAAACAATATTATAACTAAATTTTCTAATTGATATAATATCAAATAAAATATGATAATAATCTATTAGGACACTACCACATGTGTTTTCTGAAAATCATTTGTTAAAAGTTGGCATTAGGTACAAACGATCATTAATACAGTAAGGAGAATCAGAGTTAATGATCTAATAGAAACTTAGGATATTAAAATCTTATAAATATCTAATATATTTCTATAAAAGAACCCGGTATATTTGAAGATAGTGGGAGAATACATGACTTCTTATGAGTTAAGGCTCTTAATGCACATGAGTTGGCATGAGAGTACTGGACTCCCCATATTTTAGGGGGATGAATAGTTCAATAGACACATTTTGGGAAGGAATTTATAACCAAATATGTGTTTTATGTTCACCAAGGTGGGTGATTCATGTATTACTATTTTTGAATAAATATTCTTACAATGTAGTAGTAACTAATAATTTGATATGGATAAAAAGTATGTATAAATTCAACTAATGGACTCAATATATCATGATTTGAGGATTCTGTATTTTGAATGTTTTTACGACATGATACTACTTTTGAGTATTCAAGATAAACAGTAAATGGATTGTTTAATATGGTACCAATAAATAAAGAATGATTTTTGAAAGGTCTACTCTTGAAAAAACCTATACAACAATAATAATGAATAAAATACTTCTTAAACTATAAATTGTCAAATAATATTTCTTTGATCGTAATATTAGTCTATTGACTATCAACATCACCTAATTTAGAGGAAAATAATGTTATATGACTATATGTAGAAAAAAATGGAGGACTTATGGTGTATGTCTACTAGGAATAACTTAAAAGGGTCAGTGACATCAATAAATTTCAATAAGATTTTTAGATTACATAAATTAATTTATGAATAAATCATTCATAGTGATCATATAATATTTATTTGGAGATGAATGAGTGACATGTCTCTATATGGTTAGTGGGAGATCTATTAGTTTTCAAGATAGATATATTGATATCAAATGGAAAAACAAGTTGTATCTTACCTTTTCATTATGACAAATGAATGAGTTTTTTTCAAGTATGACTTAAACCAACAACTCTCTTTTAGGAAGAATTATCTAGAAGATTGATCCATGATTGTTTTCAATTTATTTTTAGTATATATATTATCTACGTACTGAAAAATAAAATTTGTAACAAATCATGACTGGTTTTTTTGGCATATAATATTTCCAGGAGAACATGCATAGGCATAGGAAGAGGTTATTTAGATTAATATAATTACACAAGATTATGTTCTTGTAATTTATATCATGTTTATTAGTATGTACTATTGTTTGATATTAAAAAAGAAGGATGAATAGTCTGTAAATATAAAAAATCCAACATAATTGTTCGACTTGAAGTTAGAACTATCCAATAGTACTTTTCAAAGTAAAATATGATGAGTTCCTGGTGTTTGGAGAAATAGTAACCGAAGTGATTATGTGAAGTGAAAACATGTATTCACTTAGTTAAATTTTATCTAGTATCTTATAAAATTAAAATTTAATAATAAATAAAATATTATTACATCCAATGGTAGATATATCTACAATACCTAAGTATATTGTAGATTCTGATGCAGCTAATGGAGTGGTTTAGCAACATCACATCTTTATTTTGTTCAATACCAAAAAAATACATGTATTATCATCATTATATGGATTAATTATGGATTTAGTCAGGATGTCAAGACTTTGATATGGGAAAAATAGATGGATAATCAATTATAACACTCCATGAGGTATTTTTATAAGATAGTAATGTTATAGTAAACAAATTTTCAACAAAGACATGTTTAATATCCCACCCTAGCCATGGAAACCTAATATTCCTAGAATTTTTATCCATACTATATGGAATAATGTTTCTATAACTTAGAACTAGTCGTTCATTAAGAGTTAGATATAAAGTAAGTGGTACTGTTTTGAGTTGGTTCCTTAAAACAAACTTATTTTTTACTTATGATTAAATATAAATTCAAATTTATTCATATTAGTTTAAATATATTATCACACATGGATTTATATTCTATATAACATTGAAGTGATAATGTCCTTGAGTATCTATAACATTGTATAGGGAGTAGTAGTTCCATGTTATGATGAGAACCTTGAAACGCTATAGAGATATTTATAAAACTAGTTCTATGGTTTGATAACATTATATGAAAGGAAAATAATACATAGACTGTTAGGTTCCATTACTCATAAGTGGATGAGGACTCTTCTCGTGAAGTTTATACTTGTTAATCAGCAAGATGGTAGATTATGAGAATAAAACCACCAATAGTAGTTCTACATGTTTTGGTTTCATTGGATATTAATATTTATGGGTATGTGTAATGGTATGTAGTTATTAAGATTACCATTAATGAAATTCAAGACTCAAACACTTATATTTATTGGAAAAACCAATCATGTCTTATGTTGGCATGAAATAGGGTACCTTGGTGATTCATGAATGACTTGTTATTAATAGATATGTTGAGGAAGGAATTTTCCATTATATCATCATGAAATTTCATATCTCAACCATTGATTTAAAAATAACTGACACATTATTTTCCATGTCTATAGATTAACAACAATTATTTCATATAGTAATAGAAACATGTATCAAACATATAATTTAATGAAACATGTGTGCAACATACCTGATGATATATTGAGACAAATAGGTTATATTACATATTGAGTGTTCATATATAATTTTGGACATTATGATGCTAAGTTCTTTACCTTGGGTTTCATGACCTATTACTAGAGATTAATCTTGGAATTTAGGCATACCTACCTAATAGTAATAAGAAAAAATCCTAAATGTTCACACACTATGTGTTTAGGTTTATCTTGATTAATTTCTATTTGAATTTAATTATTGGAATAAATATTATTCTCATGACCAAGGTATACATTTTTTCATGTTTTATTGATTGATGATATACAAATTTATTCATTAAATAAATAATTTATTTAATGATGTGAATATTTAAATAATATTTATTCTCTACACTGTGTATAAAATATTTATTTTAATTATTGAATAGTTAATAAGTATTTATTCATTGGATTGAGAGTAAAATATTTATTTATTTGAATAAAATATTTATTTAGGTATTCTATAAATAATGAGGTGTTTGAGATTATCAAGATCATTCATGGTGATAAATATTAATTTACAATATTGTAAAATAGTATTTATCATTTCATGAGTTAGTGCATAAGCTAATATAACAATATTATTATTATTATTATTATATGGAATGTGGTTTATTAAATATTATAATATTATTTAAGGTCCATTAAAAATTTAAATAATATTTTAACCTAAACCCTATCTCTATAAATATATAGTTATGTCTATTGTATATGGTTAATCAAAAATTGAGGATTGAGAATAATTATGCACAATAAACTTCTATCTCTCTTGAACTCCTCCTCCCTTACTCTTAAGAATAAGAAGAATTGATTTAATAAAAAGGGAACTTGGAGAAATCAAAACAAACAATGCAACACATCTGATTCACCATGATAGAACCCATAACTAAATTGATGATTCTCATAGATCAATGGAGCACGTTTGGATCACTGCTAAAGGTATTATACACTTGAATCCTTACAACACAATGTAGATAGTACAAAATGGTTTTTAAAAAATCCTCAACTTCATTAATGGAAGGATCCTAAGGTGAAGTAATCATTTCTTCCCAATTTAAATTAATTAATTATAAATTTAATGTAAAATACACTCATTCAAGGTTTGGGGAATCTCTGTATTAAAATAAATTTTAATTTATCACCCAGAAAAGGCACGTCGATCTTATTGGAACCTCCACCATAATAATAATAAAATTTTAGTTTATTCATGATAGTAGATTTTTTGTTTTTGTATGGGTAAAATATATTTTGTGTAAGATTAAGAAGAAATATATTAGAAAGAGTTATTAATTATGATTGTCTCTTCTTCAGTAGACTTTCTTTAGATACATTATTGAAGAACCTTGGAACAATATTTCAGAAAGAAACTCACCTCAAAATCATGTCTAGGGAAGTTTATTAAAGAATTTGTTAGAGTTTAGTTTGGATAAAAAGATCAAGTGGTGTGAATAAGTGAGGAGGGGAGGTTTCCATTTATAAGTGAGGGGATGGGCACTCTTGGAATGACATGAAGTATTAAATGAATATAAATTAATTTTCATATAAAAATGGTGCATTTTTAATTTAATTCAAATATAATATGATTAAGAGTATTTATCTTCTAACACAAAAAACATGGACATGTTTTGGCTATATTATTAACCCAATATGTTATTTATATCCCCTCATTGGCCCTTTTGACGATTACCATGAAATAAATTTTTTACTATTTAGGGGAAAATCAAATTTACTATAAAAGGAAAATTGACCCATAAATAGGTCTTGGTAGATATTATCAACCATATCCCATTAACGTGTCCAATTATAACATTTTTATACATTTTAAAACATTTAATTAAATATTATTTATTATAAAATTTCATTAAAGTTATTTTTGTAAATACATGAATTTATACAATAAAATATGTGTCTAACTCAACTAAAATGGTTTCAAAATAACTTTGTTTCAAATATATAGACTATATAGTATTAATATAATCATAAAATTTAATTTTGAGATGATTGGATATTATTTTTAAACATATCATTTTATTTAACCAATTCGTTATACAATTTAAACCATAACAATAGTAATTACTTTTTCAGTTTTAAAGGGTTATAATTTTAAATATGTGGTAAAAATTTTATCATAAATGTAAAATTGATGAAATTTTAAAGCATTTAACGTCCTATTAAATCTATATTAATATTTTAATTATTTTTAATTAAATAAATAAAATATATTTGACATATAATATTATTAATGTTATTTTAAGAACTACTCATATTATTTGGAATTAAAAACAATATAAATGAAATGTAATTAAAATATAAACATTTATCCCCAATCTAATGTATTATATTTATCTAAAAAGGTCATTATTTACTATAAAAACTAAAAAAATATTACTTTTAGAGTTTTAAAAATAATTTACCTGAATTTTAAACTGCTTTCACAAGTATAGAGTTGAGGTTCGTAAGAATTTAAGATAATGATTTCATCACTAAAAAATTATAAAATATCTCAGAAATAAAAAAATTATTTCAATTCAAAATAAAAATTTTTATTGATTAAAATTGTTTATTCACTCACAAATATATCTTGAAATGTTTTTAATATGATATTTTGACATTTTAGCTTTGCACAAGCATTGTAAGATAATTTCATTACATTGCTTTTTATATAAATAAAAAAATTATATATATCCTTACAAATCATCAATAATAATTCTTATTTAATAACCACATTGATAAAATGCATCCTAATTCTCAAATATTAATTTTAGTTCATCGATTTAGACTTTTCTAGTGTTGTGCAAGCACTACATCAGCATTGAAAATGATTTTTATATTTATCATGAAATGAATTATTATTTATCTGTTTTGAATTATTATTTATCCTATTTTTAGGATATTATCATAAATGATTATTTCTATAAGTTTTATAAATTTTTATATCATATTAGTATTATCTTGGTATCATAAAAGATACCACATTTCATAAAAAAATGTATTCTTTCACTATTCATAGAAAAATAATTTTTTTTGGAAAATATCAATACATCACCTTAAGTTAATTTTAATATGATGATTTAAAAAATTATTATTTTTTAAATTAAAATTTCTATAATTATCAAGAATTAATTATAATATTATCTAACAATAAGAAATAAAATTCATTTTTGATGAAAATGTATTATTTAAATAATAAAATGAAAATAAAAAAATAATTTCTTATGTTTTAATAATTAACAAAAAAATTTGTGCATGACAATTATACATTTATTTCATAATGCTTTTTTTCATTTTAATACCCAATAATTAAATGGCTATTTTATAATGGTCATATTTAAATTATTTTTTTTTATAATATATCTCACTATGCTTAAAGCTAGGTGTTGCGTGTTTAGAAATATTTTGAGCTAATTATTATTTTTCATTGAATATATATGGTTTTTTACATCATATTATCATGACCCGATGATGTTTATTATGCTCACCCAGGTACTATTTATTCACATCTCTTATTCCTCCCATGATATTTCTCCCCTAAATGGTCGGTTAACTCACCCTATTTTTTTGATATATATACATTAGCGAGTTCATGTAAAAAATATAACATGGTATATATATTTAGTATAAATAAGGATTTAAATATATTTTTATTATTATGTACAATTGATGTATTATTCTAATTTTTCCATGATACAAAACCTTAAGAACTATGATTGTATCACAATAATGTAATTTATCTTAAAATTATGTAATAGTCATGTACGTACATTTTGGTTAGCAATATAATGTGTATCATTAATTTAACAGTGTGTTTTGTGAAATTATGAAACATTTTATGCAGGAAATAATTTCATGAAACACACTATCAAATTAATAATACACATTATATAGTGACCTATCATTTTCTTACAAGTCATGTTTTTATTAAGTGTATCTACTTTAAATTTAAAATGAAATATAATTATTTATTTTATTTTAAATTGTAGTAAATGGAAAATTCTAGTATGATTAGTTGGAATAATATAAAATTATTTGTTTTATAAATCAGATAATTAATCAAATTAATTAGTGTGTGTTTCAACTTAATCTAACGTTGAAATGAAATGAATGCTAAATGGATGTTTAAAATGTGTAGTTGTTTCCTGTGAATGAAAGATCAAGTGAATTTACCAAACCTATGTATGTTATCATTTTATTTTATTTTATTTTATTTTATGAGTTTTCAATTATTTATTATTAACATAAATAAGACTCCTTTTGTGTCTTTCCTCCCTCCATTATTATGTAGAACCGGGATATCTATTTTTATTTTATGTAATTACCCTTAAACATTTCTTGGTTCCCCTCACCTATATGTGATTTATAAAACATGATTAATAAATATATAATCTGATAGTGTATATATTATATTCATTTTTGATTCTAGGAGGAGCCAGTTCAATATGGAAATGAGGTGATACCAATTTGTGCAACACATAGGTTGATAGGTGAGATGTAATAACTCATCCCAAGGATGGAATAATGGGTTTTCCCCTATGGTCACATGTTAATTTATTTTTCTCTCGATAAATTAACAATTAGATAATGTTCATGACTTTTTATTTATTTATATAAATATTTTATTTTTATCTTATAAATGATTAATTTTATGGATTCAATACTGTAATTTCAAAAATAAATGGAATAATATTCAATGATACAAATAAAATAAATTTATTATTATTAAATATCTAATAAAATAATTGTTAATCACTAAAGAAAATAAAATTAATATGAAGAAGACATGTAAATGATAAAATAATAAATATTTATTAAAAATAAATAAAATCCCTCAATTTAATATTAAAAAACACTTAGACTTTTATTATTAAATTAGTAATAAAACTATATAACTATGTATTTTTCCTATCCTTTTTAGGAGACATAAATTTATCAGATAGTTCTTATAAAATTTTTGGGTTAACATAACCATTTTATATATAGAGTAGTATCCCTTTCTATAATACTTTTAACATGGAGGAAATTATTGAGGAAACTTGAGTGAGGGTTTATATATTCAATAGTCCACTCAATAGATCATGGAGTTATAACCCATAATTGTAAATTAATTTCCTAATGAAATACCTAATGTAATTGACCATGCCAATGCTTGGGAGATGATAAGCTTCATATTGGTCATTTCTACTAGAATTTTCGTGCATCATGACATTCTATGTCTAATAGAGATGGATGTTGGTACTTTTTAAAATAGTGGGACACATATAATTAAATTTCATTTTTCTCTAACAGATATCCCAAAATTTTGGAATTATGAAAGGATTTTAGTTAAATATATTATTTCTATAACGTTGGTGGAATAAGTGGTTTTGAAAATAAGGTATTACAATATTACTCTTGAAATTCAGTATGATAGAAAGTCAAAAAACTTTATGTGATGAATGTTCTTTAGTCACCTACTCTCAGAATGTGGGAGGGATAGTGAATGTTCTTTCTTTATGGTAAAGGGTCATATTCACACCAAATTTTGAAGGAGGAGTGTTAAGGGTAATTGTCTCCCTACTAATCCAAGAACCATCTCGGGACCCTCTAGGGTAAGGGAAGACCATTTAAATGATGTGGAACCATAGCATGTCCCAATGTATGAACTATGTCAAAAATTAACAATGATATGTAAAGATCCCCTTGATAGGTAAACCATTTATTATTTTCAAATGGATGGTCATGATGTTTATGGCTCTTTGATGGAATCCAATAAGGCCCATACAGTGAGGTTGGAACATAATCAGTATTAGAACACACACTCTTCTAACACAGAAGCATGCTACTCTCCTGACGCATGTGTAGAGGATCTAGTTGAGGGGTAGGGGATAATAGTTTCTGAAGTACTATCTGAGCATCAAACATCAGCTTCTATGATTAAGGTTATTATAAATGCAAAATCCCAGGTCTGTGATTGGATAAATTTTATCCTTAGTGAGAGAAATTAGGGGAAATCCCTGAGTCTATTCCCCATGTTGAGTAGAGAAGGTGCAAGACTTCTATATTGGTTTTTGAGGATAGTACAATTGAGGAGAATTTCTCATTGTTTCACACCTCTAAAGTTTCCTGAAAGAACAATAATGATTGGATGAATCTTGGGAAATTTCATTATGACAATAATTTCACCCATTTATGTAGAACATTCTTGTCATGTGATACTGAGAAGGAAGAGAACTTGAATTGAAATTATCCTAGAAACATGGAGCAAGTGGACAAGACTACTAAATACTTGAGGGACAACAAGGCAGTTGTGATGGATATGAAATTGAAGGAGAATAATACCTTAGGAGGGAGAAAGAAGGGGGGAAATAGAAAAAAGAAAAGTGGTCCAGATATAAGACCAACTCAAGGAGAGCCCATAACAAGGATCTAAACCCTTGTACAATGGGGATATTTTATTAGAACTGTTAGGTGCTAGGGAACACCCCTATGGAAAATGCCATTAAGAATTACATAAAGGCCTATACACAAATGGTTATTAGTATTTTAGAACCTAATATTTTATTTTATGGAGGAAAATATTTTAGGTGCAACCCTCTTGGATTCAACTTTGTCTCTCAAAACCACCACAGTATAAATATGGACCACTTGTGGGTTATGTTTCATAATAGTATTTATATATTATCATGTGTTAGAATGTCACAAAGTTCATTACTACATCTCGATTTTCAAGGCCATAATTTCTTTATATCTTTTGTATATTCATGTACTTCATATACTACGAGAAGGGATCTCTAGAATGAACATGAGAATTTCAATGACTCTGTTTTCTCTAAATGGATGGTTGTTGGTGAATTCAACACTATCTTGAGATCTGATGAAAATATTGGATTGAATTTCAATAGGCTAACTTCAATTGAATTCTCCTCATGTATTAATTATTGAACTCTTGTTTAAGTCTCATTTGCAAGGGATGAATTCTTCTGGAATATATATACTCTCAATGGAAGGCAAGAAAGCTAGATTGATGTTTGGTCCAAATAAATAATAGCAGTGAGGCCTATAGATTTTTTAAATTTACTCTTCTTAAAAACTATTTTAGATCAAAACCATTTTATTTTAGAGATTAATTATCATGTTTTGAGTTCAGTACACCTCAATTGTAAGTTTAATAATGGTTGAATTGTTATAACTAGATATAGTGATACTATGATTGAAGTTGAGAATGCCAACCTCTTTGAGGTCACATTAAGATTTTTTCTCAAAGGATCAGGTGTGCTAAGGGATTGTTGAATGATTGGAGTAGGATGTCCTTCTCCAACTTTGATTTGGATATTAAAACAGTTCAGAAACACCATGTATGCTTCTAGATTAGGAATCAGCACCAGGATACAACTTCTAAGTAGAAAATTGATGCTTCATCAAAGCTATATAAAATTCTAACTATGTAGGATAGATTGGAATGGAATCAGTTGAGTATAAAATGGATCAAATATGGTTACAGTAATTAAATGTACTTTTACAGATTGCACGAGTAAAAGAGGGTTAAAGTAGGCATGAATTCCATTAATGTTCATGGACACCTCTATACTTCTGAGATTTAAATTTATGCTGCTTTTTTCTATTACTTCAAGGGGTTATATATTAATGATGGGGTGGACAACACCAAAAAAGTGGTGGAAAACATTTCTACATGCATCAAGGAGTCAAAAAATCATTCTCTTATTATTTTTCTTTCTAAGAAAGAGATAAATGCATCCCTCTTCTCTCTTAACATGGATAGTGCAGTAGGACAAAATGAATTTACTAATAAATATTTCCTGTTTTACTGGGAATTTTTACAAGATGACAAAACTTGTGAAGTTATAGAATTCTTCAATCATCCCTCTTTACCCTATGGAATAATATAAACCTTTATTACCTTGATTTAAAATAATGAAAATGAAATCAATATTAATTATTTTAGATGGGGGTCTCTTGGGAATACCATTCCTAAAATTACAAGCATGGCTATTATGACAAGATTGGGTGGTATTATGAATGAGAACATAACACCCTATCAATTTGGCTTTATTCCAAGTAGGAACATTCCAAATTTCTTTTTTTCTACTTCATAGAGTGTGAAGATCATGGGAGGGAATCCATGAATGGGAATTTGGCACTAAAAATTGACATCTACAAAGCCTTTGATACTTAGAAATGGAAATTTCTCTTTCTTATCCTAAAAAAATATGGATTCTCACATGCCGTCATTAAACTTATCATCACAATTATTATCTTCTCAAGGTTGTTTTCTCTATTTTATGGAGCTCCTAAGGGATATTTTCATTGCACAAGGTGTATTAGGCAGGTATATCCCCTTTCATTTCTCTTATTTCCAATCGAAGTCTATTATTTAAATAGATGCATTATGTAGATATCTCATTTTGGACATTATAAGTAGATTAAAGCTAGTCGAGAGACATGAACTCTATCTCACAAACTTTATTCAAATGACATCCTCCTTTTTTGACAATCCTAAAATATAACCAGTCACATTATCAAAGCCATGTTCTTACATTATGAATAAGTTGTTGGTCAAGCGATCACTGTGGAGAAATTGTTAATTTTCTTTGGTGAGGTAGTTTTAGTTGGAAATAAAAATAGCATTACTAAAATACTTGGAGTTAAATGATAATATCTTACTTTTAATTATCTTTGTGTTCCAATTTTATTTTTTAATGTGAAGAGTCAATATCTATAAGTAATATTCATGCGAATCATTAATCAATTAGATATATGGAAGTAAAAAGCATGTCACAATTCAGAAGGATGTGCCTTGTCAATTCAATCATTACATCTATGTTTGTATAGTCCCTTTATCTATATAGATAAAATAATAATCCCATTAATGAACATCAACATATAATAAATAGTTTATAATGGATATCATAGTTGCATGAAAGGTTGTTGATAACTATTTCCCAGTAGTATTGTATGATGCCTTTTGAGATGGGGGACATGGAATCAATGATATTAGAGTTTTCAATGATGGAATTTTTAATAAATTAAATGGATATTACAATGTCATTATGTACTATCTTATGAAGTATTATGGTTTCATTCCTCCACCATAATGGATCCTCAATTTAAAGGTACCTTTTATAGAACCTTCAAGATTCATCTTATCATGAAAAATCTCTACAAATAGATTTCCTACTCATGATCAAAATAAGAGAACTGGGAAGCATATTGTCTAAGATTGTCATCTATGTCTTATGTCCAAATAGATCATTCATAACCTCTTTATGTAATGTGATTATGCTCAATAATTATAGAGGCATCTTTGCTACATTTTTGGTGTTGATATTCATGCATGTAGGGTGGTCGACGAGAACCTACTTCATATATGTGAGACTGGAGAATACAGATCCAGAATCTGCTTCTTACTTCCACTTCATCAATCTATAATTTTATATAGTCAAATTATAATTCTACCATAATTTACTACATGAATCCTACAATAGGTGTAAGCACTTAGGTAATTCAGAGGGAGGGGGAAACCACTGATAAGTTGCAGGTAGGGAACATGGAAAATACATGCACCACTCTTCAAATATTGAGGATGATTTGTTCTTTAGGTAGTCCTAAGAAGTCACTAATAGTGAAATATATACATTGTATCCCTATTATCTCTTCATGGATAACATTTAATGTTGATGGGGCTATATCAAGAATGCTATGACCCTCGGTATGTAGAGGTGTTTTCTTTTACACACCAAGGTTTTCTCAAGGGATTATTTTTCTCATTTTATTGGAATTGGATCTTCTTCAGAGGATGAAATCTGGCCCATCATATATTCCATCAAGAATAATGTCTATAGGAACTGGAATCCACTATGGATTGAATCATATTTTTCATAACTCAAAAATACCTCCAAAAAAGGATTAGATATGTTACATGAGGAGTGATTCCTTCTTGAATTTAGTGTCTTCAATAGGTGTGTCAACTTCATGTTTTTGTTTATCTTGTGTACAGTGAATAACATCAAGTTTTGGATTTTTTTTTCAAATAGGCAAATCATAGATATGAGTACCTTGTGTTCATGTAGTACCCCTAAATGTTTTGGAAATTTGGTTGACTTAGATATGAAGGGAGTGTATTAATCCAACATATATAAACCACCTTATTATATATCATTGCCTTTAACATTTTTTATTATTATATAGGTTCATCTTTTTGTGGTCTAATATTTTCCTAGTAAATTTCTTTTTTTCTCACTTTTTGTAATAAAATAAATTACAAATAATCATCTCTAAATTATTATAGAATCAAATAATATGTTCTATAACCACAACACTATCCCTGTGAACAATCTTGGATAAATAAAATATCCATATGTGAACAAAATTGAAGGAATGGTAAATATACTTTTATATCATACTACTATCAGATTGGTTGTAATTTGTGTTGGAGTCCTAAGTTCCATACTCACCTATTATAGAGGTGAGTGTGAACGGGTTTATTCTCTATGATAAACACTTTTTCATTGTTATACATGTCGGGAGTGTGATGAGGTCTTTCAAATATAGTAAAATAAAAAATCTCATGAGACCATGACTATATATAAAATGTTCATTTCTCTCCCTGATTTTTGTTTTGGGAGAGAAATACTTCGATATTTTGAAATATCCATGGTGATCTATGAATTCAAAGAGACGGAACACTAGCTAGACCACACATATTCAAAATGATTTGATATATCATGAATTTTGAAAATCCAGGTTTTAAACTAATAGATGAATTGTGCCCTGATTTTATTCTCACGTAAGTGCCTTAGAGATTCTTAAATACTATTATGAATTTCAAATTGAATAATATAGAGTGTTCACAACCTGATATTATCGCCTTAAGTCATTAGACTAATAAGGAACTAAATCCTAAAAATTATCCTATCAATATGATGAATAATAGGAAAGGAAAGGAATGTTTCACCATGACTAGGTAAAATTATAATGTTTTTATTCACATCCCTTTCAATAAAAGGAATATCAAAGGGGATATTATAGCTAATGATGATTTCTGATTCTGATATGGAATGAAATTCCACTAAATAAAAAATGTAGTAGGGAGGAAGAAAGTTGATGCTTCTAGTATGTTCTTTATCTAAAGTAACCATTTTTTAAAGGATGGGGCTGAAGACTCACTTTTTTTATAAATAAAGAAAAGAAAAGACCTCTTTTAACTGGGTAGAGGGAGACCCATGACATATCCCGAAGGCCCAGTGGGCTTTTACCCCATTACATAGCCCGTAGGCCCATATTTTTGGCCCAATTCCAATTCTGTGAATAGTAACTCGGCTGTTACAGTACCCGCACAGTACCGCCGCCGCTACAGTGTCCTGCCGCCGCTATAGTACCCACCGATCAACAGTGCCACTGCTGCTACAGTACCACTACAGTACAACTATAGTACTTTCACCCAATGGGTTTTGGACCCCCATTTTTCATGTAGTATTACGGGGTGCTTACCACTAAGCCAAACCCCAAATACACTAAAGTAACCTTTAAATGTATATGTATTGGCTGTTGGATACCCTATATGGTTCTTATATTTGTATGAAAATGACATATACAAGTAAATGTTTAAAAAAATTCTACTATGATGTTGTTTCATGGTCCTTAAATGTTTCTATTTCAATAGTGGTAACCATTAGAGACTACCACCCCAGACTGATGAAAATAATGATCTTGGTTTTTTATAATTGTTACTATGAGTTTGAAATTATTTAAACCATTATTTATATATCTAAATTAAATATATAATGATTTATTCTAACATTTAGAAATTAATGTTTCTTATTTTATAAATAAATGATATGTTCTTCTAAGGAAAATTTACATAACGGTCTTTTTGTTTTATATTATCAAAACTAACTATGGGGAATGGATAATGAGTCTGATTTTAATGAAAATACCAAAAATAGATATAGAATCACCAAATAGGTCATTCAAATGTGAAATTATTTACTAAGTTTCTTAAATATGCTTATTTATATTCATTCAAACTAACACCAATTGGTATTTTTAAATTTATATGCTATGTAAAATGACTCATTCTATATTTATTAGAATAGATGAAAGGTCTATAGATCTTTTAGATTTTATTTATGTCGATGTGTATAGACCATTTCAATTTGAATCAATGGGTGGATACTAATAATTCAAAACATTTTACTATTGACTTTAGTAGGTATGGATATAACTACTTAATGAGGTATAATTCAAAATTAGTTGAGAAAGTCAAAGAATTCATGAATTTGGTTGTGAACTAGCTTCGTAAGAGGATTAAGAAATATTCCTTAGACTATAGTGTAAAATATAATAATCAATACATTATTGAATCTTTTACACGAATATGGGATTTTATCCTAAATGACACCTCCTAATACACCAAATTGGAATAATGCGAGTGGAAGGAGGATCCTCACCTTATAAGACATGGTGAAGAAAATGATAAGTCAGGGAAATATTCTACATTAATTTCAAGTATTTAAATTATAAACATCAGTGAAAATAATAAACCAAGTTCAAACTAATGTATAATATGGTATACCATACCATTTTTAGACTAGAATGAAACTTGTGTGGTGAAACATACATGTGTTGGGATGAAGATCATTTGTTAAGCCTCTTTGGGAAATAAACATGATCTCTAAAGAATAGTGTGTATCCTTATAGGTTACCAAAATGATGTAATGGGATATAACATATAATATTCCTAATATAAAAAGAAAATTGTGGCAATAATTTCTATACTACATAATATGGTCCACATATCGAGAAGAGATAATGGTTGATATGGAATGAAATGAATTATAGACTTAGGATACACAAACGATGGTAAACCGAGAAGTTCCAGAAATCACTATATGAGAAACTATTATAGAGAAACATGTAATTTATCCATGTAAAATGAATTATAGAGAACTTGAAATATATGATTTTCTAGTCAAGAAATATGGTGACTCATCATTTATAGATAATAAATATCCTCTAACATATATGGAAGAAATAAGTTTCATAGATGCCAGAAAATGGAAATAAGAAGTGAATTCTAAACATGGTTCCATGTATAATAACAATGGCTTGACATTATTTAATACTAAGGATGGTGTAAATCACGTTTTTTTAAATGGTTATTGATGAATATACTAGAAATGGATTTTCAAGTCATTACATATAATGTATGAAATGTTTCATAATGGTAGAAACAACATCATGTCATATAAAATAATGAAACTGTTTAACTATATTCCATACTTAAATCCACCCAAATTCTAATTTCTATAGATACATAACATGACTATGATATTTGGAAGATGGATATCAAAATATTTTTCCTTAATTGTAACCTTCACAAATATTTTTATATGACACAACCAGATGATTCTTTGACTTGAGGTAATGTTAATAAATTATTCATGTAATAAGGATCGATGAATGGATTAAATCAATCATCCATTACATGGAAATTTATTTTGTAAAAATCCTCAACAAAAATTGGTTTCATAAGATATTAATTTTATCCTTGTATCTATAAAATTTTTAGTGGGAGTGTGATTTTTTCTTAATATTATATGTTGATGATATTTTACGGATTTTAAATAAGTTACCATTCCTACACACCATTAAAACGTAGTTTTGTAAGAACCTATTTCCTTCATGAGGTGAAGAATATTTTAATTTCCATCAATTATTAGTTTTAATTCTTAAACGTGGAATATGTGAATGTCTTTTGAGTTCATATAGGCCTTGAGGGTGTCCGAGGATTGTTCGGATCCCAGAACCTAACTTTTACTGAGGAGAAATATTGTCTCACGGTTAGAAGAAATCATTCGGGATGGGCCGCACAGTTACTACAAACCATGCAAGCATAGATAGTGGGATAAAGGAGGCTATATGAATTGATAAACCATGTGGTTTGAAGTTCATGGTTGTCTGGGTATGTTTTTAGTTTTTGACAGTGGGTTGCGACATAGTTTTTGCACAGTTTGGAAAACCATACACACTAACCATTAAAAGCGCCCCTTCCTAAAGTAGTGGGAGAATGTTTGGAACATGGTTTTTCCAACCACATAGCCAAACTATGAATGCCATAAATTTTGTATAAATTAAAAAATTCGTCTTAATTAAATCTTATAACCTAAACCTATTTTTCTTTTCCTTCTATATACATCAGCTAATAAATGGGTAGCCCACCTTGAATCCAATATGTTGTTTTTAACTCATATCTATATTTGATCATTGATCTAGGAACCTTCAGTTTAATTGGATCTGATACGTTGAGGTCTTAATTCCTTTTTTTCCAATCCCCATTCTTCTTGGTATCACCTGTGCAATTTAGGTGCAAGCTAATATACCCTATTTCCGTGTTCTTTATTCGTTCTTTGATTTTCCCTCTATATTCATTGAATTAAGAGTAGATACTCGATGAGCACTTCACTACATACCTATGGAAGGTTGTCTCATGCTTTTACCTCAAATTTTAAGTGTTTATCTACATCTCATTGTGATGAGAGCCCAATTTTTGGAGAAATTCCATTATTTTGACGTTAAATCATTGAGTAAAATTAATAAATATTACCTATGTGATTAACAGAACCCATTGATAAATGAATATAGGATGAGAACCTTGAATTGGATCCATCCCTTGGATATGTTGTCTAATTAATTGGACCACCATGGTTAGTTATTTAACATGAATTGCCTTTCAGGTGTGTCATTAGCCCCTTGATAAGGGTTGTTAATTGTTGAATTGAATATTAATTTTAATTGTAATTTAGTTGATATATAAAAAGGGATTAGAAACCATGTCCCTATAATTTTTCCATGTAATTACATGATTAAGCATATTCTTCCACTTATAATGAAATTAGTACGTAAGATAAATAAGAGGATACATTGTCTAAGCATATCTTGTGCCTTGATCAACCTTCTATGGTGAGGTTTAAATGAATTAATCATAGTGACGACCGTTTATTTTATTACATGATAATAATTGAATGTTCATATGTCTTAGTTGGGACATGTGTTTGTATATATGAACTCCATGGATGGACTCATTTGGATCCTACATTTCTTACACCCAAGTGACAGTTGGACTCCCTAGTGGATGGCCAAGTACTGAATCAATAGGGGATGACTGTTATACTTCTGAGTGATACATGGACTCCTTATGGATTTACAGTGAAAAAATCATAGGGAAGTTTATCATATACTCCATGGGTGATACTTGGGATCCCATAGTGGACCACCAAGGATATATTCAATGGTGATGTTATTATACCACACCTAGAGTGATACCTGGGTTCTTATGAGGATCTCCAGGGATGGGCTTATAAGGTTCTTGGTTCATGATACACCATGAGAGATACTTTTATTCAAAATAAATAGTATCAAGGATGTGATCTAGTTCTTAAATTAATAATAAATTTAATTATTTATACAACACATCTACAAAGTCAAAGCACAATATTGGATTTGGTAATTGTCTCACACCTAATTGATTACCTCGACAGGAATCCTTGACCACATATCCTCAATGGGTACACTGTAATACATTCTAGGCCTCAAGGATTCTTTAATAAATGCGGCTAATTAACTAAATGAAATTAATTATAAATTATATAGGAATAACTATTTACTCAGAGACATTATTTCTGAGATGAAGCAAGTATTAGAGGATGGGTGTCCATGGGAACTCATACCATTATGTATTGATTACATACAACACTTAATTACATATTCTATTACTACCTGCACACTATTATTATTATATATTCACTGATTACATGGAATTAGACATTTGGGATATTGCCTAATAGGATTTTATCTGACACCCTATTTGGCCTACTAATGGTACCCAAATATACTGTATGATTGTAGGTATGGATAAGGGGAAGTGACTAGCTCTTGGTTCTTGATTTCTACTTAGGATCAGGGGAGCACAGGAGGGAGCAAAGGTTCATGTTGCAAGATGGATGGCTTTATGTCTTTTGGGTATTATTTTAACATGTATTATACACATTCCATGTATGTCTATTCTGGAAATTTGTAGAGACGTGACATATATCCTCATCAACTATATATGATATCCCTTTAGTTAATTGGTCATTTATATCTATTCTTACAGTTCATTTATTTTTTGATTTATTTACTACTTCTATAGATTATCATTCATTATATATCTATTTTTATACATATTGATGGTGATGGAATAGTCGCCCCATAAAAATTTCCTAGGCCCTTACAGATTTTTGACAGCCTCTAGAATTTGGGGGGATAGGCATGTGGCATTGTAGGAAACAAGGCACAGGGCACCTTTAGTGGAATCTGGGTCTATCATGTTACAAAGTGGTAACACATGGACTTTTCTAATTTATTATTTTGAGAAATAGATAGGGATTATAAGAATTAAATTTTTTTAATGAGTTGTGCCTTGGTGGAGCTAACCCACCTATAAATACATCCAAATTTCCTTGAATGAAATTGTTCTTTTCTAGATTTTGGCTATTACAGTTGATTTTATTCCACCATAGGGTTATGAATTAGAATTGTGATGTTATAATTTATATAGTTGTGGATATTATTTTGTTTCATCCTGAGGTGATGAGGGTATTCCATCGCATTAATCGTTTTAGGATCTTTTTAGAAATCACATGTCATGAATTATTACATTCCATATAGGATGCATTTTCTATTTTCATGCTGTTGTGAGATGTGTTAGGATTGATATTCATGTTGTGTAATATATATTTTTTTCATGGAATTGGACAACATGGATGATTCTTAGAGTGCATGATATATCCTAAGAATTTTTTTCCTGATTTGTCTAAAGATAACTCCCTAAGAACCTAATTGTGTCATGTTGAGTCATGAACTACACGTTATATTGACTAGAAATTATCATTGTGTGAATTATGTGGACACTGTATTTTGGTTCATGAGGAGTATGGGACAATATGGATTGGAATTTAGTGAACCATTTGGTTCAACAATTTAAAATTAATTGTGGTATAATGAAATTGAATATGAGAATAAAATGTAAACTGGAATTTTTCATAGTAGAGAACATGACCCATACCCATCCTTAGTAGTGGGTAGTAGGTTGTATCTCAATATTTTATATATGATCTATACATTGAACATTCTTGACTTACGGAACAAGTATATGAGTGTGTTATTATCTAGGAAGGATTGTACATATTCTATTTCAATATTTTTATATTGATATATAACTTTGATAATGTTATTTTTTGAGGTGTATGATTGGAATTATGGAGACATGCCACCACGAAGTCCTCTAGTCGTATGCCAGGAGGGTGGTAAAAAACATACATTGGGGAAGTGGGCCATGTGATACTGGTAGATCCTCCATTAGTGATAGTTTTGGAACTAGTAGTTGTACAAAACAAAGGCGATTAGACACAATTCCATGAAGGCTTTATGTGATTCGTGCAGACCATTAATGGAGAACCGTGACCTTCCCTGACTATGGTAGAGTTGATGCATAAGTTCCCGTAGAAGAATCAACCCACTTGTATATATGATGTTGGACCATAGGCTGATGATTCACGGATATGGGTTGTTTTATCTATCAATGAGAATCTTGATAGACCTCCGGAGAGGAAAGTAAATCTCTCAAATTATATACTACATGATTCCTCAAAGATATGGTGAGATGTCATTAATCAGATGGACCGTCATTAGGAGATGGCTTAGTTGAATTTTAATACGACCTACTATGATTACTTTTATACCTATATTTTGAGGTATGATATTGCCTAAGAGCTCATGCACATAGAGTAGGGTATGTTATCAGTCATGTATTATTCAGCCAATTTTACTAAAATCTAACGCTCTATACCTATTCAGGTGTTTGATGAGTTATATAAAGTTAGGTTATTTGAGGATGTTATCATGTATGATATCTGATCATAGGTGAATTTATTTTGGCTGACTACCATATATGGAATAGTGAATCAGGCACTTATCATCCAGTCTTACCTAATAGAGGTTGGGTGTGCAAGAGAGGGAAGCTTGGAACCTGGATTTGGTGCTAAATCAATCGGTAGTAATAAGTGTCATCTAGAGCCTCCATGTGGTGACATTAGTATCCATACCACAAATTTAGGTATCCATGTGAGGTGCCACTAGTGTGGTAGACCGAGAAATGTGAGACCCTAGTGCATGATAGACCCAATCAAGAGTCAATCCTTTGGAATGATGGGTCATATAAAGTTCTTTTATAGAATTGTTTCCACGACAGCTATTGAGAGAGGGTTCTCACTGACTCCATGTATATGACCGCGGTAATCAGCTTCTTGTTAAGTAGGGAGATTAATTATACTCGCGAATTTCTCCATGGAGGTGGTCGTGATCTTGGTAGTCCTACAAAAGATTTTAGCGATAGTAATGTTGATCTGCTTAGGGTAGCCATGCTGTATCACTGGGATGTGAATCAGAACAGACATATATAGTGCACCCAACACATGAGGATCATTGTCCCGAACCTTTTTTAATGAGAGATACTATTCTAGTACCCTCTAATTTAGCATCTATTCTTTTCAATATATGTGATTCTTATATATTTATATTTGTTCCCATTATGGAGACCCTCAGGCTTCTTTTTTTATGTTCTGATGGATTTTTTATGCTTAACACTTTATTGGGGATTCGAACAGAAGATTAATATTAGTTCATGGAGAGCCTCTTGAGATTGGTTAATGTCAGGTCATATGGTACATCTTTATCTTGAAGATGACAGATTTTGACATCATTATGAGGATGGATAGGTTGGTTACCCTTCATGATTTTGTTGATTTTTATTGTTTAAGTGTGACCTTTGCATCACCTGGGGGAAGTTATTTTATTCAAAAGGGTGGATGGTATGTCTAGATTAGCCGATCTTGACTCGCAGATCGTGGGATGGGCAGGATGATAGTCCAGATTTTGAGTTTATAACTGAATGATCAAAGAAAATTTCAAAAACATTTCCCTATAGTGGTTGATATTTTTATGGATATTTTATTCAAAAAATTATCAGGATTATCTCCAGTGAGAGAGGTATATTTCTCTATCATGCTAGTTCCATGATCTGCACAAGTATCCATTCTTCCTAACAAGATTGTTAATGCTCAGATTAAAGAGCTCAAGAGGAAGCTAGATGATTTAGAGGAAAATGGGTTTATCTGACCCAGTACATCTCTATGGGGTTCACTGGACCTTTTTTGAAAAAGTATGATGGAAACCATAGGCTATGTGTGGATTAATAGAAATTGAAACAACTGATGGTTATGAACTGATATTCTTTTCCACATATATATGCTCTCTTAAACTAGATCTGATGAGCTCAGGTATTCTCAAAGATTGATTATAGATATAGATATAATCAGGGTAATGTTAGTCCATCAGACATACCATGCTCATATTATCATAGTAGGTATAGTCTGTATGAGTATTTGGCTATGTTTTTTGGTCTTATGAATGTGCCAGTAGTTTTGATGGCACTGATGAACCGAGTATCCCATCCTTATATGAACTCTTTTTTGGTGGTTATCATGGATTATATATTGGTGTATTCTCAAAATAAACACGATGATGCCAAGCATCTTGAGATCATGATGGATACACATATATAAAATCAATTATACGCTAATTTCAAATAGTGTCACTTCTGGATAGATCAAGTTCACTTCATGGGTCACATTATCCCAGAGATAAGAGTATCACTTAACCCAGAGAAGGTGAGAGTTATAGTTTCCTAGGCGTATCCCATGAACTTCTTTGAGGTATATATTTTAATGGGGATAGCCAACTATTATAAATATTTATTACCATACTTCTCACGCAAAGTAGCACCACTCACAGTATTGACTAAGAAGGGTGTGAATTTTATATGTTTATATGCATGTGATTCATCCTTTATGGAGATGAAAAGGAGATTGACTTTAGCACTTATATGAATTTGTTTAGAGCCTGGAAAGAGTTACACCATTTACTATGATGCAACATTTATCAGGCTCATAGCCATTATTTTGCAGGGAGATTGATTAATAGCATACGGGTGTCAGTAGTTGAAGCCACATGAGAAAAATTACATGATGCATGATATCGAGTTTGCTACAGTTGTTCATGAATTACATTATTGGAGATATGAGTAATTTTGATGAAATTTTGTGCTGTAAATGGACCAAAAAATCCTCAAGTACATATTTATATAATGGGATGTGAATCTCAGGCTGTGAAGGTGGGTTGAATACCTAGTGTATTTCGACTTTGAGTTTGCCTATATGCCTAGTAAAGGTATTGTAGTGTCGAATGCACTAAGAAAGAAGACCCAGATACATGCAGCTAAGTAGGCCAGTAGTGAGTGGTAGATTATGGATTTGTTCTATGAGATGCCCTTGTTGGTACAGAATAGTCAGAGGAAGAATTATCCATCATCTTTAATTGTGAACTCTGCCATACTAGATTGAGTGAGGATGATGAAGTTACCATGTTCTAAGAGCCTAGTTTAATGGGAGAGTGTGGTGGGTGAGGACCCACCTCCTCATTAGATCATAATAGAGGATTAGATTATGCATGTACATGGATACAAATGGGATTGAAAATACCTGTGTTATGAGCTTATGTGAGACATTCATGCTACAATTTGGGTTGTCCATCATGTTGTCACCAAGATATATCAAGATTTACATCACCAATACTATTATCTAGGTATGAAAATTGATGTATCTAGTTTTTTTCATGATATGATCCAACTGTTAGAACGTGAAGGCATAACATCATCTGCTGACTAAATTTTATAATAGCTTCCCATTCATGATAGGAAATGAGATGATGTCTCGATGGATGTTGTGAGGCGTTTTCTGAGGTCGTCCCGGATTAATGATTCTATTTGGATTATTTTTTACTAGATTTAAATGTTTTCTATTTTCCTACCTATCAAGGAGTCTTTTTAATAAGATGATATTAGGAGGTCGTATATCTATGAGATGGTATAACTTCATGGGGTCCATCATAATATCATTTCAAATTAAGATGCCCAGTTTATTTCAATGTAATAGAAAGTGTTCCATTGGGTATTGGGTACATATGTTCTTCTAAGAATATGAAACCACCCTTAGACAGATGGCCAGCCAGAACGCACAATATTGGTGCTTGAGGATATGCTTTGAACATGAATCATAGATTTTGGGGGCTCTTGGGAGAAGTATATACCCTTGGTTGAAGTCTAATGATACAGCAACATTCAAGATAATATACATATGGAGGGTAATGAGGATTTGTATGGTATTCAATTATTATAACCCTTGTTTTGGTTATAATCATGATAAGAATCAATGCTTTGAACTCATCTCATTCAGGAGGCCACATATTGGGTTTCATTGATTTAGATGTTGAAAAATTATACAAAGTCTAAACAGATTTCTTTCATTAATCACCGCAGAAGACCTCTAGAGTTCGAGGTCAGGGATCAAGTCCCTCTATATGTTTCAATAATTTTGGTAAGTAGGAATATCAAGAGATAGGGTAATATTTCATCATGATATGTCATATCATTTGATATTTCATAGATTCAATCTAGTATCTTATCGATTAAAATTCAATGAGGTGCCGAGCCATGCATGACATTTTCCGTGCATCTATAATACATAGTTATCATTCAGTCCAATCTAATGATTTTTCAACCTTGGGATGTTGAGTTATAGGTAGATTAATCCTTCTAGAAACATCTTATACATATTGTGGATTGTATAATGAATGTTCTATAAGTCCATATTGTTTTTATAGTACGGGTGATATGGAAGGACGACTATTTATAGGATGAGACCAAGGAATGGGAGTCCAATGTAGGAGTACAGTGGCCCTAATTTTTCACAAATGATGCCTTACCAACCAGGGAATGGAAAATTTGGGATGAATATATTTATGGGGGGAAGTATCTATGAACTAGGATTTTTATTAAGGTTTTCAATCTTTTACATTCAAAAAATTATTAGTTTAAATCATTATATATAGCCTATGTGAATTAATTTGGAGGTCATGGATACCTTAGGGTGTTTGGGTCTTGTTCGGAGCCCAGAACCTAAATTTTTATAAGGAAAATACTTGTCGCATAGTTTATAGAAACCATGCAGGGTATAACCCATTGTTACTAAAAACTAGTCAATTTTGGAAGGTGGGATAGATGATCCCACGCATTTTGATAAACCATTTGATTTGAGGCACACAGTTGTGTAGGTATGTATACAGTTTTTGACAGTTGGCTGAGACACAGTTTGAAAAACTATGCACACTAACCATGCAAAGTGCCCTTCCTATAGCAGTAGGTACATAGTTGGTGCACAGTTTTGTCAACCATGTGTCCATACCGTGCGACCTAGTAATTTGGGTGAAATTACAAAATTTACCTTTATTAAATATTATAACCTAAACTTATTTATCTTTTCCTCCTATGAAGAATAACTCAAAAATGTGGATACTTCCTTGAATCCAATTTATAGATTTTGATATTGTATCTCTGTATAATCTCGAATATAATAACCTTTTAGGCTTATTGGATTCACATTAGGGAGTTCTTAATTAATTTTGTTTCCATTCCTCATTCTTCTTGGCATTGGTTGTGCTATTTAGGTTCAGGACAATATTCTATATTTCTAGATTCTTTATCTATTATTGGATTTTCTCTTGATCTGAGTCGAATAAGGAGATAATACATGAGGAAAACAATATTATGGACCTGCGATAGGTGGTCTCATAATTTTACCTCAAATTTTAAGTTTATATATATATTTTTTTTCATGCACTCACTTTTCATAGCGGATACCTTAAATTGAAGTTTAATCCTAAAGTTAAATTAATAGTTAACACATATCTGATTAACAGAACCAATTCATAAATGAATAAAGGATAACAAATTTGAATAGGAACCACCCCTTGCGTGCGTGTTTTAATTAATTAGACTACCATGAGTGGTGATTGAACATGAATTACCATTGAGGTGTGTCGTTACCCCCTTTAGATGGGATGTTAATTGTTGAATTAAATTGTAATTTGAATTGTAATTGACTTTTAATAGTGATAATTAAATAAATTTTTTTTGGAATAAATATCCCTAGACACATTACATATCATTATTGATTAATATTTATATTATCTTTAAAATTAATTTCCTACATGAGTTAAATAATAGGATAATTCATATAAGATTAGGTCGTGCCTTGATCCACCTAATGGGGTAAGGTTTAAATGAATTGATCATGGTAGTGACCTTTGATTTTATAAATGATATTTATTAAATTATTATATTTTTTGGGTGATATATGGGTTAATATACAAATTCCATTAATTAAATCATTTGTATCCTTTCTTGCTTACTCCCAACTGACACAAGGACTCCCTAGTATATGGTCAAGGATAGACTCAATGGGGGATAACTATTATATTATCAACTGGTACATGGACTCTTTATCGATTTCCAAGTATATAAATAGAGGAATGCTGATCATATAAATCATGGGTGAATATTGGGATCCGTTACTAAATTTCCAAGGATGGACTCAATGGAGAAGATATTATACCACACCTAGAGTGTTAATTAAGTTCCTATAAGGATCTCCATGGATGATATTGTAAAGTTCGTGGTTCATGATACACATGGATGAATACCTCAATTAAAAATAAATAATGTCAAGTACATGCTTAGCTTATTAATTTAATAATAAATGGAATGATTTATATGATGGGTTTTCAAATACTAAGACAAGATTGGATTCTGTATTTTTCTTATAACTGATTGATGTCGTAGATAGGCATCCTTCCTAACATATCATCATGGGGGTTGATATTCTATATTCCAGCTCTCAGGGGTTATTAATTAAATGAGTATGATTAATTAAATTAACTTTATCATAAATGAGACATGAATGACTATTTACATAGATAAATTATTGCTATGACAAAGAAGGTAGTAGAGGACGGGTGTCCATGCGAACCCAAACCATTATAAATTGTGTAAATAAAAAATTTATATAAATATTCTTTTACTTCCTATGAAATTTTATTATTATTTATTCACTAAATTGATGGAATTATACCTATGGGTGGTTTAATACTGGGATTGTATATCAAACCCTGTTTGGGTTTCCAATGGTACCCGAACATACTATTTTTTAATGGTATGGATAAGGGAAATCTCTCAGCTATAGGTTCTTCATTTTTCATTAGGATCAGTGGAGCACATGACTAATCTAAGTCTCATGATGCTAGCTAGATATATTTTTGTATTTTTTGTATTTTGTTACATGTATTGTAAACCTACCATGTTTAACTGTTTTGGATGATTTGTATATAGATGACATATACAATAATCATTTGTATATGATATCCCTTTCGGTCATTGGTTATTTATATCTATTATTAAGGTTAATCTATTTTATAATTGATTTACTAACTTGTCTACTTATCTGTTATTATATATCCACTATGCTACACTCTAGTGATAAGGGAATATTATACCCATAGACACACCCAAGTCCCTCACTGTTATTTGGAAATCTCTGGAATTTGGGGATATACTCTCGAGGACATGTGGAAAACCAAGCTCAGGGTACCTTAGTGGCATCCATGTGTAGGACGTTACATGTTAAATACAAGATTATTTAGAAAATAATTTGGTGAATAACTATATGCTATTAGGATCATGATCCATCATGATATATCCAAGAGACTACATGTTCTATGTCAGGGAGTATATATTTACAAGATACTGAGGAGATTAAATATGGAATTATCCAATAGGGTATTGTTAGATATGACACATTGTATTCATATTTACAATAAAATGATTACATAGACACATTTATAGAGATAGATAATAAAAAGGTTTCTATATGACTCCAAAATTTATCCAGTCATCTATGACATCATATATACTAGGATCAATGTTGAATTTCCCTTAACTATATTAGGAATATATCAATTTGATTCATGGAAGCCCTATTGGAAGGATATCAAAATTATCCATAATTATATAAGATGAAATAATGATATCTTCCTGGTATATTTAAGATATAGTAGATCTTCATCCAGGGATATATATAAATATTTGTTTTCAAAGATATTAAGATGAACTGAATTCATATATATGAATCTTATTCAACATCAATGAAGGACCCATAAGCTGTAAGATCTTAAATAAAGTAGCGGTTTATTATTTTATAATAGAGTTGAAGTATATTGTATATTCTAATGCTACTAATGAAACAGAATGGTTATGTAATTTTATCGAAGATCAAGATTAATTACCAACATATAAAGACCATATCATATTTTACCATGATAATACAACAATTTTTTTCTCACCAAAGAACAAAATCTACATCATCCCCAAAATTTATATCTCTTAAAATGTTTTCCAAAAAGTATAGAACTTGTAGTGAGAAGAATTTCCATGGAATATAATTTGATATATACCATAAATAACCCTATATCTTTGTAGAAACATGATATTTATGTGAGGGATTTAAGACTAAAATTTTTAGAAGTTGATTATAGGAAATATGGATGTTTCTTAGAGTTGGGATTTTCCAGAAAATATTGTTTTTTCAATAAAGAGTGAAAAATACAGATTTTTGTAAAAATGTCTTTTCTATTTTATAAATTTTGTAATTTTAAATCCCAATTTTTTTAATATGATTAAAATAAAAATATTTATTATTTATTAAAATTTATTTTAATTAGTTACTTTATTATCATAAATATATTATATTTTAGTATAAGTTTATATTTGGGTATAAAAAATGAGTTTTTAGGAAACTCTTTTAAAGTGCATAATGGTTCTCCATTTTAGTTAATTTAAAAAATCCTAATGGTAAATTATTTAAATTATATATATATATTATCTATAAATAATAATTTAAATACATATAATTATTATTTAAGGTCATATATTTAATAAGAAAACTTCTTTTTATTGAAAAATTGCTTCTAAAAAATAAGAATTTTCATCACATATTCACCATTAATTTTAAATTAAACTATACCAATTTTGTGAATTTAATATTTTAAAATGAAATAAAAATTTATAATAATAAAAATTTATACTATCTAATAATTTTAACTTAATTTTTGGTCATAATTATTATTGAAAACAATAAAATTCTTTTTCCATTGTAAAAAAAATAGATTTACTAAAGGGTTAAACTAAATATATAATGGTTAAAATAACCTAAATAATTGTATAAAATATATTTTATGGAATTATTAAGACCTCATAAGTCCTAATGTGTGATAATGGTGTATTTTTAGCTTTTTTTAGGTTAAAACATGGTTATGTATTTTTCCATTCAATAATTACTAGGGTACCGCTCCCCTCACTTATAAAAGGCTACCCACTCTCTTCTCCTATTAGCTCTTATAAATCGATTTGTTTCAGAAAAAACCTACCCAAATATCTTCCTTAATTACCTCACTATGACCTAGACATAATATGTTTTATCATTAATCCGTTCAATTATTTCATTTTGTGTTGAATTATGGAGATTTTACGAAGAATATGTATCATGTTTAACCGAGTGTTTTTATATTATTTCTTCTTCCACATCATTTAAATATTCATCAAATATTATGAAATAATAAAAATGTATCTCTAATATAAAAATATTTTGTTGTGGTAATGGAAAAACCTAAATCTATCTCATCTTTTATCAAATTGAATATGAAATCATCAATCATGTGTACGGAGGACTATTGCCTCACGAACTGACGTCAATCATTTATTATCGTCACCTCTCACAGATTGTTATAATGATGTATTTAATGTTTATATATATATATATATGATATTTTTAAGAAAATAATAATTATTTATTTATTATATCATATATATACCTTATTTTGTTTCATTCTATTTGGGATACGATAATGTCACTCGTGTGTACGGTGGACTACCACCTAACGAAGTGATGTGATGTGTTTTTGACTAATGGATTCCATAGAAGGTAATAATGATAAATTTAATGAATATATATGATTTATAGGACATAAATATTATATTAATGACATATTTATCATTTATAAAAGATGATATATCATTTTATTTCATACATTTTCACTCACTGAAAATTTATTTCGTCGTTGGTTCATACATGTAGACTACCCCATCATTGAATCAATGTGACTATTTATCATCACCAAAAAATAGGGATGATATATATAATTACATTTAAATAATTAATATTTTATTTATTATATTATTATATTTATGTAAATATAAAATAAAAGTAAAATTATTTCTATAATGATCGTCGAAAAAAGGAAACATTGCTCATGCATACATACGGTCTACCCTCCCCATGATTGCAATGTAGTTCATCTTTCCTAACCATATTTTTAACTCCCTGACCACAGTTCTCCAGAGTCAGTGCATTATTACATTGAATTGGCATGATCATGAAAGATCAAGTCTCGAATGACCGATTATTTTAGTAGCCTTTGAATCACTAGATACATTCATAAAGTTTACATTACAGTATAAAGTGAAAACTACCACAACATCTTATCTCCACAGTCATATCCCCTTATACTATCCCTACAGGTTGTTAATAAAATATTTCATCACATACCGGGAATAATAAAACATTGAAAGGGTTGAGCTTAGATGCTCAGTAAGGATAACAATATATCGGAATCTTTCATAAATAAGCATAAACATTTAAGGCAATGTATAACTAAAACAAAATCCTATTAAAATTTAACAACAACATAATATGGAAAAGATAAAATGAAATAATTCCATTTACATATTCAATGGATATCCTACTGTTTGAATAATCACATGAAATATCAATAACCACTTTCATAATGATGGAATGCATAATGCTAGATTATCATAACCACATAGTCAGGGCCTTGTGCCAAGACTACAAAGTAATATCTTGTAAAGTACTTGTGATAAGACTCTGGTTTGTCTCATGAGACCTACTAATTCATTGAGGAGCTATAGCGGGCACCACCCATCACTTATTAAGTCCAATGCATTCCTCATATGAACAGGTTTAAACATAACATAAACATTCGTATTAAAACTAGCATACGAAATGTCAATACTTTCTCCATAAACAAAGAATGGTATAAAAATAACACATCTACAGTCAAACATATCACAAAACCTTCAATACAATATGGATGTTTTGTATCATAATAAATCAACTTCAAATAAGCTGAAAACCCATCAAAGGATGTTGACATAGATGAAATCAATACTACTTGAGAGAAATATATCATTTTTTCTAAATTATTTAAAAGTCACATAATTATAAAATAAAACATTTACTTTAAAAATATTCTTATAATCTTGTAAGGGAAGCTTTGACAATTTTATAATGGATGAAAATAGCTGCACCCACCGTATTAGCTAAAAAAATACATTCTTACCTTAATTCTGTCAAAAAGATTAAAAAGGACCTTGTATGAAAAACAACAGAATGATTCCTTTATAAACATCTTATAAAAATTAAAACAAGGGTATATATTACTTTAACCTATATTGTTTAAAATATTAAGAATGATTTGAAATACATTTTTAAGAAACATGGATGTGGATGATAAAGAGGTCCCAGTAGATGATTACGTACAGACATCCTGGGATAATGAAGAGATTGTGAAATAAACCCTTTCCTTGTATGTTTCCTTGGTTTATGGTAGGTTAAACTAAAATATAATGGTGAAATAGTTGTTATTAAATTATAAAAGAATCATATACATTAATATGATATCATATATGATCTTTTCACATTGATTTGTTAATAATAACTTAGTATTTTCGTCATTTCGGTTATTAACTAACATGTTTTCTTTTATATGTTTTGTTACATAATTCATGTTTGTTACGGATAGGTTGTATATTATTAATATCTGGAATGATATAATGTTTATAAAAATTACTTTTAATCATCAAATTAGAATTATTCTTGAATGGATACGATGGAGAATGAATCTCATCACGTTTGTGGAGACGGTAGTCCGTACATACGCACGGGCGACAATATCATTCTTTTAATATTAAGATAATATATAATTGGATGGTATATCATATATAAAGAATAATTATCATGTTATAATTATTATTTACATGAATTACACATCATTATTATACCCATCCAAATAATAATATATCGAATAACAATTACACCACGATGTGGAGACAATAAGCCGTACGTACGCACGTATGGTGACATTTCCTTCAAAGGATGGATAGAATACTGAACATGGTTTTACCATATTTATAATAACATTATAGTATATAGAAGATAGTGGATTTAATATTTTATAATGTAAATAACAAAGAAAGAAGAAGTGGAAGAAGAAAGGAACTTGAAAGAGGGTGGTGAAAACATTACCTCTTCTTCGGGTTCTTCATTTTGATTTGATCAAAAGGGATCCTTAGGTTTAATTTTTTATCCAACTAAAGCCTCTATGTTGAAGTGATGGATGTTGAGAAGATATTTGGTCAGGATTTGGCCGATCCAAAAGGATTTGAAGGTATGAATTTGAAGGATGGGTGAGTGCCCTTTTATAAGCAGGGTGAGGGGCACCTTATGAAAAACATCAAATATTATTTTATAATAAATTCATAATCGGTTAATAATGGATCCAAAGGGACTTATTTAGGGAATAATGTAGGGATGGGTCGAAATCATTTTAACCAATAGATTGTAGATAGGTTTGGGTCACTAAATCAACCTTATAATTTATATTTAACTCTTAGTTAAATAGTTTGACATTTACCATGTCGCTTTGTATTTTTATATTATATGGTTAATGAAAAAACAATATAAATCCATGAGAACCCCAAGTGTTTCATTAATGATACACCTATCATTATATTATTATCTTGGATTAAAATTATATTTTTAGGAATTGAATATGAACAAATAATATAATATTTGTTTTAAAAACTCTTGTTTGTCAATTGTGACACTATTTGGTATTTTATTTTTTTTAAAAATCATAACAGAATGATTACTTAGAAAAAACATAATTAAATCAATAATAAAATGTCATATTAACCTATAAAATTAGTTTAATTCATAAAAAGTTTCAAATTACATTTATTTGGATATTTATAATATCAATTATTTTAATATTTCATTAATTCAGTAATTACTACATCACCATTGTGTCATAAATAAATTAAATTATTTAATGTCTAAAAATTATAAATAAAATACGATTATCTTGGAAATATGTTTAGATTTCTAATGAATATTCACATCGAATTTATATTATATATAACATTATATTGAAAATGTTTTAGTAATTGAACATTGATTTTAACTATTTTAACCCTTCTTTGAATTAAATAATAATAAATGTCCTAATCTAATCCAAGTGGTCCTAAATTATAATATTTTATTCCTATGGTTGTTTTAGATAGAGATACACTTTTATAATAGAATTAGGACATGTGTTAGGGTAATATTAATATCATTTTTACCCTTAATTACCTTATTTACTTTTAACCGTGGTAAATAAAAGTAAAAAGTTACTATTCACCAAAAATTATTTTTATCTTATTGAACCACATTTTACTCTTTGATATTAACCATTTCTATCATATTTTTGAAATTACACTCATAGAAGCGGTAAAAATTATATTTTATGTAAATTTTCAATTTCTCCTTGGAGGTGGGTAAAATATGGTGAAAAGTTCAATAAAATTTTTATATATCTAAAATTATTCTGAAATAACTCTAATGAAATTACATTGAGATTATATTAGTATAATGTTTCTATATTTAACATAAATAAATTTAGATTAATTATTTAAATGAAAATTCTTTTTTAAACTATAACTCGGTGATTTTTCACTATTCATCAAAAATTTAATGTTTTCAGAAAAATACCAAAAATTCACCTTAGGCTAATTTCGATATTCCGAATCAAATAATGAAGTCCATTTTTAAAGATAAAATTTTTAAAATTTTTAAAAGTGGTTATTACTATTAATAATGGCTAATTTGATTGGTTGTCGTGTGTTTTAGAACTCGAAGTTGTGTATAACACACAATACTGTATTATTCATAGAGAAGCGTGTCGTGGAAGATTAGGGTGTTACATTCTCCCATATTTAAAATAATTTCATCCTAGAAATTTCTAGAATATTTCTACATGAAAAGACTTGGGTGTTTCTTCATCATAAGTTCCTCTGGTTCCCACGTTTCCTCTTCCATCTTAGGGTTTCTCCATAGAAATTTTACCAGATGAGTCATCTGGTTTCTCAGCACTTGTTCTCTCATATCAAGAATCTTGATAGGCTCTTCACAATAAGTCAAATCAGGTTCCAGCTCTAATTCCTCATAGGTGAGAACATCTGTTGGATCATGTATGTATTTTCTCAACAGTGATACGTGGAACACATCGTGCACTTTGGAGTGATTTGGCGGCATTTCCAAACGATAATCTACATTCCCAATTAGTTCTACAATTTCCAATGGTCCTATGTTCCTAGTACTCAACATACCTTTCTTACCAAAACGTATAACTCCTTTCCATTGTGATACCTTCAAGAAAACCTGATCTCCTACCTGAAATTCCAAATCCTTCCTTCGGTTATCAACATATCTCTTCTGCCTCCTTTGAGCTGCTTTGATGTGGTTTTGGATTACCTTTACCTTCTCCATAGATTCCTCCACCAGTTCTGGGCCAACAAGTTTTCATTCACCAACGTCATCCCAACAGTTTGGTGTGCGACTTCTCTTTTCATATAATGCTTCATATGGTGCCATCCAAATACTTGAATGGAAGCTATTGTTATAGGAAATTTCTACCAGAGGTAAATATTGATCTCCCATACCCATAAAGTCATGTGAGAAAGATATCAACATGTCTTTAATGGTTTGAATAGTCTGTTTTGATTGTCCATCTATTTGAGGGTGGTTAGTAGTTCTCAAATGAAGTTCAGTATCAAAGGCCTTCTGAAGACACTTCCAAAATGTTGAAGTAAAATAGGGATCACAATCAGAAAACATTGATAGGGGTTCTCCATGATGTCTCACATCATCATTAATATATATCCTTGCTAGAAATTCAAGTGGTAAATCTTCCCTTATAGCATGGAAATGTGTTGACTTGGTAAGACAATCTACAATGACCCATATTTCTTCGTTCCTTCTATGAGTCTTTGGTAGTCCCATGACAAAGTCCATCGTGCTATTATCCCATTTCCACACTGGTATGGGAAGAGGATGCATGAATCCTAAAAGATGTTTCCTTCTAGATATCACTTGTTGAAAAACCATACATCTTGACACAAAATCGGCAATCTCCCTCTTCATGTAGTCCCACCAAAAGTGTTCCTTCAAAACTCTATAAATTTTCGTGCTCCCATGGTGTATGGAGAAATTAGAACTATGAGAATCATCCAAAAATTCCCTTTTTAGATCGTGTATTTCAGGAACACGATGTCTCTTACCAAATTTAAAAATTCCATCCTCATATATAAAGTCACTCAATCTCCCATCATTCACAACTTTAATATTCTTTTGAAAATCTTCATCATCAGTCTGAGAACTCTGTATTTTTTCTAGGAAATAAGGTTTGGCAATAATTTTAAAAAGTATAGATGATTTTCCTTCCATAGTGATTCTCATATCCATCATTACTAGATCCATGAAAATAGGATCCCTTTCAATTATTATCTTTTTCAAAAATCCATGATCCTTTCTACTCAATGCATCATCCACCATATTTGACTTTATGGGGTGGTAATTTATCGTGAAATCATAATCCTTGAGTAGTTCAAGCCATTTTCTTTGCCTCATGTTGAGTTCTTTTTTTGAGAAAATATACTTCAAACTCTTATGATCAGTATATATCTCACATTTTTTACCATAGAGATAGTGTGACCAAATCATCAAAATAAAGATTACAACAGCTAACTCAAGATCATGAGTAGGATATTTTTTCTCATGAATTTAATGTTTTCGTGATGTATAGGAAATAAACCTATCGTTCTACATAGTGATGCAACTAAGTCCTTTCATTGATACATCACTATAAATAACAAACCCACCATTCCCTGATGGTAGAGTTAATATAGGAGAATTTACTAATCCGCTCTTTAGTTCTTCAAAACATTCTTCACAATATTTTGTCCAAAAAAATTTAACCCCTTTATGTGTGGTCTTTGTTAATGGGATAGCCAACTGAGCAAAATTCTGGATGAAATTCCAATTATAACTTTCTAAACCAATAATACTCCATAACTCAGCTATACTCGTCGGTGCTGGCCATTATTGAATTTCCTTGTTCATAGAAGGATCAACAGAGATTCCACCCTTAGAGACAATATGAACAAGAAAAGAGATCTCTTGAAGCCAGAATTCACAGTTGCTAAACATCCCATATAATTCATGTCTTCGAAGAGTCTTCAGGATAATGCACATGTGATTTTCATAATCTTCGTAGCTTTTGGAGTATACAATGATATCATAAATAAATACCACTAATAAATCTTCGAGGTATTCCTTGAAAACTATGTTCATTAGATCCATGAATACAAAGGGTGCATTAGTCAATACAAAATTCATTACGGTAATCTCGTAATTCTCTTACCTGGTTCGAAAAGTTGTCTTCGAAATGTATCCCTTATTGACACACAACTGATGGTATCTAGATAGAAGGTCAATATTTTTAAAATATTGAGCTTCATGCAGTTGGTCAATTAAATCACCAATGCGGGGTATGGGATACATGTTATTTATTTTTATAGCATTGACTTCACTGTAGTCGATACATAACCTCGTAGATCCATCTTTCTTCTTAATAAAAAGGATAGGGGATGACCATTGAGAAACACTAGGGAGAATAAATCCCTTATTACTCAATTCTTGTAATTGTTTATTTAGTTCAACTAATTACATATTGGCCATTCTATAGGGGGTCTATGTAATGGGCCATTAACCTGGAATTAAATCAATGGAAAACTCAATTTCTCATTCACGAGGATGTTCAGGTAAATCTTCCGGAAACACATCTAAATATTATTTCACAATATGTACATCCTCGATTTGAACATTCTTTTCCTCGCCCACAGTTATTTCATTCTCTTCCACTTCAATAATTGAATTTTGTTGAGCTACATGTGGTGGATATAGATAAGAATTATGTTGTGAATATTCTTCTCTAAAGATATGGTGTTTCTTATCTTCATCATCAAAAATCGTAACCTCCTTCTTCTTAAAATAAATCTTCACATCATGGTCCAAAATACAATCATAACCGAGTATTATATCAAACTCAATCATAGGTATGACGATGAGATCAGTTGATAAATAATATTTATGTGATCTAATGGGGACTTATTGAAAAAACATTGTAGTAATGATACTTCCCTTAAGATGTTTAACTAACAACTCCCTTGTTAAATCAAATTGGAAATATCAAATTTTCATAGAATTCTGGGACGATATGAAACAATGTGATTATCCCTAATCAAATAAAGCATTGGATAAGAATGAGGAAACCATTAAATTACTTTCCACCATGTCTTTCAGATCTTCTACCTCCATAGTAGTGATAACATAATCTTGGATTTTATACCTTGGCCTTTTTTGAGATAAGTCTCCCTGGTGCTTAGGAAATTCATTTACATAATGTTCCATCTCTCTGCAGTTGTATCATTGAACATCAGTAGCTTCATTCTTCCCCTTGCAATCACGAGCTTGGTGGCCTTTTTCACCACACTTGTAATAGACCCTCATTCCTTGTAAGCAAGTACTGGGGTATTCCTTCCCACATTTACTTCAGGATTGATATTATACTTTTCCCTTGTTCCCCTTATTTCCATTTCCAGAGCGATCAGTAGATCTCTTCTTCGATTTCTTTTATTTAACGTCGTAATACTTAGTTAATTCTTTTTCAGTCTAAATAGCACATGAGACAATGTCTTCGTACGACGGGAAGGATTGTGAGACTAATGCTCGAAGAAAAAATGGTTTTAACCCATCAAAGAAACGATCAATCTTAATGCTTGGGTTAGATATATAATTTTCTTTATGCCTCGCTAACCTTGTAATGTTAGCTTCATACTTTGCGACATTCTCATCTACCTTTTGTCTCAAACTCATAAATTTCTATTCCATATTTTCTCGATGGTCATGAGGAAAGTATTTTTCTATGAAGAGATCTTTGATCTCTATCAATTCCATATTTGATACTTCATCATCTTCCTTCGTGTTTTGAATCAATGACCAACATTGATCAGCATCTCCAGTGAGGCGGTAAACTGACATGATAACTTTTTCCCTTTCTCTACTCCCAAAGGCATGGAATATGTTCTCTAAGAAATTTATCCATTTCTCAGCTACTAGTTGAGTTGTACTATGATTGAGTGTTGGTGGTTGTTTCCTCATGAAGCGATCTAACATTGATCCTCTACGTTATGGATCTGGGTTCTCCATATAGGTAAGGTTATTATTCATAACCTGAGTGAGTTGTCCTAGTATGGTGATTAGCTGATTAACACCAGTTACAACGCTAGCTCCACTATAATTATCTTGAGCATGAGGGAAATACCGACATAGATTGAGTGCATTGATACAGTTTCCATTTCTTCTACTATGCGCCATTTCTAAACAATGGCATACACTAGATTAGTTTATTAATCCCAATACATAAATCCAAGACATGTAAAACACATTACATAAATTGAACTGTTTATGGATATAATCCATAATCATAAAAATGTTTTCTTTGTGGAATTATATACTCATAAACCCTTCATAATGGTGTGTATAAAAGATGATAATTATCCTAAGAAAATGCACAGGGAGTTTCGTAACCAGGAGTGTAGCAAGGCCTGTTGTCATGCACTAGTTCCCGTTCGAGTCTAGCTCAAAGCAGTGTTTTCAGGTTTTACCCCTAGGTACATCTGTGCCAGAGCCGCCTCTACCATCTCGTATCCATACAGGGATGTATTTCGTAGAAAACTCACAAAATCAATACAATACCAAAATTCTAGGAAGTTCTTCTATACAAATCATCAATGTTTATCTTAGGGCTAAGTCCTCTAATCAGAGTTCGTCTAAATATAGCTTCCAATGTTTTTACTAAACGTCCTCTAATACCAACTATAACGCCCCTACCCCAGTTACCCAGATTCGGTGCATTATTACATTACATTATCATGATTAAAAAAGATCAAGTCTCGAAAGAACGATTAGTTTAGTAGCCTTGGAATCACTACATACATTCATAATGATTTTATTACATCATAAAGTGAAAACTACAACAAAATATTATCTCCATAGTCGTATCCCCTTATACAATCCCTATAGGTCATTCATAAAATACATGTTCTCATTCTGGGTAAAATAAAACATTGAAAGGGGTGAGCTAAGATTCTGGATAAAGATAACAATATAGAAGAAGCTTTTATAAATAAACATAAACATTTAAGGCAATGTATAACTAAAACAAAATCCTTTTAAAAATGAACTTCTGCATAATATGGAAAAGATAAAATTAAATAATTTCATTTACATATTCACATTGATATTATACTAGTCGAATAATAACATGCAATATCAATAACCACATTCATAAGGATGTTATGCATAATGTCGGACTATCATAACCACATAGTCAAGGCCTTGTGACAAGACTACAAAATATGATTTTGTCAAAGCCTTGTGCCAAGAAACTAGTTTGTCTCACGAGACCTACCGATGCATCGAGAATCTATATAGTGCTCCACCCGTCACTTATTAATTCCAATGCATTCCTCATATAAACAGGTTTAAACATAACATAAACATTCTGATTAAAACTAGCATACGAAATGTCAATAATTTCTCCATAAACAATGAATAGTATTAAAATAACACATCCACAGTCAAACATACCACCAATGTAACGCCCCGACCCCAGCTACCCAGAGTCGGTGCATTACTTCGTAACATTGGCATGATCACAAAAGATCAAGTCTTGAAAGACCGATTAGTTTAATAGCCTTCGAAACACTAGATACATTCGTAAATGTTACATTACATCATAAAGTGAAAAACTAAAATAACAAAGTCTCCATAGTCCACTCTCATATCCTCTTCTGACAATCCCTGTAGGTCATTCATAAAATACTTCTTCACATCCTGGAAAATATTAAAACATTGAATGGGGTGAGCTCAGATGCTCAGTAAGGATAACAATAATGCGGAAGATTTCATAAATAAACATAAAAATTTAAGTCAATGTATAACTAAAACAAATGCCTTTTAAACATGAACATCAACATAATATGGAAAAATTAAAATGAGATAATGTCATTCACTTCCTCACATGGATATTCTACTGGTCGAATAATCACATGCAATATCAATAACCACTTTCATAATGAGGGAATGTATAATGCCAGACATTCTGAAACATTTTGTCAAGGCCTCGGCCAAGACATCTAAAATGATTAAGGCCTTGGCCAAAACCATAAATCAAATTGGCAAAGGGCCTCAGCCAATTACACTTATAGTTGTCTCATGATTCCTACCGATGCATCTAGGAGCTATAGCAGGCTCCACCCGTCACTTATTAAGTCCAATACATTCCTCATATGAATAGTTTTAAACATATCATAAACCATAACATAATCGTATCACATAAAACATGCATAAAGGAAACATAACATTTCCACATTTCAATCACAAGATATCAATACAACACATTGATAAAAACGCTTTCAAAACCATTTTCAATACCAAAATAAAAGAAAGTTAAAACTTTGTATTTAATTTTCATTAAAAAAAGATGGCTTGTAGAGGAAGCCGAAACTCAAATAATGGTCACAGCGGTGGAGAAGTCGTTGTCGCCGCATAAGTACGGAAAGAAAAACATTCCCTTTTTCCGTTTAGCAAAACGATTCATATAAAAAGATTCCTTTTGAATAAACGTAAAAGTCAAAGGGGTTTATACACCATATAAAAGAAAATTGTGTAAAAAACCAAATATGCCTCAATGAAAGGAGATTGAGACAAAGTCTTTAAAAAGATCATTTTTAGAATAAAATAGATCTTTAATGTGTATTCACTATAGGTACACATAATGAACGTAAAAATAAAAAAAAAGGACATAATAATATCATGACATAATTTGAAAGTAGGAGATTAACCCAAAGAATGGAAGTTGGGTTAAGAAATTCCCTTACCTCGTGTCTGACTTGACTCAACCGTTCTTTAACCTCCTGAATAATAAACTAGAGTTAATATATACCTTATTAAGAACCATATTCAATTTCATTATCCTTTTTATATCACTTATTACAATGATATGAACATTATGTAATTATTTAAGTTAATAACAGTCGTTTTGTCGATCTTTGGTACTTGAGTCAACAATAAACTTCTTATAATTACAAGTTGTTTACGTGGTAGAATATCCATTATTTCCAGAATTATATACATAATTTAGATGTCATATATATCATATATATCTAGTATATACATTCATTTATAACATTACGTAACATTTAGAGGTAAGAAATGAAATGCACCGTTCATGGAGACGGTAAGCCGCACGTACGCATGAACACTACTTTCACTTCTATTTCATATTTAATGGAATGAAATCATAATGATATAAATGTATAATATAATTACAGTATAATATATTGTATAATACCATTTACTCCATCCTTTATACATCCCACATATGGAATTAACGATTCAAATCACTTTGAGGGGGCGGTAGTCCGCACTTGAAATTATCGCGTTTACCCATAATGGAAATCATAAATTATTCCATAAATGAGAAATACAGAAGAATAATTAAAACATAAACATATTATATATCATATATAAATATATTGACATCTTAATGGCCACCTTTGAAGGTGTTATATGAGTGTTGAACAATCATCCTTTCGTGAGGCAGAAATTCACCATCCACAGAAACCCGTATGTTCTTTAACCATTAGATGTAGGTGTGTGTAAGTGTAGCTCGAATACTTCTTATAACAACATACTAGTATATTTGGAATACTGGTGTTGTTACAAAAGAAATGAATAAAAAGAGTTTATGGGGTTGGAGAAGAAAAATAAAACAAAATAACATAAGAGAAGACATTACCTTTAAATCGGGTAACTCTTTTGATTGGAGCCAAAGGCTTCCTTGGAATAAGTTCTTCCCAAAGTGAGGATTCTAGGAGTAAGAGGGGGAAGTTGGGAGAGTATTTGGGAAGAGGATGGCTGAGACAAATTGCTTGAAAGTGTGAATGAGGTGGTAGAGGTGGGGGCCTTTTATAAGAGGAGAGGAGGGGCACTCTTGGAAAGTAAGGAACTTTTACATTATTATACAATGTTTTTAGGATTATAAAGGTCCCACACTTTTCTAATTCGTGTATAAGGTGATAAGGTTTCGAAATCTACCCATCCAATAGTCTTTGGACAAGTGTAAGCTTTGGATTGTACATTATCATTTCATTTTATTAAAATCGTTAAATAATGAGGTCATCACTGCATCATAATGATGTCATAAATAATTTAATTTATTTAATGTATAAAAATTATAAAACAAATACTATGATGTAGGAAATATTTTTATCTTTACAATGACTATTTATAGTCAAAAATATGACTTGTATAACCCCATGTAAAAATTGTTTTAGTAAAACATATCATGTTTTTGTCATTTTTTACTTTAACATTAAATAAAAAGTATTTATGTCATTTTCCAACTAAAGTGGCTCCATGGGGTCCCCAAGTTGACCCATGGATTTTCTTGGTCGGCCATGACTCATCCAATAGGAGTAGGACAAGTGTCAAGCTCATATCATATTATTAAAACATTATTTTTACCTTAAACTATACTAATTACCTCTAATCGCGATTAAGAACATAAAAGTTATTATTCACCAAAAAATTATTTTAATCTCATTGAACCACATTTTACTTCTTAATGACAACCATGTATATCGGATTTTTGAAAATCAAATCACAGAAGTGGTAATATTTCATTTAAACGAAAAATTAGTTATTTAACTACCACTTAGTGGTTTCACTATTCATCAAAAATTGAAGTTTTTCAGAATAATGCCAAAATTTCACCCTAAGCTATAATTGATATTCCGAATTCAAAAATGTTGTCTATTTTACAAAATTCCAAACATATAATTTGAATTAATTAATTTTATAATTAATTCCAGTTGTCACAACAAATACCGTGTTTTTAAGAAACAATTTATATCAAAAGATTGGCAATTGTTTATGTCCAATTTCAATGATAAATTAATTCTAATGACCACCATTGGATAAAATGGTAAAAATATATTCTAATTATTCTTTAAAACCACTAAATAGAATAATTTATCACAATAAATTATTTTGATTAAAAAAGTTGTTTTAAGTATTTTTCACTATTCATAAAAAAATTGGAAGTTCTTAGAAAGTTACAAAAAATACAACTTAGGATAATTTCGATATTACAATTACAAAAATGAAGTCCATTTTGAAATATAAAATTTCTATAATTTTAAAAAGTGGTTATTACTATTCATAACGGCTACTTTGATTAGTCGCGGTGTGTTAGAACTCGAACTTGTGTACAATGCAAGCTATTGCCTTATTGAATGAGAAGCGTATCGTGGAAGCTCGGGGTGTTACATTCTCCCCTCCTTTAATAAATTGTGTCCTCGCAATTTGAAATTTTTCTTTGAAAATAAAAGGTTGAAAAGAGAAAATACCTTTGAGGAAAACCCACATCAGAAATAAGATTAATAAAATTAAGCCTTAATAAGAGGGAAAGGGAAATGAAAAAGTCACCACCCAATTATGATATCGATTAGGAGAACATTGGTGGCAATTAGAGACATATAATTGGAGGAAAAATATAAATATATGTAGGGAGTGATTAAGGTCATCAATCACAATCAACTGTCAAATTGAGGGCCTCAAAGCCTTCAATCTATGTTGATTTAAAATATCATTAGTTAAACAAGACATAAGGTATTAGGATAACACATTTTTTTGTTTTAATATCCCATTACTAAAGTTTATGAATTAATTTATTCATTGAATAAGAGATAGGTATATATATATTTATGCTTGACAATTAGAGTTTCAACCTTCAACTCATCTTTCACTCAAAAAGATTATAGAACACAAAAATATTATACTTATCCTAATTGTATAAGGTTCCAAATGTTAACACATACTATTTAGATTATTAAAATTATTTTTTAATAACCAGGGACTTCCTGTAGGCTAGTGGTAGGAAAAAAAGGCATGTCGCACCATGATTGTGGGTTCGATTCCTGCAGCTTTGTCCGACGCGACGGGTTATGCCCCACCCTACAGGTTGTCCTTTTCCTAAAACTATAGTATCATATTATTCCAAAAATAATCTTCATAAATTTATTAACCTTAAACAATACTATCCAAAGATCAACTTAATCCACTCCAACCTTTATAATTATCCAATATACCTCTGTGCAGACTTTCTCTAAAAGGTCTCTTAATTCCAAAATCAATTTATCAGATTACCCAAACAAAGTAAAGTTTCTCTTATTGTCACATACTAAAAATATAATTTCCTTCATCATATTAATACCTTACTGAAATCAACAAGTACTTCAGTAAAATCCTTATATATATATCACATTATTCTAATAACCAGAATATAATCCATGAGTCCAAAAGCACCATTACATTAGTTATTCTGCTTCAACTGTAGTAACAACACAAGATTGTCCTTGATCCCTCGGCCTTTTCTGAGGTAAGTTTCCCAAACGCTTAGGGCATTCATTTGCATAATGACCCATTTCTCTACAATTGTAGCATTCAACTTTGATAGCCTCTTTCTTTCCCTTTCAATCACGAGCCATGTGACCATTTTCTCCACATTTATAACAAACTCCCATTCTTTTTAGGCAAGTACCAGGGTCATTCTTCCCACAATTATCACATAATGGAAAATCCTTCTTTCCCTTTTTCCCTTTATCTGTCTCTTGTTCCACCGTTCTCTTCTTCTCTTGCTTTACTTTGTTGTCATAAGACATAGAGAATTCCTTTTCTGTCTTGATAGCACACGAGACAATATCTTCGTATGATGAGAAGGATTGTGATACTAAATCTCGACGGAGAAATGGTTTTAACCCATCAAAGAAACAATCAATCTTACTCCATGGGTAACGTATATAATCTGCAGCATACCCCGCTAACCTTGTAAAGTTGGCCTCATACTTTGCGAAATTCTCATCCTCTTTCTGCCTCAGACTCAGAAATTGCCTTTCCATATCTGCTCGATGGTCACGAGGAAAGTATTTTTCTAAGAAAATCTCTTTGAACTCCCTTCATTCTATATTCGATACATCATCATCTCCCTTTGTGTTTTGAATCAGCGACCACCACTGATCGGCATCTCCAGTGAGGCGGTAAACTGCCATGACAACCTTCTCCCTTTCGCTACTCCCCAAGGCATGGAATATTTTCTCTAAGGAGTTTATCCATTGCTCAGCTACTAATGGATTTGTACCCCCATTATATGTTGGTGGTTGTTGCCTCAGGAAGCGGTCTAACATTGATCCTCAACATTGTGGATCAGGGTGATCCATACGAGTAAGGATATTATTCATAACTCGACTGAGTTGTCCCAGTATGGTAATAAGTTGATCAGCACCAGTTGTATCTCCAAATCCACAATAATTATCTTGAGCAGGAGGGAAATCCCTACACGGAGTGCGTGCATTGATATGTTTTCCATTCCTTCCACTAGGCGCCATTTCTAAACAATGGAATAAACTAGATTAGTTTATGAATCAAAATACATAATTCTATACTTGTAAAATACTTTACATAAATTGAACTATTTATGAATATAATCCATAATCATAAAATGTTTTTATTTGAGGAAGTATATACTCATAACCATTCATAGAGGTTTGTAAAGAAAATGGGAATTATCATAAGAATATCCCCGCGAGTGTCGTAACCAAGAGTGTAGAAAGGCCTGTTGTCGTGCACCAGTTCCCGTTCGAGTCTAGCTCAAAGCGGTGTTTTCAGGTTTTACCCCTAGGTACATCTGTTCCAGAGCTGCCTCTACCTACTCGTATCCAGATAGGGATGTATTGCTCGGAAAACTCACAAAATCTTTACAATAACAAAATTCTAGGAAGTTCTTCTATACTAATCCTTAAAGTCTATCTTTGGGCTATGTGCTCTAATAAGAGTTTATCTAAATCTAGCTTCCAAGGTTAGTACTAAACTGCCTATGATACCAACTGTAACGCCCCGACCCCAGCTACCCAGAGTCGGTGCATTACTTCGTAACATTGGCATGATCACAAAAGATCATGTCTTAAAAGACCGATTATTTTAGTAGCCTTAGAAACACTAGATACATTCGTAAACGTTACATTACATCATAAAGTGAAAAACTAAAATAACAAAGTCTCCATAGTCCACTCTCATATCCTCTTCTGACAATCCCTGCAGGTCATTCATAAAATACGTCTTCACATCCTGGAAAATATTAAAACATTGAAAGGGGTGAGCTCAGATGCTCAGTAATGATAACAATAATGCAGAAGCTTTCATAAATAAACATAAAAATTTAAGGCAATATATAACTAAAACAAAAGCCTTTTAAACTTGAACATCAACATAATATGGAAAAATTAAAATGAGATAATGCCATTCACTTCCTCACATGGATATTCTACTGGTCGAATAATCACATGCAATATCAATAACCACTTTCATAATGAGGGAATGTATAATGCCAGACATTCTGAAACATTTTGTCAAGGCCTCGGCCAAGACATCGAAAATGATTAAGGCCTCGGCCAAACCCATAAATCAAATTGGGAAAGGGCCTCGGCCAATTCCACTTCTAGTTGTCTCATGAGACCTACCGATGCATCTAGGAGCTATAGCGGGCTCCACCCGTCACTTATTAAGTCCAATACATTCCTCATATGAATATGTTTAAAAATATCATAAACCATAACATAATTATATCACATACAACATGCATAAAGGAAACATAACATTTCCACATTTACATCACAAGATATCAATACAACACATTGATAAAAACGCTTTCAAAACCATTTTCAATACCAAAATAAAAGAAAGTTAAAACTTTGTATTCATTTTTCATTAAAAAAAAGATGGCTTGTAGAGGAAGCCGAAACTCAAATAATGGTCACAGCGGTGGAGAAGTCGTTGTCACCGCATAAGTACGGAAAGAAAAACATTCTCTTTTGTCGTTTAGCAAAACGCTTCGTATAAAAATATTCCTTTTGAATAAACATAAAAGTCAAAGGGGTTTATACACCGTAGAAAATAAAATTGTGTAAAAAACCAAATATGCCTCAATGAAAGGAGATTGAGACGAAGTCCTTAAAAAGATCATTTTTAAAATAAAATAGATCTTTTATGTGTATTCACTATAGGTACACATAATGAACGTAAAAATAAAAAAAAAGGACATAATAATATCATGACATAATTTGAAAGTAGGAAATTATCCCAAAGAATGGAAGTATGGTTAAGAAATTCCCTTACCTCGTGTCTGACTTGACTCAACCGTTCTTTAACCTCCTAAATAATAAACTAGAGTTAATATATACCTTATTAAGAACAATATTCAATTTCATTATCCTTTTTATATCACTTATTACAATTATATGAACATTATGTAATTATTTATGTTAATAACGGTCGTTTTGTCGATCTTTGGTACTTCAGTCAACAATAAACTTCTTATAATTACAAGTTGTTTACGTGGTAGAATATCCATTATCTCCAGAATTATATTCATAATTTAGATGTCATATATATCATATATATCCAGTATATACATTCATTTATAACATTACGTAACATTTAGAGGTATGAAATGAAATGCAGCGTTCATGGAGACCGTAAGCCGTACGTACGCATGAACGCTACTTTAATTTCTATTTAATATTTAATGGAATGAAATCATAATGATATAAATGTATAATATAGTTCCATTATAATATAGTGTATAATACCATTTACTCCATCCTTTATACATCCCACATATGGAATTAACGATTCAAATCACTTCGAGGGGGCGGTAGTCCGCACTTCCTAAAATGAAATTATCGCGTTTACCCATAATGGAAATCATAAATTATTCCCTAAATGAGAAATACAGAAGCATAAGTACAACATAAACATATTATATATCATATATAAATATAGTGACATCTTAATGGCCACCTTTGAAGGTGTTATATGAGTGTTGAACAATCATCGTTTCGTGAGACAGAAATTCGCATTCCACAGAAACTGTTTGTTCTTTAACCATTAGATGTAGGTGTGTGTAAGTGTAGCTCGAATGATTCTTATAACAACATCCTAGTATATTCATAATACTGATGTTGTTACAAAAGAAATGAATAAAAAGAGTTTATGGGGTTGGGGAAGAATAATAAATCAAAATAACATAAGAGAAGACATTACCTTTAAATCGGGTAACTCTTTTGATTGGAGCCAAAGGCTTCCTTGGAATAAGTTCTTCCCAAAGTGAGGCTTCTAGGAGTAAGAGGGGGATGTTGGGAGAGTATTTGGGCAGAGGATGACCGATCCAAATGGCTTGAAAGTGTGAATGTGGTGGTAGAGATGGGGGGCCTTTTATAAGAGGAGGGGAGGGGCACTCTTGGAAAGTAAGGAACTTTTACATTATTATACAATATGTTTCGGATTATAAAGGTCCCAAACTTATATAATTCGTGTCTAAGGTGATATGGGTTCGAAATATACCCATACAATAGTCTTTGAACAAGTGTAATCTTTGGATTTTACATTCTCTTTTCATTTTATTAAAATCGTTAAATAATGAGGTCATCGCTGCATCATAATGATGTCATAAATAATTTAATTTATATAATGTCTAAAAATAATAAAACAAATACTATGATGTAGGAAATAGTTTTAGCTTTCCAATGACTATTTATAGTCAAAATTATGACTTTTATAACCCCATGTAAAAATTGTTTTAGTAAAACATATCATGTTTTTGTCATTTTTTACTTTAACATTAAATAAAAAGTATTTATGTCATTTTCCCACTAATGTTGCTCCATGGGGTCCCCATGTTGACCCATGGATTGTATTGGTCGGCCATGACTCATCCAATAGGAGTAGGACAAGTGTCAAGCTCATATCATATTATTAAAACATTATTTTTACCTTAAACTATATTAATTACCTCTAATCACGATTAAGAACATAAAAGTTATTATTCACCAAAAAATTATTTTAATATCATTGAACCACATTTTACTTCTTAATGACAACCATGTATGTAGTATTTTTGAAAATCAAATCACAGAAGTGGTAATATTTCATTTAAACGAAAAATTAGTTATTTAACTACCACTTAGTGGTTTCACTATTCATAAAAAATTGATGTTTTTCAGAATAATGCCAAAATTTCACCCTAAGCTATAATTGATATTCCTAATTCAAAAATGATGTCTATTTTACAAAATTCCAAACATATAATTTGAATTAATTAATTTTATAATTAATCCCCGCTGTCACAACAAATAGCATGTTTTTAAGAAACAATTTATATCAAAAGATTGGCAATTGTTTATGTCCAATTTCAATGTTAAATTAATTATAATGACCACCATTGGATAAAATGGTAAAAATATATTCTAATTATACTTTAAAACCACTAAATAGTATAATTTATCACAATAAATTATTTTGATTAAAAAAGTTGTTTTAAGTATTTTTTACTATTCATAAAAAAATTGGAAGTTCTTAGAAAGTTACAAAAAATTCAACTTAGGATAATTTCGATATAACAAATACAAAAATGAAGTCCATTTTGAAATATAAAATTTCTATAATTTTAAAAAGTGGTTATTACTATTCATAACGGCTACTTTGATTAGTCGCGGTGTGTTAGAACTCGAACTTGCGTACAATGCAAGCTATTTGATTATTGAATGAGAAGCGTATCGTGGAAGCTCGGGGTGTTACAACCAAACCTTCAATACAATATGGAACTTTTGTATCATAATAAATAAACTTCAAATAATCTTAAAACCCATCAAAGGATGTTGACATAGATGAAATCAAAACTATTTAAGAGAAATATATCTTTTTCTTAAATCATTTAAAAGTCACATAATTTGTAAATAAAACAATTACATTCAAAATATTCTTATAAGCTTGTAAGGTAAGATTTGACGATTTTATAATGGTTGAAAATAGTCGCATCCGCTGTATAAGTTTAAAAAAGACATTCTTACCATAATTCTATCGAAAAGTTTAAAACGGACCTTGTTTGGAAAACAACAGAAAGATTACTTTATAAACATATTATACAAATTAAAACAATGGTATAAATAACTTTAACCTATATTATATAAAATAGTAAAAATGATTTGATATATATTTTTGAGAAACATAGATGTGGATGATAAAGAGTTCCCTGTAGATAATTATGTATAAACAACCTCAGATAATGAAGAGATTGTAAAATAAACCCCTAAATTGTAATTTTCCTTGGTTGAGGGTAGGTTAAACTCATTTATAATGGTGAAATAATTTTTATTAAATAATACATGAATATTAAACATGAATATTATATCATATATGATCTTTTAACATTGCTCTATTATTAATATCTTAGTATTATCGTCGTTTCGGGTGTCAACTTACTTGTTTTATTTTATATGTTTTGTTACATAAGTCATGATTGTTATGGATAAGATGTATCATATTCATATACATAATGATATAAGGTTCTTAAACATTACTTTTAATCATCAAAAGAGAATTATTCTTTAATGGAGACGATGTGGAATGAATCTCATCACGTTCATGGAGAAGGTAGTCTGGACGTACGCACGAGCGACAATATCATTGTTTTGATATTAAAATAATATATAATTTGATGGTATATCATATATAAAGAATTGTTATCTTGTTATATTTATTATTTACATGAATTACACATCTTTATTATACCCATCCAAATAATAATATATTGAATTACAATTACACCACGACATGGAGATGGAATACCGTACGCACACACGTATGGTGACATGTCATTCAAAGGATGAATAGATTACTGAATTTTGTTGTACCCTATTTATAATAACATCATAGTATATTTAATATACTGTAGTTATTATTTTAGAATAGAAATATCAAAGAAAGAATAAGTGGAAGAAAACAGGAACATGAAAGAGGGTGGTGAACACATTACCTCTTCTTCGGGTTCTTCCTTTTGATTTGGCCAAAAGGGATCATTATGTTGGATTGAAGCTCAAAATAAATCCTCTAAGATGAATTGAGGGAAGTTGAGAGGATATTAGGGAAGGGTTTGGCTGAACCAATAGGCTTCTACGGTATTAATTTGAGAGAAGGGGGAGTGCCCATTTATAAGAGGGGTGATGGGCACCTTAGGAAAAAACATAAAATATTATTTTATAATATATTCATATTCGGTTTATAATGGATCCAAAGTGACTTATTGTGAGGTTAAGGTGGGGATGGGTCGAAATACTTTCAACCAATAGATTTTATATAGGTTCGTCTCTCTAAATTAACCATATCATTTATATTTAACTCTTAGTTAAATAGTTTGACATTTACCATGTCTCTTTGAATTTTTATATTATATAGTAAATAAACAAACTATATATATCCATGCGAACTCCAAGTGTTAAATTAATGATACAAATATAATTATATAATTCTCTTGGATTATCCTTAGATTCTTATGAATTGAATATCAATTAATAATATAATATTTGTTTTTAAAAACTCTTTTATGTCAATTTTGACACTATTTGGTATATGATTTTTTTTCAAACTAATAACAGAAATATTACATAAAAAAACATAATTAAATCAATAATAAAATGTTATATTAACCTATAAAATTATTTTAATTCATAATAAGTCAAAAATTACATTTATTTAGATATTTATAATATCATTTATTTTAATATTTCATTAATAAGGAAATTACTGCTTCACCATTGTGTCATATGTAAATTAAACTATATAATATCTAAAAATTATAAATAAAATACCATTATTCATGAAATATTTTTACCATTATAATGAATATTTACAATATAATTTATCTTATGTATAACCATATATTAAAAAATTGTAATTAAACATTGATTTTAACTCTTTTAACTTTTCTTTCAATTAAATAATAATAAATGTCCTAATCTAATCGAAGTGGACCAAAATGATAATATTTTTTTATAATGTTGTTTCTGGTAGATATAAACATGTCCAATAGAATTAGTACTTGTGTTGGGGTAATATTAATAACATTTTTTGTCTTAATTACCCTATTTACTTTTAACCGTGGTAAATAAAAGTAAAAAGTTACTATTCACCCAAAATTATTTTTATCTTATTGAACAAAATTTTACTCCATGATATTAACCATGATTCTTGGATTTTCTAAATTCCACTCACAAAAACAGTAAAATGAAATTTTATGTGAATTTTCAAATTCTCCTAGGAGGTGGGTAAAAGATGGTGAAAAGTTTAATAAAAAAATTTATATCTAGAATTATTCGAAACTAAATCAAATGAATTACATTGAGATTTTATAAGTATTATGTATCTATTTTTAATTTTATTAAAAATAAATAATATAAATAATTATTTGAATAAAAATTATGTTTTAAACTATATCTTAGTGTTTTTCACTATTCATCAAAAATTGAATGTTTTCTGAAAAATAACAAAAATTCACCCTAAGATAATTTCGATATTTTGAATCAAAAAATGAAGAAAATTTTGATTGATAAAATTTATAAACTTTTTAAATGTGTGTATTAATATTCATAATGGCATGTTTTATTGGTTGTGGTGTGTGTTGGAACTCGAAGTTGTGTACAACACACACTACTGTATTATTCAAAGAGAAGCGTACCGTGGAAGCTTGGGGTGTTACAATATTTCATGACAGGGTTTTAAATTATAATATATATATATAATATAATTATTTGATGATTATTATTCTATATATTCATAAATAATGTCCTATTTGGCCCAATACATCCTATTGAATTCATTTATGACACAAAAGTCAGATATCATCAAAACATCCAACAAAAACATAATTGATTAAAAAATTCTAAATAACACTGTAATAAATGTAGTAAAAGGGAATAATAATTCATAAAAATATTAATAATCTCTTTAATAATTATCATATGTTTTTTATTAATTATGAAAAATAACGTGTGTGGTGTGTCAGACTCAATGTAAGGGACTTCATCTCAATTCATTTCACTAAGGCATATTTTGATGTTATGAAACTATATTCACTTATGAAGTTTATATAAATCCCCATTTGATATTTTATGTCATTAATTTATCTATTATCATAAAATTTTATGTATTTTTTAATTTTATTCCTTCATTTAGATTAAGAATGAATTGTTTTAAATGTGGTAAGTGATTTTTATTAAAAAAACATATTTTAAAGTTAGCCTTATAACTATTTTTCTTCCATGCCCATGTTTTTCAAAAATTATTTTATAAAATTAGGTATATGGACATGAATGTTTTATAAATTAATTTTTTTTCTTTCTATCAATGGTTTTCAAAAATGTATCTTTTTATAGATAGTTTGACTCTATTTAAAAAAGAAAAAAGGAATGTTCTATTTTAATGTATAACTTGATAAACACTTTTTTAGCCACTATAAAAATTATTGGATGTTCGTATTCCATTAAATGATTTAGTAAATTATTCAAATAAAAATCATTTTTCCCTTTGACTAGTTATTTTGGGAATGAAAATGGGTTCCTAAATGAAACTGATATTTTGATATCTCAAATATTTCTGTACGCAAGTTTAAAATAGATTTTCATGAGTTTTGTGATAAAAAGCTTAATGTTTAAAAAATATTTATTCAAGATATGGCCCCTGTAAATTTTTTATAATTATTATTTCCATATTATAGATCATGAGTTATCCCAATATAGCTTATATAGTGGGTGCACCCAAATAGTGTCGGGTGAGCTTGTTATTTCTTATACGATAGGTTCACCTAGACAGTCCCAAATATCATTGAGAAATTGTTTTTTTTCTCTACATAATTATATTGGAACTCATTTTTACAGTTATTTATATTAATAAGGGTTCTAAAATGGTTCTATAAGGGTTCTATGAGATGATTTCCAATGTAACTTACATGGCATTTCTATGCACACTAATTAGCTTTCTATAAATATTTTGATTTCAAAAGGAATAATAATGATCTTTTTAAAGGAAAAATGATTCCCTTTCGAGTAAAAGTTTTTTTAATGACAAATTTTGTATGAGTTTTCTTTTTTTCACTAGAACAATGTAACTATTGTATTTATTTATTTTAATATTTCATTTATTCCCATACAATCTTTTTAAAAATACTTTCATTAGGTTTATTGATTGGTAATGGAAAGGATAAATTAATTATGAAATTCATAATGATTTTTCATGAAATGAAATCATAATTTATTTTTTAAAAAATATATATTATGTGGAAAATGGATTCAAATCGAAAGATTCTATTTTGTAATTTATGGATTTTTATGTATGATTTTTGACCTAATTCTATAAAATTACAAACCTAAAAGATATTTGGGAATAAAAGAAATTGATTTCTAATATAAAGATAATAGAATATGTAATGTTTATGTTTAGGTCCTTATAGTAAGTGTTAGAGAAAGGTTTAGATAATTATAGAGGTTAGAATAATGTTAATAGTATTCCCTTAAAATATTTTACCATATGATTATGTTAAAACGATATATAATTTGAATACTACCATGTTGATTCATCTAAATTATGCTTCATCAGGATAGTTTTCAAAGATGAAATAGAGAATCTATAGTATAAAGACACCAATAAGAATATATCCTTCCAAATAAGTATCCCAAAATACTTGGAATTGAAACTAATCAATTTGGTGTATTGATGGACTAGTTGAATCAGGCTATAAATGGTGGTGGAATCCATGTTAGGGAACAATTAAATTTTCCACAGAGAAATATGTCAAAAGTTAATAATTTTATGAGAAAAAACCCTATTTATTTCAATGGACCCTCAAATATAGTGGTATCCATGGGATGGATTAATACATTAGAGAAGACATTTGAAGTCATGGGGTGTTCAGAATGTAAAAAGATATCTCTCTATATTTATATAATTGAAGATTAAAATGGTTGATAATAGTATCTGGTTATGAAAACTAGAGAGAATAATATATTGATTCTATTGAATATAAAACATTTAATGATCATTTCCTTGATAAATATTTCCCTACGGTTTTTCAACTCCAGGTTGAAAAATAATTCCTAGATTTTAGGCCAAATGATGAATATTTTATGTCTACATATGAATCAAATTTTATAATACTATTCATGTATGTTCCAAATTTTATTTGAGAAATTGATAGTAAAATTAATATATTTTACCCAATATTGAAACAAATTTTATGAAGCTATTTGTCTATATTAGATTTAAAATCTATTAGTATGTTTTTGTTTTTTTTAATATAGAGATGGGTTTTATTCACACTTATGTTCTTAGAAATGACAAGAGTAATAAAAGGTCTAGATAAATGGAAATAGTGATTTATTCATCAAATAAATGATGAGGTAAAAAGATCAATTTTTTATCTTGTGAAATTTTATGTAAAAATAATCATGGATAATGTCTTATAAAATAATGAAAGTTTTAATGATGTTTCATTTTTGTTCATATGGATCATGGAGGCATGGAAAATAAATAGATCAATAATGAAAAGTTGATGATACAATGGTTCAATTTCAATGGTTTGGGATATTATGATAATATGTTTGTAATGATAGTCACTCAATGATGAAATCATCAAGAACAAAAGGAGAAAGGTGTGGGAAAATATTTCTTTACTAGTGTGGTTGATGTTGATCCAATAATTAAAGCGGTTATAGGCATGTTACTTATGTATTAAAATTATTCCAATGCCCAGTTTGACTCTGGTTCTCCACATTCTTTCATTTATGAGAATTTTTTTTGTAAATTGGGAAAATAACATAATGAATATAATATATAACTATTGATTAAAAATTTTGTGGGTGTATTAAAGAAACCATGATTTATAGGAATCTTCATACTATAATTATTGGTATGTTCATTCCTAAAATTGTTTTCGAACTTCTCATAGTGGAGTTTGGTATAATATTGGGTATGGATTATATTTTATTTAATTAATCAAAGTTATGCTTCTTCAATGATTTAATACCATTAATAATATTCCTAGGATTAGATAAATAGATTAGATATGGTAGTGAAAATTATATAACTCATATTTTTGAAACGAAAGAAACTATTCAGATTTGTTATTTCCTAGTAGTAATTGAATTTTTGGATGTATCAATTAATGATTTTTCTGGTGTAATTCTTGATTGGGATGTTAAATTAATGGTTAAATTAGTTCTTAATTATAAGTCTATTTTAAAACTCCCTTATCAAATGGCATAATTATAATTTTAAAATTGAAAAGGAAATCCCAAATGTTTTTAAATAAAATTTTCATTTGAACTAGCATGTTACCGTGGGATTCTCCCATTTTGATTGTTAAATATAAAGACGGTTTAACGAGACATGTCATTAATTATAGAACCTTAAATAGTATCACTATTAAGAACATGTATCTTTTTCCCTATATTGATGATCTATTTTATTATCTCAATGGAGATAAATGTTTTTTAACCATTAATTTGATCTCTGGGTACCACCAACTGATATTTTAAAAACTATGTTTTAGACTAGATATGGGGATTATGGGTTTGTCGTTATTCCCTTTGGGTTTTCTAATGCAAAAGTTATATTTATGAAACATATGAATAGAATTTTCCATGAGTTCTTGCATATTTTTATGGTTGTATATATTGATTAAATTTTGGTATATTCTAAAATTCATGAGAACATAAAAGACACCTAAGGATTTTGTTTTCAAACCTTAAAATAAAATAAACTATATGGAATATTTTGTATATTTGAATTTTAGTTAAAACAATTTTATTTCCTTATATATATTTTTCCTAAAGATGGTATAATTTTTAACCCTACATAAATTAAACTTTTTTATCCTTATAAAAGGCAAAAAAAATCATAGAGATTCATATTTTTCATGGTTTAATGGGTTAATATCGACAGGTTTTTGAACAAATTTCTCAATTTTTTGGCCCGTTGTACAAGTTAAATAAAAAAAATTTAAATTAAAATGGATAAAATATTGTGATTATTGTTTTCAGGAACTTAAAATAAGAAATTTGAATGATCTAGTATTTTCCTTTCCCTCTCGATATGTTTAATTTTTCATCTACAATGATGTTTATTTGAAGAGAATTGTTTGTGTCCTGATGTATAATGATCATTTAATTTCTTATTGTTCATGGTAATTGAAAATTTATGAGTAAAATTATCATACACATGATCTATAATTTATTCATATTGTTTTTTATTTAAAAAAATTGATTCATTATTTAAATAGAGTAAAGTATGAAATATATAAGGATCATAAAGTTTTGAAGTATATATTCAATCAAAAATAATTGAACAATATATAAAGAAGATGGTTTGAACTAATAAAGAATTATGATTGTGTGATTTTTTATCATCATAGAAAAGAAAAAAAAGTATCTAGATATTTATGGTGGAAAAATATTGATTCCTTAACAATGTTATATACATAACATTTCCCTTCAGTTGATGATTTGATGAAATTTTCCCTAGATGTTGTGGATCTGAGAACCTCCTTTTTTTCTTTTCAAGTGTCAGTACAATCATTTATATCAAAAAGAATTATTCAAGATTAAAAATAGGATAATGTTTTGTAAGAAAAGATATAATACATTAATGATTTTATGTTTCCTGATTTTAATATAAAAAAATAATGTGTTTTAATATTTAGAAAAATAGTTTTGTGTGTCTTGTTATTCCTAGTTTAAGAAATAGTGGTTCAGTGAAGCACATAGTTCTCTGTTTTCTATTCATCCAGGTAGTACTATGATATACTAATACATTCAAGACTTTTATTGGTAGGATGGAATGAAAATATATATTGGTGAATTTACCATAAATGTTTTTATTTTTTAATAGTTTAATGTATATTTAAAGTTATGAATGGGAATTCATTACCATTTTCTAGTGTCGGAGTATAGATGAAAAAATATATCAATGTATTTTGTGGTTGGATTCTAAATACATCTTAAAGTAACAATGTGATTTCGGTTATTATTAATCGATTATCTAAATGTTTATATTTCCTCACATTTTATGATATTATGAATTTAGATCATATTTAATGATTATATATAAAAGAGATAGTCATGTTACATGGGGTTCCGTTCTCTATTATCTCTGGGCGTGATCCCAATTTTTTTTCTAATTTTATGAAAGGACTCCAGAAGTCATTGGGTACTAAAATATATTTCCGAGCATCTTTTATTCATCAAATTGTTAGTTATATTGAGTGAATGAATCAGATAATGGAAGATATTGTTAATTTATTTTAAACTTAATACATGTTAAGATATGATTAACATCATTCTTTGGTACATTTTTCTTATAATAACAGTTTTCATTCTATTATGAAGATTGAACCCTTTGAGGAATTATATGGATAGTAGTGTTAGAAATTAACATTTTAGAATAAAATAGAAGAAAGGAAGTTAATGGGACAACAGTTAGTAGATAAAATGTCTTAGATGTTTTAGTTTATTTATCAACATATGAGGATGGATCAGATTAAAAAGAAAAATTATTTGGATAAACAGAGAAAATATCATTATTTTGATGTAGGTGAATGTATTTTTCTTAAAGTACCTTTGATGAAAATTTTGATGTGTTTCGGTAATATGTGTAATTTAATTCTACAATTGATTAGACCATATTAAATCCTTAAATAAATTTGCATCAGTTTCCTGCTGAATGGATTTTCCTCTGATTTTATCCTTGGTACACAACTTTTTTCATGTTTCAATGTTAAATAAGTATTTTCAAGAATCATATAATTTTTTGATCCATGAAGCAGTTCTTTTAGTATAGAATAATTTTTATTAGGATCATAATGGTTATATTATTTATTATATATATCAAATATTTCAGAATAATGTGACTCATTAGGTTATGGTTTTTTAGAAAAACCATGTAATTTAGGAGGAAACATGGGAATATAAAAATGTTATGAGGGGAAAATATCCCAACTTGTTCAGTAAGTGAATAAAAGGACCGAATTTCCAAAATGAATGAATAAATTAAAAACCCATTTAATAATAGAATTAATCATTTTCATTTTTATTAATATGAATTCGATAGTTGAATTAATTATAAAAATTTTATGTGATTTTTAAAATAAATAAAAGAAATATTTTTAATTAAACTCATTTATTATAAGGTTTTTTTAACAATTTAATTTATAAATTATTGAATTTATAATTTATAAACAAAATATAATTTTTGAAATTATCATATCCAAATTAACATAGGGTGAAATTGTGGTATTTGATGGAAAATATTGATTTCTCAGGGAATAATGAAAAATGCCAATTTCTATAAAAATATCATTTATTATCAATAAATTATGTAATAGAAAAGTACCATTATGTTATTAAAATAAATTAAATTAAATTAACAATTATTTATATATATATTATTCACATAATTATTTTTTAATAAACTTTATATTATATTTTATTATAAGTTTTTTTCGTTTAAAAACGAGATTTTAATTGAAACCGTTTTAAAGTGCATATTGTTTATCCATTTTAATTAATTAATAACTCATAAAAATAATTATTTAAATTAAATATATAGATTATATTTGTATAAATATTAATTTAAATTCCTCTAATTATTAATTATGGTCATATATTTAATATAAAATAATTATTTCATGAAAACTCCACATCTTGAAAACACATTTTTTGTCGTGTCTATGGGAATAATTTAAAATTAAATACTACCAATCATATGAATTTAATATTGTAAAACGTATTCCATGTTTATAATAATAATAATTTAATTATCTAAAAATATCATGTCAATTTTTTCATAATTAATAGTGAAAACAATACAAATATTTGACAACGATTAAGTCAAAAATAGATTTACTTATGTAGAATGTAAAAATATATAGAATAAAATGACATAAAAATTTGACTAAAATATATTTTATGGTCATATTTCAATCTTATAACTTTTAAGAATCTTTAAATATACATTTTCTTTTCTTTTTCATGTCAAGAAAAGTGTGCACCATATTCTTTTCAAAAATAAGAAAATTGTGTAACTCACCTCACGTATAAAAGGCTACCCCCTATCCTATTATCTTCACACATTAAATTACCATTATCCTAGAAAGGATTTAAAAAATGTATTAATTAAATTATTCCTCACAATATGGATCCTTTATTTTGATAATAAATCCATCGTATAAATGATTTTGGTTCTAACCTAAGGATATTGTCTGAAAATAGGTATCTTGTTTAACCGGTCATTTTTGTTTTATTTATTCTTCCACATCCTTTAAATATTATTAAATTATTATTTTATAATAATGGTAATATATATTATATAAATATATTATAATATGTTAATTTTATAACCAAAATCCATATCCTCTTCAATGAAATGAGAAACAAAATCATCATTCATGTGTACGACAGACAACCGCATTGCAAACTAATGTCATTTTTTTCATCATTGCCTCTCATGGATCGTTATAATTATGAATTTAAATTTTATATATATATATATTACTTAATTTTATTATACTTTTTGAACACTTCTTGAAATATAATCTATACCAACAGTTTTGGGCAAATCGTTTACCAATGGTTTTGGACAAACTATTCGTATAGGGGGGACCTAAACCAACGGTTTGGCCCAAACAATTGGTATAGGTCCAATATAGAAACCCTATTCCAATGTTTTGGCCAAAAAATTGGTATTGGTACCCCCCTATACCAACATTTTGTCCAAAACCGTCTGTATAGGTCCCAAAATCAAAGAACCTATACCAACAGTTATCAAAATTGTTGGTATAGGTCTATACAAACAGTTTTGAGAACCGTTGGTATATGTAAAAGTTTTTTTAATGTAATATTCATAAAAAAGACATTAAATATATTAAATTTTAAAATACATATGATAATACATATATATATTTATGAAATTATGTTCCCAAAAGTACGTTAGGTTAGTGGTTAGGTCGTTCAATCCAAAACGGGAGGTGCTGGGATCAAAACCAACTGGATGATTATTTTTTCAATTACATATACAAATGGATTATGGTTCTATTGGTATAGATTTTAATATTACTTATACCAATGGTTTTGAAAACTGTTGGTATAGGTCTATACCAACGGTTTTCCCAAAACTGTTGGTTAAGACATAACCTCACGACTTACTAAGAAACGGTTCTCCAAACCGTTGGTATAGCCTATACCAACAGTTTGGAGGCCTATACCAATGGTTCCAAACTATTCTTATTGGGTATTTTTCTAGTGGTTGAGTTTTTATATCAAATATACTTTATTAATTTCCATTCCATTTGGGATACGATAAAGTCGCTTGGGTGTACAGTATGTTACTTCCTTGTGAAGCGTTGTGATTCATTTTTCACTTATGCTTTCCATATAAGGTAATACAAATACATTTAATGAATATATGTGAAATATATGATATAATTATAATATTCATGACATATTTATTATTATGAAAAGATAATATATCATTTTATTTCTCACATTTCCATTAACTGCAAAATGATAACATCGTTCATGTGTACGTGTAGACTACTGCCTTCGTGAAGCGATGCAATTATTTTTAATCACCACAACACATGGATGAGATATATATATATAAGTATATTTAATAAATTAATATGGTATTTAAGATATCATTATAATTTTTTAATTATTAAATAAAACTAATCTTCTTTACATAAAGGTCATTAAAAAATGGAAAAATTATTCATGAGTATGTACGGTCTAACATTTACATAATTGTAATGTAGTTCATTTTCTATAACATTATTTCATGATTATTTTAAAAATTATACTTGATAAATAAAAATATTAATTATTTCATTATTATTATTTTTTTAGTTTTTTAAATAATTACTTCTTTGACCATATTCAACTTACTAAAGTTATTTTTGACACATACAACGAGTATCGTCAAAACATCTGATGTAAACATATTTGATTAAGTAATCATATATAACATGATAATAAGTGAAATAAAATGGAATAATAAAAATTAGAATGGTTCTTATGAAATTAAACTATTACCATATGTTCATTATTAATTATGATAATGAATATATATGATGAGTTTGTCTTAATGTAAGGGACTTCATCCAAATTTGATTTCATTGTAGAATATTTTGATTTTATGAACCAATATTAGTTTTTGTGGTGTTTATACAACCCTATTTGACATTTTATATCATTAATTTATCTATTTTTATGGAATTGTTTTTTTAATTTAATCTTTCACAGGGCTTACAATTTAAATGATTCTAACGTGGTATGAGACTTTTCTTTAAACAACCCCTTTTAATGTTTTCCATCCAACTCTTTTTCGTCCATGTTCATTTTTTAATAAAACATATTTTATAAATTTACTTATATGGATATAAAATTTTTATAATTGTTATTTATTTCTTTCATTCAATGGTTTATAAAAAAATTATAAAATATTTGAATTTCATTATAAAATACAAAAGGAATGTTCTATTTTAAAAATTACAGTGAAAGTGGATTTTCCGCCAAAATAACCATTATTTAATGATTAGTTTCCTTTATAAAATTTTCTGTTTTATTCAAATAAAACCCATATCTCCCTTTTTATGGGTATTTTAGAAATGAACATGGTTTTTAAAATAAAATGGTATTTTAATATCCAAAAGAGTTTTTCATACAAGTTTAAAATATATTTTCAAGGGTTTGAGATAAAAATCCTTAAGAATAAAAATGTTTTATACATGATGTGATCCATTGAAGTTTTTTATGAATGTTTGAGTCCCGTTATATCTAACTTATGATCCTGATATATCTAATATTATGTGTGTTCCTAGATAGTATAGGTTGATCCCATTATAGATTACATGAAGCATTATCCAAGATGAGTTCCCCCTGATAGAATTCCACTGCATTAGGTAATGAATATGTTCTCTATAGAATTATATTGGAAGTTAGTCAAATTATTATTCCAATTTTTATGGGTTATGTAATGGTTCTATGATATGAGGTCCCAAGGTAAATACATGAATTTTTTATGAATGGTAATGAGTTTTCATGGAAATATTTTGATTTCAAATGTAAAAATAATTATCTTTTTAAACGAAAAAATAATGAAATTATTTCATAAAAAGTAAAGTTTTTAAGAAATGTGTTTCCTAGGTTTTAATGTTTTTATTGGATTAATAGGCTTATTCTTTTTATGTCAATTACTATAATATTTTTGTGAATACCACGACATTAAAATTATATTCATGGTGATTAATTATGGGGAAAGAAAAGAAATAATTCCTGTTTAAATTCATCAATATTTCTTTGTGAAAAACAATCATGCATTATTTTAATCGTTTTATATAATTGGATGAATTTATATTAATTAGACGTTTGAAATTTTTAGTTAATGGTATTTTGTATGATTTATGATATAATCAATTAAAACAATAAACCTAAAATATTTTTGGGATTGAAAGAAGCTGATTTACACTCTAGAGACACTAGAATATGTAATTTCTAAGGTCTGTTCCTTATACATAGTTATGGTGTTTCTATAATTTTTCATAAGAATTGATTCATTTATCATGGCTCCAACGTCATGTATATCATGAAATATCAATGGAATCAAAAAATTAATGAGTGGGGTCTAGACCCAATATGTGTTTATCCTAGACCAAAAACCTTTAAAGAGGGAATATTGGTTGATAATTAGAATCATGTGATATAGTGAAGCCCTCAATACTCATGGACTTCGAGATATTGGTGAAATAGTTCTTCATATCACATTTTAAAAATGTTATATTATATATATATGGTTGTTTTTTTAATTACTGAATTATGTGATATAATAATCTATATTAGAGATAATTGAGATGGTTACTACGATGAGGAAGAAAATAAACCGATCTAGTAAATGGATTCCATAGTACTCTAGTACCCATGGAATATCTCTCCCTTCTATACATATTTCTTCCACTTGTATTTTCACTTTTTCCATGAAGGAATAATGTGTTTTATAAAATGTTATTCCTAATGCCTTGTTCAATGTGTCTATTTAATCCATAATATACAACACCATCGCTCAAGAATGAAGGTTTGGTCACAAACCCTCTTCGACCATATATGCATTTAGAGACTAACTGGTTTCCACTTCTATAAAAAAAATGTTCATGTCATGTTAGTCATGATCCATTTATAATAACCAATAAGTTTCCATTATTTAATTAAATGGAATCCACTATTCGTGACACCTGAAATTAATATGGGTAGAATTTCCTATTAAAATATTCCTCAGATCTTTCCCAAGTTCAAATTTGGCCAATTTTACCTTAAATAGTTATGCCAAACAATTATCGTACCATTTCCTCAATCATATTCACAATGTTATTGACATTGATTTCAGCTATGGTCCCTAAAAAGACAATGATTATATTCATTCTCCCAAGCCATTCTTCAACATTATTTGGTATTGAATCATCTATAAATGATGATAGATTTTGACTTTTGAAATATAGTGAATTGTCCACATGACATTATTCCCTAGGTCTATTTACTCTCTCAATTACCTATAAAAATTCAAAAAAATATATATTCTAACATGTTACTGATTCAGTTCTATTTTAGGGGGACACTTTATCAGTGGCATCTCCTTTTCGGTTTACATCTTCTCATAATCATAACAACACCACCACTTAGTCACACAGGAAGATAAAATCACATTCCTTTAACTATAAACCAAATCATAACAAGTATCATCCTAAAATATTATTCTAATTTTGTATTCCAAGTGGGAATTTGGACAATAAATCTTGAAAATGGGCTCTTGTTAGTTGAATCCATGAAATTTTTTTCAGGACATTCATTGAAGTTATTAAGAAATCTTTTTATACTCAAAATACCCTGGTCACATGATTTTTAAAATAAATAGGTAATATATATATTTTATAATATATATTTCACATTTCAATAGATAATATATCCACTCCATCCATCTGAACTCATGTACCAGTCCAGAATCATACCATATGTAACATCCTAACAAAACTCATTCGCGTGGATAATATTGTTATTCCACTAACCATAAGTGGAATCTATTATAAACTAATCCCTTAAAACAATTCCATGGGATTTTCTAAATTCTGGGGAATGATTTTCCCATATATACATCACACAAACTATAATATAGAAAACAACATGATAGAAACAATCATGATACATGATATATGAAACAATGAAAATATCATAGATTGAATATCATCAGAATCAAGTAAATTGCATAAAAATAGGTAATAGCTTGTCTAGAACGTTTAAAGACATAAAGGACTCTGAAGAACTGATATGACACTATGAATACTCCATGTCATGATAATGTCCATTCTCCAAATCCTAAAGGATATGACCACCACATTAGGATGATCCACTAGAAGTGTATTAAATCCTCTCTTTACTTGTATCATAGTAAATTGTTGGATTTGGTTCCCATGAAACCACCTTCGTGGTACTTTATGATAATTGGTATTCATTTAATGAATATTAATGAACTATTTGTCACATCATGATTGTTCTTTTGAGTGACAAAGTATGTGGTAATGTCCTAATAATAGCTGACACACTAAAGAGTCATATAGGATCCTTTCTATGAACAGAACTAGAAGTGTCATGTCACTATTCATGAATACTTGTTTTATAACCAGATGATATCATTTTAAGGGGAAAAATGATACATGATATCATGTCTCGGGGCTCATAAAACATTGAGTTACCTTATCCGAGTGTGATCCCTTTGTAATGTCCATGATGATATTATGAGAATAAGACCCACAAGTAGGAAATCCACATTCATATGTGTCATTGGATGTTTCTATCTATGAATGTGACTATTGGTATTTAGACAATAATATTATTATTAATGGGTAATATGACTCGTGTACTTATATTTTTTGAAGAAATACAAGATGTCATATGCTCGCAGTGAGGTAGGATATGTTGGGTGCATCGCGAGTAATACTCCATTAATGAATAATGCGAGAAAAAATTTTTCACATCTATAAAATTATATATCTCAGTCAATTTGATGGAAATGTTGTATCCAAACTAAATACATCATCATGGTGTTCTCTTGGAAACACCAATTCCAAGAATTCAAAGAATAATAAATCAATAACATGGGTTGATGGAACTTACATGCAACCCTCTTGATTCGTGATATCAGGAAAAAGGGATTATATTATATTGTAATCATTCACATGAGGTGACATGTCGTTGTGACATAAACTTCATTCTCTTGGGTTCCTTGACCTATTGCTAAAAATTAATCTTAGACATTAGGAAAGCTTAAATTTCCAACAAAAAAGAGACATAGATGGTCACAAACTATGTGTAGCTAGTATATCAGTTAAATATTTTATTTATTTAATAAGTTGAATAATTATTATTCCCAGTTGTGGTTTAATAATTATTCAATTATTCCTGATCATATTTATTTCATCCTTAGTTATTAGAGGGAATATATTGAGAGTGAAATATTTATTTATTGGTGAATAATGAAGTTATATTTATTTAAAAAATAAATAGTAATTATTCATAACCAATTGATTAAGGAGTATGATGGGAAGACCAAGTTATGGGTATGATGAGAAATAATATTAAATATTATTTAGTTAAATAACATTTAAATATATCATGCAAGTTAATCAAATGTCATGGAAATAATATCATTGCTATTATTATTTGATATGGGGTTTCACATGGAATAATAAATTAAGTAACGATACATGCGCTAATTATTTATCATTACATGGTGGAATAAATTCCCCTTTATGTTATTATTCTCTATATAAGCCAAGGGTTCATTCCACTGGTTAGCCCAACCGTTTTGTGAAAACAAAATATTTGGAGAAAAGCTTTTGAGCCTAGAGAAATTTTCCATCTCTATGAATGCTCTCAAGAATGAGAGAGATCCTCCTCCATATGATCAAGGAGAATGATTTGGAAGCGATTATGAAGGATATTGAAGGCATATATCTCAAGCGTATGGATCTTACAAGCTAGAACCTATAGACTCTTTCAGAGACATCTAGAGATAAATGAAAACATGTCGATCACCTCTAGAGGATTAATATCATTGGATTGTACATCGCAACGAAGCCGCAACTCAATCCCATGGTCAGACACATCAACGAAGAAAGAATCACCTTGGAGGTAATTCTATAATTTAATTAAATTAATTATAAACATAATATGTCGACCCTCCCTTATCAGATTATGGTTTCCTTCTTTTTATTTTATCATTGATGCAATTCTGTGGATACTGGAATTCATCGTCGAATTGATTCCAGATTAATCATTGATTATAGCAATTTTAAAATTTTGGTTTATGCCTATCATGCACTTGCACTTTTTCTGGAACATTCATTTGGTATCAACGGGATGTTATATTTTTTTTATAGTTATTTAAATAATTCATTGAGGATTTACTCTTTAATAATGTATTTTTTAATTCATGTTTAATTGTTTTTGTAATATGAATTTTGAGATATGTTCTTCTCTTCTCATTTCATATAGATCTATGATAAATGAGTAATGTTATGATTCAAATTTAATCATGGATATCATTTGGAGGTACCAAAGATTCTATCCAGATAACACAAGAATGCATGTGGTGTAGTCAGATCTACACATCTGGTATTTGTGTTCAATGCATCTGAAGTATTTCGGAAATTACTCAAGCTGTGTGCATTAATTAAAAGTGGTGTAGATAATTCTTACACTGTGTATTGACTTGGACAGACCGACACATGATCAATCAGACTACATGTTGTGGGGACCACTGGACATGGTGTGTAGTCTCTTTGGTTCAAGGTTAAGTCGTGTATCCCATACATGTATTTATAGGCTGGTGATCGTGTAACACTGATTCTACATGAAGTGTGGCCCATTGGACATGTTGTGTAATCCAAATATTTATGAAGTACACCTCACACGCTGTTTCCCCAGGTGTGTACTTCAGATTGATGGTGAGGAGGGTACATGTCGTGTAGTGGAATCTACACACCATATACTTTTTCCAAGATTATGAAGATTTAAGAATAAATTGTTATATTATGTAATGCTTGAGACATGTTCCTTCCTGTGGGTGTAGAGCTGGGACACAAAATGTTATAGGTGTTTGATATATATATATATATATATATATATCTGTGTGTGTGTGTGTGTGTTTAATTAACATATGCTTAATGTTCAAAAATATTTACATCATGTATGAGTTATACTAAAATTATAATTCTGCGTGCATGCTATATGTCACAAAGAATAAAGTTTATACAAGTATAAATACATGTCAGGTAGTTTTGGATAGGTATTCAACGTGTTTCTTCCAAGGTACAATTTCTGTACAATGTTATGGAAGATAATCTGAAATAAATTCAGAAAATTATTATGAGAAAAACGATTTATTAATTAAAGCTAATGATTAATTGACTCGAGCATAATTTTTTATGATAAGAACGATTAAAGAATTTATTATGAGTTTTATTAAATGAATATTTTGTTTCTTGTATGTGGATGATCAGGATCTAGAATAGACCTCTGTATGTGATTGGTTATTTTTTAATTTACTTATTAAATAAAAATTGTTGTCATATGTTCCTTCTCCAAATTAATATGTAGGACCTACATGCCTATGATTTTTTTTATTTAAACCCCCTTTTACCACTCTCCTACGTGCGAGTTAAAAGAATATGTAATTGATGGAACATCCAAGCTAGTGGTGGCAGTTCAAGTTATGGGTCAAAGATAAACCATTCCAAAGAGATACAATGGTGGACTGGTGGAAAGCTCTAAACACGAACCTTAAACGGTTCAAGGTGTTTCTCCCCAAGGTCAGGGTTAGTTTAACAACTGCTAGATAAACTATCCAATAGTAAATCTCATGATCATACACTTTATTTTATTTTTTTCAGTTGTATGGTTATTTAGTGTGGATGCTTGATGAAATATCTTAGTCAATGAAATAACAATCATACTTTATGGAACTAAAATAATAAAGGATGATGTGTAAATATTATCTATGCATGGATAACAACTTTTGTATATCCCACATAAATATACAATAATATCAAAAGATAATAAGTGTAAATTTATTAATAGAGGATAAAATCCCTCAATTAAATATTAAGTCAGTATATCCTTCCATTACTTTTTTGAGAATCGAAACATAGTTAAAAGTGCTTGAAAACCCCTATATGGTGTTATTTCAATTATCGGGGAATTATAATTTTATGTTTAGTTTTATCTTAACATAGTTTTCATCAAGGGTTGACTTCCCCAGTAGGACTTGGTGTAACTAAGTGGAAAAGGTTGAGGAAATCCAAAATTAAGGATTTTAGGATTGAGGAGTCCACTCAAAAAATCAAGGATATGTGAGTTAATGCTGTTGTTATTTAGAATGGCTACCTAAAACAATTCAATTTTCTTGAAAAACCTTATTTGGGGTAATTTCAAGAAAAATATAGATCCTTGTCGCTATAATGTCCAAGAAATAAGATATTCTGAAGCTAATGGTGAGGGATATTGGGTTTCTAAAATATAGTGGGAGATTAATAGATATGAATTTATTTATTTGTGTATATTTATAAAGATAAAAAAAACATTAATCATTTTAATTTTTATAAAAAAAATAAGAATGACATCAAATATATCATTGTGATCCATAATTGAGAATAAAACCTGTCTCACTGACACTAATTTAAAAGAGTAGAAAAGTTGCCTCTGGGTTATCCATCATCATGATAGGAAACATTATATGTTGGAAGAGCCCTTACCAGTTTTTCCTAGAAATGAGGCGAGTAATGTGGAACTCTCTATGTATGTGAAACATATGAATGATTCTACAGATGTTCAGTGCCTCCCGCTATCATCCATGACCAATGATCTACTAAAGAAACATGAGGAAATGGATGTTAATAGAATGATGTCTCAACTATGGAATATCTATCAAGAGAAGGTGAGATGGGAGAGGTATGGGATCTCCAACACTTTGATCACTACTAATCTTGAAGTTTTTGTGTCAGCTGGACCACATGTAGTCATGATTATTGGCTTCATTGAGTGTCTAGGCATATTTGGGATTAAATTCCCAAATGAGTTTCGTACGGATCTTATACTATCTTCTCTTCCTAATACCTTATCTAGTTTAATTTTGAGTTATAATCTGATCAACAATGAGAGGAGTATATCAGAGCTTCTTACCCTAATTTTACAAGAAGATAAGAACATGCAACGTGGGAAACATGAATCTCTTATGATGAATTTGAAAAGGAAGGACAAGGAAAGGGGGCTATGATTTAAAAGTAATCTAAAGCCACTTAGGCATTGTAGAAGTGGCAGAACTGAAGCAGTGGTCGTACTATAGCAGTTGAGGCACTGTAGCAGAACTGTAGTGGTGGTGGTTCTGTAGCAGGTATTGTACTAGCAGGGTACTATATCAGTTCTATACACTGAGCGGTACTTTGGGCCAAAAAACAGGCTTTCAAGTCTTGTTTCGGGACACTTGTCATTTGGCCTTCAGGCAATGTATTGGGTCTCCCTCTACACAGGCTAACAAGAGGTATTTGCTTTAATAATAAATTGAGGCTTTGGCCCCAACCTTTTAAAAATAGTAATTACACCAATAGATAATGGGGAGCCAAATGTTCATTCTTTATCGAGTGAAATACTTCCATTTCTACACATTGGGTATTAGATATAGCTTGTGGGGATCACATTTGTATTCAATTGTAGGAACCATGTAGATTCTGGAAAATTTCCAGAGGAGAGGTGGACCTACAAGATACCAATGGTGCGAGGCTAGCAACTCTTTCATTAGTGACTACCAACTTACATTTCCTACATAGATGATTTTGGTTTTACATGAATTTATTATGTACATAGTGTTACCACGAACAGAATCTCTCTATAGAATTTTCATGTAGATGGATTTATTTTCATGTTCAGATATAAATGATGTTACTTTTATAAGGAAAACGTATGTTATTATATGAATAATTTAAATAATTGTTTCTATGCATGAAAGTAAGAGAACCAAGTGTTGTCAATTGATAACAAACCAAGTTCACATGACTCATATAACACCCATTTATGGCATCACCACCTTGGTCATGTAAGTGAGAAACATCTAACAAAGCCCTATCATGATGGTTATTTAGACTCATCTGACCTAAAACCACTTGATTGATGTTATTCATGTTTATAATGTAAAATTACCAAACCACCATTTAGTGGACATCGTTAATGGTCCACAGAGCTTCTAGGATCGGTACACACTGATGTTTGTGGACCATTTTTAGTAGAATCTAGAGGTGGATATTCTTACATCATTACTTTTACTGATGACTTGACTAGATATGGACATGTCTACCTAATGAGGTAAAAGTCTAAGCCCTTTGAGAAATTTATGGAGTTCAAAAATGAATTAGAGAATTAGCATGGTAAGAGGATAAAAGAGCTTCGATCGGATCGAGGCGGAGAATATCTTAACCAATAGTTCATCAACCTTTTATTGGATATTTGGATTCTATATCAACTCTCTCCACCATATACACTATTGTGGAATGGTGTTAGTGAAAGGAGGAATCATACCTTGTTGGATATGGTAAGGTTAATGATGAGTCATGCAGATCTTCAATTATCCTTTTAGGAATAAGCATTGAAAACTGTGTCATACATATTAAACCAAATACCAACTAAGGCGTATAATGGTATTCCCTTAGAGATGTAGAGTGTAAAGAACCCCACTTTGCCACATACACATTTTTGGGGATGTTAGTCCTTTCTAATGGATTTTTTAAAAAAAACTCACACCCCAAAAAACAAGGGTATCTTTATAGGGTATCCCAAGGAAACAAATAGATACTACCTATAAACCCCCTCAAACAAGAAAGTGATTGTTTCCAAATTGGTTGTCTTTCATTAGATGGATCACATCCTCAAAAAAAGATATTGGGAGAAATATAGACTTAGATGATGTTAATGCTCAAGATACACAAGAGTTGGTATAGGAACAATTTTAATAGGTCCCCATGGAAGAGGTAGTTCTTAAAACACAAATACTACGTAGAAGCATAAGAGAGGTAAGAGAACCATAGATATATGGTTTCCTCATCACTGAGTAAAGTGACTCATTATTATTGGACAATGAAGAACCCCTCTCCTATGATAATGAAGTAGAGAGCTCAGAAGCTACATGATGTCAAGAAGCTATGAATTATATGACAGATTCTATGTATCAGAACCAGTTTTTGGTTTAGGTCGATGATCTAGTAGATGTAAATCCTTTTGGATGTAAATGGGTATTCAAGAAGAAACTAGACATGGATGTTTCATTTAGTACCTATAATGTAACGCTAGTGGATAGAGGTTTTAAACAACGTCAAGGAATTGACTATGATGAATCCTTTTCACAAGTTTCCATATTTAAAAGCAAAAGAATCATACTTCCTATTTCATCTTTCCATGACTCTGATATTTGGAATATGGATGAAAAAACTGCATTCCTTAACGGGATCTTGTAGGTATATATCTATATAACACAACCAGAATGGTTTGTGACACTAGGTGATGCTAAAAGGGTATGCATGTTTCATAGAATCGTTTATTGACCAATGAACTCATCTTGGTCATTGAACATTATATTCAATAAAGCCAAAAGATAATTTGGTTTCATTATGAATGAATTTGAGCCATGTGATTAAATGAGGGTTAATGGAAATGTGGTTGTTTTCCTAGTAGTGTTTTTTGACAACATATTTCTTGTTGGAAACAACATACCAGTCTTATAGTTAATGAAGGACAGGTTTAACATGTTCTTCTCTATGAAGGGCTTAAGTGAAGTAGCCTACATTCTATGGATAAAGATTATTCATGATAGATCCAAGAGGATGCTAGAACTAAGACAAAGTAAATACATTGACTAGATACTAAAAGGGTTTAGTATAGAACAATCCAAGATGGAATTTTTTCCAGTGTCACATGGTATACATCTTCCCAAGAAATCGTGTCCCCAGATACAACAGGAGAAAGATATGATGAGTAATATTACATACTATTCAGTGATAGGATCTATCATGTATTACATTTTATGTACCAGAAATGATGTTGCATTTTCAATGAGCATGGTATGTAGATATCAAGTATATCCTTGGTAAAAACATTAGACTACTGTCATGTCCTACCTTAGGTATCTGAGAAGAACTAAGGATATATTCCTGGTGTATGGAGGAGTTGAGGAGCTTTTCATTTTAAGGTATGTTGATTCTGGGTTTTAGACAGATCAAAATGATATGAATTCACAATTAAAATATTTTTCTATCTCAATGTATGATCTGTGAGCTAGAAGAGTTTAAAGTATCCAATTTTCACTGATTCTATTGTGGTGTCTGAATAAATATTGGCTTATGATGTAGCCAAGGAAGCCATCTGGATTCTGAAATTTGTCCAAAAGCTTGATCTGGTTCCTAGTAGTAAATATCCCATTACATTTTATTGTGATAATACTACAGTATTGGATCTTTAAAATGAGACAAGGTCACATCAACAGACAAAGAACATACTCCAAAAGTATCGCCTCTTTATATATTTTTATAAAATGGGTCATGTTGAAGTGATAAAAGTATCTATGGAAGAAAATATGGTAGACCCATTGACTAAAGGCCCATATCAATAGAAGCAAGAATATCATGTGAGAACTAAAAAATGGAAGGTTGTTAACAGTTGGATCTAGTGATAGTGAGAGTCTTTTGGAGTTGTTACCCATGAAACCAACTTCTTTCTACCTTATGATAAACATGTATTCATTGGATAAATATTAATGAACTATTTATCAAATCATTATTGTTCTTCTACGTGACATAGTATGTGATAATTTCCTAAGAATAATTGTCGAACTAAAAGTTCATAGTGTATCCCTTTTATAATGACAACCCATAAGTTTCGTTACACTATTCCTTAGTATATGTTCTATGGCTGGATGATGTCATTTTAAGGGACACAAATGATACAGGCTATCAGGGATGGGGGATCATGAAGAATTGAGGCACCTTCTCATGGTATGCACCCTTGGTAATATCCATGAGGATAATATGAGAACAATACCATCTAGTATGAAATATACTATTATAAGTTTCATTGGATGATCCTATATGTGGAAATGTTTATTTGTCCTTAGACATTAAGATTATTATTATTAATGGGTATTATGACACACGTACTTAGATGTATTGATGAAAATCATAACAATAGATGTTTGCAGCGAGGTAGGATATGATGGGTGTGTCATTCATAATACTACATTAATCAATAATGGGAGAAAGTACATGTCACGTTTATAAAATTATATATCTAATTCCCTTTGATGGAAATGATATAGCCTAACTAAATCCATGGAAATGGTGTTCTCTAGAAAAGTTCAATTATGGGAAGTCAAAGAATGAGAAATTGAGTGTGTGGGTTGATGGAACATTCATGAAACTTTCTTTATTAGTGATATCAAGAAAAATGGATTATATTATATATTAAGCCTTCAGATGAGGTGACATGTAATTGCGATATCATCTTCTTTCTATTAGGTGCCTTGACCAATTGCTAGATAGTAATCATATAATTTAGGCAAGCCTTCCTAATGACAATAAGAAAGAAGCCAAGAGTGTCACACAATAGGTGTTTCCAGTATATTAGTTAAATAATGTATTTATTTAACAAGTTGAAAAATATTATTTCAATTTAGGGTTTAATAATTATTCAAGTATGCATTATCACATTTATTTTGTCACTAGTTATCCGAGGGATCATATAAAGGATTTTTGGAATTCTATGTTATGGGTCTTGTGAGAAATAATATTATATATTATTTAGTTAAATAATAGTTATATATAACGTGCAAGTTAGGAAAATTTCATAGATATAATAACATTTCTATAATTAGTTGACATGGGGTTTCACATGGAATAATAAATTTCATTATGGAACATACACTAATTATTTATTATTACCAGGTGAATTAAATTCCGTGTTATGTTATTATTCTCTATATAATCCAAGGGGTACTTCCACCATTCAACCCAATTGTTGTGTTCACACCATCCTTGGAGAAAAGATCTAGATCCAAGAGAACTATTCCCTCTCCAAGAACGCTCTCAATAATGAGAGAGATTATCCTCTATCAGATCAAGGATAATGACTTTGAAGTGATTCTCAATAAAACCAAAGGCATACATTTCAAGCACAATGATCATCCATGCTAGAACCCGAAGACTCCTTTAGTGATGTTCAGAGATACATGGAGCTCATTTGTATCACCTCTATAGGACTTATATCTTTATATTATACATCTTAATGATGCCTCACCTCAAACACATGGTCGAACACATCAACAATGAATGAATTTCCTTGGAGGTAATTTTATAGTATAATTAAATTTTTTATAAATAAATTATTTTGATCCTCTATTATTGATTTCATGTTTCTTTCTTTGTCTTTTATGTTTGATTCAATTCTGTGTATACTGGAATTCATCATTGTGTTGATGGGATATTAATCATCAATTATGGAAATTTTAATTGTTCGGTATATGCCCATATTGGGCTTCCACTATGCCTGAAACCTACATAATTAGGGTCTGCATATTCACCAAGTTGTTCATTATGTGGGTTAGAGTATGACCCATTATGTAATCTCCAATAATTCTCATACAAAGCACTAGAAAAATTTCATGTTACCCATTATTTAATATAAATCATAGAATGTGAATATATAATATGTTTTAAAGATATACATACACATAATCATTGTATATAACTCACCCCATGATGATCTCCAATTTCATGAACAAACACACCAATGAATTGGTATAACATATGGTATTATGTCCAATAAATTTATAGAATTGTCTTAAATCATTAGTGGGGCTTTTACCTTCAAAACCTTGTTAAAAAATGGAAGTATATTAAAGGGTTCCCCTAATTATACAGGATTACAAAGTTTGAATCCAATAATCCCTGATATATATATATATACATAATCCAACCATGTCATTCCATGGTATCTTTCCCAAATAATTTATTTAAATATAATTATCATTTTATAATTTTATGAAACATGTTATTGGAATTACCCACAACACATAGTTTAAAACCCATAAAGTAGAGAGTAGTAAATCTGGGTTTTTCATTATGAGATATAAGTAGTTTATTTTTAAAATGATGTCATTTATTTTCTAAGTAAAAAAGGATTAGTAGAGAAGCCACCCACCTCCAATGGGTTTTTTTATGAAGAATGTTTCCAAGAATTCATTGATCTAAGATATACTATTATATCCTTTAATGTATCATAAGGAAATCCTATTAAAATATATAATAGACCATATATTCTTCCATACAAACCCTTATATAATGTTCCATCCAAGAAATATTGAGAATTAAAATAAGTAGATAGAATCAAATCTATTTCATTTTATTCACGAGTTCTAACATAACAAGATTTGATGTAATTGTCCTCGATTCAAGGGGAATAAAAATATCACTATGTCAAACCCGTTGGTTCAACATCCATAACCACATCAAAAAAAATTAAGATTATATGGTATTTATTTTCTATTAAAACTAATTTTTGGAATCAATTAAATACATCACATGGTTTGGTAAACCATGTAACAATCCTGAGAGTGATACTATATGACATTCAATGATAGATGGTTTATATGGATGGTTTTTAAAATAATTCTCTAAAATGAAACTCATCATTGTCTATGTTTTTAAGAGGTCACAAGGTACCCTCATAGTTTATCTAAACCGTGGAGTAAATTTTCACCCTCCCCTGAGCCACATTTCAAGTATCATGGACACATGATTTCCCACAAACCATGTTTCAACCATTTACCCCCAAATATAGATCCACATACTATAGAAACCATTAAAAAATCATGCTACTCATCCTAAGAACATTTATGCCTTAAAATTATAGTATGAAATATTAATGTATCTCAAATTGGGGGTGTAAAATTATTGGTTCACACCTCCAATATGATGATGCAGTATGGTATAAAAACATTAAGAGAGTAAAAAAATCAACTAAAAGTCTAACAATTTTGTGTTTAGGGATCTGAATCCTATTCCTAGTGATTCTTCGGGAGTTAGTATAAATTTGTATCTTATGCATTGTAAATACTTCATTAATGGGTTCAATGGACACATTGCAAAACTCAACATATATAGGAAACTCATTAGTGGTGGGGTGAATGAAATGAAAAACATCTAGTGTTTTATACATAATGGTATTCTTGGGGAGAAACATAATGTCAACCCACGGATGGATTATTTCCCATCATAATATTAAAAATGATTTATATTTTCCAGGTATTATTTTTAGATATTATATGAAAAAAATTTGAGACTAATATTTAATATGAATTATGATTCTGAGGTCCAGTGTGCCTAGAATAAATGTTTGGAATTTATTAAATATATTAAATAACGCATGCATGATGTCTTCCTCTAAAATTTTAATAAATCATGAATGGTGTCCTGGATTAGAAATATAAGGGCATCGTTTATTTCAAAATATGATTTTTACCCCCATGGTGTGACATACCCATTGTCTGCAGAAGGCATCTGTGAAAAAGTCATCCCTATAACAGAATTATTAAAATAAATAAATTAAATTGTTTTAATTAATATTATTATACATAGTGACTTGAACTTATTTAAATATGTGGTTATGGGATATGTATCAGGTTAGGCCACTAAAACCATGGAAAAAAACTTAACCATTGAAGAGGATTATTGTGGACAGATAAAGGATCAGGACCATATTTTGGATCGTTGCACCAACCGAGTTTATTGATATCATCAATGATGGAAATAAAGAACTATTCTTTATCAAAGATCAATAAAAATCCCAGGTAGGATGTAAACTTTTGGATCTTCTATGTTGTAGTTTGATCATGGTTTAATATGGATAAATTTTATGAATATAATTAATTTTCGCATCGATAGTAGATTTAATTAAAGGATTTAATTTTTTCATTATGTTGATGATACTCTTTGTCGATCTATTTCAATGGAAATAGATCAATTCAAAACAAAAAAAAAGTCTGAGGTTTGTTCTTAAAATTTTATTATTTATGGATTTCTATCCCCTGTTATTCACACGTTCATCAGGAGAAATTTATTTGGCCCGTAGTTTGATAGAATATCGGGTATTTACTCTTTGTGTGACCATTATTCTGTGAAATGAATTGATACAAAAAGTGTAGTTTGTGATCAAGGATACTACTGAGGTGTGATGATCATGGAGGATGATCATAGGTGGATTAAAATAGATTTTCAGCATCCGTTTATTCCAGTTTTCTTGGTGTAGTTGTGGACAGTGCAAGAGGGCATTCTGCAAGAGGATTTGAAGCTTTAGATCCTGATATCTGGTGAGGGGAAGGTCATTCGACCACAAATATATGTTTTTTGATGATATGGGTAGCTCAATAGATGAATAGAATGACACAATGGAAGATCCCAACAGATATAGAAAATCCAACAATACATAGAATATATTTTGGGATTACAGACACTATGGAACCCACTAACTGAAAGACTAGGGTGTCCATGATGAGTTAAATATCACATGATGTGAAGCCCGGTCAAATTTTGTGTGAACCTACCCTAGTGGATCGTAATATACTTATAAGGGTACACATACATGGCCAGGAGTTCATGGGATCAAACACGCCATGTAATCAAACACGTTTGCTGCCAGATGTACATGGATACAACCAATGGTACACATGCATGGCTAGGAGACATGGTTATGGTGTGAAGCAATATCTACACACCATGTACATTATCTAAATTTCAATTACATAGATATTTCATTTTAGGTGAGGAATCACCACACTAGAAAATTTGGGTTTAGTGATTCATGTTGTGTACTATACATACACGATGTGTACTCCCTAAGAGATAGGTTGGACCGTTTCATCTCTTATGTTCAAGATAGTGTCAGTTGAGTGGTTTTCCCCTTATTCCTTTCCCCTATGATTATAGTGTGTCATTAAATTGATATCTAAATATTGTGATCCCCTATATAGGATTAATCACGTATATAGTTCACGGAATCTCCACATGAGACTCAAGTTATATAATATATCATCTTTACACCCAAGGAGGTATTTTTGGAATCATCATGAGCTCCTTGAGAAAGGAGTTTATACTATATCTAGAAGGACATATCAATAGGGTTCATAGGTATCATTTATATATGATCCTATACATAGTGGTATGATCCATATTGTGTTTATGGTATCCCCTATCGGTTTTGGGTACGACCTCCTATATGAGGATCAGTGTCTCTGGAGACTAGTGAGATTCATTTGGTGGGGCCCAATGATCATAATCTCTTGAATGAGTGTATGTGGTGATGGTATGTCATGTGAGGTGTATTCTCCCAAAATGAGCATTTCTTCAAGAAAAATCAGGTTGCTGGTTTATATTTATAACTGCATGGTGGTGTGGTGTCCTTACAATGTATATATTAGTGTTTTATGTTATACATTAAATGTTATATATATATATATTAAGATGACTATTATCGATTATTCATGTTTAGAGTTTCTGCAGTGTCTTATTGGGTATTGTTATACACACCCCTTCATGGGATCTATATGTATGTGTCATGTCTTATATATACGAAGGACCTATTGATGGTGTCTTGGGAGGATTTGAATAAGGTGGATCATAGATTGATCTAGACAGACCTTGGTGTTTTTAAGGAGTATTCATTTTCCGTGGTCCTCACCCTTGGAGAAGGATGGAATCTTCACATATTTTGTCTGGTCTTGTATTTGGACCCTTTTTCACATTAATTACTTAACTATTATACTCTTGTTATGGGATTGTAGATGTTTTCAAACATTGGTTTCATTTATTCTATATTTTATCATTTTATGGTCTTGGAGATGTGTGCCTGTGTACAGGTATATTATGCCAATGATTCCCATTTTTGGGATATACCTTCTTGGAAATGGTCTCTATCCCCTGGCCCATTAGAGAGAAGTTTAGGGTAGTCACGAGTCAAACCCCAGAAGGTCAGTTTGTGAATCTGGGCATCCATTAACCATTTGATGTTTGAGGATGTACATCATATTACTAATGAGGGTGATCAACTGGTCCTTGTGATATTTTAAATAGTTTCTCTTCTAATAAATAACAAATATTTGGTAATGTAGTGCTTATCGATGAGAGAATACATGAACTCAATGTCTATCATCATGAGATTGAGTTAGTACACTATATTATCATTATCCATTTAGATATGATGATCTAGGAGGGAGAATATAGATTTGTACATGGTTTTTATAGAGTGGAAAAAGTATATCCCATATATATATAGTATCAAAGGTAGGGGGTTTAGTTTTTTCCTCTTAATTTCAATTAATTAAACTTAGTATTCTCCATCCTGTTGGTTAGTGATTTCAATATTTATTAACATTGATAAAGACTTGTATTTTTGTACCTGGTTGGGGAAAAGTTGAAATATATTATCCAAAATACCATGAAAGCCTCTCATATCTTGAAAATAACATGAAGGGAGAATCTCAATGATGCCATTAGTCTATTCGTGTTCAATATTCATACCTCAATATTGGAAAAATATTTTTTTGGAATTTTCTAGAGGTGAAACTGAATGTATACATCAAGGGATTTATTATTATATTGTTGGGGTGGAATATGTAGAACAATTTATAAATATTATTATGATGGTTCTATATTTGGTGATATTTTTCACCAAAAAATCCTGATAGAATAAAACCATATTTCCCATTTGGGGGTTAAATAGAATATAAACTACTATTTAGTGTCTTACTCTAGTGTTCTTTAATGAAACGTGAATCACTTAAAAAATTATGTTCCTAAGGGTTCCCAAAATATAGGAGCTTCTTCATCCTCATGAACCATAAATATTTGGATGTACCCGAAGTACTCATCGCTGACTTAGAGTGATTGGAATCTAGTTTTTATATCATTAACAATCGTTCTGATTAGGACATGGAATGAATCCGTTTACTAAATGGTACTTTAGGATCAATAATTAACAATAGAATATACTATATCTATTCCTTTTCATGATAGGGATAATTTTATCTTGAAACATATGGAATTATACCACCAAAGAAATTCCCATAATCATATAATAATCATTATCCCTAAATTTGGAACTTTTGGAGGGGTGCATCCTTTTAGGATCCTTCTTATATGATTGGTGTCTAATAGTAATACTAAGATTGTGTTTGGTGATTTAAGGATTAATCCAAAGTTTCTCCTTATAGTTCCCTAAAAATATATAATGTTATTGTTTCAAGAATTCAATATATTGATATCGTTCATCAATAATCATGATAACAATGTACAATTTAGTATTTAAATCTTCTATGATATCATCGTTCACCTATATAAACACATCATCGATTGTGGAATCTCCATCATAAAAGGTAGGGTGAGCTTCATTTATTACTCCCTCATTATTGGTTTTAGGTATATAAAAAGTAAATGACTCCATAGAGGCATGATTTTATGAGGTGGAATAAATATCCTGTGTATGGGTAAATCTTTATAAGATTATATCTGAACCTATGGTCATATAAAAATCATTTGGATTGATGTTTTAGATCTTAGACCTTAATATCATGGAATTTTTGGTCTAGAAATAATTAAAAATTTATATGGTTTAGCCAACTACTAGTTTATTGACCCAAATATCTGGTGGAAATGGTTGATATGTCTATTATTGGTAATAAGGATATTTGTTTTTCATGAAATGGATGATTTTCTAGCCTTGGATTAACCATCCCCTAATCTGAGTTGTAAGTGATCTATAATTATTCTTTACCTTTCAACATGAATAAATGTTGCCTAAGGTCTGAATTTTATGTTACATATGGTGTATTTGAAATATTAAACTATTATTCATGTAATTCTACTGATTGATTGAGATGGATGGAGAGTAGTTATGTTTATAGAAACAATTGACTTCATTGATCAAAAGTTTATTTTCACTAATTTTTTAATGCACTGCATGTAAATAAATGGTTTCTCATATTTTAAAGGGGGTATGATTACTATTTATCACTCCTATTGTACAATTGATGTAGTATTTAAATAATTTTAAATATGATTAAGTGAAAAATAAATCTTTGTGAAATTAAGGCCATCCCAATTTTATAATGACATATTTGTCTTGTGAGACTACCATGAAAATGTTATTTGATAACAAATCGCTAAAAAAGGCCTTCAACTTGAAATTTATTAGTGGATTGTATTGACTATTATTATATATTTAAATAATAATCTTGTATGGGGCTAGAGAAGACTCTATATTACTTATATTTAATAGTATTCAAGAATCTGTAGTATTTATTCTAGATCTATTTTCTATGATTCACTAGTGATTATTTATTCCATTGAGATCACCTGAGAGTTACATGTGGTTTATGTTTCAATGTATAATTATTCCCTTATCATCCACAAAAAAATATGATTTTTATACACTCTCCTATCATATGTTTTCAATATAATAGGCTTTATTAAAAGATACTTTGGTCTCAAACTACAAATATAAATTTAGGTTCTTGATGAGGCCTTTGTATAGTGCCTTTGACAAATGGAGTAATTCAAGGATTGAAAGTCGAGCAAGGATAAAAAAAATTTCTTGGGGGTATTTTAATTCTATAATTGAGGAATGTTTTTGTTATTGAGGGTTGATTATATAACATGAAGTGTGGATTGATCAATTAGCTGAGACATCAGTGGCTGACTAGTACATAATGAATTACTATGATTATTGGATGGTTGTGACATAGCCAAGAGGTCATAAAAATGAATCGGTCATGATTTTTTTTATATAATGTTATTATAGAATGATGTTCCTTCTAAAATCATGGAAACACATTTCTGTTTTCATAGTAGCATAAACTATTTTTTCAGAGATAGAGCCCCATGAATTCTTCTTGACTAAGTGGAATCTTCCCTTAACATAAGAAGATCGATGAGGGAATTCTGTAGGAGATAATGGGTGTGATTCTTTTTTTTGGGAAAATCAAAACAGTCTACCAATAAGATGGAATTGATAGTGGAAGGCTATTACTCCTAATCAAAATATTCCTAAAAATCTTACAAAACCATTCAATTTTCACGAAATTTAGGGGGAATGAAATCCAAGAGGATAGTGATCGACTATTGAACTAATAAGGGTTTTGGTCATCCATAGGGTTTTAAAGCCAACTCCATTGAGATTTAGATGGCTATAGAGCTAATGGAATCACATAAGAGGATTAAAATATGTGGAAGGTGGTGGTTTTTTATCTACACATGAACTATCCTAAGGGTTTAAATTGTTAAATTGAATATTATACGGTCATAAAAGATATATTCATTCTATATCTATAATATCTATCGGTCCTCGATATATTTGTCAACCTCTGGGATAAAAGAAACCCATTTAACATCAACATGATGATCACCTAACTCCACTACATAGATATCAACTTTTATTTGGATCCTATTGTTAAAGATGAATCACTCATGAATATTTTCTCTAGGGGAACTATTTTGGGAAAACTAATTGATATGTATATTCAACTCATATGCCTATATCGTCTTTATTTCAGGATACATGTACAAAATTTATTTCATGGGACATGTGATGAAGTTAGGGACATTATCATCATTGATGAAATATACCTTGTTCATTTGATTATCAAAGGGTCATTTATCATTTATTGGTCAAGGTACGTATGAAACATTGCTTGCATAAGCATATACCTAGTGGGGTTTGTTCTATAGGGTTTCCTAGAGAAAAATAAGTTGAGGTGAAAATGAATATATCTTAGAGGATATCTATACTCTATCAACCATTTGAGTAGGCATTATAGTTAGTGGGATTGATTTTTTTCTCCGTCCAATTCATATCCTTCTCAAAATGTTAATCCATTTCAATAAACTCTTAGAATCCATCAAACTGTATCATGGTAACCTGATTCAAGACAAACTCATCATGTTCCTTCTTAATTCCCATCCTTATAAATTATTCCTAGGTTTATTAGATGAATAGAGGGTAAGTTATACCCTTCCATTATGGAATTATTTTGGTTTTACGCTCATTCTAAAAATACATATTTAGAGAGTTCGGTGACACATGTCCTATAAATGGTGGAGCTATACTATTAATGAATTTATAAAAAATATTATCCCAACTAGTGATGAATCCTAGTTTTAAATTATTATAATAGATAAAATAAAGTCCTTCCACAATTAAAATGAAGAATCAAAGCTTGGATACCACTTGCTACTATGAGGTGCCTAGCATTAGGTCACACTAAGATGAAAAATGTGTGAGTTGTTTCTTAGGTTCACCCATTGCAATGAAATATGAAAATCTAGATTTATAAAAATTTGGTAGTCTAGTGACATTGTCCACCACTATTGGTATAGATTTCCTTAGGATTTTACAAAATATTTATTTGATTCCATGACCATTATCTGGGTAGTAAGGAAACAGATTAGGTTATCATGGGAGACATCCTCATATATTTGTACAAAAACTAGTCCAACCATGGTGTATATATAGTCAATGAGATCTATAGGATTAAATGAATGAAAATCCATAAGAGAGGGAGCCATGGGGAACAATATACTTTTCCTTGGGTCAGAAAAACCTATGTATTTTTCATATTCAATTGGCTAAGGGCTATATATTATCATTGATCAATGGTTTTCATAATGGGTTCATATGGAATATCCTCCCAATTAGGATGATATTTACAAATATTCTCATCATTGTATCCCTGAATTTTCTATGATCTCCTATAGTGAAGTCATGATCTAGGGATTTTTAGTTATTTTCTCAATAGATTTTAGCTTAGAGTAAGGCTTAGAAATACCTTTTCCCATGTAAAGGTTCTAGTGGGTGTTTATATGTTCTATTCTAATAAAACATATAAGACCCATAGAGTATCTTTTATTACATGTGTACAAACCTCTAGTATATAAAATTTATTTTCTTTCTATTTTGGGGAAGGTCTTCATCACCTACATGACCAAACTTTTTACACTCTTCGTTTTTAGAGAGACTGTAATTGATGAAATTCATAATGGTTGTGTTTGGTGGTAATGAGTCACTAGCATTATCTATGGTATTTGTTTTGATAACCTAATTTGAACATCTAGAGGGATTAGATTATAGAGAAAAATGATACCCGAACCTTTATGATGAACCTAATGAAGTACCTCTTTTATGGTCTATAATAGTACAATAAGACTCTTATTAAACATTTTTCTAAAGTTCAAATGGTACCCACTATATTCAAGATGACGTGCCACCAAAAATGATGCAATTTTGAACTTTAAAAATTATTGGTTGAGGGATTTATGGTTCTCTATACTCATTGGATTATATAAGGGGTAGTTATATGTGTGGTTTAATGTCTCAAAAAGATTTCATCAAAGATATTTTACATGGTTTTTGGTAAGAAATCATGTGATGGAGATGATTTGAGTCTCCATTATACAAAACATGAATGGAACTAGTATATGAACATGACCTTCTATAGGCTCTCTTCATTCTCATCTTATCGCTAATATAGTAAATATTGATCCATTATAATGATTTAATGGGATATCATTTGTGGTAGATATGGTTAACTTGTTTTCTATAAATCCATATATGGAACAATTATTGTCTAAGACACCCAAAAATAGATACAAGGGTTCCATGTTATGTTATATTTTTTTCAGAAACATATACATATATGATAGAGACCCATTGTTCTCATATTTAATGAATTAATGAGGTAGTTGTGGCTATACTAGGAATCAATCTGCATCTAATAAAGTTGCGCTAGATATTAAAGTTTCTCCCACATTTGATATAAAGAATCAAGGAAAAGATTCTAAAAAACTGGGAAGAAAAACATAGATGGTTGTAAATGCATCATCTCCACGTAGGTATATGTGGATTAAATATAGTATCCTATTCAACTATTACTCAAAGATAAACAAAAAAAATAAGCGATTTTCATCCCTCATTGATCTTCTTGGTAGGGGAAAAAACAATTCATATAAATCCTATGTGGTGTCGAATTATAAATGATCATTCATGATATTTCATTTATACATGTACTATACCTTCCTATATTGGAGTGGATGTTCTCTAGTTTAGGATGGTCAACATCACTAGAATAATTTCCCAGGGGTGTTTTTTATGGTTCCACAGAGGGAAAAACATTATTTTTATCATAAAAAAGGACCTCTACAATTGTTGGTTTTGAAGGGAGGACATTTATGATTGTCAGTATCATGGGAACGACCTTTGGTGTTATTTTTTTCATAAGAATGTCTAGTGATTTAAACTTATTCATCATAGGGAAGACCTCCATGATGGTTTTTACTGTTGGAATTTTTTTCTAGGAGAGTCGTCCTGAGATTCCAAGATGGTAGTTGGTCTCTTAAACCTTTTCTATTGATGATTTCTTATTGATATTTTATTTCAATACCTCAAAATATCAATTTATAAAACATAATCTCAGTGGATAGTGGAAAACATGGTCGATCCATAAGGAAGGTGAGATGGAGTGAAAAGTTATTTATTCTAAATGTATTCTATTAAATATATGCATAAAATATATGAGGGTGGGATGAAATTTTTGTACAAAATTATATGTGAAGGTAGAAAGTATAGTGTGTTGTTAAATTGTATTGATCTAAGATAATTTATAGTGCATGATGAATGATAATAATGTTGTGAAAAAATCCAATGAATAATCCTATGATAAGTATAATGTGTATTAAAATGGGTTCCCAAAACATGAAAATTTAAAAAAATGATGGTTTCTAATATTAGTAGATAAATATAATTACTACAAAACAAAATAAAATCCATGTCAAGAATTTATTTTTCACATAATATTGATCTATGGTTATTCACATATTTCGTAGTCACTTTTTAAGAATGTTCATTCTTCCATTACTCCGTTTTATTAATCTTTAGATGATTCATATAGTGAATTGATTTCAAAACATTTGTGAGATTAATACTCAAAAATCATTATATCAAAAAATATCAAAACTAAGGGGATGAAAAATGAAAAATAAAGGTGAATTATATCTTATGGTGAACAAATATTGAATTATAATGATTTAAATAGGCTAAAAAATTTTATTCCTAAAAAAAGATTAGATAATGTATATATTGAAATTAAATAAGGATGAAACAATAATTAAAAATTATAATACAATAAAAAAAGAATATGTAATAATATATTCTTCCCTTAATGAGGTGGAATCTCCACTTCTCATGATCTACTAGTTTCTTCCTCCATGATGTGTTGGAAAATGACTCCCATAATGGACCTTACTTGTTTCTCTAAATTTGTGTCAGTTTACCCAAAATACATGAATTGGTTTCCCAAGTAATTAGATACCACTAATTTGTTCTACACTCCATCTTTAAATTAAATAAATCTTATTCCTTAAAATCACCACATCATAATTCATATTTGTTTCTCTTTTTTTAGGATTCTTATTATAGAGGATATTAAATTCTCTAGTCTTCCATTTTCAAATTATGAAATCATTTTAAAATTTCATCTCAATTATCTAAAATAATAATGATCAAAGTATCTCATTTCATTAACTATGGATTTTCTTTTTATTAATTTTATCAATCGAGGGATGGTCCTTGGCATCCTTAGTTTATTGATGTTTTCTTTAATTATTAAGATAGTATAGATGTCAAAGCTCCAAATATATTATTTTTTATTCTATTATCACAGAACACAGGTCTTAATGATGTGGATTCATTGTATTAGGCTCAGTTTTTCTATACACCTCAACTACCTATTTTCATTCACTTTGGATTAGGCATCACTCAACTAGTGGGCTCCTAATTATTTACAATATATAAACTATGTAAATTGGTTGGGAAAATTACCCTATGGTTATGTAGTAAATGCCGATAGGTTCATCAAACATTTTATACTTTATTTAAATTGAAAACAACCACAAAATGTATTTTTTATGACAACCATGAACTCATTGAATAACTAGAAACCCAAGTGATTCAAAATAAATTTTTTGAACACTTTATGTGAAACATTATATTCTTACGCAGCAGGTGAATTAATGTTGAATAAGGATTCATATTTTTTTAAATAAACCATATCATGGAACAAAAAACAATGATCCACTAATTTTATCAATAAAAAATTATGCAGTTTGGGATAATACTTCATCAAACTTATATAAGAATTTTCACATTGTAATTATTTTATTTTTATTTTATTCTCCTTTTTTTATAGAATTATAAGCATATTCACTCCAAATAAATCTCAAATCAGGTTCTTCATCCATATAATTAAAGTCTTTGGTTGATAATTTGGGTTCATATTACTGGAGGATTCTCTCAGAAGTCCACCAACATCAGACGTTTTGGTTATCAATGAATATCAAAATCAGTTCCACTCAGAATCATTAATGTGTGATCTAGTATCTTCTTCATAAAGATATGTGTATCCATATACAATTAGTTTGATGTCACCTTCATCATCATATTTGACAATGTACCTCGATCTCAGGATCAATTTAGTGTTTTAATTGTGAATTATTTGTTCATTATTTACTTTGATCATAGATCCCATCAACTTTGACTACATTACTATGTTTTCATAGGAGTGATCACATATATATTTAGCTTGAATTTAGTTGTAATTGTATCGAATGATAGAGTGATACTGACTTTTTATTTCCATGGTATATTGTTCTCTTAATGTGGTATGTAATATTCAATATTACTTGGGTATTCAGGTAATTGGTCAGGATACAAGGTAGCTAGGTGCTACACTTATTGTCGATTTCAAGAGTAGTATGAAACTGTCAAATTTTAAAAATAAAAAAAAAATGAAAATAGAATCAATTAAACAAGAAAAAAACAAAAAAAAACAAGGGATATTCTAGTAATCATAGAATGAATAAAAAATATCAAACAAAAAATAAATTCTAATAAAATTACATTGTATTTTGAATGAATTAATTCCAAAAAATCATGTTCAAGAGAAAAATAATGGAATTTAGAATATATATCTTCAAAATTGAAAAAATTAAATATATATTTCTATTTCACATTAAAACTATTATTTTAATTAAATTCAAAAAAAATCTTTCAAATTTTTTGAAAATTAATACAACGATCCTAAAATAAATTATCATGAAAAACCTTGATCTCACATTAATTTTTTTATAGAAGTGTATTATTAATAAAAATTATAGGGATTACAAATATTGAACATTTATGAAATTTGATTATCAAAACATAAAGAATTTAAATGAAATGATGTGTTAAATTCATATTCAAATTGATTTATATAAAATTCCCCCATATATAACATATTTTCCTCAAGGAATCCTTAAGTAAAATTTAGTAAAAGAAATTATTCTGAACAGTGAAGAACTGATATTTAAGAAAAAAGTGTTTTCAATAAGATTATTCAACTGTAGATCCATTCATGTAAAAAAATTTATTTCCCAATTAAAAAAATGGTTTTTTTGAAAATACAGTTTCCAGTTTTACAAAAATAAATATTCAAATTGATAATTAAAAAAACAAATTATATTTTTCTATATGCTTAACATTCAAACATCTACTTTTCTCTAGGTGAATAGACATAACTAATTATCATTGAATAAAAATATATAACCAAATGTATGAATGGGTTTAATAACTAAAAATAATGATTAATTAAATCATCCATCACTTAAAATTAAATTACAAAGATTTCACATTGGAATAAGATTTTCATTTCTTAATTCATGTACATTCATGTAATATGAATTTAATTTTAAATAAAATATTCAAATATAATGATATTTATAAAAAATAATACAAAAAATTTACCAAAAGAATTTTACTTCATTAGGGAAATAATTTTTTTCAATAATGTCTATAGGGTCACTAAAATTAATCTCCTAAAAGTCAAAAAGACACTTTAATTATTAAAAAATTAATCATTGAAAATGGTTACGTGGTTCTTGAAAAAAAAAATTTAAGTTAATGTTTTCATTTTATAAATAAAGTAAAACTATGTAGTATTTAAGTCATGTACCTCGCACTTGAAAACCAACATTGTTCAATTTTTTTAAACCTTGGGTGAGAGAATAAAGTAAAAAAGAAGAGATAAAAATGATAAAAACAATAGATCAAAATAATGTTCATGGTTCATAAGGAATTTCAAAAAACAAATCCACCAAAAAATCTATCACGTTTCCAAAATGTTATTAAATTTTTTATGTTATTTAACGTAAACAAAATATATGGATTTACAAGGAGACTTAAAATCGATTAATGTTTATCAGTGATACCAACTACAATAATACTATGAAAATGGTTTTAAATCAATCATAAAATTACAATTAGAATATCTAGTGATCCGAAATATTGTTTCTATATTGTTTTAAATTATTTCCACTAAATTAGGATTAATGAATGTGATCCTTAATAGTTATTACTCAGACTCTGATGAAATTGAATTTAAGAAGATTAAAAGTGTTCACCTTCACCCTCCCCCACACAAACATAATTCTTTTAAAGGTGATACTTATACAAAAAATAAAAATAACCACTTACATTATATTTTTATAGAATTTATTTTTAAACCCAACATTAATATCTCAAAATATACTGAAAACATTCATAAAAATGAATCCCTATATATTATTTTTTTGTTTCATTATTTCATGACCCAAAAGTTGACTCTCATTTATGTCACATCAAACTCTTATTATACTATCCAACCATGTAAATAAATGATAATTACAGATAAATTATTACACTCAAATACTAAAATTAATACATGAAAACAAGTAGACAGCACGAGAATGTGGAATTTAATGATTCATGGCTTGAGATGAAATGATATTCCAATTTCCATTGGTAAAAAGAATTAAAGGGGAAAGTGGATTGGGGGATTTAAATAAAGTATGTTTACTAAAAAATGGAATTAATACCATGGGTTTCCACAAAATAATATCTAGATTGAATTTCCCCATTATACGCTCCTTAAAAATTAATTATAGTCACAATTATTGTGTTATTTCCTATATAGGATCCACCACATGTGTGTTATCCATTTTTCATGATAAAACTATTATTAATGATAATATAGAGATTTAAAAGAGGACACGTGTCTCTTAATAGCTACATAATTCAATTAGATATATCCTTCAATATTAAGAGACTACTCAAACAAGTCTCCAAGTGGAAGAGAATTAACTTCTTCAAATCAGTGAAATCAACACTTTTAGACAAAAGTTTCAAATAAGTAATTCTCTCATGCTCTACCAGGAACCCCTTAATCACATCTGTAGAGAACAAATCATTATAATAACACCTGGTATAAAATTATATGTGTTTACTGTGAAGGTTATTAATTCAAATTTTATAATAATAATTATTTCTTAAATTTATAGTAAACTGCGATGTATTCCTAGGGATGTGACATTATTTTCAATGATTTATTCAATAGTTTTAATCTCTATCTTCTCTAAAACAGGGGTGAATTTGGATGAGTTTTGATAGAAAATTTATAAATATTATTTTGAAATTTGTTTTGAATAGATTTTTGAAACTCCTTTAAAATAAAATAAGCACTAAATTAGTTTTTAGAACCTAATTTAAATACATAATGTAATGAATCCTAAGGAAGAGATAATTTTTAATGACAAAACAATTTATGCTTCACCAATGTTTTATTTTATTCCAAGGTTTCCTCATCTGAAAATATGTAATCATCAATCACTTCTTTCAAAATAAAATTTCTTGTTAGATTATCAATTGTGTGCTTAATCTCATCTTTTAGTAGTGTTTTATGGGCTTCATCTTATAAATACAAACTATATTAGATTTAAAATTTCATTTTATGGGAATTAATGATATGTTTTGATCAAATAAAATCCAATTTATGAAATTCAGTGTTGAAAGAATTATCCCTATGTTTATAAATACTAATTTACATTTCACTGAACCAAGACATATAGGAATCATTAATGGGAGGATGAATATGTGAAAGATATTAAATTAATATTTCATCAATATTGATTGCCAATAACCAATAGAATGTTAAAAAATTATTCGGTTTTATTTTTTAAAAAACAGAAGATCAATTTTAAAATCAGTTTCAAAATTTTAAAATTTAGTGAATTCTTTTTTGTTTCTCTCTTAGATAATTTCACTAATTTTCAAAAAAAAATATTACTTTTCAAATTTTCATTAAAATGGATTGAATAATTATTCACAATTAAAAATCCATTATCATGTTTCTCCACAATGAAATATATAGCTGGTTAATATTCCAAAAATTTATAGGTTTATGTAGGAAAATCACAAAATGGAATGTCTTATTATTTTAATTTTAAAACCACATGGATGCAGTGGAAAAATTAAGGGTTTAAAATTTACTATTTTCATGGTTTTTTCACTAATTTTCTCATCTTCAACTTCCTAATATGTCTCATTATCAATGATCAATAACACATTTTATTTTTAACAAAAAAAAATTCAATTTCTCTTCTTCTTCAATCATTTAATGAAACTTACATGTTTAATTTTATGATTTTTAAAATAAACATTATCCAAAAAATTCCAAATCTATGAATAAATGTCCAAAAATGGTTAAATTAAAATTGATATTTTATTTTTGGGTCGTAATAGCTTCATTTTACATCAAATTTGTATGTATTTTTGGTTAATTATAAACACACTTCCATTTATTGTTCCCATAACAAGCCTAGAACGCATGTTTTAGTTTTTAATACTAATCTCATGATTTTTCTATTTTGACCACAATATCATGTAATAAGGATCATCTTCAGCAACAATATAATCTAAACAACAGAAAAAATAGTGAAATAAACACTTAAATCATGCCAAACTAATTAAAAATTTATAAAAAAATTACAGAACATAAAAAATGGATTATCAACATAAAAAAACTAAGAACCAGAAACAATTGAATTTTTAATCCCTAACATAGGAGTATAAATAAAATTAATTTTTTTAATTTTCTTAAATATTTTATTGTATTTAGTTTTTTTATTTTATTTTATTTTTATTTTACTCGATCTTAAGGAACTCAATGCATACCCTCTGTAATAATCGTTCCAAACTTTGATTGAGAAGTAATTTCACACTCGAAAACATTCAATTTATAAAAAAATCACCAGATAGTTGTGCTAATTATTGATCCATAATGAAGGTGGGAGAGATTAAGAATTGATTTATTCTAATCTTATTCTTCTAAAAACATAGATAAAATAAATGCGATTTTTGAAGAATGTGTATGTAGAATGATATGTGAAGGTAGAAATTATAGTGTCATGTTAAGAGGGTTAAAACCAAGAAATGTTATGAAGAAAGATACATGGGAGGGATTTTGAGGAAAAAATAAATAAAGGATCTTGTGAAAAGTACAATGTTCTTGAAAATGGCTTCACTAAACATGAAAAAAGATCACAAAGATGGGTTTTTATACCAATATCAATATATATCAACTTTTTATCTAAATAAAATCCATGAGAATATTTTTTTTTTGAATTAATGGGAAAAGAGAGTGATTAGGGGTTATCAATTATTTCCCTACTTGAATAATAATTTTTATTGTTTCCTCACACCATTTTATCAATCCATTCATGTTTCATTGGGTGAAATGTTTTCAAAATTAATATGAGATTAATTTTCAATTATTTTTATATCAACCAATATCATGAATGAGGTGATTAAAAATAACCAACAATGGTGAATTGCGTCTATGAATGATGTGAAAAAATAATGTGAATGATTTATATTGACTAAAAAATTGAAATAATATCACGTAGTTTAGGAATAACACATGTTAAAAATAAAATACTAATTCCCAATTAATATAACTGAAAATACACCAATGAAATAGTAGATAAGAAGTGGTTATTCCCTTTTCATGGTGGGATCTCCACTTTATACCAATTTGTTGCTTTCTTACTACATTAAGAAAATAATCATGACTCTCAAAATGGATATTACCCACTATTCACAATCCATATTAGTTACCTATATATCCAATAATTATCTCCCCTTATAATTATCTACCCCCTAATATGTATTTTAATTCCACTATTTAAAAAAACTCTACTTCTTTAATATCGGCACTTTATAATTTTTACATTTTCATTCAATTTTATGTGTTTTCTTATAAAATAAAGTAATCAATATAGTTGGTATTTTCCATAGAATTAATTATATTCAAATTTCATTGTATTTTCAAGAAATCATCATGATCACTTGATCTCACATCAGTAACTATGTCTTTGAGATATATTATTTACATCAACCAAGTTTTGTCCTTAGGTACCCTTAATCGTGATAACATTTTTAAATTATTTGGGTAGAAAAAATGATCAGGATTCATATATTTGAGGCATATTTTTATGGTCATATACCACTTTTCTAAATGTCACAGTGTATTTTATTTAGGATTAGTTAATCTATACAACAACGCTACATGTTTTCATGACCTCAAGTCTAGTATTTATTAATATAGTGGGATCAGTGTTATTTCCAACATATCAACTAGGGAAATATCCCTAGATAAAGCAAACTAGGATTGTTATTTAAGGATTAATGGGTTCTTAAAATGGGTTTCACTTTATTTTCACTAGAAATAACCCTGCAATAGCATAGATCACAGTAACCAAAACCTCTATCTAGTGCTAACAACTCTATTACCTCATAATAAATTAATTCAAAAAAAATTCACTTTTATAGTCAAAGAATTGGGAATGAAAAAGGATTATTTATATTCAAAACATAAAACCTAAACAATTATCATCCAACATTTATTCCATTGGGTTCTCATTAAAAATACATTTGATTTCAACTATATCATTATCAAAATTAGATGAGAGTTTTTACAGTGGGGCTAGCTTCATCATCTTTAATTCACCTTTTATTCTCAACATGATACAAGATTTGATCCAAATATAGATCACCTATAATTCATCATTCATTGATTAATTGGATTCATTTGAGAATTTATGTTCACATCAATGGATTCCTCACTCAGAAATACACTAGATTAGGACATGTCAATCATTAATGACAAACCATTTTAGTTCTATTGAGAATATATAACCTATGACCAGGGATGTTTTTTAGTAAAGACTTCAACTCTATTTTTATTTGGTTCACCATCATATTATTCAACATGGTGAAAAGTGTGATTAAATTCAGGGCTTGATTCAGTATTCAATTTTTGAATTCATTAATTTTTTTCATCTTTGGCCATGGATGTTATCATCTCTATTTATATAAATGTTTATTTAAAGGTATAGTCACATAGGTCATCATCTTATGGTAGGTTTTCATGGGTTATTATAGTAGGATGATACCATACATCGACATCCATCATATTTCAGGGACTTTATTTCATAGGTTATTATAATGGTCACCTATGAATTCATATAGTAGGAGGAGTTCCAATTTAGGTAGGTGTTGCACCTTTGGTTTATTGGAAATACCCTTATGTAGTGTTGATGATCCATTATGAAAAATTAAATCCCCATTAAATACCTTTATACAACTACCTAAATTTTAAAATACATAGAAATATAAATTGAATCAATTTAGGAAGAAAAATATTTAAAAAATACCAACAAACTATATTCATGTAATAAAATAATGATGAAATAGTTATTTCAACATTAATTTCTATGTAAAAACAAAATGGAATATGAAATATTAAATTCTAAAAAATTATTTTGAAATAGTAAAATTCAGTAATTCTGATTTATTATCATAAAAATACAAACCATTATAAATATATTTCAAAAATAAATTTAAAAATTTTATTTCATTTATATTTCACTCAAATTCAAAATATTTTCCCAAAAATTAATATGAAAATTATTTCCAAGATATTGTAAAAAAATATCACCAAAAAAATATATTTCATTAAAATAATTAAAATAACTTTAATTTTAACAAAAATGTTGAGGATTAGAAATATTGAAATTTTAAACATATTATTCAATAAAAATTTTGTGATTATCAAGGAAATGACATTGGAAAATGTATACAAATTTATTCACATCAATGAATCCCTATACAATGGTCAAGATATCAGTCTCTCATTATTTTGAAGTAGAATCCTCCCCCTTAACAAGGTTGTAATGAAATCTAGACTAGCGATCAAAATAGGATCCCACGTCAGCGACTCCCAAGTGGATGATAGGAAGGGAATAACTTGTATGTCCTTCACCTTCTCAATATTAATAAAGGTGGAATTAACATACTTTGGGGATATATTTCTTAAAAATTTTATCTTGGTAACATATGCATCATTCATCATAGGGTAACATTATTATCATGAGTGCCAATGTGGTTCTATGACATCAAGATCCACTATATCTATTTGATGAGTTATTATGATACTCATTTGTTCATACCATATGATGGGGGCCTTGATGACCTAGCATTGTATGATAACCATCGAGGAAGGGGGAGGGTTTCTATAATCTTTAGGAGAAATAGTGGACACTTCATTGGTATATGTTTATTGAGTGTCCAAATGTGTGCGTACATGGGTGTCAGCAGCATCATTGAAACCAGTTTGGCCCCTAGTCTTAGTGATAGTAGTAGAGGTATTTTGTATAGAACATCATGTGGTTGTAATTATTCAAGTACACTATCAAAGATAAATCACTATCCAACACTACACATTATCATCACTAAAAATCATTGAAAAAAGGGTTAATTTTATCAGTGATAAAAAAATTGTTAAAATGTTCTTTTACTAGTACTAAAAAATCTATAAAAAAGTACCCCTTTATCAATGCTTTTTTATCACTCATAAAGGATACATTATCAGATATTTTCTTAGCATTGATAAAAGTATGTCTTTTATTAGCACAAAAACAACTGTTTTTAACACTAAAAAAATTATTTCAAAAAAAATTTTATGTCATTAACAAACATATATTAATTTAAAAATATATTAATATTGATATAAATATAATATATTTTTAAAAAATATTATTCATAAAATAATAATATATAATCATAGTTAAACTATGATATATTTAGTGGGAAATGGTTAATAAAATAATTAAAACATTATATTATTTAAAAACTTGATAATTGTTTTGAGTAGTAGTCATTTAATAACAAATTGAAGATAAAAAAATCAATAAATTAAGAAATGATCTAAAATAAGTTTAAAACATGACTCTAACTTTAAAGAGACATAACTTACGATTTGGTTGTCTTTTTGTGCTCAACCACATATCAAAAAAAATGCTTGACAAAATATTAACACCTCAACTACCTAGGTACAACGCAGTAAAATTTTTTTTGTCAAAAAAGTCCTAGAGGGCCTCTAAAATTGTGTTTTTTTTTCACTGTACCCCCATTCTTTCATATTTGATGGAATTTCACCCTCGTTAATGGGAGTCTTCTTATCTTTTTTTGGTGGAGAATCAATTTATTCTCATGTATTACACTGATATAAATATTATGATGTTCAAATTTTATCATTTTTCATGTTGTACTCATATTTATAATTAAATATTTACACATATATACATATTTGTATATATTCACACATAATATTTTGATTTCAAAAATAAATATGTAATCATATTCACATATAAAATATCGTTATAAATATATAAATCATATCTAAATAAAAATTTTATCCATTTTATTTTGAATAAAAATGTATAAATATTTATATACATATAGAATGTATATATATTGTTTATAAACCTATAGAATATATTTGTATACCTATATAAAATATTTATGTGTGTGTCAACATTAATAAATAGATATATATGTATCTATATATTCTAATATATTTATATAACTATTAATATATTATATACATAAATAGATACAATATATATAATTATATTTATAGACACACACACATATATAAATAGGTATGTATGCTAGATGCATTTATTTAGTTATAAACACACATGCAGAAAACATATTTTATAAAGGTATTTAAAAATAATTATATATAAATATATATGTTGATAAAAAGTGTAATGAAATATATTGAAATGAATATATAAAACAAAAAATACTAAAAAACAATATAGTTCAATAGTAAAGGCATACATCCATGAGGGGGAGGTCCCAATTTCAAAACAAAGTGAATGTAAGGGCATATGGGAGTCGGAGGGATGTGGACTAGCACCGATAAATGGTTCTAGCATTAATAAAATTTAAGGGGGATGGCTAGATGAGCATTAATAATAAGAGGTGTGGGGTCTCTAAGAACTGATAAAAGGGATTGGTCTCCCCCTCATAATATATTGCATTTATTAGAAAAAAAGTCTTTCAATTTTTTTTACTCTTATCAATTCTAATTTTTAACGCTGATAAAATGGGTCTTTATCAAGATCATTTTTTAGTGTTGATAAACAGGAATCACTTTTATCGGTACTTAGATCAATACTATTTTTAGCACTAAGAAATCCAATTTCTAGTGCTTATAAAGATGTGATCTATAGTAGTTGTGCTTGAAGTAAATAATGAGTAAATTTTGACGATTGTTATGACTATCATACCTAAAACTACACATATTATTTATTTTGTAGGAAAGGGAATTCACATCAGGTTCATCAGTTTAAGTTTCCAATACATTCTTTCAGATATTTGAATGTATATACCACTATGGTTATGATAGTATCCCACATTCTCCATTTATATAGGTTGTAAATGTATCACCATTGGGGTGATGGTGATAGAACCATTGATCCAAATGGAACGATGTGAGGGTTGATCATCCAAAAAAGGATATTATTGCTTAGTTAGGGACTCCCATATACAATGAGATATGCTTGTGTATCTCATTACTAATGTCATGGTATTTTGTACATTGATTAATTACTTTTAATTCAACTATGGATGGTCTAAAACCATTCAATTATATCCAATGAGTGTATTGGGAACATGAGATTCTGAATGTTTCGTTATCGTATATATGGAAGGTTGTGGGGGAATTTTACTCTCATAAGGTAAATAATATATGTATATGTAGTGTAATAATAGGAATAAAAGATGATATGTCTTCCATGTGGAAAATCATAAGTGTATATTTTTCTTGTCACATAAGACATCATTTTATCATCACATGTGGAAACTCTCACTTATCACAATAGGCATTTTGTGATCATCACACAGACCATCATATACTCATCACATATGTTATCCTATACTCATCACATAAGATAGCTTATTCTTGCCACATATTGAATATTATTTTTATCATATATGGAATCTTATACTTATCAAATAAGGAATCTGGTTATAATCATATGGGGAATCCTTTTCCCATCACATAGGTAAAGATGAGATTCTGATGAATCGTGTTGGTGTTTTCAAATTCTCGTCACATATAAAATCTTATTCTCATCACATAGGGAATAAAAATATAAACCCTTTCACGTCACACAAGGGTAGTTGATCCTCTTACGCATGTCATGTATCTATATTTTATCCTCTTATTCTTGTCAAAAGAGGGTTTTAATGGTTTATCATTTAGTTAGAATGTAAGGATACCATCTATCAATAGTTATATGAGGTGATGGTGGTATTTGGATATTGGGATTGATCCACATGGAGACAACCAAGGTATCATGTTGAAGAATGAATCAAAACCCATATAGTTAAAAGAACGTATATAATGGTTATCTAATAGGATGTGTCCATGATGGTTAACATCCTGAGATAATGAATCTTGTGTTTAGAAATAGGTGAATATAAGGGGCCTAACGTGGATTATATATTAGGTTCTCTGGACCTTTCTTGTAATCCTCAAGGATACATGTGGGGATTATTCATGTACTATTTGATTACTACTTAGTATTTGGAATGTTAAATGTGGGGATTATAAAAATGTTTCCTAACCCACTAATAGATGTATCAAGAATATGTTAACGGTTTATGAAATTTCTTTTATTTCTATTATTATTACATTATTCATAGAGATTATGGGCCACAATTTTGTTTATTTATTTAATGTTCTTATGATTGAATCCATTTTAGGTGGATGTGCATCCCATGTTTCATTTTCTCCTATAGAAGTTGGTGTCATAGAGGTGGAACTAAATGGGTCATGTTAATGCGATTTCTTAGACATTTTAGTTTTTATGAAAAAATTGGTTTTGTGATAGACTAGGAAATCATATTAGGAGTGTTATTTATTGGAAATGAGTGTTCCTTAATTCATACTAATTAATTGAAGGGTATGCTTAAGTATTTTTGTATATGATTTTCACAAACAAGATCCCATGGTGGTTTCTTGTATTTTTTTGATGTATGGGAAATTAGGTTGCATGAGATGAGATATTCAACTTCTACAATATCTAATATCCAAACTATGAACTCTTAAATATCTAAGTTGAAGGGGGAATTTATAGGCATATGGATCATAGAACTATCTGTATTATAGAAAACTAACAAGAACACATAACTTATCAATTTCACATATATTTGGATATAATATCTTGTAATAGTTTAATTTGTATGAAACATGGAGATTTTACGAAACCTCATATTAATGAAACATGTAAGAGTTTCATGATAATAATCCCTTGAGCATTAAAAGTGCATATTTTAAGAATTATTCCTCCTTGATCTTTCCTTTCATGTTTTTAGTGTAAAAATATGACATTTCCACATGATCGTTAATGTTTCTTCATTAATAGTCTCATAGATAAGAATATATTTCCTCATACTATATAGGTTTTGATTAAAATTATATTTTTATATAGTAATCCATTTTCAAGGGTAAAATACCAAACCCGATATACCTTCAACTACTCCACAACCTCATGTCCTTCTAAATGACCTCAAACCCCGTTATAACCCTTAAGCCTTATAGTATGACATGGAACTACATTATAACCATAGATATTGATTAGAGACCTGAAGACACAACAAAACCATTAAACCCTCCAAGAAAATAAAAATCTATAATGTAACCTTATGTCTCTCATGGAAACCTTAAACCACAAAAAACAATTAAACCTTCATATTTATAACAAAACATTATTGTAACCTTATGTCTTCCATAGTGACCATAAACCCCAACATTACATTTAATATTTCATAGATGGTACGAATCTCTAACATAACTATATATACTATAGGGAAACCTCAAACCATTGTATAACATTTAGTCCTTCCAATATAGTAAAAAACACTAGAAAAATCATAATTCAGAAAGACCATAAACCTCAAGGTAACATTCAATAATTCATAGACGGAATTAAATTCCATTGTAACCATAGGTATTCTTAAGATAACTTAAGCCCTAACATATGCCTTACAAATTTAAAGTATTTTTTGAATCTATAGTGTTAATATATAAACTCATTAGAAAAAATAAACCCTGTAAAATATTTTAATCCTTGCAATATGTCATGAAAATTTAGAATAACCCTATGTCCTTATTGGAGTTCATAAACCCTATCATAGACATTAATTATTAATAGATGGAATGAAACTCTAGAAAAACCTTCATTATTTTGGCTCATACCAAATGTAAAATATTAAATAATACATAAACTCATTTATAATGATTCAATGATCATTGAATGTACTTTTTATGTGTTATTAAATCAATATAATTATGTTCATGATAATATTTCAACTCAAATCATTTCATCAATCCTTACATAAAGGCATTAAATTTTATAGTTCCTTTATGTACATCATTAAATTATTCATTATCCATAACATACTTCATGAATAGGTAAATAAGGTGCTTCATTTTATAAATGATGTATGGTTAAAATACATTAATACTCTTTTTAAATGAACACACAATCAATCAATCACTTTTTAATAGTTTTTCACCCTACTATGGTGAAAAGTGATATAAAATAAATTTTTATTATTATTGGGATGGCTTTCAAAATTTATTTTAAAAAATTCATATTCTTAGAATAATTAATGGTACCCTTAGTGATATATTTTAACTTATATCTTGTTGATTTAAGAAAATATTCTGGGGGAAAATAGCCAAATAGGAATACATGAATGATAATTTCTGAAATAATGATGTGATTACCCAAGAGTAATGAAAGAATGTAAATATAGATGGATGTGAAAATAATTTTATATTAACAAAAAACTAATAAAAAATATTCATAATGTTTTTTTGGATTAATTTAATGAATGTTATTTAAGTTATGAAATGAAATATTTTCAAAGGAATCATCATTTTTAATGAATCTAAATGATTGATTTTGTTTTTGAATTGTGAAGACATATACATGCTTGATGATTAATCATTTAGTTAATCCTGCACAAGATTTAATTATATGGTTCATTCGCTAAGATGATTTTGAGAGACTCTAGAAGATTATATATTAGTTAAGAGAATAAATCATATCATTCAAGATAAATTTATTCCCAATGTATTGACACTCGATGATCAGGATAATGACATAGTTCCATGATAGCATGAAAAACCATTTAACTGATTATGAAATGATAATGAGAATAAATATAATAATAATAATTAAGGATGAGAATTGAGTCTTTTTAAAATATGTGTGGATAGTTTATACTTCATATGAGATTACGGAAAAAGACAATAGATTAGATTTTTATGAATAAGTTGATTTGATGTTAAGAAAATAACATGTTACCCTTATCAAGAAATTATTGGGAGTGAAAAGTTATATATCATGGAAAATTTCCTTTTTAGTGTTGTTTATAGTGGTAGTGGGAATTTTTTATAGATTTTCTAAATCTAATGGAAATATAAATATAAGATGAATATGAAGTGGTATGTGAAGATATTGAAAATTTATTAGTATTAAGTTATAAAATAATGTCCAAGAATTTTATAATAGTGGAGTTATCATAAAAAGTTTAGGTCTCTAAAATAATGAATTATTTATCAACAAAATATTTTTTATCATGTGATAACAGTGATACAGAAGGATTCACTTGTGGTGGATAAGATATGACATTCATTGGTGTAATGTGTTTTATTGAGGTAAATGGTAAAGATGATTCAAAGGAATTTCATCATGTAATGATGAATATAGTTTGAAGGAAAAGGAACATAAATTTTAAATGTATTGTATATTTATTATGGTATTGATGAAATGTTTCTATCTTGTTTTTCTAATTATAGAAAATTATTAATATCATATATATACTATGCAATGTAATAAAATTTAATGGAGTATAATTTTTAATGAAGGAATCTAATTTTTCACTTAAATAAAAATTTAGTGAGTGACATACTCAGTATACAGATCATGAATTTTGATATGTATAAAGGAATTATTTATAAAAATATATTTAGTTTGAATATCTCTATATAGATATATTTAAAAAATATAACCATATTACAAAATAATAATGATATTTAAAATTCCATTGGGGATGTAAGAGTATACTGAAAGTAGGAGAAGTGTGTTATGGATAATGTCATGTTTTTAATATGTTTTAGTCAACAAATAATTAAAATAATAATCATGAATTATTATTGAATTACTAAATGCAGTGACTAATTTAACCAAGGAATACAAAAGTGGATGATATAACCTAAAACGATAAAATATAATTTTTTTTTCTAGAATGTCAAACATTGAAGAAAAATCTAGGCATGTCTGTGAAGTCAAAAATTTGTGACATGTTTTTATATTTATTTTTTCCTAGTTTTTTGGACCAATAAATAGTATCATAAAATTCTCCACTGGAATTATTTACAAAAATGATTTTTGGCTGGATATATTTATTTGTTAAGGATTATATTATAACATTATTGTCATATATGTTTTTAAAATGGATCTATTTAGTTGGTGGGATTTCTTTAAATTTTTTATAGAATATTTGGACTTGTGAGAAGTGATTGAATATGAACATATAGGGAGAGAATTTATTTATAATGTAATTAATTCTAGAAATTGGTTTTCTTATAACAAGGTTAAAAAATAAGGAATCATTTTAATTAGTTATATGATGTGTGTGTATGATATGAAGAACATTTCATTATAATTATGAGGGTATCTATGTTTTATTAGATCAAAGTGTTAATAATCATAAGCTAAGTAAATTTGTGGAGATAGATATGAAAATGTATTTACTACTAAAATAGTTCTCTTTCATGAATTACATGGTATTAGATGATAACAAATTGAATATTTTTTACTTTAAGATAGATGTACAGATAAATATATTCATGAATAATGATGAATGTGTGGCCCCAATTTGAAGAGATCAAACAAATATAGATGATGATAAAATTAAATAATGTGCTATAATTATTGGACATTGTTATTAAAAATTTTATAAATAAGATGAATTTTAATGAAATCAGATGAATATTGATATTTTACATGTTATCTTACAACTTTTGATAAAAAAAATTATTTAAATATGTAGTTGATGAAAATTGTGACTGACTAAGGATAATTTAAATCTAAAGGGGGTGTAATCAGCCATGTCAAGGTTGTTAAAAATTAAACTACAAACTTCACCATTCAAAGGAAAATTGATGCATTTTGATACATATTTTACTTTTTCATTGGATATTTTTTTTCAATGTGGGGAAGGATAGAAACAAATATATATATATATATATTCCTAAAAATATATAAATATATTATGATGGGGGAGTATATATTTACAAGGAGTTTTTTAAATGAGAAATATTATGAGACTATCAAACACATATGTAATGTGTATGTTAGTGAAGATATGATTTTCACATTATGTTTGTCAATGTTTTTTATGTTTAAACTATTCTATATTATTTATTATGTAATTTTAAATTATTATTTTTCTCAAGTAAATTTATTGACTTCAATGGAGTATTTTTGAAGGGAAACAAATGACTTTTTTTTGAAAGAAATTATTAGTTTAAATAATGGAAAATATTAAAACGGTTGTTCATTTTTTTATAAATTTGGTTAACTATTATAGGATTAAAATAACTAAATAATGATTTATTTGTAATTTTAATGTTGATTTATAATTTTGGAAGACAATGAAATATAAATGAAAAATTATTGGGACCAGGAAAATGATTGAGAGTGAACGTACCCCAAGAGATATTTTTTTATAATGGGAGATATTATTAGTTATATTTTATGATGATGAAGATGTGATTTGATTCATTGTTGTTTTGTTCTTTTTAAATAAAGTAATAATATTAAAACCTGAATTAAATAAAAATATTTCAAATGAGGTGAAGCCCTTTTATATTTTATAATGTTTTTGAGGAGGTTTAGAGATTAAGATTGTTGTTTAGATAAGTTCACGAGAAGGAATAAATAAATAAATGTTGGTATTTTTAAATACAATTTTCAGATTACTGCCTCAAGGATAATAGAAAGCATTAATAAAGAAAATGGTATAGTTTTGACCATCAGTTATAGAAAAGACCATGTTTTCTAATGGAATTATAGGTAAATCATAGTCTTTTGTGGTATTTTTGACATCCATAGATGATGAAGATAATTATAGATACATTATTTTGGTCATGTAATTTTGGTCATAGAAATTTTAAAAACAAAACAAAAGAACCTAATAAATTATGGTTTATGGAGAGTTTTCATATTCTATAGGAATTAATGATAAAGGACTATATTTTTATGAAAAATGAGGATTTATTTAGATTAAATGGATTTAGGGATAAATGGTAATGTAATTACACAATGGTTTTCCCTTAACATTCATATTTTAGAAGTAGTTTATAATGTTTTGGAAAAGTAGAGATGATTAAATTATGGACACTTCTCACATTCTTACAGTTATTGAGAGAATATATATTTTAATTATTTTAAGATATGGAGTTGTGTTTGGGAAATGGGATTATTTAACAATATTTATTATTTAAAAAATTCACTTTAAGGGTGATAAATAGAGTTAAATGTATCCATCATATTTTTTTGAACATAAAGAGGATGTAAGTTATCTTGGTTGTTGGTTTTTTAATTTTAGTGTAAATTTTTTAAATAATTCGGCAAATAAATTATGTTCAATGTGTTTAATATGGTTTTCATGGAATATAGAAGAGTGATAGAGACAGTTGGAGAAGATGAAGGGAAAAAAGGAGAAAGTAATAATAATAGTACACAAATGTTTTTTTATGAAGGATCTTTATAAAATTTATATTATTTGAAAAAAAATGTTTCACACCTATTAAGTGTAACAACCCTGACTCTCGTAGCCTAGAGATGGTGCGTACTTTATTGAATTAGTATAAGATAAAAGGGACCACATCTCGAAGTACTCAATAGCTTAGTAATCATGGTAAACTAGATACATATATGATTTCCATTTTACATTTCAATATAAAAATTACAACATAATTTTTTATTGAGAATAAATTTATTACCTATGAATATCCTTTGATATCATTCATATTACATTTCCTAGATTCTTGGGAAATGAAACAAAATAAGGGAGAGATAAAATGATCAATATAATTTATGTAAAGTAGAAGATACCATTAGTAAATAATGAATAATCAATATAGAATAATCAATATGGAAAGGTAGATATCTGAAAACACATGTCATTTAATCAATAACTTGACTATCATGACTAGATAAGGAATAATTATCATGGAAAGGTAAATAACATAGCACATATTATATTAAAAAAATTTACAATCATTAATATATAAAGACTAATCTCTAATGTCTCTAAGGCCTTTATTTTTTTTTAATTTCAACAAAAACATAATCATAAACCCCATTTTAAGGGAAGAAGGGGGGGAAACCCAATACATCATCGACATAAAACAATTCAGGACCCGAAGGTCTACTGAGACAAACTAGACTGACACATGAAGCCTCCCCTCCCCATCATATTAACAACAAAAATCACACCACCATTTCAAGGATTAACAGAAAGAAAGTGTCATGTGTCAAAGCACATGCCTGATCCGATGACTGTCGCCATACCCTCTAAACAACCAATTCCGGAAAACACTACAACGATGAATAGCAGCTCTGGACCCTCCTCTAGGGCCTGATCCATGGGTTGAGTCTGGATGCAACACCATACCAACAGACCTCACAATAAAAAACCACTCATCCTTCTGAAATGACCATTCCAGGCGCCCCCATCAAAGGTCATCCTAGATGAACACCACTACCCTCCTATAACCCCCCCAGCCAACAAAGTCACATAAGCCTAGAAAGCAAACCAAAAGGCACGAGAACGGGCCTTCGTTAACTAGGACTGGGTGGCCCAACCCTACACCAAGAGGTACCACTGATGAGGGGATCATGGTCATTCTGAAACAGAATCTCCACAAAGGGCTTGAATCTGCACCTATTAGAACCACAGATGTACCCTTACCAGATTCGAAAACCTCACAGAAACATGAATGGCAGCAGGAGAAATCAGAGAAGAGCCAGCAAGATTGAACTAGAACAATCCATACCGGATCCATATAGATAAGAACAAACCACGAAACACACACTACAATATACCTAATCACGCCATACCAAAAGAGAACCTACAACCCCCAGAGAAGTTGCAACCTAATACCTCCCCATCCAAAACACTGAAAATCTGACTGGACACCTGCACCTGATCTTTATAGATGAACTGAGGAACCTAGGGTGCCCGACAAAGCTGGACAGTGTGCACCGAATCTCCGAGAACCCTGGAAACCGACGAAGTCGGATGAAACAACCTAGTCGTGAAGCTAATCGCACACCGAACCTCGTCGTCGATGAAGAGCGACGATCCACACCACACTGTCACACATCTGCTGCGCCAGACAAGATCCGGCCACACCGATCCGCCTCAAGCAACATCATCATACCACCATCGTGCCACACGAGATCCAGCCACACCGACCCATGCCGAGCACCACCATCACACCGCTGTCGCACCAGATGAGATCCAGCCGCACCGAGCCACACTGAGAAACACTTTCACACAACCGTGACGCTAGACAAGATCCAAGAAACACCACTAAAGCTAAAGCCCACTAGGAGAAAAGCACAAGGCTCGACGATGCCCACGCCAGTCCGAAACCAGAATCAGATATCACGATCAAAGCTAGGCCAGAGGGGGGAAGAGAGGAAACTGAAACTATTGAAACCTTAGCCGTCGTGGTTTGGGAGAAACTCTGCACAATGGATTCTGTTATTTAATGTTTAAGATAATGAATAATCAATATAGAAATGCAGATGTCTAAAGACCAACCTCTGATCAGCATCACTCAATAATATCTGGGCCTTTCCCAACACAACCCAATGTGTCCAACATTTGAAATTCAGAAATTACATATATATCAAATTTAAACTGGACACATTAATAGGAAGAAAATTTAAAAAGTACAATTTCCCTAACCCAGCGGTTATCAGTCAACAGCACTGAGGTCTTGAATGCCTCTAATAATTTACAGCAGGATTCATAAATTAAACTCAATAGTTGAAACCATTAATATTGAAATTAATCCATTTTAGCATCCCCTGGACAAAATTCCCCGATGAGAAATGACCCCTCACCCAACCACGCTCAAGAAAAACTAGTAACATGGCATACCCAAAGGCATTACAAAGGACTAACAATCAATTCAATAGGAAATAGCAGATCATAAGGGTCCTTCTCTAAATACCGATAAACCCGCCGAAGTCCGCTTCACCCAAAGACCAAGAAAACACAAAAGGAGGTATGTACCACCAACCTAAGATTCGTATGATGCTACTCCTCCGGTAACAACCTCCAATTATATCTAAAACGTGGTATATCTACAAAATAATCAAAACCCCTCAAACCCCTAAAACGCATTCTAGAATAGAAATCAAAGAGAACGGCTCAAGAGGATTCGATGCCTTACAGAGGGGTTACAATGCATCAATCGGTGTTCGAATCGGTTCTCATATGGACGATCAGGAGAAGAAACAATGTCCGAATGTCTTGGTTCATGAATCCTGTCAGAGATAATCTATTTCTTCCTCAAAACAAGGCTACTGCCCATTTTAGAAATAAAAAAGAAAGTAGGTGGCATGTACTTCATGACTAAATGCCATTTAGAACATTTAGCTATTCATTTGGCGGCTGGAATTCCACCGACTTACTTTCTAGAACCTTCCGACATGAGTACACGACATGTACCTAGGGTACACGACATGTATTTCATTTTCATTCCCTTCCTCCCTAACTTACCAACACACCATGTATTTCTCTCATACACATCCATACTACACGACGGGTCTAGGAGGACATGGCGTGTACTTAGTTTTACCTGGCCAACAGGCCCACACACCATGTATGGCCTCTTCATGGTCAAGAGTACATGGAATATCTAAAACAACACATTGTGCAGTAAGAAATTTCTACATGGTCATCACATGTCATGGACTTGGTGAGCACACGGCCGGTAACTCGCATAACATATACATGGTGTTTACTTAAAGTACATGACTTGTAGTTTGGAAATTTCCAGAAACATCCCTATTTCTCCAGTTTCGTCAGAAACCAGTCACAAATACACACAGGGGTGGGATTTTGACCCATTATAAAAACATGGGTACTTACAATCTCCCAACCTTAACATAGCTCATCCCCATGCTATCAAAAAAAACCTGAAGATGGCGCTGAACATACCACCCCGATCAAAGTAACATGGACTTCCCTGGTCCCAAAGGTCGTGGATAAATTCCCTATGGGGATCCCCACCTTAGGAATCTCCTAACCCGGTCTCAACCCACCAAAACTCAATGCAATAATGTTTAATAACCTGTTTTCTAGATGCATAGTCCTTCCATGACACATCGTCACCCCGACACCTCGTTGGTGCTCTTGTGTCATCCCTGACACCCAACGTATCCCACACTGCATCGGTGTCCACCTCCACGAGTTCATGCATCCCATGAATGCTAAAAAACAAACTTGGTAACTAGAACCTCATATAACTTGAATCCTCGATGCCCGGATTCCCACGACACCTTAATTAACCTGCATCCTCGATGCCCCGATGCCCACGACATCTCGAATAACCCACATCTACGATGCCCTGATGCCCATGGTACCTCAATTATCCCACATCCTTGATTCCCCTAATGCTACGCATCTCATATATATATATATATATATATATATATATATCATGCACCTGATATGGTGAAAATCCCACTGACTAGAATCTAGTCAGTCCACATTGATCTTGTGCATCATATGCACCTAAAATGGGCATGCCTCTATAGGTCATGCCAAAAAGGAAACATGGAGATCACGACCACACCGCGTTGTACCTATAACTATCGTCGTCTCACCAGCTTGTTCAGCCTTTGGCATCTCCACAGCATGCACCTATCCAGAAGTACGACTGCCAGATTTCTAACCCCCCCTGGGGTGTTGCTCCAGCCACCAGCTACTGACCCCTCAGCTGGATCCCGCTGTCTCTGTCACATCCTCCACATACAGCTGAAACTCGGCTACCCTCTCCTGGTACCAAACACGAACCAACTCGAGATGCCACTTTCTGTCCTGGTCCCTACATGTTGGCTGTCTGAGAAGGCTACCTGTAGTTCCTCTCTAGATGTCTGACCTATCCACATGCCCAACACTCCTTAGGAGGCCTATCTCATTGAGTCTGAACATTCCCAGGCTGTCCACACTGAAGTAAGATCACTAAATAACTGCTATGAGGTGTTCTAGCTGAGTCCTTTGCCTGACTGCACTGTTGGAACTCATACAATCCCCGCTTCCTGCTATCTGAACCCTCACCTGAAGCTGTCGTCCGACCAACCTGGGGCCTATCTAGCTGATTTCCCTCTGCTATGAATGCCTGATTCACCGTCTCTAAGAAAAACCCTGCCTGAAGATATTCACCTAGACCCAAATTGTGTGTCTTAATCCATCTTCGAAGAATCTCACCCTAGTTGCGTCATTTCTTACCATACCAGGTGAAAATCAAGATAGCATAGTGAAAGTGGATGCCTAGTCCATGACGGACATGTCTCCCTACTGAAGACTCAAGAACTCCCGAGCTCTCTCTTCCCACAGTGCCTCCTAGTAAAAGTTCTCAAAGAACCTGTCTTCGAAGTCCTTCCATTCCAGTCCCTGATTCCTGCAATCCCGAACCTGCACATCTTGCCAACGCTTTGCTGGTCCTCACTACATGTATGTAGCCATCTTGACCCTCTGCCCTGGAGGCATCTCGATCTACTCGAAGATCATCTGCATGCTCTCTGTCCAATTCTCAGCCACATGTGGACCACCCTCACCCTGAAAATGAAGCGGGTGTTGAGACTGGAACTCCCTTGTCAGATAATCCATAGATGGCTCTGTACCCTGCGCACCTTTGTCGATCCCCTGCAAGACACTTACCAGGCTAGCTCAGAGATGCTCATCGAGCCAAGGTCCAAACGCTTCCAAGCCCAGCTGTTGTCCTACCTGCACTAAATCTAGGACCTACTCATGTCCCTGAGCCTATAGTTGTAGCTCGTGCTCTTCCTGTACTAATTCTTGAACCTGATCTTGCACTTACGTCACTATATCATCTCCCACCTATCGCTCCATCGAGAGGTGTTGGGGGAACCCACTGAATACCATAAACGGTCAGACAGCACATATATATATCAATATATATTCAACACAGATAAGGAATGTAGTAAAAGGCAGTACATAACTACTACCCTCACTCTCCCCCACCGCAACCCATGCCCACAGCATCCAGGCCTTATGGATTCCTTACCCACCTTTATCAGAGCCATGTATCAAAAGTACCTTGGGTCGTGCCCGTCCTGACTACCAACATTGCCTCAAACCGACAACTTAGTCGCCCAATCCTGGTGATAAAAATCACCTCAACCAATAGTAGTTGTCTGCTCGTACAGGAGCCAGACCCAAATACCCTACCACATGTAATTTACAATATATACAATGCATGGCATACCACATTCCAGTATACAAGCAATTCTATCATGAATTTTGTCGATTCACATTTCAAAAGAATATTAAACATGGAAATTGACATTTCCTTCACATGGAATTATCAGTTCACAAAGAATACGTGCAATAATGAAATTGAGATACCCTAAAATGTGCATATCAAATGCCATGAAAACAATCCTTTCCATACCAGGCCAAGGTATAATTCTCCCTTTCAGCACATGGTCAAGGGTCACATATCACAATCAACAACATCACACATAATGTGACCCACCAAGGTGGGAATCATATCAACTGTAATCTGAGAAAAAGCACACAATAATTCCCACCCCTGAAAACTTGGTCCGTCTCTCATACCTACAGCTGCAGGCACCCAAGCACAAGTTAGAAACCCAGTTTTCAGTAATATCCTGTCTCCATTCTACCATATACCAAATAGTAAAACCAGTAAAAATAATAGATAAGTCTCAATATCATTATTATCCAACAAAACACTGCTACTAAATCCCTTTCAAGAACTCCTCTAATACCACTTTGTAATGACCTTCACCCGAACAGCCAGCCGAATAGTGCTAAACAGGTCAGGTGCTACTAACTTAAGCGCACCTCCATGAACTCCAAAGGTTGACGACTTGTAGCAAGGGTCTGATAGGTATATTGGGGAGGCTATACCTTTTACGAGGATAATAATAATGTTTTTGGTCCAAGTATAATAGTAGAGATGTAGTGGAATAAAAGACTCAGCAGACTCGAACCAGACCCGCAGAGAAGAAGAAAATTCAATATCAATAAACAGTAGAAGCAATAAAATATAAACAAAATCAGTGGAATGTAAACAAAACGGCATGCTATTCACTAGTAACTATTAAACAAACCAATCATGCATCCATTTCAAGTCACTAAACATAAACAAAAGGGGCGCCAATGGCTAACCAAAATTAGCTACAAACAAGTAGGCATGCTGATACATGTAAAGAAAACAAAACAGAGTAACCCAAGCTAGGTAAGACCCCAATGTCCATACCATCTACCTAAAAAAACTAATACTGCACCGCTCCTGAAGCTGGCATCTTTCCTACACATCAATCCATAAAGTATGCACGCATCCCAAAGGGCCCGTATAGGGTGTTAGACAAAACATAGTAGGATACCACCCAACGGTGCATACATAATATGAGTGTTTAAATAGTCATGTATTTATAAGAAAGAATTAAATAGTAGAATTCACAAATAAACACTAACTCCACTAGTGCTTAGTAGCCACCATAGAGTGGTACCTGCTTTGGCCAACGCCGGAATCTCTGTCATGTAACATGTGACCCTATGACCCCTGACACCGCGTGTCTCAGGTACCGACGTCCTGAAGGAACGCTCAAGAAGTAACCCGGAGGAACATCAATTCCTTTCCTCAATAAGAAACTAGAGGGGCAATGATATCTGTCCTCAAATAATGTAACTGGAGGGACATCGATGTCTGCCCTCAAATAACATAACTGGAGGGACATCAATGTCTGCCCTAAAATCACGGTGAGCCTTCGTCCCCAACTCGATAGTCTCGATGATATCCCTCAAAGGCTCCTCACCTTCCACATTGCTTCCTATGGAAAAAACCCACAACCAAAATACCTAAACCACAACTACGGGGGTCTCTACCCACACGAGGGGTCAAAACCACCTCATCATGGAGTATATGTGTGTCCACACTACTCATAGTTTTCGGGTGAGTGGTAATTAACAAAATAATAACCATGAAACAACACCTCCTACCCCTCATGTCCCTACGACCATGTCTCTCAAGTCTGATGGCATCTCCATCCCAGTAACCTGAGCCATGCCCAACCTGACATTTATCTTGCCTCAAACCGACATCTGTGATGCCCAATCCCATGGTCAGAACCACCCACCCTAAACCCGGCCAAGCCTAACCTGTGATCAGAATCACTCGATAATATCCAAGTCCTTCCCAAAACAAGCCAAAGGGTCCATCATGTGCAATTCAACAATTTCATATATAACAAATTTAAACAAGAAACATAAATTGGAAAAACATCCAAACAGTAGAATTGCCCTAACCCAATGGTTATCAGTCAACATAATTGAGGTCTTGAATGCCTCTAACAATTTAAACCATTCTTAATAAATTAAACTCAACATTTTAAAACATTAATATTGAAAATCAAACCATTTTATCATCCCCGACCAAAATTCCCTGATGAAAAATGACCCCTCACCCGGCCCCTCTCAAGAAAGACTAGTAATTGGGCGTACCAAAATTCATCCTATAGGTCCAAAAATCAATCCAATATGAAACGTTAGTTAAAACAGATCCCACTCAAAATACCCATAAACACGTCGAAGGCCGCGTCACCCAAATACCATGAAAACAAAAATAGAGGTATGCACCACCAACCTGAGACTCGTATGATGATACTCCTCCGGTAACAACCTCCAATTATGACTAAAAGGCATTCGTTATACAAAAGAATAAAAACCACTCAAACACCTCTAACGTGTTCTAGAATAAAATTCAAACAAAACGGATCAAGGGGAATCGAGGCCTTACTGAGGGGGTTCTAATGCATCAATTGGTGTTCGAATTGGGTCTCGAGTTGATGATCAGGAGAAGAAACAAGGTATGGCCATCTCGGTTCTCGAAACATGGCGGAGCTAATGTGTTTCTGCCTCAAAACGGGGCTACTTCCCGTTTTAGTGAAAAAAAGTACATGGCGTGTACTTTAGGACTACACGTCGTGTAGATCATTTAACTATTCATTTGGTAGCTGTAATTACACCAACATACTTTCCATAATCTACCGACATGATTACACGGCGTGTACCTATGGTTACACAACGTTTACATCATTTTGTTTCCCTTCCTCGCAAACATACCCACATGCCATGTATTTCTCTAACACACATCCCCACTACACGACGTGTCATATAGGACACTGTGTGTACTTAGATCTACTCAGCCAACAGGCCCACACACCATGTATGGCCTCTACACGGTCAAGAGTATATGACGTGTCTAAAACTACACGTGTGTAGTAAGAAATTTTTACACGGTTATCATATGTCATGTACTTGGCGAGCACACAGTTGGTCACTCGCATAACATATACACAGAGTGTACTGAAAGTAGACATAGTGTAGTCTATAAATTTCTAGAAACGTCCCTATTTCTCTAGTTTCCTCAAAAACCAATCAAAAATTGAAATAGGGTCGGGATTTTGACCCGTTATAATTGCCCAGCTTCTTACATTTTTTCAAATCCAATACGGATATCACAAGTTATCAAATATAATACATTAATATTTAAAAATAATTATTAACACCAACTCTACATCATTAAAAATTATTTTTAAAATATTTTACGCCAATGTAATGATATATTAACCAAAACACCACGTAAGTCAGTGATAGGTGTTAAAACCTTATCATCATTTGGTTATGGTTTTAACCCCCGTGGCCATACCAAATGTGATGGGTAGTCACCTTATGTACTGGTTTTCCTTTTCTCTAAAAACATATTAAAAATATTCCTCTAGCATATCCGAATTACGATGAATAATAATTAATAAAACATCAATGATATGATAAACGTTAATGGATACCAATGCCGTTAATATTGTGTCCAAAAATGTAAAGGTATTCTTACTTAAATAACTTTTCATATTTTAATCCAATGGGTTGTATTGACCTAAAATGTCCCAAATAATATCCATAGTCATCTTAAACCCCCATCACATAAAACCTAGAAATGGGTATTTGTGACATTAAGCATCTGATCATACTTACACTTATAAACCTAAGAAACACTAGGTTTAACAATGGTTATTTATGGTCATCATCTATTAAAATAATTCATAATATTTTGTAAATAAAATTTGAATTATATTATGTATATCCCATGGGAGTTTCAAACCATATGCATAGTAAGGCCTATTTTCATATACTAGTTGATGATGAGGTTAAACCCAATGCATTGTTTTTAGATTTTTTACACCTAGGTAAAAAAATTTCAAATATTCAACTTATTTTTTTATCTAGAAAGGTATGTATTTTTAAGAAAAATCATTTAATATTTTCCTTAACTAAACATTTAGATGTTCTTATATACTTAACCTCAATCTATATCATAAGGTTATGTTCCCTAACCTATGTTTTCCCAAATCTAGTTCCCAATGATTAGATTAATGTTCCTCTCATACCAAAAATAATGACCCAAAAAAGAGTAACCTATAGATAATGTCTACTTTATTTTATTATCATAATATACAAGGAATACCATCTCAAAAGACCAAATATCATTGAAGCCTTTATAAACTAGATTCAATCATGATTCCAATATTACATTTGAATATACAAATTATAACCAAATTTTTTTCAGGAATAACTTTATTCCCTCTTTCATATACTCGAATATGTTTCATAATACATTTCGTAGATTCTATGGAAAGAAAATAAAATAAATGTGGTGTTAAATGCTCAGTAAGATTTATCAAAAGTGGATGATATCATTAGAAAATGAATATGAATTAATATAACATAATTAATATGAAAAGTTAAATATCTAAACACGTATTCCATTTAATCAATAACATTACTGTCATGATTAGATAATTAATAATCAATATGAAGTGGTAAAAAATTGAAAAAACATTATATTTAAATTACATTACAATAATTAATAAAAAAGGAATAATCAATATTGAAAGGTAAATATCTAAAAAGACATGACATTTTATCATTAAACTGATAGGGGAATGCATCTAGATATCATATTATCACAAAAATATCATGGATAATAATATAATACATAACCAATATGGAAATTTAAATAACTAAACATACACACTATTTAACCTGTAAAATATTAATAAAAAGAATCGAGAGATAATATCATTATGAAAATATAATGGATTATAATAACTGAATACTTAATAAAGGAAATTCTTAATCATTAGATTTCATGTTCTAAGGAACATGAAACCTATACTATTAATACCTTTCACAATAATGTTTAAACTACAAGTAGAAACACATTTAATTTTATATTATTAATTTTTCTCATGAGACCAATGATGCAACTAGGGTATATATAATTATGGGTCCCACCCATCACTATAGGTCCAAAGAATTCCTCGTCTATAAAATTATCGATTTAATTCATGAATCAATATGACATATGAAAATATACACATATATATATATATATATTGGGTAAAGAGTATGGATTTATCAATATTTCCTAGTTAATTAAATAACATTCAAAGTAGATATCATAAATAAAAATGGTATTTGGTTTAGATAATAATAATATCCAAGATTGAAATAATATTGATATTTAAGATAAAAACAACATTATAAAAAAACACATTTTAAGAAATAACCATATCCATGATACAAAAAATATGTATATTTAATACAATTGAATTGTATAATAATCCTAAGAGAGTGAATATTTCATCAAAAATGTTATTGACTACCTAAAAATGGATTTACAAAGTCAATGTCAATACTTCCATTGGTCAAAATGGTTATAAACCATCCAAATAAAGAATAAGAATAATATTGATAAAATATATCCTTAATGGATCATAACCATAATATAGGGTTGATTTCGTTGATGAATATAAATAAAATAAATAGGTCATCAAAAAATTATTGAGTAAAATAACCTATTTACTTTGAAGATAAATTTAAAACTAAAAGTTTTAAAAAATTCAAAATGATTTTCTTTGAAAATAACCTTTGAAACTTATAAAAGATGTTTTAAAACATATATTGATCATGATTGTAGGAAATTTCGTACATGTCGAGTATATTAAAACAAATATCCCTTACAAGTTTTTGGTAAATTCAAAAGGTCATGTTTTGAAAAAGACATGAAGATTACTTTAAAAAAAATTAAAAATTAAAAATGGGAAATTTTTTATTTATTAAATCATTTTTAAACGTTTAAAAACATTTTTGATTTTTTTATAATACATGATTTTTGAATGAAAATGGATTTCCGACCAATTAGAGAAATGAAGTCGGATTTTCATAAAATGAACATCAATTATTTTAAGTTCTAATGAGTAGAAAAAATGGTATTATTAATTTAAAATATATTAAGTGACTATAGGATATGAAAATTAAATAGTTTTATCATAAAATTATTGAATAATTTCCTTTAATTGAAATTGAAGGATAAATAATCATGAATATAATGAGATTGTGAAATAAACCCTAATCATAATGTTAAAGTGAGATATAATCAATAAATTGATTATTTTTATAAACTATAAATTCATATAAAAAAATTGGAAATATAACATATGATAAGAAAAATTCATTTAACAAATAATCATAGAATATCAAAGATGAAGAATAAATAATATAACCCAATGAAAATAAATTGAGATATGAAATTCTTTTCCACTTGGTAACTTTTATGTAAAATTCCCTTGGATGAAATAATTCCAATTGAAACATAAAATACCATGAATTATTAAGAAATAATGATATTACAATTAAAAGGGGAATCATTCACAACAAATAAAAGAAATTTTGTTCACAATAGTAAAATTGCCCTCGATAACGGGAAATTGAGAAAAAGTCTCTTGCCTTGAGTCTAACTCATCGCGTACATTCTTTATATTCCAAAATAGTAAAATTATGTTATTTATTTAATTGATTAATAAAATTTTAAAATTTTAGTATTCCATTTATATCACATAATATCATGTTATATACAATTAATTAATCTATTAATTGTATGTTTGGGAGATTCGATGATATTTGACTTATATGTCAAAACTGACTTTGGTAGTTTGGCTATTGGTCGAATTGATCACTATTTGAACATATATAGAACAATAATATTGAAATAATTATCATATTATTACATATATTTTACTTTTAATACCAATATTGAAACATGGTTTTGATAAATTAAGTAATTAACGATATTGGAGACAGTATATTGTATGTACAAATGAGTAACATTTCCATTTTTCAAAGATCATAATAGAAAGTAGGTAAGTGATATTTTATATTTAATTAATTATAATTATATAATAAATACATATTATTTAATTAAATATACTTATATACATCATCCATGTTTTTTGGTGATGAAAAAATAAATCTGTGTCGCTTCATGAAGGCAGTAGTCCACACATACAAGAATAAAGTTATTATCTTTCAATGAGTGAAAAAAAAGGAATAAAGTAATATATTGTCTTCCAAGAACGATAAATAAGTAATTAATATCCTAAATAGTTTATTTATATCACATATATTAATTAAAGGTATCCATATTATCTTCCATGTAAAGCATTGGTGGAAAGCGAATCACATCGCTTCATGAGGTGGTAGTCCACCGTACACACGAGCGACAATATCATACACCCTGCGAAATGAAAATTTAAAAGGTTATATAAGAGATAATGACTATATATTTATAATTATGTTATAAATATCATATATTTACTTTATATCCCTCATCATACCCAACTTTTATTGGTGTTTATGGAAAACATATCACATCGATTCGTGTGGTGGTGGTTTATCGTACACATGAGTGAAATTATCGTTTCCCATTTAAGGGAAGAAGAGTTAGATATAAGTAATTAAGTTAAAAAAATAAAATATAAGTATATTGGATATAATTTTTTTTATAAAATCATAAATTACTAGGATTTAAATTATTTGGATGAATAAATAAAACAATATCACATAGTTAGTAATTTTACCTCTTCACATATCACCCCTTTAGTATTATACCTAATGTATTCATAAAATGACATTGTGAATTAAAAGGATTAATGAATGTGGTGATTTAATTTAGGAAGTTATTTGGGGAAGTATTTTATGAGCTAAAATATTTTTAATGTGTGGATAAGAGAGGATAAGGGTGGCCTTTTATAAGTGAGGGGAGTGACACATTTGTAATTTTTGAAAAGAAAAAGTTGAACCCATGTTTTTAAAAACACACAAGGGTAAAAAATAGAGAATCATAAATAATTATTCATTATAATGTCTAAATATAGTATTTATATATATTTTATACAATTTTTTAGGTAATTTTAACCCTTATCTTCTTAGTTTAACCCCTGATAAACCAATATTTACATTAATAGTGGTAAATTTTTTGTCCAATATTCATTGTGGACAAAACATTAAGTTGGATGTATTAAAAAATATAAATTATTCTTATTAAAAATATTTTATACATTATTTCAAATTCGATTCATAGTATTGAAAAAGATAAATTTCAAACAAAACCCACATACGAGATGAAAAAGAGGGTTCTCAATAAGACAATTCTCAAAAACATAGATGATTTTAATATCAATTTTCAATTAGAAAAAAATTCCAATGAAAAAATTGAGTAAAATTTTTAAATAATTGAACTAATTTTACTTTAAATAATATAAAAAAAATTTTCCTTTAAAAAAATTAAATGAAAAAGCAGTTTTCAAATAAAAATCAATATTTTCACCATTCATTAAAAAATTAAACTTTACAGATTACTATAAAAGAATTAAAAAAATAATTATATCATTATTAAATTATATTTCTATTATATTACATCCCATATTCATTTATGATATAATCATTATAACATTGTTTACATAGGTACTAAAACCAACCCAAACGATAATATTTCATAATTTTTTCTTGAGTAAGAAAATGCTTTAAAATAATGATAATATGAAATATTATGAATAAAAAACATGTAATAATTAGCATATATCATCATTAAATCCATTTATCTAACCATACAAGATGGGTGAGGATGAAAAAAAAATTCACTGTTCGTGGAAGTGGTAATCTACAGATACGCATGATTAACCATCCCATTCATCATTTAATAGTAGAAATTATTCTATGTAAATCACCGTTTAATATATTTATTTCTGAAATAGTAAAAACTATTTATTCATCAAATCCATCCGTGATGATTCCCATGAGAGGAAGCATTGAAAAATGAACATCATCGCTTCATGGTGGTGCTAGTCTGTATGTACACATGATCGATGATTTAGTTTTTCTTAGTGTGTGGAATTGAATGAATAATAATTTTCAAAAGAATATAATGAAATTTAAGTATAATAATGATAATACATACATTATATTCGTAAATTTATAGGAGTTTGAGATAGTAAAAATTATTCATGTAACACTTATAAGAAGGGAATACTCACTTCGAGGACTGGAATTTTACAATGGAATTATTCTTTTCAATTAAGTTCTTATGATAAACAATATTGATAAGTGGATTTTTTACATGGGATAAATTTCTATGAGGAGAATATTGGTATATTTTATAAGGAAAATTCAAATATAAGGTGATTCTTTAACTGGTGTAACTGTTATATTTTTATAAGTGAATAGAAGGGTAGTTTCGGAAGTAACCCATACATTTTAATAATGTAGAGTTACTATTCATAGTTCAATGGCCAAATTATGGAGAAAAGATGGGGGAAAAGCGATTTTGGGGCAAAAATATCCTAAAAAAATAATTTTTATGACAACTATGAGGGATATAGGTATGTTTATTTTAAAATTATACCTTTTACTTTAATTTACTTTTACCATGGAAATTTAATTTTAACATACGTAATTAAATTTTATTAAAAACATAATTTTGAACAATTTACATAAAATGAAACTTTTAATTTCAAATTTGGAATTAATTTCATCAAATAATATTTGAATTTTATTGAAATTGTAATTTCAATACTATTTCACATAACATGTAAAATGAATTTTTAGAAAAATTTTGTTTTTAAGATTAAAATTTATGCTTAAGGAATAGTTATTGAAATTATAAATTCCTATGACACAAATATATTTATTTTTAAAAAATAAAATTTATTATTATTTCATGTCATGTGAAAAATTAATATCGCCTTGAAAATAATGGATTCAATAATTGATTTAAAACATTTTTTTATTAAAGAAACATTTTAATTTTTTCAAAAATTGTTAGACATGGGTTTTCCATGTACAATAACTATTTTTAAAAATAAATAATTTAATAAATTAAGTATAATTTTAATATTTATGGATACTCTTATATACAAATAGAATCATAAAAATTATAATTTTTCAAAAAAAGTATTTTCAACTAAATATAATATTTTAAAAGCACATAAATTCTTAATATGTAAATTTTAATGTGAGAATACGATATTGAATTTTAATTTTTCAAACTAAAATTGAAGAATTAATAATTTTAAGTGTTTAAAAAATACATAATATAAATATAAAATTTTGTCACTAAAAATGATTTTTTAAATATTAAGTATTCTTAATATTATTTCATGTTAATTTATATCATAAAAGATGTCAATATATTAGTTTATATATAATAAATACAAAAACGTGTTCAAATTAATATATAAGACATATTTATTCTATACTAAATACACTTTAGAAAATACCATTAAAATATTTTATTTAAATTCAAAATTTTAATTTTACTACACTATTAGTAATAAAATAATTATTTTAATTATATATATGTAATATATCATATATTATTAATAATGGTAATAATTATATATAACACATTAATATTAATATATATATCAGTGTGTGCGTAATATATTCTAATTAAATATATTTATTTTATTTTGAATTCTCATTTACTTTTCATTCTCAGTCTTTGAGGGATGTGGATCCTTGCAATATTGTCAGATCTGAATCTTGATTTTTTCTTTTCATTTTTAAGATCCCTTCTCAATTGACTCTTGACTAGTTCTATCCTTTTTATCTCAAGTTGAGGATCTATTATTGGTTAATTATTGATGTTATGAATTGATTTAGGTGTTTTTATAATTACATTCATATCAATTAAAACCATTGTTTCTTATTTTTACTCGAATGGATTTGTAATTTATTTTCTAATTTTTATTTGAGACTCTTGATAGTAGATTTCAAAATGAAATTTTTTGTGTTAAATTTATTTGGTATGGGTTTTCAAATAAAGTGTTGATTTAAAAAAAAATTAGATTTGAAAACAATGAAATAACGAATAATTTATTGAGGAATATCTAAAAATGAAGTCATGAAATGTTTTTTATAATAGAAATTATAGAAATTATTTATTAAAGGAATCAGTTTTGATGAAATCCATTTGATGTTGGATTTTTAATATAAAATGGAATATTGGAATTTTGGTTTGGTTTTACTTGAATGATTATTGATGAAACTACTATGAGATGAATGATTTAAGACTTTATTTCCTTAAATCACATGAGTGCTTGGGTGGATATTTGGGTATTCTAGGAAATGAACCCTAGGAATATATTTTCTCTACCTAGCAATGGATTTTTGATGAAATCTCTAACTAAACATGATGAGGGTAGGGAGTTCATTCATTTTTGTGCAATCTTATTCCCCTAGGAATGAGATCAATGGACATGTTCACACATGAATACATATTTTACTAAGTTGTATGAGGATCCTTGAGCCATGATATAACAAACTATAGGAATTTTAACTATAGTGATGTTATTGAAAATGATTTATACATTCCAATGTAGATGAAATGTTTTATTCATTCTTATTTGAAAAGAATGACTTTTCATATCTATCACAAGTGGATCTGGAGTCGATGTTGTTGAAGGTTTAAGTGATGAATTGGGTTGATGTACTGTATTTGGGATATCCCTTCAAGCCATTTTTTGGATTGGATCTGGTATTGATTTTGTAGGATATCCAGGTTTTTTCATTTGAAATTTGTATCAAATAGAAATCGGGTCTCTTCTTGAATGTTGGTATGTAGTTTTAGTTGTACTGTTAGATATGAGATATGGTTATTGAGACATAAGGGGTAGGTTATGAGAGATTAACTAGCTAGATGTCATCATTATAAGCATTATGTTTCCATAGAATGTTGGAAAAAATGTGTCTTTTAAGAGTTATTTAATCTAATTCAATTATTTTTCCAAGCATCTATTTGAGACTCATGTTCCCAAGTTTGGTTCTAATTGATAGAATTATTGTTACTCTATCTATTGACTAATTTTTCCTTAATATATATTGATATTTTATAATACCATGAGCTCAAGAAGATATCATGTTAGTCTTTAGTAGGGATATGTTGATAAAACATAATAATTGAACCCTCTAATTGACTAGAAACATTTTGAGGTGGTAGTGCACAAGATCTAGGATATGGGCCAAGGAGATTCACTTGTTCCAATTCAAGATATAATCTTGTAACCTCATGTAATGATAACATAGATCCCGAATAAGAGTTTCTTTGTGAAAAATAACCATCATTATAGGGTATGATTGATCCTTATATGGAAAGGGATTGGTTGATAATTATTCTAGGTCTCTATATATTCTTGGTGATTCTAGGATCTATTAATGTGAATAGTTACATCTTCAATATTTAGGGTCCTAGAAGAAGATGGTGTGATGATATAGTTCTCATACAGTGGGATAAATTCATTGCGTTGAAATACTGCAAGGACCTTTTTACAGAGTAGTTCTATAAAGAGTTGATGGGTTTAGAAAAGTCTATAGAATTCCTCCTCCATCACAAAATTTATTGATCATTGACCCATCTTGAAAAATTATTTTCTAAACAAGATCAGTTTTCAGATGTGGTTGTTTTGAATGAGAATATCAGGTCTCCTAGGTTTTAGATTGGTCTCTGAATAGATATATGATTTCGGGTCGTTATAATGAATTTCGCCTCTTAATGTTCTAAATAAGTATCTAATTGTGGTTCTTAACTTTAATAGAAATTTTCTGTTCAATGGATATTTATATACTTTTATTGGCATCTTCAGTGTTATCTTTTAATGGAATAGAAATGTGAATGAGTCTCAATGGGGGATGTGGTGGTGGTCCTGAACTATATAATTTATTAAAATTGTCAATAGTGTGTGTCAAAGCCCCATTGAATTGTTTATAATGGGGAAATGTTTGGACTTTGAATCTTCCATGCATGTAGAAACAAAATATTTATATCTCATGTTGATAGTTTGGTTACCAGTAGTAGTGTTTTCACATTTTTACAACCCCACATAGTGGAACTGCATCATCGATACTAAAAGGCTCTATGGAACAGTTCATTAACAATCATGTTCTAGCCACGTGAATCATGAATAAAGTAACATCACCTCATAGATAATTATCGAATGGGAAATAATGTAGCTCTTGAGACAATGACAGGTACCACTACAATTACATTATCTTTAGTGACATCTTTTATTTTATTCTAGTGCCTATAATTCACTTTTATCATCCCGTACTACGGATTTGTTGAATATTTCTACAGAATTTATTTCATTTTGAGATGGAAATTGCAATGACTCATAAGAAAAATAGACGGTATAGTAACAAATTCCCCTCTTTTAAATTCTTTTTATTAGAAATCAAGCTCATCTGGGTCTTTTTTTGAAGAGATAAACCCTCTGGATTTTATTATCAAATTGGACTAGTTGGTTGATCACAAAGATCGTATTGAATATTATCATTAGATGGTGTCCTTTTCTTCCCCAGATGTTGAGTTCTATGTATTTCAAAGATAATGGGACCCAAGGGATATCATATCAAGCCCTCATCTTCTAGAAATGGTTGGGATGATATCATTTTGTGTTGTTGAAATGTTGTAAGAAGCCTCCTCAGAGAATTATTTTTTCTAACTTATATTGTATCCAATTAGAGTGGTAGGTTGATTTCTCTATTGATTTTGATCCATTAAATTTTCAAATATATATTCCCACTTACTAATTGACCCCATGGTAACTGAATGAATTAAATAACCAAGTGAGCATCTTAATTTCTAAATGGTTTATTTGACCCAAGGTATTTCCGTGTTCAACACTAGTATATTTCCCAAGAATTCTTATGGAACCCTTCAATTCGTTGTTGATTACCAAAATCTCAATCATGTTTTTTCAAAAGACATGTATATTTTTTCACACAAAGGATATTTATTTGATTAGTTTAAGGGGGAGAAGGGGTTATCAAAAATAGATATGCATTCTTGTTACCACTATCTTATGATCAAAGAGTCTATATCCTTCAATCTACATTTAGTTTTATGTATAACCAAAATTATTATCTTTTTATGCCATTCGGTCAAACCAATGATACTACTATGTTTATGGACCTAATGAAGATTATTTCCCACCAGTAGATCAACTCTTTTATAATGGTATTCATGGATGAAATATTGGTTTATTAAAAAACTAATTATTATGATTTTATTCATTTCAGATTTTATTTAGACATATTGAGAAATCACTAAATTTATGAAAATATATCAAAGTGAAACTTATTTATATAGGGGGTAATGTTATTAGGGATGATGTTTTCGAATAGGGTGTCTCACTTGATACTAAGTTGGTGAAAGCTATAATATAATTGGACGAAACATATAATTTATTTGATATTTATATATTTTTGTCCATGAAAGGGTATTATCATAGGTTTATGAAATATTCATCTATGTTTGATTATTCATTTACTTCTCCAACTCGAATTAGAGTGATGTTTTTTTATTCAAAATGGTAGGCTTTAATTTATAATTGAAGTGTTGTTTGACATCATCTCATATATTGACTCTTCTAGAGGGTGATTAGGGCTACATGGTCTTTTCTTGAGCTTCATTTTTGGTTTTAGGTAGTGTTCTTATGCATGGGTGATTATATGGTTGCATGTGGTTCTCTAAAAAAATTTCCTCGGGAGAAGAACATCCCCATGGATGATTTATAACACATAACTGTGATGCATGCCCTTAAGATTTGGCAACACTGCCTTTTTGGAGAACAGTTTACCATTTACATTGATCACAGTATATAGAGTTATATATTTTCTTAAAAATATTTAAATCATATAATGATGGTGTTGGTGGATTCCCTAAAACATGTTAATTTTTACATTTCCTACACCCCTATGAAGAGTAATATTTTTATTGATGCTCAGAGTAATATATTATCATCCCATACCATGAACGAATCATAATAATAATCAAATGTCAAGGATCTCATTGCTCTCATTAATTTGGGAGATATCTAGGATGGAAATGGGTTTTTTCAAGTAGTTTTTAATTTTTATCCTCTCTTAATGTGATTATCCCTGAAGAATAGTAGTGTCATGATGAGTTTTGAGGCATCAAGAATTCATTATATAGCGGGGAGACTATCAAGGAATGGTATTTATCTCCCATAGAAATTATTTAGTTCAGGAAATGATATGTCATTCAATATCCAATGGTAAATTTTATGATTGGATATTTCCATAATTTCTAATGGGTGTTTAACATAGGTATAATGACTACGTTTTATTATATAAAGTGTTTATTTTTATGGCCATATATGGAATGTGACATTGTTAATTTTGGTTCTAATTTTTATACAAGTCAATAGATCAAGGATGAACACCAAATGCCTTAGGGTTTTCAAAAAAAATTCTACTGCCATCATGGAAGTGAGTCGAGATATTTATAGACTTCATTCTTTGGTTTCCATGTAACACTAAATGAAATAATGTGATTTAGATGATGATTAATCGATTGACTAAATTGGATCACTTCATTACCATTTGTGATATGACCATAATTGTGGGAATGGGTAATTCGTACTAATAAGAGATAGTCATGTTTCATAGAGTTATGTATACCATTAATTCTAATAGATATCCCCAATTTACATACCATTTCTAGAGAGGCCTATATGAGGTGTTGGAATCCCATGTTATATTTAACAAGATGAAATATACCTATATGGATGGTCATATTTAATAGGCTATATATTTTCTTAAATAAATTATTTATTCTTTTTCCATTTATGTTATAGGATCTTATGATTTCCATTTGGGTATGGTTTAGTTTTCCTACAATAGTAGTTATGATTCATCTATTAAGACGACACCCTTTGAGGCCTTGCATATCCATCATTGTAAATATATTCTTTGTTGTTTGGATGATGATGAAGCTTCCCTTATGGGGTTTAGCTTTTTCCAAGAGATAATACCAAAGATCGATATTATTATTCAATGGTTGTAAAAGGACCAGAACTGATATAAATCTTATATAGATTATCTTTTATGTACTCTAGAGGTAACAATTGGTGACCTTATGTTGTTGAGATTCTTTCCAAAACAAGGCCATCAGTGACTTGGACAATATTATAAGTTGGCACTTAGATATGTAAGACTATTTGAGGTTGTTGTTCAAATAAGAAAAGAAGCTCATTGTTTGGATTTTCCACCACATATCACCTCGATCAGTTATTTCATTCACATATCTCATTACAAGATATTTTTCTTAGAAATCTATCATATTTTTAAATGAGAATTCCTTGGTATAGAATCTAGTTAAAACATAACTGAGTAGCGAGTTTGGATTATGTATTTTTAGATAATTAATATTTCTGTAAAGTAAATAATGTTGGTTTGGGTTTTGTAGAAACCTTGATCAAATTATCATGAGATGTGGGAGTGTGAGGTGAGGGTGATATATCAGTGGACATATACCTTTATTGATCAATCTTCATTATTGGATTCAGGTGGAATAAACCATTATTTGTGGGTATAATTGAAACATCCGAAAACATTATTTCAAGTATGATATTTTTGTTCCATTTTTCACCATTTTTATGAGTTTTTACAGGATTATTTTGGTTTATTATTGGTTGTTACTAATTATTGGAGAATTTATAGATGTTGTAATTTTGTTTGTTTTCGGTTTGAGTTGTTATGCGGTGTTTTATAGTTTCAACAAAAGGTTTGGAATAGGCCCACAGCTTGGAATGATACCGGAGTTCCAATGGTGGGCTGGTGAGACCCACTATCAAAATTATGGGAAAATAGATGTATGAATTTCAAATAGTAATTCTATTATCTCACCAGTGAGGGCCACTGTCTAACCGGTGGATTGATGGAATAATTTAGTTCTTATAAAAACACCGTCGGATAGCCATTGGAAGCCCACTGGGCAACTGTTGGGGTTCCCAATAGTTCAGGATTTCATCCAATCTCTACTGACAATCCAGTAGAATCCAATAGAGATTTGGTGACATTGATCTATGTGAGAAACATAAGAGAGGTATAACATTTTATTTCCCATAATATCTATATTAGTTTTTTAAAAAATTCTCCCTTAAACACCATTGAACCCAAATAATATTGGAGACTCTCTTGAGATGCTTTTTGACATTACAACAATGAAAATTCAAGGATATAAGTACTTATAGAAGCATTTAATCTTTTTTGGTAAGTGTATCCTTGATTTGATTATGAATTATCATTTCTTCTTTTTTTCTTCTTCTTTAAGGGTTATGGATCCTTACATCATTGTTAGATCCAAATGTTGATTATTGGTTTTCTCATCAAGGATCTCCTCATGATTGATTCATGATTGGTTCTAGACATCGTCACATAAGTTGAGATTTTTTTTTGGTTGATTTTTGATCTTGTGTATTGATTTAGCTAGTATTGTACGTACATTCATATCAACAGAAACCTATGTTACATGTTTTTTTTTAAAAAATATAATTGATTTCGAAATCATGATTTGCGACCCTTGAAAATGATTCTATGAATGTAATGGTGTTTGTTGAACCTCTTGAGGATGAGTTTTCAAATAAACTATCGATTTATGAAATGATTTCTTGATGCATCTTGAGAAAATAAGGCATGAAATGATATATGGAATTCAATTAAAAATGAATTATTTTTTGATGGAATGAGATTTTATGAAAAACATTTGATGTTTTTTTATAATCAAAAAATAATTTTGAAAACCTGATTTGGAACTTCTTGAATGATGAATTATGAAACAGATGTGAGATGAATTATTAACCCCTTCATTTATTTCCTTGAGGCGCATGGGATCCTTGGTAGTTATTTGGGTTTAGAAGGACAAAATCATTAAGAAAGAATTAGTTATACCAAGAAAATTATTTATGTTAACAACTCTAACTAAACATGTTGAGGGTATGTATTTTATTCATTATGGTGTTCTCATATTCCCCCTTCGGTTGAGATCTAGGAATCTATACACACATTAAGACAAATTTTATTGGAATGTGTGAAAACCCATGAGAATTAATCAAACTAACCCCAGCATGTTTTACCATGCTAAAGTGATCAAAAATGATTTTTACATTCCAATAATGATGAAATGGTTTATTCAGTATAGTTTGATGAAAATGATTATTCATTCCTAATTGATAAAGTTATTATATTCAAATCCATTGAATTGAATTAAAAAATAATGTTTTATTGAATGGTTTGAAATAGATTTCTATTCCATGATTTATTTTAAATTGAGTATATTTGGTTATTTAATATGGATATATTTGGAATTACTTAGGAAAAATCCCAATGGGATATTGTTTATCACAACATAAATATTCCATGGGTTATATATAGAAATTATTTTTCTTGTTCTATGGAAAGTGAAAACACTTAATAGAGATGACGGGTGGTCCAGGTTAAAAAAACCTTGGGAGTTGAATGGGACAGGTGAAGTGTTTGGTCCACTTGTTATGAGGAGATGATATTATTATATCATTGAAGGTTTATGTAATGAATTAGGTTGATTTAATTTTTTTAGGACTTATAATTTCTAACCAGTGGTAATTTTATCTGGATGGATATTTTTGAATACTAAATTTTATGTTGTTTTTTGTTGTTTTCATTGATTTTAGGGGAAAAATATTTCCCTTTGACCATTTCTTGATGCCCAAGCTCTAGTTTCTAGAACATGGGATCATAAACTACCTTCAGGCCATATAAATATTGGTTTAGGTACCAATTTTATGTGTTATTCATGTTGGATTGTGACAATATAAAAATACATGACTTCAGTGTACTAATTATATATATGAACAATGATCATTTTTGTAATGCCCATATTTGTGACAACCATATTTATTTCTTATATATATATACTTAATAAATAATTTTTTCCATTATATTATCACTTCTCAAGGCATCTATATTATTTAATATTGTGGTTTTTTCACAATTCTTTTCCCTTTTATGATAATATTCCCCATTATAGGTTTTTATTGGATATTGGTGATCCTCATGGTTAAAGATGATCCAATTGTTTTTCTATTCATGGTGTTTTTTTTCGTTTTTATCTATATTCCCCAATTGATTTATGTACTGTTAAAGGATGGTTTTTATCCATAGTGACTAATAATTAATGGTGTGTTATATTTAATTTTATGTGATTTTTCTGTTATGTTCCACTTGTGATTGAATAAAGTGTTTTTGTCTAATTCATATATAGTATAACTTATTTTATAATCACTTTAAATTCCATTAAACAAATATAATCAAAAAATTTATAATTATAAATATATGGTATTTAAATATATAATACTTCCTAAAAACCCAGGGTGTTATATTCGCACCCCTCCCTTTAAATATATTTTTGTCTATAATTTTAATAACCCATGACTAATGAAACTAGGTTCTTGTATTATTAAAATATTCAAAATTCATGATATAACATTCAATATAACATCTTCATTACATTCATGGGCTCTACCAAGGTACTTATCATTCCAAAAACATCATTGATCATTCATTCAATCATGTATCCTATTATGTATATTACTTAATCATATATTCTCCATAACATAACTCTTCAAAAACCATTTGAATCTCCATGACATTAAATAACTATAATATTATATATTCCCCAAAAAATTAAATCTGTTTTTAGCCCTAAAATATATTAATCAATAGTTCATAATTTCAAAAAACGAGTAAATATATATATCATAGTCCCAAAAAATAGATATATATAAACAAAAATATGATGGATTAATTTCTATTTAATGTACTAATTAATTACAGTGATATCTACTTTATTTAATCAATATCTATCAACCCATTATTAACTAAATATTAAAATAATATTAATCCTAATATTTATCCATACCATAATCATGTTTTTTCTATAATTATCCAAAAAATTATAACCGTTTCATAAAATCCAATTTCATGTATATAGATTCAAATTTATATAGGTTTCAAAACTGCTAAATTATAACTACTGAAAAATAATCCATCAAATATGAAACTAACATTTTATATCATAACAAGAATATACTAATATTATTAACTATTTAAAAAGTCTCCCTTATTTGGTTATAAGACGTAATAGTTTTTTAATATATACATTTCTCAGGTTTATCTACATGATCTTGTTTCAACCAAATACTAAAAGAAAAATGGTTAAGAAAATTACTAAAGGAATTATATTATATGAATGTGAAAGCTTAATCCTCATATGTCTTCTATAATCACATATTAAGTTCAACTTATGATACTTTCATCTCAATTATGTAATAATTTTTCTATAATTGCCTAGCTCGAATCATCATGTCTGATCTATAGTTCAACATAGCATCAAAAACACCTACCCAAATGCAAGGTTCTTTTGAATAGCACTCAGGATTCTAATATCATAAGTGTGGAAACAATACAATTAGTATAAATAAATAAAAGTAAAAATAATTACACATAATTACACATCAAAATAAATAATCCATTATATAACAAATGGAATGGTAAGTAAATCAATTCATACAAAATAATAATATAGATCCCATAATATGAATGGTAGGTAAGAGTAAGAGAATTACATATAATTAAATAGAATATTAATTCATACCTCTTTAGTTCAACCAAGTACAACCTCCATACATTGAACTCTCTCTCCTGGATCCCTATTGTTGGTAATTTTCCCTACCTGGGGTACCTAATCATAAATTAGGCATGAAAATCAAGATTCTCTTACAGGGTGTGGGTATAAACTGTGTAAGAAACCACCAATAGGTCCATTACATGAGTGAAAATTCATAATATTATGTCATGATCATAAATAATTCAGAAGTAAATATACAACCACACATATGTCAAGAAATCATTTGGTAACCAAGATTTTAAGAACCTCAACCTCACCTACAACATCATGATGTTAGAAACGATGTAAATGTCTTTCACCACATGCAATAAGATATACCCCAAGTCCCAGGACTGGTTGACGCTGTAAACCTTTCAGTCTAATCTCCATTTTATGTCTTTAAGTATCACTAGAGAGCCCACCCTGATTGTTTTCATTAATTGGAACATCATATCCCCCCAAGTTAATAAATTTTATAGTACTTGGATAATGTAAAGTACCACATAACATGTTTAGTGAATTTAGATGTGTATGTCACCATGTATGAAAATATCCCATATTGGGATATAGCTAAATAATACTCAACTCATTTTCCTGGAATACTATCATGTCGGCTAAAATGTCCATGATCGGACCCAAAAAATCAAATGAACAATATTTTTTAGCCATTATCATATCATAATAATCCCTATCTAATGGTGTGTTTACGAAATGATATGAAACCTATTCATTCTAATAATTAAAGAATGGTTTTATAGGATATGAAATACCACAACTAATATATATCATAAAAAGTAAAAATAATTAATATCAAGAACATTTATCAATAGGTTACCCAAAAAACATTATAAAATATATAAATAATGGGCCTCAAGGTTCACTCACACAACCAGAAGAGGCTACACACAAATCATAAGAAATCATATCCTTGATGGGTCATAAGGGAAACTGAAACACCCGGATGAAAAATATATCAAGCATGAGTTTAAATCATAAATGATCAAATCATAACAACATCCTTAATAAGGAACTATGCATTAAGGATCTTCCTACCTCAAGATTTTATATTTCATTGTCAAGGTTCTCAAAGAAATCCACACAAATCAAGATCACTCTGAATGACCCTATGAACCATATAAAAAGTCATGTGAGAGTTCAGGAATATATATTTTAGATATGAATATCAAGGATAAAATGTAAGAGACTATGGAAAGAATAGTTAGTAGGAGAATCATAATAGAGATATCATATAATGACAAAAATTCTCATGAAAGGATATTCTTACACCAATGATATGAAAATCACCCTTCTAAATTGTGCAATACACCATATTATAATCCATAAATCCTTATTCTATGATCTTTCAAGAATGATAGAAGTAGTCCGCCCAAATAGGAATGGATCACTGTAGTTCTCCACTAAATGACCACAATACTATAGCACTATGAATGTAATGTTGAAGGGGACCTTATATTTACTTAAGGAGGGGAAGTATAAATCCATATAAGGGTGAAAATTGATCTTTGATGAAGATCACATAGGTTCAGGACCTACGATTCCTTGATCAACTATAAAATAATCTGGAAAATTGATAACAATCAATAAAAGATGTGAAATCTCGTAATGGTGGATATTATTGAATTAAAACAACATTCAAGACCGCACATTCATTATGCACATGTTTCTTCTTTGAAATGTCCATGATCCATTAATATTATTGGTGGGTTCAACTATTAAAAAACACACAAAACATTGCTATGACCTCCTCAATGGAATAAACCAAGGTCATGGTTTTATAAAAACATTGAGTAAAACATGTTTATCCAATGGAATTTCCCCATATTTATATGAATTTTTCCTCACCAATTCCTCATAAATGAGTGTGGTGAGGTCACCCAAGTCATGGGAAACTGAAACACCCATGTCCACCACACCTATGTTTGTGCCTTTTTACCCGATTTTTTCATTTCTTATTTCATATTGTAGATTACCCAATTCTATAATATATTTTACCATGGGTGTGGTGTTGTCCATTTTGAACTATAAAGGCTCTCAACCAATTTTTATTCTTCCAAAAACCACCAACACAAAATGGCCTCAAGAATCATTCATCAAAATACTGAAAAACATCACATAAAAATTTCAAAACATAAATTAATATAATAAATAAGTATGAGGGTGTTTCAATTCTCCCCTATAATTCATTATTATTCTCGAGAAGTATCTCTGGGATTGACAGAAAAAACAGAAGACATTATACCCAAACTCTAGACTCCCACATCAAAGTCTCCTTCTTCCCCAATCTATACCTCTATAAGATCATAACATGTGAAACCATCTTCTCGTATAAAACATTATCTCCTTGGTTGAATATATGTTACAAAAGTTGTTTCTATAATTCATATAACTAAAACTCAATGTATTAATAATCTATAACATATGAATATGCATATGAATCTGAGATATGTGTCACACATAATGCATGCATTAGAAAAAATTAGGACAACCCATATAGTATTACAATATCCCTATATTATAGATTTTCATGAAAAGTCCATCAAATCTTATTTCCATATTTCCTTGCTTCTAGATAAGTTGATGTACCAACCTTGGAGTCTCCAAAAAGAAAACTAGCTTACCCATAATGAAATACAAATGTTTCCTCTTACATTCATCATACGATCTTTATCCCCTCTCGGTGGTGACCAACTACTTTTGGATCAACTGATCTCCATTGGATGTCTCCTACACTAGACTCGATCCCACAATAGTTTCCCCACATATTTCATGATTGTATAATGGTTAGTGAAAAAAGTCAAAGATATGGATGACCATATGATTTTGTCTATATATAATCCTTCTATTTTTTATTATAAACAAACTCCATCATGTCTATATACTCATTCTGCTGTCATCTAATTTCTAGGATGAAATATTGAACCATATCCTCAAAAATATAGATCATCCTATCATACATTTCACTTATTTAATGGTGATATATCATGATGAATCTCTGATGATTCCCTAAAACCTTCTATAATCCCTACACAAACCGTGACATGAAATATGTGTCTCAATATGATATAATTTTATATAAAACTACACAAATATTTAAAATATCATGGAAAATATATTTTCCTAGTATCATCGAAAGAAATTGTCGCCTCAAACAAAAATAAATGGGACATCTTAGTCTACCAATCCACTATCAGAAATACAACAACATGATTCCTTGAGGTCCTCAACATACATATCACAAAATCTATCACGACATCATCGCATTTCTACATTGAAACTGGAAGTAGATTGTGTAAATCACTAGGTTGTTTATTCTCAACCATTACTCTATGTATGGTATTATATCATGAAAAAAACTAGAGATATCCCTCTTCAAACCTATCCACAAAATCGTTCATCTAATATAATGGTATATCTTCATCGAACTATGATGAACTATCCATCGTGATGCATAGGATTCTCTCATAATATCTTCCCTAGTAAGAGAAGTAACTATGACCCTCCCATGGATATAAATCATGTTATCATCATATAAGGACCAACCTAGGACTATACCATATCCCTCCAACCATCTTTCACATTCAGATTTTACTCATTATCTGAATACACCCAATCCAATAAATATGGTGTGTTAATAAATTTTCACATTAAACATAACCTAACTCATTAGTTGAATCCATCATCCAATCATTAAATAAACATATCATACACCACTCATCCATTTAAGGCCACTCTCTATGCTCCGGGGTAACAACTGTATTAAATCCAATTGAACCTATTGAAACATTACCCTAACTTTGTGTATAAGCTATCTTGAATTTCAATATCTATAAATAATGCACCTTGTACCTCTTCTACAATCTTAGGTCTCTCTATGATAATATATATCAATGAATATTATGGTTCATATATATAAAAAACCTATCCCGAAAGATATAGTGTCACCAAAATTTCAAATCATGGATCATGGCTGCTAACTTCAGGTCATGGGTAGGATACTTCCCCTCATAGGGTCATAATTTGTTAGAACTATAATATACTACATGATATTCCTACATAAGAAAATCTCAAAATCTAATTCTTATTGAATCAAAATAAATATACTATACCAATACATGTTTTGGAAAATGTAGAATTATATTTTCTGTCAATATCACCTTAATCTCTTGAAATGATTCCTCACACTCACATGACCACTCAAACATCACACATTTATTGGTCATAACAATCGTATGGAATTAGAAAGATGAGAAATTCTAGATGAAAATAAAGTTGTAAAATATTAATACAAGGAAACCCATGTTCTTAAATACATTTTGAGGTTTTCTACAATACATCACCGCCACCACCTTTTCTAAATGAACAAAAATTATATCCTCTAATAATACATGTCCATGGAAACATGCCTCCTAAGTCAAAAAGTGACATTATGAAAACATATCATTAGTCCAATTTTCTCAATGAATACCAAATAAAATATCTAGATTTTGATCATGCTTCTCTAATGTTTTTTAATATATGAGGATGTCATTAATGCGCACCATGATGAAATGGTCTAGATATGGGTGAAAGATCATGTTCATGAGGGCCCTAAATACTATTATTCAACTTACCAAACAAAATCACCACGAAATAATATATCACACACAAAATAATGAAAACAATCTTCAGTATGTATTCATCCTTGACCCCAATATAATGGTAGCCTGAATAGTGGATGATCTTGGAAAACTAATGATCTCTTTGCAATGGATCAAATAGATCATCGATATATACTAGAAAAATGGTACATTTTCTTCATTATCACTTAGTTCAAAATTTTTAATCCATAGATTTATAAATAGTTTCATATACCTTTTTAGTGAATAATAATTGGTCATCCTATGGATATTTTCTCAACCCAAAAAAGAAATTATGTTCCAAGTCATCATGCTAATCTTTGAGTTCCTTTAACTCAATTAGTTATATTTGATAAGGAAGAATCTATACCGGTTACTCCCCAAAAATGAGTTATCTATTGAAATAAATTTCTCTAATCGGAGTTATACCTAAAAACTATTCTAAAACACATCCGGATAAATATCTAAAAGTAGTGGGAAATAATAGGGGTTAACATTAATCCTATTGAAAGTTATAATCGTGAATCTTCTGTCATAATAGATCTAATATAACACAAATCTATGACTAATCTACTAATTTCCAACTCCCACTAACCATTCATTATAACTCACCCCCTTGGGAGAGATAATGGATACACATCTCTAATATTAGTTGATGTGTGTATAATATCGTGTAAGCTAGTCCATCCTAAAGAACACTTTAAAATTGTACATCTCTATCATAATTAAATACCAAAAATTACTATAGCCATTGATCAATATAAGATATTTTGTACACCATTGAAGAATAACTACTTTAGTCCCTATGATTTTTCAAGATAAATAATCTATGAGTCTATTTTAATTGGTATTTCTATGATAACATCCACTTCATAATAGATAAAAGGAATAGGAAGAACCATCATTAAATAAAGTGGTAGATATCATAGGGGTGAGTAAGAACATACCTCGAACTATTGAAAGTACCTCATTTCCATCACCTAGATCTTGAAACACAGAGAAAACTTATCCTAACAAAGATCCATGTTGTTTCCACTTAGGTCATCGATGTCTTGGAAGTCAACATTATTTTTTGAGGTCCTCCAACCACAGAATTCCCCGGTCTCATAAAACTCATATGAGAATACCTTAAGAGAAAATTCTTAATATGACTATACCTTTCAAATTAGATGAACTACATAGGTGTATTTCATAAATAATTACTATGATTCCTTATTTTCACATAATTTATGTGATTGGTATAATTACCTCCGATAATGGAAACAAAGGAAGTCTTATTCTCAAATGTCTTCTTACTTCTATAATTCTATTTATTAGCTTTCCTCTTCCAACTAATGGAAGAGGCTCTCATATTAGTAAGTGTAATTTTAGTTACTGGTCCACTATAGAATGAAATTAACCCTTATATAAAGTACATCTCTAGGTCCTTCTCGATGGTTAGTCCATTCACAACACCTCTGGGTATGATGTAAGATCAATGATCCTAACATACCTTTTGTTCTCAAGGAGGTGGCCTATATCAAACTTATATGAATTTTGGGTCTAATTTCTATCCATATGAGTAGAAAATTGTAGTAGTTCCTTGAAATGATTAAAATATATAGATAACACTATATACCTCTATTGTAACTCATTAAACTCCTAGGAAAAGCATAGATTCATCAATTATAGAAAATATTGCTTGATACATAACTCTTTAAAGGTCTCCCAAGTACCTCTTATATTCTTGCCTAATTCGTGATATTTAATCACCTATTAAAAGGTACCTTGAACATAAATTTCACCATCATTAATCACACATCCATAGAATTCTGGACCAGATTAAAAATGATCTTTATTTTGTTTATACCGTTATCCATGAAAAAAGTCCTCTAATAATAAAAAACATTGGTTAATGTTAGAGTATTAAGTCTTAATAATGATCCGTTATGACCTTCAAAATTATTTTTCCTTTAATAGGATCAATATAAAATATTTTTTCATGAACTAGATTTATAGTATGAACCATTGTACATAGAATAGGATCATGTTGGCATACATCCCCCCACACAATTGGTATTGGTCCAGACATGTGCTCCATAAATATATCATCATAGGATGCCTCTACTAAGGGTCCCATTAAATTTATCTATGGAAGAATTTATGAAATTCACAAATTAATTTTATGATTTCAGAATTTATTTGTTAAATAAAGTTCATAATCTATCTATGTGATCACATAAAGGTTATCCTAGGATAATACCCCTAACCATATGTATAACTCTCCTAAAACTAACCATATCCAATGCCAAGTGATCTATATTTCTACATAATTCACAATAATTTATACATAACAAACAAGAATGATCAATTTCAACTAAGTAATTTAAACATATATATCAAAATTGTAGTGAATACTCATATATCAGTTAAATAATTATTATACATCAAGGCATGTAATTAAAGAACTACTATACATCACATAAAATTTATATATGTGTGTGTGTGTTTGTGTAATGTGATACTATGTACCAACTCATGAGTATGAATTCCCACAAATCCCATTAAACTATAACAAAACAACAAACTCGATATTAATTTTAAACTGTAAAATCCAAACTATAATAGTTGTCCCAATAAAGGTAATTGAACGTTCGGTTACACATTTGTGGTATGGAAACACATGCCACTCCCCTATCTGAGTCCCACAAAACCTAACTCCATTCTAAATTTCTTGAAAAAATAGTTATGAAGATATAAAATGTAAAACCTCCTTTGATATCATTTTGTTACACCATAGACTGAATCATCAGGTCTGGCCCTATGTTACACATATCCTTGTGTGTGCCATGCCATATCTAATAGGTTTTGACTAGATTGGTGGATTATAAGGTTATTAGTGTGGATATTATACATTTAGTGTATATAAATAAATATATAAATAATAACAAATAATAACATAGTACAATAAATAATTAAGGCTATAACAAATTTCATGGTAAGTATCTCAAGTTAAAGAGTATAATAATAAAGAACCCCCAATGTGGTAGGTCAAAAAGTGTAAGAGTAAGATAGAAAATTAAATAGAATATTGTGGTATCTATCCAGAGTCCATATAATTACCACCATTGTAATACATAAAAAATCTCTTAGATCCATATCTCTAGGCCTTTTACCTTCACTGGGATCTTGATCATAAAGTTTGTACACACATCAAGATACATATGAAGGGTGTGTGTATAAACCAAGTAGCACACCACAAATTTTTTTCTAAAATGATCTCAAATGAATAATATTGTATTTAATGATTATAAATAATGCAAAATTAAATATAAATCCCACATGAACTGACTCATCATACACAATCCAATAAGACACAAACCATAACCCCATATCCTTCAACTTGACGTTAGAAAGTATTTTAATGACTGTCACCACATATCATAAAACATTCCACAAGTCCAAAAAATATTATCACACTACACCAATCAGCCTTATCTCTATGGTCATTCTTAAGGAAGCCTATACACCCCACCATGATGGTGGTCATTAATTGGGACACCTCACACCCCCACTCTAATTGTGGTCATTGTCCCTGGATGATGGTAAGTCCCACCATTCATGTTTGAAATATTCGGATGTGTAAGTCACACATATATGGAAATCTATAATATTATCTTATAGTAAATTGATATGCAACTCCCATGCATGGTCTACTATCACATCATATGACGTGTCTGTGATCTGAATTTTACTATAAAATGATCCATATTTTGAATCCTTTATCACATCATCACACTCCCCCTATGAGGGATCATTTATCCAATAGAGAGAAACTTGTTCATCCTAATACATGAAGTATGTTTTAATAGGTTGTTCAATACCACAAAAAATAATAATAATAAAAAGGAACAATAAGGAAAGCCATGAATAGTTCCCAATAAGCTACAAATATATCATAAGAACACATATCAAGGATTGGTTCTAAGGGACAATTACACATCCACAAAAGGCTTCATACAAATCACAAGAACACATATCAAGGATATATCACAAGGTCTATTCACAAACCTGTATGAAACATATATGAAAAAAATATGTTTCACAATTAATAATCAAATCATTATAGAATCATATACCTGAATATATACAGTAAGGATATTCCTACCTTATGATCATGGTTGTCCACATAAAGGTTCACTAAGAAGGTAGTCACCCAAATCATGTTCACACCTAATGACCCTATGAACCATACCTGAATTTACATGAGAGTTCTTAAATATATATTATATATAAAAAATAGTGTTTATAATAAAAGAGACTCAACAAAGAAGTGTTTTCAAAATAATCACTAGTGAGACATTGTTGAACACCAACAATCATAATGAAAATATTTTTATTCCAATGATAGGAAAATTAATATTCAAGACTACATGATATACCGTAGTCTAACCCTAACAACCACATTCCATGATCATTAAATAAGGATAGAAGTATTCATTCTAACACCCTAATATTTTAAAAGAAGAATATTTTATTTGCTAGTGTATTACATGAATCACCAAACTTGAACAACCCATGAAATATATTTATTTAAATTTAATCTTATTGATAGATTTTAGAACATGCAACCCTGAGCCTAGATGAACTGTAATGTAGTATATCATTATAAAAAATAAATTAAATTAGTGGGTAAGAGTAATATTAATTAAATTTTAAAAATTATTCTTGCATATTTGTTATAAGTAAAATAATTATCTTTTAAAATAAAAACAAATGTTTTCATATAAAATGAATTTTTCTAAAAAATGGTTTAGTCACACATTCCACACATAATTCAAAATTAATTATTACCATTTTTAGAAACATTTTTTTAAAATTCACTTCATTTGTGAAATAATGATATAAAACACTAGGTATTTTTTTACTGATAATATCCTTATTATTTATATGGATTTTTTATTATCATGTTGACCAAGAAAAGTATTGACCTTCAATTTCTTGATTCATTTTTTAGTAATTAACTTTCCATTGAAATATTCACTTTCTTTTGATCATTAGACATTAAATTTCCCTTAAATATAAAAATTGTTTATCTTTTATATAGTTATTCCTTAATAAATATATCATTTATATATACGGAGTTCTACATTGAAATTTATTTGTTTATCTAGGGAAATATTGATAAATTTTTATTCTCTAATCAATTCTAATACTTAATGATAAGACACATTGTTCAGGAATTAAATATATTATTTGATATATGATGAATGATTTGGACATGTAGTTAAGGGTGGGGATTGTAATTATATATCCTCTCATGCATCGATATTCTCATGAGGTGAATTAGAAAGAAAATATTAAAGGGGTTTTACCGATAGTTTAAAACTATCTTATGAAAGTTATTGAAAGTAGAGGTATCATTATTTATAAAATTATAATGTCCAATAATTAAGAACTTTATTCATTAAGAATTTAGTTATTATTATCAATTATAGGTTTTTCAGTTATATTACATCTTGATACATTTAATTCTCAGTTATTGGGTAAATTCTATGTTTTTTCATATTTATACCTTGTCATATTGATTATACATTATCTATTAATGATAGTAATGTTATTTAAATAAAATGTTTGTTTAGTTATTTAGCATTTCATATTTATTATTAATTATCTATTCATGATATTCATGTTATATTAATGGAATGTGTGTTTACAAATGTAACATTCTATATTGATTATGAAATATTTATTATTATTCATTTACTCATGATAGCTTCTGCTTTATGTCACTATTACTGAGTATTTGATCCTACCCTTATTTTATTTCCTTTTTGAAAAATATATTAAATGCACTCTGATTGAAATGCAGGTTATACTATAGGGAATAAATATATTCTTAAGAAATTATGTTATAATTTTTATATTGAAATGTAATATTGGAATCAGGTATGTTTCTAGATTACTAAGACTACTAAACTATTAAGTACACAGGGATATGATCCATGTATATTATAAAAATGTAATCAAGTATATATTTTAACTAGGTTATTAGAGGCAGGGTCATTACATTCATATAGAACAATAATAAATCACTGAATTTCAACACCAAATCATCCAAAACTAAAATCACCAGTAATAGAAGGTAGAAGGAACCCTTAGATAAACTCACAATGTGGTAATATCTCTCCATAAAAGAGAGAAAACAGATCTTAGATGATGATCACACATAATTAGGACCTAGAATTTCTAGAGTATTTAAAATTTCATTAGAAAATATGGATTGATAAATAATAGAGGTCAAATCAATTATTAGGGGTAAACTTTTACTAAAACTATATTGAATACACCTTATTAATGATCCACATATTTCCCCTTGGAAAAAATAAATATCAATAACGATTATATATGGTTTATCCATTAAAAAACCCCCCATTATATCACCACACACTCCACCATAAACTACATAATAGCCATGGTGTTATTAACATGTTGCGAGAAAAATTATCAAACACTATAGTGTGTCTAAATAATTGGGATAATTTTCCCTCACCACAGCATAAAAAAAGGGTGTGGTGAGGTTGGAAAATTTTTGGATGCAAAAACACCCACCAGTCACCACACCCAAGTCCACACCTTTGATAACATGTTTTGCCTTTCCTGTTTTGCATAGTGGTTCACCCAAATCCAAAATAGATTTCAGCATGGGAATGTTGTTAGTTATTTTAACCCATAAAGGATACAAAATAATATTTAAGATTCAAAATACCTTAAAAACAAAATGGATCCAAGAATCAACCATAACAAGGATACAAATATCACATAAAACATGCCAGAGCTTATATTAACAAACCACAAGAATATAAGGTTGTTACATGGATAATCTTATAACTCCATTGGTTAAACCAAGGTAATATTATGTTATGTTCTATCATACATATTAACATAATTAATTAAATTAATTTTGAAATAAATATTTCATAATGTCTTAAAAAGATAAAGTGATTGACAAAAACATAGCCCCTAAGAGTGTCGAACGAGGTGTGAAATTGGGCCTCTTTACTTATCACTAAGTGAAGATTGAGTTAATAACCATCAGACCCTTTTAAGGGTATTTACCCATTTTTATATATATTCCAAATCCTGTATTAACTTGTAGTATCTATACAAAGATGTAACTACCTAGAAAAGCATCCAATATCTACTTTACCAAAACATCAGGATGTTATTATATACATAGATATATCCCTTAGTTTTATCCATAGGGTATTCACTAATATTATCTTATCTTAATCCCCAGAATAATTACTCAAATGACCTAAAGGGTTACATATACCATTTAAATTTTAATCATCCATAATTTATCTGCACTTTTGGTTATTTCTAACTCCCTATTTATCCTTAACCAACATCATATTAATCTCCAAATTTATATAAACCTTTCTCTAGTACCTAATATTTCATTACATACCTAAACATTCGGTAATTATAAGTCCTAAAAAATAGTTCATTACAATACATTTTTAAGACATTTTAGGTTTAGATTTTTAAATAGCTAGGATGAAACATTAAATAATAAAACTCATGTATTTTTAAACTAATATACATTTTATCAAATATAAAAATAAAAACATAATCCATAACAAGTCTTCAATACCTATGTAAAATTATTCTCATGGGATACCGTTCTAGACATATTATACATATTAATTTTCTTCAAAACCTATGTAAACAGAAACATAATAAAGGGGTGAGATCTGATTCTATGAAAGGTTAAATATAAGAAAATAAAAATCAAAGATTATACATGATTATAGAATTATAATATGTATATAATCAAGAAAAATTAAAAAGTTATACCTAATAAAGCTTATTTTATAAATCATGGAATAAAATATGACATAAAATAATAGATGAATTGATATAATGGGTTAATAAACACAAATCATAAAAACATAATTTTTCATGATAATAAAAATAAAATTATGAAACATATTTAAAATATGGAACATACATTAATATATGTAACATGGATTTCCTGGCCCACACCATTAGTGCACATGCCTATGAGAAACTAAAACATACTTATGAATACATATCTCATGAGAGATAAACTTTTTACCAATGAATTAGGGGTAAATGTAGTTCCCCAAGCCTCCACATCCATACATATGAGTGCTAATTGAATATATTTCACATATAACATTATAAATAATCGTTGGAAATTAAATGGGTTTCATAAAATAATCAATTCAAAATTATTCAATTTTTATAGCATAATGAAATCATGGAAAAAAATTAGTTTCTAATCATTTTAAAATTTAATCAGACAAAGAAACTTTAAATAATTTTAATAGGATAAAATAAATGGAAATGAATTGGATATCTAAAGGAATTCAGTAACATTCTATGTAAATAACCTTCAATTGAGATAAGACAAAATATGATATTTACAATGTATAGTTAAAGAGTATATGTTTAAGACAATATTTTTCCCAATCAAATGATTCATGTTATATAGGTTAACAATAATCAAAAAAAAGAATCAATGATAGGGTATTCATTGTGAAAATGAATTTGAAAAAAAATTATGGTTATAAATTGAACACTATTAGGAAATAAAAAGGTAGTGATGGATCATGTCATGAACCATCCAATAAAACATATCAAACAATGCTCAGAACCAGACCATGATAAAATCCAAAGGGTTATCTGGATCCCCATGGTCTAGAAACTAACACTCAAGTATCCGACAATAACCATATGAAATTATTTTCACAAATTTAAACAAGATACATGGACTGAAAAAAAAAAGAAATATATAAATAAATGAATTATTACATAACTAAAAATATAATCAATGGTAAAGATGGAACTAATGAAGAAATCCAAATCTGAGGTATATGTATAAGAACAAAACTAAAGGTAGCCAAAAATACCGATAGCTACTCCTTGTGATGTGTTAAAAATATCCCACCATCTTTCCACTAGCTACCCATTCCCAGCTGGGAGGAAACCCAACCTCCTCACTATAGATCTTTTTCCTTTCTAACATCAGAAAAAATAAGTTGTAAACACCACTGAGATTGTATGTATTGTGTGTGAAAAATAATCCCTGTAAGATTCCACACAAATGTTCTATATAATGTCTCTAACATACAGACCAAATATTCCCAATAATGAATAATATGTCATGATAATATATGTTTCACATTTATATAAAAAATCCTCATATTAAGGTTTTAAATAATATATCATATACCACATGGTAAATAAAATTTTCAAATATACTATTTATCAAAGTATATGTCATATATTCAAATCAAAACCAAACAAAGTAAAGCACAATGAAGATCACCCCTATGATAACATAGGTTCGGGATTCCTTGACCTCTCATGGCATAAAAATCAATTCAAGACATAGTGTACAATAAAAAATTCCTAACTATATATTATAAGGAACAGAAAAAGTCCCCATTGATGATCCCCCTATGGTGTTAAAATGTCAATTCCCTAGAACAACAGGGATTAGGGAAATATGATCACCTTATATATGAACCCCCTAAAAAAATTAGAAGGCCAAATACTATAACCTACCCCTATGTACCCAAGGCTTCAATGTGCTGCATATATCAGAATATTTTGAATGGATTAAAGAATTTCATAAAATTGGTTTCAAAAAACCTTTTACATCAAAATCGTACTTTGAAAAAAATCCATAAACCATTTGATAGTGTTTTAAAAACATGCTTCTTTTATAGATACATGGGAAACCCAAATTTTTTCAAAAACAATTTATTCGTGCATATAAAAAAGATGATGGATCATGCCAATAATTTTTCCATAAATTTGTTATAAAGACATTATCATTTTTAGTTATTCAAGAAATAAGTAGATATGGAACCGTCTACCTTAAACATGGGTTTTTATGGAAAAAAATGGTATCATCACAACATAATGAAATGAAACATGCAAGAAAGTGATAATACAACCTATAAGTAACACCCTAATATTTTATGGAATATTTCTATTTAAATAAATTTAATTTCATTGTTATCTTTTGAAACATAAAACTCAGAGTCTGAATTGATTTTAATAATGTATACGATTATAACATGGTCATGAAGTTCGTGGAGTGAATAGAAATATCAAATTTTTGAAAAAACCCTTCACATTTATTTTAGATAAAAACAATATATATCGATAAATAAGTATTAAATTTTTAGTAAAGTCTTTATATACATCAAAAAATACATTTTTTATCAAAAATATTTTTATTTCCTTTTTTCATAAAATAATACAATTAATTTCAACCGATTTTATAAAATTTATTTTTAAAAATGAAATTATTTTTTGAAATCTTCATATCAAAATTATCTTAGAGTGAATATTTTAGAATTTTCTAAAAAAATTAATATTCAATTAATAATAAAATATAGTATTTTTTTTCGAAAACTATATTTTCATTTCAAGAATTTACATAGCACCGTTTTATTTCAAAAATGTTTTAAAGAAATTATTTTTATTTATATTATTAATAATGTAATAAAGGAAATTATAAATTTTTTATGTTGGATTTTAGTATAAAAACTTGTTATAATTAATAAAACATGTTTCAAAAAAACCTATTTTCATCACATTTTATGGTTTTAATACTGAATTAAATTATAAAACATCAATGAATTGTATCTTGAAAATTGGATACCATATTTAGAATTAGGATGTTCATCATCAACGATTCAATTTTTATTTGAATAAACGGAATGATACAAGAAAGAAAGATAGAAAGTTTTAAGGAGGCCTAAAATAATGAAGGCTGAGGGATCCACTCATATAAATGACAGACCCTCGGGTTTGATGAAATAAATGTTGAGAGAGTCAGTTACATCGTGGATATATTCAGCTTGGGAGGCTAAATGAACTACAGCTTTATTACCTTCATTGAAGGTTTGAGAAACCTTAATATCATTATTAAAGAGAGCTCTGTATTTTCCGATGATGTAAGATAACGACCACTAGGTTCGATCTTTACCCTGAATGAAGCTGTGAATGATGATAGAATCAATCTCCTTGTACAATAACCCAATGTTCTTCTAGATGCTCCACATGATTCTAGATAGAAAAGATTTGGCCTCATCTAGAATGCTAGTACAAATCGTGTAGTGGGACTTAAATTCCAGAACCACACTCCCCATATGGTCCCGCATGAACCCTCCTCCCTGAGCAATACCCTCTTTACAGGATCTATACATATTTAGCATTAAGAAATCCTCTGAGGGATACCATAAAACTCAATGGCCTTGAAAACTGAAGTGGGGGGGGGGGGGATGACCCATTGTGGTAGAAACCTGAAGGGACCTAAGAGAATGCGCTGCCTCCCAGTTTTTGAAAAAAGGAATGAGGCCCGACATTAAGCTATGGATTCTTGCAATGATGAAATGCCCGGAATAAGGGATCCCCTCATGTTTTTCATGGTTCCTTGCTTCCCAGAGACACCATCATCCAGTATTGAGAAGAATGTAACATGCCCTCCTTTCCATGCTCATTCTGTTCATTCCTTGAAACCATCTCTCTAAGAAGGTTTCGTCATAGTGAACCAAGGAAGACTGCACTGTGAGATTTCCGAAGAAACTATACACCACATGAGCCCCATCTCCATCAATGAATCTGTAGTCAGAATGCTCCTCACACACTCTACTGCAATAGTGGCAACATGACGCTAAACGTATCCACAATTTTTTGAAATTTTCGTCTAAGGGAATGGTGTGATTTCTGATCCTCTAGATGAGAAAACAGGATTTGGAAGGAATCTTATCTCACCGCACCTCCTCACTTTATCTAACTCCTTAAGACTAGTTGAATGAAATCTGGTAGTAATCCTTTGTGTTGAATTTAACCAATGTAGAAGGAGTCAAAATGCATTTATCATGTTCCAAATTGATGGTATATTATTGTACATCACTGTTTTCATCATGTCCAATGCCATAAAAATAAATTCAAGATATTGAATCACTTTGATGAAGGAGATTGTGGGTGCATGACAACTCAGATACCCTATTGTTTCTCCATCCCATTGTATGACCTAGAAGATAAGGTTACCCTTCCCTACGATCCATTGTGAATGTTGGAGAAGAGTTGGGATGATGGATAAAATCGAAGACCATAGAGGAGAAAAGGTCGCGGACTGGATGCTCGCATTACCTCTCATGTTGCACACCATGGTCTTTCCCCATAAAGAGTGCCCCTCAATTGTTTCCCATGCCATTTTTTCATGCATGAATTGAATGGTGGATGTTAGGCTCCTCGCGATAATGCCTCCCTCATGTATTGGCCTCGCAATTCTCTCCTAGGAGACTCAATGTCTTTTTCCCTCTAAAGTAGCATCCCATATGAAACAAGACATGATTTTATTGATAGTTCTAATAACCCCTTTTGGACATTGGTAGATGTCATATAATGAACTGGGATTGCAGATAAAAAATTGTTGCATAGAGAAATAGGGCCCTAGAAGGATAAAAAATAATTCTTCCAACTAAGCACTCAAATCACGATCCTTCTTACCACATGATTGAAGTCTTTGATACACATTCTGCCTCATGATATAGAAGTTCCAAGGTATTCCATAGAGAATTGTCCTAGCTGTATGCCCAATCTGTTTCTCAAATGCATGGCTCTCCTGGTCTTGCACATGTTAGTGATGTAGAACTTTCTTTTGTATTTGTTAATTGTTGTCCACTCCAGAACCGGTATGCCTCAATGATCCTATTAATCACACCAATGGTTCTCCTTTATGCATTAACAAAGATAATGGAATCATCAGCAAACATGGGATGTGAAACTAGCGGAAGGCTTTGTTTTCTTTGGTTGGGAATCTATTTATCATTCTACTTAATGCATCCTTATCTAGGATGAATATATTTGGAGATAAAGGTTATCCTTGTTGAAGACATCCCATGGCCTTAAAAAACATTCAAGATCTACACATAAAAGAAACAGAAATCCATGAAGTGGTGAAGAATCTGAAGAAGATATCAGATGCCCATGCAAGAAATCACATGTGCGCCATCACCCTATTAATAAAAACCCATTACATCCTATCATACAACTGTAACATATCCATCTTTATGATGATATTAGACCCTTGACATCGGGTGTTGAAGTCCCAGGTCATCTCTTATGATAAAGCCATTGCACCTTAGATTAATCGGCCATTCAAAAACCTGTGATGTTTGAGGGAAATGAACATGAGTGAAAAGACAAAAAACCTGGTGTTTATAATGCTTTCCAAAATCTTATATGGAATGTTTCATAGGATAATGGGCCGATAATGAGCTAGGGAAGAGGGGTATTTTTTCAGAAGCAGAACCAGAGAAGTTTCACATGCCACAAGAGGAAGGACTCCTTCCCTAAAGAAGTTCTGAATCGACACTGTGATGTCCCCTTTAATGATATCCCATGATCCCTTATAGAAAGAAAGAGCATTGGAGCTTTTATGGACCTGTAGAACTATCAGAATTAAGCTTAATCATGGCACCATATACATCCTCCTCCTCTAGCTAGCAAGCCAGGTATTCATTTATGTGAGAAGTCACAACATTCAAAGGTTATTTCAAAAAAATCCTCATTTCCTTTCAGAAATACGTTTTACATTGTTGATTTAGGCCCTGCCAACAGGTCACTGATGTACTTGTACACCATCCATCCCACAACTTCATTTTCATTAGTGAAGGACCCACCTTTCACCTCTAGGTTTGGCTTAATGTTCATGCTCTTCACTTAAATTAAAGCATGAAAGAAATTCATGTTTTTATCTCCCTCTCTAAGAAACTTGATCATAGAGGTCTCCCTAGACATTCACTCTTGTGACATAAGATTAATAGCCAATTCTTTTTTCATAAATAGTAGCTCAGTGAATGCTGACTCTTCCCACTTCTCCTCTAGGCTGGTTTCCAACCGCTCCACTACCTTCTTTAAGACCTCTATATATTCATTTAATGGAGTCAGATTTCTACCCCACTAGTGGAGTCTCTATTTTATTCTCCTAAACTTGTTCTGAAAGGCACCCATGAATGACCACAATCAAGTTCTTCCCATGACTCCATAACCATATCTTTATACACTGGTTCCTCTCGTCATTAGCTGCAGAATCTAATACTATCATTGTTGGTCTGCACTGGGGATAAGTAGAGTCGAATCAGAGAGTGATCTAACACCCCGAGCACAAAATTATTCACCTTCGCATTGGGAAACATGGAGAGAGCATGAAATTTGGAAAGACAACGATCCATATGACTCCATTATCAACTTCTACCCCTATGATTGTTGCACCATGTCAACCTGTCTCCTGAGTAACCCATGTCCATCAAACCGTTGCCTGCCATAAGTTGAACAATGTCCAGACTAGCCTTCCGAGGGATGGTCTGATGCCCTTTATTATCCTCTGGATCTGCAACAACATTGAAGTCTCCCTCTATAATCCAAGGTAAAACCCCTGGGTAGAAGACCGGAAGCTATTTCCAAAGCATCTCCCTCCTTTGGACATCACAACTACCACAGACGAAAGACATAAGAAGAATTCTCGCCACACATGTCATTTCCATGGTGATAAATTGCTCCCCCACATGTACCACATCCACTATAATACCCTTGCTCTAGAATAACAAATTATGAGTGTTTACAGGATCTTCATGGATGAAAACAGTGTTCAACTGAATTTACGGCCTACTATCTCCATGAACGCTATGATTCATTTTTATATCTATGTATTTTTATAACTCTATCTCTATATATATATAATGAATAAATATTATTTTTTTATCATTATTAATATTCTAAAGATGATAAAACCAGGATCAATGTATAATAACAGAATCTTCTGAACTGAAGTTCTCATGAAAAACAAAATAGTTAACACATTGAAATGATGATTTCAATAAGAAATAATTAATAAATTGGTGTTGGAATGATATAAGTTGATTTTATATGATATTATAGGTATGTAAATGATTATATTATATAAAAATAATAAATTTAAAGTTATTATGCATGTGGTTAGATTGATTATGAAGAAATATGAACATGAGTTAAAGGGTTTATGTTATAATCTCATTGTTTATCAGGATTATCCATTATTAAGTTTCAAATGATGATGATATTTTAGGATCAATCATTTATGAATCTAAGGAAATTTTTTACCCTATTATTTTTTCCTGAGATTATATTTTTTTTATTTAACGTTACTCTTTTTAAGTAATACTGATACTTAAAGAACATTTTTATAGAAAATTGTATTTATTTTCCTCTTTGATCGAAAATCATTATTCATCCATGTACATGTTTTCTAATAAAAATTAATAATTATTTTACTATAATATTATTATTTTTAAATAAATATTTACCCATATTTTATTTTTTATAAAATAGTATAAAATTAATTTTTTTGTTGTTTTTTAATGAAGTTATATTAAATTTTTACCAAAAATATGGAAGCAATATTTGTTTTAATTTACATGGAATGAACGAAATTTCTTATTGTCAAGGCATCTAAAAAAATTAAGATTACATTAAATTCTCTATGGTTCATTTCAAATAAAAATATTCCTATAGTATTTGTGTAATTTTTATATTTTAAATAAAAGATTCCAAAATGAAAAGGGTATTTTCCTCAAGAAATATTCCATGTGATCATTTAATGAAATTTTCACCTACAATAACATCATTTTATGTTAATTATGATTTATTGGGTATATTATCCAATGATACAATCAAATTTTATTTTTTGGATTTCAATAATGATTATGATTTAAGAATGATTCTATTAAAAATGTTTCTCTCCCATGGATTAATTATGTTATGATGAAACCTTTATGAAAATAATTTCTATTAAACAAGTTATGATATGATCAAATGATGAAATTTTTATGAAACAAGTTTCCTTTCCATGGGTTATTCTTTGATGGCTATTTTATTACCTTCTATAACACATCTGTTTGATTTTTATTAATTTATTCATGGTCCAAGAATTATATATCTCTCTAATGCGTTGGGTAATGATGGATATCTCATCAGATAATGACGAAAGGACTAGGGAGTGAACCCATTTCAGTAAGTGACATTGTCCACTATAAAATTTTTGGAAGTGAACCTTGAAGGATATAATGGAATAGGTAGTGAACTAGATCCTCTTTGATAGTCTTGGAAATGAGCTTTTACTAAAAGAAAAATATTTTTTATGCTTATGTATATTCTATAAATATATGTCTTATTCCAATGTTATGATCTCATGGATTATATTCTTTGATTCATTTATGATTCATGTCTTATGAACTACCAATATTTATTCTATGACTAAAGATTATTCTCTATGATATGTTGGGTATGGTTTTAAAATGTTAACATCTTTCCCTCACATGATTATAGTCATGTTATGTTTAAGGGATCACATATATCTTTCTTGTTTACACTTACTGAGAATCTTATCTTACCCTTTTATATGTTTCCTTTAACTAATCCATGAATACATGTTTTAAGTATGATATGTCTAATAAGGATTGTAGTTGTAAACAAACTAGTGGGAGATGATGTCAGTATTTTATGAAATACTTGTCTCTATATCCATGTTTAAAAAGTCACTAAAGCTATAGGATTTTATCACATACCATAATGTTATGTAATTAATATTCACATATTAAAATTTAATATCTATGTATTAAAATTATGGTTAACTTTTGTTAGTATTATAGAAATATTTAGTTAAATTTAGATACTAGGGTGATAAAACATTATTGGGAACCCTTAAGATAATACTATATATATGAAAACATCGTTATTTATTGTAAATAAATGAGTATGGTTTTCCTAGAATATCAGCTATGTTTGGATAATACTGGTGTAAATGGTTTTGGAATTGAATAATTTAGTGGAAATAATCCCTAAAATATTTCCTCAAGTATATATCTCCCATCATTCTAGTGTACAGTGAGTGTTCCCTTGCTATACACTTTGTATGATACTCTCGAGGTGTATGCATGGGTTAACACATATTTCCATTATAAACCATTATGAACTATTGTAATATAAGATGACTATGAATAACCAAGGTTAAAACTAATGTTTCATAGATTAAAAAAATGTATCATGATTCGATCATCCTGTAAATAATTTTTCAAGTCTATGTGGTTTCCCACTATGATTATTGATTCCCATGCTAGGAATTTTTTTTTCAATGGATAGAACCCAAAGGATTCATATTTAGGATGAATTTTATGGATAATTAAATTATTTTTCTCCTAAAAAAACAATTCTTATGAGATCTAAAATATAAAATATTTTTATTATTATTACACAACTTTCTCAAAGTTTGAATCATGTGGATCTTCTAAATGAAAAAAATGATAGAACAATGTTTTGTTGATTCCTTTAGGTGGAAACATCCACCGTCTTTCCGTGGGAACAATAATCCACTAATTAATGATAAATGGATCTATACCAATAAAACTATATTTATTTTCCTCCCTTTTTTGAATATGAAAATATTATTTAGTTGTTTATCATTTAGAAGATAAAGAAGATCAATGGTAGACTCTTATAAAGAACAAGAGGCAACATGAATAAATTGACTCCATGGAGTGGGGTGAGTTTATGCCATTATTATTCAATATATAATATCCTCATATTCTTTATATGAAAATAGATAATTAATCCCTTGAGATAATGTAGAAGGATTTTAATTTTTTAGTACCTATGAGAAAAATTTTACATGAAATGTGAGGTAAACCCTTAGTATTATCATCCAAAAAATGTATGGTTGACCAATTCATCAGTGTCCTACAAACAGTTCTCTAGTGGTCATTATCCATTATGGACTTCAGTAGCTATGAATAAATCATATTATGTGCTATCAAGGTGGATGTGGATATTTGATTTACCGAATAATCTCACGGTTTTGATAAAAGAAGAAGATTAAATCACAATTAAATTGTAAAAAACCATAGAGGGAAAAAGATAATATTTTCCTTATTCTCAATGCATGGAAAGGAACATGGAGTAATTTTTCTTAAAGGGGAAGTAAAATTTTTATGTATGGAAAGGAAGGTTATATGGAAATAAAATGTTAAAGTAATGGGAATAACATATTAATTAATGATGGATAAAAGGTTATATCGAATTCACCACCCGCACTCTAGTGCTTCAAATGCAATTAGTATAGGAAGTATATAAACTGGTGCCCTAATATGAAGGTTAATGTTCATGATTGATGTCGATAACGTCATAAACCCAGAAAAAATGGAAATCTCACTTGATAATCGTTACTAATGTGGGGTATTATAATGATGTGGTGAAAGGTACACCTATTATCCACTATAGAACTGTTGATGTCTTATTTGATTCTAGATCTACCAGCTCTTTTACATTTGCTGAATTCTATAAGGGTATATCAATACCACATCAATGATTTTATGTTTATTTAATACTGAAAACCTCTAATAGGTTGATGACCACATATCAATTATATGATTCTTCTCTTATTGAATTTTATAGGAATGTGTTTCCTGTAAATCTTTTTATTCTCTATCTAGTTGACGTTTGATGTTATCTTTGGCATGTACTGTATTTATTTATATAAATCCCTCATCAATTACTAAGAAAGATTATTATCAGTTTACATTCTGAACCATAAAATGATCATATTTTGGTGTGGGGATAAGTAAAATAATTATAACATAAATTACATCTATTATATGGGTCTTGAACCTTAAACAAAAGGGGTTTTTATCTCAGATGATTTGTGAGAAACTCAAAATCTGATATATTTCTATTTTAGGGGAGTTATTTGATATTTTCTAGAAGAGTTTTCTAGTCTTCCTCATAATCTTGAAGTTTATTTTGAAAAAGAACTCATACTTGGTGCTGCACCTATTTCAAATACCACTTATAATATCCCCCTAATTGGGCTGTATATTTTGAAGAATAAAATCTTGGAGAATATTGATATGTTTTTCATTCATCCAAGTGTATCACCTCGTAGTGAAACAATTCTTTTTTATAAGAATAAATATGGATAAACATGACTCTTTATTTATTATTGAGATCATGACAATAACACAATCAAGAATATGTATCGCATACCATGTATTGATGATTTTTTATATCAATAATGAATAGTAAAATACATATCAAAGATTGATCATCCATATGGATACTATTAATTGATGGTAAAAAGTGAATGTTTACCCTAGAAAACCATTCATATGTGGTATGGAAACTATCAATTGGTAGTTATGTCATTTGGTATTTCTAATTACACTATTATATTCACATATTTAATGAATAGAGTCCTTAGATATTACCTTGATCAATTTTTGAGAGTATTTATAAAATATATTCTTATATATTCAAAAATTAATGAATATTATAATGATCCCTTGAAAATTTTATTGATGATTCTAAGGAAGGAGATGTTTTATGAAAATTTTAAGAATTAAAAATTTTGGAAATAATGATTTTATTTTTTTGGGTCATATAATCTCAAGTGTGGGTATGTTGCTATATCCATCAAATAATAAAGTTATTGAATGTTGGCCTATACAAACAAATATGACATATATCCATAGTTTTCATTGTTTGGTTTAATATTAATGATTCCTTATAAAAACTTTTTCATGAATTTCTAATATTTTCCCCAAGTTAACTCAAAAGGGAGTTAATTTGCTTTGTAATTATAAATGTGAAGAAAATTCTATAGAACTAAATAGAAGGTTATTCAGTGCACTTTTAGTTACATTACACTTTATTAGATAAGGATTTGTGATCTACATTGATGCATCAAATAAGGGATTGTAATGAATCCTCGTGTAGAATGATATGGTTATAGCTTATATCTAATACCAACAGAACATTCATAAGGAAAATTACCCAAATTGTGATTTTTAGTTAGTTTTAGTTATTTTTAACATTAAATGTATGGATGAATTATCATTATTGATAAATTTGTGACATATATACTAATGATAAAAGTTTAAAATATAAATTCAATATTAAATTATAGAATATTTACCAGAGAACGGGAGGTAATTAATTAATTATTATGAGTCTTTAGTATATTATCACACTGGTAATGTAAACATGGTGGTATTTTCATTGAGTTGAAAGGATCGTGTTATATTTTCTATAATTAGGATCACAAAAAATCAAATATTTAGGGATTTTAAGAGGGTGAATTCTTAAATCATGAAGGAAGGGGAGAAATAATATCTTGTATAAATGAGTGTTCAACTATATATCCATGTGGAGATTAAATAGGATCATAAAGAAGATATAGAGTTATAAAATAAGGTAAAAATGTTCCTATGTTAAATATTTATTGTGATATAGTTAAATGGTTTAGAAACCATGTATGTTTTACATCCATACTATATTTGGTTTATTATTTGTTAGATGAATATCATATTTTATCATTCACTCTTCATCTTGAATGTGTGAATATGTTTAGAGATCTGAAAGATTAATCTTAGTTGGATAACATAAAGAGAGATATAGTAGATTATTTATATCATATATTGGTATGTAAATAATTTAATTTTGGAGATATAAGTCTAAGGTGATGTTAAAACCATTTCTCTTAAAAAATGTAAATAAGAAAACATCAACATATATTTTGTCATCAAAATTCCTAAAACATCTAAAGGAAATAATGTTATTTGGGTTGTAGTTAATTATTTTATGGATTCAACACACTTAATTATTATCAATGAATATTTCCCTCTTGATCATCTTACTATAAAATAAATCAACGAATTGGAATGTTTTTATAGAGTACCATATTCTATTGTACCATTTTGGGATATGAGGTTTACCTTCAAGTTGTCATAAGGTCTTTGGAAAGATCTGTATTTGTTGTTTTATTTCAATAATACAAAACATCCGTAGATAGATTTCCAATATAATAGTTCCATTAAAACCCTAGTTGTTATTCTAATATATTTTTCTATGGATTTCAAAGGATGTTGGGATCAACACCTTCATATAGTTCAGTTTCCATACAATAATAGATTCCACTCAGGATTTCAGATGGCCCATTATAAATATCTATATGAAAAGAAGTGTAGAAATCCAATATTCTGGGTTCAATATGGAGAAAAAAATATATTAGGACCTGATATGGATGACTAAATGTAAAATAATTTCAATGAAATTTAGAATCACATTATAGAATCTCAAAGTTGGATAAAAAATTATACTGGAAATCATTGGTAAAATGTGAAATTTCAATTTGGTGAGAAGTTATTTTACTGAATTTATTTATGGATGAGGTTTTGTGATTTTTAAATAATAGAAATATAGTTATTAGGTATATTTTTCCCTTAGATATTCTTGATCGAGTATGGGTGATAACTTATCTCTTGGCATTTCCACCGAACCTCTCACAATTTCATGATCTCATCCATGTATCTATTCTGAGGAAGTAAATACCTAATCATTTGAATCTACTGAGATCAGATTTTGTATTTTTAGATTATGATATTTCCTATGAATAACATTTGGTATAAATTTTGGATTGTACATATAATGTGTCATGAAAAATATTACTCACCTGGTTAAAGTTCAAAGGAGGAATCAGAGATTAGAAGAAGCTACTTCAGAACCCAAGGATGTGACAAAAATGACATATCCTCATTTATTTGTATCTATGTGAGATAATTTTTATGGATAAAATCTTTTTAAGGGAGTTAGAATATAAAACCCAAATATTTTAGGATATATTTTTTTAGATAAATTTGATTTCTTTGAAAGCTTACAACACATGAAACCCAATGTCTAAAAGAACTGTAATGTAATAAACCATTATAACATAACTATTATGTTTCCTAAGTGAATATGAATAAATTAATATTTTTTTAAATGTATAAAGTTTCTACATAAATCAAATTTACGAAAAAATATGAAATTATTTTTTAGTAAGTTCATTATATGCTTCAAAAATGTATTTTTCTCCAAAAAATATTTTTTTACTTTTTGTAATAAAGTAATATAAATAATTTCCAACACATATAAAAACTTTATTTGAAAATATTAACAAAATTGTTGAAATCATATTATCAAAACAAGTTTAGAGTGATTTTTTTTAATTTTCTGAATAAATTTATTTTTCCAATAATAGTGAAAATTACAAATTTTATTAAAAACATACTTTTCTATTCAATAATTTAAAAAGTTAAATTTTATTTAAAAATAATTTTAAAAGTAAAATTGATCAATTTATATTATTAAAAATATAATTAGGTGCAATAAAAAATATTTTATTTTGGAATTTTGGATTACAACTTTTTATACTTTACAAAACATTTTCATGTAAAAATTCATTTCATCATGTTTTGTGGTTTTGATTTATTATTAAATTCATCCAATTTTATGCATTGAATATTGAATAATAGATGTAGTATTTGGAATCATTATGTTAAAATTTCATAAATATTTTCCTTTTTTGTCATCATGAATAGTAAACGTCGTAAATATTTATCACCTCAGTAAGGGTAAAATGGATAAAATGGGGTTAAAACCAAGAGATAAGATTTCAAAATCAACAGAAAACATATATTTATTTGATTTTGTAGTATAAATTAGACCAGTTCTATCCCAAATTATAATATATGGAATTTTGCTTCCATTTTCCCTTGGTAATGTCATTTATATTATTTTAAATAATTAAAATTCCAAAATTTCACAGTATGGACTTTATTATCTATAAAATGTTTACATAAGGATCAAAAGATGATAATCTAAATTATAAATATTTATTTTAAATATGAATTATTATTTTCATGTTAATTTTTTTTAATTTTGTTGATGAAGTAATTAACTGAAATTTTTACTCAATGCTAACATAATGCATATTCAAGCAGTGGAAAAATCATGAAAATGATTACAAAAAATCTAAAATTAATATTTTTTGGCTGGTTTATAGTTACCCAACAAATTTATATGTTATAAAAACAAATTAGAGTTGTATTGGATGTTTATATTTTAATTATATTACTATATTTATGACTTTATAGTCCAATTTTGTGAATAATGTCAAAAATGATGTTAATGATATTTAAAAAAATATTTTATTAAATTATTTAAAAATGTAAAAAATATTTAAAGAGGTCAAATTAGGATGATAAATGCCTAAAATTTAATCCCTTTTTAATTTATTATCCATTTTTACCTTATAAGTAAAATTATAACCCTTTAATATTAAAAAATCAAAGCCATAGTTAAGATTGACATTGTTTAACCCAGGGGTTAAAGAAATTAAAAAAAACACCAAAACATGTAAAAATAAAATTTCTGATGAAATTTCCACCATATCATATTTTTATACAAATTAATAGATATTTGGAATCATTATGCATGATAAGTATATTAATTATATTTAAATCATTTAAGTGATTCCAAGTGTGTCTTTTCTCAACCTTATATAAGGAAAGCCCATATCTCATTTCATTACACCTACTCAAGCCATATAGCACCACAAAACCCTACCCAATTATCTTATATAATTGTATTTTCATGAATTAGATGTTATTTCCTTCTTAAAATACTATTCCAAGGTTCCATAAAAATGTTTCTAAAGGAGGCCTACTGAATAAGAGATTGTCTTCCTACCTGACCTATTCCAATTTATTTCTTATTATAACTCCTATAAATATATTTTATTAATCATAAAATAATATTTTTTGTATAATAAAGATAATAATATTTTATAATGATTATGTAACTACCATGTTTCAACCTTATTTCTATCATTTGGGAGGTGAATGTTTTACTCGTGCGTACATATGATGTACCACCTCCACATAGTGATAAAATGAAATTTCCTTCAGCATATTTCATTAAGGATTATTAAGATAGATTTAATGTTTATATGTGATATTTATAATATAATTATTCTTTTATCATTATAATATCATTTTTTTCCTTTTACCTTCCCATCTTTTGGAAAATGATAATGTTGCTCACGTGTATGTGTGGACTTCAACATCTATGAAGTGATGTGATTCATTTTTATTTAATTATTTACATGAATGTTAATAAAGATATATTTAATGAACATATATTATAGATATGATATAATAATGATTTTGGAAAGGTTATTTTCTATTTACCTTTCTTTCTTTCTATCCATTGAAAGTGGATATAACGTTCAATAGTAGGTACTGCACACCATCTCCATGAATGGAGTAATTCATTTTTTATCTCTATATTTTATGGATATATATATATATATATATTAAATATAGATTATATTTACATAATATTTAAAATTTTTGATATTATGTAACAACGATCAATGTAAAAGGACCAGAAAATCCATATCAAAATTCTCATGAAAAATTAAATAGTTAGCACCACTAACAATGATTTTGAAATGGAATTTTAAATAAATTGGTTTTAAAATGTTATAATTTGATAATGAATAATATTATAGGTAAGTAAATTATTATATTATAGAATAATAATTAATTAAAATTTATTAAAAGTGATATTAGAGTGCTTTTTAAGCAAGTCTAACATGAGGTAATGTATTTATATTGCAATATCATTATTTATTGGGATTGTTATGATTAATATTTTGATGATCAAATTTAATTATATAAATCTCTATAATATCATGAATTTTCTTATCCACCTGTTTTTTCTTGAGATTAAATTTTTTTCCTTTCATTTATCTCTCCTTATGAATTCAAGAGACCATATAAATAGTTTTATGGAAAGATAACTTTATTTCTCTCTTCGATCAAAAATAATTTTTTTCCATGTGTATATTTTTTTGATATATTTTGATGAATATTTTCTATTATCCAATGATTGTTTAAAGTATTTTTGACCTATATTTTAATTCTTATGAAAAATTAAATATCATTTTCTTTTAGTTTTCTAAATGATGTAATTTTGAATTTTTACTAAAAATGTGAAAGGAATCTACATTTTAACTTCAACAACATGAATGAAATTTATATCCACAATGATTGTTAAAATATTTGAAACATTCTATCACAATTTTATTGTTCATTTAAAATATAGTTTTTTACATGATATTTTGAAACTTTTTATATTTTATAGAAGTAATTCCAAAATTTAATGGGTATTTTCTTGAAAAAATATTCCAAGTTATCTTTTAATGTCATTTTTTTTATGATAACATTCTTGATGTTACTTATTATTTAATCGTGATATAATCCATTGATATCGTCCACATTTATTCTTTATATAGATTATTATTATCATTATTCAAGGATGATTCTATGAAACTTGTTTTTCCCATTATTTAATTATTCTGTGATGAAACATTTATGAAACATTTTTTCTTATCCGTGGGATATACTATGATGAAATGATGAAATGTCTGTGAAACCTTTTTACTTTTAATTGGATAATATATGATTATTGTTTTATGATCTTTTTGAACACATATGTATTATTTTCATTATGAGATGGTTGGGACAATAATTATATATCCCTCCAATTCATTAGGTAAATATGGATATCTCATGACACAATAAAGACTAAAATGGGGAGTGAACCATGTTTAGTAAGGTATTGTTCCCAGTATGATATTATTTGGAGTGAACCTTGTCTAAAGATATAGTGTAATGGGTAATGAAACCAATACACTATGATATTCTTTGCAGTGAGTCTTGACTAAGGAAATGATTTTCTATAGTTATTTGTATACCAAAAAATTATGTCTTATGAAAATTTTATACTCTCATGGATCATGTTATTTAATTCATTTATGATTCATGTATTATGATCTACCAAGATTAATTCCATGATTCATGATTATAATCTATGATATACTGGGTATAGTTTTAAAATGTTAATATCATGTTCCCATGCCCTTATAATCATGTAATGATTAATTGATAATTGATATCTCCCTTACTGAGCATCTAATATCACCCTCTATTATGTTTCCTTTCACTAGGTCATGAAGAAATTTTTTAACTATGATATGTGTAAAAAGTTTTCTAGTAAGGATGAACTTAGAGGGAGATGATGTGGATCTTTTATAAACAATTTTTATACGTGTCAAAGTATCTAATGACACTAAACCTTTATGATTCTACCATGGATCGTAATGTCCTAAAATGAATATTCTCCTATTATGGTGTAATATCTATGTATGAAAGGTATGGTTCACTGTATTAAAAATCAATTCCCACATCTTTGATTCGAGTTTCCACAATCACAAGGTTTGTGGATAGGGCGAGAGGCCACATAACTTGTGGAAAATAAGATCTGTACCCAACCAGGTAAGATTTGGCCTATAGGAACCAAACACACAATAGATCTATGAGAAACAATATAAGAATCATAACATGAATGATATATTAGATAAAAAAAATTTAGAGATACTTCCTATCAGATAGATCAATAAAAAATCAAATAAAACATATAAAACATAAAAATTTAATGACAACGAACCGCCTCGGGATCAAAATTCAAAACAAATTAGATCATAGGATCCAATAAATACAAAATAAAGCCTCTATAGGATCCTTGGTAAAATTTAGTTGGGGGAAGATGGAGTAAGGTGATAAAAGAGGGTTTTAGTGTCTTAAAAAAATATAAAACACCCTTTCATAACCATCCAAACCTAACACCACTATATGGACACTAGATTCCACATACCATTCGATTGTGCCCGATAGAATGAATGGAACACTATAAGCCATATCATCAAGATGATGGGAATCCACGGGCTAGAAAGTGCAATTCCAATAGTAATTCCATTCTTCCAGCATACAGATGGGTAATTATTGAGTCTTACTAGTGGTACAATGGGTCTCACTAGCTGGATAATGTCCTTATATTGTGACTATTATGGCCATTCCACTTTAAAACACCAATCAGTCTCCTCTGACTCCTCTAGAACCCAAAATAAAACCACATAATCATCAAATAATGATGTGCCTTGACCAATATGTTACTATTCTCCGAAAAATTGGACATTCTATCACCATAAAGATATCTGGAAGTGGGATTCTCTGAAAAGAGATAAGGTCATTTCTCCCTAACTGTTTATTCATGCTCTCAAGTCCCATGAGAATCTAATATATACAACCATGACACTTTAACCATTGTAATATAATTATAACACTGTATTTTCAATTTGGATTCAATGATCTCCATTGGATTCTCCAAAACAAAAATTTCTAGCTCTAAATCAACTTCCTCTAAATTCAAAACATGGAACGAATGAGGATGATACTTCTTTAATTTATATATGTGGAAAAAATCATGAATAACCATAAACTAATCTATTAATTCCAAATGATAAGCAACATATCTAATCCACATAGTGATATCAAATGGTCAAAAAATTATCAGAGCCAACTTCTCCTACCTCCATAGCCTATGATGACCCAACCGAGTGGAAACTTTCAGGAGGACCTAGTTACCAACTAAATAATCTAAAGTATGAAATATATGAACCATATAATATTTTTTCAACTCTGAGTTATAAATAATCATATATATATGTATATATATATTCTGAATCTTAATAAATATCTATTTAATGATATTTAGTACCATGATAGAGTCATTTCCCACTCTGATCAAAAAATAGGTGATTTACATGGGTGAACATAAAAAGCCTCAAAAGGATCTATTCAGATAAACATATAATAATAATAATTATACACAAACATAACTAGTACAAAATGAATTTCCAAATATCCTCCAAAATCCGAGACACGTGCACAAATAATATCCAAAAGAATCTGAATAGCATACTCTATCTTCAAATCGATATGTGGATGATAAGATTTACCTAGCCTAACCAAAGTACCCATAACCACATAGAGACCTCTCTATATCTATTAAGTAAACCTTGGATCCCTTTAGATAAAATGGTATAGGGGACCCCATGAAACCTAAAAGTTTATTTAACATACATCTTATACAAATCCATAACTATGTTGGTGTCATTAATTATAATGTAATGATTTGGTTTTTTCAACCAATAAATTGATACCTAAATAGAATTCATTCATAAGGTAGTATGTGGTAATCAATATATGATTTATATGTATATCTCTTTCCATTTACATACTACAACCATAATAATTATAGATCATCGTAATTATTTTGGTTCTTTGCCTTGATATTTTGGATGTTGTAACAAAAATACATGTAATATACAATGCCATTCTTCATCTATGGGCAACAGAACTGTCATCGCATATCATAATACATGTTCATAGTTCCATGATAAAGAGGGTATGGAGAACTATGAAAATCATGCATCAATAAATTTCTGGTAGATAAAGGGATGATAAACTAATTATATAAGTGAATAATTCCTTCAGAGGAAAGTTTCCATTGTAGTCTCCCCAACATATAATAATTCTCTGGTTCCTCTAAACTCATCATCTTGTAGAAATTTCTATATAATCAACTAAATGATAGGTGATGAAAACTTAAAACTAGTGAAAACCATACCTAAATCATCCTTCTACAAACAAATATTTCATTATGTAAAAGGTCACATGATATTCTACTCTTTATCCACATTTAGGATGAAATTAGAAAGAAATTTCCCACTAAGAGCATCAATAAAAACATTCTCATTCCTATGGGTATAGAAAATGTCAATGTCAAACATCTAGAGATACTCCAACCATCGCCTTTTTCTGGGGACAATGTACTTATTATAGAATACATAATTGAATCTCTTGTGATCACAATAGAATGCGAACCTCTCCCAAAAAAGATATTTTAACCAACACTTTATATAATGAATAACAACTAGGAGATCCAAGACATGGGTTGGATAATTCTTATCATGTGGTTGAAGTTGATGATAATTGTATTCCACCACATAGGAATCCAACATAATCACATATCCTTGTCCAATAGAATAATTATCACAATAAACCACATAAACCTTTTGAGTTCTAGAAAGATCATAATATGGGCCTATATCAGACTTCATTTTAATATAACAAAAGAAGTCTCTTGCTTAGTATCACATTAGAATTTTATCCCTTTCATGGTATGATTAGTCGAAGGTGATTCCAAATTCAAGATATATTTTATAATCTACTGATAATAATCATCTAGGCCTAGAAGTTTCATATCTCTAAAAAATTATGTAGTTATTACCATGATACGAAAGTCTTCACCATTTCAAGATCAAGTGAAACGACATGTTTCAATACAACATTCACTAAGAACTTCTCTTTTGGATCTAGATATTTTATTTTGATATGTTCACATTAAGGTTGCGAATCCTCAAGATTCTAAAAACTAAATTTTGATGTTAATAAATATCTTGAACAAACCATGAATAGGACATGATATTATGTATAAAACCCTCACAACAAATGTATAGAGATGCTGATGGAATATATGACTCATCAAATCTATAAACACTACTTGATCATTAATTAGTTAAAATAAAATAATTATATATTCAACATGTATGTACCTTCACCAAAAATCATCCTACAAGATATCTAATTCGTTAAGTACATGTTGATGATAACCTAACCAATGTTGTATTTTTTTAAACCTATTTTCCTCATTTAACTAATAAAACTGGACATCCACTTGGTGAATAGGATTCATATTCTTAATTGATACCTAATTCATCTTCTTATAATCTATATAGAGATGAATGGAACCATAATCCTTCTTGGGGAAGAGCATAAGGGACACCCATGGTGAAGCACTCTAAATAATAAATCCATTCACTAATAGGTCATCAAATATGATATTAAAATCTTTCAAATAAAAAAGATTATATAATAATAGTGTATAGAAATCAGTTGTGTTCCATGAACTAGATTGACAGATAACCATGCTTCCCTTTCTGGAATGTCCATTGAATTCATCTAGTAAAACCTTGAGAAATTCGTAAACAAAACATTGAAGATCACCAGGAAAAGGTACATCATCAGGCTCAACCACATGAGAAAAAAATATATTTTTAATATCCAGGTTATAAGGTCATAAATGAATGTACCTTGGATCCCACTCTCCTTGAAATACCTAAGAGATTCAATCGAAATAACATAAGAAAAAACTATGATGGTAGAAATCAATCTCAGGGTATTGAGTTACCATCTAATCAATCCTTGTTATAATGTTTAATAAATCGAGATAAAGAACAATAAATCCATATAAAAACTCAACATCAACTATCAAAAAGGAATATGATGAAAAATAAAACCCATAATCCATCTTTTAAAAATACACTTATATCTCTATAACATATGAAATGAGCTCTATCAGTTTTTTCAAAACATCCACAATATAATAAGTTAAAAAATAATGTGAGGCACTAGTACAAAAAACATTTTATATGGAAGATGCAACCAAAATAGTACTTCTCGTTGTAGCTGGAACCGCATCAACTTTTCTCAGCAAAATCCTCTAATATGTGAAATTTATTCAATCTAGTGGCCTATGGCAGGTTCCATGACAACATAGAAGCTAAAAATGACATTTGATACCTTACACACTATAATTATTTGGTGGTGTGGGGTAATGTATTCAGGTGTGACCTATCATTCAACACTGGTATCAATTTAAGGGTATATTTCTATCGACTATAGATATAGTAGAAATATTCCACTACTAAGTGATTCCTCCGTGACCTCTACGATTATCATGACACTTCCTCTTCAACAATTTTTTCCACTAAAATTTCCACAAGGTGGAAGGGGAAACCCAAACAATCAGGACTTTCTCTCTAAATCAATTTCATCTATTGTATCCATGTTAACCATTTCACCATAGATAGTGAGCTTCAACATATACACATGTGATTGGGTATAAGGTAAAAAGTATTGTAGGTATTTTTGAACCTTAAGTTTATCATTCATCACCACCTTAGTTTCAAAAAAACCAACTCCAGAAACTACATGCTGTACTATATCATCAATAAATGTCCCTACTGAAATGAAAAAAACTCGATATAAATTTCTATAATTATGTATTCTAGGAACAAATATTGAAATACAATGGTCTTGATTTCATTTCACACCAATCCCACATACCTAATATCCTAGAAATTGTGTCCCATGATATCTTTCTAGGACCCTCAAGATTAAATGTCATGAAGTTTGTCTTGATAGATTTAGATGCCTCCAAGACACCAATGACAAATAGATATTTTTGAAAATAGTCATTCATCACTTGATGGTTGTTAGTACCCTCAATAGACAACAAACTATGGTTTGGGAACTCTTGTTATTGATCTTTATCTCCTATGTCCCCTAGTTGAACCTCTTTAGCATGGCTATGAATAGGAAACATGTTCTAATCCACATCATGAATTGCACATATGATAGCCTCTATAAGATTATAATAAATCAGAGGCTTCCATTGAGGATCATTTTCCACTGCATCCTCCTAATGAATTCCAAGAAGACATGTAGAATTATTGATTATATATATAAAAATATAAATATACAATAAAAAAATGACACAATCAATCTATAAAAAAATAGAAAATAAAGAGAATCTAGGTTCAAGATCGAATCCCAACATAAGATACACACAACCCAACATCCTATTGAAATTTAAGGCCCACAATGAAGAGAGATATGTTGTAACTCACTTGTAACATACCCCTTAACCTATGATAATCATATATTTGTCCTACTAACTTCCCAATACATGATGAGTCCAAGAAAAACCTATATCTAGTACCAAATTTTTATAAATTAACCTAGATAGCCCATAAAAATTGGCTCTAAACCAGATGTGTAAAGACTTGAAGAGCACTCTCAATCCCAACTTCCTAGCAACTAGAATTCGGGTATCCAATAATAACAAGTGGTATCAATTTTTGGAACTTGAATAATGAAATGTGGCATATAAGAAAAAAAAGATGATTAGAATAGAAATATTCTATAACTAAAAAACCAACAACAGTAGTCATACAAATATGATAGAAATCGAAAACCAAGGTACATGTTTAATAATACAATCAATGGAAACCCTAACTACAAACATTTATTTTGTGATATAAATGGACCATATCTCAATTTCTCCCCACTAGCTTCCCATTCCCAGCTAACATGAAGCCCCACCTCTTAATTGTCCAACCATTCCCTTTCATGTACCAAAAAACAAGTTCTCAAAACTCAAAAGGAAGTGTATAGGGTGGATGAAAAATAACCCCAGTGGGATCCTTCCCAATCATTCCATATCATGTCTCATTCAAACAATAAAAATATTATCAATATATGAAAACAAGTAATGGTAAAATAATTTTCAAATTTATATCAAAATCAGGGTCAAAACGTTTTCCATTTTCATAGTTTTAAGGTAGATACCATATAGAATAGGGAAAATAACATTTTTAAACAAACCACTTCACATATAATTCATTATATATTTAAATAAAAACCAAACAAATAAAAAAAGATTAGAGATCACCCATAAGATAACATAGGTCATAGAATTCTAGGTTTCTTATACCTCAATAATCATGTTAAGATATTGTAAACACTAAATAAGTATATATAACAATAGGGTTGGGTTAATAGAGTAACACCCTATATATGAACTCCCTATGGTGTCATAGAATCCTGTCCCCCAAAAAAACCGGGCTTAGGGAATAAAGGAACACCCCATGGATGAAACCCCTAGAAAAATAAGTACAAGGCCCAATACTATAACCACATCCTAGGTACCCAAGGCTACTATGATCTAGGTATGAAAAATCAATTTAATGGGATTATGGAATTTTATAACATAGTTTCCAAAAACCCTTTTCATAAAAATCATGCTTTGAAAACATGAATCGATAATGTATTTCATCGTTAATTGAGAACATGTTTCTTCAACCAAAATAATGGGGGGATCCATATTTTATTAAAAACTATTTGTAAATGCACTTTAATAAAATCAACCATTATTCAAATCAACATTAAAAAAACAAGTTAGAAAAAACCTGAGATTATACGGTACACCATAAAAAGACTTAAGATGGAACCACCTACAACATAATTAGGTTTTTATAGAAATAATAATGAGATCAACACAGCAGAGAGAAATAGAACACACAATAATGTTTCAATATATCCTATGAATTGATTCCCACATATTAGAATCAATTTTGAATAACTATAATGTCATCGAAGAATATAAGAGATGACATACCTCATAGAACACTATATATGCACTCAACATAGAATGATTGAACCACCAGGAACCAAACAAAAAAAGTATCTATGAAAAACAAGAGTGGTGTAAAAACATTACTGATTGATAAGATCAATATATCATTGATTTACTACGTATTTGTGTGATTAAAAAATAATAGAATATAACAAATCAAACCTACTTATTTGATGACAACTGATCAATCCATGTAAAAATTTATAAACAAAGAAGTTCAAAGGATACAAGAATACCAAATGAATTTTATCAAATATCCTTATTCATATTAGGTTTGGGTAAAAGGGATTGATGAGTTAAAATTGGGTTTTCATGGCTTAAAAATTATAAAATACCCTTTCTTAACCATCATGGCCTGATAAAACTGGCTAGCATCTAGATTCCACATCTGAGATGGTGGTTCCATGTAGAATGCATGCAAAATTAGAATCATCGTGGTTTGGTAGTGAGCTTCCAAAGGTATGTTTTTGGAATTCATCAATTAATTCCATTATTCAGTATACCACTACCTAACCGATGGAATTTTGGAGTCACCGTAAAGGCTATGCTGTTTTGAAACATCATTGAGTCACCTCCAACACCTACAAAACCTAAAATATATCCACTTAAACTTAAATTAATGGTGTAAATTGACCAAATGTTATATATAATTCTGTTTATATACGATAAACATAAAAAGTCATGTAGAAAAATAAGGTGGATGGTATCATTTGATGGATATCTTCTATCAAGGATAAGATATATACCTGGAATTTGACCTAAATGAAAAAAATATATTAAGAGCTTTAGAAATAAAATCACAATGGAAAAAAATACCCTTTATCTTTTGAAACTATTTTAAATTAAATATTTTATAAATTTAAAGACCCAAAGCTTGACGTACATGGACATTACATTACTTTTACAAAATAATTAATACATAAAAAAAATAGACACCAAAGGACCATAATAGTTAAGTTTCTTTGGAAACTAGGAATATAATCTTATAATCTTGGTGAAAGACCTTTAACATCTCCCATAAAGATCTTCCCCTTTTATATTCTTACCTAAAACCATTATTTAAATCTTGGGGTAAAGAAAACATAAAAAATGGTGAGCTCAAATTCCCAGTAAGGGTAAACATAGAGAACATAAAACAATCTATAAACATTTGAATGTAAAAACATGAACATAAAATCTAAACATCAAAATCTTGAGCAAAGACATGAATCATGCAAATAATTAAGGAATATATCATAAGGGAACATAAATAATGATAAAATAGCATGGGAATAAAACCTGTAATTGTGGAAAACCATTAAGCATATGATATGATTTCCATAGTAGCCAAAGATTTACTGCAAATACCATCTTAGTTGACAAAGTCCCTTTCCGAATCGAGTTCACTCCTCGTTTCAGTCCTGTAACACTGAATCGGTTTAACATACCATTCCAGCCATGTCTATCTCATGAGATATAAATCATTAACTAATGCATTGGATGGAGATATAGGTCCCACCCATCTCATAATGAAATCATTCTTACTTGTGCCACAAAATAAACTTAAAACATTCATCATAACCCACATAATAAAATGGGTTTCATAAACATCATCCCATCATAACATAATCCATATAAAACAAATGGATATAATTTCATCATAAGAGAATTAAAATGATGTAAATCATAGATACATTATACTTGAAACATTCACATATGAAATAATGTCATCTTAATTGGAAAATGTTTTTGATAAAACACTTAAAATGAATTCTTAAGGAAAATATCAATTATTCTTCAAAATCATTTTATCTTCACAAAATTCCATGCAATATTAAAAGAAAATTATTTTTTTGAAAATAGTCATAAAATTTTGTAGAGTAAAATTCATTCACATCGTATAAATAAGTCGTTATGAAACTCTAAAAATCCATTCACATCGTATAAATAAGTCGTTATGAAACTCTAAAAATCCATTCACATCGTATAAGTTAAAAATAACATTCTTCTCGTACTTTGGTCGGAAATGTAAAAAATTTCCTCAAATGGTAAACCAAGGAATGATTCTTTCCATAACACAAAGTAAAAGTCAAAGAGGGGTAATAATGACATTAAAAATACAAGTAATGATACTAATCACTTTATAAATAACATTTTATGGGCATGGATGAAAAATATAACCTTAGTAAATATTTGCGTATAAGCAATCTCGGATAAAAATGAGATTTGCAAAATTATCCCTTACCTTATGTCTGATATGCTTCGTATGTATCCGAACCTCCTATATAATGATTTAAATAATGTTATTGACGTATTACCGAATCATATTAATATTTATGATATCATATATGGTTCAATTATGACTTTATAATACCCGTTGTTTTACAAATTCCATGTTAAAGCAGCGTTTTGGGTTAAATCGTTTCATTTATCGTACGCGTTTTGATTTGGTGTTACTGATATTATTATTGCTTATATCATGATTTACATACTTACAGAATTTAAATCATGGTATATATATCATATATATTCAATATATATATATATATAATAAGTATATGAATGAAATGAAATACACCGTTCAGGGAGACGGTAGGTCGTACGTACGCATGGACACTGTTTTCCTTTCCTTATTGGATTGAATGTAATTAAGTAGATGAAATACATATATATACACATAAATCCTTTAGCATTATTATGTCATATATTTCGTTATTACTTATTATATATAATTTATATTCATTCTTGAATTGTTAACATTGAAAATGAATCTCATCGTGTCATGGAGACGGTAATCCGTACGCAAGCACGAGCGATGATATCATTTCCATATTTATTGAATAGAATTGGAGTGGATTATATAATATCATAGAATATGTATGATATTATGATAATCATATATAGTTATTCTTTACACCATTATAACCATCCATGTAAGGTGGTGGTGGAAAACAGATTACTCCACGGTATGGAGATGGTATTTTGTACGTACGCACACGCGGTGATTTCGTTTTCTGTAGGATGTATAGAAGGTGAAATAGGGTTGTTTAATATTTATAATAAAATATAACTATATAATTAATACTTATGTTATTACTTTATAATGAAATAACTAAATAAAAGGAAGTAGAAGAAGAATGAAATTTGAAAGAATTGTTAGAAGAGATTACCTCTTCTTCGATGCACCTCCTTTAAACATCTTCTTAGGGCACTAGAGTTGGCCTTTTCAGAAGACAATAACCTCTGTGATATTACTAGAGAGGTTGAAAATATGAATTTTCAGGGGTTGGCCGAGCTTCAAGGCTCAAAAGAGTGTGAAGAGAAGAGGGAAGGGGTTCCCTTTTTATAAGGGAGGAGAGGGGCAACTTAGGAAAACATAAAATATTATTTTATAATAAAGTCATATTCGGTTTTTAATAGATCCAAATTGTGTTATTTCTAATCTAAGGTGGGGATAGGTCTAAATCCTCTCAACCAATTGGTTTTATACAAGTTTAGGTTACTATTTTATCCTTATCATTTAAATTTAACTCTAAGTGAAATAATTTATCTTTTACCGTGTCCTTTTGTTTTGTTACACTATATGGTTAATAAACATACTATAAAAAGACAAAATAACCCCAAGTGGTTCATTATTAATTTATATATCTTTATCTAAGTCATTTTGACGAACCATAGATTTTTAGGAAGAAAATAACAATTAATAATATAATATTTGTTTAAAAAACTATTTTATGTCAATTTTGACACTATTTGGTACATGATTTTTTAAAAATTTTTAACAGCATGATTAGTTCGAAAAAAGTTAATTAAATCTATACTAACATGTCATTTTAACCTATAAAATTATTTTAATTCATAACAAGTCTAAAATTACATTAATATTGGTATTTATAACATCTATTATGTTAATATTTCATTAATAAGGTAATTACTACATCATCATTGTGTCATAAATAAATTAAATTATATAATGTCTAAAAATTATAAATAAAATAAAATTATGTAGAAAATAATTTTATCTTTCTAATGGATATTTGTAGTCTAATTTATATTATTTATAACCCAATATTAAAAATGGGTTTGTTATTAAACATTGATTTTAACTATTTTAATTCTTCTTTAAATAAAATAATAATTAATGTCCTAATATAATTAAGGTGGACCTAAATGATAATATTTTATTTCTAAGGGTGGTTTTGGTCGAATTACACTTATCCAATATAATTATGACATGAGTTAAGGTAATACTAATATCATTTTTACCATTAATTACCCTATTTACTTTTAACCGTGGTAAATAAAAGTAAATATTTACTATTCATAAAAAATTATTTTCATCTCATTGAACCACATTTTAGTCCTTTATATTAACCGTGTCTCTCGGATTTTCGAAATTACCCTCTCAGAAGCGGTAAAATTATGTTTTATGTGACTTTCCAAATTCTCCAATGAGGTCGGTAAAAGACGGTGAAAAGATCAATAATTTTTTTATATATCTAAATTTACAATAAAATGCTTCCAATGAATTTCATTGATCTTATATAGGTATTATGTATCATTTTTGACATAAAATAAATTTAACTAAAATAAATAGTTATTTAAATAAAAAGTAAGTTTTTAAATAGTAACCTAGTGTTTTCACTATTCATAAAAAATTTAATGTTTACAGAAAAATACCAAAAATTCACCCTAGGCTAATATCAATATTTCGAATCCAAAAATGAAGTCCATTTTGAAAAATAAAATTTATAATAAAACGTAGGTATTACTATTCATAAGGGCTAGTTTATATAATACTTTTATAGCATATCATTGTTTAGTGAAACTCGATATTGCGTACAACACACGCTGTCGTGGAAGGTCGCGATAGCGTGTAATGTATGGCAAGTCAAGGTTGCGTGTTGTGAAAGACTCGTACATTTTTTGTATAATAGAATCCAACCATATTTCATTTATACATTGATTATATATATATACACTCAATGTTGCGTAGAATGACTACTATCAAACGAACTTGAAATTCTTTGTAACACAATCCAAGAATAGTGTTGCGTATAATGCAAGATAATATGGTGTTGCGTATAGCGCAAGATAATCATGGTGTAGCGTACAACACAAGACGTCAATGAAACTAAAAAAAATAATCCTCATAAAATCGTGGGTTGTTACATTTTACCCCCCTTAAAAATGAATTTCGCCCTCGAAATTCGTCGGGGTTATAAATGGTTTACTACTTGAAAGTTTCATTCATAGAAACCCACATCGTTAAATTGAATACTAAAACTTCATTTTATAAAGGGATGTTAGAATCATAATGGTCACCCAATGTAACTCAGCATTGGGTTTCCACATAGGACAATATAGGTGAAAATATGGATATGGAAGAGAAATCTAACCATTATGTTCTGATGGAGAGTCGTAGAGAACATGGGTATGAAAAAGCCATCAATCACACACCCATATATTTGTGATGATATAAGGTACCATCTAATTCATCGGATATAAGGACATTAGGACAATATTTTTGGTTTTCAAGATCATTCCACTAAAGTTGAAGAATAATTAAAAGATATACTTACTTGATTTTGGTACAATATCACTGTTGTTTGTGCCTTGAACAATTTCCACATAATCTATTAAAGAAATGAAGTTTAATTTATCTTCCAAGATGTGTTATCATATCAAGCTATAAAATGATTTTACATTCCATCTATCTCAAACAAAAGGTTAGCAATAGTTATCAAATATACGTAAGTCCATATATGGTGAGGTTAATCGTATATGATTCGAAAAATGGAATTATACGTCATCTATCATACCGCTTAATATAATAAAACTAGTTTCTAATAATCAGGGACTTCTTGTTGGCCAGTGGTAGGAGATAAAATCCTGTCGCACATTGGTTGTGGGTTCGATTCCCACAGACTTGTCCAACATGACAGGTTGTCTCCAGTCCTGTAGGTTGTCCTTTTTCTAAAATAACATTATTAGAACATCCCATAAATAATATAGAAATAATTTATATCCTTAAACAATACTAACATATGTCCAACATAATCCATTCCAATCTATACGATTATTTAAAATACTTCTGTCAAAGCTCATAGTATAAAGAAAACAATTACTAGAAATGTCATCTACCGAGCATGTGAATACCATCATTTATCCCCCATATATCATACTATATATCCTGTTGGTCACATACCAAATATGTGAATACCTTAATCATATATTCGATTGTAACATGAATTCACCATATAACCTTAGTTGAAAACATGAATGCTGTCAAAAGATGTCTCTTTCCTAATTCCAAAATCCCAAAAATTCTTTATACTCAAACCATGATATCACTTTGTCCTTATATTAGTCATGATATCATTTCATTTTTATCTTTATCCCTTCATTATGCACATATAATCTTCTTTCCAAAAACATTTCAATCTATTTTCATGGTTACCAGTACCATATTCTTATATAAAACCACAATGGACCAATACACAGATATTTCAATATACTATAAAAGTACCTCAACATAATTATTATTTAACTCTAACATATAATCCATTCAATCCATCCTCTTCAATTATTGGCAAGGAATAGGTCCTTCCTTGATTTAGAAGTGACTTCTAAGGCCAGACCATTGAGTTGGGTAATGCCCATGTTTTCCACAGATAAGACATTGGACTCCATAATAGTTTGTCACACTAGACCCTTTTCTCCACATAGATAACATATTCCCCCCCATTTGAGGTATTCTTCAAGGTTCTACCTTCCATGTTTAGAAATATCAATCTTCCTTTATCTATTCTCCTCAACATGCTAACATGAATAAAAGTCCATCTTCCTCTTATTTGATGAATTTAAAATACCACTAAAGCTCACCTTGTTAATCATATATCGAGATGACTGATTCCGCATAATCACAATATCTTCCTCAGCATGTGTTACATGATTTCTTTGATCATAGTCACCAATTTTTTCATTTGAATCAATGTTAAATTAATTCTTCTCGTTCACTCCATTGACTAAGACCAGAAACCATAGTGTAAGAAACATTTAAAATAAGAAGGAACCACATAGTCATAAAAATTCACTCATGGGATGTGTAACTTATCAAAAATTCTTTAATCCGTGACACCTTAGGTTCACCCTAGGATATTCATGATCGTTATCATAATTCTAGGACTCTAACCTATACATATAGTTAACCTTAGGGACATCCTTAGACATACCTTAGAATTATCTCTAGGGATCTCACGGAAGTTTTCACAACCTAGTTTCCAAAGGTTAACTAAACCATTCCTCTAATTCCAACTGTAGAGACCCAAAGCTTAACGTACATGGACATTACATTACTTTTTCGGAATACTTAATATATAACAAAAACAGACACCAAAGGACCGTAATAGTTTAGTGTCTTTGGAAACTGAGAATACAATCGTCAAATCATGGTGAAAGATCTTCAAAATATCCCAAATGATCTTCCCCTTTTATTTTATTACCTAAAACCTTTCTTTAAATCCTGGTGAAATGAAAACATATAAAAGGGTGAGCTCAAATTCCAAGTAAGGGTAAACATAGAGAACATAAAACAATCCATAAACATTTGAATGTAAAAACTTGAACATAAAATCTAAACATCAAAAGCTTGAGCAAAGACGTGAATCTTGGATGTACGTAAGGAATATATCATAAGGGAACATCAATAATGATAAAATAGCATGGGAATAAAACATGAAATTGTGGAAAACCATTCAGCACATGATATGATTTCCATATTAGCCTAGACAATACTTCCATGACCATCTTAGTGGACAAAGTCCCTTTCTGGATCGAGTTCACTCCTTATTTCAGTCCTATAACACTGAACCAAATAAACTTATCGTTCCATCCATGTCTATCTCATGATATAGAAATTATTACCCAATGCATTGGTGAGATAAATAGGTCCCACCCATCTCATAATTAAATCATTCTTACTTGTGCCACAAAATAAACATAAAACATTTATCATAACCCCATGAATAAAATGGGTTTCATAAACATCATCACATCATAACATAATCCATATAAAACAAATGGATATAATTTCATCATAATAGAAGTAGAACCATTTAAATCATGGAGAAATTATACTTGAAACACACACATATGAAATAATGTCATCATAGATGGAAAATGTTTTTGAAAAAAAACACTTGAAATGAATTCATGAGGAAAATATCCTTTCTTCTTCAAAATCATTTTCATTTCACAGAATTCCATGAAATATTAAAAGAAATGTATTTTGTTGAAAATATTCATAAACGATTGGAGAAGAATATTCATTGAAATAAGTCATTATGAAACCATAAAAATCCATTAACTTTGTATAAGTTAAAAATAACATTCTTCTCGTACTTTTGTCAGAAAAGTCCAAAAGATCTTCGTATGGTGAACGAAAGAAAGATTCCTTCCATAACAAAAAGTAAAAGTCAAAGTGGGGTAAACATGACATTAAATATACATTGAATAATATTAAACACTTTATGAAAAACATTTTATTGGCATGGATGATAAATATAACCTCAGTAAATACTTATGTATAAGTAATCTCGGATAAAAATGAGATTTTCAAAATTATCCCTTACCTATGTCTGATATGCTTCGTATGTATCCGGAACTCCTGTATAATGATTTAAATAATGTTATTGGCTTATTAAAGAATCATATTCATTATTATGATATCATATATGGTTCATTTGTGGCATTATAATACCCATTCTTTTATAAGTTCCTTGTAAAAGAATCGTTTTGGGTAAAATTGTTTCATTTATCGCACGTGTTTTGATTCGTTATTATTAATATTATTATTACATATATCAGGATTTATTTACTTACAGAATTTAAATCATGATTTATATATCATATATATTCAGTATATATATATATACAGTAAATAGATGAATGAAATGAAATACACCGTTCATGGAGACGGTAGGCCGTACATACGCATGAACGTTGTTTTCCTTTCCTTATTGACTTGAATGGAATTAAGTAGATGACATAAATATATATATACACAATTATAGTAGAATTAATATGTCATATATTTAATTATTTATTATTATATATACTTTATAATCATTCTTGAATTGTTAACATGGAAAATGAATCTCATCGCGTCGTGGAGACGGTAATCTGTATGTACGCACGAGCGATGATATCGTTCCCATTTTTATTTAATGGAATTTGAGTGGATGATATAATGTAATATAATCATTATGATTTTATAATAATCATATATAGTTATTCTTTACACCATTATAAACATCCATGTAAGGTGGTGTTGGAAAAATAGATTACACCACGACGTAGAGACGGTATTCCTTACATATGCACACACAATGCTTTCATTTTCCGTAGGATGGATAGAAGGTGGAATATGGTTGTTTCATATTTATAATAACATATCATTATTTAAGTAAATCTTATGTCATTACTTTATAATGATACAACTAATGATGAGGAAGTAGAAGAAGAAAGAAACATGAATGAATCGTTAGAAGAGATTACCTCTTCTTCAACACACCACCTTTAAACATACTCGTAGGACACTAGAGATGGTATTTTGAGAAGACCAGAAGCTGTATTATATAACTAGAGAGGTTTAGAAGAGGAATTGGCAGGGTTTATCCAAGCTTCAATGCTCAAGAGGGTGTGAAGAGAAGAGGGAAGGGGTTCCCTTTTTATAAGGGAGGAGAGGGGCACCTTAAGAAAACTTAAAATATTATTTTATAATAAATTCATATGCGGTTTATAATGGCTCAAAATTTATTTATTTATAAGAAAAGGTGGGTATGGGTCAAAATAATATCATAAAATAAGTCTTAGAAAAATGTAGGTTACTATTTTATCCTTATCATTTAGATTTAATTCTACGTTAAATAATTTAACTTTTACCGTGTCTTTTTGTTTTATTACACTATATGGTTAATAAAATTACTATAACACGCCAAAATATCCCCAAGTGGTTCATTATTAATTTATATATCATTATCTATATCATTTTTACTAACCTTATATTTTTAGGAAAAAAAACAATTAATAATATAATATTTGTTTTGAAAACTATTTTATGTCAATTTTGACACTACATGGTCCACGATTTTTTTGAAAATCATAACAGCATCACTAGTTCGTAAAATGTTAATTAAATCAATACTAACATGTCATATTAACCTAGAAAATTATTTTAATTCATAACAAGTCTAAAATTACATCTATTTGGGTATTTGTAACATCAATTATGTTAATATTTCATTAATAAGGTAATTACTGCATCATCATTGTGTCATAAATGAATTAAATTATTTCATGTCTAAAAATTATAAATAAAATACTATTATGTAGGAAATTTTCTTATCTTTCTAATTAATATTTAGAGTCGAATTTATCTTATGTATAACCCAATATTAAAAATGGTTTAGTTATTAAACAATGATTTTAATTATTTTAATTCTTCTTTAAATAAAATAATAATAAATGTCCAAATCTAATCCAGGTGGACCTAAATGATAATATTTTATTTCTATGGTTGTTTTTGGTCGAATTACACTTATCCAATATAATTAGGACATGTGTTAGGATAATAATAATATCATTTTTACCCATAATTACCCTATTTACTTTTAACTGTGGTAAATAAAAGTAAAAAGTTACTATTCACCAAAAATTATTTTCATCTCATTGAACCACATTTTAGTCTTTAATATTAACCGTGTCTCTCGGATTTTCAAAATTCCCCTCATAGAAGTGGTAAAATTATTTTTAATGTGACTTTCCAAATTTTCCTAGGAGGTGGGTAAAAGACGGTGAAAAGTTCAATAAATTATTTATATATCTAAAATTATTATAAAATGACTCCAATTAATTTCATTGAACTTATATAGGTATTATGTTTCAATTGGGACCTAGGACGTATTTATATAAAATAAATAATTATTTAAATAAAACTTGGGTTTTAAATAGTAACCTAGTGTTTTCACTATTCATCAAAAATTGAATGTTTTCAAAAAAATTACCAAACATTCACCCTAGACTAATTTCGATATTCCAAATCCTAAAATGAAGTCCATTTTGAAAATATAAAATTTTTAAAATTTTAAAAAGCGGGTATTACTATTCATAACGGCTAGTTTATATAATATTTTAATAGCATATCTTTGTTTATTAAAACTCGGTATTCTGTACAACACACGCTATAGTGGATGATCGTGATTGCATGTAATGTAATCTGAGTCAGGGTTTCATGTTGTAAAAGACTCCTTCATTGATTTTTATAACATAATCCAACCATATTTTATTTATACATTGAATATATATATATATATACTCAATTTTGCGTAGAATGACTACTATCTGACAAACATGAAATTGTGTGTAACACAATCCAAAAATTGTGTTGCGTATACTGCAAGCTAATACGGTGTTGCGTATAGAGATAGATAATATTGGTGTAGCATAAAACACAATACATTAATGAAATTAAAAAGAATAATCCTCATAAAATCTTGGGTTGTTACAATAAAACATAGAGAAATTTTTCTTTTTAAAAATCATGAAAATACATAGATAAAAGTTCATATTAAATTTAAAATTTCCCATAAGTGTTATCATATTTGAGAGGTATTGAATTTAAATTGAAATTAGAAATAAAAACAATAGATATTAAGTGACATTATACTTAAAACCTGCTAAGGAGAGAGCGATTTATATTAAATTAAAAATTCAAATTTAATGAGTATACGATAATTAATATTATAAAATCTCAAATGGTTAGCTTATACACCATATAAAAATAAATTGATCGCTAACAAGATGTAGATCTTGAGAAATGGATATTTAGACAAAGAATCTATTACTTGTTGAAAATAATTTAAATCAAAAACTCTTAAAAGAGAGAGAGATATATTTAAAATGGATATAAATTTCCTTGAATAAATGAAAATTTAATGATTTGAAATTTCAATTAGGAATAATATAAACCACTTAAAATAAATAGGGTCATAATATAAAACACAAATCAAAAAGAGAAATTTGATATGAAAAACTCTTAACTTGTTCTCCTCCTTACATGACTATTATCCAACCTCATTTATAATGAACATAAATATATTAATAACTTATATCTGAACAGAAATATAAAAATGATAACTTTTATATTTTTTTGGAACCATGTATTAAAAATATGATAACTGGTTGTTGTTTGTTTTCATTATAAGGTGTTAGAACTTTCAATTGCTTATTTCTTATAAAATTCCTAAAGAAAGGATAAATTATCATGAAGATGTTGGAGTTTAATAATTCCATGTTCATTGAATATATATTAATAATTTTTTCAATGATTAATTAAGTCCCATGTTCATTACATGAAATTCATGAATATAGATTGTGAAAATTAAAATCGAGGTGAAATAGTTTTCTATATGCTTAATGTTGAAAGCTGATATATTAATAAATACTTTAAATATATTACATTATAATATTGATTTATATAGAACTAATTAAATATATAATTATTACATTAAATTACTATTATAAAAAATCCCATAATAATTTATTATATAATCATTGTAACATTGTTTATATAGGTGGTAAAACCAACCCAAATGGTATTGTTTTGTTATATTTCCATGAGTATGATAAAGTCTTTAGATAATTATAGTACTATATTTTCATAATAATAAACAATTTATATATATCATATATCCTCATTATATCCATTCTTATCAAATATGGGTGGTGATGACAAAAGAAGTTCATTTTTTATTGATGTGATAGTTTGAATGTACACATGATTAACGTTCTTGTTTTTTCTAAGAAAGGAAGGAAATATGGAATATGGTAAATGATCATTTCAAAATATTATTTTTACCATATACAATATATTTATTTAAAAAATCCATATTTGAGATACAATAATGAAAATAAAACATCGCTTCATGGAGCCTGTAATAAGTACATACACATTATCGATGTTTTGAATTTTCATAGTGGATAGAATGGAATGAAAAATTATTGTTTATTAAATATAATGAAATTTATGTATATTAATGATACCTAAATTATTATATTAATAATGTTATATTACATTTGGATAGTAAAAAATTAATATGGAAACAATAATAAGAAGTGGATACTCACATTGTGGGATTGAATTTTTTTAGGAATTCAATTTTAAAATGAAAGAATTATGATAACTAATTGTGAATAAAGTATTTTTGACATAAAATATAAATTTTTGAGGTGATAATATACTAATATTTAAATAAAAATAATAAGTTAATGTGAGTATTGATGTGGTGGAAGTGTTGTCTTTTTATAATTGAATAGAAGGGTAGTTTTGGAAGTAACCCTTAAATTTCAATAATGTAAAGTTGCTATTCAAAGTTCAGTGGGAACACTAAAGAAAAATAAGGAGGGAAAAGTGAGTGTGAATCTAAAATAACCATAAAATCTTTTAATACAACCTTGAGTATTTTTGGGAATTTTTATTCTACATTTTATCTTTTTCACTAATTTACATTTACCTTGGAAATTAGTTTATAACCATTGAAATTATTTTTTAGGAAAAATTATTAATATTTATCCATCTATATAATTGAGCCTCTTGATTTAAAAGTTGGAAATAATTTCAATAATTAAAATTTATTATAAATTGAATTTAAATTTTAATATTAGGGTAGATAAAATGTAAAAATAGTTTTTAGAAAACTTGTTTTTTAAGATTAAAATATATGTACAAGACATGGTTATTAAAATTTTAAAACATAATGGGAAGATTGGTTTATTATAAAAAAATGAAATAAATGAGGATTTCATGGAAACCTAAAACTGAATCTAACATTTAAAATTCATAATTTAAAGAATATCTAAAAATTGTTTTTATTTAAGTATCAATTTAAATTTGTTATAAAAATCATGGACATAGGTTTTCCATGTTCAAAGAATATTTTTTAAAAAGTGAATTTTTTTTCATTAAATAAATAATTTTTACTTAAAATTTTTTGTACACTTCTAGGATTTTATTACGTAACAATAAAATCAAAACAATTTTAAATATCACGAAAAACCCATATTTTTTATTAAATATCACCATTTCCAAAAAAAAATAAAAAAAATTTATTAGTACATAAATTTTAATTTGTTAGGTTATAAAATAGATTTTACTTTTTTAAATTTATTGTTTAATATTTTAAAATTTATCATTTAAAATAATATATAAAATATAATGAAAAACTGCTTTAATTCAAAAAAAAATGATGTTTTAAACATTAAGTGTTCTTAATAACATTTCATCTCAAAATATAATTTAAAATTTGTTAATATTTATATATATATATATATATATATATTAAAAAGTTTTTTATTTAATCTACATGAAATATTGCTTTGATACTTAATACGCTCTCACAAATACCATTAAAATTAATTATTTATATTCTAAAATTTATTTTTATTAATCCATTGATATTTAAATATATATTTTAATTTAATATATAAATCATGACATATTTGTTTATTAATTTATATATATATATATACAAAACAGATAAATTTGTATTTATAGTATTTTAATGTAATAATCTCATTTCATTGTGAGTTTTAAATTTAATACCTCACAATATATGACTTTAGTATACCTGTTGGATATATGAACAACATTTATATCTGAAACGATGATGTTTTTAATGATTATATTTTGTTCCTATATATTCTATTTCATTTTTTCATTCCACTCTCCCTTCTCAGGGAATAGGTTTTATTTCATATTATTGATTTTGTATAATGCTTTCTACTTTCATAATGATCTTCCTTATTATATGTTTTTTTTACTATTAATTATTTTTAAGGTTGAAGATTATCTAAGGGATTTTCTATTAAAAAATAATTTAAATTTTTTTTATATATTTTTCCATTTTGATTTATGAACTATTAATAGATGAATTTTATCAACGGTGAGTGAAAATATTTGGTGTGAAATATTTAACTATATGTGCATTAGTTATATTATTCCATTTCTGTGTGAATAAATTGCTATTAGTTTATTTCACATCTCATATGACTTATTTATTAATAAATTTAAATTATAATAAATAAATAGAAAATCATTTATAATTATAAACATATGGTTTATAAAAAGAATATGCTTCCTAAAAACTTAGGGAGTTGCACTTATATTTAGATCATTAATATCTATTTTAGAAACTGTTGGCATATACCACAAGAAATGGTCAGAAAAATTATTTTTTTATACATGAATTATATGAAATTATATATAAAATAAAGTTGTTTTAAAATCATAAGATAAACATTATTCATATATACAAGAACACTGAACTAGATATACAAATTTATTTCCATGATTCTCTATAGAACATTTTTACCCTAAAATGATATTATTATTTATTAAATTATATTCATTTTTTGAATCCTACATTAATAATGTTACTATATATAATAAAATGAATACCAAAACATTTAAAATTCATAAAAAATCATTTTCAACTTATCTTTATTCAAAAATTCCTCAATCATCCATTAATAAACTAAATTCTTCTCCCAAATTCTTCTTAATTTATTACTTGATCATATAGGTTTATTCCATCAAAAAAATTCGCTTAGATGAAAAATATTAAATATATGAATCATATATTACCATATATTAAGAAATTCATGTTTTAAGTACATATTATAATTATCACTAACTTAATGATAAATAATGTAATTATCATATAAAATGTATCATTAATTTAATAATTATTTATTGATAAAAATGAAAATACATTTTGTTTCTCAATCACCCATTTTTATTTATTTTCTACACCACAATAAATTTAATTTCCAATACACTCAAAAAATAAAAATATATTAAAACATGAGTTATTTAATTTCCTATTCCATCCCTTTGACATAGTTTTTAAATAAGTATATTAATGGTAAAAAGTATATAATTTACAATGAAAACGTGGTACTCTATGTAATCAATTTTATATTTACATGATCCATTATATATATCGTTATCAAGAGTTAGAATTTAATATTTTCAAATGTAAATGATTAATTAATCTTTGGGATTTCTTTATTAGAATAGCTGAAGAAACAATTAAATCATATTATGAGTCATTACAAATCCTTGGAGTTTAATAATGTTTTGATGATTCTAGGAGAGTTTTCATGCTAAGGACTAACTCTATAAACATGGTGGTCATTACCATTGTATGGTATATATTTTATATTTTAATGATATAAAAATTTCATAATGGATAAACATGATGATGGTAGGGGATGAGATGTTTATAAAGACCAAGTCACGAGAATTCTTAGTGTCAAAAAAGGTTCAAAGGGTGACACTATCTAAAATTTGGAGGATACAATATCAAGCCATGGAAGAGTTAATTTTTAAAGGAAGCTGTTGATGAGAATTTTTTTCAATAAAACATTACTTTTAAACCATGTCATACATGAATATGGTTTAGAATGTGTAGATTTGAAATCTGTGTGAATCAAAAAGAGGGGAGTGTGTGGATCATTTATCCTTTTTATTTTAATAGTTTTTTCCTATAAAAATTTTACCTTTCTGTCCACTTAAATCCTTGATCTAATATTCTTGTGTTACTCTGCCTGTCCTCGAATAATGTTGTAATATAAAGGCATAATATAGATATATTTTTACAAGGTTCGGTACTAATACCTACTCCTTGACATGATCAACCTATGGTTTTTTCACAGAATATTTAATCATTATAATGTGAAATGATGAAAAATTCATATAATTGGAATATAATGTTAGACAAGTAAAATAAACATCATATAAAGGATCAATGGTGTTATTTATATTGGTAACACCAGTATTAAATGATTTTTATTTTTGATCCTGTTTCGTTTTGGTTTTCGGCCACGAAACACCCAACGACTCCATATCCAATGATTGATGGACCTGCTTTCCAAATGCAGGTGTTCGCCGGATGGTCTGACCAACCACTCTTAAGAAATAACATTGTTCAAGAGGATGTGAATTTTTTCTCATCAAACCCTTTTTGGGGGGAATTATTTCCTGTTCTGGGACTCTTATAGATTTAAGATGTATTCATATGTTCGCTATTATTTGGTTTATACCCAAACATAGTATCCACGGGTTTAACCTTGGTGGGAAATGGTCATCTGGACACAGGGGATCAGAATCATTTATGCTAGAAGTTTACCATCCCCCGTTGGATTAATGACCCTGAAGGGTTGGACCTCGCATGAGGCAGTACTAGGATTGGCGTAGTGAACCGATATGGAGATGATCGGATAGACCGGTCATTGGGCTTGAACCTCAGGGAGGCTTCCTACGTACCCTGCTTAGGAGGTAGGGATCAAAGTCCATGTATTTTGTATATATAGTTTAATGTCCTTCTGGACAAGGGTGGAACTCGACATGACGAAAAGACCGAGTGGTGGGCTTGAACCTCATGGAGGATTCCTACGTACCATGCTTGGGCATGGATCCAAGTCCCCGTAGTTCGCTTTGGATTGAGGATTACACTCTGAGGAAACCCAGAATGATGGATTGGGTCTTACACTCTGAGGAGGCCCATGGTAGGATTTCATGGTCGATTCTTACTCTAATCCAAGGTGAGTCATGCTTGGTGTGAGAAACAAGAGGCAGTTGGGACCAGAGGATCACATCGCGAAAGGTGCGTCCGTGAGAAGCGAAGTGGGTCTTATGCATGGAGCGGCCCAGGATGATGAATTGGGGATTATACTCTGAGGAGGACCAGAGGGTCGGGGATTACTCCGAGATGGACGCCCGGGAGGTCTTCCTCATGTCTGGCCCTAAAGGCACTCCAACTCACTGGTGGGTTGGAGGATAACTATTCACCATGTTCAAAACACAGCGTTCATATCATGTTAGCCTAAAATGGGGACGAACAAATGAGGGTCGACTGCTGACTGTATTCGAAACACAGGACCTATCTCGAAGTGTTGTTTGAAGTCTTCCAGGGCGTTGGCCTAGGATGGTAGGTGAGCCAATGTGTCATGAGGCTAGGCCTTTAGGGAGTCCCTTCATACATGAATGAGGATGAAGATCCGAATAAAGGACACACAATGCATGGGGTAGAGTGATGGAATGCTTGAATGAATTCCAGTTCTCTCAAAGTTATGCCACTATAAACATGGCAGAGGAATCTTATTCTTGGAGCATAAGGCATCCAATTATTGAATGAGATGGAATGCTGCAGTTTATTGTCATGTAGAGAGGCCTACATCGATATAGTTTAATGTCATATGGATAGGACGAGGTCCATACAGTTTAACGTCATGTGGTACAGACGACTGGGTAGGAGATACCTTGAAATGGTTGGTGTGGGACATACGCAAGGGTGGAACTTTCAGGATGATCCTAGAAAAAGGAGTGAGGAAATGGGGTTTATAGGAGGGTCATGTGGAGTATCTTGACATATGGAATGTATAGGATGGATGTTGGGGCCGCACAAGGGTGCAATGGAAAATCCCAACATCCCAGTCTAAAAATTTTTCCATGCGACTCTCCATTTTTCATGGGAGTCTGTGCTGGTAGCGAAGGGACCGGGCTGGACCAGTGAGTTCATGGGGTTTTCCGCATGGGGCTGGCCGCGAAGGAGCTATCCGTGAAGGACTGGACATGAGGGACTGGCCGCGAGAGAGTTTCATGTGGTTCGCGGTTTAGTTGTCCGCGAAGGGTGTCCACGGAGGAGCTGGCCGTGAGGGAGAAGGCCGTGAAGGAGTTGGCTGTGAAGGAGGCTGTCCACGAAGGTTTCTGTCCACGATAGAGATGGATGTCCGCGAAGGGTGTCTGTAAATGGGTTGTATCCCGTCGTACTTCGCTCCCACGGATGGATTTCACCTCCATTTCGCATGCAACACTGGTCCGTGGAAGGGGTGGCCACGGAGGGACTATCTGCGAAGGAAATGGCCGCTATGTGCTGGCCGCGGAGGAGCTGGCCACACATGGTTCATGAACTAGTTTCTCCTCTCTGCGAAAGAGTTCATCCGTGAATGATATAGGGTTCGCGGATGGCCGTGGGACACCACTGGGAGTGATTTCTCCAGCGTCTCCCCACAGGGTTTTCACCCTTCCTTACTCTTCATAAATTTTTGGATCCCTTTGGTGAATATTTATAGAGTTGAGAGGAGGCAATATCGATGGGCCCATGGCACTCTTTGCGGAAGCCCATGAGTGAATCCCTCACCTGCAGATGACTCAGTAACCCGATATTTGAGGAGTCGGGGCATGCAGGGTTTCTCTGTGGCGGCACATGAATCCACCTTTATTCCACGAACGATGAGCTTCGCAGTGGCATGGGAAGGTTGGCACGGATCGCGGCTGGGGTGGTCCGAAATTGTGAACCTGGTCAGCGCATGTCCTCCCTTACGGCCGCGGAGGGTCTCCACCTACATTTCGCGGATGAAGCCAGTCTGTGCAATTGCGGGAGGGCGGACTGTCGAACTGTCCGCGTACTGTTGCTGGGAGAAGGTGTACGGACTAGTTTGGTCCTTTTCCATGTTTTGGGGTAATGAGATTTCACCCCTTACAGAATTTTTAGGACCCAACAGATCCACTATAGAATGATTCACTAATATTCTTCCACAAGCTTGATGGATCAATCTTTCTTGTGTATATCTTCAAGGTATTTAATATATGTGTCGAATAATATTGTTATCCTTGAATCTTCTTTTGGATATTGAGTGTTCTGAATTATCTTCTTCAAATTCTCAGGTACATGTAATCACCATCTTAAAAAATTACCCAGTTTTGGATCACTATCAAAATTATTCATGCACAATAGATGCAAGGAGTCTCAAAATGATCTTTATATTCTATATAATGTTTCATCACCTACATGGACATATTTATACGCAAATGTGGTTCATGGGTCTCAAATAACCTCATGATTTAAATTAAATCATTTATATATTAATTAAATATGTTAATAATTAACCAAATTTAATTCTATCCTTCAAAACAAATACCTATATGGTTCTAGGTATTATATTTCTCAAATTAAATACCCAAATGAATGTGGGTATTCTTTATTTCTCATTTTAACATTGAATACCCAAATGGGTATTATTTTTTTCTTAACATGAATACCCACGAATCTATGGGTATTTTCTTTTGTATGTACCTCACTAGAAATACATGTGGTTGGAATATTTAAATCCATATAATATGAATACATGATTTAATCTATAATCCCACATGGATTCAAACATCACTCATGGATTACCCTACCTTCATGCAATGAACCTATAGATCCTGGATAATCTTAAAATTCATTTCATATAAGTGAATACCCACTGGTGTCGGGTATTCATCTTCACGTGTCTATAAATAGAATCCATGGTTCACCCGAATGATATTCATTGGTCTTAAATAATCATTATGCATATATGTATATTCTATGAATGTATTTTTCATGCATCTCAAGTACTTTATAAATATCAGGCTTTAACTCCTCCGCGCGATTACAAAAAACAATCAATGCTCCCTTATTTCTTAACACAATAAATGGCCAAATAATCTGGAATAACTCCATTTATCATTCAGTATCTCATCATAAATGAACAAAATTTTGATCCCCTCATGTTCATAGATTTCATGCCCTTGAGATAATCCTCAGTAAATACGATTTCAAGGATTTTATAAAATACCAATGGGTTCAGTATATCTCACAAAGGAATCACTGTTTATTTTTAATCCACATCGTGAAATCCTCGCATGAATGTGAGGAGGATAACATTCATCACCCTAGTTGAGGATGAGTTCCTTAAATGAAAGATGATGGAACAACTAAATGTAACTTTGTTATCATTTATATGAAACTGATTATTCACATTATATGCATACATGATGGACATATATTTCATATATGGAGTCAAATAAATCTCAATGTTCTATCTTGTCATCATCATTGTGAAATATGGCTGGTTGCTTTGGTCTTCAAGGACTAGTGGATAGAGAAAGAACCTAATGAAAAAATGTATTCGAATTGCAATAGGAGGAAGATTTTAATTCTCACAAATCAAAAGGTCAAGATCAACATGATCATATAGATATATGAAATATTCATATTTTTAAAACGTATAAATAGTGACCATGATTCATTTTCCCCACATTGGGTTTTCCACTATTCATGGATGTTCTATAACAATAAAATGTTGTTGTAACATCCCTGGGTTTTCTATGGGGGATTATCACTCATACACCTCACCACATGCCACACAGGATTCAGCACATCTAAATATAGGGTTCCCTCCATTCACCCATTCTCTTATCATTTGTTTCTACACACAATCCAATGGTGATTCTTGGGGCATATATACAACCCCTTATGGTACCTCCTACTAGATAGCCATGGTTGATCATTGTGGCCACCTCAACAGTGGTTGTACACAGATTCCTTTTGGTTGGCTTGCACCATAATTTTAATAAAAGAAACATTCGTAGTTTTTAGTTCTACCAAACCATTCACATAATTTTCTCAACTTCTCCTCACAAAATCATCATGAAAAATATATGATTATATTTTTTCATGGATTTAAATTCAATAATCTTCAATTCTTCTTCATTAAATTATTCACCTTCTTAAATTCATGTAAATAAGAATTTTTATGGTGTAAAACTTTTTATTTATAATGTGAAAATTCCTTAGCACAAGTGTTAAATATTTAATGTCACTTAAAATATTATAAGATTTTATTAGCCACATATTATATTGATTGAAAATATATGAAACATAGGATCTATAATCCCCCCATTTTTATATTTTTTTCAATATCTCTTCACATATTTCAAAATTCTATATGTGTGCTCAATCATTTCTCTCCCTTTGACAATTAAATGAAAATGAAAAATGGGGGGTTTTCTTATCTTTAAATTCATTCTCAAAAACATCTTCACATATTTTTAAGAAAAAATGTATGACATGACATAATACATAGAAAATATCCATTAGCTAATCAACTATATCTTTGTTTAGGGTAACCTGGTGTAGAAAAACATGAGTAATATAACCATAGTTTTCTAAGCCTCCCATAACTCACCTCACATGTGATATCAAGCTCATAGTGTCTCAATTTTTCTTTAAGGGGTTAGAAATAAACATATTTATCAACAAAATATTAAATCCTTAACATAAATCAACAAATACATTATAAATTTCATGTTAAATAGATATATCTCACCATTTTTTTGTTTTCACTAACCAGGAACTCCCCCTTAATAAATATAATTATAAATTGAAATAAGAGTGTGAATGGATACCTAAAATTCTAATTTTTTACAAGTTGTTTTGAAATTATATATTCACCAAGTACTAAAAAAACAGATTTAGCTTATTAATACCCCCTTATAGGATACATCCATATCCTTAAATTCCATACATGTTAATACAAAATAATATATATATATATATATATATAATTGATGATAATGAGGTATCACTTGGTTTCTCAAAGAAAAATGGATTGAGATCTTTCTCTCAATCTAGACTTCTCATCAAATTTAAATTTTTCAATTATAACCACTTGTTTTTCTTTTTTCATAGCATGTTTTCCTTCAAGATCAGTCTTTATGTTTTCTAGTTCAGTTATCTTCAACATATTTTATTTTTTCTATTTACTAAAATCAGTTTCATCGTTGTTGGATTCGTTTATTTCTGGAGAACCTTCTTTAGAAGCTATCAGTTTCATTCCTAGCGTAGCTACTTTCTTTTTACCTTCTACATATTTAAATATTTCTTTAGTTGTTTTGAGTTTTTCTATAAATAAGACTAGATTTCTATAAAGCCTTTAATCATCTGTCCTAGTGATTGATTCTGAATATTCATTAGTATGTCTACTCATCATATTTATTCTATTTGAGTACTTCTTATTTTTCGTCTCATAGTCATCATTTTTAGATTTTTTAGATTTTTTCTTGAAGTAGTATTCTTCTTCATCATCACTCCTAGAATAATCAAGTTATTTATTTGTGAATTTAGTTAAAAAATTTCAATTTTACCAACATTAAAGAACTTAAATGAATAAAACCATTAAATTTACCATTTCATTTTTTTACATTTTTTGAAATAAATGACATGAACCTTTTTTTATTTTTTATAACTTACCTCGTACTCATCAGAATTAAAGGATTTATCGTATTTCTTTTCCTTCAACATGATTTTTTTTATTTCTTTGAAATCTATATCCTCCGTTAATTTCGTTATTAATATAGTATATTTTCTCATCTCAGAATTAAGAAGTGTATTATGAAACTCATTAAGAGACAATTATTTAACTTCTTCCAAGGCATAAATATTTTAATCAAATATATTAGGAAAGATATGCATAAATTTATTGACAATAGATTATTCTATTAAATTATCTCCTAGATCCCTAATAATACATACTATTTCATTTTCCATGGTAAAGTAGTAATCAACAATGTTGTCATCATCCAATAGGATATATTAAAACATAGCTCTCCAGATTTTTAGTTTTCCTTCTTTGATATTCACATTCCCTTCATATATATTCTCAATTTTATTCCACATTTCCTTGGATATTTTTTGTCCCATTACCTCAGTGAAAACATTATCAGATAAGGATGACAAAATATAAATTTTGGATTTTCAAAATAGTTCCATATTTTTCATATATCCAGAATTTGTTATGGGAGATTTTATTCCAGATGAAATAAAACCGACTATTACATCATCTTTAACTTCAAGGCCTTATGAAAACAGATGTTGAAGAATTCGGATCATCCATCCATAATAGTTCTTGAATTTAAATAATGGAACTCCTTTACTTTTGAATGAATTAAAAATATTCATTATTTGTTCTTCAATAAAGGTTGGATATTTATAAAGGGAATATAGATATAATAACACTTATAGAGCCTAGATCAATGTGAAATCACTAAGAGGGAGTGGGGTGAATCTATGATCTCTTTTTTAATTAAAAATTATTCATTTTCAATTTAACCCTTTTGTCTAGTTAAAGTTGTGATCTACTCTTCTTTTGTTACCCATCCTCTTCTAGAATAATACTATAAAATAAAGGCATAGAACATAAGTATTTTAACAATGTCTGATACTATGACCTACTTTTCTTAATGATAAACTTGTGGTTGTTTCATGTATTTTCGTATCACAATAAATTTAAATGATGAGAAATTCCCAAAATTAACATACATTGTTAGACAGGTAAAATACACCCCTGTAAAAGATCAATAGTGTTCCTTATACTGGTACCATAATTATTCAATGATATTCAAGGTTGATCCATTTTAAGATGATTCTATTATCTTCCTCCTCCTGATTTTTGGATCACACTTTCTTTTGTACTTTTTCAAGGTCTTCAACAAATATGTTGAAAAATGATGTTGGCCTTCAAACTTCTTTCAAATAGTGAATGATATAAATTTTATTACTCAATTTCAGGGGTAAATAAAATCATATTCTTCAAGAATAACCTATATTTAGATCACTATCAAAATTATTCTTGCATAATGTATGAAAGGAGACTCAAAATGATCTTGAAGTTATATCATGTTTTCATCTCCTATATGCACATATTTATATACAAATGTGGTGCATGGGTATCAAATAAATTCATGATTTAAATTTCATAATTTAAATCCTCATTTAATTGTGTAAAAAATTAAACACATTTAATTTTATCTTTGAAAAAATACCCATATGGTTTTAGGTATTATATTTCTCAAATTAAATACATAAATGAATGTGGGTATTCTTTATTTCTCATTTTTACGTTCAATACCTAAATGTGTATTATTTTATGCTAAACATGAATACCAATAAATTTTTGGGTATTCTATTTTGAATATATCTCAAAAGAAATACCTATTGTGTGTATATTTAAATACCCATGAAACGAATACCTATGTTCAGGCATATCCACTCATGGTTTTAAACATCATTCGTGGCTTCCCCTGCCTTCATACAATGCCCATGTGGATCCCTGTTAAATCATAAAGTGCATTCGAAATAAGAGAATACCAACTGGTGTCGAGTATTTATCATCACATGGCCATTAATGTTAGTTGTGACTCACCTGAATGATATCATCGGGTCTTTAGTTTTCATCACACGAATATGAAGATTCTATGCATGTAATTTTCATGTAAATAAAATACTTGTTGAACATTAGGCTTTAACAACTCCATGGTATTATAAAAAATACCCACTACTACATTGTTTATTTACATAGTAAAATACAATTTAATTGGGAATAACCATTCATCAAGCATCATCTCACCGTAAATTCTTGAAATCTCAGAACCGAATTTTCTTCATTTCATACTAATGATAACCTCAATAGTTTATTTAGTTTCACTGATTTTATAAAATACCGAATAGTTTGGTATATATCACAATGACATCATGAGATTTTTTTAATACTCGTAGTATAATCCACATCTGTATATGATAGGATCACATGCATCACCTAAGGTGAGCTCAAGATCCATGAATGGAGAGCACTTGAATAGTTGAACGAAGCTTCATTTTCATTTGTCCAAAACTCATTCTTCTTTTTTTCTACATGCATGAAAGATAGAGATTACATGCATCAAGTGGAATCAATCCCAATGTGTCATCCCATCAGAATAATCATGAATGATGGTATGTTTTTTCGATCAATGGGGGCTAGTGGATGGAAAAAGAACCCACTAAAAAAATAAATTTTAATTAGAGTAGGAGGAAGACAATAATGCTCACTAATCAGAAAATCAAAATCAATTGGATCGTGTCATTGTGAAAATGTCTATCTTTATCAATACATATAAACATTTAACGAGCTTCATTTATGCCATAATGGTTTCACCACTAGTCAGGGTTCTAGTATAAAACTAATTTGTTTTTACAATTCCACTGTGTAGTCCATGGGGGATTAGCACCCAAACACCACACTGCATGACACATGGGATTTTGCACACCCACACACCAGGCACCCCTGATGCATCTATACTCTCTTATCGGGGCCCTATACATGGAACAAAAAATATTTTTGGGGATTATGTACAACGACTTCCACTAGCGCCTGTATATGGATGTGGTAGATCCTTATTCCCATATCAATAATGTTTGTACATAGATCACTTAGGTTGGCTAGTTGGTTTACACATTAATTTTAATAAATCGACCATTCAAATTTTTTGATTCTAAAAAATCATTCATATAATATTCTCAACTTATCATCACAAAACCATCAAGACAAATATATAATTATATTTTTTCATGGAATTCAATTAAATCATATATACTTATTCTTTAGGAAATTATTTACCTTTTTCACTTCATGAAAATATGCATTTTCATGGTCTACAACTTGTGGTATATGTTGTCAAAACTCTTTAAAATATGTGTTATATTTTTAAAATCACTTAAAAAATCATTACATTTTATCAACTAAATATTTACTTGATTGAAAACAAATGAAACATGGGATTAACAGAAGTAATTTTTTATATTTTTTTGAAATGGGTTAGTTGAAACCCCACATAATGATGGGAAGCTATTTGAGGAATTTTCATGTATTCTCATTGAATGAAATTTGAATAGTAAAAAATATTGTTGTGGAATAAATTAAATAGTCATAATAAACTATAATATATTGAGTAGGAAAAATGTATCACACCAAGACCTTATATAATATTTCATTAATAATAAATTTAATTTCATCGATAACATGTGACACATGAAACACCATATTCAAACGAAAGATAATACTATATTGAAATATTATTTGAAAATGAACATTTCAACTTATAAATTTAATTAAAGGGTATAAATTTTATTAAATACATTTGGTAATATATAGTTATCTATTAATTAGAAATAAAATAAGAATCATTTTAAATAAAAAGAAATGTTTTCTAACTTTTTTTATTTTTTCTAAAGGACAGTTTAGTTACGCTTTTTAAATATAATATTCATATAATTATAGAAATTTTATTTGAATAAATAAAATTCATTTTTTAAATCATCATATCAAAATAATCATAGGGTGAATTTTTGATATTTTTCTGAAAAGATTCATTTTTTGATAAATATTAAAAAGTACTGATTTTTAATTGAAAACTACCCTTTAATGTAAATAATTTATTATGATAAATTATATTTTTAATTGGTTATAATGTAAAATTAGTTCTATTTAATATAAATTATTCAAATTTAAGTGATTTTAATAATTTTTCATATTGAATTTTGATATAAATACATTGAAAACATTTGAAAATATTATCTTTAAAAACCTCTTTTCTTGTAGCATCTATAAGATTAATTTTTAATTTAATTTTATACTTATTTGAATTCAATTTGGAAACATAAATTCCATATTTTGAATCAGGATAAATTATATATTATAATAAGTTCAACTTAATTTATGACCAAAATTAATAGTGAAAATAGTGAAAATTAATTATCTTGGTTAAGGTAGAAATGGATTTATTGGGGGTTAAACTAGAAAGATAAAGGTTTTATTGACCTAAAAATTTATATGAAATATATTTTATTGAAATATTTTGACATTATCCCTTATATAACTGATAATGTTCTGTTATCATACCCTTGTGACATGAACCAAACATGTGTGGAATTCATTCGTTCAAAAAATTGCAAGTGTGCCACTCACCTCACCTATAAAAGGAACCCCCTCTCCACTCTTCTTCACACATTCACACCCTATCTATTAAAAAAATACCTATTAAAATAAATTATAACATTTCCTCCTCTCGTCATATAATCATTATTTTTTTAATAAATAAAACAGAGGAAGGCTTTGGTGCAATCCCATGGAGGATACCCAAAAAATATGTAACGTTCTCCAACAAGTGTTTTTATTATATTTATTTCTTCAAATACTTTAATTATTATTAAAACATGATGATATAATATCCTATGTATATTGAATATACTTGTATTTATTTTTGTTAATTTAATGAACAATAACCATATCCACTTCCGTTAAATTGGTTATGAAATCATCACTTGTGTGTACAGTTGACTACTGCCTTATGAACTGATATCATTATTTTACTATTACCACGTCCCATGATTGGGTATGATTATGGATATAAAGTTCATATATGATATTTATAACATAATTATATCTCAATATTAATTATATCATATATACCTTTTTAATATTTATTCTGTGGGATATGCGATAAGGTCACCCATGAGTATGGTGCAGTACAACCTTGCGAAGTGATGTGATTTTTCTTTTGATAATAATTTACATGAAAGGTGATAATAATAAATTTAATATTTATATGTGATATAAATTAAAACATTATTATATTCATGAAATATTTATCATTCTAAAAAGTTAATATACATCATATTCATTCTTACTTTTACACTCAATGAAAGTTGATAACGCCTTTTTTGTATGTGTGGTCTACCGCCTTCACAAAACTATGTGAATATATTTTCATCACCACACCAAATGGATTATATATAAAAATATATGTAAATAAATAATATTTTATATATTATATTATTATAATTTTACAAAAATAAAATATTACTTACCTTCTTTCATTAATGATCATTGTAAAATGGAAACTTTACTCATGCATACATACGGCCTACCATCTCCATTAACGTAACATACTTCATTTCTAAAAATTTACATTATTTATTTTTCTTAAAATTCTAATTAATATAAAAATATTATTATTATGTGATTATTATTATTCTTTAGATGATAAAAATATGAAATATATACAAGAACATGAAATTTAATGAAAAAATGTGACTGAAAAAACATGGCAATTAACACCAGAAACAATGAAAATAGTGAAATATTATTAATGAAAAGTGATAATGTGTTATAAAAAGATTATATATAATATTATAAATATTAATATGGTTCTGTTTCAAGTCAATAACATTTTTAAAACCACATTAGAGGATTTAAAATAACATTCAATCAAAAGGAATATTGCGGTAAAAATTTGTCTCAATTTCCCTTCATTGATGCATATTTTAATGCTATACACCTAATTTCATTTATATGGTGTATATAATTCCATTTAACATGTAATATAATGGTTCATTAATAATTCATGGTATTTTATGTTTCAATTTGAACTATTTAATCTAATATTATTTGACTTAAAAATTATCATCTGATAAAATTTATTGTGTAATCTCTCTTTATTTTATGATTCTTAACTTTCTCATGAAATAATCACTTTCTTGGAGTAATTTTTAATTGAAAGTTATATTTCTATTAAATATTAATATTTTTTTGTGATGGATATTATTATTTCCTAAACTATTTACCATATTTATATATGGTGTCTACATTGAAATCACTTTGATTAATAGTTGAAATATCAAAAAATATGAATCCTTTACTCAATACAGATACTTGATGATAAAGAACATTTTTTATAATTTAAATCAATTGTTAAATATATGAGGAATATATTTTACATGAATGAAATAGGTGGGTCCAAATTATATATTTTACCTTAATGCATTAGTAGTCTTATGAGACAAATCAGTTGGCCAAATTAGATGGATTTTTACCAAGTAGTCGTAAATTGTTATGATGATATATCGTGACGGTAAAGGTATCATGTGCATGGGTACCAAGATATCTGATAGTTAATAATTTCATTAATTTAAATTATTATTATTATTATTATTATCCATGATATTTACTCTATAATATTATCTTTGGATTTGTTTCATTCTTTGTTACAGAATAAACAGCATGTGTTTTCAGTTATTTACCATGCCATATAGATTTTGTCTTATCTTACCATGATAGTCAGGTTATTTAAATGGAATGTGTGTAAAATTATTTTCCTTCAAATTATTATTATTATTATTTATTCATGATAGATTATATTATACTTAACCATTACTGAACCTTTAAATTCGTCCTTATTTTGTTTCCTTTCCCCAAGACGTGAAGAATAATTCTTGGAATGACTTTAATGAAGACAACTGTTTTCCATTTCTATACATTTTATTTTATATGCATATGTAAAATGGGTATCATGTATGTGTTTGGTTCTTAAAAACATCTAAACTAAATGTTCCTTAGGATATGACCCTTTTTATATATTCTAATGTAATAAAGAAGACACTGACTCTGTGCTACTGGGGATGGGGTTATTACAGTTGGTAAAAGAAAAAGTTTAGAAGAATCAATAGAACTAGATTAAGAAAAATATATATAAAGGAAACATAAACCTTTAATATACTTTGAGGATAAGTATATAATAACATCCTAATGATTTGGTAAAAAATATATTATTTGGTTTTTCCTAGTAATACATCCATATTTAGATACTACAAGCGGATTTTGTTCTGACACAGAGATACCTACGGGTAATAACATTGAAAATATAATATTGTACTAGACCCAATTTTAACCTATTTAATGACAAGTGGCCTTACTATGTACCTTGTTTGACACTCCGGGAGGATATTATTAAGATAATTCACATTTTCTTTTCAAACCATTATGAAGAATTTGAAAATAATGATATCCCCAATAAAACCAAGTATATGGTTCTAAGATTATTAATTCATATTTTTTTAATTTGTGATATGTGTTACAACATATTAATAATTTTACGTTATGATTTGAAATTTATTATCTTATGAGATAATACAATATATTACATTGTTTAAAAATGGAACCTGGAAGGAAGAAGTGTATTAATACTCATGGTCAATTTTGAGATTTTCCTACTCATGAATCCAATACATCTGTTATTAGAGCTGAAACAATTATGGATATATTAGGGAATAATAATAATGTTATGTCAAATAGCCTTTCTCAAATAGAGAAACATATTCCACAGTGATGTTCTCCTATGTCAAATCACTTCATTTAGTAGAAGACCCTATAATTTGGTGGGGTACTAATCCAATGGTAGCTAACCAATTAATTACATCATTATAGAAGATATTTATGGCATTGAGATGGGGTGAATAGGTAAAGGTTACAATCATAGTCTATTTTCTCAAAGGTGAGGAGGATAAATGGTGGTTATTGATCCAAAAAACTAGGGAGGAAGATGAAATAGAAATCATGAAATTGAAATATTTTAAAATCACAGTATTCAAAAAATATTACTCTTATGTGTAACAAAATGAAATGGATAAAAAGATTCATAGATTAAGTAAAATTTAATAATAATGTTTTTCTGAGTATGAGTATACCTTCACAAGGTTAGATATATAAGCTATGGAATACATGTGCAACATGGAGTTCAAGATTGACCATTTATTTTAAAGGATTAATCCAAGTGTTTAATGGTCACTGATCTCTCAAACTTTTCTTTAATATGATGAAATTTTTTATGTGCTATCGTGATATATAAATAATTCTCCAATTCATATGTCTTCAATGGGAGGTATGAGAAGAATAGGATAGTGGATAAAATGATGGATAAATTAAATAATGGAAAGCATTATTTTCCCACATGTGGTAATTTTGTAAAGAAAACCCCTTGTACTTACATAAAAAGAATGGTAGTTTTCTAAAAGTGTGCAGAGAAAGGAACCCATGATCTTGATTTCAAGGGAAATAAATAATATTCTAATGTTGAATTATTCCACTATAAGGAGATATGGTGCTACAAAGATGAATGTCTCAATTGATAAGGGAGTATACCTTAGAAAAAACCTAAGGGATCAAGTTCAAACATTATTTATTGATTTAACTAAAGTTAATAGATAAATTTTCTTGATTATTTGGTTCCGAAAACTATTTTGTAAAATTATATTATTTATGATATTATAGTTATAAGAATTATGAAATGTATAAGGATTATACTAAAGTATTATTTCTTAAATAAATTTAATGAATGTTTTTAATGGTACCAAGAAATGTGATTCAGTGGAAGGTTGAAAATCGTGGAAAAAAATAATATTAAAGGAAAGATAAAACATAATATGTTCCTAATGATTAGATAATTATGTCAGTATAAATAGATTATTGATTGGATAAAGTAATTTTATAGCATTCACTACCATGGAACTAAATAATGATTTTTTGAATAATTGTTTTATGTTATTATTGATGAAGTTAGAGTCATTTTTGAATTTATGGAATATATCCAAAAATATTTGTTTTATGTAATGAATAATTAAGTATTCATGTTTTCAATAAGTTTTTATCGTAATTCAGGTTATTACCATGTTTCAAAAGAATACATGATGAAGGTATTCACATTTTTTGGTATGTGGTGATTAAAAGCTACTTCATATTACTTAGGTTATTAATGATAAGTTAATTTTTTAAATTTGGTGACCATATTTATAATTTTTTTGATATTAATCTTTTTAGAAGGGTCAAAAGATTAACTATTTATGAATTTTTTTAATTTTAATTTTAGATGTGGTTTTAAGGATTAATGCATTACATCTAATATGAGTAATTATGAATATTTGATTACCTATACTGACCATTTTATTATAAAAATAAAAATATATCAAAGGAATGACCTATAATTATATTATGGATCTTATGATCCATTAAAATTCAATTTTAGTACTTTAGGTACAAAATATCATTTTAGATATTAATTTCATAGAGTAACAAATGATGTTTAAATTGAATGAAGCATAACCAAATTATGAAATTATCCCTATAAATAAAAATATATCATGTAAGTATATTTCAATATATTCTTATAGAGTGAAATAATTAATCTAGTAAAAGGATCTTGAAATAAAAAATTATTTCCTATTATCATCAATTATTATTAGAGTAATGACCTTTTCACACCTCTAGTTTATGGATTTGTGGACATTAACTTCCTCTTAACCGTGTTCTCTATCACTCTCCATCTGTATTTGGATGTTATTTTCTTATTATATGCCAATGTTTTAACCTCGCTCCTATTTTATCCTATTTTGAAACCAAATTATTTTATTATTCAAAATGACATTTATATGCCTATTTCTCTCTTAATAAGAGGATATTTTATTATCACTTTAATGATGTGGGATTTCCAACAAATTAATTTTTAAATATTAAACAATTGATTATTGATATAAATTTTTAATTATTAGGATTAAATTTATTTACGGTGGGGATAATATAACACCCTAATACCTTAAAATATATTACATTTATACTAAATTTAATTGTTTTGGTAACTTGCAATGCATACAACACCAGGTTTAAACAAAACATGGTACTCTATTAAAATATTATTTTAACATGACCATTTTATCCAAGGCATTGAATTATAGGGTATGAATAGTACTAAGTAAATTATGAAGATTTTCGTTATCTATTTCTTATGAATAAAATAATAATTATTTTAATGAAAAATGAAATGTTTTTTGAAAAATCGTATTTCTTTAAAAGGAATGTTTAGTTGTGCTTCACAGACATTATTTAAAATTATTTTTAAACACTTTTAGAAACTTTATTTGAAAAAAATTATTTTTTAAATCATCATATCAAAATTATCTTATGGTGATTAATTTTTATTTTTTTGAAAATTTAAAATTTTTTATGAATAGTCAAGAATATGAAATTTCAATTGAAAACAACCTTTTTGATTAAATAATTCATATTACTTAATTATGTGTTAATTTTTTTTAATTAAAAATAGTTTTATTTTATGTAAATTAATCTATTTTATTTCATTTTACTAGTTTTTATATTGAATTATGATATTAAGACTTTGCATGATTTTGAAGGTTTTCTCTATAAAAACTTACATTCTTGTTGAATTAGCAAGATTAATTAAAAATAAAATTCAGCCACATAAGAGAATTGAATTTAGAAAAATTGATTAAATATTTTTAATATGGATAATTTTTAATTTTTAATAGTTTTAAATTAATTTTTGAGAAAACTGAATGGGGGAAAAATTAAAAATTATTATCATCATTAAGGTAAAAATGGATTTACCAGGGGTTAAACTAGAAAGATAAGGGTTAAATTAAACTAAAAGCATTTATAAAATCCATTTAATGGGAATATTTATATCTTATAAATTATATTATAAATAATGGTCTATTATTTGAGCCATTGACCTGAAAAAAGCATGTGTGGAATTCATTCTTTTCAAAAATTACAAGTGTGTCAATCACCTCACCTATAAAAGACCACCCACTATCCACTCTTCTTCATACCTTTACACCCTTTTTGGTTTGAAAATAATTTCCATTATAACTTTTTCACTTCTCTCTTCTCATCTAATAGGTCTTATTTTGGTTATGAATCCCACCTAGAAAGGCATTGGTGCAAACCTAAAGAGGATACTTGAAGAAGAGGCAACATTGTTCAATGAGTATTTTTATATTATTTATTCCTAAACCTCCATCAATTATTATTAAAAAATTATGTTATAATAAAATTACTGTTTTATATATATAGATATCTTATGATTATAATTTAGTGACCTATAACCATATCCACATCCATCAATTGCGTTACTAAATCATCATTCTTGTGTACATCGTACTACTGCCTTGCAAACTGATTTCATTCATTTTTTTATTACCACCTCTCACAACATGGTATGATGACAGATGTAAAGTTTATATATGATATTTATTATATAATTATACTTATGTATTAATTCATCCATATATACCTTTTTACTTTGTATTCCGTATTAGTTATGATAACCTTTCTTCTTTGTACGGTGGACTACCGCCTCGTGAAGCGATGTGATTTGTATTTCACTAACACTTTAAATAGAAGGTGATAAAAATAAATATAATCATTATATGTGATATAAATGAAATAATTATGATATTAATGAAATATTTATAATTATGAAAAAATAATTTATATCATTTTTTTCTTTCCTATTCATGCAATGAGAGATGATAACGTTGATCGTGTACGTGTGGACTACCGCCATCACGAAACTGTGGGACTCTCTTTTCATCACCACACAATATGGATGATATATATAATTATATTTAAATAAATAATATGGAATATTTTATATTATTATCATTATGTAAATATAATATAATCCTTACCTTCTTTCCATAATTATCATTGGAAAGTGGAAGCATTAATCATGCATACGTACGGTCTACCGTCTCCATGATTGTAAAGTACTTTATTTATCAAGAACATATTTATTTATTGGTATTGAATGTATAATTGGTGTAAGAATAGGATAATTATTTCATTAATATTATTCTAGATATGATGAAACTCTATAATATATGCAAGAAATAGATCATTAATAACAAAATATGCATGAGAAAACAATGCAATTAACACCCAAAACAATGAATATAATGGAATATTTTTAGTGAAAGTGTGATAAGATATAATATATGATATTATAAGTATTAATATGTATTTTTTTATTTAATAACATTTTTATAACCACTATATAGGCTTTTAAGGAACGTTAAATTAAAAGGAAGCATGATGTAAGGGACCTCGTCTCAATTTTCCTTCTTTAATGACTATTGTAATGTTACACATCAAATTTATTTTATAGAGAGTATATAATTAGAATTTACATGTAATTTTATGATTTATTCATAATTAATTGTGTTTAATATTTCAATTTTAACTATTTTATCTACGGGGATTTGACTTGAAAATTACCAAGTTGTAAAAGTTATTGTGCAATCTCACTTTCTTCTGCGATTGTTATTCTCCTGAAAAAATAACTTTCTTAATATCATTTTTAATTATAAATTATTTTTATATTAAATATAAATATTAAATTTCTATGGATATAACTGTCTTCTAAAGTGTATAACATTGTTTCATATGATTTTTTACTTTGAAAGCTATTTGATTAAATAAGAAAATATTGATAAATATGTATCCTTTACTCAATATAGATACATAATGATAAGGAACATTATTTATGAATTAATCCAATTATTAGATATATGATGAATTATATAGTCAAGAAATACATGTGTGGGGAACAGTTATAGATAGACCCTTGATGCATCAGTATTCTCATGAGATGAATCTATTTGTCAAATCAGATGGGTTTTACCTAGTAGTTTTAAATAGTCATTAAGATATATATTGATAGTAATAGTTTCATGTTCCTAATAAACATGATTTCCAACAATTAATAATTTAATTTATTATGAATTTAGTTATTATTATTATCCATGATATTTTCTCTATGATATTATCTTATTTATGTTTTTCATTCTCACTTATTGATTAAATGTAATGGGTTTTCAGTTATTTATATTACCATAAAGATGATTCCTTATCTTACCATGATAGTCATGTTATTTTAATGGAATGTGTGTTATGTTATTTACCGTTCCATTTTTACTATTATTATTGATTCATGATATCTTCCACAGTACTTAACCATTACTAATCATTAGAGCTCACCCTTATTTTGTTTCCCTCCACAAAGATATGAAGAATAATTCTTAGAATTAGTTCAAGGATCCCAAGTGTTTTCCATTTATATTATTTGTGTTTTAAATCCCTATGTAAAATTGGTATCATGTATGTATCTGGTTCTGAAGAAATTCTAAAACAAATGGTTCTTCTAGATTCAACCCTTTGTATTCATGTCAATGTAATAAATCAGATATCAAATGGAGGCTACTGGGGTCCAGGTCATTAAAAAAATAATAATCCTATCAATAGGTTCATGATCATTGTTCGATGCTCGGGAAAATTATATTAATTTTTAAATGATTTAAAAATTATGAATTTATGTATATAATTTCATGGTTTTCAAAATAAATTATGAAATAAAATATATCATAACCATGGTGACAATAATCCTTGAAATTTATTGAATAGTGAGATAAAAAATATTGAAAAATTAGAACTCTTTTTCATGTTGAAATTTCAAGTGATATTATGAGAACAATTGAATTATATTTCAATGAAATATATGAATCACATTTTAATCCCTCTAAACATAAAATTAATATTCTAAATTATATATTTGATTGATGAAAAGATATGTATATCTTTTGTGATAGAGATTCCAACCCAAAATAAAATTCATGATATATAATAGATATGGGAGAATAAAGAGTAAAGATATACTCCATGGTGAAATTCATGAATACAATATAAATTGTTATAGTCTTTATATGTAGGAGGATTTTGAGGGATATATACATAATTTAACAACATAAATGAAAATGTTCTAAAATATTGATGATGCTATTTAAAGGAATCAATTCTGCAACCTAATTAAACCCTTTCTTTGGAAATTTTTCTTTGTGGGGCTATAAAAATGTTTTGAAGTGTTGAGTTCAATTATTAGAGTATTTTCTCTCATAGTGTAGATCATGGTGGCTCTAGTTAATCATAAAAGTGTTTTGATCAATAATGACAAAACATAATGCTATAAAATATTTGGACTCTCAAAACCATTGGAGCTCTTTTCACGTATGATTTTACAATTGTGATGCATTTAACTATATGTAAAACATGAATTGTTGAGACATTATAAGAAAATACCAAATGATGTTTTATTCCACAATTGAATTAATAATACTCAAAGAGAATAACATTCATATAAAATTTACAATAAAATTATTTTTAAAAAAATATTCAAACATTATTTATGTGAAGTAATTGAATATCTATTAAGGTTAATAAAACGTAAAAAAATCAAAATTCCATTGAATCTTGAGAACTTTTAAAATTTTAATTAGTATCTAATAAAAAATATAATGAGAATGATTTATAATCATCATCAATGTTAAAGGAATATCATAGTTAATAATGTTTACATCTCGATGAAAAAAAGGATTGGGTCAAAATCACAATGAATGATAGATCCAATAACGATTAAACATATTTCTATTCGATGAATTAAATTTAATTTAGGGTTAATAATTGGTGTTGTAATAAATGAATAGTCACCCAAACACACACAAAAATAGTTGTCTTTGGTATTGTAATATATAGAATCCAATTAGAGTTTTTTCACATGATAATTATGGGGAATGTAGTTTAATTAGATAATGAAAAGAAAAGGTTTTAAAACCAAATTCCATATCAAAATGACATTATATTCAATGTATATTTCTAATTTTAAGAAAGTTATAATAAAATATTATAATATATCTCATCATGAAAGCATTTTAATTCAAAAATAGGGTGCACAACTTATTTTCCTATGCGGGTTTTAAAAAATGATTCAAAAACGCATTGGAATTAAATAATTATTTTTATGTTAAAAAGGAAAATATTGTCCTTTTTTATGATGGAGATATTAAGGTAGATACTACTAAAATCACCAAATGAAAAACATGAGAAAAATATAGTAAAATGGTGATGAATTTTTTCTTTATGTTTTTATCAAGGCCCTCAATAGAGATGAAATTTGAATATTTTGTAGTGGTTTGTATTTCTATATAATGGGAGAAATAAAATTTCATAAAACCATAACATTATAGAAAAATGAAACATTTTTTATAGTGATGTTGATATTTAAATCAATGGAATATAAAATCTAATATTTATGGTTTTGGACTATAAAATACTAACATACTCATTGAAAAAGGATTAGGAGACAACATTCTTAGTATAAGTTACCATTTTAACTTTAGTCATTATATACTCTATACCCTGAAGAATTTAACATTCAATAGATGATATGGATCTTTGGTTTTCATAAAAAGGTTAAAACTAGTATATTTTATCAAATATATTTCTAAGAAAATATTCTACCATTCAATAGATGATGAAAATAGATTATGGAATTAATGAATTGTCCATACTAGTTAATAATAAGATGAGAAATTTAAAAAGTATGGTATTTTAATGATGTTGCAAGGATAAAGTGAGATCATAAAGTTATTTATAGTTTTTTGAAATACGATAATATTAAAAGGAAGATATATATGTCTAAAATGAATAAATATAATTTTTTATGAGTTGGTGTATATGAATAAGAATAGTATATTTAATCCAAAAAATAATAGAGTCAAAGGTGATATTCATTATTCATTAAATATTATAGTATAATTCCAAGGGTGTTTGTTATTAGTCACATAAATGATTTCATTAAGTGATATATAAGGATTTGAAACACCATTGTGGTAATAAAATAATCAATTATATATATAAAATGTGATTAAATATATAAATTAATTTAATATAATAATACGTCAAGTTATATGGAATAATTTATCAATTATATTCCTAAAAACACGTCAAAAAATAATATAGTTTAGGTAAATAGTCCAATCATTAATTACAAGGAAAATATGATGTAAATTTCCAAAGGTATGTCTCTAAATTTATTAAATTATGTAATATTTACTACTATTTATTTACATGGTAATGATTAATTGAGCCTTGTTGAAGAGATATAATTCTATATGATATGGGGAAATGAGAAACCATGACTCATATACTTCCATAAATTTGGTATTAAGTATAATATTCTGAAAAATGATCGTATGAACATTATGGTTGTGAGTAAAATATATATATGCCTTTTTATTTTTTCTACTCAAATAAAATTAAATTTTTCAGGGATATAGATTCAATGGAAAAGAATATAAATGAATTAATAAAAGGATAGTAACTGTTATTATAAATATTTCTTCTCCTATTGTTAATGTTTAGTTCTAAAAATATTTAAAAAGTGAATATATTATTATTAAAGATAAAGTTTAAATCTAGTATTAAAAAACATTTCCAAATTGAGAAGAATATATTATGGATATATTGGAAGAGGATGGTGATATGAAAGGTTATTAAATCTACAAATCTCTACAAAACTCTTGATGAAGATCCTGTATTGAGGAATAAAATAAAATTAGAGATAATTGTTAAACTATATAATATAAAAAAAGATATATATTGAGAAATAAATAACTTTCCTATTTCCTATTAAATATATAAATTTATAAGAGACTTCATAGGAACATTTTTGGGTGAAATATATAAATATGTGCCTTATTAAAATTTTTTAAAAGGGGAAAAATTAATTTGTTTCATGGATAATATATAAAATTATAATTAGAAAAAAAAATATTTTAAAATTTTTGGAATGAATTCGGTATTATAATAATGAATAAAACATGACTTCTATGTAATAGCTAGTTCTATAATAAAAGGGTATATATTTTTTTAATATTTAAATCTAGTGGATATATTATATTCAATAAGGATCTTTATATAAATTTAATCTAATGAATGATTAATATATTATAAATGGATGTAAGATAAACAATTTATAATATGAAACTCGTATAAGAAGTCTATAGTAACATATTAATGGGTTTGTGGTTAATAATGATGAATAAAACGTGTTTAAACAAATAAATTAATTACATTTATTGATAGAGAACCATAAATACAGTGTTCAAGTTGTGGTCAATAATTGATTGCTATTTAATTAATTTTTGTTAAAATAAATCAAAAATTATACAATAACAATATATCCAAATATAGAATTAGGGTGTTAATATAATTTGATGAAATTATATTTGGTGTTTCAAGTTAATAAAGGAATAATGAGTTTATTAATTTTATAAATAGTTATTTGAGTTATAAATTATAGGCGATACAAATTATTTATTTCTATATAGTTTAAATAAAATCATATTGAATATTTAATTCTATTTCTAAATATACCAATGATGTTTAAATCAATGGTCAGATAGAGGATAAAAAATCCAATTTTTATACCTATTTAAACTAAGAATGTTTTACCTAAATTTTAATTTATAATTTTAATCAATGTTATAGAGTTTGGGAAAAACATTAGAATCCAACTCTAAATCAAAATAACATAGATTAATATAGTGTATTCCAGAAACAAAGCAATAACTGGTCAAAATATTTCTAAATAAATAATTTTTTTTGAAACCAATATACTACAATATAAGTCGAATAAATTAATATATTTTATTTTATAGGGAAACAAATAAACAAGAATCCCATGGTTTTACTAAATCATATTGATCAAGTTCGGTGGATGGTGGAAAATCCACATCTGGTTGTGCTTTATATCTTAAAGATAAATTAATCTAATGATTAAGAAAGAAGAAACGTTTTTTATTTAAGTATAATGAAGGTTGTGTATATAGAGACAAAAAATGATTCTCATAATTTATTTAGATAAAAATAAATGGAGTATATTAGAGAAAACAATTTCTTATGTGTAATAATTGTTGATATAATAATGTTTTAATTATTCGTCAAAAAATATCATCTCATATTTAATTAAAAACACATTAAAAATCCTTTAAATCAATGAAAATAAGGTTAAAGGAGTTGTGATGTTAGAATAATCCCTATATTGGATCATATAACATATTTCCCCAAAAAAAATTATAGAGGTATTTTTAAAGCAATAGGTGAACCTTAGTCTTCATATATATTCTTTTACTCGATGGAGTGAGGGATAACCCCACTTCTCCAAAATGTATATTCCAGAACAATTTATTTATATATTGATATGATTTATATATCAATTTTTTTTAAATAAAACCATTTGTTATCATTATCTAATAGGGATGAGTTCATTATATCATAATAAAATAGGGTAAATTCATCATAAATTAAAAGAGGGATAAATTAAAAGGTGTAGAAATATATTGAATACAAATACTAACAGAACCAATCAATAATATAGGAATAATATAAATGATAATAAATAAATAAATTTGTAACTAATTAATATTGTAGAATTGTGTTGCAATATGAGTTATGAAATTAAGTGTGGAAAATTTAAGACTCTTTTATATGGTATATGCATTGTTCATTAATAACTAGTATTAAAATGAGTTTTCACAAAACATTTAGTGATTTTGAGTATGGACATTCATGGATTAGTATTGAAATATTTTTTTACACTTGAAATTCATATATATTAATAAATACTTGGTTATATAGTTAAGAAATTTTGTTTCATGGAATTTAGTTTCAAAATTTCTCTCAAAACCAAAGTGATGGTGTTTAAAATAAAGGTGTATTACAAGAACCCCACGATAGATATTGTTGATCCCAATATAGAGTAATGATTTTAGGATGGGTTTTTTAGAAAATAATATGATTAAATAACTACAATTATGAATTTATAATCATTGTAGGATCTTCATTATGTTTGGAATGTAATATGAATGTTTTTTAGTGTTGTCTAAAAACATATATATGGTAACGAAGACCAAACCGTAGTGCATGATGAATTTCACATACAAACAGTAAATTCTTGATGGAAAAAAAGAGTTAAACTATTATATTAATTGACATATGAATATACACTATTGATAGAGTTTAGTTATTAAAAGGATTGGAAAATGTACTATCCAAGAATCAGAGACATCACATCATGGCTGTATTAATTTCATAGAAATGTTGTTATTGAGATACTGTTTAAATGTACCTTGATAGTGGAACCATTAAATGGAGGAATCCATGTTATAGGTAAATCATTCTAATGTTACAATCTATAATTGGATAATTATAATACCAATACATGATGTGAAGTTATTTTGAAGGAAGATAATTTGAATTCTCACTAAATGAAATATGGATAATAGGTAAACATGTAACTATATAAGTCTATTACTTATGGAATAAAAATTCAATATGTGGTGCTAAAAAATAATTTCATGGTAATGAGTATTGTTTATATAGTGATATTGTTACTCATAATAAAAGGTTTTAAAAATGAAAAAAATAACATGATGATATCAGATAAAAATGTATTGATTAAAATGTTTTCCAAAACATAATGTACCTTTACTATCAAGAAACCATGCTATAGTTTGGATTTGTATTGGACCATAAATATTTTTAATATCCCATTTATATATTAAAATGTTGGAGATATGATGTGATCATTCAACATATATTTTAACGGAAAATATAATGGATATTCAACTTCCTATAAACATGTATTTATGATGTTACAATCAAAGAGATATTGATGAAAATATATTTAAATCTCTTTAAATGTGATATTAAGATCATATTTATATAACCCAACCTTAACATTAATATATAATACATCATTTTTTATAAATATTCCTTAGATCTCAAAATAAATTACACCACATAGCATATATGTTTTGATTAACTGAAGATTGAATACATAACCAACTAATTTTTCTATGTTTTAAATATCTCACACATATATTCTCACCTTTTATACCTTTTTCTATATATCATTTTTAAAACCCTTCTTCACAACCTGGGAATGAAAATATAAAAAGAGTAGGGTATAATTCTCATTAAGGGTAAACATTAGAGAAATAATTTGAAGAATATAATTGAGAATAATAATATAATATGGGTATAAGGTCAAAATTAGATATCATGAACATAAAACTATTATAATAAAACCTAATAAAACATAGATCGTAACCCATGATTCAAGGATTAAATTTTTTTCATAAAATAAAACATGTTTAATATGTGTGTGTGGAGACATCATTAAATAATCAAAATAAAAAAATCATAACTTTTGCAGAAAAATGAGGCATAAGAGTATGGAATGAAACATATAATATAAAATAGTTTCTATTTCAAAAGCTCAATTAAAAGATCCTCATCATATCGTGGACAGAGCTCTATAGGGGATTGGGTTTACTCCCAATTCCCATTAATCATTAATAGATTTAGTCCCATGGTTGATTGGGTTTATTTCCCATCCCTGTACATGTATTATCATGAGATATAAAGTATTAAAAAATGAATTTTATGGATATAATAAACCCCAAACTTTTATAATAATAAACCTTACATTTGTTTGCTACATGGACATGAAAACATTCATAAATCCCTAACACCTTAATTAACACATTAAATTAAATGAGTTTCATGGATACATCGATAATACATTATCATAATCTAATAAAAGAAACAAGGATTTGAGTATCATTACAGTCTATCCAATAATAATCATAAGAATAATTATAATATATGGACATAAATGAAAATAATTTTATAATAGCATTAGAAAATGAAATTAAAAATGTGGATAAATATTATTTTCCACTAATAACTCCTAAAAAATGAAAAATTCATTGAAAATGGAAGTAATATTTACATTGACAAAATAATAAACCCTTTAATGTAATATTCATGGTCAACAGAAGTCGTGGTGGTGATAAAATTCATTGACATGGTTATTGTTAATGAAAATATTCTTTTCTATCTTTTTAAAAGAAAGTAAAAAATGACCAATATGGAAAATATTGAAAAGTATCATTATAATATTTTGTAATGAATCATAAATTAAATAAAAAATTACCATAAAAAATTTTTTAATTATAGATAATATCATTTGTAAAATGATATGTTGAATTTATATATAGAGTAGATTGATTTCCAATCATAAATATGAGATAAGGTTTGTTCAACTTATAATCATAATTTCCAATAAATTTCTAACTAAAATAAAGTTAAGTAATATGTAAAAAAATAAAACTTAGTAATAAATACAAGAGGAGAAATTATGTTTCATTTTAGAGATAAATGATAAATAATTCCCACAAATAGTAATTTACATAAAAAAATATTGAGGTCAATGTGATATTTGAAAATAATTAATTAACTATGTATTATGATTGATAGGCAAAATATAACACCATATATAATAATTTTATCATTATTATTCATGTAAAAAAGAATATTTTTATTTTTATTTTACTTAATATCATTAATTCACCATTATTTGTTACCAATATATTAATATTTTGTTGTTAAATTTCAAATTTAGTAGTTATCTATTTTGTTTTCTAAACATGTTTCAATTTGGAGGCTCCATTACCTAAACCATTTTCATTGTTTCATCATGTATAGTATTTTCATTATTATTTAATATATGTTTCTGATATAGTTTTGGAGTCCCATGTTCGTTTCATGGAACATGAGATGTTAGTTTTTATATAATACATGAAATAATATTTTTATTTTGTGAATTTGAATTCACTAAAAGGAGTTGATTTTATTAGTGAAAATTAATATATATATATTACCATTATTAAATTAAGAAAACATTTTAAATTAATCATTATGACATTAAATATCTATTAAATATGATTTTATATTCATTCATGAGGTGAAATTTATATCATTGTTTACATAGTTGTTAAAACCTACCGAAACATTAACAACTTATAAAGTTTAAATGAGTAAGAGCATGTTATTGAAAATTAATAATATCAATTTAAAAAGGAAAATTGTTATAACAAACTATTATTAAAGTGAATAAATATATTTATTAAGTGGTATTTGAATATGTTATAGACGAATTATTAATGAAAAAAGACTTACATTGAACACTTAAATCTCCTCTTAGAGAGACTCTTGGAAATAGGGGGATTAGGCCTTCTTCTTGTGACCATAGGTTCCCAAACATGATAGTGACCTATCATAAAGATAATATGGGGAGTGATTAATGTGAATTTCTATGAAATGGTGTGTTTTTTGTGGGTTGAGGATAGGTCTTTTATTGATGATAAGTTGTTTCATTATTGTAAATACTCGTTTAATAAGTATAAAGGAGTGTCGTATTAAATTAAATAGTATCCAAAATTTTCATCTAGTGACTATAAGATATCGATTTGTTGATAAATAATTTATAAACCCATGTAAATATATGGTTTTTCGATATTTTTTGGCATTGACTGTTAATTTATGCATTTTACATTATTTTATCATTTACTATAGTGACTAATTTTTACCCTACTGACTTATATTTAAGACCAAATACAAAATTCACCATATTAAAGAAAACATTACATGTTCGCTCGAAATAAGAAATTCATTTTACAATTGTCATTTTATATTGGATAATGTATTAATTTTTAGATAATTTCACACAACTCAATAAAATATTTTCATAGAGATATCCATTTGAAAGCATAAAAATGAATTCGTATAAATTATTTCAAAAAATAATCATTAAATTAATTTTATCTATTTAAATATAAGTATAAAAATTTATTTTTTTAAAATTTATTAGATAAAATTTGATAAATGTTGAATTATATTAAATATATATATAACATACAATAAGAACAGTGTTTTTAAATAAAATATTTTTTAGTCATGAATAGTTCAAGTAGTGTACCTTCTAGTTACTAAATTATTTATTGGATGTTAATAATTTATTTTTTAATCATTCAAATATTTTCATCAATAAATTTTATTTATAATAATATTAAAATATAATTAATTTTAGAATAATATAAAATTCATAAAAACTGCTTCAATAATAATAATTGTATTTTCTTATGTGAATTAGAAAACATTAATTTAGAAATATCATATACTTTTATAATCATGTATTATTTATCTATCTTATAGGATATATAATATTTTGATGTAATAATAAATTATTCATCTTTTTTATTTATGAGTGTTTCTCAATCTATCCATCATATTAAATTCATTTAATGTAAGAGACATTTTAAAACATTTTAAATTATACTCCCCTTAAAATAATTTCTCCCACAAAATTTTATTACTATTTTGAAACTAAATAATGGTACATTTCACTCATGAAATCTTCAGGTTACCGTGTCACTTTCTCAAAATTATATGTTCTCTAATGTATACTAACCAGATCAATGTTCTGGTTTGGTCTTATGTTAACTATTTAATTCTATATTTTTACCGATTTTTCCTTGTTAGAGTGATCATTCTCTATCTAAACCCCCTCTAAGATAAATATTTGTGAAAGATTAGGTATGTGAATCCTCAAAAATGACACATGGAATACATTTTTCACTTGAGAGATAATCATTATAAGTTTTAGATGATAAGATGCAATCCCCTAATGATCAAGCATTTTTAGAGGGACAATAAATCTTTGGATCAGCATCCCCTACTTCCCAAAACTCATAACCCTTTTCAGTGGTAATATTCAATGTAATAACTTATCTCTAACATCAATCTCTAAATATTATTGATGATTATTATAGTATCTCTTCTGTTGAATTTTTTATGTTTTAATTTGTTTCTAAATGGATTCAATATTACCTTATATTTATTGAGAAAGATCTAGTCCTAATAATGTATTCTCTCTGACTTCTTCCCAACACATTGGAGTTATACACATCTTACCATATGGAGCCTCATATGATTTAATTTGAATACAACAATGGATGTTTTATTTATATTAAAAATAGAGAAAATAAAAGGTATTGATTTTAACATCCATTTGTGTACATTAAATAGTATCTCGATATATTTTCTTATGTTTAAATGATCCTTTAAAAATTATTATATGTTTATAGATGATAAAAAGTAGTTAAGTACCAACTCTGTATTCAATTCTTGTTGATGAATTCTTTGGAAAATTGAGGTAATCTCTGAAATCGTATTTGATATAATGAAAAGTGGTACTCCGCATAGTCTTACCACATCAATTATACATATCTAATAATGCTTATAAAGTGTGTAATATTTTTAAATATCAATGAAATTAGTCAACTTTATAAGGAGTTAAAATAAAATTCAAGTGGAATTATGTAATTTAGAATTATTGGGAAGACTTAAAATGAAATCGATGGTGACATTATCCTATTTTCATACAGGTATGGGTAATTTTTGTATCATCTTTATAGAATTATGTTTAATGAAATTATCTTTTTGAAAAATAATAATCCACATATATAGCCCATAACACCATATTAATGGTATCCCCACATAAATTATTATTGAGATCTCTATATATATTTTTACTTTTAGGGTGGATATAGGATGATGATCTTTGTGTATCATAAAAGAGATCCTTCTTCAATTTTGGTATTGATGTAACACGTATTCATTTATAAAATTGTATATTTTAATCAATGTCAAAGTTGAACACCAAAATATTCCTCAACATATTCAATAGATCCACATCATCCTTTTGTGCCTCCATAATCATCACATAGATGGATGCTTGGAAAATCATTTTTAAAAGATAGTATTTATCCTCTTCCTTTATGATTTCAAGGTCTATAATTTTATGATCCATTATTATTGGTTCTCTTTCAATGTTCTTCATAGAAAATATTACATTTTTCATCCAAATAAAAGTATTATAAACGTTGTTTTCCTTCCTAAGGAAGTAACATATTACGATTTAACAACACTTGAAAAACTCTAGCTATGTCTTTTGGACCATATTCAACTCATTCTATGTGAATATATACTTTATGATATCATGATTGATATATATATATATATATATATATCATAATTTTTACCATAGAGATAATTATTACATAACAATAATGAAACTATTTCCATTTTATGATCAAAATATTACATCATGTAATATTTATCCTAATATTTTACATGATGTGAGGAATATTCTTTTACCATATAATTTTGCAAGACAAAACATCCCAAGACCTTGTTTGATCCATCAATATATTTCAAAAACCGTTCTCTAATATAGGGTAGTTTGAGTATAGTTACACTGACCAATCATTCATTAATGTATGTTAAATTTTCTTCACATTAGTTTATCTAAATGAAAATGACTCTATAATTATTTAATAGGGCTACTGTATTGAATAATTTTGAAATATTTTCCAAAAATTGTTTATGGTATCAATAAATCCCACAAAAACTATGGTTCTTATTTATAATAGTTAGTCTAGAACATTATTCAAATTTCAATGAAAAATCCATATATCTTCTCTTACTTGTGATTATGGGATACAAAAATTATAATTTATATATCAATAATTTACTCTTTCTAATTTTGAGTAATAAAATGATAAAAAAATATGGATAATATTCTTATATTCCCTGGTGCTTCACCATGGGGTGCACCAATAAAGGTATAAATTTATTTATCTTCCTTATTTATAAAGAGGATTGGTTCGCCCCATGGTGAAGCACATGGTAATATAAAAATATTATTCATATTTTTCTCATTTTGTTCTTCAATTTCAAAAATTAAATATTAACAGTTATATAAAGAGTATTTGATATAGGAATAACACCATGTATGAGTTATATGGAAAAATAAACCTCATTATCTTGGGTAAAACCAGGAAACTATTCTATAAATATTTTTTTAATATTCCAATAATATAAAAATAACTTCCACATAAGTGGTATATCCAACCATTTAATCCATATATACATAAATTCTAGGTATGAATACACATACAAAGGTTGTTACATACCTTGGTTATTCATAACCTACCTCATGTCATTAGATGATCATGGTGTCATTTAGAATTTTAAAAGTGTTTTCTTGATCATTATAATTGGAATGTGAGATATAGTAGAGACTCAATCTATGCCCAAAATCACATCAAATTAAACTAAATGAAGATTAATAATATTTACATGATGCACATTACCATAATCATTGACATGAGTATATTGGTATACATGAGTTGAATAAATCCAAAAATTATGAGTTTTTAGTAATAATTAAATATCATATATCTATAATGGTTATTTTATAATCATAGAAGAAAACCCAGATATGATGGAATGTGTAGAACTATAATCAAATAAAATATTTCTAGTTCTTGAGTAGAAGATGATTGTAGTTTTCACAACTTAATGTTCAGGACACACTTCAGATATTTTGATTGTTATGGTTTTACACTTCCCCCTTGTGTTTAGAGGTTTTTGGTGTAATTTTTCATCATTAACCATTTTATTGGTGTCTTGACTCACATAATTCCCATACACATTAAAAATTATTCATTAGAGTATGAGTTGTGCATTACATTGAGTATTATTTTCATCCATCACATTGGTCCTCCTATTCATATCTCTCCACCATTTATATAACAAATGGACTTCCCATCCCCAACTAGAGAATTTACTTAAACCCTTATGTTAATTTCCTCCATTCATCTACCAAAATGTTTATAATGTAAGAATATTAGTTTTAATTCATATATGGTTTTTATCAATTGATATTACATAAAAATGAATTTTTCTATTCTTTTTTTCTAATATGTAAGTGTAATGGGAGTCTACAATTTCCTTTTATATCTTGATAGAACATTGAAATTTTTCTTTATATTCACCAAATTATTTTATAAAAAATTCCTTAAAGAAACATGGTTTTATGCCAAAAAATTAATATATTTTACTTTTAGGGTCAATGATAATGCGAGAATCATACCTTCAATGTCTTGTAAATATTACTTCATAGGTACCAAGGGATTCAAAATCATTATTCTTATGCTTCGGGAAATCCCTCTCTATTTAATTATGAATAGTTCATGGAATATTTTAATTGAAAATTAAATTCTCAAACTCCTCTCATTCCATGGATTCAATTTCTTCTTCTTTCCATATGTTCATGATGAGAGTTTTTCATTGGCCATATTCTCCTTGCAAATGTTAATCCTTAAAAACAACATTTTTAGTTCTATGCACTTGAAAAAATAAAATATCTTTTATACCATATTGACCAACTTATAGGAAAAATTGGATTGATGTTTTTTTATAAAGGAATCACTAGGGGTTTTCCTTTATATGGTTTCTTATGATTTCATAATCACTCAATTTATTTGTCATGGATTGAGAGAGTTGGATGAGCATAGTCCTATAATTTTTCATTATATATACCTTTCCATTTGGTTTCACATTAGTATATCATTATATTTCCAATTACATTGATTTTTGAAAATATTTTTTCTAGATATATCCATGACTAAATTTTTAGATTCTTAGTATTAGTATCCATACAAAATTAGTATATACAATCATATGATAAGAAATATTAATCTAAAAATATCATATATTATGAAACCATCATTTCATCCTATGAAATATTTGGTTGATACAATATCACTCATTTTATATTATAGGATATTTTAATTTCAATAATATTATTATTCATAACATAATCCCAAAAATAACAAAACATAACCCTAATACAAACTGAGATGATACAACCATAACATACATGCATAATATATCTTTTTTATGAATATTCATTACATATAACTATAAATCATACCCAAGAACTAGTTGTTTTATTATTTTTGGATATTTGATGCATCAAAATGTATTTTATAGAGTTTTATACATCTCTAAAATTAAATTGTTACACATGATACCCTGCTAGGAATATCACACATAAAATCGTTCTTCACAACATAGGTAATTGAAAAATTATAAATGGTGATATCAAATGATCAGTAAGGATAAAAAAATAAGATATCAATAAAAGGTCATAATTGATAATAAAATGAGAATATGTGTATGAGATCATAATTAATGATATTGACAATAAAAATAATATAATCACCCCAAATAAACATAGATCATAACTTATGAGTCATGGAATAAATATTTGGAATAACATATAACAAGTTTAATAGGGGTGTGGAGACATACTACAATAATCAATATATAAGAAAACATAACATAGTAATAAAACTTTTGTATAAGAGTGTGTAATGAATATAAGAATAGAAAATTATTTTCTTTTTAAAGTATCAATACCAAGTCCATAATCACATAATTGATAGTGTCCCTTTGGGAATTGGGTTTACTCATAATTATAGTTAATCAATATTGGACAATGTTCAATGGTGGATCAGGTTTACATGGCATCCACCTATATGTCAAATCATTTTATATAATTTTTCCCCAATGAATTAGAGGGAAAAAATGGACCCATCTATAATATAAAAAGGATTAAGATTCACAATTGTAAAGAAGAGATAATGTTGGCTCAACTTAATGGAATCTTTTTGGTTGAATTATGAAAGAAATGAAGGTAAAATGGTAGGAAGAAATATAAAATCATTGAATAACCACAATATATGATAATATATGGTGTTTTATAGATAAAGGACATACAAGTTTCTCAAATATTAATTTATACATAAATAATCTTGAATTCAAACTGGGATTGGAAGAGAAACCATTTCCTAAAACATATGCTTCAAAAAAAATTCTCTACATCCTTATATATTAAGTTTAGGTTTATTATAAATGTACATAATAATATTATGAATATTTATTATGAAAAATTCCATTTATTTTTAATTATAGTATTTATATATGTTAAATTTTCATTGTTAAAAACAATATTTTGGTTTCAACTATTTTCTTTTCCCACACATGCTTCTATTTGGATGTTTCAGTTTTTGCACTATAGAAATGGTTTCATCACCTCCAAAAAAATTATTTATTATTTAATATATGTTTTTTATTTAAATCTAAATTCTATTAGTGGTTTCATGAAAATTATGATGGAATGTTTCATGGAACAATAAAAAATTTTCATTCGGTGAATTTTGATTCACTATAAATAATTGATTTCATTAATGAATATACTTAAATATATTAATATTATTGAATAGTTAAAAAATAATAAATTAATAATTAATATATAATATTATAATAATTTCTTTGTTACTATTAATTCATGACACAAACTTTATAACATCATTCATCTAGGTGGTCAAAAATAGCCAAACAAGAATGCATTACAATGGCTGAATGATAAGAATGTAATATTGTACAGTATTAAATCAGTATTATATATTCTTAAGGATTTATAGAAATTTAATTTCAAAAATCAATCTAATACAGAGAATACGAATATGTTATTGAACAATTATTTTTGAAAAGATAACAAATACAAAGAAGACCTGAACTCCTTTTAGGGAACCTCTTGGAAATGAGGGGTTTGGGGATCCTTTCCGGGTCTAATGGTTAAAATAAATTAAAGAAGATAGTATGGATGTGAATATGGGAATGTATTCAATATAAGTTTGATATAATTCTTTGTTTTTTTGTTGGTTTATGAGGGGTTCTTTAATTAATAATAATGAGTTTCCTTTTTGTAAATACATATTTATTTAAAAAAATGAAATTTCATAATCAAGGAAGGTGGAACTGAAATTGTAAATTAGTGTGTGTATGATATATTTTGGTCATGAAATACTTTATCCTATAATTTAAGGATAATTATTTTGATATTTTATGACTTTTTCCTATAATTTAACATTTTTACGTTATTTTTTTCTTTACCATGGTGACTGATTTTTTCTAAGATAACTTGTTTTTGAGAAAAAAATAAAAATAACCATATTTACTAATTTTTACATACTGATTAAATATATTGAAACAATTTTATATGATTCATTTTCAATAGCTGATTAAAATTAAGTCAAATAAAAGAAAACAAAATGAAAAATAAATATTGGAAAAATGAATTTTAAGCATAAAAATAAATTTATATATATCCCTCACCAGATAATAATCCTTAAATGATTTATAATTTGTTTTAAAATAAAAATACACCATTTATTTAATTAAAATAAATTCTTGAAATATGATAATTTTAACTCTAAAAACATATAAAATATACAATATAATTATGTTTTAAAAAAACATTTGGGTTTAGCCATGAATAGTTAAAGTAGTACTCATTATAGTTAAATAATTTTTTTCATAGATGTGCATAATTTATTTTACTATTAATTCCTTGATTTTAATCAATAAATTTTATTTATAACATTCATGAAAATAAATAAAATTAGCAAGAATAAATCATTCAAAAAAAGGTTCCATTAAAATTAATAGTATTTTCTGTTGTGAATTAAAACCATTTTATTTGAAAAAATAAATTAATTTTATAAAAATGTTTCATTTAACTACGTTGTAATGTATTTTATCTTATATTTTAATACTGAACTGTTCAATTTTTTTAGTTTTTCATGTTTCACAAGCTATCATATATATTATATTTTTTTAAACGAAAATATTAGTAAAATCACGAGGTATTACACACATCAAATGGGGGTTATATATTAAATAAAAGAAAATATATATTGAAGATGATATCTTAGAGGAGACTAATATTGATGAATTATTCTTGGATAGACAAAGACATTAAAAAAAGATGAAAAGTTGGTTTCCAGTACCATAGGAAAAATAAGACAATGTTAATTACTTTATATAGGAAAAATGCATTATCATTATATATATGTTAAGAGATTATTTGTAATGTTAGTAATATAATTTATTGAAGAATAAGTGATCATAGAGTGAAAATAAGCCTATTGAATAATTTTTTACATGAATAATGATTATAGTTGATGTGGAATTTAATTATTTGTTTTTTCTACAACCTTTTTTTGTGTATTATTCATGTATTTAATATTAAAATTAGAATTTAAGTATTTATTATAGTGATATGGATAATTTCAAAATAAAATGGTAAATTAATCTTTTTAATGTTTAAATATGTGTTTTATGTTTTATTTATAAACCTTTTTTGAACATTGAATAATTTATTTAATTATAGTTTTTCTTTTAAAATACTAATCTTATATATTCTGAATTAATTATAGTGAAACGTAAATTTAGTTTTTAATTACTTTAAAAAAATTAATTAATTTATTAACAAATTTAATTCATAACAAATTTTTTATCATTTTTTTAATATTATATTATTTTAATAAAACATTATTTTTATTAATTATCCTTAAATTTAATAATTTAATAATTTAATTCATTTATTTTCAATCTAATTTATTTTTAATTTTATTGGTATGTATGTATTTAATTAATTGTTTAATTAAACTTGAGTTAAATTATTTATTTTTAAGTTTGTTATTTTTACTTTGGTATTTAAATTTAACATCCAATATCAATTTTAATTTAAGTTGTCATTTCAGTTTTAATTATAAAATTTTTATTTAATTATTGATATTTTATTTATGTTATCTTTGAAATTAATATAATCCTGTTTTTTTTACAAAGGAAACTGATCATGCCATAGAGGATCAAATGCATGCCTTAAATCATCTACTATGAGGCTCATATAATTGATTACACCAATAATTTCCAAACACCCACACTTGAATTCAATCATTAATGGGAATTTTATATTTTTAGAAAAATTTACAAAGTAAATGATATACTGTATGTGAAAAGTGATTATGGGTTTTATTTTGGTAGTTCCTTAACAAATATAATAGATAATGTAATCACATTTCTGATGAAACCAAAGATGTTAAGTTTGGAATTCTTCCAATCAAAGCAAGCTAATTGAAAAAACTAGACTGCTTAGATCATTTTATATGATTCAAATCTATAGGGATCTTGATAAACCAAAAATGGGATCAATCCTGAGTGAAAATTGAAGTCCAGATACACTGGGGTGAATCTCATTAACAATTTCATATCTGAAGTTGAAGTTTGAATTCAATAATAATGATCTAGAGGTCGAGATTGGTGGAGATTACCTGAGGTAGAGAAATATCCATGTCGGAATTATATCCATGTACAAATTTAAGGTATTATATATTGGTATGTCAAGGTTATTGGAATGGGGCAACTTTAGTCACAAGTAGGTAAATAAAATATAATCACAAATGATATGTGTTCAACGATTAAGTGGAAATTGAGTTGAGTCAGTGAACATTTTAGTGAATTACCTAAAAATAACTTCAAATAAATTTGAGGATAAGGGGGGAGTAAATAATCGATTAATTCATTAGGATAACATGAAGTAGAGTGTAGAGAATGGTACGAGATCTAGGGAACTTACTGAATAGTAGGGATCATAGGAGCCAAAAGGGTAAAGGCTTCCTCAATTGAGAAGATTCTATTCTTATTTTTATCTATCGTTTTTCTATTTTCAATGAGAATATTGTTGAATAATTATGTTATTACAATCTAGAACATGGGTGGATAAATTTCTTAGGTAAATTGGTTTATAATGAACTGATATATTTCATAAATCATCCTTTCATAAGATTATTTAATCATTTTAGTGAAATTTCTATTTATCAATTTTTATTGTTAGGATAATTACTTTTAAACTTATAAATTGAACAATAGGTGAAGGTAGTGAATAATGAAACTCTTTAATTTTATTTGAGGTACCAAAAACTAGAAAATCTTAATATTTTGTTTTCTATAATGAACAAAATAATTCTAAAGTTTTTATAGAGATTTGAGAATAAAAGAAATTTTGTTGAGTTGTGTTGTACATTGAAGAAGAGCTCAGTGGATCATCAACTCTTCTTCTTAGTAATGGATAATTTCTATTATCTTGAGTAGAAGTAGATAATATTTTAAATCAGTTTATAATAGTCTAAATACCCTAGATTCATCAATTCATTTGCATTTATCTATATTATTTTCTCCTTTTCTTTATTTCCATTCATTCTTTAATTTATGAAAACAGATCATTTTCGACATTCCTCCTTTACCTCACACATCCTTCATTCTATGTATTTTTTTTTCTTTATTTTGGTCACTCACGTTTCTTGGGCATGTATTTTATTAGAAATTCTCTATTAATCTTGTTGATTCTGATTATCACAAATACCATTATTTCATTTACTAATGAAATTATTTTAAGTATTTTTCATAAATATATTTCTTAAGAAATTATCTTATTTATGGGTAAAATGAGTTTTTAAAGTATTATGGGTGTGTTTGAAAGTAATATAGAAGCACTTTTTATTCCATACATTCTTAAGTTGATTTTTTTGGTAACTATATGTTTGGAATAAAACATGTGTATCATAATCCCTAAATTTTTATAAAAGTATGGATCAGGAGCCCTATGATTAGAATAAACCTATGTTTGATGAATAAACATATGGTTTATTAACCTTAATTTTGTAAATAACCATAAATTTTCAGCCTTACTTTTGAATTTTATCACTATGGTAAGAAACTCTATGTTTGACCTGGTCAATGATGATATTTTAAATTCAATATTTTATTCATATTTTCTAAAACAGACTTACTAGAAGTAAATATCTTAAATATGTACTATGACCAATTCAAAGGCTTGTATTCAATGGATTAAATTTCTTCTAATTTCTAATGGATGTTACGAATTAATATAATAAATTTAAAATTCAAATGATTATTATTCATCGTGATATATTCTTGGATATGTTCAAACCAAAAAAATCAATGATAATATTGTTAGATTCCAAGAGTGTTTTTGTTTTACACAATGGGTTGTATCTTTTCTAATGTATAAGTTATCCTAAAAGAAAACTAACTAAGGTATCTATTATTATGAAAGATCTAAACTTTGGAGACATACATATTTTAATCTTGTGTTTTCAACACTTCTGATTAACAATTAGTGCTGTTATTTATATATTTTTGTCTTTATTAATCATTGTTTTCAATCATGATATCATTGAATCTATTGTTTCTTGAAAACATTTATCTTTGAAAGAAAAGATTTGTTCACTATCAGTTATTACTGAAACTATGAATAATAATATTTTTTCTCAATCAAATCAATTTCTATTGATTTATTAGAGTTTCCACTGGTCATACTCAGTCATGGTGGAGTATTAGCTTCACATATTGAGTTATCGATATTTTCAGTTCACTATAAATGAACCTGATGTCCATGTAAAAGTCTTATTGTTAAGGTGTCAACTACCTTTACTCGATTGTTAGGATCTTATGATAAGAGTACATGTATAGTAAAAATAATCATGGTTTTTGAGTGAGAAATGGTGGAGTGGACTAGAGGATCTTTTTCCCCCCGAACAACTATAAAGTTGTTGTGTTATTCGTTACTATTTTTATGATACTCAACTTATATAAATAATAGAATATTTTATGTCTTCATTAATCACAAAGAGGGGTAAAATTTTAAATCAATCTAAATTATTAAATAATTAAAATTCATCCCCACCCCCACCCCCACCCCACCCCTATTGAGTGTATATTTGTATTATTCTCACCTAAAAAATGGTTTTAGGTGAGTTATTTTTTGAAGAAGGAATATAATCCCTATAAAGTTCATGTAAAATTTTATATACAAACAAAAATACCAATGATTGAACTAAAATATGGTATATCAATGATATGTGCTATTTTTTTTAATGGTTATAATTATAGATGATAAAAAGATCGTAGGATTTCCTATTTTAAAAATTTTGGATTCAAAGTGTACATAAATATTTTCACATTGTATGAAATCCTATGAATTCTAGAAACACGTGATAACAATAATAAATATTAGTATGATGTTAACTCAAGAGAAATGAATTTTATTATATGTGGACCTGAACCAGATGATTTCAGTCAAGTATATTAATGTTATACAGCCCAAGAAATATAGAAAACTATTCTTTTTTCCTATATTGGAACTTAAAATGATAGAAAAATTATGTTATACTACTACAAAGCTAAAATTTGATACATTTAGAATGTATGATGGTGAAATCATCATTCAAATGAATGTAAGATTGAATAAAATAGTCAATTGTGTTGCTGACTTATGAACATTAATTTCACAATTTGAAAAGGTGTTAAAAGTACTTATATTTTTAGCCTCTATGTATAATAAGAATATATACGTCTATAAGAAAATCCACTCAAGTTAAAAAATGTACAACGAAAAAAATTATTGAAACATTAATGATGTATGAAGAAGAAATGAATGATATATTTGAAGATCATAAAATAATAACAAGGAAAAATACCATCCTTAATGTTAATTTTTATAATCACAAAATGAAATCAAAATAAGATTCTATATTCTCAAATTATTCATAGTGTTCATATATTGAAATAAAACTGGACCAATTATCCAGAAGATTGAGAAAATTTTATAAGAAAAATAAAGGCTTCAAGAAGACGTTCAAGGAATATGAATAAGGATCTCAAGAAGTAATATGTTATGAATTCAATAAAATTGGTCATATAAGGACTGTTTTTCCATTATTAAAGGAATAAATGAGAAAGATGGAGAAAAAATAATGTAAAAAATAGATGGGAACTGATTATGATTGAAAAGGTAAGAAATCTATAAACACAACATGGAGTCAACCTGAAGACTGCAGTAGTTCATTTCAACCTCGCATAGAAAAACATCCAACAAATATAAAATAAAATATATGATTTATGATTTATGAATAATAATAGGGACAATCCTATTATTATTCTACTTCTGATTCTGAATGCTGCTTTAAATGAAAATTCGCTTCTTACCACTCCATTCTTGAAGAAAGATATGAACCTATTAGACTCACCTATTTGGATAATCCTAATTTATGTTTCATTTATGTGATAATCATATTTCTATTATAGAATAATCGTTTTTCATTAATATTTTTAATCGATATCATGTTATACTTATGTATCATTAATGTCATTGTTCTATTGTTTAAGCTTAAAACTCAATATGTATCTAAGGAAAGGTTACAGTTGTAAATGTCACCTATGCAATGGTCACTGGTGAAAATCTTGATGATGCAAGGTCACCGATGCAAGGTCACCGATGCAAAGTTCACCGATGAAAATTTCATAGATGGAAAGGTCACCAATGCAAAGGTCATTGATACAATGTTACCGCTGAAAGCAACCATTGAAAATGTCACCAATGAAGGTCACTGATGATGGTCACTGATGATGGTAACTGATGCAAGGCTACCATTTTGAAGGCTACCATTACTAGACTATCAATACATACCCTTCTATAATTTTTAAAATACTTAAAATTATTATAACTATTGTATTTGGTATCTTTGATGCCTCTAACATTAATTAATGCTGATTCTAGACATATGAAGAAACTATATCTAGGGATAACACGAGGTACGAGAAGGACCACAGATGGTTTAATTATTTCATCTATTGGATATAAAATATAAAAAGGAAAAGATCGAGGAATAAAAAAGGGATATGATATACAGATATAACAAAATATGTGAGAAAAAACAGAAGAATGATTGAGAAATATCATACTTGCGAGATCAAATAGAACAAGGAAGAACCACTAAAAGATTACATTGTGAACCCATGAATCTCAAGAAGATCATTTTGGGAAAACAATTTACAATCTTACTTCTTTACATCATCTATTCTCGATCAACACAATAAGTAGAACTCTCACCTCCTGAAATCTAGAACCAGGAGTTGTAACACTATGTTTTGAGGGCAAGTTCCAGATATAGATTCAAACTGAAAATTCTTCATTCCAAGGAGTCAAGATTTGAACTGTAAACACATGGAGCTTTCTAAACTCAGTCTCATAATATTATCTCTACTTTGTTCATTTATTTTACCTTTAAGATAAGTGTGTGTCTGTATTTTACACACACTGTCTCCTATTCTTGAATTGGAGGATACTATAAATCCTCACATCAAAATTCTCTTACATTTTTTCCCACATATAACTGTGGAAGAGACCGTGTGTGGTCTGCAGTGTTTGTTTTTCCCATGAATAATCGTGTTAGAGGGTGTAAACCATGGATAGTTTGTAAAAACGATTGTAAATCCTGATAAAATCTGTGTATCATGTTTATTGTTTATATAAACTTCCATGTGGTAGGCGATCAACAAGTTGAGAGGATTATGTATCGTATTTAGACTGAAGCTCTTGTTTTACTCTATTATGTATTATATTTTGTGGTACCCTATTTTATCTATTTTCCACTGCTCATTAATTAATAAAACAGAAAAAAATATTGTGTTGACGTTGATAGTTAGTTTTGGTTTGTCTGTGTCTGTGTTTAATTTATTAAACTTCTTTCAAAAGTTGAAGAACATTTTTACACTGATTCAACTGAGGACTAATCAACCTTTGAGAAACATTTTGACCAATTACACATTTATATCTCTACTGCCTTAATTTACTAGGTTGTTTTCATATTTGGGGGATCATTATATGAATTTTTTTAACAGAAATTTTAAGTTGGAACTCAATTCACCCCCCTATTGCGATTCCACTCTGACCAACATTTGTTATCAGAGGAGTTTATTTTTTATTGATGATATCTGAACTATTTTTCATGTTGTCAAATTATTTTCAACTGTGATTTAGTTTTATCTTAAAGATAATAAATTTTTTATCATATCTAACTTTTTAGTTCGTTAAAATTGCAATTAGCTATGGATAATAGAGTTTATGGCGCTCCTACTAACAGACCACCTTTATTTAATGTAAATAACTATGCTCAGTGGTAATAAAAAGTGAAAATGTACCTAGAGATCATGGGTACTATAATCTAGGACACAATTGAAGAACACCATGTACTACCTCTTACTGCTAGAGACACATTGTCTCAGTTGACTAATGCTACATATAACAATAACAATAATGTAATGAATGAATTGTAATTTTCCATAGGGTATGAATAATTTAATGGAATATCTTCTTGTAAAATTGCTTATGAAATTTGGGATACTTTGGCTATTTCTCATGAGGGAACTACCAATGTTAATGAAATGCGATTAAATACTTATAATATTAAATATGATAATTTTAAATTGAAGCCTAATGAAATTATATCTGAAATGTATCTTAGGATCAATGAAATAGTAAATACCATGATTCTTCTTAGAAAAACAGTGGAAAATAAGGATCAAATAATGATATTACTTCGATGCCTACCTGATAGATGGAGATGAACTTCTATTTTCAACAAATAATTCTATGACATAGACATGCTACCAGTGAAAGAAATAATTGAAAATATTATGACGTATGAAGAAGAGATTGAGGTAAATAAAGAATCATATGAAGAACAATGAATGAAAACTATATCGTTCAAGACTACTACCATAAATAAAAAGGACAAAGAAATTTTTCAAACTCCTTTAGACACTTCCACATGTGAAGACTCAACTTCTGATAGTGATGATGAGATTCTTCATCGAGCTAAGAGATTCAAAAATTTATATCATAAGAATATGTCCTTTAGAAAGTCAAACTATAATGGAAAGTATGATAATAAAGGACAACGAAAAAAGACAAAAAATGGATTGACAACCCAAATGAGATAGTCTGCTGTGAGAGTAAACTAAAAAGCCATGTGAAGGCTGATTTCTCCAAGTTTCAATTTAAGAAGAAATATAAAGGCAAGGGAAAGGGATATAAAAAGTATATGAATGCTACTTGGAGTGCTTCAAAAGATAGCTCCAATGGATTTGACACTTTTGATATTGAAAAACGACAAACATGCAAACCTATTTTTCATGATAGGAATATCTAAGGTATCACTCGATTCCACTATACCTAATGATTATTATTCTCGGAATGAAAGTGAATCAAATAATGACAAGAATATGAATAAGGCTGAACTATTTGAATATTTTGGAATGCTTGAGGATAAATTTAGTGAACTTATGGATAAGTACGAATTATTGAAAAGAAAACATGCTTTAAATGCTAATTATAAGTCTGATCTGGATATTGAGAAAGAAAAATGTGCTCAGATATTAAAAGAAAATACTAAACTTAAAGTATCAAATGAGAAAATAAAAAAATTTATTGAGAAATTTACTGAAGGTATGGATACCTTGACACAATTTCTAGGGAAAAAGATTTCTCCAAAACACACAACTAATACAGTATATCAACTAGGATAGAGTAGGGTTAATAAAAATAAATTTATTCCAAAATCTGGATAAGTCACTGCTAGTTCATGCTCTGGACCATCTTTTAAATAAACTTCTAAAGGACATAACAAAGTTTTCATGTCTCAAAATATATTTTCTGATTATAAGAAACCTATGGTACAATTATGGTTTTCCAATGTTTTACTTACTAACCTCTCTGAACCCACGAAAATATCGGTAACAAAGTTACCCATCATATAATCTATTTTTTGGGAAATTTTTTAAAATATATCCTATCAAACTCTATGGTACTTCAACAATGTATGTTCCTTAATTGTGATAGGATACTATTCATACTTTAAGAGACTAATTAAAGTGGATGGTGGATATGTCACATTCAGTGATAATTCTAAAGAGAAGATCATTGGCTTAGGTTAAATTCGTAACCCTAATACTGTATTAATTTCAGAAGTACTTTTTTTATTGGTTAAAGTACAATTTACTAAGTATCTCTCAGTTATGTAATGATGGTTTTAATGTTAAGTTTGAAAATTATGCATGTAGTGTTTTTAATTCTAAAAAATGATTTAATATTCACTACTCCTAGAAATAAAAATGTATATGTTGTTGATTTGAATTATTTAGCTAAGAAAAATGTTACGTGTTTAAATGCTTTTCATCGGTAATCCTGGTTATGGAAAATAAGATTAGGACACTATAATGTCTACTCACTTAGGAAAATAACTAGAAAAGGATTAGTTAGAGGGTTACTTAAACTGGAATTCCCTCTTAAAAATGGTTATAATCTGTGTCAAAAGGTAAAATAACACAATGTTTCTTTCAAACCAAAGAAAGAAGTTTCTATTTCTCAACCACGTGAGTTGGTTCACATGGTTTTGTTTGGACCAACTAGAGTGTCAATATTAAATGGGAAGCACTATGTTTATGTTCTCATAGATGATTTTTCTAGATATACATGGGTATAATATCTATCTCATAAACATAAAGCATGTTCTTACTTCATTAAATATTCAAAGTCTATAGAAAATAATAGTGGACTTAGAATTAACACCTTGAGAAGTGATCATGGTTGTGAGTTTGAAAATAATGAATTTGAATTATTTTCCTCACAAAATGGATATAATCTCAATTTCTCTACTTCAAGAGGACCTCAACAAAATTGAGTTGTAGAAAGATGAAATAAGAAACATCAATATATTTTCTAAACTATGCTTAATGAGTATAATCTACCTATATATTTTTGAGATAAAGTTGTTAATGCATCTTGATACATTATCAGTAGAGTCTAAATTATACCTATTCTTAAGAATACCCCTTATGAGCTCTGGAATAATAAAAATCCTAAGGTTAATCACTTTAGTGTTTTTGGTTGCAAAGTCTTTATCCTTAACACTAAGGATAATATTGACATGTTTGATTCTAAGAGTGATGAAGTAATTTTCCTAGGTTACTCAATCTGTAGTAAATCTTAAAGAGTATTCAATAAGGGAACCAAATGTGTAAAGAGTCAGTTCATGTCAAATTTGATGAGACTGGTCCACACGAACCCAAAACCTCGGATGAAAATCTTGATGAATATATGTCAATTCTAGAACATAATGAAAAAGACAATGAACCCTTATTAAAAAAACTAGTTCTGGAAATATTCTAGGATCTGTGCATAGTGAATATGAACATATAGACAATCATGAGGGGTCTAGTTCAACTATTTCAAGAGGTGTTAGATATCTCAATAATCATCATTTAGATGATGTAGTAGGTGATCTAAATAGAAGAACACAATCTAGAGCTTCTCTAAGAAAAAAGGATGAACATTAAACTTTTAGTTAATAGTTTGACCCAAAACAATTTTGATGATGCAATCAATGAAAAATTTTGGGTGATAGAAATTCAAGAAGATTTAAATCAGTATGAAATAAACAAACTTTCAGGAATAAGTAAAAAGACATAAATACAATTTGACCATAGGCACTAGATGGGTGTTTAGAAATAAATTTGATGAATCTAGAAACATAGTTATAAACAAATTTAGACTAGTTACTCAAGGATATAGTCAATAAGATGGAATATAATGTGAGGAAGCCTTTTCACTTGTCACTAGACTATAATCCATTAAGATACAAATTTCCTATACAGCTCATATGAATTTCAAACTTTATCAAATGGTTGTCAAAATTTCATTTCTAAGTGGGTATATAGTTGAGGATGTATTTCTTGAAAAAACCCATAGTTTTCTAAATCCCCATTTTTTAAATCATGTATTTAAACATTTTAATGATTTATATAGTCTAAAAGGATCTCCAAGAGCTTCGTATGATAGAATTAGTTCTTTTCTTATTCTAAAAGGTTTTACTAAAATAATAACATAACCTACTATTTTTATTAAAACGATTTACAATGATGTTTTAATTGTAAAAATATAGGTATATGGAATTATTTTTGGATCATAAAAAAATTCTTTTTGTACTAATTTTTCAAAAATGATGCAAGATGAATTTGAAACGAGTTTATTTGGGGACGATAAATTTTTTATTGGATTTTAAAATTTTCAAAATAAAAATGGTACTATTCTAAATCAGAGTAAATATACTAAAGATCTTTAGAAACATTTTTTTGGACAGTAATAAGGGTAGTGATACACCTATGAGTACCTCCTGCAAATTGGACGCTGATAAAACTAGTAAATCAGTGGATCAAACCAGTTACACAGTTATGATTGGACATATAATCTATCTTACTACTAGCAGACCTGATGTTTTGTTCAATGTATGCATCTGTGATAATTTTGAATCCAATCCCACAGACACACATGTAACTGTTGTTTAAAGAATTTTTAAATATCTCAAGTATACTATAAAATCATGATTATTTTATCTAAGAGGAAAATCATTTGATTTAAAAAGTTATTTGGATGCTAACTTTACTAGTTTCAAGTTAGAAAGAAAGAGCACCTCTGGAACATGATATATTTTGGTCAAGTCACTAGTATTATGGTTTAGTAGGAAATATAATTACGTTTCATTATCTACTACAGAAGCTGAATATATTTCTTCTGGTATTTGTTGTGCTCAAATTCTGTGGATGAAACAATCATTACAAGACTTTCGATTTCAATTAAAAAATTTCTCTATAAACTGTGATAATAGAAGTTCTATTAACAACTCCAACGATCAATAATATCATGCTAGGAAAAGTCAAAATGATTTGAGAGATCACTTGTTGAGAGATCATTATCAAAGAGGTGATATCACTCTTGATTTCATTAGCACTGAACAAAAATTGGCTGATAAATTCACAAATCCTTTGTATTCTGAGAGGATAAATTACATCAAACATGATTTCGGTATGATGAACTATTAAGTTAGAAACCTCCCCATTGGACCTCACATTTAGAAACCACACCCTTGGACCTCACAATTAGAAGCCTCACCATTGGAACCTCACCGTTAAACCCCACCGTTGGAACCTCACCATTGGAACCTCTCCATTAAACCTCACCATTAGACCTCACCATTGGAACCTCACCGTTGAACCTCACAATTGGACCTCACCGTTGGAACCTCACCATTAGAAACCTCACCATTGGAACCTCACCGTTAGACCTCATCATTGGAACCTCGCCATTATAACCTCACCATTAAACCTCACTATTAGACCACACTATTGAAACCTCACTGTTGAACCTATCCGTTGGACCTCAATGTTGGAACCTCACCATTGGAACCTCACCCATAATAACCTCACTATTGAAACCTCACCGTATGACATCACCGATAAACCTCACAATTGGAACATCATTGTCAGAATCCTCACAGTTGGATCTCATTGTTAGGAAACTCACCGTTGAAAACTTACTGATAGTCGATGTTCTTGGGATTTCTCATTTTCTCTATCAGACACTGAATCATTTTCTGTTTTACTTTCTTCTTTTTCTTTATTTGTTTTTTGTTCCCTAAATGATAAAATTAATGAACAACCCACATTTAGATCCACATCTACTCTCTCCCAAACCACATTCTCCCTAACCTATTAGTCTCACCTTCTACTGACAGTCTCAAACCGCTCTAGATTTGAATTGAAAGGTTGAAGCGACTGTTGGTCATTGAGGAAGGATATGCGCAAAATCCAAAGATACCATGAGCTGAGTCGAGTAGTGCAAACCAAGAAATTGAAAATCTAATCAACCCTCATCTTCCAAATTGGGAAATTGTGGTAGAGAATGTGTTGAGCTTGGAATGGTTGATGACGATTAAGTCTTTACTGCTGAAGGCACTTAAAGCTCGTGGTTGGGTCAAATGGTTTGAAAAAAACAATGGAACCTATTCCCTGATGTTAGTTAAGGAGTTATATGAGTTTTTGAAATTCAAACAAACTAAGAATGAAAACATAATGTCTTCTAGGGTAAATGGGGCATGCTTTAGCTTCTCATAAGTTGAATGGGATGAGCTTTTTAGAATACCACATGAAGGGATTTTCAAAAACTACTTAGGAGTGGTTCCTCCCACTAGTGAGTTCTTCTGTTATGATGAATCTCTAGCTGAACTGATAGGAAATGGGATCCCTAAGAAATTCATTGCTTCTGAAATGGAAGGAGAAGAAGATTTGTCGTTTACGTTTGGTCAGTAAGTCTTATGTCCCAAGAGAGGGGACATTGCTACCATGAAAAATCAAGATGTATTTCTATTGTATATGTTGATGCATGGATAGAATATAAATTTGTGTAGGCTGATGATGATTCAATTAGAGGATATGACAAAGCCCAGTTCCAAGTCCAATGCATTGTTTCATGCGAGATTGATATCCTTGTTGTTGATGGTGAAAGAAGTTGTTGGAAAAAAGGAGGAAACAGTTGTAGTATAAGAGAAATTATGCATTACTAAGATAATTAGAAGGTTTTTGAAGATAAATAGCAACCCTTGGCAAAAAAGATGGTTGCATAATGAGGCTAAGTTATACGAGTAATTAAACCATGTTACTCATCCTACTAGGCGTAAGGATAAGAGAGTCCCCATTCTGAATCCTATTGAAGTGGATCCTGCATATTCAGATGAATGATAAGAGGACGGTGGTATGCAAGAAATAGAGGATTCTTCTATAGATGACAAGAGTGACCTTGAACATCCCTCAAATCCTTGTGATAATATTGTAACTTTGGGTGAGCCTATCCCACCAAAAAGACTTCCTAGAAGACTGATTTTCCAAAGCAACAGTGATGATGAAGAAACCAATGAATAAGAATGGGTAAAAAATGTCTTAAGAGACATTATAGATACCTAATATGAGTATGAGGTCACTGAATCTAGTCATGATTACATTAAGACAGCTGGTGGTGAAAGTGAAGAGGAGTGTCTAAGTCTTATTCCTCCGATATGACATAAAAAAATGGTAGAAAATTTGGATGAAGAAGTAGCTGATTCTGTTGAAGATGGAATTGCAAAGGTAGTAGATAAAGATTCTGTGGTGGAAGTAGTAGTGGACTCTCCTGTTGATTATTCTGATCAAAGAGATACAGCTAATATAGAAGTAGTTTTTAAGCAAAATTCTTCATGAGATGTGGAGGAACCTGTTGCTACAAGTTCGGCTGTTTTTTCTCATGGAAATAGATTATTGGCCAAAAAACCCTGTATTTGTGGCCTTAGGATTAGACTATAGAGATTAGGATGATGCCCAGCCTATCAGAAGTCCTCATATTCCTACTATTTCAGAGACTAATATTGTGCAGCCAGTAGTACTTTTACCTCGAGACTATGTGAAGAAGGATGATTTAGAATCATTGAAGTCAAATTTAAATAGACTTTTTTATGATAGATCTATTGAGATAGAGATATATTCGGCCCTAAACCAAGAAGTGGAGGAATCTGTCTTAGAAATTTTTATTTTTGTCTCTCACTCAAATCTACGACATGAAGTAACAGAGTTCCAGAATCAATTCAGAACCATGATATAGTCTATGGAATCATAAAAATAGTCTATTTCCAATTTATACTCCTATATGGCTTCAAGGGTGCAAGTGGACAGATATCTTAGATATGTTAAAATTGTGGTTCAGTAGATGGTCACTATGTTTGATGACATTAATAAATATATGGAGACACATGTGAGGGGCCAACATGAAGATGTGAACAGGATGATTAGTGGGATAGAATAATCTTTTAAGGGGACAATGCATTCCACTTTTTCAACTATGTGTGCATCTGCTTCATCTTCATCCTCTCCTTCAGTTGATCCAGAAGTCTATAGGTAGGTTTTTAGAGAAGAATTTGAGAAGTTCTCTGGTGAAAGTACCTCAGACACTCAGTTTATGACTTAGGTCATTTCCACTACTATGGAAATTCACATCCTTGATGGAAATTATTTAAGGGAAGATTCTCAGGATCAGAAGGCCATTAAAGAGAATGTTGATTTCTATTACAAATCGTTATACACTAAGAATCAGATGGATGGTCACTTTAAGATATTGTTGGAAAGATTGAGGATCCCACCTGTCATTCAGGTGTTTAACGATCAATTTAGAAAGCTTAGAGAGATGACTCCTATTTTAGAGAAATTTATGGAAAATATGGATGATTTTATCTCAAATGTGGAGAGAAGAGAAAGTATTATTATGGATTTCAGAAATCGTCTTTTTCACTTACTCCATGTGGACTGCACTCCTATCACTGTTCCTTTAGCTTTACCTTCTTCCTTAGCTGCTTTAGGATCTACCAGTATTGCCCATTGATGACTCTTGAATATGCCATTAAAATATTAACCCATGTGATTACCTAGAGATCTACTCAATATAGGTGTACTGATGCCTCTATAGAAACTCCTCCAACCCTAGTGATTTCCATACCTAGGCCTATCCCTCCATCATGAAACCCTGACACCTCAGCTTCAAAATTAAAAGCTCCCTTGGAAATGTCTGATGTGGATTGATTGTGGGACGTCTTAGTTGATGGGTATCTTCTGTACACTTATTATATCTTATATTATTTCTTAATTCATAATAAAATTCTTTTTTGTCACTTTTTATCTTACATTATTTTGGTTAATCACAAAGGGGGATATGTTTTATGTTTTCTGAATATTTTCATGCATATGCTCTCTATTTTGGGGAGAAGTTTTATGTTCCCCAAAGATACCCAAAGGGGGATAAGTTATTAATTTAAATATAATTATTGCATATATACACTATTTTCTACCATAACCATTGTTTTATTTTAATTATAAGAATCACTAAAGATATTAGAAAATGTGTTTAACCCTAATTGAGAAAATACTGACTTAATTTTTTATTATAAAAAATGGGGAGATTTTTGGACACGCATGTTTTGATAATACTGAATCATGTTTCATTTATGTGATAATAATATTTCCACTATAGAAAAATCATGTTTCATTAATATTTATAATCTACATCCAGTGATACCTATGTATCTTTAATCACACTATTCTTTTTTAGCTTTCACGTCAACATTTATCTAAGCAATGGTTACTGTTGCAAAGTTCACCAATGCAAATTTCACTAATACCACGGTCACCAATGCAGGGTCACCGATGGAACATCATCGATTCAAAGGTTACTGATTCAAAGGTCACTGATGGAAAGGTATCCATTGCAAAGGTCACCGATGCAAGGTTACCGCTTAAATCTACCATTGAGAAGGTCACTGATGAATGTCATTGAGGAAGGTCACCGAAGAAGGTCACTGATGAAGGTCTCCGATGAAGGTTACTGATGAAGGTCACTGATGAAGGTCACCGATGCAAGGATACCATTCTGAAGTCTACCGTTACTAGTCTACCAATGCATACACATCCATACTTTGTGAAATTCTTAAAATAATTATAACATTAATATTTGGTTACATTAATTCTTCTGAAATTAATTAATGCAGAATTTAGACATATCAAGAAACTGTATCTAGGGACAGTACAAGGTGAGAGGAAGACTGCATGTGGTTTAAATATTCCTATTGTTGGATATAAAATATAAAAAGGAGAAGAACAAAGAAGAAACAAGTGATATGATATATTGAGATAATAGAAGAAGTGAGAAACAACATAATAATGCATGATAAAGAGCTTACTCACTAGATCAAAGAGAACAAGGAAGAGCCACTCGAAGCTTACACTGTGAACCTGAGAATCTCAAGAAGATCCTTTTGAGAGAACAATTTCAAGGCTGCCTTATATGCTTCATCAAGTCTCGATCAAATCAATAAGCAGAACACTCACCTACTAAAACCTAGAACCAATTGTTTTGATAGTCTGTTTTGAGGAAAACTTCCAGAGGCATACTCAAACTGAAAATTCTTCATTCCAAGGATTCATGAGATGAACTGCAAACACATAGATATTTATAAACTCATTATCAAAATATTAGATCTATTGTGTTATTTTATTTTACATTTTTGTGAAGTTTGTGTCTGTCTATTACACACACTGTCTCATGTTCTTGAACTAGAGGATACTAATAATCTTCACATCAAGCTTCTCTTACATTTTGTTTCCCACGTATAACTGTGGAAGAGAGATTGTGTGGTCTGTAGTGGTTGTTTTTCCCATGAAGAACTGTGTAGGAGGGTGTAAACCCTAGACAGTTTGTAAAAATAATTTAAAGCCCGATACAGTCTATGTATCAATTTTATTGTTAATATAAACAGCATGGTGGCAGGTGATCCCCAAGTGGAGAGGATTATGTCTCATCTTGATATTAAACCTCTTAATTTACTCTACTGTGTATTATATAATGTGATACTCTGTTTTATCTATTTTTTGCTGATCATTAATTGCTAAAACAGAAAATTGTTTTACATTGAGTTTGATAGTTAGTTCTGGTTAGTGTGTTTATGCATTTAATTTAATAAACATATTTCAAAAGTTGAAGAAGTGTTTTACACTGATTCAACTAACGACTAATCATCCTTTGAGAAACCTGTTTACCAACTAAACATTTATATATATACGTCCTTAATTAACTAGGCCATTTTCATATTTTGGGGATCTTTATAAGAATGTTTTTAACAGAAATATTATGTTGGAACTCAATTCACCCTCCTCTTGAGATTCCACTCTGACCAACATAACCTTTATTAAATAAGATAAATCACTAAAAAATATTCTTCATTCTATTTTAAGAAAAAAAATATTTTCTATTAAAAAAATAAGAATTAAAAAGAAAAGTTTAATAAATCTACTTCAAACAGTGTTTTTTATGAAAATTGAATAAAATAATTATAATAATAATTTGATTCATTTAAATGTGATGATATCTTATTAACTAAAGGATAATAATATTAAAATCATATTCTTGGATAAAATTAAAATTAACAAGAGATAACATGGAATTGGTAATAATGGTGAAAAATACAAATTATATAGAAATAATTTTGTACCTTGTTCTAGAAATAACAACATATCGAGAGTGACTTATTTTTGTTGTGTAATGAAGGGATATTATTTTAATCACATCTATTTAATAAATCCCAAGATTATTGGAATTTAAATATACTTTATTTTCAAAAATATATTTGAAACATGTACTAGAAATTTTGGAAAAAACATAAAATCTGGTTAACCGGATCTTTTCATTCTAATACAGCTAAACCCAAGAAAATATGGGTACCAAAAAAGAATTTGTTTAACTTTTTTCTAGGAAAAAGGCCACATGAACAAAATTTTTGTATGTTATATGAATTTTGGATAATCAAGGAACATGAGTGGAAACTCTTATAAATTTACAAATTTATCAAAATTGGATGTAGGTCTAGTTACATTAGTAAATAAGGATGAAGGGAGAATAATTTCACTTGGAGTAGTTGGAGATCCAAAATCAATTTTGATCAACAAATTATTACATGTTCAAGGTTTTAAGAACAATATGATAAGTATCTATTAACTCTATGATATTGGATTTTATGTTTGTATCTCTAATAATTATTTCTCTATTTTTATAGACAAATTGCCTAAATTTACAGCGCCCACAATTGAAAACATTTATACATTGGATATTAATTCCTTATGTAAATAAAAATTGAATTATTTTACAGTTATGTCAAATTAATATTTTTTTTCATATGTAACTTGGACACTTTAATGTATTTACTTTATATAAATATTCTAAAAAATAGTTTCTTATTTTTCTAGAATAAAATTTGATAAATATTTGTTCTGTGATGCATTCCAAATTCGAACGCAACACAAGTCATCCATCAAATATATAAAAATTTCTACATCTAAACCACTAGAACATGTCAAAATATATATTTTTGGACCATCAAGATAGAATTATTGGATGTTAGAAGACATGTTTTTGTTATAGTTGATTGCATTTCAAGATTTTATTTGTTTTATTATCTTAAGTTTAAAAGTGAGGTTTTCGCCCTTTCAGAAATATTTTATAAAATTTTCAAAATAAAAAATATTTTAAAATGGATTCACTGAGAAGTGATAGTGTTAGAGAATTATAGAATCAAGAGTTTAATTATTTTTTCTCAGAATTAGATATTAAGAACATATTATTTGTACCAAGAACAACTCAAAATAATAGATATGTATAAAAAATAAATATTCCTATTAATGAAATAAAACTATGTTAAGTTAATATAGACTTGCTACCTGTTTTTGGACATAAGTTATAAATATCACTTTTCATATCATGAATATAATTTTAGTAAGGCCACTTCTTAAAAAGACACATTATGAACTATATAATAACAGAAAACCTAATGTTAGATACATTAAGTGTTTTTATGAAAGGTGTATATCTTGAATACTAAGGAAAATATTGGTAAATTTTATATGAAATGTGATTAAGTAATATTTCACGGATACTATGCTACCTCTAAATCTTATAGAGTATATAATAAAAAAGAAAGGATTATTTAAGAATATGATCATGTGAAGTTTGATGGAAGTGGACCTTTTGATAACTGGAAAAATTAAATGGATGAAGATTATGATTCATTAGACAATATAAGACTTTAAACACTTGAAATTTATTTTAAAAATAAACTAGATTAAATTCAGTCTAGTTCAAAAGAACATGAAACTTGTGAACCTAAAAGTGTCTTTCCTAGAACACATATAACCATAATCTATCATCACTTAGAAACTATAATAGGGGATCTTGATACAGAAGTAAGAACTATAAGTAATATAGGAAATATATCTTAATTTTTTTACCTTCCTATATCAATTAGAACATAAAACTATAGAGTGATCATTATAAGATGAAGGGGGATAATAATTTTACAAGAATATCTTAACTAATTTATTACAAACAATGTTTGGGATTTAATTGACTAGCTATCTAATCATATAGTAATAGGAACCAAATAGGTTTTTATAGATATACAAGATGGACAAGAAATAATTACAATAACTAAAAAAGATTATTAGCTAAAGGATATAATCAAGAAGAATCAATAGATTATGATGAAATATTTTCACCTGTTTATATATTAGAATCAATTAGAATCCTTATTTCGAATGGATATCATATGAATTTTAAATTATATCATATGGATGTAAAATCAAATTTTTGATATTTATATTAAATAGAGAATTTTATATTGAAAGAATACCAGGTTTTGAAAATCATCATCTACCTAATTCAGTTTTCAAACATACTAATGATTTTTATAGCCTAAAATAAGCACCTAGAGATTGGTATGAATGATTGTGTTCATTTCAATTGATAAAATTATTTTATATAGGGTTATAAGATCTTAATATCTTCATGAAAATAGTTCTTTCAAATATATTATTAATACATATTTATGTAGATGATGTTATTTTTTGTTCAAAAAATAAAAATCTTCGTAATGATTTATCAAATATTATGTAAAAGGAATTTGAAATGAGTGTGATGGGATAAATAAATTTAATTTTTTCAAATATAACAAAAAATATTTATAAAATTTTTAAGTAAAATTGAATATATTATTGATTTATTGAAAAAATTTTGACAAAAAAACATTAATACTTATGAAACTCACATATGTACAAATATAAAACTTGATTTGGATGAAGATGGAAAACCAGTTGAAAATAAGTTATATAGAGGCATGATTGGCAATTTTTTATATCTTAATTCTAACAGACAAGAAATTATGTTTTTTGTTTGTATATATGCTATATTTTAATATAATTTGTAAGATCATGGGTTTTTCTATTAGGTATTTGTCTTCTAATTTTTTTTTAATTCATTGTTTTTGAAAAAATGTGATTTCCTATGAGGTCGTAGGAGTTTCTGGGGTGTCTAAGGCTTGTTCTGAGATTGGAGGCTCTGTTTTTTGAAGAATCTAGGGCTCATGGTAATTAGAAACCATGAAATCTTGGACACTTGGTTACTAATAACATTGTGTGGGTGTTTCAGGGAACATAATTGGGACACACTATTTGATGAAACTATGTATCCCAAACTCCATGCCCGGGCAGGGGCTCTACAATTTTTTACAGAGGAAAAAAAGGTTTTTGAATTATCTCTCAAAATATGTGAATGAACCATGTGATTTTCATACTTGTATAGTGAATGGAGCATGGTTGGTGTAGGGTTTGTCCAACCGTGCAGCCAAACCTTGTGATCCATAGATTTTTGATAAAATTACCATTTCACCCTTACTTTTTTTATAACCTAAAACATATTCATATTTTCATCCCTGTGGCCAGGTGGTCATATTCTCCTTTTCAATCATCTTCAGGATATTAAGATATTATTTTTTTCATTTCATTATTTGACCAAGAAATTATGATCCATTCATGTCATTGGACTTCTCTAGGTAAGTACTTCGGTCCTTTGGATCATTTTGGCATTCTTCTTTCTATCAACGATGCTATTTTGGTGAAAGTTAATATTCCATATTTTCAAGGTATTTATAATGGAACATTATTTTCATACATAGATATTACATATAAATATATGAACATTCATTACATAATATAACAAAACCACACTATAACCGTATAATTTTATTATCTTTGGAATCATTCAAATATAAACAACTAATTCATAAAACATATACATTATATCTCACTTATTGCTTCATAACTAGATCCCTTTTTTGAAACATATTACTTAATACCTTTATATATATCCTTAGGAAAATAAAAATAAAAAAGGCTGAGATTAGATGATCTGTAAGGGTAATCAAGGGAGATATCAATAATTTCATAATCAAAATACATAATAACATAAGAAAAAAATTGAAAATGATATCCTACATATCAATGGATCATAAAATCATGTCGTGAGATAAATCATAGAAGTTAATAAAGAATCAAAGAAAATATTACATGAGATAATAAAATAATACATGAAATTATGGCATAAAATTTAGCATAAATAACATTTCCATATTAGTCAACAATTATTTCAAAGACAATTGTAGAGGAAAAAATACTTTTCTGAATGGGGTTTACTCCCTATTTCATCCCTATATTAATAAATTGAGTTCAGTCCTCATTCCAGTCCTATCTATCTCATGAGATATAAATTTTTTTCCAATTCATTAGAGAGAGATATTTGTCCCACACGTTACATAATGACAGCCATATATATGTGTTCCACAAGAACATAATAAATTCATTATATTAGAAACCATAAAAATATATGCATTTTGTAAATATCATAACATAACCAATAAAAAAACTGGTTGTATGAAGATCATTAAATATTAAAAATAGAAAATATATAAGAAGAATAATGATTGTATCCTTGAAAAATATCACCAATAATGAATAAATAACATAAAAAATGTTATCATAGATGAAAAATAATTTTTAGAGATCACTTGAAAATAGTTCTTGAATAAAATATCCTTTCTCCTTTAGAAATATATTATTTTCTTAATATTCCAAGAAAATATAGAAGAAAACATTTTCTATGAAAATGTTCATGTAATATTTTAATTGATGATTCAGTACCTTAAGGCATTATGAAACTAGGAAAATACTCTCATGCCATAGAAGTTAAAAAACATTTTCTGTACTTTTCTTGAAAAAGACACGAAGTACCTCATTTGAAAAATGATAAAAAGATACCTTTCAAACTATTTAGTAAAAATTAAAACATGGGTATATATGACTTTAAAAATTTATATAATAAAAGTATAAATATATTGGAAATCATTTTTGATAAACATGGACATGTAATATAAATATTCCCCAATAGATAATTATGTATAAAGAATCCTGAATAATAATGAGATTATGAAATTTACCATTACCTTAGGTCCGATTTCCTTCATATGTATCCAAACCTTCTATATAATTGTTTAAATAATGTTATTAATTTATAACAAAACAATATTCATATTTATGATATTATATATGATCGTATTATATCATCTTATCACCTGTTTTTTCTTTCAGGTGTTAACTGCTTTATTTTCATATGCATATTTTGTCAAATAGGTCTCAGTTCTTATTAATGGGATATAGTTAAATTAATTATAGAATTATATTAAGGTAATATATATCATGTTTCTTCATTAAATATATTTATATAATCATGCATTAATTTCAAACATGGAAAATGAATTGCATCGTTTCATGCAGATGGTAGGTCATACATACGCATGAATGATGTTATCATCCTCTTAATGGTGAAATGGTAAGGAAGTGGATGATGTATATATTTTTTTAGAATAAATATAATTTTATAATTGTTATATATATATTATTTCCCCCATTATACCCATAAAATAATGTGGTGATGAAAAATATATTACACCACGGCGTGGAGATGGTAAGTCGTATATACCCACATGTGGTGCTTCTATTTTTCATAGGATAGATAAAAAGTGGAATATTTTTGTTCAAAAATCCTAATAAAATATAAGAATATAGGTGATAATATATATATTATTTTATAATTTAAACAACACATGATGAAGAAGTAGACGAAGAAACAATCTTTAAAGATTCAGTAATGACGATAACCTATTCTTTGGAGAAATTCCTATATACCTCATCCTAAGGACACTAGGTTTGGACTTTTGAGCAGGCCATAACCACTAGAATGTGAATAAGAAAGTTTAAAACATAAATTTTCAAGGTACAGTCAATTTATAAGGATCAAATTGATGTAAAGATGTAACGGAGGCGGTTCCCTTTTATAATTGAAGTGAGGGGCACTTTTGGAATTTCTAAAAATATTAATTTATAATGAATTCAATCTCAATAAAAATACCTCCAAAATTCCATGTATTAAAATATAATATAATATAAATATTTAATATCATCAACCAATATATTTTATACTGGTTTTGGTATTATCTTAAACCATAGTATTTCAATTAACCCTTAGGTAACATATTTTAATGTTAACTAAGGTAATAAATTATTTAATATTGAAATGTTTTAATTTTTACTCATATGATTCCAATTATACCATAAATTAAAAATTTATAACTTTTACAACTATATTATAATTAGATTTTATTTTTAGAGATGTTGTATGATTTTTTAAAAATTTTATAAAATAATATTTTGATAAAATAACATTACTATCTATTTTGACACTATTCATTACATGGAATTTTAAAAATATCAAGATAATAAGTTAACTTCCAAAAAAATAATTTATTATATCCTTAAAAGGTCAAGGTATTTTATAAAATTCATTTATCAAGTTAATTATTTTAAATTATATTTATTTTAATATTTTTAGTGAAGTTTATTTGATATTTCTATTGATAAAATAATTATCACATCAGCATTGTATAATTATTTAACATACTTATTTTTTCACTAATTATTAAAAAAATAAATTTATTATGATAAATATTATAAATTTCAGAATAATATTTATAGTAGAATATATGTTTTGGGAAACCCTATATTAAAAATGATATAGTATTTAAAAAATGAATGTGTCATCATTGAATTTTTTTAAAAAAATGTATTATAAATATCATAATATCATATAAGTTTCACAAAAATTAAAAAATAAATTTATATCACAAAATTATGTTTATTAAGTTAAAATTTTATATTTATATTCATTCATGACATTACTTTTTCCTCACGTGGACACATAAGGTTTATTTAAGATAAATAAAGTGACATTTTGAGACTTTCATTGATATAAATATTTTATAAATCACTTTCATAGACAAGTGTACATTAAAAAACATAATTTATATCCTTATTATTAAGGGTTTAATTATATTAATATAATAAAATTTGTGCATATATTAAGGTATTTTTATAGTCTATAATTTATTTTTATCCAAAATCACTCAATTTACCCATTACCGTGGTAATAAAATTTACCAAGGCTGTTATTTGTATTTGTCAAAAATAAAAGAGGCCTATTAAATAAATTTTAACCTAATGAATAATATTTATTATCAATTTTTAAAATTTAAAATCAAAAACGTTTCGGTTAATTTAAATTAAAATCAGTTAAACACCATGAAAAAATGTTTTCCAGAAAAAAGGCCTTTTTTCAAAAAATATAATTTTTTTATAACAAATACATGTATAAAATACATTTTAAAAACCATAATTTTAGTATTTTAAATAATTTTTAACTAATTAAAATTTAAAACTAATCCAAAACATAATTTGACATGATAAATACTTTAAAATAAAATACAATTTTCAATAAATATCATTATTTTTACTATTCCTGAAATGTTTTCAAAAAAATAAAAAACAATAAGATATTTTTGAAATGATGAATTAATAAATGAAACTAATTTTCTTAAATAAATATTTTATAACTTTTAAAAAATAATATTCACTCATAAAATGAGATAAACTCATCATTGAAGAAAACATATTTTTTGAAGAATAAAATGATTTTAATAAAAATTATGTGATCATTTTAAAAGAACATTGTAGTAAATTAATACTTATTTGGACCTTTATATTAATTTCATAAATTATTTGATCATATTTATTCCCTCCAATTTAATGGTTTGGTTATAATGAATATATAATTCTTATGCAGTTCAATTAATCTAACGGCTGTATGCACCATAAGTTATTGATGATTTGAAATTATTTTAAGATAAATATTTATTAAGATATAGGGGTGTTAAATTCTACCCACATTAAATTTAATTTCACCCTCAAAATTTTTCACTTGGATACAAATAAATGAGGATACCATTCTCTCATCACATCTTCGTCTTCCCTCATAGCTTCCTTAAATTGGTGGTTCCGCCATAAAACTTTAACCAAGATAATGGTCATGTTTCATAGAAATTTCACTCTATGATCTAGAATATCAATCAACTGTTTTTCAAAAGAAGGATATTTCTCTAGTAATATAACTTCTAAGTTTAGTATATTAGAAGGATTAGATATGTACATTCTCTGTAGAGATACATGGAATACATCATGAACATGCGAGAGATTTTTTGGAAGCACTAATATATAAGCTACCTTCCTAATATGATAACGAATTTCAAAAATATTGATATACCAGGCATTGGATTTCACATATTTCTAAATATCATCACTCATTTCAAGGGATATATTCCTTGAATTATATTGTCACCCACATTAACCTCTATGTCTTTTTTATAATTTTCGCATAACTATTTTATCGAATCTGAGCTGATCTTATATGGTATTGAATAAATATATCCTTCTATACCTTATACTCAACTCGATCAGGTCTGAATATATTTATTTACCAAAATTTATTCCAGTATGTTGGAGTTCTATACTCTTTACCATATAGGGATTTATAAGGATCCATCTTAATATTAGAGTGAAAGCTATTATTGTTATAAAATTATACCAAAAAATAGATGTTTATCACAAACAACTATTAAATCCATAGAGCATGATCTAAGAATGTATTCTAGAGTTTGAATTTCCTCTCAGAGTGACCATCTGTCTGAGGATGATAAGAAGTTATGAATCTTATCTCTTTATCATGATCCTACTGAAGTGTTCTCAAAAACTTCGAGGTAAACCTCAAGTCCTAATCATATATAATGGAATGTGGTACTCTATTAAATCTCACCACTTCCTTAATATATATTCTGGTAAGATGATTAAGAGATAAATCTTCTCTAATAGCAATAAATTGCTCCAAATTCATAAGGTGATCAACTATAACCCATATAGCATTATGGTTTTTAAATGTTTTGGGAAGTCCAATGAAGAAATCCATTGGGATGTTTTCCCATTTCCATTATGGTATGGGTAATGGTGTAACATCACTTTAGACTTTTATATCTAATCCATAACTTTCTGAAAAATCATGCACCAAGAAAAAAAAGTCTAAAATATCTCTCTCCATGTCATCCCACTAAAAATACTCTTTCTGGCCCTAATATATATTTTTTCTTCCAAGTTTAATAGAGAATTATGAACTATGTGCCTCATTCAATATCTCCTTTTTTAGTTCTGGTATAGGAGGGATAAAAAAACGTTTTTTGAACCTTATAATTCTGTCAAAATAAAATTTGAACTCAGGAAAATTTCTCACATTCTTTTGTAGCTATAAATCTTATTATCTTCCTTTTATACCTACTTAATCGTCACTTGTAAAAATGGATGAATATTTATTTGTGAAATATATGATTTCTCCCATTACTTTATAATTTCCATATTTATCCTTTGAAAATACAAAAAGATTGGATATTTTTTAACCTCATCATCAATAGGATATCATGGTCCTTTCTACTCAAAGCATCTTCTACCTTGTTAACTTTCCTATAGTGGTAATGTATTGAGAAGTCTTAATCATTAATCATCTCTAGCAATATTCTTTGGTTCATATTGATATCTTTTTTATTGAAAATATACTTTAAACATTTATGATCAGTATATATGTCACAAAATTCTACAAAATGGTAATTCCTCTATATCTTTAATGAAATAATTACTACAACTAACTTAAAATCATGAGTTGGGTAATTTAGCACATTGATTTTCAATTTTCGTGATGCATAAGCTATCACCGTATAATTTTACATAATAACACATCCCAACCCCTTCTTGAATTCATCATTATAGATCATGGAACTTTCTCCACTATATGGTAGTGTGATCATAGGTTCACTGACTAACCTTCTTTTCAGCTCCTTGAAATTATCTTCACATTCTCCCATCCATATGAACATAACTACTTTCGGATACATCATGGTGAGTGGATTAGAGAATCATGAGAAATATTTTAAAAAAATTCAATAATATCTATCCAAACCAATAAAAAATCATATCTCAGTTATCATTGTTGGTCTAGGACAACCCTCAATAAATTTTCTCTTTGCTGATTCCATAGATATTCCCTCTCCAAATATTATTTGACCCAAAAATGAAACATTGTGAAGCCAAAATTCACACATGGTAAATTTTACATAAATATTATTCTTCTTTAGGTTCTTTAGTAAAATACTAAAGTGATCTTCATGTTCTTCATTTCATTATTAATATATAATAATATCATCTATAAAGACTACCACAAGCTAATCAAGATAATCTATAATGAATTTATTAATTAAATCCATGAAGATTACAGGGGCATTAGTAAGAAAAAAATGCATCACTATAAATTCATAATTTTCATACCTTATTAGGAATGTATTTTTGGATATATCCTACTTCTTGACCCTCAATTAATGATATAAATAACAAATATCAAACCTATAAACGAATTGAAAACCATTTATTTAATCAACTTAGTCATCAAAATAGAGGAGAGGATATTTTTTCTTGATAGTGATCTTTTTAAGTTCTCGATAATCAATGTGGAGTCTCGTTGATCCATATTTCTTCCTAACAAATATAACATGTGCACCTTAAGGTGATGCACTAGGGTATAAGAATTATTTTTCTTGGGATAAGTCATAAAAGTTTATAAAGAATCAAATAACATATTACATGAGAGCATAACATAATACAGAAAATTTTATCATAAATATTTTCATAAAAAATAATTCCCAATTTAGTTAGGTCTCATTTCCAATACTTTCATAGTAGACAAATTCCTGTAATGAATCAGTTTTATTCCTCATTATGTCCATATATTACTGAACTCAGTTCACTCCTCATTCTAGTCTTGTTTATCTCACAAGTTATAAATTTTTAACAAATTCAATAGAGGGATATATGGATCCCACATATCAGAAAATTACAACCATACATATGTGTGCCACAAGATCATAATTAATTAATCATATCAAAACCCATAAATATAAACGGGTTTCATAGACATCATTTGATCATAACATTACCCATGAAAAATAAAAGGGTTTCATATATATCATTAAATCTTAAATAGAAAGAATCCATATTAATAATAGAAATAATATCCTAGTAAAATATCCCCAGAAAAGCATAAGTAAAATCAGGAAATGATAAAATAGATAGAAAAATAATTTATAGGTCCCTTGAAAATTAATTCTTGTGGAAAATATCCTTTCTTCTTTGAATTTTTTTTCTTAATATTCCATGAATTTTTAAAAGAAAACATTTTCTCTTAAAATAATAATGTATGATTATAAGGGATGATTCAAGAAATTGAGGCGTTATAAAATCATAAAAATATGCTCATGTTGTATAAGTTAAAACAATCATTTTGTACTTTTTCTAAAAAAGACACGAAATACGTCATTTGAAAAATGAAATAAATATTCTTTTCAAATAGTTAAGTAAAATTTAAGAGATAGGAAAAAATAAATTTAGAAATGTATATAATAATATTATAAATACATTAGAAGATATTTTTCAGAAACATGGACATGTAATATAAATATTCCCCAGTAGAAACTTATGTATAAACAATCCAGAATAACAATGAGATTATGAAATTAATCCTTACCTTTGGTCTGGTTTCCTTCATACGTATCCAAACCTCTAATATAATTGTTTATTAATGTAATTAATTTATTCCAAAACCATATCAATATTTATGATATTAAATGTGATTAACTTATATCATCATATCACCAGTTTGTTCTTTCAGACATTAAATGCTTCATTTTCCTATGCATGTTTTCTCATATCACTCTCAGTTCTTGTGAATATAATATACATCCAGCATTTCCAGAATGATATTTATGATATATATATAATATTTATTAATTATATACATTTATATAATCATGTGTGAATGTTGAACATATAAAATGGATCGCATCACGTCATGGAGATGGTAGGTTGTAGTTACTAATGAGCGATGCTATCATTCTCTTAATGGTTAAATAGTAAGGAAGTTCATGGTTTATATATTTTTCAAGAAACAATATCATGTTATAATAATTATTATATATATATATATTATTTTATTTATTATACTAATCCAAATAACGTGACGATGATGAATAGATTACACCACGACGTGGGGACGATAAGCCATATATACGCACACATGGTGCTTCTGTTCATCGTTCGATGGAGAAAATATGGAATATGGTTGCTCCAAAACCATAATAAAATCTCGTAATATAATTGATATTTTAGATATTATTTTATACTATAAAAAACAAATGAATATTTAGTAGAATAATAAATAATATTTAAAGAGTCAATAAGGATGAAAACCTCTTCTTTACTGAGATTCCTTTAGATCTTCTCTTAGTGACACTAGGTTTTGTCTCCTTAGAAGACCATAACCCATAGAATGTGGATAATAAATTTCAAAAGATAAATTTTCATGCTATATTCATGTTTGAAGGCTCAAATATATGTGAAAAAGTGAGGGAAGAGCTTCTCTTTTATAATTTAGGTGAGGGGCACTTTTGGAATTTCAAAAAATATTAATTTATAATAAATTCAATATCAATACAAATACCACAAAAATTTTATATGTTAATATATAATACGATATAATACTATAATAACATCAACAAATAAATTTTATAGATGTTTTGGTATTATATCAAACCTTATCATTTTAATTGACCCTTAGATAACCTATTTTATTGTTAACTAAGGTAACAAAAAAATTTCAATATTAAAAGGTCATAATTTTTACATATGTGATATCAATTAGACTATAAATGAACAATTTATAATATTTTAGACCACATTTTAATTATAATGTATTTTTAAAGATTTTTTATGACTTTTGAATAATTTAATAAAATAATATTTTTATAAAATATAATTAGTGTTAATGTCGACACTATTCATTACATGGACTTTTAAAAATATAATGATAACAATTTAACACAAAAAAAATATTTTATTATATTCCCAAAAGGTTGAGTTATTTAATAAAATTCATTTATCACATTATTTATTTTAAATTATATTTATTTTAACAGTTTTGTTGAAATTTATTTGATATTTTCATTAATAAAATAATTACTACATCAGCTTTGTGAAATTATTTAATATTCTTATTTTATCACTAAAAAATATAAAATAAAATATTATTATTATTATTAATATTATATATTACAGTCTAATATTTATAATAGAATATATTATTTTAGTAACCCCATATTAAAAATGATATAGTATTTAAAAAATGAATGTAAAATCTTTGAATTTTTATTAAATAATATATTATAAATATCATAATATCATCTAAGTGGATCAAAGAGTTAAGAATAAATTTATATTATTAAATTATATTTAATATGTTAAAAATTTACATTTATATTCATTCATGAGATAATTTTTCCCCGTATAGACACATAAGTTATATTTTGGACAATGAAAATGACATTTCCGGACATTCTTTGATTTTAATATTATATAAGTCATTCTCATGGACAAGTTTACATTAAGAAACTTAATTTATATCCTTATGTATTAAGGGTTGAATTAGTTTCATCCAATAATATTTGGGCATATGTTAGGGTCTTTTATTGTCTTAGTAATTTTATTTTTAACCTAAATCATCCAATTTACCCTTTACCATGGTAAAGAAATTTGCGAAGGTTACAATTATTATTGGAAAAAAATATAGTGGACCTATTAACTAAAATTGGAACATATAAATACAAATTTTGCTTCAATTTTTAAAAATTAAAAACACAGAAATTTCAAAATTTAATTTAATTTAAAACCAGTAATACGCTATGAAAAAACAGCTTTTTAGAAAAAATTCTCTTTTAAAACATAAAATATTTTTTTAATAAATTTGTGTATAAAATTATTTTCAAAATTCATAATTTGATTAATTGACATATAATTATTATAAAAACTATTGAGCTAATAAAATTATCATTTTAATATATATAAATGGAATAAAACTATCAAATAATTTAATATAATAATGCATCATGTTTTATGGAATTGTTTATCAATTATTATCCTAAAAACATCTCAAAAAAATAATATATTTGAGTAAAATAGTCTAATAATAGGTTATGCGGAGAGTATTATGTAAATTTTCAATGGTCTACCTCAAAAATTATTAAAGGAAGTAATATTTACTTCTATTTTATATACTTCATGAAGATTAATGAATCCCTAGTGAAGAGAAAAAATTATATAAGATATGGGAATATGATAAAACAGGACTCAGATGCTTCTATACATTTGGTTTTAAGTGTTATTCTAAAAAATGATGGTAAGAACATGACGACAGTGAGTAAAAGTGTCGGATGAATATTTATTTTCTCTACATAATTTACATTAAATATTTCATGGAAATAAATTCAATGGGAAGACATATAAATGCATAAATAAAAGGATAGTAAAGGTTATAAAAAAATTTCACCACTGCTTATAATGCTTAGTTCTAAAATAATTTAAAATTTTAATCAATTGTTGTTAACCATGAATTTGAAAGCTACTATAAAATTCATTTCTAAATAAAGAAGTAGATTTTATGGATGTATTGGAAGAGGGGGATGATATGAAAGTTGGTTAGATCTATAAATCTCTAAAAAAAGTCTTGATGATGATTCTAAATTGATGAATAGATATAAAATAGTGGAAATTGTTAAAATATATAAGAGAAAAAATATGAATATTAATAAATAAATAGATTTAATATTGCATATTAGAGAAAAACAAATTAAATAGTATTAATAGAAACATTGTTGGGTCAAATATATGCATGGGTGTCTTAATTAAATTGATCATTATGAAAAAAGTGAATTAGTTTTAAGGATAATGGTTAAAATTATTATTAGAATAAAATTAGTTTACTATAAATTTGGGAATGATTACAGTATTGTAATAATGAATAAAACAATACTTGTGTTCCATGGATAGTTCATAATGAAGGGGTTTGTATTGTTGATTCTTTAAATATAGTTTACATATTTTATTTAATAAGGATATTTCACCAAATTCCCTCTAATTAAATAATAATATACTACAAATGAATGTAATAAGAACCATTCATAATTTGAAACTCCCATAAGAAGTTTATAATGACATCTTGATGTGTTTATATTAAATGGTGATGAAGAAAATGTGTTTAAAAAATAATTATATTTATTGATAGAGAACCATTAGTATAGTGTTCAAGGCTGGGATGCTTATTGATTATTCTTTAATTAATTTTCGTTAAACTCAAAAAAAATTATATTATAAGAAGTCATCCAAATATATAAGTATGATGTTAGTATATTTTTATGAAATTATATATGGTGGTTCAATAGAATAAAGTAACATTGATTTTACTAATTTGATAATGAGTGGTTTTTAATTATCAATTATAGGTGATATCAAATTATTAATTTCTATATAGTTTACATAAAAAAATATTGAAATATTCATCTGTCTTTCTAGATATACCAATGAGGTTTCTGTTCATATTCACTTATAGGATAGAAATCCCATTTCTATATATATTGAAATTAGGATGATTTTATCGAAATATAAAGGTATAATGTCAATTAGTATCCTAGATTTTGGGAAAATCTTTAGAATACAAATCTATATGAAAATAACACAGATCAATATAGTGTATCCCACAAACAATGCAATAAGTGATCAAATAACTAAAAATAAATACAATTGATATCTTTGAAAAAAATATACTAGAGAAGAAGTTGAATTATGTATTATGGTTTATTTTATAGGAAAAAATATATAAAAATTCCTAGGTATTACTAAATCATATTTAACTAGTTTGGTGAATGATGGAAAATAAACATCTATATGTGCTTTATATATTTGAGATAAATGAATCTAATTATTAAGAAATAAGAGATCTTTTTTATCCAATTATAATGAAGGTACTGTATAGAGAGACAAAAAAGGATGTTCACGATTGATTTATATGAATATAATTTGATTATATTAGAAAAAAGGTTTTCTCATATATAATAATTGTTATTAGAATAATATTATAATTACTCCTTAAAAATTCTTGTGTAAAATTCAAAAGTAGGATAATTTGAAAAAAATTAATTAAATCAATGAAAATAACGTGGAAGAAGTTTTGATGTTAGAATATTCACAATATAGGATAATATAACATATCTATCCATAAATAAAATCCTTATTGATGCATGTTAGAAGAAATAAGTGAGCATCAGTCTTCATACATAACCTTTCACTCGATGGAGTGAGTGATAACCCCCTTCTACCTAATGTATATACCAGAACTAATTATTTATATATTTATATTATTTATAAATAATTTTATAGAATTAAAACCCTTTTATATCATTACTTAAGAGAGATAAATTCATTACTTCATTCCAGAATGGGGTGAATTCGTAATAAATTAAAAGGGGGGATAACATGAAAAATTTATAAATATATTGAAAAAAATTATAAAAAACAAACAAATCAATAGAAGAAACATATAAAGGATAAATAAATTAGTGAAGAATGGATTTTGTATAATTATGTAATAATACGAGTTATCTAATTGAGTGGTGAGAATTTGAAGAATATATGATATAGTATATGAGTTTCTCATTAATAAATATGACAAAAATGAGTTTTCATAACTAGTGTAGTGATTAAGAGTATAAATTTTAAAGAAAAAATTTTGAAATAATTTTATTACACTTGAAATTCATATATAGTAATAAATAATTTTTCTTAGTATTACATAATTTTGTTTCATGTAATTGAGTTTGAAAATATATCTTAAAACCAATGTTATGGTGCTTAAATTAATAGGGTATTCCCAAAAACCCAAGAAATATATTATTGATTGCAAAATGGAATTATGATTTTAGGGAGGTTTTTTAGGAAATATAATAGTGAAATAACACAAATTATTAATTTAAAATCATTAGAGGAGCTTCATTATGTTTAGAAGGTCATACTTGTGTGGTCCAAAACCATGGATATGGTAATCAAGACCAAACTATAGTGCCTGATAAATTTGACATAGAAACAATCGAGTCATGATTGAATAAAATAGTTAAACTAATATATAACACTTCATATGAATCCACGCTATTTTTTGAGTTATGGTATATAAGGGATAGGATAGTGTTTTATCCAAGAATGGGAGACAGCATATCATGGATACAGGCATTTCAATGAAATGATTTTATAGATCTACTACATCAATGTACATAGATAGTGAAACCATTCCATAGTGGAATCCATGGTGGAGGTAAAACATTATTATTTTACTCTCTATAATTGGATAGTGATAATACTAATCCTTGAGGGGAAGCTATTTCCAAAAATGCTAATTTGAATTCTCAACTAATGAAATATAGATAATAGGTAAACATGTCACGCTAGAAATAATTTATCTATGGAATGAAAATTCAATATGTGGAGTTCAAAATCCATTTCATGTGTAGGAGGATTATGCATATAGTGATAAGATTACTCATAGTTCAAGTTTTGATAAATTTAAAAAATAACATAATGATATAACATCAAAATAACTTATGTCAATTACATACCATAATATAATGTACATATGCTATCAAGAAACCATGACAAGATTTGGATTAGTATCAAATCACATATATTTTTAATAACCCAATGATATATTAAAACATTAGATATATAATAAGATCATTAAACATAGATGTTAATGAAAAATATAATGGATATTCAACTTTGTATAAACATGGAATGAAGATTCTATAGTCAAGGAGATATTGATGAAAATATATTTAAATCTATTTTAAATGAGATATTAAATTCATATTGATAAGATCAAACCTTAACATGTATATATAATATATCATTTTTATAATCATTCCTTTCATATCCCAACAAATTACACCTCATAACCTATATTTTTTGTTTCCCTAAATATTAGATAGATAACCAACTCATGTTTCTTTGTTTTCAATGTCTCCCAATTATATTATCACATGTGATACCATTTTATACATATCATATATAAAACCATTCTCCAAAACCTGTGAATGAAAAGATAAACAAGTTAGGGTAAAATTCTCAGAAATGGTAAAAATTAGAGAAATAAATTGAGGATTATAATTTAGAATAACAATAACATAAGGGTATGTGATCAAAATTAGATATCATTAACATAAAATTAATATAATCAAACCCAATAAATTATAGATCATAACCCATGAATCCATGAATAAATATTTTTTATTAACATAAAACATGTTTAATATGGGAGTGGAGGCATAAGTAAATAATCAAAATCAATGATATCATAAAATAGGAGGAAGATGAGTCTTAAGAGTGTGGAATGTACCAAATCATAGTTAATCATTTCCATTGTCAAGGCTCACTTCCAAGAGAATTATCACATCTTGGATAGAGTCCCTTGGTGGATTGGGCTCTCTCTTCATTCACTTTAATCATTAATTAATTGAGTCTCATAGTTGATTGGGTTTACTCTTGATCCATTTACATGAATTATCATCAGATAAAAAGTGTTACACAATGAATTTGATGGATATAATAAACCCAACACTCATAAAATAATAAACCTTACATATGTGTTCTTCATGAATATGACAACATTCATAAATCCCTCACATATTAATTAATACATGAAAGGAAATGAGATTCATGGAATCATTAATAATAAATTATCATAATTAATTCATTGAAAGAATGTTTTTAGTATCATTAGATCTTATCCCCATAAAATCATAAGAATAATTAAAATATATTGACATAAATGCAAAGTAATTTGATAAGATCATTAGAAAATTATAATAAAAATGTGAAGAAATATCATTTTCCTCTAATAACTCATAAAAAATGAAAAAGTCATTGAAATATGGAAGTAATATTTAGTTAGAAAAAATAATATAACCTTTAAAAGAATATCCATTATCAATAACTGTCATGGTGGTGATAAAATTCATTAACATGAGAATTATTAATGAAAATATACTTTTCCAACTTTTTTAGAGAAAACCAAAAAATACATACATGGGAAACATAAATTAGTTTCAGTTTAAAATTTTGTAATAAAACTAAAACTCAATAGAAAAGTGAATAAATAAATAATTTAGGTATAGATAAAATCATTTTTAAAATTATATGATGAATTTTTTATATATAGGGGATTATTTCCAATCATAAATAAGAGACAAGGTTGGTTAAACTTACAAGCGTCCTTTCAACTGAATTGTAAACGAAAAGGAAGTGATGTAATCGGTAGACAAGTAAAACTTATAAATAAATATAATATAATAAATTATGTTCTATTTTAGAGTGAAGTAATATATAATTCCAACAAATAGAAATTTAGATATAAAAAATATCGAATTCAACGCGATATTTGAAAAACATCTATTACCTTTTTAGTCTTCTTTTTCATACGCACTCTAACACCATATATAATACATTTATGATTATTATTCATGTAAATAAGAACATTTTTCATTTTAATTTTTCCTAATATCATTCATTTACCATTATTTGTTTCTAATATATAAATGTTTTTGTTAAATTTAAAATTTAGGAGTCAACAGTTTTATTTTCCCATACATGTTTCAGTTTAGAAGTTCCAATACATGCTACATTATCATTGTTTCATCACATATATAATTTTCAAGATTATTTTAAATATTTTTTTGATATAGTTCTGGAGACCCATGTTCATTTCACGGAATACAAGATGACAGTTTTCATAGAACAAATGAAATTCGGTTTTTATTTTGTGAATTTTGACTTACTAAAAAGAGTTGATTTTTTTCTGAATATAAATATATATATACAACCATTCATTAAGTATGAAAACATATTAAATTAATCATTAATAAATTAAATATCTAGTACATAGGTTTTTTATTCATTCTTGATGTAAACGTTATAACATTTTTCTTGTATATGTTAAAAACTACCAAAACAAGAATAAGTAATAATGACTAAATGAGTAAGAACATGTAATTGATGATTAATAATAACACTATAAAAAGAAAAATGAAATAGAAAAATGTTATTATTTTAAATAAGTAGATTAATAGATTTGTATTTGAAGATGACATAGATGAATTATTAAGGACAAAACACATACATTGAAGACTAGCATATCCTCGTAGAGAGCCTCTTGGAAATGAGGGACTTAGACTTTTTTCATTATAAACATAGGGTCCCAAACATGATAGCTACATATTATAGAGATCCTATAATGATTTATTGATGTGAATTTCTATAAAATGGTTTGTTTTTTGTGGGTTTAGGATAGGTCCTTTTATAGATGCAAAGGCATTTCATTATTATAAATACTTAATTATAATGTTTAAATGAATGTCGTATTAAATGAAATAGTATCCATAATTTTCATCTAATGATTATAAGATAAGTTTTTATGATAAATCCCTTATAAAGACTTTTAAATATATTTTATTTTGATATTTTTTGACCTTGACAAATAATTTATAGGTTTTACCTTATTATATCATTTACCGTAGTGAATAATTTTTACCCTGAAAACTTATATTTATAACCAAATACAAAATTTACCTTGTTAACTAACTTGATCATGGTCATTATAAATAATAAATACATTTTAAAATATTCATTTTATATAGGATAAAAATTTTATTTTTCACATAATTTCACATTACTAAACTAAACATTTTTTAGAAATATCCACTTTATAGAATACAAATGAATTTTTATGTGTTATTTAGAAAAAAATATTCATTCAATGGTATTTATTTATTTGAAAATAAATATATATTTATAAATCCATATATTAAATTTTTGAAATATATAATTATATTAAAAGCATATATAACATACAATAAGAACAATGTTTTTAAATAAAATATATTTTAGTCATGAATAGTTCAACTAGTATACCTTATTTATATTGAATTATTTATTGGATGTTAAAATGTTATTTTATTAATCATTCCTTGAGTTTTATAAATACATTATATTTATAAAAATATTCAAATGTAATTTATTTTATAATAACAAAAATTCATATAAACGATTTCAATAAAATTAATTGTATTTTCCTATGTGAATTAGAACACTTTAATTCTAAAAAAACACATACTTTTATAATCATGTACCATTTAACTATCAGATAATGTATATATTGTTATATTGTAAGAAGAAATTATTTATCTTTTTCATTTATGTGTGTATCACAAGCTAACCAACACATCATATTCAGTTGATGGAAGTAACATACTAAAAAATTTAAATTCTACTCCCTTTAAAATAGTTTCCACCACAAAATTATATTACCCTTTTGAAAAAATATTCTTGTACATTCCTATCCTGAAATATTTGGTTTCCCAGGTCACTTCATAAACATTATGAGTTCTCCAAGAAATTAATAACCTAATCAATGTTCTTTTTCTATCTTACATTAACTCTACGATCCAATATTTTTGTAGGTATCTCTTTGTAAGGGGGTAATTATCTATCTAAACAACATATAAGTAAAATACATGCAAAATAACTGGCATGTACATCCTCAAAATTGAAACACGGAATAAAAATATCACTTGAGACAGGACTGGTAGAAGTTCAAAATCATAATCTACCATCCCCTCAGGATCAAGGATTTTGAAAGAGCCAATAAATATTTGAATCAACTTCCACTACTTCCCAAAACTCATAACCCTTTTAGTGGTGATATGAAAATGGATAACTTGTATCTAACATCAAACTCTAAATCATATTAATCATTGGTAGATTAGATATTATGTTTAATTTTTAATGTTTTAATGTGTTTCTTAATTTTTTGAATCTTTGTTAACATATCTTAAGAAATATATAGTCCCAATAATTTATGATCTCTAAAATTATCCCAACAAATTTGAGTTCTACACCTCTTACCATAAAGATCCTATTATGCTTCCATTTGAATGTTATAATGGAATTTTTTTCATATGATAACTCTACCAAATAAAAGGTATTAATACAATACACAATTTAATTACATTAAATAGGATCTCAATATATCATCTAGAGTTTTATGATACTTCCAAATTTACTATATTTCTATAGATGATAAGAAGTATTAAAATCTCAATTCTATATTCAATGCTTGTTGCGTAATTCTATGGAACATTGAGGTAAATCTTGGATCCTGGTAGGATATAATGGAAAGTAGAAATTCACACAGGCTTACCACGTCCATTATACTTTCCATAGAATGCTTATCAAGTGAGAAAAATTTTCAAATATCAATGAAATTGGTTACTTCATATGGTGATAAACTATAATTCAGATGGAATTATGACATTTACATGTCTTGGGAGGACCTAAAATGAAATTGATAGTGACTTTCTCCCATTTCCATATAGGAAAAGGTAATATTATTTCATCCCCATAGACTTTTGTTGCATAAACAAAACTTTTTGGAATATAGGGCATCGAGATACTGACTCCCTAACTCCCTCTTAAGATATCCCCTCGAAAATGATTCTTGATATCACTATATATATTTTTAATTGTTGGATGAATATAGGATGATGATATCTTTGTATAATACAAGTGTTACTTACTTAATTATATTATTAATGGAACACATATTTATTTTTTTGGAATCTTATATTTCCATCAATACCAATGTTGAACTCCAAAAAATTCTTTACCCTTCAGTACATCCATATCTTCATTTTGTGACTCTTTAATATTCACATGGATGGATGGTTGTTTAGTAATTTTAAAGAATTGGATTTTCCTTTTCCATTATGAGTTCAAGGTCCATCATGTTAATATCCATGATTATTGAGTCTCTTTAAATGTTATTCAGTGAAAATATTACATTTCACTTCGTAATCATTGTATTAGACACATTTTTTTTCCTTCCCTAGGTAGTAATATATTGATTATTAATAAACCTTGATCTAATCTAGCCATATCTTTTGTAACATATTCAAGTCCTTATATATTAATATATATTTTATGAGATCATGGTCAATAAATATATATGTATAAGAATTCGTGCCATGGAGATAATTCCTGCATAACATTAATGAAACCATTACTATTAATAGATCAAAATTTTGTATCATGTAATATTTCTTGTGATGTTTTACATTATTTGAGAACTATTCTATTACTATATCATTCTTCAAGATAAAACATCCCACTTTTTTGTTTTATCCATCAATATATTTCAAAAACCCTTCTCCACTATAGGGTAGTATTACTATATGTACACTGACCAACCATCCCTTCATGTAATTCAAATTTTTATCACATTCATTTATCTAAATGAACATAAATCTATTCTGAGTTAGCATGGTTATTGGATTGAATAATTGTTGCAAATTTCTTATAATATATTGATTGTATCTATGAATTCCAAGAAAACTATGGTTCTCTATTGCACTGGTTGGTCTAGAATTTTTTTCAATTATATTGTTTTTTGAATGATCCATGAATATAACCTCATTGGTGATTATAGGATGAATGAATTATAATTTACATATCCATAATTTACTTATTGTAATATTAGAATATAGTTTCACCTATCTCAATGTATTCATAGCAATCCTCAAATTATCTTCATTGTCTTCATTGACCTTGTAATATATAGTAATTTTATCTATAAACACAACCAGAAATTGATCACAGTAATATCTAATGAATATATTCATCATATCAATGAATATATAGGTATTATTATTAAATATAAATGTAATCATTATATATTCATTGTGATAATACATTGTATGGATGTCTATATTTGATACATACTCTCTCATCACAATTAATTGATGATTTCTATATTAATGGTCAATCATTGATAAGTATTATGAACCTTATAGTTGATTGAAGAATTAATAAATACCAGGTAGATGATAATTTCTCTCAATAAATTTCTTAATAAGCATATAATAATCAATGAGGAGAAACATTGATCTATCTTTCTTATTTATAAAGTGGATTGGTGCACCCTGTGGTGAAGCGTATGGGAAAATAAAAATCATATAAATGTTTTTTTATTTTATTCTGCAATTCTAGTAAAATAATATGAAATATTATATATGGATTCTATGCTATGGGAATAACACCATATATGAGTTATATGTAAAACTAAACCTCATGATCTTGGGGAAAACCATTCAACTCATCTAGAAATATTTTTGAATGTTCATAAAATATAGAAATGCCTTCCATATTGGGGGTTTCTTCAACCATTTGAGCCATATATCATTCATTTCTATGTATGAAGACTCCTATAATGGATTATACATTCCTTGGGAGTTTATAGTCTAACATGCATCATCAGATGATCATGGGTAAATTACGAATATTAATTTTTTTTCCTTACCATGATTATTGGAATGGGGTCTATAATAGGGAGTCAATATATGCCAAAAATCATAAAAAATTCAGCTAAATGGAGATTAATAAGATTAATAAGAATCAAATTCCCAAAATCATTGATTGGAGTATATTTTTAATACAAGAGTTGAATTAATTTGAACATTAGGAGTTTCCATTGATAATTAAATATCTACCCATTCGGTTGGTGATTTGATGATCGAAGAAAAAACCAAAGATATGAGAGAATGGATGGAATTACAATAAAATAAAATATTTATAGTTCCTGAGTAGAAGATGAGTGTACTTTTCACCACTTCATTTTCATCACCCACTTCTGATATTTTGATAGTTGTGATTTTCAATTTCTCCCTTGTGTTTGGAGTTTATTGGTGTCAATTGTCATTGTGGACCCTTGGATTGGTGCGTTGGTTCACATAATTTCCACACACCGTATAGATGAATCATTAGAGTGTGTGTAGTTTAATAGATTCAGTATTACTGTTATCCAAACCATTTTCCATCCACTTCATATCTTTTCAGCATTCATATAAAAAATGGAAATTCCATCAACACTTAATGAATTTACCTATCTCATGTGGGTAATTTCCTCTATTCATCTGCCCAAATTTTTAGAATTTATGAATATTATTATTTTTTCATATGTGTATTTTTTCATTTTATATTACTAAAATCCGGATTTTTTCTCTTCTTTTCTCCAAAACATTGAGAATAATTGGAGTCTCCAATTTCCATTTATATCCCAAGAGCACATTGAGCAATTTAATTATATCCACCAAATTCCCCTATAGAAAATTACTTTTGGAAGCATGATTTTAAGATACAAAATAAATAATGGATTTTTCTTTCATGGTAAATGATAACGCTAAAAGCATACCGTTTTTGTATTGTAAAGATTCCTTCATAGGAGATAATTGATTCTTCTTCATTATCCTTCTACTTTAGGAATTCAATATTTATTTTAGTATAAATAATTCATGGAATATTTTAATTGAAAAATAAATTCATAACTCATCCCATTCCATGGATTCAATTTATTTCTTTTACATTCTATTCTTGAAGAGAGTCCATCATTTGTTATCTACTACTTGAAAATGCTAAACCTTAAAAGAAAATTTTTCATGGTCTATTCGCTAGAAAACAGAAAATATATTTTCTATTATATTGATCCACTTCTAATAAAATAAGGATAGATGTTTATGTATAAAGAACTAACCCGGAAGTTTTCCTTATGATTTCATAATCACTCATTTTAGTTTTCATTGATTGAGTGATTTGGATGATCATAGTCATATAATTTTTCTTCATAGATCCCTTTCAATTTTGTTTCTCATTAGTATGATCCATAAATTTTCAATCACAGTCATTGTTAAAATGATTAAACCCAGTTATGTCCATGACTAAAATACAAAAATCTTAATGTTGGTATCCATAAATAATTAATATGGGAAATCATATAATAAGTAATATTAATCCAGAAATATCAAATATTATTAAACAATCATTTAAACCTATGAACTATTTTATTTATCTTGTATCACTCTTAGTACATTATAAGTTGTTTTAATTTATATCCTATTATTATTCATAACCCAATCCCTTAAAATAACTAATCTCTACCCTAATACCAACTGAGATGACGAAACCATCACATAAATGCATAAGATATCATTTTTTAAGAATATTCATTACTTGTCACTACAAATCACACCTAAGAACATATTATTTTATTGTATTTAGAGATGTGATGAATAAAAAATCATTTTAAATTATTTTCTACGTCTATAACATATAATTGTTACACGTGATAGCATTTTAGGAATATCACACATAAACCCCTTCTTCACAACATGGGGAATGGAAATGTAAGAAAGTATGAGCTCAAATGCTCAATAAAAGGTAAATAATTAAGATATCAATCAAAGATCATAATTGAGAATAAAATGAGCATATGGGCACGAGAACGTATTTAATGATCATGAATATAATAATAAGATTATAATGCCAAATAAAACATATATTAAAACCCATGATAAATATAATCAATGTTTTAAATAACCTATAACATGTCTAATAGGGGTGTGGAGACATAAGTCAATAATTATAAGATAAGAAAATATAACATTTAAAAATGTGGCATAAGAGTGTGAAATAAACATAAGTATAGAAAATCATTTCCTTCTTAATGGATCGCTATTAATACCATCATCAAATCATTGATAGTGCCCCATAGAGGATTGGGTTCACTCCTAATTCACATTAATCATTATTTGACAAAGTTCCATGGTGGGTGGAGTTCACTCCTCATCCACCAACATTTCATATCATTAAATATAATGTTTACCCGATACATTAGAGGGAATAATGGAGCCACCCATAACAGAATAACAAACCTTACATATATGTGGAGCATGAATAAGAAAACATTCATAAATCCATCTTAGCATAATTATCCCATTAAAAGAATCGGGTTTCATGAAATCATCCATATGTCATATTCATAAGGTAACAATATAAAAAAAGTTGATGGTATCCTTACACAATATAACTAACAATGAAAAATATTTATTAATTAATTTTGATAAGTACTAAAAACATGATTATAAGATCATTAGAAATTTATATTGAAAAATAATGAAAAAATGATTTTATATTGATATGTTTTTAAAAATATAAAAAAATGTAAATATAATTTATACTGAAAACCTATGAAAACATGTAAATGTGACTTCATTAAGAGTAATTTTCATGATAGTTGGAAAATATGTTCTCGTGATAAACATTAAATAAACTCTTTTCAAACTATTTTAATGAAAGTCATATATGATCTATGTCGAAATCATTAAGAATTCCCCTTTTAATATTTGGTAAATAAATTCAGATTCAATTTAAAATTACCTTAAGAAAAAATATAGGTATATAAATAAATTATGAAATGACATGATGAATACATATAAGAAGAATTAAGATCCATGATTGTAATGAATATATAACTGGGCTCCACTTAAAGGCGTCTTTTGGTTGAATTATGAACGAAATGAAGGTAAAATGAAAAGAAGAAATATAAAACCCTTTAATAACCATTAGAGATGAAAATATAAGGTGTTTTAGAGATAAATGACAAACAATTTCATCAAAAAATAATTTAGACATAAATAATCTCAAATTCAAACTGGGTTTGGAAAACAAACCATTTCTTCAGACATCCTCTTCAAAATAAATTCTCTAATTTCTTATATAATATGTTTCAGTTTATTATAAATGTACATAAGAACCCTATCCATAGTTATTAGTTCTAATAAAATTTATTTTTAATTCCATGATATAGACATGTTAATTTTTCATTGTTAAAATTAATTTTTTGGTGTCAATTACATTCTTTTCCCAGACAATCCTCTATTTGGATATTCTAGTAATTTCACTATGGAAATAGTTTCATCACCTCTGAAAATTTATTGATGATTTAATATATGTTTGTAATATAAATCAGGAATATAATGGAAGTTTCATAAAACATCTGGTGGAATTTTTCATAGAACAATAAAATATATTTGGTTCCAAGAATTTTTATTCACTATAAATAATTTAGTTTATTGACGAATATACATATATGTATTAAAATTATTAAATTATAAAAACCTCATAAATTAATAATTATTATATAATATTACAATATTTTATTTATTCTTGGTAATACATGATGCAAACATTATATCATCATTCATCTATGTGGTAAAGCATTTCCAAACAAGAACACATTACAATGACAGAATAGTAAGAAAATAATATTGTATAGCATTAATATCAATTGTATAAAATCATAATTATTTATAAACATTTCATTAATGTGAAAAAATAGATTTAATATAAGGTATATTAAGATGATATTGAATAATTATTATTGAAAAGATAACACTTATATTGAAGACATGAACTCCTTTTAGGGAACGTCTTGGAGATGAGGGGTTTTGGGCCCCTTTTTCTAACCGATGGTTAACATAAATTAAGGAAGATTTTAAGGAAGTGGATATGGGAAGGTATTAATGATAATTTTGAAATAATTTTGTGTGTTTAGATTGATTGATGAGAGTTCCTTTTATTAATGAGAATGAGTGGCATTTTTGTAAATACTCATTTATTTTGAAAAAAAGGAATGTCATAATCAAAGTAGGTGGACCTAAAATTGTTAATTGATGTGTATATGATAAATGGGGGTTGATAAATACTTCACCCACCCATTTGGGGATAAGTTTGTTTAATATTTTATGGCATTGTTCATTAAATTAACTTTTTTACCTTATTTTTTTCTTTACCATGATGACTAAATTTTTCCGAAGTAACTTATTTTTATGTCAAAAAATAAAATTAACCGTATTTCCTACATTGTACATACTCATTAAAAATTTTAAAAAATTATAAATGATTTATTTTCTATAGTATATTGAAATTAATTTGAATATAAGAACACATAAAACAACAAAAATAATTTTTTTGAAAATGAATTTTTACGTATTCCTCACCATGTAATAATACTTAAATGATTTGTTATTTTTTTAACATAAAAATCAACCATTCTTTTCATTAAAATCCATACATTAAATATGATAATTTTAACTTTTAATAAAACAAATAAAATATACAATACGAACTGTGTTTATAAACAAAATATTTTTGTTTGACCATGAATAGTTAAAGTACTGCTCCATATTGTTAAAATATTACTTCATGGATGTTACTATTTTATTTTACTATTAATTCATTATTTTTCATGAAAAAAATTATTTATATAATTCTTTCGCTACTATATACTTGTCCTTTAACAGTGCTAAATAAAAATGATGATAAAGGTCTGATTTAATGATGCTATAAAAAATGCTGATAAAAGGGGTCTTTATCAGTGTTAAAAACGCTGATAAAGTTGGGTCTTTATCAGTGCTCCAAAAGTTCTAATAAATGGGGTCTTTATCAGCGTTAATAAAAAATATCTCGTAAAGGGGCCCTTTATCAGCGCTAGAAAAATAAAACCTAATAAAGAGCCCCTTTTTCGGTGCTTTTTTATAGCACTGATAGAGGGTATATTTAATAAGAAAATTCATATAAATATATAAATACATTTGTATTGATAAAATATAATATATATTTTTTAAATTTGTATTGGATAAGGAAAAATATGAATTTACCCTTAATATGTAAGATATATAGTGAAAATGGCTTATAAAATAATTAAAAATAATATTAATTAATAATTTGTTAATTATTATCAAGTAATAGTCATTTTATAACAACTGGACTACATAAAAATTAAATAAATTAATTAAGGGTATAAGATTAGTTGAAAACATGAATTGAACATCAAACAACAATAACTTCTGATTTGGGTGTCAGTTTGGGCTCTACCACAAATTGAATCAAAGTCTATGATGATCCCTACACCCAATTAAATATGAAATACACCCGATCTCATTTTTCAAGGATAAAAAGGGCGCAAAAGACTTCCAAAACTAATTTTTTAGTTGTAGTATTCCAATTTTTTAACATTAGATGAAATTTAAGCCACATTTAAGAGGGTGTTATTATATTTTTCGGTGGGAACTCAATTTATTCTAAGAACTTACATTCATAATGATATTATGGTTTTAAAATTTTATCATTTTTCACAATGTATTTTTATTTGTAATTAAATATATGCATATTTTCAAATATATTCTTATATTAAATCAATTGTATAAATACATATATGAAGTATGAATTTGAGAAAAATATCCTAAGACAGATATTTGGAGAGATTACTAGTATAACAAGTATGAATACGGAGGAATTGGTCCACTCATGAGTGTTTGTTTCATAGATTTCAAGTGAGAACTTTCTACGACATCTCCACAATCGGTATCTATTCGGTTATGCGAGGGCATCTTCTGGTTGTTCATGTGTTATCCTGGATTCCTTCCATGCCTCCACCATCAGACATGCTGGCCTTGGAGATCTTGTAGGTGGTCTCTCAATTTCACGAAGCACCTGGTTGGAAGTGTTGTAACTACCAGGGAGAGTCTTAGTTTGGATTGGTTACCTCAAGGAGGATTTAGGGTTCCGCTCGAAAGCTTATAGTGGCTTATTCTTCATAGGGGGACTGTTTTCAGTGCCCTCCTAATCCCCCTCCACTCCAGTAGTACATGGATCTGGTGGAGTTTATCTGCATCCTTTCATGGAAAAAATATGCGGGATTGATTCAAAATAGAAGATCATGGCTCTAGATCATGTGGTTTCTGACTGGGGCGGCATCAGATCTGGTGGTTTTCGATTGTCGCGAGTCCAGATCAAGTGGGTTCTGATCATGGTGAGTCCAAATCCAATTTTTTCCGACCACAGAGAGTTTAAATTCGGTGACATCCTCCAATAATGGGTGCACAGGTTCGGCAATTTGATAAGAGTTTTTTGGGTTCTTCTTCCACTGAGAGAGGAAATGAGTGGTTGTAATGGTCCAGATCTTTTCAGTCCATTACGTTGTGAAAAACCTCAGTCCATTACATTGTGAAAATGTAGTGGTTGAATTGTTTTGGGAGTTCATGACGACTCATTTAAGGAGTTCGTATAAAAAATCACTTTCTAACAGTAGGTTATGAAGGCGATTTTCAATAGTGACTCACACCAGTAGTTCGTAATGGTGACTCGCACAAGTAGATCGCAATGGTGAGTCAGGACGATGAGTCTCAATAGTGACTCACATCGGTAGCTCTTAATGGTGACTCACACCAGTAGCTCGCAATGATGAGTCTGAATAGTGAGGCATAACTGTGACTCACATCGGTAGCTTGTAGCGGTGACTCGCACTGGTAGCTTGCAATGATGAGTCAGAATGGTGAGTCGTGATGGTAGGTCACTACGGTGACTCAGAACAGTGACTCACAACGGTATCTCACCCAATGGTAGCTCATCCAATGGTGATTTGAAATGGTGACTCACACCAATGACTCACACCGTTATCTCACCGAATGTTGACTCACACTCGTGACTCATCTAATTTCTAGTCATTTCTAATACACTGCTGTTTTACTCATCAGTTTATTCAGTTTCCTACAGTTTTACCCCTTTAACATTTTATTTTATGAAAATTGAGTTTAAAACCTTATTTAATAGTTTTTGGAGACATTTTAAATCATATATGTCTTCTAAAAACCTGAATCTTCCCTTGACATCCAAACCGCGTGGTCTTGGTCAAGATCCTACTTTAATTGATTTCAAATATTGTTTCTCCCGATGAGTTAGAATTTGACATTTTGAAGGTCGAGATATTCTTTTCATTGTGCACTTCCCATTATATTAGTGCTAGATTCCCCAAACCTTTATTCCCTTGAAGAGTCGTGTGCTTTTTCAGTAGCTTTTGGGTCGAGTTTTTGTTGGGAGGCTCTTCCTACTGCATGTGCACCCCCATCTTTGGTGCAATAAGTAAGTTATAATCTCTACTTGTAAGTAGGTTTTCCTTCATCTCTCTCAATTGTGTATCATGCAAGATGAGTGCACAAATTCCTCCTTATGAACATAGTTGAATCCAAATTAATAAAGATAATGGAATCAGTTTAAAGATCAACATGTGGGGCTGTGAAAAGTGACATTTGTTCTATTTTATTTGAGGATATTGTGATTGTATGGGTTATACGGGTAACAACCCAAACATTTATTAAGGAAAATTCCACTTGATATAATTAAATGTATTATTGTGTAAAATTATTATATATAACATATTCAGTACCATGGTTTTATGTTTTCAGATTTTAAAATACCGTTAAGAATTCTTCCCATTGCTAATATAGCCATCGAACAATGACAACACGATTTGTATAAATACAAGGATTTAACAAATCTAATTTACTCAGACAAAGGAAGCAATGACCTCATCCAGTAGAATTTATCCATATGAAACCCATTTCTCAAAGCTCAGAAAGGAGATGTTTTCACTGAGCTTCACTCTTTACCGAACTCAATCCAATCATCAACACGTTAATCTTGAACAAAACCGCACATGAGAGAAGTGGAAGTTAATAGAGATTACCACTCGAGCGATGTTATCTGAGCCCTCTCAAGAGTCTTTCACCATCGTACACAATTTCTTTAGGTATTATGTGGGTATTTTAAGAGGTTATGTAACAATACCCTAACACTATGATTATGTGCATTATTTTTGTGTAGAGAATATACATTCATTTTGTTATTGTTACTTTGTACAAAATATATTAAAGAAAAAAAAATATTTTTAGTCAATATTAAATTAAGAAATATATTTTGATGAATTAGTATTTTTTTAATCAATAAATATTTTAATAAAATATTATTACTAAATTATTTTTATTAAATATAAATGATCATATAATTTTTTATGAATACAATTTTAATTTTTATTATGATTTGAATGCTCTTTTTATTCAAAACCCATGAATTTTCGATAAATGTCAGTTTTTATTTTAAAAGTAAAACTTCACATATTTAGATAATTATTTAGATAAAATCAATGTTATTTTTGGAATCAGGATGTCAAAAATATCCAATGATGATTTTTTTTTAATTTTCTGTGACAATCAGATTTTTGTGTAAAAATTAAATACCGTTTAAATATATAATGTGTTTTATGACATAATAATGACATAATAGTGATGTAATACAATAAAATAAAATTTATTTTTAGGAAATAATTGTTTTAACTTTAAAATAATATAATTTTAGATTTGTTTGATTAATTTTATGGTGCCTTAGTAGACCTTCTAAGACTTATAAAACATTTTAACTTTTAAAATGATTTTCTTGAAAGTGTGACTCACCATTAAATAGGTAAGCCTGACATTTTAAGATGGTATCCCATTGGCCTTATAAAATAATATTTTCCACTTTCCTTTGGAAAAAACCATGGGCAAGAATCATGTGTTGGTTTGTGGTTTTGATTAGATTAATGTGTGGTGTCCAAAAACTAAATAATAAATAATTCCATCTCTTTTTCTATATAAACCCCCCCAAGCTCCCACTTATCTTCACTCAAAACCCATGGAGAACATCCCTACTCTGCCCTACTTTCATTAGTATCCTCCCAAGGCACCCCAAGTTTTTAAGAAGCATCTCTCAAGTCTTATCAAAACCTTTGGATCACACTTCAATGTAAGGAATTTATTCCATTTTCATTTTTATAAAAATTTCATTATATTGTTATACCATTTTGTTTTCAATTAAAATTATTGTGATTTGATTTTTCACCCCTTCCCATACTGTCCTCCTTATGTTTGAATGATGAGCTACCTCTTTCTCTCTCATTAATTCCTCCCATATACACCTGTTACAATAGAGAAATTCTGTAAGAAATTTCTCTCTTCTCATTTACATTCATGAAATTCTTTTTTATTATGAATCTAAATTATATGACACATGTTGGGACATGTATCTATATGACCCCCTTACTTTCCATTTCATGTACATATGGTGAGACACAATTTTCTCTCTCATCAACCATTTTTATAAATTCTTATGTCACGTCGTTACGTTGTCGAAATTACACAATGATTTTACATGCCAAAGTCATTATATAGAGAATACCATGCCCATTTATATATCAAGGGTATTCGCATTTATATACATTTACATATTGAATATAGAGTTTCATGTATGAATTTGACATTCCTTTATCATGGAATAAATGATGATGTTTAATTAATCCATGTTATAAGATCCATGTGACACACTTATGCATGAAATGAAATAATTAAGAAGGGTGCCCCCTCTTAGTGCTCTAATGCATTGGGTAACGATTAGTATCATGATAAATCATTTAAAATGAGGGTTTACTCATGATAATTGAAGTGGAATGATATTTTTCTCATGCTCCATGTGCAATGAGCCTTGACTCGTGATAATATCATGTTAAATTTTGATGTAACATCTCCATATTATGATAATCATGCTATATCATGCCTTAATGTTCATGTTTCTCTTATGCTGCATTGATATTCCTATTGCCTAACATGTACTTTATTCTTGATTTTATACATTTTTTCTTCTCTTAAATGGATTTATATCTCACCCTTTTCATATGTATGTCTTCGAGTTATCCCATGAAATTCTATGTACTAAGGAATGTGTATGGTGATGTAAAAGTAGTTTTCCATAAAGATGTGTATTTCATGTTTTAAGTTGTTATGTAATGTTTCTAATCACCAAAAACACTAGTCCTATTGATCTTCTATGTTGTATCATGTGAATATTTTATGTAATAAATTATTTTTATCTGTGAAATGAAGTGTTGAGTTGTTATAGTTGGTATAAGAGGATAGGTTTAGTTATTTTTTGGATTAAGATTAGAAAACCCTAGTGAAAGCCTTAGGGGTAACACTAAGGTATAATAAAAACATCCAAAAATTTTGGTGTGTACTGAGTAGGTTTTTATCATGAATGTAAATACTTTTCTGGATATGACCAGGTAGAGGCGTCTTTGGTACATATGTATCTAGGGGTAAATCCCGAAAACACCGCTCTGAGCTAGACTCAAACGAGAAACGATGCATGACAACAGACCTAGATTCACTCATGGTTATGACACTACTAGGGGATATGCATTGGTAAATAAATAAGATTATTATGAACCAGTATTAAGGGAATTAAAAAAATGCCCCTAAGAATATATGTTGGGTTTTAGAACATGGATAACATAGATAAATTAAGGAAATAAATGTAATTTATAAGTTATCCCTTTTTGTCATTGGATTACCCTTTATGTGTTACCCCTAATATTATTTTTATTCAATACAATGGATCGTAATTGGAGGAATTGAGCTAAAAACCGATTCAATGATCAATGTGATGATTGTTCTAATGAGATGCTCAATCTAACGGGAGTGGGAATCAAAAACATTGTCATGATACTCTCTCAGTAAACTCAATTCTTGAATAGAAACATGGGATAAGAGGAACGTTCAACCCCCACTAAGAAAGAACAATTCGAAATCGATAGCTTCATGAGAAAAAGGCCTCCTACTTTTAATGGATAATCTGATCCCTCAACAACCAAACAATGGAAAACTCCATTTAAAAGTCTTATCCATCATTCAATGTTCTGACGAAGTGAATGTACATCTTTCTAATTATCATATAGAGGGTGAAGCTAATCAATGGTCGACAATGTTAAAAAATACGAAGCATGAGGAGGATATTGAGGCATTGGAATTGAAGGATTTTCAAAAAAAAATTCCTGATGAATATTTTACTCGCAACCTCCGACTTAAGATAGAAAAGTTTTTCCTTGCCCTTAATTAAAAAAATGACGAATCCATTGGATCGTATGAGGAAAACATCACAAGGATTACACGATATGCAATAGGCTTTGTCATTACCCATAAATGAATGTTTGAATGCTTCTTTGGGGGGATAAAACCTTGCCAGTGGAAATACCTAGAGATTCATGTCTTCAATATATATGAGGAAATTATTTGATGTGTCCTCAGAATCAAAATGGAGATCGGTGAATCTCAGGGTTATCATGGGGATAAGAATTGTAAGGTAGAATTTAATTCTGGTGGTCCGATTGATAAATCCAATGATGCTAATAAATTTCATCACCCCATTTTCCAATGGTGTGGAAAAAAGAAACCCAAAAATTTCTTGAAGGGGGCGAGGAAATGCTTTAGGCTTGGAAGAGAAGGGCACCTAGATATTAACTACCAACATGAAAAAACCTCTACTATGACAGAGGAGAGGAATTCTACATTCATCACTCAAATAATTGTTCATTTCTTTAACTATAAATAACTCGAGCACTTCTCAAAAATAGTGCCCTAAGACATGGGTTTTTTAGGCAACCAACAACCTTCAAGGCAACAAGCGAGGGATTTTTCCATCATTGTTGTTGAACTGAACCCCGACAACAAAGTGGTGATAGGTATGCTAGTTTTTCCTTCAATAATAGTGAACAAACATTTTGATTCAGGTTCAACGAATTCTTTTATATCCCAAATTTTTAGTAGAACAGTCCCAACACCACCACAAATCATGAAAGTAAATATGTCGGTTAGAACAAAAAATTGGGAAATCATTGCATCCCATGAATATAACTCCTCCCCTATCATAATTTGTGGATTGACTTTCCAGAAGAAACTTTTAATACTCCCTCTGGTAGAATTTGATACAATTCTTGGCATAGATTTACTTTCTTTATATAGATCCAACATAATATGCCACGTGATAGAAATAACTCTCCATATGGAGAATCGACCCATGATTATGTACAATTTCAAGGAGGAGGATGAATCTTCTTTAGCACCATCATGTAAATCATGAATATTACTACCCTATGAGAATGTTTATCTTGCTCAGATGTTTAAGTCTAAGGAAGCAACCATCGTTGAAGACATGCATATTGTGAGGGAATTCGCAGAAGTGTTTCTAGAAGAATTGTCTGGTCTTCCTCCTAGAAGAGATGTTGAATTCTCAATTGATCTTATACATTGGGTGTTGCCGATATCCAAGACACCATTTAGAAGGATTTTTTTGGAGTGTGATGAGATGAAGAAAAAACAACAAGAGAATCTGGGTAAAGGGTTTATATTCCCTAGTGATTCACCATAGGGTGCACCGTCCTCTTCATAATGAATAAGGATGGATCAATGTGCCATTGCATTGATTATCGTGAGCTCAAAAAATCACGGTAAAGAACAAATATCCTCTACCACGAATTGATGACTTGTTCGATCAGATACATGAAGAAAAATACTTCTGCAAGGTAGATTTTTGGTCTGGATATTACCAATTAATGGTGAAGAAGGAAGATATCCTAAAGGTTTCTTTTCATACAAGATATAGGTGTTATGAATTCATATTAATGCCTTTCAAACTCACTAATTCTCTATCAATCATCATGGACATGGTGAAAAATGTCTTTAGAGATTACCTCGACAAATATTTGGTATTCTTTATAGATGATATTATAATATACTCTAAACCCAATGAGGAGCATGGTGAGCATTTAATAACTATACAAGAGACCTTGAGAAAGGAGAAGCTCTATGAAATGTACAAAAAGTGTGAGTTCTTTTTCAAGGAGGTCTAATTATTGGGGAATATCATCACAAGTAATGAGATATTTGTGGATCCCTCCAAGACATCTATAATTGAGGGATGGGTGAGGCCAACATTGGTATTTGATATCTGTAGCTTCTTGGGGTTAGCTGGATATTATCACCGATATGAGAGAAATTTCTCAGGATTGTCCTACCCTCTTTCCAAGCTAACTAGGAACTGAGTAATGTTTTCTTGGAGTGATGAATGCAAAGACATCATCAAGGAGTTGAAAAAGAGGGTTATCACGGAACCTGTGCTCACACTACCCACAAGTGGAGATCTTTTTGTGGTATTCCATGATGATTTGAAGAAGGGTCTTGAATATGCGTTGAAGAAAAATGAAAAATTCATTGCCTATGATTTAAGAGAATTGATTGTTCATGATAAAAACTATCTGACACATGATTTGGAGTTATCCGAAATAATCTTTTCATTAAAAATATGGTGACATTACCTCTTTGGGTAGATGTGTGACATATATACAGATCATAATAGAATCTAGTATATAATCACACATAAAGGGTTGATCATGAACCAAAGATGATGGTTAGAGATGATTAAAGACTATGACTGCTCAGTCCATTAACACCCTAGGAAATCAAACAAGGTGGTAGATTATCTAAGTAGAAATGACCTAATTATACTATAATTAATGATAATTTAAAAGGATCTAGTATTATTAGATTGGATGAATATGGAAATGGGAATCATAAAGAGGAGACCATCATCAATACTTTCACAAATGATTGTTCAACCATCTCTTTAGGAATGGTTAATCTATGCTCAAAAGGATGCTGTAAGAATTTAGAATAAATCGAAAACTATAAAAAGGGGAAATATTTGGATTTCAATGATAATGAAGAAGGAATTGTGAGATTTGGGACAAGACTACGTGTTACATCAAATTCAGAGTCAAATAATAAACTTTTGGATGATGCACATAGTATGAATTTCTCTATTCACCAAGGAAACATAAAGATGTATAGAAATATATAAGAGCATTATTGGTGGGATAACATGAAGATTGAGATCGCATAGTATACATAAAAGATCCTGTTATGTTAGTAAGTGATGTCTGAGAGGAAAAACTCTAATGGGATGATGCAACCATTACCCATATCAGCAAGGAAATGGGAGAACATTATCATGGACTTTTTCACCAGACTTTCTAAGACATCCAAGGGAAATAATGCTATCTGAGTTGTTGTGGATCATCATACAAAGACTGCACATGTCATTTAAAATCTAGAGGATTTTTCATTAGATCAACTGGCATGGATATATATTAGAGAAGTGGTAAGGATTCATGGAGTTCCATTATCTATTGTATCTGATCAAGATCCAAGATTCACCTCTATGTTCTGGAGGAGTCTTCAACAGGATCTGAATAATGAGATGAACTTCAGTATGACTTATCATTCTCAAACAAATGTCCGATATTAGTAGACTATCCAAACAATTGAAGATATGTTAAGAGCAAACTCCATGAACTTCAAATAAGGATGACTTCAACATATTTCTCTAGTTGAGTTCACTTACAATAACATTTTCCAATGAAGCATACAAATGACTCCTTTAAAGCCCTTTATGGGAAGTGGTGTAGAGCACCAGAATGTTGGGATGATGTTGGGGAGTAAATGCTCCTAGGTCACTAAATGATCGAATAAATGTTGAAGAAGGTTAAGACCATATAGAATAACATTACACATTATTAGAGTTGACAAAATAGTTATTATGATAATTGTCGATGAGACATAGAGTTTGGTTTTAGAGACATGGTATTCCTCTGCATTTCACTGTGGAAGAGAGTTGTGAGATTTGGGAAGAATGGGAAGCATAGTCGAAGGTATATCAGATCTTTTGAGATCCTAGATCTCATTGGAGTTGTGGCCTATCGACTTGCACTCCCACCAAACCTATATTAATTACATGATGTATTCTATGTATCACTCTTGAGGAAGTACATACCTGACCCATCACATGTACTCAATCCATAGGTGGTAGCATTGGATAATGAAATATCCCAGGAAGAGAATATAGTGAAGATCTTTGATCATAGGAAAAAAGTTCTATAAAATAAGACAACTCCCCTTGTTATGTTGTTGTGGTGAAACCACCTATTTGAAGAAGAAACATGGGAATCCGAGGAAGTGATGAAGTAGAGTTACCCTCATCTATTTTATTGTGAGAAAAGAAAAATTCTAGGGTTAATTTTCTTAAGGGGGGAAGATTGTAACCACCTAAACTTTTATTAATGAAAATTCCTCTTGATCTAATTAAATATCTTATAGTGTATTATGGTTATATATAACATATGCACTTCCTTGGTTTTATGTTTTTGTATTTTAAAACACCGTTATGAATTTTTACTGTTGCTAATATAGTCTTTGAATAGTGATAACATGAGTAGTAAAAATATGGGGCTTTAACAAATCCAATTTACATAGAAAAAGGAAGCAATGACCTCATCTTGTATAATTACTCCATATTAAGCCCATTTTTAGAGCTCGGAATGGAGTTAGCATCACTGGGATTTGCTCTTGACCAAGACCAAGATGAGATTTAACATGTTAATTTTGAATGGAACCACCTATGGGAGAAGTTTAAGTTAATAGAGATTATCACCCAAGCGATGTTATCTGAGCCTCCCCAAGAGTCTATCACCATCATACACCTTATCTTTAGGTCTTATGCGGGTGTTTTAAGGGGTTATGTAACATGACACCAGCACTATTATTATGTGCATTATTTTTTTATAGATAATATACATTCATTTTATTATTGTTACTTTGTAAATAGATTTTAATGCACAAATAGTAATTTTAGTTAATATTCAATTAAGAAATATATTATTATGAATTAATGGATTTTTGAATTAAATAATATTTTAAGAAAATATTTTTACTAATTTACTTTTTATTAAATATAAATTATCCTATAATTTATAGGATAATTAATGTTTACTTTTAATAGTATTTACTTTAATGTTTACTTTTTATTAAATATAAATTATCCTATTTCAATTAATAGTATTTACTTTTACTAATTTACTTTTTATGAATACAACTGTTATTTTTATTAATGTTTGAAAGTTGTTTTTTTCAAAACCCGTGAATTTTCAATAAATGTAGGTTTTTATTTTAAAAGTAAAATATCACATATTTAGAAAATTATTTATATAAAATGAATATTTTTTTAGAATTAGGATGTTGAAATTAAGCAACAGTGAATTTTTCATAATTTTCTGAGACAGTCGAATTTTTTAGGTAAAAACTAAATACTGTTTAAATATATAATGTGATTTATGACATCATAATGACCCAATTGTGATGTAATAAAATACTATAAAAATAATTTTCTGAAATTATATGTTTTAACATTAAAATAATGTGATTTTATATTTGTTTGATTAATTTTAGGGGGCCTTAATAGACCCACCAAGACTTATAAAACATTTTAACATTTACAATAATTCACTCGAGAGTGTGAGTCACCTCCAGATAATGAAACCTTATATTTTTATAATTTCATAAATTGGCATTATAAAATAGTTTTTTCCACTCATCTTTGGATAAAACCATGGGTTGGTTTGGGGTTTTGATTAGTTTAATGTGTGGGGTCCAAAACCTAAATAATAAAGACTTCCAACTCTTTTCCTAAATTAACCCACCCAAGATCCCACTATTCTTCACTAAAAACCCCTGGATCATTGTTGACGCTCCTTTTTCTTCATAGAGTCCAAAGGAATGTAATGTAAAATGACCTAGCACAAATTGTTTCATCCTTTGAAGAAAATATCAAAAATAGACAAAGGGATGAACAAGGAGAAGATTTCCCACAAGTCGCGCAAGTTCCATCATAGTCGTGCAAGTCCACTTGTGCGACCATCATTCGTCACGCAAGTGACTTGAGCGACCTAAGTGATAACCGCCCGGTAACCTCCCGGGGTCTTCTCCTGCCTATAAATAGACTATGTGGTCCCCCCATTCGTGGAGGATTTTTCCCAGAAACCAATATTTGAGCTCCCGGCGCCCTAGTCTCTTCTCAAAGCTTCTAAAACACTTCTAAGGTAATTTATTTCCTAGAACGGAAGATCTAAAGAGGTGGAGGAAGGCCTAAGTGTTGAAACTCACCAACACTTGCACACCTGAGTGGCCAGCCCTTAAGGGAAAAGGGCCACACTTGCACGCCGCCTTACTCCTTCATTAGAACTTCTGCACCCTTCTTCTGGAAGAACCTCAAGTGGATTCTAGAGGCATTAATGTAGAGTCGCTCATGTATTACCCTGCTGGTTAACCGTGACGCAAGTACACCATGTGTCACACAGGCATACCTGCGCGACCAGGACCTGCACGACCAGGACTTGCGCTCCCACGCAGTACCTGCGTGCCTGCCAGGACTTGTGTGCCCCTGCCTTTTTGGGTGCCTTTCTTTCCCATTTCACCCCTCTTAATTCAATACACCATTCATATTCAAGAACCAGTCTTCAAGACACTCTTCAAAGCCATTTATGGCATGATTTCTTGATTTGACTTCCATATCTGAAAGTAATTATGTGGAATATCTCTCAAAACCTAGTGATTTACATATCTTTATGTCATGAAAGATTGAGAATTCATTCATTCAACATCATCCTTTAAAATGAGATAATCCTTAATCTGGGTCTCCTTTTCTGGAATAATCCCCAGTCATATGTCCTCTAATTTGGGCATCCTTTTTAGGAGTAAGCCCCAGATCCCCTAACCTAGGCATCCTCCTTAGTAGTAAGCCCCAGTCCCCTAATTTGGGCATCCTCCTCAGGAGTAAGCCCCAAACCATAATCCTTAACCTGGGCCTCCTTTTCAGGAGTATGTCCTAGTCATAATCACTTAATGTGGGCCTCCTTTTCATTAATAAGACCCAGTCATAATCCCTTATCATGGGCCTCCTTTTCAGGAATAAGCCCCAGTCATAATCCTCTTAACCAGCCCTAATTTAACTTTTATCTGGGATTCCTTTTATGGAGTACAACCCAATCATAAGTCTTCTCCTAATTTGGGACTCCTTTTCAGGAGTAAGCCCCGTGTTAGAGTATTCAAAATCTCTATGAAGCACATATACCTTTATGGACCCACTTCCTGGATTTCTTCTCTAAAGTAAATCCTAAACCTTCATTTATTTGGGAAGTCATACATATATAAGCCCCACATTATTTCTTATGATTGCATCTTTCATGGCACAAATTGTCTAATTTTTTACCAATACCTCTTGTTTATTACACCGATCATGACTCACATGAGCTTAGAGTGTAACGGTAATTGTGACATCCTTCTTTGAGCGATCAATCATAAACATCATACTCCCTTACTCGAACTACGTGGGTTCTGATTCCTTTTCTAAACAAAGGATACGTAGGTATCCCATCTATGGGTTCGATACCAATTCTAAAATAATCCATGTCCTTCTGAATGACAATAAACTTCATGTTCCCCACTGAGTGGCTTTAAAAACAGCATGGTCATCATAATGACCAAGATACTTCTGCATAAATGTGTCGAAGGGTACCATTGACCATGAATCTCTAATAAATACATATGATTCTCTATCGATGAAGAACCTCGAATACATACAAATGATTCTCTAAATTTTCTACATATTTAATCATTGATTGTCAGATATGAAGGAATTCTCATTTTATACTTGGTAATATAACAAGGATTCGCAAGCATAACTTAAATATATAAAGAGAGTCCCGGAGTAGACAATAATTCCCCTCAAAAAGGTGTGATGAGTCCAACCTCCCATCCTCTCGACCAATGCAAATTCCTAAGCCTCATCATTCCACAAACTAATGAGCACCAACCTTTGGAAAGTAGGTCCGAATGGATGTGGAATCATTGGATGTTTCCGGTTCTACGAACAAACCCATTAGAAACCGATCAGAACTTTTGAACCTCCCATCAAGGCGGTAATCCCCAGATTCCGAGGGAAAAAAAGATGGTGAACCCAACGTGAATCCTTAACCAAGTTAAAATGATGTTTTTCCTATTTGTTAGGCCCCTATTTAAAACTCAATGAGAGGACCAACAAAAACAATCATTGACATATGTCATCATCTAAAAGATGTAGTGGCTGAATTTATCTTGATTAAGTCGGTTATATCAAATAGGCACTCTTTTCCCAAGATCATATACATTTCTAGAATGGCTTCTCTCAAGTTCACACATGTGAATACTGCTGCTGTAAATGCCACTGCTGCTACTCATGCTCGATCTTCGTCCGCTCTTAGGACGTTATCGCCTACTCAGCTTCTTCAATGTTGGGTATCAAACGCACTGGTTAAGGAGTACCGTCAACATGGTACCATCCCAACTCTGGAGGCTGCCCGATAAGCCCTCCAAGTAAATAACTAACATCGGTCGTCCGGACAACGATGACCAGCGATCAAAAAAGCATACGGTGTTGACTACCGTCTCCAACCGTTTCGGGTCATTATCCCCAGAACACAATCACCATTCGCTCCCATATTCTGGGGAGTTGAATGAGCAGGTCCCTCAGGACCTTAATTCAAACAGATAGGATTCCTTCCTGAGGGTTCCCACCAACAATCGCCGCCCGACTCGTGCGGCAGTGCACCCTCAACATGATGAGGGTACCGACTCCAGGCATTCGGCTCAGGTTCCTCGAACCCGAGCAAGCAAGAAGAACCACCAGAGGCGGAATCCGGTCAACAGTGAGCATGTTATCATCTCTTCCATCTCCGGAGAAGTCCACCAACCTAACTTGGTTGCACGAAACGACCAAGCACATACACCTGCCCGTTTTAATTCCATTGTCCAGTGGACTCGTCTCGCAGCATCACGCCAATCCCACCAGGAAATTCTGGTTGAGTACTATAGGAAGGAACATACACCTGTTTATACACCATCAACTAGTTAGTAGGCTCGTCTGACTACATATGATGGATCTCGTTAACCACGTTTGGCGAAGTGCAATCAACAGGTGCATACACTTGCTGGTATTAATCAATCCTACCAGCAATATCGCTTGGTAGCATTCGGAGAAGTTATTCGGAAAGCCCCGACAACAAATAGGAGGCAGACTCAACTCTCTGCCCCCACACTTGAGTACATTCAGGATTCACTGATAGGAAAAGAAGGACAGGATCCGACACATACACCTGCTCCAAGCCCGGAATGGATTTCTATTCCCGTTCCGGCAGCTGAAGTCACCAAGCATATTCTAGCAATGGTGAAAGAGAAGAAGCAAATCCCTGCTCATATTCTGGATGCCTGCCAGGATATTATAACAACTTCAGCGGCATCTCAGGGAAAGACACATAAATCTATCCCTACCAGTGGAGTGATACATCAACAATTCACTCCGGAACAGACACACATCTGTTCCAGTCCAAGAGGGTTATGGGGAATACTCCCCCATATCATATGGACGACCAAGTCAGGCACATACACCTGTTTTGAGAGGAGATCGTTAGCATAACCTTGCCATATTTCCTAATCAGGCACATACACCTACTTAGGGTAGCCACATTCGTCAACAAGTGGTTTCCAAGGCGAGTAAGAAGGCGTCTATGAAAAAGACCTGCCCAGCACACTCAGGAGATCAAGTGCCAATCTGTAAAAAGGCCTTTCTCGATGCTGGAGTTCTTGAAGCCATAAAACAATTATCTATTGGAATTAAATATTCTACTCCCTCAGTTACCAATAGTGGGAACATTAATTTCTAAGGTCTTCAACAGACACTTCCTCATGAAGGTGTGCTTCATGACAATTCGGTCAACCTCAAAGTTTCATCTTTAGATGAGAGCCACAGGAACCTTCTATGTGGTCTAAAGACCAAGGAGCAAAAGATCTCGTCTTTTGTTGTAACCCATTATGGTGGTCCTCCCCATGATGATGAATTTCACTGCGAAATTCGGCTCTACAGTAGTGATGCACATTGCCCGGAAAATGCTCCAGTGGACAATGTAGTGCATAGAAAGCCCTCTTATCTTGAGGCACTTGAAAATGTGAAACCAGTCATGTCTGAAGCTTTATCGCTAGTAGGTGAAATACTTTCTCAATCAGTAGACAGCCCATGGCGTAGGTAATTTTCTGAACCACCCCTAAGTCATGCATATTCTAGTTTGATCAATGATTTATCTACCAATCCTGTTGAATCTTATGAGGAAACAAGGAAACACCAACCCTGGTCAAATCAGGTAGAAGAATCTTCATCAAATAAAAACGAGGAAATGTTGAACATGAGAAAAAAACTAGTGAAAGGTGATGTGCCAGTTTTGTTTTGGCCTTTGGCTGACTCTCAGTATAATATTCCAGAAATTTTGACTGAAGATGGAATTCATGATATTTATCTCAACATATGGAAAACTCTTTGTTAGTTTAAAAATAAAGTATTATCTTATGATGAATATGAAATTAATCTTAAGATAATAGAAGGGTTACAACGTCATATTGATTTGGTGTCTCTATCAGTCTCGCGATATCTGAAGGCTGAAAATCAGTAGAGAGCCCTTCAATGTTCATGCCTTGGTGCACTAAGAATATTGGGTCAGTTAATTTCCAATGCCCCATCTGATATTCGTGTCAGTGGATGGGGTGTTCATGGAGAATTGCATTTTATGGTGCTCTCCAGTCAGCAAAGCCCACCAAAAATGGTCTCATGCAATGTTATTTCCCATGGCCGGCCACATTTAATAGGGATTGTTTGTAATAAAAATCTTTCCCAAGAACAGGCTTCAACTAGTTCCTCTCAATATAATGAATACAGAGAAAAAGTTGTTGAATTACTCTTGCATCAAGAAAACAAGAATATTAAACGGGCCTCTCATTTGGAGCAAACATGTCACCAAGTGACAGAAGTGTCGGAAATCATCCAACGGTCTTTTGAACCGGGTGATAAAAGCGGATACAGATTAATGCATCCAGCTAACTTCCGGACTAAGGTTTGCAAGATCATGAGGACTTTAAAGAAAGTCTCAGACATGGCATGTCAAGAACCACCCCAGCTCGCCAGACTTGGGACTCTTTTAAAACAACCCTCAGAATCAACAAATAGGTTCCAAGGACTTCAGCAAGAACAGCAGGAACAGCCCCAGTCCACTCGACTATGGACTTTTTCAAATCATCAATATCCTCCTTTGAGAAAGTCAGTCTTTTCTCGATTGGGGAAGAAACCTCAAGAGGAATGAAGATCCAAATTATCAGGAGATTCCCTCCAAATTACGGTTCATTAATAAGTTCTTGAGGGATAAAATTAACAAAAGGAAATGTCTCTTCAAAGACATGGAAGAAGAAAATATCACAGAAATGATTATAGAAGGGATACGATGAGTTATGCATCAATTAATGTCATCAATGTCGTTGTTGCTGATCCACCAGATGAGTCTCACTCAGGGGACTCCGATGAAGAAGATCCTGCTCAAGAATATGTATGCACCGACCAAAATGAAGAACGTGTGCGTACACGAAGTCAAATGATTACTCAGAACATAAGTAATCCTTCGAGAAACCCACTTCCACCTCTCTGAAAAGGATCCAACAAAGGGAAGGGAAAGAACCAGGGTATATATCCATCCTCTCGAGAACGTCAATCGCTCTCACTAGAGTAGAGGTTTTCACAACAGGAGGAAGAAATGAAGGAATTAAGAAGGTTGAATGCAGAAATACTTCAGAGTAGTCTTCTTCTTAAGCATGATGGAGTTAGTCAGCCAAAGCAATTTGTTGCAGCTATTGAGATGTATCAAGAATATCCTCCTCTATCAGTACACCCTCACAGGTCTAATCTTACGGGTCAAGTGCAACAACAGTTGGCAGTGCTACCATAAGTTTCAGTGCCAATCGCCACATCTGTCCAAGCTATAGTCATTTCACCTACCCACGTCCAAGTTCAACCGGATGTTTCTCAAAAGTTAATAATGACTATTTAGTCATTAATAGATTGGTTAGAAACTATGGAAGGGAAGCACGTGCAAGTTCATCCACAAAAGAATGTTTACCCTGAATGGGTAGATTCAATTTCCCCTCCATCTAGTTTTGGGAACCCTATATTCCATATTTTCAATGGATCAGGCGATCTAGAACAACATTTGACACATTACGTGTCTTGTTGCGATCCTATGATGGGAACTCCGGAGCAGCAAGAAGTAGTGAAACTCAGATACTTCGTGCGAACCTTGTAAGGACCAGCTTTTGTTTGGTATACAATCATGAAATCCTGGTCAATTACCGGATGAGAGGATCTTTGCCAGAAATTCCTCCTTCAGTTCAGCTCAACTTTGCCAAAGACAACAGTTTTTGATCTTAAAAACTGTAAGCAAAGGGAGAATGAAACGGTCTCTGATTTCAATGCTTGATGATAGGGATTAACATATTCCTTGAGTTTAGCACTCCCTCAAGAATAATTGTTGCAAATATGTGTGGAAAATCTACGTGAAGAATTACGCACACCATTAATCCCTATGAAATACAAAGGAGGGTTTCGAGACCTTACATCAATCGCTCAGCAGATTGAAGATTCCCTTATACAGGCTAAGGCTAAATCTCATGTTATTCCATCAGCTCCAGGAAGGAGAATGGGTAAGGAAACAACTGCTACAGTTATGATTAAACAAGCACGTGTACCTATTTCGCCCTCAAAACCTTCATCTTTTCGAAGGGCTCCTCCTTATGAGCGCCAACAACAAAGGCATTTTTGTCGAGATGATAAAAAAGATCAAAGTCAAAAACAATTTGAGGATTTGAAGAGCAAAACATACTCTTTCTGAAATGAACAATTTTGTGGTTATTTCATTTCGACTCTGGAAAACATTTTGGTTCAATTTCCAATACCCAAGAGGCCAAACAAGAAAGGAGATGAAGATCGTGCTAATTATTTCGCTTTTCATCAAATGTTGGGGTATCCCATCCAGGAGTGTTTTGTCTTCAAAGACCTCCTACAAAAGATGGTCGACTCGGGACATGTCACATTGAAAGGATCCTCATCCCAGGTAGCATGTGTCACTACTACAGTTCCAGAGGAGGAAGATTAATGGCAGGAATTCAAAAGCAAAAATGCACAAAAGTATGATGATTGGATGGTCAGAAAGACAATCAATCGAAATCATTCTATTTTTTGAACACAATTATAGAATCCAATTGTGTCTTCTTCCATGAATGTTGGGGAAAAACCCTCTTCGTCAGAGGGAAAGTCCTCAAAGAAAAGGTATGATTCAAGGAATGAAAAAGAATCAGAAGAATATGAGTATGTGTCAAATCCTAAGTTGTCTTTGACTTTGGCAGACTTTATGCCATCTACTTCAATGCCATGGGCACCGCCCCACCAAATGGCACAGCCTAAACAGGCTAATCAGGCAGAGTCTTCATCAGACGAAGAGTTAACCTTTGGTTCTGTTAATATGATTCAATTAAAAGATCCATATGCCAGTCACAGTTTTGATTTCAATGAGCCTGAATTCCTTGTATCAAACAGAGAAATCATAGGAAGTTCCAGGGGCTCAGGATACAGAGGATGATGTGGATATTTCAGAAGTAATTATTCTAATTCTACCCCTGCTAGAACTGTGTACGCAACAGAAACTCGTGGTATAGACCTTCAGCAAGCTCAGCAAGAACAAGAAAGTTCTTCTACCAATAGAAAATTCAGTCCTGACACAGTTATTTTGGAAGACCAATTGAAGGTTCCATCTTCTTCCTCTCATCAAGTAAATCGATCTAATCGGTCTAATCATCCAAAACCTAGAATATTTCCTACTCCTATCCCAATACAAGATGCATCAACTTCCAAAGCATCTGCTTCCAAGGTACCTTCTAAACCACATATTCCTATTGGGAAACGCATACCTATGGATCAAAACTATGATATATTGAAACACTTGGACAAAGTAGCAGCCAAGATATCAATTCTAGATGCTCTGAATCTGTCAAAAGATCTTCGGGAAGCACTCATCGAGGCTTTGTCAAGTCCTCAGGACTTTGAAACTGAAATTGCTGCAGCTGAAGTCTATCACATAGAGAATAATCCTACAGAATGTCGTTCAATAATATCCTTTACTGATGTAGATGAAGATTATGTTGTGCATGGACATATTAGTCCATTGTACTTGTCTGGAAAGGTCAATGGCGTGGATGTTCAACGAGCTTTCATTGACAATGGTTCAGGATTCAACCTCATGCCCATTCGTACACTTCGTCGATTGGGTCTCACAGAATCTGATTTATCTCCCTCCACCATGATGCTACAGGGATATGATAAAAATTAACAAGAACCATTGGGTGAAGTTACACTTAGAACTCAGTTTGGAGATCTTGTATCCCATTCTGATTTCATGGTTGTTGATCAAGACTCAGCCTTCAACATCTTTCTTGGAAGACCCTGGCTACATCAACATGCTGATATCCCTTCTTCATACCATCAATGTCTCAAATATTGTTTCGATGGTCAATATGGGATGTTGTATGGTGATAAGGCCTCATTCAAGACATGTGAGTCTCAATACATTGAGGCAGAATTCTATCACATGAAGAAAAGGGAGAAATACATAACAAAGGAGATTACCAAAATTAATGCTCCATATGGTTTGGAAAAAATTTAAGTAAATCCATTTACACATGTGAGTACAGGTAATGTATTGCCTATCAGTTAAATTGACAAGATAGACCCAAATAAAAATACTCTTATGGAATGATCCATAATGTCAATTATGGAAATCGAGCCAGACAACATGGGAGAAATTGGTAATCTACCAAGCAGTGATGAAAGCCCAAATGGTTACGTCTTCATTTCATCTGCTTAAATCCAACAACACTATGCTTCCCCAATAAGGTCAGAAGATGTTATAGCGTCATCTAAGGTGAACAATGATGTCGATTATCAATCGATCATTTCCTCATTATTACCCAAATAAGACCCTTCATCATCAATCGGGTTGGAAATGGAAACTTCTTCTTCAAAATGTGCAAATTTTGACATCTCTTATGATTATGAAAATTCTGCTTTGTCATCTACTATGCAAGTAGAAACTGAAGAAATAACTCATGATGAAGAAGAAGAGGAAGATCTCAGAGATTCTACTCCAGCATTTGACGAGGGTATCCTTACCACTAGGGATGAACTGAGAGAAATAAATCTGGGTACAAAGGAAGATCCACGCCCCACTTTAATCAGTGCGGCCATGACCTTTGAAGATCAAGAGAATTATATTTCTCTTCAAAGTGAAATAGATATATTTTTGCATGAAACTATACAGAAATTCTTGGGCTTGATCCTGAGGTTTCTACTCATCATTTGGGTTTACCAGAAGAACATCGAGGATTTAAGCAAGCCGCGAGAAGAACACACCCAACTTATGCTTGTAAAATTGAAGGTGAAGTGGATAAGCTTATCAAATCTAACTTCTTCAGAGAAGTTTAGTATCCTAAGTGGTTAGCTAATATTGTCCCTTTAAAGAAGAAGAATGGACAAATTAGAGTTTCCACCGATTTCCGAGATCTTAATCAGCATTGTCCTATGGATGATTTCCCAGTTCTGATTACAGAACATCTAATTTATGCAACAGCTAGCTATGAAGAACTTCCCTTCATGAATGGATATTCTGGATATAATCAGATCTGTATAGCCCCAGAATATGAGTAATTCATAGCCTTCAGAGCCCCTCAGGGTGTGTTTTGTTACTGGGTAATGCCCTTTGGTTTAAAGAATGTAGGTGCAACATATCAGCGCGCCATGCATCGTATCATCAAACCCTTATTAGGGATGTTTGTTGAATGCTATTTAGACGATTTGGTGGTTAAATCCAAACAACATTCTAATCACTTGGATGGTTTGGAAGTCATATTCTGCAAGCTTCAACAACATAATTTGAAGATGAACCCCTTAAAATGTGCTTTTGGGGTAACCTTAGGAAAATTTCTCGGCTTTCATGTACGCCATCATGGTATTGAAGTTGATCCTGAGAATACCAAGTAAATCTTTTGTATGTCACCTCCTCAAAATTTGAATGAATTAAGAGGAATTCAAGGGCACTTAGACTATATTCGACGTTTCATCACCAACTTGGCAGGAGAAAGTTTACCCTTTACCAAATTGATGAAGAAGGGAGTCACTTACCAGTGGACTGAAGAATGTCAAGAAGCATTCGATATTATCAAGAAATACCTCTTGAGTCCTCCAGTACTCTTGAAACCTATTGAAAGAAGACCACTTATCCTCTAGGTGATAGCTCTAGAGCAATCATTGGGTGCTTTCTGGCTCAAAAGAATGATGCTGGGAATGAAAACAGCCTCTATTATCTCGGTCGAACTATGATTGAAGCCGAAACCCGGTATTCATGTTTTGAGAAGTGCTACCTGGCATTAATCTTTGTAGTTCAGAAGCTGAGACATTACCTGCAACATCACAAGGTCCAATTGGTATCTCGAAATAACCCGCTCAAATTCATACTTAGTCATCCAATGCTTACAGGACGTCTATCAAGGTGGGTAGTTATTTTGCAGCAATTCGACATTCAATATGTGTCTCAAAAGGCAATAAAAGGGCCAAGATCTGGATGATTTCCTGGCTGAACAACCTTCAGTGGAAGACACATCTTCAGATATTGAACTCCCTGATGAGGAAGTCTTCTCTATTTAAGAAAGTCCTCAAGCATGGGAAATGTATTTTGATGGTGCTTCCAGAAGTCCAACAGGGAAGAAAATGGAAAATCCTAAATTTAACAAAGTTGGCTTAAGAATTGTACTCATTTCTCCAGAAAAGGCAGTGTTACCTTATTCCTTCTTATTGTGGGATGGTGGTACCAATAATGAAGCTGAATACCAAGCTCTTATCACAGGATTGAAATTAGCACTTCAAGCACAAGTGAATCACTTAATGGTGAAGGGTGATTCAGACCTGGTAATCAATCAAGTCAATGACGATTATGCCATCAGAAAAGAAGAACTAATCCCTTTGTATGATTACGTCCGAGAGTTAATGGCGGAATTACCTTTGGAACCGACATTTTCTTATGTCCCAAGATCACAAAATGCTCAAGCTGATGCACTGGCTAATATAGCCACAGCTCTGGAAGATCCAAATCAGGACGAGAAAACCATCAGTATTGCCCACCGTCATGCAATTTCACCTTATGTCCGAATCAGAACATAGGAAATTAATGAAATTAGTCCCATTCTTGAACCATATGGTCATACTACATGATGGAGGTCACCTGTCAGAGAATACATTCAAAATGGAACACTTCCACCTTATAGAGCCGAGAAAGAACAAAACCCGGCGACGTGTGGTCAATTTTACTCTTTATGATAGCCCAGATCACCTAGAGAAAATTCTCTACAAACGTGTTTTTTATGGAGTTCTCTTCAGATGCATTGATGGTGAAGAGACAATGTCTGTCATGAAAGAAGTGCATGTAGGAGTCTGTGGTGCCCACCAGTCTGGACATAGATTGTTAGATCAAATTTGATGGCTTGGATACTTTTGGCCTTCAATGATACGGGATTTTGTTGATTTCACAAAGAAGTGTCATTCATGCCAAGTACATGCCAACTTCATTCATCAACCTCAAGAGTTGCTTCATATATCTAAATACTCATCTCCATTTTCCACATGGGGAATGTATGTGGTGGGACCTTACCCTTTAGCTACTACCAAGAAGTTTAAGTACATTATTACTGCTACTGACTTCTTTTCCAAATGGGCAGAGGCAATACCTCTCAAGGAAGTCAGTTCTAAATGCATTGTTAGCTTCATCAAGTCTAAATCATTACCAGATATGGTGTCCCTCATACCATATTGACGGACAATGGCACCAATTTCTGTTCATCCGAGGTGAAGAAATTGTATCAAGAATACAACATCAAATCCAACCATTCATCTCTGTATCATGCAGTGGACAATGACCATATATAATCCTTAAACAAGACTCTTTCAAATATACTGCAAAAGATGGTGGATAAATATAAGAAGTCATGGCCTGATAAACCCTTTCATGCTTTATGGGCTTATCGGATTACCACCCGCACTGCAACGTGATCAACTCCATATTCATTGGTATGTGGAACGGAAGCAGTCTTTCCAATTGAAGTTCAATTACCCTCACTCAGTGTAACCATTTTTCATCAGTCATCTACAGATGTGCAATCTCAAAAGTGATTGAAAGAATTGGAACGGTTAGATGAGAAAAGATTTTTCACTTTGCACCACTTGGAGGTCTATCAGAATCGAATAGCATGAGCTTTTAACAAAAAAGTTCATCTTTGTTCATTCAGTCAGGGAGATTTGCTATTAGTTCTCAGAACTCCAATGATACCAGGAAATAATCCTCCCAAACTTGAGCCAAAATGGGAAGGACCTTATTCAATATGTAGGGTCTACTACAATGGAGCTTATTCATTAATCTCAATGGATAGAGAACTCATCCCTACTCCAACTAATGCGAGATTTTTTAAGAAGTATTTTGTATAAATTGGAAAGTACCAGTTCATCCTTGCTATATGACGTTAAACTATACTGCAATGGTCCAAGCATATAAACCTAAACTATTTTGCACATACGTCCAACATGACATTAAACGGTATCAGCTTCATCGTCCTAGCTACATGACGCTAAACTGTACTAAAGTCCTTTAATACGTCCTACATGACATTAAATTGTACTATGTCCCTGCAACATGACACTAAACTGTGCGACACCAGTTCTTCCTTTTTATATGACATTAAAACTATACAGCAATGGTCCAGTTTGACCTTAAACTGCAAACTCGTCCCACACAACATTAAACTGTGAAAATGTTCCCAAAATGGTCTAGTACGACCTTAAACTGCAACTAGGTCCAGTATGACCTTAAACTGCATCATCAATGATCCATGCATATGTCCCTAAACTGTTTTCAAGTCCTTTACATCCAGCAAGATGTTAAACTGTGATGTCCTAACTACATGACCCTAAAATGTATAAAAGTCCCTTACGTCCGGAAAGACGTTAAACTTCATAATCATCAAAGGTCATGTATGACCTTAAACTACACTTTTGTCCAGCATGACGTTAAACTGCACCATCCATGGTCCATGCATATGACCTTAAACTATTATTACTTTCATCCAATATGACGCTAAACTGTGGAAAAAATCCCCAATGCATCAAACATGACGATAAATGGTGTACTCTTTTGTCCTCACTGCATAACATTAAACTGCATAGTCCCCCTTTCGTCCAACATGACATTTAACTCTATTGTCCCCATTTTCCTAACTACATGACGTTAAACTGTACAGAAGGTCCGTGATACATCCTACATGACATTAAATTGTACTTTGTCCCCGCTACATGACACTAAACTGTGCATCACCAATAGTCCTAACTACAAGACTTTAAACTGCATAGTCCCTTCATACGTCCTACATGACATTAAATTGTGTATCGTTAAGGTTTTTTCTACCTCTTGTTTCTCAAACTAAGGATGACTCACGTGAGCTTTGAGCAAACCTCAACCATAATATTCTCTCTAGGCCGCTAACCATGTGTAAGTACTAACATCATTTTTTTAGGCCATTGTCCCCGTGAACAACTTGATCATTAATTCATTAATTAATTGAACTACACGGACTTTGATCCTTGCCTTCTAGGCTTGGTATGTAGGCAACCTCCCAAGGTTCAAGTCCAAAACCAATCTCTTCACATCGGTTCACCTCCATCTCATACGATGTTGATTCGTGAAACCGCCCCTAGAATCAATATCTTTACATTGGTTCACATTCATCCGTGTTATACGACGTTAAACTATACATAAATTTTGTCCAGTATGACAATAAACTACAATATTCTTTGATACCCTGACCTGATATTGAACCATTATTTACATTGATTTTTCAATCATGTTTCATCTCAAAGACTACATGCAACCTGGCAACGCCCAAACCTTTTATCTTGGGTTAAACCATCATTGTACTAAAGTATCCTTTCACCCTTCATATGTATGAACCAAATTTGTACAAAGGGTATTTCTAGAACTACGTGGGCTTGATTCCAATCCTTATGGGATACGTAGGAATGTTCGAGTGTCCCTCGAATCCAGCCCCATGTCTTTTGGCCTAACCCCAAATTCCACTTTCAGTCCTTTGGCTGAAAATTCCCCATGAAAACACACACTGTGTATTTCTTACGATGGTCCAAGATATATGACCCTAAACTAAGATCTCTAATCCTTTTGTCCCACACGATGTTAAATTGTACATTAAGAACTACGTATGGCTTGATTCTCATCCTTATGGGATATGTAGTGAAGTCCAACATTTCAATTCAGGACCCATCCACAACATGATTATGGTTATCATTGATCTGTGTATCTCTGTATACGTTGAACAATACCCATCTTTATGTGGCATAATCCTAACCTTGAATATTTCCAGATCCTCATAACCCTTTTCATGACTTCTAGCCACAAAAATGTCATGATTCTGAGAGTTCTTTTTCATGACTATGCAGCATGTGCCCGTAGGAATCCTTGCATAAACTGTCTACATAACAGACTTGTTAGCCAAAAGGTACTATTATTTGACTATGCATCCAATGCCCTTAGGTGGCCCTGCATAATTCAACCCCCTAACAGGTTTTTCGGATAGTGGTAACTTCATTCTTAGGAAGAATGCCTCTTTTGTCCTTATTTGTCTTAAATGATAGTATGTAGGGATCTGCAAAAATAGCCATCCTTAACATATTTGTCCCATATCCTTTTTCATGATCTGAAAGTATTCAAGTCTATGGTTTATATTCTCCTTCCCTACATTTGGGTCAGACCTTCGTAGGAGTGATATTCATCCATTTCTTCGATAATCTTGTTTGAAAATATCTTATCCATATTCAAGTACCTCTTTCCATACAACAAACTCTATACGTTGGAATATTTGAATTTCCATAAACTTTCACTGGCTTTTAGCACTAGGAAAGTAACTTTCTAAGAGTTCTTTTTCCTGACTATGCTGCACGTTCCCATAGGAGGCCTTGCATAAATAGTCTACATAACAGACTTGTTAGCCAAAAGATACTATTTTATTCAACTATGCAGCCAATGCCCTTACGTGGCCCTGTATAATTTAACCCCCTAATGGGTTTGTTAAATAATGGTAACTTCATTCTTGGGAAATACTTCTTTTAATGCCTTTTATCTCTTTTTCATATCATTCCTCATATTCATGTTTTCTTAAGTCATAGCTTACATATTTTCCCTCATAATTGAGTATGGTACTATGTTTTTAGATGAGTTGTCAAGGAATTGATTCAATTCTAATCCATTTCGGTCAAAGCTATTTTGACATTAAACATTATCCTTTGTTTGTCCGACATGAGAGACTTTAAATTGCCCACAAAAGACAAGGGAACTATGAATAAAAGTCAAGTTCCCATCTCACGAAACATACATTTTTGTATGATTTAGGTGACATTGAGAAATTAAAAGGTTTGAAGTTTGTAGGGTTATTTACATCAATCCTAGTAAACATCAAACTATGATTACTAGGCCCATTGGATTAGGTAAAATCTAAAGCATGTAGTAAAAGAGAATGCAGGTACAAATAAGTGAAGTTGAAAGTTTTTTTCATTGATACATAAGAGTTAGAAGGACATCCAATGACTAGAGTCTCTTCTTTTTTTCAAGAATTACAAGAGGATTTCAACATAACACTTCATTTGATTTATGGCATCCCGAGCTTAATCAGCAACCACCTGGAATTCATTCATTCAACTGGATACAATAAGAGATGTAGTGATACCAGCTCTTCTTGGAACAATTGTAAAAGGATGTTCTTGAGTGCGGTTTGAGAAAATTTTCTGCTGATCAAACAGTGACTCTGTTTCTATCCAAGAGACTTGGAAGATGGATACATGGACTTGAGAATGGAGCATTGGAAGTAAAGAGACATTTGGAGAGAGTACTCTTTTCAGATATTGCTCTAATACCATGTGTGTCTTCTCTCCACCAACCGGCAGTGGAAAACATTTCAGCCCATGGGTTTTCCATTTTCATATCTGCAAGGAAATGACATGAAGGAAGAATTTGAATGTTCACACCATTTTTGTTGCTATTAATGCACAACATAACCGAAATGAAGGAGTAGCAGCGCAGTTGCATTTCAGGTGTATAGTTCTTTGCATCTGGAACATTGACTCCATGTAGATGACCACGACCATATAGAGGCAGGTAGATGCTCTGTGGGAAATTAAGATGATATTTCTTCAAGTACTTAGCGAAATCTGGGAGAGTGTTGTCACATATATCATAGTAATCATGGCCAATGATGTTCATCATGTCTTCAATCCGATTGCTAGCCAGTTCATCAACCATTTTAATTCCCTTGGGAGACATTGAATCTGCACAAAAGTTGAATAAATTAAACTCTTAAATGGGTTTATTTTTCATAAAAATTGTGAAAGAGTTCGAAAAAATGGAAAAGGAATTAAGGCACGCAAGTTTAAATATTGGCGTGCACGTATGGATGTGCCGCGCAAGTATTAGCCCCGCAAGTATCACCGCACAGGCCCAGATACCTTGACAGTAGCGTGACATCAAGGAAAACACCGGAAAATAGACCAACCTGCATGGCTAAGGTGACCTGCACGGCGAGAGCTCGAAGGTATGATGTCCGTAAATCCGGATGCTTGTACGGAAGTGAGGCCCTCTATTTATAGACGCGGTCGAGACCCTGCGCGTCGTACCCTACGCGATCAAGGGCCGTACCCAGTGCACCTAGGCCCTGTGTGATTCACACTTTCGCGATGCCCTCTACTCCATCAAGACTTGCGCACCACCTTTCCTTTGGATGTCATCGATTTCCTCAGAGTAAAATCCTCATTTATGTCAGATTCAACTCTGAGGGGGGACTTTTGTTGACGCTCATTTTTCATCATAAATTTCAAAGGAATGTAAAGGGAAATGACCTAGCACAAATTGATTCATACTTTGAAGAAAATATCAAAAAATATACAATGGGTTGAACAAGGAGAAGATTTCCCATAAGTCGTGCAAGTCCACTTGCACGACCATCATTCATCGTGCAAGTGACTTGCACGACCTAAGTGATAACTGCCCGATAACTGCCTGGGGTCTTCTCCTGCCTATTAATAGCCCCTGTGGGCCCCCCATTTGAGGAGAATTTTTTCTAGAAACCCATATTTGATCTCCCGACACCCTAGTCTCTTCTCAAAGATTCCGGAACAATTCTAAGGTAATTTCATACCTAGAATGGAAGATCTAAAGAGGGGTAGGAAGGCCTAAGTTTTGAAAGTCATCAACACTTGCGTGCCTGAGTGGCCAGCCCTTAAGGGAAAAGGGCCACACTTGCGCGCCAACTTACACCTTTATTAGATCTTGCGCTCCATTATTCTGGAAGAACCTCATGAGGATTCTAAAGGCTTTAATGAAGAGTCTCTCAAGTATTACCCTGCTGGTTAACCATTGCGCAAGTACACCATGTGTCGCGCAGACAAACCAGCGCCACCAGGACCTACACGACCAGGACTTGTGCGCCCACGCAGTACCTGCGCGCCTTCCCGAACTTGCGCGCCCCTGCCTTTTTGGGTGTTTTATTGCCCATTTCACCCCTCTTAATCCATTACACATTTACTATTAAAGATTCAGCCTTCAAGACACTCTTAAAATCCATTTATGGCATGATTTCTTGATTTGACTTCCTTATTTGAAAGGAATTCTGTGGAATATCCCTCAAAACCTAGTGATTTACAAATCTTTATGTCACTAAAGATTGAGAGTTCATTCATTCAACCTATTCCTTTATGATGAGAGAATCCTTAACCTGGGTATCCTTTTCAGGAATAATCCCCAGTCATAAGTCCTCTAATTTGGGTATCCTCATTAGGAGGAAGCCCCAGATCCCCTAACCTGGGCATCCCCCTTAGGAGTAAGCCCTAGTCCCCTAATTTGGGCATCCTCCTCAGGAGTAAGCCCCAAACGTTAATCCTTAACCTAGTCCTCCTTTTCAATAGTAAGTCCCAGTCATAATCCCTTAACCTGGGCCACCTTTTCTTGAATAATCCCCAGTCATAATCCCTTAACCTGGGCCTCCTTTTCAGGAATAAGCCCCAGTATTAATCTTCATAACCAGTCCTAATTTACCTTTGATCTGGGATTCCTTTTCAGGAGTAAAACCCAATCATAAGTCTTCTCCTAATTTGGGCCTCCTTTTCAAGTGTAAGCCCCAAGTTAGTGTATTCAAAATCTTCATGAAGCACACATACCTTTATGGACCCTATTCTTGGATTTCTTCTCTAAAGTAAATCCTAAACCTTCATTTATCTGGGAAGTCATACATACATAATCCCCGCATTATTTCTAATGATTGCATATTTCATGGCACAAATTGTCTATTTTTTTACAAATACCTCTTGCTTCTTACACTGATCATGACTCACGTGAGCTTAGAGTGTAAAGGTAATTGTGACATCCTTCTTTGAGTCATCAATCATAAACATCATACTCCCTTACTCGAAGTACGTGGGTTCTGATTCCTTTTCTAAAAAAAGGATACGTAGGTAGCCCGTCTACTAGTTCGATCAAAATTCTATAATAATCCATGTCCTTCTGAATGACAATAAACTTCAAGTGCCCCACTAAGTGGCTTCAAAACCAGCATGGTCATCATAATGACCAAGAGATTTCTGTATAAATGTGTCGAAGGGTACCATTGACCCATAATCTCTAATAAATACAGATGATTCTCTATCGATGAAGAACCTCGAATACATAAAAAATATTCTCTAAATATTCTACATATTTAATCATTGATTTTCATATCTGAAGGAAAGCTCATTTTATACTTGGTAATGTAATAAGGATTCACGAACATAACTTAAATCTATAAAGAGGGTCCCGGAGTAGACAATAATTCCCCTCAAAAAGGTGTGATGAGTCCGAACTCCCATCCTCTTGACCAATGAAAATTCCTAAGCCTCATCAGTCCACAAACTAATGAGCACTTACCTTTGGAAAGTAGGTCCGAATGGTTGTGGAATCATTGGATGTTTCAGGTTCTACAAACAAACCTGTTAGAAACCGATCAGAACGTTTGAACCTCCCAACAAGTCGGTCATCCATGGATTTTGAGAGAAATAGTCATGTCCCTACTCTAACATCCTCTCCCTAGTATCCTCCCAAGGCACACCAAGCTCCCAATAAGCCTCTCTCAAGCCTCTACCAAGCCTTTGGATCACACATCCATGTAAGGAATTTCATCAATTCTCATTTTTATTCAATTTTCATTATGTTGTTATATCATTTTTATAAAGTAAAAATGTTGGGGTAAGATTTCTCACCTACCCCATACTTCCCTTGTTATGTTTGAATTATGATATACCTCTTTCTCTCTCATTAATTCCTCTCATGTACACACGTTACCATGATGAAATTCTGTAACGAATTTCTCTCTCCTCATTTACATTCAAGAAATTCTTTTGTATTATGAATCTAAATTCCATTTTTTATGTTGGTAAAAGCATCTATATGACCCCATTACTATCCATTTCATGTAAATATGATGAGAAACCCCTTTCACTCTAATCAACCATTTTTATTAATGCTTATTTCATGTCATTATGCTGCCAAAATTGCACTGCAATTTTCCAAGCCAAATTCATTGTTTATTGAATACCATGCCCATTTCTCTATCAAGGGTAATCACATTTATAAACATTTACTTATTGATTATATATTTTCATGTATGAATTAAAAACTCCTTTGTCATGGAATAAATTATGATCATTAATGAACCCATTATATATGATCCATGTGACACACTTATGCATGAAATGAAATGATTAAGAAGGGTGCGCCCTGATAGCGCTCCAATTCATTGCATAAAGATTTGTATCATGAAACATTAGGTGAAATGATGTTTTACTCATGATAATTCATGTTCAATGAGAGTTTACTCATTATCCATGTGAAATGAGCCTTGAATCATTCTAATATCATCTTAAATATTGATGTCATATTTCTACGTTATGATAATCATGCTATATTGTCTTTATGTTCATGTTTACCTTATGATCCATCGATATGAATATTGCCTAAAATGTATTGTATTATTCATGTTATGAATTTTTTCCTCCCTTACATGGATATATAGCTCTCCCTTTTATTATGCATGTCTTTAGGTTATCCCATGCAATGCTTTGTACGAAGGAATGTGTGTTGTCATGTAAAAGAAGTTTTCAATAAAGATATGTATTTAATGTTTTAAGTTGTTATGTAATGTTCCTAATCCCTAAAGACACTAGTCTTATAGATCTTCTATGTTGTATGAAGTAAATATTTTATATAATAAATTATGTTTTTAAGTGTGAATTAAAGAGGAGGGTTGTTATAATACGCCTACTGAAAATCGTGGTTGTTGGGGGTCCATGGTTGTGCACAGAATGTTTATGATTGCATGTTTGTATACTTATCATTAAACAAATACACATAATCTGTTAAGCATGTATATCTGGATATATTTAATCGATTCCCCATGATCAAACTATTTATGTGATAACCCCTGAATTAACAAGTAGAAATTGGGTGAGGAATGCCTTGTCAAATTTGAATATTCCATGCCTTGGTTTGTGCAGTGGGGTGTTGTGCGCGGGGTTATCCTGACTTGTGTTTTTGTAGGGTTCTGGGCATGGTTATGTGATGAGGGTTGGATTGGGTGGTGTAATGGAATCTCAGGATGAGATATTGTTCGTTTGAGAGCTTGGATGTGGATGTAAAGGGGTGTGATTTTGGAATGTATGGGAAGTGTTGTACAATAGGGTTGTGATCAGTTTGTGACATTATGTGTTTCCAGTTGCGACTATGAGTTAGGGGTTTTCTCTATTGGGAATATGGATTGGGTAGAATGACATTGAATTATGATGATGATAGTGGATGGTAATGTTTCTTCACCATTAATAACTGGTATAGAGCTTCCATGTATCTCAAGATCGGTATGTTATATCATGAATGAGTGTTAAATAGAGAATAATATGAAGTGAGGTAATTTACCATGGTTCTTCTTCCCCTATGTGAATTTTACTATGTGGCTTGTAGTGCGTTGTGCCTATTATATTCCTGAGTAGTGATGGAATGAAGAAATGAATTGTTTAATAATGAATGAATATTTGTTATTTGAATTGGATGGGGGTATGAATTGAGTTTATGGCTAGTTGTGTGGTTTTGAATTTAGAGGTACCCGCGAAGGTGGTATTTTGAGTAGGTTGTTGGTTGAAAACCCATAGGTTGGGCTTGATTTTTTGGTATCATATATATAAATGCTTGTATTTTCCTTTGTGATTTCTATAAGCACCCGACCCTAGTTGAGCACTAAGTGACGAACACCCCCATCGTCATGGGGGTGGATGTCTTTCCCAAACATCTTGGGGGGGGGTGTATGGATGGATACCTTCTCTTCCCTACTCATTCTTCCCGGTGGTGGTAGCACAAGTTTCTTTTGGTGGGTAGTGGTTTGTGAGGCCCATGTGTGTGCAGGTGAGTATTGTTTTCCCAGGTTTCTTAAGGATGATATGTGTTGTGATTTACCAATTTTTTTGGGATGTGACATGTGTTGTGGCCCAGGTGTCTGTGAGCAGGATGTGATTGTGAGGCCTAGGTTTGTGTGGGAGGGGTGTGATGTGCTTCGTTTTATCAGGTTATAGGACTAGTTGTGAGGTCTAGGTGTGTGCGTGTGGGTTTTGACATGTTAATTTTGAAAGAGGTGGGAGCGGCAAGACGTTTTCCATTAGGGTGTGAGAGTAGCTAATCAGTGGGAAGGTGGTGCAGGGAACCCAATCATCGATGTGCTTACTATATTTGTTAAATTGACTTTTGTTACTTAGTGAGTGTGTCTTACTGAGTATGGGATATCTAGTATACCTTGTTAGGTGTTGTTGAGTTCTGATTTTTTCTCATAGGAACATTAGCATGATTCTCCCACTTGTGCACGAGAGATAATGGTTTTTTTGACTATGTATACTTGTATTCTCACCCTATGAATAGAATGTTTTTCTCAGGTTTCTAGTAGGATTATGTGGACTGTTCTAGACTTTACTAGTTTTGTATTTGGGATGGTTTTCGTGTCGTAGTTTTGTTTTGTTTTTGGTATTTACAATGGAGTTTTTATTATATTTGTGACAGTTATATTTTAAACATTTATATTGGATAGATTTTTTAATTATTTTATATATGTAGTACTTGGATTTATTTTGGGATGGACGATCTTATCTCCCGATCTTTTTTTCATAAAACGAGAAATGCCTCCCTTTTTTATATTGATTACTCTTAGTGTCGGGTTCCACCTCAGTGACTACAAGAGGTGGGATGTAGGGGTCATTAACCCCTTTCTTCCTTTCCAGTCCAGGAGGGGAATCTTTGGAGGGAGGGTTCATGATAGAATTTTATTATAGGAGATGTTTGAGAGATAGGATGGAGTATGGAGTTAGGCATAGTGAGTATTGCATTGGTTGACAGGTCAATAATATCAAATGATCTTGGTGCATGACATTGGCCAATGAAGATCAACTAGGACATGAGATGTTAGGGTACTTCATGATTCGATACATGGACCTTGAGCTTACCCAATGACCAATTGAGGCTACAAAATTTGCTGGGTAGAGACCCTAAGAAAGTTACATGCATCATAATGACTTTTTTTCTATTTGAAATGGCTTGTCTTGGGGAATTTGAAATGGGTAAATAAATGAGTTAAATGAGTTAAAATTAATCTTAAATAAAATTCCATTCTACTTGGGCTTTGGATTTCCTTGTTTACCTTTTTCAGCTATTAAATCTAGTCTTCGTTCACTTGTGGCTCGGATAGTTAAGGCTCACTAGGCTGATCTTGTTGATCAGTGGAGGGTTGATCTAGTGGAAGAAGATGACCAGAGGTAGATAATGTTATGTTCTTTCCAACGGTGGGCCTTGGGAATTTACTAGGGAAGTGTTTCACGTATGTAGATAGAGAGATGTCTTGAAGATCATGAGATAAACATTAGTTTGATCCGTGAATATAGAAGGTACTGGGCTCCTTTTGTAGTGATATAGATTTGGGGAGTTGCACATCATTGGTGGATATTGTATCTGTGGGATAGGAAGGAGGCTAGCACTCTGTCGGTCAATTTTGAGAATGAGTTCCAATCATAATTCCTTTTATGAACCAGGACGGCTAAGAAGAGGTAGGAGTTACTCTCCCTCCATTAGGGGAGTATCTTGATTGGGAACTAAGGATTAAGTTCAAGGATCTCCTTTATTTTTCCTTGGATCTCTTTCTGGACGAGGAGTATCGTGCAAGACAACTAGAGGAGGCACATCATCCCACTATCTAGTATGTGGTTACTTGTTTATGTTGATAACATTATTGGAGGCTCAGAAGAAGAAAAAGATAATTGAGTGGATTCACTCACGAGGAGGTCTACCATGAGAGGGGATTCAATAGATTGCTTCAAGAGGTAGGGTTACCAATAGTAGGTCTCAGGTGCCAGAGCCTTAAATGTTTCGACAGGAAGGGAATCTAACTCATCAGTTCTTGTTTCAACCTTATGGTCTTTGATCCTCTCCTATGGTATTGGGGCCAATGTGTTTCCTTTATGGGGTTCACATCCATCTTCAGAATCAGTTTCTAGAGGCCATTCAAGATCATTATGGAGGAGGTTGACAAGTTCTCTCCAACCTCACTAATAGTTTCTAGCTAGGTCGTTTCAACAGGAGGGACAAGAGGCACATGCTCTACTAAGGGGAGACAGAGCAAGTAGAGGCTGAACACATGGTGGTCCTTAGGGACCTCGACCCATGAATGTTTTTTTAGGTGATCAATAGTAGAGGAGATGAAGAGTTAGGCATGCTCTGTTTTATGTAGTGATGGTAGCAGTTCTAGAAGGACCAGAGATTTATTGAGGTACAATCAGCTTATTTAATACCCTTGATTGTGATTTTTTTAAATCAAAAGATTCACCCTCTTTTGTTTCCACCGGTCTATTTCATGCTCTAGAACTAGACATATTGAGGATTATTATACCCCTCATGTTGAGTAAGCCAGTTAGAGTCCAGAACAACTTGTTTGATGTGTGCCGAGGATGTAGACAGATGATGAGACCACATTAGTCTCGTAGGGATCAATTCTTGCTAAATATAAAACCATACAAGGTCATTCATAGCATCGACTGGTTGTATTAAGTACACGCTATTATCCACTGCATCCGGAAAATATTTTGGTCTATTTACATGGATGGACCACATGTGACTTTCATTTGCAACCAGAGTTGTCATGTGGGAAATCGCCATGTTGATCCTCTTCTTTCCATGTTGGTTGATCAATACATGGAATCGGTGGATACTGAGATGATGGATGTTCCCAGAGTTGTTGGAGAGTTCCTATATGTTTTCCCCAATTAGGTAATGACACTACCCCCTCAACGTGATGTTGAGTTCAAGATTGACCTATAAGCTGGTGCTTCGCTGATTTCGATGGCTTCTTATCAGATGGATCCTTCTTATTTAAAGGAGTTGAGAATTTAGATATATGTCCTAATGAAGAAGGGATTTATCCAGCCTAGGGTGTCCCTATGGGGTACTTCGGTGTTGTTTCTAAAGAATTAGGATGATGGTCTAAGGTTGTGCATAGACTACCAAAGGTATAGTCAAGTGATGGTTAAGAACCATTACCCTCTCCCAAGGATTAATGATCTTTTCATCCATCTGAGAGGGTTATGTTGGTTTTCTTAGAAAAATATGCTGTCTGGATATCACTAGTTCAGGGTGAAGGGGAGAAATATCTCGAAGACTTCTTTCAAATGTATGTATGGGAACATTGAGTTTGTGGTTATGTAGTTCGGTGTTACAAATTCACCAAACATTTTCATTGGGCTTACGAACTCCCTTTTAAACGAGTTCCTAGGAAAATTATTCATTATATTCATTAATAACATCTTGATCTACTAAAATTTAGAGGAAGAGCATACTGAGCATCTCAGAACTATCATGCAGGTTCTTTGACACCACTATCTCTATGTAAAGTTATTCAAGTGTATGTTATGGACAAAAAATATGTGCTTTCTTGGGAATGTGGTGTCTCGGTTGGGTGTGTCGATTGACCCATCAAAGGTTGATGCAATTGTTTCTTAGGAATCAACCAAGAATGTGGTAGAATCCCACAATTGTCTTGGTATTGTAGGCTATTATCAGAGGGTTTTACCTGCTTTTATTTTGAGTTTAAGATATTTTGACATCCTAGAATAGGAAGGAACAGTATTTTGTGTGGGGTGATCAGTGTCAGGCAGTTTTTGGTTAAAGAAAGGGGAAGCTGGTTAGTGCTCATGTTATCTGGTTGCCTGAGGAAGGAGTGATTTTTGATGTGTTCTACGATGCTTCCTATCTAAGTTTGGGATGATTCTTGGTGAAACAATGGGTAGTGATTTATTATGGGTCTAAGTAGTTATTTCCCCGTGAATGTATCTATTCCACCCATGATATAGATATAGTAGTGGTTGTGTTTATGCTGAAGTTGTAGTGGAATTACCTCACCGGGGAGTGTTTTTTTGTTTTCATGGATCACAAAATATTTGGATATATGTTTTCCCAGTGTGATATGAACATGCGAAAGTAGAGGTGGGTGATGTTTCATTAGGAATATGATTTTGAGATCTACAATACCTCATGAAAGGGGAATTATGTGGCCAATTCTTTGATCAAGAATTTGTAGAAGGATGTTTTTTAGGAATCTATGGATGCTTGGAAAGTGGTGGAGAAATTGCAGGAATTTCTCTTATATGTAAGGGTGGATGGTGCAGTAGGTGTAATATTCTCAGTGGGTAGACTCAGATCCAGAAGTGATGCACAATTGTGTTGACCATAGTGATACCCCCGAGGGATTGTCGGAGGATGGTTTGAATCAGATGTTGTTCTGTAGAAGGTTGTTTTTTCCAGTGGTGATGTGCAAGTGATTCCATCGTGAGTTCAATAAATCACCTATAGCGGTACACCCAATAATTTATATGATATAAAACTGCTTGAGGATGCAGTTTTGGTGGCCCAATATGAAGCACGTAGTGGTAGAGTTTGTGGTGAGGTGCTTGGTTTTTCAGCTGGTGAAGGTTATGCACCACATTCCCAGTGGTTTTTTACAAACCTTATATATTCCTAAGTATATGTGGAATGAAATATTGATAGATTTCATTATAGGGTTACCTAGAGCTCAAGTAGGATACAATTTTATCTAGGTAGTATTGGACTGGATGATGAAATTAGCTCAATTATTAGTGATCAAGGAGTAAGGCGTAGTGTATTGCTTGACAAAGAGGATTATGGATGAGGTGGTGTGGCAGCATGGAGTTTCTAGATCCATTGTCCTGGATTGGGATACATGTTTTACCTCATGACTCTAGAGGGGATTTCATCAGGCTTTTGGAACTCAGTTACGCCTCAGTAATGCCTTCCACCTTCAGACATATAGGAAGAAAAAACGAACTATCCATACATTGGAATATATGTTGTGATCATGTATCTTGGAATTTGGAGGATATTAGGAATGTCACTTTCCCTTGTCAGAGTTTTCTTAAAATAAGAGCTATTAATCCTCTATTGGCATGGATTCGTTTGAATCCCTGTATGAAAGACTTCGTCGTTCACCTTTATGCTAGATATAGGTTGGGGGATAGTTGTTTTTGGACCAAACATGGTGCAGAACACGCCATAAAAGGTTCAACTTGTTCGTGAGAGGATGAAAGAAGCACAGGATCGGAAGAAGTCATATGTTTATCATAGGAGGGGGCCCTTGGAGGTCATGTTGGGGGACCACATGTTCTTGAAGGTTTTCCCTTGATGCGATCAGTAGAGGATTGGAAGAGGAATTAAGATTTCTCCTAGGTTTTTTGTACCATTTGTGGAGTTGGATTGAGTTTTGAAGGTAGACTATCGTTTGGAAATGCCACTATAGTTGGGGAGAGTACATGATTTCTTTCACATCTCTCAAATTCATCAGTATCTACACGATGACTATGTAATTAATTAAAGAGAGATGGATATTGAGGATGACCAACTGTTTGTAGAGAGACCAATAGAGATCCAAGATCATTGGGAGATGGTGATGCATGGGTGGATCATTCCTTTGGTTCTTTTGTTGTATAGTCTTGGTGGCCATGAGGATAGTACATGGGAGAGAGAAGTGTAGATGCATTCCTAGAACCCAGAGTTGTTTTGAGTTTTTCCTATTCCTGTTTGTCTTTTGATGTAAGGTTTGGACCTTGTTTGTTAGGAGATGAGTTGTTTCCTTGTTTCGTAATGTGTGATAAAGTCCTAACATGTGAATATGGGAGGATTTTATTCATAATTGAGATGATTTAATTGAAATGTGATTAAACGTGTGCAGGTGAGTAAGATCCGCACAAAGATGAAAATATATTCACATAGAGAATGAAAATCCCGGGTTCGTGTGTTTGAACAGTGTGATTGTTATGATTGTGTGGTGTGACTAGTGGTTTATTGGGTTAGTAGATGTTAGAGGTACTTTTCTTGGATTAGGAAGTTTCAAATACAACTTTCAAGCACCTTAGGATGGTTTATAATTGGGCATTGATGTGCTTGTTTATTAGCGGTGTTTCAAGTGTAGTGGGATCTTTGAGAGGTATCTTGTGGGGTGGTTGTTCAGACCCCTCATTCTTTTGTGTATGGTCTTGAATTATTGAGGATGATAACAGCTTGAGAGGTATCTGATGTAATGGATTGGAAATCTTCAGTCCATTACATTGTGGAAATATAGTGGTTTAAGTGTTCTAGGAGGTCGCAATGACTCATTTCAATAGTTTTCCAAATATTCCAATTTTTCAATGTTAGGTCGTGATGGTGAGTCGCAATGGTGACACACACAAGTAGCTCATAATTGTGACTCACACAAGTAGTTCACAATGGTGTGTCAAAATAGTTAGTCGCATTGGTGACTTGAACTAGTATCTCATAACGGTGACTCGCACCAATAGATAGCAATGGTGAGTAAGAATGGTGAGTAACAATAGTGACTCACACTAATAGATCATAATAGTGATTCTCACCAGTAGCTCAAAATGGTGATTCAGAATGGTATGTCATGACGATGAGTCACAACGGGGAGTCACGACGGTGACTCATGATGGTATCTCACCCAAGATTCGCTCATCCAACGGTGAGTTATAATGGATACTTGCACCGATATCTCACTGAACAATGACTCACAATGATGACTCATCTAATGTTGATTCAGTTCCATCACTTTTTCTATTTTTTCATATTTTATTATTTTCCTACAGTATGACCCTTTAAAATTTTATTTGATGTATAAATAGTTTTAAACCTTATTTAATGGGTTTCTGGGTCGTTTAGAAACATATAATTCTTCTAAGAACCAGAAGCTTCCCTTTAATTCCAAACAATGTGGTCTTGGTCAAGATCCGCCTTTATTGTCTTTTAAAAAATGATTCTACCATTATGATCTTGCCTTTCTAAGGCTGAGATCTGTTTTTCCTTATGCACATCCCTTTCAATTGGAGTGAAATTCCCCAAACCGTTCTTTCCCCAATGATTCATATGATTATGTTGTATCCTTTGGGCCATGTTTTTCCCAAGTGAATCTTCTAGTTGCATGTGCATCCCCTATTTTGGTGCAATAAAGAAGGGTTGATCTCTTCTTCTTCAATGTAGGTTTTCCTTCATATCTCTCAATTGGGTATCATGCGGGATGTTTTTATGAATGTCTCCTTATGAATATATTTGAATACAAATTAATAAAGATAATTGAATCATTTTAAAAATCAACATGCAGGTTTGGGAAAAGTGACATATGTTATCCTTTGTTAGTTGATGCTATTATGATTGTATAGGCTATATGCCTACTGAAAATCATGGCTGTTGGGAGTCCTTGGTTGTGCACATAATGTTTATGATTTCATGTTTTTCTTCTTATTATTAAACAAATAAACAGATTTTGTTAACAACATATATTTGGCTAAAGAAAATTGATTCTCTATGATTAAACTATTTCTATGATAATACCTAAATTAACAAGTGAAAATTGAGAGAGGAATGCCGTGTTAAATTTTAAAATTCCTTGAATTTTTCCGTGCAATGGTGTACTATATGAGAGGTTGTCCTGACTTGTGGTATAGTAGGTTTGTGGGCATGGATGTGTGATGCAGGGTGGTTCAGGTGGTTTAATGGAATCACAGGTTGAGAGATTGATCATTTGGGAACCTGGATGTGGATGTAAAGGGATGTGGATTAAAATGGATGGAAGGTGTTGTACAACATAGATGGGATTGGGTTGTACGATTATGTGTTGTGGGGGGTGGCTATGAGTTGGGGGTTTTCTTTCGTGGTAACATTTATTATGTGGAATGAATTTGTATAATGATGATGGTTGTGGCTGTCACATGTGATTTTCTATTCATACATGTATAAATCGTACTCGTATATAAGGAGTGGTATGTTATGTAATGAATGGGTGTAAAATGTAGAGAAATGTGAAGTGGGTTAATTTACCATGGTTCTTCTTCCCCCATGTGACATTTTTTGTGTGTATTGTAGAGTGTTGAATTTAGTAGTTTCAAAGGGTAGTGATGGAATGAATAAATTAATTGTTTAATAAAGAAGGAGAATTGGTAAATTGAATTTGTTGTGGGTATGAATTTATTTTGTGACTGTTTTTGTGGTTGTGCATCTAGTGGTGGTAGCAAAGGTGGTATTATTAGATAGTTTTTGGTTGAAACCCCATAATTTAGGCTTGTGTGTTTGGTATCAAATATATATACATGTATTTTCCTTTGTGATTTCTATATGTACCCCACCCAAGTTGAGCACTATGTGTCAAACACCCCCATTATTAAGGGAGAGGATGTCATTCCCAAATATCCTAGTATGAGGATGGATGTATGGACACCCTCTCTTCCCTACTTCTTCCAGGTAGTTCTAGCCTCAGTTTCTTTGAGCGGGGAGTGGTTTGTGAGACCCAGGTGTGTGCGGGAAAATGGTATTTTCCCAGGTGTCTTCGAGATGAGATGTGTTTTGATTTCCTTTGTGTTTTCAGGATGTGACATTGTATGTGGCCCAGGTGTCTACAGGAAAGATGTGATGTGGTATATATCCTAGGTGTCTATAGGTAGGATGTGGTTGTGTGACCCAGGTGTGTGCTGGTGGGGAGTGTTGTGATTCATTTTCTTAGGCGATAGGACTAGCTGTGAGGCCTAGATGTGTGTGGTTGGGTTGCGACACGATACTTTCGGATGATGTGGCAGCACCGGAACATTTTCCATTAGGGTTTGAAAGCATCCAATCAGATGGAAAGTGGTGTGGGTACCCAAATCATCTATGTTCTTAATATATTACAATAATTGACATTCATTACTTGTTGAGTGTGCCTTTTCAAGGTTGGTATGGCTAGTATACCTTGTTATGTGTTATTGGGTTCTAATGTTTTCTCACGAGATCATTAGTATTATTCTCTCACTTATGCATATGAGACATTGGTTTTTTCTACGGAGTATAATTGTATTCTCACCCTATGTGAATTAAACTATTTTCAGGTTTCTAGGAAGATTATGTGGACTCTGCTAGACTTTACTAGCTCAGAATTCAGGACGGTTTCTTTGTTTCTTCTCAGCCTTGTTCTTGGTATTTCCTTTGGAATTTTTTTGTATTTTCAATAGTTCTATTTTAAACATGTAAATGAGATGGATTTTGGATTTGTTATATATATATAGTACATGGAGTTATTTTGTGATGGGCCATATTATATCCAGATCATGTTTTCTTGAAAAGGGAAATGCCTCCCATTTTGTCAGATTGATTACCCTTGGTGATGGTCACTACCCTGGGGCCTATTAAAGGTAGGACTCGGGGGTCATTTTCTCTCATTCTCCATTTCCATTCTAGGAGAAGAATATTTTAAAGGAGGGGGTTGTGACCATGGGGATTATATTATTTGTTTGAGGGAGAGGGGAAACTAAGTCTTATAGCTTTTTAAAGGCCGATTCATGCGTGCTTGATGATAGAGAATTGAAGGCACACATAGTGAATTGGGTCGTGGCTTTCGACTGGTGGACCAGGAAACATATTATATTGAGGATGATCTTGGAATATTCAATGATGACAATTTTCATTATGAAGGATTCAACCAAGTAAAGATGAGTCCCTGATAAGGGGGTTCTAGGCCTATTTTTTATGCATTGTTGATTAATTATCAATTGTTATATATTTCGTTGCCTTGTTGTGCTCTTGTACTTCATTATTATTTCATTTTGAAAACACCTTTGGATTCTTCCCCAGGAATGTATGCCATTGGACGAAGCATGTCACTTCTATGTTTCCTTTATGTACTTTCCATTTACATATTTATTCAACTTGAATATCCCTGAAAAAATTCATTTCTTCTTGAATTAATCATGTTTTTGAAATTGTTTATTTAAATAAGAAGATGTTTTTGGCTTTTTTATTTCCTAGATAATATTTTATGCTAATGGTGTAATTCTTATTGCAATGTTGATTACCCAAGTATCAACCACTTTTTTGTTGTATTATCCACTACCATATGTTTTATTATTTACTCTTGGAATGTGGATTTTCCAATGATGTATATGTTATTTCATAATTTTTGAGTTTTCAAACCAAATTTATACCGAATTGGTCCTAAATATTCATACGGGGACTACCTTTCACAGTGCAGCCCCCCTAACAAGTGGTATCATAGCTAACTTGTGTATAATTTCTTGTCACCAAAATTCAAAATCATTTATTGGTTGCTTTAAATTATGTTTAGTGGATTTTACTCTATAAAATTCATTCATTGTTTTGTTCTACATTGTTTGATTACTTTTTTTCTATAATTTTTAAATATTTCATTTATTTTTGTTACCCTTACTGTATCACTGTTTTGTATTCCCAAGTAGAGAACATAATAAGCTTGTGGTTTTCTAGTTTGTGTCTCAGGTTCTGGGGTAGAAGGGGTTAGTGTGAGGTTGTCCTAGGTGAGAGTGTATCGTTTTGCAGTGAGGTGTGTGGCAGGATCAATTAGTATGTTTGGTCTCCTAGTTCTTCCTTTATCTTTAGGATAGTGATGTGGTAATTAGCTCAAGAGTGTTCATAAGTTTTGTGCCCTAGTTTTGGGTTGGTATCTCTAGGTGTTGACTTGTTGTGAGGGGTGATTGGGCCTGGGATGTATTTAGAGTTCCAATGTCATGTGAATAGGTTTGGTAATTTTTTGGACCAATAGGGGCCTAAATACCCTGAGATGTGGGTGAATCATGGTATGTATATTCTATTCTTAAAATTCTTCCTGCCTCACTGGATATTGACCTCTATATTATAAGGGTCACTTTTTTCCTCTTATGTTGTTAAGTTTTATCTTGTTATTTAATTATTTATCTAATAAGGATGTTGTGGATGCAATGTAGGGAAGAAAGCAGCGAGACACATAGATTTTTACTTAGTTTACCCTCACTGGGCTACGTCCAAGGAGTATAGAATGATGATGTCTCACTGTACCAAATCCACTAAAGCTCACATCATATTTACATTGTTTGGCCTAGATCAATTCTATGCCCAGGCCCACTGCCTTTATAATATTTAGGGTTATCTCACTCTTTCTCCAAGGGCCACTCCATGTTTCTCTCTCTCTAGCTCATTGCCAGTGGAGAGGATCACCTTTTTCCTCTACCTTTTCTCACTACTCTGAAAAACATATCAACTCACTGTTTATAGACCTATAGGTCTCTTCATTATCTCTAATGAAATATGAATCTTTAATTGTTTATATATTCTCTTTTGACATCCAAATTTCACCCGCAGATGAATCCCACTTGGCACCGGGTGTACTGGGAAACCCCAATTTATTCACGCGGCCCTTACTGCACCTTGCACATAATTCCCTTTCCTTTCACGAAATCCACTTTTCTCACAACACCTCTTTTACATGCAACTGACGTATTTTACACGCAACTGTTTCTTTTACATGCATCCTTGTTTTATGCATAAATAGGGCTTTTACTCGCAACTCCCTTATTTTAAGCGCATACTAGGCATTAGGTGCAAATAGTCCTTTTATGTGAAAACTTTTTTTCCGCAACTCCTTTGTGTACTCCTATTTCACGTGTCGGATCTCAGATGCTCTCTATGTCTTGATCTACTTCGAATGAGATGGGTCACTTCATATTTATAGAACAAATTGACCCCTATGCAAAAAACACTTCTTCCAAGCATAATCCTCTTAGAGCATGAAAAACAAATCTTTTGCGCAACAACATATTTCGCGCAATGCTCCAATTTTTCACACACCTAATGATTTTGAAAATATTCATGCTTCTGATCTCAAAACACCTCTTGTGTGAAAAATACCAATCATCTATTTCGTGCACCATGCTAATATATTTTTCACCACTTTTCTTTTTAGTGCACCACACAAATATTTCGTGCAACAATTTTCTTTTTCACGCACCACACAAATATATAACGCACCACATTACTTTTTTGTGCACCATTTTTCTTTTTTACGCACCTCCTTTTTCCAAAAACACATCTCTCCATTTTCAAATTTTCAGGCCCAAAATTTTGGAAAACACTAGAAAACGACACTACCATGTATCTGATCTATCTGTACGGCCTCCAGATCATCCATTCTTTTGTTGAGGTTCTTCAATCAAACATAGATATCCAAAAACATCTCCTGAACCCAACAAATCACCATGTAAATCCTATTTGTCAAAAAAATGTTACATCACGGTATTCTTTGTCAACAAACACAACATAGAGGCCCTCTTTGTCAACAAACACAATCACCTCGAAAATGCTTCAATGTACCTTGATGAATGTTTTCCCAATAGTAATTATTGGACTTTATAGTAGTTCTTTTGGGATATCATTATCAACGTTTGGTGGTTCTTAGATATTTTTAGGATGCTAGACTAGGATTATATTTCTTAGTCAGTAGTTGGATTCCCATGGATCATCATTGTCTCATGGGTTTAGAGTTTACGCTTATAACTTTGGGATTGTATGATATTTGCACCGGTACCTGGTTATGGCATCACCTCTCTTGTTTGCATGGTTTATGGTTTTTTTCTGTCTAGTGTTCATTCTGTGGGGGTAGAGTTATGAATTCAACATTCGGTGTTTTTTTCCATTGTGTCTTAAGAGGGTTGGTATTCTCCGGAGATAACCAAGTATGAAAATAATGATGTCTTGTGCAGTGGTTAAAGAAGTAGTTCATCGCTTGATTCTTGGCTGATCAGCAAAACTTGTTATGGGTGTGTTGGTTTCTCATTAACAACATTGTTGAATACCTAAGAATTAGGTAGTTAATGTTACTCATAACCTATATTTAAGGGGATTTATATCCTTAGGTCAGTAGAAATATTCCCTTGTATACTGGATTTATTCTCACATGGTTATGAGATGACCTTCAGGATCAGTGCTGTATGGAATTTATAGTGGTATCAGTTGGGAATGTGTGACCCCCTATTTTTTCAGTTCTAGGCAGTGTCTTCCAATTTAGCTGGATAGTTTTCTGATTCCGTGATGGGTTCAAGTAGACACCAGTTTTTCATTTTCTATTCTAGATTTCTCATTGTTTATTTTATTACTTCTACTTTCATTACTGCACTGGTTTTTTGAGTTATATTTTTTTTGAATTGTCTAAGCATGACATTCAATGTTTTTTTGAGTATTTTTACTGTTTTTTTATACGTTGTGTTGCAGGTACTGGTAAGCAGTCTAGGACATCCTTGACGACATTCTCTCATAGGTTGGCTTAGGTAAGTGTAGGTGTGTTATCTATTTATGTTTGTATTTCTTTAATTATAAGTATGTTTAACAGCTTTACAATTTCATTTAATTTGGGCGAAATGTGTCAGGATGTTGCAATATAGGGGATTTTTTGGGGTGTACCCTACCGGTGCTTTCTTTTTAAGGATATGATGCCCGAATTAATGATGGAAGGTGATGAAAACTAATTATGTGGTTATGATTTTATTTTGAATGGTGTAGTTTTGTAATATTTTTCCATTTTAAATTTGTTTCTGCATTTTAATTTCCAAGGTAGAGATTTAATAATTTTAATATTCCTTTTTTATAATAAAAATGAAATTTAATTTTAATATGATTTTTCTGTTGTGAGTATTTATTTCACAGATGTCAAGTGGGAACCATAAAAATCATCGCCATGAGTTTTTATTTACATTTTAAAAATATATATATGCAGAAAATGGTTAGGTAATTTTTTTTTCTAAATGCGGCACAAAGGCGGCACCCGCGATGCCGCCTTTCCCCTAACCAAAGAAAAATTTGATTTTGTTTTGTTTTGTTTTGTTTTTTTATATATTTATATATATATATATATAATTCATAAAAAATGTTCAGATGGATGCCACCTTTCACCTATAAAAAATTATTATTTTTTAAAATTTGGTTATGATTTTTTGTTTTGTTTTGTTTATATTTTTATTTATTTATATAATTCCTAAAAAATTTAAAAATTATCATTTTTGAAAATTTTGTTTTTTTTGTTTTTTTATATATTTATTTATATATATAAATAATAAAAATTGTATAGGATAAATAATTTGTATGCTTTCAAAACGGCCTACTTGAATGTTAACAATGTATCAAGTATGTGGCTTTGAATGACTATAAAATATAAACCATAATACCAATATAAATGAAACTCTAAAAATAAAATAAACATATAAGAAATTGTTGAAAAAAAATATCATTTAATGAAAAATGTCCATGAAAAATAATTTATAAGCTTTCAAATCCACCTACCTGAAAGTTAAAAATGTTCCAATTATGTGAATTTGAAAGACTATTAAATATAAACCATAAGTCCAATATAAACGAAACATTAAAAATTGATTAAACATATAAGAAATTGTTGAAAACAAATATCATTTCATAAAAAATGTTCATGAAAAATAATTTATAAGATTTCAAAATCCACTACATGAAACATAAATATATTTCAAGTACGTGACATTGAAAGACTATAAAATATAAACCATAAGATCAATATAAACAAATATTTAAATCTTGATTAAACATGTAATAAATTTTTGAAAACAAAAATCATACCATATAAAATGTTCATGAAAAATAATTTATAAGCTTTCAAACCTGCCTACTTGAATCTTAAAAATGCTTCAAGTACATGACTTTGAAAGACTATAAAATATAAATCATAAGACCAATATAAACAAGACATTAAACATTGATTAAACGTATAGGAGTCAAACCCGAATCAATGTGATGCATGGTGTCTCTAATATCACATACATCTATGGTTTTTGATGCATGAGAACATTATATATCTCCTTTCATGGGACAATAAAATCCATTCTTCCACCCTCCTTGTCCATATCCATATCAACATTCGGCCGTATAAGGGTATAGGGAAAGATATGCCACATGAAATGCTCACATATTCCCATTCCTGTAAATACCAATCCCCTAAACACCACCATGCATTAAAGATTTATAATTCCTTCCACAATTGTCACCCCATTTATCCATGCATCCACCATGCATCCCCATACCTCTCACACTGTATGGAATATTCTCTACAGTCTGATTCATAAACTATATAGCTACAGTGAATCTCAATCTGAAATATCATTAGAGTACTTTTTAATGCATCTTTACTTTGAAAAGTCCTTCCAACATATAATGTGTTGTAAGTCTCACTAAACCTATCTCATATAAACCTGGGAAGCTCATTTGCCGATGTGAGAATATTATCTTTATGTTTGGGCACACGTGTCATTTCTTCTGACCATGATGCAAAGAGCAGTGGATGATTTATTGTAGTTCGAGCTTGTTGTACAGTTAATGCATTTCTCAAAACTTTCGTTGTTCCTTCCTCATTAGCACTATTATCACCATCTGTTTCATTATTATAGAACTTCTCATCAGATGTCGGGATAAAATCTATATCCGATAGATCAGGTAGATTTTCCTCTTCTGCATCATTTGGAATAGTCTAAACTTCATGGGGCGGACTATCTTCAATGACTCTTGTAAGACTACTTCTTTGTACAATTGGATGTTGTTGTTGTACAGTAGAAACATCAACACATAACTTCATCGTGGTACTATCCGACCATTGAGAAAACAAATTAATTGTTTGGGTCTATTTTGCATCATCAACCAATTGACATGCTAGATGCCACAATGTTGACGAGAACTAAAAATGCCTATAACTCATTGACTTGATCATTTGATCGGTTCCTAGATTTAATGAGCCATAAATTCATTCTTCATGGTCACTTAGGGTTACACAATTAGTTGTATTAACCACTATTATTGGTTGTGTACAGTAAGAATATTTTTACTCTCTTTGAATAACCTCCCCATAGTAGTACACACAGGAAAACATTACGTTCTAAGTAAAAAAGTTTTCTGATCATGATTTTGATATTGAAAGTGACATTCAGAATAATGGTTACCAATATAATATTTATTAATCCAACTTATTTTTAATACATAGTTTAATTACCTCACATTCAAATAATAACTATTACTTCTAAACTATACAATCTCTATCATACATAAATTTTAAAAGATCATATATCCTAAATAAGGATATTTTTTAGTACACTTTTTAATTAGTTAATCATTTTTCAATCATTAGTTATTCCTTACTAATTTTTTAATTACTTATTCAATAACATAGTAGAGTTAAAATATAAATAACATAGATTTTAAAATATAAATAACACCAGGTTTTGAGCTTCTCTCATTTATTATAGTGAATTGGATATCAAAATTTCATAAATCATGTTGTCCCATGGGTTTTCTGGAATTTTTCTATCAAATTCACTGCAATAAAGGCTAGAAGCTCGAAACAAGTTGTTTTTTATTTTTTAACTCTATGTTGTTTATATTTTCAATTTAACTTCATTTTGTTTTTTAACTCCATGTTGTTTTTTAAATCCATTTTTTTAACTCTATGTTTTTTAACTCTATGTTTTTTAGATTCATGTTGGTTTTTAACTCCATGTTATTTAATATCATTTGAACTGTAGTTTTATTTTTAACTCGATGTTATTTATTAATTAATTTCTAATTAATCATCCCTAATAATAACTTTAAAAATAATTAATAAATAATCAATTTATCATTTCATTTCTTAGATATTTTAGTAGTTTATAAAAAAAAATCATATCTTAAGCATATCCCCCAGGAGTGTCAAACCAGAATGAAACAAGGCCCATTGTCGTGCACCAGTTCCCATCCGAGTCTAGATCAAATCAGTGTTTTTGGGTTTTACCCCTAGGTACATCTCTCCCAGATCCTCATTCACATGTTTTTATCTAGAAAAGGATTTGTTTTCTAAGATAATGTAGTCTTTATGGTACCAAAATTTCATTAAAAGAATCCTAAATTAATTTTTAATAATGATAATTGCTATTCCTTAATATATATAACTAATTAAACAATCTAATAAACAAGAAAAATTTAAAACTAACTAAACTACTAAATAATTAAAATATTTAACAATAAACAAATCAACTAAATAAAAAACATTAAATTTTAAAAAATATTTAACTAAAAACAATTCAACGAAATAAAAAAACATTAAATTAAAACACATACCTCTAAAAGCCTTCCTAAAATTTCAAACAGCAAACTTCACCACAAAAGAGATAAAATGAGAGGTAATGCATGTTTGGATGTGATGATAAAGGGAGGGGTGTAGTGACATTTTATAGGGCATAGAGGTGAAGGCGGAACCCGCTGTGCCACCTTTCGTATGACATCATCTACACAAGAGACACTGTGGGTGCCCCCTTCACCACGTCAGCGATCATGCCGGCAGTGCAAACACAGCATCTGTGATGCCGCCTTTGCACTGCATTTTGAAAAAAATATATTTACTTCACCGTTTTCTGAATTTCCTTCTTTTAAAACGTATAAATAACTCCATCTCCACAATACATGTGTCCCTATTCAGTTATGCGAGAGATTCATTGGGCTGCCCATGTGTTCTCCCAGATTCACCCATGCATTCACCATCAGACCTACTAGATAGAGATATTTCAAGTGGTTTCTCATGTTCAAGTAGCATTAGGTTGGTAACACTCTAACTTATGTGGAGGGGCTCAGGTTCGATTGGTTACATTGAAGGGGATTTAGGGTTATGCTCGCTGGCCGACTTTTATTCAAGTTTTATCTTTTGAGATCTGAGATCATGGATTGTAGTGGCTTCATACTCATCATAGGACTATTTTGGTTCCCTCCTGATCTCCCTACAATCTGGTAAAACGCTGTCTTGGTGGAGTTCATTTTCATCCTTCTATAGAGAAAATGTGCAGGGGGGATTCGAATTAAGAAGATCATAGCTCTAGATCTGGTGGTTTCTAACCACGAAGGCTCTAGATCCGGTGGTTTTTGACCATTTCTAGTCCATATCTAGTGGTTTCTGATCACAATGAGTCTAGATACGTTTTCTTCTGAGCACAAAAAGTAAAAATCCGATGGTTTCTAACCAGAGCAAGTCCAGATCTAGCGATATCCTCCTATGACGGGTCCATTGGTTTGGCGTTTTGAGAGAAGAATTTGGGGATCTTCTTCCATCGAGAGTGGATATTAGTGGGGGAGATATATTGGGTTCAATGAAGATGGGAAAATGGGGATTCGATATGGTGCATTGTTTTTTCGTGTGAGCTTGATCTCGGAGTGCTGAAGGGGCACATAGTGGATCTGGTCTTCACATATATCTGGAAGACATGGATAGGGACGATCTTGAGTACAATCATAGAATATTTAGTGACAACACATTTCAGTATGAAGGATTCATCCAGGTCAATATGAGCACCTGGTACAAGGGTCTCAACATATTTGTTTTATGAATTTTTGATTAATTATCGATCATTGTAAGTGATGTTTCCTTACTGCGCTCTTATACTTATTTATTATTACATAGTGAAAAACCCTATTCATTCTTCCCCATGCATGTAGTCCATTGACCTAAGCACGTTTCATCTCTATGTTTGTTATCTTCTTTCCATTTCCACATTTATTCAAATATATATCTCTTAAAAAATTCATTGCTTCATGAATCAATTCTGATTTTTAAATTAATTGTATTAATTAGAAGTTGTTTTGGGATTTATTGTTTCCCAAATAACATTACATGCTAGTGGTGTAATTCTCATTGAAATCTTGATTACCCATGTATCATCCACAACTTTTGGTGTATTATCTACTACAATATGTTTTATGATTTACTCTTGGCTTGTGGATTTTCCAATGTTGTATATGTGATTTCATAATTTTGATTTTGAGAACCAAATTCATACCCAATGGATCTTATCTATTTGAATGAGGACTTCAGTGTGCAGTTCATCCCTCTAACACCATTGAATCCAATCCTCCATTGATGATGAAACAACCAAAATAGTGTAACCATAAAATCATATCAAGAAGCCAAATCCTAGTGAAGAGATAGTTTTTTCATATCTATTATCCTTGAACGAATTGTCTATAAGGGTGATGAAATCCACTAACAAGCCCTAACATCCTATAACCAGAAATTAAAGGGGAAGCATCCATGAAACCATGTCAAACAAATTATCTAGAAAAAAATGAATAATCGCTAAAACAAAAGGGCCATGATGAAATGGTCGACACCAGAGATCAAAGGCTAGAAATAAAGGCTGAGAGAACCCCAGATTTCCATGGTGTCAAGCGAACCAAGAAAAGAAAACTGTGAACATGCCGCAAATAATCATCCTAATACATTAGGCCCATGCGGTAAAAAATCCGAAGTCCAATATGCATAATAAAATTGATCAATAAAATAATAATAAATTACATGTATGAAAAAAATTAAATGATTGAATTCTTAAATATCTAATTTCAATACCGAAACATAAAATTAAAGACCAATATTTCACAAGTCTTCATCATTTTCAATTGAAATTGGACATGTCATTTTACATATGGTTATTAAATAGGAACCAATTCCGTACTATCTAAATAAAATTTGATCTTAGATAATACCACATATTTAATCAAACTATCAGCCAACTTTTTATCTGTGTATACCTTATTGACACACACGGTTCCTAATTCTATAATATCTATAATAAAGTGTAGTCTAATATATATGTGCTTTGATTTACCATGAAAAATTAAATTTTTTGATAAATGAAGTTCAGATTGACTATTAGAATATACATTAATAACTGAATTAAAGTGTTTAAGTTTAGAATACATGCATTTAAGAAAAAAGGACTCTTTTACTACCTTGATAAGGGAAATTTACTCATAATCCATGGTTGAAAAAGAAACCATCAAGTTCATGTTTCACTTCCAAGAGATAGGGTCGCCATAGGTAGTGAACACATATCCAGTCAATGATTTTTTCGTGTCAATATTACCTGCATAGTTAGTATCTAAATATCCAACCGTAATTTTAGAAGCATCAATATTTTTTTATCGTAACACAGAGATAAATTATAACTACATGAGAGATATTGAAGGTGACACTTAAGTTCATTCCAAGGTGTCTTCCCAAGTGTGTCCATAAATCTTCTTATTGTGAACATTACAAAATCAATGTCAGGTCTGGTGAAATTAATAGAGTTCATTATTCAACCAATAATATTTTCATAAGTGATTTTATAGAAAAATTGACCATCATCTTTAGTAGTGGTTTCTTATGTCAAAGAAAATTTAATGTGTTGTAGATAAGGTACATTGATAGGTTTGAATGATTCAAACATGTGTCTCTTTAAAATATTTAAAATGTAAGCAATATGAGATAAGTAAAACAATATATTTGTTCTATATATAATGATTTCAACACATAATATCTGTTTAGATACACCAATTTTTTTCATATCAATATTTCTATTTAATTAATATTTTACAACACTGATTAAAATCATATTTTCATATATTATTATCATGTCATAAACATAAAGCAACGGGTAAATCGTGAAATTTTGATTTGATTTGAAATGTACACATTCATCATATTGGCTCCTAGTAAATTGGTTATCTAAAATAAAGGAATAAATTTTTTATACCATTTCATATATGCTTGATTTAAAACATACAATGATTTATTTAATAGGAATCACTGATTAGATTTTAATTCCATAAAATAACCATCAAGAGGATTCATATAGATTTTTTATTTAAATTTATATGTAATAAGGCGGATTGGACATCCAATTGTTCGATGTGTAGATCATTATTGGCCGAAAAAGAAATTAAAATCCTAATAGAAGTGTTCTTAACAACATGGATTTTTATTATTATAGTAAAAACCATATATTTGATGGAATCCCTTGGCGACTAAGCTTGGTTCATATTTAATTTTTTTCCCTTACTGTTATCTTATTTTCTCTTATAAATACACTTGGACCCAATCACCTTATCATTAGCAGGTTTGTTGAAAATGGTCAATGTGTGGTTTTTTCTTAGGTATTTCACATCTTAATTTATGGAAATGATAAAATGTGCTGACTCATTATCATTTAAAGCATGCCTATTGGTTTTAGGATCATAATCAATGATATCATGGGCTATATGAAAGAAATATGAAGCAATACCATATTGGATAAACTGAGTAGGAGGTCTTGGGACTCTTCTTTATTTGACTCGGGTCAATTGACAATCCCTATTAGTGGGGGATGTTTCAGACTCATAATCTAAACCAGATGTAGGAACAAAATTAGTTGTGTCAATGTGTTGAGGAGGCGGTGGTGTGGGCTGAACATCATCCTAATAGTGAGGTAAAGGCGCATCTTTATCAGCCATGTTAAGGTTTGGATCACTACTACTGGATGTGGAAGAATTGGTTTTGGGCGAAAAAGATTCATTAAAAACTATAAACGTACTTATGATGTATTTTTGGTAACTATATTTATCATACTATATTTTATATCCCTTAAATCCCTCGGTATAACCAACAAATATATATTTGAGTGATCTTGGATCTAGATTATTAGTTATAACGTGAGTGTAATCTATTCAACCAAATACACTCATGTAAGGTAGATGATATTTCTAACAGCCTTTCACAAATTCCTTAGCTGTTTTTAATTGATTTATGGATAAGGGAAACCTATTAATAAGGTAGATGAATGTGCTAACAACCTCTTCCCAGAAGGATTTGGGGATACCCAAACATGTAAGCATGATTCAGACTCTCTCGAATATAGTTATGTTCATCCTCTCTACAAGAACATTCTATTGGGGGTCTCCCTAATAGTCATATTCCACTTAATTCCTTCAGATTATCAAAACTAAATAAATTCAATGGATAGATATTCTCACCCATTATTAATTCTCGTGGTCTTGATTTTATTTCCTGTTTGGTTTTCAACTGACTATTTATAGGTTTTAGGGGTTTGGTAAACATCATATTTATTTTTTGAAATGTAAATCCAAACTTTCCTAGACATGTCATCTATAAAGGTGACAAAATTAGAGCCTCCACTATGATATGTGGTCCTTTATGGTCGCCTCATATATGAATGAACATATTCAAGGGGGTTTTTAGCTTTATAGGAGGACCGATTAAAGCTGATCCTCTTAGCTTTACCCATCAGTCAATCATTAAAGAACAGAATATTAATAGGTGTGATGTCACTCAACATCCCTTTCTTATTGAGTTAGTCTAGGCCCTTGGAGATAACATTCCCCAATATCTTATTAAATAACATAGTGCTTTCAGTGTTTGTGTTGTAGACAATACCCAATTTTCTTGAATGGGGTTTTCTATTCAGTAAATACAACCCATTGGTATGATATCTCTTAATGATGGTTCTTGATCTTTTTGAGATCCTGAGACATCACGTTTCATATATAAAGGTGAATCCATTTTGATCTGGTACCCCTAATAAGATTAAATTTCTATTAATTTTGGGGACCCACCTTACATCAATTATGGTGATAGTGGAATGATAATCTAGTTTTATAAGAGAAAAACGACTTCCCTCAACTTTTCACCTTTTATTATTGCCTAAGAGGACATCTCTTTATAACTTTTCAACCAATTATAAAAATGAATCTCTATATGGACACATGTGAAAGGAACAACCAGATTCAATAAACCACACTTGATTGAGTGTATGGTTGGACACGTTTAAGACTTCAATAGTTTCATACCTCGAGTCAACTAGAAGGGAATGGTTAGTGGGAATTTTGGATTCTAACTCACATTTGAGTTTCCTACACTCAGTCATAGTATTCCCCAACATTCCACAATGGAATCAAGTAAATTTTTTTCCTTATAGTAATTCCAAGGTTTAATGTGTATATTTTTCTTGTCTTTGTCCTTAAGAAATTACTTTTTCCTACGTTTTAATTGAGGTTTACCCCTAGTGAATAGGGTCTCTGCCTCACCTTTAACTCTCAGTTTGGAGTGTAGTTATTTAGAGAGGAGGAATGTATTAACCTATTCAAGGGTTAATGAGTCACTTCCATAAATCAAAGTTTTGACTAAAGAACTATAATTTTGATCCAGAGAAATTAAAAGGATCGTCACATGATCATCTTCATTGACAATTACTTTAATATTGGAATGATCTAGCATTACATTGTTAAATTAATCAAGATTATCATTTATAGAACTACCATGTTTCATTTTAAAAGTGAACATGAGATGTTTTTTATAATGTCTTCCAACTAGTGAAGCATTCAAATACAATATCTCTATCATCAGAAAAATTCCAGTGGCAATAGACTCAAAATCCACCTCTCTCAGAACCTTATCTCTTAAAGATAGTAATAATGGGATATGTGCTTTGACTAACACATTAGGGGGGACATCAATGTATTCATTAGTGGTCTAACCATTCTCATTTATTGTAATAATTGGCTTCTTAGGCCCATATAGGGAATGTATTAGGACTTGCTGTACATAAAATGCTCCCATGTTAATTATCTACAAGTTAAACTCATTTTTCGCTATCAAATTTTTTTTAAATACCTCATCATAGACATGTTTACCAATAAGGTATATACTGAATTCATGTAGACAACACTAAGAGTATGCCGCAAACAACTGACCAATCCCTTGGGTAAACTATCATTTATTGAAGAGATGTGTAATGAACAAAAATTTAGACAAGATGATGAATTTATGAAAATAAATTAATAAAACTATGAAGATTTAAGAGTGAGTTAAAGTGAGGAAATAAAACCAAGTGTTCATAATTATAAAATAGAAAGTGGAATGGTAAAACAGAAGTAATAATTGCAAATTTAGGGAAAAATAAATCAACCAGGCTCTGATACCACATTTGAAGGATGTAGGGTGCATGGAAAACAATAGAACAACAATGAATATACAAGACTTTTTGATTTATTGGAAAAAACATATAGTGAATAAAACCAAATATAAAAATGATGAAATAAATTTAAAAAGAGAACAAGAATAGAAGGATTTAAATGCATCAGTACCACATGGACCTATGTGTACGAAAAGAGAACCACCCACCCACGTGTATTATTAAATTCTCATGAAATCAAAATAGGTTACAAGATACAAAAAATTCAATAAGAAAAACAGAAGCAATAAGATATAAGAGAAATAAATTATTAGGTACCAATAAAACAAGCTTAAAGAACCAAACTAGAATTCTGAGAAACTGGAAGAAAAGAGATACATACAGTGCTGGAAAAATAATGACCATCTAGATATCTTTAATATAATTGAATACCAATTCCACAACTCTATTTGGACTTGCTTTAAGATGATCTCACTAGATCTGGAGCTGTGATCTTCGGATTTGAATGATGACCACAGTTATTCACCATGGAAGGATGTCGACATACTCTACCATAAACCAAACACCAAAGGTGTGTAAGGATGCAGGTAGGACACTCAATCTTATCCTCTATTGAGGAAGAAACAACTAAAACAACATAAAAAGAGAATCACAACATGTAGCCAAATCCCAGAGGTGTGAGGGAGATTTTTTAGATCTCTTATCCTTGAATGAATTGTCTATAGGGGTGATGAAATCCCATTACAATCCCTAGGGATTCATAAACACAATAATAAGGGGAATATACCACAAACCCATATCGAACAGACTATCCACTGGTAAAAAACCACTGAAACAAAATAAGGTCAATGATCAATGGAGCTACATTGTAGATCAATTTCTAGATCTGAAGTTGGAGAGAACCACATATTTACACGGTGTCAAGATAATCAAGAAGGAAAACAATGAACATTCCACAAATACTCATCTAAACACATTTCGCCCGTGAATTAAAAAAACCAATGTACAATATGCATAATAAAATTGAAAAATCAAATAATAATAATTTTCATGAATGAATACAATTACATATATAAATGATTAAATGGATAATTTCAATATGAAAACATAAAATTTAATACCAAAAATTCACAGGGTCCATGGTCATCAATGGGTGACTTGAATTGGATCCAAAACAAATAAGAGAGTTCAAAACCACATGAATAATTTAAATCTAGATATGTTGAAAGAAATGTATAAAGTCATGTCAGAATTAAATCCATGTAATTTTTTGTGGACTACGCTTCGGTCTAACAAGGTTATTGGAATGTGAATACTAAAGTCACGTGATGGTTAAAAAAATAAATTCACTGATGATATGTGTTTTCTCGAGAGAAGAGATCGGAAGAACCGAGAGTGGCAATGCCTCATCGATAGAGAAAATTCTATTGTTATTTTCTATATATATTTTATATATTAAATGTTAATATTTTTGAATAATATTTTTGTTCTCATCAATAAAGTGAGTGGATACATTTATTATGGAATTCAGGCTATAATGAACTAATATCTTTCGTATATCTATCTTTCTCAAGTTGATTCAATCGTTTTAGTGCATTTTATGTTCAAAATTTTTTATTTTTTATGAGAATTAATTTTACACTTATCAATAAACAAACATCTGAGGTTAGTGAATAATTTAATTCTTGAATTTTATTTGAAGTATCAAAAACTGAAAAAGCATATGGTTCAATTTGATTTTAAGAGAAAAATAATACTACTATTTTGATTAAGAGGTGAAAAAAATAATGGTTGTTGAGATATGTTGTACATTGAGCGAGATCTCAATGGATCATCACCACTTCTTCTCAGTAATGGATAATTGATATTAACTTTAGTAGATGCATATAATATTTTTAATGATAGAACCAAGGTGCACATTTCAAACCGATGAGTCGTAAATTAAAAAATATATAACCAGACCGATGAAAATTCATCATCTCTTGTGATATGATCACTGATAGCGGTCCGAGGATCTCGTGTGAATTTTATAAGAACCAAAATTATATAAAAATATACTCATTAAAATTGATAGTGAGTTCAAATTCATCTCATCACCAGTGATCATTACTAGATTGATTCAAAGCTGAACCCCTCTATATCATCCACACATGATTCAAGAATTCGTGTGATTGTTTTTAATAAAATTCCAGGTGCTAACACAGATCTCTAAATAATTATTTGGTGTTGTAACAATCACATTGATGTTGTCCTTATGATCCACAGAGGACATTATTTGAACGATTATTTGGATAGTGATTTACTCTATCATTGAAGTGGGAAGAGAGAGAGTCTTTCATTCCATTTGAATGAACCATCATCAAATGAGAGTCTCCATCATTCTTATATAGCGGGAGGCTCAAATACCAAGAAAGGGTTTCTCGACCCCAAAATATTCAACTCCCAGTAAATAGGTAATAAATTTCATGTTATGATGAACTAACCATGTCAAAAAATCATTTATATTTTATAACATACATGCAATATATAATAAATATATTACCTTATAAAACCGAGTCATTGAACTCGACTCGAAATTCTCAGGATCTTAAATGAACCTTGAATATTTAAATAATATGCCATCATATAACATTTTTTCACATATTCACTTAATACCTTATGAATAGTTTTAAAAAATAAATTCAACCCAATTATTCTATATTTGAATAATAATGAATTTATTTATTTTTTAGTGATTGTTAATACTTGGAAAACTGTCAAACCTCGTTGTGGGGCCCAAAAAGTCTTATATACCTATTCACCAGAATATGAAAAATTCATGAATACGCTATTGTGTGTGTGACCCTTTTGACCATTTATTTGAGTAATAGTGAATATTATTCACAGGCTAAGAATGGATTCTAGTAAATCATAAAGGTCCCTAAAGAGACCCTGAATAACCATAACAACAACAACAATCCTATGAACAGATAATGTGTAATATAGTCTCATTTTATCGTGATATCTTATAATGTTTTATGAAAAAATTATGTCATCATCAATTCTTGATTTATTATTTATTGATCAAACCAGACATACATACCTTTGACTACCTTGGGAAAGTATTTATAATGGTACCACCATCCTGATCAAATGGACCCGAGATATCACTTCCTCAACTTGTAAGTGACAAATTCTATCTTGACCATTCAACTGCTATCATAACATCAAATACACAACCAACACATGCTATCTCACGATGAATTAATTTTCATGGGGTATTCCTTGCATCGAAGTATGTTATCAAATGAAATATTGATAATGATCTCAATTTAGGAGACCAATACACATGTCCAAAGATAGAAACTACCAATAAAACCTGAAACATGTGTTATTCATATTGGAAGGTATTTCCTCATGATATCACCTACTAGAGATAACCAAGTGATAAATTAATGAGAATAAGATTCAATGTTTATGAGCACGCAACACCTAATAATTAGATACCAATTGTGTATAATCAGTTTTCTGTATCTAAACCATATGACATATGTTTAAGATTAATGTCATAGTATCTCAATGTTCTAATTATAGAATGGGAACTATTATAATCTTTTTATATAACAAATAATATATGGAAATTATTATTTAAATAATGGACGAAAAAATATCAACACTATAATGGTAAGTGTACAACATGTAAAACTCACTGTATATAAATTATATAAATAAAAAACTACTGAAAATGTTGGGTATAAGGAAACTACATTTAAAACCACCCACATGAAGTAGACCTAACTTCCTAATGAACCCTGTTAGATCTCACATGTTGAGATCATTTTCTATCGAGTTATAACTTTAGTCATGAGTTTTCCATGTTTCCACTGCATGACAATTCTACTATCTACGACTTTACCATCTTGAGTAAGATTTTCAAGAGATGATATCCTCGAGTATATTTCATTTATTCCATTGTCAAAACATGACATCATGGATAGTAAGAGTAGTAGAATTATCATAATTCACATTATTATAATATGTTACTTACTAGGTGAGATTCCACGAACTGGATAAAATTGTTGTGCATTTTACACTAATTTAGATGTCTCAAAAGCTGCAACATACTTGGTATTTTTAGATTTGGATACCACTAGCTTAAATGAGTACATATTTCTCATTACCAGTGCAAAACTAAAATATTTGATCATCTTGATCTATCAGAATACTATTTTTCATCCCCTTATAACTAGTATCCCTTCCACTTCAAGTCCCTTTTACTTATCCCTTGTAATCTTTCAAGTACAGGTGGATAGTGATGATTTCTTCCCATGTCGTTCTCTTGGATATAATTGATATTTTCATACCATTATGTTTTTCTGACAATATAAATATATAGTACATAACATGGAATATATATTTGATCCAATGAAATGGCGTATAATATTCAACTCATCACATTAATCTCCTCTTTTGTCCCATACATGTATACATGGATAGGCTTATGCCACGCGACACTGGTAACAATTCATTCAAAAATGGTTCCAACTTGTTTTTTTTATACCTTGCCAGTAAATCTACATTGAAATGTTCTAAGTGATGAATCATTTTCATGAACGCACCCAAAATACTTTTAGGCGTGTGAAACATAGGGGTTGACCTAGGTCGTTCTCTAGAGGAGTTGTTGCATTCAAATACCCACAACTTCTAATTCACTTATTTTTTATAATTTTTTTTTTAAATAAATTGAAAAATGGTGTTTTTAGAGTTGATAATGAAATAATAAAATTAAATATGAAAATGAAATGGAAACAGAATGAATGTAGACATAATGAGGTTAGAAAGAAAGGAGATTCCCGAGAGAATTACCCAGATTAAACCTCTATTGTCTTATTTTTAGTTTCAATTTTACTTAATGAACACACTTCATCACATGTGTGAAAATCGTCTTATAAATATGTTTTTAAATATATGATGATCTCATTGATCACCGATAGACTTCACATCCTCCTCTTCGATCGAGGGAAAATATTGCAAAAGTGAAAGCTAAACCTCAGGTGGAAAATGGGGACACAAAGTTGCCATGCCCACTATGATCCCCCATGGCCTAAATATTAGAAAATAAGAAACACTAATAATGATAGATTAAAATCTTAGGTTCAACAATAGATTACTCCCCTGATAACTTCTTTGGGTTAGCTACTCATGATAATTAGCATAAGAGTTCACAGTGGAGAAGATCGATGTGGAAACACAAAAGATAAAAAGAATTAGAGAATGAGATGAAGAAAAAGACTAACATAAACTAAGAATTCAAATTCCTATTATAAAATTAATTGAACTAAAAAATTCTAGAAAAATGTCAGAATATTCTACCGCCATGATTCCAATAACTTGAAATGAAAAAGAAACATTAATTTATAGGGAAATGAAGTGAAAAATTAGATCAAAAAAATAATATGAATGTTACTATGTTGATAACCCATTAAATAAAATAATTTGGGAAATATTCATTCATAAAAGTTGTTATTATATATCTCTTTTGTTTACCCCAAAATTTTTATATTAATTGTCCATGTGTTGAGAGAGATATATCAATATTACTCTGCATATTTATTCTTCCCAAGCTGACTATTCATATTCTAGTGGACCGAGTTCCAACACATTTATTGCCTTGTAAATGAAGAAATAACACCATTAAAAATTAATTAATGTTTTTCAATATATTTAATCTTCATCCAAGATTAATTTCAAGTCCTTTTTTTCATCCATTTAAGATATATGGGCCCAACAATAACATTCTCCATATAGGTGCACATTTTTTGAGGCCTGAGTTGTCAGCTTGATGTGGGACATAAAATGGTGGGTTTAGTTTGGGGTCAAAAAGGATTAAATGAATACCATATAACATAGAAACCTATAAAATAATTTTTTTAAAATTTGTATAATTTTATTAAATATTATGGCCAAAATACAGAATAAAAATAATATAGTTAAAATCCAAAATAATCCATTCTTGCAATTATGCTCAAAATACTATAAAAACTAAAAATTGTAAAAAAAGAACATAAAATAAAACATACATGAGATTAAAAACATTTAAACTAAGAATAAAATAATTGAAAATATTTTCTATATCAATTCTCATATACTTAAAAATTTCACTCTTAGACAATCATCTTATACCATGGTCAAAATAAACTTCCCAAAGCACATATTCCAATACAATCCAATTATCATATCAAAGAAAAAATCATTCCTATTATATGGAAACAAATTTTCTAAATCCACAAAAATAATAATAATCCAATAAATAAATTTTTTTACCTCACATGAATTTTGTGCCTTCCACCCTGGAAAAATATTTCTCTCTTCATTCAAGGATTTTTAATGCGAACCTTTTTTTATTCTAAAAAACATGCATGATCTCTATAGGCTTTATATACTACTATTATCTCCAATTTATATATTCAAAAATGATTCAATCATCAGTTAATTTTCATGGGTTGTTCTGAGGCTAATGGTTGTATGGTTTTAAATGTAAAAACATTTGAGGCCGAATGAGGAGGGTTTAGATCTAATGTGAAGTAAATGGATGAAAACAGTTTTTCTCAAGAATGGTGTTATCCTTAATCATCATGATAATTAATCGCCTCCAAAAACCACTTTATCTATATGGGAATATCGCACTTTGAATTAAAAAATAAATGATATATTTCAACCCTATTTCCCCCAATTTCATAATTGTTTCAGCTTGAATGCAGAGATGTATTTCTACTCAGAATCATGTTTTTGAGGAAAACAGAACCAACTTTTGATCTTTAGAATTTGGTGAACACCCAATCCACATTTGTAATGTAATTTTGGGCTACCCATCCCTATTTTAATCATGTAATTTCTTCCACCAACGTAGAAATAAATATACAAACCCTTTTTTTTATTCCAAGTCAAACAGATTCTTCTTGCAAAATACAACTCATATTCTTCCTCCCCTACACATGAGTTTATCAATAATCATTAATTTACCTTATATAGCAGGTTGGAAATGGATAAATGGATTGTAAAGTGTCTTCCTAAAAATGTAAATCTGGGAAACCAGGAGATTATTAAATGTTCGATGAAAAGGTATGCCAAAATAAGAGTTCAATGTAAAATGTGATTTCAAAGTGGTGCCTCAATCATATTTAACAAATTCCATGAACTCTAACAGATTTAAAAAAGGTAAAAATAATAATTTATAGATCAAATAACATTTATCAACACTCTTAAAAAAATATTAAAGTAAATAATATGTCAAAAAGGATTATAAACCTCTTGGTTTGGGAAAGATTTTCAATTTGGATAGTACCAATGCATATGAGTTTCACAATCAGTCAAACTTCATCAAATTAAAAAATCAGATGTAAGGAAACAAAATTCATTAAGTAATAATCTAAATACTCAAATATTCAAATAAATAAATTTGAAAAAGAATACTAAGATATTTTGTATTTTCTAGAGTATTCGGTTCATCTAAAGAATCCTAAAAACACACCCAAAAATTGAAAAGGAAAACATTAAATGGTCAAAAAAATACATGAAAAATATAACAAAATCCCACAAAAAATTAAAAAAAATCGTTTTACATCCCTACACTAAACTTAATCCATTTATTACACTTTTTTAACTCAAATAATATCAAGAGACATTTTCATTCAGAATTTATAATTTGAAACAAATAAAATAAAGAAAAGGAAAGACATAAAATGATTTATTTTTAAGTGGAAACCTTGAGTTAAGATTATAGACACTACCACTTTGAAACCAAAATTAATAAATGAAATGATATAAGAAAAATAAATAAAATAAAAGTTATAGGGTATATAAATGGGATAATTGGTTTAGACCCCCAAGTGGGTGCTAGGTTTTTTACTGTCACAAATTAGGTAGTTGTAGTAGATTATCCCCAATCAGAAGGTGGATGAGATTTCATTGAGAAAAACCACCATATGTAAATTTTACATTTTTCTATTAGTAGAAACCATTATTTGAGAACACCAAATAATATAATAAAATTTATAACCCCCAAGAAAGAAAAATATATAATTTTAAGTCTAAAGTGGGTGGGAATAGAAGATATAGGTTCTCTCTATTAAATTATATGGTTTCCTCTTCCATATAGTATGCAATTTGTTTTAGAAGAGGTTATGAAGGTATAGTTGTGATGATTATTCCTTATCAAGGATGGGAAGATCAAGTATCAAGTTATCTTCAAAGAAGTTATTCTAGGATTCTTCCAAAAATATTTATCTACAATTAGTATATTAGTTGACATGTTTTCCTCCAGGACCTCCTCATAAAATGGTTGAGTGCAGGATAATATTATTAGTTAATTTAGATGCTTCTTTTCACCCACCTTAGGTTCTTCGACATAAAAAAATTATTGGTGAAATCTCCTCCACCACATGTTCTGGTAATGTTTGATGCAGAAGTGAATGGATATATTATTCAACACTTTCATCTTTTCTCTTAAGTTTTTTTATATCTTCTTGAAGTAATTTCAGTTGAACATTTTGGATCACTTCTTCTGGTTTCACATGTGAATAGTCAATCCATTCATAATAATCACAATTTGAATACAAATTAGACAAAAATATTTTTTTTAGTATTCTGAAATATATGATGTGTTTTTTTTATCAAAAAATGATATTATTTACAAAATGTGAATACAAATATTATGTTAATACCTCTTGGATCTTCGGAAAAAATGCTACTTTGACTAATTATTGTCCTGTGCACTCTGAAAAATATTTATAACTAAGTGCGGTACAGGGTCTGATCTAGCTCATTCTCTTGAGAAGATCATGCATTCAAACACTCACTACTTCTAATTCAAAAATATTTTTTATATTTTTTATTTTTTTAATTAAATAAAAATAAATAGGGGTTTGAGAGTTGAGAATTATATACTACAATTAAACATGAATGTTCAATACAAACAAAATTCATGTAGACATACTGATATAAGAAACAAAGGAGAAATTCCTGAGAGAATCAACCAGATTAAACCTTCATTGTCTTGTTTTTAATTCTAAATTTATAAAATTAACACACTCTATCATATGTGTAAAAATACTCATATTCATATTTTTTTGAATATACGATGCTTTCAATGTTCACCGAGAGACTGCATGTCGACATCCTTGATTGAGGTAAAATACTGAAGAAGAAAAAGGTAAACCTCAGGTGGAAAGTAGAGACATAAAGAAGAAATACCCACAAATATACCCTTGTACTAACTCTAATAAAATAATAAAAATTAAAAATTATAGCTCAAAAAATTGGGTTCAACAATGGATTACCTCCCTGAGAACTTCCTCGAGTAAGATACTCATGATCATGAGCATAAGAGTTCACAGTGGAGAAGGTCAGGGTAGAAACACAAAAGATAAAAAGAATGAGAGAATGAGATGAATAAAATGTCTAATATAAAATAAGAATTAAAATTAATATTAAAATATAAAATAATATAAAAAACTATAGAAAAGGCTACCCCTACGTATACAATAACCAGAAATAAAGAAGAAACATTCTTCTATAGGGAGAGGGGGTGAAAAACTGGCTTGAAAAAAATAAGCTGAATGATTCCACATGGAAACCACATTAAGTGACCAAATTTTGGAAATATTACTTCTTTAAATTTTTTATTTTATCTCTCCTATGTCTATCCACAAAATTTTATCTTCATTGGCCACATATGGAATGAAATATAGCCATATTACTTGGGATATTTATTCTGCCCAATCTGACTATTTGTATTCAAATGTACCAAGTTATAATGAATTTATGACCTTTTAAATGAAATAATCATGCCTATAAATCTTATTGATATTTGTTCCACTAGATTTCTTATTCCCATGGGTTTAATTTCAGGTTCATTTGATTATGTATTTAAGAGATATGGGCCCATCAAAAACATTATCTAGATCTCTACATAGTTTTTGAGGCCTGACATGTGATATGTATTTGGGCTAGAAAATTGTGTCTTTAGCTTGGAGTCAAGAAGGATTAAATTAATACCATCAAACATAGAAACCTATAGAGTAATAATTTTTCATTTTGGGTAATTTTATAAAAATGTATGTAAAAAAGATAGAATAAGAATAAGATAGTTAAAATCCAAAATAGTCCATTTTTGGAATAAAGCTAAAAATACATCAAATACTATCAAATGTGATATTTTTTCTTAAAAAAACAATGGTGATATTAAAATCATTGAAATTCAGAAAAACAATAATTGAAAATATTTTCTATATCCCAAAAAAACTGTTATATATACCTCAGTTGATCCTATTCCCTATAAATTTGGTTTCTATATTAAATCAATATTTGGAGAGTTACATTCATTCTAGTATTAACTAACTATAAGATAAATAGTTTGTTTACATATGTTAACAAAAATATGTTACTTTGAAAACAATGGTGCTCCCTCTAACCTCTTTCTATTAGATGTAAACAATTCATTCCAAATTTATATTCTATGATCATGTTACTTACATAAAACCTAATCATGATTTCAATAACTTACACCCCGTAATAAAATTTTATGGTGTCACCATCCATTATTTGTTGTTTTATATATACAGCTTATATGTTTCGTGGTCTTGACAACCAATGCTCATTAAAGTGACCAAATAATATAGCTATGATAAATAAAACTCTAATGGATTTAGGCATAATGACTTGGTATAAACAATAAAGGATCATTAGTACTACCCTTGTACCAACCATTTAATGATTCATGTGAATAACCACTAAAACATTCAAAATAATAAAACCCCTTTACTTTCATACATGGAATCCATTGTAGAATTTTAATTTATCTTATCAATTTTAGCTAATCACCATATATTTTTTTAAGAATTATTTTTCTCAATGAATAATGTATCACTGGCCATGGTGAATATAAATCCAAAATTATGGTTTCATCCTTTTTACATTGTATGTGTCTCTGGGACAATCCTTTTCCATAAGTTCTTGTGGAAATTGTTCCTATATACTATTTTTTCATCTCTAGAATTGACTAAACTCATGTCAATCTAACTCCCACAATCTGAATAGAGTTGTGCACCCTTTTATAGAAATATAGTCTTCTTGACTATCAATTTTATATCTTAGAGATTTCAGTAATATCCTAATAAAACTTTAAGGTAATTACTTTAGATACACAATGCATCTTTCATAATGCAAGATTATTTATATCCTCAAAAAAACATTGCATATAAACACATGTTCTTATGACATAATGGATTTCCATAATACTATAACTCATATAATACCAATTATCTATTATATTTAGAATATGGTTAAAATATAACACTTCAATTTTCAAAGCATGCCATTAAAATTGTGATATTATTTTTTCAAATCACATGTTTCAGCATTGATACTCATTTTAATTTCATCATGGATCTGAGGTTTATAAGGGAATGTGCATTTAGGAATTACTTCATACTAAATTATGTTGATCAATGTTAACATGAAATAGTCTTTATCAATCCTCATTTCTTACACCATATCTTATATGTGGATAAGATAATGTGAATTTAGGAAATACTCCATGCTACATTATATTGATTGATGAATGCTTGGTCATGATATTCTTCGACACACCAGCCTGATGAAAATAATATGTTCTAAAAATGAATATATCATAAATAAATTTCACATTCCTTAATAAATACTTAATGTAATATTATGAAGTGTATCTACCACTATCTTACCCTTTAAATTGTACACTCACTCTAGCTAAACTAATTCTGAAAACATTGCGGCTTACCTTTACATATAAATGTTTTTTTGTCCAAAACTAAGTAAAATAGTGTTTCAATAATACATATGTATTTTAACTTCAAAGATTCTAAAACCATACTGGGTATATCCTTGAAATATATTTATTTTTGTTGGAAAAAGAATTATATTTCTACAACTGGGTATGAGAGTCTTAAATTTTATTTTCCTAAGGTATTGCAAATGACACAAGCATTACTGAACTATTGATTGAGTATTAAACACCACAAAAAACATTAATTCCAAAAATAGAATAATTTATCCTTGTGTAAAATGGACATGTGAGATTTATTTTTTGGTAAAAATTAACAAAAGCTCATTTTTAACCATTTACTCGGCGATTAGAAGTTTTGTGCTTCTCACCAATGACTTAAGAACCATCCTTTCCCAAACGCTTGGAGAACACACAATACATCTTGTTATGTTTCTATAATTGGTTTTTGTATTTAAATAAACATATGTAATAGGAATATTGTATTTCATACCCATAAATTATTAAGGAAACATTACATGATATTGATGAATATACCTGAAGAATAAGAAATAACTTGTTTCTTTAAATCGTTTTATAGCATTTAAAATTCCATAGATTTATTAATGATATGAAAAGAAAATAACCTCTTGATTAATACCTCTTTTATTTAAATGGCATTACAAAGGTTCCTTTTTCATCACACTTTTCATTTTTCTTTTTGCCTTTTCATTCAACTTTTTCTCCATAATAACTAAAGCTTAATATTTCATTAATGTAATTATTACTTCAAAAACATTACCCAAATGTTAACAAAGAATTTTCTTCATACATCCCATTTTGTAATATTAAATAAAATTGGATTAACTAGGTGAAAATCATGTTATAATGGGATGTCTTGAAATATCATTATCCACCTTTTATATTTACACGTATCCATTGTAATTATCACAGATTAATATCTTACTTCACTTTCTACTAACAAGATTCTCAGAGATGAGATAACATGTAAAACATCCTTACCACACCCCAAGCTTCCACAGTACGATTCTCTTTCAATAATGTAATAGCTTGCACTGTACGCAAGTTCGAGATTCTAACACACCATGACAAATCAATGTAGCTGTTATGAATAGTAATAAACACTTATTGAAATTATATATAATTTTATAATTCAAAATGGACAACATTTTTGTATTCGGAATATCAAAATTATCCTAATTGGAATTTTTTGTAATTTTATGAAAACATCCAATTTTCTATGAATAGTAAAAAAGTACTTCAAAACAATTTTTTAATCAAAATTATTTATAGTGATAAATTATACAATTGAGTTGTTTTAAAGTATAATTAGAATATAATTTTACCATTTTATCTAATTTTGGTCATTATAATTAATTTCACTTTGAAATTGGACGTAAACAATTGTCAATCTTTTGATTGATATCGTTTCTTAAAAACACGCTATTTGTTATGACAGCGGGAATTAATTATAAAATTAATTAATGAATATTATATGTTTGGAATTTTTTAAAATAGAAATCATTTTTGAATTCATAATATCAATTATAGAATATGGTGAATTTTTGGTATTTTTCTAAAAAAACTTCAATTTTTGATTAATAGTGAAACCACTAAGTGGTAGTTAAAAAACAGATTTTCCGTTTAACTGAAATTTTACCACTTCATTGAATTTAATTTCAAAAATCAGACATAAGTCATTGTCATTAGGATATAAAATATTTGTTCATTGGGATTAAAATAATTTTTGACGAATAGTATCTTTTCAGTTATATTAATCGTGATTAAAGGAAATTAGTGTAATTTAAGGTAAATATAATGTTATAATAATATGAAATTACCTATACACTTGTCCTACCCTTATTGGATGAGTCATGGTCGACCTAGAAAATCCATGGGTCAACTTGGGGACCCCATTGAGCCACATGGGTAAGAAAATGATGTTAATAATGTTTTAGATAAAGTAAAAATAAAATTGTCACAAACATGTGTTGTTTTACTAAAACAATTATTGCATGGGGTTATATAAGTTAAATTTTCAACTATAAATATTAATTTTAGATATAAAATTATTTCCTACATCATGGTAATTTTTTTATAATTTTTATAAATTAAATAAATAAATTTTTTTTGACACCATGAATATTCAGCGATTACCTCATTAATTAATGATTTAAATAAAATGAAAAGATAATGTAAAATCTAAGACATAAACTTGTGAAAACCTATTGGATGAGTATATTTCGATCCCTTATCACCTTATCCTTGAAATATATAATTGTGGGACCTTTAAAATCCGAAAATCACTTCATAATAATGTAACATTTCATGACTTTCCAAGAGTGCCCCTCCTCTCCTCTTATAAAAGGCCCCCACCTCTACCACCATATTCACACCTTCAAAGCCAATTTTCTCGGCCAAAATCTACCCAAATACTATCTCAACTTACCTATCTTACTCTAGAAGCATCACATTGGGCAGAAGTCTTCCCAAGGAAGCCTTTGGCTCAAATCAAAAAGAGTTACCTAATTTTAAGGAGGATAAAGAACGATCCAGTCAAGTCAGACACGAGGTAAGGGACTTCGTATCAATCTCCTTTCATTGTGGAATATTTTGTTTTGATACACAACTTTATTTTATAAGGTGTATAAATCCATTTTACTTTTACTTTTATTCAAAAAGAATCTTGTTTATATGAAGATTTTTACTAAACGAAAAAAATGAAGGTTTATTTGGTCGTATGTATGCGGCGACAACGACTTCTCTGCCGCCGTGACCATTATTTGAGTTTCGGCTTCCTCTAAAAGCCATAAATTTTTTTAAAATGAAAAATAAATACCAAGTTTTAATTTTCTTTTATTTTTGTATTGAAAATATTTTTCATAATGTTTTTATTATATCAATGTGTTGTATTGATGTCTTGTGATTGAAATGTGGAAATGTTATGTTTAGTTTATGCATGTTTTATGTGATACGATTATGTGATGGTTTATGATATGTTTAAACATGTTCATATGAGGAATGAATTGGTTTTAATAAGTGACGGCTGGAGCCCACTATATCTCCCTGATGCATCGGTACGTCTCATGAGACAATCTAGTGTCTTGGAAAGAGGCCTTGACAAAATATTATTTGTAGTCTTGGCACGAGGCCTTGGCTATGGGGTTATGATAGTCAGGCATTATTAATTCCATCATTATGGAATTGGTTATTGATATTTCATGTGATTATTTTATTATTTGAATATCCATGTGAATAAGTAAATATAATTATTTCATTTTATTTTTCCATTATATGTGGATGTTCAAGTTTTAAAGGCTTTTGTTTCACTTATACACTGCCTTTAATGTTTATGTTTATTTATGAATGTTTCCGCTGTATTGTTATCCTTACTGAGCATCTGAGATCACTTCTTTCTAAATTTTATTTTCCCAAGATGTGATGAAATATTTTATGACTGACCTTCAGGGATAGTCTAAAGGGGATATGAGTGTGGACTATAGAGACCATGTTATTGTAGTTTTTCACATTATGATGTAATGTAACATTTATGAATGTATCTAGTGTTTCCAAGGCTACTAAACTAATTGTTCATTCGTGACTTGATCTTTTGTGATAATTTCAATGTTATGTAATAATGCACCGACTCTGGGTAACTGGGGTCGGGGCGTTATAGTTGGTATCAGAAGCAGTTTAGTACTAACCTTGGAAGCTATATTTAGATAAACTCTGATTAGAGCACATAGCCCTAAGATAGACTTTGAGGATTAGTATAGGTGAACTTCCTAGAATTTTGGAATTATACAGATTTTGTGAGTTTTCTGAGCAATACATCTTTGTCTGGATACGATCAGGTAGTGGCAGCTCTGGCATAGATGTACCTAGGGGTAAAACCCAAAAACACTACTTTGAGCTAGATTCGAACAAGAACTGGTGCACGACAAGAGGCCTTGCTGCACTCTTGGCTACGACACTCCCTGGGGATATGCTTAGGATAATTCCCATTTTCTTTACAAACCATTATGAAGGGTTAAGTATTATATACTTCCTCAAAGAAAACATTTTATTATTATGGATTACATCCATAAACTATTCAATTTATGTTCAGTGTTTTACAAGTAAGGAATTATGTATTTTGATTCATAAACTGATATTGTTTATGCCATTGTTTAGAAATGGCGCATAGTGGAAGGAATGGAAACCATATCAATGCATGAACTCCATGTAAGGATTTCCCTCCCACTCAAGATAATTATAGTGGAGCTGGTGATACAGCTAGTGCTGATCAACTTATCACCATACTGGGACAACTCACTCAGGTTATGAATTATAACCTTACTCGTATGGAGCACCTTGATCTGCAATGTGGAGGATCAATGTTAGATCGTTTCATGAGTCAACAACATCCAACATTTAATGGGGGTATAAATCCATTAGTAGTTGATCAATGGATAAAGTCCTTAGGGAAAATATTCAACGCCTTGGGGAGTAGTGAAAGGGAGAAATTTGTTATGGCAGTTTACCACGTCACTGGAGATGTCGATCAATGGTGGTCGCTGATTCAAAATACAAAGTGATATGAATAAGTATCAAGTATGTAATGGAGGGAGTTTAAGGATATTTTCATAGAAAAATAATTTCCGCCTGACTATTGAGCAGATATGGAAAGGAAATTTATGAGTCTGAGGAAGAAGGGGGATGAGAATGTCGCAAAGTAATAGGCTAACTTTACATGGTTAGTGAGGCATGCTACAGATTATATACATAACCCAAGAAGTAAGATTGATCATTTATTTGATGGTTTAAAACCATTTCTCCATCGAGCATTAGTCTCACAAACCTTCTCGTCATACGAAGATATTGTCTCGTGTGCTATCAAGATGGAAAATGAATTCTCTAAATTTTATGACAATAAATTAAAGCAACATAAGAAGAGAACGGTGGAACAAGAGACAGATAAAGTGAAAAATGGAAAGAAGGATTTTCCTTTATGCGATTATTGTGGGAAGAATCACCCCGATACTTGCCTAAAAGGAATGGGAGTTTTTTATAAATGTGGCGAAAAGGTCACCATGCTCATCATTACAAGGGAAATAAAGTGGCTATAAATTTGGAATGCTACAATTGAAGGGAAATTGGGCATAATTCATTTGAATTTATTAAGAGTCAGGGAAACATTCCTCAGAAAAGGCCAAGGGATCAAGGCCAATCTTATTCTGTTACTACAGTTGAAGTGTAATAATTATTGTATTGGTGCTTTTGGAATCAAGGATTATATTCTGGTTATAAGAATAATGTGATGTATATAAGGATTTTACTATAGTACATGATGTTTTAATTAAGGTTTTAATATGATGAAGGTAATCATATTTTTAGTATGTGACATAAGAGAAACTTTACTTTGATTGGGGTATCTGATGTTACAATTGATCTCGGAATTTAGAGACCTTTTAGAGAAATTCTGGACAGAGGTATTTTGGATAACTATAAATGTTCGAATAGATTAATAAGAACTTTAGATAGTATTGTTTAAGGCTAAAACGTTTCTGAAGATTATTTTTGTAATATTATAATACTATAGTTTTAGGAAAAGTGACAACCTGCATATTGCGGGATAACCCGTCACGTCGGACAAAGCTGTAGGTATCGAACCCACAACTATAGTGCGATAGGCCTTTATTACCTACCACTAGCCTAAAGGAAGTCCCTGGTTATTTCAAAATAGTTTTCCTAATCTAAATGGTATCTGTTATTATTTTAAACCTTGTACGATTAGGATAAATATAATATTTTTAATTTCTATTATATTTTTGAGGGAAATATGAATTTGTGGTAGAAATTAGTTGAAGTTTCAAACTATACTTATCAAGTATATATATATATATACTTCTCTCTTATTATATGAATAAATTAATTCTTAAACTTTAGGAAAGGGATAATAAAAAACATGTTATCCAAATACCTTATGTTCTATTGAACTGATGATATTTTCATCATATATTGTTGGCATTGAGGCCCTCAATTTTACAATTGTTTGTGATTGATGACCTAAATCAATCCCTATAAATATTTACGTTTTTCTCTAATTATGTTTCTATAATTGCCACCAACGTTCTCCTATTTGAAACCCTAATTTGGTGGTGACTTTCTCATTTCCATTCCCCTCTTATTACGACTAAATTTTATTAACCCTATTTTCGATATGGGTGTTCCACAGCGGTATTTTCTATTTTAAACCTTTTATTTTTGAAAAACATTTTCAAATTTTGAGGATGAAATTTATTTATGGAGGGTTGAATGTAACACCCCAAGCCTCCACAGTACGATTCTCTTTCAATAATGCAATAGCTTTCATTGTATGCATGTTCGAGATTCTAACACACCGCGGCCAATCAAAGTAGTCGTTATGAATAGTAATAACCACTTTGAAATTATATTAATTTTATAATTCATGATGGACTTCTTTTTTTTATTCCGAATATTGAAATTATCTTATGTTTATTTTTTTTGTAATTTTCTGAGAACATCCAATTTTCTATGAATAGATAAAAAAATAACTTAAAACAACTTTTTTAATAAAAATAATTTATAGTGATAAATTATACTATTGAGTTGTTTTAATGTATAATTATAATATAATTTTACCATTTTATCTAATGGTGGTCATTAGAATTAATTTCACTTTGAAATTTGACGTAAACAATTGTCAATCTTTTGATTGATATCGTTTCTTAAAAAACGATATTTGTTTTGACAGCGGGAATTAATTATAAAATTAATTAATGCAACTTATATGTTTGGATATTTTTTAATATAGAAATCATTTTTTAAATCATAATATCAATTATAGAATATGGTGAATATTTGGTATTTTTATGAAAAACTTCAATTTTTTATTAATAGTGAAACCAGTATGTGGTAGTTAAAAAACTGATTTTTCATTTAAATGAAATTTTACCACTTCTTTGAATTTAATTTCAAAAATCAGATATACTTCATTGTCATTAGGATGTAAAATTTGGTTCAATGGGATTAAAATAATTTTTGGCGAATAGTAACTTTTAAGTTATATTAATCGTGATTAAAGGTAATTAGTGAAATTTAAGGTAAATATATTGTTATAATAATATGAAAATACCTTTACACTTGTCCTGCCCTTATTGGATGAGTAATGGCCGACCACGACAATCCATGGGTCAAATTGGGGATCCCATGGAGCCACTTGGGTAAGAAAATGAAGTTAATAACTTTTTATTTAAAGTAAAAATAAAATTGTTGCAAACATCTGTCGTTTTACTAAAACAATTATTACATGAGGTTATATAAGTTAAATTTTCAACTATAAATATTCATTGCAGATCTAAATTTTTTTCCTACATCATGGTATTTTTTTTTATAATTATTATACATTAAATAAATTACATTTTTATGACACCATGAAGATTCAGTGATTACCTCATTAATTAATGATTTAAATAAAATGAAAAGATAATGTACAATCTAATACTTAAACTTCTGAAAAAACTATTTTATGAGTAGATATTGAACCCTTATCACCTTATCCTTGAAATATATAATTTTGGGACCTTTGAAATACGAAAATCACTTTATAATAATGTATCATTTCATTACTATCCAAGAGTGTCTCTTTTCTCCTCTTATAAAGCCCCCCACCTCTACCACCATATTCACACCATCAAAGCCATTTTTCATTGCCAATCTCTACCCAAATACTCTCTCATCTTACCTATATTACTCCTATAAGCCTCACATTGGGTAGAAGCCTTCCCAAGGAAGCCTTTAGCTCAAATCAAAAAGATTTACCCGATTTTAAGGAGGTTAAAGAACGATCGAGTCAAGTCGGACACGAGGTAAGGGACTTCGTCTCAATCTCCATTCATTGAGGCATATTTTGTTTTATACACAAGGTTGTTTTATATGGTGTATAAATACCTTTTAATTTTATGTTTATTCAAAAATAATCTTCTTTATACGAAGTTTTTTACTAAACGAGAAAAGGGAATGTTTTTTTGGTCGTACGTATGCGGCGACAATGACTTCTCCACCGCCGAGACCATTATTTGAGTTTCTGCATCCTATACAAGCCATAACTTTTTTTAAAATGAATAATAAATATGAAGTTTTAATTATCATTTCTTTTGGTATTGAAAATGGTTTTGATAATGTTTTTATTATATCAATGTTTTGTATTGATGTCTTGTGATTGAAATGTGAAAATGTTATGTTTAGTTTATTCATGTTTTATGTGATAAGATTATTTGATGGTATATTATATGTTTAAACATGTTTATATGAGGAATGCATTTGAATTAATAAGTGACGGGTGGAGCTGGCTATATCTCCTCGATTCATCGGTACGTCTCATGAGACAATCTAGTGTCTTGGCACGAGGCCTTGAAAAAATCTTATTTGTTGTCTTGGCACGAGGCCTTGGCTACATGGTTATGATAGTCTGGCATTATGAATTCCATCATTATGTAAGTGGCTATTGATATTGCATGTGATTATTTGACTACTTGAATATCCATGTGAATAAGTAAATGTCATTATTTCATTTTGTTTTTCCATATTATGCTGATATTCCAGTTTTAAAGGATTTTGTTTAACTTATAAAATGCCTTTAACGTTTAGGTTTATTTATGAACGTTTCCGCTGTATTGTTATCCTTTCTGAGAATCTGAGCTCACTTCATTCTATGTTTTATTTTCCTAGGATGTGAAGAATTATTTTATGACTGGCCTTCAGGGATAGTCTAAAGGGGATATGAGTGTGGACTATAGATACCATGTTTTTTTAGTTTTTCACATTATGATGTAATGTAACATTTATGAATGTATCTAGTGTTTCCAAAGCTACTAAACTAATTGGTCATTCGAGACATGAAATTTTGTGATAATGACAATGTTATGTAATAATGCACCGACTCTGGATAACTGGGGTTAGGGCGTTATAGTTGGTATCAGAGGCAGTTTAGTACAAACCATGGAAGCTAGATTTAGATAAACTCTGATTAGAGAACATATCCTTAAGATATACTTTAAAGATTAGTATAGACGAACTTCCTAGAATTTTGGAATTATGGAGATTTTGTGAGTTCTCTGAGCAATATATCTATGTCTGGATATGAGCAGATAGCGGCGGATCTGGCGCAGATGTACCTAGGGGTAAAACCTAAAAACATCGCTTTGAGATAGACTCAAATGGGAACTGGTTCACGACAACATGCATTTCTTCACTCTTGGTTACAACACTCCCGGGGGGATATGCTTTGGATAATTCCCATTTTCTTTACAAACCATTATGAAGGGTTAGTGAGTATATACTTCTTCAAAGAGAACATTTTATTATTATGGATTACAACCATAAACTGTTCAATTTAAGTTAAGTGTGTTACAAGTCCGAAATTATGTATTTTGATTCATAAACTGATCTAGTTTATGCCATTGTTTAGAAATGGCACCTAGTGGAAGGAATGGAAACTATATCAAAGCACGCACTCCATGTAGGGATTTCCCTCCAACTCAAGATAATTATAGTGGAGCTGGTGATAAAACTAGTGCCGATCAACTTACCACCATACTAGGACAACTCACTCAGGTTATAAATAATAACCTTACACGTATGAAGCACCCTGATCCGCAACATGGAGGATCAATGTTAGATTGTTTCATGATGAAACAACTGCCAACATTTAATGGGTGTACAAATACATTAGTAGCTGAGCAATGGATAAACTCCTTAGAGAAAATATTCTACACCTTGGGGAGTAGCGAAAGGGAGAAATTTTTTATGGCAGTTTACCGCGTCACTGGAGATTCCGATCAATGGTGGTCGCTGATTCAAAACAAAAAGGAAGATGAAGAAGTATCAAGTAATGAATGGAGGTAGTTTAAGGATATTTTCATAGAAAACTACTTTCCACCTGACCATCGAGTAGATATGGAAAGTCAATTTCAGAGTCAAAGGCAGAAAGGGGGATTATAATGTCACAAAGTATGAGGCTAACATTACAAGGTTAGTGAGGCATGCTACAGATTATATACGTAACCCAAGAAGCAAGAGTTATCATTTCATTGATGGGTTAAAACAATTTCTCTATCGAGCATTAGTCTCACAAACCTTCTCGTCGTACGAAGATATTGTCTTGTGTGATATCAAGATGGAAAAGGAATTCTCTATATCTTATGAAAATAAATTACACCAAGAGAAGAAGAGAACGGTGGAACAAGAGATAGATAAAGGGGAAAAGGGAATGAAGGATTTTCCCTTATGTGATAATTGTGGGAATAATCACCCCGGTACTTGTCTAAAAGGAATGTGAGTTTTTTATAAATGTGGAGAAAAAGGTCACCATGCTCGTGATTGCAAGGGAAAGAAAGAGACTATCAATGTTGAATGCTACAATTATAGGGAAATGGGGAATTATGAAAATGAATTTCCTATGTTTCAGGGAAACATTCCTCAGAAAAGGTCAAGGGATCAAGGTCAATCTTATGTTGTTACTACAGTTGAAATGGAATAATTAATGTATTGGTGCTTTTGGACTCAAGGATTATATTATGGTTATAAGAATAATGTGATATATATAAGGAATGTACTAAAGTACTTGTTGTTTTAATTAAGGTTTTAATATTATTAAGGGAAACATATTTTTAGTATGTGACAATAAGAGAATCTTTACTTGGTTTGGGGTATCTGATGTTACAATTGATCTCGGAATTTAGAGACCTTTTAGAGAATGTCTGGACAGATGTATTTTGGATAACTTTAAATGTTGGAATAGATTAAGAAGAACACTAGATAGTATTGTTTAAGGTTAAAACATTTCTGAAGATTAATTTTGTAATATTATAATACTATAGTTTTAGGAAAAGGGACAACCTGCAAGTTGGGGGATAACCCGTCATGTCGGACAAAGCTGCAGGAATTGAACCCACAACAATAGTGAGACATGCCTTTATTACCTACCACTAGCCAACAGAAAGTCCCTTGTTATTACAAAATAGTTTTCCTAATCTGAATGGTATGTGTTAATATTTTGAACCTTGTATAATTAGGATAAATATAATATTTTTGAGTTCTATTATCTTTTTGAGGGAAAGATGAGTTTGTGGTAGAAATTAGTTGAAGGTTGAAATTCTACTTATCAGGTATATATATATATACCTCTCTCTATTCTATGAATAAATTAATTCTTAAACTTTAGGAAAGAGATATTAAAAAACGTGTTATCCAAATACCTTATGATTTCTTGAACTGATGATATTTTCATCATAGATTGATGGATTTGAGGCCCTCAATTTAACACTTTTTTGTGATTGATGACCTAAATCAATCCCTATAAATATTTTCGTTTTTTCTCTAATTATGATTCTATAATTTCCACCAATGTTCTCCTATTTGAAACCCTAATTTGGTGGTGACTTTCTCATTTCCATTTCCCTCTTATTAAGACTAAATTTTATTAACCCTATTTCCGATATTGGTTTTCTACAAAGGTATTTTCTATTTTCAACCTTTTATTTTTGAAGAACATTTTCAAATTGCTAGGACATAATTTATTGACGGAGGGGAGAATGTAACACCCCAAGCATCCACAATACGATTCTCTTTCAATAATGCAATATCTTTCATTGTACGCAAGTTTGAGATTCTAACACACCGCGACCAATCAAAGTAGTCATTATGAATAGTAATAACCACTTTGAAATTATATTAATTTTATAATTCAAAATGGGCTTCATTTTTGTATTCGTAATATTGAATGTATCTTATGTTTATTTTTTTGTAATTTTCGGAGAACTTCCAATTTTCTACGAATAGTAAAAAAGTACATAAAATTTTTTTTAATCAAAATTATTTATAGTGATAAATTATACTATAGAGTTGTTTTAAAGTATAATTAGAAAATAATTTTATGATTTTATCTAATGGGGGCCATTATAATTAATTTCACTTTCAATTTGAATGTAAAAAATTGTCAATCTTTTGATTCATATCGTTTCTTAAAAAAAAGCTATTTGTTTTAACAGCGGGAATTAATTATAAAATTAATTAATGAAACATATATGTTCAGAATTTTGTTAAATAGAAAAGATTTTATTGTTCATAATATCAATTATATCATAGGGTAAATTTTTGGTATTTTTCTGAAAAAAATGAATTTTTGAGTAATAGTGAAACCACTAAGTGGTTGTTAAAAAACTGAATTTTCGTTTAAATGAAATTTTACCGCTTCTGTGAATTTAATTTCAAAAATCATACATACATAATTGTCATTAGGATGTAAAATGTGGTTCAATGGGATTAAAATAATTTTTTGTGAATAGTAACTTTTAAGTTATATTAATTGTGATTAAAGGTAATTAGTGTAATTAAAGGTAAATATATTGTTATAATAATATGGAATTATCTTTAAACTTTTCCTACCCTTATTGGATGAGTCATGGGCGACCAAGACAATCCATGGGTCAACATGGGGACCCCATGGAGCCACTTGGGTAAGTAAATGACGTTAATAACTTTTTATTTAAAGTAAAAATAAAATTGTCACAAACATGTGTTGTTTTACTAAAACAATTATTACATGGGGTTATATAAGTTAAATTTACAACTATAAATATTAATTAGAGATATAAAATTATTTCCTACATCATGGTAATTTTTTTATAATTTATATACATTAAATAAATTAAATTTTTTATGACACCATGAAGATTCAGCGATTACCACATTAATTAATGATTTAAATAAAATGAAACGATAATGCGCAATTTAAGACATACACTTGTCAAAAACCTATTGGATGATTAGATTTAGAAACCTTATCACCTAAGCCTCTAAATATATAATTGTGGGACATTAGAAATCCGAAAATCACTTCATAATAATGTAACATTTCATGACTTTCCAATAGTGCCCCTCCTCTCCTCTTATAAAAGGCCCCCACCTCTACCACCATATTCACACCTTCAAAGCCATTTTTCTCGGCCAACCTCAACCCAAATACTCTCTCAACTTACCTATCTTACTCCTAGAATACTCACTCTGGGCAGAAGTCTTCCCAAGGAAGACATTGGCTCAAATGAAAAAGAGTTTCCTGATTTTAAGGAGGTTAAAGAACGATCGAGTCAAGTCGTACATGAGGAAAGGGACTTCGTCTCAATCTCCTTTCATTGAGTCATATTTTGTTTTATACACAACTATCTTTTATACGTTGTATAAACCCCTTTGACTTTTATGTTTAATCAAAAACGATCTTTTTAAAATGAAGTGTTTTACTAAATGAAAAAAGGGAATTTTTTTTTGGTCGTACGTATGCAACGACATTGACTTCTCCGCCGCCGTGACCATTATTTGAGATTCAGCTTCCTCTACAAGCCATACATTTTATTAAAATGAAAAATAATTACCAATTTTTAACTTTATTTTATTTTGGTATTGAAAATGGTTTTGATAATGTTTTTATTATATAAATTTTTTGTATTGATATCTTGTGATTGAAATGTGGAAATGTTATTGTTTCCGATGCTTTCGTTGGGGCGCGCGCATCCGTCTGTGGGGGATGCGCAGCTATTGCCCCGCATTCCCGCTTTCCAAAGGCGGGCAGCATTCGCTCCTTATTCAGGGACGTCTGCTCCTTGATCGAAACGGGATGATGGGATATCAGTTCTTCCCTCCGTGGATTCCTCCTCGGAGTTCATTACCTAGTCCGGGTCTCCCTCATAGATTTAATACGTTGTTCGTGAATCTCATTCCCGGTGCCATATCTTCATGGACGTCGGTAAATTACACTACTTCCGTCAAGACATTCCATGGGGTCTTGACATGGTAGCGACCTTTGGTCGGAGTAGACGGCAACATCAGGCATGTCAGGGCATCTCTGGGTGCATGGACATTGGGGAACCTGTATTCTTCATCATGAGAGGGCATCTCTAGGGTGCATAACCCGAGGCATGTATCTGAGGTTTTCCTTAGATTCCTGTGTTTAACATAGGGTATGTTGGAATATTAACATCTAGTGGAGACGGTTACACCAAAGGCGTGTACCTGAGGTTTTCCTCAGCTTCCCATGTTTGACATAGGGTATACATCAAGTTTAACGTCTTGCAAAGACGGTTACGCCAAAGGCGTGTCATCCGAGGTTTTCCTCAGGCATCTCCTGTTTATCACGAGGTAGGCCATGGGTTTAACGTCTTATGGAGATGGAATGAGGGTGATCAGAACGTCCCATAGAGACGGATCAGATTGGTACATCCCAAGGAGGGAACACCTGGATGTTTTACCAAGGGTATGTATCAAAACGCCCAATGAGGATGGATTTGAGGTGGTGCGCCCCATAGAGGGGAGTTGTCACACCGTAATGGTTGATCTGAACACCACTAAGGGCGGATCAGGGAAAGTGAACCCCAGGATGGGATACACCATGGATTACCATTGGTTGGGATTGAACCTCTTGGAGGTTTCCTACCTACCCTGTGTAGAGGTCAGGGATCAACACCCATGTAGTTTGAAGGGGTGATGAATTGGGGTGTACTCAGAGGACAACGACCCGGAGATATGCTGGGGCTTACATGAGGAAAGTGGCCCATGCTCCGCTACGAGCAGCGAGGAGGTGGATGGAATGATCCCACCGGGATGTGGCGACCCGGGTGAGAATCAGGATGGGTGATGGATGGATGGATGAAGTGGAGGGGACATGAAATGGGACCATCGCAGAGGCAACAGTGAAGTTGGGATTGAGCCTTGAAGAGGATTCCTACGTATCCCCGTGGCAGGGAATCAAAGTCCGCGTAGTTCGGGATGGTGCCGGTGAACCGACATGTAGGTGGACCTTGGCCTGATGGATGTCGTCATCGAACCAACGTAAAGGTGGACCTTCGTCCAATGCATCCGCGAACCGACTTGAAGGTGGACCGTGGTCCGATGGGCATCGTCAGCGAACCGACATGAGGGTGGACCTTGGTCCAATGAGAGATGGGCTTGAACCTCGGGGAGGCTTCCTACGTACCATGCCTTGACATGGATTAAAGACCTCGTAGTTCAAAGGGTTTCATCAGTGAACCGACGTGAAAGTAGACCCGTGGGTCCACTAATGGTGGGCTTGAACCTTGGGAAGGTTTCCTACATGCCATGCCTTGACATGGATCAAAGTCCTCGTAGTTCAAAGGATTGATGGAATACAGTTTAACATCATGCGGGACGATTGTGAACCCTGACGTGAATAAACGACGGGCATTGGTTGTTGGTGGAATGACGTAAATGAGGGACCTTGGTCCAATGGGAAATGGTCTTGAAAATTGGGGCCTGGCACACCGACTAGGAGACGGTTTGGGCCAATGATTGTTGGGCTTGAACCTCAGGGAGGCTTCCTACGTACCATGACTTGACACAGATCAAAGTCCTCATAGTTCAGATTGGGAAATGCAGTTTAACGTCATGCTGGACGTGGGTGAACCGACGTGAATGAGGTCGGGACGACCGGATGGTGGGTTTGAACCTCTTAGAGGCTTCCTACATACCATGTCTTGACATGGATCAAAGACCTCGTAGTTCGGGTTAGTCACAACAGCTTGCCGTCGGACTGGAACTGTAGTTTAACGTCGTGCTGGACGTGGGTAGAACACGACGTGAATCGGATGATGGGTGGGCTTGAACCTCGTGGAGGCTTCCTACGTACCACGCCTTGACATGGATCAAAGACCTCGTAGTTCATATGGGTCTTTGTCGGCGGACCGACATGAAAGTGGACCTTGATCCAATGAGTGGTGGGCTTGAACCTCTAGAAGGCTTCCTACGTACCATGTCATGACATGGATCAAAGACCTCGTAGTTCGGGTAGGGTTTTGTCGGTGAACGGACGTGAAAGTGGACCTTGGACCAATGGGTGGTGGGATTGAACCTCTGGAAGGATTCCTACGTACCATGCCTTGACATGGATCAAAGTCCTCGTAGTTCAAAGGATGGGTCGCAACAGCTTGCCATTGGACCGGAATGCAGTTTAACGTCGTGCTGGACAGGAATGGGACCCGACGTGAGTAAATGACGGGTGGGCTTGAACCTCATGGAGGACTCCTACGTACCATGCCTTGACATGGATCAAAGTCCTCGTAGTTCGTTAGGATGGGTCGCAACGACTTTCCATTGGACTGGAATGCAGTTTAACGTCGTGCTGGACCGGAATGGGACCCGACGTGAGTAAATGATGGGTGGGCTTGAACCTCATGGAGGCTTCCTACGTACCATGCCTTGACATGGATCAAAGTCCTCGTAGTTCGCTAAGATGGGTGGGGGTCAGAGTCAGTGCTCACTCTAAGCCCACGTGAGTCATGCTCGGTGTTAGAAACAAAAGGTTGCAAGCACCTGACGATCACGTCACGAAGGATGCGTCTGTGAGATGCATAGAGGGGCTTACACGTTAGGCAGCCCATGGTGCTGGGACTTACTCCAGGATGGAGGCCCAGAACGGCTTACCACTAAATGGGGTCACAACGGCTTACCACTGGATTGGGTCACAACGGCTTACCGCTGGATAAGGATGTGAACATCTTACCGCTAAATGGGGTCACAACGGCTTACCGCTGGATTGGGTCACAACGGCTTACCACTGGATAAGGATGTGAACGGCTTACCTCTAAATGGGGTCACAACGGCTTACCGCTGGATTGGGTCACAACGGCTTACCGCTGCAAAAGGATGTCAACGAATTACCGCTGCATGGGATCACAACAGTGGATGGGGCTTACTCGAGGAATATGCCCGGGTGTGCCGCTAAGGAGAAGCACTCATGGATGGGGCTTACGCAAGGAAGCTGCCCGGGTGCCTCTATGGAGCGGCACTGGTGAATGGGGCTTATGCAAGAGGCTGCCCGGGTGTCGCTAAGGAGCGGCACTGGTGAATGGGTCTTATGCAAGAGGCTACCCGGGTGCCGCTACGGAGTGGAAATGGTGAATTGGGCTTACTCTAGGAAGCTGCCCAGGTGCCTCTATGGAGTGGAAATTGTGAATGGGACTTACGCTAGGAAGCTGCCCAGGTGCCGCTAAGGAGTGGCACTGGTGAATGGGGATTATGCTAGGAAGTTCCCCATATTGTATACCTCATGTCTAGCCATGAGGGCATCCCAACTCCCTGGTGAGTTGAGGCCTTCACTTATTCACTAGTGCACACGAGGGAAAATGCCAAGGGGTGTTGGAATCAGGCCATTGTAATCGTGGCATTGAGCATCTTACGCTTGGAGCATAAGGCATCTCGTGTTTGGAACAAGAGGCATCCTACATTAGGAATGTAGGGAGAATACTACAGTTTATAGTCTTGTAGGTAGGACTGTTGGCATCTCATGCTAGGAGCATAAGGCATCTCTTGCTTGGATCAAGGGGGTATCCTATCATTTGCTAGATAGGGATAATACTATAGTTTAGAGTCATGTAGGTAGGACTATTGGCATCTCATGCTATGAGCATAAGGCATCTCTCGTATAGTGAAAGAGGCATCCTATCATTTGTTAGATAGGGCGTACTGCAGTTTATAGTCATGTAGATAGGACTATTAGCATCTCATGCTTGGAGTATAAGGCATCTCTTATTTGGAGCAAGAGGCATCCTATGTTTGGGACATAGGTATTACTACAGTTTAAAGTCATGTAGATAGGACTATTAGCATCTCATGCTAGGAGCATGAGGCATCTCTCGTGTAGGGAAAGAGGCATCCTATGTTTGGAACATAAGGATTAATACAGTTTAGAGTCATGTAGAAAGGACTATTAGGCAGAATGTGCTTAAAAATGGTTGGCGTTGGGACTTACACAAAGGTGGCCCTTTCGGGTTCAACCTGGAGTAGGAGCCAAGTGATTGGGTTTGGAGAAGTTGCCTGAGGGATGGTTCGACTCAAGGTACTAGGGGAATTGATGATGAGAATCTCGGCTCACGACATGGAATGAAACGCAGAGGAATATGTTGACTCTAGGTGTTCCACGATGTGCGGAGGAGTGTATCAAATCATGGTATTCCATAGGTGGAAGGTGGGAGCGTATAAGGGTGCAATGGAAAATCTCGGCATCCCGGCCCGAAAAGTTCACGGTGCGACTCTCCATTTTTCATTGGGGTCTGTGATGGTAGCGAAGGGACCGGCCCGGAGGGGCGGGAGCGCAGCCCGGCACTGACCCCGAGCGGGGGTTCGGGGGGCGCAGCCCCCGCGGTATGGACCAGTGGGCGCGAAGGTAGGATCCTCACGAAGGATAGGTCTTTGCGAAGTAGCTTCGCGAAGCATGGCTTCGCGGAGCAATGGTCTCTCGCGGAGCAAAGGGGTCTCGCGGAGCAAATGGGTCTCGCGGAGCTTGGTCTCGCGGAGCAGCATCGCGGAGCATGGAATCTCGCGAAGCATGGTCTCGCGGAGCAGCATCGCGGAGCAGCATCGCGGAGCATAGGCTTGCAGAGCATGGACTCTTGGATCCTCTGCTCACGGAGCAACAACGCGAAGGAAGCTTCTCACGGAGCATGGCTTCGCGGAGCCGCAATGCGGAGCTCCGCTCGGCCGCCCAAGGGGAGAAGTGGTCGTGACCGTCCTCCAGTGAAGGGGGGTGAGCTGGGTATTTATAGGCAAGGGGTGCCGCGAAGCAGAACTCCCGTGCCACTTCAGGAGCTTCACGGAGCGCTCGCGAACGTCAAATTCGTTCGCGGAGAGGTACCGCCTCCGGAGCTTCGCGGCGGGCTCGTGAACGTCAAATTCGTTCGCGGAGATTTACCGCCTCCGGAGCTTCGTGGGACCGCGATGCTCGGGTGCTTCTCTTCAGTACTTCGCATCAGTGCTTCGCATCATTGCTACGAGAAGTGTCTTCGCGGCGCATCGTGAACATCAAATGGGTTTGCGGAGCTTCTCGCCTCATTACTTCGCGGCGACGCTCCACGATCACGGAGGGGGCTTCGCAAATGGGCTTCACGAACCAGATTTCCAGCCCAACTTCAAACGTCCATAACTCCTAATCCGTAGCTCCGTTCAGACCCTGCGACCTACCAAATCGAAGCTTGCGAAATGTACTACGATCTTGGATCATGTATGGAAGCATTTGGAAAATTTTGGGACGCGTTTTCCGGGGTCTATAGTTATGTTTCGTTTATGCATGTTTTATGTGATACGATTATGTGATGGTTTATGATATGTTTAAACCTGTTCATATGAGGAATTCATTGGACATAATAAGTGACGGGTGGAGCCCTCTATATCTCCTCGATGCATCGGTAGGTCTAATGAGACAAACTACTGTCTTGGCACGAGGCCTTGACAAAATCTTATCTGTAGTCATGGAACGAGGCTTTGGCTACGTGGTTATGATAGTCTATAATTATGAATACCATCATTATGAAAGTGGTTATTGATATTTCATGTGATTATTCGAATAGTTAAATATCCATGTGAATAAGTAAATGGAATTATTTCTTTTTATTTTTCCATATTATGATGATGTTCAATTTTAAAGACTATTGTTTCAGTTATACATTGGCTTAAACGTTTATGTTTATTTATTAATGTTTTCGCTGTATTGTTATCCTTTCTAAGAATCTGAGCTCACTTCTTTCTATGTTTTATTTTCCCAAGATGTGAAAAAGTATTTTATTACTGACCTTTAGGGATAGTCTGAAGGGGATATGAGTGTGGACTATAGAGACCTTGTTATTGTATTTTTCACATTATGATGAAATGTAACATTTATGAATGTATCTAGTGTTTACAAGGCTACTAAAATAATCAGTCTTTTGAGACATGATCTTTTGTGATCATGCCAATGTTACTTAATAATGAACCGACTCTGGGTAACTGGGGTCGGGGCATTACAGTTGGTATCAGAGGCAGTTTAGTACTAACCTTGGAAGCTATATTTAGATAAACTCTCATTAGAGCACATAGCCCTAAGACAGACAATGAGGAGTAGTATAGATGAACTTCCTAGAATTTTCGAATTAGATAGATTTTGCGATTTTTCCGAGAAATACATCCCTGTCTAGATAGGAGGAGGTAGAGGTGGCTCTGGGACAAATGTACCTTGGGGTAAAACCCGAAAACACCGCATGGAGATAGAATCGAACGGGAACTGGTGCATGACAACGGGCCTTGTTGCACTCATGTTTATGACACTTCCGAGGGATATGCTTAGGATAATTCCCATTTTCTTTACAAACCATTTTGAAGGGTTAATGAGTATATAATTCGACAAAGAAAACATTTTTATTATTATAGATTATATCCATAAACTGCTCAATTTATGTTATGTGTTTTACAAGTATGGAATTAAGTATTTTGATTCATAAACTGATCTAGTTTATGCCATTGTTTAGAAATAGCACCTAGTGGAAGGAATGTAAACAATATCAATGCACACACTCCATGTATGGATTTCCCTCCTACTCAAGATAATTATAGTAGAGATGGTGATACAACTGGTGCTGATAAACTTATCACCATACTGGGACAACTCACTTAGGTTATGAATAATAACCTTACTCGTATGGAGCACCCTGATCCACAACATGGAGGATCAATGATAGATCGTTTCATGAGGCAACAACTACCAACATTTAATGGGGGTACAAATCCATTAGTAGTTGAGCAATGGATAAACACTATAGGGAAAATATTCCATGCCTTGAGGAGTAGCGAAAGGGAGAAAGTTGTCATGGTAGTTTACCGCGTCACTGGAGATGCCGATCAATGGTGGTCGCTGATTCAAAACACAAAGGATGATGAAGAAGTCTCAAGTATGGAATGGATTGAGTTCAAGGATATTTTCATAGAAAAATACATTCCACATGACCATCGAGCATATATGGAAAGGCAATTTCTGAGTTTGAGGCAGAAGGAGGATGAGAATGTCACAATGTATAAGGATAACTTTACAAGGTTAGCGAGGCATGTTGTAGATTATATACGTAACCCAAGGAGTAAGATTGATCGTTTCTTTGATGGGTTAAAACCAGTACTCCATCGAGCATTAGTCTCACAAACCTTCTCATCATATGACGATATTGTCTCGTGTGCTATGAAGATGGTAAAGGAATTCCCAAAAACTTATGACAATAAATTAAAGCAAGATAAGTAGAGAACGGTGGAACAAGAGAAATATAAATGGGAAAAGGGAATGAAGGATTTTCTGTTATGCGATAATTGTAAGAAGAATCACCCTGGTACTTTCCTAAAAGGAATGGGAGTTTGTTATAAATGTGGAAAAGAAGCTCACCATGCTCGTGATTGAAATGGAAAGAAAGAGGCTATGAATGTTGAATGCTACAATTGTTGGGAAATGGGGCATTATGAAATTGAATTTCCTAAGCGTTAGGGAATCATACCTCAGAAAAGGCCAAGGGATCATGGCCAATCTTATGTTGTTACTACAGCTGAAGTGGAATAATTAATGTATTGGTGCTTTTGGACTCAAGGATTATATTCTGGTTATAAGAATAATGTGATATATATAAGGATTTTACTACAATACTTGTTGTTTTAATTAAGCATTTAATATGATGAAGGTAATCATATTTTTAGTATGTGACAATAAGAGAACAATTACTTTGTTTGGGGTATCTGTTGTTACAATTGATCTCGGAATTTAGAGACCTTTTATATAAAGTCTGGACAGAGGTATTTTTGATAACTATAATGGTTGGAATAGATTAATATGAACATAGGATAATATATTCTAAGGTAAAAACATTTCTGAAGACTATTTTTGTAATATTATAATACTATAGTTTTAGGAAAAGTGACAACCTGCAAGATTGGGGATAACCCATCGCGTCGAACAAAGCAGCAGGAATCAAACCCACAACTATAGTGCGACATGCCTTTATTACCAACCACTAGCCTACAAGAAGTCCCTGGTTATTACAAAATAGTTTTCCTAATCTAAATGGTATGTGTTAATATTTGGGACCTTGTACGATTAGGATAAATATAATATTTTTGAGTTCTATTATCTTTTTGAGGGAATGATGAGTTTGTGGTAGAAATTAGTTGATGGTTGAAACTCTACGTGTCAAGTGTATATATATATATATATATATACCTCTCTCTTATTCTATGAATAAATTAAATCTTAAACTTTAGGAAAGGGATATTAAAAACGTGTTATCCAAATACCTTATGTTTTGTTGAACTGATGATATTATCATTATAGATTGATGGCTTTGAGGCCCTCAATTTTACACTTGTTTGTGATTGATGACCTCAATCAATCCTTATAAATATTTATGTTATTTCTCTAATTATTTTTCTATAATTTTCACCAATGTTCTCTTATTTGAAACCCTAATTTGGTGGTGACATTCTCATTTCCATTTCCCACTTATTAAGACTAAATTTTATTAACCCTATTTTTGATATGGGTTTTCCGCAAAGGTATTTTCTATTTTCATCCTTTATTTTTGAAAAACATTTTCAAATTGCGAGGACACAATTTATTGAAGGAGGGGAGAATGTAACACCCCAAGAATCCACGGTACGATTCTCTTTCAATAATGCAATGGCTTTCATTGTACGCAAGTTCGAGATTCTAACACACCGCGACCAATCAAAGTAGCCATTATGAACTGTAATAACCACATTTTGGAATTATATTAATTTTATAATTCAAAATGGACTTCATTTTTGTATTCTGAATATCGAAATTTTCCTATCTTTAATTTTTTGTAATTTTCTGAGAACTTCCAATTTTCTATGAATAGTAACAAAATACTTAAAAACAACCGTTTTAATCAAAATAATTCATAGTGATAAATTATACTATTTTTTTAAGTATAATTATAATATACATTTACCATTTTATCCAATGGTGGTCATTAGATTTAATTTCACTTTGAAATTGGACATAAACAATTGTCAATCATTTGATTGATATTGTTTCTTAAAAACAAGCTATTTGTTTTGACAACAAGAATTAATTATAAAATTAATTAACGCAACTCATATGTTTGGAATTTTGTAAAATAGAAATTATTTTTTAATTCAGTATATCAATTATAGCTTAGGGTGAATTTTTTGTATTTATCTGAAAAATATCAATTTTTTATTAATATTGAAACCACTAAGTGGTAGTTAAAAACTGATATTTCATTTAAATGAAATTTTTCCGCTTCTGTGAATTTAATTTCAAAAATCAGACATACTTCATTGTCCTTAGGAATTAAAATTTGGTTCAATGGGATTAAAATAATTTTTGGTGAATAGTAACTTTTACGTTATACTAATCGCAGTTAAAGGTAATTAGTGTAATTTAAGGTAAATATAATGTTATAATAATATGAAATTACCATTAAACTTGTCCTACCCTTATTGGATGAGTCATTTCCAACCAAGACAATCCATGGGTCATCTTGGGGACCCCATGGAGCCACTTGGGTAAGAAAATGAAATTAATAACTTTGTATTTAAAGTAAAAATAAAATTGTCACAAACTTGTGTTGTTTTACTAAAACAATTATTACATGGGGTAATATATGTTAAAATTTCGACTATAAATATTCATTGGAAAGATAAAATGATTTCCTACATCATGGTAATTCTTTTATAATTTTTAGACATTAAATAAAATAAATTTTTGATGACACCATGAAGATTCAGCAATTACATAATTAATTAACGATTTAAATAAAATGAAACGATAATGTACAATCTAAGACTTACACTTGTGAAAAACCTATTGTATGAGTAGATATTGAACCCTTATCACCTTATCCTCGACATATATAATTGTGGGACCTTTGAAATCCAAAAATCACTTCATAATAATGTAACATTTTATGACTTTCCAATAGTTCCTCTCCTCTCCTCTTATAAAAGGCCCCCACCTCTACCACCAAATTCACACCTTCAAAGCCATTTTTCATGGCCAACCTCTACCCAAATAATATCTCAACTTCCCTCTCTTACTCCTAGAAGCCTCACTTTGGGCAGAAGCCTTCCCATGGAAGCCTTTGGCTCAAATCAAAAAGAGTTACCCGATTTTAAGGAGGTTAAAGAACGATCGAGTCTAGTCGAACATGAGGTAAGGGACTTCGTATCAATATCCTTTCATTGAGGAATATATTGTTTTATACACAACATTCATTTATATGGTGTGTAAAACCCTTTGACTTTTATTTTTATTAAAACAGAAACTTTTTTATACGAAGTGTTTTACTAAACGACAAAAGGAAATGATTTTTTCGTCGTACGTATTCGGCGACAACGACTTCTCCATCGCCGTGACCATTATTTGAGTTTAGTCTTCCTCTACAAGACATAACTTTTTGTAAAATGAAAAATAAATACCAGGTTTTAATTTTCTTTTATTTTGGTATTGAAATTGGTTTTTATAATGTTTTTATTATATCAATGTGTTGTATTGAAATATTGTGATTGAAATGTGGAAAAGTTATGTTTCCTTTATGCATGTTTTATGTGATACGATTATGTGATGGTTTATGATATGTTTAAAACTGTTCCTATTAGGAATGCATTGGACTTAATAAGTGACGGGTGGAGCCCACTATAGCTCTTTGATGCATCAGTAGGTCTCATGAGACAATCTAGTGTCATGGCGTGAGGCCTTGACAAAATCTTATTTGTAGTCTTGCATGAGGCCTTGGCTACATGGTTATGATAGTCTTTCATTATGAATTCCATCATTATGAAAGTGGTAACTGATATTGCATGTGATTATTCTACTAGTATAATATCCATTTGAATAAGTAAATCGAATTATTTCACATTATTTTACCATATTATGCTGATGTTCAAGTTTTAAATGATTTTGTTTCAGTTATACATTGCCTTAAATGTCTAGGTTTATTTATGAAATTTTTCGCTGTATTATTATTCTTACTGAGCATCTGAGCTCACCCCTTTCTGTATTTTATTTTCCTAGGATGTGAAGAAATATTTTATGACTAAACTATAGGGATAGTCCGAAGGGGATATGAGTGTGGACTATGGAGACCATGTTATTGTAGTTTTTCACTTTATGATGTAATGTAACATTTATGAATGTATCTAGTGATTCCAAAGATAATAAACTAATTAGTCTTTCAAGACATGAACTTTTGTGATCATGCCAATGTTATGTAATAATGCACTGACTTTGTGTAACTGGGGTCGGGTCGTTACAATCCTTATACTGATGTTGTATCCATTATACACATCATACATTGATGATAGAATTATGACATAACCATCATATGCATCATACATGAGTCTTATGTACAAATTTTCCATGTATTTATTCTTAAGGTGGATCAATAGGTATTGGGGACTCTAGAACCTTGAATTTTCTTTATTGTAGTACTTTGCACATGTGCTTGTACTACTTCTTTTGAGATTTGAGTTAGACATGACATTTAATTTATCTAGAGGATATATTAGTGTACTTATGGTATTAGTTTTCATTCATTACAAAAACAAAATCTAAAAGATAATTATTTTAATCTAGATTACATATTTAGACAATATTGATTAATTAATTAAATCATTAAATGACTCACACTACTTTATCAAACATAGAAACTCTCTGTACTAGAATAAGAATACACTGTAACTTGAGTATTCTTGTGAAAAGGATCCTTAAAACCCTCATCATATTCTTAAAAATATAGCTACAACACTATTTAGAGAGTTCAAGGTAGGAGTTTTACTAACTAAACACATTAACTCATGGATCATTAATCTGTTGACTGGTGTGCCAACATCTAAATTGAAAAATGTGATTTACTCAATTCTTGCCTATAATGTTTCAATAAGCTATATTTTAATATTCAGTTTCTACCAACTTCACTTAAGCCAACCTATTAATCTCATAATAATTCTTTTTTAGTAGGATTCACCCTCAAATTTGGCTTATGAGCACCTGGTAGACCCCATTTTGATCAAAATCAAATGATGAAATGCATTTGTAACATAATAATACCATGATGATTTTAAATATTTTTCGATGAATAAAATCAAATTTCATTAATATGTTGATACTTTGTTTTGGAACTCATAACTGCACATTTATTAGTAGAATACATTCAATGATTATTTATAAATTTTTCAATTTATAATTTTATGTGTTTCTCGCTTCCATAAAAATGCATAAAATAATAATCAATGCATAAAGGAAATAAAATTACCTGAATTATCTTTAGAATATAATATTTATTGATCCATTTAAACATAATGAATCAACCATGACCTTGTGGAATCATAACTGAGTTGGGTTTTGACTCATGATGTTTCTCTTCCCCAGTCCAATGTTTCCACTTCTCATTTGGATTTCACCTCAACATGGCGTGACTCGTGAATTACACCATTATCATCAATAGTACATCAATAATTGCTCACAGTTGAGTGGGTCTCGGGAAGCGTGAAATATATATAGATAGTGAAGGATGTAAAAACACTTATACATATTTAATAAAAATTATGATTCACAGACCATCAATGAATCTAATTAATTATTTCAAGCATGACATGCATGTAATAAATAATTAAATAAAATAAGACATGCACGTTGATTCTCAAGACTATTCTATGGGTATACTAAATGTTTGATAAATATTAAAATCCAATATATTTATGTATTAGTACATTTAAATAAATTTAATGAATTAATTAAATACAAATGATCTAAATTCTATTTGGTCCCCTGATTAATTTAACTCAACAATTCAATTAATCAATTAAATTATTCAATTAATTTATTTTTTAATCAAAAATAAATTTAATTTTTCAAATAAAAAAATTATTATAATTTTATACCATGATTTAATTAAATTAATATTTTGATTATATAAAAACTTTTCAGGCTGAAAAACCTCGCCTAGGCCTATTGTGGGTTTGGTTGAACCCTCGCATACCCATTTTTTGTTATAAAGACAATTTGGAGGGGTGTTCTGGGCCTAGCAGACCCTCCCTAACCTATTCTGGGTCAGTTAGACCCACCCAATCCCATGAAGACTTGTAGCAAGAAGGAATAACACACACTACTAAAAACAGTCATGGGAAGCGCCACCTTTTATCAGCACTAAGGAAAAAGTGCTGATAAAGGAACCCTTTAGAAATGCTAAAATTTTAGCGCTGGAAAAGCCATTCTTTATCATCCCTTTTTTCTTAGCACTTATAATGAGTAGGCTTTATAAGTTCTAAAAAGCGTTGAAAAAGGATTCCTTTATAAGTGCTAAAATTTTAGCACTGAAAAAGGAAGCTCTTATCAGCGCTTTTTTAACGTTGATAAAACCATAGTCCCATATTTTATAAAATGTAGTTCATATTAACCTCTGTTTATCACTCCCTCAAGACCTAACAGTGTTGTACCCCTGCAAAAACTCCCCTCCCCCACTATCTTCTATTTGTTGGACCTCCATCGCTAGCCCTACTCCTTCTCCTCCCCTTCGAACCCCTTCTGCAGATCCTCCTCCCCGCATACCCTACTTCCTCTTCTCCGCTAGACTCCCCGTGATCCCTACTCCTCCATTTCTCAAAGGTGGCTGATCTTCCCATGCACCTCCCCCTCACTGTCATGCCTTCCACTCTAGACGAAGCACATAAGGCTCCTTGGCCACTCGATGCTTCTTTTCTCCCTCCATCACGGGTGTGATCTACTATAGGTAAGTCTCCCACTTCTTCTTTTAGGTTTATTTTTGGTGGATTGGTTTTGTGAGAGTATTTTTCATTAGGCTGATTTTTGGATTCTTCCCCATGATCATCACCCTTGGATTTGATACTAACTAACAAGGAGTTATAACAATCTATGTCACGAAATAACACACGTAGTGTATTCTTATACTTGGTTAGCAGATGATTTGAACTGAAGTATGACTTTTTTGTGATTCCCCATGGGTCCTTACGATGTTTTGAACTAGAATTTATTTTTCATCATGTGTTATATGTATGAGGGTTTGATATTCCCTTGAAACCTCAAGATAGAACATATTATACATGAATATTATTTTAATGATGACTGTTGTTTCCTCATCCTTCTGGTAGAGTGGGTTTATCTATACTAGGGAAAGTGGTCTTTTTGTAAACCCCTTCTTGAAAAAGAATAGTTTTGATAGTACTCAACTCATTATTAATTGGTTACACTTTGTGGGTGTCATTATGTACTGGTGATTGTGTTTATGGGGAAGGTTCTATTTATGATAGTGATTTGGACCCCTCAAATATAGAAAGTGTATCCAACCCTGTGAATTTTATGTTATATTTCCATTAGTTAGTGAGCATGTTTTTATGTGATGTGTGCAAGAATAATAATTTTCTACCATAATAATGTCGAGGAATTATGGAATTATTCACGAGGGAGACTTATTGTTAACTCTTGGTAAGGATATGGTGTTTGCATCAACCCATATAGCAGAGATGAATAGTGTCTTTGTGAAGTTATAGTGTTCTAAATTGAATCTCTCCTTGAGATTGTTCATAGTGGATCATATAAGCTATTTAGTTTCATTTATTATTAAACCAAGATTCATGGAGTGGTAATTAGTCTTTATTCACTAGGGCCACAAGAAGATGAGGAGATCAGAGTAGCGCATCCACGGAAAGGTGAATGGTATTCTTTGGAAATGGACTTTGTGTTTAGATAGTGGTATGAACATGTGAGTAGTTGTATTTGGGTGGTTAATTATTTTTAGGATTATGGGATATTTCATGACTTCTATCAATGGTAAATTCAACACATCTTTCTTTTATGTCAAGGATAATTTAAGGGTGGTTTCAACTAAGTGAACCTCTATGACCAGTTGTTCCTAGGTGCTAGTCTAGAAGGATTTTTATTGAAAATGGGGAGACACCATGCACTTCATTGGGTAGATAGTTATTCTTCCCCGATACCAATTATGGGTATCATGATTGTAATTTTGAATGGACAATCCTCTAGTAAAGAACTACCCTTGGTGTGTTACGCCAAGTGATTTTGGTAAAGTACACCCACGCTATGGAGAACCCGATTACGTGATGGGGGATGAATTTATTCTCAAGAGAATGTAAATGTCTTTCACTTGGTTGGATTGTATTTTAACTATTTTTATTAAATCCACTAATTTATGTTGATCAATTCATAGACCAACCTTTAGTGGTTTGGGGGAGTTTAACATGTAATACTAATATTTGGGTGGATATATTAGTGTTCTATGATTATTCCTATGGTTTGAGTTGATGTCATAATCTATTATGGTAGTGATCTTCTGGGATGTAGGGTTAGTAGCACCCACCCACAGTAGGAGTGTGATGCAAGTCTTATCTCATTAGGCACTATCATTCATAGGAACCTCATGGATATCCCATTACTCCAAGGAATTTAATATGATTGTCAAGTGTATAAACATATCACATTGCAATTTCTTAACATTCATGCTATAATTAGAGAGGTAGTCGACGAATAGACTAGGTAGAGGAAGGAACTGGAAATGGAGGTCTGTACCACACTAAAGTGATAGAGGAGATCGGGGAGCAGCATGAGTTGGATGGAACTTTGGATTGATTCAACTAATACTACCCCTATGTAGAGAACTGTTATTTTCGGAGGTTATTGCTTAGAATCTCGGATAGTTGTAGTCACTAGTGTCTTTTTATTAGTAGGCTCTCGGAGTGTTTGGAGGTATGATCTATGTTCGTTATAATTTTCTTGTATTAATATTAGAAATATATACAAGAAACTATTTTTTCTAATTTGTTCAATTATTTTCGAGGTACATGGTTGGCGTTGGTAGAGCCCCATGTTAGTGAGGGAGAGTTATTGCATATTTTTTAGATGTTCATGATAGAATTTATGTTCACTGACCTTAATTTTCTATTTCTCATGTTAATTTGGGTAACAAAACCTATGATATTAGTTATTAATTTTGGATTACCCTTGGTTATTTTTTCCCCTGCAAACCCCTTTTTGTTTGGAAATGTATCCACTATATTAGATTTCTCATCAAAATTGTATCATTGTTTTCATTTTATTTCAGTTTGGTCACTAGTTTTGGGCTATTTAATGTGATTATTTTATTATGAATGAGGTGGCTGGTAGTGGTGGTTAAAAGGATGTTTAGTGTTTCGCTACAACGGTGGTGGGTGATAGAAATATTGGTAAGGCGGTTGGAATGTTTTTTGATTTTGATGGGGGGTCTGTCCTGGTTCATATTATTTCCATATAATTATTGGAAATGGTGAGGCTCAATTAATCTCTATTTTTATAAGGAAGTGGTTCTATTTTACTGTATTTGGAAGTCTTGTTTTGGGTATTTTAATCATAAATAATAATATTTGAGATTCAAATGGGATGGAGATGAATAAATATTGGATGGATTCTAATCGTTAGACAATAGAGTATGCGAACGTAGTGAAAGAGTTCATCAAGTTTGAAAAGGTTCACACAATGGATTCTTCTCAAATAATTTTTCCATGTTTACATTGTTTTTATTCTATAATAATTAACCTATAAAATTTGGAAGAACATTTGATATGTCACAGAATAGATCGGAGTTAAAAATTTTGGAATAAACACAGAGAAAAAGGGAATGTAGGAACTGGCAAGGATAAAACTGTGTTTTATGGATTATCAGATATAAATACAAATATGGAAAATGAATAAGACTATATGGAGGATGTGATTACGTATGTCAATGATGATGAAGATCGTATTGAGGAAATGACAAGGATAGTTGAAGATGAACTTCGTGATTTCCCAAAATAGTTTGAGAAGTTAAAGAGTTGTGCAAAGACACCATTATATGCTGGTTGCACTAAATATATAGCATTGTATGATGTACTAAATTTGTATAAATTGAAAGCTGTCAACGGATGGAGTTATGTCAGTTTTACGGAACTACTTTCTCTCTTGAATGACATGCTCTTGAAAGATAATGAGCTCCCAAACCGAACATATGAAGCTAAACGAATGCTACGCTCGATGGGTATGATTTCTGAAAGAATACATTCTTCACTGAAAGATTGTATACCATTTCTCAAGGAGACCAAATCACTTACATAATTCCCAATGTTTGGTTCTTCTCGATACAAGATAGATAAATCTAGTCCTACTAAAGTTGTATGGTACTTTCCAATCATTATAATGTTTAGGTGTCTATATAGAAGTGAAGAAACTGCAAGATAGTTGTCGTGGCATGCAGATAAATGGAATAAAAAAGTAATATTATGTCACCCAGCCGACTCTCCTCAATAGAAGATAATTGATCATGAGTATCATGAATTTGGAAAATTTCCGAGAAACCTTCGTCTTGTGTTATTTATAGATGTAGTTATTCTTTTTGGTTTTCAAACTAGCACTCGCAATACATGACTTGTTATGTTGGTAAATTATAACTTGCCACACTGGTTATGCATGAAGCAGAAATTCATCATGTTATCTATGCTTATATAAGGACTAAAACAACCAGGAAACAATAATGATTTTTATTTATCTCCTTTGATCGTGGATTTGGATTTATTGTGGGTTTCAGGTGTTATGTTGTATGATGCCTATAAAAGTGAATTCATCACATTGAGAGTGATGTTGAATGAGATGATAAATGATTTCCCTGCTTATGGAAATTTGTCAAGCTATATCATTAAAATACCTTAAGGGTGTCCCATGTGCAAAGAAGTTACAGAACCAATTAGGTTGAAACATTCATCAAAAACTGTGTTTATAGGAAAACGTAGATTTCTACCTCATCGGAATAAGTACCAATCTTGGAAGACATCATTCAATGGAAGTTTAGAACAATGCACAACACCCTCTCTACTAACAGGTGATCAACTGTTTGAGAATGTAAAAGATGTTAACACAATTTTTTGTAAACCATTTTCAAAAAACCTTAAGAAAATCGGTTGAAAACAGATCAGTTTTTTTTGAATTACAATACTGGAATTGTTTGTACATCAGAAACCTTCTTGATATGATGCATGTGGGAAAAAATGTATGTGATAGTGTTATTGGAATGTTTCTAAATGCCCCTAAAAAAGGATGGAATTAAGGCAAGGTTGGACGTGGTTGAAATGACAATACAAGAGGATTTCGCTTCTATGAAGGATGAAAATTGAATTTTTCTTCCACCAGCTACTTACACTCTTTCTAGGGAGGAGAGATATCTGTTTTAAAACTTCTTCAATGACGTAAATCATCCAGAGGGGGATTCATCAAAAATCAAGAACATTGTTCCAATGAATGATTTGAAGTTAAAAGGTTTTAAATCACATGACTTCCATGTTTTGATGCTATATTTAATTACTATAGTTTTACGTTGCATTTTGACCAAAAATTTTCATCATATGATATCCACACTTTGTTTCTTTTTCAAATGTAAATGTAGAAACGTTTTAGACCCGGTGAAATTTCCAGCTATGGAAAGAGAAATTTTCATCATATTATGTGAATTAGAAATGTTCTTCTCGCCAGCATTATTTGATATGATTGATCATTTGATGCTTCACTTGATGAGAGAGACTCGACTTTGTGGTCCTGTGCACAATAGATAGATGTACCCCATTGAACAGTATATGATGATTTTTAAAGGGTATGTCAAAAATCGAAGTCTGACAGAGGGTTGTATAGTTGAGCAATATATTGCTTAAGAAGACATTGGATTATGTACCAAATACCTATCTGATGTGGAATGCATTGGTCTCTGAAATCTCATCACACTGGATGCATTGAGGGTGAGGGAATTTCTAGAAGAGATTTTGTGACAATCAATATTACAGATTAGGAGTAGGCCCAGCTTTATGTTTTGCATAACAGTTGGTAGGTTGCTCCAAATATTGAAACCCACAATGAAATACTTAAGCAGTTGAATCCATCATAGGAGGAAAACTGGATATATAATACACATAATCACCAGTTTATAGGATGGATTCCTGACAATATTTTTAAGGAGTTAGATGAAAATCTGAATTCAATATTAGAACGACTTCGTTGGTTAGCCTCCGGACCAAGTGTGTATATATTATCTTACAATGGTTATGTAATTAATGGTTATATATTCTATACATATGAACATGATAATGATAGTACCATGCAAAATAGTGGAGTTACACTTGTGGATGAAGTGATGCATGATTTTGGTAGTAAGGACAGAAATCCAATTTATTAAAATATGTTATACTTCGGAAATATCAAACAAATATGAGAGTTGGATTATAATAAATTACAATTGCTGATTTTTCAATTTAAATGGGTTGATAACAATAGTGGTGTTAAAATAGATGAATTGGGATTTTTAGATGTTGATTTTAGTATAGAAGGTTACAAGGATAGACATTTTATAATGGTATCAGTAGCGGTACCAGTATTTTATGTTTCAGATCCCGCAAACCGAATGTGGTCGGTTTATTCTATTATCATCCAAAACTACTGAAGGGTTCGATGAAGATTTAGTTGAGGACGATCATTTAAGTGGTACGTCGCAATAATTTCACAATGGTATAAATTTAGATGATGTTTTATATGATAGAGGAGACCACAATTAAGGGATTTGGATAATCGATAGAGGTGTCAAATCCCTTCAGCCGTTGATAAAAATAAAGAGAGTTCAATAAATAGTTTATATTTTTTTTGTAAGATAGTTATTTTTATCTCATGTTATTGTCTTATCATTACTAAATTTCTGTAATCTAAATTAAATGTTCAGCCACTTTTGCAGATAATGACTTCTGCACATTCTGGTGCTCTTAACCTTGAGGCTGAACAAGTCTCTAAAGCTGTTGTTTTTGTTGTTAAAGCTGTTGCGACTGCTCACAATGCAGAGCAACAACATGTTTCTGAACCTATTGTTGCTCCTAGTGTTGATGTCCAACAACCATCAGCACATGGTGTTGCTATCATTTCAGATGAACATATAGATGATGTTGATATCGATGAAATGGTCAGGGATGATGGTTTGATGTCGCAGAAAATACAGGTGCGTCATATTTAGACGGTGTTATTCAATGTTCTTAAGGAGAAACGTAAAGGCACCAAATTTGATGTCGGATGGAAAGCACGAGGAAAACATGTGAATCCAAACAATGCTATGTTTAGTAGTTACATTGGAATTGTCACTCGGAAATGTGTGCTGATTGACATGGATTCATGGAACCATGTTGTGTCCGGGATGAAGGCTGTGATCTGGGACAAAATTATGGTAACATTATGATATTATTTCTTTAATTTACTAGAAAATAAAATATTGAAACAATGACTTACTCTTCTCAATCTCTAGAAGAATACATTTATAGTTGATTATTCACACAATAATTATGTACTAAGGCTTGCAAGAAGGTGTCATTGAGGTTTTCACACTATTTTAATAAAATGTCAGCTAAAATATTCCAAAGGTAAAATAAACCCACACCCACCCCTTGTCTATGCTCACATGATATCCCAAGAAGCATGGTATGCATTTATTGGCCACCGTGGGGATGAGAAGTTTTTGGTACAATATGTGTGATAATACGTTGTTTGAGGATACATGTATCCATCACTTTGTTTGCCAATATTTCATATATGAAACAACAACTCAATACCGAAAATATGGAATGTGCATCAAATCCAACATACCCATATCATAATGAAAGGATGAGGTACACTTCATTAGAAATGAAAATGGAACGTATTTTCAATTTACAGTAAAATTGTTAGGTGACAAGGAACAACATCATAATTATCTTTTTATATTTATATGTAGATTGATCAGTCTAATACCAAAGACACTTCCATCCTGCGTCATGTGCTAAAGAAGGAGGAACATGTGAATAAGGAATGGAAGCTAGTAGATGAAAACAAACAAAATGTGTGGGAAATATGTGTAAGTATGACACATTAAAAAGTTTTTTAAAATTTATAGTATATAAAAATAATTAGTTATTTTCCTATATCTGATAGTCACATAAATCAGCTACTCCAATAGTGGATGCAGACCTATTATCAACGGATTTGTAGCGGCCAAAACAATATGGTCGTGTCAGAGGTGTGGGGTTTGGCATGACACCCCGAGTATATTATGAGAAAAAAAATAAAACGGATGATAGAAATGAAAAAATGAAACAAATTAGCAAAAGAATAGCAAATCATGACGAACGATTTCAATAGCAGGGAGAGTTGATATCATTTTTTGTTGGTGGGAATCAAAGAGAAGAAACAACTCAGGAACAACCAGCATGTGAAGATCCTACCCCCACCAGCTTTGAGGTGAGCCATTCCCCTCAAAGACCTGTCTTATCCAGGGTAATTAATATTCTAATAATGGTTCCCATGAAATGCGAATCAGTAAAACACAAATAATTTTCATATACTAATATTTTAGAGGGTGATAATGACTATGATATATATACTTCAATACCCACCTATCACCTTGCAGCGAGGGAAATGGTGTTCAGCATCCCAGAGGACCATAAGCATAACAGACCACTTCTGAAAGATCATCTAAAAGTGACGATTACTGCAACTCATGATCCAAATATAGAGCTACCTATTCCACATGATGGTGATGATATTTATATGTTTGAAAAGGCTATTGGGACATTCATTTCATGGTCGCCACAACTTGTAAGAGTACATGTGGACGAAGAGGTATTTATTTCCTTTTTTTAGGATAAACCATTAACAAATCATGAAAAAAGGGTCTGAACCAATGAATGTTATTATAGATGGAGAAAGGGAAGGGGGTGAAAGGAAACACTCAAAAGCATCTAAATAATCGACCAACCGATCCCAAAGAGATACTGAAAGCACAATAACACCACCTGGTCGCTATCCACATTTACTAGCATTGAAGACAAATGTGGATACGAAGATAAGAGGAGGTAGAATTCATATAGTGGTTTTTGAAAAGAATATATATGGAGAGGAAATTCAAGATTTAGTTGCTACTGAAAATGTATATGAGATCCTTGAATACAGTTGGCTACGCATCATAGTTGTAAATTTATATATGAGGTATGTTTTTGTGAATTGAATTTCTAAAAGCTGATATAATGTGAAAATTATGACTAAGAGCATTTTATATTATTGAAAGACGTATATATGAAATCAATTTGAAGGAATTTTCCAATGATCCAAAAATTAGACTCTTTAGTCCTCATATAACATCAAAACAACTAACGAAATTAGAGCAAATAAAAAGAGAATGAAATACCGAACGGCTTTCTAAAAATATTTGAATGTAAGATTATGGAAGATATACTCTTCCTAATACCAACAATGCAGGGCTAAAACTCTATGATTAAATCATATCAATTATATTTTCATTTATTTTATTACTTATTCCGTTTTGTGTTTTTAGACAACATTGGATTCAATGTGCAGTAAACATGGATACTCCAAAGATTTATTTTCTGGATTCAATGATAGGATATCCAACAAACCGACCACACATGATGGAGTTTTGTGAATCAGTAAGACACTAAATTATAGGTTTTAGGTCTAACTATAAAGTAATATAATTTATATTATCTTTTATAGATGATTCAGTTATGATAGGGTTGTGTATCATTATTGTCTAAAAAAGGAATGAGGACAGGGGCTAAGCATAAAGTCACGAGAAAGTACTACTTCTGGACAAATATCATGGTATATATAATAAAATTTTACTATCCAAACACATATCATCAAAAGTTACTTATTCTCATAATGATCAAATTTTTTGCAGTGTCTAAAACAATCAAACAATAATGATTGTGGTAATTATATTTGTAAATTTATGAAAGAGATCATTTTTCCTCAATAAACTAGCATCCCTAAAGAGGTATTTTCAAAAAATTATACTATTTCAGTTAAATTATTTATCAATTCTTTATTTATATATTTTGCATTACTACTATGATTGTGGAAAATCCTCATACTCACAAGATGAAATAGATTTGTTCAAAAACATGTGGGCCACATACCTTATGGAAGATTGTACACAAATAAAATGAAGATCTCACTTGGGGATGTGTACAATTGGAAGTCATTTTTGGCAGGGGATAAGTGGATCAAAAGATGAAACATTTTTTTATTTAAATTTTGGTAGTATAATTGTAATTGTTATTAAATAAAACAACCTTTCTCCAATGAGTAATTTTCCCATTTTAACATATGAAATGCACTAGCAACATGCCAGAATGATGAACCACTTTTCATTATGTTGATACTTTAGGGGAACGATCCATGGGTCATTTTTTATAGGCATGAGTCAACCCCACCTCAATCCTAGGCACGGTGTGGCCGATATCAATCAAAGAGTCACTCTTTTGTTTAAAACAATCATTATTTTAATTGAAAACAACTGCTGACATACTAAAATACAACCAAATGAAAAAATATTTTGTTGATAATTTAGGGGAATGATCCATAGGTCATTTTTCAAATGTAAGATTAAACCCTGCCTCGATCTGAGGCACATTGTGTCCGGTATCACTCAAAGTTTCTCTCTTTTGTTTATAATGGACAGAATTTTAAGTGAAAAAAACAACCGACATACAGAATTCCGACCAAACACATTATTATTTTGTTGATACATGAGGAGAATGATCTATGGGTCATTTGTGATGTGTATGAGTCAACCCCGCATCAATCCAAGGAACATTGTGGCCAATATCACTCAAAGCGTCTCATTTGTTTAAAATGGACATAATTTTATGTGAAAACAACAACTGACGTACTGAAATCCAACCAAATTAATTTTTATTGTGTTTATACTTTCTGGGAATGATCCATGGGTCATTGTTTATGTGTAAGAGTCAATCCTGCTTCAATCCATGGCACGGTGTGGCCGGTATCACTCAAAGTGTCTCTCTTTGTTTTAAAATGGACAGAATTATAAGTGAAAACAACAACTAACATACAGAAATCTGACCAAACGACTTTTGATTGTGTTGAAACATAAGGGGAATGATCCATGAGTCATTTTTGAGATGTAAGAGTCAACCCCGCCTCAATCTGAGGCATGTTGTGGCTTGTATCACTGAAAGTGCCTCTATTTTGTTTAAAGTGGACAGAATTTTAAGTGAAAACAACAAATGATGTACGAAAATTCAACCAAACGCATTAGGATTGAGTTTATACTTAGGGAAACAATCCATGGGTCATTTTTGACATGTATGAGTCAACCATGCATCAATCTGTGGCATGGTGTGGCCAATATCACTCAAAGTGTCTCTCTTTTGTTTAAAGTGTACAAAATTTTAAGTGGAAACCAAAACTGACATACGAAAATCTGAGTAAACGCATTCTGATTTTGTTTATATATTAGTGGAATGATACATGGGTATTTTTTTGACATGTATGAGTTAACCCTGCCCCAATTCGAGGTACGGTGTGGCCGGTATCACTCAAAGTGTCTCTCTTTTGTTTAAAATGGATAGAATTTAATGTGAAAACAACAAATGACGTACGAAAATACGACAAAACACATTCATATTGTATTGATACATTATGGTAACGATCCATGGCTCATCGTTGAAATGTAAAAGTCAACCCCTTTTCAATCCGATACACGGTGCTTCCGATATCACTAAAATTGTCTCTGTTTTGTTTAAAATGGACAGAATTTTAAGTGAAAACAAAAACTGACGTACGCAAATCTGACCAAATGCATTCAGATTGTATTAATATATTAGGGGAACGATCCATGGATCATTTATGACATATAAAATTCAACACCGCCTCAATATGAGGCACGGTGTGGCCGATATCTCTCAAAGTGTCTCTTTTTTTAAATGGACAGAATTTTAAGTGAAAACAACAACTGACATACGGAAATCGAACCAAACGCATTTAGATTGTGTTGATGCTTTAGGGGACCGATCCATGGGTCATTTTTGACATGTTCAAGTCAACCCCGCCTCAATCCGAGGAATGATGTGGCCGATATCACTCAAAGTGTCTATCTTTTGTTTAAAATGGACCGAATTTTAAGTGAAAACAACAATTGACATACGAAAATCCAACAAAAAACTTTCAGATTGTGTTGATAATTTAGGGTAATGATATATGGGTCATTTAGGATGTCTTAGAGTCAACCTCACCTCAATTTGAGTCATGGTGTGGCTAGTATCACTCAAAGTGTCTCTCTTTGACAGAATTTTAATTGAAAACAACAAATGACGTACCAAAATCCAAAGAAATTCATTAGGATTGTGTTGATAATTTATGGGAACGATCCATAGGTAATTTTTGATGAGTACGAGTCAACACCGCCTCAATCCGAGGCACGGTATGGCCATTATCACCCAAAGTGTCTCTCTTTTGTTTAAAATGGACATAATTTTAAGTGAAAACAACAACTAATGTATGAAAATCGTACCAAACGCATCCGGATTGTGTTGATACATTAGGGAAATGATCCATGGCTCATTTTGGACATTCAAGAGTCAACCTCAGCTCAATCCAAGGCACATTGTGGCTATTATCACTCAATGTATCTGTCTTTTGTTTAAAATGTTCAAAATTTTAAGTGAAAACAACAACTAATGTACGAAAATATGACAAAAAACATTCATATTCTCTTGATACGTTAGGGGAATAATCCATGGGTCATTTGTTATGTGTAATAGTCAACCCTGCCTCAATCAGAGGCACGGTGTGGCCGGTATCATTCAATGTGCCTCTCTTTTGTTTAAATTGGATACAATTTTAAGTGAAAACAACAACTAACATACGGAAATATGACCAAAGGCATTCGGATTGTGTTGGTACTTTAAAGGAATAATTCCTGTGTCATTTTTGACATGTATGAGTCAACCCCACCTTAATCTGAAGCACTGTATGGCTAGTATCACTCAAAGTGTCTCTCTTTTGTTTAAAATGGACAGTAATTCAAGTGAAAACCACTACTGAAATACGGAAATCCTACCAAACACATTTTTATTGTGTTGATGCATTAGGGGAATGATCCATGGGTCATTTTTGACATGTACGAGTCAACCGCACCTCAATCCGAGGCATGGTGTGGCCGGTATCACTCAAAGTATCTCTCTTTTGTTTAAAATGGATACCTCAACCCCCTAGATAACTCCCAACCCCCTGGACACATACCACCGCTCTGGACACCCCACCACTGGAAAGCCCCCCCAACCCCCTAGACACCACCCCACCCCCTGGACACGCCCACCCCCTAGACACCCACCAACCCCAGGGACGACACCCCACCTCTTAGACACCACCACACCACCTGGACACCCCTCCCACTTGGGTAGCCACCCCCACCCCCTGGTCACCACCCCCACACTCCTTTGACAGCCCCACCAACCCCGTGGACTGCCCCCCCCCCCCTCTAGACACAACCCCACCCCCTGGACACTCCCACACCTATGGACCCCCACCCCAGAAACCCCCCCCCCCAAACCCCTGGACACCGCCCCACCTCCCTGGACACCACCGCTAGAAAGCACCCCCACCCCCTGGACACCCCCACCCCCTGGACACCCACCAACCCCCGGGACAGCACCTACACCCCTCCTAGACACCACCCCACCCCCCTTGGACAGCCCCACCAACACCCTGGACCACCACCCCCTGGACACCACCCCACCCCCTCGACACCCCCACCCCTTTGGACAACCCCACCCATTGGAAAGCCCCCCAACCCCCTAGAAACTACCCCACCCCCTAGACACCCCCACCCCCTGGACACTCACCAACCCCCTGGATGACACCCCCACCCCTCATAGACACCACCTCCCTACCAGGACACCCCCACACCTAGACACCCCACCTCCTTGGACAGCCACCCCCACCCCCCTGGACACCATGCCACCCCCTTTGGACAGCCCCACAAACCCCCTGGACCGCCCCCACCCCATGGACACCATCCCAGCCTCTATACACCCCCAACCCCTAAAAATCCCCCCACCACCCTGAACACCACCCCACCCCCTTAGACACCCCCATGGACACCCCCCCCCCCCCCACACACACACACCCTGGACATCCTCCCCCCACCCCTGGACACCCCACCATCCCCCTGGACGGCCCACACCCCTCCTCGACACCACCTGGACAACCTCACCTCATGGACAACCCCCACCCCCACTAGACATTTCCTCACCCTCTTGGACATCCCTATCCCCCCGAACACCCCCATCATTCCGGACACCCCCAACCCTTGGACACTCCACCCCCTTGGACACCCCCTACCCCCCCTTGGACAGCTACCTCAATCCCATGAACAAACCCTAACCCCTTGAATTATGAATTTAAGTCTTTATATATTTAATTAACTTATGAATTCTGTGTTAATGGTGTATAGTTATTCTTGTTTTGTGGGTATACTTGCTGAAATTACCTTATGAATTATGTGTTAATTTTGTATGGGTATACTTGTTGATATGATGATTTTTTGGTAGTAATTGTTTTGGTGTGTTTCTATAGAATTTTATATTACAGTACGCATGACATTTATTAGTGCGTTTTTAGCACTGATAAAGGTATCCTTTATCAGCACCTTTTTATCGGTGATAAAGGATCCCTTTATCAGCACTCTTTGTAGAACAGATAAAGGATACCTTTATCAGCACTTTCTTTGCACTGATAAAGTCTACCATTATCAGCGCTAGACAAAAATTGACAAGTGGGACCCCCCTTATAAGCACTAATATTTACAATGATTTTTTAACGTGGTTAAAGCCCGTTTTGAGTGCTAATAAAGCCCATTTTTTCAATTACTGTCAGTTGAGGTTCAATTGGGGTGGTGCATCAGACACATGGGGTTCACTCAGGAGATTCGAATGTACTGGTGTTCACCAAAGGGGGCCTCATTCATCTTCGACAACTACTGACGGGGTGTCTCTAGTGGCTGGGTGTGGTGTTTGGTGTGACTACTATAGGTGACAAGGATAGCCTGGATCTGTTCAGTCTGGTAGGAGGGATGGTGTGGTCGATCTTCCCTAGAGCGGTGGTGCAACGATATATATATTTCAAGTCATCAAAAATGGTCTCGACTATCATAGGGGGTTTCATAATGACATAATGTCTTAGCCATAGTCTCGTGGAGGACCAGAGACATTTGATGTCATAGTGCAGAGAAGGTCGACTAAACTAGGATAGGGGAGAGTGGGGTCGTAGTGGCAACGACCTATTTTGGGCGATGAAGACCTTGCCATGGGCAGTGATGGGAGGTATGACGGCCATTGCAGGAATGACCAAAAGAGACGGTAACATTTGGGTGATTAGAGGATGATGAGTGTGAGGGACGTCAACCTTAGAGATAGTGACAGTCCAGGCATGCACAATGGGAGGATCACCCAAGGAGGCCTACAGGGAGTGTGAAAAGATTTTTGGAGAAGCTTCCTTAATAACCGTTTTCTTTATATATTTCTTTTACGCATGGCTCTCGCCCTTTAATTTTTTTAAACAAAATTGGTTTGTTTTGTTTAACATGGCTAGCCTCCCTAACCTACAATCTCTCCCTTTTTATGTTTGTCTGTTTTCACTATGTTTAGCAGCCAATCCAATATTTTTTAAGCCTAAAAATTTTATAGGCCATGTTTTTATAATCACTGTTTTTCTACAGATTAATAATATAGACTGTTAAGAAAAAAATTTCATCCATGAAAATGGCAATTCAATTGGAAAATTATATACCAGACACCATCCTACCTCTCAAATTGTTAGATTTATATCAAAATATCACCGATCATCTACCCTCATGTAGAAATAACATATAAAAATACTTGTTAATAAAATAATTTAATCTTCATACAATATTTGATTCACATCACTAATTTTGAATAGCCATTATTTCTGAATCATTCATTTTTGGGCTCACATCATCCCAGTGACACAAATTTCTTTTCTTACATTCCCATATTATATAAAATTTATTTTTTAGTGGAGGGTTTTCAGTTGATGTTTATTAAACCACCACTAAAAAAATTTAATGAATTTGTGATGGTTCATTAAAAAGGCCACTAAATTTTACATGTTTATTAAAAAAACTTGTCCCTTGTGCCCCAGCCTTCTCCCTTGACCCCTTCCTTTTCTCCCAATCCCCCTCCCCTCCAACCTTGATCCCTAGCACCACCATGGTATTCCCCTCACCGATGCTCAGGTATCTCCCAATCCCTCTGATCCTGGGCCCCCTGAGACCTCGCTAGTGCTATGGTCATAGTTCCATGACCCATCACCCCACCCTATCCCTCACCCAATCCATTGCCCTTACCCAATCCCTCTCCCTCCGTTGAGCCTTTTACTTAACATGATCCCACACTGGAGCTGAATTCTACCCTAATCCCCCCAATCCATCTCCCTAGACTTCTCCCACAAACCGTCACAACCAACCCCCCTTCTCCTCGTTCTCCCTCAACTCCCCTAGTGGTAATCCATTCTTTATTGTTATTTTTTTCTTCTCCAATTTACCCTTACCTACTATCACAATTTTTTTACTCCATATAACTATTAAGAGTCTCTATTGATGTGGATTTTGGTTTTCTAGGTAGAGGAGGTTGATTATTAGACTGATTGGGTAGTATCCTACTTGAATACATCACGTGGGACTCAAAGTATAAGTGTAATCATTATGTTTTAGTTTTGTATAATTATTTATGCGTCTTAATAATAATAAAAATTTGTTATAAGGTGTTTCCTAGAATGAATTCATCATAGTTGGATGTTTCTAGATTTTATGTGATGTAAAATTTGTTTTGAGAAGTATATATTTAATTTATTTATTTTTTAAACTAACTGGTTGTTTTAATTCTTATAGTTTTTATAAAGTTCTCATATAGGGTGGCTTTATAAAACTAATGGGGGGTATTTTGAAATGTGTAGAGGATTTTATTTGAGAAGTAGTATGTGTTTTATTTTTTTCAAGTGTAGGCACATTGTGAGATATATGGATAAAAGATGGATCACATTACCAAGGAACACACCTTTGTATGATAAGAGTTTGGAGGAGTTTTTATATTTTTCAATTTTCAATCGATCTATTGATGTGAGAATTAGATGTATGTAATGGCCCGGACCTCTCCGGTCCATTACATTGTGAAATGTTGGTGTTGGAGGTGTTCTGGGAGGTCAAGGGGACTTATCCCCAACACTTTGCCAATTGTTTCCAGTTCTGTGAACGGTGTTTCCAGTTTTATGAACAGTAACAGATCGGTCTCACCGATCGGTCTGATAGATCGGTCTCACAGATCAGTTTCACAGATCGGTTTCAGAGATCGGTCTGACAGATCGGTTTCACAGATCGGTGTGACAGATCGGTTTTACAGATCAGTGTGACAGATCGGTTTCACAGATCGATCTGACAGATTGGTTTCACAGATCGGCATGACCGATCAGTTTCACAGATCGGTGTGACAGATCGGTTTCACAGATCGGTCTGACAGATCCGTTTCACAAATCGGTGTGAGAGATCGGTTTCACAGATCGGTGTGACAGATCGGTTTCACAGATCGGTGTGACAGATCGGTTTCACAGATCGGTCTGATAGTTCAGTTTCACAGATCGGTGCGACAGATCGGTTCCACAGATCGGTGCAACAGATCGGTTTCACAGACCAGTCTGACAGATCGGTTTCACAGATCGGTGTGACAGATCGGTTTCACAGATCGGTCTGACAGATCAATTTCACAGATCGGTGTGACAGATCGGTTTAACAGATCGGTCTCACAGATCGGTTTCACAGATCGGTGTGACAGATCCGTTTCATAGATCAGTGTGACAAATCGGTTTCACAGATCGGTTTCACAGATCGGTTTCATGTACAGTAACAGTGGGTGAACAGTGTTTCCAGACTCCTACAGTATTGCCCCTTTTGACGTTTCCTTTGATGTAAAATACATTTAAAGCCTTATTTTAAGGGCTCTTAAGGCCGTTTAAAATGCCATAAATCTTATATTAATTATTCCTAAGGCTTGGAATGTTTTACTTGGTCAAACCGCGTGGGTTAATGCGATCCGTTTTTAATGGATAATTAACCGGATTTTAAACCGTCGCCCCATTAAATCTTCAAAAAGGGACAAGAAATCATTCTCCCTTGTTCTTTCCCTTTGTTCTCAACTAAGAGTCACTAGAACCTTTCTATCCTTTCCGTAGGAGTTGCACAATTAGTCTTTACTCCTAGGATTGGTTCTACTCTGTTTTGGATGCAACTGAGCTGTGTCGATCAATCTTCGATATAAGCATCCTCCGGTGGATGCAGTTGTCGCGAGGGGAGGATCGTGACCTGTTGTGTGGATAAAGAGCGTGAGGAACTGTTTGAGGTAGGGGATTCATGGCTTCTCTAATTGTATATGTGAAATCGTAGAATTAGCATGATTTATCCCTTTGGATCACAATGAAATTGACCTAATTAAATACATGAACCAGATTAAAATAATTGGTTGATCGCATGTTGTTTCTTTATACCGTGATAACGGTTTGCCTCATGTTTTCCTAGATAGAGTGATATCTATGTTTTTCTTTAATTAGTTTCTCGTTCATGATTGAAATTGATAACGAACATAAAGCCGGAATTAATTGTTAATTAATTGTCTAATGATAAAGAGGCATGTAAATTAATCTGGTTATTGCCGTTGTTGTGTGTGAATCTGGTGATTCTTGGAGAGTGATGGAAGAGCTACCAGCTTTACATCTTGATATGGGAGAAGTCGGGGGTAGAGGTTGTCTTTTACAGATGACGGTGTAGTCATCCCTGATGCAGAAGGTGGAAGAGTCTCAGTTAGGTGATCTAGAGGTGGATGTTTGGAGAGACAGAGTTGTTTGTGGGGAGGCCCCTGATGGTTGGTTGGAGGATGAACAACACCGAGTGTTGTATCATGGTAGGCTTTTTTTCCCATGGCGATGCACGAGACGGTTCTCCGAGAGTTCCATAGTTCACCCTTGGCGGTATATCCTGGTGTGACGAAGATGTACCGATCCTTGAGGAGTCAGTTTTGGTGGCCTGGGCTGAAGCGTACAGTTGCAGAATGTGTGTCTCGATGTTTAGTCTGCCAGAAGGTGAAGGCCGAACACCGTGTTCCTGGTGGTCTTCTCCAGCAATTATAGATTCCTCAGTGTAAGTGGGAGGACATCTCAATGGACATTGTTACATGTTTACCTCGACCTCCGGGAGGACATGATGCTATATGGGTGGTAGTAAATCATTTAACTAAATCGGCCCACTTCATAGCAATCAAGGAGTCGAGCTCAGTGGAGGTTTTGTCGAGGCAGTATCTGGAGGAGGTGGTGAGGCTTCACGGAGTTCCTAAGACGATCATTTCTGATCGAGATCCTCGTTTTACCTCTAGGGTGTGCAGAGGTCTCCAGCATGCTTTTGGTTCTCAATTATGCCTTAGTACTGCTTTTCATCCTCAAACGGTTGGTCAGCCAGAGCGAACAATCTAGACTCTTGAAGACATGTTGTGCTCTTGTGTTCTTGATTTTGGAGGTTCATGGAAAAATCACTTACCCATGGAAGAGTTCGCTTACAATAATAGTTTTCACTACTCCATTGGTATGGCGCCATTTGAAGCCATTTATGGCCGGCCTTGCTGTTCTCCGTTGTGCTAGACTGGGGTTGGAGAGTCAGCAATTCTCGGACCAGAACTAGTGAAGAATACAACAAAGATGGTACCGGTGATTCATGAGATGATGAAGACAGCACAAGGTCATCAGAAATCATATGCTGATCAAGGAAGGAGACCCTTAGAGTTTAATGTTGGGGATCATGTGTTTCTAAAGGTGACTCCCCGTCGTGGGAAGCTAAGGTTTGGTCGTGGAAGTAAGCTTTCTCCCCGGTTTGTTGGGCCTTTAGAGGTGTTAGCTCGTGTTGGAGCTGTGGCATATCGAGTAGCACTTCCCCCTCAGATGAGTCGGATACATGATGTTTTCCATGTATCACAACTCCGTCGTTATCTTCATGATGAATCTCATGTTATCGATTGGGGAGAGATCAATGTTGACGATGATGCAACCTTCGAGGAGCGACCTATGGAGATCCAAGACCATAAGGAGAAGGTGTTTTGTGGGCATTCTATCCCCTTAGTCCGTGTCTTGTGGCGACATGGTGGCATGGAGGAGAGTACCTAGGAGCGTGAGTCACAGATACGTGCTCAGTACCCAGAGTTGTTCAATGATTAACTCCTTTCATGTAATGATGTTTCCTCTCTGGTCAGACCGTTCATATTTTATTTATGTACCTTTGATGTGATGTTATGAATGAATTGTTTGGGTATGGACTGTTTGTTCCCAGATGTTGTAGTTTTGTTCCAGCTTTTGAACAAATCATGCTGGTTTTCCCCTGAGAGGTATCTTATGGGGTTGTTGTTCGGACCCCTCTTTTCTTCTGGGATAGTTTTTAATTCTCGAGGACGCGAATGTTTTGAGAGGTATCTAATGTAATGGCCCGGACCTCTCCGGTCCATTACTTTGTGAAATGTTGGTGTTGGAGGTGTTCTGGGAGGTCAAGGGGACTTATCCCCAACACTTTGCCAATTTTTTCCAGTTCTGTGAATGATGTTTCCAGTTTTATGAAAAGTAACAGATCGGTCTCACCGATCGGTCTCATAGATCAGTTTCATAGATCGGTGTGATGGATCGGTGTCACAGATCGGTATGACAGATCGGTTTCACAGATCGGTGTGACAGATCGGTTTCACAGATCGGTGTGACAGATCGGTTTCACAGATCGGTCTGACAGATTGGTTTCACAGATTGGTGTGACAGATCCATTTCACAGATCGGTGTGACAGATCGGTTTCACAGATCGGTCTGACAGATCAGTTTCACATATCAGTGTGATAGATCGGTTTCACAAATCAGTGTGAAAGATCACTTTCACAGATCGGTGTGACAGATCGGTTTCACAGATCGGTCTGACAGATCAAATTCACAGATCGGTGGGGCAGATCAGTTTCAAAGATCGGTGCAACAGATCAGTTTCAGAGATCGGTCTGACAGATCGGTTTCACAGATCGGTCTGACAGATAGGTTTCACAGATCGGTGTGAGAGATCGGTTTCACAGGTCGGTCTGACAGATCGGTTCAGAGATCGGTGTGACAGATCGGTTTCACAAATCGGTCTGACTGATCGGTTTCCCAGATTGGTGTGACAGATCAGTTTCACAGATCGGTGTGACAAATCGGTTTCACAGATCGGTTTTACAGATCGGTTTCATGTACAGTAACAGTGGGTGAACAGTGTTTCAAGACTCCTATAGTTTTTCCCCTTTTGACGTTTCCTTTGACGTAAAATACATTTAAAGCCTTGTTTTAAGGGCTCTTATGGCCGTTTAAAATGCCATAAATCCTATATTAATTATTCCTAAGGCTTGGAATGTTTTACTTGGTCAAACCGCGTGGGTTAATGCGATCCTTTTTTAATGGAGAATTAACCGGATCTAAAACCGTCGCCCCATTAAATCTTCAAAAAGGGGTGAGATATCATTCTCCCTTATTCTTTCCCTTTGTTCTCAACTAAGAGGCACTATAACCTTTCAATGCTTTCCGTAGGAGTTGCACAATCATTCATTACTCCTAGGATCGGTTCTGCTCTGTTTTGGATGCAACTGAGCTGTGTCAATCAATCTTTGATATAAGCATCCTCCGGTGGATGCAGTTGTCGCGAGGGGAGGATCGTGACCTGTTGTGAGGATAAAGAGCGTGAGGAACTATTTGAGGTAGGGGATTCATGGATTCTCTAATTGTATATGTTCAATGGTAGAATTAGCATGATTTTTCCCTTTGGATCACAATGAAATTGACCTAATTAAATACTTGAACCAGATTAAAATAATTGGTTGATCGCATGTTGTTGCTTTATACCGTGATAACGGTTTTCCTCATGTTTTCCTAGATAGAGTGATATCTATGTTTTTCTTTAATTAGTTGCTCGTTCATGATGGAAATTGATAACGAACGTAAAGCCGAAATTAATTGTTAATTAATTGGATAAAGATAAAGAGGCATGTAAATTAATCTGGTTATTGCCGTTGTTGTAGTTTTTCTAATTTGAGGATAACCAAATTAGGGAAGTAAGCATGGTTATTTAATTGTTAATTAATTGGCTAAAGGTAACCATGATTACTTCCCGAATTTGATTATCCTCAAATTAGAACAACTACAACAACGGCAATAACCAGATTAATTTACATGCCTCTTTATCTTTAGCCAATTAATTAACAATTAATTCCGGCTTTACGTTAGTTATCAATTTCCATCATGAACGAGAAACTAATTAAAGAAAAACATAGATATCACTCTATCTAGGAAAACATGAGGCAAACTGTTATCACGGTATAAAGCAACAACATGCGATCAACCAATTCTTTTAATCCGGTTCAAGTATTTAATTAGGTCAATTTCATTGTTATCCAAAGGGATAAATCATGCTAATTCTATGATTGCACATATACAATTAGAGAAGCCATGAATCCCCTACCTCAAATAGTTCCTCACGCTCTTTATCCACACAACAGGTCACGATCCTCCCCTCGTGACAACTGCATCCACCGGAGGATGCTTATATTGAAGATTGATCGACACAGCTCAATTGCATCCAAAACAGAGTAGAACCAATCCTAGGAGTAAAGACTGATTGTGCAACTCCTACGGAAAGGATAGAAAGTATATAGTACCTCTTAGTTGAGAACAAAGGGAAAGAAAAAGGGAGAATGATATCTTGTCCCTTTTTGAAGATTTAATGGGGCGACGGTTTAAAATCCGGCTAATTCTCCATTAAAAATGGATCGCATTAACCCACCCGGTTTGACCAAGTAAAACATTCCATGCCTTAGGAATAATTAATATACGATTTATGGCATTTTAAATGGCCTTAAGAGCCCTTAAAATAGGGCTTTAAATGTATTTTACATCAAAGGAAACGTCAAAAGGGGCAAAACAGTAGGAGTCTGGAAACACTGTTCACCCACTGTTATTGTACATGAAACTGATCTGTGAAACCGATCTGTGAAACAGATTTGTCACACTGATCTATGAAACAGATCTGTCACACCGATCTGTGAAACCGATCTGTCAGAGCGATCTGTGAAACCCATCTGTCACACCGATCTGTGAAACCGATCTGTGAAACCGATCTGTCACACCGATCTGTGAAACCGATCTGTCAGACCGATCTGTGAAACTGATCTGTCGCACCGATCTGTGAAACCGATCTGTCGCACCGATCTGTGAAACTGATCTGTCCGACCGATCTGTGAAACCGATCTGTCACACCGATCTGTGAAACCGATCTGTCCCACCGATCTGTGAAACCGATCTGTCACACCGATATGTGAAACGGATCTGTCAGACCGATCTGTGAAACTGATCTGTCACACCGATCTGTGAAACCCATCTGTCAGATCGATCTGTGAAACCGATCTGTCACACGGATCTGTGAAACCGATTTGTCATACCGATCTGTGAAACCGATCTGTCAGACCGATCTGTGAAACCGATCTGTCACACCGATCTGTGAAACTGATCTGTGAGACCGATCTCTCAGACTGATCGGTGAGACCGATCTGTTACTGTTCATAAAACTGGAAACACCGTTCATAGAACTGGAAAAAATTGGCAATGTGTTGGTGATAAGTCCCCTTGACCTCCCAGAACACCTCCAACACCAACATTTCACAAAGTAATGGACCGGAGAGGTCTGGGCCATTACATACCTCTAATTATCACATCAATAGATCGATTGAAAATTGAAAAATATAAAAACTCCTCCAAACTCTTATCATACAAAGGTGTGTTCCTTGGTAATGTGATCCATCTTTTATCCATATATCTCACAATGTGCCTACACTTGAAAAAAATAAAACAAATACTACTTCTCAAATAAAATCTTCTACACATTTCAAAATACCCCCCATTAGTTTTATAAATCCACCCTACATGAGAACTTTATAAAAACTATAAGAATTAAAACAACCAGTTAGTTTAGAAAAGAAATAAATTAAATATATACTTCTCAAAACAAATTTTACATCACATAAAATCTAGAAAGAGCCAACTATGATGAATTCATTCTAGGAAACACCTTATAACAAATTTTAATTATAATTAAGACACATAAATAATTATACAAAACTAAAACATAATGATTACACTTATACTTTGAGTCCCACATGATGTATTCAAGTATGATACTACCCAATCAGTCCAATAATCAACCTCCTCTACCTAGAAAACCAAAATCCACATCAATAGAGACTCTTAATAGTTATATGGAGTAAAAAAATTGTGATAGTAGGTAAGGTTAAATTGGAGAAGAAAAAATACCAATAAGGAAAGGATTACCACTGGGGGAGTTGAGGGAGAACGGGGAGAAGGGGGGTTGGTTGGCACGGTTTGTGGGAGAAGTCTAGGGAGATGGATTGGGGGGATTAGGGTTGAATTCACCTCCAGTGTGGGATCAATTTTAGTAAAAGGCTCAAGGGAGGGAGAGGGATTGGGTAAGGGCGATGGATTGGGTGAGAGATAGGGTGGGGTGATGGGTCATGGAACTATGACCATAGCACTAGCGAGGTCTCAGGGGGGCCAGGATCAGAGGGATTGGGAGATACCTGAGCATCGGTGAGGGGAATACCATGGTGGTGCTAGGGATCAAGTTTGGAGGGGAGGGGGCTTAGGAGAAAAGGATGGGGTCAAGGGAGAAGGATGGGGCACAAGGGACAAGTTTTTTTAATAAACATGTAATATTTAGTGTCTTTTTTAATGAACCATCACAAATTCATTTAATTTTTTTAGTGGTGGTTTAATAAACTTCAACTGAAAACCCTCCACTAAACAATAAATTTTATATAATATGGGAATGTAAGAAAAAAAATGTGTGTCACTGGGATGATGTGAGCCCAAAAATGAATGATTCAGAAACAATGGCTATTCAAAATTTGTGATGTGAATCAAATATTGTATGAAGATTAAATTTTTTTTATTAACAAGTATTTTTATATGTTATTTATACATGAGGGTAGATGATCAGTGATATTTTGATATAAATCTAGCAATTTGAGAGGTAGGATGGTGTCTGGTATATAATTTTCCAATTGAATTGTCATTTTCATGGATGAAATTTTTTTCTTAACAGTCTATATTATTAATCTGTAGAAAAATAGTGATTATAAAAACATGGCCTATAAAATTTTTAGGCTTAATAAATATTGGATTGGCTGCTAGACATAGTGAAAACAGACAATCATAAAAAGGGAAAGATTGTAGGTTAGGGAGGCTAGCCATGTAAAACAAAACAAACCAATTTTGTTTAAAAAAAATTAAAGGGTGAGAGCCATGCGTAAAAGAAATATATAAAGAAAACGGTTATTAAGGAAGCTTCTCCACAAAGGTTTTCACCCTCCCTGCAGGCCTCCTCGGGTGATCCTCCCATTGTGCATGCCTGGACTGTCACTATCTCTAAGGTTGACGTCCCTCACACTCATCATCCTCTAATCACCCAAATGTTATCATCTCTTTTGGTCATTCCTGCAATGGTCGTCATACCTCCCATCACTGCCCATGGAAAGGTCTTCATCGCCCAAAATAGGACGTTTCCACTACGACCCCACTCTCCCATATCCTAGTTTAGTCGACCTTCTCTACACTCTGACATCGAATGTCTATGGTCCTCCATGAGACTATGGCTAAGACATTATGTCATTATGAACCCCCTATCATAGTCGAGACCATTTTTGATGACTTGAAATATATATATCATTGCACCACTGCCCTAGGGAAGATAGGCCACACCCTCCATCCTACCAGACTGAACAGATCCAGGCTATCCTTGTCACCTACAGTTGTCACACAAAACACCACACCCAGCCACTAGAGACAGCCCATCAGTAGTGGTCCAAGCTGAATGAGGCCCCCTTTGGTGGACACCAGTACATTCGAATCTCCTAAGTGAACCCCATGTGTCTGATGCACCACCCCAATTGAACCTCAACTGACAGTAATTGAAAAAATGGGATTTATTAGCACTCAAAACGGGCTTTAACAACGTTAAAAAATCATTTTAAAGCTTACTGTTTATAAGGGGGGGTCCCACTAGTCAATTTTTGTCAAGCGCTGATAATGGTAGACTTTATCAGTGCAAAGAATGTGCTGATAAAGGTATCATTTATCAGTGCTAAAAAGAGTGCTGATAAAGGGATCCTTTATCACCGATAAAAAGGTGCTGATAAAGGATACCTTTATCAGTGCTAAAAAAGCACTAATAAATGTCATGCGTACAGTAATATAAAATTCTATAGAAACACACCAAAACAATTACTACCAAAAAATCATCATATCAACAAGTATACCCATACAAAATTAACACATAATTCATAAGGTTATTTCAGCAAGTATACCCACAAAACAAGAATAACTATACACCATTAACACATAATTCATAAGTTAATTAAATATATAAAGACTTAAATTCATAATTCAAGGGGTTAGGGTTTGTTCATAGGATTGGGGTGGCTGTCCAAGGGGGGGTAGGGGGTGTCCAAGGGGGTGGAGTGTCCAAGGGTTGGGGGTGTCCGGAATCATGGGGGTGTCCGGGGGGATAGGGATGTCCAAGAGGGTGGGGAAATGTCTAGTGGGGGTGGGGGTTGTCCATGAGGTGATTTTGTCCAGGTGGTGTCGAGGAGGGGTGTGGGCCGTCCAGGAGGATGTTGGGGTGTCCAGGGGTGGGGGGGGGATGTACAGGTTGTGTGTGTGTGGGGGGGGGGGTGTCCATGGGGGTGTCTAAGGGGGTGGGGTGGTGTTCAGGGTGGTGGGGGGCTTTCTAGGGGTTGGGGGTGTATAGAGGTTGGGATGGTGTCTAGGGGGTGGGGGCGGTCCAGGGGGTTTGTGGGGTTGTCCAAAGGGGGTGGCATGGTGTCCAGGGGGGTGGGGGTGGCTGTCCAAGGAGGTGGGGTGTCTAGGTGTGGGGGTGTCCAGGTAGCGAGGTGGTGTCTACGAGGGGTGGGGGTGTCATCCAGGGGGTTGGTGAGTGTCCAGGGGGTGGGGGTGTCTAGGGGGTGGGGTAGTTTCTAGGGGGTTGGGGGGCTTTCCAATGGGTGGGGTTGTCCAAAGGGGTGGGGGTGTCCAGGGGGTGGGGTGGTGTCCAGGGGGTGGTGGTCCAGGGTGTTGGTGGGGCTGTCCAAGGGGGGTGGTGTGGTGTCCAGGGGTGGGGGTGTCTATTGGGTGGGGGTGTCCAGGTGGTGGGGTGTTGTCTAGGAGGGGTGTAGGTGCTGTCCCGGGGGTTGGTGGGTGTCCTAGGGGTGGGGGTGTCCAGGGGGTGGGGGTGCTTGCTGGGGGGGGGGGTGTCCATGGGGGTGTCCAGGGAGGTGGGGCGGTGTCCAGGGGTTTGGAGGGGGGGCTTTCCAGGGGTGGGGGTCCATAGGTGTGGGGTGTCTAGGGGGTGGGGTTGTGTTTAGAGGGGGGGGGGCATTCCACGAGGTTGGTGGGGCTGTCAAAGGAGTGTGGGGGTGGTGACCAGGGGGTGGGGGTGGCTACCCAAGGGGGTGGGGTGTCCATGTGTTGTGGTGGTGTCTAAGAGGTGGGGTGTCGTCCCTGGGGTTGGTGGGTGTCTAGGGGGTGGGCGTGTCCAGGGGGTGGGGTGGTGTCTAGGGGGTTGGGGGGGCTTTCCAGTGGTGGGGTGTCAAGAGGGGTGGTAGGTGTCAAGGGGGTTGGGAGTTATCTAGGGGGTTGAGGTATCCATTTTAAACAAAAGAGAGATACTTTGAGTGATACCGGCCACACCATGCCTCAGATTGAGGTGCGGTTGACCCATACATGTCAAAAATGACCCGTGGATCATTCCCCTAATGCATCAACACAATAAGAATGTGTTTGTTAGGATATACGTATTTCAATAGTGGTTTTCACCTGAATTACTGTCCATTTTAAACAAAAGAGAGACCCTTTGAGTGATACTGGCCACACCGTGCATCAGATTAAGGTGTGGTTGACTCGTACATGTCAAAAATGACACATGAATTATTCCTTTAAAGTATCAACACAATCCTAATGCCTTTGGTCATATTTCCGTCTGTTAGTTGTTGTTTTCACTTAAAATTCTATCCAATTTAAACAAAAGAGAGGCACATTGAATTATACCGGCCACACCGTGCCTCTGATTGAGGCAGGGTTGACTGTTTCACATAACAAATGACCCATGGATCATTCCCCTAACGTATCAAGAGAATATGAAAGTTTTTTGTCATATTTTCATACATTAGTTGTTGTTTTCACTTAAAATTTTGACCATTTTAAACAAAAGACAGATACATTGAGTGATACTAGCCACAATGTTCCTTGGATTGAGGTGAGGTTGACTCTTGAATGTCCAAAATGAGCCATGGATCATTTCCCTAATGTATCAACACAATCCGGATGCGTTTGGTAAGATTTTCATACATCAGTTGTTGTTTTCACTTAAAATTATGTCCATTTTAAACAAAAGAGAGACACTTTGGGTGATAATGGCCATAGCGTGCCTCGGATTGATGCGGTGTTGACTCGTACTCATAAACAATTACATATGGATCGTTCCCATAAATTATCAACACAATCCTAATGCATTTCATTGGATTTTTGTACGTCATTTGTTGTTTTCAATTAAAATTCTGTCAAAGAGAGACACTTTGAGTGATACTAGCCACACCATGACTCAAATTGAGGTGGGGTTGACTCTAAGACATCCTAAATGGCCCATATATCGTTACCCTAAATTATAAACACAATCCGAATGTTTTTTGTTGGATTTTCGTATGTCAATTGTTGTTTTTACTTAAATTTCGGTCCATTTTAAACAAAAGACAGACACTTTGAGTGATATCGGCCACATCATTCCTCGGATTGAGGCGGGGTTGACTTGAACATGTCACAAATGACCCATGGATAGTTCCCCTAAAGCATCAACACAATCTAAATGCGTTTGGTTCGATTTCCATATGTCAGTTGTTGTTTTCACTTAAAATTCAGTCCGTTTAAAAAAAGAGACACTTTGAGAGATACCGGCCACACCGTGCCTCATATTGAGGCGGTGTTGAATTTTATATGTCATAAATGATCCATGGATCGTTCACCTAATATATTAATACAATCTGAATGCATTTGGTCAGATTTTCGTATGTCAGTTTTTGTTTTCACTTAAAATTCTGTCCATTTTAAACAAAACGAAGACAATTTTAGTGATATCAGAAACACCGTGTATCGGATTGAAAAGGGGTTGACTTTTACATGTCAAAGATGAGCCATGGATCATTACCATAATGTATCAATACAATCTGAATGTGTTTTGTCGTATTTTCGTACGTCATTTGTTGTTTTCACATTAAATTCTGTCCATTTGAAACAAAAGAGAGACACTTTGAGTGATACCGGCCACACCGTACCTCGAATTGGGGCAGGGTTAACTCATACATGTCAAAAAAATACCCATGTATCATTCCACTAATATATAAACATAATCAGAATGCGTTTACTCATATTTTCGTATGTCAGTTTTGGTTTTCACTTAAACTTTTGTACACTTTAAACAAAAGAGAGACACTTTGAGTGATATTGGCCACACCATGCCTCGGATTGATGCATGGTTGACACGTACATGTCAAAAATGACCCATGGATAGTTTCCCTAAGTATAAACTCAATCCTAATGCGTTTGGTTGAATTTTCGTACATCATTTGTTGTTTTCACTTAAAATTTTGTCCACTTTAAACAAAATAGAGGTACTTTCAGTGATACAAGCCACAACACGCCTCAGATTGAGGCGGGGTTGACTCTTACATCTCAAAAATGACTCATGGATCATTCCCCTTATGTTTCAACACATTCAAAAGTAGTTTGGTCAGATTTCGGTATGTTAGTTGTTGTTTTCACTTATAATTCTGTCCATTTTAAAACAAAGAGAGACACTTTGAGTGACACCGGCCACACCGTGCCATGGATTGAAGCAGGATTGACTCTTACACATAAAAAATGACTCATGGATCATTCCCAAAAAGTATAAACACAATAAAAATTCATTTTGTTGGATTTCGGTACGTCAGTTGTTGTTTTCACATAAAATTATGTCCATTTTAAACAAATGAGACGCTTTGAGTGATATTGGCCACAACGTGCCTTGGATTGATGCGGGGTTGACTCATACACATCAAAAATGACCCATAAATCATTCTACTCATGTATCAACAAAATAATAATGCGTTTGGTCGGAATTCTGTATGTCAGTTGTTGTTTTCACTTAAAATTCTGTCCATTATAAACAAAAGAGAGAAACTTTGAGTGATACCGGACACAACATGCCTCAGATCGAGGCAGGGTTGACTCTTACATTTGAAAAATGACCTATGGATCATTCCCCTAAATTATTAACAAAATATTTTTGCATTTGGTTGTATTTTAGTATGTCATCAGTTTTTTTCAATTAAAATAATGATTGTTTTAAACAAAAGAGTGACACTTTGATTTATATCGGCCACACCGTGCCTAGGATTGAGGTGGGGTTGACTCATGCATATAAAAAATGACCCATGTATCGTTCCCCTAAAGTATCAACATAATGAAAAGTGGTTCATCATTCTTGCATGTTGCTAGTGCATTTCATATGTTAAAATGGGAAAATTACTCATTGGAGAAAGGATGTTTTATTTAATAACAATTACAATTATACTACCAAAATTTAAATAAAAAAATGTTTCATCTTTTGATCCACTTATCCCCTGCCAAAAATGACTTTCAATTGTACACATCCCCAAGTGAGATCTTCATTATATTTGTGTACAATCTTCCATAAGGTATGTGGCCCACATGTTTTTGAACAAATCTATTTCATCTTGCGAGTATGAGGATTTTCCACAATCATAGTAGTACTGCAAAATATATAAAAAAAGAATTAATAAATAATTTAACTGAAATAGTAGAATTTTTTGAAAATACCTCTTTAGGGATGCTAGTTTATTGATGAAAAATGATCTCTTTCATAAATTTACAAATATAATTACCGCAATCATTATTGTTTGATTGTTTTGGACACTGCAAAAAATTTGATCATTAAGAGAATAAGTAACTTTTGATGATATGTGTTTGGATAGTAAAATTTTATTATATATACCATGATATTTGTCCAGAAGTAGTACTTTCTCACGACTTTATGCTTAGCCCCTGTACTCATTCATTTTTTTAGACAATAATGATACACAACCCTATCATAACTGAATCATTTATAAAAGAAAATATAAATTTTATTACATTATAGTTAGACCTAAAACCTAGAATGTAGTGTCTTACTGATTCACAAAACTCCATCATGTGTGGTCGGTTTGTTGGATATCCTATCATTGAATCCAGAAAATAAATCTTTGGAGTATCCATGTTTACTGCACTTTGAAGCCAATGTTGTCTAAAAACACAAAACAGAATAAGTAATAAAATAAATGAAAATATAATTGATATGATTTAATCATAGAGTTTTACCCCTGCATTGTTGGTATTAGGAAGAGTATATCTTCCATAATCTTACATTCAAATATTTTTAGAAAGTCGTTCAGTATTTCATTCTTTTTTTATTTGCTCTAATTTCGTTAGTTGTTTTGATGTTATATGAGGACTAAAGAGTCTAACTTTTGGATCATTGGAAAATTCCTTCAAATTGTTTTCATATATACGTCTTTCAATAATATAAAATTCTCTTAGTCATAATTTTCACATTATATCAGCTTTTAGAAATTCAATTCACAAAAACATACCTCATATATAAATTTACAACTATGATGCCTAGCCAACTGTATTCAAGGATCTCATATACATTTTCAGTAGCAACTAAATCTTGAATTTACTCTCCATATATATTCTTTTCAAAAACCACTATATGAATTCTACCTCCTCTTAGCTTCGTATCCACATTTGTCTTCTATGCTAGTAAATGTGGATAGCGACCAGGTGGTGTTATTGTGCTTTTAGTATCTCTTCGGGATCGGTTGGTCGATTCTTTAGATGCTTTTGAGTGTTTCCTTTCACCCACTTCCCTTTCTCCATCTATAATAACATTCATTGGTTCAGACCTTTTTTCATGATTTGTTAATGGTTTATCCTGAAATAAATGGAAATAAATACCTCTTCGTCCACATGTACTCTAACAAGTTGTAGCGACTATGAAATGAATGTCCCAATAGCCTTTTCAAACATATACATATCATCACCATCATGTGGAATAGGTAGCTCAATATTTGGCTCATGAGTTGCTGTAATCGTCACTTTTAGATGATCTTTCAGAAGTGTTCTGTTATGATTCTTGTCCTCTGGGATGCTGAACAATGTTTCCCTCGCTGCAAGGTGATAGGTTGGTGTTGAAATATATATATCATAGTCATTATCACCCTCTAAAATATTATTATATGAAAATTATTTGTGTTTTACTGATTCACATTTCATGGGAACAATTATTAGAATATTAATTACCCTGGATAAGACAGGTCTTTGAGGGGAATGGCTCACCTCAAAGCTGGTGGGGGTAGGATCTTCACATGCTGGTTGTTCCTGAGTTGTTTCGTCTCTTTGATTCCCACCAATAAAACATGATATCAACTCTCCCTGCCATTGAAATAGTTCGTCATGATTTGATATTCTTTTGCTCATTTGTTTCATTTTTTCATTTCTATCATCCATTTTCTTTTTTTTCTCATAATATACTCGGGGTGTCACGCCAAACCCCACACCTCTGACACGACCATATTGTTTTGGCCAGTTCAAATCCGTTGATAATAGGTCTGCATCCACTATTGGAGTAGCTGATTTATGTGACTATCAGATATAGGAAAATAACTAATTATTTTTATCTAATATAAATTTTAAAAAAGCTTTTTAATGTGTCATACTTACACATATTTCCCACACTTTTTGTGTGTTTTCATCTACTGGCTTCCATTCCTTATTCACATGTTCCTCCTTCTTTAGCACATGACATAGGATGGAAGTGTCTTTGGTATTAGACTGATCTCTCTACATATAAATATAAAAAGATATTTATGATGTTGTTCCTTGTCACCTAACAATTTTACTGTAAATTTAAAATACGTTCCATTTTCATTTCTAATGAAGTGTACCTCATCCTTTCTTTATGATATGGGTATGTTGGATTTATGCACGTTCCTTATTTTCGGTATTGAGTTGTTGTTTCATATATGAAATATTGACAAACAAAGTGATGGATATATGTATCCTCAAACAACGTATTATCATCCATATTGTACCAAAAACTTCTCGTCCCCACGACGGCCAATAAATGCATACCATGCTTCTTGGGATATCAAGTGAGCATAGACAAGTGGTGGGTGTGGGTTTATTTTACCTTTGGAATATTTTAGCTGACATTTTATTAAAATAGTGTGAAAACCTCAATGACACCTTCTTGCAAGCCTTAGAACATAATTATTGTGTGAATAATCTACTATAAATGTATTCTTCTAGAGATTGAGAAGAGTAAGACATTGTTTCAATATTTTATTTTCTAGTAAATTAAAGAAATAATATCATAATGTTACCATAATTTCATCCCAGATCATAGCCTTCAACCCGGACACAACATGGTTCCATGAATCTATGTCAATCAACAGACATTTCCGAGTGACAATTCCAATGTAACTACTAAACATAGCATTGTTTTGATTCACATGTTTTCCTCATGCTTTCCATCCGACATCGAATTTGGCGCCTTTACTTTTCTCCTTAAGAACATTGAATAACACCGTCTAAATATGACACACCTATATTTTCTGAGACATCAGAACATCATCCCTGACCATTTCATCGATATCAACATCATCTATATGTTCATCTGAAATGATAGCAACACCATGTGCTGATGGTTGTTGGACATCAACACTAGGAGCAAAAATAGGTTCAGAAAAGTGTTGTTGCTATGCATTGTGAGCAGTCGCAACGGCTTTAACAACAACAAAAACAACTTTAGAGACTTGTTCAGCCTCAAGGATAGGAGCACTAGAATGTGCAGAAGTCATTATCTACAAAAGTCGTTGAACATTTAATTTAGATTACAGAAATTTAGTAATGATAAGACAATAACATGAGATAACAAGAACTATCTTACAAACAAAATATAAATTGTTTATTGAACTCTCTTTCTTTTTATCAACGACTGAAGGGATTTGACACCTCTATCGATTATCCAAATCCCTTAATTGTGGTCTCCTCTAACATATAAAACATCATCTAAATTTAGACCATTGTGAAATTATTACGACGTACCACTTAAAGGATTGTCCTCAACTAAATCTTCATCAAACCCTTCAGTAGTTTTGGATGATGACAGAATAAACCGACCACATTCGGTTTGTGGGATCTGAAATATAAAATACTGGTACCGCTAGTGATACCATTATAAAATGTCTGTCCTTGTAACCTTCTATACTAAAATCAACATCCAAAAATCCCAATTCATATATTTTAACACCACTATTGTTATCAACCCATTTGCATTGAAAAATCAGAAATTGTAATTTATCATACTCCAACTCTCATATTTGTTTGATATTTCCAAAGTATAACATATTTTAATAAATTGGATTTCTTTCCTTACTAACAAAATCATGCATCACTTCATCCACAAGTGTAACTCCACTATTTTGCATGGTACTATCATTATCATGTTCATATGTATAGAATATATAACCATTAATTACATAACCATTGTAAGATAATATATACACACTTGGTCCGGAGGCTAACCAACGAAGTCGTTCTAATATTGAATTCAGATTTTCATCTAACTCCTTAAAAATATTGTCAATAATCCATCCTATAAACTGGTTATTATGTGTATTATATATCCAGTTTTCCTCCTATGATGGATTCATCTTCTTAAGTATTTCATTGTGGGTTTCAATATTTGGAGCAACCTACCAACTGTTATGAAAAACATAAAGCTGGGCCTACTCCTAATCTGTAATATTGATTGTCACAACATCTCTTCTAGAAATTCCCTCACCCTCAATGCATACAGTGTGATGAGATTTCAGAGACCAATGCGTTCCACATCAGATAGGTATTCGGTACATAATTCAATGTCTTCTTAAGCAATATATTGCTCAACTATACAACCCTCTGTCAGACTTCGATTTTTGACATACCCTTTAAAAATCATCATATACTGTTCAACGGGGTACATACATCTATTGTGCACAGGACCACAATGTCGAGTCTCTCTCATCATGTTAAGCATCAAAAGAACAATCATATCAAATAATGTTGGCAAGAAGAACATTTCTAATTCACATAATATGATGAAAATTTCTCTTTCCATAGATGGAAATTTCACCGGGTCTAAAATTTTTCTACATTTACATTTGAAAAAGAAACAATGTGTGGATATCATATGATGAAAATTATGAGTCAACATGCAACGTAAAACTATAGGAATTAAATATAGCATCAAAACACGGAAGTCATCTGATTTAAAACCTTTTAACTTCAAATCATTCATTGGAACAATGTTCTTGATATTTGATGAATCCCCCTCTGGATGCTTTACGTCATTGATGAAGTTTTAAAACAAATATCTCTCCTCCATAGAAAGAGTGTAAGTAGTTGGTGGAAGAAAAATTCAATTTTCATAATTCATAGAAGCGAAATCCTCTTGTATTGTCATTTCAACCACGTCCAACCTTGCCTTAATTACATCCTTTTTTTCAGGGGCATTTAGAAACATTCCAATAACACTATCACATACATTTTTTTCCCACATGCATCATATCAAGAAAGTGTCTGATGTACAAACAATTCCAGTATTATAATTCAAAAAAAAAAAACAGATCTCTATTTCAACCGATTTTCTTAAGGTTTTTTGAAAATGGTTTACAAAAAATTGTGTTAACATCTTTTACTTTCTCAAACAGTTGATCACCTGTTAGTGGAGAGGGTGTTGTGCATTGTTCTAAACTTCTATTGAATGATGTCTTCCAAGATTGGTACTTATGCCGATTAGGTAGAAATCTACGTTTTCCTATAAACACAGTTTTTGATGAATGTTTCAACCTAATTGATTCTGTAACTTCTTTTCACATGGGACACCCTTAAGGTATTTTAATGATATAGCTTGAAAAATTTCCATAAGCAGGGAAATCATTTATCATCTCATACAACATAACTCTTAATGCGATGAATTCACTTTTATAGGCATCATACAACATAACACCTGAAACCCACAATAAATCCAAATCCTCGATCAAAGGAGATAAATAAAAATCATTATTGTTTCCTGGTTGTTTTAGTCCATATATAAGCATAGGTAACATGATGAATTTCCGCTTCATGCATAACCAGGGTGGCAAGTTATAATTTACCAACATAACAAGTCATGTATTGTGAGTGCTGGTTTGAAAACCAAAAAGAATAACTCCATCTATAAATAAGACAAGACGAAGGTTTCTCGGCTCTTTTCCAAATTCATGATACTCATGATCAATTATCTTCTATTGAGGAGAGTCGGCTGGGTGACATAATATTACTTTTTTATTTCATTTATCTGCATGCCACGACAACTGTCTTGAAGTTTCTTCACTTCTATATAGACACCTAAACCTTATAATGAATGGAAAGTACCATACAACTTTATTAGGACTAGATTTATCTTTCTTGTATCGAGAAGAACCAAACATTGGGAATTATGTAAGTGATTTGGTCTCCTTGAGAAACAGTATACAATCTTTCAGTGAGGAATGTATTCTTTCAGAAATCATACCCATCGAGCGTAGCATTCGTTTAGCTTCATATGTCCGGTTTGGGAGCTCATTATCTTTCAAGAGCATGTCATTCAAGAGAGAAAGTAGTTCCGTAAAACTGACATAACTCCATCCGTTGACAACCTTCAATTTATACAAATTTAGTACATCATACCATGCTATATATTTAGTGCAACCGACATATAATGGTGTCTTTGCACAACTCTTTAACTTCTCAAACTATTTTGGGAAATCACGAAGTTCACCTTCAACTATCCTTGTCATTTCCTCAATACGATCTTCATCACAATTGACATATGTAATCAAATCCTCCATATAGTCTTATTCATTTTCCATATTTGTATTTATATATGATAATCCATAAAACACAGTTTTATCCTAGCCAGTTCCTACATTCCCTTTTTCTCTGTGTTTATTCCAAAATTTTTAACTCTGATCTATTCTTTGACATATCAAATGTTCTTCCAACTTTTCTGGATTAATTATTATAGAATAAAAACAATGTAAACATGGAAAAAGGGTTTGAGAATAATCCATTGTGTGAACCTTTTCAAACTTGATGAACTCTTTCACTATGTTCGCATACTCTATTGTCTAATGATTAGAATCCATCCAATATTTATTCATCTCCATCCCATTTGAATCTCAAATATTATTATTTATGATTAAAATACCCAAAACAAGACTTCCAAATAAAGTAAAATAGAACCACTTCCTTATAAAAATAGAGATTAATTGAGCCTCACCATTTCCAATAATTATATGGAAATAAAATGAACCAGGACAGACCCCCCATCAAAATCAAAAAACTTTCCAACCGCCTTACCAATATTTCTATCACCCACCACCGTTGTAGCAAAATACTAAACATCCTTTTAACCACAACTACCAGCCACCTCATTCATAATAAAATAATCACATTAAATAGCCCAAAACTAGTGACCAAACTGAAATAAAATGAAAACAATGATACAATTTTGATGAGAAATCTAATATAGTGGATACATTTCCAAACACAAAGGGGTTTGCAGGGGAAAAAATAACCAAGGTTTATCTAAAATTAATAACGAATATCATAGTTTTTGTTACCCAAATTAACATGAGAAATAGAAAATTAAGGTTAGTGAACATAAATTCTATCATGAACATCTAAAAAATATGCAATAACTCTCCCTCACTAACATGGGGCTCTACCAACGCCAACCATGTACCTCGAAAATAATTGAACAAATTAGAAAAAATAGTTTCTTGTATATATTTCTAATATTACTACAAGAAAATTATAACGAACATAGATCATTCCTCCAAACACTCCGAGAGACTCCTCGTAAAAAGACACTAGTGACTACAACTATCCGAGATTCTAAGCAATAACCTCCGAAAATAAAATTTCTCTACATAGGGGTAGTATTAGTTGAATCAATCCAAAGTTCCATCCAACTCATGCTGCTCCCTAATCTCCTCTATCACTTTAGTGCGGTACAGACCTCCATTCTCCAGTTCCTTCCTCTACCTAGGCTATTCATCGACTGCCTCTCTAATTATAGCATGAATGTTATGAAATCGCAATGTGATATGTTTATACACTTGACAATCATATTAAATTCCTTGGAGTAATGGGATATCCTTGAGGTTCCTATGAATGATAGTGCCTAATGAGCTGATACATGCATCACACTCCTACTGCGGGTGGGTGCTACTAAACCTACATCCCAGAAGATCACTACCATAATAGATTATGATATCAACTCAAACCATGGGAATAATCATAGAACACTAATATAGCCATCCAAATATTAGTATTACATGTTAAACTCCCCCAAACCACTAGAGGTTGGTCTATGAATTGATCAACATAAATTAATGGATTTAATAAAAATAATTGAAATACAATCCAACCAAGTGAAAGACATTTACAATCTCCTGAGAATAAATTCATCCCCCATCACGTAATCGGGTTCTCCATAGTGTGGGTGTACTTTACCAAAAAAACTTGGCTTAACACACTAAGGGTAGTTCTTTACTAGAGGATTGCCCATTCAAAATAACAATCATGATACCCATAATAGGTATCGGGGAAGAATAACTATCTACCCAATGAAGTGCATGGTGTCTCCCCATTTTCAATAAAAATCCTTCTAGACTAGCACCTAGGAACAACTGGTCATAGAGGTTCACTTAGTTGAAAACACCCTTAAATTATCCTTGACATAAAAGAAAGATGTGTGGAATTTACCATTGATAGAAGTCATGAAATATCCCATAATCCTAAAAATAATTAACCACCCAAATACAACAACTCACATGTTCATACCACTATCTAAACACAAAGTCCATTTCCAAATAATACCATTCACCTTTCCATGGATGCGCTACTCTGATCTCCTCATCTTCTTGTGGACCTAGTGCATAAAGACTAATTACCACTACATGAATCTTGGTTTAATAATAAATGAAACTAAATAGCTTATATGATCCACTATGAACCATCTCAAGGAGAGATTCAATTTAGAACACTATAACTTCACAAAGACACTAATCATCTCTGGTATATGGGTTGATGAAAACACCATATCCTTACCAAGAGTTAACAATAAGTCTCCCTTATGAATAATTCCATAATTCCTCGACATTATTATGGAAGAAAATTATTATTCTTGCACACATCACATAAAAACATGCTCACTAACTAAGGGAAATATAACATAAAATTCACAGGGTTGGATACACTTTCTATATTTGAGGGGTCCTAATCACTATCATAAATAGAACCTTCCCCATAAACACAATCACCAGTACATCATGACACCCACAAAGTGTAACCAATTAATAATTAGGTGAGTACTATCAAAACTCTTCTTTTTCAAGAAGGGGTTTACAAAAAGACCACTTTCCCTAGTATAGATAAACCCACTCTACCAGAAGGATGAGGAAACAACAGTCATCATTAAAATAATATTCATGTATAATATGTTCTATCTTGAGGTTTCAAGGGAATATCAGACCCTCATACATATAACACATGATGAAAAATAAATTCTAGTTCAAAACATCGTAAGGACCCATGGGGAATCACAAAAAAAAGTCATACTTCAGTTCAAATCATCTGCTAACCAAGTATAAGAATACACTACGTGTGTTATTTCATGACATAGATTGTTATAAGTCCTTGTTAGTTAGTATCAAATCCAAGGGTGATGATCATGGGGAAGAATCCAAACTTCAGCCTAATGAAAAATACTCTCACAAAACCAATCCACCAAAAATAAACCTAAAAGAAGAAGTGGGAGACTTACCTAGAGTAGATCACACCCGTGATGGAGGGAGAAAAGAAGCGTCGAGTGGCCAAGGAGCCTTCTGTGATTCGTCTAGAGGGTAAGGCATGATAGTGAGGGGAGGTGCATGGGAAGATCTGCCACCTTTGAGAAATGGAGGAGTAGGGATCACCGTGAGTCTAGCGGAGAAGAGGAAGTAGGGTATGCGGGGAGGAGGATCTGCGGAAGGGGTTCGAAGGGGAGGAGAAGGAGTAGGGCTAGCGGTGGAGGTCCAAAAAATAGAAGATAGTGGGGGAGGGGAGTTTTTGCAGGGGTACAACACTGTTAGGTCTTGGGGGAGTGATAAACAGAGGTTACTATGAACTAGATTTTATAAAATATGGGACTATGGTTTTATCAACGTTAAAAAAGCGCTGATAAAAGCTTCCTTTTTCAGTGCTAAAATTTTAGCACTTATAAAGGAATCCTTTTTCAACGCTTTTTAGCACTTATAAAGCCTACTCATTATAAGTGCTAAGAAAAAATGGGTGATAAAGAATGGCTTTTCCAGCGCTAAAATTTTAGCGTTTCTAAAGGGTTCCTTTATCAGCACTTTTTCCTTAGTGCTGATAAAAGATGGCGCTTCCCTTGACTGTTTTTAGTAGTGTGTGTTATTCCTTCTTGCTACAAGTCTTCATGGGCTTGGGTGGGTCTGACTGACCCATAATAGGTTAGGGAGGGTCTACTAGGCCCAGAACACCCCTCCAAAGGGTCTTTATAACAAAAAATGGGTATGCGAGGGTTCAACCCAACCCGCAATAGGCCTAGGTGAGGTTTTTCAGCCTGAAAATTTTTTATATAATCAAAATATTAATTTAATTAAATCATGGTATAAAATTATAATAATTCATTTATTTGAAAAATTAAATTAATTTTTGATTAAAAAATAAATTAATTGAATAATTTAATTGATTAATTGAATTGTTGAGTTAAATTAATAAGGGGACCAAATAGAATTTAGATCATTTGTATTTAATTAATTCATTGAATTTATTTAAATGTACTCATACATAAATATATTGGATTTTAATATTTATCAAACATTTAATATACCCATAGAATAGTCTTGAGAATCAATGTGCATGTCTTATTTTATTTAATTATTTATTACATGCATGTGATGCTTGAAATAATTAATTAGATTCATTGATGGTCTGTGAATCGTAATTTTTATTAAATACGTATAAGTGTTTTTACATCCTTCACAATCTATATATATTTCACGCTTCCCGAGACCCACTCAACTGTGAGAAGTTATTTCTGTACTATTGATGATAATGTTGTAATTCACGAGTCACGCCAAGTTGAGGTGAAATCAAAATGAGAAGTGGGAACATTGGACTGGGGAAGAGAAACATCATGATTCAAAACCCAACTCAGTTATGATTCCACACGGTCATGGTTGATTCATTATGTTTAAATGGATAAATAAATATTATATTCTAAAGATAATTTAGGTAATTTTATTTCCTGTATGCATTGATTATTATTTTATGCTTTTTTATGGAAGCGAGAAACAAATAAAATTATAAATTGAAAAATTTATAAATAATCAATGAATGTATTCTATTAATAAATGTGCAGTTATGAGTTCCAAAACAAAGTATCAACATATTAATGAAATTTTATTTTATTCATCGAAAAATATTTAAAATCATCATGGTATTATTATGCTGCAAATGCATTTCATCATTAGAATTTGATCAAAACAGGGTCTACCAGGTGCTCATAAGCCAAAGTTGAGGGTGAATCCTACTAAAAAAGAATTATTATGATATTAATAGGTTGGCTTAACTGAAGTTGGTAGAAAATGAATATTAAAATATAGCTTGTTGAATCTTTATAGGCAGGAATTGAGTAAATCACATTTTTCAATTTAGATGTTGGCACACCAGTCAACAGATTAATGAGCCATGAGTTAATGTGTTTGGTTAGTAAAACTCCTACCTTGAACTCTCTAAATAGTGATGTAGCTATAGTTTGCAGAATATGATGAGGGTTTTAAGGATCCTTTTCACAAGAATTCTCAAGATACAGAGTATTCTGATTCTAGTACAGAGAGTTTCTATGTTTGATAAAGTAGTGTGAGTCATTTAATGATTTAATTAATTAATCAATATTGTCTAAATATGTAATCTAGATAAACATAATTATCTTCTAGATTTTGTTTTTGTAATGAATGGAAATTAATACCATAAGTACACTAATATATCCTCTAGATAAATTAAATTTCATGTCTAACTCAAATCTCAAAAGAAGTAGTACAAGCACATGCGCAAAGTACTACAATAAAGAAAATTCAAGGTTCTATAGTCCCCAATACCTATTGATCCACCTTAAGAATAAATACATGGAAAATTTGTACATAAGACTCATGTATGATGCATATGATGGTTATGTCATAATTCTATCATCAATGTATGATGTGTATAATGGATACAACATCAGTATAAGGATTGTAACGACCCGACCCCAGTTACACAGAGTTAGTGCATTATTACATAACATTGGCATGATCACAAAAGTTCATGTCTTGAAAGACTGATTAGTTTATTATCTTTGGAATCACTAGATACATTCATAAATGTTACATTAAATCATAAAGTGAAAAACTACAATAACATGGTCTCCATAGTCGACACTCATATCCCCTTCGGACAATCCCTATAGTTTAGTCATAAAATATTTCTTCACATCCTCGGAAAATAAAATACAGAAAGGGGTGAGCTCAGATGCTCAGTAAGAATAATAATACAACGAAAACTTTCATAAATAAACTTAAACATTTAAGGTAATGTATAACTGAAACAAAATCCTTTAAAACTTGAACATCAACATAATATGGTAAAATAATGTGAAATAATTCGATTTAATTATTCAAATGGATATTATACTAGTAGAATAATCACATGCAATATCAGTTACCACTTTCATAATGATGGAATTAATAATGATAGACTATCATAACCACGTAGCCAAGGCCTCATGCAAGACTACAAATAAGATTTTGTCAAGGCCTCACGCCATGACACTAGATTGTCTCATGAGACCTACCGATGCATCAAAGAGCTATAGTGGGCTCCACCCGTCACATATTAAGTCCAATGCATTCCTAATATGAATAGTTTTAAACATATCATAAACCATCACATAATCGTATCACATAAAACATGCATAAAGGAAACATAACTTTTCCACATTTCAATCACAATATTTCAATACAACACATTGATATAATAAAAACATTATAAAAACCAATTTCAATACCAAAATAAAAGAAAATTAAAACCTGGTATTTACTTTTCATTTTACAAAAAGTTATGTCTTGTAGAGGAAGCCTAAACTCAAATAATGGTCATGGCGATGGAGAAGTCGTTGTCGCCGCATACGTACGACGAAAAAATCCTTTCCTTTTGTCGTTTAGTAAAACACTTCGTATAAAAAAGTTTCTGTTTTAATAAACATAAAAGTCAAAGGGTTTTATACACCTTATAAATGAATGTTGTGTATAAAACAATATATTCCTCAATGAAAGGATATTGATACGAAGTCCCTTACCTCATGTTCGACTTGACTCGATCGTTCTTTAACCTCCTTAAAATCGGGTAACTCTTTTTGATTTGAGCCAAAGGCTTCCATGGGAAGGATTCTGCCCAAAGTGAGGCTTCTAGGAGTAAGAGAGGGAAGTTTAGATATTATTTGGGTAGAGTTTATCCAAGAAAAATGGCTTTCAAGGTGTGAATTTTGTGGTAGAGGTGGGGGCCTTTTATAAGAGGAGAGGAGAGGCACTATTGGAAAGTCATAAAATGTTACATTATTATGAAGTGATTTTTGGATTTCAAAGGTCCCAAAATTATATATTTCGAGGATAAGGTGATAAGGGTTCAATATCTACTCATACAATAGGTTTTTCACAATTGTAAGTCTTAGATTGTACATTATCGTTTCGTTTTATTTAAATCGTTAATTAATGATGTAATTGCTGAATCTTCATGGTGTCATCAAAAATTTATTTTATTTTATGTCTAAAAATTATAAAAGAATTACCATGATGTAGGAAATCATTTTATCTTTCCAATGAATGTTTATAGTCAAAATTTTAACTTATATTACCCCATGTAATAATTGTTTTAGTAAAAAAACACAAGTTTGTGACAATTTTCTTTTTACTTTAAATACAAAGTTATTAATTTCATTTTCTTACCCAAGTGGCGTCATGGGGTCCCCAAGTTGACCCATGGATTGTATTGGTTGGACATGACTCATCCAATAAGGGTAGGACAAGTGTAAAGGTAATTTCATATTATTATAACATTATATTTACCTCAAATTACACTAATTACCTTTAACTGCGATTAGTATAACGTAAATGTTACTATTCACCAAAAATTATTTTAATCCCATTGAACCAAATTTTAATTCCTAAGGACAATGAAGTATGTCTGATTTTTGAAATTAAATTCACAGAAGCGGAAAAATTTCATTTAAATGAAATATCAGTTTTTAACTACCACTTAGTGGTTTCAATATTAATCAAAAACTGATTTTTTTCAGATAAATACAAAAAATTCACCCTAAGCTATAATTGATATACTGAATTCAAAAATAATTTCTATTTTACAAAATTCCAAACATATGAGTTGCGTTAATTAATTTTATAATTAATTCATGTTTTCAAAACAAATAGCTTGTTTTTAAGAAACAATATCAATCAAATGATTGACAATTGTTTATGTCCAATTTCAAAGTGAAATTAAATCTAATGACCACCATTAGATAAAATGGTAAATGTATATTATAATTATACTTAAAAAATAGTATAATTTATCACTATAAATTATTTTGATTAAAAAGGATGTTTTTAAGTATTTTTTTACTATTCATAGAAAATTGGAAGTTCTCAGAAAATTACAAAAAATTAAAGATAGGAAAATTTCGATATTCAGAATACAAAAATGAAGTCCATTTTGAATTATAAAATAAATATAATTCCAAAAAGTGGTTATTACAGTTCATAATGTCTACTTTGATTGGTGTCGGTGTGTTAGAATCTCGAACTTGCGTACAATGAAAGCCATTGCATTATTGAAAAAGAATCGTACCGTGGATGCTTGGGGTGTTACATTCTCCCCTCCTTCAATAAATTTCGTCCTCGCAATTTGAAAATGTTTTTCAAAAATAAAGTATGAAAATAGAAAATACCTTTGCAGAAAACCCATATCGTATATAGGGTTAATAAAATTTAGTCTTAATAAGTGGGAAATGGAAATGAGAATGTCACCACCAAATTAGGGTTTCAAATAAGAGAACATTGGTGAAAATTATAGAAAAATAATTATAGAAATAACGTAAATATTAATAAGGATTGATTGAGGTCATCAATCACAAACAAGTGTAAAATTGAGGGCCCCAAAGCCATCAATCTATAATGATAATATCATCAGTTCAACAAAACATAAGGTATTTGGATAACACGTTTTTAATATCCCTTTCCTAAAGTTTATGATTTAATTTATTCATAGAATAAGAGAGAGTTACATATATATATATATATATACTTGACACGTAGAGTTTCAACCTTCAACTAATTTCTACCACAAACTCATCATTCCATCAAAAAGATAATAGAACTCAAAAATATTATATTTATCCTAATCGTACAATGTCCCAAATATTAACACATACCATTTAGATTAGGAAAACTATTTTGTAATAACCAGGGACTTCTTGTAGGCTAGTGGTTGGTAATAAAGGCATGTCGCACTATAGACGTGGGTTTGATTCCTACAGCTTTGTTCGACGCGATGGGTTATCCCCAATCTTGCAGGTTTTCACTTTTCCTAAAACTATAGTATTATAATATTACAAAAATAGTCTTCAGAAATGTTTTTACCTTAAAAAATATTATCCTATGTTCATCTTAATCTATTCCAACCATTATAGTTCTCAAAAATACCTCTGTCCAGACTTTATCTAAAAGGTCTCTAAATTCCGAGATCAATTGTAACATCAGATACCCCAAACAAAGTAATTTTTCTCTTATTGTCACATACTTAAAATGTGATTACCTTCATAATATTAAATGCTTAATTAAAACAACAAGTACTGTAGTAAAATCCTTATATATATCACATTATTCTTATAACCAGAATATAATCCTTGAGTCCAAAAGCACCAATACATTAATTATTCCACTTCAGATGTAGTAACAACATAAGATTGACCTTGATCCCTTGGCCTTTTCTGAGGTATGTTTCCCTAATGCTTAGGAAATTCAATTTCATAATGCCCCATTTCCCAACAATTGTAGCATTAAACATTCATAGCCACTTTCTTTCCATTTCAATCACGAGCATGGTGAGCTTCTTTTTCACATTTATAACAAACTCCCATTCCTTTTAGGAAAGTACCGGGGTGATTCTTCCTACAATTATTGCATAACGGAAAATAATTCATTCCCTTTTCCCATTTATATGTCTCTTGTTCCACCGTTCTCTACTTATCTTGCTTTAATTTATTGTCATAAGTTTATGGGAATTCCTTTACCATCTTCATAGCACACGAGACAATATCGTCATATGACAGGAAGGTTTTTGAGACTAATGCTCGATGGAGTACTGGTTTTAACCCATCAAAGAAACGATCAATATTACTCCTTGGGTTACGTATATAATCTACAACATGCCTCACTAACCTTGTAAAGTTAGCCTTATACTTTGTGACATTCTCATCCTCCTTCTACCTCAAACTCAGAAATTGCCTTTCCATATATGCTCGATGGTCATGTGGAATGTATTTTTCTATGAAAATATCCTTGAACTCAATCCATTCCATACTTGAGACTTCTTCACCATCCTTTGTGTTTTGAATCAGCGACCACCATTGATCGGCATCTCTAGTGACGCGGTAAACTACCATGACAACTTTCTCCCTTTCGCTACTCCTCAAGGCGTGGAATATTTTCCCTATAGTGTTTATCCATTGCTCAACTACTAATGGATTTGTACCCCCATTAAATGTTGGTAGTTGTTTCCTCATGAAACGATCTATCATTGATCCTCAATGATGTGGATCAGGGTGCTCCATACGAGTATGGTTATTATTCATAACCTGAGTGAGTTGTCCCAGTATGGTGATAAGTTTATCAGCACCAGTTGTATCACCATCTCTACTATAATTATCTTGAGTAGGAGGGAAATCCCTACATGTAGTGTGTGCATTGATATGGTTTACATTCCTTCCACTAGGTGCTATTTCTAAACAATGGCATAAACTACATCAGTTTATGAATCAAAATACGTAATTCCATACTTGTAAAACACATAACATAAATTGAGCAGTTTATGGATATAATCTATAATAATAAAAATGTTTTCTTTGTGGAAGTATATACTCATTAACCCTTCAAAATGGTTTGTAATGAAAATGGGAATTATCCCAAGCATATCCCTCGGAAGTGTCGTAACCATGAGTGCAACAAGGCCCTTTGTCATGCACCAGTTCCCGTTTGATTCTATCTCCATGCGGTGTTTTCGGGTTTTACCCCAAGGTACATTTGTCCCAGAGCCACCTCTACCTCCTCTTATCTAGACAGGGATGTATTTCTCGGAAAAATCACAAAATCTATCTAATTCCAAATTTCTAGGAAGTTCATCTATACTAATCCTCAATGTCTGTCTTAGGGCTATGTGATCTATTGAGAGTTTATCTAAATATAGCTTCCATGGTTAGTACTAAACTGCCTCTGATACAAACTGTAATGCCCCGACCCCAGTTACCCAGAGTCGGTGCATTATTAAGTTACATTGGCATGATCACAAAAGATCATGTCTCAAAAGACTGATTATTTTAGTAGCCTTGGAAACACTAGATACATTCATAAATGTTACATTTCATCATAATGTGAAAAAATACAATAACAAGGTCTCCATAGTCCACACTCATATCCCCTTCAGACTATCCCTGAATGTCAGTCATAAAATACTTTTTCACATCTTGGAAAAATAAAACATAGAAATAAGTGAGCTCAGATTCTTAGAAAGGATAACAATACAGCGAAAACTTTAATAAATAAAAATAAACGTTTAAGGCAATGTATAACTGAAACAATAGTCTTTAAAATTGAACATCATCATAATATGGAAAAATAAAATGAAATAATTCCATTTACTTATTCACATGGATATTTAACTATTAAAATAATCACATGAAATATCAATAACCACTTTCATAATGATGGTATTCATAATTATAGACTATCATAACCACGTAGCCAAAGCCTCGTTCCATGACTACAGATAAGATTTTGTCAAGGCCACGTGAAAAGACACTAGTTTGTCTCATTAGACCTATCAATGCATCGAGGAGATATAGAGGGCTCCACCTGTCACTTATTATGTCCAATGCATTCCTCATATGAACAGGTTTAAACATATCATAAACCATCACATAATCGTATCACATAAATCATGCATAAACGAAACATAACTGTAGACCCCGGAAAACGCGTCCCAAAAATTTTCCAAATGCTTCCATACATGATCCAAGATCGAAGTACATTTCGCAAGCTTCGATTTGGTAGGTCGGAGGGTCCGAACGGAGCTACAGATTAGAAGTTATGGACGTTTGAAGTTGGGCTGGAAATCTGGTTCGTGAAGCCCATTCGCGAAGCCCCCTCTGTGATCGCGGAGCGCCGCCGCGAAGTAATGAGGCGAGAAGCTCCGCAAACCCATTTGATGTTCACGATGCGCCGCGAAGACACTTTGCAAAGCACTGATGCGAAGCACTGAAGCGAAGCACCCGAGCATCGCGGTCCCGTGAAGCTCCGGAGGCGGTAAATCTCCGCGAACGAATTTGACGTTCGCGAGCCCGCCGCGAAGCTCCGGAGGCGGTACCTCTCCGCGAACGAATTTGACGTTCGAGAGGGCTCTGTGATGCTCCTGAAGTGGCGCGGGCGTTCTTCTTCGTGGCACCCCTTGCCTATAAATACCCAGCTCACCCCCCTTCGTCGGAGGACGGTCACGGCCACTTCTCCTCTTGGGCGGCCGAGCGGAGCTCCGCATTGCGGCTCCGCGAAGCCATGCTCTGTGAGCTGCTTCTTCGCGTTGCTGCTCCACGAGCGGAGGATCCGTGAGTCCTTGCTCCACGAGCCTATGATCCGCGATGCTGCTCCGCGAGACCATGCTTCGCGAGAGCCCATGCTCCGCGATGCTGCTCCGCGAGACCAAGCTCCGCGAGACCCATTTGCTCCGTGAGACCCCTTTACTCCGCAAGAGACCATTGCTCCACGAAGCCATGCTTCGCGAAGCTACTTCGCAAAGACCTATCCTTCGCGAGGATCCTACCTTCGCGCCCACCGGTCCATACCGCCGGGGCTGCGCCCCCCGCACCCCCGCTCGGGGTCAGTGCTGGGCTGCGCTCCCGCCCCTCCGGGCCGGTCCCTTCGCTACCGTCACAGACCCTCATGAAAAATGGAGAGTTGCACCGTGAACTTTTCGGGCCGGGATGCCGGGATTTTCCATTGCGCCCTTATACGCTCCCACCTTCCACCTATGGAATACTATGATTTGATACACTCCTCCGCACACCGTGGAATACCAAGAGTCGACATATTCCTCTGCGTTTCATTCCATGTCATGAGTCGAGATTCTCATCATCAATTCCCCTAGTACCTTGAGTTGAACCATCCCTCAGGTAACTTCTCCAAAACCAATCACTTGGCTCCTACTCCAGGTTGAACCCGAAAGGGCCGCCTTTGCATAAGTCCCAACGCCAACAATTTTTAAGCACATTCTTTCTAACAGTCCTTTCTACATAACTCTAAACTGTAGTAATCCTTATGTTCCAAACATAGGATGCCTCTTGCCCTACACGAGAGATGCCTCATGCTCCTAGCATGAGATGCTAATAGTTTTATCTACATGACTTTAAACTGTATTAATCCCTATGTTCCAAACATAGGATGCCTCTTGCTCCAAATAAGAGATGGCTTATACTCCATGCATGAGAAGCTAATATTCCTATCTACATGACTATAAACTATAGTACACCCTATCTGACAAATGATAGGATGCCTCTTGCACTATACGAGAGATGCCTTATGGTCATAGCATGAGAAGCCAATAGTCCTACCTACATGACTCTAAACTGTAATATTATCCATATCTAACAAATGATAGGATGCCCCCCTTGCTCCAAGAAAGAGATGCCTTATGCTCCTAGCATGAGCTGCCAACAGTCCTACCTACAAGACTATAAACTGTAGTATTCTCCCTACGTTCCTAATGTAGGATGCCTCTTGTTCCAAACACGAGATGCCTTATGCTCCAAGCGTAAGATGCTCAAGGCCATGATTACAATGGCCTGATTCCAACACCCCTTGGCATTTTCCCTCGTGTACACTAGTGCATAAGTGAAGGCCTCAACTCACCAGGGAGTTGGGATGCCCTCATGGCCAGACATGAGGAATTCAATATGGGCAGCTTCCTAGCATAAGCCCCATTCACCAGTGCCACTCCTTAGCGGCACCTGGGCAGCTTCCTAGCGTAAGCCCCATTCACCATTTCCGCTCCATAGAGGCACCTGGGCAGCTTCCTAGCGTAATCCCAATTCACCATTGCCACTCTGTAGCGGCACCCGGGCAGCTTCTTGCATAAGCCCCATTCACCAGTGCCGCTCCTTAGTGACACCCAGGAAGCTTCTTGCATATGCCCCATTCACCATTTTCGCTCCATAGTAGCACCTAGGCATCTTCTTGCATAAGCCCCATTCACCAGTGCCGCTCCATAGCGGCACCTGGGTAGCTTCCTTGCGTAAGCCCCATCCATGTGTGCCGCTAAGAGTGGCACACCCGGGCAGCTTCCTCGCGTAAGCCCCATCCACTGTTGTGATCCCATGCAGCGGTAAGCCGTTGACATCCTTTTGTAGCGGTAAGACGTTGTGAACCAATCCAGCGGTAAGCTGTTGTGACCCCATTTAGTGGTAAGCCGTTCACATCCTTATCCAGCGGTAAGCCGTTGTGACCCCATTTAGCGGTAAGCTGTTCACATCCTTATCCAGCGGTAAGCCATTGTGACCCAATCCAGTGGTAAGTCGTTGTGACCCCATTTAGTGGTAAGGCGTTCTGGGCCTCCATCCTGGAGTAAGTCCCAGCACCATGGGCTGCCTAACATGTAATCCCCTCTTCGCTTCTCACGGACGCATCCTTCGCGATGTGATCGTCAGGTCCTTGCAATCTCTTGTTTCTAACACCGAGCATGACTCACGTGGTCTTAGAGTGAGCACCGACTCTGACCCCACCCATCTTAGCGAACTACGAGGACTTTGATCCATGTCAAGGCATGGTACGTAGGAAGCCTCCATGAGGATCAAGCCCACCCATCATTTACTCACGTCGGGTCCCATTCCGGTCCAGCACGACGTTAAACTGCATTCTGGTCCAATGGAAAGCCGTTGTGACCCATCCTAACGAACTACAAGGACTTTGATCCATGTCAAGGCGTGGTACGTAGGAAGCCTCCATGAGGTTCAAGCCCACCCGTCATTTAGTCACGTCGGGTCCCATTCCTGTCCAGCACGACGTTAAACTGCATTCCGGTCCAATGGCAAGCCGTTGCGACCCATCCTTTGAACTATGAGGACTTTTTTCCATGTCAAGGCATGGTACGTAGGAAGCCTTCCAGAGGTTCAAGCCCACCACCCATTGGACCAAGGTCCACTTTCACGTCCGTTCGCCGACAATACCCAACCCGAACTACGAGGTCTTTGATCCATGTCAAGACATGGTACGTAGGAAGCCTTCCAGAGGTTCAAGCCCACCACTCATTGGATCAAGGTCCACTTTCACATCGGTCCGCCGACAAAGACCCATATGAACTACGAGGTCGTTGATCCATGTCAAGGAATGGTACGTAGGAAGCCTCAACGAGGTTCAAGCCCACCCATCATCCGATTCACGTTGTGTTCTACCCATGTCCAACACGACGTTAAACTGCAGTTCCAGTCCGACGGCAAGCTGTTGTGACTAACCTGAACTACGAGGTCTTTGATCCATGTCAAGGCATGGTACGTAGGAAGCCTCTAATAGGCTCAAACCCACCATCCGGTCGTCCCGACCTCATTCACGTCGGTTCACCAACGTCCAGCATGACGTTAAACTGCATTTACCAATCCGAACTATGAGGACTTTGATCCGTGTCAAGGCATGGTACGTAGGAAGCCTCCCTGAGGTTCAAGCCCAACAATCATTGGCCCAAACCGTCTCCTAGTCGGTGTTCCAGGCCCCCATTTTCAAGCCCATTTTCTCATTGGACCAAGGTCCCTCATTTACGTCATTCCACCGACAACCAATGCCCGTCGTTTATTCACGTCAGGGTTCACTATCGTCCCGCATGACGTTAAACTGTATTCCATCAATCCTTTGAACTACGAGAAATTTGATCCATGTCAAGGCATGGTACATAGGAAACCTTCCCATGGTTCAAGCCCACCATTAGTGGACCCACGGGTCTACTTTCACGTCGGTTCACCGATGAAACCCTTTGAACTACGAGGACTTTGATCCATGTCAAGGCATGGTACGTAGGAAGCCTCCCCGAGGTTCAAGCCCATCTCTCATTGGACCAAGGTCCACCCTCATGTCGGTTCGCTGACGATGCCCATAGGACCAAGGTTCACCTTCATGTCGGTTCACTGACGCATCGAACCAAGGTCTACCTTTACGTTGGTTCGCTGATGACATCCATCGGGCCAAGGTCCACCTACATGTCGGTTCACCGGCACCATCCTGAACTATGCGGACTTTGATTCCCTGCCACAAGGATACGTAGGAAGCCTCTTCAAGGTTCAATCCCAACTTCACTGTCGCTTCTGCGATGGTCCCATTTCATGTCCCCTCCACTTCATCCATCCATCCATCACCCATCCTGATTCTCACCGGGGTCGCCACATCCCAGTGGGATCATTCCATCCACCTCCTCGCTGCTCCTAGAGGAGCATGTGCCACTTTCTACGTGTAAGCCCCAGCATATCTCCGGGTCGTTGTCCTCTGAGTACACCCCAATTCATCAGCCCTTCGAACTACGTGGGTGTTGATCCCTGACCTCTACACAGGGTAGGTAGGAAACCTCCAAGAGGTTCAATCCCAACCAATGGTAATCCATGGTGTATACCATCCTGGGGTGCACTTTCCCTGATCCTCCCTTAGTGGTGTTCAGATCAACCATTACGGTGTGACAATCCCCTCTATGGGGAGCACCACCTCAAATCCGTCATCATTGGGCGTTTTGATCCATACGCTTGGTAAAACATCCAGGTGTTCCCTCCTTGGGATGTACCAATCTGATCCGTCTCTATGGGACATTCTGATCAACCTCATTCCATCTCCATAAGATGCTAAACTCATGGCCTACCTCGTGATAAACAGGAGATTCCTGAGGAAAACCTCGGATGACACGCCTTTGGCGTAACCATTTTTGCAAGACGTTAAACATGCTGTATACCCTATGTCAAACATGGGAAGCTGAGGAAAACCTAAAGTACATGCCTTTGGTGTAACCGTCTCTGCTAGACGTTAATCTTGCAACATACCCTGTGTTAAACACGGGAATCTAAGGAAAACCTCAGATACATGCCTCGGGTTATGCACCCTTGATATGCCCTCTCATGAGGAAGAATACAGGTTCCCCAATGTCCATGCACCCAGAGATGCCCTGACATGCCTGATGTTGCCGTCTACTCCGACCGAAGGTCGCTACCATGTCAAGACCCCATGGAATGTCTTGACGGAAGTAGTGTAATTTACCGGCGTCCATGAAGATATGGCACCGGGAATGAGATTCACGAACAACATATTAAATCTATGAGGGAGACCCAGACTACGTAATGAACTCCGAGGAGGAATCCACGGAGGGAAGTGCCGACATCCCGTCATCCCGTTTCGATCAAGGAGCAAACGTCCCTGAATAAGGAGTGAATGTCGCCCGCCTTTGGAAAGCGGGAATGCGGGACAACAGCTGCGCGTCCCCCACAGACGGATGCGCGCGCCCCGACGAAAGCGTCAGAAACAATAACATTTTCACATTTCAATCACAAGATATCAATACAACAAATTTATATAATAAAAACATTATCAAAAACATTTTCAATACCAAAATAAAATAAAGTTAAAACATGGTATTTATTTTTAATTTTAATAAAATGTATGGCTTGTAGAGGAAGCTGAAACTCAAATAATGGTCACGGCGGCGGAGAAGTAAATGTCGTTGCATACGTACGACCAAAAAACCATTCACTTTTGTCATTTAGTAAAACACTTCATTTAAAAAAGATCGTTTTTGAATAAACATAAAATTCAAAGGGGTTTATACAACGTATAAAAGATAGTTGTGTATAAAATAGAATATGACTCAATGAAAGGAGATTTAGACGATGTCCCTTACCTCATGTACGACTTGACTCGATCGTTCTTTAACCTCCTTAAAATCAGGAAACTGTTTTTCATTTGAGCCAATGGCTTCCTTGGGAAGACTTCTGCCCAGAGTGAGGCTTCTAGGAGTAAGATAGGTAATTTGAGAGAGTATTTGGGTTGAGGTTGGCCGAGAAAAATGGCTTTGAAGGTGTGAATACGGTGGTAGAGGTGGGGGCCTTTTATAAGAGGAGAGGAGGGGCACTATTGGAAAGTCATGAATTGTTACATTATTATGAAGTGATTTTTGGATTTCAAATGTCCCACAATTATATATTTAGAGGCTAAGGTGATATGGGTTCTAAATCTAATCATCCAATAGGTTTTTGACAAGTGTATGTATTAAATTGCACATTATCGTTTCATTTTATTTAAATCATTAATTAATGTGGTAATCACTGAATCTTCATGGTGTCATAAAAAAATTAATTTATTTATTGTATAAAAATTATATAAAAATTACCATGATGTAGGAAATAATTTTATATCTCCAATTAATATTTATAGTTGCAAATTTAACTTATATAACCCCATGTAATAATTTTTTTAGTAGAACAACACATGTTTGTGACAATTTAATTTTTACTTTAAATAAAAAGTTATTAACGTCATTTTCTTACCCAAGTGGCTCCATGGGGTCCCCATGTTGACCCATGGATTGTCTTGGTCTCCCATGACTCATCCAATAAGGGTAGGACAAGTGTAAAGATAATTCCATATTATTATAACAATATATTTACCTTTAATTATACTAATTACCTTTAATCGCGATTAATATAACATAAAAGTTACTATTTGCAAAAAATTATTTCAATCCCATTGAACCACATTTTACATCCTAATGACAATTATGTATGTATGATTTTTGAAATTAAATTCACAGAAGCGGTAAAATTTCATTTAAACGAAAAATCAGTTTTTTAACAACCACTTAGTGGTTTCACTATTAATCAAAAAATTCATTTTTTTCAGAAAAATACCAAAAATTTACCCTATGATATAATTGATATTATGAACTATAAAATCTTTTCTATTTAACAAAATTCTGAACATATATGTTTCATTAATTAATTTTATAATTAATTCCCTCTGTTAAAACATATAGTTTTTTTTAAGAAACGATATGAATCAAAAGATTGACAATTTTTTACATTCAAATTGAAAGTGAAATTAATTATATTGGCCACCATTAGATAAAATCATAAAATTATTTTCTAATTATACTTTAAAACAACTCTATAGTATAATTTATCACTATATATAATTTTGATTAAAAAAAATTTTATGTACTTTTTTACTATTCGTAGAAAATTGGAAGTTCTCCGAAAATTACAAAAAAATAAACATAAGATACATTCAATATTCCGAATAAAAAAATGAATTCCATTTTTAATTATAAAATTAATATAATTTCAAAGTGGTTATTACTATTCATAACGGCTACTTTGATAGGTCGCGGTGTGTTAGAATCTCAAACTTGCGTACGATGAAAACTATTGCATTATTGAAAGAGAATCGTAATGTGGAAGCTTGGGGTGTTACATTCTCCCCTCCGTCAATAAATTATGTCCTAGCAATTTGAAAATGTTCTTCAAAAATAAAAGGTTGAGAATAGAAAATACCTTTGCGGAAAACCAATATCGGAAATAGGGTTAATAAAATTTAGTCTTAATAAGATGGAAATGGAAATGAGAAAGTCACCACCAAATTAGGGTTTCAAATAGGAGAACATTGGTGGAAATTATAGAAACATAATTAGAGAAAAAACGAAAATATTTATAGGGATTGATTGAGGTCATCAATCACAAACAAGTGTTAAATTGTGGGCCTCAGATCCATCAATCTATGATGAAAATATCATCAGTTCAAGAAAACATAAGGTATTTGGATAACACGTTTTTTAATATCACTTTCCTAAAGTTTAAGAATTAATTTATTCATAGAATAAGAAAGAGGTATATATATATATATACCTGATAAGCAGAATTTCAACCTTCAACTAATTTCTACCACAAACTCATCTTTCCCTCAAAAAGATAATAGAACTCAAAAATATTATATTTATCCTAATTGTACAAGGATCAAAATATTAACACATACAATTCAGATTAGGAAAACTATTTTGTAATAACAAGGGACTTTATGTAGGCTAGTGGAAGGTAATAAAGGCCTGTCTCACTATAGTTGTGGGTTCAATTCCTGCAGCTTTGTCCGACGTGACGGGTTATCCCCCAACTTTCAGGTTGTCCCTTTTCCTAAAACTATAGTATTATAATATTACAAAATTAATCTTCAGAAATGTTTTAACCTTAAAAAATACTATCTAGTGTTCTTCTTAATCTATTCCAACATTTAAAGTTATCCAAAATACATCTGTCCAGACTTTCTCTAAAAGGTCTCTAAATTCCGAGATCAATTGTAACATCAGATACCCCAAACAAAGTAAAGATTCTCTTAGTGTCACATACTAAAAATATGTTTCCCTTCATCATATTAAAACCTTAATTAAAACAACAAGTACATTAGTACATTCCTTTTATATATCACATTATTCTTATAACTAGAATATAATCCTTGAGTCCAAAAGCACCAATACATTAATTATTCCATTTCAACTGTAGTAGCAACATAAGATTGACCTTGATCCCTTGGCCTTTTCTGAGGAAATTTTCCCTGAAACATAGGAAATTCATTTTCATAATGCCCCATTTCCCTATAATTGTAGCATTCAACATTGATAGTCTCTTTATTTCCCTTACAATCACGAGAATGGTGACCTTTTTCTCCACATTTATAACAAACTCACATTCCTTTTAGACAAGTACCAGGGTGATTCTTCCCTCAATTATCGCATAAGGTAAAATTATTCATTCCCTTTTCCCTTTATCTGTCTCTTGTTCCACCGTTCTCTTCTTCTCTTGGTGTAATTTATTTTCATAAGATATAGAGAATTCCTTTTCCATCTTGATAGCACACAAGACAATATCTTCGTACGGCGAGAAGGTTTGTGAGACTAATGCTCGATAGAGAAATGGTTTTAACCCATCAATGAAATGATAACCTTTACTTCTTGGGTTACGTATATAATCTGCAGCATGCCTCACTAACCTTGTAATGTTAGCCTCATACTTTGCGACATTCTAATCCCCCTTCTGCCTCGGACTCTGAAATTGACTTTCCATATCTACTCGATGGTCAGGTGGAAAGCAGTTTTCTATGAAAATATCCTTAAACTACCTCCATTCCATACTTGATACTTCTTCATCTTCCTTTTTGTTTTGAATCAGCGACCACCATTGATCGGAATCTCCAGTGACGCGGTAAGCTTCCATAAAAAATTTCTCCCTTTCGCTACTCCCCATGGTGTAGAATATTTTCTCTAAGGAGTTTATCTATTGCTCAGCTACTAATGTATTTGTACACCCATTAAATGTTGGTAGTTGTTTCCTCATGAAACAATCTAACATTGATCCTCTATGTTGCGGATCAGGGTGCTTCATACGTGTAAGGTTATTATTCATAACCTGAGTGAGTTGTCCTAGTATGGTGGTAAGTTGATCAGCACTAGTTTTATCACCAGCTCTACTATAATTATCTTGAGTAGGAGGGAAATCCCTACATGGAGTGTGTGCATTGATACGGTTTCCATTCCTTCCACTAGGTTCCACTTCTAAAAAATGGCATAAACTAGATTAGTTTATGAATCAAAATACATATTTCCGTACTTGTAAAACACTTAACTTAAATTGAACAGTTTATGGATGTAATCCATAATAATAAAATGTTCTCTTTGAAGAAGTATATACTCACTAACCCTTCATAATGGTTTGTAAAGAAAATGGGAATTATCCTAAGCATATCCCCCGGGAGTGTCGTAACCAAGAGTGCAGAAAGGAATGTTGTCGTGAACCAGTTACCATTTGAGTATATCTCAAAGCGATGTTTTCAGGTTTTACCCCTAGGTACATCTATGCCAGAGCCGCCACTGTCTGCTCGTATCCAGACATAGATGTATTTCTCAGAAAACTCACAAAATCTCCATAATTCCAAAATTCTAGGAAGTTCATCTATACTAATCTGCAAGGTATATCTTAGGGATATGTGCTCTAATCAGAGTTTATCTAAATCTAGCTTCCATGGCTTGTACTAAACTGCCTCTGATACCAACTATAACACCCTGACCCCAGTTATCCAGAGTCAGTGCATTATTACATAACATTGTCATTATCACAAAAGTTCATGTCTCAAATGACCAATTAGTTTAGTAGCCTTGGAAACACTAGATACATTCATAAATGTTACCTTACATCATAACGTGAAAAACTAAAAAAACATGGTCTCTATAGTCCACACTCATATCCCCGTTAGACTATCCCTGAATGCCAGTCATAAAATAATTCTTCACATCCTGGGAAAATAAAAAATAGAAAGAAGTGATCTCAGATTCTCAGAAAGGATAACAATACAGCGGAAACGTTCATAAATAAACCTAAACGTTAAAGGAATTTTATAAGTTAAACAAAATCCTTTAACACTGGAACATCAGCATAATATGGAAAAACAAAATGAAATAATGACATTTACTTATTCACATTGATATTCATGTAGTCAAATAATCACATGCAATATCAATAACCACTTACATAATGATGAAATTAATAATGCCATACTATCATAACCATGTATCCAAGGCCTCGTGCCAAGACTACAAATAATATTTTTTCAAGGCCTCGTGCCAAGACACTAGATTGTCTCATGAGACGTACCGATGAATCGAGGAGATATAGCCAGCTCCACCCGTCACTTACTAAGTCCAATGCATTCCTCATATGAACAGGTTTAAACATATAATAAACAATCAAATAATCTTATCACATAAAACATGATTAAACTAAACATAACATTTTCACATTTCAATCACAAGACATCAGTACAAAACATTGATATAATAAAAACATTATCAAAACCATTTTCAATACCAAAATAAAAGATAATTAACACTTCGTATTTATTATTTATTTTAAAAAAACTTATGGCTTTTATAGGATGCCGAAACTCAAATAATGGTCTCGGCGGCGGAGAAGTCATTGTCGCCGCATACGTACGACCAAAAAAACATTCCCTTTTCTCGTTTAGTAAAACACTTCGTATAAAGAAGATTATTTTTGAATAAACATAAAATTAAAAGGTATTTATACACCGTATAAAACAACCTTGTGTATAAAACAAAATATGCCTCAATGAATGGAGATTGAGACGAAGTCCCTTACCTCGTGTCCGACTTGACTCGATCGTTCTTTAACCTCCTTAAAATCGGGTAAATCTTTTTAATTTGAGCTAAAGGCTTCCTTGGGAAGACTTCTGCCCAAAGTGAGGCTTATAGGAGTAATAGAGGTAATATGAGAGAGTATTTGGGTAGAGATTGGCCATGAAAAATGGCTTTGAAGGTGTGAATATGGTGGTAGAGGTGGGGGCCTTTTATAAGAGAAGAAGAGAGACACTCTTGGATAGTCATGAAATGATACATTATTATGAAGTGATTTTCGTATTTCAAAGGTCCCACAATTATATATTTCAAGGATAAGGTGATAAGGGTTCAATATCTACTCATAAAATAGTTTTTTCACAAGTGTAAGTATTAGATTGTACATTATCTTTTCATTTTATTTAAATCATTAATTAATGAGGTAATCGCTGAATCTTCACGGTGTCATAAAAAATTTAATTTATTTAATGTATAAAAATTATTAAAAAAATTACCATGAGGTTGGAAAAAAATTTAGATCTGCAATGAATATTTATAGTTGAAAATTTAACTTATATAACCTCATGTAAGAATTGTTTTAGTAAAACAACAGATGTTTGCAACAATTTTATTTTTACTTTAAATAAAAAGTTATTAACGTCATTTTCATACCCAAGTGGCTCCATGGGATCCCCAAGTTGACCCATGGATTGCCGTGGTCGGCCATTACTCATCCAATAAGGGAAGGACAAGTGTAAAGGTACTTTCATATTATTATAACAATATATTTACCTTAAATTTCACTAATTACCTTTAATCACGATTAATATAACTTAAAAGTTACTATTCGCCAAAAATTATTTTAATCCCATTGAACCAAATTTTACATCCTAATGACAATGAAGTATATCTGATTTTTGAAATTCAATTCAAAGAAGTGGTAAAATTTCATTTAAATGAAAAATCAGTTTTTTAACTACCACTTACTTGTTTCACTATTAATCAAAAATTGAAGTTTTTCATAAAAATACCAAATATTCACCATATTTTATAATTGATATTATGATTTAAAAAATTATTTCTATTTTAAAAAATATCCAAACATAGAAGTTGCATTAATTAGTTTTATAATTAATTCCCGCTGTCAAAACAAATATCATGTTTTTAAGAAATGATATCAATCAAAAGATTGACAATTGTTTACGTCAAATTTCAAAGTGAAATTAATTCTAATGACCACCATTAGATAAAATGGTAAAATAATATTATAATTATACATTAAAACAACTCAATAGTATAATTTATCACTATAAATTATTTTTATTAAAAAAGTTGTTTTAAGTTATTTTTTAACTATTCATAGAAAATTGGATGTTCTCAGAAAATTACAAAAAAATAAACTTAAGATAATTTCAATATTCCGAAAACAAAAATGAACTCCATCATGAATTATAAAATTAATATAATTTCAAAGTGGTTATTACTATTCATAACGACTACTTTGATTGGTCGCGGTGTGTTAGAATCTCGAACATGCATACAATGAAAGCTATTGCATTATTGAAAGAGAATCGTAATGTGGATGCTTGGGGTGTTACATTCAACCCTCCATAAATAAATTGCATCCTCAAAATTTGAAAATGTTCTTCAAAAATAAAAGGTTTAAAATAGAAAATACCGTTGTGGAACACCCATATCGAAAATAGGGTTAATAAAATTTAGTCGTAATAAGAGGGGAATGGAAATGAGAAAGTCACCACCAAATTAGGGTTTCAAATAGGAGAACATTGGTGGAAATTATAGAATCATAATTAGAGAAAAATGTAAATATTTATAGGGATTGATTTAGGTCATCAATCACAAACATGTGTAAAATTGAGGGCCTCAATGCCATCAATATATGATGAAAATATCATCAGTTCAATAGAACATAAGGTATTTGGATAACATGTTTTTTATTATCCATTTCTTAAAGTTTAAGAATTAATTTATTCATATAATAAGAGAGAGGTATATATATATATACTTGATAAGTAGAGTTTGAACCTTCAACTAATTTCAACCACTAACTCATCTTTCCCTCAAAAAGATAATAGAACTCAAAAATATTATATTTATCCTAATTGTACAAGGTTTAAAATAATAACAGATACCATTTAGATTAGGAAAACTATTTTGTAATAACCAGGGACTTCCTTTAGGATAGTGGTAGGTAATAAAGGCCTATCGCACTATAGTTGTGGGTTCGATTCCTACAGCTTTGTCCGACGTGACGGGTAATCCCCCAACATGCAGGTTGTCACTTTTCCTAAAACTATAGTATTACAATATTATAAAAATAATCTTCAGAAAGGTTTTAGCCTTAAACAATACTATCTAAAGTTATTATTAATCTATTCGAACATTTGTAGTTATCCAAAATACCTATGTCCAGAATTTCTCTAAAAGGTCTCTAAATTCCGAGATCAATTGTAACATCAGATACCCCAATCAAAGTAAAGTTTCTCTTATGTCACATACTAAAAATATGATTACCTTCATCATATTAAAACCTAAATTAAAACATCAAGTACTGTAGTAAAATCCTTATATACATCACATTATTCTTATAACCAGAATATAATCCTTGATTCCAAAAGCACCAATACTTTAATTATTACACTTCAACTATAGTAACAGAATAAGATTGGCCTTGATCCCTTGTCCTTTTCTGAGGAATGTTTCCCTGACTCTTAATAAATTAAATTGAATTATGCCCCATTTCCCTACAATTGTAGCATTCAACATTGATAGCCACTTTCTTTCCCTTGTAATGACGAGCATGGTGACCTTTTTTGCCACATTTATAAAAAACTCTCATTCCTTTTAGGCAAGTATCGGGGTGATTCTTCCCACAATAATCGCATAACGGAAAATCCTTCTTTCCATTCTTCCCTTTATCTGTCTCTTGTTCCACCGTTCTCTTCTTATGTTGCATTAATTTATTGTCATAAAATTTAGAGAATTCATTTTCCATCTTGATAGCACAAGAGACAATATCTTCGTATGACGATAAGGTTTGTGAGACTAATGCTCGATGGAGAAATGGTTTTAAACCATCAAAAAAATGATCAATCTTACTTCTTGGGTTATGTATATAATCTGCAGCATGCCTCACTAACCTTGTAAAGTTAGCCTATTACTTTGTGACATTCTCATCCCCATTCTTCCTCAGACTCAGAAATTGCCTTTCCATATCTTCTCAATAGTCAGGCGGAAATTATTTTTCTATGAAAATATCCTTAAACTCCCTCCATTCCATACTTGATACTTCTTCATCTCCCTTTGTATTTCGAATCAGCGATTACCATTGATCGACATCTCCAGTGACACGGTAAACTGCCATAACAACTTTCTCCCTTTCACTACTCCCCAAGGCGTTGAATATTTTCCCTAAGGACTTTATCCATTGATCAACTACTAATGGATTTATAACCCCATTAAATGTTGGATGTTGTTGCCTCATGAAATGATCTAACATTGATCCTCTACGTTGCGGATCAAGGTGCTCCATACGAGTATGGTTATAATTCATAACATGAGTGGGTTGTCCCAGTATGGTGATAAGTTGATCGGCACTAGCTGTATCAACAGCTCCACTATAATTAACTTGAGTGGGAGGGAAATCCTTACATGGAGTTCGTGCATTGATACGGTTTCCATTCCTTCCACTATGCACCATTTCTAAACAATGGCATAAACTAGATCAGTTTATGAATCAAAATACATAATTCCATACTTGTAAAACACTGAACATAAATTGAATAGTTTATGGATGTAATATCTAATAATAAAATGTCTTCTTTGAGGAAGTATATACTCCTTAACCCTTCATAATGGTTTGTAAAGAAAATTGGAATTATCCTAAGCATATCCCCAGGGAGTGTCGTAGCCAAGAGTGCAGCAAGGCCTCTTATCGTGCACCAGTTCTTGTTCGAATCTAGCTCAAAGCAGTGTTTTCGGGTTTTACCCCTAGGTACATCTATGCCAAAGCCGCCACTACCTGCTCGTATCCAAACAGAGATGTATTGCTCAGAAAACTCACAAAATCTATATAATTCCAAAATTCTAGGAAGTTCACCTATACTAATCCTCAAAGTCTATCTTAGGGCTATGTGCTCTAATCAGAGTTTATCTAAATCTACCTTCCAAGGTTAGTACTAAAAAGCTTCTGATACCAACTATAACTCCCCGACCCCAGTTACCCAGAGTCGGTGCATTATTACATAACATTGGAATTATCACAAAATATCAAGTCACGAATGAACAATTAGTTTAGTAGCCTTGGAAACACTAGATAAATTCATAAATTTTACATTACATCATAATGTGAAAAACTTCAATAACATGGTCTCTATAGTCCACACTCATATCCCCTTTAGACAATCCCTGAAGGTCCGTCATAAAATATTTCTTCACATCATGGGAAAATAAAACATAGAAAGAAGTGAGCTCAGATGCTCAGTAAGGATAACAATACAACGGAAACATTCATAAATAAACATAAACATTAAAGGCAATGTATAAGTGAAACAAAAGCCTTTAAAACTTGAACATCCACATATTATGGAAAAATAAAATGAAATAATTCTATTTACTTAATCACATGGATATTCAAATAATAAAATAATCACATGCAATATCAATAACCAATTTCATAATGATGGAATTCATAATGCCAGACTATCATAACCACATAGCCAAGGCCTCATGCCAAGACTACAAATAAGATTTTGTCAAGGCCTCGTTCCAAGACACTAGATTGTCTCATGAGACGTACCGATGCATCAGGGAGATATAGTGGGCTCCACCCATCACTTATTAAGACCAATTCATTCCTCATATGAACATGTTTAAACATATCATAAACCATCACATAATCGTATCACATAAAACATGCATAAATGAAACATAACATTTCCACATTTCAATCACAAGACATCAATACAACAAATTGATACAATAAAAACATTATGAAAACTATTTTCAATACCAAAATAAAAGAAAATTAAAACATGGTATTTATTTTTCATTTTAAAAAAATGTATGGCTTTTAGAGGAAGCCTAAACTCAAATAATGGTCATGGTGGCGGAGAAGTCGTTGTCGCCGCATACATACGACCAAATAAACATTCCTTTTTTTCGTTTAGTAAAAATCTTCATATAAACAAGATTCTTTTTGAATAAACGTAAAAGTAAAAGGGATTTATACACCATATAAAATAAAGTTGTGTATCAAAACAAAATATTCCTCAATGAAAGGAGATTGAGACGAAGTCCCTTACCTCATGTCTGACTTGACTTGATCGTTCTTTATCCTCCTTAAAATTAGGTAACTCTTTTTGATTTTAGCCAAAGGCATCCTTGGGAAGACTTCTGCCCAATGTGATGCTTCTACGAGTAAGATAGGTAAGTTGAGATAGTATTTGGGTGGAGTATGGCCGAGAAAATTGGCTTTGACGGTGTGAATATGGTGGTAGAGGTGGGGGCCTTTTATAAGAGGAGAGGAGGGGCACTCTTGGAACGTCATGAAATGTTACATTATTATGAAGTGATTTTCGGATTTTAAAGGTCCCACAATTATATATTTCGAGGATAAGGTGATAAGGGATCGAAATATACTCATCCAATAGGTTTTCACAAGTTTATGTCTTAGATTTTACATTATCTTTTCATTTTATTTAAATCGTTAATTAATGAGGTAATCGCTGAATCATTATGGTGTCAAAAAAAATTTATTTATTTAATTTATAAAAATTATAAAAAAATTCCATGATGTAGGAAATAATTTTATATCTAAAATTAATATTTATAGTTGAAAATTTAACTTATATAACCCCATGAAATAATTGTTTTAGTAAAACAACACATGTTTGTGAAAATTTTATTTTTACTTTATCTAAAACATTATTAAGGTCATTTTCTTACCCATGTGGCTCCATGGGGTCCCCAAGTTGACCCATGGATTGTCTAGGTCGGCCATGACTCATCCAATAAGGGTAGGACAAGTGTATATGTAATTTCATATTATTATAACATTATATTTACCTTAAATTACACTAATTTCCTTTAATCACGATTAATATAACAGAAAAGTTACTATTCACCAAAAATTATTTTAATCCCAATGATCAAAATTTTATATCCTAATGACAATGAAGTATGTCTGATTTTTGAAATTAAAATCAATGAAGTGGTAAAATTTCATTTAAACGGAAAATCTGTTTTTTAACTACCACTTAGTGGTTTCACTATTAATCAAAAATTGAAGTTTTTTAGAAAAATACCAAAAATTCACCATATTCTATAATTGATATTATGAATTCAAAAATGATTTATATTTTAAAAAATTCCAAACATATAATTTTCATTAATTAATTTTATAATTAATTCCCGCTGTCAAAACAAATAGCGTGTTTTTAAGAAACGATATCAATCAAAAGATTGACAATTGTTTACATCCAATTTCAACGTGAAATTAATTATAATGACCATAATTAGATAAACTGGTAAAATTATATTCTAATTATAATTTAAAACAACTCAATAGTATAATTTATCACTATAAATAATTGTGATTAAAAAATTGTTTTGAAGTACTTTTTTACTATTCATAGAAAATTGGATGTTCTCATAAAATTACAAAAAATTCAAATTAGGATAATTTTGATATTCCGAATACAAAAATGATGTCCATTTTGAATTATAAAATTATATATAATTTCAATAAGTGGTTATTACTATTCATAACAACTACATTGATTTGTTATGGTGTGTTAGAATCTCGAAGTTGCGTATAATGCAAGCTATTACATTATTGAAAGAGAATCGTACTGTGGAAGCTTGGGGTGTTATAATGATGTTTTACATGTTATCTCATCTCTGAGAATCTTGTGAGTAGAAAGTGAAGTAAGATATTAATCTGTGATAATTACAGTGTATACGTGTAAATAAAAAAGGTGGATAATGATATTTCAAGACATCCCATTATAACATGATTTTCACCTAGTTAATCCATGTTTATTTAATATTACAAAATGGGATGTATGAAGAAAATTTTTTGTTAACATTTGGGTAAGGTTTTTGAAGTAATAATTACATTAATGAAATATTAAGCTTTAGTTATTATGGAGAAAAAGTTGAAGGAAAAGGAAAAAAGAAATATGAAAAGTGTGATGAAAAAGGAACCATTGTAATGACATTAAAATATAAGAGGTATTAATCAAGAGGTTATTTTCTTTTCATATCATTAATAAATCTATGGAATTTTAAATGCTGTAAAACGATTTAAAGAAACAAGTAATTTCTTATTCTTCAGGTATATTAATCAATATCATGTAATGTTTCCTTAATAATTTATGGGTATGAAATACAATATTCCTATTACATATGTTTATTTAAATACAAAAACCAATTATAGAAACATAACAAGATGTATTGTGTGTTCTCCAAGCGGTTGGGAAAGGATGGTTCTTAAGTCATTGGTGAGAAGCACAAAACTTCTAATCGCCGAGTAAATGGTTAAAAATGAACTTTTGTTAATTTTTACCAAAAAATAAATCTCACATGTCCATTTTACACAAGGATACATTATTCTATTTTTGGAATTAATGTTTTTTGTGGTGTTTAATACTCAATCAATAGTTCAGTAATGCTTGAGTCATTTACAATACCTGAGGAAAATAAAATTTAAGACTCTCATACCCAGTTGTAGAAATATAATTCTTTTTCCAACAAAGATAAATATATTTCAAGGATATACCCAGTATGGTTTTATAATCTTTGAAGTTAAAATACATATGTATTATTGAAACACTAGTTTACTTAGTTCTGGACAAAAAAACATTTATATGCAAAGGTAAGCCGCAATGTTTTCAGAATTAGTTTAGCTAGAGTGAGTGTACAATTTAAAGGGTAAGATAGTGGTAGATACACTTCATAATATTACATTAAGTATTTATTAAGGAATGTGAAAGTTATTTATGATATATTCATTGTTAGAAGATATTATTTTCTTCAGGCTGGTGTGTCGAAGAATATCATGACCAAGCATACATCAATCAATATAATGTAGCATGGATTATTTCCTAAATTCACATTATCTTATCCACATAAAAGATATGGTGTAAGAAATGAGGATTGATAAAGAATATTTCATGTCAACATTGATCAACATAATTTAGTATGAAGTAATTCCTAAATGAACATTTCCTTATAAACCTCAGATCCATGATGAAATTAAAATGAGTATCAATGCTGAAACATGTGATTTGAAAAAATAATATCATAATTTTAATGGAATGCTTTGAAAATTGAAGTGTTATATTTTAACCATATTCTAAATATAATTGATAATTGGTATTATATGAGTTATAGTATGATGGAAATCAATTATGTCATAAGAACATGTGTTTATATGCAATGTTTTTTTGAGGATATAATTAATATTGCATTATGAAAGATGCATTGTGTATCTAAAGTAATTACCTTAAAGTTTTATTAGGATATTACTGAAATCTCTAAGATAGAAAACTGATAGTCAAGAAGATAATATTTCTATAAAAGGGTGCACAACTCTATTCAAATTGTGGGAGTTAGATTGACATGATTTTAGTCAATTCTAGATATGCAAAAATGGTATATAGGAACAATTTCCACAAGAACATATGTAAACGGATTGTTCCAGAGCCACAAACAATGTAAAAAGGATGAAACCATAATGTTGGATTTATATTCACCATGGACAGTGATACATTATTCATTGAAAAAAATAATTCTTAAAATAAATATATGGTGATTAGCTAAAATTGATAAGATAAATTAAAATTCTACAATGGATTCCATGTATGAAAGTAAAGGGGTTTTATTATTTTGAATGTTGTAGTGGTTATTCACATGAATCATTAAATGGTTGGTACATGGGTAGTACTAATGATCCTTTATTGTTTATACCAAGTCGTTATGCCTAAATTCATTAGAATTTTACTTATCATAGCTATATTATTTGGTCACTTTAATGAGCATTGGTTGTCAAGACCACCAAACATAGAAGCTGTCTATATAAAACAACAAATAATGGATGGTGACACCATAAAATTTTATTACGGGGTGTAAGTTATTGAAATCAAGATTAGGTCTTATGTAAGTAACATGATCAAAGAATATAAATTTGGAATGAATTGTTTACATCTAATAGAAAGATGTTAGTGCGAGCACCATTGTTTTCCAAGTAACATATTTTTGTTAACATATGTAAACAAACTATTTATCTTATAGTTAGTTAATACTAGAATGAATGTAACTCTCCAAATATTTATTTAATGTAGAAACCAAATTTATAGGGAATAGGATCAACTGAGGTATATATAACAGTTTTTTAGGGATATAGAAAATATTTTCAATTATTTTTTTCTGAATTTCAATGATTATAATATAACCATTGTTTTTTAAGAAAAAATATCACATTTGATAGTATTTTATGTATTTTTAGCTTAATTCCAAAAATGGCCTATTTTGGATTTTAGCTATTTTATTTTTATTCTATCTTTTTTACATACATTTTTATAAAATTACCCAACATGAAAAATTATTACTCTATAGGTTTCTATGTTTGATGGTATTAATTTAATCCTTCTTGACTCCAAGCTAAAGACACAATTTTCTAGCCCAAATCCAGATCACATGTCAGGCCTCAAAAACTATGTAGAGATCTAGATAATGTTTTTGATGGGCCCATATCTCTTAAATACATAAACCAAAGAAGCTGAAATTAAACCCATGGGAATAGGAACTGTAGTGGAACAAATATCAATAAGATTTATAGGCATGATTATTTCATTTACAAGGGCATAAATTCATTATAACTTGGTACATTGGAATACAAATAGTCAGATTGGGCAGAATAAATATTCGAATTAATATGGCTATATTTCATTCCACATGTGGCCAATGAAGATAAAATTTTGTGGATAGACATAGGAGAGATAAAATAAAAAATTTAAAGAAGTAATATTTCCAAAATTTGGTCACTTAATGTGGTTTCCATGTGGAATCATTCAGCATATTTTTTTCAAGCTAGTTTTTCACCCCCTCTCCCTATAGAAGAATGTTTCTTCTTTATTTCTGGTTATTTTATACGTAGGGGTAGCCTTTTCTATAGTTTTTTATATTATTTTATATTTTAATATTAATTTTAATTCTTATTTTATGTTAGTCATTTTATTCATCTCATTCTCTCATTCTTTTTATCTTTTGTGTTTCTACCCTGACCTTCTCCACTGTGAACTCTTATACTCATGATCATGAGTATCTTACTCGAGGATGTTCTCATGGAGGTAATCCATTGTTGAACCCAATTTTTTGAGCTATAATTTGTAATTTTTATTATTTTATTAGAGTTAGTACAAGGGTATATTTGTGGGTATTGCTTCTTTATGTCTCTACTTTCCACATGAGGTTTACCTTTTTCTTCTTCAGTATTTTACCTCAATCAAAGATGTCAACATGAAGTCTCTCGGTGAACATTGAGAGCATCGTATATTCAAAAAAAATATGAATATGAGTATTTTTAAACATATTATAGAGTGTGTTTATTTTCTAAATTTAGAATTAAAAACAAGACAATGAAGGTTTAATCTTCTTGATTCTCTCAGGAATATCTCCATTGTTTCTTATATCAGTATGTCTACATGAATTCTGTTTGTATTGAACTTTCATGTTTAATTGTAGTATAGAATTCTCAACTCTCAAACCCCTATTTATATTTATTTTATTAAAAAAATAAAAAATATAAAAAATATTTTTGAATTAGAAGTAGTGAGTGTTTGAATGCATGATCATCTCAAGAGAATGAGCTAGATCAGACCCTGTACCGCACTTAGTTATAAATATTTTTCAGAGTGCACATGACAATAATTAGTCAAAGTAGCATTTTTTCCGATGATCCAAGAGGTATTAATATAATATTTGTATTCACATTTTGTAAATAATATCATTTTTTGATAAAAAACACATCATATATTTTAGAAAACTAAAAAAATATTTTTGTCTAATTTGTATTCAAATTGTGATTTTTATGAATGGATTGACTATTCACACGTGAAACCAGAAGAAGTGATCCAAAATGTTCAATTGAAATTACTTCAAGAAGATATAAAAAAATTTAAGAGAAAAGATGAAAGGGTTGAATAATATATCCATTCACTTCTGCATCAAACATAACCAGAACATGTGGTGGAGGAGATTTCACCAATAATTTTTTTATGTCGAAGAACCTAAGGTGGGTGAAAAGAAGCATCTAAATGAACTAATAATATTATCCTGCACTCAACCATTTTATGAGGAGGCCCTGGAAGAAAACATGTCAACTAATATACTAATTGTAGATAAATATTTTTGGAAGAATCCTAGAATTACTTCTTTGAAGATAACTTGATACTTGATCTTCCCATCCTTGATAAGGAATAATCATCACAACTCTACCTTCATAACCTATTCTAAAACAAATTGCATACTATATGGAAGAGGACACCGTATAAGTTAATAGAGAGAACCTATATCTTCTATTCCCACCCACTTTAGACTTAAAATTATATATTTTTCTTTCTTGGGGGTTATAAATTTTATTATATTATTTGGTGTTCTCAAATAATGGTTTCTACTCATGGAAACATATAAAATTTACATATGGTGGTTTTTCTTAATGAAATCTCATACACCTTCTGATTGGGGATAATCAACTACAACTTCCTAATTTGTGGCAGTAAAAAACCTAGCACCCACTTGGGGGTCTAAACAAATTATCCCATTTATATACCCTATAACTTTTATTTTATTTATTTTTCTTATATCATTTCATTTATTAATTTTGGTTTCAAAGTGGTAGTGTCTATAATCTTAACTCAAGGTTTCCACTTAAAAATAAATCATTTTATGTCTTTCCTTTTCTTTATTTTATTTGTTTCAAATTATAAATTCTGAATGAAAATATCTCTTGATATTATTTGAGTTAAAAAAGTGTAGTAAATGGATTAAGTTTAGTGTAGGGATGTAAAACTTTTTTTTTTGAATTTTTTGTGGGATTTTGTTTTATTTTTCATGTCTTTTTTTGAAATTTTATTCTTTTCCTTATCAATTTTTGGGTGTGTTTTTAGGATTCTTTAGATGAACCGAATACTCTAGAAAATACAAAGTATCTTAGTATTATTTTTCACATTTATTGATTTGAATATTTGAGTATTTAGATTATTAATTAATGAATTTTGTTTCCTTACATCTGATATTTTAATTTGATGAAGTTTGACTGATTATGAAACTCATATGCATTGGTACTATCCAAATTGAAAATCTTTCCCAAACCAAGAGGTTTATAATCCTTTTTGACATATTATTTACTTTAATATTTTTTTAAGAGTCTTGATAAATGTTATTTGATCTATAAATTATTATTTCTATCTTTTTTAAATCTGTTAGAGTTCATGGAATTTGTTAAATATGATTGAGGCACCACTTTGAAATAACATTTTACATTGAACTATTATTTTGGCATACCTTTTCATCGAACATTTAATAATCTCCTGGTTTCCCGGATTTACATTTTTATGAAGACACTTTACAATCCATTTATCCATTTCCAACCTGCTATATAAGGTAAATTAATGATTATTGATAAACTCATGTGTAGGAGAGGAAGAATATGAGTTGTATTTTGCCTGAAGAATATGTTTGACTTGAAATTAAAAAAAGTGTTTGTATATTTATTTCTACGTTGGTGGAAGAAATTACATGATTAAAATAGAATGGGTAGCCCAAAATTACATTACAAATGTGGGTTGGGTGTTCACCAAATTCTAAAGATCAAAAGTTGGTTCTGTTATCCTCAAAAACATGATTTTGAGTAGAAATACATCTCTGCATTCAAGCTGAAACAATTATGAAATTGGGGGAAATAGGGCTGAAATATATCATTTATGTTTTAATTCAAAGTGCGATATTCCCATATAGATAAAGTAGTTTTTGGAGGCGATTAATTATCATGATGATTAAGGATAACACCATCCTTGAGAAAAACTGTTTTCATCCATTTACATCACATTAGATCTAAACCCTCCTCATTCGGCCTCAAATGTTTTTACATTTAAAACCATAAAACCATTAGCCTCAGAACAACCCATGAAAATTAACTCATGATTGAATCATTTTTTAATATATAAATTGGAGATACTAGTAGTATATAAATCCTATAGAGATCATGCATGTTATTGAGAATAAATAAAAGGTTCGCATTAAAAATCCTTGAATGAAGAGAGAAATATTTTTCCAGGGTGGAAGGCACAAAATTCATGTGAGGTATAAAATTATATTTATTGGATTATTATTATTTTTGTGGATTTAGAAAATTTGTTTCCATATAATAGGAATGATTTTTTCTTTGATATGATAATTGGATTGTATTGGAATATGTGCTTTGGGAAGTTTATTTTGAACATGGTATAAGATGATTGTCTAAGAGTGAAATTTTTAATTATATGAGAATTGATATAGAAAATATTTTCAATTATTTTATTCTTAATTTAAATGTTTTTAATCTCATGTATGTTTTATTTTATGTTCTTTTTATACAATTTTTAGTTTTTATAGTATTTTGAGCTTAATTGAAAGAATGGATTATTTTGGATTTTAACTATATTATTTTTATTCTGTATTTTGGCCATAATATTTAATAAAATTATCCAAATTTTTAAAAAATTATTTTATAGGTTTATATGTTATTTGGTATTCATTTAATCCTTTTTGACCCCAAACTAAACCCACCATTTTATGTCCCATATCAAGCTCACAACTCAGGCCTCAAAAAATGTGCACCTATATGGAGAATGTTATTGGTGGGCCCATATATCTTAAATGGATGAACGAAAGGACTTGAAATTAATCTTGGATGAAGATTAAATATATTGAAAAACATTAATTAATTTTTAAAGGTGTTATTTCTTCATTTACAAGGCAATAAATGTGTTGGAACTCGGTCCACTAGAATATGAATAGTTAGCTTGGGAAGAATAAATTTGTAGAGTAATATTGATATATCTCTCTCCACACATGGCCAATTAATATAAAAATTTTGGGGTAAACATAAGAGATATATAATAACAACTTTTATGAATGAATATTTCCCAAATTATTTTATTTAATGGGTTATCAACATAGTAACATTTATATTATTTTTTTGATCTAATTGTTCACTTCATTTTTCTATAAATTAATATTTCTTTTTCATTTCAAGTTATTGGAATCTTGGCAGTAGAATATTCTATCATTTTTCTAGAATTTTTTAGTTCAATTAATTTTATAATAGTAATTTGAATTCTTAGTTTATGTTAGTCTTTTTCTTCATCTCATTCTCTCATTCTTTTTATCTTTTGTGTTTCCACATCGATCTTCTCCACTGTGAACTCTTATGCTAATTATCATGAGTAGCTAACCCAAAGAAGTTATCAGGGGAGTAATCTATTTTTGAACCTAAGATTTTAATCTATCATTATTAATGTTTCTTATTTTCTAATATTTAGGCCAAGGGGGATCTTAGTGGGCATGGCACCTTTGTGTCCCCATTTTCCACCTAAGGTTTAGCTTTCACTTTTGCAATATTTTCCCTCGATCGAAGAGGAGGATGTGTAGTCTATCGGTGATCAATGAGATCATCATATATTGAAAAACATATTTATAAGACGATTTTCACACATGTGATGATGTGTGTTCATTAAGTAAAATTGAAACTAAAAATAAGACAATAGAGGTTTAATCTGGGTAATTCTCTCGGGAATCTCCTTTCATTCTAACCTCATTATGTCTAAATTCATTCTGTTTCCATTTAAATTTCATATTTAATTTTATTATTTCATTATCAACTCTAAAAACACCAATTTTTCAATTTATTTAATAAAGAAATTTATAAAAAATAAGTGAATTAGAAGTTGTGGGTATTTGAATGCAACAACTCCTCTAGAGAACGACCTAGGTCAACCCCTATGTTTCACATGCCTATAAATATTTTGGGTGCGTTCATGAAAATGATTCATCACATAGAACATTTCAAAGTAAATTTACTGGCAAGGTATTAAAAAAAACAAGTTGGAACCATTTTTGAAAGAATTGTTACCAGTGTCGCGTGGCATAAGCCTATACATGTATACATGTATGGGACAAAAGAGGAGATTAATGTGATGAGTTGAATATTATACGCCATTGCATTGGATCAAAAATATATTCCATGTTATGTACTATATATTGATATTGTCAGAAAAACATAATGGTATGAAAATATCAATTATATCCAAGAGAACGACATGGGAAGAAATCATCATTTTCCACGTGTACTTGAAAGAGTACAAGGGATAAGTAAATGAGACTTGAAGTGGAAGGGATACTAGATATAAGGGGATGGAAAATAGTATTTGGATAGATCAATATGATCAAATATTTTAGTTTTGCACTGGTAATGAGAAATATGTACTCATTTAAGCTAGTGGTATCCAAATCTAAAAATACCAAGTATGTTGCAGCTTTTGAGGCATCTAAATTAGTGTAAAATTCACAACAATTTGTTCCAGTTCGTGGAATCTCACCTAGTAAGTAACATATTATAATAATGTGAATTATGATAATTCTACTACTCTTACTATCCATGATGTCATGTTTTGACAATGGAATAAATGAAATATACTCGAGGATATCATCTCTTGAAAATCTTACTCAAGATTGTAAAGTCGTAGATAATAGAATTGTCATGGAGTGGAAACATGGAAAACTCATGACTAAAGTTATAACTCGGTAGAAAATGATCTCATCATGTGAGATCTAACAAGGTTCATTAGGAAGTTAGCTCTACTTCATGTGGGTGGTTTTAAATGTAGTTTCCCTATACCCAACATTTTCAGTAGTTATTTATTTATATAATGTATATATATAGTGAGTTTTACATGTTGTACACTTACCATTATAGTGTTGATATTTTTTCGTCCATTATTTAAATAATAATTTCCATATATTATTTGTTATATAATATGATTATAATAGTTCCCATTCTATAATTATAACATTGAGATACTATGACATTAATCATAAACATATGTCATAAGGTTTAGATACAGAAAACTGATTATACACAGTTGGTATCTAATTATCAGGTGTTGCGTGCTCATAAACATTGAATCTTATTCTCATTAATTTATCGCTTGGTTATCTCTAGTAGGTGATATCATGAGGAAATACCTTCCAATATGAATAACACATGTTTCAGGTTTTATTGGTAGTTTCTATCTTTGGACATGTGTATTGGTCTCCTAAATTGAGATCATTATCAATATTTCATTTAAAAACATACTTCGATGCATGGAATACCCCATGAAAATTAATTCATCGTGAGATAGCTTGTGTTGGTTGTGTAGTTGATGTTATGACAGTAGTTGAATGGTCAAGATAGAATTTTTCACTTACAAGTTGAGGAAGTGATATCTCAGGTCCGTTTGATCAGGATGGTGGTACTATTATAAATACTTTCCCAAGGTAGTCAATGGTAAGTATGTCTGGTTTGATCAATAAATAATAAATCAAGAATTGATGATGACATAATTTTTTCATCAAACTTTATCAGATATCACGATAAAATGAGACTATATTACACATTATCTGTTCATAGGATTTTTGTTGTTGTTATGGTTATTCACGGTCTCTTTAGCGACCTTTATGATTTACTAGAATCCACTCTTAGCCTGTGAATAATATTCACTATTACTCAAATAAATGGTCAAATGGGTCACACACACAATAGCGTATTCATGAATTTTTCATATTCTGGTGAATAGGCATATAAGACATTTTGGGCCCCACCACGAGGTTTGACAGTTTTCCAAGTATTAACAATCACTAAAAAATAAATTAATTAATTATTATTCAAATATAGAATAATTGGGTTGAATTTATTTTTTAAAACTATTCATAAGGTATTAAGTGAATATGTGAAAAAATGTTATATGAAGGCATATTATTTAAATATTCAAGGTTCATTTAAGATCCTGAGAATTTCGAGTCGAGTTAAATGACTCAGTTTTATAAGGTAATATATTTATTATATATTACATGTATGTGATAAAATATAAATGATTTTTTGACATGGTTAGTTAATCATAACATTAAATTTATTACCTATTTACTGGGCGTTGAATATTTTGGGGTCGAGAAACCCTTTATTGGTATTTGAGCCTCCTGCTATATAAGAATGATGGAGACTCTCATTTGATGACGGTTCATTCAAATGGAATGAAAGACTCTCTCTCCTCCCACTTCAATGATAGAGTAAATCACTATCCAAATAATCGTTTAAATAATGTCCTCTGTGGATCATAAGGACAACATCAATGTGATTGTTACAACACCAAATAATTATTTAGAGATCCGTGTTAGCACCTGGAATTTGATTAACGACAATCACATGAATTCTTGAAGCATGTGTGGATGATATAGAGGGGTTCAGCTTTGAATCAATCTAGTAATGATCACTGGTGATGAGATGAATTTGAACTCACTATCAATTTTAATGAGTATATTTTTATATAAATTTGGTTCTTATTAAATTCACACGAGATCCTCAGACCTCTATCAGTGATCATATCACAAGAGATGATGAATTTTCATCGGTCTGCTTATATATTTTTTAATTTACGACTCACCGGTTTGAAATGTGCACCTTGGTTATATCATTAAAAATATTATCTTCATCTACTAAAGTTAATATCAATTATCCATTACTGAGAAGAAGTGGTGATGATCCATTGGGATCTCGCTCAATGTACAACATATCTCAACAACCTTTATTTTTTTGACCTCTTAATCAAAACTGTAGTATTATTTTTCTCTTAAAATCAAAGTGAATCATATGCTTTTTCAGTTTTTGATACTTCAAATAAAATTCAAGAATTAAATTATTCACTAACCTCGGATGTTTGTTTATTGATAAGTGTAAAATTAATTCTCATAAAAAATAAAAAATGTTGAACATAAAATGCACTAAAACGATTGAATCAACTTGAGAAAGATAGATATACGAAAGATATTAGTTCATTATAGCCTGAATTCCATAATAAATGTATCCACTCACATTATGGATGAGAACAAAAATATTATTCAAAAATATTAACATTTAAAATATAAAATATATATAGAAAATAACAATAGAATTTTCTCTGTCGAGGAGGCATTGACACTCTCGGTTCTTCCAATCTCTTATCTCGAGAAAACACATATCATCAGTGAATTTATTTTTTTAACCATCACGTGACTTTAATATTCACATTCCAATAACCTTGTTAGACCGAAGCGTAGTCCACAAAAAATTACATGGATTTAATTCTGACATGACTTTATAAATTGCTCTCAACATATCTAGATTTAAATTATTCATGTGGTTTTGAACTCTCTCCTTTGTTTTGGATCCAATTCAACTCACCCATAGATGACCATGGACCCTGTGAATTTTTGGTATTAAATTTTATGTTTTCATATTGAAATTTTCCATTTAATCATTCTTATATTTAATTGTATTCATTCATTAAATTTATTTTTATTTGATTTTTCAATTTTATTATGCATATTGTACATTGGTTTTTTTAATTCACTGGCCAAATGTGTTTAGATGAGTATTTGTGGCATGTTCATTGTTTTCCTTCTTGATTATCTTCACACCGTGTAAATATGTGGTTCTCTCCAACTTCAGATCTGGACATTGATCTACAATGTAGCTCCATTGATCATCGACCTTATTTTGTTTCAGTGGTTTTTTACCAGTGGATAGTCTGTTCGATATGGACTTGTGGTATATTCCGCTTATTAGTGTGGTTATGAATCCCTAGGGATTGTAATGGGATTTCATCACCCCTACAGACAGTTCATTCAAGGATAAAAGATCTAAAAAATCTCCCTCACACCTTTGGGATTTTGCTACATGTCGTGATTCTCTATTTATTTTGTTTTAGTTGTTTCTTCCTCAATAGAGGATAAGATTGAGTGTCCTACCTGCATCCTTACACACCTTTGGTGTTTGGTTTATGGTAGAGTATGTCGACTTCCTTCCATGGTGAATAACTGTGGTCATCATTAAAATTCGAAGATCACAGCTCCAGATCTAGTGAGATCCTCTTAAAGCAAGTCCAAATAGAGTTTTGGAATTGGTATTCAATTATATTAAAGATATCTAGATGGTCGGTCTTTTTCCAGCACTGTACGTATCTCTTTTCTTCCAGTTTCTCAGAATTCTAGTTTGGTTCTTTAAGCTTGTTTTATTGGTTCCTAATCATTTATTCCTCTTATATCTTAATGCATCTGTTTTGATTATTGAATTTTTTGTATCTTGTAAACTATTTTGATTTCATGAGAATTTAATAATACACGTGGGTGGGTGGTTCTCTTTTCGTACACATAGGTCCATGTGGTACTGAAGCATTTAAATCCTTCTATTCTTGTTCTCTTTTTAAATTTATTTCATCATTTTTATATTGTGTTTTATTCACTATATTTTGTTGCCAATAAATCAAACAGTCTTGTATATTCATGGTTGTTCTATTGTTTTCCATGCACCCTACATCCTTCAGATGTGGTATCAGAGCCTGGTTGATTTATTTTTCCCTAAATTTTCAATTATTACTTCCGTTTTACCATTCCACTTTCTATTTTATAATTATGAACACTTTCTTTTATTTCCTCACTTTAACTCACTCTTAAATCTTCATAGTTTTATTAATTTCTTTTCATAAATTCATCATCTTGTCTAAATTTTTGTTCATTACACATATCTTCAATAAATGATAGTTTACCAAAGGGATTGGTCAGTTGTTTGCAGCATACACTTAGTGTTGTCTACATGAATTCAGTATATACGTTATTTGTAAACATGTCTATGATGAGGTATTTAAAAAAAATTTGATAGCGAAAATGAGTTTAACTTGTAGATAATTAACATGGGAGCATTTTATGTACAACAAGTCCTAATAAATTCCTTATATGGGCCTATGAAACCAATTATTACAATAAATGAGAATGGTTAGACCACTACTGAATACATTTATGTCCCCCATAATGTGTTAGTCAAAGCACATATCCCATTATTACTATCTTTAAGAGATAAGGTCTGAGAGAGGTGGATTTTGAGTCTATTGCCACTGGAATTTTTCTGATGATAGAGATATTGTATTTGAATGCTTCACTAGTTGGAAGACATTATTAAAAACATCGCATGTTCACTTTTAAAATGAATCATGATAGTTCTATAAATGCTAATCTTGATTAATTTAACAATGTAATGCTAGATCTTTCCAATATTAAAGTAACTGTCAATGAAGATGATCATGTGACGATCCTTTTAATTTCTCTTGATCAAAATTACAGTTCTTTAGTCAAAACTATGATTTAAGGAAGTGACTCATTAACCCTTGAAGAGGTTAATACAATCCTCCTCTCTAAATAACTACACTCCAAACTGAGAGTTAAAGGTGAGGCAGAGACCCTATTCACTAGGGGGTAAACCTCAATTAAAACGTAGGAAAAAGTAATTTCTTAAGGACAAAGAAAAGAAAAATATACACATTAAACCTAGGAATTACTATAAGGAAAAAAATTTACTTGATTCCATTGTGGAATGCTGGGGAATACCATGACTGAGTGTAGGAAACTCAAATGTGAGTTAGAATCCAAAATTCCCACTAACCAATCCCTTCTAGTTGACTCGGGATATGAAACTATTGAAGTCTTAAACGTGTCCAACCATACACTCAATAAAGTGTGGTTCATTGAATCTGGTTGTTCCTTTAACATGTGTCCATATAGAGATTCATTTCTATAATTGGATGAAAAGTTATAAAGAGATGTCCTCTTAGGCAATAATAAAAGGTGAAAAGTTTAGGGAAGTGGTTTTTTTCTTATAAAACTAGATTATCATTCCACCATCACCATAATTGATGTAAGGTGGGTCCCCAAACTTAATAGAAATTTAATCTTATTAGGGGTACTAGATCAAAATGGATTCACCTTTATATTTGAAACGTGATGTCTCAAGATCTCAAAAAGATCAAGAACCATCATTAAGAGATATCATACCAATGGGTTGTATTTATTGAATAGAAAACCCCATTCAAGAAAATTGGGTATTTTCTACAACACAAACACTGAAAGCACTATGTTATTTCATAAGATATTGGGGAATGTTATCTCCAAGGGCCTAGACTAACTCAATAAGAAAGGGATGTTGAGTGACATCACACCTATTAATATTCTGTTCTTTAATGATTGACTGATGGGTAAAGCTAAGAGGATCAGCTTCAATCGGTCCTCCTATAAAGCTAAAACCCCCTTGAATATGTTCATTCATATATGAGGCGACCATAAAGGACCACATATCATAGTGGAGGCTCTAATTTTGTCACCTTTATAGATGACTTGTCTAGGAAAGTTTGGATTTACATTTCAAAAAATAAATATGATGTTTACCAAACCATTAAAACCTATAAAGAGTCAGTTGAAAACCAAACAAGAAATAAAATCAAGACCACGAGAATTAATAATGGGCGAGAATATCTATCCATTGAATTTATTTAGTTTTGATAATCTGAAAGAATTAAGTGGCATATGACTATTAGGGAGACCCCCAATAGAATGTTCTTGTAGAGAGGATGAACATAACTATATTCGAGAGAGTCTGAATCATGCTTACATGTTTGGGTATCCCTAAATCCTTCTGGGAAGAGGTTTTTAGCACTTTAATCTACCTTATTAATAGGTTTCCCTTATCCATAAATCAATTAAAAACAGCTAAGGAATTGGTGAAAGGTTGTTAGAAATATCATCTACCTTACATGAGTGTATTTGGTTGAATAGATTACACTCACATTATAACTAATAATCTAGATCCAAGATCACTCAAATATATATTTGTTGGTTATACCGAGGGAGTTAAGGGATATAAAATATATTATGATTAATATAGTTACCAAAAATACATCATAAGTACGTTTATAGTTTTTAACGAATCTTTTTCGCCCAAAACCAAGTCTTCCACATCCAGTAGTAGTGATCCAAACCTTAACATGGATGATAAAGATGCGCCTTTACCTCACTTTTAGGATGATGTTCAGCCCACTCCACCGCCTCCTCAACCCATTGACACAACTAATTTTGTTCCTACATCTGTTTTAGATTATGAGTCTGAAACATCCCCCACTAATAGGGATTGTCAATTGACCCGAGTCAAATAAAGAAGAGTCCCAAGACCTCCAACTCAGTTTATCCAATATGGTATTGCTTCATATTTCTTTCATATAGCCCATGATATCATTGATTATGATCCTAAAACCAATAGGCATGCTTTAAATGAAAATGATTCAGAACATTTTATCTTTTCCATAAATTAAGATATGAAATACCTAAGAAAAAACCACACATTGGCCATTTTCAACAAACCTGCTAATGATAAGGTGATTGGGTCCAAGTGTATTTATAAGAGAAAATAAGATAACAGTAAGGGAAAAAAATTAAATATGAACCAAGCTTAGTCGCCAAGGGATTCCATCAAATATATGGTTTTTACTATAATAATAAAAATCCATGTTGTTATGAACTCTTCTATTAGGCTTTTAATTTCTTTTTCTGCCTATAATGATCTACACAACGAACAATTGGATGTCCAAACCGCCTTATTACATATAAATTTAAATAAAAAATCTATATGAATCCTCTTGATGGTTATTTTATGGAATTAAAATCTAATCAGTGATTCCTATTAAATAAATCCTTGTATGTTTTAAATCAAGCATATATGAAAAGGTATAAAAAATTTATTCCTTTATTTTAGATAACCAATTTACTAGGAGCCAATATGATGAATGTGTACATTTCAAATCAAATAAAAATTTCACGATTTACCCATTGCTTTATGTTTATGACATGATAATAATATATGAAAATATGATTTTAATCAGTGCTGCAAAATATTAATTAAATAGAAATTTAGATATGAAAAACATTGGTGTATCTAAACAGATATTATGTGTTGGAATCATTATATATAGAACCAATAAATTGTTTTACTTATCTCATATTGCTTACATTTTAAATATTTTAAAGAGGCACATGTTTGAATCATCCAAACCTATCAATGTACCTCATCTACATCACATTAAATTTTCTTTGACATAAGAAACCACTACTAAATATGATGTTCAATTTTTCTATAAAATCTCTTATGAAAATATTATTGGTGGAATAATGTACTCTATTAATTTCACCAGACCAGACATTGATTTTGTAATTTTCACAATAAAAAGATTTATGGACACACTTGGGAAGCCACCTTGGAATGAACTTAAGTGTCACCTTCAATATCTCTCATGTAGTTATAATTTATCTCTGTGTTACGATAAAAAAATATTGATGCTTCTAAAATTATGGTTGAATATTTAGATACTAACTATGCAGGTAATATTGTCACGAAAAAATCATTGACTGGATATGTGTTCACTACCTATGGTGACCCTATCTCTTGGAAGAGAAACATGAACTTGATGGTTTCCTTTTCAACCATGGATTATGAGTACATTTCCCTTATCAAGGTAGTAAAAGAATCCTTTTTTCTTAAATGCATGTATTCTAAACTTAAACTCTTTAATTCAGTTATTAATGTATATTCTAATAGTCAATCTGCACTTCATTTATCCAAAAATTTAATTTTTCATGGTAAATCAAAGCACATATATATTAGACTACACTTTATTATAGATATTATATAATCAGGAACCGTGTGTGTCAATAAGGTATACACAGATAAAAAGTTGGTTGATAGTTTGATTAAAGATGTGGTATTATCTAAGATCAAATTTTATTTAGATAGTACGGAAGTGGTTCCTATTTAATAACCATATGTAAAATGACATGTCCAATTTCAATTGAAAATGATGAAGACTTGTGAAATTTTGGTCTTCAATTTTATGTTTCGGTATTGAAATTTGATATTTAAGAATTCAATCATTTAATTTTTTTCATACATGCAATTTATTATTATTTTATTTATCAATTTTATTATGCATATTGGACTTCAGATTTTTTACTGCATGGGCCTAATGTATTAGGATGATTATTTGTGGCATGTTCACAGTTTTCTTTTCTTGGTTCGCTTGACACCATGGAAATCTGAGGTTCTCTCAGCCTTTATTTCTAGCCTTTGATCTGTCGTGTCGACCATTTCATCATGGCCCTTTTGTTTCAGCGATTATTCATTTTTTTCTAGATAATTTGTTTGACATGGTTTCATGGAAGCTTCCCCTTCAATTTCTGGTTATAGGATGTCAGGGCTTGTTAGGGGATTTCATCACCCTTACACATAATTCGTTCAAGGATAATAGATATGAAAAAACTATCTCTTCACTAGGATTTGGCTTCTTGATATGATTTTATGGTTACACTATTTTGGTTGTTTCATCATCAATGGAGGATTGGATTCAGTTGTGTTAGCGGGATGAACTTTACAATTAAGTCCTCATTCAAATATATAAGATCCATTGGGTATGAATTTGGTTCTCAAAATCAAAATTATGAAATCACATATACAACATTGGAAAATCCACAAGCCAAGAGTAAATCATAAAACATATTGTAGTAGATAATACACCAAAAGTTGTGGATGATACATGGGTAATCAAGCTTTCAATGAGAATTACACCACTAGAATGTAATGTTATTTGGGAAACAATAAAGCCCAAAACAACTTCTAATTAATACAATTAATTTAAAAATCATAATTAATTCATGATGCAATGAAATTTTTAAGAGATATATAGTTTGAATAAATGTGGAAATGGAAAGAAGATAACAAACATAGAGATGAAATGTGCTTAGGCCAATGGACTACATGCATGGGGCAGAATGAATAGGGGTTTTCACTATGTAATAATAAATAAGTATAAGAGAGCAGTAAGGAAACATCACTTACAATGATCGATAATAAATCAAAAAATCATAAAACAAATATGTTGAGACCCTCGTACCAGTTGCTCATATTGACCTGGATGAATCCTTCATACCGAAATGTTTTGTCACTAAATATTCCATGATTATACTCAAGATCGTCCCTATCCATGTCTTCCAGATATATGTGAAGACCAGATCCACTATGTGCACCTTCAGCGCTCCGAGATCAAGCTCACACGAAAAAACAATGCACCATATCGAATCCCCATTTTCCCCTCTTCATTGAACCCAATATATCTCCCCCACTAATATCCACTCTCGATGGAAGAAGATCCCCAAATGCTTCTCTCAAAACGCCGAACCAATGGACCCGTCATAGGAGGATATCGCTAGATCTGGACTTGCTCTGGTTAGAAATCATCGGATTTGTACTTTTCATGCTCAGAAGCAACCGGATCTAGACTCATTGTGATCAGAAACCACTAGATACAGACGAGAAATGGTCAAAAACCACCGGATCTAGAGCCTTCGTGGTTAGAAACCACCAGATCTAGAGCTATGATCTTCTTAATTCGAATCCCCCCTTCACATTTTCTCTATAGAAGGATGCAGATGAACTCCACAAAGAAAGCGTTTTACCAGAGAGTAGGGAGATCAGGAGGGAACCAAAATAGTCCTATGATGAGTATAAAGCCACTACAATCCATGATCTCAGATCTCAAAAGATAAAACATGAAGAAAAGTTGGCCAGCGAGCATAACCCTAAAACCCCTTCAATGTAACCAATCTAACCTGAGCCTCTCCACAGAAGCTAGAGTGTTACCAACCTAATGCTACTTGAACATGAGAAACCACTTGAAATATCTCTATCTAGTAGGTCTGATGGTGAATGCATGGGGGAATCTGGGAGAACACATGGGCAGCCCAATGAATCTCTCGCATAACTGAATAGGGACACATTTATTGTGGAGATGGAGTTTTTATACGTTTTAAAAGAAGGAAATTCAGAAAACGGTGAAGTAAAATTTCTTTTTCAAAATGCAGTGCAAAGGCGGCATCGTGTATGTTGTGTTTTCACTGCCGGCATGATCGCTGACGTGGTGAAGGGGGCACCCACAGTGCCTCTTGTGTAGATGATGTCATACGAAAGGTGGCACCGCGGGTTCCGCCTTCACCTTTGTGCCCTATAAAAGGTCACTGCACCCCTCCCTTTATCATCACATCCAAACATGCATTACCTCTCATTTTATCTCTTTTGTGGCGAAGTTTTCTTTTTTAAATTTTAGGAAGGCTTTTAGAGGTATGTGTTTTAATTTAATGTTTTTTAATTTCGTTGAATTGTTTTTAGTTAAATATTTTTTAAAATTTAATGTTTTTTATTTAGTTGAATTGTTTATTGTTAAATATTTTAATTATTTAGTAGTTTAGTTTGTTTTAAAATTTTCTTGTTTATTATATTGTTTAATTAGTTATATATATTAAGGAATAGTAATTATCATTATTAAAAATTAATTTAGGATTCTTTTAATGAAATTTTGATACCATAAAGACTATATTATCTTAGAAAACGAATCCTTTTCTAGATTAAAACATGTGAATAAGGATCTGGGAGAGATGTACCTAGGGGTAAAACCCAAAAACACTGATTTGATCTACACTCGGATGGGAACTGGTGCACGAAAATGGGCCTTGTTTCATTCTGGTTTGACACTCCTGGGGGATATGCTTAAGATATAAATTTTTTTTATAAACTACTAAAATATCTAAGAAATGAAATGATAAATTGATTATTTATTAATAATGTTTATAGTTTTTATTAGGGACGATTAATTAGAAATTAATTAATAAATAACATCGAGTTAAAAATAAAACTACAGTTCAAATGATATTAAATAACATGGAGTTAAAAACCAACATGAAGTTAAAAAACATAGATTTAAAAAACATAGAGTTAAAAAAATGGATTTAAAAAACATCATGGAGTTAAAAAACAAAATGAAGTTAAAGTGAAAATATAAATAACATAGAGTTAAAAAATAAAAAACAACTTATTTCGAGCTTCTAGCCTTTATTGCAGTGAATTTGATAGAAAAATTCCAGAAAACCCTTGGGACAACATGATTTATGAAATTTTGATATCCAATTCAATATAATAAATTTGAGAAGCTCAAAACCTGGTGTTATTTATATTTTAAAATCTATGTTATTTATATTCTAACTCTACTATGTTATTGAATAAGTAATTAAAAAATTAGTAAGGAATAACTAATGATTGAAAAATGATTAACTAATTAAAAAGTGTACTAAAAAATATCCTTATTTAGGATATATGATCTTTTAAAATTTATGTATCATAGAGATTTTATAGTTTAGAAGTAATAGTTATTATTTGAATGTGAGGTAATTAAACTATGTTTTAAAAATAAGTTGGATTAATAAATATTATATTGGTAACCATTATTCTGAATGTCACTTACATTATCAAAATCATGATCAGAAAACTTTTTTACATAGAACGTAATGTTTTCCTGTGTGTACTGCTATGGGGAGGTTATTCAAACCGAGTAAAAATCTTCTTACAGTACAAAACCAATAACAGTGGTTAATACAACTAATTGTGTAACCCTAAGTGACCAGGAAGAAAGAATTTATGGCTCATTAAATATAGGAACCGATCAAATGATCAAGTCAATGAGTTATAGGCATTTGTAGTTCTCGTCAACATTGTGGCATCTAGCATGTCTATTGGTTGATGATGCAAAATAGACCCAAACAATAAATTTGTTTTCTCAATGGTCGGATAGTACCATGACGAAGTTATGTGTTGATGTTTCTACTGTACAACAAAAACATCCAATTGTACAAAGACGTAGTCTAACAAGAGTCATTGAAGATAGTCCTCCCCATGAAGTTTAGACTATTCCAAATGATGTAGAAGAGGAAAATCTACCTGATCTATCGGATATAAATGTTAACCCGACATCTGATGAGAAGTTCTATAATAACGAAACAGATGGTGATAATAGTGCTAATGAGGAAGGAACAACGAACGTTTTGAGAAATGCATTAACTGTACAACAAGCTCGAACTACAATAAATCATCCATCACACTTTGCATCATGGTCAGAAGAAATGACACGTGTGCCCAAATTTAAAGATAATATTCTCAGATCAGCAAATGAGCTTCCCAGATTTATATGAGATAGGTTTAGTGAGACATACAACACATTATATGTTGGAAGGACATTTCAAAGTAAAGATGCATTAAAAAGTACTCTAATGATATTTCAGATTGAGATTCACTGTAGCTATATAGTTTATGAATCAGACTGTAGAGAATATTCCATACAGTGTGAGAGGTATGGGGATGCATGGTGGATGCATGGAGAAATGGGGTGACAATTTTAGAAGGAATTATAAATCTTGAATGCATGGTGGTGTTTAGGGGGTTGGTATTTGCAGGAATGGGAATATGTGAGCATTTCATGTGGCTAATCTTTCCCTATACCCTTATACGGCCGAATTTTGATATGGATATGGACAAGGAGGGTAGAAGAATGGATTTTATTGTCCCATGAAAGGAGATATAACATGTTCTCATGCATCAAAAACTATAGATGTATGTGATATTAGAGACACCATGCATCACATTGATTCGGGTTTGACTCCTATACATTTAATCAATGTTTAATGTCTTGTTTATATTGGTCTTATGATTTATATTTTATAGTCTTTAAAAGTCATGTACTTGAAGCATTTTTAAGATTCAAGTTGGCAGTTTTGAAAGCTTATAAATTATTTTTCATGAACATTTTATATGAAATGATTTTTGTTTTCAACAATTTCTTATATGTTTAATCAACATTTAAATATTCGTTTATATTGATCTTATGGTTTATATTTTATAGTCTTTCAATGTCACGTAATTGAAATATTTTTATGTTTCATGTAGTCTATTTTGAAATCTTATAAATTATTTTTCATGAACATTTTTTATGAAATTATATTTGTTTTCAACAATTTCTTATATGTTTAATCAATTTTTAATGTTTCGTTTATATTGGACTTATGGTTTATATTTAATAGTCTTTCAAATTCACATAATTGGAACATTTTTAACTTTCAGGTAGGTGGATTTGAAAGCTTATAAATTATTTTTCATGAACATTTTTCATTAAATGATATTTGTTTTCAACAATTTCTTATATGATTATTTTATTTTTAGAGATTCATTTATATTGGTATTATGGTTTATATTTTATAGTCATTCAAAGCCACGTACTTGATACATTGTTAACATTCAAGTAGGCCGTTTTGAAAGCATACAAATTATTTATCCTATACAATTTTTATAATTTATATATCTAAATAAATATATATAAAAAAACAAAATTTTCAAAAATGATAATTTTTAAATTTTTTAAGAATTATATAAAAAATAAAAATATAAACAAAAAAAAACAAAAAATCATAACCAAATTTTAAAAAATAATAATTTTTATATAGGTGAAAGGCGACATCCTTCTTAACATTTTTTATGAATTATATATATAAATAAATATATAAAAAACAAAACAAAACAAAACAAAATCAAATTTTCCTTTGGTTAGGGGAAAGGCGGCATCGCGGGTGCCGCCTTTGTGCCGCATTTAGAAAAAAAATTACCTAAGAATTTTCTGCATATATATATTTTTAAAATGTAAATAAAAACTCGTGGCGTTGATTTTTATGGTTCCCACTTGACATCTGTGAAATAAATACTCACAACAGAAAAATCATATTAAAATTAAATTTCATTTTAATTATAAAAAAGGATTATTAAAATTATTAAATCTCTACCTTGGAAATTGAAATGAAGAAACAAATTTAATATGGAAAAATATTACAAAACTCCACCTTTCAAAATAAAATCATAACCACATAATGAGTTTTCATCACCTTCCATCATTAATTCGGGCATCATATCCTTAAAAAGAAAGCACCAGTAGGGTACACCCCAAAAAATCCCCTATCATGCAACATCCTGACACATTTCAACCAAATTAAATGAAATTGTAAAGCTGTTAAACATACTTATAATTAAAGATATACAAACATAAATAGATAACACACCTACACTTACCTAAGCTAACATATGAGAGAATGTCGTCGAGGTTGTCCTAGACTGCTTACCAGTACCTGCAACACAACGTATAAAAAAACAGTAAAAATACTCAAAAAAACATTGAATGTCACGCTTAGAAAATTCAAAAAAAATATAACTCAAAAACCCAGTGTATTAATTAAAGTAGCAGTAATAAAATAAGCAATGATAAATCTAGAATAGAAAACGAAAAACTGGTGTCTACTTGAACCCATCACGGAATCAGAAAACTATCCAGCTAAATTGGAAGACACTGCCTAGAACTGAAAAAATAGGGGGTCACACATTCCCAACTGATACCACTATAAAATCCATACATCCCTGATCGTAAAGGTCATCTCATAACCATGTGAGAATAAATCCAGTATGCAAGGGAATATTGCTACTGACCTAAGGATATAAATCCCCTTAAATATTGGTTACGAGTAACATTAACTACCTAACTCTTAGGTATTGAACAATGTTGTGAATGAGATACCAACACACCCATAACATGATTTGATTATCAGCCAAGCATCAAGCGATGAACTGCTTCTTTAACCACTGCACAAGACATCATTATTTTCATACTTGGTTATCTCCGGAGAATACCAACCCTCTTAAGACAAAATGGAAAAAAACACCGAAAGTTGAATTCATAACTCTACCCCCACAGAATGATCACTAGACAGAAAAAAAAACCATAAACCAAGCAAACAAGAGAGGTGATGCCATAACCAGGTACCAGTGAAAATATCATATAGTCCCAAAGTTATAAGGGTAAACTCTAAACCCATGAGACAATGATGATCCATGGGCATCCAACTACTGACTAAGAAATCTCATCCTAGTCTAGCATCCTAAAAATATCTAAGAACCACCAAACGTTGATAAAGAGATCCCAAAAGAACTGCTATAAAGTCCAATAATTACTATTGGGAAAAAATTCATCAAGGTACATTGAAGCATTTTTGAGGTGATAGTGTTTGTTGACAAAGAGGGCCTCTATGTTGTGTTTGTTGATAAAGAAGACCATTATGTAACAATTTTTTGACAAATAGGGTTTACATGGTGATTTGTCGGGTTCAGGAGATGTTTTTGGATATCTATGTTTGATTGAAGAACCTGAACAAAAGAATGGATGATCTGGAGGCCGTACAGATAGATCAGATACATGGTAGTGCCTTTTTCTAGTGTTTTCAAAAATTTTGGGCCTGAAAATTCGAAAATGGAGAGATGTGTTTTTGGAAAAAGGAGGTGCGCAAAAAAGAAAAATGGTGCACGAAAAAATAAAGTGGTGCGTTAAATATTTGTGTGGTGCGTGAAAAAGAAAAATGTAGCACGAAATATTTGTGTGGTGCACGAAAAAGAAAAGTGGTGCAAAAAATATTAGCATGGTGCACAAAATAGATGATTGGTATTTTTCACACAAGAGGTGTTTTGAGATCAGAAGCATGAATATTTTCAAAATCATTAGGTGCGTGAGAAATTGGATCATTGCGCGAAATATGTTGTTGCGCAGAAGATTTGTTTTTCATGCTCTAAGAGGATTATGCACAGAAGAAGTGTTTTTTACATAGGGGTCAATTTTTTCTATAAATATGAAGTGACCCATCTCATTCGAAGTAGCTCAAGACATAGAGAGCATCTGAGATCTGGCACGTGAAATAGGAGTACACAAAGGAGTTGCGAAAAAAAAGTTTTCGCATAAAAGGACTATTTGCACCTAATGCCTAGTATGCGCTTAAAATATTGGAGTTGCGAGTAAAAGCCCTATTTATGCATAAATAAAAGGTTGCATGTAAAAGAAACAGTTGCGTGTAAAAGATGTTAGTTGCGTGTAAAAGAGGTGTTGTGAGAAAAGTGGATTTCGTGAAAGGCAAGGGAATTACGTTCAAGGTGCAGTAAGGGCCGCGTGAATAAATTGGGGTTTCCCAGTACACCCGGTGTAATGTGGGATTCATCTGCGGGTGAAAGTTGGATGTCAAAAGAGAATATATAAACAATTAAAGATGCATATTTCATTAGAGATAATGAAGATACCTATAGGTCTATAAACTGTGAGTTGATATGTTTTTCAGAGTAGTGAGAAAAGGTAGAGGAAAAAGGTGATCCTCTCCACTGGCAGTGAGCTAGAGAGAGAGAAACATGGAGTGGCCCTTGGAGAAAGAGTGAGCTAACCCTAAATATTATAAAGGCAGTGAGCCTGGGCATAGAATTGATCTGGTCCAAAAAATGTAAATATGATGTGATCTTTAGTGGATTTGGTACAGTGAGACATCATCACTCCATACTCCTTGGACGTAGCCTAGTGAGGGTAAACTAAGTAAAAATCTATGTGTCTGGCTGCTTTCTTCCCTACATTGCATCCACAACATCCTTATTAGATAAATAATTAAATAACAAGATAAACCTTAACAACATAAGAGAAAAAAAGTGACCCTTATAATATAGAGGTCAATATCCAGTGAGGCAGGAAGAATTTTAAGAATAGAATATACATACCTTGATTCACCAACATCTCAGGGTATTTAGGCCCCTATTGGTCCAAAAAATTACCAAACCTATTCACATGACATTGGAACTCTAAATACCTACCAGGCCCAATCACCCCTCACAACAAGTCAACACCTAGAGATACCAACCCAAAACCAGGGCACAAAACTTATGAACACTCTTGAGCTAATTACCACATCACTATCCTAAAGATAAAGGAATAACTAGGAGACCAAACATACTAATTGATCCTTCCACACACCTCACTGCAAACCGATACACTCTCACACAGGACAACCTCACACTAACCCCTTCTACCCCAGAACCCGAGACACAAACTAGAAAACCAAAAGCTTATTATGTTCTCTACTTGGGAATAAAAAATAGTGATACAGTAAGGGTAACAAAAATAAATGAAATATTTCAAAATTATAGAAAAAATGTAATCAAACAATGTAGAACAAAACAATGAAAGAATTTTATAGAGTAAAATCCACTAAAAATAATTTAAAGCAACCAATAATTGATTTTGAAATTTGGTGATAAGAAATTATACACAAGTTAGCTATGATACCACTTGTTAGGGGGTCTGCACTGTGAAAGGTAGTCCCCGTTTGAATATTTAGGACCAATTCGGTATAAATTTGGTTTTAAAACTCAAAAATTATGAAATAACATATACATAATTGGAAAAACCTCAATCCAAGGGTAAATAATAAAACATATGGTAGTGGATAATACAACAAAAAAGTTGTTGATACTTGGGTAATCAACATTGCAATAAGAATTACACCATTAGCATAAAATATTATCTAGGAAATAAAAAAGCTAAAATCATCTTCTTATTTAAATAAACAATTTCAAAAACATGATTAATTCAAGAAGAAATGAATTTTTTCAGTGATATTCAAGTTGAATAAATATGTAAATGGAAAGTACATAAAGGAAACATAGAAGTGACGTGCTTCGTCCAATGGCATACATTTTGGGGAAGAATCCAAAGGTGTTTTCAAAATGAAATAATAATGAAGTACAAGAGGACAACAGGTCAACAAAACATATAAAAATTGATAATTAATCAACAATGCATAGAAAATAGGCCTAGAACCCCCTTATCAGGGACACATCATTACTTGGTTGAATCCTTCATAATGAAAATTGTCATCATTGAATCTTCCAAGATCATCCTCAAGATAATATGTTTCCTGGTCCACCAGTCGCAAGCCACGACCCGATTCACTATTTGTGCCTTCAATTCTCTATGATCAAGCACGCATGAATCGGCCATTAAAAAGCTATAAGACTTAGTTTACCCTCTCCCTCAAACAAATAATATAATCCTCATGGTCAGAACCCCCTCCCTTAAAAAATTCTTCTCCTATACTGGAAATGGAGAATGGGAGAAAATGACCCCCGAGTCCCACCTTCAATAGGCCCCAGGGTAGTGACCATCACCAAGGGTAATCAATCTCACAAAATGGGAGGCATTTCCCTTTTCAAGAAAACATGATCTGAATATAATATGGCCCATCACAAAATAACTCCATGTACTATATATATATAATAAATCCAAAATCCATCTCATATACATGTTTAAAATAGAACTATTGAAAATACAAAAAAAATCCAAAGGAAATACCAAGAACAAGGATAAGAAGAAACACATAAACCGTCCTAAATTTTGAGCTAGTAAAGTCTAGCAGAGTCCACATAATCTTCCTAGAAACCTGAAAATAGTTTAATTCACATAGGGTGAGAATACAAGTATACTCCGTAGGAAAAACCAATGTCTCATATGCATAAGTGAGAGAATAATACTAATGATCTCGTGAGAAAACATTAGAACCCAATAACACATAACAAGGTATACTAGCCATACCATCCTTGAAAAGGCACACTCAACAAGTAATGAATGTCAATTATTGTAATATATTAAGAACATAGATGATTTGGGTACCCACACCACTTTCCTGCTGATTGGATGCTTTCAAACCCTAATGGAAAATGTTCCGGTGCCGCCACATCATCCGAAAGTATCGTGTCGCAACCCAACCACACACATCTAGGCCTCACAGCTAGTCCTATCACCAAAGAAAATGAATCACAACACTCCCCACCCGCACACACCTGGGTCACGCAACCACATCCTACCTATAGACACCTAGGCTATATACCACATCACATCTTTCCTGTAGACACCTGGGCCACATACAATGTCACATCCTGAAAACACAAAGGAAATCAAAACACATCTCATCTCGAAGACACCTGGGAAAATACCATTTTCCAGCACACACCTGGGTCTCACAAACCACTCCCCTCTCAAAGAAACTGAGGCCAACACTACCTGGAAGAAGTAGGGAAGAGAGGGTGTCCATACATCCATCCTCCTACTAGGATATTTGGGAAATACATCCTCTCCCTTAATAATGGGGGTGTTTGACACATAGTGCTCAACTTGGGTGGGGTACATATAGAAATCACAAAGGAAAATATATGTATATATATTTGATACCAAACACAGAAGACCAAACTATGGGGTTTCAACCAAAAACTATCTAATAATACCACCATTGCTACCACCACTAGATGCACAACTACAAAAACAGACACAAAATAAATTCATACCCACAAAAAATTCAATTTACCAATTCTCATTCTTTATTAAACAATTAATTTATTCATTCCATCAATACCCCTGAAACTACTAGATTCAACACTCTACAATACACACAAAAAATGTCACATGGGGGAAGAAGAACCATGGTAAATTAACCCACTTCACATTTCTCTACATTTTACACCCATTCATTACATAACATACCACTCCTTATATACGAGTAAGATTTATACATGTATGAATAGAAATCACATGTGACAACCACAACCATCATCATTATACAAATTCATTCCACATAATACATGTTACCACGAAAGAAAACCCCCAACTCATAGTCGCCCCCACAGCACATAATCGTACAGCCCAATCCCATCTCTATTGTACAACACCTTCCATCCATTTTAATCCACACCCCTTTACATCCACATCCAGGTTCCCAAATGATCAATCTCTCAACCTGTGATTCCATTACACCACCTAAACCACCCTGCATCACAAATCCATGCCCACTAACCTACTATACCACAAGTCAGGACAACCTGTCATATATTACACCATTTCACGGAAAAATTCAAGGAATTTTAAAATTTAACACGACATTCCTCTCTTAATTTTCACTTGCTAATTTATGGATTATCATAGAAATAGTTTAATCATAGAGAATCAATTTTCTTTAGCCAAATATATGTGGTTAACAAAATCTGTTTATTTTTTTAATAATAAGATGAAAAACATGAAATCATAAACATTATGTGCACAACCAATGACTCCCAACAGCCATGATTTTCAGTAGGCATATAGCCTATACAATCGTAATAGCATCAACTAACAAAGGATAACATATGTCACTTTTCCCTAACCTGCATGTTGATTTTTAAAACGATTCAATTATCTTTATTAATTTGTATTCAAATATATTCATAAGGAGACATTCATACAAACATCCCGCATGATACCCAATTGAGAGAGATGAAGGAAAACCTACATTGATGAAGAAGCGATCAACCCTTATTTATTGCACCAAAACAGGGGATGCACATGCACCTAGAAGAGTCACTTGGGAAAAACATGGCCCAAAGGATACAACATAATCATATGAATCACTGGGGAAAGAAAGGTTTGGGGAATTTCACTCCAATAGAAAGGGATGTGCCAAGGAGAAACAGATCTCAGCCTTAGAAAGGCAAGATCATAATGGTAGAATCATTTTTTAAAAGACAATAAAGGCGGATCTTGACCAAGACCACATTGTTTGGAATTAAAGGGCATCTTCAGGTTCTTAGAGGAAATATATGTTTCTAAACGACTCAAAAACCATTATATAAGGTTTAAAACTATTTATACATCAAATAAAATGTTAAAGGGTCAAACTGTAGGAAAATAATAAAATTGGAAAAAATAGAAAAAGTGTTGGAACTGAATTAACATTAGATGAGTCATCATTGTGAGTCGTCATTCAGTGAGCTATCGGTGCAAGTATCCATTATAACTCACCTTTGGATGAGCGAATCATGGGTGAGATACCATCATGAGTCACTGTCGTGACTCCCTGTTGTGACTCACCGTCATGACTTACCATTCTGAATCACCATTTTGAGCTACTGGTGAGAATCACTATTATGATCTATTAGTGTGAGTCACTATTGTTACTCACCATTCTTACTCACCATTGCAATATATTAGTGCGAGTCACCGTTATGAGATACTAGTTCAAGTCACCATTGCGACTCACTATTTTGACGCACCATTGTGAGCTACTTGTGTGAGTCACCATTATGAGCTACTTGTGTGTGTCACCATTGCGACTCACCATCACGACCTATCATTGATAAATTGGAATATTTGGAAAACTATTGAAATGAGTCATTGCGACCTCCTAGAACACTTAAACCACTATATTTCCACAAAGTAATGGACTGAAGATTTCCAATCCATTACATTAAATACCTCTCAAGCTGTTATCATCCTCAATAATTCAAGACCAAACACAAAAGAATGAGGGGTCTGAACAACCACCCCACAAGATACCTCTCAAGGATCCCGCTACACTTGAAACACCGCTAACAAACAAGCACATCAATGCCCAATTATAAACCATCCTAAGGTGCTTGAAAGTTGTATTTGAAACTTCCTCATCCAAGAAAAGTACCTCTAACATCTACTAACCCAATAAACCACTAGTCACACCACACAATCATAACAATCACACTATTCAAACACACGAACCCGGGAATTTCATTCTCTATGTGAATATATTTTCATCTTTGTGTGGAACTTACTCACCTGCACACGTTTAATCACATTTCAATTTAATCATCTCAATTAGGAATAAATTCCTCCCATATTCACATGTTAGGACTTTTTCACTCATTATGAAACAAGGAAACAACTCATCTCCTAACAAACAAGGTCCAAACCTTACATCAAAAGACAACCAAAAATAGGGAAAAACTCAAAACAACTCTGGGTTCTAGGAATGCATCTACACTTAACTCTCCCATGTACTATCCTCATGGCCACCAAGACTATAAAAAAAAAGAACCAAAGGAATGATCCACACATGAATCACCATCTCCCAATGATCTTGGATCTCTATTGGCCTCTCTACAAACAGTTGGTCATCCTCAATATACATCTCTCCTTAATTAATTACATTGTCATCGTGTAGATACTGATGAATTTGAGAGATGTGAAAGGCATCATGGACTCTCCCCAACTATAGTGGCATTTCCAAATGATAGTCTACCCTCAAAACTCAATCCAACTCCACAAATGGTACAAAAAACATGGGAGAAATCTTAATTCCTCTTCCAATCCTCTACTGCTCGCATCAAGGGAAAACCTTCAAGAACATGTGGTCCCCCAACATGACCTCCAAGGGCCTCCTCCTATGATAAACATATGACTTCTTCCGATCCTGTGCTTCTTTCATCCACTCACGAACAAGTTGAACCTTATCTGGCGTGTTCTGCACCATGTTTGGTCCAAAAACAACTATCCCCCAACCTATATCTAGCATAAAGGTGAACGACGAAGACATTCATACAAGGATTCAAACGAAGCCATGCCAATGGAGGATTAATAGCTCTTATTGTAAGAAAACTCTAATAAGGGAAAGTGACATTCCTAATATCCTCCAAATTCCAAGATACATGATCACAACATATATTCCAATGTATGGATAGTTCGTTTTTTCTTCCTATATGTCAGAGGGTGGAAGGCAGTACTGAGGCGTAACTGAGTGCCAAAAGCCTGATGAAATCCCCTCCAGAGTCGTGAGGTAAAACATGTATCCCAATCCAGGACAATGGATCTAGAAACTCCATGCTGCCACACCACCTCATCCATAATCCTCTTTGTCAATCAATACACTAAGCCTTACTCCTTGATCACTAATAATTGAGCTAATTTCATCATCCAGTCCAATACTACCTAAATAACATCGTATCCTACATGAGCTCTAGGTAACCCTATAATGAAATCAATAAATATTTCATTCCACTTATACTTAGGAATATATAAGGTTTGTAAAAAACCACTGGGAACATGGTGCATAACCTTCACCAGCTGAAAAACCAAGCACCTCACCACAAGCTCTACCACTACGTGCTTCATATTGGGCCACCAAAACTACATCCTCAAGCAGTTTTATATCATAGAAATTATTGGGTGTACCGCTATAGGTGATTTATGGAACTCACGATGGAATCACTTGCACATAACCACTGAAAAAAACAACCTTCTACAGAACAACATCTGATTCAAACAATCCTCCGACCATCCCTCGGGGGTATCACTATGGTCAACACAATTGTGCATCACTTATGGATCTGAATCTCCCCACTAAGAATATTACACCTACTACACCATCCACCCTTACATATAAGAGAAATTCCGGTAATTTTTCCACCACTTTCCAAGCATCCATAGATTCCTAAAAAACATCCTTCTACAAATTCCTGATCAAAGAATTGGCCACATAATTCCCCTTTCATGAGGTATTGTAGATCTCAAAATCATATTCCTAATGAAACATCACCCACCTCTACTTTCGCATGTTCATATCACACTGGGAAAACATATATCAAAATCTTTTGTGATCCATGAAAACAAAAAAGCACTCCCCAATGAGGTAATTTCACTACAACTTCAGCATAAACACAACCACCACTATCTCTATATCATGGGTGGAATAGATACATTCACGGGGAAATAACTACCTAGACCCATAATAAATCACTACCCATTGTTTCACCAAGAATCATCCCAAACATAGATAGGAAGCGTCGTAGAACACATCAAAAATCACTCCTTCCTCAGGCAACCAGATAACATGAGCACTAACCAGCTTCCCCTTTATTTAACCAAACACTGCCTGACACTGATCACCCCACACAAAATACTGATCCTTCCTAGTCAAGGATGTCAACATATCTTAAACTCAAAATAAAAGCATGTAAAACCATCTGATAATAGCCTACAATACCAAGACAATTGTGGGCTTGTACCACATTCTTGGGTAATTCCCAAGAAACAATTGCTTCAACCTTTTATGGGTCAATCGACACACCCTACCGAGACACCACATTCCCAAGAAAGCACACATTTTTTGTCCAGAACATACACTTGAATAACTTTACATAGATATAGTGGTGTCAATGAACCTGCAGGATAGTTCTGGGATGCTTAGTATGCTCTTCCTCTAACTTTTAGAAGATCAAGATGTTATTAATGAATATAATGAATAATTGGCCTAGGAACTCGTGTAAAAGGGAGTTCGTAAGCCCAATGATAATGTTTGGTGAATTTGTAACACCGAACTACATAACCACAAACTCAAAGTTCCCATACATACATTTGAAAGAAGTCTTCGAGATATTTCTCCCCTTCACCCTAAACTAGTGATATCCAGACAGCATATTTTTCTAAGAAAACCAACATAACCCTCTCAGATGGATGAAAAGATCATTAATCCTTGGGAGAGGGTAATGGTTCTTAACCATCACTTGACTATACCTTTGGTATTCTATGCACAACCTTAGACCATCATCCTAATTCTTTAGAAACAACACCGAAGTACCCCATAGGGACACCCTAGGCTGGATAAATCCCTTATTCATTAGGACATATATCTAAATTCTCATCTCCTGTAAATAACAAGGTTCCATCTGATAAGAAGCCATCAAAATCAGCGAAGCACCAGCTTATAGGTCTATCTTGAACTCAACATCACGTTGAGGGGGTAGTGTCATTACCTAATTGGGGAAAACATATAGGAACTCTCCAACAACTCTGGGAACATCCATCATCTCAGTATCCGCCGATTCCATGTATAGATCAACCAACATGGAAAGAAGAGGATCTACATGGCGATTTCCCACATGACAACTCTGGTTTCAAATGAAAGTCACATGTGGTCCATCCATGTAAATAGACTAAAATATTTTCTGGATGTAGTGGATAACAGCGTGTACATAATACAACCAGTTGATGCTGTGAATGACCTTGTATGGTTTTATATTTAGCAAGAATTGATCCCTACTGGACTAATGCGGTCTCATCATCTGTCTACATCCTCAGCACACATCAAACAAGTTGTTCTGGACTCTGACTAGCTTACTCAATATGAGGGGTATAATAAGCCTCAATAAATCTAGTTCTAGAGCATGAAATAGACCGGTGGAAACAAAAGAGGGTGAATCTTTTGATTCAAAAAAATCACAATCAAGGGTATTAAATAAGCTGATTGTACCTCAATCAATCTCTGGTCCTTCTAGAACTGCTACCATCACTGCATAAAACAGAGCATGACTAACTCTTCATATCCTCTAATATTGATCACCTATAAAAACATTCATGGGTCGAGGTCCCTAAGGACCACCATGTGTTCAGCCTCTACTTGCTCTGTCTCCCCTTAGTAGAGCATGTGCCTCTTGTCCCTCCTGTTGAAATGACCTAGCTAGAAACTATTAGTGAGGTTGGAGAGATCTTGTCAACCTCCTCCATAATGATCTTGAATGGCCTCTAGAAACTGATTCTGAAGATGGATGTGAACCCCATAAAGGAAACACATTGGCCCCAATCCCATAGGAGAGGAACAAAGACCAGAAGGATGAAACAAGAACTGATGAGTTAGATTCCAGTCCTGTCAAAACATTTAAGGCTCTGGCACCTGAGACCTACTATTGGTAACCCTACCTCTTGAAGAAATCTACTGAATCCCCTCTCATGGTAGACCTCCTCGTGAATGAATCCACTCAATTATCTTTTTCTTCTTCTGTGCCTCCAATAATGTTATCAACATAAAAAAGTAACCACATACTAGATAGTGGGATGATGTGCCTCCTCTAGTTGTCTCGCACGATACTCCTCGTCCAGAAAGAGATCCAAGGAAAAATAAAGGAGATCCTTGAACTTAATCCTTAGTTCCCAATCAAGATACTCCCCTAATGGAGGGAGAGTAACTCCTACCTCTTCTTAGCCATCATGGTTCATAAAAGGAATTATGATTGGAACTCATTCTCAAAATTGACCGACATAGTGCTAGCCTCCTTCCTATCCCCCAGGTACAATATCCACCAATGATGTGCAACTCCCCTAATCTATATCACTACAAAAGGATCCCAGTACCTTCTATATGCTCGGATCAAACTAATGTTTATCTCATGCTCTTCAAGACATCTCTCTATCTCTATACCTAAAACACTTCCCTAGTAAATTCCCAAGGCCCACCATTGGAATGAACATAACATTATCTACCTCTGGTCATCTTCCTCCACTAGATCAACCCTCCACTGATCAAAAGGATCAGCCTAGTGAGCCTTAACAAACCGAGCCACAAGTGAACGAAGACTAGATTTAATAACTGAAAAAGGTAAACAAGGAAATCCTAAGCCCAAGGAGAATGGAATTTTATTAAAGAATAATTTTAACTCATTTCTCTCATTTATTTACCCATTTCAAATTCCCCAAAACAAGCCATTTCAAATAGAAAAAAAAGTCATTATGATGCATGTACCTTTCTTAGGGTCTCTACCCAGCAAATGTTGTAGCCTCAATTGGTCATTGGGTAACCTCAAGGTCCATGTATCGAATCATGAAGTACCCTAACATCTCATGTCCTAGTTGATCTTCACTGGCCAATGTCATGCACCAAGATCATTTGATATTATTGACCTGTCAACCAATACAATACTCACTATGCCTAACTCCATACTCCATCCTATCTCTCAACCATCTCCTATAATAAAATTCTATCATGAACCCTCCCTCCAAAGATTCCCCTCCTGGACTGGAAAGGAAGAAAGGGGTTAATGACCCCTACATCCCACCTCTAGTAGTCACTGAGGTGGAACCCGACACTATGAGTAATCAATATACAAAAGGGAGGCATTTCTCGTTTTATGAAAAAAAGATAGGGAGATAAGATCGTCCATCCCAAAATAAATCCATGTACTACATATATAAAATAAATAAAAAATCCATCCAATATAAATGTCTAAAATATAACTGTTACAAATATAATAAAAACTCCAATGTAAATACCAAAAACAAAAGAAAACTACGACACGAAAACCATACCAAATTCAAAACTAGTAAGGTCTAGAACAGTCCACATAATCCTACTAGAAACCGGAAAAAAACATTCTATTCATAGGGTGAGAATACAAGTATACATAGTCGGAAAAACCATTATCTCTCGTGCACAAGTGGGAGAATCATGCTAATGTTCCTATGAGAAAAAATCAGAACTCAACATCACCTAACAAGGTATACTAGATATACCATACTCAATAAGACACACTCACTAAGTAACACAAGTCAATTTAACCAATATAGTAAGCACATCGATGATTGGGTACCCTGCACCACCTTCCCACTGATTAGCCACTCTCACACCCTAATGGAAAACGTCTTGGCGCTCCCACCTCTTTCAAAATTAACATGTCAAAACCCACACACACACACATAGACCTCACAACTAGTCCTATAACCTGAGAAAACGAAGCACATCACACCCCACCCACACAAACCTAGGCCTCACAATCACATCCTGCTCGCAGACACCTAGGCCACAAACCATGTCACATCCCAAAAAAATTGGTAAATCACAACACATATCATCCTGAAGAAACCTGGGAAAACAATACTCACCTTCACACACATGGGCCTCACAAACCACTACCCGCCAAAAGAAACTTGTGCTACCACCACCGGGAAGAAGGAGTAGGGAAGAGAAGGTTTCCATCCATCCATCCCCCCCAAGATGTTTGGGAAAGACATCCACCCCCATGACGATGGGGGTGTTCAACACTTAGTTCTCAACTAGGGTGGGGTGATTATAGAAATCACAAAGGAAAATACAGGCATTTATATATATGATACCAAAAAATCAAGCCCATCCTATGGGTTTTCAACCAACAACCTACTCACAATACCACCTTCGTGGGTATCTCTAAATTCAAAACCACACAACTAGCCATAAACTCAATTCATACCCCCATCCAATTCAAATAACCGATATTCATTCATTATTAAACAATTCATTTATTCATTCCATCACTAATCAGGAATATAATAGGCACAACGCACTACAAGCCACATAGTAAAATTCACATAGGGGAAGAAGAACCATGGTAAATTACCTCGCTTCATATTATTCTCTATTTAACACTCATTCATGATATAACATACCGATCTTGAGATACATGGAAGCTCTATATCAGTTATTAATGGTGAAGAAACATTACCATCCACTATCATCATCATAATTCAATGTCATTCTACCCAATCCATATTCTCAATAGAGAAAACCCCTAACACATAGTCGCAACTGGAAACACATAATGTCACAAACTGATCACAACCCTGTTGTACAACACTTCCCATACATTCCAAACTCACACCCCTTTACATCCACATCCAAGCTCTGAAACGAACAATATCTCATCCTGAGATTCCATTACACCACCCAGTCCAACCCTCATCACATAACCATGCCCAGAACCCTACAAAAACACAAGTCAGGATAACCCCGCGCACAACACCCCACTGCACAAACCAAGGCAAGGAATATTCAAATTTAACAAGGCATTCCTCACCCAATTTCTACTTGTTAATTCAGGGGTTATCACATAAATAGTTTGATCATGGGGAATCGATTAAATATATCCAAATATACATGCTTAACAGATTATGTGTATTTGTTTAATGATAAGTATACAAACATGCAATCATAAACATTCTGTGCACAACCATGGACCCCCAACAGCCATGATTTTCAGTAGGCGTATAATAACAACCCTGCTCTTTATTTCACACTTAAAAACATAATTTATTATATAAAATATTTACGTCATACAACATAGAAGATCTAGAGGAATAGTGTTTTTGGTGATTAGGAACATTACATAACAACTGAAAACATTAAATACATATCTTTATTGAAAACTTCTTTTACATGACCACACACATTCCTTCGTACATAGCATTGCATAGGATAACCTAAAGACATGCATAATAAAAGGTCGAGCTATATATCAATGTAAGGGAGGAAACAATTCATAACATGAAGAATACAGTACATTTTAGGAAATATGCATATCGATGGATCATAAGGTAAACTTGAACATAAAGACAATATAGCATGATTATCATAACATAGATATACGACATCAATATTTAAGATGATATTAGAATGATTCAAGGCTCATTTCACATGGATAATGAGTAAACTCTCATTGAACATGAATTATCATGAGTAAAACATCATTTCACCTGATGTTTCATGATACAAATATTTACGCAATGAATTGGAGCGCTATCAGGGCGTACCCTTCTTAATCATTTCATTTCATGCATAAGTGTGTCACATGGATCATATAACATGGGTTCATTAATCATCATAATATATTCCATGACAAAGGAGTTTTTAATTCATACATGAAACTATATAATCAATAAGTAAATGTTTATAAAGGTGATTACCCTTGATAGAGAAATGGGCATAGTATTCAATAAACAATGAATTTGGTTTGGAAAATTGCGGTGCAATTTTGGCAGCATAACAACATGAAATAAGAATTAATAAAAATGGTTGATTTGAGTGAAAGGGGTTTCTCATCATATTTACATGAAATGGATAGTAATGGGGTCATATAGATGCTTGTACCAACATAAAAATGGAATTTAGATTCATAATACAAAAGAATTTTTTGAATGTAAACGGGAAGAGAGAAATTCGTTACAGAATTTCATCATTGTAACCTGTGTACATGAGAGGAATTAATGAGAGAGAAAGAGGTATATCATAATTCAAACATAACAAGGGAAGTATGGGGTAGGTGAGAAATCTTACCCCAACATTTTTACTTTATAAAAATGATATAACAACATAATGAAAATTGAATAAAAATGGGAATTGATGAAATTACTTACATGGATGTGTGATCCAAAGGCTTGGTAGAGGCTTGAGAGAGGCTTCTTGGGAGCTTGGTGTGCCTTGGGAGGATACTAGGGAGAGGAGGTTAGAGTAGGGACATGACTATTTCTCTCTAAATCCATGGATGACCGACTTGATGGGAGGTTCAAACGTTCCGATCGGTTTCTAACGGGTTTGTTCGTAGAACCTGAAACATCCAATGATTCCACAACCATTCGGACCTACTTTCCAATGGTAGGTGCTCATTAGTTTGTGGACTGATGAGGCTTAGGAATTTTCATTGGTCGAGAGGATGGGAGGTCAGACTCATCACACCTTTTTGAGGGGAATTATTGTCTACTCCGGGACCCTCTTTATAGATTTAAGTTATATTCGTGAATCCTTATTACATTACCAAGTATAAAATGATCTTTCCTTCAGATCTGACTATCAATGATTAAATATGTAGAAAATTTAGAGAATATTTTGTATGTATTCGAGGTTCTTCATCGATAGAGAATCATCTGTATTTATTAGAGATTCTTGGTCAATGGTACCCTTCGACACATTTATACAGAAATCTCTTGGTCATTATGATGACCATCCTGGTTTTAAAGCCACTCAGTGGGGCACTTGAAGTTTATTGTCATTTAGAAGGACATGTATTATTTTAGAATTGTGATCGAACTAGTAGACGGGCTACCTATGTATCCTTTTTTTAGAAAAGGAATCAGAACCCACGTACTTCGAGTAAGGGAGTATGATGTTTATGATTGATGACTCAAAGAAGGATGTCACAATTACCTTTACACTATAAGCTCACGTGAGACATGATAAGTGTAAGAAGCAAGAGGTATTTGTAAAAAAATAGACAATTTGTGCCATGAAATATTCAATCATAAGAAATAATGCGGGGATTATGTATGTATGACTGCCCAGATAAATGAAGGTTTAGGATTTACTTTATAGAATAAATCCAAGAACAGGGTCCATAGAGGTATATGTGCTTCATGGAGATTTTGAATACACTAACTTGGGGATTACTCATGAAAAGGAGGCCCAAATTAGGAGAAGACTTATGATTGGGTTTTACTCCTGAAAAGGAATCCCAGATCAAAGGTAAATTAGGACTGGTTATGAAGATTAATACTGGGGCTTATTCCTGAAAAGGAGGCCCAGGTTAAGGGATTATGACTGGGGCTTATTCCAGAAAAGGAGGCCCAGGATAAGGGATTATGACTGGGACTTACTCTTGAAAAGGAGGACCAGGTTAAAGATTATCGTTCGGGGCTTACTCCTGAGGAGGATGCCCAAATTAGGGGACTGGGTCTTACTCCTAAGGGGGATGCCCAGGTTAGGGGATCTGGGGCTTCCTCCTAAAGAGGATACCCAAATTAGAGGACTTAGGACTGGGGATTATTCCTGAAAAGGATACCCAGGTTAAGGATTCTCTCATCATAAAGGAATAGGTTGAATGAATGAACTCTCAATCTTTAGTGACATAAAGATATGTAAATCACTAGGTTTTGAGAGATATTCCACAGAATTCCTTTCAAATAAGGAATTCAAATCAAGAAATCATGCCATAAATGCATTTGAAGAGTGTCATGAAGACTGAATCTTGAATATTAAAGGTGTAATGGATTAAGAGGGGTGAAATGGGCAATAAAGCACCCAAAAAGGCAGGGGCGCGCAAGTCCGGGAAGGCGCGCAGGTACTGCGTGGGCGTACAAGTCCTGGTCGTGTAGGTCCTCGTCGTGCTGGTTTGCCTGCGCGGCACATGGTGTACTTGCGCGACGGTTAACCAGCAGGGTAATACTTGAGAGACTCTTCATTAAAGCCTTTAGAATCCTCATGAGGTTCTTCCAGAAGAATGGAGCGCAAGATCTAATAAAGGAGTAAGTCGGCGCGCAAGTGTGGCCCTTTTCCCTTAAGGGCTGGCCACTCAGGCGTGCAAGTGTTGATGACTTTCAAAACTTAGTCCTTCCTCCCCCTCTTTAGATCTTCCATTCTAGGTATGAAATTACCTTAGAATTGTTCCGGAATCTTTGAGAAGAGACTAGGGTGCCGGGAGCTCAAATATGGGTTTTTAGAAAAAATTCTCCTCGAATGGGGGGCCCACAGGGACTATTTATAGGCAGGAGAAGACCCCAGGCAGTTATCGGGCAGTCATCACTTAGGTCGTGCAAGTCACTTGCGCGAAGAATGATGATCGTGCAAGTGGACTTGCGCGACTTATGGGAAATCTGCTCCTTGTTCATCCCATTGTATATTTTTTGATATTTTCTTCAAAGTATAAATCAATTTGTGCTAGGTCATTTCCCTTTACATTCCTTTGGTCTTTATGACGAAAAATGAGCGTCAACAAAAGTCCCCCCTCATAGTTGAATCTGAAATAAATGAGGATTTTACTCTGAGGAAATCGATGACATCCAAAGGAAAGGTGGTGCGCAAGTCTTGATGGCGTAGAGGGCATCGCGCAAGTGCGAATCACACAGGGCCTAGGTGCACAGGGTACGGCCCTTGATCGCGTAGGGTACGACGCGTAGGGTCTCAACCACGTCTATAAATACAGGGCCTCACTTCCATACAAGCATCCGGATTTCCGGACTTCATACCTTCGAGCTCTCGCCGTGCAGGTCACCTTAGCCATGCAGGTTCGTCTGTTTCCGGTTTTTTCCTTGATTTCACGCTACTGTCAAGGTTTCTAGGCTTGCGCGGTGATACTTGCGCGGCTAATACTTGCGCGGCACATCCATATGTGTGCACCAATATTTAAACTTTCATTCCTTAATGCCTTTGCCATTTTTTCGAACTCTTTCACAAATTTTATGAAAAATAAACCCATTTAAGAGTTTAATTTATTCAACTTTTGTGCAGATTAAATGGCTCCCAAGGGAATTAAAACGGTTGATGAACTGGCTAGTAAGCGGATTGAAGACATGATGAACATCATTGGCCATGATTACTATGATATCTACGACAACACCCTCCCAGATTTCGCTAAGTACTTGAAGAAATATCATCTTAATTTCCCACAGAGCATCTACCTGCCTCTATATGGTCGTGGTCATCTGCAAGGAGTCAATGTTCCAGATGCAAAGAACTATACACCTGAAATGCCACTACGCTGCTACTCCTTCATTTCGGTTATGCTGTGCATTAATAGAAACAAAAATGGTGTGAACATTCAAATTCTTCCTTCATGTCATTTCCATGCAGATATGAAAATGGAAAACCCATGGGCTGAAATGTTTTCCACTGCTGGTTGGTAGAGACAAGACACACATGGTATTAGAGCAATATCTAAAAAGATTACTCTCTCCAAATGGCTCTTTACTTCCGATGCTCCATTCTCAAGTCCATGTATCCATCTTCCAAGTCTCTTGGATAGAAATAGAGTCACTGTTTGATCAGCAGAAAATTTTCTCAAACCGCACTCAAGAACATCCTTTTAAAATTGTTCCAAGAAGAGCTGGTATCACTACATCTCATATTGTATCCAGTTGAATGAATGAATTCCAGGTGGTTTCTGATTAAGCTCGGGATTCCGTAAATCAAATGAAGTGTTTTGTTGAAATCCTCTTGTAATTCTTGAAAAAAAATAAGAGACTCTAGTATGTGGATGTCCTTCTAACTCTTATGTATCAATGAAAAACACTTTCACCTTCACTTATTTGTACCTGCATTCTCTTTTACTACATGCTTTAGATTTTACCTAAGACAATGGGCCTAGTAATCATAGTTTGATTTTTACTAGGATTAATGTAAATAACCCTACAAACTTCAATCCTTTTAATTTCTCAATGTCACCTAAATCATACAAAAATGTATGTTTCGTGAGATGGGAACTTAACTTTTATTCAGAGTTCCCCTGCCTTTTGTGGGCAATTTAATGTCATGCATGTCGGACAAACAAAGGCTAATGTTTAATGTCAAAATAGCTTTGACTGAAATGGGTTAGAATTGACTCAATTCCTTGACAACTCATCTAAAAACATAGTACCATACTCATGTATGAGGGAAAATATGTAAGCTATGACATAAGAAAACTTGAATATGAGGAATGATATGAAAAAGAGCTAAAAGGCATTAGAAGAATTAGTTCCCAAGAATGAAGTTACCATTATTTAACAAACCCATTAGGTTTTTGAATTATACAGGGCCACGTAAGGGCATTGGCTGCATAGTTGAATAAAATAGTATCTTTTGGATAACAAGTCTATTATGTAGACTATTTATGCAAGGCCTCCTATGGGCACGTGCGGCATAGTCAGGCAAAAGAACTCTTAGAAATTTACTTTCCTAGTGCTAAAAGCCAGTGACTGTTTATGGAAATTCAAATCTTCCAACGTATAGAGTTTTCTATATGGAAAGAGGTACTTGAATATGGATAAGATATTTTCAAACAAGATTATCGAAGAACTGTATGAATATCACTCCTACAAAGGTCTGACCCAAATGTAGGGAAGGAGAATATAAACCATAGACTTGAATACTTTCAGATCATGAAAAAGGATATGGGACAAATATGTTAAGGATGGCTATTTTTGCAGATCCCTACATACTATCATTTAAGACAAATAAGGACAAAAGAGGCATTCTTCCTAAGAATGAAGTTACCACTATCCGAAAAACCTGTTAGGGGGTTGAATTATGCAGGGACACCTAAGGGCATTGGCTGCATAGTCAAATAATAGTACCTTTTGGCTAACAAGTCTGTTATGTAGACTGTTTATGCAAGGATTCCTATGGGCACATGCTGCATAGTCATGAAAATGAACTCTCAGAATCTTGACATTTTTGTGGCTAGTAGCCATGAAAAGGGTTATGAGGATCTAGAAATATCCAAGGTTAAGATTATGCCACATAAAGATGGGTATTGTTTAATGTATACAGAGATACATAGATCAATGCTAACAATAATCATGTTGTGGCTGGGTCCTGAATTGAAATGTTGGACTTCACTACATATCCCATAAGGATGAGAATCAAGCCATACGTAGTTCTTAAAGTACAATTTAACGTCGTGTGGGACAAAGGATTATAGATCTTAGTTTAGGGTCATATATCTTGGACCATTGTAAGAAATACACAGTGTGTGTTTTCATGGGGACTTTTCAGCCAAGGGACTGAAAGTGGAATTTGGGGTTAGACCAAAAGACATGGGGCTGGATTTGAGGGACACTCGAACATTCCTACATATCCCATAAGGATGGGAATCAAGCCCACGTAGTTCTAGAAATACCCGTTGTACAAATTTGGTTCATACATATGAAGGGTGAAAGGATACTTTAGTACAATGATGGTTTAACCCAAGATAAAAGGTTTGGGCATTGCCAGGTTGCATGTAGACTTTGAGATGAAACATGATTGAAAAATCAATGTGAATAATGGTTCAATATCAGGTGAGGGTATCAAAGAATATTGTAGTTTATTGTCATACTAGACAAAATTTATGTATAGTTTAACGTCGTATAACAAGGATGAATGTGAACCAATGTAAAGATATTGATTCTAGGGGCGGTTTCACGAATCAACATCGTATGAGATGGAGGTGAACCGATGTGAAGAGATTTGTTTTGGGCTTGAGCCTTGGGAGGTTTCCTACATACCAAGCCTAGAAGGCAAGGATCAAAGTCCGTGTAGTTCAATTAATGAATGAATTAATGATCAAGTTGTTCACGAGGACAATGACCTAAAAAAATGATGTTAGTACTTACACATGGTTAGCGGCCTAGAGAGAATATTATGGTTGAGGTTTTCCCTAAGCTCACGTGAGTCATCCTTAGTGTGAGAAACAAGAGGTAGCAACAACCTTAACGATACACAATTTAATGTCATGTAGGACGTATGAAGGGACTATGCAGTTTAAAGTCTTGTAGTTAGGACTATTGTTGCTGCACAGTTTAGTGTCATGTAGCGGGGACAAAGTACAATTTAATGTCATGTAGGACGTATCACGGACCATCTGTACAGTTTAACGTCATGTAGTTAGGACAATGGGGACAATAGAGTTAAATGTCATGTTGGACGAAAGGGGGACTGTGCAGTTTAATGTCATGCAGTGAGGACAAAAGAGTACACCATTTATCATCATGTTTGATGCATTGGGTATTTTTTCCACAGTTTAGCGTCATATTGGATGAAAGTGATAATAGTTTAAGGTCATATGCATGGACCATGGATGGTGCAGTTTAACGTCATGTTGGACAAAAGTGTAGTTTAAGGTCATACATGACCTTTGATGATTATGAAGTTTAACGTCTTTCCGGACGTAAGGGAATTTTATACATTTTAGCGTCATGTAGTTAGGACGTCACGGTTTAACGTCTTGCTAGATGTAAAGGACTTGAAAACAGTTTAGGGTCATATGCATGGATCGTTGATGATGCAGTTTAAGGTCATACTGGACCTAGTTGCAGTTTAAGGTCATACTAGACCATTTTGGGAACATTTTCACAGTTTAATGTCGTGTGGGACGAGTTTGCAGTTTAAAGTCAAACTGGACCATTGCTGTATAGTTTTAATGTCATATAGCAAGGAAGAACTGGTTCCGCACAGTTTAGTGTCATGTTGCAGGGACATAGTACAATTTAATGTCATGTAGGACGTATTAAAGGACTTTTGTACAGTTTAGCATCATGTAGCTAGGACGATGAAGCTGAAACCGTTTAATGTCATGTTGGACGTATGTGAAAAATAGTTTAGGTTCATATGCTTGGACCATTGTAGTATAGTTTAACGTCATATAGCAAGGATAAACTGGTACTTTGCAGTTTATACAAAATACTTCTTAAAAAATCTGGCAGTGGTTGGAGTAGGGATGAGTTATCCATCCATTGAGATTAATGAATAAGCGCCATTGTAGTAGACCCTACATATTGAATAAGGTCCTTCCCATTTTGGCTCAAGTTTGGGAGGTTTCTTTCCTGGTAACATTGGAGTTCTAAGAACTAATACCAAATCTCCATGACTGAATGAACAAAGATGAACTTTTTTGTTAAAAGCTCATGCTATTCGATTCTAATAGACCTCCAAGTGGTGCAAAGTGCAAAATCTTTTATCATCTAACCGTTCCAATTATTTCAATCTCTTTTGAGATTGCTCATCTGTAGATGACTGATCGCAAATGGTTACACTGAGTGAGGGTAATTGAAATTCAATTGGCAAGACTGCTTCCCTTCCATATACCAATAAATATGGAGTTGATCGCGTTGCAGTGTGGGTGGTAATACGATAAGCCCATAAAGCGTGAAAGGGTTTATCAGGCCATGACTTCTTATATTTATCCACCATCTTTTTCAGTATATTTGAAAGAGTCTTGTTGAAGGATTCTATATGGCCATTGTCTGCTGCATGATACAAAGATGAATGGTTGGATTTGATGTTGTATTCTTTATACAATTTCTTCACCTCGGATGAACAGAAATTGGTGCCATTGTCCGTCAATATGGTATGAGGGACACCATATCTGGTAATGATTTAGACTTGATGAAGCTAACAATGCATTTAGAACTGACTTCCTTGAGAGGTATTTCCTCTTCCCATTTGGAAAAGAAGTCAGTAGTAGTAATAATGTACTTAAACTTCTTGGTCGTAGCTGAAGGGTAAGGTCCCACCACATCCATTCCCCATGTGGAAAATGGAGATGAGTATTTAGCTGTATGAAGCAACTCTGGAGGTTGATGAATGAAGTTGGCATGTACTTGGCATGAATGACACTTCTTTGTGAAATCAACACAATATCGTATCATTGAAGGCCAAAAGTATCAAAGCCTTATAATTTGATCTGACAATCTATGTCCAGACTGGTGGGCACCACAGACTCTTGCATGCACTTCTTTCATGACAACCATTGTCTCTTCACCATCAATGCATCTAAAGAGAACTCCATAAAAACCACGTTTGTAGAGAATTTTCTCTAGGTGATCTGGGCTATCATAAAGAGTAAAATTGACCACACGTCGCCGGGTTTTGTTCTTTCTCGGCTCTATAAGGTGGAAGTGTTCCATTTTGAATGTATTCCCTGACAGGTGACCTCCATCATGTAGTATGACCATATGGTTCAGGAATGGGACTAATTTCATTAATTTCCTATGTTCTGATTCGGACATAAGGTGAAATTGCATGACGGTGGGAAATACTGATGGTTTTCTGGTCCTGATTTGGATCTTCCAGAGTTGTGGCTATATTAGCCAGTGCATCAGCTTGAGTATTTTGTGATCTTGGGACATAAGAAAATGTCGGTTCCAAAGGTAATTCCTCCATTAACTCTATGACGTAATCATACAAAGGGATTAGTTATTCTTTTCTACTGGCATAATCGTCATTGACTTGTTTGATTACCAGGTCTGAATCACCCTTCACCATTAAGTGATTCACTTGTGCTTGAAGTGCTAATTTCAATCCTGTGATAAGAGCTTGGTATTCGGCTTCATTATTGGTACCACCATCCCACAATAAGAAGGAATAATGTAACACTTCCTTTTCTAGAGAAATAAGTACAATTCTTAAGCCAGCTTTGTTAAATTTAGGATTTTCCATTTTCTTCCCTGTTGGACTTCTCGAAGCACCATCAAAATACATTTCCCATGCTTGAAGACTTTCTTGAATAGAGAAGACTTCCTCATCAGGGAGTTCAATATCTGAAGATGTGTCTTCCACTGAAGGGTGTTCAGCCAGGAAATCGTCCAGATCTTGGCCCTTTTATTGCCTTTTGAGACACATATTGAATGTCGAATTGCTGCAAAATAACTGCCCACCTTGCTAGACGTCCTGTAAGCATTGGATGACTAAGGATGAATTTGAGCGGGTTATTTCGAGATACCAATTGGACCTTGTGATGTTGCAGATAATGTCTCAACTTCTGAACTACAAAGATTAATGCCAGGTAGCACTTCTCAATACTTGAATACCGGGTTTCTGCTTCAAGCATAGTTCGACTGAGATAGTAGAGACTGTTTTCATTCCCAGTATCATTCTTTTGAGCCAGAAGGCACCCAATGATCGCTCTAGAGCTATCACCTAGAGGATAAGTAGTCATCTTTCAATAGGTTCTATGAGTACTGGTGGACTCAAGAGGTATTTCTTGATAATATCGAATGCTTCTTGACATTATTCAGTCCACTGATAAGTGACTCCCTTCTTCATCAATTTGGTAAAGGGTAAACTTTTTCCTGCCAAGTTGGCGATGAAACGCCGAATATAGGCTAAGTTCCCTTGAATTCCTCTTAATTAATCCAAATTTTGAGGAGGTGACATACCAAAGATTGACTTGGACTTCTCAGGATCAACTTCAATACCATGATGGCGTACATGAATGCCGAGAAATTTTCCTGAGGTTACCCCAAAAGCACATTTTAAGGGGTTCATCTTCAAATTATATTGTTGAAGCTTGCAGAATATGACTTCCAAACCATCCAAGTGATTAGAACATTGTTTGGATTTAACCACCAAATCGTCTAAATAGCATTCAACAAACATCCATAAGAAGGGTTTGAAGATACGATGCATGGCGCGCTGATATGTTGCACCTACATTCTTTAAACCAAAGTGCATTACCCGGTAACAAAACACACCCTGAGGGGCTCTGAGGGCTATGAATTCCTCATCTTCTGGGGCTATACAGATCTGATTATATCCAGAATATCCATCCATTAAGGGAAGTGCTTCAAAGCCAGCTGTTGCATAAATTAGATGTTCTGTAATCAGAACTGGGAAATCAACCTTAGGACAATGCTGATTAAGATCTCGGAAATCGATGGAAACTCTAATTTGTCCATTCTTCTTCTTTACAGGGACAATATGAGCTAACCACTTAGGATACATAACTTCTCTGAAGAAGTTAGATTTGATAAGCTTATCCACTTCACCTTCAATTTTAGAAGCATAATTTGGGTGTGTTCTACTCGCGGCTTGCTTAAATCCTCGATGTTCTTCTGGTAAACCCAAATGATGAGTAGCAACATCAGGATCAAGACCGAGAATTTCTGTATAGTTTCATGAAAAAATATCTCTATTTCACTTTAGAAAAGAAATATAATTCTCTTGATCTTCAAAGGTCATGGCCGCACTGATTAAAGTGGGGCGTGGATCTTCCTTTGTACCCAGATTTATTTCTCTCAGTTAATCCACAGTGGTAAGGATACCCTCTTCAAATGCTGGAGGAGAATCTCTGAGATCTTCCCCTTCTTCTTCATCATGTGTTATTTCTTCAGTTTCTACTTGCATAGTAGATGACAAATCAGAATTTTCATAATCATAAGAGATGTCAAAATTTGCACATTTTGAAGAAGAAGTTTCCATTTCCAACCCGATTGATGATGAAGGGTCTTCTTTGGGTAATAATGAGGAAATGATCGATTGATAATCGACATCATTGTTCACCTTCGATGATGCTATAACATCTTCTGGCCTAATTGGCGAAGCATAGAGTTGTTGGATTTAAGCAGTTGAAATGAAGACGTCACCATTTGTGCTTTCATCACTGCTTGGTAGATTACCAATTTCTCCCATGCTGTCTGGCTCGATTGCCGTAATTGACATTATGGATCATTCCATTAGAGTATTTTTATTTGGGTCTATCTTTTCAATTTAACTGATAGGCAATACATTACCTGTACTCACATGTGTAAATGGATTTACTGAATTTTTTTTCCAAACCATATGGAGCATTAATTTTGGAAATCTCCTTTGTTATGTATTTCTCCCTTTGCTTCATGTGATAGAATTCCGCCTCAATGTATTGAGAATCACATGTCTTGAATGGGGCCTTATCACCATACAACATCCCATCTTGACCATCGAAACAATATTTGAGACATTGATGGTATGAAGAAGGTATAACCGCATATTGATGTAGCCAGGGTCTTCCAAGCAAGATGTTGAAGGCTGAGTCTTGATCAACAACCATGAAATCAGAATGGGATACAAGATCTCCAAACTGAGTTCTAAGTGTAACTTCACCCAATGGTTCTTGTTCATTTTTATCATATCCTTGTAGCATCATGGTGGAGGGAGATAAATCAGATTCTGTGAGACCCAATCGACGAAGTGTACGAATGGGCATGAGGTTGAATCCTGAACCATTGTCAATGAAAGCTCTTTGAACATCCACGCCACTGACCTTTCCAGACAAGTACAATGGTCTAATATGTCCATGCACAACATCATCTTCATCTTCATCAGTAAAGGATATTATTGAATGACATTCTGCAGGATTATTCTCTATGTGATAGACTTCAGCTGCAGCAATTTCAGTTTCAAACTCCTGAGGACTTGACAAAGCCTCGATGAGTGCTTCCCGAAGATCTCTTGACAGATTCAGAGCATCTAGAATTGATAACATGGCTACTACATTGGCCAAGTGTTTCAATATATCATAGTTTTGATCCAGAGGTCTGTGTTTCCCCATAGGAATATGTGGTTTAGAAGGTACCTTGGAAGCAGATGCTTTGGAAGTTGATGCATCTTGTATTGGGATAGGAGTTGGAAATATTCTAGGTTTTGGAAGATTAGATAGATTAGATCGATTTACTTGCTGAGAGGAAAAAGATGGAACCTTCAATTGGTCTTCCAAAATAACTATGTCATGACTTAATTTTCTATTGGTAGAAGAACTTTCTTGTTCTTGCTGAGCTCACTGAAGGGCTCTACCACGAGTTTCTGTTGCGTACACAGTTCTAGCAGGGGTAGAATTAGAATAGTTACTTCTGAAATATCCACGTCATCCTCTGTATCCTGAGCCCCTGGAACTTCCTATGATTTCTCTGTTTGATACAAGGAATTTAGGCTCATTGAAATCGAAACTGCGACTGGCATATGGATCTTTTAATTGAATCATATTAACAGAACCAAAGGTTAACTCTTCGTCTGATGAAGACTCTGCCTGATTAGCATGTTTAGGCTGTGCCATTTGGTGGGGCGGTGCCCATGTCATTGAATTAGATGGCATAAAGTCCGCCAAAGTCAAATAGAACTTAGGATTTGACACATACTCATATTCTTCTGATTCTTTTTCATTCTTTGAATCATGCCTTTTCTTTGAGGACTTCCCCTCTGACAAAGAGGGTTTTTCCACAACATTCATGGGAGAAGACACAATTGGATTCTATAATCGTGTTCAAAAAATAGCATGAGTTCGATTGATTGTCTTTCTGACCATCCAATCATCATACTTTTGTGCATTTTTGCTTTTGACTTCCTGCCATTAATCTTCCTCCTCTGGAACTGTAGTAGTGACACATGCTACCTGGGCTGAGGAGCCTTTCAATGTGACATGTCCTGAGTCGACCATCTTTTGTAGTAGGTCTTTGAAGACAAAACACTCCTGGATGGGACACCCCAACATTTGATGAAAAGGGAAATAATTAGGACGATCTTCATCTCCTTTCTTGTTTGGCCTCTTGGGTATTGGAAATTGAACCAAAATGTTTTCCAGATCTGAAATGAAATAACCAGGAACTTGTTCATTTCGGAAAGAGTATGTTTTTCTCTTCAAATCCTTAAATTGTTTTTGTCTTTGATCTTTTTGATCGTCTCGACGAAAATGCCTTTGTTGTTGGCGCTCAGAAGGAGGAGCCCTTCGAAAAGATGAAGGTTTTGAGGGAGAAATAGGTACAGGTGCTTGTTTAAGCATAACTATAGCAGTTTTTTCATTAACCATTCTCCTTCCTAGAGCTGATGGAATTACATGAGATTTAGCCTTAGACTGTATAAGGGAATCTTCAATCTGCTGCGCGATTGATGTAAGGTCTCGAAACCCTCCTGTGTATTTCACAGGGATTAATGGTGTGGGTAATTCGTCATGCAGATTTTCCACACATATTTGCAACAATTATTCTTAAGGGAGTGCTAAACTCAAGGAATATGTTAATCCCTTTCATCGAGCAATGAAATCAGAGACCGTTTCATTCTCCCTTTGCTTACAGTTTGTATGATCGAAAACTGTTGTCTTTGGAAAAGTTGAGCTGAACTGAAGGAGGAATTTCTGGAAAAGATCCTCTCATCCGGTAATTGACCGGGATTTCAAGCATGTATACCAAACAAAAGCTGGTCCTTGCAAGGTTCACACGAAGCATCTGAGTTTCACTACTTCTTGCTGCTCCGGAGTTCCCATCATAGGATCGCAACAAGACACGTAATGTGTCAAATGTTGTTCTAGATCGCCTGATCCATTGAAAATAGGGAATATAGGGTTCCCAAAACTAGATGGAGGAGAAATTGAATCTACCCATTCAGGGTAAACATTATTTTGTGGTTGAACTTGCACGTGCTTCCCTTCCATAGTTTCTAACCAAGCTATTAATGACTAAATAGTCATTATTAACTTTTGAGAAACATCATGTTAAACTTGGACGTGGGTAGGTGAAATGACTGTATCTTGGACAGATGTGGCGATTGGCACTGAAACTTATGGTAGCACTGCCAACTGTTGTTGCACATGACTCGTAAGATTAGACCTGTGAGGGTGTACTAATAGAGGAGGATATTCTTGATCCATCTCAATGGCTGCAAGAAATTGCTTTGGCTGACTGACTCCATCATGCTTAAGAAGAAGAATACTCTGAAGTATTTCTGCATTCAACCTTCTTAATTCCTTCATTTCTTCCTCCTATTGTGAAAACCTCTTCTCTAGTGAGAGCGATTGACCTTCTCCAGAGGAAGGATATGTACCCTGGTTCTTTCCCTTCCCTTTGTTGGATCCTTTTCAGAGAGGGGGAAGTGGGTTTCTCGTAAGATTACTTATGTTCTGAGTAATCATTTGACTTAGTGTACGCACACCTTCTTCATTTTGGTCAGTTCATACATATTCTTGAGCTGGATCTTCTTCATCTGAGTCCCCTGATTGAGACTCATCTGGTGGATCAGCAACAACGACATTGATGACTTTAACTGATGCATAACTCATCGTATCCCTTCTATAAGCATTTCTGTGATATTTTCTTCTTCCTTGTCTTTGATGAGACATTACCTTTTATTGATTCAATCCCTCAAGAACTTCTTAATGAACCGTAATTTGGAGGTAATCTCCTGATAATTTGGATCTTCATTCCTCTTGAGGTTTCTTCCCCAATCGAGAAAAGACTGACTTTCTCTAAGGAGGATATTGATGATTTGAAAAAGTCCATAGTCCAGTGGACTGGGGCTGTTCCTGCTGTTCTTGCTGAACTCCTTGGAACCTATTTTTTGATTCTGAGGGTTGGTTTAAAAGAGTCCCTAGTCTGGCGAGCTGCGGTGGTTCTTGACTTGCCATGTCTGAGACTTTCTTTAAAGTCCTCCTGATCTTGCAAACTTAGTCCGGAAATTAGCTGGATGCATTAATCTGTATCCGCTTTTATCACCCGGTTCAAAAGACCATTGGATGATTTCTGACACTTCTGTCACTTGGTGACATGTTTGCACCAAATAAGAGGCCCGTTTAATATTCTTGTTTTCTTGATGCAAGAGTAATTCAACAACTCTTTCTCTGTATTCATGATTTTGAGAGGAACTAGTTGAAGCCTGTTCTTGGGAAAGCTTTTTATTACAAACAATCCCTATTGAATGTGGCCATCCATGGGCAATAACATTGCATGAGACCATTTTTGGTGGGCTTTGCTGACTGGAGAGCACCATAAAATGCAATGCTCCATGAACACCCCATCCACGGACACGAATACCAGATGGGGCATTGGAAATTAACTGACCCAATATTCTTAGTGCACCAAGGCATGAACATTGAAGGGCTCTCTGCTTCTTTTCAGCCGTCAGATATCGCGAGACTGATAGAGATGCCAAATCAATATGACGTTGTAACCCTTATATTATCTTAAGATTATTTTCATATTCATCATAAGATAATACTTTATTTTTAAACTAAAAAAGTGTTTTCCATATGTTGAGATAAATATCATGAATTTCATCTTCCGTCAAAATTTCTGGAATATTATACTGAGAGTCAGCCAAAGGCCAAAACAAAACTGGCACTTCACCTTTCACTAGTTTTTTCTCAAGTTCAACATTTCCTCTTTGTTATTTGATGAAGATTCTTCTACCTGATTTGACCAGGGTTGGTTTTTACTTGATGCCTCATTGGATTCAACAAGATTGGTAGATAAATCATTGATCAAACTAGAATATGCATGACTTACAGGTGGTTCAGAAAATTACCTACGCCATGGGCTGTCTTCTGATTGAGAAAGTATTTCACCTACTAGCGATAAAGCTTCAGACATGACTGGTTTCGCATTTTCAAGTGCCTCAAGATAAGAGGGCTTTCTATGCACTACATTGTCCACTGGAGCATTTTCCGGGCAATGTGCATCACTACTGTGGAGAGGAATTTCGCAGTAAAATTCATCATCATGGGGAGGACCACCATAATGGGTTATAACAAAAGACGAGATCTTTTCCTCCTTGGTCTTCAGACCACATAGAGGGTTCCTGTGGCTCTCATCTAAAGATGAAACTTCGAGATCGACCGAATTGTCATGAAGCACACCTTCATGAGGAAGTGTCTGTTGAAGACCATCGAAATTAATGTTTCCACTATTGGTAACTGAGGGAGTAGAATCTTTAATTAAAATAGATAATTGTTTGAGGGCTTCAAGAACTCCAGCATCGAGCAAGGCCTTGTTACAGATTGGCACTTGATCTCCTGAGTGTGCTGGGCGGGTCTTTTTCTTAGATGCCTTCTTACTCCCCTTGGAAACCACTTGTTGAAGAATGTGGCTACCCTGAGCAGGTGTATGTGCCTGATTATGAAAGATGGCCAGGTTAGGCTAACGATATCCTCTCAAAACAGGTGTATGTGCCTGACTTGGTCGTCCATATGATATGGGGGAGTATGCCCCATAACCCTCTTGGACTGGAACAGATGTGTGTCTGTTCCGGAGTGAATTGTTGATGTATCACTCCACTGGTAGGGATAGATTTATGTGTCTTTCCATAAGATGCCGCTGAAGTTGTTATAATATCCTGGCAGGCATCCATAATATGAGTAGGGATTTGCTTCTTCTCTTTCACAATTGCTAGAATATGCTTGGTGACTTCAGCTGCCGGAACGGGAATATACATCCATTCCGGGCTTGGAGCAGGTGTATGTGTCGGATCCTGTCCTCCTTTTCCTATCAGTGAATCCTGAATGTACTCAAGTGTGGGGGCAGAGAGTGGAGTCTGCCTCCTATTTGTTGTCGGGGCTTTCCGAATAACTTCTCTGAATGCTACCAAGCGAGATTGCTTGTATGATTGATTAATACCAGAAGGTGTATGCACCTGCTGATTGCACTTTGCCAAACGTGGTTAACGAGATCCATCATATGTAGTCAGACGAGCCTACTAACTAGTTGATGGTGTATAAATAGGTGTATGTTCCTGCCTATAGTACTCCGCCGGAATTTCCTGGCGGGATTGGCGTGATGCTGCGAGACGAGTCTACTGGACAATGGAATTAAAACGGGCAGGTGTATGTGCTTGGTCGTTGCATTCCACCAAGTTAGGTTGGTGGACTTCTCCGGAGATGGAAGAGATTAGAACATGCTCACTGTTGACCGGATTCCACCTATGGTGGTTCTTCTTGCTTGCTCGGGTTCGAGGAACCTGAGCCGAATGCCTAGAGTCGGTACCCTCATCATGTTGAGGGTGCACTGCTGCACGAGTCTGGCGGCGATTGTTGGTGGGAGCCCTCAGGAAGGACTCCTATCTGTTTGAATTAAGGTCCTGAGGGACCTGCGCATTCACCTCCCCAGAATAAGGGAGTGAATGGTGATTGTGTTCTGGGGATAACGACCCGAAACAGTTGGAGACGTTAGTCAGCACCGTATGCTTTTTTGATCACTGGTCATCGTTGTCCGGACGACCGATTTTAGTTATTTACTTGGAGGGCTTGTCGGGCAGCCTCCAGAGTTGGGATGGTACTGTGTTGACGGTACTCCTTAACCAGTGCGTTTGATACCCAGCATTGAAGAAGCTGAGTCAGCGATATCGTCCTAAGAGTGGACGACGATCGAGCAGGAGTAGCAGCAGTGGCATTTACAGCAGTAGTATTCACTGGTGTGAACTTGAGAGAAGCCATTCTAGAAATGCAGAAGATCTTGGGAAAAGAGTGCCTATTTGATATAACTGACTTAATCAAGATAAATTCAGCCACTACATCTTTTAGATGATCACATATGTAAATGATTGTTTTTGTTGGTCCTCTCATTGAGTTTTAAATAGGGGCCTAACAAATAGGAAAAACATAATTTTAACTTGGTTAAGGATTCACATCGGGTTCACCATATTTTTTTCCCTCGGAATCTGGGGATGACCGCCTTGATGGGAGGTTCAAAAGTTCTGATCGGTTTCTAACGGGTTTGTTCGTAGATCCGGAAACATCCAGTGATTCCACATCCATTCGGACCTACTTTCCAAAGGCTGGTTCTCATTAGTTTGTGGAATGATGAGGCTTAGGAATTTGCATTGGTCGAGAGGATGGGAGGTCGGACTCATCACACCTTTTTTAGGGGAATTATTGTCTACTCCGGGACTCTTTATAGATTTATGTTATGCTTGTGAATCCTTATTACATTACCAAGTATAAAATGAGCATTCCTTCATATCTGACAATCAATGATTAAATATGTAGAAAATTTAGAGAATCATTTGTATGTATTCGAGGTTCTTCATCGATAGAGAATCATCTGTATTTATTAGAGATTCATGGTCAATAGTACCCTTCGACACATTTATACAGAAGTCTCTTGGTCATTATGATGACCATGCTGTTTTTAAAGACACTTAGTGGGGAACTTGAAGTTTATTTTCATTCAGAAGGACATGGATTATTTTAGAATTGGGATCGAACCCGTAGATGGGATACCTACGTATCCTTTGATTAGAAAATGAATCAGAACCCACGTAGTTCGAGTAATGGAGTATGATGTTTATGATTGATCGCTCAAAGAAGGATGTCACAATTACCTTTACACTCTAAGCTCATCTGATTCATGCTCAGTGTAAGAAACAAGAGGTATTGGTAAAAAATTAGACAATTTGTACCATGAAAGATGAAAACATAAGAAATAATTTGGGGCTTATATATGTATGCCTTCCCAAATAAATGAAGGTTTAGGATTTACTTTAGAGAAGAAATCCAGGAACAAGGTCCATAAAGGTATATGTGCTTCATGGAGATTTTGAATACTCTAACATGGGGCTTACTCATGAAAAGGAGGACCAAATTAGTAGAAGACTTATGATTGGGTTTTACTCCATAAAAGGAATCCCAGATCAAAGTTAAATTAGGACTGGTTAAGAGGATTATGACTGGGGCTTATTCCTGAAAAGGAGGCCCAGGATAAGGGATTATGACTGGGTCTTATTAATGAAAAGGAGGCCCACATTAAGGGATTATGACTGGGACATACTCCTTAAAAGGAGGCCCACGTTAAGGATTATGGTTTGGGGCTTACTCCTGAGGAGGATGCCCAAATTAGGGGAGTGGGGATTACTACTAAGGAGGATGCCTAGGTTAGGGGATCTGGGGCTTACTCCTAAAAAGGATGCCCAAATTAGAGGACATATGACTGGGGATTATTCCTGAAAAGGAGACCCAGATTAAGGATTATCTCATCTTAAAGGATGAGGTTGAATGAATGAACTCTCAATCTTTAGTGACATAAAGATATGTAAATCACTAGGTTTTGAGAGATATTCCACATAATTACTTTCAGATAAGGAAGTAAAATCAAGAAATCATGACATAAATGGCTTTGAAGAGTGTCTTGAAGACTGAATCTTGAATATGAAAGGTGTATTGAATTAAGATTGGTGAAATGGGCAAGAAAGGCACCCAAAAAGGCAGGGGCGCGCAAGTCCTGGCAGGCGCGCAGGTACTGCATGGGCGCGCAAGTCCTGGTCGTGCAGGTCCTGGCCGCGCAGGTATGCCTGCGCGACACATGGTGTACTTGCGTGACGGTTAACCAGCAGGGTAATACTTGAGCGACTCTACATTAAAGCCTCTAGAATCCACTTGAGGTTCTTCCAGAAGAAGGGTGTAGAAGATCTAATGAAGGAGTAAGGCGGCACGCAAGTGTGGCCCTTTTCCCTTAAGGGATGGCCACTCAGGCGTGCAAGTGTTGATGAGTTTCAACACTCAGGCCTTCCTCCCCCTCTTTAGATCTTCCGTTCTAGGTAATAAATTACCTTATAAGTGTTTCAGAAGCTTTGAGAAGAGACTGGGGCGCCGGGAGCTCAAATATTGGTTTTTGGGAAAAATCCTCCATGAATGGGGGGACCACAGAGTCTATTTATAGGCAGTAGAAGACCCTGGGAGGTTACCGGGCGATTATCACTTAGGTTTCTCAAGTCACTTGTGTGACGAATGATGGTCGCACAAGTGGACTTGCACGACTATGATGGAACTTGCGCGACTTATGGGAAATCTTCTCCTTGTTCATCCCATTGTCTATTTTTGATATTTTCTTCAAAGGATGAACCAATTTGTGCTAGGTCATTTTACTTTACATTACTTTGGACTCTATGAAGAAAAAGGAGCGTCAACAATGATCCAGGGGTTTTTAGTGAAGAATAGTGGGATCTTGGGTGGGTTTATTTAGGAAAAGAGTTGGAAGTTTTATTATTTAGGTTTTGGACCCCACACATTAAACTAATCAAAACCCCAAACCAAACCATGGTTTTATCCAAAGAGGAGTGGAAAAAACTATTTTATAAGGCCAATTTATGAAATTATAAAAATATAAGGTTTCATTATCTGGAGGTGACTCACACTCTCGAGTGAATTATTGTAAATTTTAAAATGTTTTATAAGTCTTGGTGGGTCTATTAAGGCCCCCTAAAATTAATCAAACAAATATAAAATCACATTATTTTAATGATAAAACATATAATTTCAGAAAATTATTTTTATAGTATTTTATTACATCACAATTGGGTCATTATGATGTCATAAATCACATTATATATTTAAACAGTATTTAGTTTTTACCTAAAAATTCGACTCTCTCAGAAAATTATGAAAAATTCACTGTTTCTTAATTTCAACATCCTGATTCTAAAAAAAATATTCATTTTATATAAATAAATTTCTAAATATGTGATATTTTACTTTTAAAACAAAAACCTACATTTATTGAAAATTCACGGGTTTTGAAAAAAAAACAACATTCAAACATTAATAAAAATAACAATTGTATTCATAAAACATTATAGGATAATTTATATTTAATAAAAAGTAAATTAGTGAAAATAATTTATTAAAATATTATTTAATTCAAAAATACATTAATTCCTCATAATATATTTCTTAATTGAATATTAACTAAAAATACTATTTGTGCAATAAAATCTATTTACAAAGTAACAATAATAAAATGAATGTATATTATCTATAAAAAATAATGCACATAATAATAGTGCTAGTGTCATGTTACATAACCCCTTAAAACACCCGCATAAGACCTAAAGATAAGGTGTATGATGGTGATAGACTCTTGGGGTGGCTCAGATAACATCGCTTGGGTGATAATCTCTATTAACTTAAACTTCTCCCATAGGTGGTTCCATTCAAAATTAACATGTTAAATCTCATCTTGGTCTTGGTCAAGAGCGAATTCCAGTGACGCTAACTCCTTTCCGAGCTCTAAAAATGGGCATAATATGGAGTAATTATACAAGTTAAGGTCATTGCTTCCTTTTTCTATGTAAATTGGATTTGTTAAAGCCCCATATTTATACTACTCATGTGATCACTATTCAAAGACTATATTAGCAATGGTAAAAATTCATAACGGTGTTTTAAAATACAAAAACATAAATCCAAGGAAGTGCATATGTTATATATAACCATAATACACTATAAGATATTTAATTAGATCAAGAAGAATTTTCATTTATAAAAGTTTAGGTGGTTACAATCTTCCCCCCTTAAGAAAATTAACCCTAGAATTTTTCTTTTCTCACAATAAAATAGATGAGGGTAACTCTACTTCATCACTTCCTCGGATTCCCATGTTGCTTCTTCAAATAGGTGGTTTCACCACAACAACATAACATGGGGAGTTGTCTTATTTCATTGAACTTTTTCCCTATGATCGAAGATCTTCACTAGATTCTCTTCATGGGATATTTCATTATCCAATGCTACCACCTATGGATTGAGTACATGTGATGGGTCAGGTATGTACTTCCTCAAGAGGGATAAATAGAATACATCATGTAATTAATATAGGTTTGGTGGGAGTTCTAGTCGATAGGCCACAACTCCAATGAGATCTAGGATCTCAAAAGATCTGATATACCTTCGACTAAGCTTCCCATTCTTCCCAAATCTCACAACTCTCTTCCATAGTAAAATGCAGAGGAATACCATGTCTCTAAAATCAAACTCTATGTCTCATCGACAATTATCATAATAACTATTTTGTCAACTCTAAGAATGTTTAATGTTATTCTATATGGTCTTAACCTTCTTCATCATTTCTTAGATCATTTAGTGACCTAGGAGCATTTACTCCCCAACATCATCCCAACATTCTGGTGTTCTACACCACTTCCCATAAAGGGCTTTAAAGGAGTCATTTGTATGCTTCATTGGAAACTGTTATTGTAAGTGAACTCAACTAGCGAAATAGGTTGAAGTCATCCTTATTTGAAGTTCATGGAGTATGCTCTTAACATATATTCAATTGTTTGGATAGTCCACTCATATCGGCCATTGGTTTGAGAATGATAAGTCATACTGAAGTTCAACTCATTATTCAGATCCTGTTGAAGACTCCTCCAGAACAAAGAGGTGAATCATGGATCTTGATCAGATACAATAGAAAATGGAACTCCATAAAGCCTTACCACTTCTCTAATATATATCCATGCCAGTTGATCTAATGAAAAATCCTCTAGATTTTAAATGACGTGTGCAGTCTTTGTAAGATGATCCACAACAACTCAGATAACATTATTTCCCTTGGATGTCTTAAAAAGTCTGGTGAAAAAGTCCATGATAATGTTCTCCCATTTCCTTGATGATATGGGTAATGGTTGCATTATCCAATTAGAGTTTTTCCTCTAAGAAATCACTTACTAACATAACAGGATCTTTAAATGTACTATGCGATCTCATTTTTCATGTTATCCCACCAATAATGCTCGTATATGTTTCTATACATCTTTATGATTCCTTGGTGAATAGAGAAATTCATACTATGTGCATCATCCAAAAGTTTATTATTTAACTCTGAATTTTATGTAACACATAGTCTTGTCCCAAATCTCACAATTCCTTCTTCATTATCATTGAAATCCAAATATTTCCCCTTTTTATATTTTTCGATTTATTCTAAATTCTTACAGCATCCTTTTGAGCATAGATTAACCATTCCTAAAGAGATGGTTGAACAATCATTTGTGAAAGGATTGATGATGGTCTCCACTTTATGATTCCCATTTCCATATTCATCCAATCTAAGAATACTAGATCCTTTTCAATTGTCATTAATTATAGTATAATTAGGTCATTTCTACTTAGATAATCTACCACCTTGTTTGATTTCCTAGGGTGTTAATGGACTGAGCAGTCATAGTCTTTAATCATCTCTAACCATCATCTTTGGTTCATGATCAACCCTTTATGTGTGATTATATACTAGATTCTGTTGTGATCTGTATATATGTCACACATCTACCCAAAGAGGTAATGTCACCATATTTTTAATGAAAAGATTATTGCGGCTAACTCCAAATCATGTTTTAGATAGTTTTCATCATGAACAATCAATTCTCTTGAATCATAGGCAATGAATTTTTCATTTTTCTTCAACGCATAATCAAGACCCTTCTTCAAATCATCATGGAATACCAAAAAAAGATCTCCACTTGTGGGTAGTGTGAGCACAGGTTCCGTGATAACCCTCTTTTTCAACTCCTTGATGATGTCTTTGCATTCATCACTCCAAGAAAACATTACTCTGTTCCTAGTTAGCTTGGTAAGAGGGTAGGACAATCCTGAGAAATTTCTCTCTTATCGGTGATAATATCCAGCTAACCCCAAGAAGCTACAGATATCAGATACCAATGTTGGCCTCACCCATCCCTCAATTATAGAAGTCTTGGAGGGATCCACAAATATCTCATTACCTGTGATGATATGCCCCAATAATTAGACCTCCTTGAAAAAGAACTCACACTTTTTGTACATTTCATAGAGCGTCTCCTTTCTCAAGGTCTCTTTTATAGTTATTAAATTCTCATCATGCTCCTCATTGGGTTTAGAGTATATTATAATATAATCTATAAAGAATACCAAAAATTTGTCGAGGTAATCTCTAAAGACATTTTTCACAATGTCCATGATGATTGATAGAGAATTAGTGAGTTTGAAAGGCATTACTATGAATTCATAACACCTATATCTTGTATGAAAAGAATCCTTGGGGATATCTTCCTTTTTCACCATTAATTGGTAATATCCAGACCAAAAATCTACCTTGCAGAAGTATTGTTCTTCATGTATCTGATTGAACAAGTCATCAATTCGTGGTAGAGGATATTTGTTCTTTACCGTGAATTTTTGAGCTCACGATAATCAATGCAATGGCACATTGATCCATCCTTATTCTTTATGAAGATGACGGTGCACCCTATGGTGAATCACTAGGGAATATAAACCCTTTACCCAGATTCTCTTGTTGTTTTTTCATCATCTCTTCACACTCCAAAACAATCCTTCTAAATGGTGTCTTGGATATCAGCAATGCCCATTGTATAAGATCAATTGAGAAATCAACATCTCTTCTAGGAGGAAGACCAGACAATTCTTCTAGAAACACTTCTGCGACTTCCCTCACAATATGCATGTCTTCAACGATGGTTGCTTCCTTAGACTTAAACATCTGAGCAAGATACACATTCTCATAGGGTAGTAATATTCATGGTTGACATGAAGGCGCTAAAGACGATTCATCCTCCTCCTTGAAATTGTACATAATCATGGGTCGATTCTCCATATGGAGAGTTATTTCTATCACATGGCATATTATGTTGGATCTATATAAAGAAAGTAAATCTATGCCAAGAATTGTACCAAATTCCACCAGAGGGAGTATTAAAAGTTTCTTCTGGAAATTCAATCCACAAATTATGATAGGGGAGGAGTTATATTCATGGGATGCAATGATTTCCCAAATTGTTGTTCTAACCGACATCATTACTTTCATGATTTGTGGTGGTGTTGGGATTGTTCTACTAAAAATTAGGGATATAAAAGAATTCGTTGGACGTGAATCAAAATGTTTGTTCACTATTATTGAATGAATAACTACCATACCTATCACCACTTTGTTTTCGGGGTTCAGTTCAGCAACAATGATGGAAAAATCCCTCGCTTGTTTCCTTGAAGGTTGTTGGTTGCCTAAAAAACCCATGTCTTAGGGAAATGTTTTTGCGAAGTTCTCGAGTTATTTATAGTTAAAGCAATGCACAATTATTTGAGTGATGAATGTAGAATTCCTCTCCTCTGTCATAGTATAGGGTTTTTCATGTTGGCAGTTAATATCTAGGTTCCCTTCTCTTCCAAGCCTAAAGCATTTCCTCGCCCCCTTCAAGAAATTTTTGGGGTGCTTTTTTCCACACCATTGGAAAATGGGGTGATGAAATTTATTAGAATCATTGGACTTATCAATCGGACCACCAAAATTAAATTCTACCTTACAATTCTTATCCTCATGATAACCCTGAGATTCACCGATCTCCATTTCGAATTTGAGGGCACATCAAATAATTTCCTCATAGCTATTGAAGTCATGAATCACTAGGTATTTCCACTGGCTAGGTTTTATCCCCCCAAAGAAGTATTCAAACATTCATTTATGGGTAATGACAAAGCCTATTGCGTATCGTGTAATCCTTGTGATGTTTTCCTCATACGATCCAATGGATTCGTCATTTTTTTAATTAAGGGCAAGGAAAAACTTTTCTATCTTAAGTCGGAGGTTGCGAGTAAAATATTCATCCCAAATTTCTTTTGAAAATCCTTCAATTCCAATGCCTCAATATCCTCCTCAAGCTTCGTATTTTTTAACATTGTCCACCATTGATTAGCTTCACCCTCCATACGATAATTAGAAAGATGTACCTTCACTTGTTCAGAACATTGAATGATGGATAAGACATTTAAATGGAGTTTTTCCATTTTTTTGTTGTTGAGGGATCAGATTATCCATTAAAAGTAGGAGGCCTTTGTCTCATGAAGCTATCGATTTTGAATTGTTCTTTCTTAGTGGGGGTTGAACGTTCCTCTTATCCCATGTTTCTATTCAAGAATTGAGTTTACTGAGAGAGTATCATGACAAAGTTTTTGATTCCCACTCCCATTAGATTGAGCATCTCATTAGAACAATCATCACATTGATCATTGAATCGGTTTTTACTCAATTCCTCCTATTACGATCCATTGTATTGAACAAAAATAATATTAGGGGTAACACATAAAGGGTAATCCAATGACAAAAAGGGATGACATATAAATTACATTTATTTCATTAATTTATCTATGTTATCCATGTTCTACAACCCAACATATATTCTTAGGGGAATTTTTTTAATTCCCTTAATACTGGTTCCTAATAATCTTTTTTATTTACCAATGCATATCCCCTAGTAGTGTCATAACCATGAGTGAATCTAGGTTTGTTGTCATGCATCGGTTCTCGTTTGAGTCTAGCTCAAAGCGGTGTTTTCGGGATTTACCCATAGATACATATGTACCAAAGACGCCTCTACCTGGTCATATCCAGACAAGTATTTACATTCATGATAAAAACATACTCAGTACACACAAAAAATTTTGGATGTTTTTATTATACCTTAGTGTTACCTGTAAGGCTTCCACTAGGGTTTTCTAATCTTAATCAAAAAAAAAACTAAACCTATCCTCTTATACCAACTATAACAACTCAGCACTTCATTTCACACATAAAAATAATTTATTACATAAAATATTCACATGATACAACATAGAAGATCAATAGGACTATTGTCTTTGGTGATTAGAAACATTACATAACAACATAACACATGAAATACACATCTTTATGGAAAACTACTTTTACATCACCATACACATTCCTTAGTACTTATAATTTCATGGGATAACTCGAAGACATACATATGAAAAGGGTGAGATATAAATACATTTTAGAGAAGAAAAAATGTATAAAATCAAGAATAAAGTACATGTTAGGCAATAGGAATATCAATACAGCATAAGAGAAACATGAACATAAAGGCATGATATAGCATGATTATCATAATATGGAGATGTTACATCAAAATTTAACATGATATTATCATGAGTCAAGGCTCATTGCACATGGAGCATGAGAAAAATATCATTCCACTTCAATTATCATGAGTAAACCCTCATTTTACATGATTTGTCATGATACTAATCGTTACCCAATGCATTAGAGCACTATGAGGGGGCACCCTTATTAATTATTTCATTTCATGCATAAGTGTGTCACATGGATCTTATAACATGGATTAATTAAACATCATCATTTATTCCATGATAAAGGAATGTAAAATTCATACATGAAACTCTATATTCAATATGTAAATGTATATAAATGAGAATACCGTTGATATATAAATGGGCATGGTATTCTCTATATAATGACTTTGGCATGTAAAATCATTGTGTAATTTCGACAACGTAACGACGTGACATAAGAATTTATAAAAATGGTTGATGAGAGAGAAAATGGTGTCTCATCATATGTACATGAAATGGAATGTAAGGGGGTCATATAGATACATGTCCCAACATGTGTAATATAATTTAGATTCATAATAAAAAAGAATTTCATGAATGTAAATGAGAAGAGAGAAATTTCTTACAGAATTTCTCTATAGTAACAGGTGTACATGGGAGGAATTAATGAGATAGAAAGAGGTAGCTCATCATTCAAACATAAGGAGGGCAGTATGGGAAGGGGTGAAAAATCAAATCACAAGAATTTTAATTGAAAACAAAATGGTATAACAACACAATGAAATTTGTATAAAAATGACAATGGAATAAATTCCTTATATTGAAGTGTGATCCAAAGGTTTTGATGAGGCTTGAGAGATGCTTCTTAGGAACTTGGGGTGCCTTGGGAGGATACTAATGAAATTAGGGCAGAGTAGGGAAGTTCTCCATGGGTTTTGAGTGAAGATAAGTGGGAGCTTGGGCGGGTTTATATAGAAAAATAGATGGAGTTATTTATTATTTAGTTTTTGGACACCACACATTAATCTAATCAAAACCACAAACCAACACATGATTCTTGCCCATGGTTTTTTCCAAAGGAAAGTGGAAAATATTATTTTATAAGGCCAATGGGAGACCATCTTAAAATATCAGGCTTACCTATTTAAAGGTGAGTCACACTTTCAAGAAAATCATTTTAAAAGTTAAAATGTTTTATAAGTCTTAGAAGGTCCACTAGGGCACCATAAAATTAATCAAACAAATCTAAAATTATATTATTTTAAAGTTAAAACAATTATTGCCTGAAAATAAATTTTATTTTATTGTATTACATCACTATTAGGTCATTATGATGTCATAAAACACATTATATATTTAAACGGTATTTAATTTTTACACAAAAATCTGATTGTCATAGAAAATTAAAAAAAAATCATTATTGGATATTTTTTACATCCTGATTCCAAAAATAACATTGATTTTATCTAAATAATTATCTAAATATGTGAAGTTTTACTTTTAAAATAAAAACCGACATTTATCGAAAATTCATGGGTTTTGAATAAAAAGAGCATTCAAATCATAATAAAAATTAAAATTGTATTCATAAAAAATTATATGATCATTTATATTTAATAAAAATAATTTTGTAATAATTTTTTATTAAAATATTTATTGATTAAAAAAAATTCTAATTCATCAAAATATATTTCTTAATTTAATATTGACTAAAAATATTATTTTTTCTTTAATATATTTTGTACAAAGTAACAATAACAAAATGAATGTATATTATCTACACAAAAATAATGCACATAATCATAGTGTTAGGGTATTGTTACATAACCTCTTAAAATACCCACATAATACCTAAAGAAAATGTGTACGATGGTGAAAAACTATTGAGAAGGCTCAGATAACATCACTCGAGTGGTAATCTCTATTAACTTTTACTTCTCTCATGTGCGGTTTTGTTCAAGATTAATGTGTTGAAGGTTGGATTGAGTTCGGTAAAGAGTGAAGCTCAGTGAAAACACCTCCTTTCTGAGCTTTGAGAAATGGGTTTCGTATGGATAAATTCTACTGGATGAGGTCATCGCTTCTTTTGTCTGAGTAAATTAGATTTGTTAAATCCCTGTATTTATACAAATCGTGTTGTCATTGTTCGATGGCTATATTAGCAACGGGAAGAATTCTTAACGGTATTTTAAAATATGAAAACATAAAACCAAGGTACTGACTATGTTATATATAATCATTTTACACAATAATACATTTAATTATATCAAGTATAATTTTCATTAATAAATGCTTGGGTTGTTACCCGTAAAACCCATACATTCACAATATCCTCAAATAAAATAGAACAAATGTCACTTTTCGCAGCCCCACATGTTGATCTTTAAACCGATTCAATTATCTTTATTAATTTGGATTCAACTATGTTCATAAGGAGGAATTTTTGCACTCATCTTGCATGATACACAATTAAGAGAGATGAAGGAAAACCTGCTTATAAGTAGAGATTATAACTTACTTATTGCACCAAAGTTGGGGGTGCGCATGCAGTAGGAAGAACCTCCCAACAAAAACTCGACCCAAAAGCTACTTAAAAAGCACACGACTCTTCAGGGGAATAAAGGTTTTGGGAATATAGCAGTAATAGAATGGGAAGTGCACAATGAAAAGAATATCTCAACCTTCGAAATGTCAAATCCTAACTCATCGGGAGAAACAATATTTGAAATCAATTAATGTAGGATCTTGACCAAGACCACGCGGTTTGGAAGTCAAGGGAAGCTTCAGGTTTTTAGAAGACATATATGATTTAAAATGTCTCCAAAAACTATTAAATAAGGTTTTAAACTCTATTTTCATCAAATATAATGTTAAAGGGGTAAAACCGTAGTAAAATGAAAAAACTGATGAATAAAACAGCAATGTATTAGAAATGACTAGAAATTAGATGAGTCACGAGTGTGAGTCAACATTCGGTGAGATACCAGTGTGAGTCATTGGTGCGAGTCACCATTTCAAATCACCATTGGATGAGCTACCATTGGGTGAGATACCGTTGTGAGTCACTGTTGTGAGTCACCGTAGCGACATACCATCACGGCTCACCATTCTGACTCATCGTTGCAAGCTACCAGTGCGAGTAACCGCTACAAGCTATCGATGTGAGACACAGTTATGCCTCACTATTCAGACTCATCATTGCGAGCTACTGGTGTGAGTCACCATTACGAGCTACCGATGCGAGTCACCGTTGATACTCATCGTCCTGACTCACCATTACAATATACTTGTGCGAGTCACCATTACGAACTACTGGTGTGAGTCACTGTTGCGAATCGCCATCATAACCTACTGTTGCAAAGTGATTTTTTATATAAACTCCGAAATGAGTCGTCATGAACTCCCAAAACAATTCAACCACTACATTTTCACAATGTAATGGACTGACGTTTTTCACAATGTAATGGACTGAAAAGATCTGGACCATTACAACCACTCATTTCCTCTCTCAGTGGAAGAAGAACCCAAAAAACTCCTATCAAATTGTCGAACATGTGCACCCATTGTTGGAGGATGTCACCGAATTTAAACTCTATGTGGTCGGAAACAATTGGATTTGGACTCACCATGATCAGAACCCACTTGATCTGGACTCGTGACAATCAAAAACCACCGGATTTGATGCCGCCCCAGTCAGAAACCACATGATCTAGAGCCATGATCTTCTAATTTGAATCAATCCTGCATATTTTTTCCATGAAAGGATGCAGATGAACTCCACCAGAGCCATGTACTACTGGAGTGGAGGGGGATTAGGAGGGCACTGAAAACAGTCCCCCTATGAAGAAGAAGCCACTACAAGCTTTCGAGCGGAACCCTAAATCCTCCTCGAGGTAACCAATCCAAACTAAGCCTCTCCCTGGCAGTTACAACACTTCCAACCAGGTGCTTCGTGAAATTGAGAGACCACCTACAAGATCTCCAAGGCCATCATGTCTGATGGTGGAGGCATGGAGGGAATCCAGGATAACACATGAACAACCAGAAGAAGCCCTCGCATAACCGAATAGATACCGATTGTGTAGATGTCGTAGAAAGTTCCCACTTGAAATCTATGAAACAAACACTCATGAGTGGACCAATTCCTCCGTATTCGTACTTGTTATACTAGTAATCTCTCCCAATATCTGTCTTAGGATATTTTTTCTCAAATTCATACTTCATATATGTATTTATACAATTGATTTATTATAAGGATATATGTGAAAATATGCATATATTTAATTACAAATAAAAATACATTGTGAAAAATGATAAAATTTCAAAACCATAATATCATTATGAATGTAAGTTCTTAGAATAAATTGAGTTCCCACCGAAAGAGATAATAAAACCCTCTTAAATGTGGCTTAAATTTCATCTAATGTGAAAAAATTGGAATACTACAACTAAAAAATTAGTTTTCGAAGTCTTTTGCGCCGTTTTTATCCTTGAAAAATGAGATCGGGTGTATTTCATATTTAATTGGGTGTAGTGATCATCATAGACATTGATTCAATATGTGGTAGAGCCCAAACTGACACCCAAATCAGAAGTTATTGTTGTTTGATGTTCAATTCATGTTTTCAACTAATCTTAGACCCTTAATTAATTTATTTAATTTTTATGTAGTCCACTTGTTATAAAATGACTATTACTTGATAATAATTAACAAATTATTAATTAATATTATTTTTAATTATTTTATAAGCCATTTTCACTATATATCTTACATATTAAGGGTAAATGCATATTTTTCCTTATCCAACACAAATTTAAAAAATATATATTATATTTTATCAATACAAATGTATTTATATATTTATATGAATTTTCTTATTAAATATACCCTCTATCAGTGCTATAAAAAAGCACCGAAAAAGGGGCTCTTTATTAGGTTTTATTTTTCTAGCGCTGATAAAGGGCCCCTTTACGAGATATTTTTTATTAACGCTGATAAAGACCCCATTTATTAGAACTTTTTGAGCATTGATAAAGACCCCACTTTATCAGTGTTTTTTAACACTGATAAAGACCCCTTTTATCAGCATTTTTTATAGCATCATTAAATGAGACCTTTATCATCATTTTTATTTAGCGTTGTTAAAGGAAAAGTATATAGTAGCGAAAGAATTATATAAATATTTTTTTTCAGGAAAAATAATGAATTAATAGTAAAATAAAATAGTAACATCCATGAAGTAATTATTTAACAATAAGGGGCACTACTTTAACTATTCATGGTCAAACAAAAATATTTTGTTTATAAACACAGTTCGTATTGTATATTTTATTTGTTTTATTAAAAGTTAAAATAATCATATTTAATGTATGGATTTTAATGAAAATAATGGTTGATTTTTATGTTAAAAAAATAACAAATCATTTAAGTATTATTATGTGGTGAGGAATACGTAAAAATTCATTTTCAAAAAAATTATTTTTGTTGTTTTATAAGTTCTCATATTAAAATTAATTTCAAAATACTATAGAAAATGAATCATTTATAATTTTTTTAATATTTTTAATGAGTATGTAAAATGTAGGAAATATGGTTAATTTTTTTTTGACATAAAAATAAGTTACTTCGGAAAAATTTAGTCATCATGGTAAAGAAAAAAATAAGGTAAAAAAGTTAAATTAATGAACAATGCCATAAAATATTAAAAAAACTTATCCCCAAATGGGTGGGTGAAGTATTTATCAACCACCATTTATCATATACACATCAATTAACAATTTTAGGTCCACCTACTTTGATTATGAAATTCCTTTTTTTCGAAATAAATGAGTATTTACAAAAATGCCACTCATTATCATTAATAAAAGGAACTCTCATCAATCAATCTAAACACACAAAATTATTTCAAAATTATCATTAATACCTTCCCATATCCACTTCCTTAAAATCTTCCTTAATTTATGTTAACCATCGGTTAGAAAAAGAAGCCCAAAACCCCTCATTTCCAAGACGTTCCCTAAAAGGAGTTCATGTCTTCAATATAAGTGTTATCTTTTCAATAATCATTATTCAATATCATCTTCATCTACCTTCTATTAAATCTAATTTTTCACATTAATGAAATGTTTATAAATAATTAGGTTTTATACAATTGATATTAATGCTATACAATAGTATGTTCTTACTATTCTGTCATTATAATGTGTTCTTGTTTGAAAATGCTTTACCACATAGATGAATGATGATATAATGTTTGTATCATGTATTACCAAGAATAAATAAAATATTGTAATATTGTATAATAATTATTAATTTATGAGGTTTTCATAATTCAATAATTTTAATACATATATGTATATTTGTCAATAAACTAAATTATTTATAGTGAATAAAAATTCTTGGAAACAAATATATTTTATTGTTCTATGAAAAATTCCACCAGATGTTTTATGAAACTACCATTATAATCCTGATTTATATTATACACATATATTAAATCATCAATAAATTTTCAGAGGTGATGAAACCATTTCCATATTGAAATTACTAGAACATCCAAATATAGGATTGTCTGGGAAAAGAAAGTAATTGACACCAAAAAATTAATTTTAACAATGAAAAATTAACATGTCTATATCATGGAATTAAAAATAAATTGTATTAGAAATAATAATTATGGATAGGGTTCTTATGTACATTTATAATAAACTGAAACATATTATATAAGAATTTAGAGAATTTATTTTGAAGAGGATGTCTGAAGAAATGGTTTGTTTTCCAAACCCCGTTTGAATTTGAGATTATTTATGTCTAAATTATTTTTTGAGGAAATTGTTTATCATTTATCTCTAAAACACCTTATATTTTCATCTCTCATGGTTATTAAAGGGTTTTATATTTCTTCTTTTCATTTTACCTTCATTTCGTTCATAATTCAACCAAAATACACCTTTTAGTGGAGCCCAGTAATATATTCATTACAATCTTGGATCTTAATTCTTCTTATATGTATTCATCATGTCATTTCATAATTTATTTATATACCTATATTTTTTCTTAAGGTAATTTTAAATTGAATCTGACTTTATTTACCAAATATTAAAAGGGGAATTCTTAATGATTTCGACACAGATCATATATGACTATCATTAAAATATTTTGAAAAGAGTTTATTTAATGTTTCTCACGAGAACATATTTTCTAACTATCATGAAAATTACTCTTAATGAAGTCACATTTACATGTTTTCATAGGTTTTCAGTATATATTATATTTACATTTTTTTATATTTTTAAGAACATATCAATATAAAATCATTTTTTCATTATTTTTCAATATAAATTTTTAATGATCTTATAATCATGTTTTTAGTACTTATCAAAATTAATTAATAATTATTTTTCATTGTTAGTTATATTGTGTAATGATACCATCCACTTTTTTTATATTGTTACCTTATGAATATGACATATGGATGATTTCATGAAACCCGATTCTTTTGATGGGATAATTATGCTAGGATGGATTTTTGAATGTTTTCTTATTCATTCTCCACATATATGTAAGGTTTGTTATTCTATTATGGGTGGCTCCATTATTCCCTCTAATGCATTGGGTAAACATTATATTTAATGATATGAAATGTTGGCGGATGAGGAGTGAACTCCACCCACCATGGAACTTTGTCAAATAATGATTAATGTGAATTATGAGTGAACCCAATCCTCTATGGGGAACTATCAATGATTTGATGATGGTATTTATAGAGATCCATTAATAAGGAAATGATTTTCTATACTTATGTTTATTTCACACTCTTATGCCACATTTTTAAATGTTATATTTTCTTATCTTATAATTATTGACTTATGTCACCACAACCCTATTAGACATGTTATATGTTATTTAAAACATTGATTATATTTATCATGGGTTATAATATATGTTTTATTTGGCATTATAATCTTATTATTATATTCAGGAGCATTAAATACGTTCTCGTGCCCATATGCTCATTTTATTCTCAATTAGGATCTTTGATTGATATCTTAATTATTTACCTTTTATTGGGCATTTGAGCTCATCCTTTCTTACATTTCCATTCCCCATGTTGTGAAGAAGGGGTTTATGTGTGATATTCCTAAAATGCTATCATGTGTAACAATTATATGTCAGAGATGTCGAAAATAATTTAAAATGATTTTTTATGCCTCACATCTCTAAATACAATAAAATAATATGTTCTTAGGTGTGATTTGTAGTGATAAGTAATAAATATTCTTAAAAAATGATATCTTATACATTTATGTTATGGTTTCTTCATCTCAGTTGGTATTAGGGTAGAAATTAGTTATTTTAAGGGATTGGGTTATGAATTATAATAGGATATAAGTTAAAACAACTTATAATGTACTAAGAGTGATACAGGATAAAAAAAATATTTCATAGGTTTAAATGATGGTTTAATAATATATGATATTTCTGGATTAATATTACTTATTATATGTTTTCGTATATTAATTATTTATGGATACCAACATTAAGATTTTTGTATTTTAGTCATGGAAATAACTAGGTTTAATCATTTTAACAATGACTGTGATTGAAAATTTATGGATCATACTAATGAGAAACAAAATGGAAAGGGATCTATGAAGAAAAATTATATGACTATGCTCATCCAAATCACTCAATCTATGAAAACTAAAAAGAGTGATTATGAAATCATAAGAAAAACTTCCGGGTGAGTCCTTTATACATAAACATTTATCCTTATTTTCTTAGAAGTGGATCAATATAATAGAAAATATATTTTATGTTTTCTAGTGAATAGACCATGAAAAATTTTCTTTTAAGGTTTATCATTTTCAAGTAGTAGATAACAAATGATGGACTCTCTTCAAGAATAGAATGTAAAAGAAATAAATTGAATCCATGGAATGGGACGAGTTATGAATTTATTTTTCAATTAAAATATTCCATGAATTATTTATACTAAATTAAATATTGAATTCCTAAAGTAGAAGGATAATGAAGAAGAATCAATTAGCTCCTTTGAAGGAATCTTTACAATACACAAACGGTATGCTTTTAGCGTTATCATTTACCATGAATGAAAAATCCATTATTTATTTTGTCTTAAAATCATGTTTCCAAAAGGAATTTTCTATACGAGAATTTGGTGGATATAATTAAATTGCTCAATGTGCTCTCAAGATATAAAAGGAAATTAGAAACTCCCATTATTCTCAATGTTTTGGAGAAAAGAAGAGAAAAAATCTGGATTTTAGTAATATAAAATGAAAAAATACACATATGAAAAAATAATAATATTCATAAATTCTGAAAATTTGGTCATATGAATAGAGGAAATTACCCACATGAGATAGGTAAATTCTTTAAGTGTTGATGGAATTTCCATTTTTTATATGAATGCTGAAAAGATATGAAGTGGATGGAAAATGGTTTGGATAACAGTAATACTGAATCTATTACACTACACACACTCTAATGATTCATCTATAAGGTGTATGGAAATTATGTGAACCAACGCACCAATCCAAGGGTCCACAATGACAATTGACACCAATAAACTCCAAACACAAGGGAGAAATTGAAAATCACAACTATCAAAATATCAGAAGTGGGTGATAAAAATGAAGTGGTGAAAAGTACACTCATCTTCTACTCAGGAACTATAAATATTTTATTTGATTGTAATTCCATCCATTCTCTCATATATTTGGTGTTTTCTTCGATCATCAAATCACCAACCGAATAGGTAGATATTTAATTATCAATGGAAACTCCTAATGTTCAAATTAATTCAACTCTTGTATTAAAAATATACTCCAATCAATGATTTTGGGAATGTGATTCTTATTAATCTTATTAATCTCAATTTAGCTGATTTTTTTATGATTTTTGGCATATATTGACTCCCTATTATAGACCCCATTCCAATTATAATGGTAAGGAAAAAAATTTAATATTCGTAATTTACCCATGGTCATCTGATGATGCATGTTAGACTATAAATTCCCAAGGAATGTAACATCCCTTTTAGGAGTCTTCATACATAGAAATGAATGATATATGGCTCAAATGGTTGAAGAAACCCCCAATATGGAAGGCATTTCTATATTTTATGAACATTCCAAAATATTTCTCAATGAGTTGAATGGTTTTCCCCAAGATCATGAGGTTTAGTTTTACATATAACTCATATATGGTGTTATTCCCATAGCATAGAATCCTTATATAATATTTCATATTATTTTACTAGAATTGCAGAATAAAATAAAAAAACATTTATACGATTTTTATTTTCCCATACGCTTCACCACAGGGTGCACCAATCCACTTTATAAATAAGAAAGACAGATCAATGTATCTCCTCATTGATTATTATAAGCTTATTAAGAAAATTATTGAGAGAAATTATCATCTACCTGGTATTGATGAATTCATCAATCAACTATAAGGTTCATAATACTTATCAATGATTGACCTTTAATATAGAAATCATCAATTAATTGTGATGAGAGAGTATGTATCAAATATAGACATCCATACAATATATTGTCACAATGAATATATAATGATTACATTTATATTTAAAAATAATACCTATATATTCATTGATATGATGAATATATTCTTTAGATATTACTATGATCAATTTCTGGTTGTGTTTATAGATAAAATTACTATATATTACAAGGTCAATGAAGATAATGAAGATAATTTGAGGATTGCGATGAATACACTGAGAAAGGAGAAACTATATTCTAATATTACAATGAGTAAATTATGGATATGTAAATTATAATTCATTCATCCTATAATCACCAGTGAGGTTATATTCATGGATCATTCAAAAAACAATATAATTGAAAAAAATTCTAGACCAACCAGTGTAATAGAGAACCATAGTTTTCTTCGAATTCATAGATACAATCAATAAATTATAAGAAATTTTCAACAATTATTCAATCCCATAACCATGCTAACTTAGAATAGATTTATGTTCATTTAGATAAATGAATGTGATAAAAATTTGAATTACATGAAGGGATGGTTGGTCAGTGTACATATAGTAATACTACCCTATAGTGGAGAAGGGTTTTTGAAATATATTGATGGATAAAACAAAAAAGTGGGATGTATTATCTTGAAGAATGATATTGTAATAGAATAGTTCTCAAATAATGTAAAACATCACAAGAAATATTACATGATACAAAATTTTGATCTATTAATAGTAATGGTTTCATTAATGTTATGCATGAATTATCTCTATGGCACGAATTCTTATATATATATATATATTTATTGACCCTGATCTCATAAAATATATATTCATATATAAGGACATTAATATGTTACAAAAGATATGGCTAGATTAGGTCAAGGTTTATTAATTATCAATATATTACTACCTAGGGAAGGAAAAAAATGTGTCTAATACAAAGATTACGAAGTAAAATGTAATATTTTCACTGAATAACATTTAAAGAGACTCAATAATCATGGATATTAACATGATAGACCTTGAACTCATAATGGAAAAGGAAAATCCAATTCTTTAAAATTACTAAACAACCATCCATCCATGTGAATATTAAAGAGTCACAAAATGAAGATATGGATCTACTGAAGGGTAAAGAATTTTTTGGAGTTCAATATTGGTATTGATGGAAATATAAGATTCCAAAAAAATAAATATGTGTTCCATTAATAATATAATTGAGTAAGTAACACTTGTATTATACACAGATATCATCATCCTATATTCATCCAACAATTAAAAATATATATAGTGATCTCAAGAATCATTTTCGAGGGGATATCATAAGAGGGAGTTAGGGAGTCAGTATCTCGATGCCCTATATTCCAAAAAGTTGTGTTTATGCAACAAAAGTCTATGGGGATGAAATAATTATTACACTTACCTATATGGAAATGGGAGAAATTCACTATCAATTTAATTTTAGGTCCTCCCAAGACATGTAAATGTCATAATTCCATTTGAATTATAGTTTGTCACCTTATGAAGTAACCAATTTCATTGATATTTGAAAATATTTCTCACTTGATAAGCATTCTATGGTATGTATAATGGACGTGGTAAGCCTGTGTGAATTTCTACTTTTCATTATATCCTACCAGGATCCAAGATTTACCTCAATGTTCCAAAGAATTACTCAACAAGCATTGAATATAGAATTGAGATTTTAATACTTCTTATCATCTATAGAAATACGGTAATTTTGGAAGTATCATAAAACTCTAGATGATATATTGAGATCCTATTTAATGTAATTAAATTGTGTTTTGGATTAATACCTTTTCTTTGGTAGAGTTATCATATGAAAAAAATTCCATTATAACATTCAAATGGAAGCATAATAGGATCTTTATGGTAAGAGGTGTAGAACTCATATTTGTTGGGATAATTTTAGAGATCATAAATTATTGGGACTATATATTTCTTAAGATATGTTAACAAAGATTCAAAATATTAAGAAACACATTAAAACATTAAGAATTAAACATAATATCTAATCTACCAATGATTAATATGATTTAGAGTTTGATGTTAGATACAAGTTATCCATTTGCATATCACTACTAAAAGGGTTTTGAGTTTTGGGAAGTAGTGGAAGTTGATTCAAATATTTATTGGCTCTTTCAAAATCCTTGATCCTGAGGGGATGGTAGATTATGATTTTGAACTTCTACCAGTCCTGCCTCAAGTGAGATTTTTATTCCGTGTTTCAATTTTGAGGATGTACATGCCAGATATTTTGCATGTATTTAACTTATATGTTGTTTAGATAGATAATTACCCCCTTACAAAGAGATACCTACAAAAATATTGGATCGTAGAGTAAAAGTAAGATAGAAAAAGAACATTGATTAGGTTATTAATTTCCTGGAGAACTCATAATGTTTATGAAGTGACATGGGAAACCAAATATTTCATGATAGGAATGTACAAGAATATTTTTTCAAAAGGGTAATATAATTTTTTGGTGGAAACTATTTTAAAGGGAGTAGAATTTAAATTTTTTAGTATGTTACTTCCATCAACTGAATAGGATGAGTTGGTTAGCTTGTGATACACACATAAATGAAAAAGATAAATAATTTCTTCTTACAATATAACAATATATACAGTATCTGATAGTTAAATGGTACATGATTATAAAAGTATGTGTTTTTTTTAAAATTAAAGTGTTCTAATTCACATAGGAAAATACAATTAATTTTATTGAAATCGTTTATATGAATTTTTGTTATTATAAAATAAATTACATTTGAATATTTTTATAAATATAATGTATTTATAAAACTCATGGAATGATTAATAAAATAACATTTTAACATCCAATAAATAATTCAATATAAATAAGGTATACTAGTTGAACTATTCATGACTAAAATATATTTTATTTAAAAACATTGTTCTTATTGTATGTCATATATGCTTTTAATATAATTATATATTTTAATAATTTAATCTATGGATTTAAAAATATATATTTATTTTCAAATAAATAAAAACCATTGAATGAATATTTTTTTTTAAATAATACATACAAATTCATTTGTATTCTATTAAGTGGATACTTATAAAAAATATTTAGTTTAGTTATGTGAAATTATGTGAAAAATAAACTTTTTATCCTATATAAAATGAATATTTTAAAATGTATTTATTATTTATAATGACCGTGATCAAGTTAGTTAACAAGGTGAATTTTGTATTTGGTTATAAATATAAGTTTTCAGGGTAAAAATTAGTCACCACGGTAAATGATATAATAAGGTAAAACCTATAAATTATATGTCAAGGTCAAAAAATATCAAAATAAAATATATTTAAAAGTCTTTATACGGGATTTATCATAAAAACTTATCTTATAATCATTAGATGAAAATTATGGATACTATTTCATTTAATATGACATTCATTTAAACATTATAATTGAGTATTTATAATAATGAAATGCCTTTGCATCTATAAAAGTACCTATCCTAAACCCACAAAAAACAAACCATTTTATAGAAATTCACATCAATAAATCATTATAGGCTCTCTATAATATGTAGCTATCATGTTTGGGACCCTATGTTTATAATGAAAAAGGTCTAAGTCCCTCATTTCCAAGAGGCTCTCTAAGAGGATATGCTAGTCTTCAATGTATGTGTTTTGTCCTTAATAATTCATCTATGTCATCTTCAAATACAACTCTATGAATCTACTTATTTACAATAATAACATTTTTCTATTTCATTTTTCTTTTTATAGTGTTATTATTAATCATCAATTACATGTTCTTACTCATTTAGTCATTATTACTTATTCTTGTTTTGGTAGTTTTTAACACATACAAGATAAATGTTATAACGTTTACATCAAGAATGAATAAAAAACCTATGTACTAGATATTTAATGTATTAATGATTAATTTAATATGTTTTCATAATTAATGAATGGTAGTATATATATATTTATATTTAGAAAAAAAATCAACTCTTTTTAGTGAGTCAAAATTCACAAAATAAAAATCGAATTTCATTTGTTCTATGAAAACTGTCATCTTGTATTCCGTGAAATGAACAAGTGTCTCCAGAACTATATCAAAAAAAATATTTAAAATAATCTTGAAAATTCTATATGTGATGAAACAATGATAATGGAGTATGTATTGGAACTTATAAACTGAAACATGTATGGGAAAACAAAACCGTTGACTCCTAAATTTAAAATTTAACAAAAAAATTTATATATTAGAAACAAATAATGGTAAATGAATGATATTAGGTAAAATTAAAATGAAAAATGTTCTTATTTACATGAATAATAATCATAAATGTATTATATATGGTGTTAGAGTGCGTCTGAAAAAGACGACTCTAAAGGTAATAGATTTTTTTCAAATATCGCGTTGAATTCGATATTTTTTATATATAAATTTCTATTTGTGGGAATTATATATTAATTCACTCTAAAATAGAACATAATTTATTATATTATATTTATTAATAAATTTTACTTGTCTACCGATTACATCACTTCCTTTTCGTTTACAATTCAGCCGAAAGGACGCTTGTAAGTTTAACCAACCTTGTCTCTTATTTATGATTTGAAATAATCCCCTATATATAAAAAATTCATCATATAATTTTACAAATGATTTTATCTATACCTAAATTATATATTTTTTCAACTTTCTATTGAGTTTTAGTTTTATTACAAAATTTTAATGTGAAACTAATTTACGTTTCCCATGTATGTTTTTTTTGGTTTTCTCTAAAAAAGTTGGAAAAGTATATTTTCATTAATAATTCTCATGTTAATGAATTTTATCACCACCATGATAGTTATTGATAATGGATATTCTTTTAAAGGTTTTATTATTTTTTCTAACTAAATATTACTTCCATATTTCAATGATTTTTTCATTTTTTATGAGTTATTAGAGGAAAATGATATTTCTTCACATTTTTATTATAATTTTCTAATGATCTTATCAAATTACATTGCATTTATGTCAATATATTTTAATTATTCTTATGATTTTATGGGGATAAGATCTAATGATACTAAAAACATTCTTTCAATGAATTAATTATGATAATTTATTATTAATGTTTCCATGAAACTCATTTCCTTTCATGTATTAATTAATATGTGAGGGATTTATGAATGTTGTCATATTCATGAAGAACACATATGTAAGGTTTATTATTTTATGAGTGTTGGTTTTATTAGATCCATAAAATGCATTGTGTAACACTTTTTATCTGATGATAATTCATGTAAATGGATAAAGAGTAAACCCAATCAACTATGAGACTCAATTAATTAATGATTAAAGTGAATGAAGAGAGAGCCCAATACACCAAGGGACACTATCCAAGATGTGATAATTCTCTTGGAAGTGAGCCTTGACAATGGAAATGATTAACTATAATTTGGTTAATTCCACACTCTTAAGACTCATCTTCCTCCTATTTTATGATTTCATTGATTTTGATTATTTACTTATGCCTCCACTCCCATATTAAACATGTTTTATGTTGATAAAAAATATTTATTCTTGGATTCATGGGTTATGATCTATAATTTATTGGGTTTGATTATATTACTTTTATGTTAATGATATATAATTTGGATCCCATACCCTTATGTTATTGTTATTCTAAATTATAATCCTCAATTTATTTCTCTAATTTTTACCATTTCTGAGAATTTTACCCTACCTTTTTTATGTTTTCATTCACAGGTTTTGGAGAATGGTTTTATATATGATATGTATAAAATGGTATCACATGCGATAATATAAGTGGGAGACATTGAAAACAAATAAACATGAGTTGGTTATCTATCTAATATTTAGGGAAACAAAAAATATAGGTTATGAGGTGTAATTTGTTGGGATATGAAAGGAATGTTTATAAAAATGATATATTATATATACATGTTAAGGTTGGATATTATCAATATGAATTTAATATCTCATTTAAAATAGATTTAAATATATTTTCATCAATATCTCCTTGATTATAGAATCTTCATTCCATGTTTATACGAAGTTTAATATCCATTATATTTTTCATTAACATCTATGTTTAATGATCTTATTATATATCTAATGTTTTAATATATCATTGGGTTATTAAAAATATATGTGATTTGATACTAATCCAAATCTTGTCATGGTTTCTTGATAGCATATGTACATTATGTTATGGTATGTAATTGACATAAGTTATTTTGATGTTATATCATTATGTTATTTTTTAAATTTATCAAAACTTGAATTATGAGTAATCTTATCACTATATGCATAATCCTCATACACATGAAATGGATTTTGAAGTCCACATATTGAATTTTCATTCTATAGATAAATTAATTCTAGCGTGACATGTTTACCTATTATCCATATTTCATTAGTTGAGAAATCAAATTAGCATTTTTGGAAATAGCTTCCCCTCAAGGATTAGTATTATCACTATCCAATTATAGAGAGTAACATAATAATGTTTTACCTCCACCATGGATTCCTCTATGGAATGGTTTCACTATCTATGTGTATTGAGGTAGTAGATCTATAAAACCATTTCATTGAAATGCCTGTATCTATGATATGATGTCTCCCATTCTTGGATAATACACTATCCTATCCCTTATATACCATAACTCAAAAAATAGCGTGGATTCATATGAAGTGTCATATATTAGTTTAACTATTTTATTCAATCATGACTCTATTTTTTTTATGTCAAATTTATCAGGCACTATAGTTTGGTCTTGATTACCATATCCATGGTTTTGGACCACAAAAATACGACCTTCTAAACACAATGAAGCTCCTCTAATGATTTTAAATTCATAATTTGTGTTATTTCACTATCATATTTCCTAAAAAACCACCCTAAAATCATAATTCCATTTTGCAACCAATAATATATTTCTTGGGTTTTTGGGAATACCCCATTAATTTAAGCACCATCACATTGTTTTTAAGATATATTTTCAAACTCAATTCCATGAAACAAAATTATGTAACACTAAGAAAAATTATTTATTACTATATATGAATTTCAAGTGTAATATAATTATTTCAAAATTTATTCTTTAAAATTTATACTCTTAATCACTACACTAGTTATGAAAACTCATTTTTGTCATATTTATTAATGAGAAACTCATATACTATATCATAGATTCTTCAAATTCTCACCACTCAATTAGATAACTCATATTATTACATAATTATACAAAATTCATTCGTCACTAATTTATTTATCCTTTATATGTTTCTTCTATTGATTTGTTTGTTTTTTATAATTTTTTTCAATAGATTTATAAATGTTTCATGTTATCCCCCCTTTTAATTTATTACGAATTCACCCCATTCTGGAATGAAGTAATGAATTTATCCCTCTTAAGTAATGATATTAAAGGGTTTTAATTCTATTAAATTATTTATAAATAATATAAATATATAAATAATTAGTTCTGGTATATACATTATGTAGAAGGGGGTTATCACTCACTCCATCGAGTGAAAGGTTATGTATGAAGACGGATGCTCACTTATTTCTTCTAACGTGAATCAATAAGGATTTTATTTATGGATATATATGTTATATGATCCTATATTGTGATTATTCTAACATCAAAACTTCTTCCACCTTATTTTCATTGATTTAATTAATTTTTTTCAAAGTATCCTACTTTTTAATGTTACACAATAATTTTTAAGGAGTAATTATAATATTATTCTAATAACTATTATTATATATGAGAAAACCATTTCTCTAATATAATCAAATTATATTCATATAAATCAATCGTGAACATCCTTTTTTGTCTCTCTATACAGTACCTTCATTATAATTGGATAAAAAAGATCTCTTATTTCTTAATAATTAGATTCATTTATCTCAAATATATAAAGCACATATAGATGTTGATTTTCCATCATTCACCAATCTAGTTCAATACGATTTAGTAATACCTAGGAATTTTTGTATATTTTTCCCTATAAAATAAACCATAATACATAATTCAACTTCATCTCTAGTATATTTTTTTCAAAGATAACAGTTGTAATTATTTTTAGTTATTTGATCACTTATTGCATTGTTTATGGGATACACTATATTGATCTGTGTTATTTTCATATAGATTTGTATTCTAAAGATTTTCCCAAAATCTATGATACTAATTGACATTATACCTTTATATTTCGATAAAATCATCCTAATTTCAATATATATAGAAATGGGATTTCTATCCTATAAGTGAATATGAACTGAATCCTCATTGGTATATCTAGAAAGACAGATGAATATTTCAATATTTTTTTTATGTAAACTATATAGAAATTAAAAATTTGATATCACCTATAATTGATAATTAAAAACCACTCATTATCAAATTAGTAAAATCAATGTTACTTTATTCTCTTGAACCACCATATATATTTTCATAAAAATATACTAACATCATACTTATATCTTTGGATGTCTTCTTATAATATAATTTTTTTTGAGTTTAACGAAAATTAATTAAAGAATAATCAAGAAGCATCCCAGCCTTGAACACTATACTAATTGTTCTCTATCAATAAATATAATTATTTTTAAACACATTTTCTTCATAACCATTTAATATAAACACATCAAGATGTCATTATAAACTTATTATGGGAGTTTCAAATTATGAATGGTTCTTATTACATTCATTTATAGTATATTAATATTTAATTAGAGGGAATTTGGTGAAATATCCTTATTAAATAAAATATGTAAACTATATTTATGGAATCAACAATACAAACCCCTTCATTATGAACTATCCATGGCACACAAGTATTGTTTTATTCATTATTACAATATTGTATTCATTCCCCAATTTATAGTAAACTAATTTTATTCTAATAATAATTTTAACCATTATCCTTAAAACTAATTCACTTTTTTCATAATGATCAATTTTATTAAGACACCCATGCATATATTTGACCCAACAATGTTTCTATTAATACTCTTCAATTTGTTTTTCTTTAATATGAAATATTAAATCTATTTATTTATTAATATTCATATTTTTTCTCTTATATATTTTAACAATTTCCACTATTTTATATTTATTCATCAATTTAGAATCATCATCAAGACTTTTTTAGAGATTTATAGATCTAACCACCTTTCATATCCTCCCCCTCTTCCAATACATCCATAAAATCTAATTCTCTATTTAGAAATGATTTTTATAGTAGCTTTCAACTTCATGGTTAACAACAATTGATTAAAATTTTAAATTATTTTAGAACTAAGAAGTATAAGTAGTGGTGAATTTTTTTTATAACCTTTACTATCCTTTTATTTATTCATTTATATGTCTTCCCATTGAATTTATTTCCATGAAATATTTATTGTAAATTAAGTAGAGAAAATAAATATTCATCTGACACTTTTACTCACTGTCGTCATGTTCTTACCATCATTTTTTAGAATAACACTTAAAACCAAATGTATAGAAGCATTTGAGTCATGCTTTCTCATTTTCCCATATCTTATATAATTTTTTCTCTTCACTAGGGATTCAATAATCTTCATAAAGTATATAAAATAGAAGTAAATATTACTACCTTTAATAATTTTTGAGGTAGACCATTGTCAATTTACATAATACTCTCCGTATAACCTATTATTAGACTATTTTACTCAAATATATTATTTTTTTGAGATGTTTTTAGGATAATAATTGATAAACGATTACATAAAACATGATGCATTATTATATTAAATGATTTGATAGTTTTATTCCATTTATATATATTAAAATGATAATTGTAGACGCCGGAAAAGTCCGTTGTTCCCAAACAAAGCTCCGGATGCGGAAAGCGAAGTTATATTTGGAGTCGGAAGCCTGTTCCGGAGGGCCCGGAGGTCTTGCGCGGAATTTAAGAGGCCGGCACGCAAAGTTGAGTCGCGGCGCGCAATCCTCCCGGGATGCGCACAATCCGCAGGGCCGGCGCGCAATTTTGCGCGCCCCGAGCTCCCGCGACTCCCTTGCGCGCCGGGTCCGGATTCTGCGCCCGCGAAGGGAATTCCGCGCCCGCGAAGCGGATTTCGCGCCCGCGGCCGGGATTCCGCGCCCGGGGTTGCCTATAAATATAAGGAGACCCCCGAAGTTTTGAAGGTTGCCAGAATTCGAAAGGTCTCTCGTGCGCGAAATCCAACCCCTTCCGCGCGCAATGACGATCTTCAGGTAACCGCTTTTCTTTCGCGCAATAAGGACTCGGGGTTCGCCTTCGCGCGCAATCCCTTGAGCCCCCTTCCTTTGAATAATTCTTCACCCTAAGGCCTTCGCGCTCAAAAGAAGCCTATTGCGCGCAATTTCCCCCGGGGTGCGCGCAATCCGGCCCGATTGCGCGCACCCCCCCTCTTTTAAAGTGGCCATTCACTAAAGAATGAGTCATTGCCCCCGCGCGCTATCCGAAGCCCGGTGCGCGCAATCTCAATCATCCGCGCGCAAGACGCTGGCCCAATTGCGCGCCAGCCCGTCCATTTGCGCGCCCACCCGCGGTATTGCGCGCAAAGCTCCTCTTTTGCGCGCAAACCACCAGGGTCGCCTCCTTTGACCCCCTTTGGGTACCCGCCTGCGTGGCGCCCGATGATCTTCATCGCAGGTGCCCGCACCGTGCGTCGTCTTCCCGTGCAGCCTTCTAGGCTTGCGCGAAGTGACAAGGACCTATCGGCGGCTTCAACGTCCTGCACGACGTTAAACTGCATACGTCCTGCACGACGTTAAACTGCATACGTCTTGCACGACGTTAAACTGCATACGTCCTGCACGACGTTAAACTGCATACGTCCCGCACGACGTTAAACTGCATTCGTCCCAGCTACAAGACGTTAAACTGTACGCTATTCGTCCTGCATGACGCTAAACTGCACCACGTCCTGCACGACGTTAAACTGCATACGTCCTGCACGACGTTAAACTGCATACGTCCTGCACGACGTTAAACTGCATACGTCCTGCACGACGTTAAACTGCATTCGTCCCGCACGACGTTAAACTGCATTCGTCCCAGCTACAAGACGTTAAACTGTACGTTAAACTGCACTACGTCCAAGCTGCATGACGTTAAACTGCCTAGCCCCCATCGTCCGCACTGCAAGACGTTAAACTGCCAAGCATCTTCGTCCTCAACACACGACGTTAAACTGTACTTCGTCCGGCAAGACGTTAAACCGTCCGCTTCGTCCTCAACACACGACGTTAAACTGTACTTCGTCCGGCAAGACGTTAAACCGTCCGCTTCACCCGATCCCGTGCCGCGCACGCAGGGTCCTCCCGGTTTGGATGTGGCCCCCACCCGCTCGTCTCTGCAGGGATGTCGGGATTGGAGTGGCCTTTACCCACGGGGGTAGAGTGCTACAAACCCAACGAACTACGTGGACTTTGATCCCTGTCTTCTAAACAGGGTACGTAGGAAGCCTCTCCGAGGTTCAAGCCCACCACCTGGTCGTCCCGGTCGTATTTACGTCGGTTCGTCCATCAGTGGACCCCTTCTGGGTTCACACTTGCGTCGATTCACCCATGAATCCGCCATTGTGGGGGACTGCACATGTGTATCTCTATTGCACTTCCCCACTGCCTTTTCCTATTTCTCCCTTCTTCAGGCAGCCTCGATCTCTCTGTGAGTCGGCTTGCCGACGTCCAGCATGACGTGAAACTGTGATCCACCCGGCCGTTCCATCCCCCTCTGTGCGAGGTGGTTCGGTTCAATCCTCCACCCGGCGGCCTCGATCTCTCTGTGAGTCGGCTTGCCGACGTCCCACATGACGTTAAACTGTATATCCGAACTACGCTGACTTTGATCCGCGCTAACGCGCGGTACGTAGGAAGCCCCTACGGGGTCCAAGCTCTTCGCTCTATCATACACCCTGATCCTTACCCGGGCCGCCACATCCCGGTGGGGTCATGCCATTCCATTCCACTCCACTTCACTCGGGAAGCCGCCCATGTGCTGTCCCCAGCGTCGGAGGTTCCCCGCAAGGGGTTCTGTCATCTGATCCACTCCTCGTGTTGATCAGTCCAACGCCGTCCCCACTGGACGTTAAACTCGCGGCATACCCCGTGTTAAACATGGGAAGCTGAGGAAAACCTCAGGTAACGCAGTTCCCCGCACCCAGTGCAGGATGCCTCAGGCCATCACGCCTTCGAGAAGCCCTATTAGGGACAGAAGGCAGACATGCAGAGTCGCAGTGTCAAGACACGCCCCCGACACCCAGAGCCACCCGGTCTCCTCACCGCAGGTTGCTGCCCCGACCAGACTCCTTGGAGCGTCCGGGCGGAAGCAGCGTAATTAACCGGTGTCCATGAAGATATGGTGCCGGGAACGAGATTCACGAACATTCTTAAATCTATGAGGGAGACCCGGATTAGGCGACGAGTTCCGAGGAGACGTCCACGGAAAGAGGAGCCGACATCCCATCATCCCGGTTTCGATCAAGGACCAGACGCCCCTGAATAAGGGACGGATGCCGCCCGCCCTTGGAAAGCGGGACTGCGGGACGACAAGCCGCGCGCCCATCCCCTCGCGTCGACGGGTGTACGCGCGAACGCGTCCTGGCGGAACAGCGTAACCCGACGCACATCCGCACCGAAACAGAAAAGTGGTGAACCCGACGTGAATCTCTTCTCCTCGATATGAAGACCGATGGCTTTCAGAGGTGTTGGAAGACCAGCATGCTGCTCGACCGAGCATTCAGTTTTACCCGCCATGGGCTGGGGAAGGGAACTCGGGCACTCCGTCTCGTGACGTCGAGGGCCTGGGTCCCCCCCACGGAAGGCGTCATGGCACTAATGGTTGGTTGTCGATTCCTTTTCCTGTCAGTGTTAATGGGTTCTTCTCCCTGCTTTCAGAAATCAGGTCGCCCAATCCAGTGCCCGATCGCCGCCCGCCCACTGGCGCAGGGATAGGGGAAACACCGACGAGGCTACTCCGCGCGGTCCCGCCCGTTCCACAATTGTCCCAGCAGCCGCAATTGCGGGACAACCACGCCCTCTCTCCCCCTCGGAGGTCATCCAAAGAAGGGTGATCAACAGCTTGGTGCGGAGATATGAGGAAGAGGGAGTCATCCCCACCAGGGACATGGCTCGCCTAGACCTCGAGGGAGCTGCACCTCGCCGCCAACGCCGCCCCCGAGGGCCGCGCAGGGAGGCACCGCTGCCTACCTCGACGTCCAACCGCTTTGGGAGCTTATCCCCGGAGCGCTCCGACAACTCCTTCCCCTATGCGGATGAAGTGGAAGATGCCCGGGACTACCCTATCCGAGGTCCGCTCCAGGGATCCACAATAAGGGCTCCCGCCAGGCCACGGCGACACCGCCGCCAGGCCCCTCAAGTCGAGGAACAGGATCTCCACCTGCCCGCGCCGCTCATCCCGACTCGTCTGTCTCGACGCCAACATCGGGCACGAGCGGAAGAGGATGCCCACCTTGGGGCCCTAGCAACAGCGGCCGCATTGTCTCAAGCCACTGCTGGCTCCAGTCACCAGGCCCCTGCGCATCCTGAGCGGGGGCACTTCTATGCCCGACCCGGATCGAGGCCCCGACCGCCCCAAAGGCAGGTTGGGTTGACTCTCCCGGTTGCTGGTACAGACAATAGCCACCGTGGACCACCTCGCGGCAGCGCTATTCGCCAACAGGGGCTACTCCGTGTGGCCGATCCAAGAGGCATGGGTCATCCCACCTTCCGATCTCGGCCCGGAGGCCCGCCCGGAATCATCTCTCCCCGCGTCCCCTTTGATATCTGTCCAGGTGCTCCTCACACCTTGGTTTCTAGTCCTCTTGGCCCCAACACCAGTGCGGCCGGAGGACGCCCGGATAGAGATCAGCCATGCCCCGAAGAACCACCCAGGGGCAGGAGGGCGAGGCGTCGACGCCGAGGGAAGAATTTTACGGAATTCCGGACAGAGATCTGACCGGTCCGTTTCTCTGATACAGAAGCGGAGTATGATTCGGCGACAGAGCCCTCCCCCCAATCCCGCCAGTCAGGGGCAGGGGTAGGAATGCGGCACGTCAGCCTCGTACTTCCCGAGAGCGAGATCAACACGATCCCCGCTTCTCTCCGAAGGTATATCCGGAGTAGCGAGGGCCTGGTAGACCCCCAAGGATAAAGCTTGCGGTTGGTACAGGCCCCTCTGGAAGCGCCTTCTGCCTCGATCGGAGAAGCCAGAGACCTTTTCTGGGGACCGACGGTTGAACCACGATCTAGTGCACCCTCGGCGAGCACCGACGCTACGGCAGGATGTTCGCTCGCCGGCCCGTCCTATCGTGATGTGGTAGCTGGGGCACCGCCACCCTCAGAGGGCGGCCCGTGATATGGAGGCCAATCGTCCTGCTCGCCGTATTCACCGCCGGCCAGCCCGTCGGCCCGGCGGCCCGCCTCGGCACCACTGCCGGTTCCCCGTCCATTCCCAGTCTTTGAAGAGGACCAAGGAGACATGGGTCCCGAGCATGAGTCGTGGAGCTTCTGGACCGTCCTTGCAGTGGGCCACTTCCCTGAGAAGTTTTGGCCAGTCGCAGGACCGGACTTTGATGCACCCGAATCGCTCACCCCGGATGAGTTCGAATGCTTCCGCCGAACTCTCCAGGAGACTCACTCCTGTTTTCACCGCTTACAAATTCCATACCCCGGGAGTCAAGTGCACCTGGAGGATATTGGTGAGCAGTGCCGTCAAATTGACCTGGCCACGCTCCCCGCGGTTCGGCACCCCGGGTCATTTGGGCACCACGAGGCCCTCCAACAACGATGCGTTGACTGTTTTCAAGTACTCCGCAAGGTTATCGAGGAAGCCACTCCCCACGCGTATATCCGTGGATGGGGGAAGTACGCTGCCCTACGCTTCAGTGCGATTCGCCGACAGCCCGATTCACTGGGCGGCCCTGAGGGTATATCCCCAGGGACGGAAACAGTCAATATGGCTGACCTGTCGGGGGAGGGGAACGGTTTGGAACTTCTCGACGGGGGCTCTCCCCCCGAAGACAAGCCGTTGTTGGATCCATCGGTGAGAGTTACTCGTCATCAGAGGAACCTCCTGGGACTCCCCGCACCCACTGAAGCACTGACGTTGAGCCGAAACGTCAGCAAAGGTAAAGAGCACGGTGAGGCTATAAAGCCCGCCGACCCGTCTGCCTCCACGCAGAGGGCAGATGAGGATCCCGAGAAGGCTATGCTACGCCAACAGCTCGCCGAGCAGAAGAAGCTAGTTGACCAGCTCCTCGCCGAGCGCGCTGCAGAGCAGCGGCCTGACTACGGTGATCCTAGGCCAGGACAGCAGGGACAGGAACAACCACCCCTCGATGAGGCTCTCCCGGGCAACCGTGATTATGCCGTGTTCGCCGATAGGAGAGAGGCCATCGCCTATGGCAAGAGGGCGCGGTATGTTTCACCACACCCTCCCGAGCGGCGTGACTACCTGAGAGACCCCGCTCGGATTCCTCCCGCTGCCCCAAGGGCCGCTCCGCCCGCCATCCCACGAGCTGCCGAGTTCGATGACCCGGTCGACGACCCGGTTGAAGGGCCATGCAATGCGCTCGTGGTTAGAGATCCTCGCTAGGACTGGAACGCATGTCCGGACGATCCGATGGCGGCACTCATTGCCCGCTTGGAAGCCTTGGAGACTCGGCAAGTGGCAATCCCACCGGACGGCAAGCCATACCCAGCATGGGTGGATGACATGCTGGCGCCTCCGGGATTCGGGAATCCCACTTTCGCCCCATTCAACGGAACTGGAGATCCGCCACAACATTTGGCCCATTTCAATTCGAGGTGCGGGCCTATGTTGGGGACTCCGGCGCAGCAAGAGGCCGCTAAGCTTCGCTGCTTTGTCCAGACACTGGAAGGGCCAGCATTTGTCTGGTACAGCCTGCTCCCCGTCGGGTCGATAACTAGCTGGGAGGACCTTCGTAGACAATTCCTCTACCAGTTCAGTTCCACGACCCGGAAGACGAGTATCGCAGACCTCTTCAAGTGCAAGCAGAGGCCTGATGAGCGAGTCGCGGACTTCGTCGCCCGATGGAAGGGTCTCACGTATTCCCTTGACATGCCATTGACTCAGGAGAAGTTGCTGACAATGTGCGTTGGGAACGTCAAGACCGAGCTGGTCCCTTCCCTGATCACTCAGAATTACCCCGGAGGGTTCAGGGACTTCTCAGACAAAGCTCAACGTCTTGAGGAAGCCCTGCAACAGGCCAGCCAGGCACACCCGCTGCCTCCTATGATTCCTGCAAGGAGAGCCAGCAGGGCTGAGCCCGCTGCTGTGGCCCAGATAGAGGCTCCCAGGCCGTTGGAGCTGCTGCCGGCGAGACCAGCTCCACAGCCTCACAGGAATCCGCCTCCACGGGCTCAGTTCCCGGCCCAGCAGCGGCAGCCTCAGAACCGGCCGGCCCCTCCGCGTAATGTACCGCCACAACCCAGGCGAGATAATCAGGGTCCACCTCCTCGGCAGGCCCCTCCAGCCCCTCGTCAAGACCACTCTCCCAGGGGCCCGCGATACCTGACCTACTCATTTCACGAGGATCAGGTCCTCGGTTATTTCCGGAGTGCCCTGGAGCAGAGGATTGTGCGACTGCCTGAGTGTTGGAGGCCAGAGGAGGCACATCTCACGGATAACCCCCGTTACTGCCCCTACCATCGAGCCATGGGGCACACCATCCAGCGGTGCTATGTGTTTAAGGATTGGCTCCAAGACCAGATTAACAACAATGTAATCAGGTTGGGCCCAGCTCCAGCACAGGTGGCAGGCGTGTTCGTGGGATCATATGGCGATAGCGGCGATGAGGACGAATGGCAGCTGGTCTCCGACCGCGGGTCCCAGAAGTATAAAAACTGGATGGCCCGCAAGACGATCATTCGCGCCCGTGGAATCATCCGTGCGCTTGAATCAGCCTGATCCCCCAGAATCTGCGGGTGCTGCTTCGGCATCGTCGTCCCAGCCTGCCTCTTTCGGGAAGAGAAAACGGCGGCGCCGCAAGAAGGAAGAGCGCGCCCCGCCAGTTCCGCCAATATCCCGCACTCTCGGCGATTTCATGCCCCCGGAGATGGGGATCCCTCCTCGGATCCACCCCGTGGTGAATGATTCATCCGATGACAGTATTGGGTACGCTTCGGTTAATACCGTCGAGCTGGTAAATCCTTTCTCGGTTCCCGACGTTGAAGAACACCAGGTGGACCTCCCTAATGTCCCCGGTCGTCGCCACCGTCGGAAGAGCCGCAACAACAGGAGTCGCCGTGGCATAGCAGTTGGTACCTCCAGCCAGGCCGTGCACGCCACCGAGACTAGGCAGCAGGCTCAAGATCGAGCTCAGCGTGCGCAGGACCCCCATCCGAGGATGACGGATTCGCCTCCGCCACTGTTTGTGGTGTGGGACCAGGCAGAACCGCCTCAGCCGCGTCGCGATCATCTCCTCCCTGCCACGAGTCCATCCCGGCCTCCTGACCCCAGTACGGTGACCATTTCCCGGGCTTCAACTAATGAACAGCGAGATGCGCCAAGCACCAGTCGGCCGCCGGCCCAACCGGCAAGGCCCGTCATGCCTCCAACCGCAGAGCAACCTCCTGTAACCAGGGGCTCGCTCTTGGCCAAAAAGTATGATGTCCTGAAGAACTTGGCCGACATCCCAGCGAGACTCTCCATCCTTGAGGCTCTGCGCATGTCATCTGAGATGCGCGAGGCACTCGCTGAAGCCCTGAAGAGCCCCCTCCAGTTTGAGACAGAGGTTGCGGCTGCAGAGGCCTTTCACGCCGAAAAGATCGAGGACGCCGAATGCCAGGCAGTTATCTCGTTCTCTGGTAAGGATGAAGACCCTCCTATACAGGGGCACATTCGTCCGCTGTATGTTACCGGCCAGTTCAATGGCCTTGAAGTCCGGCGCTGTCTTGTCGACACGGGGTCCGGGATTAACCTGATTCCAACTCGGACGCACCGGAGATTGGGGTTGTCTGAGTATGACTTGATCCCCTCCGACCTCAGGATCCAGGGGTACGACCACACCGAGCAAACTCCGGTCGGCAAGATACGTTTGAAGACCCAGTTCGGTGACTTGGTTACCAACACCGAATTCATGGTGGTCTCTCAGGACACTGCGTATAACGCATTGATGGGCAGTCCATGGCTCCACCTTCATGCGGTGGTTCCCTCATCATACCACCAATGCCTCAAATACTACCTTAACGGTCGAGTAGGCGTGCTTCAAGGAGATGCCTCTCCTTTTGCCTCATGTGAAGCCCGTTATCTGGACGCGGACTATTACAAGAGCAAGGATAAGCAGATCCTGGCAGGTGAGGTCGAGCCTGTCACTGTTGCAAGTGATCCCTAGGAAAGTTTGGATGACGCTTACGTCCTCCCGATTCAACGGTTGGACGTAGCCATGGTCTCGACGGCTTGTGAATCTCCTGATGAGATGACCGCGACCACCCATGCCAGCACCAGCGGCCCAACAGGATCTGGTAGCCCCAATGCAGTTGCCAACGCAGTCTCTCCCGTGGATGATCCCTCCCCGAGTGGAGAGGACATGGAAGATGCACCCCCAGCCTTTGAGGAGGGCATCCCCGCCACGGTCGATGAGTTAGTACAAGTGAACCTTGGAACCGAAGCAGATCCGAGACCCACATTGGTCAGTGCCGCCATGCCCTCTGAGGAGCGGCAGCAGTACGTGGAATTTCTCAGGCAGCACCGTGATGTGTTCGCTTGGGGCTATGACGAGATGCCGGGGATGGATCCTCAGGTAGCCGTCCACCGACTTGGTCTCCCGGCGAACCATCGCGGGTTCAAGCAGCCTCCCAGGAAGATGCACCCATTTCACGGTGCCATGGTTGAGGCCGAAGTTGACAAGCTTATCAAAGCCAACTTCGTGAGGGAAGTTCAGTACCCCAAATGGCTGGCCAACATTGTGCCGGTCCAGAAGAAGAACGGGCAGATCAGAGTCTGCATCGACTTCCGCGATCTCAACCGCCACTGTCCGAAGGATGATTTTCCCCTTCCAGTGACAGAGCTGTTGATTGACGCCACGGCAGGGTTCCAAGCCCTCTCCTTTATGGATGGATACTTCGGATACAACCAAATCCGGATGGCCCCTGAGGATGAGGAGTTCACTGCCTTCAGGGCCCCCCAAGGTACCTTTTGTTACCGGGTCATGCCCTTCGGCCTGAAGAATGCAGGTGCCACCTATCAACGGGCGATGCACCGCATATTCAAGCCAATCCTCGGCACACTGGTGGAATGCTACGTCGACGACTTGGTAGTCAAATCGCGCCAGCATCAGGACCATCTCAAAGATCTTGAGAAAGTGTTCGGCTTCCTCCGGTCTCGTTGCCTGAAGATGAACCCGTTGAAGTGTGCCTTCGGGGTCACCTCCGGAAAGTTCCTTGGATTTGTGGTAAGATACCGGGGTATTGAGATCGACCCAGAGAAAATCAGGGCGATTAGCCAGATGCCTCCCCCAGGTAACATCCGGGAACTGCAAGGGTTCCAAGGACACTTAGCCTACGTACGCCGATTCATCGCGAATCTGGCCGGCAAGTGTAAGCCCTTTTCTCGGCTCATGAAGAAAGGTGCCACCTATGTATGGGATAAAGAGTGTCAGACCGCTTTCGAGGAAATCAAGCAGTACCTGCTGCAACCTCCGGTTCTGATGCCGCCTGTATCCGGGAAGCCGCTGGTCCTCTATGTGACCGCCCTGGAACGGTCCCTTGGCACCCTTCTCGCCCAGAAGAACAACGAGGGAACAGAGAATAGCCTCTATTACCTCAGTCGCATGCTCCTCGATGCGGAAGTCAGATATTCCCCCGTCAAGAAGAGCTGCCTGGCGCTCATATTTTCCGTACAAGAACTACGACACTACTTGCAGCACCATGAGGTACAGTTGGTTTCTCGGGTAGACCCGTTGAAATATATCCTGAGCCGGCCTATGTTGACTGGCCGTCTAGCGCAGTGGGCTGTGATTCTCCAGCAGTTCGACATCAGGTATGTGTCTCAGAAGGCCATCAAAGGGCAAGCACTGGCAGACTTTCTGGCTGCTCACCCAACCTCCGCGAATCAGCCGCTGGATCTAGGCTTTCCTGATGAGGCCATCCTCTCGGTCGATCGAGCCGGTTCATGCTGGCAGATGCACTTTGACGGTGCCTCCCGGAGCCCCACTGGTAGAAGGCTCGATAATCCTAAGCTCAACAGAGTGGGCTTGGGTATCGTCTTCATTACCCCAGAGCAAGCCGTGCTGCCATACTCTTTCCTGTTGTCAGAGGGATGTACCAACAATGAGGCGGAATACCATGCCCTCATCACTGGCCTCGAGTTGGCTCTCGAGATAGACGTGCCCCATCTATGCGTGAAAGGGGACTCCGAGCTGGTTGTTAAGCAGATCAATGGAGACTATGTTGTCAGGAAGCCGGAACTTGTGCCATTGCTGGAGTGCACCCTCCTGCTGATGGCCCGGTTCCCTTCTCGGCCAGAAATTGTCCATATTCCCCGGTCGCAGAACGGTCGAGCAGATGCTTTGGCCAGCCTTGCTGCGTCACTTGCAGAGCCTGAACAGGACGACCTGATCATCCGCGTGACGCACCGCAGGCTCATCGCTCCCGTTATCCCGGAGGGAGATCGCGGCCCATCAGTAAGTAATCTCACCGCGGTTTCCCCTGTGCCCGGAGCCCCGAGTACCCCAGATATGGCAGTCGAATCAGCCCCTGATTGGAGGACGCCTTTGGTTGAGTACCTCCAACATGGCATTCTCCCATCGGATCGGGCCGAGCGCGAGTGAGTTCGACGCCGCGCATCGCAGTTTGTCCTCCAGAGCAGTCCCGGCCTGGAGCAGATCCTCTACAGACGCGGATTCGATGGTGTTCTCCTCCGTTGCCTTCAGGGAGTTGAGATCCCGCGAGTCATGCAAGAGGTTCATGCTAGTTCATGCGGTGCCTATCAGACCGGGCCGAAGCTGTCCCACCATATTCGGAGGTTGGGATACTTCTGGCCCTCTATGATCCACGACTGCATCGAGTATGCCAGGAGGTGCCATGCGTGCCAGGTTCATGCAAACTTTGTGCATCGGCCGCCGGAGCCTCTCCATACCACCAGGTATTCTTGGCCCTTTGCAGTCTGGGGGATGGACGTCGTGGGACCCTACCCGCCGGCGACGGCTCGCCAGTGCCGGTTCATTCTGACCGCCACATACTTCTTCTCCAAATGGGCAGAGGCGATTCCGCTCAGAGAGGTCAAATCCTGTTCAATCGCTGACTTCGTGACCTCCAACATCATTCATCGATATGGAGTGCCTCACGCTATCCTCACGGATAACGGAGCCAATTTACAAGCAGCCGAGTTGAAGAAGTTGTACGCTAAGTACAACATTCGCTCGAAACCATACATCTCGCTATCATGCGCAGGCGAATGGACAGATCGAGGCGTTTAACAAAACCCTCTCCAACATTCTGCAAAAAATGGTTGGTCAGAACAAGAAGAGTTGGCCGGACAAGCTCCCCAACGCCCTCTGGGCTTATCGGACGACGACTCGCAATTCCACCCAGATGACCCCTTATTCCCTGGTGTATGGAGCTGAGGCCGTCCTGCCCATCGAGATCCAGTTACCGTCCTTGCACACTGCGGTCTACGACCAGCAAGCGCCGGACAGAGCTGCTGAAGCCCGTCTAGTCGAGTTGGAAGCACTGGATGAGAATAGACTTCGCGCCTTGCACAACTTGGAGAGGCATCAAAGCAGAATGGCTCGAGCTTTCAATAAGAAGGTTCGCCTCCGCTCCTTCCTGCAGGGTGACCTAGTGCTAGCCCTAAGAGCGCCAATGATCCCCGGCAGGAAGCCGCCCAAGTTGGAGCCCAAGTGGGAGGGACCTCTTGTCGTCCACAAAGTTTATCCCAATGGCGCGTACTCCCTAGCGACTATGGATGGTGAGCGTGTCACTCCTCCCACCAACTCTAGATTCCTCAAGTAGTACTTTTCCTGAGTGTACATTCGTCCTGCATGACGCTAAACTGCACCACGTCCTGCACGACGTTAAACTGCATACGTCCGCGCGACAAGACGTTAAACTGCCAAGCATCATTCGTCCAAGCTACAAGACGTTAAACTGTTCAGCATTTGTCCAACACGGCGTTAAACTGTACTACTTCCGAGCTACAAGAAGTTAAACTGTTCAGCATTCGTCCCGCATGACGTTAAACTGCCTCTCAAGAACTACGTGCAGCTTGATTCCCATCCTTATGGGATACGTAGGACCGCCTGAACCTTCATATTTCAGGCCCAACCCCATCCTTCAGGAATTTCCGTCCCACCTCGGGCCCTTGGCCCAGTTGCCTCTGGATATGTGGCATATGGTGTGGACGCGGGGCTACGCCCTCATTCACGTCGGTTTGCTCGCCACGCTGTACGCCCCCACGTTTGGGGATGCCTTCTGCTCCCCCCTTTTTCTTTCTCTTTTCGTCCTGCATGATGTTAAACTGCACTTCAAGAACTACGTGTGGCTTGATTCCCATCCTCATGGGATACGTAGGACCGCCTGAACATTCATGTTTCAGGCCCAGCCCCGTCTTTTGGTTGATCACGGGGATCTGCTGTCTTTTGGTTGCTCTCAGGGTGAGTCCTCCGACCCTTTCCGGCGAACTATTAGCATGTTTTGGGTACTTCGGTCTATGACCCGTGGTGTCGGATTCAATCCCGACAAGTCCTGTGTTGCTTGTCGGGCCTCGCGCTTCCTCTTGTTTGAGCCTTCACTCAAAGGGATCCTCGTTAGAGGTTTGGGTACGATGCCTCAGTGCTCTCCTGCCGCTCCGGGTCGATTTACCGGCGGGTCCTGGGCCGCAAATCGATATGAATCCTGCGATTGAGCGGTTGATGCTCGTTTTCTTGCCCCGTTCTAGGCTGACGCGATCAGATGTTGTGTTGCGAATATGGTTAGCGACATCCTTGATCGCCACGTCGGCTCTTTTAGGCTCCGAACATTGGTTGCGCGGTCCTCATCACACTCCGCCTTTGTGCGTTGTAGTGGAATCTCGACACTCTCTTCATACTGACCTTCAGTACACCTTTACACGTTAGGCAGGCCAACCAGGGTAATGGTGTCTGTCGAGGCTCCCACAATCTGAGCACCAAGGATATATGCTGATGTCCTCCCTAAGGGCCATGAGTAGCTGGACCCTCGTCCCCATAAGGAGGAAGGAGTCACCCGAGCAATCGCGTTTTGGGCCCAGTATATCTGGAGGCTAGCATCTCTGCCCCTCGGGTGATGGACATACGCAGGCCCCTATCCCAGGATCCATCTCCTGGAATCGTGCGTGACCACAGGGCTGGGTATGTTCCCACCTCCGCTGAGTCCGCCATATCGCAATACGCGGATTCCTCCATGGTCCGAACCACACGACCTTAAAATGTGTTGTCTGGTCCTACCACACGACCGTAAACTGTGATCGTCTTGGCCGCCCGACGAGAAACGGCCCTGCATCGTGATGTTCTCCTCAGGGGACACTCACGTTGGGCGCTGGTTAATAACCACGCCATTCATCAATGCCTTTCATGGTTTGATTATTGTGGCGACGCCAGGGATTCCCTAATCACAGGCATGTTGCTGCACAAAGAAAAACCATCCACCTTTAAGGACAAACAAGAAATATCAAATACCGCTTCTTCTGTGTGCGAGGGTCAGACCCGCACCCTTCCCCGAGTTGGTGTCCGATTGTGTTGCGCCGCGCTTCAAGAACTACGTGTGGCTTGATTCCCATCCTTATGGGATACGTAGGAACGCCCGGATGTTTGAAACTCTGGGTCCAGCCCCCCACCTCTTAAAGATTCCCCCCTTCTCTGGGGAATCCGCCGCCTTCAGGACACCCTCAAGGCGTGTCCCTCGACCCCTTTGCAGTGGTCCACTGGTGTCAAGAGTACTCTGGTTTATTTCCAGGAGGGTCAGGTTCAGCTTGGTCAGGTTCCTTCCATTTTCAGGCTTCGTGCTCCCTTTCATTCGGACCCATCGCTTACGCCATGGGTGGAGCCCCCGTGAACGGTTTGGACACAATGCCTCAGTGCTCTCCCACCGACTCGGGCTGGTGCCCCCAATGGCCTCGGGCAGCAAATCGATATAAATCCTGCGATTGAGCGGTCAATGCTCGTTTGCTGCCTCGTTCCATCAACGGTTAGTGCGATATTGATGCTGCTTTTCCGCCACGGTCGGCAGTACTCCCATATCGTTACGCCGGTGCCCCCAATCCTTGAGTGAATGGCCACATGATTCACATTTTTCCACCCCCCATTCTGACCAGGAAGAATCTCGACACTCTTGACACTATCCCTCAGTGCATCCTCGCATATCCAGGGGATAGGACCACGATGTGGCGTACTTTGAGGTTCTTATGGTCCGAGCTCTAAGACCTTAAACTAAGATCTCCCCTTATGGTCCGAGCTCTAAGACCTTAAACTAAGATCTCCCCTTATGGTCCGAGCTCTAAGACCTTAAACGAAGATCTACCTCCATGGTCCGAGCTCTAAGACCTTAAACTAAGATCTCCCCTTATGGTCCGAGCTCTAAGACCGTAAACTAAGATCTACCTCTATGGTCCGAGCTCTAAGACCTTAAACTAAGATCTACCCCTATGGTCCGAGCTCTAAGACCTTAAACTAAGATCTACCGCTATGGTCTGAGCTCTAAGACCTTAAACTAAGATCTCCCCAAACAGGGTTCTACATCCTGCATGACGTTAAACTGCACTCTCAAAACTACGTGTGGCTTGATCTCCAGCCTGATGGAGTACGTAGGAATGCCCGGGCATTCCGACTCGGGTCCAGCCTCAGGGATCGTTAAGTCCCACCCCACCTCGTCGCCGGCCGTCGGGCCTGGCTTCTGGTAGAGTGGTGCAGTTGTGATATTCTCCCCGATTCAGCTCGGGATGCCCCATTGCGATGGTGGGAAGCGACGGTTTCCTCGTCAGAGAGGTGCTGTCTGAGAATTGGGGTGATTCACGGCCAGATTAGTGCATCCGCCTAATACGCTTTCCCCACGGTGGCGCAATTTTGAGAGCGTTGGATTCTGTCCGAACAAATCATCACTTCGCCCCACGCTTCGCATGCCCTGTTGATCTGGATTTCCACCCTTGTGTCGGAAGGAACCCCCAAAGTGGTATTCATGATGACATGTGGTCCGCCTCCTGCAATATGAATGATGACCTTCGGTCCGTCTATTGCAGTTGTTATGGTCGATCCACTGTCCGCCTACCGTCTTGGGCATTTCCTGGAAGGCTGACCGTTGTGGATGTCTGGATTCGGGACACGCGATTCACCCTTTCTCATTTCCCTATGTTCAGATAAAATCTCAACGCCCCTGGCATTGTCCCGCTCGTGTGTTGGATCAAGTTGGGGGGATGATACATTGATTAGGCTTGAGGTCTCCTTTCTTAGGAATGACCTCCCTCTTTTCTCCAGAAATGCAGGACCAATTATGGATGCCTGATGCTTGGTTAACACTCCCGCAAGACAGCGAATTGTGGTTGAGCATGTTAAGCCAAAAGATGCAGATAAATATATTGATTCATAAAAATGGATCAAAGTAGCGGAAGAAAATGTTTTGGGAATGGAAAAAACAAAGCCCCTAAGGATTAGCGTGCTGGATAAGCCTTTCTAACGCCGCTACCCTCTGGCTGGCGGCCTCCAAAGCTGCTTCTCGCTCTCTGCGTTCCCTCTCCTCGTCGGCGGTCACAGCACGCAGTTCGTCGATTCTGGCCTGTGCACGCTCCCGCTCGACTTGAATTGTTACCATCTGTTGGCCTGCCTCCGTCAGCTGTACCTGGGCGTCAACCAGCTGGGCTGCTAGTTGCTCCACAAGCTCGGTGCACGTAGCGACGGAGGCCACCTTCTCTGCCGCCTGCCCTTCGAGACGCCGTACTTCCTGCTCCGCCGCGAGGAGCGCTCGCGTGTTCTCCGACATGTCCCGACATTGTGCGACGTCGGCACGCTGGCGGCTCTCGCGCATCTTTTCGGCCATGAAATCACGGACCGTCAGGTGGAGGCGTTGAGCATCAGCTCCCCCGGCACACAGGAAGCACAGCCAGGTTTGGAGTGACCCCATGCGCCCCAGCCACTCCGATGGGTCTCGCTTGAGGAAGCGCTGGATGCACTTCCACCCCCTTCGGCGCGCTATTCGTCTCTCCTCGACCGCCTCCGCGTCCGAGTCGTCCATCTCCTCGGGGTCGGCAGGCCGGTAGGCAGGGAAGGCAGCCAGCAGGTCTGCTGCAGGGTCCGCCCCTGGGATGTCCTCACGGGGGATAGGTTCCCCAACATCTGGGCGACCTTCTTCTCCCGCCGCAGCGGCGTTGACACCCTCGTCAGCCCCCGACCTCTCTCCGACGGTAGCACCACCGACGTCCGTAGCCCCCTGATCAGCAGTTGGTGGGGCCGGCTCGGTTTGGGAAGTCTGTTCCGGAGCAGGCGGCAGGTCTGCCACTGGTCCACTCGTGGATGGCCCGGGTTCGGCAACCCGACGAGCCTCCAGTCTTGAGATCACTGCGCATGGCATGCCGTGGTTAGTCACGGATCGACAATGGCAAGCACCATCAGTAATGTAAGGAGACTTACGGGAGTTCAGAGCGTCATCTTCCGTTATCCCGGCCGCCGCAGGAGCAACTGCAGCAGGGGACCCCTCAACGCTTGTCAGTTCAATGATGGGTGTCTGGCCCCCCGTCTTGTCCTGCTGGCGCCTCTCCTACTCCTGCTGAGGACGCTTGACCAACATCCGTGTGCTCCTGAGAAAGGTGGAGAAATGGGTTAGAAGCTTCATAAGAGAATGGATGAAGCAGGTTGAGTAGGGATAGAAGCGGACCTCGAGGAGCTCAGTGACATCAACATTGTCAGAGCCGGCCACCTCGCCGCTCTCCCGCGGGCTCCCCCGATGGGACCTTCCATCGGAGCCTTCATCCTCCCCCGTCTCCTCCTCCTCCTCGGAGTCGTTACTGTCATCTTCTCCAGGTGGCATCTGTTCTGGAGCGGGTTCGAGACCGAGCATCACCTTCACCAGAAGGGATGGCTCCGCACGCTGACCACGTTGGCGCGCGTACTCGTCCATGGCCGTCAGATATGCATACTGCCGGTTGAAGTCCACCCTATCGGCGATCTGGAGGCGCCCAACCTCTCACAGATAGATTCCTTCTCTGAGTATCTTTCGCCAGATGACGTCGGTCCCCAGTGACTGCCGCAGGGTCATCCAAGCCGACCACAGCGCCGAGAAGACTGCATCATGGGAGGGTTCGAGCAGACACCTTACCTGCTTCCCGGGCCGCTTTTCGACCACCGCACGCGCCCCCTCTCTGGGCGCCGAGGTCGTAGCGGCAGCCCGCAATGTACCCGCCGCCGATGTCCCTGCTCGCGCCGGCTCCGCTGCTTGGCGCGCCTCCGTTCTCCCCCGTGTGGCGGCGCCTCGCCTCCTTCCTTGACGCCTGGTCTCCGCACAGGTGACCTCGAGCCGCCGAACTGGCTTCCGTAGAAGCCCCTCGGGGTACGCGATGGCCCAGTGTTTGGCGTACTCGGTTGCCAAGCCTGCGTCAACTCCGGTAGGAGGGAGAGTGATGACGTTGCCAGAGCCGAAAGCGGCAAACATCAGCCACATATGACGAAGGACGCCAGGGTTCGTCTCCTCCCGGACAGCAGTGAATACCCTCTTCGGCATCCGTTGAAGGCACCCGAACTGCCTGGAGAACCGGGTTGGCACGTAAGGCTCGCAGATCACCTTCCCGTCGATCCGAGCCACGAGCACCCCACACCGCATGTTCAGGAAGTACTCATGCTACTCCAGCGGACCTTGCCCGTTGTCGATCATTTGGCCAACGGGAGTGGGGAACGGGCTGAATTTGAAGTTGTCATGATTGCCAATCCGAATCCTAACGCCCTCCTCACTTAGGGTCATCGGAGCGACCCCCGCAATGTTCAGCAGGGAGGGTCGCAGGCCGTCGCCCGGAGGAATGATGGTGTTCGGAAATGTGTACCCACCAAGGTGAGCAGCCACCCTGCCGTGGAAGAATTGGAAGGGCCCACAGATCCTTCGTGGCGACCCCCCTCGTGAGATGCGTCCCAGGATGGCATACAGCTTCGCCAACACTGGGACCCCGAGGTTGTATCTCTTGTTGGCGGCCATAGCGCCCGCCATCGCCAGTGTCGCCGGGCGAACGCCCATTCTCGCGTCCCGCACTGGCAGGAGCCACCCACTCAGAAAGGCGGCCAGGAACGCCGCGTACCGGACATTTGGGTCCTGGGCCTAGATGACGCAGTACCCCCATGAGCGGTAGTCGCCCGTCTCCAGGACCCGCCAGTACGACCCGTTCCGGCTCCTCTAAGCCGCGGTCGGGCACCGCTTCCCCCTGCCTGGCATCTTGACCGCCGGGTCATGCTCCAAGAACTGGCCGAACCATTCCTTGTAGGCTATGTCCTTCTGGAAGTCCTTGATCCCGAGCCGCTGCGTAGCCAGGTCAAGCAGATGCCAGGTCAGAATGGGAGTCCGTGACCTGTCTTCCCAGGTGTTCTTTGGTGGCAGGAACTCATCGTACTGGTAACCCTCCAGCGGGATACCTCCGATGCAGTGGATGTCCCAGAGACCGATACCGACCTCCCCATGGTGAAGGTGGAAGGTGTTGGTATCCGGGGACCAGCGGGTGAATAGCTCCGGCCCGAGCTCGGACTGCTGGTAGAAGTGGAACTGGGACGTCCACACCGCCTCAAACAGGACGATGTACCGCAGCTCCTCCGCGAAGTGATCGCAAGTGTGGCGTACCCAGAACGCCCAGGCCCACTCACTGGTGAAATTTCCCCCAGACCGCAAGTCCCAGTCCTTCAGCTAGCCCTTGGTGTCGTCCGTGACACTCTGGCGATATATGCTCGAGTAGAGGGCTGGAGAGTTCTCCGTAGTAGGCTCGCTTCCTACGATGGTTCGCGTCCTCGGGTTCAGGACATAGACATCCAAGTGTCTGGTCTCCCTGGCAGGATGCCCATTGTTGGTGATGTTATAGCGGGGAAGCTCGTCCTCCCGAGTCACCCAGGTCCGTGGCGCATCAACCTCGAACCCTGGCACCGGAACCTCATCCAGGATGCCGAAGTTCCAGAGCGGCAGGTTGTCCGACAGTGGATATGTCTTCTGGGCCGGCGTCAGCAAGTCGAACAAGGATTGATTGTCAGAAACAATCTCCTTGGCTCCGTAAACCTCCTCGTTCGTCGCCATCTCAGCTCTGCGAGTGGCGGCACCCCCCTCATTTCCTTGATTCGCGGCCATCTCAGAAGCTCCGGGAGTCGTGCGGGTAAAGGGATGAAGCGTGCGGGATCGGACGAGGCTGGCAGAGAAGTTTGAAGGTTGGCGCGCAATCCAAGTGGACGGCGCGCAATTGGGAAGAATGGCGCGTAAAGTTCCGGGTTTTCGCGTAAAGGCAGGGCGAAATCCGGACGGTTTTGCGCGCCGATCGGGCGAATTTCGCGCCGGAAAAGGCAATTTCGCGCACGAGAGCTCGAATGCTTATCGCGCGGAAGGCCAGTGTATGGTGGGGGGACCCAGGCCGTCTATTTATAGGCGAGGCCGGGGTCCGCGCTGCGCGGGAAGCGTTTTGCGCGACCGCTGCGGCGAATTTCGCGCACGACGCCCTTTTTTGCGCGCCACAGTCCCGCGCCACCCAGGACTTCGGCATTCCGGCGTCTCCCTCGGAACCCGATCGTTGCGACCTCTCGCCGATCAGATTCTGAGGGGGGGCTTTTGTAGACGCCGGAAAAGTCCGTTGTTCCCAAACAAAGCTCCGGATGCGGAATGCGAAGTTATATTTGGAGTCGGAAGCCTGTTCCGGAGGGCCCGGAGGTCTTGCGCGGAATTTTAGAGGCCCGCGCGCAAAGTTGAGTCGCGGCGCGCAATCCTCCCGGGATGCGCGCAATCCGCAGGGCCAGCACGCAATTTTGCGCGCCCCGAGCTCCCGCGACTCCCTTGAGCGCCGGGTCCGGATTCTGCGCCCGCGAAGGGAATTCCGCGCCCGCGAAGCGGATTTCGCGCCCGCGGCTGGGATTCCGCGCCCGGGGTTGCCTATAAATATAAGGCGACCCCCGACGTTTTGAAGGTTTCCAGAATTCGAAAGGTCTCTCGTGCGCGCAATCCAACCCCTTCCGCGCGCAATGCCGATCTTCAGGTAACCACTTTTCTTTCGCGCAATAAGGCCTCGGGGTTCGCCTTCACGCGCAATCCCTTGAGCCCCCTTCCTTTGAATAATTCTTCACCCTAAGGCCTTCGTGCGCAAAAGAAGACTCTTGCGCGCAATTGCCCTCGGGGTGCGCGCAATCCGGCCCGATTGCGCGCACCCCCCCACTTTTAAAGTGGCCATTCACTAAAGAATGAGCCGTTGCCCCCGCGCGCTATCCGAAGCCCGGTGCGCGCAATCTCAATCATCCGCGCGCAAGGCGCTGGCCCAATTGCGCGCCAGCCCGTCCATTTGCGCGCCCACCCGCGGTATTACGCGCAAAGCACCTCTTTTGCGGGCAAACCGCCAGGGTCGCCTCCTTTGACCCCCTTTGGGTACCCGCCTGCGTGGCACCCGATGATCTTCATCGCAGGTGCCCGCACCGTGCGTCGTCTTCCCGTGCAGCCTTCCAGGCTTGCACGAAGTGACACGGACCTATCGGCGACTTCAACGTCCTGCACGACGTTAAACTGCATACGTCCTGCACGACGTTAAACTGCATACGTCCTGCACGACGTTAAACTGCATACGTCCTGCAAGACGTTAAACTGCATACGTCCCGCACGTCGTTAAACTGAATTCGTCCCAGCTACAAGACGTTAAACTGTACGCTATTCGTCCTGCATGACGCTAAACTGCACCACGTCCTGCACGACGTTAAACTGCATACGTCCTGCACGACGTTAAACTGCATACGTCCTGCAGGACGTTAAACTGCATACGTCCTGCACGACGTTAAACTGCATACGTCCCGAACGACGTTAAACTGCATTCGTCCCAGCTACAAGACGTTAAACTGTACGTTAAACTGCACTACGTCCAAGCTGCATGACGTTAAACTGCCTAGCCCCCATCGTCCGCGCTGCAAGACGTTAAACTTCCAAGCATCTTCGTCCTCAACACACGACGTTAAACTGTACTTCGTCCGGCAAGATGTTAAACCGTCTGCTTCGTCCTCAACACACGACGTTAAACTGTACTTCGTCCGGCAAGACGTTAAACCGTCCGCTTCACCCGATCCCGTGCCGCGCACGCAGGGTCCTCCCGGTTTGGATGTGGCCCCCACCCGCTCGTCTCTGCAGGGATGTCGGGATTGGAGTGGCCTTTACCCACGGGGGTAGAGTGCTACAAACCCAACGAACTACGTGGACTTTGATCCCTGTCTTCTAAACAGGGTACGTAGGAAGCCTCTCCAAGGTTCAAGCCCACCACCTGGTCGTCCCGGTCGTATTTACGTCGGTTTGTCCATCAGTGGACCCCTTCTGGGTTCACACTTGTTTCGATTCACCGATGAATCCGCCATTGTGGGGGACTGCACATGTGTATCTCCATTGCACTTCCCCACTGCCTTTTCCTATTTCTCCCTTCTTCAGGCAGCCTCGATCTCTCTGTGAGTCGGCTTGCCGTCGTCCAGCATGACGTGAAACTGTGATCCACCCGGCCGTTCCATCCCCATCTGTGCGAGGTGGTTCGGTTCAATCCTCCGCCCGACGACCTCAATCTCTCTATGAGTCGGCTTGCCGACGTCGCACATGACGTTAAACTGTATATCCGAACTATGCTGACTTTGATCCGCGCTAACGCGCGGTACGTAGGAAGCCCCTACGGGGTCCAAGCTCTTCGCTCCATCATCCACCCTGATCCTTACCCGGGCCGCCACATCCCGGTGGGGTCATGCCATTCCATTCCACTCCACTTCACTCGGGAAGCCGCCCATGTACTGGCCCCAGCGTCGGAGGTTCCCCGCAAGGGGTTCTGTCATCTGATCCACTCCTCGTGTTGATCAGTCCGACGCCGTCCCCGCTGGACGTTAAACTCGCGGCATACCCCGTGTTAAACATGGGAAGATGAGGAAAACCTCAGGTAACGCAGTTCCCCGCACCCAGTCCAGGATGCCTCAGGCCATCACGCCTTCGAGAAGCCCTATTAGGGACGGAAGGAAGACATGCAGAGTCGCAGTGTCAAGACACGCCCCCGACACCCAGAGCCACCCGGTCTCCTCACCGCAGGTTGCTGCCCCGACCAGACTCCTTGGAGCGTCCGGGCGGAAGCAGCGTAATTAACCGGTGTCCATGAAGATATGGCGCCGGGAACGAGATTCACGAACATTCTCAAATCTATGAGGGAGACCCGGATTAGGCGACGAGTTCCGAGGAGACGTCCACGGAAGGAGGAGCCGACATCCAATCATCCCGGTTTCGATCAAGGAGCAGACGCCCCTGAATAAGGGACGGATGCCGCCCGCCCTTGGAAAGCGGGACTGCGGGACCACAAGCCGCGCGCCCATCCCGTCGGGTCGACGAGTGCACGCGCGAACGCGTCCTGGCGGAACAGCGTAACCCGACGCACATCCGCACCGAAACAATAATTTTATTAGCTCAATAGTTTTTATAATAATTATATGTCAATTAATCAAATTATGAATTTTGAAAATAATTTTATACAAAAATTTATTAAAAAAACATTTTATGTTTTAAAAGAGAATTTTTTCTAAAAAGATGTTTTTTCATAGCGTATTACTAGTTTTAATTTAAATTAAATTTTGAAATTTCTGTGTTTCTAATTTTTAAAAATGGAAGCAAAATTTTTATTTATATGTTCCAATTTTAGTTAATAGGTCCACTATATTTTTTTCCAATATGAATTGCAACCTTCGCAAATTTCTTTACCATGGTAAAGGGTAAATTGGATGATTTAGGTTAAAAATAAAATTATTAAGACAATAAAAGACCCTAACATATGCCCAAATATTATTGGATGAAACTAATTCAACCCTTAATACATAAGGATATAAATTAAGTTTCTTAATGTACACTTGTCCATGAGAATGAGTTATATAATATTAAAATCAAAGAATGTCCGGAAATGTCATTTTCATTGTCCAAAATATACCTTATGTGTCTATATGGGGAAATAATTATGTCATGAACGAATATAAATGTAAATTTTTAACATATTAAATATAATTTAATAATATAAATTTATTCATAACTCATTGATCCACTTAGATGATATTATGATATTTATAATATATTATTTAATAAAAATTCAAAGATTTTCCATTCATTTTTTAAATACTATATCATTTTTAATATGGGGTTACTAAAATAATATATTCTATTATAAATATTAGACTGTAATATATAATATTAAGAATAATAATAATATTTCATTTTATATTTTTTAGTGATAAAATAAGTATATTAAATAATTTCACAAAGCTGATGCAGTAATTATTTTATTAATGAAAATATCAAATAAATTTCAATAAAACTGATAAAATAAATGTAATTTAAAATAAATAATGTGATAAATGAATTTTATTAAATACCTCAACCTTTTGGGAATATAATAAAATATTTTTTTTATGTTAAATTATTATCATTATATTTTTAAAAGTCCATGTAATGAATAGTGTCGACATTAACAATAATAATATTTTATAAAAATATTATTTTATTAAATTATTCAAAAGTCATAAAACATCTTTAAAAATAAATTATAATTAAAATGTGGTCTAAAATATTATAAATTGTCCATTTATATTCTAATTTATATCACATAAGTAAAAATTATGACCTTTTAATATTGAAAAATTTGTTACCTTAGTTAACATTAAAATAGGTTATCAAAGGGTCAATTAAAATGATAAGGTTTGAAATAATACCAAAACATCTATAAAATTTATTGGATGATGTTATTATAGTATTATATCGTATTATATATTAATATATGAAATTTTTGTGGTATTTTTATTGATATTGAATTTATTATAAATTAATATTTTTTGAAATTCCAAAAGTGCCCTCACCTAAATTATAAAAGAGAAGCTCTTCCCTCACTTCTTCACATAAATTTGAGCCTTCAAACATGACTATAGCATAAAAATTTATCTTTTGAAATTTATTATCCACATTCTATGGGTTATGGTCTTCTAAGGAGACAATCCCTAGTGTCCCTAAGACAATATCTAAAGGAATCTCAGTAAAGAAGAGGTTTTCGTCATTATTGACTCTTTAAAGATTATTTATTATTCTACTAAATATTCATGTGTTTTTTATATTATAAAATAATATCTAAAATATCACTTATTTTATGAGATTTTATTATGGTTTTGGAGCAACCATATTCCATATTTTCTCCATCGAACGATAATCAGAAACTCCATGTGTGCGTATTTATGGCTTATCGTCCCCACGTCGTCGTGTAATCTATTCATCATCGTCACTTTATTTGGATTAGTATAATGAATAAAATAATATATCTATATATATAATAATTATTATAACATGATATTGTTTCTTGAAAAATATATAAACCATCAAATTCCTTACTATTTAACCATTAAGAGAATGATAGCATCGCTCATGTGTATCTACAACCTACCGTCTCCATGACGTGATGCGATCCATTTTATATGTTCAACATTAACACATGATTATATAAATGTATATAATTATTAAATATGATATATATATCATAAATATCAATCTGGAAATGATGGAAGTATATTATATTCACAAGAACGGAGAGTGATATGGGAAAACATGCATAGTAAAATGAAGCATTTAATGCCTGAAAGAACAAACAGGTGATATGATGATATAAGATAATCACATTTAATATCATAAATATTGATATGGTTTTGGAATAAATTAATAACATTAATAAACAATTATATTAGAGGTTTCGATACATATGAAGGAAACCAGACCAATGGTAAGGATTAATTTCATAATCTCATTGTTATTCTGGATTGTTTATACATAAGTTTCTACTGGGGAATATTTATATTTCATGTCCATGTTTCTGAAAAATATCTTCTAATGTATTTATAATATTATTATATACATTTCTAAATTTATTTTTTCCTATCTCTAAAATTTTACTTAACTATTTGAAAAGAATATTTATTTCATTTTTCAAATGAGGTATTTCGTGTCTTTTTTAGAAAAAGTACAAAATGATTGTTTTAACTTATACAGCATGAGCATATTTTTATGATTTTATAACGCCTCAATTTCTTGAATCATCCCTTATAATCATACATTTTTATTTTAAGAGAAAATGTTTTCTTTTAAAAATTCATGGAATATTAAGAAAAAAAATTCAAAGAAGAAAGGATATTTTCCACAAGAATTAATTTTCAAGGGACCTATAAATTATTTTTCTATCTATTTTATCATTTCTTGATTTTACTTATGCTTTTATGGGGATATTTTACTTGGATATTATTTCTATTATTAATATGGATTCTTTATGTTTAAGATTTAATGATATATATGAAACCCTTTTATTTTTCATGGGTTATGTTATGATGAAATGATGTTTATGAAACCCGTTTATAATTATGGGTTTTGATATGATTAATTAATTATGATCTTGTGGCACACATATGTATGGATTTAATTTTATGATATGTGGGATCCATATATCCCTCTAATGAATTTGTTAAATATTTATAACTCATGAGATAAACAAGACTAGAATGAGGAGTGAACTGAGTTCAGTAATATATGGACATAATGAGGAATAAACCCGATTCATTACAGGAATTTGTCTACTATGAAACTATTGGAAATGAGACCTATCTAAATTGGGAATTATTTTTTATGAAAATATGTAAGATAAAATTTTCTGTATTATGTTATGCTCTCATGTAATATGTTCTTTGATTCGTTATAAACATTTATGACTTATCCCATGAAAAATAATTCATATTCCCTAGTGCATCACCTTAAGGTGCACATGTTATATTTGTTAAGAAGAAATATGGATCAACGAGACTCCACATTGATTATCGAGAACTTAAAAAGATCACTATCAAGAAAAAATATCCTCTCCTATATTTTGATGACTATGTTGATTAAATAAATGGTTCTCAATTCTTTTATAGGATTGATATTTTTTATTTATATCATTAATTGAGGGTCAAGAAGGAGGATATATCCAAGAATACATTCCTAATAAGGTATGAAAATTATGAATTTATAGTGATGCATTTTTGTCTTACTAATGCCCCTGTAATCTTCATGGATTTAATTAATAAATTCATTATATATTATCTTTATTAGCTTGTGGTAGTCTTTATAGATGATATTATTATATATTAATAATGAAATGAAGAACAGGAAGATCACTTTAGGATTTTACTAAATAACCTAAAGAAGAATAATATTTATGAAAATTTTAACTTGTGTGAATTTTGGCTTCATAATGTTTCATTTTTGGGTCAAATAATATTTGGAGAGGGAATATCTATGGAATCAGCAAAGAGAAAATTTATTTAGGGTTGGCCTAGACCAACAATGATAACTGAGATATGATTTTTTATTGGTATGGCTAGATATTATTGATTTTTTTTAAAATATTTCTCATGATTCTCTAATCCACTCACCATGATGTATCCGAAAGTAGTTATGTTCATATGGATGGGAGAATGTGAAGATAATTTCAAGGAGCTGAAAAGAAGGTTAGGCAGTGGACCTATGATCACACTACCATATAGTGGAGAATGTTCCATGATCTATAATGATGCATTCAAGAAGGGGTTGGGATGTGTTATTATGTAAAATTATACGGTGATAGCTTATGTATCACGAAAATTGAAAATCAATGTGCTAAATTACCCAACTCATGATTTTAAGATAGCTGTAGTAATTATTTCATTAAAGATATAGAGGAATTACCATTATGTAGAAGTTTGTGACATATATACTGATCATAAATGTTTAAAGTATATTTTCAATAAAAAAGATCTCAATATGAACAAAAGAATATTGCTGGAGATGATTAAAGATTAAGACATCTCAATACATTACCACTATATGAAAGTTAACAAGGTAGAAGATGCTTTGAGTAGAAAGGACCATGATATCCTATTGATGATGAGGTTAAAAAATATCCAATATTTTTGTATTTTCAAAGGATAAATATGGAAATTATAAAGTAATGGGAGAAATCATATGTTTCACAAATAAATATTCATCCATTTTTACAAGTGACAATTAAGTAGGTATAAAAGGAAGATAATAAGATTTAGAGCTACAAAATAATGTGAGAAATTTTCCTGAGATCAAATTTTATTTTGACAGAATTATAAGGTTCAAAAAACGTTTTTTATCCCTCCTATACCAGAACTAAAAAAGGAGATATTGAATAAGGCACATAGTTCATAATTATCTATTAAACATGGAATCAAAAATATATATTGGGGCCAGAAAGTGTATTTTTAGCGGGATGACATGGAGAGAGATATTTTAGAGTTTTTTTCTTGGTGCATGATTTTTCAGAAAGTTATGGATTAGATATAAAAGTCTAAAGTGATGTTACACCATTACCCATACCATAATGGAAATGGGAAAACATCCCCATGGATTTCTTCATTGGACTTCCCAAAAAATTTAAAAACCATAATGCTATATGGGTTATAGTTGATCACCTTATGAATTAGGAACACTTTATTACTATTAGAGAAGATTTATCTCTTAATCATCTTACCAGAATATATATTAAGGAAGTGGTGAGATTTAATATACTACCACATTCCATTATATATGATCAGGACTTGAGGTTTACCTCAAAGTTTTTGAGAACACTTCAGTAGGATCAGGATAAAGAGTTAAGTTTCATAACTTCTTATCATCCTCAGACAGATGGTCACTCTGAGAGGAAATTCAAACTCTAGAAGACATTCTTAGATCATGCTATATGGATTTAATAGTTGTTTGTGATAAACATCTATTTTTTGGTATAATTTTATAACAATAATAGCTTTCACTCTAATATTAATATGGATCCTTATAAATCCGTATATTGTATGAAGTATAGAACTCCAACATACTGGAATAAATTTTGGTAAATAAATATATTCAGACCAGATCGATTTGAGTATAAGGTATAGAAGGATATATTTATTCAATACCATATAATAGCAGCTCAGATTCGATAAAATAGTCATGCAAAAATTATAAAAAATACATAGAGGTTAATGTGGGTAACAATATAATTAAAGGAATATATCCCTTGAAATGAGTGATGATATTTAGAAATATGTGAAATCCAATGCATGTTATATCAATATTTTTGAAATTCGTTATCATATTTGGAAGGTAGCATATATATTGGTGCTTCCAACAAATCTCTCTCATGTTCATGATGTATTCCATGTATCTCTACAGAGAAAGTACATATCTAATCCTTCTAATATACTAAACTTAGAAGTTATATTACTAGAGAAATATCCTTCTTTTGAAAAACAGTTTATTGATATTCTAGATCATAGAGTGAAATTTCTATGAAACATGACCATTATCTTGTTTAATGTTTTATGGCGGAACCACCAATTTAAGGAAGCTACGAGGGAAGACGAAGATGTGATGAGATAATGGTATCTTCATCTATTTGAATCCAATTGAAAAATTTTGAGGGTGAAATTAAATTTAATGTGGGTAGAATTTAACACCCCTATATCTTAATAAATATTTATCTTAAAATAATTTCAAATCATCAATAACTTATGGTGCATACAACCGTTAGATTAATTGAACTGTATAAGAATTATATATTCATTATAACCAAACCATTAAATTGGAGGGAATAAATATGATCAAATAATTTATGAAATTAATATAAAGGTCCAAATAAGTATTAATTTACTACAATGTTCTTTTAAAATGATCACATAATTTTTATTAAAATCATGTTATTCTTCAAAAAATATATTTTTTCAATGATGAGTTTATCTCATTTTATGAGTGAATATTAATTTGTAAAATTTATAAAATATTTATTTAAGAAAATTAGTTTCATTCATTAATTCATCATTTCAAAAATATGTTAATTTTTTTTATTTTTTTGAAAACATTTCAGGAATAGTAAAAATAATGATATTTATTGAAAATTGTATTTTATTTTAAAGTATTTGTCTTGTCAAATTATGTTTTGGATTAGTTTTAAATTTTAATTAGTTAAAAATGATTTAAAATACTAAAATTATGGTTTTTAAAATGTATTTTATACATGTATTTTTTATAAAAACATTATATTTTTTGAAAAAAAGGCATTTTTTCAGGAAAACATTTTTTCATGGTGTTTAACTGATTTTAATTTAAATTAACTGAAACTTTTTTGATTTTAAATTTTAAAAATTGATAATAAATATTATTCATAAGGTTAAAATTTATTTAATAGGCCTCTTTTATTTTTGAAAAATACAAATAACAGCCTTGGTAAATTTTATTACCACGGTAATGGGTAAATTTAGTGATTTTGGATAAAAATAAATTATAGACTATAAAAATACCTTAATATATGCACAAATTTTATTATATAAATATAATTAAACCCTTAATAATAAGGATATAAATTATGTTGTTTAATGTACACTTGTCTATGAAAGTGATTTATATAATATTTATATCAATGAAAGTATCAAAATGTCACTTTATTTATCTTAAATAAACCTTATGTGTCCACGTGAGGAAAAAGTAATGTCATGAATGAATATAAATATAAAATTTTAACTTAATAAACATAATTTTGTGATATAAATTTATTTTTTAATTTTTGTGAAAGTTATATTATATTATGATTTTTATAATACATTTTAAAAAAAATTCAATGATGACACATTCATTTTTTAAATACTATATCATTTTTAGTATAGGGTTACCCAAAACATATATTCTACTATAAATATTATTCTGAAATTTATAATATTTATCATAGTAATGGTATTTTTTTAACAATTAGTTAAAAAATAAGTATGTTAAATAATTATACAATGCTGATGTGATAATTATTTTATCAATAGAAATATTAAATAAACGTCACTAAAAATATTAAAATAAATATAATTTAATATAATTAACTAGATCAATGAATTTTATAAAATACCTTGACCTTTTAAGGATATAATAAATTTTTTTTGGAAGTTAACTTATTATCTTGATATTTTTAAAATTCCATGTAATGAATAGTGTCAAAATTGATAGTAATGTTATTTTATCAAAATATTATTTTATCAAATTTTTTAAAAATCATAAAACATCTCTAAAAATAAAATATAATTATATTATAGTTGGAAAAGTTATAAATTTTTAATTTATCCTATAATTGGAATCATATGAGTAAAAATTAAAACATTTCAATATTAAATAATTTATTACCTTAGTTAACATTAAAATATGTTACCTAAGGGTTAATTGAAATAATAAGGTTTAAGATAATACAAAAACAAGTATAAAATCTATTGGTTGATGATATTAAATATTTATATTATATTATATTTTAATCCATGGTATTTTGGAGGTATTTTTATTGAGATCGAATTCATTATAAATTAATATTTTTAGAAATTCAAAAATTGCCCCTCACTTCAATTATAAAAGGGAACCACCTCCGTTACATATTTACATCAATTTGATCCTTCTAAATTGACTGTACCTTGAAGATTTATGTTTTAAACTTTCTTATTCACATTCTAGTGGTTATGGCCTTCTCAAAAGTCCAAACCTAGTGTCCCTAGGAAGAGGTATATAGGAATTTCGCCAAAGAATAGGTTATCGTCATTACTGAATCTTTAAAGATTGTTTCTTCGTCTACTTCTTCATCATGTGTTGTTTAAATTATAAAATAATATATATATTATCACCTATATTATTATATTTTATTAGGATTTTTGAACAACAATATTCAACTTTTTATCTATCCTATGAAAAACAGAAGCACCACATGTGGGTATATAAGACTTATCGTCTCCACTCTGTGGTGTAATATATTTTTCATCACCACTTTCTTTTATGGGTATAATGGGGGAAATAATATATATATAATAATTATAAAATGTTATTTATTCTAAAAAAATATATACATCATCCACGTCCTTACCATTTCACCATTAAGAGGATGATAACATCATTCATGCGTATGTATGACCTACCATCTGCATGAAACGATGCAATTCATTTTCCATGTTCGAAATTAATGCATGATTATATAAATATATTTAATGAAGAAACATGATATATATTACCTTAATATAATTCTATAATTAATTTAACTATATCCTATTCATAAGAACTGAGACCTATTTGACAAAATATGCATATGAAAATAAAGCAGTTAACACCTGAAAGAAAAAACAGGTGATAAGATGATATAATACGATAATATATAATATCATAAATATGAATATTGTTTTGGTATAAATTAATAACATTATTTAAACAATTATATAGAAGGTTTGGATACATATGAAGGAAATCAGACCTAAGGTAAAAGTAAATTTCATAATCTCATTATTATTCAGGATTCTTTATACATAATTATCTATTGGGGAATATTTATATTACATGTCCATGTTTATCAAAACTGATTTCCAATATATTTATACTATTATTATATAAATTTTTAATGTCATATATACCCATGTTTTAATTTTTACTAAATAGTTTGAAGGGTATCTTTTTATCATTTTCCAAATGAGGTACTTCGTGTCTTTTTCAAGAAAAGTACAGAAAATGTTTTTTAACTTCTATGGCATGAGACTATTTTCCTACTTTCATAATGCCTTAATGTACTGAATCATCAATTGAAATATTACATGAACATTTTCATAGAAAATGTTTTCTTCTATATTTTCTTGGAATATTAAGAAAATAATATATTTTTAAAGGAGAAAGAATATTTTATTCAAGAACTATTTTCAAGTGATCTCTAAAAATTATTTTTCATCTATGATAACATTTTTTATGTTATTTATTATTTATTGGTGATATTTTTCAAGGATACAATCACTATTCTTCTTATATATTTTTTATTTTTAATATTTAATGATCTTCATACAACCAGTTTTTTTATTGGTTATGTTATGATATTTACGAAATGCATATATTTTTATGGTTTCTAATATAATGAATTTATTATGTTCTTGTGGAACACATATGTATGGTTGTCATTATGTAACGTGTGCGACAAATATCTCTCTCTAATGAATTGGAAAAATATTTATATCTCATGAGATAGATAGGACTGGAATGAGGACTGTACTCAGTTCAGTAATATAGGGATGAAATAGGGAGTAAACCCCATTCAGAAAAGTATTTTTTTCCTCTATAATTGTCTTTGAAATAATAGTTGACTAATATGGAAATGTTATTTATGCTAAATTTTATGCCATAATTTCATGCCTTATTTTATTCTCTAATGGAATATTTTCTCTGATTCTTTATTAACTTCTATGATTTATCTCATGACATGATTTTATGATCCATTGATATGTAGGATATCATTTTCAATTTTTTTCTTATGTTATTATGTATTTTGATTATGAGATTATTGATATCTCCCTTGATTACCCTTACAGATCATCTAATCTCAGCCTTTATTATTTTTATTTTCCTTAGGATATATAGAAAGGTATTAAGTAATATGTTTCAAAAAAGGGATCTAGTTATGAAGCAATAAGTGAGATAAAATGTATATGTTTTATGAATTATTTGTTAATATTTGAATGATTCCAAAGAGACTAAAATTATACGGTTATAGTGTGGTTTTTTTATCTTATGTAATGAATGTTCTTATATTTATATTTAATATCTATGTATGAAAATAATGTTCCATTATAAATACCTTGAAATTATGGAATATTAACTTTCACCAAAAATAGCATCGTTGATAGAAAGAAGAATGCCAAAATGGTCCTAAGGACCGAAGTACTTACCTAGAGGAGTCCAATGACATGAATGGATCTTAATTTCTTGGTCAAATAATGAAATGAAAAAAATAATATCTTAATATCCTGAAGATGATTGAAAAGGAGAATATGACCATCTGGTCACAAGGATGAAAATAAGAATATTTTTTAGGTTATAAAAAAAGTAAGGGTGAAATGGTAATTTTATCCAAAATCTATGGATCACAAGGTTTGGCTGCACGGTTGGACAAACCCTACACCAACCATGCTCCATTCACTATACAAGGATGAACATCACATGGTTCATTCACATAGTTTGAGAGATGACTCAAAAACCTTTTTTTCCTCTCTAAAAAATTGTAGAGCCCCTGCCCGGGCATGGAGTTTGGGATACATAGTTTCATCAAATAGTGTGTCCCAATTATGTTCTCTGAACCACCCACACAATGTTATTAGTAACCAAGTGTCCTAGATTTCATGGTTTATAATTACCATGAGCCCATGATTCTTCAAAAAACCGAGCCTCCAATCTCAGAAGAAGCCTCAGACACCCCAGAAACTCCTACGACCTCATAGGAAATCACATTTTTTTTCAAAAACAATGAATTAAACAAAAATTTAGAAGACAAATACCTAATAGAAAAACCCATGATCTTACAAATTTTATTAAAATATAGCACATATAAAAACAAAAAAGATAATGTATTGTCTGTTAGAAGTAAGTTATAAAAAAATGCCAATCATACCTCTATATAACTTATTTTCAACTGGTTTTTCTTCTTCATCCAAATCAAGATTTATATTTGTACATATGTGAGTTTCATAATTATTAATGTTTTTTTGTCTAAATTTTTTCAATAAATCAATAATATAATCAATTTTATTTAAAAAGATTAAAAATCTTTTCTGTTATATTTGAAAAAATTAAATTTATTTATCCCATCACACTCATTTCAAATTACTTTTACATAATATTTGATAAATCATTACGAAGATTTTTATTTTTTGAACCAAAAATAACATCATCTACATAAATATGTATTAATAATATATTTGAAAGAACTATTTTCATGAAGATATTAAGATCTTATAACCCTATATAAAATCATTTTATCAATTGAAAAGAACACAATCATTCATACCAATCTCTATGTGCTTATTTTAGGCTATAAAAATCATTAGTATGTTTGAAAACTGAATTAGGTAGATGATGATTTTCAAAACCTGGTATTTTTTCAATATAAAATTCTCTATTTAATATAAATATCAAAAATTTGATTTTACATCCATATGATATAATTTAAAATTCATATGATATGCATTCTAAATAAGGATTCTAATTGATTCTAATATATAAACTGGTGAAAATATTTCATCATAATCTATTGCTTCTTCTTGATTATATCCTTTAGCTAATAATCTTTTTTAATTATTGTAATTATTTCTTGTCCATCTTGTATATCTATAAAAACCTATTTGGTTCCTATTAATATATGATTAGATAGCTAGTCAATTAAATCCCAAACATTGTTTGTAATAAAGTAGTTAAGATATTATTTTAAAATTATTATCCCCCTTCATCTTATAATGATCACTCTATAGTTTTATGTTCTAATTGATATAGGAAGGTAAAAAAATTAAGATATATTTCCTATAATACATCTACTTCTTACTTCTGTATCAAGACCCCCTATTATAGTTTCTATGTGATGATAGATTATGGTTCTATGTGTTCTAGGAAAGACACTTTATGGTTCACAAGTTTCATGTTCTTTTGAACTAGACTGAATTTAATCTAGTTAATTTTTAATATAAATTTCAAGTGTTTAAAGTCTTATATTGTCTAATGAATCATAATCTTCATCTATTTAATTTTTCCAGTGATCAAAAGGTCAACTTCCATCAAACATCACATGATCATATTCTTAAATAATCCTTTCTTTTTTATTATACACTCTATAAGATTTAGAGGTAGCATAGTATCCGTGAAATATTACTTAATCACATTTCATATAAAATTTACCAATATTTTCCTTAGTATTCAAGATATACACCTTTCATAAAAACACTTAATGTATCTAACATTAGGTTTTCTGTTATTATATAGTTCATAGTGTGTCTTATTAAGAAGTGGCCTTACTAAAATTATATTCATCATATGAAAAGTGATATTTATAACTTATGTCCAAAAACAGGTAGCAAGTCTATATTAACTTAACATAGTTTTATTTCTTTAATAGGAATATTTATTTTTTATACATATCTATTTTTTTGAGTTATTATTGGTACAAAGAATCTGTTCTTAATATCTAATTATGAGAAAAAATAATTAAACTCTTGATTTTATAATTCTCTAACACGATCACTTCTTAGTGAATCCATTTTAAAATATTTTTCTTTTTGAAAATTTTATAAAATCTTTCAGAAAGGGCGAAAACCTCACTTTTAAACTTAAGATAATGAAACAAATATAATCTTGAAATGCAATCAACTATAAAAAAAACATGTCTTCTAACATCCAATAATTCTATCTTGATGGTCCAAAAAATATATATTTTGACATGTTTTAGTGGTTTAGATGTATAAAATTTTTATATATTTGATGGATGACTTGTGTTTCGTTCCAATTTGGAAACCATCATAGAACAAATATTTATCAAATTTGTTTCTAGAAAAATTAGAAACTAATTTTTAGAATATTTATATAAAGTAAATACATTAAAGTGTCCAAGTTACATATGAAAAAAAATATTAAATTGACATAACTGTAAAAGAATTTAATTTTTATTTACATAAGGAATTAATATCCAAGGTATAAATGTTTTCAATTCTGGGCGCTGTAAATTTAGGCAATTTGTCTATAAAAATAGAGAAATAATTATTAGAGATACAAACATAAAATCCAATATCATAGAGTTAAGAGATACTTATCATATTGTTCTTAAAACATTGAACATGTAATAATTTGTTGATCAAAATTGATCTTGGATCTCCAACTACTGCAAGTGCAGTTATTATACCTTCATCCTTATTTACTAATGTAACTAGACCTACATCCAATTTTGATAAATTTGTAAATTTATAAGAGTCTCCACTCATGTTCCTTGATTATCCAAAATTCATATAACCTACAAATTTTTTGTTCAAGTGGCCTTTTTCCTAGAAAAAAGTTAAACAAATGCTTTTTTTGTACCCATATTTTCTTGGGTTTAGCTTTATTAGAATGAAAAGATACGGTTAACCATATTTTATGTTTTTCCCAAAATTTCTAGAACATGTTTCAAATATATTTTTGAAAATAAAGACTTTTTAAATTCCAATAATCTAGGGATTTATTAAATAGATGTGATTAAAATAATATCCCTTCATTACACAACAATAATAAGTGACTCTCGATATGTTGTTATTTTTAGAACAAGGTACAAAATTATTTCTATATAATTTTTATTTTTCACCATTATTACCAATTCCAAGTTATCTCTTATTAATTTTAATTTTTTCCAAGAATATGATTTTAATATTATTATCCTTTAGTTAATAAGATATAATAACTTTTAAATGAATCAAATTATTATTATAATTATTTTATTCAATTTTCATAAAAAACAATGTTTGAAGTAGATTTATTAAACTTTTCTTTTTTATTCTTATTTGTTTGATATAAAATATTTTTTTTTCTTAAAATAGAATTAAGAATATTTTTTAGTGATTTATCTTTTTTAATAAAGGTTATGTTGGTCAGAGTGGAATCTCAAGAGGAGGGTGAATTGAGTTCCAACATAATATTTCTGTTAAAAACATTCTTATAAAGATCCCCAAAATATGAAAATGGCCTAGTTAATTAAGGAAGTATATATATAAATGTTTAGTTGGTAAACAGGTTTCTCAAAGGATGATTAGTCCTCAGTTGAATGAGTGTAAAACACTTCTTTAACATTTGAAATATGTTTATTAAATTAAATGCATAAACACACTAACCAGAACTAACTATCAAACTCAATGTAAAACAATTTTCTGTTTTAGAAATTAATGATCAGCAAAAAACAGATAAAATAGAGTATCACATTATATAATACACAGTAGAGTAAATTAAGAGGTTAAATATCAAGCTGAGACATAATACTCTCCACATGGGGATCACCTTCCACCAAACTGTTTATATTAACAATAAAATTGATACATAGCATGTATCGGGCTTTAAATTTTTTTTACAAACTATCTAGGGTTTACATCCTCCTACACAGTTCATCATGGGAAAAACAACCACTACGAACCACACACGCTCTCTTCCACAGTTATACGTGGGAAACAAAATGTAAGAGAAGCTTGATGTGAAGATTATCAGTATCCTCCAGTTCAAGAACACGAGACAGTGTGTGTAAGATACAGACACAAAATTCACAAAAATGTAAAATAAAATAACACAATAGATATAATATTTTGATAATGAGTTTAGAAATATCTATGAGTTTGCAGTTCAGCTCATGAATCCTTGGAATGAAGAATTTTCAGTTTGAGTATGCCTCTGGAAGTTTTCCTCAAAACAGACTGTCGAAACATTTGGTTCTAGGTTTTAGTAGGTGTGTGTTCTGCTTCTTGTGTTGATCGAGACTTGATGAAGCATATAAGGCAGCCTTGAAATTGTTCTCTCGAAAGGATCTTCTTGAGATTCTCAGGTTCACAGTGTAAGCTTCGAGTTGCTCTTCCTTGTTATCTTTGATCTAGTGAGTAATCTCTTTATCATGCATTATTATGTTGTTTCTCACTTCTTCTATTATCTCAATATATCATATCACTTGTTTCTTCTTTGTTCTTCTCCTTTTTATATTTTATATCCAACAATAGGAATATTTAAACCACATACGGTCTTCCTCTTACCTTGTGCTGTCCCTAGATATAGTTTCTTGATATGTCTAAATTCTGCATTAATTAATTTCAGAAGAATTAATGTTACCAAATATTAATGTTATAATTATTTTTAGAATTTCACAATGTATGGATGTGTATGCATCGGTAGACTATTAACGGTAGCCTTCATAATGGTATCCTTGCATCGGTGACCTTCATCAGTGACCATCATCAGTGACCTTCATTGGAGACCTTCATCAGTGACCTTCTTCGGTGACCTTCCTCAATGACATTCATCAGTGACCTTCTCAATGGTAGATTTAAGAGGTTACCTTGCATCGATGACCTTTGCAATGGATACCTTTGCATCAGTGACCTTTGAATCAGTAACCATTGAATCGATGATGTTCCATCGGTGACCTTGCATTGGTGACCGTGGTATTAGTGAAATTTGCATTGGTGAACTTTGCAACAGTAACCATTGCTTAGATAAATGTTGACATGTAAGCTTAAAAAAGAATAGTGTGATTAAAGATACATAGGTATCACTGGATGTAGATTATAAATATTAATGAAACATGATTTTTTAATAGTGGAAATATTATTATCACATAAATGAAACATGATTCAATATTATCAAAACAGGAGTGTCCAAAAATATCCCCATTTTTTATAATAAAAAATTAAGTCAGTATTTTATCAATTAGGGTTAAACACATTTTCTAATATCTTCATTGATTCTTATAATTAAAATAAAACAATGGTTATGGTGGAAAATAGTGTATATATTCAAAAATTATTGGTAAATTAATAACTTATCTGCCTTTGGGTATCTTTGGGGAACATAAAACTTCTCCCCAAAATAGAGAGCATATGCATGCAAATATTCAGAAAACATAAAACGTATCCCCCTTTGTGATTAACCAAAATAATGTAAGATAAAAAGTGACAAAAAAGAATTTTATTATGAATTAAGAAATAATATAAGATATAATAAGTGTACAGAAGATACCATCAACTAAGACGTCCCACAATCAATCCATATCAGAAATTTCCAAGGGAGCTTTTAATTTTGAAGCTGAGGTGTCAGGGTTTAAAGATGGAGGGATAGGCCTAGGTATGGAAATTACTAGTGTTGGAGGAGCTGCTATAGAGGCATAAGTACACCTATATTTAGTAGATCTCTAGGTAATCACATGGGTTAATATTTTAATGGCATATTCAAGAGTCATCAATGGGCAATACTGGTAGATCCTAAAGCAGCTATGGAAGAAGGTAAAGCTGAAGGAACGGTGATAGGAGTGCAGTCCACATGGAGTTAGTGAAAAAGACGATTTCTGAAATCCATAATAATACTTTATCTTCTCTCCACATTTGAGATAAAATCATCCTTATTTTCCATAAATTTCTCTAAAACAGGAGTCAGCTCTCTAAGCTTGCTAAATTGATCGTTAAACACCTGAATGACAGGTGGGGTCCTCATTCGTTCCAACAATATCTTAAAGTGACCATCCATCTGATGCTTAGTGTATAACGATTTGTAATAGAAATCAACATTCTCTTTAATGGCCTTCCAATCCTGATAAGCTTCCCTTAAATAATTTCCAACAAGGATGTGAATTTCCATAGTAGTGGAAATGACCTAAGTCATAAACAGAGTGGCTGAGGTACTTTCACCAGAGAACATCTCAACTTCTTCTCTAAAAACATACCTATAGACTTCTGGATCAACTGAAGGATAGGATGAAGATGAAGCAGATTCACACATAGTTGAAAAAGTGAAATGCATTGTCCCCTTAAAAGATTATTCTATCCCACTAATCATCCTGTTCACATCTTCATGTTGGCCCCTCACATGTGTCTCCATAGATTTGTTAATGTCATCAAACATAGTGACCATCTACTGAACCACAATTTTAACATATCTAAGATATCTGTCCACTTGCACCCTTGAATCCATATAGGAGTATAAATTGGAAATAGACTATTTTTATGATTCCATAGACTATATCATGGTTCTGAATTGATTCTGGAACTATGTTACTTCATGTCGTAGATTTGAGTGAGAGACAAAAAAAAATTTCTAAGACAGATTCCACCACTTCTTGGTTTAGGGCCAAAGATATCTCAATCTCAACAGATCTCTCATAAAAATGTCTATTTAAATATGACTTCAATGATTCAAAATCATCCTTCTTTACATAGTCTCGAGGTAAAAGTACTACTGGCTGCACAATATTAGTCTCTGAAATATTAGGAATATGAGGACTTTTGATGGGCTGGGCATCATCCTAATCTCTATAGTCTAATCCTAAGACCACAAATCCAGGGTTTTCTGGCCAATCATCTATTTCCATGAGAAAAAACAGCCAAACTTGTAGCAACAGGTTCCTCCCCATCTCTTGAAGAATTTTCCTGAAGAACTAATTCTATATTAGCTGTATCTCTTTGATCAGAATCATCAATAGGAGAGTCCACTACTACTTCCACCACAGAATCTTTATCTATTACCTTTGCAATTCCATCTTCAACAGAATCAGATACTTCTTCATCCAAATTTTCTACCGTTTTTTATGTCATATCGGAGGAATAAGACTTAGACATTCCTCTTCACTGTCACCACCAGCTGTCTTAATGTAATCATGACTAGATTCAGTGACCTCATACTCATATAAGGTCTTTATAATGTCTCTTAAGACATTTTTTACCCATTCTTCTTCATTGGTTTCTTCATCATCATTGTCTCTTTGGAAAATCAGTCTTCTAGGAAGACTTTTTGGTGGGATAGGCTAACCTAAAGTTACAATATTATCACAAGGATTTGAGGGAAGTTCAAGGTCACTCTTGTCATCTATAGAAGAATCCTCTATTTCTTGCATACCACCATCCTATTATTATTCATCTGAATATGCAGGATCCACTTCATTAGGATTTAGACTGGGGACTCTCTTATCCTTACGCCTAGTAGGATGAGTAACATGGTGTAATTACTCGTATAACTTAGCCTCATTATGCAACCATATTTTTTGCCAAGGGTTCCTATTTATCTTCATAAACCTTCTAATTATCTTAGTAATGCATAATTTTTCTCTTACTACAACTGTTTCCTCCTTTTTTCCAACAAATTCTTTCACTATCAACAATAAGGATATCAATCTAGCATGAAACAATGCATTGTACTTGGAACTGGGCTTGGTCATATCCTCTAATTGAATCATCATTAGCCTACACAAATTTATATTCTATCCATGCATCAACAGATACAATAGAAATACATCTTGATTTTTCATGGAAGCCATGTCCCCTCTCTTGGGACATAAGACTTACTGACCAAACGTAAACGACAAATTTTCTTCTCCTTCCATTTCAGAAGAAATGAATTTCTTAGGGATCCCATTTCCTATCAGTTCAGCTAGAGATTCATCATAACATAAGAACTCACTAGTGGGAGGATCCACTCCTAAGTAGTAGTTGAAAATCCCTTCATGTGGTATTCTAAAAAGCTCATCCCATTCAACTTAGGAGAAGCTAACACATACCCCATTTACCCTAGAAGACATTATGTTTTCATTCTTATTTTGTTTGAATTTCAAAAACTCATATAACTCCTTCACTAACATCAGGCAATAGGTTCCATTTTTGTTTGCTAACCATTTGACCCAACCACGAGCTTTAAGTGCCTTCAGTAGTAAAGACTTAATCGTCATCAACCATTCCAAGCTCAACACATTCTCAACCACAATTTCCCACTTTGGAAGATGAGGGTTGATTAGATTTTCAATTTCTTGGTTTCCACTACTCGCCTCAGCTCATGGTATCTTTGGATTTTTCTCATATCCTTCATCAATGACCAACAGTCGCTTCAACCTTTCAATTCAAATCTAGAGCGGTTTGAGAGTTTCATTAGAAGGTGAGACTAATAGGTTAGGGAGAATGTGGATTGGGAGAGAGTAGATGTGGATCTAAATGTGGGTTGTTCTTTAATTTTATCATTTAGGGAACAAAAAACAAATAAAGAAAAAGAAGAAAGTAATATAGAAAATGTTTCAGTGTCTGACAGAGAAAATAAGAAGTCCCAAGAACATTGACTATCAGTAAGTTTTCAACGGTGAGTTTCATAACAATGAGATCCAACTGTGAGGTTTCTAACAATGAGGATCCAATGGTGATGTTTATCGGTGATGTCATACAGTGAGGTTTCAATAGTGAGGTTATTATGGGTGAGGTTCCAATGGTGAGGATCCAACATTGAGGTCCAACGGATAGGTTCAACAGTGAGGTTTCAATAGTGTGGTCTAACAGTGAGGTTTAATGGTGAGGTTCTAATGGCGAGGTTCCAATGATGAGGTCTAACGGTGAGGTTCTAATGGTGAGGTTTCTAATGGTGAGGTCCAATTGTGAGGTTCAACGGTGAGGTTCCAATGGTGAGGTCTAATGGTGAGGTTTAATGGCGAGGTTCCAATGGTGCGGTTCCAACGGTGGGGTTTAACGGTGAGGTTCTAATGGTGAGGCTTCTAATTTTGAGGTCCAAGGGTGTGGTTTCTAAATTTGAGTTCCAATGGGGAGGTTTCTCACTTAACAGTTCATCATACCTAAATCATGTTTGATGTAATTTAACCTCTCAGAATACAGAGGATTTGTGAATATATCAGCCAATTGTTGTTCAGTGCTAATGAATTCAAGAGTGATATCACCTCTTTGATAATGATCTCTCAACAAGTGATCTCTCAAATCATTGTGACTTTTCCTAGCATGATATTAATGATCATTGGAGATGTTAATAGAACTTCTATTGTCACAGTTTATAGAGAAATTTTTTAATTGAAATCGAAAGTCTTGTAATGATTGTTTCATCCACAGAATTTGAGCACAACAACTACCAGAAGAAATATATTAAGATTCTGTAGTAGATAATGAAACATAATTATATTTCTTACTAAACCATAATACTAGTGACTTGACCAATATATAACATGTTCCAGAGGTGCTGTTTCTTTCTAACTTGAAACTAGTAAAGTTAGCATCCAAATAACTTATTAAATCAAATGATTGTCCTCTTAGATAAAATAATCATGAGTTTATAGTATACTTGAGATATTTAAAAATCCTTTAAACAAAAGTTAAATGCGTGTCTGTGGGATTGGATTCAAAATTATCACACATGCATACATTGAACAAAACATCAGGTCTGCTAGTAGTAAGATAGATTATATGTCCAGTCATAACTGTGTAACTGGTTTGATCCACTGATTTACTAGTTTTATCAGCATCCAATTTGCAGGTGGTACTCATAGGTGTATCACTACCCTTATTACTGTCCAAAAAAATGTTTCTAAAGATCTTTAGTATATTTACTCTGATTTAGAATAGTACCATTTTTATTTTGAAAATTTTAAAATCCAATAAAAAATTTATCTTCCCCAATTAAACTCGTTTTAAATTCATCTTGCATCATTTTTTAAAAATTAGTACAAAAAGAATTTTTTTATGATCCAAAAATAATTCCATCTACCTATATTTTTACAATTAAAACATCATTGTAAATCATTTTAATAAAATAGTAGGTTATGTTATTCTTTTAGTAAAACCTTTTGGAATAAGAAAAGAACTAATTCTATCATACGAAGCTCTTGGAGATCTTTTTAGACTATATAAATCATTAGAATGTTTAAATACATGATTTAAAAAATGGGGATTTAGAAAACTATGGGTTTTTTTCAAGAAATACATCCTCAACTATATACCCACTTAGAAATGAAATTTTGACAACCATTTGATAAAGTTTGAAATTCATATGAGCTGCATAGGCAAGTTGTATCTTAATGGATTCTAGTCTAGTGACAGGTGAAAAGGCTTCCTCACATTTTATTCCATATTATTGACTATATCCTTGAGTAACTAGTCTAAATTTGTTTATAACTATGTTTCTAGATTCATCAACTTTATTTCTAAACACCCATCTAGTGCCTATGGTCAAAGTGTATTTATGTCTTTTTACATATTACTGAAAGTTTGTTTATTTCATACTGATTTAAATCTTCTCGAATTGCTATCACCCAAAATTTTTCATTGATTGCATCATCATTATTTTTTTGGGTCAAACTATGATCTAAAATTTAATGTTCATCCTTTTTTCTTAGAGAAGATCTAGATTGTGTTCTTCTATTTAGATCACCTACTACATCATCTAAATGATGATTATTGAGAGTTCTAACACCTCTTGAAAGAGTTGAACTAGACTCCTCATGATTTTCTATATGTTCATATTCACCATGCAAAGATTCTGGAATATTTCCAGAACTAGTTTTTTTACTAAGGGTTCATTGTCTTTTTCATTATGTTCTAGAAGTGACATATATTCCTCAAGATTTTCATCCGAGGTTTTGGGTTCGTGTGGATCAGTCTCATCAAATTTGACATGAACTGACTCTTCACACATTTGGTTCCCTTATTGAATACTCTTTAAGATTTACTATAGATTGATTAACCTAGGAAAATTACTTCATCACTCTTAGAAGAAAACATGTCAATATTATCCTTAGTGTTAAGGATAAAGACTTTGAAACCAAAAACTCTAAAGTGATTAACCTTAGGATTTTTATTATTCTAGAGCTCGTAAGGGGTATTCATAAGAATAGGTATAATTTATACTCTACTGATAATGTAACAAGATGCATTAACAACTTTAGCTTAAAAATATATAGGTAGATTATACTCATTAATCATAGTTCAGACAATATATTGAAGTTTCTTATTTAATCTTTCTACAAATCAATTTTGTTGAGGTCTTCTCAAAGTAGAGAAATTGAGATTATATCCATTTTGTGAGGAAAATAATTCAAATTCATTATTTTAAAACTCACAACCATGATCACTTCTCAAGGTGTTAATTCTAAGTCCACTATTATTTTCTATAGACTTTGAATATTTAATGAAGTAAGAACATGCTTTATGTTTATGAGATAGAAATTATACCCATGTATATCTAGAAAAATCATCTATGAGAACATAAACATAGTGCTTCCCATTTAATATTGACACTCTAGTTGGTCCAAACAAAACCATGTGAACCAACTCAAGTGGTTGAGAAATAGAAACTTCTTTCTTTGGTTTGAAAGAAATATTGTGTTATTTTACCTTTTGACACAGATTATAAGGGAATTCCAGTTTAGGTAAGCCTCTAACTAAACCTTTTCTAGTTATTTTCCTAAGTGAGTAGACATTATAGTGTCCTAATCTTCTTTTCCATAACCAGGATTACCGATGAAAAGCATTTAAACAAGTAACATTTTTCTTAGCTAAATAATTCAAATAAAAAACATATACATTTTCATTTCTAGGAGTAGTGAATATTAAATCATTTTTTAGAATTAAAAACACTACATGCATCATTTTTAAACATAACATTAAAACCATCATTACATAACTGAGAGAGACTTAGAAAATTGTACTTTAACCAATAAAAAAAGTACTTCTGAAATTAATACAGTGTTTGGGTTACGAATTTAACCTAAGCCAATGATCTTCTCTTTATAATTATCACCGAATGGGACATATCCACCATCCACTTTAATTAGGCTCTTGAAGTATGAATAGTATCCTATCACAATTATGGAACATCCATTGTTGAAGTACCATAGAGTTTGATAGGAGATATTTTAAAAAAATTCCCCAAAAATAGATTATATGTTGGGTAACTTTGTTACCGATATTTTCGTGGGTTCAGAGAGGTTAGTAAGTAAAACATTGGAAAACCATAATTGTCTCATAGGTTTTCTATAATCAGAAAATATGTTTTGAGACATGAAAACTTTGTTATGTCCTTTAGAAGTTTATTTAAAAGATGGTCCAGAGCATGAACTAGCAGTGACTTATCTAGATTTTGGAATAAATTTATTTTTATTAACCCTACTCTATCCTAGTTGATATACTGTATTAGTTGTGTGTTTTGGAGAAATATTTTTCCCTAGAAACTGAGTCAAGGTATCCATACCTTCAGTAAATTTCTCAATAAATTTTTTTATTTACTCATTTTATACTTTAAGTTTAGTATTTTCTTTTAATAGCTGAGCACATTTTTCTTCTCAATATCCAGATCAGACTTATAATTAGCATTTAAAGCATGTTTTCTTTTCAATAATTCGTACTTATCCTTATGTTCATTAAAGTTATCCTCAAGCATTCCAAAATATTCAAATAGTTCAGCCTTATTCATATTCTCGTCATTATTTGATTCACTTTCATTCAGAGAATAATAAGCATTAGGTATAGTGGAATCGAGTGATACCTTAGATTTTCCTATCATGAAATACATGTTTTCATGTTTGTCGTTTTTCAATATCAAAAGTATCAAATCCACTGGAGCTATCTTTTGAAGCACTCCAAGTAGCTTTCATATACTTTTTATATCCCTTTCCCTTGCCTTTATATTTCTTCTTAAATTGCAACTTGGAGAAATCAGCCTTCACATGGATTTTTAGTTTACTCTCACAGCAGACTATCTCATTTGGGTTGTCAATCCATTTTCTGTCTTTTTTCGTTGTCCTTTATTATCATACTTTCCATTATAGTTTAATTTTCTAAAGGACTTATTCTTATGATATAACTTTTTGAATCTCTTAGCTAGATGAAGCATCTCATCATCACTATCAGAAGTTGAGTCTTCACATATGGAAGTGTCTAAAGGAGTTTGAAAAATGTCTTTGTCCTTTTTATTTGAGGTAGTAGTCTTGAATGATATAGTTTTAATTCTTTGTTCTTCATATGATTCTTTATTTACCTCAATATCTTCTTCATACATCATAATATTTTCAATTATTTCTTTCACTGGTAGCCTGTCTATGTCATAGAATTATCTGTTGAAAACAGAAGTTCATCTCCATCTTTCAGGTAGGCATCGAAGTAATCTCATTATTTGATCCTTATTTTCCACTGTTTTTCTAAGAAGAATCACTGTATTTACTATTTCATTGATCCTAAGATACATTTCAGATATAATTTCATTAGGCTTCAATTTAAAATTATCATATTTAATATTATATGTATTTAATCGCTTTTCATTAACATTGGTAGTTCCCTCATGAGAAATAGCCAAAGTATCCCAAATTTCATAAGCAATTTTACAAGCAGATATTCCATTAAATTATTCATACCCTATGGAAAATTACAATTCATTCATTACATTATAGTTATTGTTATATGTATCATTAGTCAATTGAGACAATGTGTCTCTAGCAGTAAGAGGTAGTACATGTTGTTCTTCAATTGTGTCCTAGATTATAGTACCCATGATCTCTAGGTACATTTTCACTTTTTATTACCACTGAGCATAGTTATTTACATTAAATAAACGTGGTCTGTTAGTAGGAGCGCCATAAACTCTATTATCCATAGCTAATTGCAATTTTAACGAACTAAAAAGTTAGATATGATAAAAAATTTATGATCTTTAAGATAAAACTAAATCACAGTTTAAAATAATTTGACAACTTGAAAAATAGTTCAGATATCATCAATAAAAAATAAACTCCTCGGATACCAAATTTTGGTCAGAGTGGAATCGCAATAGGGGGGTGAATTGAGTTCTAACTTAAAATTTCTGTTAAAAAAATTCATATAAAGATCCCCCAAATATGAAAACAACCTAGTAAATTAACGCAGTAGAGATATAAATGTGTAATTGGTCAAAATATTTCTCAAAGGGTGATTAGTCCTCAGTTGAATCAGTGTAAAAAATTTCATCATCTTTTGAAAGAAGTTTAATAAATTAAACACATACACAGACAAACCAAAACTAACTATCAACGTCAACACTATATTTTTTTCTGTTTTATTAATTAACGAGCAGTGGAAAATTGATAAAATAGGGTACCACAAAATATAATACACAATAGAGTAAAACAAGAGCTTCAGTCTAAAGACGAGACATAATCCTCTCAACTTGTTGATCGCCTACCACAAGGAAGTTTATATAAAAAATAACATGATACACAAATTTTATCGGGATTTACTATAGTTTTTACAAACTATCCATGGTTTATACCATCTACCCCGATTATTCATGGGAAAAACAAACACTACAGACCACACACGGTCTCTTCCACAGTTATATGTGGGAAAAAATGTAAGAGAATTTTGATGTGAGGATTTTCAGTATCCTCTAATGCAAGAATAGGAGACAGTGTGTGTAAAATACAGACACAGACTTATCTGAAAGGTAAAATAAATGAACAAAGTAAAGATAATATTCTGAGACTGAGTTTAGAAAGCTCCATGTGTTTACAGTTCAAATCTTGACCCCTTGGAATGAAGAAGTTTCAGTTTGAATCTATATCTGGAAGTTTCCCTCAAAACATAGTGTTACAACTCCTAGTTCTAGATTTCAGGAGGTGAGAGTTCTACTTATTGTGTTGATCAAGACTAGATGATGAAAAGAAGTAAGATTGTAAATTGTTCTCCCAAAATGATCTTCTTGAGATTCTTGGGTTCACAATGTAATCTTTTAGTGGTTCTTCCTTGTTCTCTTTGATCTAGCAAGTATGATATTTCTCAATCATTCTTCTATTTTTTCTCACATATTCTGTTATATCTGTATATCATATCCCTTTTTTATTCCTTGATATTTTCCTTTTTATCTTTTATATCCAATAGAAGAAATAATTAAACCATGTGTGGTCCTCCTCGTACCTCGTGTTATCCCTAGATATAGTTTCTTCATATGTCTAGAATCAGCATTAATTAATGTTAGAGACATTAAAGATACCAAATACGATAGTTATAATAATTTTAAGTATTTCAAAAATTATAGAAGGGTATGTATTGATAGTCTAGTAATGGTAGCTTTCAAAATGGTATCCTTGCATCAGTTACCATCATTAGTGACCTTCATCAGTGACCTTCATTGGTGACCTTTTCAATGGTTGCTTTCTGCGGTAACATTACATCAATGACCTTTGCATTGGTGACCTTTCCATCTATGAAAATTTCATCGGTGAACTTTGCATCGGTGACCTTGCATCGGTGACCTTGCATCATCAAGCTTTGCATCAGTGACCATTGCATCGGTGACCTTTACAACTGTAACATTTCCTTAGATACATTTTGAGTTTTAAGCTTAAACAATAGAACAATGAGATTAATGATACATAAGTATAAGATGATATAGATTAAAAATATTAATGAAACATGATTATTCTATAATATAAATATTATTATCACATAAATGAAACATGAATTAGGATTATCCAAATAGGTGAGTCCAACAGGTTCATATCTTTTTTCAAGAATGGATTACTAAGAAGTGAATTTTCATTTAAAGCAGCTTTCAGAATTAGAAGTAGAATAATAATAGGACTCTACCTATTATTATTCATTAATAATAAATCATATATTTTATTTTATATTTGTTGGATATTTTTCTATGCGAGGTTGAAAAGAACTACTGGATTCTTCAGGTAGACTCCATGTTGCGTTTATAGCTTTCTTACCTTTTCAATCATAATCAGTTCCCATCTATTTTTTACTTTATTTCTTCTCCATCATTCTCATTTATTCCTTTAATTATGGAAAAATAGTCCTTATATGACCAATTTTATTGAGTTCATAACATATTACTTCTTCAGATCCTTATTAATATTCCTTGAAGGTCTTCTTGAAGCCTTTATTTTTCTTATAAAATTTTCTCAATCTTCTGGATAATTGGTCCAGTTCTATTTCAATATATGAACACTCTGAATAATTTGAGAATATAGAATCTTATTTTGATTTCTTTTTATGATTATAAAAATTAACATTAAGGATAGAATTTTCCCTTGTTATTATTTTATGATCTTCAAATATATCTTTCATTTCTTCTTCATACATCATTATTGTTTCAATAAATTTTTTCGTTGTACAATTATTAACTTGAGTGGATTTTCTTATAGACGTATATATTCTTATTATACATAGCGGCTAAAAATATAATTACTTTTAACACCTTTTCAAATTGTGAAATTGATGTTCATAAGTCAGCAACACAATTGACTATTTTATTCAATCTTACATTCATTTGAATGATGATTTCACCATAATACATTCTAAATGTATCAAATTTTAGCTTTGTAGTAGTATAACATAATTTTTCTATCATTTTAAGTTCCAATATAGGAAAAAAGAATAGTTTTCCATATTTCATGGGCTGTATAACATTAATATACTTGACTGAAATCATCTGGTTCATGTCCACATATAATAAAATTCATTTCTCTTGAGTTTACATCATACTAATATTTATTAGTGTTATCATGTGTTTCTAGGTTTTATAGGATTTCATACAATGTGAAAATATTTATGTACACTTTGAATCCAAAATTATTAAAATAGGAAATCCTACGATATTTTTATCATCTATAATTATAACCATTATAGAAAATAGCACATATCATTGATATACCATATTTTAGTTCAATCATTGGTATTTTTTTTGTATATAAAATTTTACATGAACTTTCTAGGGATTATATTCCTTCTTCAAAAAATAACTCACCTAAATCCATTTTTTAGGATAGAATAATAAAAATATACACTCAATAGGGGTGGGGTGGGGGTGGGGGTGGGGATGAATTGTAATTCATTAATAATTTAGATTGATTTAAAATTTTACCCCTCTTTGTGATTAATGAAGACATAAAATATTCTATTATTTATATAAGTTGAGTATCATAAAAATAGTAATGAAGAACACAATAACTTTATAGTTGTTGGGGGGGAAAAAGATCCTCTAGTCCACTCCACCATTACTCACTCAAAAACCATGATTATTTTTACTATACATGTACTCTTATCATAAGATCCTTACAATAGAGTAAAGGTAGTTGACACCTTTACAATAAGACTTTTACATGGACTTTAGGTTCCTTTATAATGAACTGAAAATATCGATAACTCAATCTATGAAGCTAATACTCCACCATAACTGAGTCTGACCAGTCGAAACTCTAATAAATCAATAGAAATTGATTTGATTGAGAAAACATATTATTATTCATAGTTTCAGTAATAACTGATAGTGAACGGATCATTTCGTTAAAAGATAAATGTATTCAAGAAACAATAGATTCAATGATATCATGATTGAAAACAATGATTAATAAAGACAAAAATATATAAATAACAGCACTAATTGTTAATCAGAAGTTTGGAAAACACAAGATTAAAATATGTATGTCTCCAAAGTTTAGATCTTTCATAATAATAGATACCTTAGTTAGTTTTATTTTAGGATAACTTATACATTAGAAAAGATACAACCCATTCCGTAAAACAAAAACACTCTTGGAATTTAACAATATTATCATTGATTTTTTTTTGGTTTGAACATATCCAAGAATATATCATGATGAATAATAATCATTTGAATTTTAAATTTATTAAATAAATTCATAACATCCATTAGAAATTAGAAGAAATTTAATCCATTGAATACAAGTCTTTGAATTGGTCATAGTACATATTTAACATATTTACTTCTAGTAAGTCTGTTTTAGAAAATATGAATAATATCTTGAATTTAAAATATCACCATTGACCAGGTCAAACATAGAGTTTCTTCCCATAGTGATAAAATTCAAAAGTAAGGCTGAAAATTTATGGTTATTTACAAAATTAAGGTTAATGAACCATATTTTTATTCATCAAACATAGGGTTTATTCTAATCATAGGGCTCCTGATCCATACTTTTATAACAATGTAGGGATTATGATACACAAGTTTTATTCCAAACATATAGTTCCCAAAAAAAATCATCTTAAGAATGTATGGAATAAAACGTGCTTCCATATTACTCTCAAACACACCCATAATACTTTAAAAACTCATTTTACCCATAAATAAGATAATTTCTTAAGAAATATATTTCTGAAAAATACTTAAAATAATTTCATTAGTAAAAGAAATAATGGTATTTGTGATAATAAAAATCAACAAGATTAATAGAGAATTGTTAATAAAATACATTCCCAAGAAATGTGAGTGACCAAAATAATGAAAAAAAAACAAAATACATAGAATGAAGGATGTGTGAGGTAAAGGAGGAATGGCGAAAATGATCTGTTTTCATAAATTAAACAATGAATGGAAATAAAGAAAAGGAGAAAATAATATAGATAAAGACAAATGAATTGATGAATCTAGGGTATTTAGACTATTATAAACTGATTTAAAATATTATCTACTTCTACTCAAGTTAATAGAAATTATCCATTACTAAGAAGAAGAGTTCATGATCCACTGAGCTCTTCTTCAATGTACAACACAACTCAACAAACTTTCTTTTATTCTCAAATCTCTATAAAAACTGTAGATTTTTTTTGTTCATTATAGAAAACAAAATATTAAGATTTTCTATTTTTTGGTACCTCAAATAAAATTAAAGAAGTTCATTATTCACTACCTTCACCTATTGTTCAATTTATAAGTTTAAAAGTAATTCTCATAACAATAAAAATTGATAAATAGAAATTTCACTAAAATGATTAAATAATCTTACGAAAGGATGATTTATGAAATATATCAGTTCATTATAAACCGATTTACCTATGAAATTTATCCACCCATGTTCTAGATTGTAATAACATAATTATTCAACAATATTATCATTGAAAATAGAAAAACGATAGATAAAAATAAGAATAGAATCTTCTCAATTGAGGAAGCCTTTACCCTTTTGGCTCCTATGATCCCTACTATTCAGTAAGTTCCCTAGCTCTCGTACCATTCTCTACACTCTACATCATGTTATCCTAATGAATTAATTGATTATTTACTCCCCCCTTATCCTCAAATTTATTTGAAGTTATTTTTAGGTAATTCACTGAAATGTCCACTGACTCAACTCAATTTCCACTTAATCGCTGAACACATATCATTTGTGATTATATTTTTTTTACCTACTTGTGACTAAAGTTTCCCCATTCCAATAACCATGACATACCAATATATAATACCTTAAATTTGTACATGGATATAATTTCGACATGAATATTTCTCTTCCTCAGGTAATCTCCACAAATCTCGACCTCTAGATCATTATTATTGAATTCAAACTTCCACTTCAGATATGAAATTGTTAATGAGATTCACCCCAGTGTAGCTGGACTTCAATTTACACTCAGGATTGATCCCATTTTTGGTTTATCAAGATCCCTATAGATTTGAATCATATAAAATGATCTAAGCAGTCTGGTTTTTTTAATTAGCTGGCTTTGATTAGAAGAATTCCAAACTTTACATCTTTGGTTTCTTCAGAAAAGTGATTACATTATCTATTATATTTGTTAAGGAACTACCAAAATAAAATCCATAATCAATTTTCAAATACAATATATCATTTACTTTGTAAAGTTTTCTAAAAATATAAAATTCCCACTAATGATTGAATTCAAGTGTGGGTGTTTGGAAATTATTGGTGTAATCAATTATATGAGCCTCATAGTAGATGATTTAAGGCATGCATTTGATCCGCTATGGCATGATCACTTTCCTTTGTAAAAAAACAGGATTATATTAATTTCAAAGATAACATAAATAATATATTAATGATTAAATAAAAATTTAATAATTAAAACTAAAATGACAACTTAAATTAAAACTGAAATTGGATGTTAAATTTAAATACCAAATGAAAAATAACAAACTTAAAAATAAATAATTTAACTCATGTTTAATTAAAAAATTAATTAAATACATACATACCAATAAAATTAAAAATAAATTAGATTTCAAATAAATGAATTAAATTATTAAATTATTAAATTTAAGGAAAATTAATAAAAATAATGTTTTATTAAAATAATATAATATTAAAAAATGATAAAAAATTTGTTATGAATTAAATTTGTTAATAAATTAATTAATTTTTCTAAAGGAATTAAAAATTAAATTTACGGTTAACTATAATTATTTCAGAATATATAAGATTAATATTTTAAAAGAAAAACTATAATTAAATAAATTATTTAATGTTCAAAAAAGGTTTATAAATAAAACATAAAACACATATTTAAACATTAAAAAGATTAATTTACCATTTTATTTTGAAATTATCCATATCACTATAATAAATACTTAAATTCTAATTTTAATATTAAATACATGAATAATACACCAAAAAAGGTTGTAGAAAAACCAAATAATTAAATTCCACATCAACTATAATCATTATTCATGTAAAAAATTATTCAATAGACTTATTTTCACTCTATGATCACTTATTCTTCAATAAATTATATTACTAACATTACAAATAATCTCTTAACATATATATAATGATAATCCTTTTTTACTATATAAAGTAATTAACATTGTCTTATTTATCCTATGGTACTGGAAACCAACTTTTCATCTTTTTTTAATGTCTTTGTCTATCCAAGAATAATTCATCAATATTAGTCTCCCCTAAGATATCATCTCCAATATATATTTTCTTTTATTTAATATATAACCCCCATTTGATGTGTGTAATACCTCGTGATTTTACTAATATTTTCGTTTAAAAAAATATAATATATATGATAGCTTGTGAAACATGAAAAACTAAAAAAATTAAACAGTTCAGTATTAAAATATAAGATAAAATACATTACAACGTAGTTAAATGAAACATTTTTATAAAATTAAATTATTTTTTCAAATAAAAGGGTTTTAATTCACAACAGAAAATACTATTAATTTTAATGGAACCTTTTTTTGAATGATTTATTCTTGCTAATTTTAATTATTTTCATGAATGTTATAAATAAAATTTATTGATTAAAATCAAGGAATTAATAGTAAAATAAATTATGCACATCTATGAAAAAACTTATTTAACTATAATGAGTACTACTTTAACTATTCGTGGCTAAACACAAATTTTTTTTTAAAACACAATTGTATTGTATATTTTATATGTTTTTAGAGTTAAAATTATCATATTCTAGGCATATATTTTAATTAAATAAATGGTGTATTTTTATTTTAAAACAAATTATAAATCATTTAAGGATTATTATCTGGTGAGGGATATATATAAATTTATTTTTATGCTTAAAATTCATTTTTCCAATATTTCTTTTTCATTTTGTGTTCTTTTATTTCACTTAATTTTAATCAGCTATTGAAAATGAATCAATTAAAAATTTTTTAATATATTTAATCAGTATGTAAAAATTAGTAAATATGGTTATTTTTATTTTTTTCTTAAAAACAAGTTATCTTAGAAAAAATCAGTCACCATGGTAAAGAAAAAAATAACGTAAAAAGGTTAAATTATTGGAAAAAGTCATAAAATATCAAAATAATTATCCTTATATTATAGGATAAAGTATTTCCTGACCCAAATATATCGTACACACACTAATTTACAATTTTATTTCCACCTTCCTTGATTATGATATTTCATTTTTTTAAATAAATATGTATTTACAAAAAGGAAACTCATTATTATTAATAAAATACCCCTCATAAACCAACATAAAAACAAATAATTATATCAAAATTATATTGAATACAATCCCATATTCACATCCATACTATCTTCTTTAATTTATTTTAACCATTAGACCCAAAAAGGATCCCCAAACCCCTCATTTCCAAGAGGTTCCCTAAAAGGAGTTCAAGTCTTCTCTGTATTTGTTATCTTTTCAAAAATAATTTTTCAATAACATATTCGTATTCTCAGTATTAGATTGATTTTTGAAATTAAATTTATATAAATCCTTAAGAATATATAATACTGATTTAATACTGTACAGTATTACAGTCTTATCATTCAGCCATTGTAATGCATTCTTGTTTGGCTCTTTTTGACCACCTAGATGAATGATGTTATAAAGATTGTGTCATGAATTAATAGTAACAAAGAAATTATTATAATATTATATAATAATTATTAATTTATTATTTTTTAACTATTCAATAATATTAATATATTTAAGTATATTCATTAATAAAATCAATTATTTATAGCAAATCAAAATTCACCGAATGAAATTTTTTTATTGTTCCATGACAAAATCCATCATAATTTTCATGAAACCACTAATAGAATTTATATTTAAATAAAAAACATATATTAAATCATAAATAAATTTTTGGAGGTGATGAAACCATTTCTATAGTGCAAAAACTGAAACATCCAAATAGAAGCATGTGTGGGAAAAGAAAATAGTTGAAACCAAAATATTGTTTTTAACAATGAAAATTTAACATATATAAATACTATAATTAAAAATAAATGGAATTTTTCATAATAAATATTCATAATATTATTATGTACATTTATAAGAAACCTAAATTTATTATATAAAGATGTAGAGAATTTTTTTGAAGCTATGTTTTAGCAAATGGTTTCTCTTCCAAACCCAGTTTGAATTCGATATTATTTATGTATAAATTAATATTTGAGAAAATTGTATGTGATTTATCTATAAAACACCATATATTATCATATCTTGTGGTTATTCAAGGATTTTAAATTTCTTCCTACCATTTTACATTCCTTTCATTCATAATTCAACCAAAAAGATTCCATTAAGTTGAGCCAAAATTATCTCTTCTTTACAATTGTGAATCTTAATCCTTATTATATTATAGATGGGTCCATTTTTTCCCTCTAATTCATTGGGGAAAAATTATATATAATGATTTGACATATAGGCGGATGCCATGTAAACATGATCCACCATTGAACTTTGTCCAATATTGATTAACTATAATTATGAGTAAACCCAATTCCCAAAGGGACACTATCAATTATGTTATTATGGACTTGGTATTGATACTTTAAAAAGAAAATAATTTTCTATTCTTATATTCATTACACACTCTTATACAAAATTTTTATTACTATGTTATGTTTTCTTGTATATTGATTATTGTAGTATGTCTCCACACCGCTATTAAACTTGTTATATGTTATTCCAAATATTTATTCCATGACTCATAAGTTATGATCTATGTTTATTTGGGGTGATTATATTATTTTTATTGTCAATATCATTAATTATGATCTCATACCCATATTCTCATTTTATTATCAATTATGACCTTTTATTGATATCTTATTTTTTTATCCTTACTGATCATTTTATATCACCATTTATAATTTTTCAATTACCTATGTTGTGAAGAACTATTTTATGTGTGATATTCCTAGCAGGGTATCATGTGTAACAATTTTATTTTAGAGATGTATAAAACTCAATAAAATACATTTTGATGCATCAAATCTCCAAAAATAATAAAACAACTGGTTCTTGGGTATGATTTGTAGTTATATGTAATGAATATTCATAAAAAAGATATATTATGCATGTATGTTATGGTTGTATCATCTCAGTTTGTATGTGGGTTATGTTTTGTTATTTTTGGGATTATGTTATGAATAATAATATTATTGAAATTAAAATATCCTATAATATACAATGAGTTATATTGTATCAACCAAATATTTCATAGGTTGAAATGATGGTTTCATAATATATGATGTTTTTAGATTAATATTTCTTATCATATGATTGTATATACTAATTTTGTATGGATAATAATACTAAGAATCTCAAAATTTAGTCAGGGATATATCTAGAAATAATCTTTTCAAAAATCAATGTAATTGAAAATATAATGATATACTAATGAGAAACCAAATGGAAAGGTATCTATAATGAAAAATTATAGGACTATGCTCATCCAACTCTCTCAATCCATGACAAATAAAATAAGTGATTATGAACTCATAAGAAACCATATAAAGGAAAACCCCTAGTGATTCCTTTATACAAAAACATCAATCCAATTTTTCCTATAAGTTGGTCAATATAGTATAAGAGATATTTTATTTTTTCTAGTGAATAGAACTAAAAATATTGTTTTTAAGGATTATCATTTGCATGGAGAATATGGCCAATGAAAAACACTCATCAAGAACATATGGAAAGAAGAAGAAATTGAATACATGGAATGAGTGGAGTTTGAGAATTTAATTTTCAATCAAAATATTCCATGAACTATTCATAATTAAATAGAGAGGGATTTCCCGAAGCATAAGAATAATGATTTCGAATCCATTGGTACCTATGAAGTAATATTTACAAGACATTGAAGGTATGATTCTCGCATTATCATTGAACCTAAAAGAAAAATATATTATTTTTTTTTGAATAAAACCATGTTTCTATAAGGAATTTTTTATAAAATAATTTGGTGAATATAAAGAAAAATTTCAATGTTCTATCAAGATATAAAAGGAAATTGTAGACTCCCATTACACTTACATATTAGAAGAAAAGAATAGAAAAATTCATTTTTATGTAATATCAATTTATAAAAACCATATATGAATTAAAACTAATATTCTTACATTATAAACATTTTGGTAGATGAATGGAGGAAATTAACAGAAGGGTTTAGGTAAATTCTCTAGGTGGGGATGGGAAGTCCATTTGTTATATAAATGGTGGATAGATATGAATAGGAGGACCAATGTGATGGATGAAAATAATACTCAATGTAATGCACCACTCATACTCTAATGAATAATTTTTAATGTGTATGGGAATTATGTGAGTGAAGACACCAATAAAATGGTTAATGATGAAAAATTACACCAATAACCTCTAAACACAAGGGGGAAGTGTAAAACCATAACTATCAAAATATCTGAAGTGTGTCCTGAAAATTAAGTTGTGAAAACTACAATCATCTTCTACTCAAGGACTAGAAATATTTTATTTGATTATAGTTCTACACATTCCATCATATCTGGGTTTTCTTCTATGATTATAAAATAACCATTATAGATATATGATATTTAATTATTACTAAAAACTCATAATGTTTGGATTTATTCAACTCATGTATACTAATACACTCATGTCAATGATTATGGTAATGTGCATCATGTAAATATTATTAATCTTCATTTAGTTTAATTTGATGTGATTATGGGCGTAGATTGAGTCTCTACTTTAGCTCAAATTCAAATTATAATGATCAAGAAAACACTTTTAAAATTCTAAATGACACCATGATCATCTAATGACATGAGGTAGGTTATGAATACCCAAGGTATGTAACAACCTTTGTATGGGTATTCTTACCTAGACTTGATGTATATATGGATCAAATGGTTGGATAGACCACTTACGTGGAAGTTATTTTTATATTATTGGAGTACAAAAAAATATTTATAGAATAGTTTCATGGTTTTACCCAAGATAATGAGGCTTATGTTTCCATATAACTCATACATGGTGTTATTCCTATATCAAATACTCTTTATATAACTATTAATATTTAATTTTTGAAATTGAAGAACAAAATGAGAAAAATATGAATAATATTTTTATATTACCATGTGCTTCACCATGGGGCGAACAAATCCTCTTTATAATTAAGGAAGATAAATAAATTTATACCTTTATTGGTGCACCCCATGGTGAAGCACCAGGGAATATAAGAATATTATCCATATTTTTTTTCATTTTATTACTCAAAATTAGAAAGAGTACATTATTGATATATAAATTATAATTTTTGTATCCCATAATCACAAGTGAGAGAAGATATATGGATTTTTCAATGAAATTTGAATAATGTTGTAGACTAACTAGTGTAAAAAAGAACCATAGTTTTCGTGGGATTTATTGATGCCATAAACAATTTTTGGAAAATATTTCAAAATTATTCAATACAGTATCCCTATTAAATTAATATAGAGTCATTTTCATTTAGATAAACTAATGTGAAGAAAATTTAAAATACATTAACGAATGATTGGTCAGTGTAACTATACTCAAACTACCATATATTAGAGAAGGGGTTTTGAAATATATTGATGGATCAAACAAGGTCTTGGGATGTTTTGTCTTGCAAAATTATATAGTAAAAGAATATTCCTCACATCATGTAAAATATTAGGATAACTATTACATGATGTAATATTTTGATCATAAAATGGAAATAGTTTCATTAATGTTATGTAATAATTATCTCTATGGTAAAAATTATGATATATATATATATATATAACAATCATGATATCATAAAGTATATATTCACATAGAAGGAGTTGAATATGGTCCAAAAGACATAGCTAAAGTTGTTCAAGTGTTGTTAAATCATAATATGTTACTTCCTTAGGAAGGAAAACAACGTTTATAATACTTTTATTTGGATGAAAAAAGTAATATTTTCTAGGAAGAACATTAAAAGAGACCCAATAATAATGGATCATAAAATTATAGACCTTGAAATCATAAAGGAAGAGGATAAATACTATCTTTTCAAAATGATTTTCCAAGCGTCCATCTATGTGATGATTATGGAGGCACAAAAGTATGATGTGGATCTATTGAATATATTGAGGATTATTTTTGTGTTCAACTTTGACATTGATTAAAATATATAATTTTATAAATGAATACGTGTTACATCAATACCAAAATTGAAGAAGGATCTCTTGTATGATACACAAAGATCATCATCCTATATCCACCCTAAAAGTAAAAATATATATAGAGATCTCAATAATAATTTATGTGGGGATACCATTAATATGGTGTTATGGGCTATATATGTTGATTATTATTTTTCAAAAAGATAATTTCATTAAACATAATTCTATAGAGATGATACAAAAACTACCCATACCTGTATGAAAATAGGATAATGTCACCATCGATTTCATTATAGGTCTTCCCAATAATTATAAATTACATAATTCCACTTGAATTTTATTTTAACTCCTTATAAAGTTGACTAATTTCATTGATATTTAAAAATATTACACACTTTATAAGCATTATTAGATATGTATAATGGATGTGGTAAGACTATGAAGAGTACCACTTTTCATTATATCAAATACGATTTGAGAGTTTACCTTAATTTTCCAAAGAATTCATCAACAAGAATTGAATACAGAGTTGATACTTAACTACTTTTTATCATCTATAAACATATAGTAATTATTAAAGGATCATTTAAACATAAGAAGATATATCGAGATACTATTTAATGTACATAAATGGATGTTAAAATCAATACCTTTTATTTTATCTATTTCTAATATAAATAAAACATCCATTTTTGTATTCAAATTAAATCATATGAGGCTCCATATGGTAAGATGTGTATAACTCCAATGTGTTGGGAAGAAGTCAGAGATAATACATTATTAGGACTAGATCTTTCTCAATAAATATAAGGTAATATTTAATCCATTTAGAAACAAATTAAAACATAAAAAATTCAACAAAAGATATAATATAATAATCATAAATAATATTTAGAAATTGATGTTAGAGATAAGTTATTACTTTGAATATCACCACTGAAAAGGGTTATGAGTTTTGGGACGCAGGGGATGCTGATCCAAAGATTTATTTTCCCTTTAAAAATGCTTTATCATTAGGGGATTGTATCTTATCATCTAAAACATATAATGATCCTCTATCAAGTGAAAAATGTATTCCATGTGTCATTTTTGAGGATTCACATACCTATTCTTTCACAAATATTTATCTTAGAGGAGGTTTAGCTAGAGAATGATCACTCTTACAAGGAAAAATCGGTAAAAATATAGAATTATAGAGTTAACATAAGACCAAACCAGAACATTGATTTGGTTAGTATACATTAGAGAACATATAATTTTGAGTAAGTGACATGGTAACGTGAAGATTTCATGAGAGAAATGTACCATTATTTAGTTTCAAAATAGTAATAAAATTTTGTGGGAGAAATTATTTTAAGGGGAGTATAATTTAAAATGTTTTTAAACTTTTTCTTACATTAAATGAATATAATATGTTGGATAGATTGAGAAACACTCATAAATAAAAAAGATGAATAATTTATTATTACATGAGAATATTATATATCCTATAAGATAGATAAATAATACATGATTATAAAAGTATATTATTTTTCTAAATTAATGTTGTCTAATTCACATGAGAAAATACAATTATTATTATTGAAGCAGTTTTTATGAATTTTATATTATTCTAAAATTAATTAAATTTTAATATTATTATAAATAAAATTTATTGATGAAAATATATGAATGATTAAAAAATAAATTATTAACATCCAATAAATAATTTAGTAACTAGAAGGTACACTACTTGAACTATTCATGACTAAAAAATATTTTATTTAAAAACACTGTTCTTATTGTATGTTATATATATTTTTAATATAATTCAACATTTATCAAATTTTATCTAATAAATTTTAAAAAAATCAATTTTTATATTTATTTTTAAATAGAAAAAATTAATTTAATGATTATTTTTTGAAATAATTTATACGAATTCATTTTTATGCTTTAAAATGGATATCTCTATGAAAATATTTTATTGAGTTGTGTGAAATTATCTAAAAATTAATACATTATCCAGTATAGAATGACAATTGTAAAATGAATTTCATATTTCGAGCGACCATGTAATGTTTTCTTTAATATGGTGAATTTTGTATTTTGTCTTAAATATAAGTTAGTAGGGTAAAAATTAGTCACTATAGTAAATGATAAAATAAGGTAAAATGCATAAATTAACAGTCAATGCCCCAAAATATCAAAAAACCATATATTTACACGGGTTTATAAATTATTTATCAAAAAATCGATATCTTATAGTCACTAGATGAAAATTTTGGATACTATTTAATTTAATACGACATTCCTTTATACTTATTAAATGAGTATTTACAATAATGAAACAACTTATCATCAATAAAAGACCTATCCTCAACCCACAAAAAACACACCATTTCATAGAAATTCACATTAATCACTCCCCATATTATCTCTATGATAGGTCACTATCATGTTTGGGAACCTATGGTCACAAGAAGAAGGCCCAATCCCCCTATTTCCAAGAGTCTCTCTAAGAGGAGATTTAAGTGTTCAATGTAAGTGTTTTTTCATTAATAATTCATCTATAACATATTAAAATACCACTTAATAAATATATTTATTCACTTTAATAATAGTTTGTTATAACAATTTTCCTTTTTAAATTGATATTATTACTTTTCAATAACATGCTCTTACTCATTTAATCTTTATAAGTTGTTAATGTTTCGGTAGGTTTTACCAACTATGTAAACAATGATATAAATTTCACCTCATGAATGAATAAAAAATCATATTTAATAGATATTTAATGTCATAATGATTAATTTAAAATGTTTTCTTAATTTAATAATGGTAATATATATATATATATATTAATTTTCACTAATAAAATCAACTCCTTTTAGTGAATTCAAATTCACAAAATAAAAATATTATTTTATGTATTCTATAAAAACTAACATCTCATGTTCCATGAAACGAACCTGGGACTCCAAAAGTATATCAGAAACATATATTAAATAATAATGAAAATACTATACATGATGAAACAATGAAAATGGTGTAGGTAATGGAGCTTCCAAATTGAAACCTGTTTAGAAAACAAAATAGATAACTACTAAATGTGAAATTTAACAACAAAAGATTAATATATTGGTAACAAATAATGGTGAATTAATGATATTAAGTAAAATAAAAATAAAAATATTCTTTTTTTCATGAATAATAACGATAAAATTATTATATATGGTGTTATATTTTGCCTATCAATCATAATACATAGTTAAATAATTATTTTCAAATATCACATTGACCTCGGTATTTTTTATATGTAAATTACTATTTGTGGGAATTATTTATCATTTATCTCTAAAATGAAACATAATTTCTCCTCTATTATTTATTACTAGGTTTTATTTTTTTACATATCACTTAACTTTATTTAGTTCGAAATTTATTTGAAATTATGATTGTAAGTTGAACAAACCTTATCTCATAGTTATGATTGGAAATCAATCTACTCTATATATAAATTCATCATATCATTTTAGAAATGATATTATCTATAATTAAAATATTTATTATGGTAATTTTTTATTTAATTTATGTTTCACTACAAAATATTATAATGATACTATTCAATATTTTCCATATTGGTCATTTTTTACTTTCTTTTAAAAAGATAGAAAAGAATATTTTCATTAACATTAACCATGTCAATGAATTTTATCACCACCCAGACTTCTATTGACCATGAATCTAACATTAAAGGGTTTATTATTTTTTCAATGTAAATATTACTTCCATTTTCAATGAATTTTTCATTTTTTAGGAGTTATTAGAGGAAAATGATATTTATCCACATTTTTAATGTCATCTTCTAATGCTATTATAAAATTATTTTCATTTATGTCCATATATTATAATTATTCTTATGATTATTATTGGATATACTATAATGATACTCAAATCCTTGTTTCTTTTATTAGATTATGATAATGTATTATCGATGTTTCCATGAAACTCATTTAATTTAATGTGTTAATTAAGGTGTTAGGGATTTATGAATGTTTTCATGTCCATGTAGCAAACAAATGTAAGGTTTATTATTATAAAAGTTTGGGGTTAATTGTATCCATAAAATTCAATTTTTAATACTTTATATCTCATGATAATACATGTACAGGGATGGGAAATGAACCCAATCAACCATGGGACTAAATCTATTAATGATTAATGGGAATTGGGAGTAAACCCAATCCCCTATGGAGCTCTGTCCACGATATGATGAGGATCTTTTAATTGAGCTTTTGAAATACAAACTATTTTATATTATATGTTTCATTCCATACTCTTATGCCTCATTTTGCTGCAAAAGTTATGATTTTTTTATTTTGATTATTTACTTATGTCTCCACACACACATATTAAACATGTTTTATTTTATGAAAAAAATTTAATCCTTGAATCATGGGTTACGATCTATGTTTTATTAGGTTTTATTATAATAGTTTTATGTTCATGATATATAATTTTGACCTTATACCCATATTATATTATTATTCTCAATTATATTCTTCAAATTATTTCTCTAATGTTTACCCTTAATGAGAATTATACCCTACTCTTTTTATATTTTCATTCCTAGGTTGTGAAGAAGGGTTTTAAAAAAGATATATAGAAAAAGGTATAAAATATGAGAATATATGTGTGAGATATTGAAAACATAGAAAAATTAGTTGGTTATGTATTCAATCTTCAGTTAATCAAAACATATATGCTATGTGGTGTAATTTATTTTGAGATCTAAGGAATATTTATAAAAAATGAGGTATTATATATTAATGTTAAGGTTGGGTCATATAAATATGACCTTAATATCACATTTAAAGATATTTAAATGTATTTTCATCAATATCTCTTTGATTGTAACATCATAATTACATGTTTATAGGAAGTTGAATATCCTTTATATTTTCCGTTAAAATATATGTTGAATGATCAGATCATATCTCCAACATTTTAATATATAAATGGGATATTAAAAATATTTATGGTCCAATACAAATCCAAACTATTGCATGGTTTCTTGATAGTAAAGGTACATTATGTTTTGGAAAACTTTTTAATCAAAACATTTTTATCTTATATCATCATGTTATTTTTTTCATTTTTAAAACCTTTTATTATGAGTAAATATATCACTATATAAACAATACTCATTACCATGAAATTATTTTTTAGCACCACATATTGAATTTTTATTCCATAAGTAAATGACTTATATAGTGACATGTTTACCTATTATCCATATTTTATTTAGTGAGAAATCAAATTATCTTCCTTCAAAATAACTTCACATCATGTATTGGTATTATAATTATCCAATTATAGATTGTAACATTATAATGATTTACCTATAACATGCATTCCTCCATTTAATGGTTCCACTATCAATGTACATTTAAACATTATCTTAGTAACAACATTTCTATGAAATTAATACAGCCATGATGTGATGTCTCTGATTCTTGTTTATTACATTTTCCAATCCTTTTAATAACTAAACTCTAACAATAGTGTATATTCATATGTCAATTAATATAATAGTTTAAAGCTTTTTTTCCATCACGAATTTACTGTTTATTTGTGAAATTCATCATGCACTACGGTTTGGTCTTTGTTACCATATATATGTTTTTAGACCACACTAAAAAACATTCATATTACATTCCGAACATAATGAAGATCCTACAATGATTATAAATTCATAATTGTAGTTATTTAATCATAATATTTTCTAAAAAACCCATCCTAAAATCATTATTCTATATTGGGATCAACAATCTCTATCGTGGGGTTTCTTGTAATACACCTTTATTTTAAACACCATCACATTGGTTTTGAGAGAAATTTTGAAACTAAATTCCATGAAACAAAATTACTTGACTATATAACCAAGTATTTATTAATATATATGAATGTTAAGTGTAAAAAAAATATTTTAATACTAATCCATGAATGTTCATACTCAAAATCACTAAATTTTTTGTGAAAACTCATTTTAATCCTATTTATTAATGAACAATGCATATACCATATCAAAGAGTCTTAAATTTTCCACACTTAATTAGATAACTCATATTCTAACACAATTCAACAATATTAATTAGTTACAAATTTATTTATATATTATCATTTATATTATTCCTATATTATTGATTGGTTCTGTTAGTATTTGTATTCAATATATTTATACACCTTTTAATTTATCCCTCTTTTAATTTATTATGAATTTACCCTATTTTATAATGATATAATGAACTCATCTGTATTAGATAATGATAACAAATGGTTTTATTTTAAAAAAAATTGATATATAAATCATATCAATATATAAATAAATTGTTCTGGAATATACATTTTGGAGAAGTGGGGTTATCCCTCACTCCATCGAGTAAAAGAATATATATGAAGACTAAGGTTCACCTATTGCTTTAAAAATACCTCTATAAATATTTTTGGGGAAATATGATATATGATCCAATATAGGGATTATTCTAACATCACAACTCCTTTAACATTATTTTCATTGATTTAAAGGATTTTTAATGTGTTTTTAATTAAATGTGAGATGATATTTTTTAAGGAATAATTAAAACATTATTATAGCAACAATTATTACACATGAGAAATTGTTTTCTCTAATATACTCCATTTATTTTTATCTAAATAAATTATGAGAATCATTTTTTGTCTCTATATACACAACCTTCATTATACTTAAATAAAAAACGTTTCTTCTTTCTTAATCATTAGATTAATTTATCTTTAAGATATAAAGCACAACCAGATGTGGATTTTTCACTATCCACCGAACTTGATCAATATGATTTAGTAAAACCATGGAATTCTTGTTTATTTGTTTCCCTATAAAATAAAATATATTAATTTATTCAACTTATATTGTAGTATATTTGTTTCAAAAAAATTATTTATTTTGAAATATTTTGACCAGTTATTGCTTTGTTTCTGGAATAAACTATATTAATCTATGTTATTTTGATTTAGAGTTGGTTTCTAATGTTTTTCCCAAACTCTATAACATTGATTAAAATTATAAATTAAAATTTAGGTAAAACATTATTAGTTTAAATAGGTACGAAAATTGGATTTTTTATCCTCTATGTGACCATTGATTTAATGATCATTGGTATATTTAGAAATAGAGTTAAATATTCAATATGATTTTATTTAAACTATATAGAAATAAATAATTTGTATCGCCTATAATTTATAACTCAAATAACTATTTATAAAATTAATAAACTCATCATTCCTTTATTAACTTGAAACACAAAATATAATTTCATCAAATTATATTAACACCCTAATTCTATATTTAGATATCTTGTTATTGTATAATTTTTGATTAATTTTAACAAAAATTAATTAAATAACAATCAATAATTGACCACAACTTGAACACTATATTTATGGTTCTCTATCAATAAATGTAATTAATTTATTTGTTTAAACACGTTTTATTCATCATTATTAACCACAAACCCATTAATATGTTACTATAGACTTCTTATACGAGTTTCATATTATAAATAGTTTATCTTACATCCATTTATAATAAATTAATCATTCATTGGATTAAATTTATATAAAGATCCTTATTGAATATAATATATCCACTAGATTTAAAGAATAAAAAAATATATACCCTTTTATTATGGAAGTAGCTATTACACAGAAGTCATGTTTTATTCATTATTATAATACCACATTCATTCCAAAAATTTTAAAATATTTTTTTTCTAATTATAATTTTATATATTATCCATGAAACAAATTAATTTTTACCCTTATAAATTTTTTTAATAAGGCACATATTTATATATTTAACCCAAAAATGTTCATATGAAGTCTCTTATAAATTTATATATTTAATAGGAAATAGGAAATTTATTTATTTCTCAATATTCATCTTTTTTTATATTATATAGTTTAACAATTATCTATAATTTTATTTTATTCCTCAATACAGGATCTTCCTCAAGAGTTTTGTAGAGATTTGTAGATTTAATAACCCTTGATATCACCATCCTCTTCCAATATATCCATAATATATTCTTCTCAATTTGGAAATGTTTTTTAATACTAGATTTAAAATTTATCTTTAATAATAATATATTCAATTTTTAAATATTTTTAGAACTAAACATTAACAATAGGAGAAGAAATATTTATAATAACAGTTACTATCCTTTTATTAATTCATTTATATTCTTTTCCATTGAATCTATATCCCTGAAAAATTTAATTTTAATTGAGTAGAAAAAATAAAAAGGCATACACATATTTTTCTCACAACCATAATGTTCTTACGATCATTTTTCAGAATATAATACTTAATACCAAATTTATGGAAGTATTTGAGTCATGGTTTCTCATTTCCCCATATTAGATAGAATTATATCCCTTCAACAAGGCTCAATTAATCATTACCATGTAAATAAATAGTAGTAAATATTACATCATTTAATAAATTTAGAGACAAACCTTTGGAAATTTACATCATATTTTCCTTGTAATTAATGATTGGACTATTTCCCTAAACTATATTATTTTTTGACGTGTTTTTAGGAATATAATTGATAAATTATTCCATATAACTTGATGTATTATTATATTAAATTAATTTATAGATTTAATCAGATTGTATATATATAATTGATGATTTTATTACCACAATGGTGTTTCAAATCCTTATATATCACTTAATGAAATCATTTATGTGACTAATAACAAACACCCTTGGAATTATACTATAATATTTAATGAATAATGAATTTCACCTTGGACTCCATTATTTTTTGGATTAATTATACTATTCTTATTCATATACACCAACTCCTAAAAAATTACATTTATTCATTTTAGACATATATATCTTCCTTTTAATATTATCGTATTTCAAAAAACTATAAATAAATTTATGATCTCACTTTATCCTTGCAACATCATTAAAATACCATACTTTTTAAATTTCTCATCTGATTATTAACTAGTATGGACAATTCATTAATTCCATAATCTATTTTCATCATCCATTGAATGGTAGAATATTTTCTTAGAAATATATTTGATAAAATATACTAGTTTTAACCTTTTTATGAAAACCAAAGATCTATCTCATCTATTGAATGTTAAATTCTTCAGGGTATAGAGTATATAATGACTAAAGTTAAAATGGTAACTTATACTGAGAATGTTGTTTCCTAATCCTTTTTCAAAGAGTATGTTAGTATTTGATAGTCCAATACCATAAATATTAGATTTTATATTCCATTAATTTAAATTTCAACATCACTATAAAAAATGTTTCATTTTTCTATAATGTTATGGTTTTATGAAATTTTATTTCTCCCATTATATAGAAATACAAACCACTACAAAATATTCAAATTTCATCTCTATCGAGGGCCTTGATAAAAACATAGAGAAAAAATTCATCACCATTTTACTATATTTTTCTCATGTTTTTCATTTGGTTATTTAAGTAGTATATACCTTAATATCTCCATCATAAAAAAGGATAATATTTTCCTTTTTAACATAAAACTAATTATTTAATTCCAATGTTTTTTTGAATCATTTTTTAAAACCCACATAGGAAAATAAGTTGTGCACCCTATTTATGAATTAAAATTCTTTCATGATGAGATATATTATAATATTTTATTATAACTTTCTTAAAATTAGAAATATACATTGAATATAATGTCATTTTGATATGGAATTTGGGTTTAAAACCTTTTCTTTTCATTATCTAATTAAACTACATTCCCCATAATTATCATGTGAAAAAACTCTAATTGGATTCCATATATTACAATACCAAAGACAACTATTTTTGTGTGTGTTTGGGTGACTATTAATTTATTACAACACCAATTATTAACCCTAAATTAAATTTCATTCGTCGAATAGAAATATGTTTAATCGTTATTGGATCTATCATTCTTTGTGATTTTGACCCAATCCTTTTTTTTCATCGAGATGTAAACATTATTAACTATGATATTCCTCTAACATTCATGATGATTATAAATCATTCTCATTATCTTTTTTATTAGATACTAATTAAAATTTTAAAAGTTCTCAAGATTCAATGGAATTTTGATTTTTTAACTTTTTATTTACCTTAATAGATATTCAATTACTTCACACAAATAATGTTTGAATATTTTTTAAAAAATAGTTTTATTGTAAATTTTATTTGAATGTTATTCTCTTTGAGTATTATTAATTAAATTGTGGCATAAAACATCAGTTGGTATTTTATTATAATGGCTCAACAATTCATGTTTTACATATAGTTAAATGCATCACAATTGTAAAAACATACGTGAATAGAGCTCCAATGGTTTTGAGAGTCCAAATATTTTATAGTATTATGTTTTTTCATTATTGATCAAAACACTTTAACGATTAACTAGAGCCACCATGATCTACACTATGAGAGAAAATACACTAATAATGGAACTCAACACTTCAAAACATTTTTATAGGCCCACAAAGAAAAATTCCCAAAGAAAGGGTTTAATTAGGTTGGGGAATTGATTCCTTTAAATAGCTTCATCAATATTTTAGAACATTTTCATTTATGTTGTTAAATTATGTATATATCCCTCAAAATCCTCCTACATATAAAGACTATTACAATTTATATTGTATTCATGAATTTCACCATGGAGTATATCTTTACTCTTTATTCTCCCATATCTATTATATATCATGAATTTTATTTTGGGTTGGAATCTCTATCACAAAAGATATTCATATCTTTTCATCAATCACATATATAATTTAGAATATTAATTTTATGTTTAGAGGGATTAAAATGTGATTCATATATTTCATTGAAATATAATTCAATTGTTCTCATAATATCACTTGAAATTTCAACATGAAAAAGAGATCTAATTTTTCAATATTTTTTATCTCACTATTCAATAAATTTCAAGGATTATTGTCACCATAGTTTAGATATATTTTATTTCATAATTTATTTTGAAAACCATGAAATTATATACATAAATTCATAATTTTTAAATCATTTAAAAATTAATATAATTTTCCCGAGCATCGAATAATGATCATGAACCTATTGATAGGATTATTATTTTTTTAATGACTCGGACCCCAGTAGCCTCCATTTGATATCTGATTTATTACATTGACATGAATACAAAGGGTTGAATCTAGAAGAACCATTTGGTTTAGAATTTCTTTAGAAGCAGATACATACATGACACCAATTTTACATAGGGATTTAAAACACAAATAATATAAATGGAAAACACTTGGGATCCTTGAACTAATTCTAAGAATTATTCTTCATAACTTTGTGGAGGGAAACAAAATAAGGGTGAGCTCTAATGATTAGTAATGGTTAGGTACTGTGGAAGCTATCATGAATCAATAACAATAGTAAAAATGGAAAGGTAAATAACATAACACACATTCCATTTAAATAACATGACTATCATGGTAAGATAAGGAATAATCTTTATGGTAATATAAATAACTGAAAACCCATTACATTTAATCAATAAGTGAGAATGAAAAACATAAATAAGATAATATCATAGAGGAAATATCATGGATAATAATAATAAATAATTCATAATAAATTAAATTATTAATTGTTGGACATCATGTTTCTTAGGAACATGGAACTATTACAATCAATATATATCTTAATGACTATTTAAAACTACTAGGTAAAAACCCATCTGATTTGACAAATAGATTCATCTCATGAGAATACTGATGCATCAAGGGTCTATCTATAACTGTTCCCCACACATGTATTTCATGTCTATATAATTCATCATATATCGAATAATTGGATTAATTCATAAATAATGTTCCTTATCATTAAGTATCTATATTGAGTAATGGATACATATTTATCAATATTTACTTATTTAATCAAATAGCATTCAAAGTAAAAAAAACATATGAAACAATGTTATATACTTTAGAAGACAGTTATATCCATAGAAAATTAATATTTATATTTAATATAAATACAATTTATAATTAAAAATGATATTAAGAAAGTTATTTTTTCAGGAGAATAACAATCGTAGAAGAAAGTGATATTGCACAATAACTTTTACCACTTGGTAATTTTCAAGTCAAATCCCCATAGATAAAATAGTTAAAATTGAAATATCAAACACCATTAATTATGAATAAATCATAAAATTACATGTAAATGCGAATTATATACTCTCTATAAAATAAATTTGATGTGTAACATTTCAATATTCCTTAAAGAAGGAAAATTGAGACGAAGTCCCTTACATCATGCTTCCTTTTAATTTAACGTTCCTTAAAATCCTATATAGTGGTTATAAAAATGTTATTGACTAAAAAAATACATATTAATACTTATAATATCATATATTATATCTTATCACACTTTCACTTAAAATATTCCATTATATTCATTGTTTTGGGTGTTAATTTCATTGTTTTCTCATGCATATTTTGTTATTAATGATCTATTTCTTGCATATATTATAGGGTTTCATCATATCTAGAATAATATTAATGAAATAATTATCATATTTTTACACCAATTATACATTCAATACCAATAAATAAATATGTTTATGATAAATAAAGTACTTTACAATCATGGAGACGGTAGACCGTACGTATGCATGAGTAATGCTTCCACTTTCCAATGATAATTATGGAAAGAAGGTAAGGATTATATTATATTTACATAATGATAATAATATTAAATATTCCATATTATTTATTTAAATATAATTATATATATCATCCATATTGTGTGGTGATTAAAAGAGAGTCACACAGTTTCGTGAAGGCGGTAGTCCACACGTACACGATCAACGTTATCATCTCTCATTGCATGAAAAGGAAAGAAAAAAATTATATAAATTATTTTTTCATAATTATAAATATTTCATTTATATCATAATTATTTCATTTATATCACATATAATGATTATTTTTATTTTTATCACCTTCTATTTAAAGTGTTAGTGAAATACAAATCACATCGCTTCACGAGGCGGTAGTCCACCGTACAAAGAAGAAAGGTTATCATAACTAATACAGAATATAAAGTAAAAAGGTATATATGGATGAATTAATACATAAGTTTAATTATATTATAAATATCATATATAAACTTTACATCTGTCATCATACCATGTTGTGAGAGGTGGTAATGAAAAAATGAATGAAATCAGTTTGCAAGGCGGTAGTACGCTGTACACAAGAATGATGATTTAGTAACGCATTTGATGGAAGTGGATATGGTTATAGGTCACTAAATTATCCTCATAACATATCTATATATATAAAACAATAATTTTATTATAACATAATGTTTTAATAAGAATTGATGGAGGTTTAGGAATAAAAAATAAAAAAATACTCATTGAAGAATGTTTCCTCTTCTTCACGTATCCTCTTTAGGTTTGCACCAAAGCCTTTCTAGGTTGGATTCATAACCAAAATAAGACCTATTAGATGAGAATAGAGAAGTGAAAAAGTTATAATGGAAATTATTTTTCAAACCAAAAAGGGTGTAAAGGTATGAAGAAGAGTGGATAGTGGGTGGTCTTTTATAGGTGAGGTGAGTGGCACACTTGTAATTTTTGAAAAGAATGAATTCCACACATGCTTTTTTTCAGGTCAATGGCTCAAATAATAGACCATTATTTATAATATAATTTATAAGATATAAATATTCCAATTAAATGGATTTTATAAATGCTTTTAGTTTAATTTAACCCTTATCTTTTTAGTTTAACCCCTGGTAAATTCATTTTTACCTTAATGATGATAATAATTTTTACTTTTTCCCCCATTTAGTTTTCTCAAAAATTAATTTAAAACTATTAAAAATTAAAAATTATCCATATTAAAAATATTTAATCAATTTTTCTAAATTCAATTCTCTTATGTGGCTGAATTTGATTTTTAATTAATCTTGCTGATGCAACAAGAATGTATGTTTTTATAGAGAAAACGTTCAAAATCATGCAAAGTCTTAATATCATAATTCAATATAAAAACTAGTAAAATGAAATAAAATAGATTAATTTACATAAAATAAAACTATATTTAATTAAAAATAATTTACAAATAATTAAGTAATATGAATTATTTAATCAAAAAGGTTGTTTTCAATTGAAATTTCATATTCTTGACTATTCATAAAAATTTTAAATTTTCAAAAAAATAAAAATTAATCACCATAAGATAATTTTGATATGATTATTTAAAAAATAATTTTTTTTCAAATAAAGTTTCTAAAAGTGTTTAAAAATAATTTTAAATAATGTGTGTGAAGTACAACTAAACATTCCTTTTGAAGAAATACGAATTTTCAGAAAAAATTTCATTTTTCATTAAAATAATTATTATTTTATTCATAATAAATAGATAACGAAAATCTTCATAATTTACTTAGTACAATTCATACCCTATAATTCAATGCCTTGGATAAAATGGTCATGTTAAAATAATATTTTAATAGAGTACCATGTTTTGTTTAAACCTGGTGTTGTATGCATTTCAAGTTACCAAAACAATTAAATTTAGTATAAATTTAATATATTTTAAGGTCTTAGGGTGTTATATTCTACCCACATTAAATAAATTTAATCTTAATAATTAAAAATTTATATCAATAATCAATTGTTTAATATTTAAAAAATAAATTGTTGGAAATCCCATATCATTAAATGGATAATAAAATATACTCTTATTAAGAGAGAAATAGGCATATAAATGTCATTTTGAATAATAAAATAATTTGGTTTCAAAATAGGATATAATAGGAGGGAGGTTAAAACATTGGCATATAATAAGAAAATAACATCCAAATACAAATGGAGAGTGATAGAGAACACGGTTAAGAGGAAGTTAATGTCCACAAATCCATAAACTAGAGGTGTGAAAAGGTCATTACTCTAATAAAAATTGATGATAATAGGGAATAATTTTTTATTTCAAGATCCTTTTACTAGATTAATTATTCCACTCTATAAGAATATATTGAAATATACTTACATGATATATTTTTGTTTATAGGGATAATTTCATACTTTGGTTATGCTTCATTCAATTTAAACATCATTTCTTACTCTATGAAATTAATATCTAAAATGATATTTTGTACCTAAAGCACTAAAATTGAATTTTAATGGATCATAAGATCCATAATATAATTATAGGTCATTCCTTTGATATATTTTTATTTTTATAATAAAATGGTCAGTATAGGTAATCAAATATTCATAATTATTCACATTAGATGTAATGCATTAATCCTTAAAACCACATCTAAAATTAAAATTAAAAATATTCATAAATAGTTAATCTTTTGACCCTTCTAAAAAGATTAATATCAAAAAAATTATAAATATGGTCACCAAATTTAAAAAATTAACTTGTCATTAATACCCTAAATAATATGAAGTAGCTTTTAATCACCACATACCAAAAAATGTGAATACCTTCATCATGTATTCTTTTGAAACATGGTAATAACCTGAATTACCATAAAAACTTATTGAAAACATGAATACTTAATTATTCATTACATAAAACAAATATTTTTGGATATATTCCATAAATTAAAAAATGATTCTAACTTCATCAATGATAACATAAAACAATTATTAAAAAAATAATTATTTAGTTCCAAGGTAGTGAATGCTATAAAATTACTTTATCCATATCAATAATCTATTTATCCTGACATAATTATCTAATCATTAGGAACATATTATGTTTTATCTTTCCTTTAATATTATTAACTTATACATTTCATAATTCTTATAACTAGAATATCATAAATAAAATAATTTTACAAAATAGTTTTCGGAACCAAATAATCAAGAAAATTTATCTATTAACTTTAGTTAAATCAATAAATAATGTTTGAACTTGATCCCTTAGGTTTTTTCTGAGGTATACTCCCTTATCAATTGAGACATTCATCTTTGTAGCACCATATCTCCTTATAGTGGAATAATTTAACATTAGAATATTATTTATTTCCCTTGAAATCACGATCATGGGTTCCTTTCTCTCCACACTCTTAGAAAACTACCATTCTTTTTATGTAAGTACAAGGGGTTTTCTTTACAGAATTACCACATATGGGAAAATAATGCTTTCCATTATTTAATTTATCCATCATTTTATCTACCATCCTATTCTTCTCATACCTCCCATTGAAGACATATGAATTGGAGAATTATTTATATATCACGATAGCACATAAAATATTTCATAATATTAAAGAAAAGTTTGAGAGATCAGTGACCATTAAACACTTGGATTAATCCTTTAAAACAAATGGTCAATCATGAACTCCATGTTGCACATGTATTCCAAAGCTTACATATCTAACCTTGTGAAGGTATACTCATACTCAGAAAAACATTATTATTAAATTTTACTTAATCTAAGAATCTTTTTATCCATTTCATTTTGTTACACATAAGAGTAATATTTTTTGAATACTTTGTTTTTAAAATATTTCAATTTCATGATTTCTATTTCATCTTCCTCCCTAGTTTTCTGGATGAATAACCACCATTTATCATCCTCACCTTTGATAAAATAGACTATGATTGTAACCTTTTCCTTTTCACCCCATCTCAATGCCATAAATATCTTCTATAACAATGTAATTAATTGGTTGGCTACCATTGGATTAGTAGCCCCACCAAATTATAGGGTCTTCTACTAAATGAAGTGATTTGACATAGGAGAACATCACCGTGGAATATGTTTCTCTATTTGAGAAAGGTTATTTGACATAACATTATTATTATTCCCTAATATATCCATAATTGTTTCAGCTCTAATAACAGATGTATTGGATTCATGAGTAGGGAAATCTCAAAAATGACCATGAGTATTAATACACTTCTTCCTTTCAGGTTCCATTTTTAAACAATGTAATATATTGTGTTACCTCATAAGATAATAAATTTCAAATCTTAACGTACAATTATAAATATGTTGTAACACATATCTCAAAATAAAAAAAATATGAATTAATAATCTTAGAACCATATACTAGGTTTTATTGGGGATATCATTATTTTCAAATTATCCATAATGGTTTGAAAAGAAAATCTGAATTATCTTAATAATATCCTCCCGGAGTGTCAAACAAGGTACATAGTAAGGCCACTTGTCATTAAATAGGTTAAAATTGGGTCTAGTACAATATTATATTTTCAAAGTTATTACCCATAGGTATCTCTGTGTCAGAACAAAATCAGCTTGTAGTATCTAAATATGGATGTATTACTAGGAAAAACCAAATAATATATATTTTACCAAATCTTTAGGTTGTTATTATATACTTATCCTCAAATTATATTAAAGGTTTATGTTTCCTTTATATATATTTTTCTTAATCTAGTTCCATTGATTCTTCTAAGCTTTTTCTTTTACCAACTGTAATAACCCCATCCCCAGTAGCACAGAGTCAGTGTCTTCTTTATTACATTAGAATAAATAAAAAGGGTCATATCCTAAGGACCATTTAGTTTAGATGTTTTTAAGAAACAAACACATACATGATACCCATTTTACATATGCATATAAAATAAAATGTATAGAAATGGAAAACAATTGTCTTCATTAAAGTCATTCCAAGAATTATTCTTCACGTCTTGGGGAAAGGAAACAAAATAAGGATGAATTTAAAGGTTCAGTAATGGTTAAGTATAATATAATCTATCATGAATAAATAATAATAATAATATTTTGAAGGTAAATAATTTTACACACATTTCATTTAAATAACCAGACTATCATGGTAAGATAAGACAAAATCTATATGGCAAGGTAAATAACTTAAAACACATGCCGTTTATTCTATAACAAAGAATGAAACAAATCCAAAGATAATATCATAGAGGAAATATCATGGATAATAATAATAATTATAAAATTTTAAATGAATGAAATTATTAACTATTATATATTATGGTACCCATGCACATGATACCTTTACCGTCACGATATATCATCAGGACAATTTACGACTACTTGGTAAAAATCCATCTGATTTGGCCAACTGATTTGTCTCATTAGACTACTAATGCATTAAGGTGAAATATATAATTGGGACCCACCTATTTCATTCATGTAAAATATATTCCTCATATATTTAACAATTGATTTAAATTATAAAAAATGTTGTTTATCATCATGTATCTGTATTGAGTAAAGGATTCGTATTTTTTTATATTTCCGCTATTAATCAAAGTGATTTCAAAGTAGACACCATATATAAATATGGTATATAGTTTAGGAAATAATAATATCCATCACAAAAATATGAATATTTAATAGAAATATAATTTTCAATTAAAAATTACTCCAAGAAAGTGATTATTTCATGAGAAAGTTAAGAATCATAAAATAAAGAGTGATTGCACAATATATTTTATCACATGATAATTTTTAAATCAAATAATATTAGATTACATAGTTCAAATTGAAACATACAATACCATGAATTATTAATGAACCATTATATTACATGTTAAATGGAATTATATACACCATATAAATGAAATTATGTGTATAGAATTAAAATATGCATCAATGAAGGGAAATTGAGACAAATTTTTACCTCAATATTCCTTTTGATTGAATGTTATTTGAAATCCTGTAATGTGGTTTTAAAAATGTTATTGACTTGAAACAGAACCATATTAATATTTATAGTATCATATATAATCTTTTTATAACACATTATCACTTTTCATTAATAATATTTCACTATTTTCATTGTTTCTGGTGTTAATTGCCATGTTTATTCAGTCACATTTTTTCATTAAATTTCATGTTCTTGTATATATTTCATATTTTTATCATCTAAAGAATAATAATTATCACATAATTATCATATTTTTATATTATTTATACTTTTAAGAAAAATAATTAATGTAAATTTTTAGAAATGAAGTATTATACGTTAATGGAGATGGTAGGCCGTATGTATACATGAGTAAAGTTTCCATTTTACAATGATCATTAATGAAAGAAGGTAAGTAATATTTTATTTGTGTAAAATTATAATAATATAATATATAAAATATTATTTATTTACATATATTTATATATATAATCCATTTGATGTGGTGATGAAAAGATATTCACATAGTTTTGTGAAGGCGGTAGACCACACATACAAAAAAGGCGTTATCAACTTTCATTGAGTGTAAAATTAAGAATGAATATGATGTATATTAACTTTTTAGAATGATAAATATTTCATGAATATAATAATTTTTTAATTTATATCACATATAAATATTAAATTTATTCTTATCACCTTTCATGTAAATCATTATCAATAGACAAATCACATCACTTCGCAAGGTTGTACTGCACCAAACACATGGGTGACCTTATCACATATCCCACAGAATAAATATTAAAAAGGTATATATGATATAATTAATATTGAGATATAATTATGTTATTAATATCATATATGAACTTTATATCCATAATCATACCCAATCATGGGACGTGGTAATAGTAAAATAATGACATCAGTTCATAAGGCAGTAGTCAACTGTACACACAAGTGATGATTTCATAACCAATTTGAAGGAAGTGGATATGGTTATTGTTCATTAAATTAACAAAAATAAATACAAGTATATTCAATATACATAGGATATTATATCATCATGTATTAATAATAATTAAAGTATTTGAGGAAATAAATATAATAAAAACACTTGTTGGAGAACGTTACATCTTTTTTGGGTATCCTCCATGGGATTGCACCAATGCCTTCCTCTGTTTTATTTATTAAAAAAATAATGATTATATGACGAGAGGAGGAAATTTTATAATATATTTGAATAGGTATTTTCTTAATAGATAGGGTGTGAATGTGTGAAGAAGAGTGGAGAGGGGGTTCCTTTTATAGGTGAGGTGAGTGACACACTTGCAATTTTTTGAACGAATGAATTCCACACATGTTTGGTTCATGTCACAAGGGTATGATAACAGAATATTATCAGTTATATAAGGGATAATGTCAAAATATTTCAATAAAATATATTTCATATAAGTTTTTAGGTCAATAAAACCTTTATCTTTCTAGTTTAACCCCCAATAAATTAATTTCTACCTTAACCAAGATAATTAATTTTCACTATTTTCACTATTAATTTTTGTCATTAATTAAGTTTAACTTATTATAAAATATAAATTATCCTGATTCAAAATATGGAATTTATGTTTCCAAATTGAATTCAAAGAAGTATAAAATTAAATTAAAAATTAATCTTATAGATGCTACAAGAAAACAGGTTTTTAAAGACAATATTTTCAAATGTTTTCAATGTATTTATATCAAAATTCAATATGAAAAATTATTAAAATCACTTAAATTTGAATAATTTATATTAAATAGAACTAATTTTACATTATAACCAATTAAAAATATAATTTATCATAATAAATTATTTACATTAAAGGGTAGTTTTCAATTAAAAATCAGTACTTTTTAATATTTATCAAAAAATTAAACTTTTCAGAAAAATATCAAAAATTCACCCTATGATTATTTTGATATGATGATTTAAAAAATGAATTTTATTTATTCAATAAAATTTCTATAATTATATGAATATTATATTTAAAAAGCGTAACTAAACTGTCCTTTAGAAAAAATAAAAAAAGTTAGAAAACATTTCTTTTTATTTAAAATGATTCTTATTTTATTTCTAATTAATAGATAAATATATATTACCAAATTTATTTAATAATATTTACACCCTCTAATTAAATTTCTAAGTTAAAATGTTCATTTTCAAATAATATTTTAATATAGTATTATCTTTCGTTTGAATATGGTGTTGCATGTGTCACATGTTATCGATGAAAGTAAATTTATTATTAAAGAAATATAATATAAGGTCTTGGTGTGATACATTTTTCCTACTCAATATATGATAGTTTATTATGACTATTTAATTTATTCCACAACAATATTTTTTACTATTCAAATTTCATTGAATGAGAATACAAGAAAATTCCTCAAATAGATTCCCATCATTATGTGGGGTTTCAACTATACCATTTCAAAAAAAATATAAAAAATTACTTCTGTTAAACCCATGATTCATTTGTTTTCAATCAAGTAAATATTTAGTTGATAAAATCTAATGATTTTTTAAGTGATTTTAAAAATATAACACATTTTTTAAAGAGTTTTGACAGCATATACCACAAGTTATAGACCATGAAAATGAATATTTTCATGAAGTGAAAAGGTAAATAATTGCCTAAAGAATAAGTATATATGATTTAATTGAATTCCATGAAAAAATATAATTATATATTTTTCTTGATGGTTTTGTGAAGATAAGTTGAGAATATTATATGAATGATTTTTTAGAATCTAAAAATTTGAATGGTCGATTTATTAAATTTAATGTGTAAACCAACTAGCCAACCTAAGTGATCTATGTAAAACCATTATTGATATAAGAATAAGGATCTACCACATCCATATACAGGCTCCAGTGGACGTCGTTGTACATAATCCCCACAAATATTTTTTGTGCCATGTATAGGGGCCCAATAAGAGAGTATAGATGCATCGGGGGTGCCTGGTGTGTGCGTGTGCCAAATCCCATGTGTCATGCAGTGTGGTGTTTGGGTGATAATCCCCCATGGACTACACAGTGGAATTGTAAAAACAAATTAGTTTTATACTAGAACCCTGACTAGTGGTGAACCCATTATGGCATAAATGAAGCTCGTTAAATGTTTATATGTATTGAAAAAGATAGACATTTTCACAATGACACGATCCAATTGATTTTGATTGTCTGATTAGTGAGCATTATTGTCTTCCTCCTACTGTAATTAAAATTTATTTTTTTAGTGGGTTCTTTTTCCATCCACTAGCCCCCATTGATCGAAAAAACCTACCATCATTCATGATTATTCTGATGGGATGACACATTGGGATTGATTCCACTTGATGCATGTAATCTCTATCATTCATGCATGTAGAAAAAAAGAAGAATGAGTTTTGGACAAATGAAAATGATGATTCATTCAGCTATTCAAGTGCTCTCCATTCATGGATCTTGAGCTCACCTTAGGTGATGCATGTGATCCTCATCATATACAGATGTGGATTATACAACGAGTATTAAAAAAATCTCATGAAGTGATTTTGATATATACCAAACTGTTTGGTATTTTATAAAATCAGTGAAACTAAATAAACTACTGAGGTTATCATTAGTATGAAATGAAGAAAATTCGGTTCTGAGATTTCAAGAATTTAAGGTGAGATGATGCTTGATGAATGGTTATTCAAAATTAAATTGTATTTTACTATGTAAATAAACAATGGAGTAGTGGGTATTTTTTATAATACCATGGAGTTGTTAAAGCCTAATGTTCAACAAGTATTTTATGTACACGAAAATTACATGCAGAGAATCTTCATATTCGTGTGATGAAAACTGAATACCCGATGATATCATTCAGGTGAGTCACAACTAACATTAATGGCCATGTGACGATAAATACTCGACACCAGTTGGTATTCTCTTGTTTCAAAAACACTTTATGATTTAACAGGGAGCCACATGGGCATTGTATGAAGGCAGGGGAAGCCACGAATGATGTTTAAAACCATGAGTGGATATGCCTGAACATAGTTATTCATTTCATGGGTATTTAAATATACACACAATAGGTATTTCTATTGAGATATATTCAAAATAGAATACCCACAAATTTATTGGTATTCATGTTTAGCATAAAATAATACACTTTTAGGTATTGAATGTAAAAATGAGAAATGAAGAATACCCATATTCATTTATGTATTTAATTTGAGAAAAATAATACCTAAAACCATATGGGTATTTTTTCAAGGATAAAATTAAATGTCTTTAATTATTTACACAATTAATTGAGGATTTAAATTATGAAATTTAAATCATGAATTTATTTGATACCCATGCACCACATTTTTATATAAATATGTGCATATAGTTGATGAAATCTTGATGTAACTTCAAGATCATTTTGAGTCTCCTTGCATACATTATGCAAGAATAATTTTGATAGTGATATAAATATAGGTAATTCTTGAAGAATATGATTTTACTTACCCATGAATTTGAGTAATAAAATTTAGATCATTCACTATTTGAAAGAAGTTTGAAGGCCAACATCATTTTTCAACATATTTGTTGAAGACCTTGAAAAATTACAAAAGAAAGTGTGATCCAAAAATCAGGAGGAGGAAGATCATAGAATCATCTTAAAATGGATCAACCTTGAATATCATTGAATAATTATGGTACCAGTATAAGGAACACTATTGATCTTTTATAGGGGTGTATTTTACCTATCTAACAATGTATGTTAATTTTGGGAATTTCTCATCATTTAAATTTATTGTGATATGAAAATACATGAAACAACCACAAGTTTATCATGAAGAAAAGTAGGTCATAGTATCAGACATTGTTAAAATACTTATGTTCTATGACTTTATTTTATAGTATTATTCTAGAAGAGGATGGGTAACAAAAGAAGAGTAGATCACAGCTTTAACTAGACAAAAGGGTTAAATTGAAAATGAATAATTTTTAATTAAAAAAGAGATCATAGATTCACCCCACCCCCTCTTAGTGATTTCACATTGATCTAGGCTCTATAAGTGTTATTATATCTATGTTCCCTTTATAAATATCCAACCTTTATTAAAGAACAAATAATGAAGATTTTTAATTCATTCAACAGTCAAAGAGTTCCATTATTTAAATGCAAGAACTATTATGGATGGAAGAACTGAATGCTTCAACATCTGTTTTCATAAGGCCTTGAAGTTAAAGATGATGTAATAGTCAGATTTATTTCATCTGGAATAAAATCTCCCATAACAAATGCTGGATATATGAAAAATATGGAAGTATTTTGAAAATCCAAAATTTATATTTTTTCATCCTTATCTGATAATGTTTTCACTGAGGTAATGGGACAAAGAATATCCAAGGAAATGTGGAATAAAATTGAGAATATATATGAAGGGAATGTGAATATCAAAGAAGGAAAACTAAAAATCTGGAGAGATAAGTTTTAATATATCCTATTGGATGATGACAACATTATTGATTACTACTTTACCATGGAAAGTGAAATAGTATGTATTATTAGGGATCTAGGAGATAATTTAATAGAATAATCTATTGTCAATAAATTTATTCATATCTTTCCTAATATATTTGATTAAAATATTTATGCCTTGGAAGAAGTTAAAGAATTGTCTCTTAATGAGTTTCATAATACACTTCTTAATTATGAGATGAGAAAATATACTATATTAATAAAGAAATTAACGGAAGATATGGATTTCAAAGAAATAAAAAATTCATGTTGAAGGAAAAGAAATACGATCAATCCTTTGATTCTGATGAGTACGAGGTAAGTTATACAAATTAAAAAAGGTTCATGTCATTTATTTCCAAAAATGTAAAAAAATGAAATGGTAAATTTAATGGTTTTATTAATTTAAGTTCTTTAATGTTGGTAAAATTGAACATTTTTAACTAAATTCACAAATAAATAACTTGATGATTCTGAGAGTGATGATGAAGAAAAATACTACTTCAAGAAAAAATCTAAAAAATCTAAAAATGATGACTATGAGACGAAAAATAAGAAGTACTCAAATAGAATAAATATGATGAGTAGACATACTAATGAATATTCATAATCAATCACTAGGACAGGTGATTAAAGGCTTTATAGAAATCTAGTGTTATTTATAGAAAAACTCAAAACAACTAATGTAATATTTAAATATGTAGAAGGTAAAAAGAAAGTAGCTACGCTAGGAATGAAACTGATATCTTCTAAAGAAGGTTCTCCAGAAATAAAAGAATCCAACAATGATGAAACTGATTTTAGTAAATAGAAAAAATAAAATATGTCGAAGATAACTGAACTAGAAAACATAAAGACAGATCTTGAAGGAAAACAAGATATGAAAAAAGAAAAACAAGTGGTTATAATTGAAAAATTTAAAGTTGATGAGAAGTCTAGATTGAGAGAAAGATCTCAATCCATTTTTCTTTGAGAAACCAAGTGATACCTCATTATCATCAATTATATATATATATATATTATTTTGTATTAACATGTATGGAATTTAAGGATATGGATGTATCCTTTAAGGGGGGTACTAATAAGCTAAATCTGTTTTTTTTTCAGTACTGGGTGAATATATAATTTCAAAACAACTTGTAAAAAATTAGAATTTTAGGTATCCATTCACACTCTTATTTCAATTTATAATTATATTTATTAAGGGGGAGTTCCTGGTTAGTGAAAACAAAAAATGGTGAGATATATCTATTTAACATGATATTTATAATGTATTTGTTGATATATGTGAAGGATTTAATATTTTGTTGATAAAAATGTTTATTTATAACCCCTTCATGAAAAATTGAGACACTATGAGCTTGATATCACATGTGAGGTGGGTTATGGGAAGCTTAGAAAACTATGGTTATTTTACTCTTGTTTTTCTACACCAGGTTACCTTATACAAAGATATAGTTGATTATCTAATGGATATTTTCTATGTATTATGTGATGTCATACGTTTTTTCTTAAAAATATGTGAAGATGTTTTTGAGAATGAATTTAAAATAAGAAAACCCCCCATTTTTCATTTTCATTTAATTGTCAAAGGGAGAGAAATGATTGAGCACACATATTGAATTTTGAAATATGTGAAGAGATATTGAAAAAAATATACAAAGGGGGGATTATTGATCCTATGTTTCATATATTTTCAATCAAGATAATATGTGGCTAATAAAATCTTATAATATTTTAAGTGACATTAAATATTTAAAAATTGTTCTAAGGAATTTTCACATTGTAAATAAAAAGTTTTACACCATAAAAATTCTTATTTACATGAATTTAAGAAGGTGAATAATTTCATGAAGAAGAATTGATGATTATTGAATTTAAATCCATGAAAAAATATAATCATATATTTTTCATGATGATTTTGTGAGGAGAAGTTGAGAAAATTATGTGAATGGTTTGGTAGAACTAAAAACTACGAATGTTTCTTTTATTAAAATTATGGTGCAGCCCAACCAAAAGGAATATGTGTACAACCATTGTTGAGGTGGGCACACTGATCAACCATGGCTATCTAGTAGGAGGTACCAGAAAGGGTTGTATATAAGCCCCAAGAATCACCATTGGGTTGTGTGTAGAAACAAATGATAAGAGAATGGGTGAATGGAGGGAACCCTATATATAGATGTGCTGAATCCTGTGTGGCATGTGGTGAGGTGTATGAGTGATAATCCCCCATAGACAACCTAGGGTTGTTACAACAACATTTGATTGTTATAGAACATCCATGAATAGTGGAAAACCCAATGTCGGGAAAATGAAGCATGGTCACTATTTATACGTTTTAAAAAGATGAATATTTCATATATCTATATGATCATGTTGATATTGACCTTTTGATTTGTGAGAATGAAAATCTTCCTCCTATTGCAATTCGAATAAATTTTTTCATTAGGTTCTTTCTCTATCCACCAGTCCTTGAAGACCAAAGAAACCAGCCATATTTCACAATGATGATGACAAGAACGAACATTGAGATTTATTTGACTCCATATATGAAATATATCTCCATCATGTATGCATATAATGCGAATAATGAGTTTCATATAAATGATAACAAAGTTACATTTAGTTGTTCCGTCATCTTTCATTTAAGGAACTCATCCTCAACTAGGGTGATGAATGTTATCCTCCTCATATTCATGCGAGGATTTCACGATGTGGATTAAAAATAAACAGTGATTCCTTTGTGGGATATACTGAACCCTTTGGTATTTTATAAAATCCTTGAAATCATATTTACCGAGGAGAATCTCAAGGGCATGAAATCTATGAACATGAGGGGATCAATATTTTTTCATTTATGATGAGATACTGAATGATAAATGGAGTTATTCCATATTATTTGGCCATTTATTGTGTTAAGAAATAAGGGAGCATTGATTGTTTTTTGTAATCGCACGGAGGAGTTAATGCCTGATATTTATAAAGTTCTTGAGATGCATGAAAAATACATTCATAGAATATACATATATGAATAATGAAAATTTAAGACCAATGAATATCATTCGGGTGAACCATGGATTCTATTTATAGACACGTGAAGATGAATACCCGACACCAGTGGGTATTCACTTATGTGAAATGAATTTTATGATTAACCAGGATCCATAGGTTCATTGCATGAAGGTAGGATAATCCATGAGTGATGTTTGAATCCATGTGGGATTATAGATTAAATCATGTATTCATATTATATGGATTTAAATATTCCAACCACATGTATTTCTAGTGAGGTACATACAAAAGAAAATACCCATAGATTCGTGGGTATTCATGTTAAGAAAAAAATAATACCCATTTGGGTATTCAATGTTAAAATGAGAAATGAAGAATACCCACATTCATTTGGGTATTTAATTTGAGAAATATAATACCTAGAACCATATAGGTATTTTTTTTAAGGATAGAATTAAATTTGGTTAATTATTAACATATTTAATTAATATATAAATGATTTAATTTAAATCATGAGATTATTTGAGACCCTTGAACCACATTTGCGTATAAATATGTCCATGTAGGCGATGAAACATTATATAGAATATAAGGATCATTTTGAGACTCCTTGCATCTATTGTACATGAATAATTTTTATAGTGATCCAAAACTGGGTAATTTTTGAAGATGGTGATTACATGTACCTGAGAATTTGAAGAAGATAATTCAGAACACTCAATATCCAAAAGAAGATTCAAGGATAACAATATTATTCGTCACATATATTAAATAACTTGAAGATATACAAAAGAAAGTTTGATCCATCAAGATTGTGGAAGAATATTAGTGAATCATTCTATAGTGGATCTGTTGGGTCCTAAAAATTCTGTAAGGGGTGAAATCTCATTACCACAAAACTTGGAAAAGGACCAAACCGGTCCGTGCACCTTCTCCCAACAATAGTACGCGGACGGTTCGACAGTCCTCCATCCCGCAATTGCATAGACCGGCTTCATCCGCGAAATGTCGGTGGAGACCCTCCGCGGCCGTAAGGCAGGACAAGCGCTGACCCGGTTCACCATTTCAGACCACCCCAGCCGCGATCCGTGGCAACCTTCCCATGCCGCCACGAAGCTCATCGTTCATGGAATAAAGGTGGATTGATGTGCCGCCACAGAGAAACCCCGCATGCCCCAACTCCTCAAATATCGGGTTACTGAGTCATCTGCGGGTGATGGATTCACTCATGGGCTTCCGCAAAGAGTTCCATGGGCCCATCGATATTTCCTCCTCGCAACTCTATAAATATTCACCAAGGGGATCCAAAAATTGATGACGAGGAAGGAAGGGTAAAAAACCTGTGGGGAGAAGCTGGAGAAATTGCTCCCAGTGGTGTCCCACGGCCATCCGCGGACCCTATATCATTCACAGATGAACTCTTCCGCAGAGAGGAGAAACTAGTTCATGAACCATGTGTGGCCTGCTCCTCCGCGGCTAGCACATAGTGGCCATTTCCTTCGCAGATAGTCCCTCTGTGGCCACCCCTTCCGCGGACCAGTGTTGCATGTGAAATGGAGGTGAAATCCCTCCGTGGGCGCGAAGTACGACGGGCTACAACCCATTTACAGACACCATTCGCGGACATCCATATCCATCGTGGACATCACCCTTCATGGACATCCTCCTTCATGGCCAACTCCTTCACGGCCTTCTCCCTCACGGCCAGCTCCTCCGTGGACACCCTTCGCGAACAACTAAACCACGAACCACATGAAGCTCTCTCGCGGCCAGTCCCTCGTGTCCAGTCCGTCACGGATAGATCCTTCGCAGCCAGCCCCATGCGGAAAACCCCACGCACTCACTGGTCCAGCCCAGTCCCTTCGCTACCAGCACAAACTCCCATGAAAAATGGAGAGTCGCATGGAAAAATTTTTAGACCGGGATGTTGGGATTTTCCATTGCACCCTTCTGCGGCCCCAACATCCGTCCTATACATTCCATAAGTCAAGCTACTCCACATGACCCTCCTATAAACCCCATTTCCTCACTCCTTTTTCTAGGATCATCCTGAAAGTTCCACCCTTGCGTATGTCCCACACCAACCATTTCTAGGTATCTCCTACCTAGTCGTCTGTACCACATGACGTTAAACTGTATGGCCCTCGTCCTATCCATATGACATTAAACTATATCTATGTAGGCCTCTCTACATGACTATAAACTACAGCATTCCATATCATTCAATAATTGGATGCCTTATGCTCCAAGAATAAGATTCCTCATGCCATGTTTATAGTGGCATAACTTCGAGAGAACTGGAATTCATTCAAGCATTCCAACACTCTACCCCATTCTTTGTGTGTCCTTTATTCGTATCTTCATCCTCATTCATGTATGAAGGGACTCCCTAAAGGCCTAGCCTCATGACACATTGGCTCACCTACCATCCTAGGTCAATGCCCTGGAAGACTTCGGACAACACTTCGAGATAGGTCCTGTGTTTCGAATACAGTCAGAAATCGACCCTCATTTGTTCGTCCCCATTTCAGGCTAACATGATATGAACGCTGTGTTTTGAACATGGTAAATAGTTATCCTCCAACCCACCAGTGAGTTGGGGTGCCTCTAGGGCCAGACATGAGGAAGACCTCCCGGGCGTCTATCTCGGAGTAATCCCCGACCCTCTGGTCCTCCTCAGAGTATAATCCCCAATTCATCATCCTGGTCCGCTCCATGCATAAGACCCACTTCGCTTCTCACGGACGCACCTTTCGCGACGTGATCCTCTAGTCCCAACTGCCTCTTGTTTCACACACCAAGCATGACTCACCTTGGATTAGAGTAAGAATCGACCATGAAATCCTACCATGGGCCTCCTCAGAGTGTAAGACCAAATCCATCATTCTGGGTTTCCTCAGAGTGTAATCCTCAATCCAAAGCGAACTACGGGGACTTGGATCCATGCCCAAGCATGGTACGTAGGAATCCTCCATGAGGTTCAAGCCCACCACTCGGTCATTTCGTCATGTCAAGTTCCACCCTTGTCCAGAAGGACATTAAACTGTATATACAAACTACATGGACTTTGATCCCTGCCTCCTAAGCAGGGTATGTAGGAAGCCTCCCTGAGGTTCAAGACTAATGACCGGTCTATCTGATCATCTCCATATCGGTTCACAACGCCAATCCTAGTACCGCCTCATGCGAGGTCCAACCCTTCAAGGTCATTAATCCAACGAGGGATGGTAGACTTCTAGCATAAATGATTCCGATCCCCTGTGTCCAGATGACCATTTCCCACCAAGGTTAAACCCGTGGATACTATGTTTGGGTATAAACCAAAGAATAGCGAACATATGAATACGTCTTAAATCTATAAGAGTCCTAGAACAGGAAATAATTCCCCCCCCCCCAAAAGGGTTTGAGGAGCAAAAATTCACATCCTCTTGAACAATGTTATTTCTTAAGAGTCGTTGGTCAGACCATCCGGCAAACACCTGCATTTGGAAAGCAGGTCCATCAATCATTGGATATGGATCCGTTGGGTGTTTCGTGGCCGAAAACCAAAACGAAACAGGATCAAAAATAAAAATCATTTAATACTGGTGTTACCAATATAAATAATTCCATTGATCCTTTATATGGTGTGTTTTTTATTTTTCTAACATTATATTCCAATTATATGAATTTTTCATCATTTCACATTATAATGAATAAATATTCTGTGAAAAAACCACAGGTTGATCATGGCAAGGAGTAGGTATTAGTACCGAACCTTGTAAAAATACATCTATATTATGCCTTTATATTACAACATTATTCTAGGACAGGCTGAGAAACACAAGAATATTAGATCAAGGATTTACGTGGACAGAAAGGTTAAATTTGTATAGGAAAAAACTATTAAAATAAAAAGGATAACTGATCCACCCACTCCCCTCTTTTTGATTCACACAGATTTCAAATCTACACATTCTACACTATCTTCATGTATGACATGGTTTAAAATTAATGTTTTATTGAAAAAAATTCTCATCAACAGTTTCCTTTAAAAATTAACTCTTCCATGGCTTGATATTGTATCCTCCAAATTTTAGATAGTGTCACCCTTTGAACCCTTTTCGACACTAAGAATTCTCGTGACTTGGTCTTTATAAACATCTCATCCCCTAGCATCATCATGTTTATCCATTATGAAATTTTTATATCATTAAAATAGAAAATATATACCATACAATGGTAATTACCACCATGTTTATAGAGTTAGTCCTTAGCATGAAAACTCTCCTAGAATCATCAAAACATTATTAAACTCCAAGGATTTGTAATGACTCATAATATGATTTAATTGTTTCTTCAGCTATTCTAATAAAGAAATCCCAAAGATTAATTAATCATTTACATCCAAAAATATAAAATTCTCACTCTTGATAACGATATATATAATGGATCATGTAAATATAAATTTGATTACATAGAGTACCACGTTTTCATTGTAAATTATATACTTTTTACCAAAAATATACTTATATAAAAACTATGTCAATGGGATGGAATGGGAAATTAAATAACTCATGTTTTAATATATTTATATTTTTTGAGTGTATTGGAAATTAAATTTATTGTGGTGTAGAAAATAAATAAAAATGGGTGATTGAGAAACTAAATGTATTTTCATTTTTATCAATAAATAATTATTAAATTAATGATACATTTTATATGATAATTAAATTATTTATCATTAAGTTAGTGATAATTCTAATATGTACTTAAATCATGAATTTCTTAATATATGGTAATATATGATTCATATATTTAATTTTTTTTCATCTAAGCGAATTTTTTTGATGGAATAAACCTATATGATCAAGTAATAAATTAAGAAGAATTTGGGAGAAGAATTTAGTTTATTAATAGATGATTGAGGTATTTTTGAATAAAGATAAGTTGAAAATGATTTTTTATGAATTTTAAATGTTTTGGTATTCATTTTATTAAATATAGTAACATTATTAATGTAGGATACAAAAAATGAATATAATTTAATAAAGAATAATATCATTTTAGGGTAAAAATGTTCTATAGAGAATCATGGAAATAAATTTGTATATCTAGTTCAGTGTTGTTGTATATATGAATAATGTTTATCTTATGATTTTTAAACAACTTTATTTTATATATAATTTCATATAATTCATGTATAAAAAAATAAATTTGTGACCATTTCATGTGGTATATACCAAAAATTTCTAAAATAGATATTAAGGATCTAAATATAAGTGCAACTCCCTAAGTTTTTAGGAAGAATATTCTTTTTATATACCATATGTTTATAATTATAATTGTTTTTCTATTTATTTATTATAATTGAAATTTATTAATAAATAAGTCATATGAGATATGAAATAAACTAATAGCAATTTATACACACATAAATGGAATAATATAACTAATGCACATAGAGTTAAATATTTCACACCAAATATTTTCACTCACCGTTGATAAAATTCATCTATTAATAGTTCATAAATCAAAATGTAAAAATATATAAAAAAATTTAAATTATTTTTTAATAGAAAATCCCTTGGATAATCTTCAACCTTAAAAATAATTAATAGTAAAACAAAACATATAATAAGGAAGATCACTATGAAAGTAGAAAACATTATACAAAATCAATAATATGAAATAAAACCTATTCCTTGAGAAGGGAGAGTGAAATGAAAAAATGAAATAGAATATATAGGAACGAAATATAATCATTAAAAATATCATCGTTTCAGATATAAATGTTGTTCATATATCCAACAGGTATACTAAAGTCATATATTGTTAGGTATTAAATTTAAAACTCACAATGAAATGAGATTATTACATTAAAATACTATAAATACTTATTTATCTGTTTTGTATATATATATAAATTAATAAACAAATATGACATGATTTATATATTAAATTAAAATATATATTTAAATATCAATGGATTAATAAAAATAAAATTTAAAATATAAATAATTAATTTTAATGGTATTTGTGAGAGCGTATTAAGTATCAAAGCAATATTTCATGTAGATTAAATAAAAAACTTTTTAAAAAATTCATATATATATATATATAATTATTAACAAATTTTAAATTACATATTGAGATGAAATGTTATTAAGAACACTTAATGTTTAAAACAGCATTTTTTTTGAATTAAAGCATTTTTTTCATTATATTTTATATATTATTTTAAATGATAAATTTTAAAATATTAAAATTTAAATTTAAAAAAGTAAAATCTATTTTCTAATCCAACAAATTAAAATTTATATACTAATAATTTTTTTTCATTTTTTTTGAAATGGTGATATTTAATAAAAAATATGTATTTTTCGTGATATTTAAAATTGTTATGATTTTATTATTACGTAATAAAAGCCTAGAAGTGTACAAAAACTTTTAAGTAAAAAATATTCATTTAATGCAAAAAATTATTCAATTTTTAAAAAATATTCTTTGAACATGGAAAACCTATGTCCATGATTTTTATAACAAATTTAAATTGATACTTAAATAAAAACAGTTTTTAGAAATTCTTTAAATTATGAATTTTAAATGTTATATTCAGTTTTAGGTTTCCATGAAATCCTCATTTATTTCATTTTTTTATAATAAACCAATCTTCCCATTAAGTTTTAAAATTTTAATAACCATGTCTTGCAAGTATATTTTAATCTTAAAAAACAGGTTTTCTAAAAACAATTTTTACATTTTATCTACCCTAATATTAAAATTTAAATTCAATTTATAATAAATTTTAATTATGGAAATTATTTCCAACTTTTAAATCAAGAGGCTCAATTATATAGATGGATAAATATTAATAATTTTTCCTAAAAAATAATTTCAGTGGTTATAAACTAATTTCCAAGGTAAATGTAAATTAGTGAAAAAGATAAAATGTAGAATAAAAAATCCCAAAAATACTCAAGGTTGTATTAAAATATTTTATGGTTATTTTAGATTCACACTCACTTTTCCCTCCTTATGTTTCTTTAGTGTTCCCATAGAACTTTGAATAGTAACTTTACATTATTGAAATTTAAGGGTTACTTCCAAAACTACCCTTCTATTCAATTATAAAAAGACAACACTTCCACCACATCAATACTCACATTAACTTATTATTTTTATTTAAATATTAGTATATTATCACCTCAAAAATTTATATTTTATGTCAAAAATACTTTATTCACAATTAGTTATCATAATTCTTTCATTTTAAAATTGAATTCCTAAAAACAATCAATCCCACAATGTGAGTATCCACTTCTTATTAGTGTTTCCATATTAATTTTTTACTATCCAAATGTAATATAACATTATTAATATAATAATTTAGGTATCATTAATATACATAAATTTAATTATATTAAATAAACAATAATTTTTCATTCCATTCTATCCACTATGAAAATTCAAAACATCGATAATGTGTATGTACTTATTACAGGCTCCATGAAGCGATGCTTTATTTTCATTATTGTATCTCAAATATTTATTTTTTAAATAAATATATTTTATATGGTAAAAATAATATTTTGATATGATCATTTACCATATTCCATATTTCCTTCCTTTCTTAGAAAAAACAAGAACGTTAATCATGTGTACATTCAAACTATCACATCAATAAAAAATGAACATCTTTTGTCATCACCTCCCATATTGGATAAGAATGGATATAATGAGGATATATGATATATATAAATTGTTTATTATTATGAAAATATAATACTATCATTATCTAAAGACTTTATCATACTCATGGAAACATTACAAAACAATACCATTTGGGTTGGTTTTACCACCTATAAAAACAATGGTACAATGATTATATAATAAATTATTATGGGATTTTTTATAATAGTAATTTAATGTAATAATTAAATATTTAATTAGTTCTATATAAATCATGATTATAATTTAATATATTTAAAATATTTATTAATATATCAGCTTTCAACATTAAGCATATAGAAAACTATTTCACCTCGATTTTAATTTTCACAATCTATATTCATGAATTTCATGTAATGAACATGGGTCTTAATTAATCATTGAAAAAATTATTAATATATATTCAATGAACATGGAATTATTAAACTCCAACATCTTCATGATAATTTATCCTTTCTTTAAGAGTTTTATAAGAAATAAGAAATTGAAATTTCTAACACCTTATAATGAAAACAAACAACAACCAGTTATCATATTTGTAGTACATGGTTCCAAAAAAAATATAAAAGTTATCATTTTTATATTTATGTTCAGATATAAGTTATTAATATATTTATGTTCATTATAAATGAGGTTGGATAATAGTCATGTAAGGAGGAGAACAAGGTAAGAGTTTTTCATATCAAATTCCTCTTTTTGATTTTTGTTTTATATTATGCCCCTATTTATTTTAAGTGGTTTATATTATTCCTAATTGAAATTTCAAATCATTAAATTTTCATTTATTCAAGGAAATTTATATCCATTTTAAATATATCTCTCTCTATTTTAAGAGGTTTTGATTAAAATTACTTTCAATAAGTAATAGATTCTTGGTCCCAATATCCATTTCTCAAGATCTACATCTTGTTAGCAATCAATTTATTTTTATATGGTGTATAAGCTAACCATTTGAGATTTTATAATATTAATTATCATATACTCATGAAATTTGAATTTTTAATTCAATATAAATCGCTCTCTCCTTAGCAGGTTTTAAGTATAATGTCACTCAATATCTATTGTTTTTATTTCTAATTTCATTTTAAATTCAATACCTCTCAAATATGATAACACTTATGGGAAATTTAATATTTAATATGAACTTTATTCTATGTATTTTCATGATTTTTAAAAAGAAAAATTTCTCTATGTTTTATTGTAACATCCCAAGATTTTATGAGGATTTTTTTTAATTTCATTGATGTCTTGTGTTTTACGCTACACCAATATTATCTTTCTCTATATACAACACCGTATTAGCTTGCAGTATACGCAACACAATTTTTGGATTGTGTTACACACAATTTCATGTTGGCCAGATAGCAGTCATTCTACGCAACATTGAGTATATATATATATATATATTAAATGTATAAATAAAATATGGTTGGATTCTGTATAAAAACCAATGAAGGAGTCTTTTACAACATGAAACTCTGACTCAGAATACATTACATGCAATCACGATCATCCATTATAGCGTGTGTTGTACGGAATACCGAGTTTTACTAAACAAAGATATGCTATTAAAATATTATATAAACTAGCCGTTATGAATAGTAATTCCCACTTTTTAAAATTTTTTAAATTTTATATTTCAAAATGGACTTCATTTTAGGATTTGGAATATCGAAATTAGCCTAGGGTGAATGTTTGGTAATTTTTTTGAAAACATTCAATTTTTTATGAATAGTGAAAACACTAGGTTACTATTTAAAACCCACGTTTTATTTAAATAATTATTTTTTTTATATAAATAAATCTTAGGTCCAAATTGATACATAAAACCTATATAAGTTCAATGAAATTCATTGGAGTCATTTTATAATAATTTTAGATATATAAATAATTTATTGAACTTTTCACCGTCTTTTACCCACCTCCTAGGAGAATTTGGAAGGCCACATTAAAAATAATTTTACCACTTCTGTGAGGAGAATTTTGAAAATCTGAGAGACACTATTAATATTAAAGACTAAAATGTGGTTCAATGAGATGAAAATAATTTTTGGTGAATAGTAACTTTTTACTTTTATTTACCACGGTTAAAAGTAAATAGAGTAATTATGGGTAAAAATGATATTATTATTATCCTAACACATGTCCTAATTCTATTGGATAAGTTTAATTCGACCAAAAACAACCATAGAAATAAAATATTATCATTTAGGTCCACCTGGATTAGATTAGGACATTTATTATTATTTTATTTAAAGATGAATTAAAATAGTTAAAATCATTGTTTAATAACTAAACCATTTTTAATATTGGGTTATACATAAGATAAATTCGACTCTACATATTCATTAGAAAGATAAGAAAATTTCCTACATAATGGTATTTTATTTATAATTTTTAGACATGAAATAATTTAATTCATTTATGACACAATGATGATGCAGTAATTACCTTATTAATGAAATATTAACATAATTGATGTTACAAATACCCAAATAGATGTAATTTTAGACTTTTTATGAATTAAAATAATTTTCTAGGTTAATATGACATGTTAGTATTGATTTAATTAACTTTTTACGAACTAGTGATGCTGTTATGATTTTCAAAAAAATCATGGACCATGTAGTGTCAAAATTGACATAAAATAGTTTTCAAAACAAATATTATATTATTAATTGTTTTTTTAATCTTAAAAATATAAGGTTACTAAAAATGACTTAGATAATGATATATAAATTAATAATTAACCACTTGGGGATATTTTGGCGTGTTATTGTAATTTTATTAACCATATAGTGTAATAAAACAAAAAGACACGGTAAAAGTTAAATTATTTAACGTAGAATTAAATCTAAATGATAAGGATAAAATAGTAACCTACATTTTTCTAAGACTTATTTGTTGAGATTATTTTGACCCATACCCACCTTTTCTTATAAATAAATCAATTTTGAGCCATTATAAACCGCATATGAATTTATTATAAAATAATATTTTAAGTTTTCTTAAGGTGCCCCTCTCCTCCCTTATAAAAAGGGAACCCCTTCCCTCTTCTCTTCACACCCTCATGAGCATTGAAGCTTGGATAAACCCTACCAATTCCTCTTCTATACCTCTCTAGTTATGTAATAGAGCTTCTGGTCTTCTCAAAAGACCATCTCTAGTGTCCTACGAGTAAGTTTAAAGGTGGTGTGTCGAAGAAGAGGTAATCTCTTCTAACGATTCATTCATGTTTCATTCTTCTTATACTTCCTCATCATTAGTTGTCTCATTATAAAGTAATGACATAAGATTTACTTAAATAATGATATGTTATTATAAATATGAAATAACCATATTCCCCTTTCTATCCATCCTACGGAAAATGAAATCACCGTGTGTGCATACGTAAGGAATACCGTCTCTAGGTCGTGGTGTAATCTGTTTTTCCAACACCACCTTACTTGGATGGGTATAATGGTGTAAATAATAACTATATATGATTATTATAAAATAATAATGGTTATATTACATTATATCATCCACTCAAATTCCATTAAATAAATATGGGAACGATATCATCGCTCGTGCGTACATACAGATTACCGTCTCCACGACGTGATGAGATTCATTTTCCATGTTAACAATTCAAGAATGATTATAAACTATATATAATAAGAAATAATTAAATATATGACATATTAATTCTACAGTAATTGTGTATATATATATTTATGTCATCTACTTAATTCCATTCAAGTCAATAAGGAAAGGAAAACAGCGTTCATTCGTATGTACGGCCTACCGTCTCCATGAATGGTGTATTTCATTTCATTCATCTATTTAATGTATATATATATATACTGAATATATATGATATATAAATCATGATATAAATTCTGTAAGTAAATAAATCCTGATATATTTAATAATAATATTAATAATAACAAATCAAAACACGTGCGATAAATGAAACAATTTTACCCAAAACGATTCTTTTACAAGGATCTTATAAAAGAATGGGTATTATAAAGCCATAATTGAACCATATATGATATCATAATAATGAATATGATTCTTTAATAAGGCAATAACATTATTTAAATCGTTATACAGGAGTTCCGGATACATACGAAGCATATCAGACATAAGGTAAGGGATAATTTTGAAAATCTCATTTTTATCCGAGATTACTTATACATAAGTATTTACTGAGGTTATTTTTTTCATCCATGCCAATAAAATGTTTTTCATAAAGTGTTTAATATTATTCAATGTATATTTAATGTCATGTTTACACCTCTTTGACTTTTACTTTTTGTTATGGAAGGAATCTTTCTTTTGTTTACCATACGAAGATCTTTTTGACATTTCTGACAAATGTACGAGAAGAATGTTATTTTTAACTTATACAAAGTTAATGGATTTTTATGGTTTCATAATGATTTATTTCAATGAATATTCTTCTACAAACGTTTATGAATATTTTCAACAAAATACTTTTCTTTTAAGATTTCATGGAATTTTGTGAAATGAAAATGATTTTGAAGAAGAAAGGATATTTTCCTCATGAATTCATTTCAAGTGTTTTTTTTTCAAAACCATTTTCCATCTATGATGACATTATTTCATATGTGTATGTTTCAAGTATAATTTCTCCATAATTTACATGGTTCTACTTCCCTTATGATGAAATTATATCCATTTGGTTTATATGGATTATGTTATGATGTGATGATGTTTATGAAACCCATTTTATTCATTGGGTTATGATAAATGTTTTATGTTTCTTTTGTGGCACAAGTAAGAATGATTTAATTATGAGATGGGTGGGACCTATTTATCTCTCCAATGAATTGGGTAATAATTTTTATATCATGAGATAGACATGGATGGAACGATAAGTTTATCCAGTTCAGTGTTATAGGACTGAAATAAGGAGTGAACTCGATTTAGAAAGGGACTTTGCCCACTAAGATGGTCTTGGAAGTATTGTCTTGGCTACTATGGAAATCATATCATGTGCTGAATGGTTTTCCACAATTACATGTTTTATTCCCATGCTATTTTATCATTATTGATGTTCCCTTATGATATATTCCTTACGTACATCCAAGATTCACGTCTTTGCTCAAGCTTTTGATGTTTAGATTTTATGTTCAAGTTTTTACATTAAAATATTTATGGATTGTTTTATGTTCTCTATGTTTACCCTTACTTGGAATTTGAGCTCACCCTTTTATATGTTTTCATTTCACTAGGATTTAAAGAAAGGTTTTAGGTAATAAAATAAAAGGGGAAGATCTTTTGGGAGATTTTGAAGATCTTCCACAAAGATTTGAAGATTATATTCTCAGTTTCCAAAGACACTAAACTATTACGGTCCTTTGGTGTATGTTTTTGTTATATATTAAGTATTCCGAAAAAGTAATGTAATGTCCATGTACGTTAAGCTTTGGGTCTCTACAGTTGGTATTAGAGGAATGGTTTAGTTAACCTTTGGAAACTAGGTTGTGAAAACTTCCGTGAAATCCATAGAGATAATTCTAAAGGTATGTCTAAGGATGTTCCTAAGGTTAACTATATGTATAGGTTAGAGTTTTAGAAATATGATAACGATCATGAATATCCTAGGGTGAACCTAACGTGTCAGGGATTAAAGAATTTTTGATAAGTTACACATCCCATGAGTGAATTTTTATGATTATGTGGTTCCGTCTTATTTTAAATGTTTCTTACACTATGGTTTCTGGTCTTTGTCAATGGAGTGAACGAGAAGGAATTAATTTAACATTGATTCAAAGGGAAAAATTGGTGACTATGATCAATGAAATCATGTAACACATGCTGAGGAAGATATTTTGATTATGCTGAATTAGTCATCTCGATATATGATTAACAAGGTGAGCTTTAGTGGTATTCTAAATTCATCAAATAAGAGGAAGATTGACTTTTATTCATGTTCGCATGATGAGGAGCATAGATAAAGGAAGATTGATATTTCTAAACATGGAATGTAGAACCTTGAGGAATACCTCAATGGGGGGGAATATGTTATCTATGTGGAGAAAAGGGTCTAGAGTGACAAACTGTTATGGAGTACAATGTCTTATCTGCGGAGAACATGGGAATTACCCAACTCAATGCTCTGGCCTTAGAAGTCACATCTAAATCAAGGAAGGACCTATTCCTTTCCAATAATTGAAGATGATGGATTGAATGGATTATATGTTAGAGTTAAATAATAATTATGTTGAGGTACTTTTATAGTATATTGAAATATCTGTGTATTGGTCCATTGTGGTTTTATATAAGAATATGGTACTGGTAACCATGAAAATAGATTGAAATGTTTTTGGAAAGAAGATGATATGTGCCTAATGAAGGGATAAAGAAAAAAATGAAATGATATCATGACTAATATAAGGACAAAGTGATATCATGGTTTGAGTATAAATAATTTTTGGGATTTTGGAATTTGGAAAGAGACATCTTTTGACAACATTCATGTTTTCAACTAAGGTTATATGGTGAATTCATGTTGCAATCGAATATATGATTAAGGTATTCACATATTTGGTAAGTGACCAACAAGATATATAGTATGATATATGGGGGATAAATGATGGTATTCACATGCTCGGTAGATGACATTTCTAGTAATTGTTTTCTTTATACTATGAGATTTGACAGAAGTATTTTAGATAATCCTATAGATTGGAATGGATTATGTTGGACATATGTTAGTATTGTTTAAGGATATAAATTATTTCTATATTATTTATCGGATGTTCTAATAATGTTATTTTAGAAAAAGGTCAACCAACAGGACAGGAGACAACCTGTCACGTTGGACAAGTCTGTGAGAATCGAACCCACAACCAATGTGCGACAGGATTTTATCTCCTACCACTGGCCAACAAGAAGTCCCTGGTTATTAGAAAATAGTTTTATTATATTAAGCGGTATGATAGATGACGTATAAATCCATTTTTGGAATCATATACGATTAACATCACCATATATGGACTTACGTATATTTGATAACTATTGCTAACATTTTGTTTGAGATAGATGGAATGACAAATCATTCTATAGCTTGATATGATAACACATCTTGGAAGATAAATTAAATTTCATTTCTTTAAGAGATTATGTGGAAATTGTTCAAGGCACAAACAACAGTGATATTATACTAAAATCAAGTAAGTATATCTTTTAATTATTCTTCAACTTTAGGGGAATGATCTTGAAAACCAAAAATATTGTCCTAATGTCCTTATATCCGATGAATTAGATGGTACCTTAAATCATCACAAATATATGGGTGTGTGATTGATGGATTTTTCATACCCATGTTCTCTACCAATCTCCATCAGAACATAATGGTTAGATTTCTCTTCCATATCCATATTTTCACCTATGTTGTCCTATGTGGAAACCCAATGCTGAGTTACATTGGGTGACAGTTATGATTCTAACATCCCTTTTTAAAATGAAGTTTTAGTATTCCATTTAACGATGTGGGTTTCTATGAATGAAACTTTCAAGTAGTAAACAATTTATAACCCCGACGAATTTCGAGGGCGAAATTCATTTTTAAGGGGGGTAAAATGTAACAACCCATGATTTTATGAGGATTATTTTTTTTAATTTCATTGACGTCTTGTGTTGTACGCTACACCATGATTATCTTGCGCTATACGCAACACCATATTATCTTGCAGTATACGCAACACTATTCTTCGATTGTGTTACAATATAATTTCAAGTTCGTTTGATAGTAGTCATTCTACGCAACATTGAGTGTATATATATATATATATATAATCAATGTATAAATGAAATATGGTTGGATTCTATTATAAAAAAAATGAACGAGTCTTTCAAAACACGCAACCTTGACTTTCCATACATTACACGCTATCGCGACCTTCCACGATAGCGTGTGTTGTACGCAATATCGAGTTTCACTAAACAATGATATGCTATAAAAGTATTAGATAAACTAGCCCTTATGAATAGTAATACCTACGTTTTATTATAAATTTAATTGTTCAAAATGGACTTCATTTTTGGATTCGAATGATTGAAATTAGCCTAGGGTGAATTTTTGGTATTTTTCTGTAAACATTAAATTTTTTATGAATAGTGAAAACACTAGGTTACTATTTAAAAACTGACTTTTTATTTAAATAATTATTTATTTTAGTTAAATTTATTTTATGTCAAAAATGATACATAATACCTATATAAGATCAATGAAATTCATTGGAATCATTTTATTGTAAATTTAGATATATAAAAAAAATTATTGAACTTTTCACCGTCTTTTACCCACCTCATAGGAGAATTTGGAAAGTCACATAAAACATAATTTTACCGCTTCTGAGAGGGTAATTTCGAAAATCTGAGAGTCAAGGTTAATATAAAGGACTAAAATGTGGTTCAACGAGATGAAAATAATTTTTTATGAATAGTAAATTTTAACTTTTATTTACCGTGGTTAAAAGTAAATAGGGTAATTAATGGTAAAAATGATATTATTATTACCTTAACTCATGTCATAATTATATTTGATAAGTGTAATTCGACCAAAACCACCCTTAGAAATAAAATATTATCATTTAGGTCCCCCTTAATTATATTAGGACATTAATTATTATTTTATTTAAAGAAGAATTAAAATAGTTAAAATCAATGTTTAATAACAAACCCATTTTTAATATTGGGCTATAAATAATATAAATTAGAATATAAATATTCATTAGAAATATAAAAAGATTTCCTACATAATTTTATTTTATTTATAAATTTTATACATTATATAATTTAATTTATTTATGACACAATGATGATGTAGTAATTACCTTATTAATGAAATATTAACATAATAGATGTTATAAATACCAAAATTAATGTAATATTAGACTTGTTATGAATTAAAATAATTTTATAGGTTAACATGACATGTTAGTATAGATTTAATTAACTTTTTTCGAACTAATCATGCTGTTAAGAATTTGTAAAAAAACTTGTACCAAATAGTGTCAAAATTGACATAAAATTGTTTTTTAAACAAATATTATATTATTAATTGTTATTTTCTTCCTAAAAATCTATGGCTCGTCCAAATGACTTAGATAAAGATATATAAATTAATAATGAACCACTTGGGGTTATTTTGTCTTGTTATAGTATGTTTATTAACCATATAGTGTAACAAAACAAAAGGACACGGTAAAAGATAAATTATTTCACTTAGAGTTAAATTTAAATGATAAGGATAAAATAGAAACCTAAACTTGAATAAAACCAATTGGTTGAGAGTATTTAGACCCATACCAACCTTAGATTAGAAATAACACAATTTGGATCTATTAAAAACCTAATATGACTTTATTATAAAATAATATTTTATGTTTTCCTATGTTGCCTCTCTCCTCCCTTATAAAAAGGGAACCCCTTCCCTCTTCTCTTCACACTCTTTTGAGCATTGAAGCTCAGACAACCCCTGAAAATTCATATTTTGAACCTCTCTAGTAATATCACATAGGTTATTGTCTTCTGAAAAGGCCAACTCTAGTGCCCTAAGAAGAAGTTTAAAGGAGGTGCATCGAAGAAGAGGTAATCTCTTCTAACGATTCTTTCAAATTTCATTCTTCTTATACTTCCTCTTCTCTAGTTCTTTCATTATAAAGTAATAACATAAGTATTAATTATATAGTTATATGTTATTATAAATATGAAACAACCCTATTTCACTTTCTATCCATCCTACATAAAACGAAATCACCACACGTGCGTACGTACAAAATACCATCTTCATACCGTGGAGTAATCTGTTTTCCACCACCACCTTACTTGGATGGTTATAATGGTGTAAAGAATAACTATATATGATTATCATAACATCATACATATTCTATGATATTATATAATCCACTCCAATTCTATTCAATAAATATGGAAATGATATCATCGCTCGTGCTTGCGTACGGATTACCGTCTCCATGACACGATGAGATTTATTTTCAATGTTAACAATTCAAGAATGAATATAAATTATATATAATAAGTAATAAAGAAATATATGACATAATAATGCTACTGGATTTATGTGTATATATATGTATTTCATCTACTTAATTACATTCAATCCAATAAGGAAAGGAAAACAGTGTCCATGCGTACGTACGACCTACCGTCTCCCTGAACGGTGTATTTCATTTCATTCATATACTTATTATATATATATATATATATTGAATATATATGATATATATATCATGATTTAAATTCTGTAAGTAAGTAAATCATGATATAAGCAATAATAATATCAGTAACAACAAATCAAACAACGTACGATAAATGAAATGATTTAACCCAAAACGCTGCTTTAACATGGAATTTGTAAAAGAATGGGTATTATAAAGTCATAATTGAACCATATATGATATCATAAATATGAATATGATTCGGTAATACATCAATAACATTATTTAAATCATTATATAGGAGGTTCGGATATATACGAAGCATATCAGACATAAGGTAAGGGATAATTTTGCAAATCTCATTTTTATCCGAGATTGCTTATACGTAACTATTTACTGAGGTTATATTTTTCATCCATGCCCATAAAATGTTTTTCAAAAAGTTATTAGTATCATTCCTTGTATTTTTAATGTCATTATTACCCCACTTTGACTTTTACTTTGTGTTATGGAAAGAATCATTCTTTGGTTTACCATATGAGGAAATTTTTTACATTTCCGACCAAAGTACGAGAAGAATGTTATTTTTAACTTATACGATGTGAATGGATTTTTAGAGTTTCATAACGACTTATTTCAATGATTTTTACTCTACAAAATTTTATGACTATTTTCAACAAAATAATTTTCTTTAAATATGGCATGGAATTTGTGAAGATAAAATGATTTTGAAGAAGAAAAGATATTTTCCTCAAGAATTCATTTTAAGTGTTTTATCAAAAACATTTTCCATTTAAGATGACATTATTTCATATGTGACTGTTTCAAGTATAATGTTTCTATGATTTACATAGTTTTAATTCTCTTATGATGAAATTATATCCATTTGTTTTATATGGATTATGTTATGATGGGATGATGTTTATGAAACCCATTTTATTCTGTGGGTTATGATGAATGTTTTAAGTTTATTTTGTGGCACAAGTAAGAATGATTTCATTATGAGATGGGTGGGACCTATATCTCCATCCAATGCATTAGTTAATGATTTATATCTCATGAGATAGACATGGCTGGAATGGTATGTTAAACCGATTCAGTGTTACAGGACTGAAACGAGGAGTGAACTCGATTCAGAAAGGGACTTTGTCCACTAAGATGGTATTTGCAGTAAATCCTTGGCTACTATGGAAATCATATCATATGCTTAATGGTTTTCCACAATTACATGTTTTATTCCCATGCTATTTTATCATTATTTATGTTCACTTATGATATATTCCTTAATTATTTCCATGATTCATGTCTTTGCTCAAGATTTTGATTTTTAGATTTTATGTTCATGTTTTTACATTCAAATGTTTATAGATTGTTTTATGTTCTCTATGTTTACCCTTACTGGGAATTTGAGCTCACCATTTTTTATGTTTTCTTTACCCCAAGATTTAAATAACGGTTTTAGGTATGAATATAAAAGGGGAAGATCTTTATGGGAGATGTTAAAGGTCTTTCTCCGAGATTATAAGATTATATTCCGAGTTTCCAAAGAAACTTAACTATTATGGTCCTTTGGTGTCTATTTTTTTATGTATTAAATATTTCGCAAAAGTAATGTAATGTCTATGTACGTCAAGCTTTGGGTCTTTAAATTTATAAAATATTTATTTTAAAATAGTTTCAAAAGATAAAGGTTATTTTTTTCCAATGTGATTTTATTTCTAAATCTCTTAATATATTTTTTTCATTTGGGTCAACATCCATTGATATATCTTATCCTTGATAAGAAATATCCATCAAATGGTACCATCCACCTTATTTTTCTACATGAATTTTTATGTTTATCTTATATAAACAGAATTATATATAACATTTGGTCAATTTACACCATTAATTTAAGTTTAAGTGGAGATATTTTAGGTTTGGTAGGTGTTGGAGGTGACTCAATGGAGTTTCAAAACAGCATAGCCTTTACGGTGACTCCAAAATTCCATCGGTTAGGTAGTGGTATACTGAATAATGGAATTAATTGATGAATCCCAAAAACATACCTTTGGAAGCTCACTACCAAACCACGATGATTCTAATTGTGCATGCATTCTATATTGAACCACCATCTCACATGTGGAAGCTAGATGCTAGCCAGTTTTATCAGGCCATGATGGTTAAGAAAGGGTATTTTATAATTTTTAAGCCACGAAAACCCAATTTTAACTCATCAATCCCTTTTACCGAAACCTAATATGAATAAGGATATTTGATAAAATTCATTTGGTATTCTTGTATCCTTTGAACTTCTTTGTTTATAAATTTTTACATGGATTGATCTGTTGTCATCAAATATGTAGGTTTGATTTGTTATATTCTATTGTTTTTTAATCACACAAATACGTAGTAAATCAATGATATATTGATCTTATCAGTCAGTAATGTTTTTACACCACTCTTGTTTTTCATAGATACTTTTTTTGTTTGGTTCCTTGTGGTTCAATATTTCTATGTTGAGTGCATATATAGTGTTCTATGAGGTATGTCATCTCTTATATTCTTAGATGACATTATAGTTATTCAAATTTTATTCTAATATGTGGGAATCTATTCATAGGATATATTGAAACTTTATTGTGTGTTCTATTTCTTTCTATTGTGTTGATCTCATTATTATTTCTATAAAAACCTAATTATGTTGTAGGTGGTTCCATCTTAAGTCTTTTCATGGTGTACCGTATAAGCTCAGGTTTTTTCTAACTTTTTTTTGAATATTGATTTGAATAATGGTTGATTTTATTGAAGTGCATTTACAAATAGTTTTTAATAAAATATGGATTTCCCCCTTATTTTGGTTGCAGAAACATGTTCTCAATTAACGATGAAATACTTTATGGATTCATGTTTTCAAATCATTATTTTTATGAAAAGGGTTTTTGGAAACTATGTTATAAAATTCTATAATCCCATTAAAATGATTTTTCATACCTAGAACATAGTAGCCTTGGGTACCTAGGATGTGGTTATAGTATTGGGCCTTGTACTTATTTTTCTAGGGGGTTCATCCATGGGGTGTTCCTTTATTCCCTAAGCCCGGTTTTTTGGAGGATAGGATTCTATGACACCATAGGGAGTTCATATATAGGGTGTTACTCTATTAACTCAACCCTATTGTTATATGTACTTATTTAGTGTTTCCTATATCTTAACATGATTATTGAGGTATAAGAAACCTAATTCTATGACCTATGTTATCTTATGGGTGATCTCTACTCTTTTTTTATTTGTTTGGTTTTTATTTAAATATATAATGAATTATATGTGAAGTGGTTTATTTAAAAATGTTATTTTCCCTATTCTATATGGTATCTACTTTAAAACTATGAAAATGGAAAACGTTTTGACCCTGATTTTGATATAAATTTGAAAATTATTTTACCATTACTTGTTTTCATATATTGATAATATTTTTATTGTTTGAATGAGACATGATATGGAATGATTGGGAAGGATCCCACTGGGGTTATATTTCATCCACCCTATACAATTCCTTTTGAGTTTTGAGAACATGTTTTTTGGTACATGAAAGGGAATGGTTGGACAATTAAGAGGTGGGGCTTCATGTTAGCTGGGAATGGGAAGCTAGTGGGGAGAAATTGAGATATGGTCCATTTATATCACAAAATAAATGTTAGTAGTTAGGGTTTCCATTGGTTGTATTATTAAACATGTACCTTGGTTTTCGATTTCTATCATAGTTGTATGACTACTGTTGTTGGTTTTTTAGTTATAGAATATTTCTATTCTAATCATATTTCTTTTCTTATATGCCACATGTCATTATTCAAGTTCAAAAAATTGATACCACTTGTTATTATTGGATACCCGAATTCTAGTTTCTAGGAAGATGGGATTGAGAGTGCTCTTCAAGTCTTTACACATCTGGTTTAGAGCCCATTTTTATGGGCTATCTAGGTTAATTTATAATAATTTGGTACTAGATATAGGTTTTTATTGGACTCATCATGTATTGGGAAGCTAGTAGGACAAATATATGATTATCATAGCTTAAGGGGTATGTTACAAGTGAGTTACAACATATCGCACTTCATTGTGGTCCTTAAATTTCAATAGGATGTTGGGTTGTGTGTATCTTATGTTGGGATTCGATCTTGAACCGAGTTTCTCTTTATTTTCTATTTTTTTATAGATTGATTGTGTCATTTTTTTATTGTATATTTATATTTATATATATATAATCAATAATTCTACATGTCTTCTAGGAATTCATTAGGAGGATTCAGTGGGGAATGATCCTCAATGGAAGCCTCTGATTTATTATAATCTTATAGAGGCTATCATATGTGCAATTCATGATGTGGATTAGAACATGTTTCCTATTCATAGCCATGCTAATGAGGTGCAACTAGGGGACATAGGAGATAAAGATCAATAACAAGAGTTCCCAAACCATAATTTGTTGTCTATTGAGGGTACTAACGACCCTCAAGTGCTGAATGACTATTTTCAAAAATATCTATTTGTCTTTGGTGTCTCAGAGGCATCTAAATCTATCAAGACAAACTTCATGACATTTAATCTTGAGGGTCCTAGAAAGATATCATGGGACACAATTTCGAGGATATTTGGTATGTGGGATTGGTGTGAAATGAAATCAAGACCATTGTATTTAAATATATGTTCATAGAATACATAATTATAGAAAATTATATCGAGTTTTTTTCATTTCAGTAGGGACATTTATTGATGATATAGTACACCATTTAGTTTGTGGAGTTGGTTTTTTTGAAACTATGGTGGTGATGAATGATAAACATAAGGTTCAAAAATACCTACAATACTTTTGACCTTATACCCAATCACATGTGTATATGTTGAAGCTCACTATCTACGGTGAAATGGTTAACATGGATACAATATAAGAAATTGATTTAGAGAGAAAGTCCTGATTGTTTGGGTTTCCCCTTCCACCTTGTGGAAATTTTAGTGGAAAAACTTTTTGAAGAGGAAGTGTCATGATAATCGTAGAGGTGGTGGAGGAATCACTTAGTAGTGGAATATTTCTACTATATCTATAGTCGATAAAAAATATACCCTTAAATTGATACCAGTGTTGAAAGATAGGTCACACCTGAATACATTACCCCACACCACCAAATAATTATAGTGTGTAAGGTATCAAATGTCATTTTTAGCTTCTATGTTGTCATGGAACCTGCCATAGGCCACTAGATTGAATAAATTTCACATATTAGAGGATTTTGCTGAGAAAAGTTGATGTGGTTCCAGCTACAACGAGAAGTACTATTTTGGTTGTATCTTCAATATAAAATGTGTTTTATTCTAGTGCCTCACATTATTTTTTAACTTATTATATTGTGGATGTTTTGAAAAAACCGATAGAGCTCATTTCATATGTTATAGAGATATAAGTGGATTTTTAAAAGATGGATTATGGGTTTTATTTTTCAACATATTCTTTTTTGATAGTTGATGTTGAGTTTTTATATGGATTTATTGTTCTTTATCTCGATTTATTATACATTATAACAAGTATTGATTAGATGGTAACTCAATACCCTGAGATTGATTTCTATCATCAGAGTTTTTTCTTATGTTATTTCGATTGAATCTCTTAGGTATTTCAAGGAGAGTGGGATCCAAGGTACATTCATTTATGACCTTATAACTTGGATATTAAAAATATATTTTTTTCTCATGTGGTTGAGCCTGATGATGTACCATTTCCTGGTGATCTTCAATGTTTTGTTTAGGAATTTCTCAAGGTTTTACTAGATGAATTCTATGGACATTCTCCAGAAAGGGAAGCATGGTTATCTGTCAATCTAGTTCATGGAAAAAAACTGATTTATATACACTATTATTATATAATCTTTTTTATTTGAATGATTTTAATATCATATTTGATGACCTATTAGTGAATGGATTTATTTTTTAGAGTGCTTCACCATGGGTGTCCCTTATGCTCTTCCCCAAGAAGGATTATGGTTCCATTCATCTCTATATAGATTATAAGAAGATGAATTAGGTATCAATTAAGAATATGTATCCTATTCACCAAGTGGATGACCAGTTTTATTAGTTAAATGAGGAAAATAGGTTTAAAAAAATACAACATTGGTTAGGTTATCATCAACACGTACTTAAGTAATTAGATATCTTGTAGGATGCTTTTTGGAGAAGGTACAGACCTTTTGAATATCTCATTATATTATTTTAACTAATTAATGATCAAGTAGTGTTTATAGATTTGATGAGTCTTATATTCTATTAGAATCTCTATACATTTGTTGGGAGGGTTTTGTGCATGATATCCTTTCCTATTCATGGATTGTTCAAGATATTTATTAACATCAAAATTTAGTTTTTAGAATCTTGAGGATTCAAAACCTTTATGTGAACATATCAAAATAAAATATCTAGATCCAAAAGAGAAGTTCTTAGTGAATGTTGTATTGAAACATGTCGTTTCACTTGATCTTGAAATGGTGAAGACTTTCGTATCATGGTAATAACTACATAATTTTTTAGAGATATGAAACTTTCAGGCCTAGATGATTATTATCAGTAGATTATAATATATATCTTGAAGTTGGAATCACCTTCGACTGATCATACCATGAAAGGGATAAAATTCTAATGTGATACTAAGCAAGAGACTTCTTTTGTTATATTAAAATGAAGTCTGATATAGGCCCATATTATGATCTTTCTAGAACTCAAAAGGTTTATGTGGTTTATTGTGATGATTATTCTATTGGACAAGGATATGTGATTATGTTGGATTCCCATGTGGTGGAATACAATTATCATCAACTTCGACCACATGATAAGAATTATCCAACCCATGTCTTGGATCTCCTAGTTGTTATTCATTATATAATGTGTTGGTTGAAATATCTTTTTTGGGAGAGGTCCGCATTCTATTGTGATCACAAGAGATTAAATTATGTATTCTATAATAAGTACATTGTCCCCATAAAAAGGCGATGGTTGGAGTATCTCTAGATGTTTGACATTGACATTTTCTATACCCATAGGAATGAGAATGTTTTTATTGATTCTATTAGTAGGAAATTTACTTCTAATTTCATCCTAAATGTGGATAAGGAGTAGAATATCATGTGACCTTTTACATAATGAAATATTTGTTTGTAGAAGGATGATTTAGGTATGGTTTTCACTAGTTTTAAGTTTTCATCACCTATCATTGAGTTGATTATATAGAAATTTCTACACGATGATGAGTTTAGAGGAACCAGAGAATTATTATATGTTGGGGAGACCACTCAACAATGGAAAATTTCCTCTGAAGGAATTATTCACTTATATAATTAGTTTATCATCTCTTTATCTACCAGAAATTTATTAATGCATGATTTTCATAGTTCTCCATACCCTATTTATCTTGGAACTATGAACATCTATTATGATATGCGATGACAGTTCTGTTGCCCATAGATGAAGAATGGCATTGTATATTACATGTATTTTTGTTACAACATCCAAAATATCAAGGCAAAGAACCAAAATAATTACGATGATCTATAATTATTATGGTTATAGTATGCAAATGGAAAGAGATATCCATATAAATCATATATTGATTACCATATACTACCTTATGAATGAATTCTATTTAGGTATCAATTTATTGGTTGAAAAAACCAAATCATTACATTATAATTAATGACACCAACATAGTTATGGATTTGTATAAGATGTATGTTAAATAAACTTTTAGGTATCATGGGGTCCCCTATACCATTTTATCTAAAGGGATCCAAGGTTTACTTACTAGATATGGAGAGGTCTCTATGTGGTTATGGGTACTTTGGTTAGGTTTGGTAAATCTTATCATCCACATATCGATTCGAAGATAGAGTATGCTATTCAGATTCTTTTGGATATTAATTGTGCACGTGTCTTGGATTTTGGAGGATATTTGGAAATTCATTTTGTACTAGTTATGTTTGTGTATAATAATAATTATTATTATATGTTTATCTGAATAGATCCTTTTGAGGCTTTGTATGTTCACCCATGTAAATCACCTATTTTTTGATCAGAGTGGGAAATGACTCTATCATGGGACTAAATATCATTAAAGAGATATTTATTAAGATTCAAAATATATATATACATATATATATTATTATTTATAACTCAGAGTTGAAAAAATATTATATGGTTCATATATTTCATACTTTAGATTATTTAGTTGGTAACCAGATCCTCCTGAAAGTTTCCACTCGGTTGGGTCATCATAGGCTATGGAGGTTGGAGAAGTTGGATCTGATAATTTTTTGACCATTTGATATCACTAAGTGGATTAGATATGTTGATTATCATTTGGAATTAATAGATTAGTTTATGGTTATTCATGATTTTTTCCACATATATAAATTAAAGAAGTATCATCCTCATTCGTACCATGTTTTGAATTGAGAGGAAGTTGAGTTAGAGCCAGAAATTTTTGTTTTGGAGAATCCAATGGAGATCATTGAATCCAAATTGAAAATACTGTGTTATAATTATATTACAATGGTTAAAGTGTCATGGTTGTATAGATTATATTCTCATGGGACTTGAGAGCATGAATAAACAGTTAGGGAGCAATGACCTTATCTCTTTTCAGAGAATCCCACTTCCAGATATTTTTATGGTGATAGAATGTCCAATTTTTGGGAGAATAGTAACATATTGGTCAAGGTACATCATTATTTGATGATTATGTGGTTTTATTTTGGGTTCTAGAGGAGTCAGAGGAGACTGCGTGGTGTTTTAAAGTGGAATGGCCCTAATAGTCACAATATAAGGACATTATCCAGCTAGTGAGACCCATTGTACCACTAGTAAGACTCAATAATTACCCATCTGTATGCTGGAAGAATGGAATTACTATTGGAATTACACTTTCTAGCCCATGGATTCCCATCATCATGATGATAGGGCTTATAGTGTTCCATTCATTCTATCGGGCACCATCGAATGGTATGTGGAATCCAGTGTCCATATAGTGGTGTTAGGTTTGGATGGTTATGAAAGGGTGTTTTAGATTTTTTAAGCCACTAAAACCCTCTTTTATCACCTTACTCCATCTTCCCCCAACTAAATTTTACCAAGGATCCTATAGAGGCTTTAGTTTGTATTTCTGGGATCCTATGATCTAATTTGTTTTGAATTTTGATCCCGGGTCGGTTCGTTGTCATTGAATTTTTATGTTTTATATGTTTTATTTTATTTTTTATTGATCTATCTGATAGGAAGTATCTCTAAATTATTTTTATCTAATATATCATTCATGTGATGATTCTTATATTGTTTCTCATAGATCAATTGTGTGTTTGGTTCCTATTGGCCAAATCTTACCTGGTTGGGTACAGATCTTCTTTTACACAAGTTATGTGGCCTCTCGCCCTATCCACCGACCCTTTGATTGTGGAAACTCAAATCAAAGATGTGGGAATTGATTTTTAATATAGTGACCCACACCTTTCATACATAGATATTACACCATAATAGGAGAATATTCATTTTAGGACATTACGATCCATGGTAGAATCATAAAGGTTTAGTGTCATTAGATACTTTGACACGTATAAATTTTTTTAAAAAAAGATCCACATCATCTCCCTCTAAGTTCATCCTTACTAGAAAACTTTTTAGATATATCATAGTTAAAAAATTTATTCATGACCTGGTGAAAGGAAACATAATAGAGGGTGATATTAGATGCTCAGTAAGGGAGATATCAATTATCAATTAATCATTACATGATTATAAGGGCATGGGAACATGATATTAACATTTTAAAACTATACCCAGTATATCATAGATTATAATCTTGAATCATGGAATTAATCTTGGTATATCATAATACTTGAATCATAAATGAATGAAATAACTTGATCCATGAGAGTATAAAATTTTCATAAGACATAATTTTTTGGTATACAAATAACTATAGAAAATCATTTCCTTAGTCAAGACTCACTGCAAAGAATATCATAGTGTATTGGTTTCATTACCCATTACACTATATATTTAGACAAGGTTCACTCCAAAGAATATCATTCTGGGAACAATACCTTACTAAACATGGTTCACTCCCCATTTTAGTCTTTATTGTGTCATGAGATATCCATATTTACCTAATGAATTGGAGGGATATATAATTATTGTCCCAACCATCACATAATAAAAATAATACATATGTGTTCCGAAAGATCATAAAACAATAATCACATATTATCCAATTAAAAGTAAAAAGGTTTCACAGACATTTCATCATTTCATCATAGTATATCCCACGGATAACAAAAAATGTTTCATAAATGTTTCATCACAGAATAATTAAATAATGTGAATAAACAAGTTTCATAGAATCATCCTTGAATAATGATAATAATAATCTATCTAAAGAATAAATGTGGATGATATCATTGGATTATATCATGATTAAATAATAAGTAACATCAAGATTGTTATCATTAAAAAATGACATTAAAAGATAACTTGGAATATTTTTTCCGGAAAATACCCATTAAATTTTGGAATTACTTCTATAAAATATAAAAAGATTCAAAATATTATGTAAAAAACTATATTTGAAATGAACCATAAAAATGTGATAGTATGTTTCAAATATTTTAACAATCATTATGGATATAAATTTCATTCATGTTGTTGAAGTTAAAATGTAGATTCCTTTCACATTTTTATTAAAAATTCAAAATTACATAATTTAGAAAACTAAAATAAAATGATATTTAATTTTTCATAAGAATTAAAAAATAGGTAAAAAAGACTTTAAACAATCAGAGGATAATAGAACATATTCATCAAAATATATCAAAAAAATATAGACATGGAAAAAAAATTATTTTTGATCAAAGAGAGAAATAAAGTTATCTTTCCATAAAACTATTTATATGGTCTCTTGAATTCATAAGGAGAGGAAAATGATAGGAAAAAAAATTAATCACAAGAAAAAATAGGTGGATAAGAAAATTCATGATATTATTGAGATTTATATAATTAAATTTGATCATCAAAATATTAATCATAACAATCCCAATAAATAATGAGATTGAAATATAAATACATTACCTCATGTTAGACTTGCTTAAAAAGCACTCTAATATCATTTTTAATAAAATTTAATTTATTATTATTCTATAATATAATAATTTACATACCTATAATATTATTCATTATCAAATTATAACATTTTAACACCCATTTATTTAAAATTCAATTTCAAAATCATTGTTAGTGGTGCCTACTATTTAATTTTTCATGAGAATTTTGATATGGATTTTCTGGTCCTTTTACATTGATCGTTGTTACATAATCTCAAAAATTATAAATATTATGTAAATATAATCTATATTTAATATATATATATATACATAAAATATATAGATAAAAAATGAATTACTCCATTCATGGAGATGGTGTGCAGTACCTACTATTGAACGCTATATCCACTTTCAATGGATAGAAAGAAAGAAAGGTAAATAGTAAATAACCTTTCCAAAATCATTATTATATCATATCTATAATATATGTTCATTAAATATATCTTTATTAACATTCATGTAAATAATTAAATAAAAATGAATCACATCGCTTCAAAGATGTTGAAGTCCACACAAACACGTGAGCAACATTATCATTTTCCAAAAGATGGGAAGGTAAAAGGAAAAAATGATATTATAATGATAAAAGAATAATTATATTATAAATATCACATATATACATTAAATCTTTCTTAATAATCCTTAATGAAATATGGTGAAGGAAATTTCATTTTATCACTATGTGGAGGTGGTACATCATACGTACGCACGAGTAAAACATCCACCTCCCAAATGATAGAAATAAGGGTGAAACATGGTAGTTACATAATCATTATAAAATATTATTATCTTTATTATACAGAAAATATTATTTTATGATTATGAAAATATATTTATAGGAGTTATAATAAGAAATAAATTGGAATAGGTCGAGTAGGAAGACAATCTCTTATTCAGTAGGCCTCCTTTAGAAACATTTTTATGGAACCTTGGAATAGTATTTTTAAAAGGAAATAACATCTAATTCATGAAAATACAATTATATAAGATAATTGGGTAGGTTGTTGTGGTGCTATATGGCTTGAGTAGGTGTAATGAAATGAGATATGGGCTTTCCTTATATAAGGGTGAGAAAAGACACACTTGGAATTACTTAAATGATTTAAATATAATTAATATACTTATCATGTATAATGATTCCAAATATCTATTAATTTGTATAAAAATATGATATGGTGGAAATTTCATCAGAAATTTTTATTTTTACATGTTTTGGTGTTTTTTTTAATTTCTTTAACCCCTTGGTTAAACAATGCCAATCTTAACTATGGCTTTGATTTTTTAATATTAAAGGGTTATAATTTTACTTATAAGGTAAAAATTGGATAATAAATTAAAAAAAGGGATTAAATTTTAGGCATTTATCATCCTAATTGACCTCTTTAAATATTTTTTACATTTTTAAATAATTTAATAAAATATTTTATTAAATATCATTAACATCATTTTTGACATTATTCACAAAATTGGACTATAAAGTCATAAATATAGTAATATAATTAAAATATAAACATCCAATACAACTCTAATTTGTTTTTATAACATATAAATATGTTGGGTAACTATAAACCAGCCAAAAAATTTTAATTTTAGAGTTTTTATAATCATTTTCATGATTCTCCACTGCTTGAATATGCATTATGTTAGCATTGAGTAAAAATTTCAGTAAATTATTTCATCAACAAAATTAAAAAAAACTAACATGGAAATAATAATTCATATTTAAAATAAATATTTATAATTTAAATTATCATCTTTTGATCCTTATGTAAAAATTTTATAGATAATAAAGTCCAGACTGTGAAATTTTGGAATTTTCATTATTTAAAATAATATAAATGACATTACCAAGAGAAAATGGAAGCAAAATTAAATATATTATAATTTGTGATATAACTGGTCTAATTTATACTACAAAATCAAATAAATATATGTTTTCTGTTGATTTTGAAATCTTATCTCTTGGTTTTAACCCCATTTTATCCATTTTACGCTTACTGAGGTGATAAATATTTACGACGTTTACTATTCATGATGACAAAAAAGGGAAATATTTATGAAATTTTAACATAATTATTCCAAATACTACATATATTTTTCAATATTCAATGCATAAAATTGGATGAATTTAATAAGAAATCAAAACCACAAAACATGATGAAATGAATTTTTACATGAAAATGTTTTGTAATGTATAAAAAGTTGTAATCCAAAATTCCAAAATAAAATAATTTTTATTTCACCTAATTATATTTTTAATAATATAAATTGATCAATTTTACTTTTAAAATTATTTTTAAATAAAATTTAGCTTTTTAAATTATTGAAAGGAAAAGTCTGTTTTTAATAAAATTTGTAATTTTCACTATTATTTGAAAAATATATTTAGTCACAAAATTAAAAAAAAATTACTCTAAATTTGTTTTGATACTATGATTTCAAAAATTTAGTTTATAATTTCAAATAATGTTTTTATATGTGTTGGAAATTATTTATATTATTTTATTACAAAAAGTAAAAAAATATTTTTTGGAGAAAAATACATTTTTGAATCATATAATGAACTTACTAAAAAAAAATTTCATATTTTTTTAGTAAATTTGATTTATGTAGAAACTTTATACATTTAAAAAAAATATTAATTTCTTCATATTCACTTAGGAAACCTAACAGTTATGTTATAATGGTTTATTACATTACAGTTCTTTTAGACTTTGGGTTTCATGTGTTGTAAGCTTTCAAAGAAATCAAATTTATCTAAAGAAAAATGTATCCTAAAATATTTGGTTTTTATATTCTAACCCCCTTAAAAAGATTTTATCCATAAAAATTATCTCACATAGATACAAATAAATGATGATATCTCATTTTTGTCACATCCTTGGGTTCTGAAGTAGCTTCTTCTAATCTCTGATTCCTCCTTTGAACTTTAACCAGGTGAGTAATCTTTTTCATGACACATTATATGTACAATCCAAAATTTATACCAATTGTTATTCATAGGAAATATAATAATCTAAAAATACAAAATTTGATCTCAGTAGATTCAAATGATAAGGTATTTACTTCCTCAGAATAGATACATGGACGAGATCGTGAAATTGTGAGAGGTTCGGTGGAAGCGCCAAGAGATAAGTTATCACCCATACTCGATCAAGAATATATAAGGGGAAAATATACCTAAGAACTATATTTCTATTATTTACAAATCACAAAACCTCATCCATAAATAAATTCAGTAAAATAACTTCTCACCAACTTGAAATTTCACATTTTACCAATGATTTCCAGTATAATTTTTTATCCAACTTTGAGATTCTATAATGTGATGCTAAATTTCATTGAAATTATTTTACATTTAATCATCCATATCAGGTCCTAATATATTTTTTTCTCCATATTGAACCCAGAATATTGGATTTCTACACTTCTTTTCATATAGATCTTTATAATGGGCCATCTGAAATCCTGAGTGTAATCTATTATTGTATGGAAACTGAACTATATGAAGGTGTTGATCCCAACATCCTTTGAAATCCATAGAATAATATATTAGAATAACAACTAGGGTTTTAATGGATCTATTATATTGGAAATCTATCTACGGATGTTTTGTATTATTGAAATAAAACAAAAAATACAGATCTTTCCAAAGACTTTATGACAACTTGAAGGTAAACCTCATATCCCAAAATGGTACAATAGAATATGGTACTCTATAAAAACATTCCAATTCGTTGATTTATATTATAGTAAGATGATCAAGAGGGAAATATTCATTGATAATAATTAAGTGTGTTGAATCCATAAAATAATTAACTATAACCCAAATAACATTATTTCTTTTAAATGTTTTAGGAATTTTGATGACAAAATATATGTTGATGTTTTCTTATTTACATTTTTAAGAGAAATGGTTTTAACATCACCTTATACTTATATCTCAAAAATTAACTTATTTACATACCAATATATGATATAAATAATCTACTATATCTCTCTTTATTTTATCCAACTAATAATAATCTTTCAGATCTCTATACATATTCACACATTCAAGATGAAGAGTGAATGATAAAATATGATATTCATCTATCAAATAATAAACAAAATATAGTATGGATGTAAAACATACATGGTTTCTAAACCATTTAACTATATCACAATAAATATTTAACATAGGAACATTTTTACCTTATTTTATAACTCTATATCTTCTTTATGATCCTATTTAATCTTCACATGGATATATAGTTGAACACTCATTTATACAAGATATTATTTCTCCCCTTCCTTCATGATTTAAAAATTCACCCTCTTAAAATCCCTAAATATTTGATTTTTTGTGATCCTAATTATAGACAATATAACATGATCCTTTCAACTCAATGAAAATACCACCATGTTTACATTACCAGTGTGATAATGTACTAAAGATTCATAATAATTAATTAATTACCTCCCGTTCTCTGGTAAATATTCTATAATTTAATATTGAATTTATATTTTAAACTTTTATAATTAGTATATATGTCACAAATTTATCAATAATGATAATTAATCCATACATTTAATGTTAAAAATTACTACAACTAACTAAAAATCACAATTTGGGTAATTTTCCTTATGAATGTTCTGTTGGTATGAGATATAAGCAATAACCATATCATTCTATACGAGGATTCATTACAATCCCTTATTTGATGCATCAATGTAGATCAAAAATCCTTATCTAATAAAGTGTAATGTAACTAAAAGTGCACCGAATAACCTTCTATTTAGTTCTATAGAATATTCTTCACATTTATAATTACAATGGAAATTATCTCCCTTTTGAGTTAACTAGGGGAAAATATTAGAAATTCATGAAAACGTTTTTATAAAGAATCATTAATATAAAACCAAACAATGAAAACTATGGATATAAGTCATATTTGTTTGTATAGGCCAACATTCAATAACTTTATTATTTGATGGATATAGCAACATACCCACACTTGAGATTATATGACCCAAAAAATTAAAATTATTATTTCCAAAATTTTTAATTCATAAAATTTTCATAAAACATCTCCTTCCTTAGGGTCATCAATAAAATTTTCAAGGGATCATTATAATATTCATTATTTTTTGAATATATAAGAATATATTTTATAAATACTCTCAAAAATTGATCAAGGTAATATCTAAGGACTCTATTCATTAAATATGTGAATATAATAGTGTAATGGGAAATACCAAATGACATAACTACCAATTTATAGTTTCCATACCACATATGAAAGGTTTTCTAGGGTAAACATTCACTTTTTACCATCAATTAATAGTATCCATATGGATGATCAATCTTTGATATGTATTTTACTATTCATAATTGATCTAAAAAATCATCAATACATGGTAGGCGATACATATTCTTGATTGTGTTATTGTCATGATATCAATAATAAATACAGAGTCATGTTTATCCATATTTATTCTTATAAAAAAGAATAGTTTCACTACAAGGTGATACACTTGGATGAATGAAAAACATATCAATATTCTCCAAGATTTTCTTCTTCAAAATATACAACTCAATTAGGGGGATATTATAAGTGGTATTTGAAATAGGGGCAGCACCATGTATGAGTTCTTTTTCAAAATAAACATCAAGATTATGAGGAAGACTAGAAAACTCTTCTAGAAAATATCAAATAAATCCCTTAAAATAGAAATATATTAGATTTTGAGTTTCTCACAAATCATCTGAGATAAAAACCCCTTTTGTATAAGGTTCAAGACCCATATAATAGATGTAATTTATGTTATAATTATTTTACTTATCCTCACACCAAAATATGATCATCGTATGGTTCAGAATGTAAAGTGATAATAATCTTTCTTAGTAATTGATGAGGGATTTATATAAATAAATACAGTACATGCCAAAGATAACATCAAAAGTCAACTAGATAGAGAATAAAAACATTTACAGGAAACACATTCCAATAAAATTCAATAAGAGAAGAATCATATAATTGATATGCGGTCATCAACCTATTAGAGGTTTTCAGTATTAAAAAAAAAAAAATCATGTAAGTGGTATTGAGATACCCTTATATAATTCAGAAAATGTAATAGAGTTGGTAGATCTAGAATCAAATAAGACAACAACAGTTCTATAGTGGATAATAGGTGTACCTTTCACCACTTCATTATAATACCCCACATTAGTAACGATTATCAAGTGTGATTTCCATTTTTTTGGGTTTATGATGTTATCGAAATCAATCATGAACATTAACCTTCATATTAGAGCACCAGTTTATATACTTCCTATACTAATTGCATTTGAAGCACTAGAGTGTGGGTAGTGAATTCGATATAACCTTTTATCCATTATTAATTAATATGTTATTCCCATTACTTTAACATTTTATTTCCATATAACCTTCCTTTCCATACATAAAAATTTTACTTCCCCTTTAAGAAAAATTACTCCATGTTCCTTTTCACGCATTGAGAATAAGGAAAATATTATCTTTTTCCCTCTATGGTTTTTTATAATTTAATTGTGATTTAATATTCTTCTTTTATCAAAACCGTGAGATTATTCGGTAAATCCAATATCCAAATCCACCTTGATAGCACATAAAATGATTTATTCATAGCTACTGAAGTTCATAATGGATAATGACCATTAGATAATTGGTTTTAGGATACTGAAGAATTGATCAACCATACATTTTTTGGATGATAATACTAAGGGTTTACCTCACATGTCATGTAAAAGTTTTCTCATAGGTACTAAAAAATTAATATCCTTCTTCATTATCTCAAGGAATTAATTATCTATTTTCATATAAAGAATATGAGGATATTATATATTGAATAATAATGGCATAAACTCACCCCACTCCGTGGAGTCAATTTATTCATGTTGCCTCTTGTTCTTTATAAGAGTCTACCATTGATCTTCTTTATCTTCTAAATGATAAACAACTAAATAATATTTTCATATTCAAAAAAGGGAGGAAAATAAATATAGTTTTATTGGTATAGATCCATTTATCATTAATTAGTGGATTATTGTTCCCACGGAGAGATGGTGGATGTTTCCACCTAAAGGAATCAACAAAACATTGTTCTATCATTTTTTCATTTAGAAGATCCACATGATTCAACCTTTGAGAAAGTTTTGTAATAATAAAAAAAATATTTTATATTATAGATCTCATAAGAATTGTTTTTTTAGGAGGAAAATAATTTAATTATCCATAAAATTCATCCTAACTATGAATCCTTTGGGTTCTATCCATTGAACAAAAAAAATTCCTAGCATGGGAATCAATAATCATAGTGGGAAACCATATAGACTTGAAAATTTATTTACAGGATGTTCGAATCATGATACATTTTTCTAATCTATGAAACATTAGTTTTAACCTTGGTTATTCATAGTAATATTCTATTCAAATAGTTCATAATGGTTTATAATGGAAGTATGTGTTAACCCATGAATACCCCTCGAGAGTATCATACAAATTGTATAGTAAGGGAACACTCACTGTACACTAGAATGATGGGAGATATATACTTGAGAAAATATTTTAGGGATTATTACCACTAAATTATTCAATTCCAAAACCATTTACACCAGTATTATCCAAACATAGCTGATATTCTAGGAAAACCATACTCATTTATTTACCATAAATAACGATGTTTTCATATATATAGTATTATCTTAAGGGTTCTCAATAATGTTTTATCACCCTAGTATCTAAATTTAACTAAATATTTCTATAATACTAACTAAAGTTACCCATAATTTTAATACATAGATATTAAATTTTAATATGTGAATATTAATTACATAACATTATGGTATGCGATAAAATCCTATAGCTTTAGTGACTTTGTAAACATGGATATTGAGACAAGTATTTCATAAAATACCGACATCATCTCCTACTAGTTTGTTTACAACTACAATCCTTATTAGACATATCATACTTAAAACATGTATTCATGGATTAGTTAAAGGAAACATATGAAAGGGTAAGATAAGATTCTCAATAAGTGTAAACAAGAAAGATTTCAGTGATCCCTTAAACATAACATGACTATAATCATGTGAGGGAAAGATGTTAACATTTTAAAACCATACCAAACATATCATATAGAATAATCTTTAGTCATAGAATAAATATTGGTAGTTCATAAGACATGAATCATAAATGAATCAAAGAATATAATCCATGAGATCATAACATTGGAAGAAGACATAGATTTATAGAATATACATAAGAATAAAAAATAATTTTCTTTTAGTAAATGTTCATTTCCAAGACTATCATAGAGGATCCAGTTCACTACCTATTCCATTATATCCTTCAAGGTTCACTTCCAAAATATTTATAGTGGACAAAGTCAATTACTGAAATGGGTTCACTCCCTAGTCCTTTCGTCATTATCTGATGAGATATCCATCATTACCCAACACATTAAAGAGATATATAATTCTTGGACCATGAATAAATTAATAAAAATCAAACAGATGTGTTATAAAAGGTAATAAAATAGCCATCAAAGAATAACCCATGGAAAGGAAACTTGTTTCATAAAAACTTCATCATTTGATCATATCATAACTTGTTTAATATAAATTAGTTTCATAATGGTTTCATCATAACATAATTAATCCATGGGAGAGAAACATTTTTAATAGAATCATCCTTAAATCATAATCATTATTGAAATCCAACAAATAAAATTTGATTGTATCATTGGATAATATACCCAATAAATCATAATTAACATAAAATGATGTTATTGTAGGTGAAAATTTCATTAAATGATCACATGGAATATTTCTTGAGGAAAATACCCTTTTCATTTTGGAATCTATTATTTAAAATATATAAATTACACAAATACTATAGGAATATTTTTATTTGAAATGAACCATAGATAATTTAATGTAATCTTAATTTCTTTTAGATGCCTTGACAATAAGAAATTTTATTCATTCCATGTAAATTAAATCAAATACTGCTTCCTTATTTTTGGTAAAATGTTAAGATAACCTCATTAAAAAAACAACAAGAAAATTAATTTTATACTATTTTATAAAAAATAAAATATGGGTAAATATTTATTTAAAAATAATAATATAATAGTAAAATAATTATTAATTTTTATTAGAAAACATGTACATGGATGAAAAATGATTTTCAATCAAAGAGGAAAATAAATACAATTTTCTATAAAAATGATCTTTAAGTATCAGTATTACTTAAAAAGAGTAACGTTAAATAAAAAAAATATAATCTCAGGAAATAAGAACAGGGTAAAAAATTTCCTTAGATTCATAAATGATTGATCCTAAAATATCATCATCATTTGAAACTTAATAATGGATAATCCTGATAAACAATGAGATTATAACATAAACCCCTTAACTCATGTTCATATTTCTTCATAATCAATCTAACCACATGCATAATAACTTTAAATTTATTATTTTTATATAATATAATCATTTACATACCTATAATATCATATAAAATCAACTTATATCATTCCAACTCCAATTTATTAATTATTCCTTATTGAAATCATCATTTCGATGTGTTAACTATTTTGTTTTTTAGGAGAATTTCAGTTCAGATGATTCTGTTATTATACATTGATCCTGGTTTTATCATCTTTAGAATATTAATAATGATAAAAAAATAATATTTATTCATTATATATATATAGAGATAGATTTATAAAAAAAATACATAGATATAAAAATGAATCATAGCGTTCATGGAGATGGTAGGCCGTAAATTCACTTGAACACTGTTTTCATCCATGAAGATCCTGTAAACACTCATATTTTCTTATTCTGGAGCAAGGGTATTATAGTGGATGTGGTACATGTGGGGGAGCAATTTATCAACATGGAAACGACATGTGCGGCGAGAATTCGTCTTATGTCTTTCGTCTGTGGTAGTTGTGATGTCCAAAGGAGGGAGATACTTTGGAAAGAGCATTCGGTCTTCTACCTAGGGGTTTTACCATGGATTATAGAGGGAGACATCAATGTTGTTGCGGATCCATAGGAGAATAAAGGGCATCAGACCATGCCTCGGAAGGCTAGTCTGGACATTGTTACATTTATCGCAGGAAAAGGTTTGATGGACATGGGTTACTCAGGAGACAGGTTGACATGGTGCAACAATCAGAGGGGTAGAAGTTGATAATGGAGGCATATGGATCATTGTCTTTCCAAATTTCATGCTCTCTCCATGTTTCCCAGTGTGAAGGTGAATAATTTTGTGCTCGGGGTGTTAGATCACTCTCTGATTCTACTATACTTATCCCCGGTGCAGACCAACAATGATAGTTTTAGATTCTGCAGCTAATGATGAGAGGAACCAGTGTATAAAGAGATGGTTATGGAGTCATGGCAAGAACTTGATTGTGGTCATTCATGGGTACCTTTCAGAACAAGTTTAGGAGAATAAAATAGAGACTCCACTAGTGGGGTAGAAATCTGAATCCATTAAATGAATCTATAGAGGTCTTAAAGAAGGTAGTGGAGCGGTTGGAAACCAGCCTAGAGGAGAAGTGGGCAGAGTCAGCATTCACTGAGCTACTATTTAAGAAAAAAGAATTGGCTATTATTCTTATGGCCCAAGAGTGAATGTCTAGGGAGACCTCTATGATCAAGTGTCTTAGAGAGGGAGATAAAAACATCGATTTCTTTCATGCTTTCATTAAAGTGAAGAGCATGAACATTAAGCCAAACATAGAGGTGAAAGGTGGGTCCTTCACTAATGAAAATGAAGTTGTGGGATGGATGGTGTACAAGTACATCAGTGACCTGTTGGCAGGGCCTAACTCAACAATGTAAAAAGTATTTATGAAAGGAAATGAGGATTTTTTGAAATAACCTTTGAATGTTGTGAATTCTCACATAAATGAATACCTGACTTGCTAGCTAGAGGAGGAGGATGTATATGGTTCCATGATTAAGCTTAATTCTGATAGTTTTACAGGTCCATAAAAGCTCCAATGCTCTTTCTTTCTATAATGGATCATGGGATATCATTAAAGGGGACATCATAGTGTCGATTCAGAACATATTTAGGGAAGGAGTCCTTCCTCTGGTGGCATGTGAAACTTCTCTAGTTCTGCTTCTAAAAAAATACCCCTTTTCCCTAGCTCATTATCGGCCCATTATCATATGAAACATTCCATATATGATTTTGGAAAGCATTATCAACACCAGTTTTTTTGTCTTTTCACTCATGTTCATTTCCCTCAAACATCACAGGTTTTTGAAAGGCTGATTAATCTAAGGTTCAATGGCTTTATCATAGGAGATGACCTGGGACTTCAACACCCGATGTCAAGGGTCTAATATCATCATAAAGATGGATATGTTACAGCTGTATGATAGGATGTAATTGGTTTTTATTAATAGGGTGATGGCGCACATGTGATTTCTTGCATGGGCATCTGATATCTTCTTCAGATGCTTCACCACTTCATGGATTTCTGTTTCTTTTATGTGTAGATCTTGAACTTTTTTTAAGGCCATGGGATGTCTTCAACAAGGATACCCTTTATCTCCGAATATATTCATCCTAGATAAGGATGCATTAAGTAGAATGATAAATAGATTCCCTACCAAATAAAACAAAGCCTTCCGCTAGTTTCACATCTCATGTTTGCTGATGATTCCATTATCTTTGTTAATGCAGAAAGGAGAACCATTGGTGTGATTAATAGGATCATTGAGGCATACCGGTTCTGGAGTGGACAAAAATTAACAAAGACAAAAGCAATTTCTACATCACTAACATGTGCAAGACCAGGAGAGCCATGCATTTGAGAAATAGATTGGGCATACAGCGAGGCCAATTCCCTATGTAATACCTTGGAACTTCTATATCATGAGGCAGAATGTGTATCAAAGACTTCAATCATGTGGTAAGAAGGATCGTTATTTGAGTGCTTAGTTGGAAGAATTGTTTTTTATCTTTCTAGGGCCCTATTTCTCTAGGCAACGGTTTTTTATCCGCAATCCCAGTTCATTATATGACATCTACCAATGTCCTAAAGGGGTTATTAGAACTATCAATAAAAACATGTCTTGTTTCATATGGGATGCTACTTCAGAGGGAAAAAGACATCGAGTCTCCTAGGAGAGAATTGTGAGGCCAATACATGAGGGAGGCATTAACGCGAGGAGCCTAACATCCACCATTCAATTCATGCATGAAAAAATGGCATGGGAAACAATTGAGGGGCACTCTTTATGGAGAAAGACAATGGTCTGCAACATGAGAGGTAATGCGAGCATCCAGTCCGCGACCTTTTCTCCTCTATGGTCTTCGATTTTATCCATCATCCCAACTCTTCTCCAGCATTCACAATGGATCGTAGGGAAGGGTAACATTATCTTCTAGGTCGTACAATGGGATGGAGAATCAATAGGGTATATGAGTTGTTATGCACCCACAATTTCCTTTATCAAAGTGATTCAATATCTTGAATTTATTTTTATGGCATTGGACATGATGAAAACAGTGATGTACAATAATATTATCATTAATTTGGAGCTAGATAAATGAGTTTTGACTCCTTCTACATTGGTTAAATTCAACACAAAGGATTACCGCTAGATTTCATTCAACTTGTCTTAAGGAGTTAGATAATGTGAGGAGGTGCGGTGGGATAAGATTCCTTCCAAATCCTGTTTTCTCATCTAGAGGATCAGAAATCACGCCATTCCCTTAGACGAAAATTTCAAAAAATTGTGGATAAGTTTAGAATCATGTTGCCACTATTGAAGAAGAGTGTGTGAGGAGCATTCTGAATACAGATTCATTGATGGAGATGGGGCTCATGTGGTGTATAGTTTCTTCGGAAATCTCACAGCGCAGTCTTCCTTGGTTCACTATAACGAAACCTTCTTAGAGAGATGGTTTCAAGGAATGAACAGAATGAGCATGGAATGGAGGGCATGTTACAGTCTTCTCAATACTAGATGCTGGTGTCTCTAGGAGGCAAGGAACCATGCAAAACATGAGGTGCTCCCTTATTCAGGGTATTACATCATCGCAAGAATCCAGAGCTTAATGTCGGGCCTCATTCCTTTTTCAAAAACTGGGAGGCAGTGCATTCTCTGAGGTCCCTTCAAGTTTCTACCACAATGGGTCATCCCCCCCCCCCACTTCAGTTTTCAAGGCCATTGAGTTTTATGGTATCCCTCAGAGGATTTCTTCAAGCTAAATATGTATAGATCCGGTAAAGAGGGTATTGCTCAGGGAGGAGGGTTCATGTGGGACCATATGGGGAGTGTGGTTCTGGAATTTAAGGCCCACTACATGATTTGTACTAACATTCAAGATGAGGCCAAATCATTGATATCTGGAATCATGTTGAGCATCTAGAATAACATTGGGTTATTGTACAAGGAGATTGATTCTATCATCATTCAAAACTTCATTCAGGGTAAAGATCGAACCTAGTGGTCTCTATCTTACATCATCGGAAAATACAGAGCTCTCTTTAATAATGATATTAAGGTTTCTCAAACCTTTAATGAAGGTAATAAATCTGTAGTTCATTTAGCCTCCCAAGCTGACTATATCAACGATGTAACTGACTCTCTCAACATTTATTTCATCAAACCCGAGGGTCTGTCATTTATATGAGTGGATCCCTCAGCCTTAATTATTTTAGGCCTCCTTAGAACTTGCTATCTTTCATTCTTGTATCATTCCTTTTATTCAAATAAAAATTGAATCGTTGATGATGAACATCCTAATTCTAAATATGGTATCCAATTTTCAAGATACAATTCATTGATGTTTTATAATTTAATTCACTATTAAAACAATAAAATGTGATGAAAATAGGTTTTTTTGAAACATGTTTTATTAATTATAACAAGTTTTTATACTAAAATCCAACATAAAAAATTTATAATTTCCTTAATTACATTATTAATAATATAAATAAAAATAATTTCTTTAAAACATTTTTGAAATAAAACGGTGCTATGTAAATTCATGAAATGAAAAGATAGTTTTCGATAAAAAATACTATATTTTATTATTAATTGAATATTAAATTTTTTAGAAAATTCTAAAAAAATCACTCTAAGATAATTTTGATATGAAGATTTCAAAAAATAATTTCATTTTTAAAAATAAATTTTATAGAATCGGTTGAAATTAATTGTATTATTTAATGAAAAAAGGAAATAAAAATATTTTTGATAAAAAATATATTTTTTGATGTATATAAAGACATTACTAAAAATTTAATACATATTTATCGATATATATTGTTTTTTTCTAAAATAAATGTGAAGGGTTTTTTCAAAAATTTGATATTTCTATTCACTCCATGATCTTCATGACCAGGTTATAATCGTATACATTATTAAAATCAATTCAGACTCTGAGTTTTATGTTTCAAAAGATAACAATGAAATTAAATTTATTTAAATAGAAATATGCCATAAAATATTAGGGTGTTACTTATAGGTTGTACTATCACATTCATGCATGTTTCGTTTCATTATGTTGTGATGATACCATTGTTTTTTCCATAAAAACCCATGTTTAAGGTAGATGGTTCCATATCTACTTATTTCTTGAATAAGTAAACATGATAATGTATTTATAACAAATTTATGGAAAAATTATTGGCATGATCCTTCATCTTTTTTTATATGCACGAATAAATGGTTTTTGAAAAAATTTGGGTTTCCCCTGTATCTATAAAAGAAGCATGTTTTTAAAACACTATCAAATGGTTTATGGATTTTTTTTTCAAAGTTCGATTTTGATGTAAAAGGTTTTTTGAAACCAATTTTATGAAATTCTTTAATCTATTCAAAATGTTCTGATATATGCAGCACATTGAAGCCTTGGGTACATAGGGGTAGGTTATAGTATTTGGCCTTCTAATTTTTTAGGGGGTTCATATATAAGGTGATCCTATTTCCCTAATCCCTGTTGTTCTAGGGAATTGACATTTTAACACCATAGGGGGATCATCAATGGGGAATTTTTCTGTTCCTTATAATATATAGGTAGGAATTTTTTATTGTACACTATGTCTTGAATTGATTTTTATGCCATGAGAGGTCTAGGAATCCCGAACCTATGTTATCATAGGGGTGATCTTCATTGTGCTTTACTTTGTTTGGTTTTTATTTGAATATATGACATATACATTGATAAATAGTTTATTTGAAAATTTTATTTACCATGTGTTATATGATATATTATTTAAAAATTTAATATGAGGATTTTTTATATAAATGTGAAACATATATTATCATGACATATTATTCATATATTGAGAATATTTGGACTGTATGTTAGAGACATTATATAGAACTCTTGTATGGAATCTTACAGGGATTATTTTTCACACACAATACATACAATCTCAGTGGTGTTTACAACTTATTTTTTCTGATGATAGAAAGGAAAAAAGATCTATAGTGAGGAGGTTGGGTTTCCTCCCAGCTGGGTATGGGTAGCTAGTTGAATGATGGTGGGATATTTTTAACACATCACAAGGAGTAGCTATCGGTATTTTTGGCTACCTTTAGTTTTGTTCTTATACATATACCTCAGTTTTGGATTTCTTCATTAGTTCCATCATTACCATTGATTATATTTTTAGTTATGTAATAATTAATTTATTTATATATTTCTTTTTTTCAGTCCATGTATCTTATTTAAATTTGTGAAAATAATTTCATATGGTTATTGTTGGATACTTGAGTGTTAGTTTCTAGACCATGGGGATCCAGATAACCCTTTGGATTTTATCATGGTCTGGTTCTGAGCATTGTTTGATATGTTTTATTGGATGGTTCATGACATGATCTGTCACTACCTTTTTATTTCCTAATAGTGTTCAATTTATAACCATAATTTTTTTTCAAATTCATTTTCACAATGAATACCCTATCATTGATTCTTTTTTTATTGTTGTTAACCTATATAAAATAAATCATATGATTGGGAAAAATATTGTCTTAAACATATACTCTGTAACTATACATTGTAAATATCATATTTTATCTTATCTCAATTGAAGGGTATTTACATAGAATGTTACTGAATTCCTTTAGATATCCAATTCTTTTTCATTTATTTTGTCCTATTAAAATTATTTATAGTCTCTTTTAATGATTAAATTTTAAAATGATTAGAAACTAATTTTTTTTCCATGATTTCATTATGCTATAAAAATAGAATAATTTTCAATTGATTATTTTATGAAACCCATTTAATTTCCAATGATTCTTTATAATGTTATATGTGAAATATATTCAATTAGCACTCATATGTATGGATGTGGAGGCTTGGGGAACTACATTTACCCCTAATTCAATGGTAAAAAGTTTATCTCTCATGAGATATGTATTCATAAGTATGTTTTAGTTTCTCATAGGCATGTGCACTAATGGTGTGGTCCAGGAAATCCATGTTACATATATTAATGTCTGTTCCATATTTTAAATATGTTTCATAATTTTATTTTTATTATCATGAAAAATTATGTTTTTATGATTTGTGTTTATTAACCCATTATATCAATTCATCTATTATTTTATGTCATATTTTATTCCATGATTTATAAAATAAGCTTTATTAGGTATAACTTTTTAATTTTTCTTGATTATATACATATTATAATTCTATGATCATGTATAATCATTGATTTTTATTTTCTTATCTTTAACCTTTCATAGAATCAGATCTCACCCCTTTATTATGTTTCTGTTTACATAGGTTTTGAAGAAAATTAATATGTATAATATGTCTAGAATGGTATCCCATGAGAATAATTTTACATAGGTATTGAAGACTTGTTATGGATTATGTTGTTCTTTATATAGTTGATAAAATGTACATTAGTTTAAAAATACATGAGTTTTATTATTTAATGTTTCATCCTAGCTATTTAAAAATATAAACCTAAAATTTCTTAAAAATATATTGTAATGAACTATTTTTTAGGACTTATAATTACCGAATGTTTAGGTATGTAATGAAATATTAGGTACCAGAGAAAGGATTATATAAATTTGGAGATTAATATGATATTGGTTAAGGATAAATAGGGAGTTAAAAATAACCAAAAGTGCAGATAAATTATGGATGATTAAAATTTAAATGGTATATGTAACCCTTTAGGTCATTTGAGTAATTATTCTGGGGATTAAGATAAGATAATATTAGTGAAAACCCTATGGATAAAACTAAGGGATATATCTATGTATATAATAACATCCTGATGTTTTGGTAAAGTTGATATTGGATGCTTTTCTAGGTAGTTACATCTTTGTATAGATACTAAATGTTAATACAGGATTTGGAATATATATAACAATGGGTAAATACCCTTAAAAGGGTCTGATGGTTATTAACTCAATCTGCACTTAGTGATAAGTAAAGAGGCCCAATTTCACACCTCGTTCGATACTCTTAGGGGCTATGTTTTTTTCAATCACTTTATATTTTTAAGACATTATGAAATATTTATTTAAAAAGTAATTTAATTAATTATTTTAATATGTATGATAGAACATAACATAATATTACCTTGGTTTAACCAATGGAGTTATATGATTATCCATGTAACAACCTTATATTCTTGTGGTTTGTTAATATAAGCTCTGACATGTTTTATGTGATTTTTGTATCCTTGTTATGGTTGATTCTTGGATCCATTTTTTTTAAGGTATTTTGAATCTTAAATATTATTTTGTATCCTTTATGTGTTAAAATAACTATCAACATTCCCATGATAAAATCTATTTTGGATTTGGGTGAACCACTATGCAAAACAGGAAACATGCTATTAAAGGTGTGGACATAGGTGTGGTGACTGGTGGGTGTTTTTTCATCCAAAAATTTTCCAACCTCACCACACCATTTTTGTATGCTGTGGTGAGGGAAAATTATCCCAATTATTTAGACACACTATAGTGTTTGATAATTTTTCTCGTAACATGTTAATAACACCATGACTATTATGTAAGTTATAGTGGAGTGTGTGGTGATATAATGGGGGGTTTTGTAATGGATAAACCATATATAATCGTTACTGATATTTATTTTTTCAAAGGGGAAATATGTGGATCATTAATAAGGGGTATTCAATATAGTTTTAGTAAAATTTTACCCCTAATAATTGATTTGACCTCTATTATTTATCAATCCATATTTTCCAATGAATTTTTAAATACTCTAGAAATCCTAGGTCCTAAATATGTGTGATCATCATCTGAGATCTGTTTTCTCTCTTTTATGGAGAGATATTACCACATTGTGAGTTTATCTAAGGGTTCCTTCTACCTTCTATTACTGGTGATTTTAGTTTTGGATGATTTGGTGTTGAAATTCAGTGATTTATTATTGTTTTATATGAATGTAATGACCCTACCTCTAATAACCTAGTTAAAATATATACATGATTACATTTTTATAATATACATGGAATCAAATCCCTATGTACTTAATAGTTTAGTAGTCTTGGTAATCTAGAAACATACATGATTCCAATATTACATTTCAATATAAAAATTATAACATAATTTCTTAAGAATATAATTATTCCCTATAGTATAACCTGCATGTCAATCAGAGAACATTTACTATATTTTTTAGAAAGGAAATAAAATAAGGGTAGGATCAAATACTCAGTAATAGTTACATAAAGCAGAAGATATCATAAGTAAATGAATAATAATAAATATTTCATAATCAATATAGAATGTTACATTTGTAAACACACATTCCATTAATATAACATGAATATCATGAATAGATAAGTAATAATAAATATGAAATGCTAAATAACTAAACACACATTTTATTTAAATAACATTACTATCATTAATAGATAATGTATAATCAATATGACAAGGTATAAATATGAAAAAACATAGAATTTACCCAATAACTAGAATTAAATGTATCAAGATGTAATATAACTGAAAAACCTATAATTGATAATAATAACTAAATTCTTAATGAATAAATTTCTTAATTATTGGACATTAAGATTTTATACATAATGATACCTCTACTTTCAATAACTTTTACAAGATAGTTTTAAACTATCGGTAAAACCCCTTTAATATTTTCTTACTAATTCACCTCATGAGAATATCGATGCATGAGAGGATATATAATTACAGTCCCCACCCTTAACTACATGTACAAATCATTCATCATATATCAAATAATATATTTAATTCCTGAACAATGTGTCTTATCTTTAAATATTAGAATTGATTAGAGAATAAAAATTTATCAATATTTCACTAGATAAACAAATAAATTTCAATGTAGAACTCCGTATATATAAATGATATATTAATTAAGGAATAAATATATAAAAGATAAACAATTTGTATATTTAAGGGAAATTTAATGTCTAATGATCAAAAGAAAGTGAATATTTCAAGGGAAAGTTAATTACTAAAAAAGGAATCAAGAAATTGAAGGTCAATACTTTTCTTTGTCAACATGATAATAAAAAATCCATATAAATAATAAGGATATTATCAGTAAAAAAATACCTAGTGTTTTATATCATTATCTCACAAATGAAGTGAATTTTAAAAAAATGTTTCTAAAAATGGTAATAATTAATTTTAAATTATGTGTGGAATGTGTGACTAAACCATTTTTTAGAAAAAATCATTTTATATGAAAACATTTGTTTTTATTTTAAAAGATAATTATTTTACTTATAACAAATATGTAAGTATAATTTTTACAATTTAATTAATATTATTCTTACCCACTAATTTAATTTATTTTTTATAATGATATACTACATTACAGTTCATTTAGGCTCAGGGTTGCATGTTCCAATGTCTATCTAAAAGATTAAATTTAAATAAATATATTCCATGGGTTGTTCAAGTTTGGTGATTCATGTAATACACTATCAAATAAAATATTCTTCTTTTAAAATATCAGGGTGTTAGAATGAATAATTCTATCATTCTTTAATGATCATGGAATGTGGTTGTTAGGGTTAGACTACGGTGTATCATGTAGTCTTGAATAGTGATTTTCCTTTCATTGGAATAAAAATATTTTCAGGATGATTGTTGGTGTTCAACAATGTCTCACTAGTGATTATTTTGAAAACACTTCTTTGTTGAGTCTCTTTTATTATAAACACTATTTTCTAATCTATAATATGTATTTAAGAACTCTCATGTAAATTCAGGTATGGTTCATAGGGTCATTAGGTGTGAACATGATTTGGGTGACTACCTTCTTAGTGAACCTTTATGTGGACAACCATGATCATAAGGTAGGAATATCATTACTGTATATATTCAGGTATATGATTCTATAATGATTTGATCATTAATTGTGAAACATATTTTTTTCATATATGTTTCATATAGGTTTGTGAATAGACCTTGTGATATATCCTTGATATGTGTTCTTGTGATTTGTATGAAGCCTTTTGTGGATGTGTAAGTGTCCCTTAAAACCAATCCTTGATATGTGTTCTTATGATATATCTATAGCTTATTGAGAACTATCCATGGCTTTCCTTATTGTTCCTTTTTATTATTATTATTTTTTGTGGTATTGAACAACCTATAAAAACATACTTCAGGTATTAGGATGAACAAGTTTCTCTGTGTTGGTTATATGATCCGTCATATGGGGAGTGTGATGATGTGATAAAGGATTCAAAATATGGATCATTTTATAGTAAAATTCAGATCACAGACACGTCATATGATGTGATAGTAGACCATGCATGGGAGTTGAATATCCATTTACTATAAGATAATATTATAGATTTCCATATATGTGTGACTTACACATCAGAATATGTCAAACATGAATGGTGGGACTTACCATCATCCAGGGACAATGACCACAATTAGGGTGGGGGTGTGAGGTGTCCCAATTAATGACCACCATCATGGTGGGGTGTATAGTCTTCCTTAAGAATGACCATAGAGATAAGGCTGATTGGTGTAGTGTGATAATATTTTTTGGACTTGTGGAATGTTTTATGACTTGTGGTGACAGTCATTAAAATACTTTCTAACGTCATGTTGAAGGATATGGGGTTATGGTTTGTGTCTTATTGGATTGTGTATGATGACTCAGTGCATGTGAGATTTATATTTAATTGTGCATTATTTATTATCATTAAATACAATATTATTCATTTGAGATCATTTTAGAAAAAAATTAGTGGTGTGCTACTTGGTTTATACACACACCCTTCATATGTATCTTGATGTGTGTACAAACATTATGATCATGATCCCATGGAAGGTAAAAGGCCTAGTGATATGGATCTAGGAGATTTTTTATGTATTACAAAGGTGGTAATTATATGGACTCTGGAGAGATACCACGATATTCTATATAATTTTCTATCTTACTCTTACACTTTTTGACCTACCACATTGGGGGTTCTTTATTATTATACTCTTTAACTTGAGATACTTACCATGAAATTTGTTATAGCCTTAATTATTTATTGTACTATGTTATTATGTGTTATTATTTATATATATATTTATATACACTAAATGTATAATATCCACACTAATAACCTTATAATCCATCAATCTAGTCAAAAACCTATTAGATATGGCATGGCACACAGAAGGTTATGTGCAACATAGGGCCATACCTGATGATTCAGTCTATGGTGTAACAAAATGGTATCAAAGGAGGTTTTACATTTTATATCTTCATAACAATTTTTTCAAGAAATTTAGAATGGAGTTAGGTTTTGTGGGACTCAGATAGGGGAGTGGCATGTGTTTCCTTACCACACATGTGTAACCGAACGTTCAATTACCTTTATTGGGACAACTATTATAGTTTGGGTTTTATAGTTTAAAATTAATATCGAGTTTGTTGTTTTGTAATAGTTTAATGGGATTTGTGGGAATTCATACTCATGAGTTGGTACATAGTATCACATTACACAAACACACACACACATATAAATTTTATGTGATGTATAGTAGTTCTTTAATTACATGCCTTGATGTATAATAATTATTTAACTGATATATGAGTATTCACTACAATTTTGATATATATGTTTAAATTACTTAGTTGAAATTTATCATTATTGTTTATTATGTATAAATTATTGTGAATTATGTAAAAATATAGAGCACTTAGCATTGGATATGGTTAGGTTTAGGAGAGTTATACCTGTGGTTAGGGCTATTATCCTGGGATAACCTTTATGTGATCACATATATAGATTATAATCGTTATTTAACTAATAAATTCTGAAATCATAAAATTACTTTGTGAATTTCATAAATTCTTCCATAGATAAATTTAATGGGACCCTTAGTAGAGGTATCCTATGATGATATATTTATGGATCACATGTCTGGACCAATACCAATTGTGCGGGGGGATGTATGCCAACATGATCCTATTCTATGTACAATGGTTCATACTATATATCTAGTTCATGAAAAAATATTTTATATTGTTCCTATTAAAGGAAAAATAATTTTGAAGGTCATGACGGATCATTATTAATACTTAATACTCTAACATTAACCTATGTTTTTTGTTATTAGAGGACTTTTTTCATGGATGACGGTATAAAAAAATCAAGATCATTTTTAATCTGGTCCATAATTCTATGGATGTGCGATTAATGATGGTGAAATTTATGTTCAAGGTACCTTTCAATAGGTGAATAAATATCACAAATTAGGAAAGAATATAAGAGGTACTTGGGAGACCTTTAAAGAGTTATGTATCAAGCAATATTTTCTATAATTGATGAATCTCTGCTTTTCCTAGGAGTTTAATGAGTTACAATAGAGGTATATAGTGTTATCTATATATTTTAATCATTTCAAGGAACTACTACAATTTTCTAATCATATGGATAGAAATTAGACCCAAAAGTCATATAAGATTGATATAGGCCACCTCCTTGAGAACAGAAGGTATGTCAGGATCATTGATCTTACATCATACCCAGAGGTGTTGTGAATGGCCTAACCATCGAGAAGGACCTAGAGATGTACTTTACATAAGGGTTAATTTCATTATATCATGGACCAGTAACTGAAATTACAATTACTAATATGAGAGCCTCTTCCATTAGTTGGAAGAGGAAAGCTAATAAAGGGAATTAGAGAAGTAAGAAGACATTTGAGAATAAGAGTTCCTTTGTTTCCATTATCGGAGGTAATTCTACCAATCACATAAATTATGTGAAAATAAGGAATCATAGTAATTATTTATGAAATACACCTATGTAGTTCATCTAATTTGAAAGGTATAGTCATATTAAATATTTTCTCTTAAGGTATTCTCATACGAGTTTCATGAGACCGAGGAATGCTGGGGTTGGAGGACCTCAAAAAATAATGTTGACTTCCAAGACATCGATGACCTAGGTGAAAACAACATGGATCTTTGTTAGGATAAGTTTTCTCAGTGTTTCAAGATCTAGGTGATGAAAATGAGGTACTTTCAATAGTTCGAGGTATGTTCTTACTCACCCCTATGATAGCTACCACTTTATTTAATGATGGTTCTTCCCATTCCTTTTATCTATTGTGAAGTGGATGTTATCATAGAAATACCAATTAAAATAGACTCATATATTATTTCTCTTGAAAAATCATAGGGACTAAAGTAGTTAATCTTCAATGGTGTACAAAATATCTTATATTGATCAGTGGCTCTAGTAATTTTTTGTATTTAATTATGATAGAGATGTACAATTTTGACATGTTCTTTAGGATGGACTAGCTCTCAAGATATTATACACACATCAACTAATATTAGAGATGTGTATCCATTATCTCTCCCAAGGGGGTGAGTTATAATGAATGGTTAGTGGGAGTTGGAAATCAGTAGATTAGTCATAGATTTGTGTTATATTAGATCTATTATGATAGAAGATTCACGATTATCACTTTCAATAGGATTAATGTTAACCCCTATTATTTCCCACTACTTTTAGATATTTATCCGGATGTGTTTTAGAATAGTTTTTAGGTATAACTCCAATTAGAAGAATTTATTTCAATAGATAACTCATTTTTGGGGAGTAACCGGTATAGATTCTTCCTTATCAAATAGAACTGATTGAGTTAAAGAAACTCAAAGATTAGCATGATGACTTGGAACATAATTTCTTTTTTTGGTTGAGAAAATATCCATAGGATGACCTATTATTATTCAATAAAAAGTTATATGAAACTATTTATATATACATGGATTAAAATTTTTGAACTAAGTGATAATGAAGAAAATGTACCATTTTTCTAGTATATATCGATGATCTATTTGATCCATTGCAGGGAGATCATTAGTTTTCCATGATCATCCACTATTCAGGCTACAATTATATTTGGGTCAAGGATGAATACATACTGAAGATTGTTTTCATGATTATGTGTGTGATATATTATTTCGTGGTGATTTTGTTTGGTAAGTTGAATGATAGTATTTAGGGCCCTCATGAACATGATCTTTCACCCATATATAGACCATTTCATCATGGTGCGCATTAATGACATACTCATATATTAAAAAACATTAGAGAAGCATGATCAAAATCTAGATATTTTATTTGGTATTCATTGAGAAAATTGGACTGATGATATGTTTTCATAATGTCTCTTTTTGACTTAGGAGGCATGTTTCCATGGACATGTATTATTAGAGGATATAATTTTTGTTCATTTAGAGAAGGTGGTGGCGGTGATGTATTGTAGAAAACTTCAAAATGTATTTAAGAACATGGGTTTCCTTGTATTAATATTTTACAACTTTATTTTCATCTAGAATTTCTCATCTTTCTAATTCTATACGATTGTTATGACTAATAAATGTGTGATGTTTGAGTGGTCATGTGAGTGTGAGGAATCATTTTAGGAGATAAAGGTGATATTGACAGAAAATATAATTCTACATTTTCCAAAACAAGTATTGGTATAGTATATTTATTTTGATTCAATAAGAATTAGATTTTGATATTTTCTGAGATAGGAATATCATGTAGTATATTATAGTTCTAACAAATTATGACCCTATGAGGGTAAGTATCCTACCCATGACCTAAAGTGAGCATCCATGATCCATGATTTGAAATTTTGGTGACACTATATCTTTTGGGATAGGATTTTTATATATATGAACCATAATATTCATTGATATATATTATCATATAGAGACCTAAATTTGTAGAAGAGGTACAAGGTGCATTATTTATAGATATTGAAATTCAAGATAGCTTATACACAATGTTAGGGTAATGTTTCTATAGGTTCAATTGGATTTAATACACTTGATACCTCGGAGCATAGAGAGTGGCCTTAAATGGATGAGTGGTGTATGATATGTTTATTTAATGATTGGATGATGGATTCAACTAAGGAGTTAGGTTATGTTTAATGTGAAAATTTATTAACACACCATCTTTATTGGATTGGGTGTATTCCAATAATGAGTAAAATCTGAATGTGAAAGATGGTTGGAGGGATATGGTATAGTCCTAGGTTGGTCCTTATATGATGATAACATGATTTATATCCATGGGAGGGTCATAGTTACTTCTCTTACTAGGGAAGATCTTATGAGAGAATCCTATGCATCACGATGGACAGTTCATCATAGTTCGATGAAGATATACCATTATATTAGATGGAAGATTTGGTGGATAGGTTTGAAGAGGGATATCTCTAGTTTTTTTCATGATATAATACCATACATAGAGTAAAGGTTGAGGATAATCATCCTAGTGATTTACAGAATCTACTTCTAGTTTCAATGTAGAAATGCGATGATGTCGTGATGGATTTTGTGATATGTTTGTCGAGGACCTCAAGGAATCATGTGGTTGTATTTCTGATAGTGGATTGGTAGACTAAGATGTCCAATTTATTTTTGTTTTAGGAGACAATTTCTTTCGATGATACTGGGAAAATATATTTTCCATGATATTTTAAATATTGGTGTAGTTTTATATAAAATTATCTCATATTGAGACACATATTTCATGTCACGGTTTGTGTAGGGATTATAGAAGGTTTTGTGGAATCATCAGAGATTCATCATGATATATCACCATTAAATAAGTGAAATGTATGATAGGATGATCTATATTTTTGAGGATATGGTTCAATATTTCATCCTAGAAATTAAATGACAGCAGAATGAGTATATAGACATGATAGAGTTTGTTTATAAAAAAAATAGAAGGATTATATATAGACAAAATCATATGGTCATCCATATCTTTGAATTTTTCACTAACCATTATACAATCATGAAATATGTGGGGAAACTATTGTGGGATCGAGTCTAGTGTAGGAGACATCCAATGGAGATCAGTTGATCCAAAAGTAGTTGGTCACCACCGAGAGGGGACAAAGATCGTATGATGAATGTAAGAGGAAACATTTGTATTTCATTATGGGTAAGCTAGTTTTCTTTTTGGAGACTCCAAGGTTGGTACATCAACTTATCTTGAAGAAAGGAAATATGGAAATAAGATTTGATGGACTTTTCATGAAAATCTATAATATAGGGATATTGTAATACTATTTGGGTTGTCCTAATTTTTTCTAATGCATGCATTATGTGTGACACATATCTCAGATTCATATGCATATTCATATGTCATAGATTATTAGTACATTGAGTTTTAGTTATATGAATTATAGAAACAACTTTTGTAACATATATTCAACCAAACAGATAATGTTGTATACGAGAAGATGGTTTCACATGTTATGATCTTATAGAGGTATAGATTGGGGAAGAAGGAGACATTGATGTGGGAGTCTAGAGTTTGGGTATAATGTCTTGTGTTTTTTCTATCAATCCCAGAGATACTTCTCGAGGATAATAATGAATTATAGGGGAGAATTGAAACACCCTCATACTTATTTATTATATTAATTTATGTTTTGAAATTTTTATGTGATGTTTTTTAGTATTTTGATGAATGATTCTTGAAGCCATTTTGTGTTGGTGGTTTTTTGAAGCATAAAAATTGGTTGAGAGCCTTTATAGTTCAAAATGGACAACACCACACCCATGGTAAAATATATTATTGAATTGGGTAATCTACTATATGAAATAAGAAATAAAACAATCGGGTAAAAAGGCACAAACATAGGTGTGGTGGGCATGGGTGTTTCAGTTTCCCATGACTTGGGTGACCTCACCACACACATTTATGAGGAATTGGTGAGGAAAAATTCATATAAATATGGGGAAATTCCATTGGATAAACATGTTTTACTCAATGTTTTTAATAAACCATGACCTTGGTGTATTCCATTGAGGAGGTCATAGCAATGTTATGTGTGTTTTTTAATAGTTGAACCCACCAATAATATTAATGGATCATGGACATTTCAAAGAAGAAACATGTGCATAATGAATTTGCGGTCTTGAATGTTGGTTTAATTCAATTGTATCCACCATTATGAGATTTCACATCTTTTATTGATTGTTATCAATTTTCTAGATGATTTTATAGTTGATCAAGGAATCGTAGGCCCTGAACCTATGTGATCTTCATCAAAGATCAATTTTCACCCTTATGTGGATTGATACTACCCCTCCTTAAGTAAATATAAGGGCCTCTTCAATATTACATTCATAGTGCTATAGTATTGTGGTCATTTAGTGGTGAACTACAGTGATCCATTCCTATTTGGGTGGACTACTTCTATCATTATTGAAAGATCATAGAATAAGGATTTATGGCTTAGAATATGGTGTATTGCACAATTTAGAAGGGTGATTTTCATATCTTTGGTGTAAGAATATCCTTTCATGAGAATTTTTGTCATTATATGATATCTCTATTATGATTCTCCTACTAACTATTCTTTCTATAGTCTCTTACATTTTATCCTTCATATTCATATCTAAAATATATATTCTTGAACTCTCACATGACTTTTTATATTGTTCATAGGGTCATTCAGAGTGATCTTGATTTGTGTGGATTTCTTTGAGAACCTTGACAATGACATAAAAAATCTTGAGGTAGGAAGATCCTTAATGCATAGTTCCTTATTAAGGATGTTGTTATGATTTGATCATTTATGATTTAAACTCATGCTTGATATATTTTTCATCCGGGTGTTTCAGTTTCCCTTATGACCCATCAAGGATATGAGTTGTTATGATTTTTGTGTAGCCTCTTCTGGTTGTGTGAGTGAACCTTGAGGCCCATTATTTATATATTTTATAATGTTTTTTGGGTAACCTATTGATAACTGTTCTTGATATTAATTATTTTTACTTTTTATGATATATATTAGTGGCGGTATTTCATATCCTATAAAACCTTGATTTAATTATTAGAATGAATAGGTTTCTTATCATTTCGTAAACACACCATTAGATAGGGATTATTATGATATGATAAAGGCTAAAAAATATTGTTCATTTGATGTTTTGGGTCCGATCATGGACATTTTAGCCGACATGATAGTATTCCAGGAAAATGAGTTGAGTATTATTTAGCTATAACCCAATATGGGATATTTTCATACATGGTGACATACACATCTAAATTCACTAAACATGTTATGTGGTACTTTACATTATCCAAGTACTATAAAATCCATTAAAGTGGGGGGATATGATGTTCCAAATAATGAAAAAAATCAGGGTTGGGTCTCTGGTGATACTTAAAGACATAAAATGGAGATTAGACTGAAAGGTTTACAATGTCAACCAGTCTTGGGACTTGTGGTATATCTTATTGCATGTGGTGAAAGACATTTACATCCTTTCTAACATCATGATGAAGTAGGTGAGGTTGAGGTTCTTAGAATCCTGGTTACAAAATGATTTCTTGACATATGTGTGGTTGTATATTTACATCTGAATTATTTATGATCATGACATAATATTATGAATTTTCACTCATGTTATGGACCTATTGGTGGTTTCTTACACAGTTTATACCCACACCCTGTAAGGGAATCTTGATTTTCATTCCTAATTTATGATTAGGTACCCTAGGTAGGGAAAATTACCAACAATAGTGATCCACAAGAGAGAGTTCAATGTATGGAGGTTGTACTTGGATGAACTAAAGAGGTATGAATTAATATTCTATTTAATTATATGAAATTTTATTACTCTTACCTACCATTCACATTATGGGTTCTATATTATTATTTTGTATGAATTGATTTACTTACCATTCCATTTGTTATATAATGGATTATTTATTATGATGTGTAATTATGTGTAATTATTTTTACTTTTATTTATTTATACTAAGTGTATTGTTTCCACACTTATGATATTAGAATCCTGAGTGCTATTCAAAAGACCCTTGCATTTGGGTAGGTGTTTTTGATGCTATGTTGAACTCTAGATCAGAAATGATGATTCGAGCTAGGCAATTATAGAAAAATTATGACATAATTGAGATGAAAGTATCATAAGTTGAACTTAATATGTGATTATAGAAGACATATTAGGATTAAGCTTTCACATTCATATAATCTAATTCCTTTAGTAATTTTCTTAACCATTTTTCTTTTAGTATTTGGTTGAAACAAGATCATGTAGATAAACCTGAGAAATGAATATATTAAAAAACTATTATGTCTTATAACCAAATAAGGGAGACTTTTTAAATAGTTAATAATATTAGTATATTCTTGTTATGATATAAAATGTGAGTTTCATATTTGATGGATTATTTTTCAGTAGTTATAATTTAGCAGTTTTGAAACCTATATAAACTTGAATCCATATACATGAAATTGGATTTTATGAAACGGTTATATTTTTTGGATAATTATAGAAAAAACATGATTATTGTATGGATAAATATTAGGATTAATATTATTTTAATATTTAGTTAATAATGGGTTGATAGATTTTGAGTAAATAAAGTAGATATCATTGTAATTAATTGGTATATTAAATAAAAATTAATCCATCATATTTTTGGTGATATATATCTATTTTTTGGGACCATGATATATATATTTAGTGATTTTTTGACATTATGAACTATTGAATAATATATTTTAGGGCTAAAAACTGGTTTAAATTTTTGGGGAATATATAATATTATAGTTCTTTAATGTCATGGAGATTCAAATGGTTTTTGAAGAGTCATGTTATGGAGAATATATGATTAAGTAATATACATAATAGGATACATGATTTAATGAATGGTCAATGATGTTTTTGGAATGATAAGTACCTTGGTAGAGCCCATGAATGTAATGAAGTTGTTATATTGAATGTTATATCATGAATTTTGAATATTTTAATAATACAAGAACCTTGTTTCATTAGTCATGGGTTATTAAAATTATGGACAAAAATATATTTAAAGGGAGGGGTGCGAATATAACACCCTGGGTTTTTAAGAAGTATTATATATTTAAATACCATATATTTATAATTATAAATTTTTTTTATTATATTTGTTTAATGGAATTTAAAGTGATTATAAAATAAGTTATATTATATATGAATTAGACAAAAACACTTTATTCAATCACAAGTGGAACCTAACAGAAAAATCACATAAAATTAAATATAACACACCATTAATTATTAGTCACTATGGATAAAAACCATCCTTTAACAGTACATAAATCAATTGGGGAATATAGATAAAAACGAAAAAATCACCATGAATAGAAAAACAATTGGATCATCATTAACCATGAGGATCACCAATATCCAATGAAAACCTATAATGGGGAATATTATCATAAAAGGGAAAATAATTGTGAAAAAACCACAATATGAAATAATATAGATGCCTTGAGAAGTGATAATAGAAGGAAAAAAATTATTTATTAAGTATATATATATATACGAAATAAATATGGTTGTCACAAATATGGGCATTACAAAAATGTTCATTGTTCATATATATAATTAGTACACCGAAGTCATGTATTTTTATATTGTCACAATCCAACATGAATAACACATAATATTGGCACCTAAACCAATATTTATATGGCCTGAAGGTAGTTTATGATCCCCATGTTCTAGAAACTAGAGCTTAGGTATCAAGAAATGGTCAAAGGGAAATATTTTTCCCCTAAAATCAATGAAAACAACAAAAAACAACATAAAATTTAGTATTCCAAAATATCCATCTAGATAAAATTACCACTGGTTAGAAAGTATAAGTCTTAAAAAATTTAAATCAACCTAATTCATTACATAAACCTTCAATGATATAATAATAGCATCTACTCATAACAAGTGGACCAAACACTTCACCTGTCCCATTCAACTCCCAAGGTTTTTTTAACCTGGAACACCCGTCATCTCTCTGAAGTGTTTTCACATACCATAGAACAAGAAAAATAATTTCTATATATAACCCATGGAATATTTATGTTGTGATAAACAATATCCCATTGGGATTTTTCCTAAGTAATTCCAAATATATTCAGATTAAATAACCAAATATACCCAATTTAAAATAAATCATGGAATGGAAATCCATTTCAAACCATTCAATAAAACATTATTTTTTAATTCACTTCAATGGATTGAATATAATAAATTTACTAATTAAGAATGAATAATCATTTTCATCAAACAATCCTGAATAAACCATTTCATCATCATTGGAATGTAAAAATAATTTTTGATCACTTTAGCATGGTAAAACATGCTAGGGTTAGTTTGATTAATTCTCATGGGTTTTCACACATTCCAATAAAATATGTCTTAATGTGTGTACAGATTCCTAGATCTCAACCGAAGGGGGAATATGAGAACACCATAATGAATAAAATACATACCCTAATAATGTTTAGTTAGAGTTGTTAACATAAATAATTTTCTTGGTATAACTAATTCTTTCTTAATGATTTTGTCCTTGTAAACCCAAATAACGACCAAGGCTCCCATGTGCCTCAAGGAAATCAATGAAGGGGTTAATAATTCATCTCACTTCTGTTTCATAATTCATCATTCAAGAAGTTCCAGATCATGTTTTCAAAATTCTTTTTTTATTATAAAAAAACATCAAATGTTTTTCATAAAACCTCATTCCATCAAAAAATAATTCATTTTTAATTGAATTCCATAAATCATTTCATGCCTTATTTTCTCAAGATGCATCAAAAAATCATTTCATAAATCGATATTTTATTTGAAAACTCATCCTCAAGAGGTTCAACACACACCATTACATTCATAGAATCATTTTCAATGGTCGCAAATCATGATTTCGAAACCAATTAGATTTTTTTAAAAAAAACATGTAACATAGGTTTCTATTGATATGAATGTACTTACAATACTAGCTAAATAAATACACAAGATCAAAACTCACCCGAAAAAAGAATCTCAACTTATGTGACGAAGTCTAGAACCAATCATGAATCAATCATGAGGAGATCCTTGATGAGAAAACCAATAATCAACATTTGGATCTAACAATGATGTAAGGATCCATAACCCTTAAAGAAGAAGACAAAGGAAGAAATGATAATTCATAATCAAATCAAGGATACACTTACCAAAAAATATTAAATGTTCTTATAAGTACTTCTATCCTTGAATTTTCATTGTTATAATGTCAAAAAGCATCTCAAGAGAGTCTCCAATATTATTTGGGTTCAATGGGGTTTAAGGAAGAATTTTTAAAAAAACTAATATAGATATTATGGGAAATAGAATGTTATACCTCTCTTATGTTTCTCACATAGATCAATGTCACCAACTCTCTATTGGATTCTACTAGAAAGTCAGTAGAGATTGGATGAAATCCTGAACTATTGGGAACCCCAACAGTTGCCCAGTGGGCTTCCAATGGCTATCCTACGGTGTTTTTATAAGAACTAAATTATTCCATCAATCCACCGGTTAGACAATGGCCCTCAATGGTGAGATAATACAATTACTATTTGGAAATTCATACATCTATTTTCCAATAATTTTGATAGTGGGTCTCCCCAGCCCACCATTGGAACTCCGGTATCATTCCAAGTTGTGGGCCCATTCCAACCCTTTTGTTGAAACTATAAAACCCTGCATAACAACTCAAAACGAAAACAAACAAAATTAAAACAGCTATAAATTCTCCAATAATTAGTAACAACCAATAATAAACCAAATTAATCCTATAAAAACTAATAAAAAATGGTGAAAAATGGAACAAAAAGATCATAATTGAAATAATGTTTTAGGATGTTTCAATTATACCCACAACTAATGGTTTATTCCACCCGAATCCAATAATGAAGATTGATCAATACAAGTATATGTACACTGATATATCACCCTCACCTCACACTCCCACATCTCATGATAATTTGATCAAGGTTTCTACAAAACCCAAACCAACATTATTTACTTTACACAAATATTAATTATCTAAAAATACATAATCCGAACTCGCTACTCAGTTATGTTTTAACTAGATTCTATACCAAGGAATTCTCATTTAAAAATATGATATATTTCTAAGAAAAATTTCTTATAATGAGATATGTGAAAGAAATAACTGATCGAGGTGATATGTGGTGGAAAATCCAAACAATGAGCTTCTTTTCTGATCTGAACAACAACCTCAAATAGTCTTACATATCTAAGTGCCAACTTATAATATTGTCCAAGTCACTGATGGCCTTGTTCTGGAAAGAATCTCAACAACATAAGGTCACCAATTGTTACCTCTAGAGTACATAAAAGATAATCTATATAAGATTTATATCAGTTCTGGTCCTTTTACAACCTTTGAATAATAATATCGATCTTTGATATTATCTCTTGGAAAAATCTAAACCCCATAAGGGAAGCTTCATCATCATCCAAAAAACAATGAATATATTTACAATGATGGATATGCAAGGCCTCAAAGGGTGTCGTCTTAATAGATTAATCATAACTACTATTGTAGGAAAACTAAACCATACCCAAATAGAAATCATAAGATCCTATAACATAAATGGAAAAAGAATAAATAATTTATTTAAGAATATATATAGCCTATTAAATATGACCATCCATATAGGGATATTTCATTGCATTCAATATAACATGGGATTCCAACACCTCATATATGCCTCTCTAGAACTGGTATGTAAATTGGGGATATCTATTAGAATCAATGGTATACATAACTCTATGAAACATGACTATCTCTTATTAGTACGAATTACCCATTCCCACAATTATGGTCGTATCACAAATGGGAATGAAGTGATCCAATTTAGTCAATCGATTAATCAGCATCTAAATCACATTATTTCATTGAGTGTTACATGGAAACCAAAGAATGAAGTCTATAAATATCTTGACTCACTTCCATGATGGCAGTAGAATTTTTTTTGAAAACCCTAAGGCATTTGGTGTTCATCCTTGATCTATTGACTTGTATAAAAATTAGAACCAAAATTAACAATGTCCCATTCCATACATGGCCATCAAAATAAACACTTTATATAATAAAACATAGTCATTATACCTATGTTAAACACCCATTATAAATTATGGAAATATCCAATCATAACATTTCCCATTGGATATTGAATGACATATCATTTCCTGAACTAAATAATTTCTATGGGAGATAAATACCATTCCTTGATAGTCTCCCCGCTATATAATGAATTCTTGATGCCTCAAAACTCATCATGACACTACTATTCTTTTGGGATCATCACATTAAGAGAGGATAAAAATTAAAAACTACTTGAAAAAACCCATTTCCATCCTAGATATCTCCCAAATTAATTAGAGCAATGAGATCCTTGACATTCTATTATTTTTATGATTCGTTCATGGTATGGGATGATAATATCTTACTCTGAGCATCAATAAAAATATTACTCTTCATAGGGGTGTAGGAAATGTAAAAATTAACATGTTTTAGGGAATTTACCAACACCATTATTATTTGATTTAAATATTTTTAAGAAAATATAAAACTCTATATACTGTGATCAAAGTAAATGGTAAACTGTTCTCCAAAAAGGCAGTGTTGGCAAATCTTAAGGGCATGCATCATAGTTATGTGTTATAAATCATTCATGGGGATGTTCTTCTCCCGAGGAAAATTTTTTAGAGAACAACATGCAACCATATAATAAACCATGCATAAGAACACTACCTAAAACCAAAAATGAAGCTCAAGAAAAGACCATGTAGCCCTAATCACCCTCTAGAAGAGTCAATATATGAGATGATGTCAAACAACACTTCAATTATAAATTAAAGCCTACCATTTTGAATAAAAAAACATCACTCTGATTCGAGTGGGAGAAGTAAATGAAGAATCAATCATAGATGAATATTTCATAAACCTATGATAATACCCTTTCATGGACAAAAATATATAAATATCAAATACATTATATGTTTCTTCCAATTATATTATAGATTTCACCATCTTTGTATCAAGTGAGACACCCTGTTCGAAAACATCATGCCCTAATAACATTACCCCCTATATCAATAAGTTTCACATTGATATATTTTCATAAATTTAGTGATTTCTCAATATGTCTAAATAAAATCTGAAATGAATAAAATCATAATAATTATTTTTTTAATAAACCAATATTTCATCCGTGAATACCATTATAAAAGAGTTGATCTACTGGTGGGAAATAATCTTCATTAGGTCCATAAACATAGTAGTAGCATTGGTTTGACCGAATGGCATAAAAAGATAATAATATTGGTTATACATAAAACTAAAAGTAGATTTAGGGATATAGACTCTTTGATCATAAGATAGTGGTAACAAGAATGCATATCTATTTTTGATAACCCCTTCTCCCCCTTAAACTAATCAAATAAATATCCTTTGTGGAAAAATATATACATGTTTTTTTGAAAAAACACGATTGAGATTTTGGTAATCAACAAAGAATTGAAGGGTTCCATTAGAATTCTTGGGAAATATACTAGTATTGAACAACGGAAATACCTTGGGTCAAATAAACCATTTAGAAATTAAGACACTCACTTGGTTATTTAATTCATTCAGTTACCATGGGGTCATTTAGCAAGTGGGAATATATATTTGAAAATTTAATGAATCAAAATCAATAGAGAACTCAACCTACCACTCTAATTGGATACAATATAAGTTAGAAAAAATAATTCTCTGAGGAGGCTTCTTACAACATTTCAACAACACAAAATGATATCATCCCAACCATTTCTAGAAGACGAGGCCTTGATATCATATCCCTTGGGTCCCATTCTCTTTGAAATACATAGAACTCCACATCTGGGGAAGAAAAGGACACCATCTAATGATAATATTCAATACGATCTTTGTGATCAACCAACTAGTCCAATTTGATAATAAAATCCAAAGGGTTTATCTCTGCAAAAAATGACCCAGATGAGCTTGATTTATAATTAAAAGAATTTAAAATAGGGGAATTTGTTACTATACCCTCTATTTTTCTTATGAGTCATTGCAATTTCCATCACAAAATGATATAAATTCTATAGAAATATTCAACAAATCCATAGTACGGGATGATAAAAGTGAATTATAGGCACTAGAATAAAATAAAAGATGTCACTAAAGATAATGTAATTGTAGTGGTACCACTCATTGTCTCAAGAGGTACATTATTTCTCATTGGATAATTATCTATGAGGTGATGTTACTTTATTGATGATTCACGTGGCTAGAAAATGATTGTTCATGAACTGTGCCATAGAGCCTTTTAGTACCGATGATGCAGTTCCACTATGTGGGGTTGTAAAAATGTGAAAACACTACTACTGGTAACCAAAATATCAACATGAGATATAAATATTTTGTTTCTACATGAATGGAAGATTCAAAGTCCAAACATTTCCCCATTATAAAAAATTCAATGGGGCTTTGACACACACTATTGACAATTTTAATAAATTATATAGTTCAGGACCACCACCACATCCCCCATTGAGACTCATTCACATTTCTATTCCATTAAAAGATAACACTGAAGATGCCACTAAAAGTATATAAATATCCATTGAACACAAAATTTCTATTTAAGGTAAGAACCACAATTAGATACTTATTTAGAACATTACGAGGCGAGATTCATTATAACGACCTGAAATCAGAAATCTATTCAGAGACCAATCTAAAACCTAGGAGACCTGATATTCTCATTCAAAACAACCACATCTGAAAACTGATCATGTTTAGAAAATAATTTTTCAATATGGGTCAATGATCAATAAATTTTGTGATGGAGGAGAAATTCTATAGACTTTTCTAAAACCATCAACACTTTATAGAACTACTCTGTAAAAAGGTCCTTGGAGTATTTCAACGCAAAGAATTTATCCCACTGTATGAGAACTATATCGTCACACCATCTTCTTCTAGGACCCTAAATATTGAAGATGTAACTATTCACATTAATAGATCCTAGAATCACCAAGAACATATAGAGACTTAGAATATTTATCAACCAATCCCTTTCCATATAAGGATCAATCATACCCTATAATAATGGTTATTTGTCACAAAGAAACTCTTATTCGAGATCTATGTTATCATTCTATGAGGTTCCATGATTATATCTTGAATTGGAACAAGTGAATCTCCTTGGCCCATATCCTAGATCTTGTGCACTACCACCTCAAAATGTTCATAGTCAATTAGAGGGTTCAATTATTATGTTTTATCAACATATCCCTACTAAAGTCTAACATGATATCTTCTTGAGCTCATGGTATTATAAAATATCAATATATATTAAGGAAAAATTAGTCAATAGATAGAGTAAAACTAATTCTATCAATTAGAACCAAACATGGGAACATGAGTCTCAAATAGATGCTTGGAAAAATAATTGAATTAGATTAAATAACTCTTAAAAGACACATTTCTTCCAACATTCTATGGAAACATAATGCTTATAATGATGATATCTAGCTAGTTAATCTCTCATAACCTACCCCTTATGTCTCAATAACCATATCTCCTATCTAACAGTACTAATAAAACTACATACCAACATTCAAGAAGAGACCCGATTTCTGTTTGATACAAATTTCACGTGAAAAAACCTAGATAACCTAAAAAATCAATACCAGATCCAATCCAAAAATGTCTTGAAGGGATATCCCAAATACAGTACATCAACCCAATTCATCACTTAAACCTTCAACAACATCGACTCCGGATCCACTTGTGATAGATATGAAAAGTCATTCTTTTCAAATAAGAATGAATAAAACATTTCATCTACATTGGAATGTATAAATCATTTTCAATAACATCACTATAGTTAAAATCCCTATAGTTTGTTATATCATGGCTCAAGGATCCTCATACAAGTTAGTAAAATATGGATTCATGTGTGAACATGTCCATTGATCTCATTCCTAGGGGAATAAGATTGCACAAAAATGAATGAACTCCCTACCCTCATCATGTTTAGTTAGAGTTTTCATCAACAATCCATTCCTAAGTAGAGAAAATATATTCCTAGGGTTAATTTCCTAGAATACCCAAATATCCACCCAAGCACTCATGTGATTTAAGGAAATAAAGTCTTAAATCATTAATCTCATAGTAGTTTCATCAATAGTCATTGAAATAAAACCAAACCAAAATTCCAAAATTCCATTTTATATTAAAAATCCAACATCAAATGGATTTCATCAAAACTGATTAATTTAATAAATAATTTCTATTATTTCTATTATAAAAAACATTTCATGACATCATTTTTAGATATTCCTCAATAAATTATGCGTTATTTCATTGTTTTCAAATATAATTTTTTTTGAAATCAACACTTTATTTGAAAACCCATACCAAATAAATTTAACACAAAAAATTTCATTTTTAAATCTACTATCAAGAGTTTCAAATTAAAATTAGAAAATAAATTACAAATCCATTCGAGTAAAAACAAGAAACAATGGTTTTAATTGATATGAATGTAATTATAAAAACACATAAATCAATTCATAACATCAATAATTACCCAATAATAGATCCTCAACTTGAGATAAAAAGGATAGAACTAGTCAAGAGTCAATTGAGAAGGGATCTTTAAAATGAAAATAAAAAATCAAGATTCAGATCTGACAATATTGCAAGGATCCACATCCCTCAAAGACTGAGAATGAAAAGTAAATTAGAATTCAAAATAAAATAAATATATTTAATTAAAATATATTACGCACACAATGATATATATATTTATATTAATGTGTTATATATAAATATTACCATTATTAATAATATATGATATATTACATATATATAATTAAAATAATTATTTTAATACCAATAGTGTAGTAAAAATAAAATTTTGAATTTAAATAAATTATTTTAATGGTATTTTCTAAAGTGTATTTAGTATAAAATAAATATGTCTTATATATTAATTTGAACACGTTTTTATTTTTATTATATATAAACTAATATATTGACATCTTTTATGATATAAATTAACATGAAATAATATTAAGAATACTTAATATTTAAAAAATCATTTTTTAGTGACAAAATTTTATATTTATATTATGTATTTTTTAAACAACTAAAATTATTAATTCTTCAATTTTAGTTTGAAAAATTAAAATTCAATTTTGTATTCTCACATAAAAATTTACATATTAAGAATTTATATGCTTTTAAAATATTATATTTAGTTGAAAATAATTTTTTTGAAAAATTATAATTTTTATGATTCTATTTTTATATAAGAGTATCCATAAATATTAAAATTATAATTAATTTATTAAATTATTCATTTTTAAAAATAGTTTTTGTACATGGAAAACCCATGTCTAACAATTTTTGAAAAAATTAAAATGTTTATTTAATAAAAAATTGTTTTAAATCATTTATTGAATCCATTATTTTCAAGGTGAGATTAATTTTTGACATGACATGAAATAATAATAAATTTTATTTTTAAAAAATAAATATATTTGTGTCATAAGAATTTATAATTTCAATAACTATTCCTTAAGCATAAATTTTAATCTTAAAAACAAACTTTTTCTAAAAATTATTTTTACATGTTATGTGAAATAGTATTTAAATTACAATTTCAATAAAATTCAAATATTTTTTGATGAAATTAATTCCAAATTTGAAATTTAAATTTTCATTTTAGGTAAATTGTTCAAAATTATGTTTTTAATAAAATTTAATTACGTATGTTAAAATTAAATTTCCAAGGTAAAAGTAAATTAAAGTAAAAGGTATAATTTTAAAATAAACATAACTATATCCCTCGTAGTTGTCATAAAAATGATTTTTTAGGATATTTTTGACCCAAAATCGCTTTTCCCCCATCTTTTCTCCCTATTTTGGCCATTGAACTATGAATAGTAACTCTACATTATTAAAATGTATGGGTTACTTCCAAAACTACCCTTCTATTCACTTATAAAAATATAACAGTTCCACCACTTCAAGAATAACCTTATATTTGAATTTTCCTTATAAAATATACCAATATTCTCCTCATAGAAGTTTATCCCATGTAAAAAATCAACTTATCAATATTGTTGATCATAAGAACTTAATTGAAAAGAATAATTCCATTGTAAAATTCCAGTCCTCGAAGTGAGTATTCCCTTCTTATAAGTGTTACATGAATAATTTTTACTATCTTAATCTCCTATAAATTTACGAATATAATGAATGTATTATCATTATTATACTTAAATTTCATTATATTCTTTTGAAAATTATTATTCATTCAATTCCACACACAAAGAAAAACTAAAACATCGATCATGTGTACATACAGACTAGCACCACCATGAAGCGATGATGTTCATTTTTCAATGCTTCTTCTCATGGGAATCATCACGGATGGATTTGATGAGTAAATAGTTTTTACTATTTCAGAAATAAATATATTAAACGGTCATTTACATAAAATAATTTCTACTATTAAATGATGAATGGGATGGTTAATCATGCGTATCTGTAGATTACCACTTCCATGAATAGTGATTTTTTTTCATCCTCACCCATGTTGTATGGTTCAATAAATGGATTTAATGATGAAATATGCTAATTATTACATGTTTTTTATTCATAATATTTCATATTATCATTATTTAAAAGCATTTTCTTACTCAAGAAAAAATTATGAAATATTATCGTTTGGGTTGGTTTTAGTACCTATGTAAACAATGTTATAATGATTATATCATAAATGAATATGGGATGTAATATAATAGAAATATAATTTAATAATGATATAATTATTTTTTTAATTCTTTTACAGTAATCGGTAAAGTTTAATTTTTTAATGAATGGTGAAAAATATTGATTTTTAATTGAAAACTGCTTTTTCATTTAAATTTTTTACAAAGATAATTTTTTTTATTTTATTTAAAGTAAATTTAGTTCAATTATTTAAAAATTTTACTCCATTTTTTCATTGGATATTTTTTCTAATTGAAAATTGATATTAAAATCATCTATGTTTTTGAGAATTGTCTTATTGAAAACCCTCTTTTTCATCTCGTATGTGGGTTTTGTTTTAAATTTATCTTTTTTAATACTATGAATCGAATTTGAAATAATGTATAAAATATTTTTAATAAGAATAATTTATATTTTGTAATACATCCAGCTTAATGTTTTTTCCACAATGAATAGTGGACAAAAAATTTACCACTATTAATGTAAATATTGGTTTATCAGGGGTTCAACTAAGAAGATAAGGGTTAAAATTACCTAAAATATTGTATAAAATATATATAAATACTATATTTAGACTTTATAATGAATAATTATTTATGATTCTCTATTTTTTACCCTAGTGTATTTTTAAAAACATGGGTTCAACTTTTTCTTTTCAAAAATTACAAATGTGTCAATCACCTCACTTATAAAAGGCCACCCTTATCTTATCTTATCCACACATTAAAAATATTTTAGCTCATAAAATACTTCCCCAAATAACTTCCTAAATTAAATCACCACATTCATTAATCCTTTTTATTGACAATGTCATTTTACGAATACATTAGGTATAATACTAAAGGGGTGATATGAGAAGAGGTAAAATTACTAACTATGTGTTACTGTTTTATTTATTCATCCAAATAATTTAAATCCTAGTAATTTATGATTTTATAAAAAAAATTATATCCAATATACTTATATTTTATTTTTTTAACTTAATTACTTATATCTATCTCTTCTTCCCTCAAATGTGAAACGATAATTTCACTCGTGTGTACGATAAACCACCACCACACGAATCGATGTGATATGTTTTCCATAAACACCAATAAAAGTTGGGTATGATGAGGGATATAAAGTAAATATATGATATTTATAACATAATTATAAATCTGTAGTCATTATCTCTTATATAACCTTTTTAATTTTCATTTCGCAGGGTGTATGATATTGTCGCTCGTGTGTACGGTGGACTACCACCTCATGAAGTGATGTGATTCGCTTTTCACCAATGCTTTACATGGAAGATAATATGGATACATTTATTTAATATATGTGATATAAATGAACTATTTAGGATATTAATTACTTATTTATCGTTCTTAGAAGAAAATATATTACTTTATTCCTTTTTTTCACTCATTGAAAGATAATAACTTCATTCTTGTATGTGTGGACTACTGCCTTCATGAAGCGAAACAAATTTATTTTTTCATCACCAAAAAACATGGATGATGTATATAAGTATATTTAATTACATAATATGTATTTATTATATAATTATAATTATTTAAATATAAAATATCACATACCTACTTTCTATTATGATCTTTGAAAAATGGAAATGTTACTCATTTGTACATACAATATACTGTCTCCAATATCGTTAATTACTTAATTTATCAAAACCATGTTTCAATATTGGTTTTAAAAGTATAATATATGTATAAATATGATAATTATTTCAATATTATTGTCCTATATATGTTCAAATAGTGATCAATTCGACCAATAGCCAAACTACCAAAGTCAGTTTTGACATATAAGTCAAATATCATCAAATCTACCAACATACAATTAATAGATTAATTAATTGTATATAAAATGATATTATGTGATATAAATGGAATACTAAAATTTTAAAATTTTATTAATCAATTAAATAAATAATATAATTTTACTATTTTGGAATATAAAGAATGTACGCGATGAGTCAGACTCAAGGGAAGAGACTTTTTCTCAATTTCCCGTTATCGAGGCCAATTTTACTATTGTGAACAAAATTTCTTTTATTTGTTGTGAATGATTCCCCTTTGAATTTAATATCACGATTTCTTAATAATTCATGGTATTTTATGTTTCAATTGGAATTATTTCATCCAAGGGAAGTTTACATAAAAGTTACCAAGTGGCAAAGAATTTCATATCACAATTTATTTTCATTGGGTTATATTATTTATTCTTCATCTTTGATTTTCTATGATTATGTTCTAAATGAATTTTTCTTATCATATGTTATATTTCCAATTTTTTTATATGAATTTATAGTTTATAAAAATAATAAATTTATTGATTATATCTCACTTTAACATTATGATAAGGGTTTATTTTACAATCTCATTATATTCATGATTTTTTATCCTTCAATTTCAATTAAAGGAAATTATTTAATAATTGTATGATAAAACTATTTAATTTTCATATCCTATAGTCACTTAAAATATTTTAAATTAATAATACCATTTTTTATACTCATTGGAACTTAAAATAATTGATATTCATTTTATGAAAATCCGACTTCATTTCTCTATTTGGTCGGAAATCCATTTTCTTTCATAAATCATGTTTTATAAAAAAATAAAAAATGTTTTTAATCTTTTAAAAATGATTTAATAAATAAAAATTTACCCATTTTTAATTTATAATTTTTTTTAATGTAATGTTTATGTCTTTTTCAAAACATGGCCTTTTAAATTTACCAAAAACTTGTAAGGGATATTGGATTTAATATAATCGACATGTACGAAATTTCCTACCATCATGATCAATATATGTTTTAAAACATCTTTTATATGTTTCAAAGGTTATTTTCAAAGAAAACCATTTTGAATTTTTTAAAACTTTTAGTTTTAAATTTATCTTCAAAGTAAATAGGTTATTGTACTCAATAATTTTTTGATGACCTATTTATTTTATTTATATTCATCAATGAAATCAACCCTATATTGTGGTTATGATCCATTAAGGATATATTTTATCAATATTATTCTTATTCATTATTTGGATGGTTTATGACCATTTTGACCAATGGAAGTATTGACATTGACATTGTTAATCCATTTTTAGGTAGTCAATAACATTTTTGATGAAATATTCACTCTCTTAGGATTATTATACAATTCAATTTTATTAAATATACATATTTTTTGTATCATGGATATGGCTATTTCTTAAAATGTGTTTTTTTAAAATGTTGTTTTTATCTTAAATATCAATATTATTTCAATCTTGGATATTATTATTATCTAAACCAAATACCATTTTTTATTTATGATATCTACTTTGAATGTTATTTAATTAACTAGGAAATATTGATAAATCCATACTCTTTACTCAATATATATATATATATGTGTGTGTATATTTTCATATGTCATATTGATTCATGAATTAAATCGATAATTTTATTGAAGATGAATTCTTTGGACCTATAGTGATGGGTGGGACCAATGATTATATATACCCTAGATGCATCATTGGTCTCATGAGGAAAATTAATAAGATAAAATTAAATGTATTTCTACTTGTAGTTTAAACATTATTGTGAAAGGTATTAATAGTATAGGTTTCATGTTCCTTAGAACATGAAATCTAATGATTAAGAATTTCCTTTATTAAGTATTCACTTATTATAATCCATTATATTTTCACAATGATATTATCTCTCGATTCTTTTTATTAATAGTTTATAGGTTAAATAGTGTGTATGTATAGTTATTTATCTATCCATATTGGTTATGTATTATATTATTATCCATGATATTTTTGTGATAATATGATATCTAGATGCATTCCCCTATCAGTTTAATGATAAAATGTCATGTCTTTTTAGATATTTACCTTTCCATAATGATTATTCCTTTTTTATTAATTATTGTAATGTTATTTAAATATAATGTTTGTTCAATTATTTACCTTTTCATATTGATTATTCATTATCTAATCATGATAGTAATGTTATTGATTAAATGGAATGCATGTTTAGATATTTACCTTTTCATATTAATTATGTTATATTAATTCATATTAATTTTCTAATGATATCATCCACTTTTGATAAATCTTACTGAGCATTTAACACCACATTTATTTTATTTTCTTTCTATAGAATCTACGAAATGTATTATGAAACATATTCGAGTATATGAAAGAGGGAATAAAGTTATTCTTGAAAAAAATTTGGTTATAATTTGTATATTCAAATGTAATATTGGAATCATGATTGTATCTAGTTTATAAAGGCTTCTAATCTATTTGGTCCTTTGAGATGGAATTCATTGTATATTATGATAATAAAATAAAGTAGACACCATCTATAGGTTACTGGTTTTTGGGTCATTATTGTTGGTATGAAAGGAACATTAATCTAATCATTGGGAACTAGATTTGGGAAAACATAGGTTAGGTATCATAACCTTATGATATAGATTGAGGTTAAGTATATAAGAACATCTAAAAGTTTAGGTAAGGAAAATATTAAATGATTTTTCTTAAAAATACATACCTTTCTAGATAAAAAAATAAGTTGAATATTTGAAAAACTTTTACCTAGGTGTAATAACTCTAAAAACAATTCATTGGGTTTAACCTCATCATCAACTAGTATATGAAAATAGGCCTTACTATGCATATGGTTTGAAACTCCCATGGAATATATATAATATAATTCAAATTTTCATTACAAAATATTATGAATTATTTTAATAGATGATGACCATAAATAACCTTTGTTAAACCTAATGTTTCTTAGGTTTATAAGTGTAAGTTTGATCAGATGCTTAATGTCACAAATACCCATTTCTAGGTTTTATGTGATGGGGGTTTAAGATGACTATGGATATTATTTGGGACATTTTAGGTCAATACAACCCATTGGATTAAAATATGAAAAGTTATTTAAGGAAGAATACCTTTACATTTTTTGGACACAATATTAACAGCATTGGTGTCCATTAATGTTTATCATATCATTGATGTTTTATTAATTATTATTCATCGTAATTTGGATATGTTATAGGAATTATTTTAATATGTTTTTAGAAAAAAGGAAAACCAGTACATAAGGTGACTACCCATCACATTTGGTATGGCCACGGGGGTTAAAACCACAACCAAATGATGATAAGGTTTTAACACCTATCACTAACTTATGTGGTGTTTTGGTTAATATATCATTACATTGGCGTAAAATATTTTAAAAATACATGTTAATGATGTAGAGTCGGTGTTAATAATTATTTTTAAATATTAATGTATTATATTTGATAACATGTGATATCCGTATTGGATTTGAAAAAATGTAAGAAGCTGGGCTATTATAACGGGTCAAAATCCCGGCCCTGTTTGAATTTTTGATTGGTTTTTGAGGAAACTGGAGAAATAGGGATGTTTCTAGAAATTTATAGACTACACTATGTCTACATTCAGTACACGCTATGTATATGTTATGCGAGTGACCAACTGTGTGCTCGCCAAGTACATGACATGTGATGACCGTGTAAAAATTTCTTACTACACACATGTAGTTTTAGACACGTCATATACTCTTGACCATGTAGAGGCTATACATGGCGTGTGGGCCTGTTGGCTGAGTAGATCTAAGTACACACAGTGTCCTATATGACACGTCGTGTAGTGGGGATGTGTGTCAGAGAAATACATGGCATGTGGGTAAGTTTGCGAGGAAGGGAAACAAAATGATGTAAACGTTGTGTAACCATAGGTACACGTCGTGTACTCATGTCGGTAGGTTATGGAAAGTATGTTGGTGGAATTATAGCTACCAAATGAATAGTTAAATGATCTACACGACGTGTAGTCCTAAAGTACACGCCATGTACTTTTTTTCACTAAAATGGGCAGTAGCCCCGTTTTGAGGCAGAAACACATTAGCTCCGCCATGTTTTGAGAACCAAGATGGCCATACCTTGTTTCTTCTCCTGATCATCCAATCGAGACCCAATTCGAACACCAATTGATGTGTTAGAACCTCCTCATTAAGGCCTCGATTCCCCCTGATCCGTTTTGTTTGAATTTTATTCTAGAACACGTTAGAGGTGTTTGAGTGGTTTTTATTCTTTTGTATATCTAATGCCTTTTAGTCATAATTGGAGGTTGTTACCGGAGGAGTATCATCATTCGAGTCTCAGGTTGGTGGTGCATACCTCTATTTTTGTTTTCATGGTATTTGGGTGATGCGGCCTTCGACGTGTTTATGGGTATTTTGAGCGGGATCTGTTTTAACTAACGTTTCATATTGGATTGATTGTTGGACCTATAGGATGAATTTGGGTTTGCCATGTTACTAGTCTTTCTTGAGAGGGGCCGGGTGAGGGGTCATTTTTCATCAGAGAAGTTTGGCCGGGGATGATAAAATGGTTTGATTTGCAATATTAATGTTTTAAAATGTTGAGATTAATTTATTAAGAATGGTTCAAATTGTTAGAGGAATTCAAGACCTCAATTATGTTGACTGATAACCATTGGGTTAGGGCAATTCTACTATTTGGATGTTTTTCCAGTTTATGTGTCTTGTTTAAATTTGTTATATATGAAATTGTTGAATTGCACATGTTGGACCCTTTGGATTGTTTTGGGAAGGACCTGGATATTATCGAGTGATTCTAATCACAGGTTAGGCTTGGCCGGGTTTAGGGTGGGTGGTTCTGACCATGGGATTGGGCATCATAGACGTCCGTTTGAGGCAAGATAAATGTCAGGTTTGGCAGGGCTCAGGTTACTAGGATGGAGATGCCATCAGACTTGAGAGACATGGTCGTAGGGACATGAGGGGTAAGAGGTGTTGTTGTTTGGTTATTATTTTGTTAATTACCACTCACCCAAAAACTATGAGTAGTGTGGACACACATATACTCCATGATGAGGTGGTTTTGACCACTCGTGTGGGTATAGGCCCTCGTAGTTGCGGTTTAGGTATTTTGGTTGTGGGTTTTTTCCATAGGAAGCTATGTGGAAGGTGAAGAGCCTTCAAGGGATATCATCGAGACTATCGAGTTGGGGACGAAGGCTCACCGTGATTTTAGGGCAGACATCGCTGTCCCTCCAGTTACGTTATTTGAGAGAAGACATCTTTGTCCCTCCAGTTACATTATTTGAGAGCAGATATCATTGCCCCTCTAGTTGCTTATTGAGGAAAGGCATTGCTGTACCTCCGGGTTACTTCTTGATCGTTCCTTCAGGACGTCGGTACCTGAGACACGCGGTGTCAGGGGGCATAGGGTCACAGGTTACATGACAGATATTCCGGCATTGGCCAAAGCAGGTACCACTCTATGGTGGCTACTGAGCACTAGTGGAGTTAGTGTTTATTTGTGAATTTTACTATTTAATTCGTTCATTATAAATACATGACTATTTAAACACTCATATTAGGTATGCACCGTTGGGTGGTATCCTACTAAGTTTTGTCTAACACCCTATACGGGCCCTTCGGGATGCGTGCATACTTTATGGATTGATGTGTAGGAAAGAAGCCGGCTTCAGGAGCGGTGCTGTATTAGTTTTTTCAGGTAGATGGTATGGACCTTGGGGTCTTAACTAGCTGGGGTTACTCTGTTTTGTTTTCTTTACATGTATCAGCATGCCTACTTGTTTGTAGCTAATTTTGGTTAGCCATTGGCGCCCCTTTTATTTATGTTTAGTGACTTGAAATGGATGCATGATTGGTTTATTTAATAGTTACCAGTGAACAGCATGCCGTTTTGTTTACATTCCACTGATTTTGTTTATATTTTATTGCTTCTACTATTTATTGATATTGAATTTTCTTCTTCTCTGCGGGTCTGGTTCGAGTCTGCTGAGTCTATTATTCCACTGCATCTCTACTGTTATACTTGGACCAAAAACAATATTATTATCCTCATAAAGGGTATAGCCTCCCCAATATACCTATCAGACCCTTGCTACATGTCGTCAACCTTTGGAGTTCATGGAGGTGCGCTTAAGTTAGTAGCACCTGACCTGTTTAGCACTGTTCGGGTGGCTGTTCGGGTGCAGGTCATTACAAAGTGGTATTAGAGGAGTTCTTGAAAGGGATTTAGTAGGAGTGTTTTGTTGGATAAAAATGATATTGAGACTTCTCTTTTATTTTTACTGGTTTTACTATTTGGTATATGTTATAATGGAGAGAGGATATTACTGAAAACTGGGTTTCTAACTTGTGCTTGGGTGCCTGCAGCCGTAGGTATGAGAGACGGACCAAGTTTTCAGGGGTGGGAATTATTGTGTGCTTTTTCTCAGATTACATTCGATATGATTCCCACCTTGATGGGTCACTTTATGTGTGATGTTGTTGATTGTGATATGTGACCCTTGACCCTGTGCTGAAAGGGAGAATTATACCTTGGCCTGGTATAGAAAGGATTGTTTTCTTGGCATTTGATATGCACATTTTAGGGTATCTCAATTTCATTATTGCACGTATTCTTTGTGAACTGATAATTCCATGTGAAGGAAATGTCAATTTCCATGCTTAATATTCTTTTGAAATGTGAATCGGCGAAATTCATGATAGAATTGCTTGTATACTGGAATGTGTTATGCCATGCATTGTATATATTGTAAATTGCATGTGGTAGGGTATTTGGGTCTGGATCATGTACGAGCAAACAACTACTATTGGTTGAGGTGATTTTTATCACCAGGATTGGGCGACTCAGTTGTCGGTTTGAGGCAATGTTGGTAGTCAGGACGGGCACGACCTAAGGTACTTTTGATACATGGCTCTGATAAAGGTGGGTAAGGAAGCCATAAGGCCTGGATGATGTGGGCATGGGTTGCGGTGGGGGAGAGTGAGGGTAGTAGTTATGTACTGCCTTTTACTACATTCCTTATCTATGTTGAATATATATTGATATATATATGTGGTGTCTGACCGTTTATGGTATTCAGTGGGTTCCTCCAACACCTCTCGATGGAGCGATAGGTGGGAGATGATATAGTGCCGTAAGTGCAAGATCAGGTTCAAGAATTAGTACATGCAGAGCACGAGCTACAACTATTGGCTCAGGGACATGAGTAGGTCCAGGATTTAGTGCAGGCAGGACAACAGCTGGGCTTGGAAGCGTTTGGACCTTGGCTCGATGAGCATCTCTGAGCTAGCCTGGTAAGTGTCTTGCAGGGGATCGACAAAGGTGCGCAGGGTACAGAGCCATCTATGGATTATCTAACAAGGGAGTTCCAGTCTCAACACCCGCTTCATTTTCAGGGTGAGGGTGGTCCACATGTGGCTGAGAACTGGACAGAGAGCATGCAGATGATCTTCGAGCAGATCGAGATGCCTCCAGGGTGGAGGGTCAAGAGGGCTACATACATGTAGTGAGGACCAGCAAAGCGTTGGCAGGATGTGCAGGTTCGAGCTTGCATGAATTAGGGACTGGAATGGAAGGACTTCGAAGACAGGTTCTTTGAGAACTTTTACTAGGAGGCACTGTGGGAAGAGAGAGCTCGGGAGTTCTTGAGTCTTCAGTAGGGAGACATGTCCGTCATGGACTAGGCATCCACTTTCACTTTGCTATCTTGATTTTCACCTGGTATGGTAAGAAATGACACAACTAGGGTGAGATTCTTCGAAGATGGCTTAAGACACACCATTTGGGTCTAGGTGAATATCCTCAGGCATGGTTTTTCTTAGAGGCGGTGAATCAGGCATTCATAGCGGAGGGAAACCAGCTAGATAGGCCCCTGGTTGGTCGGACGACAACTTCAGGTGAGGGTTCAGATAGCAGGAAGCGGGGATTGTATGAGTTCCAACAGTGCAGTCAGGCAAAGGACTCAGCTAGAACAACTCATAGCAGTTATTTAGTGATCTTACTTCAGTGTGGACAGCCTGGGAATGTTCAGACTCAATGAGATTGGCCTCCTAAGGAGTGTTGGGCATGTGGATAGGTCAGACATCTAGAGAGGAACTACAGGTAGCCTTCTCAGACAGCCAGCATGTAGGGACCATGACAGAAAGTGGCATCTCGAGTTGGTTCGTGTTTGGTACTAGGAGAGTGTAGCCGAGTTTCAGCTATATGTGGAGGATGTGATAGAGACAGCGGGATCCAGCTGAGGGGTCAGTAGCTGGTGGCTGGAGAAACACCCCAGGGGGGGTTAGAAATCTGGCAGTCGTACTTCAGGCCAGGTGCATGCTGTGGAGCTGCCAAAGGCTGAACAAGCTGGTGAGCCGACGATAGTTAGAGGTACACCGTGGTGTGGCTGTGATCTCCATGTTTCCTTTTTGGCATGACCTGTAAAGGCATGCCCATTTTAGGTGCATATGATGCACAAGATCAATGTGGACTGACTAGATTCTAGTCAGTGGGATTTTCACCATATCAGGTGCATGATATATATATATATATATATATATATATATGAGATGCGTAGTATTAGGGGCATCAAGGATGTGGGATAATTGACGTACCATGGGCATCAGGGCATTGCAGATGTGGGTTATTTGAGATGTTGTGGGCATCGGGGCATCGAGCATGCTGGTTAATTGAGGTGTCGTGGGAATCCGGGCATCGAGGAAGCAAGTTATATGAGGTTCTAGGTACCAAGTTTGTTTTTCAGCATTCATGGGATGCAGGACCTCGTGGAGGTGGACACCGATGCAGTGTGGGATACGTTGGGTGTCAGGGATGACACAAGAGCACCAACAAGGTGTCGGGGTGACGATGTGTCATGGAAGGACTATGCATCTAGAAAACTGGTTATTTAACCTTATTGCATTGAGTTTTGGTGGGTTTAGACCGGGTTAGGAGATTCCTAAGGTGGGTATCCCAATGAGGAATTTATCCACGACCTTTGGGACCAGGGAAGTCCATGTTACTTTGATCGGGGTGGTATGTTCAACGCCATCTTCAGGTTTTGTTTGATAGCATGGGGATGAGCTATGTTAAGGTTGGGAGATTGTAAGTACCCCTGTTTTTATAATGGGTCAAAATCCCACCCCTATTTGTATTTGTGACTGGTTTCTGAGGAAACTGGAGAAATAGGGATGTTTCTGGAAATTTCCAAACTACAAGCCATGTACTTTAAGTAAACACCATGTATATGTTATGCGAGTTACCGGCCGTGTTCTCACCAAGTCCATGACATGTGATGACCATGTAGAAATTTCTTACTGCACAACATGTTGTTTTAGATATGCCATGTACTCTTGACCATGAAGAGGCCATACATGGTGTGTGGGCCTGTTGTCCAGGTAAAACTAAGTACACTCCATGTCCTCCTAGACTCGTCGTGTAGTATGGATGTGTATGAGAGAAATACATGGTGTGTTGGTAAGTCAGGGAGGAAGGGAAGGAAAATGACGTACATGTCGTGTACCCTAGGTACATGTCGTGTACTCATGTCGAAAGGTTCTAGAAAGTATGTCGGTGGAATTCCAGCCGCCAAATGAATAGCTAAATGTTCTAAATGGCATGTAGTCATTAAGTACATGCCACCTACTTTCTTTTTTATTTCTAAAATGGGCAGTAGCCTCGTTTTGAGGAAGAAACAGATTATATCTGCCAGGTTTCATGAACCAAGATAGCCAGACATTGTTTCTTCTCCTGATCGTCCATATGAGAACCGATTCGAACACCGATTGATGCATTGTAACCCGTCGGTAAGGCATCGAATCCTCTTGAGCCGTTCTGTTTGATTTCTATTCTAGAATTTATTTTAGGGGTTTGAGGGGTTTTGATTATTTTGTAGATATACCACGTTTTAGATATAATTGGAGGTTGTTACCGGAGGAGTAGCATCATACGATTCTTAGGTTGGTGGTTCATACCTCCTTTTGTGTTTTCTTTGTCTTTGGGTGAAGCGGACTTCGGCGGGTTTATGGGTATTTTGAGAAGGACCCTTATTATCTGCTACTTCATATTGAATTGATTGTTAGACTTTGTAATGCCTTTGGGTATGCCATGTTACTAGTTTTTCTTGAGTGTGGTTGGGTGACGGGTCATTTCTCATCAGGGAATTTTGTCCCGGGGATGCTAAAATTGATTAAATTTCAATATTAATGGTTTCAACTATTGAGTTTAATTTATGAATCCTGTTGTAAATTATTAGAGGCATTCAAGACCTCGGTGCTGTTGACTGATAACCGTTGGGTTAGGGAAATTGTACTTTTTAAATGTTCTTCCTATTAATGTGTCCAGTTTAAATTTGTTATATATGTAATTTCTGAATTTCAAATGTTGGACACATTGGGTTGTGTTGGGAAAGGCCCAAATATTCTTGAGTGATGCTGATCAAAGGTTGGGCTTTAGATATATGCATTTCTATATTGATTATTCATTATCTTAAACATTAAATAACGGAAGCCATTGTGCAGCGTTTCTCCCAAACCACGACGGCTAAGGTTTCAATAGTTTCAGTTTCCTCTCTTCCCCCCTCTGGCCTAGCCTTGATCGTGATATCTGATTCTGGTTTCGGACTGGCGTAGGCATCGTCGAGCCTTGTGCTTTTCTACCGGTGGGGTTCAGATTTAGTGGTGTTTCTTGGATCTCGTCTAGCGTGACGGTTGTGTGACAGTGTTGCTGAGTGTGGCTCGGTGCGGCTGGATCTCATCTGGTGCGACAGCGGTGTGATGGTGGTGCTCGGCGTGGCTCGGTGCGGCTGGATCTCGTGTCGCACGACGGTGGTATGATGATGTTGCATGAGGCGGCTCGGTGTGGCCGGAACTTGTCTGGCGCAGCAGATGTGTGACAGTGTGGTGTGGATCGTCGCTCTTCATCGACGACGAGGTTCGGTGTGCGCTTAGCTTCACGACTAGGTTGTTTCGTCCGACTTCTTCGGGTTCCAGGGTTCTCGGAGATTCGGTGCACACTGTCCGGCTTTGTCGGGCTCCCTAGGTTCCTCAGATCATCTAGAAAGATCAGATGCAGGTGTCCCGTCAGATTTTCAGTGTTTTGGATGGGGAGGTATTAGGTTGCAACTTCTCCGAGGTTTGTAGGTTCTCTTTTGGTATGGCGTGATTAGGTATATTGTAGTTTTTGTTTTGTGGTTTGTTCTTATGTAGATGGATCTGGTATGGTTTGTTCTAGTTCAATCTTGCTGGATCATCTCTGATTTCTCCTGCTGCCATTCATGTTGCTGTGAGGTTTTCGAATCTGGTAAGGGTACATCCGTGGTTCTAATAGGTGCAGATTCAAGCCCTTTGTGGAGATTCTGTTTCAGAACGACCATGATCCCCTCATCAGTGGTGTCTCTTCGTGCGGGGTTGGGCCACCCAGTCCTAGTTAATGATGGCCCGTTCTCGTGCCTTTTGGTTTTCTTTCTAGGCTTATGGGACTTTGGTGGCTGGGGGGTTATAGGAGGGTAGTGGTGTTCATCCGGGATGACCTTTGATGGGGGCGCATGGAATGGTCATTTCGGAAGGATGAGTGGTTTTTTATTGTGAGGTCTGTTGGTATGGTGTTGCATCCAGACTCAACCCATGGATCATGCCCCAGAGGAGGGTCCAGAGCTGATATTCATTGTTGTAGTGTTTTCCGGAATTGGTTGTTTAGAGGGTATGACGACAGTCATCGGATCAGGCATGTGCTTTGACACATGACACTTTCTTTCGGTTAAGCCTTGAAAAGGTGGTGTGATTTTTTTTTGTTCATATGATGGGGAGGGGAGGCTTCATGTGTCAGTCTAGTTTGTCTCAGTAGACCTCCGGGTCCTGAATTGTTTTATGTCGATGATGTATTGGGTTTCTCCCCCTTCTTCAATTAAAATAGGGTTTATGATTATGTTTTTGTTGAAATAATAAAAAATTAAAGGCCTTAGAGACATTAGAGATTAGTATTTATATATTAATGATTGTAAATTTTTTTAATATAATATGTGCTATTTTATTAACCTTTCCATGTTAATTATTCCTTATCTAGTCATGATAGTCAAGTTATTGATTAAATGACATGTGTTTTCAGATATCTACCTTTCCATATTGATTATTCTATATTGATTATTCATTATTTACTAATGGTATCTTCTACTTTACATAAATTATATTGATCATTTTATCTCTCCCTTATTTTGTTTCATTTCCCAAGAATCTAGGAAATGTAATATGAATGATATCAAAGGATATTCATAGGTAATAATTTTATTCTAAATAAAATATTATGTTGTAATTTTTATATTGAAATGTAAAATGGAAATCATATATGTATTTAGTTTACCATGATTACTAAGCTATTGAGTACTTCGAGATGTGGTCCCTTTTATCTTATACTAATTCAATAAAGTACGCACCATCTCTTGGCTACTAGAGTCAGGGTTGTTACACTTAATACATGTGAAACATTGTTTTTCAAATAATATAAATTTTATAAAGATCCTTCATAAAAAAACATTTGTGTACTATTATTATTACTTTCTCCTTTTTTCCCTTCATCTTCACCAACTGTCTCTATCACTCTTCTCTATTCCATAAAAACCATATTAAACACATTGAACATAATTTATTTACCGAATTATTAAAAAAAATTACACTAAAATTAAAAAACCAACACCCAAGATAACTTACATCATATTTATGTTCAAAAAAATATGATGGTTACATTTAACACTATTTCTCACCCTTAAAGTGAATTTTTTACATAATAAATATTGTTAAATAATCCCATTTCCCAAACAAAACTCCATATCTTAAAAAAATTAAAATATATATTCTCTCAATAACTGTAAGAAAGTGAGAAGTGTCCATAATTTAATCATCTATACTTTTCTAAAACATTATAAACTACTTCTAAAATATGAATGTTAAGGGAAAACCATTGTGTAATTACATTACCATTTATCCCCCAATCCATTTAATCTAAATAAATCCACATTTTTCATAAAAATATAGTTCTTTATCATTAATTCCTATAGAATATGAAAACTCTCCATAAACCATAATTTATTAGGTTGTTTTGTTTTTAAAATTTCTATGACCAAAATTAAATGACCAAAATAATGTATGTATAATTATCTTTATCATCTATGGATGTTAAAAAGACCACACAAGACTATGATTTAGTTATAATTCCATTAGAAAACATGGTCTTTTCTATAACTGATGGTCAAAACTATACCATTTTCTTTATTAATGCTTTCTATTATCCTTGAGGAAATAATCCAAAAATAGTATTTAAAAATACCAACATTTATTTATTTATTCCTTCTCGTGAACTTATCTAATAAACAATCTTAATCTCTAAACCTCCTCAAAAACATTATAAAATATAAAAGGGATTCACCTCATTTGAAATATTGTTATTTAATTCTGGTTTTAATATTATTACTTTATTTAAAAAGAACAAAACATCAATGAATCAAATCACATCTTCATCATCATAAAATATAACTAATAATATCTCCCATTATAAAAAAAATATCTCTTGGGGTACGTTCACTCTCAATCATTTTCCTGGTCCCAATAATGTTTCATTTATATTTCATTGTCTTCCAAAATTATAAATCAATATTAAAATTACAAATAAATCATTATTTAGTTATTTTAATCCTATAATAGTTAACCAAATGTATAAAAAAATGAACAACCTTTTTAATATTTTCCATTATTAAAACATATAATTTCTTTCAAAAAAAGTCATTTGTTTCCCTTCAAAAATACCCCCTTGAAGTTAATAAATTTACTTGAGAAAAATATTAATTTAAAATTACATAATAAATAATATAGAATAGTTTAAACATAAAAAACATTGACAAACATAATGTGAAAATTATATATTCACTAACATACACATTACATATGTGTTTGATAGTCTCATAATATTTCTCATTTGAAAAACTCCTTGTAAATATATACTCCCCATCATAATATATGTATATATTATTAGGAATATATATATATATATATTTGTTTCTATCCTTCACCACATTGAAAAAAAATTTCCAATGAAAAAGTAAAATATGTATCAAAATGCATCAATTTTCCTTTGAATGGGGAAGTTTGTAGTTTAATTTTTAACAACCTTGACATGGTTGATTACACCCCCTTTAGATTTAAATTATCCTTAGTCAGTCACAATTTTCATCAACTACATATTTAAATAATTTTTTAATCAAAAGTTGTAAGATAACATGTAAAATATCAATATTCATCTGATTTCATTAAAATTCATCTTATTTATAAAATTTTTAATAACAATGTCTAATAATTATCACACCTTATTTAATTTTATCTTCATCTATATTTGTTTGATATCTTTAAATTGGGGCCACACTTTCATCATTATTCATGAATATATTTATCTATACATCTATCTTAAAGTAAAAAATATTCAATTTGTTATCATCTAATACCATGTAATTCATGAAAGAGAACTATTTTATTAGTAAATAGATTTTCATATCTATCTCCACAAATTTACTTAGCTTATGATTATTAACACTTTGATCTAATAAAATCTAGATACCCTCCTAATTATAATGAAATTTTTTTCATATCATACACACACATCATATAACTAATTAAAATGATTCCTTATTTTTTAACCTTGTTATAAGAAAACCAATTTCTAGAATTAATTACATTATAAATAAATTCTCTCCCTATATGTTCATATTCAATCACTTCTCAAAAGTCCAAATATTCTATAAAAAAATTAAAAAAATCCCACCAACTAAATAGATCCATTTTAAAAACATAAATGATAATAAAGGTGTAATATAATCCTTAAAAAATAAATCTATCCAGCCACAAATCATTTTGGTAAATAATTCAAGGGGATAATTTTATGAAACTATTTATTGGTCCAAAAAACTAGAAAAAAATAAATATAAAAACATGTCACAAATTTTTGACTTCACAGACATGCCTATATTTTTCTTCAATGTTTGACATTCTAGAAAAATAAAAATTTTAAATTTTATCATTTTAGGTTATATCATCCACTTTTGTATTCCTTGGTTAAATTAGTCACTGCATTCAGTAATTCAATAATAATTCATGATTATTATATTAATTATTTGTTGACTAAAACTTATTAAAAACATGACATTATCCATAACACCCTTCTCCTACTTTCAGTATACTCTTATATCCCCAATGGAATTTTAAATATCATTCTTATTTTGTAATATGGTTATATTTTTTAAATATATCTATATAGAGATATTCAAACTAAATATATTTTTATAAATAATTCCTTTATACATATCAATATTCCTGATCTGTATACCAAGTATGTCACTCACTACATTTTTATTTAAGTGAAAAATTAGATTCCTTCATTAAAAATTATACTCCATTAAATTTTATTACATTGGATAGTATATATATGATATTAATAATTTTCTATAACTAGAAAAACAAGATAGAAACATTTCATCAATACCATAATAAATATACAATACATTTAAAATTTATGTTCCTTTTCCTTCAAACTATACTCATCATTACATGATGAAATTCCTTTGAATCATCTTTACCATTTACCTCAATAAAACACATTACACCAATGAATGTCATATCTTATCCACCACAAGTGAATCCTTCAGTATCACTGTTATCACATGATAAAAAATATTTTGTTGATAAATAATTCATTATTTTAGAGACCTAAACTTTTTATGATAACTCCACTATTATAAAATTCATAGACATTATTTTATAAGTTAATACTGATACATTTTCAATATCTTCACATACCACTTCATATTCATCTTATATTTATATTTCCATTAGATTTAGAAAATCTATAAAAAATTCCCACTACCACTATAAACAACACTAAAAAGGAAATTTTCCATGATATATAACTTTTCACTCCCAATAATTTCTTGATAAGGGTAACATGTTATTTTCTTAACATCACATCAAATTATTCATAAAAAATATAATCTCTTGTCTTTTTCCGTAATCTCATATGAAGTATAAACTATCCACACATATTTTAAAAAGACACAATTCTAATCCTTAATTATTATTATTATATTTATTCCCATTATCATTTCATAATCAGTTAAATGGTTTTTCATGCTATCATGAAACTATGTTATTATCCCGATCCTCAAGTGTCAATACATTGGGAATAAATTTATCTTGAATGATATGAATTATTCGCTTAACTAATATATAATCTTCTAGAGTCTCTCAAAATCATCTTAGCGAATGAACCATATAATTAAATCTTGTGCAGGATTAACTAAATGATTAATCATCAAGCATATATATGTCTTCACAATTCAAAAACAAAATCAATCATTTATCTTCATTAAAAATGATGATTCCTTTGAAAATATTTCATTTCATAACTTAAATAACATTCATTAAATTAATCCAAAAAAAAATTTATGAATATGTTTTTTTAGTTTTTTGTTAATATAAAATTATTTTCACATCCATCTATATTTACATTATTTCATTCATCTTTGGTAATCACATCATTATTTCAGAAATTATCATTCATGTATTTCTATTTGGCTATTTTCCTCCAGAATATTTTCTTAAATCAACAAGATATAAGTTAAAATACATCACTAAGGGTACCATTAATTATTCTAAGAATATGAATTTTTTAAAATAAATTTTGTAATCCATCCCAATAATTAAAAAAATTTATTTTATATCACTTTTCACCATAGTAGGGTGAAAAACTATTAAAAAGTGATTGATTGATTGTGTGTTCATTTAAAAGGAGTATTAATGTATTTTAACCATACATTATTTATAAAATGAAGCACATTATTTACCTATTCATGAAGTATGTTATGGATAATGAATAATTTAATGATGTACATAAAGGAACTATAGAATTTAATGCCTTTATGTAAGGATTGATTAAATGATTTGAGTTTAAATCTTATCATGAACATAATTATATTGATTTAATAACACATAAAAAGTGCATTCAATGATCATTGAATCATTATAAATGAGTTTATGTATTATTTAATATTTTACATTTGGTATGAGCCAAAATAATGAAGTTTTTTCTAGAGTTTCATTCCATCTATTAATAATTAATGTCTATGATAGGGTTTATGAACTCCAATAAGGACATAGGGTTATTCTAAATTTTCATGACATATTGCAAGGATTAAAATATTTTACAGGGTTTATTTTTTCTAATGAGTTTATATATTAACACTATAGATTCACGAAATCCTTTAAATTTGTAAGGCATATGTTAGGGCTTAAGTTATCTTAAGAATACCTAAGGTTACAATGGAATTTCATTCCTTCTATGAATTATTGAATGTTACCTTGAGGTTTATGGTCTTTCTGAATTATGATTTTTCTAGTGTTTTTTACTATATTGGAAGGACTAAATGTTATACAAGGGTTTGAGGTTTCCCTATAGGATATATAGTTATGTTAGAGATTCGTACCATCTATGAAATATTAAATGTAATGTTGGGGTTTATGGTCACTATGGAAGACATAAGGTTACAATAATGTTTTGTTATAAATATGAAGGTTTAATTGTTTTTTGTGGTTTAAGGTTTCCATGAGAGACATAAGGTTACATTATAGATTTTTATTTTCTTGGAGGGTTTAATGGTTTTGTTGTGGATTCAGGTCTCTAATCAATATCTATGGTTATAATGTAGTTCCATGTCATACTATAAGACTTAAGGGTTATAACGGGGTTTTAGGTCATTTAGAAGGACATGAGGTTTTGGAGTAGTTGAAGGTATATGGGGTTTGGTATTTTACCCTTGAAAATGGATTACTATATAAACATATAATTTGAATCAAAACCTATATAGTATGAGGAAATGTATTCTTATCTATGAGACTATTAATGAAGAAACATTAACGAACATGTGACAATGTCATATTTTTACACTAAAAACATGAAAGGAAAGATCAAGGAGGAATAATTCTTAAAATATGCAATTTTAATGCTCAAGGGATTATTATCATGAAACTCTTACCTGTTTCATTAATATGAGGTTTCGTAAAATCTCAATGTTTCATACAAATTAAACTATTCCAAGATATTATATCCAAATATATGTGAAATTGATAAGTTATGTCTTCTTGTTAGTTTCCTATAATACAGATAGTTCTATGATCCATATGCCTATAAATTCCCCCTTCAACTCAGATATTTAAGAGTTCATAGTTTGGATATTAGATATTGTAGAAGTTGAATATCTCATCTCATGCAACCTAATTTCCCATACATCAAAAAAATACAAGAAACCACCATGGGCTCTTGTTTGTGAAAATCATATACAAAAATACTTAAGCATACCCTTCAATTAATTAGTATGAATTAAGGAACACTCATTTCCAATAAATAACACTCCTAATGTGATTTCCTAGTCTATCACAAAACCAATTTTTTCATAAAAACTAAAATGTGTAAGAAATAGCATTAACATGACCCATTTAGTTCCACCTCTATGACACCAACTTCTATCAGAGAAAATAAAACATGGGATGCACATCCACCTAAAATGGATTCATTCATAAGAACATTAAATAAACAAACAAAATTGTGGCCCATAATCTCTATGACTAATGTAATAATAATATAAATAAAAGCAATTTCATAACCTGTTAACATATTCTTGATACATCTATTACTGGGTTAGGAAACATTTTTATAATCCCCACATTTAACATACCAAATAATAAGTAGTAATCAGATAGTACATGCATAATCCCCACATGTATCCTTTAGGATTATAAGAAAGGTCCATGGAACCTAATATATAATCCAGGTTAGGCCCCTTATATTCACCTATTTCTAAACACAAGATTCATTATCTCAGGATGTTAACCATCATGGACACATCCTATTAGATAACCATTATATACGTTCTTTTAAATATATGGGTTTTGATTCATTCTTCAACATGATACCTAGGTTGTCTCCATGTAGATCAATCCCAATATCCAAATACCACCATCACCTCATATAACTATTGATAGATGGTATCCTTACATTCGCACTAAATGATAAACCATTAAAACCCTCTTTTGACAAGAATAAGAGGATAAATTATAGATACATGACATGCGTAAGGGGATCAACTACCCTTGTGTGACGTGAAAGAGTTTATATTTTTATTCCCTATGTGAAGAGAATAAGATTTTATATGTGACGAGAATTTGAAAACACCAACACGATTCGTCAGAATCTCATCTTTACCTATGTGATGGGAAAAGGATTCCCCATATGATTATAACCATATTCCTTATTTGATAAGTATAAGATTTCATATATGAAAAAAATAATATTCCATATGTGGAAAGAATAAGCTAACTTATGTGATTAGTATAAGATAACATATGTGATTAGTATATGATGGTTTGTGTGATGATCACAAAATGCCTATTGTGATAAGTGAGAGTTTCCACATGTGATGATAAAATGATGTCTTATGTGATAAGAAAAATATACACTTATGATTTTCCACATGGAAGACATATCGTCTTTTAATCCTAGTATTAGACTACATATACATATATTATTTACATTATGAGAGTAAAATTCCCCTAAAACCTTCCATATGTACGATAAAGAATCATTCAGAATCTCATGTTCCCAATACACTCATTGGATATAATTGAATGGTTTTAGACCATCCATAGTTGAATTAAAAGTAATTAATCAATGTACAAAATACCATGACATTAGTAATGAGATACACAAGTATATCTCATTGTATATGGGAGTCCATAACTAAGAAATAATATCCGTTTTTGGATGATCAACCCTCACATCGTTCCATTTGGATCAATGGTTCTATCACCATCACCCCAATGGTGATACGTTTACAACCTATATAAAAGGAGAATGTGGGATAGTATCATAACCATAGTGGTATATACATTCAAATATCTGAAATAATGTATTGGAAACATAAACTAATGAACCTGATGTGAAATCCCTTTCCTACAAAATAAATAATATGTGTAGTTTTAGGTATAAAAGTCATAACAATCGTCAAAATTTACTCATTATTTACTTCAAGAACAACTACTATAGATCACATCTTTATAAGCACTAAAAATTTGATTTCTTAGTGCTAAAAAATAGTATTGATCTAAGTACTGATAAAAGTGATTCCTGTTTATCAACACTAAAAAATGTTCTTCATAAAGACCCATTTTATCAGCGTTAAAAATTAGAATTGATAAGAGTAAAAAAAATTGAACGACTTTTTTTCTAATAATTGCAATATATTATGAGGGGGAGACCAATCCCTTTTATCAGTTCTTAGAGACCCCACCCCTCTTATTATTACTGCTCATCTAGCCATCCCCCTTAAATTTTATTAATGCTCGAACCATTTATCGGTGCTAGTCCACATCCCTCCGACTCCCATATGCCCTTACATTCACTTTGTTTTGAAATTGGGACCTCCCCCTCATGGATGTATGCCTTTACTATTGTACTATATTATTTTTTAGTATTTTTTGTTATATATATTCATTTAAATATATTTCATTACACTTTTTATCAACATATATATTTATATATAATTATTTTTAAATACCTTTATAAAATATGTTTTATGCATGTGTGTTTATAACTAAATAAATGCATCTAGAATACATACTTATTTATATATGTGTGTGTTTCTATAAATATAATTATATATATTGTATCTATTTATGTATGTAATATATTAATAGTTAAATAAATATATTAGAATATATAGATACATATATATCTATTTATTAATGTTGACAGACACATAAATATATTCTATAGGTATACAAATATATTCTATAGGTATATAAACAATATATATACATTCTAGATGTATATAAATATTTATATATTTCTATTCAAAATAAAATGTATAAAATTTTTATTTAGATATGATTTATATATTTATAAAGATATTTTATATGTGAATATGATTACATATTTATTTTTGAAACCAAAATATTATCTGTAAATATATACAAATATGTATATATGTGTAAATATTTAATTATAAATATGAGTACAACATGAAAAATGATAAAATTTGAACATCATAATATTTATATCAGTGTAATACATGAGAATAAATTGATTCTCCACCAAAAAAAGATAAGAAGACTCCCATTAACGAGGGAGAAATTCCATCAAATATGAATGAATGAGGGTACCGTGAAAACAAAAACACAATTTTAGAGGCCCTCTAGGACGTTTTTGACAAAAAAATTATTATTGAGTTGCACCTAGGTAATTGAGGTGTTAATATTTTCTCAAGAATTTTTTTTGATATGTGGTTGAGCACAAAAAGACAACCAAATCGAATGTTATGTCTCTTTGAAGTTAGAGTCATGTTTTAAACTTATTTTAGATCATTTTTAATTTATTGATTTTTTATCTTCAAATTGTTATTAGATGACTACTACTCAAAAAAATTATCATGTTTTTAAATAATATAATGTTTTAATTATTTTATTAACCATTTCCCACTAAATATATTATAGTTTAACTATGATTATATATTATTATTTTATGAATAATATTTTTAAAAATATATTATATTTATATCAAAATTAATATATTTTTATATTAATATATGTTTGTTAACGACAAAATTTTTTTTTTTGAAATAAAATTTTTTTTACTGTTAAAAACAGTTGTTTTGGTGCTAATAAAAGACCTACTTTTATCAATGCTGAGAAAATATCTGATAAAGTATCCTTTATGAGTGATAAAAAAGCATTGATAAAGGGGTAATTTTTTATAGATTTTTTAGTACTAGTAAAAGAACATTTTATCAATGTTTTTTATCACTGATAAAATTAACCCTTTTATCAATGATTTTTAGTGATGATAATGTGTAGTGTTGGATAGTGATTTATCTTTGATAGTGTACTTGAATAATTACAACCACATGATGTTCTATACCAAATAACTCTACTACTATCACTAAGACTAGGGGCTAAACTGGTTTTAATGATGCTACTGACACCCATGTACGCCCACATTTGGACACTCAATAAACATATACCAAAGAAGTGTCCACTATTTCTCCCAAAGATTATAGAAACCCTCCCCCTTCCTCGATGGTTATCATACAATGGTAGGTCATCAAGGCCCCCATCATATGGTATGAACAAATGAGTATCATAATAACTCATCAACTAGATATAGTGGATCTTGATGTCATAGAACCACATTGGCACTCCTGATAATAATGTTACCCTATGATGAATGATGCATATGTTAACAAGATATAATTTTTAAGAAATCTATCCCCAAAGTATGTTAATTCCACCTTTATTAATATTGAGAAGGTGAAGGACATACAAGTTATTCCCTTCCTACCTTCCACTTGGGAGTCATTGACGTGGGATCCTATTTTGATCGCTAGTCTAGATTGCATTACAACCTTGTTCGGGGGAGGATTCTACTTCAAAATAATGAGAGAATGATATCTTGACCATGATATAGGGATTCATTGATGTGAATAAATTTGTATACATTTTCCAATGCCATTTCCTTGATAATCACAAAATTTTTATTGAATAATATGTTTAAAATTTCAATATTTCTAGTCCTAAACATTTTTGTTAAAATTAAAGTTAGTTTAATTATTTTAATGAAATATAGGTTTTTGGTGATATTTGTTTACAATATCTTGGATATAATTTTCATATTAATTTATGGGAAAATATTTTTAATTTGAGTGAAATATAAATGAAATAAAATTTTTAAATTTATTTTTGAAATATATTTATAATGGTTTGTATTTTTATGATAATAAATCAGAATTACTGAATTTTACTATTTCAAAATATTATTTTAGAATTAAATATTTCATATTCCATTTTGTTTTTACATAGAAATTAATGTTGAAATAACTATTTCTTCATTATGTTATTACATGAATATAGTTTGTTGGTATTTTTTTAATATTTTTCTTCCTAAATTGATTTAATTTATATTTATATGTATTTTAAATTTTAGGAAGTTGTATAAAGGTATTTAATGGGGATTTAATTTTTCATAATGGATCATCAACACTACATAAGGGTATTTCCAATAATCCAAAGGTGCAACACCTACCTAAATTGGAACTCCTCCTACTATATGAATTCATAGGTGACCATCATAATAACCTATGAAATAAAGTCCCTGAAATATGATGGATGTCGATGTATTGTATCATCCTACTATAAAAACCCATGAAAACCTACCATAAGCTGATGATCTATGTGACTATACCTTTAAATAAACATTTATATAAATAGAGATGATAACATCCATGGCCAAATATGACAAAAATTAATGAATTCAAAAATTGAATACTGAATCAAGCCCTATATTTAATCACACTTTTCACCATGTTGAATAATATGATGGTGAACCAAATAAAAATAGAATTGATGTCTTTACTAAAAAACTTTCCTGGTCATAGGTTATATATTCTCAATAGAACTACAATGGTTTGTCATTAATGATTGATACGTCCTAATCTAGTATATTTCTGAGTGAGGAATCCATTGATGTGAACATAAATTCTCATATGAATCCAATGAATCAATGAATGATGAATTATAGGTGATCTATATTTGGATCAAATCTGGTATCATGTTGAGAATAAAAGGTGAATTAAAGATGATGAAGCTATCCCCACTGTAAAAACTCTTATCTAATTTTGATAATGCTATAGTTGAAATCAAATGTATTTTTAATGAGAACCCAATGGAATAAATGTTGGATGTTAATTGTTTAGGTTTTATGTTTTGAATATAAATAATCCTTTTTCATTCCCATTTCTTTGACTATAAAAGTGAATTTTTTTTTTGAATTAATTTATTATGAGGTAATAGAGTTTTTATCACTAGATAGAGGTTTTGGTTACTGTGATCTATGTTATTGCAGGGTTGTTTCTAGTGAAAATAAAGTGAAACCCATTTTAAGAACCCATTAATTCTTAAATAACAATCCTAGTTTGCTTTATCTAGGGATATTTCCCTAGTTGATATGTTGGAAATAACACTGATCCCACTATATTAATAAATACTAGACTTGATGTCATGAAAACATGTAGCGTTGTTGTATAGATTAACTAATCCTAAATAAAATACACTGTGACATTTAGAAAAGTGGTATATGACCATAAAAATATGCCTCAAATATATGAATCCTGATCATTTTTTCTACCCAAATAATTTAAAAATGTTATCATGATTAAGGGTACCTAAGGACAAAACTTGGTTGATGTAAATAATATATCTCAAAGACATAGTTACTGATGTGAGATCAAGTTATCATGATGATTTCTAGAAAATACAATGAAATTTGAATATAATTAATTCTATGGAAAATACCAACTAATTTGTTTACTTTATTTTATAAGAAGACACATAAAATTGAATGAAAATGTAAAAATTATAAAGTGGAGATATTAAAGAAGTAGAGTTTTTTTTATATAGTGGAATTAAAATACATATTAGGGGTAGATAATTATAAGGGGAGATAATTATTGGATATATAGGTAACTAATAAGGATTGTGAATAGTGGGTAATATTCATTTTGAGAGTCATGATTATTTTCTTAATGTATTAAGAAAGCAACAAATTGGTATAAAGTAGAGATCCCACCATGAAAAGGGAATAACCACTTCTTATCTACTATTTCATTGGTGTATTTTCAGTTATATTAATTGTGAATTAGTATATTATTTTTAACATGTGTTATTCCTAAACTACATGATAGGATTTCATTTTTTAGTGAATATAAATCATTCACATTATTTTTTCACATCATTCATAGATGAAATTCACCATTGTAGTTTATTTTTAATCACCTCATTCATGATCTTGGTTGATATAAAAATAATTGAAAATTAATCTCATATAATTTTTGAAAACATTTCACCCAATGAAACATGAATGGATTGATAAAATGGTGTAAGGAAACAATAAAAATTATTATTCAAGTAGGGAAATCATTGATAACCCCTAATCACTCTCTTTTCTCATTAATTCAAAAAAAAAATATATTCTCATGGATTATATTTAGATAAAAAGTTGATATATATTGATATTGATATAAAACCCCATCTTTGTGATCTTTTTTCATGTTTAGTGAAGCCATTTTCAAGAACATTGTACTTTTCACAAGCTCCTTTATTTAATTTTTCCTCAAAATACCTCCCATGTATCTTTCTTCATAACATTTCTTGGTTTTAACCCTCTTAACATGACACTATAATTTCTACCTTCACATATCATTCTACATACACATTCTTCAAAAATCGCATTTATTTTATCTATGTTTTTAGAAGAATAAGATTAGAATAAATCAATTTTTAATCACTCCCACCTTCATTATGGATCAATAATGATCACAACTATCTGGTGATTATTTTATAAATTGAATGTTTTCGAGTGTGAAATTACTTCTCAATCAAAATTTGGAACGATTATTACAGAGGGTATGCATTGAGTTCCTTAAGATCGAGTAAAATAAAAATAAAATAAAATAAAAAAACTAAAAACAATAAAATATTTAAAAAAATTAAAAAAATTAATTTTATTTATACTCCTATGTTAGGGATTAAAAATTCAATTGTTTCTGGTTCTTAGTTTATTTATGTTGATAATCCATTTTTGAAGTTCTGTAATTTTTTTATAAATTTTTAATTAGTTTGGCATGATTTAAGTGTTTATTTCACTGTTTTTTCTGTTGTTTAGATTATATTATTGCTGAATATGATCCTTATTACATGATATTGTGGTCAAAATAGAAAAATCATGAGATTAGTATTAAAAACCAAAACATGCATTCTAGGCTTGTAATGGGCACAATAAATAGAAGTGTGTTTATAATTAACCAAAAATACATACAAATTTGATGTAAAATGAAGCTACTACGACCCAAAAATAAAATATCAATTTGAATTTAACCATTTTTGGACATTTATTCAAAGATTTGGAATTTTTTGGATAATGTTTATTTTAAAAATCTTAAAATCAAACATGTAAGTTTAATTAAATGATTGAAGAAGAAGATAAATTGAATTTTTTTTGTTAAAAATAAAATGTGTTATTGATCATTGATAATGTGACATATTAGGAAATTGAAGATGAGAAAATTAGTGAAAAAACCATGAAAATAGTAAATTTTTAACCCTTAATTTTTCCACTGCATCCATGTGGTTTTTAAATTAAAATAATAATACATTCCATTTTGTGATTTTCCTACATAAACCTATAAATTTTTGGAATATTAACCAGCTATATATTTCATTGTGGAGAAACATGATAATGGATATTTAATTGTGAATAATTATTCAATCCATTTTAATTAAAATTTGAAAAGTAATATTTTTTTGCAAATTAGTGAAATTATCTAAGAGAGAAACAAAAAGGAATACACTAATTTTTAAAATTTTGAAACTGATTTTAAAATTGATCGTCTGTTTTTTTAAAAATAAAACCGAATACTTTTTTAACATTCTATTGGTTATTGGCAATCAATATTGATGAAATATTAATTTAATATCTTTCACATATTCATCCTACCATGAATGATTCCTATATGTCTTGGATCAATGAAATGTAAATTAGTATTTATAAACATAGGGAGAATTCTTTCAACACTGAATTTCATAAATTTGATTTTATTTGATCAAAACATATCATTAATTCCCATAAAATGAAATTTTAAATCTAATATAGTGTGTATTTATAATATGAAGCCCATCAAGCACTACTAAAAGATGAGATTAAGCACACAATTGATAATCTAACAAGAAATTTTATTTTGGATGAAGTGATTGATGATTACATATTTTCAGATGAGGAAACCATGGAATAAAATTAAACATTGGTGAAACATAAATTATTTTGTTATTAAAAATTATCTCTTCCTTAGGTTTCATTACATTATGTATTTAAATTAGGTTCTAAAAACTACTTTAATGCTTATTTTATTTTAAAGGAGTTTCAATTATCTATTCAAAACAAATTTTAAAATAATATTTATAAATTTTCTATCTAAACTCATCCAAATTCACCTCTGTTTTAGAGAAGATAGAGATTTAAACTATTGAATAAATCATTGAAAAAAATGTCAAATCCCTAGGAATAAATCGCAGTTTACTATAAATTTAAGAAATAATAATTATTATAAAATATGAATTAATAACATTCATAGTAATCACATATATTTTTATAACAGGTGTTATTATAATGATTTGTTCTCTACAGATGTGATTAAGGGGTTCCTGGTAGAGCTTAATAGAATTACTTATTTGAAACTTTTGTCTAAAAGTGTTGATTTCACTAATTTGAAGAAGTTAATTCTCTTCCACTTGGAGACTTGTTTGAGCAGTCTCTAAAATATTGAAGGATATATATAATTGAATTATGTAGCTATTAAGAGACATGTGTTCTCTTTTAAATCTCTATATTATCATTAATAATAGTTTTATAATGAAAAATGGATAACACACATGTGGTGGATCCTATATAGTAAGTAACACACTAATTGTGACTATAATTAGGTTTTAAGGAGCGTATAATAGGGAAATTCAATCTAGATATTATTTTGAGGAAACCCATAGTATTAATTCCATTTTTTAGTAAACATACATTATTTAAATCCCCCAATTCACTTTCCCCTTTCATTCTTTTTACCAATGGAAATTGGAATATCATTTCATCTCAATCCATGAATCATTAAATTCCACATTCTCATACTGTTTACTTGTTTTCATGTATTAATTTTAGTATCTGAGTGTAATAATTTATCTGTAATTATCATTTATTTACATGGGTGGATAGTATAATAAGAGTTTGATGTGACATAAATGAGAGTCAACTATTGGTTCATGAAATAATGAAACAAAAAAAATAATATATAGGGATTCATTTTTATGAATGTTTTCGGTATATTTTGAGATATTAATGTTGGGTTTAAAAATAAATTCTCTAAAAAAATAATGTAAGTGGTTATTTTTATTTTTTGTATATGTATCACCTTTAAAAGAATTATGTTTGTGTGGGGGAGGGGGAAGGTGATCACTTTTAATCTTCTTAAATTCAATTTCATCAGATTCTGAGTAATAACTATTAGGGATCACATTCATTAATCCTAATTTAGTGGAAATCATTTAAAACAATATAGAAACAATATTTCGGATCACTAGATATTCTAATTGTAATTTTATGATTGATTTAAAACCATTTCATAGTATTATTATAGTTGGTATCACTGATAAACATGAATCCTTTTTAAGTCTCCTTGTAAATCCATATATTTTGTTTACGTTAAATAACATAAAAATTTTAATAACATTTTGGAAACGTGATAGATCTTTTGGGGGATTTGTTTTTTGAAATTCCTTATGAACCATGAACATTATTTTGATCTTTTGTTTTTATCATTTTGATCTCTCCTTTTTTACTTTATTCTCTCACCCAATGTTTAAAAAAATTGAACAATGTTGGTTTTCAAGTGCGAGGTACATGACTTAAATACTACATAGTTTTACATCATTTATAAAATGAAAACATTAACATAAATGTTTTTTTTCAAGAACCACGTAACCATTTTCTATGATTAATTTTTTAATAATTAATGTGTCTTTTCGACTTTGAGGAAAGATTAATTTTAGTGACCCTATAGAAATTATTGAAAAATATTATTTCCCTGATGAAGTAAAATTCTTTTGGTAAATTTTTTGTATTATTTTTTATAAATATCATTATATTTGAATATTTTATTTCAAATTAAATTCATATTACATGAATCTACATGAATTAAGAAATGAAAATCTTATTCCAATGTGAAATCATTGTAATTTAATCTTAAGTGATGGATGATTTAATTAATCATTATTTTTAGTTATTAAACCCATTCATACATTTGGTTGTATATTTTTATTCAATGATAATATGTTATGTCTATTCACCTAGAGAAAAGTATATGTTTGAATGTTAAGCCTATAGAAAAATATAATTTGTTTTTTTAATTATCAATTTGAATATTTATTTTTGTAAAACTGGAAACTGTATTTTCAAAAAAACCATTTTTTTAATTGGGAAATAAAATTTTTTACATGAATGGATCTACAGTTGAAAAATCTTATTGAAAAAACTTTTTTCTTAAATTTCAGTTCTTCACTGTTCAGAATAATTTCATTTACTAAATTTTACTTAATGATTCCTTGAGGAAAATATGTTATATATGGGGGAATTTTATATAAATCAATTTGAATATGAATTTAACACATCATTTCATTTGAATTATTTATGTTTTGATAATTAAATTTCATAAATTTTCAATATTTCTAATCCCTATAATTTTTATTAATAATACACTTCTATAAAAAAATTTCTGTGAGATCAAGGTTTTTCATGATAATTTATTTTAGGATCATTGTATTAATTTTCAAAAAATTTTGAAAGATTTTTTTTGAATTTATTTAAAATAATATTTTTAATGTGACATAGAAATATATATTTAATTTTTTCAATTTTGATGATAATAATTCTAAATTCCATTATTTTTCTCTTGAACATGATTTTTTGGAAATAATTCATTCAAAATACAATGTAATTTTATTCGAATTTATTTTTTGTTAGATATTTTTTATTCATTCTATGATTACTAGATTATCCCTTGTTTTTTATATTTTTTTCTTGTTTAATTGATTCTATTATCATTGTTTTTAATTTTGAAAATTTGATAGTTTTATACAAGTCTTGAAATCCACAAAAAGTGTAGCACCTAGCTACCTTGTATCCTGACCAATTACCTGAATACCCAAGTAATATTGAATATGACATACCACATTAAGGGAACAATATACCATGGAAATAAAAAGTCAGTATCACTCTACCATTTGATACAATTCCAACTAAATTAATGATAAATATATATGTGATCACTCCTATGAAAACACAGTAATGTAGTCAAAGTGATGGGATCTATGATCAAAGTAAACAATGAACAAATAATTCACAATTAAAACACTAAATTGATCCTGAGATCGAGGTACATTGTCAAATATGATGAATAAGGTGACATCAAACTAATTGTATATGGATACACATATCTTTATGAAGAAGATACTAGATCACACATTAATGATTCTTAGTGGAACTGATTTTGATATTCATTGATAACCAAAACGTCTGATGTTGGTGGACTTCTGAGAGAATCCTCCAGTAATATGAACCCAAATTATCAACTAAAGACTTTAATTATATGGATGAAGAACCTGATTTCAGATTTATTTGGAGTAAATATGCTTATAATTCTATAACAAAAGGATAATAAAATAAAAATAAAATAATTACAATGTGAAAATTCTTATATAAGTTTGATTAAGTATTATACCAAATTGCATAATTTTTTTATTGATATCATTAGTGGATCATTGTTTAATGTTCCATGATATGGTTTATTTAAAAAAATATGGATCCTTATTCAACATTAATTCACCAGCTGCGTAAGAATATAATGTTTCACATAAAGTGTTCAAAAAATTTATTTTGAATCACTTGGGTTTCTAGTTATTCAATGAGATCATGGTTGTCATAATAAATACATTTTGTGGTTGTTTTCAATTTAAATAAAGTATAAAATGTTTGATGAACCTATCGGCATTTACTACATAACCATAGGGTAATTTTCCCAACCAATTTACATAGTTTATATATTGTAAATAATTGGGAGCCCACTAGTTGAGTGATTCCTAATCCAAAGTGAATGAAAATAGGTAGTTGAGGTGTATAGAAAAACTGAGCCTAATACAATGAATCCACAACATTAAGACCTGTGTTCTGTGATAATAGAATAAAAAATAATATATTTGGAGCTTTGACATCTATACTATCTTAATAATTAAAGAAAACATCATAAAACTAAGGATGCCAAGGACCATCCCTCGATTGATAAAATGAATAAAAAGAAAATCCATGGTTAACGAAATGAGATACTTTGATCATTGTTAATTTAGATAATTGAAATGAAATTTTAAAATTATTTCATAATATGAAAATGGAAGACTAGATAATTTAATATCCTACATAATAAGAATCCTAAAAAAAGAGAAAAAAATATGAATTATGATGTGGTGATTTTAAGGAATAAGATTTATTTAATTTAAAGATGAGTATAGAACAAATTAGTGGTATCTAATTACTTGGGAAACCAATTCATGTATTTTGGGTAAACTGACACAAATTTAGAGAAACAAGTATGGTCCATTATGGGAGTCGTTTGCCAACACATCATGGAGGAAGAAACTAGTAGATCATGAGAAGTGGAGATTCCTCCTCATTAAGGGAAGAATATATTATTACATATTCTTTTTTTATTGTATTATAATTTTTAATTATTGTTTTATCCTTATTTAATTTCTATATATACATTATCTAATCTTTTTGTTAGGAATAAAAAATTTTAGCCTATTTTAATCATTACAATTCAATATTTGTTCACCATAAGATATATTTCACCTTTATTTTTCATTTTTCATCCCCTTAGTTTTGATATTTTTTGATATAATGATTTTTGAGTATTAATCTCACAAATGTTTTGAAATCAATTCACTATATGAATCATCTAAGGATTAATAAAATGGAGTAATGGAAGAATGAACATTCTTAAAAAGTGACTACGAAATATGTGAATAACCATAGATCAATATATATTTTTTATGTGAAAAATAAATTCTTGACATGGATTTTATTTTGTTCTGTAGTAATAATATTTATCTACTAATATTAGAAACCATCATTTTTTTTAAATTTTCATGTTTTGGGAACCCATTTTAATGCACATTATACTTATCATTGGATTATTCATTGGATTTTTTCACAGCATTATTATCATTCATCATTCACTATAAATTATCATAGATCAATACAATTTAACACCACACTATAATTTCTACCTTCACATATAATTTTGTACAAAAATTGCATCCCACCCTCATATATTTTATGCATATATTTAATAGAATACATTTAGAATAAATAACTTTTGACTCCATCTCACCTTCCTTATGGATCGACCATGTTTTCCACTATCCAGTGAGATTATGTTTTATAAATTGATATTTTGAGATATTGAAATAAAATATCAATAAGAAATCATCAATAGAAAAGGTTTAAGAGACCAACTACCATCTTGGAATCTCAGGACGACTCTCCTAGAAAAATTTTCCAACACTAAAAACTATCATCGAGGTCTTACCTTTGATGAATAAGTTTAAATCACTAGACCTTCTTATGAAAACAATAACACCAAAAGTCGCTCCCATGATACTGACAATCATAAATGTCCTCCCTTCAAAACCAATAATTGTAGAGGTCCTTTTTTATGATAAAAATAATGTTATTTCCCTCTGTGGAACCACAAAAAACACCCCATGGAAATTATTCTAGTGATGTTGACCATCCTAAACTACAGAACATCCACTCCAATATAGGAAGGTATAGTACAGGTATAAATGAAATATCATGAATGATCATTTATAATTCGACACCACATAGGATTTATATGAATTGTTTTTTCCTCTACCACCACGATCTATGAGGGATGAAAATCGCTTATTTTTTATGTTTATCTTTGAGTAATAGTTGAATAAGATACTATATTTAATCCACATATACCTACGTGGAGATGATGCATTTACCACCATCTATGTTTTTATTCCCAGTTTTTTAGAATGTTTTCCCTGATTCTTTATATCAAATGTGGGAGAAACGTTAATATCTAGAGCAACGTTCTTAGATGAAGATTTATTCCTAGTATAGCTACAACTACCTCATTAATTCATTAAATATGAGAACAATAGGTCTCTATCATATATGTATATGTTTCTGAAAAAAATATAACATAACATGGAACTCTGGTATCTATTTTTGGGAGTCTGAGAGAATAATTGTTCCATATATGGATTTATAGAAAACAAGTTAATCATATCTACCACCAATGATATCCCATTAAATCATTATAATGGATCAATATTTACTATATTAGTGATAAGATGAGAAAGAAGAGAGCCTATAGAAGGTCATGTTCATATACTAGTTCCATTCATGTTTTGTATAATGGAGACTCAAATCATCTCCATCACATGATTTCTTACCAAAAACCATGTGAAATATCTTTGATGAAATCTTTTTGAGACATTAAACCACACGTATAACTACCCCTTATATAATCCAATGAGCATAGAGAACCATAAATCCCTCAAACAATAATTTTTAAAGGTCAAAATTGCATCATTTTTGGTGGCACGTCATCTTGAATATAGTGGGTACCATATGAACTTTAGAAAAATGTTTAATAAGAGTCTTATAGTACTATTGTAGACCATAAAAGAGGTACTTCATTAGGTTCATCATAGAGGTTGGGGTATCATTTTTCTCTATAATCTAATCCATCTAGATGTTCAAATTAGGTTATCAAAACATATACCATAGATAATTCTAGTGACTCATTACCACCAATCACAACCATTATGAATTTCATCAATTACAATCTCCCTAAAAACCAAGAGTGTAAAATTTTTGTTCATGTAGGTGATGAAGACCTTCCCCAAAATAGAAAAAAAATAAATTTTATATACTAGAGGTTTGTACACATGTAATAAAAGATACTCTATGGGTCTTATATGTTTTATTAGAATAGAACATCTAAACACCCACTAGAACCTTTACATGGGAAAAGGTATTTCTAAGCCTTACTCTATGCTAAAATCTATTGAGAAAATAACTAAAAATCCCTAGATCATGACTTCACTCTAGGAGATCATAGAAAATTCAGGGATGCAATGATGAGAATATTTGTAAATATCATCCTAATTGGGAGGATATTCCACATGAACCCATTATAAAAACCATTGATCCATGATAATATATAACCCTTAGCCAATTGAATATGAAAAATACATAGGTTTTTCTGTCCCAAGGAAAAGTAGATTGTTCCCCATGGCTCCCTCTCTTATGGATTTTCATTCATTTAAACCTATAGATCTCATTGACTCTATATACACCGTGGTTGGACTAGTTTTTGTACAAATATATGAGGATGTCTCCCATGATAACCTAATCTGTTTCCTTACTACCCACATAATGGTCATGGAATCAAATAAATATTTTGTAAAATCCTAAGGAAATCTATACCAATAGTGGTGGACAATGTCACTAGACTACCAAATTTTTATAAATCTAGATTTTCATATTTCATTGGAATGGGTGAACCTAAGAAACAACTCACACATTTTTCATCTTAGTGTGACCTAATGCTAGGTACCTCATAGTAGCAAGTGGTATCCATGCTTTGATTCTTCATTTTAATTGTGGAAGGACTTTATTTTATCTATTATAATAATTTAAAACTAGGATTCATCACTAGTTGGGATAATATTTTTTATAAATTTCATTAATAGTATAGCTCCACCATTTATAGGACATGTGTCACCGAACTCTCTAAATATGTTTTATTAGAATGAGCGTAAAACTAAAATAATTCCATAATGGAAGGGTATAACTTACTCTCTATTCATCTAATAAACCTAGGAATAATTTATAAGGATGGGAATTAAGAAGGAACATGATGAGTTTGTCTTGAATCAGGTTTCCATGATATAGTTTGATGGATTCTAAGAGTTTATTGAAATGGATTAACATTTTGAGAAGGATATGAATTTGACTGAGAAAAAAATATATCCCACCAACTATAATGCCTACTCAAATGGTTGATAGAGTATAGATATCCTCTAAGATATAATCATTTTCACCTCAACTTATTTTTCTCTAGGAAACCCTATAGAACAAACCCCACTAGGTATATGCTTGTGCAAGCAATGTTTCATACGTACCTTGACCAATAAATGATAAATGACCCTTTGATAATCAAATGAACAAGGTCTATTTCATCAATGATGATAAAGTCCCTAACTTCATCACATGTCCCATGAAATAAATTTTGTACATGTCTCCTGAAATAAAGACGATATAGGCATATGAGTTGAATATCCATATCAATTAGTTTTCCCAAAATAGTTCCCCTAGAGAAAATATTCATGAGTGATTCATCTTTAACAATAGGATCCAAATAAAAGTTGATATCTATGTAGTGGAGTTAGGTGATCATCATGTAGATGTTAAATGGGTTTCTTTTATCCTAGAGGTTGTCAAATATATCGAGGACCGATAGATATTATAGATATAGAATGAATATATCTTCTATGACCGTATAATATACAATTTAACAATTTAAACCCTTAGGATAGTTCAAGTGTAGATAAAAAACCACCACCTTCCATATATTTTAATCCTCTTATGTGATTCCATTAGCTCTATAGCCATCTAAATCTCAATGGAGTTGGCTTTAAAACCCTATGGATGACCAAAAACCTTATTAGTTCAATAGTCGATCACTATCCTCTTGGATTTCATTCCCCCTAAATTTGGTGAAAATTGAATGGTTTTGTAAGATTTTTAGGAATATTTTGATTAGGTGTAATAGCCTTCCACTATCAATTCCATTTTATTGGTAGACTGTTATGATTTTCCCAAAAAATGAATCACACCCATTATCTCCTACAGAATTCCCTCATTGATCTTCTTATGTTAAGGGAAAATTACACTTAGTCAAGAAGAATTCATGGGGCTCTATCTCTGAAAAAATAGTTTATGCTACTAAGAAAATAGAATTGTGTTTCCATGATTTTAGAAGGAACATCATTCTATAATAACATTATCTAAAAAAACATCATGACCGATTCTATTTTATGACCTCTTGGCTATGTCACAACCATCCAATAATCATAGTAATTCATTATGTACTAGTCAGCCACTGATGTCTCAGCTAATTGATCAGTCCACACTTCATGTTATATAATTAACCCTCAATAACAAAAACATTCCTCAATCATAGAATTAAAATACCCCCAAGAAATTTTTTTATCCTTGCTCGACTTTCAATCCTTGAATTACTCCATTTGTCAAAGGCACTATACAAAGGCCTCATCAAGAACCTAAATTTATCTTTGTAGTTTGAGACCAAAGTATCTTTTAATAAAGCCTATTATATTGAAAACATATGATAGGAGAGTGTATAAAAATCATATTTTTTTATGGACGATAAGGGAATAATTATACATTGAAACATACACCCCATGTAACTCTCAGGTGATCTCAATGGAATCAATAATCACTAGTGAATCATAGAAAATAGATCTAGAATAAATACTACAGATTCTTGAATACTATTAAAGATATGTAATATAGAGTCTTCTCTAGCCCCATACAAGATTATTATTTAAATATATAATAATAGTGAATATAATCCACTAAAAAATTTCAAGTTGAAGGCCTTTTTTAGCGATTTGTTATCAAATAACATTTTCACGGTAGTCTCACAAGAAAAATATGTTATTATAAAATTGGGATGGCCTTAATTTCACATAGATTTATTTTTAACTTAATCATATCTAAAATTATTTAAATACTACATCAATTTTACAATAGGAGTGATAAATATTAATCATACCCACTTTAAATTATGAAAAATTATTTATTTACACGCAGTGCATTAAATAATTAGTGAAAATAAACTTTTTATCAATGAAGTCAATTGTTTCTATAAAAATGACTACTCTCCATCCATCTCAATCAATCACTAGAATTACATGAATAATAGTTTAATATTTCAAATACACCATATGGAACATAAAATTCAGACCTTAGGCAACATTTATTCATGTTGAAAAGAAAAGAATAATTATAGATCTCTTACAACTCATATTAGGGGATGGTTAATCCAAGGCTATAAAATCATCCATTTCATGAAAACAAATATCCTTATTACCAATAATAGACATATCAACCATTTCCACCAGATAGTAGGGTAAATAAACTAGTAGTTGACTAAAACATATAAATTTTTTATTATTTCTGGACCACAAATTCCATGATATTAAGGTCTAAGATCTACAACATCAATCCAAATGATTTTTATATGACCAGAGGTTCAGATGTAATCTTATAAAGATTTACCCATACACAAGATATTTATTCCACCTCATAAAATTATGCCTCTATGGAGTCATTTACTTTTTATATACCTAAAACCAATAATGAGGGAGTAATAAATGAAGCTCACCCTACCTTTTATGATGGAGATTCCACAATCGATGATGTGTTTATATAGGTGAACGATGATATCATGGAAGATTTAAATATTAAATTGTACACTGTTGTCATGATTATTGATGAACGATAACAATATATTGAATTCTTGAAACAATAACATTATATATTTTTAGGGAACTATAAGGAGAAACTTTGGATTAATCCTTAAATCACCAAACACAATCTTAGTATTACTATTAGACACCAAGCATATAAGAAGGATCCTAAAAGGATGCACCCCTCCAAAAGTACCAAATTTAGGGATAATGATTATTATATTATTATGGGTATTTTGTTGGAGGTATAATTCCATATGTTTCAAGATAAAATTATCCCTATCATGAAAAAAGAATAGATATATTATATTCTATAGTTAATTATTAATACTAAAATACCATTTAGTCAACGGATTCATTCCATGTCCTAATCAGAACGATTGTTAATGATATAAAAACTAGATTCCAATCACTCTAAGTCAGCGATGAGTACTTTGGGTACATCCAAATATTTATGGTTCATGAGGATGAAGAAGCTCCTATATTTTGGGAACCCTTAGGAACATAATTTTTTAAGTGATTCACGTTTCATTAAAGAACACTAGAGTAAGACACTAAATAGTAGTATATATTCTATTTAACCCCCAAATGGGAAATATGGTTTTATTCTATCTAGATTTTTTGGTGAAAAATATCACCAAATATAGAACCATCACAATAATATTTATAAATTGTTCTACATATTCCACCCCAACAATATAATAATAAATCCCTTGATGTATACATTCAGTTTCACCTCTAAAAAATTCCAAAACAATATTTTTCCAATATTGAGGCATTAATATTGAACACGAAAAGACTAATGGCATCATTGAGATTCTCCCTTCATGTTATTTTCAAGATATGAGAGGCTTTCATGGTATTTTGGATAATATATTTTAACTTTTCCCCAACCAGGTACAAAAATACAAGTCTTTATCAATGTTAATAAATATTGAAATCACTAACCAACAGGATGGAGAATACTATGTTTAATTAATTTAAATTAAGAGGAAAAAACTAAACCCCCTACCTTTGATACTCTATATATATGGGAAATACTTTTTCCACTCTATGAAAACCATGTACAAATCTATATTCTACCTCCTATATCATCATATCTAAATGGGTAATGATAATATAATGTACTAACTCAATCTCATGATGATAGACATTGAGTTCATGTATTCTCTCATCGATAAGCACTACATTACCAAATATTTGTTATTTATTAGAAGAGAAACTATTTAAAATATCACAAGGACCAGTTGATCACCCTCATTAGTGATATGATGTACATACTCAAACATCAAATGGTTAATGGATGCTAAGATTCACAAACTGACCTACTGGGGTTTGACTCGTGACTACCCTAAACTTCTCTCTAATGGGCCAGGGGATAGAGACCATTTCCAAGAAGGTATATCCCATAAATGGGAATCATTGGCCTAATATACATGTACACAGGCACACATCTCCAAGACCATAAATGATAAAATATAGAATAAATGAAACCAATATTTGAATACATCTACAATCCCATAACAAGAGTATAATAGTTAAGTAATTAATGTGAAAAAGGGTCCAAATACAAGACCAGACAAAATATGTGAAGAGTCCAACCTTCTCCAAGGGTGAGGACCATGAAAAATGAATACTCCTTAAAAACACCAAGGTCTGTCTAGATCAATCTATGATCCACCTTATTCAAATCATCCCAAGACACCATCAATAGGTCCTTCGTATATATAAGACATGACACATACATGTAGATCCCATGAAAGGGGTGTGTATAACAATACCCAATAAGACATTGCAGAAACTATAAACATGAATAATCGATAATAGTCATCTTAATATATATATATATATATAACATTTAATGTATAACATAAAATACCAATATATACATTGGAAGGACACCAAACCACCATGCAATTATAAATATCTACATGCAACATGATTTTTCTTGAAGAAATTCTAATTTTGGGAGAATACACTCCACATGACATACCTTCACCACATACACTCATTCAAAAGATTATGATCATTGGGCCCCACCGAATAAATCTCACTAGTCTCCAGAGACACTGATCCTCATATAGGAGGTCGTACCCAAAACCGATAGGGGATACCATAAACAAAATATGGATCATAGCACTATGTATAGGATCATATATAAATGATACCTATGAACCCTATTGATATGTCCTTCTAGATATAGTATAAACTCCGTGCTCAAGGAGCTCATGCTGATTCCAAAAATACCTCCTTGGGTGTAATGATGATATATTATATAACTTGAGTCTCATGGGGAGATTCCATGAACTATATACGTGATTAATCCTATATAGGGGATCACAATATTTAGATATCAATTTAATGACATACTATAATCATAGGGGAAAGGAATAAGGGGAAAACCACTCAACTGACACTATCTTGAACTTAAGAGATGAAACGGTCCAACCTATCTCTTAGGGAGTACACATTGTGTATGTATAGTACACAACATGAATCACTAAACCCAAATTTTCTAGTGTGGTGATTCCTCACCTAAAATGAAATATATATGTAAAGGAAATTTAGATAATGTACAAGGTGTGTAGATATTTCTTGACACCATAACCATGTCTCCACGCCATGCATGTGTACCATTGGTTGTATCCATATACATCTGGCAGCAAACGTGTTGGATTACATGGCGTGTTTGAGCCCATGTACTCCTGGCCATATATGTGTACCCTTATAAGTATATGACGATCCGCTAGGGTAGGTTCACACAAAATTTGACAGGGCTTCACATCATGTGATATTTAACTCATCATGGACACCCTAGTCTTTCAGTTAGTGGTTTCCATAGTGTCTGTAATCCCAAAATATATTCTATGTATTGTTGGATTTTCTATATATGTTGGGATATTCTTTTGTGTCATCCTATTCATCTATTGAGCTACCCATATCATCAAAAAACATATATTTGTGGTCGAATGACCTTCCCCTCACCAGATATCAGGATCTCAAGCTTCAAATCCTCTTGCAGAATGCCTTCTTGCACTGTCCACAACTACACCAAGAAAACTGGAATAAACGGATGCTAAAAATATATTTTAATCCACCTATGATAACACTCCATGATAATCACACCTCAGTAGTATCCTTGATCACAAACTACACTTTTTGTATCAATTCATTTCACAGAATAATGGTCACACAAAGAGTAAATACCCGATATTCTATCAAACTACGGGCCAAATAAATTTCTCCTGATGAACGTGTGAAGAACAGGGGATAGAAATCCATAAACAATAAAATTTTAAGAACAAACCTCAGACTATTTTTTTCTTTTGAATCGATCTATTTCCATTGAAATAGATCGACAAAGAGTATAATCAACACAATGAACAAATTAAATCCTTTAATTAAATCTACTATCGATGCGAAAATTAATTATATTCATAAAATTTATCCATATTAAACCATGATCAAACTACAACATAGAAGATTCAAAATTTTACATCCTACCTGTGATTTTTATTGATCCTTGATAAAGAATAGTTCTGTATTTCCATCATTGACGATATCAATAAACTCGGTTGGTGCAACGATCCAAAATATGGTCCTGATCCTTTATCTGTCCACAATAATCCTCTTCAATGGTTAACTTTTTTTCCATGGTTTTAGTGGCCTAAGATGATACATATCCCATAACCACATATTTAAATAAGTTCAAGTAACTATGTATAATAATATTAATTAAAACAATTTAATTTATTTATTTTAATAATTCTGTTATAGGGATGACTTTTTCACAGACGCCTTCTGCAGACAATGGGTATGTCACACCATGGGGGTAAAAATCATATTTTGAAATAAATGATGCCCTTATATTTATAATCTGGGATTCCATTCATGATTTATTAAAATTTTAGAGGAAGACATCATTCATGCGTTATTTAATATATTTAATAAATTTCAAACATTTATTCTGGGCACACTGGACCTCAGAATCATAATTCATATCAAAAATTAGTCTCAAAAATATTTCATATAATATCTAAAAATAATACCTGGAAAATATAAATCATTTTTAATATTATAATGGGAAATAATCCATCCGTGGGTTGACATTATGTTTCTCCCCAAGAATACCATTATGTATAAAACACTAGATGTTTTTCATTTCATTCACCCCACCACTAATGAGTTTCCTATATATGTTGAGTTTCGCAATGTGTCCATTGAACCCATTAATGAAGTATTTACAATGCATAAGATACAAATTTATACTGACTCCCCAAGAATCACTAGGAATAGGATTCAGATCCCTAAACAAAAAATTGTTAGACTTTTAGTTGTTTTTTTACTCTCTTAATGTTCTTATACCATACTGTATCATCATGTTGGTGGTGTGAACCAATAATTTTACACCCCCAATTTGAGATACATTAATATTTCATACTATAATTATAAGGCATAAATGTTCTTATGATGAGTAGCACGATTTTTTAAAGGTTTCTATAGTTTTTGGATCTATATTTGGGGGTAAATGGTTGAAACATGGTTTGTGGGAAATCATGTGTCCATAATACTTGAAATGTGGCTCAGTGGAGGGTGAAAATTTACTCCACGGTTTAGATAAACTGTGAGGTTACCTTGTGACCTCATAAAAACATAGACAATGATGTGTTTCATTTTAGGGAATTGTTTTAAAAACCATCCATATAAACCATCTATCATTGAATGTCATCTAGTATCACTCTTAGGATTGTTACATGGTTTACCAAACCATGTGATGTATTTAATTGATTCCAAAAATTAGTTTTAATAGAAAATAAATACCATAAAATCGTAACTTTTTTGCATGTGGTTATGGATGTTGAACCAACGGGTTTGACATAGTGATTTTTTTATTCCCCTTGAATTGAGGAAAATTACATCAAATCTTGTTATGTTATAACTCGTGAATAAAATGAAATATATTTGATTCTATCTACTTATTTTAATTCTCAATATTTCTTGGATGGAACATTATATAAGGGTTTGTATGCAAGAATATATGGTCTATTATATATTTTAATAGTATTTCCTTATGATACATTAAAGGATATATGAGTATATCTTAGATCAATGATTTCTTGGAAACATTCTTCATAAAAAACCCATTGGAGGTGGGTGGCTTCTCTACTAATCCTTTTTTACTTAGAAAATAAATGACATCGTTTTAAAAATAAACTACTTATATCTCATAATAAAAAACCCAGATTTACTACTCTCCACTTTATGGGTTTTAAACTATGTGTTGTGGGTAATTAAAATAACATGTTTCATAAAATTATAAAATGATAATTATATTTAAATAAATTATTTGGGAATGATACCATGGAATGACATGGTTGGATTATGTGTATATGTATATCAGGTCTTATGGGATTCAAACTTTGTAATCCTATATAATTAGGGGAACCCTGTAATATACTTCCATTTTTTAACAAGGTTTTGAAGGTAAAAGCCCCACTAATGATTTAAGACAATTCTATAAATTTATTGGACATAATACCATATGTTATACCAATTCGTTGGTGTGTTTGTTCATGAAATTGGAAATCATCATGGGGTGAGTTATATACAATGATTATGTGTATGTATATCTTTAAAAAATATTATATATTCACATTTTATGTTTTATATTAAATAATGGGTAACATGAACTTTTTCTAGTGCTTTGTATGAGAATTATTGGGGATTACATAATGGGTCATACTCTAACCCACATAATGAACAACTTGGTGAATATGCAGACCCTAATTATGTAGGTTTCAGGCATAGTGGAAGCCCAATATGGGAATATACCGAAAAATTAAAATTTCCATAATTGATGATTAATATCCCATCAACACAATGATGAATTCCAGTATACACAGAATTGAATCAAACATAAAAGACAAAGAAAGAAACATGAAATCAATAATAGAGGATCAAAATAATTTATTTATAAATAATTTAATTATACTATAAAATTACCTCCAAGGAAATTCATTCATTGTTGATGTGTTCGACCATGGGTTTGAGGTGAGGCTTCATTACGATGTATAATATAAAGATATAAGTCCTATAGAGGTGATACAAATGAGCTCCATGTATCTCTGAACATCACTAAAGGAGTCTTCGGGTTCTGGCATGGATGATCATTGTGCTTGCAATGTCTGCCTTTGATTTTATTGAGAATCACTTCAAAGGCATTATCCTTGATCTGATAGAGGATAATCTCTCTCATTCTTGAGAGCGTTCTTGGAGAGGGAATAGTTCTCTTGGATCAAGATCTTTTCTCCAAGGATGGTGTGCACACAACAATTGGGTTGAATGGTGGAATTACCCCTTGGATTATATAGAGAATAATAACATAACACGGAATTTAATTCACCTGGTAATAATAAATAATTAGTGTATGTTCCATAACGAAATTTATTATTCCATGTGAAACCCCATGTCAACTAATTATAGAAATGTTATTATATCTATGAAATTTTCCTAACTTGAACGTTATATATAACAATTATTTAAATAAATAATATATAATATTATTTCTCACAAGACCCATAACATAGCATTCCAAAAATCCTTTATATGATCCCATGGATAACTAGTGACAAAATAAATGTCATAATGCATACTTGAATAATTATTAAACCCTAAATTGAAATAATATTTTTCAACTTGATAAATAAATACATTATTTAACTGATATACTAGAAACACCTATTGTGTGACACTCTTGGATTCTTTCTTATTATCATTAGGATGGCTTGCCTAAATTATATGATTACTATCTAGCAATTGGTCAAGGCACCTAATAGAAAGAAGATGATATCGCAATTACATGTCACCTCATCCGAATGCTTAATATATAATATAATCCATTTTTCTAGACATCACTAATCAAGAAAGTTTCATGAATGTTCCATCAACCCACACACTCAATTTCTCATTCTTTTACTTCCCATAATTGAACTTTTCTAGAGAACACCATTTCCATGGATTTAGTTAGGCTATATCATTTCCATCAAAGGGAATTAGATATATAATTTTATAAAAGTGACATGTCCTTTCTCCCATTATTGATTAATGTAGTATTATGCATGACACACCCATCATATCCTACCTCGCTGCAAACATCTATAGTTATGATTTTCATCAATACATCTAAGTACGTGTGTCATAATACCCATTAATAATAATAATATTAATGTCTAAGGACAAATAAACATTTCAACATATAGGATCATCCAATGAAACATATAATAGTATATTTCATACTAGATGGTATTGTTCACATATTATCCTCATGGATATTACCAAGGGTGCACACCATGAGAAGGTGCCTCAATGTTTCATGATCCCCCATCCCTGATAGCCTGTATCATTTGTGTCCCTTAAAATGACATCATCCAGCCATAGAACATATATTAAGGAATAGTGTCACGAAACTTATGGGTTGTCATTATAGAAGGGATACACTATGAACTTTTAGTTCGACAATTATTCTTAGGAAATTATCACATACTATGTCACATAGAAGAACAATAATGATGTGATAAATAGTTCGTTAATATTTATCCAATGAATACATGTTTATCATAAGGTAGAAAGAAGTTGGTTTCTTGGGTAACAACTCCAAAAGACTCTCACTATCACTAGATCCAACTGTTAACAACCTTCCATTTTTTAGTTATCACATGATATTCTTGCTTCTATTGATATGGGCCTTTAGTCAATGGGTCTACCATATTTTCTTCCATAGATACTTTTATCACTTCAACATGACCCATTTTATAGAAATATATAAAGAGACGATAATTTTGGAGTATTTTCTTTGTCCGTTGATGTGACCTTGTCTCATTTTAATGATCCAATACTGTAGTATTATCACAATAAAATGTAATGGGATATTTACTACTAGGAACCAGATCAATCTTTTAGACAAATTTCCGAATCCAGATGGCTTCCTTGGCTACATCATAAGCCAATATTTATTCAGACACCACTATAGAATCAGTGAAAACTGGATACATTAAACTCTTCTAGCTCACAGATCATACATTGGGATAGAAAAATATTTTAATTGTGAATTCATATCATTCTGATCTGTCTAAAACCCAGAATCAACATACCTTATAATGACAAGCTCCTCAACTCCTCCATACACCAGGAATATATCCTTAGTTCTTCTCAGATACCTAAGGTAGGACATGACAGTAGTCTAATGTTTTTCCCAAGGATATACTTGATATCTACATACCATGCTCATTGAAAATGCAACATCATTTCTGGTACATAAAATGTAATACATGATAGATCCTATCACTGAATAGTATGTAATATTACTCATCATATCTTTCTCATGTTGTATCTGGGGACACATTTTCTTGGGAAGATGTGTACCATGTGACACTGGGAAAAATTCCATCTTGGATTGTTCTATACTAAACCCTTTTAGTATCTAGTAAATGTATTTACTTTGTCTTAGTTCTAGCAGCCTCTTAGATCTATCATGAATAATCTTTATCCATAGAATGTAGGCTACTTCACTTAAGCACTTCATAGAGAAGCACATGTTAAACCTGTCTATCATTAACTATAAGACTGGTATCTTGTTTCCAACAAGAAATATGTTTTCAAAAAACACTACTAGGATAACAACCACATTTCAATTAACCCTCTTTTAAACACATGGATCAAATTCATTCATAATGAAACCAAATTCTCTTTTGTCTTTATTGAATATAATGTTCAATCACCAAGATGATTTCATTGATCAATAAATGATTCTATGAAACATGCATACCCTTTTAGTATCACCTAGTGTCACAAACCATTCTGGTTGTGTTATATTGATATATACCTACAGGATCCCGTTAAGGAATGCAGTTTTTTCATCCATATTCCAAATATCAGAGTCAGGGAAAGATGATATAGGAAGTATGATTCTTTTGCTTCTAAATATGGAAACTGGTGAAAAGGATTCATCATAGTCAATTCCTTGACGTTGTTTAAAACCTCTATCCACTAGAGTTACATTATAGGTACTAAATAAAACATCCATGTCTAGTTTCTTCTTGAATACCCATTTACATCCAAAAGGATTTACATCTACTAGATCATCGACATAAACCAAAAACTGGTTCTGATACATAGACTCTGTCATATAATTCATAGCTTCTTGAAATCTTGTAGCTTCTGAGCTCTCTACTTCATTATCATAGGAGAGGGGTTCTTCATTGTCCAATAATAATGAGTCACTTTACTCAGTGATGAGGAAACCATATATCTATGGTTCTCTTACCTCTCTTATGCTTCTACGTAGTATTTGTTTTTCAAGAACTAACTCTTCCATGTGGACCTATTAAAACTGTTCGTATACCAACTCTTGTGTATCTTGATCATTAACATCATCTAAGTCTATATTTCTCCCAATATATTTTTTTGAGGATGAGATCCATCTGAAGAAAGACAACCTATTTGGAAACAACCACTTTCTTGTTTGAGGGGGTTTATAGGTAGTATCTATTTGTTTCCTTGGGATACCCTATAAAGATACCCTTGTTTTTTGGGGTATGAGTTTTTTTTAAAAAATCCTTAAGAAAGGACTAACATCCCCAAAAATGTGAATGTGACAAAGTGAGGGTTCTTTACACTCTAAATCTCTAAGGGAATACCATTATACGCCTTAGTTGGTATTTGGTTTAATATGTATGACACAATTTTCAATGCATATTCCTAAAAGGATAATGGAAGATCTGCATGACTCATCATTAACCTTACCATCTCCAACAAGGTATGATTCCTCCTTTCACTAACACCATTCCACAATACTGTATATGGTGGAGAGAGTTGATATGGAATCCATGAATCCAATAAAAGGTTGATGAACTATTGGTTAAGATATTCTCCGCCTCGATCCGATCGAAGCTCTTTTATCTTCTTACCATGCTAATTCTCTAATTCATTCTTGAACTCCTTAAATTTCTCAAAGGGCTCAGACTTTTACCTCATTAAGTAGACATGTCCATATCTAGTCAAGTCATCAGTAAAAGTAATGATGTAAGAATATCCACCTCTAGATTCTACTAAAAATGGTCCACACACATCAGTGTGTACCAATCCTAGAAGCTCTGTGGACCATTTACCATGTCCACTAAATGGTGGTTTGGTAATTTTACATTATAAACATGCACAACATCAATCAAGTGGTTTTAGCTCAGAAGAGTCTAAATAACCATCATTATAGAGCTTTGTTAGATGTTTCTCACTTACATGACCAAGGTGGTGATGCCATAAATGGGTGTTATATGAGTCATGTGAACTTGGTTTGTTATCAATTGACAACAATTGGTTCTCTTACTTTCATGCATAGAAACAATTATTTAAAAGATTCATATAATAACATACGTTTTCCTTATAAAAGTAACATCATTTATTTCTGAACATGAAAATAAATCCATCTTTATGAATATTCTATAGAGATATTCTGTTGGTGGTAACACTAGGTACAAAATAACATTCATGTAAAACCAAAATCATCCTTGTAGGCAATGTAAGTTGGTAGTCACAAATGAAAGAGTTGATAGCCTCGCACCATCGGTAGCTTGTAGATCCACCTCTCCTCTGGAAATTTTCCAGAATCTACATGGTTCATACAATTGAATACAAATGTGAGCCCCACAAGCTATATCTAATACCCATTGTGTTGAAATGGAAGTATTTCACTCGATAACGAATGCAAATTTGGCTCCCCATTATCTATGGGTGTAATTACTATTTTAAAAGGTTGGGGCTAAAGCCTCAATTTATTATTAAAGCAAATACCTCTTGTTAGCCTGTGTAGAGGGAGACCCAATACATTTCCTGAAGGCCAAATGACAAGTCTCCCGAACCAAGACTTGAAAGCCTATTTTTTGGCACAAAGTACCGCTCAGTGTATAGAACTGACACAGTACCCTACCAGTACAATACCTTCTACAGAACCGCCACCACTACAGTTCTGCTACAGTGCCTCAACTGTTATAGTACGACCACTGCTTCAGTTCTGCCACTTCTACAATGCCTATGTGGCTTTAGATTACTTTTAAATCATATCCCCCTTTCCTTGTCCTTCCTCTTCCAATTCATCATAAGAGATTCATGTTTCCCACGTTGCATGTTCTTATCTACTTGTAGAATTAGGGTAAGAAGCTCTGATATACTCCTCTCATTGTTGATCAGATTATAATTCAAAATTAAACTAGATAAGGTATTAGGAAGAGAAGATAGTATAAGATCCGTACGAAACTCATTTGGGAATTTAATCCCAAATATGCCTAGACACTCAATGTAGCCAATAATCTTGACTACATGTGGTCCAGATGACACAAAAACTTCAAGATTATTAGTGAACAAAGTGTTGGAGATCCCATACCTCTCCCATCTCACCTTCTCTTGATAGATATTCCATAGTTGAGACATCATTCTATTAACATCCATTTCCTCATGTTTCTTTAGAAGATCATTGGTCATGGATGATAGCGGGAGGCACTGAACATCTGTAGAATCATTCATATGTTTCACATACATAGATAGTTCCGCATTACTCGCCTCATTTCTAGGAAAAACTGGTAAGGGCTCTTCCAACATATAATGTTTCCTCTCACGATGATGGATAGCCCAGAGGCAACATTTCTACTCTTTTAAATTAGTGTCAGTGAGATGGGTTTCCTTCTCAATTATGGATCACAATGATATATTTGATGTCATTCTGATTTTTGTTTATAAAAATTAAAATGATTAATGTTTTGTTTTTGTATCTTTATAAATATACACAAATAAATAAATTCATATCTATTAGTCTCCCACTATATTTTAGAAACCCAATATCCCTCACCATTGGCTTCCGAATATCTTATTTCTTAGACATTATAGCGACAAGGATCCATATTTTTCTTGAAATTACCCCAAATAGGGTTGTTCAAGAAAATTGAATTGTTTTAGGTAGGCATTCTAAATAACAACCACATTAACTCACATATCCTTGATTTTTTGAGTGGACTCCTCAATCCTAAAATCCTTAATTTTGGATTTCCTCAACCTTTTCCACTTAGTTACACCATGTCCTACTGGGGAAGTCAACCCTTGATGAAAACTATGTTAAGTTAAAACTAAACATCAAATTATAATTCCCCGATAATTGAAATAACACCATATAGTGTTTTTCAAGCACATTTAACTATGTTTCGATTCTAAAAAAATTAATGGAAGGATATACTGACTTAATATTTAATTGAGGGATTTTATCCTCTATTCATAAATTTACACTTATTATCTTTCGATATTATTGTAAATGTAAGTGGGATATACAAAAGTGGTTATCCATGCATAGATAATATTTACACATCATCCTTTATTATTTTAGTTCCATAAAGTATGATTGTTATTTCATTGATTAAGATATTTTATCAAGCATCCACACTAAATAACCATACAATTGAAAAAAATAAAATAAAGTGTATGATCATGAGATTTACTATTGGATAGTTTATATAGCAGTTGTTAAACTAACCCTGACCTTGGGGAGAAACACCTTGAACCGTTTAAGGTTCGTGTTTAGAGCTTTCCACCAGTCCACCATTGTATCTCTTTGGAATGGTTTATCTTTGACTCTAACTTGAACTGCCACCAATAGCTTGGATGTTCCATCAATTACATATTCTTTTAACTCGCATGTAGGAGAGTGGTAAAAGGGGGATTAAATAAAAAAAATCATAGGCATGTAGGTCCTACATATTAATTTGGAGAAGGAACATATGACAACAATTTTTATTTAATAAGTAAATTAAAAAATAACCAATCACAAACAGAGGTCTATTTTAGATCCTGATCATCCACATACATGAAACAAAATATTCATTTAATAAAACTCATAATAAATTCTTTAATCGTTCTAATCATAAAAAATTATGCTCGAGTCAATTAATCATTAGAATTAATTAAAAAATCTTTTTTCTCATAATAATTTTCTGAATTTATTTCAGATTATCTTCCATAACATTGTTCAGAACTTGTACCTTGAAAGAAACACGTTGAATACCTATCCAAAACTACCTGACATGTATTTATACTTGTATAAACTTTATTCTTTGTGACATATAGCATGCACGCATAATTATAATTTTAATATAACTGATACATGATGTAAATATTTTTGAACATTAAGCATATGTTAATTAAACACACACACACACAGATATATATATATATATATATATATATATATATCAAACACCTATAACATTTTGTGTCCCAGCTTTACACCCACAGGAAGGAACATGTATCAAGCATTACATAATATAACAATTTATTCTTAAATCTGCATAATCTTGGAAAAAGTATATGGTGTGTAGATTTTACTACACGACATGTACCCTCCTCACCATCAATCTGAAGTACACGCCTGGGGAAACAGCGTGTGAGGTGTACTTCATAAATATTTGGAGTACACAACATGTCCAATGGGCCACACTTCATGTAGAATCAGTGTTACACGATCACCAGCCTATAAATCCATGTATGGGATACACGACTTAACCCTGAACCAAAGAGACTACACACCATGTCTAGTGGTCCCCACAACATGTAGTCTGATTGATCATGTGTCGGTCTGTCCAAGTCAACACACAATGTAAGAATTATCTACACCATGTTTAATTAATGCACACAGCTTGAGTAATTTCCGAAATACTTCAGATGCATTGAACACAAATACCGGATGTGTAGATCTGACTACACCACATGCATTCTTGTGTTATCTGGATAGAATCTTTGGTACCTCCAAATGATATCCTTGATTAAATTTGAATCATAACATTACTCGTTTATCTTACATCTATATGAAATGAGAAGAGAAGAACATATCTCAAAATTCATATTACAAAAACAATTAAACATGAATTAAAAAATACATTATTAAAGAGTAAATCCTCAACGAATTATTTAAATAACTATAAAAAAATATTACATCCCGTTGATTCCACATGAAGGTTCCAGAAAAAGTGGAAGTGCATGATAGGCATATACCAAAATTTTAAAATTGTTATAATCAATGATTAATTTGGAATCAATTCGACGATGAATTCCAGTATCCACAGAATTGCATCAATGATAAAATAAAAAGAAGGAAACCAAAATCCGAGAAGGGAGGGTCGACATATTATGTTTATAATTAATTTAATTAAATTATAGAATTACCTCCAAGGTGATTCTTTATTCGTTGATGTGTCTGACCATGGGATTGAGTTGTGGCTTCGTTGCGATGTAGAATCCAATGATATTAATCCTCTAGAGGTGATCGACATGTTCTCCATTTATCTCTAGATGTCTCTGAAGGATTCTATAGGTTCTAGCTTGTAATATCCATACGCTTGAGATATATGCCTTCAATATCCTTCATCATCGCTTCCAAATCATTCTCCTTTATCATATGGAGGAGGATCTCTCTCATTCTTGAGAGCATTCATAAAGATGGAAAATTCCTCTAGGCTCGAAAGCTTTTCTCCAAATATTTTTTTTCACACAACGGTTGGGCTAACCAGTGGAATGAACCCTTGGCTTATATAGATAATAATAACATAATGTGGAATTTATTCCCCCAAGTAATGATAAATAATTAGCGCATGTATCGTTACTTATTTTATTATTCCATGTGAAACCCCATATCAAATAATAATAGCAATGATATTATTTCCATGACATGTGATTAACTTGCATGTTATATTTAAATGTTATTTAACTAAATAATATTTAATATTATTTCTCATCAGACCCATAACTTGGTCTTCCAATCATACTGTTTAATCAATTGGTTATGAATAATTACTATTTATTTTTTAAATAAATATAACTTCATTATTCACCAATAAATAAATATTTCACTCTCAATATATTACCTCTAATAACTAGAGATGAAATAAATATGATCAGGAATAATTGAATAATTATTAAACCACAACTGGGAATAATAATTATTCAACTTATTAAATAAATAAAATATTTAACTGATATACTAGCTACACATAGTTTGTAACCATCTATGTCTCTTTTTTGTTGGTAATTTAAGCTTTCCTAATGTCTAAGATTAATTTTCAGCAATAGGTCAAGGAACCCAAGAGAATGAAGTTTTTGTCACAACGACATGTCACCTCATGTGAATGATTACAATATAATATATTCCCTTTTTCCTGATATCACGAATCAAGAGGGTTGCATGTAAGTTCCATCAACCCATGTTATTGATTTTTTTATTCTTTGAATTCTTGGAATTGGTGTTTCTAAGAGAACACCATGATGATGTATTTAGTTTGGATATAACATTTCCATCAAATGGACTGAGATATATAATTTTATAGATGTGAAAAATTCTTTCTCACATTATTCATTAATGGAGTATTACTCGTGATGCACCCAACATATCCTACCTCACTGCGAGCATATGAAATCTTGTATTTCTTCAAAAAAATATAAGTACACGAGTCATATTAACCATTAATAATAATCTTAATGTCTAAATACCAATACTCACATTCATAGATAGAAACATCCAATGACACTTATGAATGTGGATTTCCTACTTGTGGGTCTTATTCTCATAATATCATCATGGATATTACAAAGGGATCACACCCGGATAAGGTAACTCAATGTTTTATGAGCCCCGAGACATGATATCATGTATCATTTATCCCCTTAAAATGATATCATCCGGTTATAAAACATGTATTCATGAATAGTGACATGACACTTCTAGTTCTGTTCATTGAAAGGATCCTATATGACTCTTTCGTGTGTCAGCTATTTTTAGGACATTATCACATACTTTGTCACTCAAAAGAACAATCATTATGTGACAAATAGTTCATTAATATTCATTAAATGAATACCAATTATCATAAAGTACAACGAAGGTGGTTTCATGGGAACCAAATCCAACAATTTACTATGAAACAAGTAAGGAGAGGATTTAATACACTTCTAGTGAATCATCCTAATGTGGTGGTCATATCCTTTAGGATTTGGAGAATGGACATTATCATGACATGGAGTATTCATAGTGTCATATCAGTGCTTCAGAGTCCTTTATGTCTTTAAACGTTCTAGACAAGCTATTACCGATTTTTATGCAATGTCCTTGATTCTGATGATATTCAATCTCTGATATTTTCATTGTTTCTTATATCATGTATCATGATTGTTTCTATCATGTTGTTTTTTATATTATAGTTTGTGTGATGTATATATGGGAAACTCATCCCCCAGAATTTAGAAAATCCCATGGAATTGTTTTAAGGGATTATTTTATAAGAGATTCCACTTATGGTTAGTGGAATAACAATATTATCCACGCGAATGAGTTTTGTTAGGATGTTACATATGGTATGATTTTGGATTGGTACATGAGTTCAGATGGATGGAGTGGATATATTATCTATTGAAATGTGAAATATATATTATAATATATATATATTACCTATTTATTTTAAAAATCATGTGACCATGGTATTTTGAGTATAAAAAGATTTCTTAATAACTTCAATGAATGTCCTGAAAAATATTTCATGGATTCAACTAACAAGAGCCCATTTTCAAGATTTATTGTCCAAATTCCCACTTGGAATACAAAATTAAAATAATATTTTAGGACGATACTTGTTATGATTTGTTTTATAGTTAAAGGAATGTGATTTTATCTTCCTGTGTGACTAAGTGGTGGTGTTGTTATGATTATGAGAAGATGTAAACCGAATAGGAGATGCCACTGATAAAGTGTCCCCCTAAAATAGAGTTGAATCAGTAACATGTTAGAATTTATATTTTTTTGAATTTTTATAGGTAATTGAGAGAGTAAATAGACCTAGGGAATAATGTCATGTGGACAATTCACTATATTTCAAAAGTCAAAATCTATCATCATTTATAGGTGATTCAATACCAAATAATGTTGAAGAATGGCTTGGGAGAATGAATATAATCATTGTCTTTTTAGGGACCATAGCTGAAATCAATGTCAATAACATTGTGAATATTATTGAGGAAATGGTACGATAATTGTTTGGCATAACTATTTAAGGTAAAATTGGCCAAATTTTAACTTGGGAAAGATCTGAGGAATATTTTAATAGGCAATTCTACCCATATTAATTTCAGGTGTCACGAATAGTGGATTCCATTTAATTAAATAATGGAAACTTATTGGTTATTATAAATGGATCATGACTAACATGACATGAACATTTTTTTATAGAAGTGGAAACCAGTTAGTCTCTCAATGCATATATGGTCGAAGAGGGTTTGTGACCAAACCTTCATTCCTGAGCGATGGTGTTGTATATTATGGATTAAATAGACACATTGAACAAGGCATTAGGAATATCATTTTATAAAACACATTATTCCTTCATGGAAAAAGTGAAAATACAAGTGGAAGAAATAATTATAGAAGGGAGAGATGTTCCATGGGTACTAGAGTACTATGGAATCCATTTACTAGATCAATTTATTTTCTTCCTCATCGTAGTACGCATCTCAATTATCTCTAATATAGATTATTATATCACATAATTCAGTAATGAAAAAACATCCATATATATATATATATAATATAACATTTATAAAATGTGATATGAAGAACTATTTCACCAATATCTCGAAGTCCATGAGTATTGAGGGCTTCACTATATCACATGATTCTAATTCTCAACCAATATTCCCTCTTTAAAGGTTTTTGGTCTTGGATAAACACATATTGGGTCTAGACCCCACTCATTAATTTTTGGATTCCATTGATATTTCATGATATACATGACGTTGGAGCCATGAGAAATGAATCAATTCTTATTAAAAATTATAGAAACACCATAACTATGTATAAGGACCAGACCTTAGAAATTACATATTCTAGTGTCTCTAGAGTGTAAATCAGCTTCTTTCAATCCCAAAAATCTTTTAGGTTTATTGTTTTAATTGATTATATCATAAATCATACAAAAAAACCATAAACTAAAAAGTGCAAACGTCTAATTAATATAAATTCATCCAATTATATAAAATGATTAAAATAATGCATGATTGTTTTTCACAAAATAAAATTGATGAATTTAAACAGGAATTATTTCTTTTCTTTCCCCATAATTAATCACCATGAATATAATTTTAATGTCATGGTATTAACAAAAATATTATAGTAATTGACATAAAAAGAAGAAGCCTATTAATCCAATAAAAACATTAAAACCTAGGAAACACATTTCTTAAAAACATTACTTTTTATGAAATAATTTCATTATTTTTTCGTTTAAAAAGATAATTATATTTAATTTTGAAATCAAAAAATTTCCATGAAAACTCATTACCATTCATAAAAAATTCATGTATTTACCTTGGGACCGCATATCATTGAACCATTACATAACCCATAAAAATTGGAATAATAATTTGACTAACTTCCAATATAATTCTATAGAGAACATATTCATTACCTAATGTAGTGGAATACTATCAGGGGGAACTCATCTTGGATAATGCTTCATGTAATCTATAATGGGATCAACCTATACTATCTAGGAACACACATAATATTAGATATATCAGGATCATAAGTTAGATATAACGGGTCTCAAACATTCATAAAAAAATTCAAAGGATCACATCATGTATAAAACATTTTTATTCTTAAGGATTTTTATCATAAACCCTTGAAAATATATTTTAAACTTGTATGAAAAACACTTTTGGATATTAAAATACCATTTTATTTTAAAAACTATGTTCATTTCTAAAATACCCATAAAAAGGGAGATATGGGTTTTATTTGAATAAAGCATAAAATTTTATAAAGGAAACTAATCATTAAATAATGGTTATTTTGGCGGAAAATCCACTTTCACTGTAATTTTTAAAATAGATCATTCCTTTTGTATTTTATAATGAAATTCAAATATTTTATAATTTTTTATAAACCATTGAATGAAAGAAAAAAATATCAATTATAAAAATTTTATATCCATATAAGTAAATTTATAAAATAAGTTTTATTAAAAAATGAACATGGATGAAAAAGAGTTGGATGGAAAACATTAAAAGGGGTTGTTTAAAGAAAAGTCTCATACCACGTTAGAATCATTAAAATTGTAAGCCCTGTGAAAGATTGACTTCAAAAAACAATTCCATCAAAATAGATAAATTAATGATATAAAATGTCAAAGAGGGCTGTATAAACACCACAGAAACTAATATTGGTTCATAAAATCATAATATTCCACAATGAAATCAAATTTGGATGAAGTCCCTTACATTAAGACTAACTCATCATATATATTCTTTATCATAATTAATAATGACCATATGGTAATAGTTTAATTTCATAAGAACCATTCTACGTTTTATTATTCCATTTTATTTCACTTATTATCATATTATATATGATTACTTAATCAAATATTTTTACATCAGATGTTTTAACGATACTCGATGTATGTGTCAAAAATAACATTACTAAGTTGAATATGTTCAAAGAAGTAATTATTTAAAAAACTAAAAAATAATAATAATAAAATAATTAATATTTTTATTTATCAGGTATAATTTTTAAAATAATCATGAAATAATGTTATAAAAAATGAACTACATTACAATTATGGAAATGGTAGACCGTACATACTCATGAGTAATTTTTCCATTTTTTAAGGACCATTATGTAAAGAAGTTAAGTATTATTTAATAATTAAAAAATTATAATGATATCTTAAATACCATATTAATTTATTAAATATACTTATATATATATATATATATATCTCATCCATGTGTTGTGGTGATTAAAAATAATTACATCGCTTCACGAAGGCAGTAGTCCACACGTACACATGAACGATGTTATCATTTTGCAGTTAGTGGAAAAGTGAGAAATAAAATGATATATTATCTTTTCATAATAATAAATATGTCATGAATATAATAATTATATCATATATATCACATATATTCATTAAATTGTTTTGTATTACCTTATATGGAAAGCATAAGTGAAAAATGAATCACAACGCTTCACAAGGCAGTAACATACTGTACACACAAGCGACTTTATCGTATCCCCAATGGAATGGAAAGTAATAAAGTATATTTGATATAAAAACTCAACCGCAAGAAAAATACCCTATAAGAATAGTTTGGAACCATTGGTATAGGCCTCCAAACTGTTGGTATAGGCTATACCAACGGTTTGGAGAACCGTTTCTTAGTAAGTCGTGAGGTTATGTCTTTACCAACAGTTTTGGGAAAACCGTTGGTATAGACCTATACCAACAGTTTTCAAAACCATTGGTATAAGTAATATTAAAATCTATACCAATAGAACCATAATCCATTTGTATATGAAATTGAAAAAATAATCATCCAGTTGGTTTTGATCCCTGCACCTCCCGTTTTGGATTGAACGACTTAACCACTAACCTAACTTACTTTTGGGAACATAATTTCATAAATATATATATGTATTATCATATGTATTTTAAATTTTAATATATTTAATTTCTTTTTTAATAATATTCAATTAAAAATAATTTTACCTATACCAACAGTTCTCAAAACCGTTGGTATAGACCTATACCGACAATTTTGATAACTGTTGGTATAGGTTCTTTGATTTTGGGACCTATACAAACGGTTTTGGAAAAAATGTTGGTATAGGGGGGTACCAATACCAATGGTTTGGCCAAAACATTGGTATAGGGTTTCTATATTGGACCTATACCAATTGTTTGGGCCAAACCGTTGGTTTAGGTCCCCCCTATACGAATAGTTTGTCCAAAACCATTGGTAAACGATTTGCCCAAAACTATTTGTATAGATTATATTTCAAGAAGTGTTCAACAAGTATAATAAAATTAAGTAATATATATATATATATAAAATTTAAATTCATTATTATAACGATCCATGAGAGGAAATGATGGAAAAAAATGACATTAGTTTGCAAGGCGGTTGTCTATCGTACACATGAATGATGATTTTGTTTCTCATTTCATTAAAGAGGATATGGATTTTGGTTATAAAATTAACATAATCTAATATATGTATATAATATATATTACCATTATTATACAATCATAATTTAATAATATTTAAAGGACGTGGAAGAATAAATAAAATGAAAATGGTCGGTTAAACATGATACCTATTTTTCAGACAATATCCTTAGGTTAGAACCAAAATCATTTATACGATGGATTTATGATCAAAATAAAGGATTCATATTGTGAGGAATAATTTAATGAATAGATTTTTTAAATCCTTTCTAGGATAATGGTAATTTAATGTGTGGAGATAATAGGATAGGTGGTAGCCTTTTATAAGTGAGGTGAGTTACACACTTTTTTTATTTTTGAAATGAATATGGTGCACACTTTTCCTGACATAAAAAAGAAACGAAAATGGATATTTAAAGATCCTTAAAAGTTATAAGGTTGAAATATCACCATAAAATATATTTTAGTCAAATTTTTATGTCATTTTATTCTATATATTTTTACATTCTACATAAGTAAATCTATTTTTGACTTAATCGTTGTCAAATATTTGTATTGTTTTAACTATTAATTATGAAAAAATTGACATGATATTTTTAGATAATTAAATTATGATTATTATAAATATGGAATAAATTCTACAATATTAAATTTATATAATTGGTAGCATTAAATTTTAAATTATTCCGATAGACACGACAAAAAATGTGTTTTCAAGAAGTGGAGTTCTCATGAAAAAATTATTTTATATTAAATATATGACCATAAATAATAATTAGAGGAATTTAAATTAATATTTATACATATATAATCTATATATTTAATTTAAATAGTTATTTTTATGAGTTATTAATTAATTAAAATGGATAAACAATATGCACTTTAAAACAATTTCAATTAAAATCTCGTTTTTAAACGAAAAAAAAACTTATAATAAAATATAATATAAAGTTTATTAAAAAATGATTATGTGAATAATATATATAAAAATAATTATTAATTTAATTTAATTTATTTTAATAACATAATGGTACTTTTTTATTACATAATTTATTGATAATAAATGATATTTTTATAGAAATCGGTATTTTTCATTATTCACTGAGAAATCAATATTTTCCATCATATACCACAATTTCACCCAATGTTAATTTGGATATGATAATTTTAAAAATTATATTTAGTTTATAAATTTTAAATTCAATAATTTATAAATTAAATTGTTAAAAAAACCTTATAATAAATGAGTTTAATTAAAAATATTTCTTTTATTTATTTTAAAAATCACATAAAATATTGATAATTAATTCAACTATCGAATTCATATTAATAAAAATGAAAATGATTAATTCTATCATTTAATGGGTTTTTAATTTATTCATTCATTTTTGAAATTCGGTTCTTTTATTCACTTACTGAACAAGTTGGGATATTTTCCCCTCATAACATTTTTATATTCCCATGTTTCCTCCTAAATTACATGGTTTTTCTATAAAACCATAACCTAATGAGTCACATTATTCTGAAATATTTGATATATATAATAAATAATATAACCATTATGATCCTAATAATAAATATTCTATTCTAAAAGAACTACTTCATGGATAAAAAAATTATATGATTCTTGAAAATACTTATTTAACATTGAAACAAGAAAAAAGTTGTGTACCAAGGATAAAATCAGAGGAAAATCCATTCAGCAGGAAACTGATACAAATTTATTAAGGATTTAATATGGTCTAATAAATTATAGAATTAAATTACACATATTACCGAAACACATCAAAATTTTCATCAAAGGTACTTTAAGACAGATACATTCACCTACCTCAAAAGAATGATATTTTCTCTGTTTATGCAAATAAGTTTTCTTCCTAATCTGATCCATCCTCATATGTTGATAAATAAACTAAAAAATCTAAGTCATTTTATCTACTAACTATTGTCCCATTAACTTCCTTTCATCTATTTTATTCTAAAATGTTAATTTCTAACACAACTATCCATATAATTCCTCAAAGGGTTCAATCTTCATAATAGAATGAAAACTGTTATTATAAGAAAAATGTACCAAAGAATTATGTTAATCATATCTTAACATGTATTAAGTTTAAAATAAATTAACAATATCTTCCATTATCTGATTCATTCACTCAATATAACTAACAATTTGATGAATAAAAGATGCTCGGAAATATAGTTTAGTACCCAATGACTTCTGGAGTCCTTTCATAAAATTAGAAAAAAAAATTGGGATCACGCCCAGATATAATAGAGAACGGAACCCCATGTAACATGACTATCTCTTTTATATTTAGTCATTAAATATGATTTAAATTCATAATATCATAAAATGTGAGGAAATATAAACATTTAGTTAATCGATTAATAATAACCGAAATCACATTGTTACTTTAAGATGTATTTAGAATCCAACCACAAAATACATTGATATATTTTTCCATCTCTACTCCAACACTAGAAAATGGTAATGAATTCTTATTCATAACATTAAATCTACATTAATCTATTAAAAAATAAAAACATTTATGGTAAATTCACCAATATATATTTTCATTCCATCCTACCAATAAAAGTCTTGAATGTATTATTATATCATAGTACTACCTGGATGAATAGAAAACAGAGAACTATGTGCTTCACTGAACCACTATTTCTTAAACTAGGAATACCAAGACACAGAAAACTATTTTTCTAAATATAAAAACACATTATTTTTTTGATATTAAAATCAAGAAACATAAAATTATTAATGTACTATATCTTTTCTTACAAAACATTATCCTATTTTTAATCTTGAATAATTATTTTTGAAATAAATGACTGTACTGACACTTGAAAAGAAACAGATGAGGTTCTCAGATCAACAACATCTAGGGAAAATTTCATCAAATCATCAACTGGAGGGAAATGTTATGTATATAACATTGTTAAGGAATCAATATTTTTCCAACATAAATATCTAGATACATTTTTTTCTTTTCTATGATGATAAAAAATAACACAATCATAATTCTTTATTTGTTCGAACCATCTTCTTTATATATTGTTCAATTATTTTTGAGTGAATATATACTTCAAAACTTTATGATCCTTATATATTTCATACTTTACTCTATTTAAATAATGAATCAATTTTTTAAAATAAAAAACAATAGGAATAAATTATAGATCATGTATATGATAATTTTACTCATAAATTTCAATTACCATGATGAATAAGAAATTAACTGATCATTATACATCAGGACACAAACAATTCTCTTCAAATAAACATCATTGTAGATGAAAAATTAAACATATCGAGAGGGAAAGGGCAAAACTAGATCATTAAAAATTCATATTTTAAGTTCCTGAAAACAATAATCACAATCTTTTATCCATTTTAATTTAATTTTTTTTATTTAACTTGGACAACGGGCCAAAAAATTGAGAAATTTGTTCAAAAACCTGTCTATATTAACCCTTTAAACCATGAAAAATATGAATCTCTATGATTTTTTTTGTCTTTTATAAGGATAAAAAGGTTTAATTTATGTTGGGTTAAAAATTATACCATCTTTAGGAAAACTATATATAAGGAAATAAAATTGTTTTAACCAAAATTCAAATATACTAAATATTCCATATAGTTTATTTTACTTTAAGGTTTGAAAACAAAATCCTTAGGTGTCTTTTATGTTCTCATGAATTTTAGAATATACCAAAATTTAATCAATATAGACAACCATAAAAATATCCATGAACTCATGGAAATTTCTATTCATAAGTTTCATAAATATAACTTTTGCATTAGACAACCCAAAGGGAACAACGACAAACCCATAATCCCCATATCTAGTCTAAAACATAGTTTTAAGAATATCAGTTGGTGGTACCCAGAGATCAAATTAATGGTTAAAAATTATTTATCTCCATTGATAAAATAAAATAGATCATCAATATAGGGAAAAAGATACATGTTCTTAATAGTGATAATATTTAAGGATCTATAATTAATGACATGTCTCGTTAAACCGTCTTTATATTTAACATTCAAAATGGGAGAATCCCATGGTAACATGCTAGTTCAAATGAAAATTTTATTTAAAAACGTTTGGGATTTCCTTTTCAATTTTAAAATTATAATTATGCCATTTGATAAGGGAGTTTTAAAATAGACTTATAATTAAGAACTAATTTAACCATTAATTTAACATCCCAATCAAGAATTACACCAGAAAAATCATTACTTTATACATCCAAAAATTCAATTACTACTAGGAAATAACAAATCTGAATAGTTTCTTTCGTTTCAAAAATATGAGTTATATAATTTTCACTACGATATCTAATCTATTTATCTAATTCTAGGAATATTATTAATGGTATGAAATCATTGAATAAGCATATCTTTGATTAATTAAATAAAATCTAATCCATACCCAATATTATACCAAACTCCACAATGAGAAGTTCAAAAACAATTTTAGGAATGAACATACCAATAATGATAGTATGAAGATTCCTATAAATCATGGTTTCTTTAATACACCCACAAAAATTTTAATCAATAGTTATATATTGTATTCATTATGTTATTTTCCCAATTTACATAAAAATTTCTCATAAATGAAAGAATGTGGAGAACCAGAGTCAAACTGGGCATTGGAATAATTTTAATACATAAGTAACATGCCTATAACCGCTTCAATTATTGGATCAACATCAACCACACTAGTAAAGAAATATTTTCCCACACCTTTCTCCTTTTGTTCTTGATGATTTCATCATTGAGTGACTATCATTATAAACATGTTATCATAATATCCCAAACCATTGAAATTGAACCATTGTATCATCAACTATTCATTATTGATCTATTTATTTTCCATGCCTCCATAATCCATATGAAAAAAATGAAACATCATTAACACTTTCATGATATTATAATACATTATCCATGATTATTTTTACAAAAACTTTTACAAGATAAAAAATTGATTTTTTTACCTCATCATTTATTTGATGAATAAATCACTATTTCCATTTAACTAGACCTTTTATAACTCTTTTCATTTCTAAGAACATAAGTGTGAAAAAAACCCATCTCTACATTCAAAAAAAACCAAAACATACTAATAGATTTTAAATCTAATATTGACAAATAGCTTCATAAAATTGGTTTCAATATTGGGTAAAATATATTAATTTTACTATCAATTTCTCAAATAAAATTTGGAACATACATGAATAGTATTATAAAATTGGATTCATATGTAGCCATAAAATATTCATCTTTTGGCCTAAAATCTAGGAATTATTTTTCAACCTGGAGTTGAAAAACCTTAGGGAAATATTTATCAAGGAAATGATCATTAAATGTTTTATATTCAATAGAATCAATATATTATTCTCTCCAGTTTTCATAACTAGATACTATTATCAACCATTTTAATCTTCAATTATATAAATATAGAGAGATATCTTTTTACATTCTAAACACCCCATGACTTCAATTGTCTTCTCTAATGTATTAATCCATCCCATGGATACCACTATATTTGAGGGTCCATTGAAATAAATAGGGTTTTTTCTCATAAAATTATTAACTATTGACATATTTCTCTGTGGAAAATTAAATTGTTCCCTAACATGGATTCCACTACCATTTATATCCTGATTCAACTAGTCCATAAATACACCAAATTGATTAGTTTCAATTCCAAGTATTTTGGGATACTTATTTGGAAGGATATATTCTTATTGGTGTCTTTATATTATAGATTCTCTATTTGATCTTTGAAAACTATCCTGATGAAGCATAATTTAGATGAATCAACATGGTAGTCTTCAAATTATATATCGTTTTAACATAATCACATGGTAAAATATATTAAGGGAATACTATTAACATTATCCTAACCTCTATAATTATCTAAACCTTTCTCTAACACTTACTATAAGGACCTAAACATAAACATTACATATTATATTATCTTTATATTAGAAATCAATTTCTTTTATTCCCAAATATCTTTTAGGTTTGTAATTTTATAGAATTAGGTCATAAATCATACATAAAAATCCATAAATTACAATGTAGAATCTTTCGATTTGAATCCATTTTCCACATAATATTTTTTTTTAAAAATAGATTATGATTTCATTTCATGAAAAATTATTATGAATTTAATCATTACTTTATCCTTTCCATTACCAATCAATAAACCCAATGAAAGTATTTTTAAAAACATTTTATGGGAATAAATGTAATATTAAAAGACATAAATACAATAGTTACATTAGTCTAGTGAAAAAAAGAAAACTCATAGAAAATTTTTCATTAAAAAAACCTTTTACCCGAAAGGGCATCATTGTTCCTTTAAAAAGATCATTATTTTTCCTTTTGAAATCAAAATATTTATAGGAAAGCTAATTAGTGTGCATAGAAATGCCATGTAAGTTACATTGGCAATCATCTCATAGAACCCTTATAGAACCATTTTAGAACCCTTATTAATATAAATAACTATAAAAATGAGTTCCAATATAATTATGTAGAGAAAAAAACAATTTCTCAATGATATTTGGGACTGTCTAGGTGCACCTATCGTATAAGCTATAACGAGCTCACCCGACACTATTTGGGTGCACCCACTATATAAGCTATATTGGGATAACTCATGATCTATAATACGGAAATAAAAATTATAAAAAATTTACAGGGGCCATATCTTGAATAAATATTTTTTAAACATTATGATTTTTATCACAAAACTCATGAAAATCTATTTTAAACTTGCGTACAGAAATATTTGAGATATCAAAATATCAGTTTCATTTAGGAACCCATTTTCATTCCCAAAATAACTAGTCAAAGAGAAAAATGATTTTTATTTGAATAATTTACTAAATCATTTAATGGAATACAAACATCCAATAATTTTTATAGTGGCTAAAAAAATGTTTATAAAGTTATACATTAAAATAGAACATTCCTTTTTTCTTTTTTAAATAGAGTCAAACTATTTATAAAAAGATAAATTTTTAAAAACCATTGATATAAAGAAAAAAAATTACATTATAAAACTTTCATGTCCATATAATTAATTTTATAAAATAATTTTTAAAAAACATGGGCATGGAAGAAAAATAGTTATAAGGCTAACATTAAAATATGTTTTTTTAATAAAAATCACTTACCACATTTAAAAAAATTCATTCTTAATCTAAATGAAGGAATAAAATTAAAAAATACATAAAATTTTATGATAATAGATATATTAATGACATAAAATATCAAATGGGGATTTATATAAACCTCATAAGTGAATATAGTTTCATAACATCAAAATATGCCTCAGTGAAATGAATTGAGATGAAGTCCCTTAAATTGAGTCTGAATCACCACACACGTTATTTATCATAATTAATAATAAACATATGATAATTATTAGAGAGGTTATTAATATTTTTGTGAATTATTATTCCCTTTTACTACATTTATTACAGTGCTATTTAGAATTTCGTAAACAATTATGTTTTTGTTGGATGTTTTGATGATATTTGACTTTTGTGTCATAAATGAATTCAATAGGTTTTATTGGGACAAATAGGGCATTATTTATGAATATATAGAATAATAATCATCAAATAATTATATTATATATATATATATTATAATTTAAAACCCTGTCATGAAATATTGTAACACCCCAAGCTTCCACGGTACGCTTCTCTTTGAATAATACAGTAGCGTGTGTTGTACACAACTTCGAGTTCCAACACACACCAAAACTAATCAAACATTCCATTATGAATATTAATACACACATTTCAAAATTTTATATATTTTATAATTCAAAATTTTCTTCATTTTTGGATTCAAAATATCAAAATTATCTTAGGGTGAATTTTTGGTATTTTTCAGAAAACATTCAATTTTTGATGAATAGTGTAAAACAGTAAGATATAGTTTAAAACATAATTTTTATTCAAATAATTATTTATATTATTTAACTTTAATAAAATTCAAAATATATACATAATACTTATAAAATCTCAATGTAATTCATTGGATTTAGTTTCGAATAATTCTAGATATAAATTTTTTTATTAAACTTTTCACCATCTTTTACCCACCTCCTAGGAGAATTTGAAAATTCACATAAAATTTAATTTTACGGTTTTTGTGAGGGGAATTTAGAAAATCTAAGAAACATGGTTAATATCAGGGAGTAAATTTTTTTTCAATAAGATAAAATTTTTTTGGGTGAATAGTAACTTTTTACTTTTATTTACCACTGTTAAAAGTAAATAGGGTAATTAAGAGTAAAAATGTTATTAATATTACCCAAACACAAGTAATAATTCTATTGGACAAGTTTATATCTACCAGAAACAACAATAGAAATAAAATATTATCATTGTGGTCCACTTCGATTAGATTAGGACATTTATTATTATTTAATTGAAAGAAAAGTTAAAAGAGTTAAAATCAATGTTTAATTACAATTTTTTAATATATGGTTATACATAAGATAAATTATATTGTAAATATTCATTATAATGGTAAAACTATTTCATGCATACTGGTATTTTATTTATAATTTTTAGATATTATATAATTTTATTTACATATGACACAATGGTGAAGCAGTAATTTCCTTATTAATGAAATATTAAAATAAATGATATTATAAATATCCAAATAAATGTAATTTTTTACTTATTATGAATTACAATAATTTTATAGGTTAATATAACATTATATTATTGATTTAATTATGTTTATTTGATGTAATATTTCTGTTATTAGTTTGAAAAAAAATCATATACCAAATAGTGTCAAAATTGACATAAAAGAGTTTTTAAAACAAATATTATATTATTAATTGATATTCAATTCTTAAAAATCTAAGGAACATCCAAGAGAAGTATATAATTATATTTGAATCATTAATTTAACACTTGGAGTTCGCATGGATATATATAGTTTGTTTATTTACCATATAATATAAAAATTCAAAGAGACATGGTAAATGTCAAACTATTTAACTAAGAGTTAAATATAAATGATAAGGTTAATTTAGAGAGACGAACCTGTATAAAATCTATTGGTTGAAAGTATTTCGACCCATCCCCACCTTAACCTCATAATAAGTCACTTTGGATCCATTATAAACCGAATATGTATTTATTATAAAATAATATTTTATGTTTTTTCCTAAGGTGCCCCTCACCCCTCTTATAAATGGGCACTCCCCCTTCTCTCAAATTCATGGCTTAGAAGCCTTTTGGTTCAGCCAAATCCTTCCCTAATTTCCTCTCAACTTCCCTCAATTCAACTTAGAGGCTTTATTTTGAGCTGCAATCCAACATAATGATCCCTTTTGACCAAATCAAAAGGAAGAACCCGAAGAAGAGGTAATGTGTTCACCACCCTCTTTCATGTTCCTATTTTCTTCCACTTATTATTTCTTTGTTATTTCTATTCTAAAATAATAACTACAGTATATTCTATATACTATGATGTTATTATAAATATGGTACAACAAAATTCAGTAATCTATTCATCCTTTGAATGACATGTCACCATACGTGTGTGCGTACGGTATTCTATCTCCATGTCGTGGTGTAATTGTAATTCAATATATTATTATTTGGATGGGTATAATAAAGATGTGTATTTCATGTAAATAATAAATATAACAAGATAATTATTCTTTATATATGATATACCATCAAATTATATATTATTTTAATATCAAAATAATGATATTGTCGCTCGTGCGTACGTCCGGACTACCTTCTCCACGAACGCGATGAGATTCATTCCACATCGTATCCATTAAAGAATAATTCTCTTTTTATGATTCAAAGTAATGTTTGAGAACCTTATATCATTTTGGATATGAATATGATACATATTATCCATAACAATCATGACTTATGTAACAAAACATATAAAATAAAACGAGTAAGTTGACACCCGAAACGACGATAATACTAAGATATTAATAACAGAGCAATGTTAAAAGATCATATATGATATAATATTAATGTATAATATTCATGTATGATTTAATAAAAATTATTTCACCATCATAAATGATTTTAACCTACCCTCAACCAAGGAAAATTACATTTTAGGGGTTTATTTCACAATCTCTTCATTATCTGAGGTTGTTTATACGTAATTATCTACATGGAACTCTTTATCATCCACATCTATGTTTCTCGAAAATATATATCAAATAATTCTTACTATTTTATATAATATAATTTAAAGTTATTTATACCATTGTTTGAATTTTTATAATATGTTTATAAAGGAATCTTTCTGTCGTTTTCCAAACAAGTCCGTTTTAAACTTTTCGATAGAATTATCGTAAGAATGTCTTTTTTAAACTTATACAGCAGATGCGACTATTTTCAACCATTGTAAAATCGTCAAATATTACCTTACAATCTTATAAGAATATTTTGAATGTAATTGTTTTATTTTCAAATTATGTGACTTTTAAATGATTTAAGAAAAAGATATATTTCTCTTAAATAGTTTTGATTTCATCTATGTCAACATCCTTTGATGGGTTTTAAGCTTATTTGAAGTTTATTTATTATGATACAAAAGTTCCATATTGTATTGAAGGTTTTGTGGTATGTTTGACTATGGATGTGTTATTTTAATACTATTCATTGTTTATGGATAAATTATTGACATTTCATATGCTAGTTTTAATGGGGATGTTTATGTTATGTTTAAACCTGTTTATATGAGGAATGCATTGGAATTAATAAGTGACGGGTGGAGCACTATATAGATTCTCGATGCATCGGTAGGTCTCGTGAGACAAACTAGTTTCTTGGCACAAAGCTTTGACAAAATCATATTTTTTAGTCTTGTCACAAGGCCTTGACTATGTGGTTATGATAGTTCGGCATTATGCATTACATCCTTATGAATGTGGTTATTGATATTGCATGTGATTATTCGACTAGTATAATATCAATGTGAATAAGTAAATGACATTATTTAATTTTATCTTTTCTATATTATGCAGAAGTTCATTTTTAAAAGAATTTTGTTTTTGTTATACATTGCCTTAAATGGTTATGTTTATTTATAAAAGATTCTGCTATATTGTTATCTTTATCGAGAATCTTATCTCACCCCTTTCAATGTTTTATTTTACCCAGGATGTGAAGATGTATTTTATGAATGACCTATAGGTATAGTATAAGGGGATACGACTATGGAGACAATATTTTGTTGTAGTTTTCAATTTATGGTGTAATAAAATCTTTATGAATGTACGTAGTGATTCCAAGGCTAATAAACTAATCGTTCTTTCGAGACTTGATCTTTTGTTATCATGATAATGTTATGTAATAATGCACCGACTCTGGGTAACTGGGGTCGGGGCGTTATAGTTGGTATTAGAGGACGTTTAGTAAAAACATTGGAAGCTATATTTAGATGAACTCTGATTAGAGGACATAGCCCTAAGATAAACATTGATGATTTGTATAGAAGAACTTCCTAGAATTTTGGTATTGTATTGATTTTGTGAGTTTTCCGAGAAATACATCCCTGTATGGATACGAGCTAGTAGAGGAAGCTCTGGCACAGATGTACCTAGTGGTAAAACCTGAAAACACTACTTTGAGCTAGACTCGAACGGGAACTAGTGCATGACAACAGGCCTTGCTACACTCCTGGTTACAAAACTCCCTGGGCATTTGCTTAGGATAATTCTCATCTTTTTTACAAACCATTATGAAGGGTTTATGAGTATATAATTCCACAAAGAAAACATTTTTATGATTATGGATTATATCCATAAACAGTTCAATTTATGTAATGTGTTTTACATGTCTTGGATTTATGTATTGGGATTAATAAACTAATCTAGTGTATGTCATTGTTTAGAAATGGTGCATAGTAGAAGAAATGGAAACTGTATCAATGCACTCAATCTATGTCGGTATTTCCCTCATGCTCAAGATAATTATAGTGGAGATAGCGATTTAACTGGTGCTAATCATCTAATCACCATACTAGGACAACTCACTCAGGTTATGAATAATAACCTTACCTGAATGGAGCACCCAGATCCACAATGTAGAGGATCAATGTTAGATCGCTTCATGAGGAAACAACCACCAACACTCAATCGGAGTACAACTCAACTAGTAGCTGAGAAATGGATAAATTTCTTTGAGAAAATCTTCCATGCCTTTAGGAGTAGAGAAAGGGAAAAAGTTATCATGTCAGGTTACCGCCTCACTGGATATGCTGATCAATGGTGGCCATTGATTCAAAACACGAAGGAAGATGATAAAGTATCAAATATGGAATTGATAGAGTTCAAAGATCTCTTCTTAGAAAAGTACTTTTCTCATGACCATCGAGAAAATATGGAATAGAAATTTATGAGTTTGAGACAAAAGGTAGATGAGAATGTCGCAAATTATGAAGCTAACATTACAAGGTTAGCGAGGCATAAAGCAAATTATATATTTAACCCAAGGATTAAGATTGATCGTTTCTTTGATGGGTTAAAACCATTTTTTCTTCGAGCATTAGTCTCACAATCCTTCCCATCGTACGAAGACATTGTCTCATGTGCTATTTAGACTGAAAAAGAATTCTCTATGTCTTATGATGTTAAATAAAAGAAATCAAAGTAGAGATCTACTGATCACTCTGGAAATGGAAATAAGGGGAAGAAGGGAAAAGTATAATATCAATCATGAAGTAAATGTGGGAAGGAATACCCCAGTACTTGCTTACAAGGAATGAGGGTCTATTACAAGTGTGGTGAAAAAGGCCACCAAGATCGTGATTGCAAGGGGAAGAATGAAGCTACTGATGTTCAATGATACAACTGCAGAGAGATGGAACATTATGTAAATGAATTTCCTAAGCACCAGGGAGACTTATCTCAAAAAAGGCCAAGGTATAAAGTCCAAGATTATGTTATGACTACTATGGAGGTAGAAGATCTGAAAGACATGGTGGAAAGTAATTTAATGGTTTCCTCATTCTTATCCAATGCTTTATTTGATTATGGATAATCACATTGTTTCATATCATCCCAGTATTCTATGAAAATTTGATATTTCCAATTTGATTTAACAAGGGAGTTGTTAGTTTAACATCTTAAGGGAAGTATCATTACTACAATGTTTTTTTCAATAAGTCCCCATTAGATCACAGAAATATTATTTATCAACTGATCTCATCGTCATACCTATGATTGAGTTTGATATAATCCTCAGTTATGATTGGATTTTGGATCCAGATGCGAAGATTTATTTTAAGAAGAAGGAGGTTACGATTTTTGATGATGAAGATAAGAAACACCATATCTTTAGAGCAGAATATTCACAACCTAATTCTTATCTATATCCACCACATGTAGCTAAACAAAATTCAATTATTGAAGTGGAAGAGAATGAAATAACTGTGGGTGAGGAAAAGAATGTTCAAATAGAGGATGTACCTATTGTGAAATAATATTTAGATGTGTTTTCGGAAGATTTACCTGAACATCCTCCAGAATGAGAAATTGAGTTTTCCATTGATTTAATTCCAGGTTAATGGCCCATTACATAGACCCCCTATAGAATGGCCACTATGGAATTAGTTGAACTAATGAAACAATTACAAGAATTGAGTAATAAGGGATTTATTCTCCCTAGTGTTTCTCAATGGGCAGCCCATGTCCTTTTTATTAAGAAGAAAGATGGATCTACGAGGTTATGTATCGACTACAGTGAAGTCAATGCTATAAAAATAAATAACATGTATCCCATACCCTGCATTGGTGATTTAATTGACCAATTGCATGAAGCTCAATATTTTAAAAATATTTACCTTCTATCTAGATACCATCAGTTGTGTGTCAATAATGGAGACATTCCGAAGACAACTTTTCGAACCAGGTAAGAGAATTATGAGATTACCGTAATGAATTTTGGATTGACTAATGCACCCTTTGTATTCATGGATCTAATGAACATAGTTTTCAAGGAATACCTCGATGATTTATTAGTGGTATTTATTAATTATATCATTGTATACTCCAAAAGATACGAAGATCATGAAAATCACCTGTGCATTATCTTGAAAACTCTTCGAAGACATTAATTATATGGGATGTTTATCAACTGCGAATTCTGGCTTCAAGAGATCTCTTTTCTTGTTCATATTGTCTCTAAGGGTGGAATCTCTGTTGATCCTTCTATGAACAAGGCAATTCAAGAATGGCCAGCACCGACGAGTATAGCTGAGTTACAGAGTATTATTGGTTTAGAAAGTTATAATTGGAATTTCATCCAGAATTTTGCTCAGTTGGCTATCCCATTAACAAAGACCACACGTAAAGGGGTTAAATTTTTTTGGACAAAATATTGTGAAGACTTTTTTGAAGAACTAAAGAGAGGATTCGTCAATTCTCCTATATTAACTCTACCATCAGGGAATGGTGGGTTTGTTATTTATAGTGATGTATCAATGAAAGGACTTGGTTGCGTCACTATGCAGAACGATAGGTTTATTGCCAATACATCAAGAAAACTTTAAATTCATGAGAAAAAATATCCTACTCATGATCTTGAGTTAGCTGTTGTAATATTTGTTTTGATGATTTGGTCACACTATCTCTATGGTAAAAAATGTGAGATATATACTGATCACAAGAGTTTGAAGTATATTTTCTCACAAAAATAACTCAACATGAGGCAAAGAAAATGGCTTGAACTACTCAAGGATTATGATTTCACGATAAATTACCACCCCATAAAGTCAAATATGGTGGATGATGCATTGAGTAGAAAGGATCATGGATTTTTGAAAAAGATAATAATTGAAAGGGATCCTATTTTCATGGATCTAGTAATGATGGATATGAGAATCATCATGGAAGGAAAATCATCTATAATTTTTAAAATGATTGCCAAACCTTATTTCCTAGAAAAAATACAGAGTTCTCAGACTGATGATGAAGATTTTCAAAAGAATATTAAAGTTGTGAATGATGTGGGATTGAGTGACTTTATATATGAGGATGGAATTTTTAAATTTGGGAAGAGACATTGTGTTCCTGAAATACACGACCTAAAAAGGGAATTTTTGGATGATTCTCATAGTTCTAATTTCTCCATACACCATGGGAGCACGAAAATTTATAGTGTTTTGAAGGAACACTTTTGGTGGGACAACATGAAGAGGGAGATTGCCGATTTTGTGTCAAGATGTATGGTTTTTCAACAAGTGATAGCTAGAAGGAAATATCCTGGAGGAGTCATGCATCCTCTTCCGATACCAGAGTGGAAATGGGATAATAGAACAATGCACTTTGTCATGGGACTACCAAAGACTCATAGAAGGAACGATGAAATATCGATCATTGTAGATTGTCTTACCAAGTCAGCGCATTTCCATGCTATAAGGGAAGATTTACCACTTGAATTTCTAGCAAGGATATATATTAATGATGTTGTGAGACATCATGGAGAACCCTTATCAATGTTTTCTGATTGTGATCCCTATTTTACTTCAACATTTTGGAAGTGTCTTCAGAAGGCCTTTGATACTGAACGTCATTTGAGAACTACTAACCACCCTCAAATAGATAGACAATCAAAACAGACTATTCAAACCATTAAATACGTGTTGATATCTTTCTCACATGACTTTATGGGTATTTGAGATCAATATTTAACTCTGGTAGAAATTTCCTATAACAATAGCTTCCATTCAAGTATTCAGATGGCACCATATGAAGCATTATATGAAAAGAGAAGTCGCACACCAAACTGTTGGGATGAAGTTGGTGAATGAAAACTTGTTGACACAGAACTGGTGGAGGAATCTATGGAAAAGGTAAAGGTAATCCAAAACCACATCAAAGCAGCTCAAAGTAGGCAGAAGAGATATACTGATAACTGAAGGAAGGATTTGGAATTTCAAGTAAGAGATCGGGTTTTCTTGAAGGTATCTGAATGGAAAGGAGTTATACGTTTTGGTAAGAAAGGTATATTGAGTCCTAGGTACATATGACCTTTGGAAATTGTATAACCAATTGGGAATGTATATTATCATTTGGAAATGCCGCCAAATCACTCCAAAGTGCACAATGTGTTCCACGTATCACTGTTGATAAAATACATACATGATCCAACAGATGTTCTCAGCTATGAAGAATTAGAGCTGGAACCTGATTTGACTTATTGTGAAGAGCCTATCAAGATTCTTGATATGAGAGAACAAGTGCTGAGAAACCAGACGACTCATATGGTAAAATTTCGATGGAGAAACCCTAAGATGGAAGAGGAAACGTGGGAACTCGAGGAACATATGATGAAGAACCACCCAAGTGTTTTCATGTAGAAATATTCTAGAAATTTCTAGGATGAAATTATTTTAAATATGGGAGAATGTTTCACCCTAAGCTTCCACGACACACCTCTCTATGAATAATACAGTAGTGTGTGTTATACGCAACTTTGAGTTCTAAATCACAAGACAACCAATCAAATTAACCATTATTAATAGTAATAACCACTTTTAAAAATTTTAAAAATTTTATCTTTAAAAATGGACTTCATTTTTTGATTCGGAATATCAGAATTAGCCTAAGGTGAATTTTTGGTATTTTTCTAAAAACATTCCATTTTTGATGAATAGTGAAAAATCACCGAGTTATAGTTTAAAAACGAATTTTTATTTAAATAATTAATTTAAATTTAATTATGTTAAAAATAGAAACATTATACTTATATAATCTCAATGTAATTTCATTAGAGTTATTTCAGAAAAATTTTAGATATATAAAAATTTTATTGAACTTTTCACCGTATTTTACCCACCTCCAAGGACAAATTGAAAATTTACATAAAACATAATTTTTACCGCTTCTGTGAGTGGAATTTCAAAAATCCAAGAGACCTGGTTAATATCAAAGAGTAAAATGTGGTTCAATAAGATAAATTTTTTTTTGGTGAATATTAACTTTTTACTTTGGTTTACCACGGTTAAAAGTAAATAAGGTAATTAAGGGTAAAAATGATATTAATATTACCCTAACACATGTCCTAATTCTATTATAAAAGTGTATCTCTAACTAAAACAACCATAGGAATAAAATATTATCATTTAGGTCCACTTGGATTAGATTAGGAAATTTATTATTATTTAATACAAAGAAGGGTTAAAATAGTTAAAATCAATGTTTAATTACTAAAACATTTTTAATATAATGTTATATATAATATAAATTCGATGTGAATATTCATTAGAAATATAAACATATTTCCATGATAATCGTATTTTATTTATAATTTTTAGACATTAAATAATTTAATTTATTTATGACACAATGGTGATGTAGTAATTACCTAATTAATGAAATATTAAAATAATTGATATTATAAATATCCAAATAAATGTAATTTGAAACTTTTTATGAATTAAACTAATTTTATAGGTTAAGATGACATTTTATTATTTATTTAATTATGTTTTTTCTAAGTAATCATTCTGTTATGAATTTTTTAAAAAATCAAATAACAAATAGTGTCAAAATTGACAAACAACAGTTTTTAAAACAAATATTATATTATTTGTTGATATTCAATTCCTAAAAATATAATTTTCAGACAAGAGAATAATATAATGATAGGTGTATCATTAATGAAACACTTGGGGTTCTCAAGGATTTATATTGTTTTTTCATTAACCATATAATATAAAAATACAAAGAGACATGGTAAATGTCAAACTATTTAACAAAGAGTTAAATATAAATGATAAGGTTGATTTAGTGACCCGAACCTATCTACAATCTATTGATTAAATGGATTTCGACCCATCCCTACATTATTCCCTTAATAAGTCCCTTTGGATCCATTATAAACTGATTATGAATTTATTATAAAATAATATTTGATGTTTTTCCTAAGGTGCCCCTCACCCCGATTACAAAAGGGCACTCACCCATCCTTCAAATTCATACCTTCAATGCCTTTTGGATCGGCCAAATCCTGACCAAATATCTTCTCAACATCCAGCAATTCAACTTAGAGGCCTTAGTTGGATCAAAAATTAAACCTAAGGATCCCTTTTGATCAAATCAAAATGAAGAACCCGAAGAAGAGGTAATGTTTTCACCACCCTCTTTCAAGTTCCATTCTTCTTCCACTTCTTCTTTCATTGTTATTTACATTATAAAATATTAAATCCAATATCTTCTATATACTATAATGTTATTATAAATATGGTAAAACCATGTTCAGTATTCTATCCATCCTTTGAAGGAAATGTCACCATACGTGCGTACGTACGGCTTACTGTCTCCACATCGTGGTGTAATTTTTATTCAATATATTATTATATGGATGGGTATAATAATGATGTGTAATTCATGTAAATAATAATTATAACATGATAATTATTCTTTATATATGATATACCATCCAATTATATATTATTTTAATATTAAAAGAATGATATTGTCGCTCGTGCGTATGTACGGACTACCGTCTCCACAAACATGATGAGATTCATTCTCCATCGTATCCACTCAAGAGTAATTCTAATTTTATGATTAAAAGTAATTTTTTTAAACATTATATCATTCCAGATATTAATAAGATACAACCTATCCGTAACAAACATGAATTATGTAACAAAACATATAAAAGAAAACATGTTATTTAATAACCGAAATGACGAAAATACTAAGTTATTATTAACAAATCAATGTGAAAAGATCATATATGATATCATATTAATGTATATGATTCTTTTATAATTTAATAACAACTATTTCACCATTATATTTTAGTTTAACCTTCCATAAACCAAGGAAACATACAAGGAAATGGTTTATTTCACAATCTCTTCATTATCCCTGGATGTTTGTACGTAATTATCTACTGGGACCTCTTTATCATCCACATACATGTTTCTTAAAAATGTATTTCAAATCATTCTTAATATTTTACAAAATATTGGTTAAAGTAATATATACCCTTGTTTTAATTTTTATAATATGTTTATAAAGGAATCATTCTGTCGTTTTTCATACATGGTCCTTTTTAAGCTTTTTGACAGAATTAAGGTAAGAATGTATTTTTTAGCTAATATGGTGGGTGCAGCTATTTTCTTCCATTACAAAATTTTCAAAGCATCCCTTACAAGATTATAAGAATATTTTTAAAGTAAATGTTTTATTTTATAATTATGCGACTTTCAAATAATTTCCAAAAACTGATATATTTCTCTCAAATAGTATTGATTTCATCTATGTCCACATCCTTTGATGGGTTTTCAGCTTATTTGAAGTTGATTTATTATGATACAAAACGTCCATATTGTATTGATGGTTTTGTGATATGTTTGACTGTAGATGTGTTATTTTTATACCATTCTTTGTTTATGGAGAAAGTATTGACATTTCATATTCTAGTTTTAATACGAATGTTTATGTTATGTTTAAACCTGTTCATATGAGGAATGAATTGGACTTAATAAGTGATGGGTGGAGCCCGCTATAGCTCATCAATGAATTAGTAGGTATCATGAGACAAACCAGAGTCTTATCACAAGGACTTTACAAGATATTACCTTGTAGTCTTGGCACAGGGACCAGACTATGTGGTTATGATAATCTGGCATTATGCATCCCATCATTATGAAAGTGGTTATTGATATTGCATGTGATTATTCAAACAGTAGGATATCCATCGAATATGTAAATGGAATTATTTCATTTTATCTTTTCCATATTATGTTGTTGTTAAATTTTAAATGGATTCTGTTTTAGTTGTACATTGCCTTAAATGTTTATGCTTATTTATGAAAGATTTCGCTATATTGTTATCCTTACTGAGCATCTAAGCTCAACCCTTTCAATGTTTTATTATTCACAGTATGTGATGAAATATTTTATTAACAACCTGTAGGGATAGTATAAGGGGATATGACTGTGGAGAAAATATGTTGTTGTAGTTTTCACTTTATACTGTAATGTAAACATTATGAATGTATCTAGTGATTCAAAGGCAACTAAAATAATCGGTCATTCGAGACTTGATCTTTCATGATCATGCCAATTAAATGTAATAATGCACTGACTCTGGAGAATTGTGGTCAGGGAGTTACAAATATGGTTAGAAAAAGATGAACTACATTGCAATCATGGGGAGGGTAGACCATATGTATGCATGAGAAATGTTTCCTTTTTTCGACGATTATTATAGAAATAATTTTACTTTTATTTTATATTTACATAAATATAATAATATAATAAATAAAATATTACTTATTTAAATGCAATTATATATATCATCCCTATTTTTTGGTGATGATAAATAATCACATTGATTCAATGAGGGGGTAGTCTACACTTATGAACCAACGGCGTAATCAATTTTCAGTGAGTGAAAATGTATGAAATAAAATGATATATCATCTTTTATAAATGATAAATATGTCATTAATATCATATTTATGTCCTATAAATCATATATATTCATTAAATTTATCATTATTACCTTCTATGGAATCCATTAGTCAAAAACACATCACATCGCTTCGTCAGGTGGTAGTCCACCGTACACACGAGTGACTTTATCGAATCCCAAATAGAATGAAACATAATAAGGTATATATATGATATAATAAATAAATAATTATTATTTTATTAAATATATCATATATATATAAACATTAAATACATCATTATAACAAGCTGTGAGAGGTGACGATAATAAATGATTGACATCAGTTCGTGAGGCAATAGTCCTCCGTACACATGATTGATGATTTCATTTTCAATTTGATAAAAGATGAGATAGATTTAGGTTTTTCCATTACCACAACAAAATATTTTTATATTAGAGATACATTTTTATTATTTCATAATATTTAATGAATATTTAAATTATGTGGAAGAAGAAATAATATAAAAACACTCGGTTAAACATGATACATATTCTTCGTAAAATCTCCCTAGTTCAACACAAAATGAAATAATTGAAAAGATTAATGATAAAAAATATTCTGTCTAGGTCATAGTGATGGAATTAAGGAGGATATTTGGGTAGGTTTTTTCTGAAACAAATGGATTTATAAGAGCTAATAGGAGAAGAGAGGGGGTAGCCTTTTATAAGTGAGTGGAGGGGTACCCAAGTAATTATTGAATGGAAAAATACATAACCATGTTTTAACCAAAAAAAAGATAAAAATACACCATTATCACACATTAGGACTTATGAGGTCTTAATAATTCCATAAAATATATTTTATACAATTATTTAGGTTATTTTAACCATTATATATTTAGTTTAACCCTTTAGTAAATTTTATTTAACAATGGAAAAAGAATTTAATTGTTTTCAATAATAATTATGACCAAAAATTAAGTTAAAATTATTAGATAATATAAATTTTTATTATTATAAATTTTTATTTCATTTTAAAATATTAAATTCACATAATTGGTATAATTTAATTTAAAATTAACGGTGAATATGTGATGAAAATTCTTATTTTTTAGAAGCATTTTTCAATAAAAAGAAGTTTTTTTATTAAATATATGACCTGAAATAATAATTATATGTATTTAAATTATTATTTATAGATAATATATATATATAATTTAAATAATTTACCATTAGGATTTTTTAAATTAACTAAAATTGAGAATCATTATGCACTTTAAAAGAGTTTCCTAAAAACTCATTTTTTATACCGAAAAATAAACTTATACTAAAATATAATATAAATATGATAATAAAGTAACTAATTAAAATAAATTTTAATAAATAATAAATATTTTGATTTTAATCATATTAAAAAAATTGGGATTTGAAATTACAAAATTTATAAAATAGAAAGGACATTTTTACAAAAATCTGTATTTTTCACTCTTCATTGAAAAAACAATATTTTCTGGAAAATCCCAACTCTAAGAAACATCCATATTTCCTATAATCAACTTCTAAAAACTTTTAGTCTGAAATCCCTCAAATAAATATCATGTTTCTACAAAGATATAGGGTTCTTTGTGGTATATATCAAATTATATTCCATGGAAATTCTTCTCACTACATGTTATCTACTTTTTGGAAAACATTTTAAGAGATTTAAATTTTGGGGATGATGTAGATTTTGTTCTTTGGTGAGAAAACAAATTGTGGTATTATCTTGGTAAATATGATATGGTCTTTATATCTTGGTAATTAATCTTTATCATCGATAAAATTACATAACCATTCTGTTTCATTAGTAGCATTAGAATATACAATATACTCCAACTCTATTATAAAATAATAAACCGCGACTTTATTTAAGATCTTACAGCTTATGGGTCCTTCATTGATGTTGAATAAGATTCGTATATATGAATTCAGTTCATCTTAATATCTTTGAAAACAAATATTTATATATATCCCTGGATGAAGATCTACTATATCTTAAATATACCAGGAAGATATCATTATTTAATCTTATATAATTATGGATAATTTTGATATCCTTCCAATGGGGCTTCCATGAATCAAATTGATATATTCCTAATATATTTATGGGAAATTCAACATTGATCCTAGTATATATGATGTCATAGATGACTGGATAAATTTTGGAGTCATGTAGAAACCTTTCTATTATCTATCTCTATAAACGTGTCTATGTAATCATTTTATTGTAAATATGAATACAATGTGTCATATCTAATGATACCCTATTGGATAATTCCATATTTAATCTCCTTAGTATCTTGTAAATATATACTCCCTGACATAGAACATGTAGTCTCTTCGATATATCATGATGGATCATGATCCTAATAGCATATAGTAATTCACCAAAGTATTTTCTAAATAATCTTGTATTTAACATGTAACGTCCTACACATGGATGCCACTAAGGTAACCTGAGCTTTGTTTTCCACATGTCCTCAAGAGTATATCCCCAAATTCCAGAGGTTTCCAAATAACAGTGAGGGACTTGGGTGTGTCTATGGGTATAATATTCCCTTGTCACTAGAGTGTAGCATAATGGATATATAATAACAGATAAGTAGACAAGTTAATAAATCAATTATAAAACAGATTAACCTTAATAATATATATAAATAACCAATGACCGGAAGGGATATCATATACAAATGATTATTGTATATGTCATCTATATACAAAACATCCAAAACAGTTAAACATGGTAGGTTTACAATACATGTAACAAAATACAGAAAATACAAAAATATATCTAGCTAGCATCATGAGACTTAGATTAGTCATGTGCTCCACTGATCCTAATGAAAAATGAAGAACCTATAGCTGAGAGATTTCCCTTATCCATACCATTAAAAAATTGTATGTTCGGTTACCATTGGAAACCCAAACAGGGTTTGATTTACAATCCTAGTATTAAACCACCCAGAGGTATAATTCTATCAATTTAGTGAATAAATAATAATAAAATTTCATAGGAAGTAAAAGAATATTTATATAAATATTTTATTTACACAATATATAATGGTTTGGGTTCACATGGACACCCATCCTCTACTACCTTCTTTGTCATAGAAATAATTTATCTATGTAAATAGTCATTCATGTCTCATTTATGATAAAGTTAATTTAATTAATCATTCTCATTTAATTAATAACTCCTGAGAGATGGAATATAGAATATCATACCCCATGATGATATGTTAGAAAGGATGCCTATCTATGACATCAATCAGTTAAAAGAAAAATACAGAATCCAATCTTGTCTTAGTATTTGAAAACTCATCATATAAATAATTCCATTTATTATTCAATTAATAAGCTAATCATGTCCTTAAAATTATTTATTTTTAATTGAGGTATTTATCCATGTGTATCATGAACCACGAACTTTACAATATCATCCATGGAGATCCTCATAGGAACTTAATTATCACTCTAGGTGTGGTATAATATCTTCTCCATTGAGTCCATCCTTTTAAATTTAGTAACGGATCCCAAGATTCACCCATGATTTATATGATCAGCATTCCTCTATTTATATACTTGGAAATCAATATAGAGTCCATGTACCAGTTGATAATATAATAGTTATCCCCCATTGAGTCTGTCCTTGACCATCTACTAGGGAGTCCTTGTGTCAGTTGGGCATAAGCAAGGAAGGATACAAATGATTTAATTAATGGAATTTGTATATTAACCCATGTATCACCCAAGAAATATAATAATTTAATAAATATAATTTATAAAATCAAAGTTCACTACCTTGATCAATTCATTTAAACCTTACCCCATTAGGTGGATCAAGGCACGACCTAATCTTATAAGAATTATCCTATTATTTAACTCATGTGGGAAATTAATTTTAAAGATAATATAAATATTAATCAATAAATGATATGTAAAGTGTCTAGGGATATTGATTCCAACAAATTTTATTTAATTATCACTACTAAAAGTCAATTACAATTCAAATTACAATTTAATTCAACAATTAACATCCCATCTAAAGGGGGTAACGACACACCTCAATGGAAATTCATGTTCAATCACCACTCATGGTAGTCTAATTAATTAAACACACACACAAGGGGTGGTTCCTATTCAAATTTTTTATCCTTTTTTCATTTATGAATTGGTTCTGTTAATCAGATATGTGTTACCTATTAATTTAACTTAAGGATTAAACATCAATTTAAGGTATCCGCTCTGAAAAGTGAGTGCATGAAAAATATATATATATAAACTTAAAATTTGAGGTAAAATTATGAGACCACCTATCGCAGGTCCATAGTATTGTTTTCCTCTAGTATTATCTCCTTATTCGACTAAGATCAAAAGAAAATCCAATAATAGATAAAGAATGTAGAAATATAGAATATTATCCTGAACCTAAATAGAACAACCAATGCCAAGATGAATGTGGAATGGAAACAAAATTAATTAAGAACTCCCCAATGTGAATCCAAAAAGACTAAAAGGTTATTTTATTCGAGATTATACAGAGATACAATATCAAAATCTATAAATTGGATTCAAGGAAGGATCCACATTTTTTGAGTTATTCTTCATAAGAGGAAAAGATAAATAAGTTTAGGTTATATTATTTAATCAAGGTAAATTTTGTAATTTCACCCAAATTACTAGGTCGCACGGTATGGAGACATGGTTGACAAAACTGTGCACCAACTATGTACCTACTGCTATAGGAAGGGCACTTTGCATGGTTAGTGTGCATAGTTTTTCAAAATGTGTCTCAGCCAACTGTCAAAAACTGTATACATACCTACACAACTGTGTGCCTCAAATCAAATGGTTTATCAAAACGTGTGGGATCATCTATCCCACCTTCCAAAATTGACTAGTTTTTAGTAAAAATGGGTTATACCCTGCATGGTTTCTACAAACTATGAGAAAAGTATTTTCCTTATAAAAATTTAGGTTCTGGGCTCCGAACAAGACCCAAACACCCTGAGGTATCCATGACCTCCAAATTAATTCACATAGGCTATATATAATGATTTAAACTAATAATTTGTTGAATGTAAAAGATTGAAAACCTTAATAAAAATCCTAGTTCATAGATACTTCCCCCCATAAATATATTCATCCCAAATTTTCCATTCCCTGGTTGGTCAGGCATCATTTGTGAAAAATTAGGGCCACTGTACTCCTACATTGGACTCCCATTCCTTGGTCTCATCCTATAAATAGTCGTTCTTCCATATCACCCGTACTATAAAAACAATATGGACTTATAGAAAATTCATTATAAAATCCAAAATATGTATAAGATGTTTCTAGAAGGATTAATCTACCTATAACTCAACATCCCAAGGTTGAAAAATCATTAGATTAGTCTGAATGATAACTATGTATTAGAGATGCATGGAAAATGTCATGCATGGCTCGGTACCTCAATAAATTTTAATCGATATGATACTAGATTGAATCTATGAAATATCAAATGATATGACATATCATGATGAAATATTACCCTATCTCTTGATATTGCTATTTACCAAAATTATTGAAACATATAGAGGGACCTGATCCCTGACCTCAAACTCTAGAGGTCTTCTGTGGTGATTAATGTAAGAAATCTGTTTAGACTTTGTATAATTATTCTACATCTGAATCAATGAAACCCAATATGTGGCCTCCTGAATGAGATGAGTTCTAATCATAGATTCATATCATGATTATAACCAATACAAGGGTTATAATAATTGAATACCATAAAAATCCTCATTACCCTCCATATGTATATTATCTTGAATGTTGTTGTATCATTAGACTTCAACCAAGGGTATATACTTCTCCCAAGAGCCCCCAAAATCCAGGATTCATGTTCAAAGCATATCCTCAAGCACCAATATCGTGCGTTCTGGCTGGCCATCTATCTAAGGGTGGTTTCATATTCTTAGAAGAACATTTGTACCCAATACCCAATGGAACACTTTCTATTACATTGAAATAAACTGGGCATCTTAATTTGAAATGATATTATGATGGACCCCATGAAGTTATACCATCTCATAGATATACGACCTCCTAATATCATCATATTAAAATGACTCCTTGATAGGTAGGAAAATACAAAACATTTAAATCTAGTAAAAAATAAACCAAATAGAATCATTAATCCGGGACGACCTCTGAAAACCCCTCACAACATCCATCGAGACATCATCTCATTTCCTCTCATGAATGGGAAGCTATTATAAAATTTAGTCAGCAGATGATGTTATGCCTTCACTTGCTAACAGTTGGATCATATCAGGAAAAAACTAGATACATCAATTTTCATACCTAGAAAATAGTATTGGTGATGTAAATCTTGATATATCTTGGTGACAACATGATGGACAACCCAAATTGTAGCATGAATGTCTCACATAAGCTCATAACACAGGTATTTTCAATCCCATATGTATCCATGTACATGCATAATCTAATCCTCTATTATGATCTAATGAGGAGGTGGGTCCTCACCCACCACACTATCCCATTAAACTAGGCTCTCAGAACATGGTAACTTCCTCATCCTCACTCTATCTAGTATGGAATAGTTCACAATTAAAGATGATGGATAATTCTTCCTCTGGCTATTCTGTACCTCCAAGGGCATCTCATAGAACAAATCCATAAGCTACCACTCACTACTGGCCTACTTAGCTGCATGTATCTGGGTCTTCTTTCTTAGTGCATTAGACACTACAATACCTTTACTAGGCATATAGGCAAACTCATAGTCGAAATACGCTAGGTATTCAACCCACCTTCACAGCCTGAGATTCATATCCCATTATATAAATATGTACTTGAGGATTTTTTGGTCCATTTATATCACAAATTGTCATCAAAATTACTCATATATCCAATAATGTAATTCATGAACAACTGTAGCTAACTCGATATCATGCATCATGTAATTCCTCTCATGTGGCCTCAACTACTGAGACCCGTATGCTATTAATCTATCTCCCTGCAAAATAATGGCTCTGATCCTAATAAATGATGCATCATAGTAAATGGTGTAACTCTTTCCAGGCTCTAAACAAATTTGAATAAGTGCTAAAGTCAATCTCCTTTTCATCTCCATAAAGGATGAATCACATTCATATAAACATATAAAATTCACACCCTTCTTAGTCAATATTGTGAGTGGTGATACTATGTGTGAGAAGTATGGTAATAAATATTTATAATTTTTTGCTATCCCCATTAAAATATATACCTCCAAGAAGTTCATGGGATACTCCTAGGAAACTATAACTCTCACCTTCTCTGGGTTAAGTGATACTCTTATCTCTGGGATAATGTGACCCATGAAGTGAACTTGATCTATCCAGAAGTGACACTATTTGAAATTAGCGTATAATTGATTTTATATATGTGTATCCATCATGATCTCAAGATGCTTGGCATCGTCATGATTATTTTGAGAATACACCAATATATAATCCATGATAACCACCAAATTAGAGTTTATATAAGGATGGGATACTCGGTTCATCAGTGCCATCAGAACTATTGGCACATTCATAAGACCAAAAAACATAACCAAATACTCATACAGACTATACCTACTAAGATAATATGAGCATGGTATGTCTGATGGACTAACATTACCCTGATTATATCTATATCTAGAATCAATCATTGAGAATACCTGAGCTCATCAGATCTAGTTTAAGAGAGCATATATATGTGGAAAAGAATATCAGTTCATAACCATCAGTTGTTTCAATTTCTATTAATCCACACATAGCCTAAGGTTTCCATCATACTTTTTCAAAAAAGGTCCAGTGAACCCCATAGAGATGTACTGGGTCAGATAAACCCATTTTCCTCTAAATCATCTAGCTTCCTCTTGAGCTCTTTAATCTGAGCATTAATGATCTTGTTAGGAAGAATGGATACTTGTGCAGATCATGGAACTAGCATGATAGAGAAATATACCTCTCTCACTGGAGATAATCCTGATAATATTTTGAATAAAATATCCATAAAATGATCAACCACTATAGGGAAATGTTTTTGGAATTTTCTTTGATCATTCAGTTATAAACTCAAAATCTGGACTATCATCCTGCCTATCCCACTATCTGCGAGTCAAGATCGGCTAACCTAGACATACCATCCACCCTTTTGAATAAAATAACTTCCCCCAGGTGATGTAAAGGTCACCCTTAAACAATAAAAATCAACAAAATCATGAAGGGTAACCAACCTATCTATCCTCATAATGATGTCAAAATCTGCCATCTTCAAGATAAATATGTACCATATGACCTGACATTAACCAATCTCAAGAGGCACTCCATGAACTAATTTTCCTCTTCTGTTCGAATCCCCAATATAGTGTTAAGCATCAAAAATCCATCAGAACATAAAAAAAGAAGCCTGAGGGTCTCCATAATGGGAACAAATATAAATATATAAGAATCACATATATTGAAAAGAATAGATGCTAAATTAGAGGGTACTAGAATAGTATGTCTCATTACAAAAGGTTCGGGACAATGATCCTCATGTGTTGGGTGCACTATATATGTCTGTTCTAATTCACATCCCAGTGATACAGCCTGGCTACCCTAAACAGATCAACATTACTGTCGCTGTAAATCTTTTGTAGGACTACCAAGATCACGACCACCTCCATGGAGAAATTCGCGAGTATAATTAATCTCCCTACTTAACAAGAAGCTGATTACCACGGTCATATACATGGAGTCAGTGAGAACCCTCTATCACTAGCTGTCGTGGAAAAAATTCTATAAATGAACTTTAGATGACCCATCATTCCAAAGGATCGACTCTTGATTGGGTCTATCATGCACTAGGGTCTCACATTTCTCGGTCTACCACACTAGTGGCACCTCAAATGGATACCTGAATTTTTGGTATGGATACTAATGTCACTACATGGAGGCTCTAAATGACACTTATTACTACCGATTGATTTAGCACCAAATCCAGGTTCCACGCTTCCCTCTCTTGCACACCCAACCTCTTTTAGGTATGACTGGATGATAAGTGCCTGATTCACTATTCCATATATGGTAGTCAGCCAAAATAAATTCACCTATGATCAGATATCATACATGATAACATCCTCAAATAACCTAACTTTAGATAACTCATCAAACACCTGAATAGGTGTAGAGCGTTAGATTTTAGTAAAATTGGCCGAATAATACATGACTGATAACATACCCTACTCTAAGTGCATGAGCTCTGAGGCTATATCATACCTCAAAATATAGGTATAAAAGTAATCATAGTAGTTCGTATGAAAATTCAACTAAGCCATCTTCTAATAACGGTCAATCTGAGTAATGACATCTCACCATATCTTTGAGGAATCATGTAGTATATAATTAGAGAGATTTTCTTTCCTCTCCGGAGGTCTATCAAGATTCTCATTGATAGATAAAACAACCCATATCCATGAATCATCAGCCTATGGTCCACCATCATATATACGAGTGGGTCGATGCTTCTACGGGAACTCATGCATCAACTCTACCATAGTCAAAGAAGGTCACAGTTCTCCGTTAATGGTCTGCACGAATCACATAAAGCCTTCATGGAATTGTGTCTAATCGCCTTTGTTTCTTACAACTACTAGTTCCAAAACTATCACTAATGGAGGATCTACCAGTATCACATGGCCCACTTCCCCAATGTATGTTTGTCACCACCCTCCTGGCATACGACTAGAGGACTTCGTGGTGGCATGTCTCCATAATTCCAATCACACACCTCAAAAAAGAGCATTATCAAAGTTATATATCAATATAAAAATATTGAAATAGAATATGTACAATCCTTCCTACATAATAACACACTCATATACTTGTTCCGTAAGTCAAGAATGTGCAATGTATAGATCATATATAAAATATTGAGATACAACCTACTACCAACTACTAAGGATGGGTATGGGTCATGATCTCTACTATGAAAAATTCAAGTTTCCATTTTATTCTCATATTCAATTTCATTATACCACAATTAATTTTAAATTGTTGAACCAAATGGTTCACTAAATTCCAATCCATATTGTCCCATACTCCTCATGAACCAAAATATAGTGTCCACATAATTCACACAATGATAATTTCTAGTCAATATAACGTGTAGTTCATGACTCAACATGACACAATTAGGTTCTTAGGGAGTTATCTTTAGCCAAATTAGGAAAACAATTCTTAGGATATATCATGCACTCTAAGAATCATCCATGTTGTCCAATTCCATGAAAAAAATATATATTACACAACATGAATATCAATCCTGACACATCTCACAACAGCATGAAAATAGAAAATGCATCCTATATGGAATGTAATAATTCATGACATGTGATTTCTAAAAAGATCCTAAAACGATTAATGAGATAGAATACCCTCATCACCTCGGGATGCAACAAAATAATATCCACAACTATATAAATTATAACATCACAATTCTAATTCATAACCCAATGGTGGAATAAAATAAACTGTAATAGCCAAAATCTAGAAAAGAACAATTTCATTCAAGGAAATTTGGATTTATTTATAGGTGGGTTAGCTCCACCAAGGCATAAATCATTAAATTTTTTTAATTCTTATAATCCCTATCTATTTTTCAAAATAATAAATTAGAAAAGTCCATGTGTTACCACTTTGTAACATGATAGACACAGATTCCACTAAAGGTGCCCCGTGCCTTGTTTCCCACAATGCCTCAAGCCTATCCCCCCAAATTCTAGAGGCTATCAAAAATCAGTAAGGGCCTAGGAAATTTTTATGGGGCGACTATTCCCTCACCATCAATCTGTATAAAAATAGATATATAATGAATGATAATCTATAGAAGTAGTAAATAAATCAAAAAATAGATGAACTGTAAGAATAGATATAAATGACCAATTATCTAAAGGGATATCATATATAGTTGATGAGGATATATGTCACGTCTCTACAAATTTCCAGAATAGACATACATGGAATGTGTATAATACATGTTAAAATAACACCCAAAAGACCAAAAGCCATCCATCTTGCAACATGAACCTTTGCTCCCTCCTGTGCTCCCCTGATCCTAAGTAGAAATCAAGAACCAAGAGCTAGTCACTTCCCCTTATCCATACCTACAACCATACAGTATATTTGGGTTCCAATAGTAGGCCAAAAAGGGTGTGAGATAAAATCCTATTAGGTAATATCCCAAATGTCTAATTCCATGTAATCAGTGAATATATAATAATAATAGTGTGCAGGTAGTAATAGAATATGTAATTAAGTGTTGTATGTAATCAATACATAATGGTATAAGTTCCCATGGACACCCATCCTCTAATACTTGCTTCATCTCATAAATAATGTCCCTGAGTAAATAGTTATTCCTATATAATTTATAATTAATTTCATTTAGTTAATTAGCCACATTTATTAAAGAATCCTTGAGGCCTAGAATGTATTACAGTGTACCCATTGAAGATATGTGGTCAACGATTCCTATCGAGGTAATCAATTAGGTGTGAGACAATTACCAAATCAAATATTGTTCTTTGACTTTGTTGATGTGTTGTATAAATAATTCACTTTATTATAAATTTAAGAACTAGATCACATCCTTGATACTATTTATTTTGAATAAAAGTATCTCTCATGGTGTATCATGAACCAAGAACCTTATAATCCCATCCCTGGAGATCCTCATAAGAACCCAGGTATCACTCTAGGTCTGGTATAATAACATCACCATTGAATCTATCCTTGGTGGTCCACTATGGGATCCCAAGTATCACCCATGGAGTATATGATAAACTTCCCTATGATTTTTTCTCTGTAAATCCATAAGTAGTCCATGTATCACTCAGGAGTATAACAGTCATCCCCTATTGATTCTGTACTTGGCCATCCACTAGGGAGTCCAACTATCACTTGGGTGTAAGCAATGTAGGATCCAAATGAGTCCATCCATGGAGTTCATATATACAAACACATGTCCCATCTAAGACATATAAACATTCAATTAATATCATGTAATAAAATTATCGGTCGTCACTATGATTAATTCATTTAAACCTCACCATAGAAGGTTGATCAAGGCACAAGATAAGCTTAGACAATGTATCCTCTTATTTATCTTATGTACTAATTTCATTATAAGTGGAAGAATATGCTTAATCATGTAATTACATGGAAAAATTATAGGGACATGGACTCTAATCCCTTTTTATATATCAACTAAATTACAATTAAAATTAATATTCAATTCAACAATTAACATCCCTTATCAAGGGGCTAACGACACACCTGAAAGGCAATTCATGTTAAATAACTAACCATGGTGGTCCAATTAATTAGACAACATATCCAAGGGATGGATCCAATTCAAGGTTCTCATCCTATATTCATTTATCAATGGGTTCTGTTAATCACATATGCAATATTTATTAATTTTACTCAATGATTTAATGTCAAAATAATGGAATTTCTCCAAAAATTGGGATCTCATCACAATGATATATAAATAAACACTTACAATTTGAGGGAAAATCATGAGACAACCTTCCATAGGTCTGTAGTGAAGTGCTCATCCAGTATCTACTCTTAATTCAATGAATATAGAGGGAAAATCAAAGAACGAATAAAGAACACGGAAATAGGGTATATTAGCTTGCACCTAAATTGCACAGCTGATACCAAGAAGAATGGGGATTGGAAAAAATGGAATTAAGACCTCGTCGTATCAGATCCAATTAAACTGATGGTTCCTAGATCAAAGATTAGATATAGATATGAGTTAAAAAAAACATATTGGATTCAAGGTGGGCTACCCATTTTTTAGCTGATGTATATAGAAGGAAAAGAAAAATAGTTTTAGGTTATAAGATTTAATTAAGGGGAATTTTTTAATTTATAAAAAATTTATGGCATTCATAGTTTGGCTGTGTGGTTGGAAAAACCATGTTCCAAAAATTCTCCCACTATTATAGGAAGGGGCGCTTTTCATGGTTAGTGTGTATGGTTTTCCAAACTGTGCAAAAACTATGTCGCAACCCACTGTCAAAAACTAAAAACATACCCAGACAACCATGAATCTCAAACCACATGGTTTATCAATTCATATAGCCTCCTTTATCCCACTATCTATGCTTTCATGGTTTGTAGTAACTGTGCGGCCCATCCCGAATGATTTCATCTAACCGTGAGACAATATTTTTCCTCAGTAAAAGTTAGGTTCTGGGATCCGAACAATCCCCGGACACCCTCAAGGCCTCTATGAACTCAAAATACATTCACATATTCCATGTTTAATAATTAAAACTAAGAATTGATGGAAATTAAAATATTCTTCACCTCATGAAGGAAATAGGTTCTTACAAAACTACATTTTAATGGTGTGTAGGAATGGTAACTTATTTAAAATCCGTAAAATGTCATCAACATAAACTATTAAGAAAAAATCACACTCCCACTAAAAATTTTATAGATACAAGGATCAAATTAATATCTTATGAAACCAATTTTTGTTAAGGATTTTTCCAAAATAAATTTCCATGTAATGGATGTTTGATTTAATCCATTCATGGATCCTTATTACATGAATAATTTATTAACATTACCTCGAGTCAAAGAATCATCTGGTTGTGTCATATAAAAAAATTTGTGAAGGTTACAATTAAGGAAGAATATTTTGATATCCATCTTCCAAATATCATAGTCATGTTATGTATCTATAGAAATTAGAATTTGGGTGGATTTAAGTATGGAATATAGTTAAACAGTTTCATTATTTTATATGACATGATGTTGTTTCTACCATTATGAAACATTTCATACATTATATGTAATGACTTGAAAATCCATTTCTAGTATATTCATCAATAACCATTTAAAACAAATGTGATTTACACCATCCTTAGTATTAAATAATGTCAAGCCATTGTTATTATACATGGAACCATGTTTAGAATTCAGTGCTTATTTCCATTTTCTGGCATCTATGAAACTTATTGCTTCCATATAAGTTAGAGGATACTTATTATCTATAAATGATGAGTCACCATCTTTCTTGACTAGAAAATCATATATTTCATGTTCTCTATACTTCATTTTACTTGGATAAATTACATGTTTCTCTATAATAGCTTCTCATATAGTGATTTCTGGAACTTCTTTGTTTACCATCGTTTGTGTATCCTATGTCTATAATTCATTTCATTCCATATCAAACATTATCTCTTCTCGATATGTGGACCATATTATGTAGCATAGAAATTATTGCCACAATTTTCTTTTTATATTAGGAATATTATATGTTATATCCCATTACATCATTTTGGTAACCTATAAGGATACACATTGTTCTTTAGAGATCATGTTTATTTCTCAAAGAGGCCTTAACAAATGATCTTCATCCCCACACATGTAAGTTTCACCACACAAGTTTCATTCTAGTCTAAAAATGGTATGGTATACCATATTCTACATTAGTTTGAACTTGGTTTATTATTTTCACTGATGTTTATAATTTAAATACTTGAAATTAATGTAGAATATTTCCCTGACTTATCATTTTCTTCACCATGTCTTATAAGGTGAGGATCCTCCATCCACTCACATTATTCCAATTTGGTGTATTAGGAGGTGTCATTTTGGATAAAATCCCATTTTCGTGTAAAATATTCAATAAAGTATTGATTATTATATTTTACACTAAAGTCTAAGGAATGTTTCTTAATCCTCTTACGAAGCTAGTTCACAACCAAATTCATGAATTCTTTGACTTTCTCAACTAATTTTGAATTATACCTCATTAAGTAGTTATATCCATACCTACTAAAATCAATAGTAAAATGTTTTGAATTATTAGTATCCACCCGTTGATTCAAATTGTAATGGTCTATACACATCGACATAAATAAAATCTAAAAGATAAATAGACCTTTCATCTATTCCAATAAATATAGAATGAGTCATGTTACATAGCATATAAATTTAAAAATACCAAGTGGTGTTAGTTTTAATGAATATAAATAAGCATATTTAAGCAACTTAGTAAATAATTTCACATTTGAATGACCTATTTGGTGATTCTATATCTATTTTTGGTATTTTCATTAAAATCAGACTCATTATCCATTCCCCATAGTTAGTTTTGATAATCTAAATCAAAAAGACCGTTATGTAAATTTTCCTTAGAAGAACATATCATTTATTTAAAAAATAAGAAACTTTAATTTCTAAATGTTAGAATAAATCATTATATATTTATTTTAGATATATAAATAATGGTTTAAATAATTTCAAACTCATAGTAACAATTATAAAAAACCATGATCATTATTTTCATCAGTCTGGGGTGGTAGTCTCTAGTGGTTACCACTATTGAAATAGAAACATTTAAGGACCATGAAACAACATCATAGTTGAATTTTTTAAAAAATTTACTTGTATATGTCATTTTTATACAAATTTAAGAACTATATAGGGTATCCAACAGCCAATACATATACATTTAATGGTTACTTTAGTGTATTCGGGGTTTGGCTTAGTGGAAAGCACCCCGTAATACTACATGAAAAATGGGGGTCCAAAACCCATTGGGTGCAAGTACTATAGTTGTACTGTAGTGGTACTGCAGCAGCAGTGGCACTGTTGATCGGTGGGTACTATAGCGGCGGCAAGGCACTGTAGCGGTGGCGGAACTGTGCAGGTACTGTAACAGCTGAGTTACTATTCACCGAATGGGAATTGGGCCAAAAATATGGGCCTATAGGCTATGTAATGGGGTAAAAGCCCACTAGGCCTTCAGGATATGTAACGGGTCTCCCTCTACCCAGTTAAAAGAGGTCTTTTCTTTTCTTTATTAATAAAAAAAGTGAGGCTTCAGCCCCATCCTTTAAAAAATGGTTACTTTAGATAAAGAAAATACTAGAAGCATCAACTTTCTTCCTCCCTACTACATTTTTTATTTAGTGGAATTTCATTCCATATCAGAATCAGAAATCATCATTACCTATAATATCCCCTATGATATTCCTTTTATTGAAAGGGATGTGAATAAAAACATTATAATTTTACCTAGTCATGGTGAAACATTCCTTTCCTTTCCTATTATTCATCGTATTGATAGGATAATTTTTAGGATTTAGTTCCTTATTAGTCTGATGACTTAAGGCGATAATATCAGGTTGTGAACACTCTATATTATTCAATTTGAAATTCATAATAGTATTTAAGAATCTCTAAGGCACTTAAGTGAGAATAAAATCAGGGCACAATTCATCTATTAGTTTAAAACCTGGATTTTCAAAATTCATGATATATCAAATCATTTTGAATATGTGTGGTCTAGCTAGTGTTCCGTCTCTTGGAATTCATAGATCACCTTGGATATTTCAAAATATCAAAGTATTTATCTCCCAAAACAAAAATTAGGGAGAGAAATGAACATTTTATATATAGTCATGGTCTCATGAGATTTTTTATTTTATTATATTTGAAATACCTCATCACACTCCCGACATGTATAACAATGAACAAGTGTTTATCATAGAGAATAAACCCGTTCACACTCACCTCTATAATAGGTGAGTATGGAACTTAGGACTCCAACACATATTACAACCAATCTGATAGTAGTATGATATAAAAGTACATTTACCATTCCTTGAATTTTGTTCACATATGGATATTTGTTTTATCCAAGATTGTTCACAGGGATAGTGTTGTGGTTATAGAACATATTATTTGATTCTATAATAATTTAGAGATGATTATTTGTAATTTATTTGATTACCAAAAGTGAGAAAAAAGAAATTTACTAGGAAAATATTAGACCACAAAAAGATGAACCTATAAAATAATATAAAATGTTAAAGGCAATGATATATAATAAGGTGGTTTATATATGTTGGAGGAATACACTCCCTTCATATCTAAGTCAACCAAATTTCCAAAACATTTAGGGGGACTACATGAACACAATGTACTCATATCTATGATTTGCCTATTTGAAAAAAAAATCCAAAACTTGATTTTATTCATTGTACATAGGAAAAACAAAAACATGAAGTTGACACACCTATTGCAGACACTAAATTCAAGAAGGAATCACTCCTCATGAAACATATCTAATCCTTTTTTGGAGGGATTTTTGAGTTATGAAAAATATGATTCAATCCATAGTGTATTCCAGTTCCTATAGACATTATTCTTGATGGCATATATGATGGGCCAGATTTCATCCTCTAAAGAAGATCCAATTCCAATAAAATGAGAAAAATAATCCCTTGAGAAAACCTTGGTGTGTAAAAGAAAACACCTCTACATACCGAGGGTCATAGCATTCTTGATATAGCCCCATCAACATTAAATGTTAACCATGAAGAGATAATAGGGATCAAATATATATATTTCACTATTAGTGACTTCTAAGGTCTACCTAAAGAACAAATCATCCTCAATATTTGAAGAGTGGTGGATGTATTTTCCATGCTCCCTACCTGCAACTTGTCAGTGGTTTTCCCCTCCCTCTGAATTACCTAAATGCTTACACCTATAGTAGGATTCATGTAGTAAATTATGGTAGAATTATAATTTGACTATATAAAATTATAGATTGATGAAGTGGAAGTAAGAAGTAGATTCTGGAGCTGTATTCTCCAGTCTCACATATATGAAGTAGGTGCTCGTCGACCACCCAACATGCATGAATATCAACACCAAAAATGTAGCAAAGATGCCTCTATAATTATTGAGCATAATCACATTACATAAAGAGGTTATGAATGTTCTATTTGGACTTAAGACATAGGTGATAATCTTAGACAATATGCTTCCCAGTTCTCTTATTTTGATCATGAGTAGGAAATCTATTTTTAGAGATTTTCCATAATAAGATGAATCTTGAAGGTTCTATGAAAGGTACCATTAAATTGAGGATCCATTATGGTGGAGGAATGAAACCATAACACTTCATAAGATATTACTTAATGACATTGTAATAGCCGTTTAATTTATTAAAAATTCCATCATTGAAAACTCTAATATCATTGATTCCATGTCCCCCATCTCAAAAGGAATCATACAATACTACTGGGAAATAGTTATCAGCTACCTTTCATGCAACTATGATATCCATTATAAACTATTTATCATATGTTGATGTTCATTAATGGGATTATTATTTTATCTATATAGATAAAGGGAGTATAAAAACATAGATGTAATGATTGAATTGACAAGGCACATCATTCTCAATTGTGACATGATTTTTCCTTCCATATATCTAATTGATAAATGATTCGCTAGAATATTACCTCTAGATATTGACTCTTCACATTAAACAATAAAATTGGAACACAAAGATAATTAAAAGTAAGAGATTCTCATTTAACTCCAACGATTTTAGTAATGCTATTTTTATTTCCAACTAAAACTACCTCACCAAAGAAAATTAACAATTTCTCCACAGTGATGGCTTGACCAAAAACTTATTCATAATGTAAGAACATGGCTTTGATAATGTGACTGGTTATATTTTAGGATTGTCAAAAGAGGAGGATGTCATTTGCATAAAGTTGGTGAGATAGAGTTCATGTCTCTCGACTAGCTTTAATCTACTTATAATGTCCAAAATGAGATATCTACATAATGCATCTATTTAAATAATAGACTTTGATTGGAAATAAGAGAAATGACAGGGGATATACCTGCCTAATACACCTTGTGCAATGAAAATATCCCTTAGGAGCTCCATAAACTAGAGAAAACAACCTTGAGAAGATAATAATTGTGATGATAGGTCTAATGACGACATGTGAGAATACATATTTTTTTAGGATAAGAAAGAGAAATTTCCATTTCTAAGTATCAAAGGCTTTAGAGATGTCAATTTTTAGTACCAAATTCCCATTCATGGATTCCTCCCATGATGTTCACACTCTATGAAGTAGAAAAAAATAAATTTGGAATGTTCCTACTTGGAATAAAGCCAAATTGATAGGGTGTTATGTTCTCATTCATAATACCACCCAATCTTGTCATAATAGCCATTCTTGTAATTTTAGGAATGGTATTCCCAAGATACCCCCATCTAAAATAATTAATATTGATTTCATTTTCATTATTTTAAATCAAGGTAATAAAGGTTTATATTATTACATAGGGTAAAGAGGGATGATTGAAGAATTCTATAACTTTAGAAGTTATGTCATCTTGTAAAAATTCCCAGTAAAACAGTAAATATTTATTAGTAAATTCATTTTGTCGTACTGCACTATCCATGTTAAGAGAGAAGAGGGATGTATTTATCTCTTTCATAGAAAGAATAATAATAAGAGAATGATTTTTTGACTCCTTGATGCATGTAGAAATGTTTTCCACCACTTTTTTGGTGTTGTCCACCCCATCATTAATATATAACCCCTTGAAGTAATAGAAAAAAGAAGCATAAATTTAAATCTCAGAAGTATAGAGGTGTCCATGAACATTAATGGAATTCATGCCTACTTAACCCTATTTTACTCATGCAATCTTTAAAAAAACATTGAATTACTGTAACCATATTTGATCCATTTTATACTCAACTGATTCCATTCCAATCTACCCTTCATAGTTAGAATTTTATATAGCTTTGATGAAGCATCAATTTTCTCCTTAGAAGTTGTATCCTGGTGCTGATTCCTAAACAAGAAGCATACATGGTGTTTCTGAACAGTTTTAAAATTCCAATAAAAGTTAGAGAAGGAAATCCTACTCCGATCGTTCAACAATCCCTTAGCACACATGATTTTTTGAGAAAAAATCTTAATGGGACCTCAAAGAGGTTGGCATTCTCAACTTCCATCATTGTCTCACTATATCTAGTTATAACACTTCAACCATTATTAAACTTAAAATTGAGGTGTACTGAACTCAAAACATGATATTTAATCTCTAAAATAAAATGGTTTTGATCTAAATTTAGTTTAAGAAGAGTAAATTTAAAAAATATATATGCCTCACTCCTATTATTTATTTGGACCAAACATCAATCTAACTTTCTTTCCATCCATTGAGAGTATATATATTCCAGAACAATTCATCCCTAGAAAATGATACTTAAACAAGAGTTCAATAATTAATACATGAGGAGAATTCAATTGAAGTTAGCCTATTGAAATTCAATCCAATATTTTCATCAGATCTCAAGATAGGGTTGAATTCACCAACAACCATCCATTTAGAGAAAACAGAGTCATTTAAATTCTCATGTTCATTCTAGAGATTCCATCTCCTAGTATATAAAGTACATGTATATACAAAAGATATGAAGAAATTATGGCCTTTAAAATTGAGATGTATTAATGAACTTTGTGACTTTCTAACACATGATAATATATAAATACTATAATGAAAGAGAACCCACAAGTGGTCCATATTTATACTGTGGTGGTTTTGAGAGACAAATTTGAATCCAAGAGGGTTGCACCTAAAATATTTTCCTCCATAAAATAAAATATTAGGTTCCAAAATACTAATAACCATTTGTGTATAGGCCTTTATGTAATTCCTAATGGCCTTGTCCATAGGGGTGTTCCCTAGCACCTAACAGTTCTAATAAAATATCCCCATTGTGCAAGGGTTTAGATCCTTGTTATGGGCTCTCCTTGAGTTGGTCCTATATCTGGACCACTTTTCTTTTTTCTATTTCCCCTCTTCTTTCTCCCTCCTATGGTATTATTCACCTGCAGTTTCATATCCAACAGAACTGCCTTGTTGTCCCTCAAGTATTTAATAGTCTTGTCCACTTTCTCCATGTTTATACGATAATTTCAATTAAAGTTCTCTTCCTTCTCAGTATCACATGACAAGAATGTTCTACATAAATGGTTGAAATTATTGTCATAATGAAATTTCCCAAGATTCATCCAATAATTATTGTTCTTTCAGGAAACTTTAGAGGTGTGAAACAGTGAGAAAGTCTCCTCAATTATACTATCCTCAAAAACCAATATAGAAGTCTTGCACCTTCTCTACTAAACATGGGGAATAGACTCAGTGATTTCCCCTAATTTCTCTCACTAAGGATAAAATTTATCCAATCACAGACCTGAGATTTTTCATTTTTAATAACCTTAATCATAGAAGCTGATGTTTGATGCTCAGATAGTACTTCAGAAACTATTATCCCCTACCCCTCTACTAGATCCTCTACACATGCGTCAGGAGAGTAGCATGCTTCTGTGTTTGAAGAGTGTGTGTTCTAATACTGATTATGTTCCAACCTCACTGTACGGGCCATATTGGATTCCATCAAAGAGCCATAAACATCATGACCATACATTTGAAAATAATAAATGGTTTCCCTATCAAGGGGAACTTTACATATCATTGTTAATTTTTGACATAGTTCATACATTGGGACATGGTATGGTTCCACATCATTTAAATGGTCTTCCCTTACCCTAGAGGGTCCCGAGAAGGTTCTTGGATTAGTAGGGAGAGAATTACCCTTAACACTCCTCCTTCAAAATTTGGTGTGAATATGACCCTTTACCATATAGAAACAACATTCACTATCCCTCCCACATTCTGAGAGTAGGTGACTAAAGAATTTTCATCACATAAAGTTTTTTGACTTTCTATCATACTGAATTTCAAGAGTAATATTGTAATACCTTATTTTCAAAACCACTTATTCCACCAACGTTCTAGAAATAACATCTTTAACTAAAATCCTTGCATAATTCCAATATTTTGGGATATCTATTTGAGAAAAATGAAATTTAATTATATGTATCCCACTATTTTAAAAAGTTCCAACATACATCTCTAATAGACATAGAATGTCATGATGCACGAAAATTCTAGTAGAAATGATCAATATGAACCTTATCATCTCCCAAGCATTGGCATGGTCAATTACTTTAGGTATTTCGTTAGGAAATTCATTTAAAATTATGGGCTATAACTCCATGATCTATTGAGTGGACTATTGAATATATAAACCCTCACTCAAGTTTCCTCAATAATTTCCTCCATGTTAAAAGTATTATAGAAAGGGATACTACTCTATATATAAAATGGTTATGTGAACCCAAAAATTTTATAAGAACTCTCTGAAAAATTTATGTCTCTTAAAAAGGATAGGAAAAATACATAGTTCTATAGTTTTATTACTAATTTTATAATAAAAGTCTTAGTGTTTATTAATATTAAATTGAGGGATTTTATTTATTTTTAATAAATATTTATTATTTTATCATTTACATGTCTTCTTCATATTAATTTTATTTTCTTTAGTGATTAACTATTATTCTATAAGACATTTAAGAATAATAAATTTATTTTATTTGTATCATTGAATATTATTCCATTTATTTATGCAATTACAGTATTGAATCCATAAAATTAATCATTTATAAGATAAAAATAAAATCTATAAATAAATAAATAAAAAGTCATGAACATTATCTAATTGTTAATTTATCGAGAGAAAAATAAATTAACATGTGACCATAGGGGAAAACCCATTATTCCATCCTTGGGATGAGTTATTACATCCCACCTATCCACCTTTGTGTTGCACAAATTGGTATCACCTCATTTCCATATTGAACTGACTCCTCCTAGAATCAAAAATGAATATTATATATATACTATCAGATTATCTATTTATTAATCATGTTTTATAAATCACATATAGGTGAGAGGAACCGAGAAATGTTTATGGGTAATTACATAAAATAAAAATAGATATCCAGGTTCTACATAACAATGAAGGGAGGAAAGACACAAAAGCAGTCTTATTTATGTTAATAATAAATAATTGAAAACTCATAAAATAAAATAAAATAAAATAAAAGTATAACATACATAGGTTTGGTAAATTCACATGATCTTTCATTCATAGGAACCAACTACACATTTTAAACATCCATTTAGCATTCATTTCATTTCAACTTTAGATTAAGTTGAAACACACACTAATTAATTTGATTAATTATCTGATTTATAAAACAAATAATTTTATATTATTCCAACTAATTATATTAGAATTTTCCATTTACTACAATTTTTTTAAAAAATAAATAATTATATTTCATTTTAAATTTAAAGTAGATACACTTAATAAAAACAGGACTTGTAAGAAAATGATGGGTCTCTATATAATGTGTATTATTAATTTGATAGTGTGTTTCATGAAATTATTTCCTGCATAAAATGTTTCATAATTTCACAAAACACACTATTAAATAATGATACACATTATATTGCTAACCAAAATGTACGTACATGACTATTACATAATTTTATGATAAATTACATTATTGTGATACAATCATAGTTCTTAAGGTTTTGTTTCATGGAAAAATTAGAATAATACATCAATTGTACATAATAATTAAAATTTATTTAAATCCTTATTTATACTAAATATATATACCATGTTATATTTTTTACATGAACTCACTAATGTATATATATCAAAAAAATAGGGTGAGTTAACTGACCATTTAGGGGTGAAATATCATGGGAGGAATAAGAGATGTGAATAAATAGTACCTGGGTGAGCATAATAAACATCATCGGGTCATGATAATATGATGTAAAAAACCATATATATTCAATGAAAAATAATAATTAGCTCAAAATATTTCTAAACACGCAACACCTATCTTTAAGGGTAGTGAGATATATTATAAAAAAATATAATTTAAATATGACCATTATAAAATAGCCATTTAATTATTGGGTATTAAAATGAAAAAAAACATTATGAAATAAATGTATAATGGTCATGCTCAAATATTTTTGTTAATTATTAAAACATAAGAAATTATTTTTTTTATTTTCATTTTATTATTTAAATAATACATTTTCATCAAAAATGAATTTTATTAATTATTGTTAGATAATATTATAACTAATTTCTGATAATTATAGAAATTTTTATTTAAAAAATAATAATTTTTTAAATCATCAGATTAAAATTAACTTAAGGTGATGTATTGATATTTTCCAAAAAAAAATTATTTTTCTGTGAATAGTGAAAGAATACATTTTTTTATGAAATGTGGTATCTTTTATGATACCAAGAAAATACTAATATGATATAAAAATTTATAAAACTTATAGAAATAATCATTTATGATAATATACTAAAAATAGGATAAATAATAATTCAAAACAGATAAATAATAATTTATTTCATGATAAATATAAAAATCATTTTCAATGCTGACGTAGTGCTTGCACAACCCTAGAAAAGTCTAAATCGATGAACTAAAATTAATATTTCAGAATTAGGATGCATTTTATCAATGTGGTTATTAAATAATAATTATTATTGATGATTTTTAAGGATATATATAATTTTTTTATTTATATAAAAAGCAATGTAATGAAATTATCTTACAATGCTTGTGCAAAGCTAAAATGTCAAAATATCATATTAAAAACATTTCAAGAAATATATGTGAGTGAATAAACAATTTTAATCAATAAAAATGTTTATTTTTAATTGAATTAATTTTTTTATTACTGAGATATTTTATAATTTTTTAGTGAGGAAATCATTATCTTAAATTCTTACGAACCTCAACACTATACTTGTGAAAGCAGTTTAAAATTCAGGTAAATTATTTTTAAAACTCTAAAAGTAATATTTTTTTAGTTTTTATAGTAAATAATGACTTTTTTAGATAAATATAATACATTAGATTGGGGATAACTGTTTATATTTGAATTGCATTTCATTCATATTGTTTTTAATTCCAAATAATATGAGTAGTTCTTAAAATAACATTAATAATATTATATGTCAAATATAATTTATTTAATTAATTGAAATTAATTAAAATATTAATATAGATTTAATAGGATGTTAAATGCTTTAAAATTTCATCAATTTTACATTTATGATAAAATTTTTACCACATATTTAAAACTATAACCCTTTAAAACTGAAAAAGTAATTACTATTGTTATGGTTTAAATTGTATAACGAATCGGTTAAATAAAATGATATGTTTAAAAATAATATCCAATCATCTCAATATTAAATTTTATGATTATATAAATACTATATAGTCTATATATTTGAAACAATGTTATTTTGAAACCATTTTAGTTGAGTTAGACACATATTTTATTGTATAAATTCATGTATTTACAAAAATAACTTTAATGAAATTTTATAATAAATAATATTTAATGAAATGTTTTAAAATGTATAAAAATGTTATAATTGGACACGTTTAATGGGATATGGTTGATAATATCTACCAAGACCTATTTATGGGTCAATTTTCCTTTTATAGTAAATTTGATTTTCCCCTAAATAGTAAAACAATTTATTTCATGGTAATCGTCAAAAGGGCCAATGAGGGGATATAAATAACATATTGGGTTAATAATATAGCCAAAACATGTCCATGTTTGTTGTGTTAGAAGATATAGACTCTTAATCATCTTATATTTGAATTAAATTAATAATGCAGCATTTTTTATGAAAATTAATTTATATTCATTTAATACTTCATGTCATTACAAGAGTGCCCATCCCCTCACTTATAAATGGAAACCTCCCCTCCTCACTTATTCACACCACTTGATCTTTTTATCCCAACTAAACTCTAACAAATTCTTTAATAAACTTCCCTAGACATGATTTGGAGGTGAGTTTCTTTCTGAAATAGTGTTCCAAGGTTCTTCAATAAGGTATCTAAAGAAAGTCTACTGAAGAAGAGACAATCATAATTAATAACTCTTCATAATATATTTCTTCCTAATCTTACACAAAATATATTTTACCCATTCGAAAATAAATAAATCTACTATCATGAATAAACTAAAATTTTATTATTATTATGGTGGAGGTTCCAATAAGATCGACGTGCCTTTTCTGGGTGATAAATTAAAATTTATTTTAATACAGAGTTTCCCCAAACCTTGAATGAGTGTATTTTACATTAAATTTATAATTAATTAATTTAAATTGGGAAGAAATTATTACTTCACCTTAGGATCCTTCCATTAATGAAGTTGAGGATTTTTTAAAAACCATTTTGTACTATCTACATTGTGTAGTAAGGATTCAAGTGTATAATCCCTTTAGTAGTGATCCAAACGTGCTCTATTGATCTATGAGAATCATCCATTTAGTTATGGGTTCTATCATGGTGAATCAGATGTGTTCCATTGTTTGTTTTGATTTCTCCAAGTTCCTTTTTTATTAAATCAATTCTTCTCATTCTTAAGAGTAAGGGAGGAGGAGTTCAAGAGAGATAGAAGTTTATTGTGCATAATTATTCTCAATCCTCAATTTTTGATTAACCATATACAATAGACATAACTATATATTTATAGAGATAGGGTTTAGGTTAAAATATTATTTAAATTTTTAATTGACCTTAAATAATATTATAATATTTAATAAACCGCATTCCATATAATAATAATAATAATAATAATGTTATATTAGCATATGCACTAACTCATGAAATGATAAATACTATTTTACAATATTGTAAATTAATATTTATCACCATGAATGATCTTGATCTTCTCAAACACCTCTATATTTATAGAATACCGGAATAAATATTTTATTCAAATAAATAAATATTTTACTCTCAAACCAATGATTAAATACTTATTAACTATTCAATAAATAAAATAAATATTTTATACACAATGTAGAGAATAAATATTATATAAATATTCACATCATTAAATAAATTATTTATTTAATGAATAAATATGTATATCATCAATCAATAAAACATGAAAAAACGTATACCTTGGTCATGAGAATAATATTTATTCCAATAATTATATTCAAATAGAAATTAATCAAGATAAACCTAAACACTTAGTGTGTGAACATTTAGGATTTTTTCTTATTACAATTAGATAGGTATGCCTAAATTCCAAGATTAATCTCTAGTAATAGGTCATGAAACCCAAGGTAAAGAACTTAGCATCATAATGTCCAAAATTATATATGAACACTCAATATGTAATATAACCAATTTTCTCAATATATCATCAGGTATGTTGCAGACATGTTTCATTAAACTATATGTTTGATACATGTTTCTTTTACTATATGAAATAATGGTTGTTAAACTATAGACATGGAAAATAATGTGTTAGTTATTTTTAAATCAATGGTTGAGATATGAAATTTCATGATGATATAATGGAAAATTCCTTCCTCAACATATCTATTAATAACAAGTCATTCATGAATCACCAAGGTACCCTATTTCTTGCCAACATAAGACATGATTGGTTTTTCCAATAAATATAAGTGTTTGAGTCTTGACTTTCATTAATGGTAATCTTAATAACTACATACCATTACACATACCCATAAATATTAATATCCAATGAAACCAAAACATGTAGAACTACTATTGGTGGTTTTATTCTCATAATCTTCCATCTTGCTGATTAACAACTATAAACTTCACGAGAAGAGTCCTCATCCACTTATGAGTAATGGAACCTAACATTCTATGTATTATTTTCCTTTCATAGTTTGTTATCAAACCATATAACTAGTTTTATGAATATCTCTATAGCGTTTCAAGGATCTCATCATAACATGGAACTACTACTCCCTATACAATGTTATAGATACTCAAGGACATTATCACTTCAATGTTATATCGAATATAAATCCATGTGTGATAATATATTTAAACTAATATGAATAAATTTGAATTTATATTTAATCATAAGTAAAAAAAGAGTTTGTTTTAAGGAACCAACTCAAAACATTACCACTTACATTATATCTAACTCTTAATGAACGACTAGTTCTAAGTGTTAGAAACATTATTCCATATAGTATGGATAAAAATTTTAGGAATATCAGGTTTCCATGGCTAGGGTGGGATATTAAACATGTCTTTGTTGAAAATTTGTTTACTATAACATTACAATCTTATAAAAATACCTCATGGAGTGTTATAATTGATTATCCATGTATTTTTCCCATATCAAAGTCTTGACATCCTGACTAAATCCATAATTAATGCATATAATGATAATAATACATGTATATTTTGGTATTGAACAAAATAAAGATGTGATGTTGCTAAACCAATCCATTAGCTGCATCAGAATCTACAATATACTCAGGTATTGTAGATATATCTACCATTGGATGTAATAATATTTTATTTATTATTAAATTTTAATATTATAAGATACTAGATAAAATTTAACTAAGTGAATACAGGTTTTGACTTCACATAATCACTTCGGTTACTATTTCTCCAAACACCAGGAACTCATCCTATTTTACTTTGAAAAGTACTATTGGATAGTTCTAACTTCAAGTCGAACAATTATGTTGGATTTTTTATATTTACAGACTATTCATCCTTCGTTTTTAATATCAAACAATAGTACATACTAATAAACAGGATATAAATTACAAGAACATAATCTTGTGTAATTATATTAATCTAAATAACCTCTTCCTATGCCTATGCATGTTCTCCTGGAAATATTATATGCCAAAAAAACCAGTCATGATTTGTTTCAAATTTTATTTTTCAGTACGTAGATAATATATATACTATAACTAAATTGAAAACAATCATGGATCAATCTTCTAGATAATTCTTCTTAGAAGATAGTTGTTGGTTTAAGTCATACTTGAAAAAAAAACTCAATCATTTGTCATAATGAAAAGGTAAGATACAACTTGTTTTTTCATTTGATATCAATATATCTATCTTGAAATCTAATATATCTCCCACTAACCATATAGAGACATGTCACTCATTCATCTCCAAATAAATATTATATTATCACTACGAATGATTTATTCATAAATTAATTTATGTAATCTACAAATCTTATTGAAATTTATTGATGTCACTGACCCTTTTAAGTTATTCCTAGTAGACATACACCATAGGTCCTCCATTTTATTTCTACATATAGTCATATAACAATATTTTCCTCTAAATTAGGTGATGTTGATAGTCAATAGACTAATATTATGATCAAAGAAATATTATTTGACAATTTATAGTTTAAGAAGTATTTTATTCATTTTTATTGTTGTATAGGTTTTTCCAAGAGTAGACATTTCAAAAATCATTCTTTATTTATTGGTACCATCTTGAACAATCCATTTAATTTTTATCTTGAATACTCAAAAGTAGTATCAAGTCGTAAAAACATTCAAAATACAGAATCCTCAAATCATGATATATTGAGTCCATTAGTTGAATTTATACATACTTTTTATCCATATCATATTATTAGTTACTACTACATTGTTAGAATATTTATTCAAAAATAATAATACATGAATCACCCACCTTGGTGAACATAAAACACATATTTGGTTATAAATTCCTACCCAAAATGTGTCTATTGAACTATTCATCCCACTAAAATATGGGGAGTCCAGTACTCTCATGCCAACTCATGTGCATTAAGAGCCTTAACTCATAAGAAGTCATGTATTCTCCCACTATCTTCAAATATACCGGTTTCTTTTATAGAAATATATTAGATATTTATAAGATTTGAATATCCTAAGTTTCCATTAGATCATTAACCTTGATTCACCTTATTGTATTAATGATCATTTGTACTTAATGCCAACTTTTAACAAATGATTTTCAGCAAACACATGTGGTAGTGGCCTAATAGATTATTATCATATTTTAATTGATATTATATCAGTTATAAAATTTAGTTATAATATTTTTTAGTTGTTTTACTACTATTTAAAAAACATTTCTTGTAAGAAATATTTTAATAATTTCATTATATATTTATAAGAATCATCATTTATTTTCATTTTACTACTGTCATGTAAATGTTGTGTATAAGGAAATGTTTTTTTTGGGATTACCACTACTCCAAATATATGATCAAAGTATACTTGGAAATGATTTTATCTGATATTAAAAATCATATGTTTGTTAATCTTTACTATGTACAATGAATTACTTCACAATGATTTTTTAAATTTTTTAATGAAATATCATGAAGTATATGATGTTTAATTTATCTTTAGAATAGTTCAAATGTCTATGTTGAACTAACTCTAAATGTTTTCTCAGATAAATTTATTTATAAAATTTTATCTATATAAATCATGAAAAGTAATTTTCTCATATATCCAATATATGAGATCAATTGATACTAAAATACTATTATGGGTATAAATAGGTGAAATTATTTCAGATTTTTTTGAAAAAAAATTATCTTTCTACAATCAGTAAAGAGGATTATATTTTTAAATTCATCATTAATTATAATTTATATTCTTGATTAATTGGTTACTATACAATTATTATAGTATTTAATTACAAACACAACATTTATTCTAAAAATGAAATAATGTATCATTGTCTCAATCCGAACACAACAAATGTTTAGGTTATAATTAATATAAAATTGAATCAATCCAATCTGGAAATAAGAAATAGTGATCCCACTTGGATGATATATGAAAAACCCATTCTTAGTTTCTTTAGAGTTCAATCTTTATCCTTTTTATTCTTGATCATTTTTTTAATTTAAATACTTATATGCTGTAATAATATTGTATTCAAAAAAATTTAGAAAATACTAACTTGATGAATATACCTGAAGAAGATGAAACTTATTTCTTCTTAAATTAATTGTATTTTCAATTACAGTGCCCATTATTTCAACATAATAAGAAAAAAAACTCCTATTAATTAGTATTAATTTGAATATCTTTTCTCCTTAAATGATATTTTAAAGGATATTTTGGATTTAGATTTTTTTTCGATCATCAAAATTTTCGTTCAAAATTTTTACCATAAGGGGTGAAGAAATAGATTTAAAAAAATCCTTATCTTATTAGCGAGCTATGGAAAAACATTTCCTAAGAGGCACAGACAATCATGGAAAAGAGAGGAAGGCCATGACGCTTTCTCTGGTGGCTGGTTGCTGGATTTAATGGCAGGCTTGGAATGGGATGCACCATAATCAAAGTAGGGTTTCTAAGGTTAGTATGTTATTCATAATGAAAAACATTGTCCTGGATTTTATCCAGCTATGTCCAGATGCCAAAGTAGTGCCATCTGTAAACCTATTGTTTCCACACCTTGCCCACGACCAACTGAAGGGGATACCAATGCAGGGGTCATTGGTTCAGTGGAAGGCGCCAAGGCGGGGTTTAAAACTTAGTTTTGATGGTTCTATTCTCATGGGGGTGATGCGAGGGGGTGGGGTTGTGCAGGATATGTTTGGCTCAGTGGTTGATGGGCTTTCAGTGGCATATAGAGATGGTGATGCTCTGCAAGTGGATGATAGGGCAATGGCTTCTGGTTTGGAGATCTACAATCAGCACAATATTAAACTAAACATAGTGGAATCTGACACTTTGGTTTTGTGCAATGCTTTCACAGGAAAAGGCAATATGCCTTGGAATATTTCCTATATTATCAAGAGATGCAGAGAAATTATGGAAAGGCACATGTATGTTTCTCATACGTGGAGGGAGGGGAATATGGTAGCATATCTTCTGGCTTCTATGGCTCCATCAAACCAAGATATGTCTTCTTTCTTTTCCTTGGGGTCTTTCTCGAAGGAGGGGATGAGGTTTGTAGTTAATGATGATCTAGTTTTACATTATTTTTGTCTTCCATGAGGTTTTGTTCCTGGTGTATTTGTAAGGGCATTTTGGAAATCAATAAAAATAAGACCTTTCAGTCAAGGATAACCTTAGTGGTATAGATACAAAATAAGATTAATAGAAAATTCGTTATTCAGGTAGAAACCTAATTTTAGTAACCAATCATTATATAATTTATTAAAGCATGATCCATCGATATATCTTCTTCATATAATTTTCATTGATATAGTTCATTAAATATATTATTAATTTCTAGAATTTACAAATCTTTATCAAGAGAATTGAGATGTAGAATTATGGCATATACATCCATGTTTTTATGGTGTATCATCAAATATATAGATATAGTTTATAATAAAATACAACATACATAAGAAGAATCCTTAAAATATATTTGGAATGAATCCTTTACACCTCCTATTACCTATGAGGGAGCAGGGATAGGAATAATAGATTCCAACACATAATAAAAACATTCTTATAATAATTCATCACATAAATGACTATACCATATTTGGAACTTTTTATTTGGAAGAATATAAATTGAGGTAAGGTAGGCGGTAGTGGTTTCATGGTTTTAATTTACATTTTATACAATAACTAAAACAAATTATTGTTACTTTTCGTGATTAAAAAATTATGTGAGAAATAAAAATAATTAATTTTATTAAATTTACCACTATTTTATCAAGTCCCAATATCCATAACCATTGATCTTAGATGGTATAGTTATTAATAAATTATAGTGTAAAGGATACATATTCCCCTTCACATAACCGCAACAAGGGTTGGTTAATCAACTTATAGGTATATAGGTTAGAATGTATTTTCCAACTGTCAGCTTGTAGCTCCTTGATCCATTGAGTAGACTCCCTAATATTGAAAAAAATAGACTTTATAAACAATTTACTCCATGATACATCATATATAGCGAGGGACACATCTCTTGATGTAATATGGTTAATTCATCCCATTACCTTAATAAGAACTCCATATTAATTGTATCTGTCCCAATGAAGGTTGGTCAAACACTTTGTTCTAAGGATTTCATAACTAATCACTTAATGGAAGGAAAATTATGACTTAATATATATTTTAGGGATTTTAATTTATTATTCATACATTTTATCTTGTTTTATTCTTTACTTTTATTATTAAATATTGAGTGGATTTTAATTAATTAATTAACAATGTTGGATAAATATTTTAAACATAATAAATTTATTTCAATTCTATCTTTTTACATTAATTTCTTTATTTATCAGATAGAGTTCTTCTATCAATAAAATAAATAATGAATATTACTCAAATAAATAAATAAATAATAAAGTGATCATCAATTTATGTAACAATTGATGTGTGGAGTGCATAATAAATCAACCTTTATCCTTAGGGAAAATTACTTATCTCAATCTTGGCATAAGTTACAACATTCCACTTGTAAATCTATGTATCACTTGAGTTGTAATAATTTTTGTTCCTTCTTTATTTACTTCCACATGCCTTGGGATACTCCACTACATTCAAGTATTTATAACTCAGACATAGGTGAGAGGAACCAAAGTAATGGTTAATTTGGATTACATTAAGAACTATATACACACAGGTCCTAAAAAATAATGGATTGAGGGATGACACACAAGGAATACCATTTGATTTAATATTAAATAATCACAAAACCATGAAATAAATTAAATCAAAACATCTGACACATAAAAACATCTTGGTCAATCTCATGAACATTCATACATTCAACGTACACATAAAATTAAACTAGTTAACATTCATTCCCATTTATTATTTATTATTAAGGTAAATACCCTTTTGTTAAATAATTAATTAACAAATTAGTAAATTAACATTTATCTTAATGACCAGCCGAATTCATTTATAGTTATTTATTATTAATTCCATTCATGTAAAATAAATAAGAGAACTTAATAATCACATATTTATTATAATAAATTAATTATAATTTTAAAATTCATTAAAATAATTATTAAATTGAAAATCAAACTATGTATTCCAATCGAAATATATGGTATTAATTCTTTAATTTTTGAATTTATTGTGATTTATTTCTATCCTTTATTGGGAGACTACAGAATGTGTACTTACGAGATTCAAACAATGTACTTTGGTTTTCTTGTACCCATGTTACATTCATGGAGATTCTTTCATGTACCTTAGATGGACTTCATATTCTATACATGCTATCAACACATTGTTTATCACACTTTTCCATCCCACAAAAAATGAAAAAACCACTTGTGCGCATGTACATATTATAGTCTATATATAGTAGTGTAATTCATTTTTTGTCACCAATTTAATTTGATGGTTATAAATATGTAAATAACGAGTATATATATGATATTTATGAAAAAATTATGGTTTTTTAAATGTAATGTATCATTTAATGAATTATTTTTCTATCATTTCTTAAAAGATAACATCGCTTTTGCGTAAGTGTGGAGTACCACCTCCATGAAGCGATGAAATCCATTTTTCTTCTCCTCATTACATGGATGGTAAAAATTATATATTTAATAAATATATTAGTTATATATTATATAATAATTATTTTGGATTGTATAATTATTATTTATCTTTCATTCATTCCATCCATTAAAATGTGAAAAAAACATCGTTTGTATATAAAGACTATCATCTCCATGAATGGTGTAATCCATATATTAATGTCTACATTTTATGGATGAATATATATGTAATAATTAATATATATTATACTTATATCATGATAAAAATTTTGAGATGACGGAACGATAATTTAAGTATAAGGAACATAACTACTGAATGAAATGATACATGAAAAATGAAGCAGTCTACACCCAAAACACTGATAATAATAAAAATCTATTAAAAATTAGGTAAAAAGTTATAAATATATATTTTATGAAGTTATATATATTTATATGGGTTTTCATATAAGTATAATAAATCTAAATTTATTATATAAGTGGTTTGATCACTTTTGATGTAATCCAAACATTATGTAATGTGTTTCTTAACTTAATCTCCTTTCATTGGGTTAAGTGACTTCATCATTTATCATATTATTACAATATTATGTTATAAATTCCAATTTTTTTAGTTATGTTGAATTTATAATTTTATTTTATTTATTTATTTTTTTTCACAGATTCGTTGTATTGATTAATTCTCTAATCAATGATATGATCTTTGTAAGGTATTTTGTAACTCAATTTCTTTACATTGGGTTATATTAATTCTATATTATCTATCAAATCCTAATATTATGTGTGTAATTACCATTGATTATTTTATGTTGTATTTATAATTTTTCATGAGGATTTATCTTTTATACACATAATCAATTCATTGATTAATTCTAACTTCAATGTTATGGTCATTGTAATGGATTTCTTCAAAATTTATACTCCATTGGTCATATATGGTATTATTAATATATTTATTTTTTTGGTGTATATAATACCCAATTGATGTATCTAACATGAATAAATATTTATTGATGATGATTAAATTCATGTTTACTCTTTCAATGGTTTCCAATTTAAATGTTACCAAATAGGTAAGAATAATTTTACAATCTATTTTTCGTGAAATGATTATATTTTTTATTAAAGGAATATTATAATATAGCCTTCATAAAATAAATATATATTCTTATTCTCTATAAATTTAATTATTTTTCATGTTTTATAATAAATTTTAGTCTCATTGTAACTTGAATAAAATAAAGATATGTTTGAAATAAAATCAATATTTTTTTATGTTTTTGATATGGTATATTTTTCTTCGATGAACATATTCTTAAAAATGGGTTTAAAAATATAATTTTAATTTACTAAAATGATTTATCAAGGAAATTAAGATTTATCGAAGAATTTTTTAAAATTTTTTAATGGAATATTTCTAATGTTCTTTGAAAGGGACATTTTCACCCTTCTTTGTAAAAAGTTAAAAGGAATGTTTTTTAACATATACAGTGTCAATTAATTTTGATGCCACCATAACCATTTTATACAATTTATATCATTCTACATGTTTTCTGGGGTTTTATAAAAGAAAAATATTTAATAAAATATAATTTTATATTTCACTAAAATTTTATTTATTTCTCCAAAGGAAATCATTCTATTTTAAAACCAGAATTTCTGATTGATTGGTGGGTATCTTCTTTCTCTAATTAATATTGTGGAAAAATGTTTATATTGAAACATTAACATTCTTATGATCATTGGATATTAATATTATATTAAATATACATATTATATGTATCATGTATAAATTTATTTCATAAATCATGTGCCATTTATATAAATAGTGTTTTGAGTTTGAATGTTATTTGATTGACCGATGAGATATTAATATTTTTTTATTCATTATGGATATTTATTGATGAGGAATATTTTTTATGAATTCGATTTATAATTTACTATATAGTGAAAGTATTTGAAATATAGTGATGGTTGGGGATGAGTTTTATATTTCCCATCAATGCATATACAGGTCTTATGATACAAATTAGTTGGATGGATTTATTTAATTGGATTCTGGTGTATTCCTACAGATTTATTGAATTATATTAAAACAAGGATGTGATGATAAAGATAAAATGGTGTATAATATAATGATGTAATATCATTAATAATTTCTTTCATTAATAGTTTTTATATTATACAAGATATTGTTTCATTGAAATTTTCCATGGATGAATTTTGTGCTCAAGATATTGATTACATGGCATTTTATTTATTTATTTTCCTTTCCATATTGATTTTGTTATTATTTACTCATTGTAGATTCAAATGTGTGTATCCCATATTGAGAATTTGAGATCAACATTATTTTTTTTCCTTTACCCATGATATAATGACAAAATATTTCAATGAGTTCAAGGATGAAAAATAATTACTCTCACTATGTTTTATATTTCATTTATAATGTAAAATTGGATGAATATATGTATATAGATTACCAAAATGACTAAACTATTTTTTCATTTTGGATATATTTAGTTATATCTAGTTCTAAAGTAAACAATGACACTAGGATACTATAGTTGGGGTATTCACTGTTGGTATTAGAGAATGATTATTATAAACCTTAGGAACTAGATATTAGATATCATATATTATGGGAAACCCCTATAAAAACATTGACGATATGTCTAATGTTAGAATAAAATCATCAATTTTTTAGTAAGGTTCATATTATTTTTTTATACTAGAAATAAGATCCTATATAGATAATACCAGTGGATGTTGTTATATCACAAATGTATATTTGGATAATAAACCATAAAGAGTTAGTAGGGTGTATATTGACCATAGTTATAGTGCACGATGAGTTCTCCCTTACTTATCAACTAGTTTGACACTCCTACTATAATTCTCCAACACTAGTTACCCAGAGTTGTTGAATTATTACATAACATTGGCATTATCACAAAAGATTAAGTCTCAAAAGAACGATTAGTTTAGTATCCTTGGAAATACTAGATATATTCATAAGTTTTACATTACATTATAAAATGAAAAACTACAACAACGTAGTCTCTATAGGCCACACTCATATCCCATAGACTATCCCTGTAGGTCCGTCATAATATACTTCTTCACATCCTAGGAAAAATAAAACATAAAAATGGGTGAGCTCAGATGCTCAGTACAGAAAACAATATAGTGCAAATGTTCAAAAATAAGAGTTAACATTTAAGGAAATGTAAGACTAAAACAAAAGCCTTTTAAAAATGAACTTCAGCATAATATGGTTATGATAAAATCAAATAATGTCATTTTCTTATTCACACAGATATTCTACTAGTCTAATAATCACTAGAAATATCAATATCCACATTCATAATGATGGAATGAATAATACCATAACTCATAACCTCATAGTCAAGGCCTTGTGCCAAGACTACAATTTAGATTTTGCCAAGGTATTTTTCCAAGATAGTAGTTTGCCTCCTTAGACCTACCTATGCATCAAAGATCTATAACTGGCTCCACCTGTCACTTACTAATTCCAATGCATTCCTTATATACAAAGTTTTAAACATAACATAAACATTCGTATTAAAAATAGCATACGAAATGTTAATACTCTATCCATAAACCATGAATGGATTAAAAATAACATATCTACACTCAAAAATATCACAAAACCTTAATTACAATATGGAAAATTTGTATCATAATAAATCCACATCCATCAAAATTAAAGTCCATCAATGGATATTGATATAGATGAAAAGTATTTGTAAAAATCATTGAGAGAAATATCCCATTTTCATAAAAAAAATATTTAGAAAGCAATACATTTAACGAAATTTGTGAATTAATGTTTCCCACACCACTTTGAAACTTTATAAAGGAATTATCATTTTATAAACATTAATGTCCATATAAATAAATTATTAAAATCCATTTTGAAAACATGGAAATTAAAGAGAATGATTTAGAAGAATAAATATTTAAAACGTTTGAAATGATGTTTTAGAAAAAATTCTTTTAGAAAGAATCCCTTTTAAAACTGTTTTATGAAACATGGACATGGATAATAAATATGTCCTAGTAGATACATACGTAAAACAACCTCGGATAATAAAGAGATTGTAAAACTAACCCTTAAATTGTACTTTTCCTTTGTCGTGGTTAGGTTAACCTCTTTTATAATTGTGAAATAATTTTTATTAAATTATAAAAGAACCAAATACATTAATATTATGTAATATATTATCTTCTAATATTTATTTGTTAATGGTATTTTAGTAGTATCATCATTTCGGTTGTTAACTGATTCGTTTTCATTTATATGCTTGGTTATATAATCCATGTTTGTTATGGATAGGATGTATTTGATTCATAAAAAGAATGATATTATGTTCATAAAGTTATTTTTAATCATAAAAAGAAAGTTATTATTTAATGATTATGATGAGGAATGAATCTCATCGCGTTCGTGGAGACGGTAATCCGTACGTATGCACGATCGACAATATATTTCATTTGATATTAAAATCATATATAATTGGATTTTATATCATATATATATAATTATTATAATGTTATATTTCTTATTTACATCATTTATAGTCATTATTATACTCATCCAAATATTGAACTATTTTAATAACAAACTACACCACGACATGGAGACGGTAATCTGTACATACGCATGTGTGGTGACATCGTCATTCATAGGATGGGTAGAATAAAGAATATGGTTGTACCATTTTTAGAAAAAATTAACAGTATATAAAATATACTCGAGTTATTATCTTATGATATAAACACCAAAGAAATAGGAAGTGGAAGAAGAAATGAATATAAAAGAGATGATTAAATATTTACCACTTCTTCAGGATCGTTCTTTTGATTTGATCAAAGGGCTCTTATGTTGGATTTATGACTATGAAATGGCCTCTAGGAATAATGTATGACATTTGAGGTGTTATTTGGGTATATTTTGGCCAAGACAAATGGCTTTGATGGTGTGAATTTTACAGAAGGGGAGATTTCCTTTTATAAAAGAGGTGACAGTCACTTTAGGAAAAGCTTGAAATATTCTTTTAGAATAAATTAATCATCAGTATTTAATGGCTCCAAAATGAATTATTTAAAAGATAAGGTGGGTATGGGTTGCAAACCTCTCATCCAATAGGTTTTATATAGGTTTAGGTCATCATATTAACCTTATCCTTTGGATTTAACTATTAGTTAAATAGTTTTACATTTACCATGTCTCTTTGTATGTTTAGATTATATGGTCAATAAACGTACTATAAACTTCAAATAGAAACTAAATTGGTTTATTAATTACCAATATAATATTATTTAAGAACTTTTTGCAAACCATTGATTTATAGGAATAGAATACCAATTAATAATATATTATTTGTTTTAAAAATTCAATTATGGAAATTTTGAGACTATTTGGTATTTTGTTTTTATTAAATTTATAAAAACATTATTAATTAGAAAATAATTCATTTAATAAAACCTAATTTTTCATATTATCATATAAAACTAGTGGAATTCATTAAAATTCTTAAATGAGATTTATTTGGATATTTATAATACCAATTATTTTAATCTTTTATTAATAAGGTAATTACTGCATAATTATTGTGTCCTCAATAAATATAATTACATAATTTATAAAAATTATAAATAAAATACCATTATGTAGGAAATAGTTTTTTCTTTCTAATTAATATTTATATTCAAATGTTTTATATGTATAAACCTATATTAAAAACGGTTTAGTTATTAAATTATGATTATAACTCTTTTTACTCTTCTTTATATAAAATACTAATAAATGCCCTAATATAATCCAAGTCGACCAATGGGGATCATATTTTATTCATATAGTTATTTGTGGTCGAATTACACTTATCCAATTGAATTAGGACTTGTGTTAGGGTAATTATGATATCATTTTTACCATTAATTACTCTATTTACTTGTAACTATGGTAAATACGAGTAAAAAAATTAATATTCACCAAAAATAATTTTCATCTTATTGAACAAAATTTTATTTACTGATATTAACCATGTATCTTAGAATTTTTAAATTCAACTCACATAAGTGGAAAAAATAAGTTTTATACAAATTTGCAATTGCTTTTAAGAGGTGGGTAAAAGACCGTAAATAATTCAATAAACATAGATATCTCTAAACATATTATAAAATGACTCCAATTAATTAAGTTTAACATATATATGTGTTATGTATCTATTTTGACCTACAATAAAATAAAATAAAATAACTAATAATTTAAATAAAAATTCAGTATTAACCAATAACGTAGCGTTTTTTTCACTATTCAACAAAAAGAGAATGTTTTCAGAAAAATATCAATAATTCCCCCTAAGATAATGTCGATATTCTGAATCCAAAAATATAGTCCATTTTGAAAGATAAAATTAATAATATTTCAAAAATTGGTTACTATTATTCATAGTGGCTAGTTTGATTGGTCGCGATGTGTTAGAATCTCAATGTTGCGTACAATGAAAGCTATTTAATTGTTCAAAGGGAAACATACTATGGAAGTTTTCGTTGTTACATTCTTCCCTCCTTAAAATAATTCCATCCACGAAACTTCTATAAAAATACCACATAAAAATATTTGGGTGGTTCTTCATCATATGTTCCTCTGGTTTCCATGTTGCCTCTTCCATCTTATTGTTTCTCCATAGAACTTTTACCAGACTAGTCGTCAGGTTTCTCAGCACTTGTTCTTTTGTATCAAGAATATTGATAGGCTCCTCAAAATAAGATAGATTGGATTCCAGTTCAATTTTCTCATAGGTGAGTACATGTGTTGGGTCAGGCATGTATATTCTCAACAACATTACGTGGAACACATCATGATCTTTAGAGAGACTTGTAGGCATTTCCAAATGATAAGCTACAAGTCCAATTCGTTCTAGAATTTCAAAAGGTCTGATATACCTGGGGATCAATTTACCCTTCTTACCAAAACATATAACACCCTTCCATAGAGATACCTTCAAGAAAACATGGTTTCCTACTTGAAATTCCAGATCCTTCCTTCGGTTATCAGCAACTCTTTTTTTCCAACTTTGGGATTCTTTGATATGGGTTTGGATAACCTTAACCTTTTCCATTGTTTCCTGATCAAGTTCTAGGGCTACGAGTTTTCTTTCACAAACCTCATCCCAACAAGTTGGTGGTAGACATCTCTTTCTATATAACTCTTCATATAGTGCCATCTGAATACTTGAATAGAATCTATTCTTATAGGAAAATATAACATAGGTACACATTTATCTAAAATACCTTGAAATACAATTGATCAAGATCTCAACATGTCTTCTATGGTTTTAATGGTCCATTGTGTTTTTCCATCAGTTTGAGGGTGGTAGTCGGAGCTCAAATGAAGTTCAGTATCAATAGATTTATAAAGACATTTTTAGAATATTGATGTAAAACGGGGATCATGATAAAAAAAATCAATAAGGGTACTCCATGAAGTCTTATAACTTCATTAATATATAGTCTTGATAGACGTTTATGTGGTAAATATTCTCTCATAACAAGAAAAGTTGCTGACTTAGTAAGACGATCAATAATGAGTCATATTGTATCATTCCTTCTAGGATTCTTTGGTAGCCCCATGATAAAGTCCATCATAATATTATCCCATTTCCACTCAGGCATGGGAATAGGTTGCATGAATTTTCAATGTTGTTTCCTTCTAGCTTTCACATGATGACAAACCATACATCTTCACATAATATAAGCAATTTCCATCTTCATGTTCTCCCACACAAAAAATTCTTTCAAATCACTATACATCTTGGTTTTATAAGAATATATAGAGAAATCAGATCTATGAGTGTCATCTAACAATTCCCTTTTTAGATATGATATATCAAGAATAGAATGTCTCTTCCCAAATTTCTAAATCCCATATTCATATATGAAGTCACTCAATCTCCCATCATTTAGAGAATTAATCTTCTTTTGAAACTCCAAATCATCAGCCTGAGATCTCTTTATCCATTCTAGTATAGATTCTTTGGCAACCATTTGAAAAATTATTGATGTTTCACTGTCCATGCTTATTCCCATATCCATTTTCACAAGATCTATGAAAATAAGATCCCTTTCAACTCTCATCATGTTCAAAACTCCATGATATTTTCTGCTCACAACATCCTCCACATTATTTACCTTTTCTTGGGTGGTAGTGTATTGTGAAATCAAAATCATTGAGTAGTTAAAGACATCACCTTTGCCTCATGTTGAGTTCATTTTGTGAGAAAATATAATTCAAATCTTATTTTCAGTATAAATATCAAATTTTTTACCATTGAGATTGTGACTCCATATTTTCAGAGCAAATATTACAACTACTAACTCAAAATAGTGAGTTGGATAGTTTTTCTCATGAATTTTTAGCTATTGTGATGCATAGGAAATAACTCTATAATTCTGTATATGGACACAATCAAGTCCTTTCTTTGATGCATCACTATAAATAACAATCCCATCATACCTTGATGGTAGAGTCTATATAGGATCATTGAATAATATTCTCTTATGTTATTCAAATCATTCTTCACACTCTTTTGTACAAAAAAAAATTTAACCCCTTTACGTGTGAGCTTGGTTAATGGGTTAGCCAAACCGGGATAATTTGGGACAAAACATTGATAATAACCTGCTAAACTAATAAAACTGCGTATATAAGTTGTACTCATTGGTGCTGGGCATTCTTGGATTCCCTTGGTCATTGAAGGATAAAACGATATTCTATCCTTAGAGACAATATGGCTATGAAAATAAATATCTTTAAGCCAGAATTCACACTTGATAAAAGTCCTGTATAATTTATTTCTATGAGGGTTTCAGAATGGGGAACATGTGATTTTCATGATCTTCATAGATTTTGGAGTATACCATGATATCATCAATAAATACCACTACAAATTCATAATGATATTCCTTGAAAATGTTGTTCATTAGATCCATGAAAACAGAGGGTGCATTAGTCAATCAGAAGCGCGTTACTATAAACTCGTAATGCCCGTAATTGGAATGAAATGTTGTTTTCAGAATGTCTTACTTATTCACACTCAACTGATGATATCCAGATCGATGTTCAATCTTTGAAAAATATTAATCTCCATGGAGTTGGTCGAATAAATCATAAATGCGAGGTAGGAGATACCTATTCTTTATTGTTATACCATTGATCTATGTGTAGTCAATTCACAACCTCATAGATTCATATTTCTTCTTAACAAAAAGGATAGGGGATCCCCATGGAGAAACACTGGGGAAAATAAATCCATTATTTCTCAATTCCTCTAGTTTTTTACTTTAGTTACACTAATTCTATAGTGGTCATTCTTTTGGGGGTCTTAGATATGGGCCATGAACCAAGAATTAAATCAATAGAAAACTCAATTTCTCATTCATGAGGATGTCATGACAAATCCTCTTGAAACACGTCAACATATTCTTTAAGAATATGTACATACTCTATTTGAACATCCTTTTCCTCACCCATAGTTATTTAATTTTCTTCCATCATAATAATTGAATTTAGTTGAGATACAAGGGGTGGATCAAGATAAGAATCAGGTGGTGACGTTTCTGCACTAATGATAAGGAACTCCTTATCATCATCGAAAATTGTAACCTCTTTCTTCATAAAATATATTTTAACATCATGATCTGAAATCCAATCCATACCGAGGATTATATCAAATTCATCCATGGGTATGACAATGATATCAATAGATAAAGAACATTTATATTCCCTAATGATAATTGATTCACAAAACTGTGTTTTTATGATACTTCACTTAGGTGTTTTGACTGATAACTCCATTGTTAAGTCAAATTGAAAATATCTATTTTTTATAGAAAACTGGGAAGATATGAAATAATGCGATGATCTAGAATCAAATACAACATTTCTTAAACTAGAGGAAACCATTAAATGAACTGCCACCACATCTTTTGGATATTCCACCTCAGCAGTAGTGATTGCACAAGCTTGGACTTTCTCACTTGTCAATTTTTGTGGTAATATTCCTTGGCACTGATGAAATTAATTTGTACAATACCCCTTTTCTCTAAAATTGTAGCATTCAACATTGACAACCACTTTCTTCCACTTTCAATCATGAGCTTGGTGGTCATTTTCACCACACTAGTAACAGAATCCCATGACTTTCAAGAATGTACCGAGGTGTTCCTTCTCACATTTACTATTGGATGGATATTCAACTTTTCCATTATTCCCCTTATATACATTTCCAGAGTGTTTAGGAGATCTCCTCTTCTTCTGCTTTTATTTAATGTCGTAAGACTTAGAGAATTATTTTTCTATCTTGATAGCACATGAGACAATATATTAGTATGATGAGAAGGATTGTTAGACTAATGGTAGATGAAGAAATGGTTTTAACCCATCAAAAAACAAATAAATCTTATTCCTTGGGTTACGTGTATAATCTATTGCATGCCTTGCTATCCTTGTAATGTTAGCTTTATATTTTGCGACATTCTCATCCACTTTTTGACTCAGACTCAGATATTGTCTTTCCATATCCGCTCGATGGTCATTAGGAAAGTATTTTTCCATGTAAATATCATTAAACTCATTTCATTCCATATTTGATACTTCTTCATCTTTCTTTCTATTTTGGATTAATGACCACCATTGATCTGCATCTCATGTGAGGTGATAAACTGGCATGAAAACTTTTTTCCTTTCGCTACTCCCCAAAGTAAGAAATATTTTCTATAAGGAATTTATATATTTCTCATTTATTAATGAATTTTTACTCCCATTCAATGTTGGCGGTTGTTGCATCATAAAGCGGTATAACATTTATCCTCTGCGTTTTGGATACGGGTGCGCCATTATGGTAAGGGTATCATTCATAACCCGAGTGAGTTGTTCCAGTATAATGATAAGCTGATCAACACCAGTTTATTCAGCATCTCCACTATAATTGTATTGAGTAGGAGGGAAATCCATACATAGATAACTTACGTTGATACAATATAAATTCATTCCACTAGGCGCCATTTCTAAACAATGGAATACACTATATTAGTTTATTAATCACAACACATAACTCCAATTTTGTAAAACACTTAACATAAATTGAACAGTTTATATATATAATCCACAATCATAAAAAAAATTTCTTTGAGAAAGTATATACTCTTAAACCCTTCATAATGTTTTGTAAAAAAATGATAATTATCCTATGCATATCCCACGGGAGTGTCATAACCCAGAGTGTAGCAAGGTCTATTTTCGTGCACCAGTTCCTATTCTAGTCTAGCACAAATCGGTGTTTTCAGGTTTTACACCTAGGTATATCTATTCCATAGCCACACCTACCTGGTCATATCTAGATAATGATGTATTTCTTGGAAAACTCACAAAATCTTTATAGTACCAAAATGCTAGGAAGGCCTTCTATACTAATTCTCAAAATATATCTTAGGGTAAAGTTCTCTAATTAGTGATTTTTTAAATATTACTTCCAAGGTTTTTACTAAACATTCTATGATACAAACTGTAACGCCCCGACTCTAGTTACCTAGAGTCTGTGCTTTATTACATTACATTTTCATTAACACAAAAGATAATGTCTCGAAATACCAATATGTTTAGTAGCATTAGAAATAGTAGATACATTCATAAGGTTTACATTACATTATAAAATGAAAAACTACAACAACATAGTCTCCATAGGCCACACTCATATCCCTTAGACTATCCCTACAGGTCAGTCATAATATACTTCTTCGTATCCTGGGAAAAATAAGACATAGAAAGGGGTGAGATCAGATGCTCAGTATGGATAACAACAGAGAAGAAACTTTCATAAATAAACATAAACATTTAGGCAATGTAATACTAATTAAATCCTTATAAAATTGAACTTCAGAATAATATAGAAATGATAAAATCAAATAATGCGATTTAATTATTCAAATAAATATTATACTAGTTGAATAATCCCATGCAATATCAATAGACACATTCATAATGATGGAATGCATAATTCCAGACATCATTACCTCATAGTCAAGGCCTTGTGGAAAAACTAAAAATAAGATTTTGTCAAGGCCTTGTGCCAAGACACTAGTTTGTCTTATGATACCTACCGACACATTTATGATCTCTAGAAGGATCCACCCATCACTTACTAAGTCCAATGCATTCATAATATGAAAAGGTTTAAACATAACATAATCATTCTTATTAAAACTAGCATACAATATTTCAATACCTTATCTAGAAACCATGAATGTTATAATAATAACATATCCACAATCAAACATATCACAAACCTTCAATACAATATTGAAGATTTGTAGCATACCAAATGTACATCAAATATGTTTAAAATCAATCATGGTATGTTGATATTGATGAAAATAATTTGTAAAAATATTTGAGAGAAATGCACATTTTTCATGAAAATAGAATTTATAAAGGAAGATATTTAATATAATTTTTTAATCAATGTGTCCCATACCACTTTGAAACTTTTGAAAAGAATTATCATTTTAAAAACATTCCTGTCCATAGAAATAAATCATTAAATATGTTTTTGAAAAAATGGAAATTATTGAGAATGGTTTAGAAGAATAACTATTTAAAACATTTAAAATGATGTTTTGGTAAAAAATTCTATTAAAAATAATCCCTTTGATACCTCTTTTATAAAAAAATGGACATGGATAATAAATATGCCCGAGTAGATACTTACGTAAAAACATCCTCGGATAATAAAGAGATTGTGAAATTAACCATTAACTTGAACTTTTCCATTGTCGAGGGTTGGTTAACCTCATGTATAATGGTGAAAAAATTATTATTAAATTATACAAGAACCATATACATTAATATGATATCATATATGATCTTCTAATATTGCTTTGTTAATGATATTTTGTTAGTATCATCATTTCAGGTGTTAACTGATTCATTTTCCATTATATGCTTGGTTACATAGGCCAAGTTTGTTATGGATATGATGTATTCGATTCATATAAAGAATTATATTATGTTTATAAAAATTATTTTTATTTACAAAATGAAAATTTTTCTTTGATGATTACGATGGGGAATGAATTTCAACACGTTCGTGGAGACGGTAATCTGTACGTATGTATGTGTGACAATATCATTCTTTTGATATTAAAATCATATATAAATTAATGGTATATCATATAAATATATAGAATCATTATCATCTTATATTCATTATTTACATTATATATACTCATTATGATACCCATCCAAATGATTATGTGTTTGAATAACAAATCACACCACAACTTGGAGACGATAATCCGTACATATGCACATATGGTGAATTTTTCATTTATAGGATGGATAGAATAATTAATATGGTTGTAACATTTTTTTTATAAATTAATAGTATATATAAGATACTGGAGTTATTATTTTAGAATGGAAACAACAAAAATGGGGATGTGGAATAAGAAAAGAACTTGAAAGAGATGATGAAATATTTACCTCTTCTTCGAGTTCATCCTTTTGATTTGATCAAAATGGATCCTTAGGATGACATTATTACTAAATGAAGGACTCTAGGATTAAGGGAGGACATTTGGTAGGATATTTGGGTTGGGTTTGGCCGAGCCAAATGGCTTTGAAGGCTTGAATTTTAGAGAAGGGGAGGTGCCCTTTTATAAGAGAGGTGAGGGTCACTTTAGGAAAATCTTGAAATATTATTTTATAATAAAATCATTTTATGTTTCTAATGCCTCCAAAATGAATTTCTTAAAGGATAAGGTGGGTATGGATCGAAAAAATCTCAATCAATTTGTTTAGGATAGGTTTAGGTTATCGTATTAACCTTATCGTTTAGATTTAACACTAAGTTAAATAGTTTGACATATACTGTGTCTATTTGTATTTTTATATTATATGGTTAATAATTATACTATAAACTTCCAAGTGAAAATAAAGTGGTTCATTAATGAAATATTAAATATTATTTAATCCCTTTGTCAGAACCATAGATTTTTTAAAATATAATATCAATTAATAATATAATATTTTTTATAAAAAACTCTTTTATGTCAATTTTGACAATATTTCGTATTTTGTTTTTGTTAAATTCATAAAAGCATTATTAATTCGAATAAAATTCATTTAATCAACCCTAATATGTCATATTGAACAATAAAAGTAGTTTACATCATTAAAAGTATCAAATTATATTTATTTGGATATTTAAAATATCAATTATATTAATTTTTTATTAATAAGGTAATTACTAAGTCATCATTGTGTCATAAATAAATTTAATTATTTAATGTCTAAAAATTACAAATAAACTACCAATATATAGGAAATATTTTTATATTTATAATGAATATTTATATTCTAATTTATCTTATGTATAACCCTATATTAAAAATGTTTTAGTTATTAAATTTTGATTTTAACTCTTTTAACTCTTCTTTAAATAAAATAATAATAAATGTCCTAATATAATCTAAGTTGACTAAATGGGATCATATTTTATTCATAAGGTTTTTTCGGTCGAATTACACTTTTCCAATAGAATTAAGACATGTTTTATGGAAATTATGATATCATTTTTACCCATAATTACCTTATTTACTTTTAACTGTGGTAAATAAAAGAAAACAGTTACCATTCACCAAAATTTATTTTCATCTTATTAAACCACATTTTACATACTAATATTAACCATGTCTCTAGGATTTTTGAAATTCAACTCATAAAAGCGGTAAAATATAGTTTTATACAAATTTGCAAATGCTCCAAGGAGGTTGTTAAAAGATGGTAAATAGTGAGATAAAATTTTATATATCTAAACATATTATAAAATTAATTCATTGAATTATGTTGAACATATATTTGTATTAAGTAGCTATTTGTACCTAAAATAAATTAAAATAAAATAACTAATTATTTAAATATAAAATCGGTTTGAACCAATGACGCATTTTTTTCACTATTCAACAAAAATAGAATGTTTTCAGAAAAATTACAAAAATTCACCCTACACTAATATCAATATTCCAAATACAAAAATTAAGTCCATTTTGAAAGATAAAGTTTATAAATTTTCAATAATTGGGTATTACTATTCATAACGTCTAGTTTGATTGGTCCCATTTTGTTAGAATCTAGAAGTTGCATAAATTCAAACTATTGTGTTAGTCAAAGGGAAACGAACAACGGAATCTTAGAGTGTTACGACTATGGGATATTATTGGGTTAATTATCATTTTATTTAAGAAAAAACATGAAGGATTTGCATATAAGATGATAATGGATGTAATAGGTTAAACCTACGGTGTCATGATTTAGAAATTTTATAAATGATTTTTCATAATTTATCATTAGGATTATTAGTTCTCATAATATAATTTTTGGTTTTAGTAAATTTATAAAACTATAATGAATCATATTAACACTGAATTTGATAGAAAATTATATGAATGATCTCAAGAGAAACCAAGAAAAATTGGAGTTTTAATGGATACACCATGTGATTATTCCAAATCTGCTATATCATTTTATGGTAAACAATATCATCCGTGGTGAGTTTCTTATCACACCTATTAAGAGAAAACTGGAATTTCATGAATACCATGGGGGGAAAATATAGTTTCTTATATGTCAAGTATTTTTGAGTAATAACTAAGTGAAATTTTATAGAAGAACATGAATATGTTCTATGTATATAATTAAAGCCATAGAAAAAAGAATTCATAATGAAAAATGAAGATTTAAATGAAGGTATATGAAGATCGTCATAAGTTACTATTTATATTATAATGTATTATGTGTGTGGAATATGTGAATTATTAATTTCAATTAGCTAATTTGAGGGTTAAATCTTATTCTAAGAAAGAGATTAGGTTGTTCTAATCATTTAAGTGAAAGGATTGAAGTGTTTATGAATTGGTATTATAGAACTATATTATAGAATATTTAGATCAAAGATATTCTATTTATAAAAATCAATAATCATATGAGGATTATTCAATAATAGTTTTTATTTATGGATGTGGAAGAATATTTGAAATGGTACCAATAAAATAAAAACGTGATTTAATGGTAAGGGGATATTTTTTCAGAACATATGATTAAGTTAAGGATGGCACTTAATACATGAATCATGTTGGGTTAATAATGACTATTTAGGATAAAGAGATTATTTCAATTAATAATTTAAATTGAAAATTATTGATGACCATGAAATTGATCAGTGATTTTATGGAAACAATATTTACAACATTTTGGATTTGTTGAATATTGTAAGAACCCAGAGCTTCGGTTTCAGGTACAGATTTTTTTTACGGGATTTTTAAGGAAAAATAAAGAATATTGAAATTTTCAGAGTACACCCTGTGTACTTTATGAGTACACACCTTGTACTCCTAGGCCACTTGCAGATGTGTGTTGGCTAAGACCGGACCATACACATGGTGTGTAGGGGTGACATGGAGACAGATTTTGGCAGAGTACGGAAAAACCCACTACAAGCCGTGTACTTTAAGAGTACATGCTGTGTACTTTTTTTTATTTCCTTAATCGACCTGGGGTCGCTCCTAATGACGAAAAACATCTTCTTCTCTGCCTAATTCCGTCCAGAACATCTGAGAAGGTTGTTTCTTCTCCGAGCAACCGATCCGTCACCGGTTGTCTGAATCAAACTCCGTTGGTTTCAGAAGAATCACAGTGGTGAGTTCATGGTTCTTGTTTAGACTTGTTTCCTGATTCCTCCTCTTGTGTATGTTATCTGAGGCTGAACGTTTTAGAAGTATTTGCAGATCTGCTCCATTCTAGGCTGATTCACGGGCCGAGGTTCTAGTATATAAATCTTCAAGGATCTAGGTAGGTGGTTTGTTGCCCTACGTTTAAGTTCTTTGAGTTTTGGTTGAAAATGTGATGGATACCCATGTATCGAGTATCCCAGGTTTAGTATTTTGATCCTATTGTTATATTCCCTAGATTTCATGCCATATTATGATGAATTTCTGTTAATTTATGCTTGGATTCATGTTTGAGGATCACCCAACTGGTGTTTCTCCCCTTGTTTGGATGTTTATCACCGTCTAGCACCGTTGCTTGTTAGGAAACCCTATTTCAATTGTTAGATTACCTGTTATCACAGATTTAATGTGTTGCCTGCTGTTTAAATGCATTTGATGTATGATAGCTATTAGCCAAGTAGTTGTTTAACTTACTTAGGGATGTTAACAGTCGATTACGCATGACTGGATTTCTCAGGGTTGTGTGAACCTGGTACAGGAGATCAATGAGGTAATAGATGATTAAGTGCTTCCCTAGAGGGTCTATTGGTTTTAATTTCGTATGAAGGACCTACGAGAATAGGACTTTGTTCTTCCCAAGAGTGTTCTTAGTTTACCGAAACATCGAGACCACATGATGAATTAGACATAAGTGCTTCCTCAGAGAGTCTGTAGCTATCGTTGCAAGGCCATAGGGGAATTAATGTAAGAGATTTCCAGAGTGTATGTTCCTTGTTTGTTGAGTGGACTATAGGGGTCTTCTAGTTTTAGCCACCTAGAGAGTCCGTGTGAATTTTGATGGTTGGTTGTGATGAGTCCACCATGCCAAAGAACATGTTTGGGTTTGTAATGCTTGTGTTAGGTAGTCTTTTTAGATACATGTTGTGTTACATACATTAACATGGAATAGAAGATTTTACTTGTTCTTCCTGGTTGGGTAATTAAATGAATGTGAATGGTAATTGGTAGAATTTTTTAGTACATTTATTTACCTTTACATTTTCTATATCACTCACTGACAGTAGGGCACAAATCATTTGGTGGTTGCCTACTGGGATTAGTTTCACACCATGTTTGGGTCCTTCTTTTCGGCCCAAATAGATTATATGGTTGCAGGTATAGGTAGGTATTGTGGCCCTTCTACCTCAGGTACTTGATTACTGGTTGGAGTTGGAGAGCATGGGATCGGGCCTTGGCCCGCCATGCTGCTGGAGTTGTTGTTTACCTTTTGTACTTTGGTTTCAGTTATATTTCAGCATGTTGTTTTTCTTACTTCTATCCATAGATACATGTACCATTCTGCATCATTATTATATCAGACATTTCTTTTACATTCAGTTCAGTTTTTGCATGCTATTTACAGCTTCAGCTATTGTTATACTTATTCTTCCACTGTATACTTTACCAAATGAGGGCATAGTTTCCCCAATGGATCATCAAGTCCCTCGCTGCTATTCGGAATTCTCTAGCATTTGGGGAAACGTGCTTGAGGTTATGTGGCAAACCGGGTACGGGGCACCCGCGGTGTGGCTCTGGATTTGGGTCATTAAAATGTTTTATCAAATGCAGGTTTTCTTTCTTTCTATTACCATACTATTTTGAGACCATAGACTAGGATATGAAGAAATGGGTAGTTAGTACATAACTGTGCTCGGGAGTAATTAACTCATGTACATGGAAAAGCTACACTACATCGTAATTTCAATTTTTTGTTTTATAAAATGATACAATTTATTATATTTCACTGTTGGGTGATGCACTTGTTTTGTGCTGTTACAGTTTATATGATTATGGTTCTATTTGGTTGCAACCCGATGAGATGAAGGTGTGCCATCTCAAGAATCATATAGGCACTGGGTAGGAAATCACTTGTCATGCAATTTACCATGCCATCGAGGGTGTATTAGAATTTCATGTTTCTGTGATAGATGTCGTGATAGATTATGAATTCCATTGTGGTAGTTGTTGTGATAGAAATACTTGTTGTGCTGATAGAGTATTACTTCTTCTATAGTCTGTTTAGCATGGGCGCCAAGCTCTGATCTTGGAGGTATTATGGGTCCTCCATGATCCAAATTTGGCGGATCATTGTTTTTTATGCTGTTACATGTTGTATGCATGATTATGATGCCATGATTTGATTCGAGGGGGGTATGGGCCCCCACAGATCGGAATTTGGCACATAGATGGTTTTTTTACATTTTTTCTGGCATTGAGAGCAGTTTCAGAGCTACTTCCAAGAAAAATCCAGAATACACGGCGTGTACATTATTCATACACGCCGTATAGTTTTTAAACCGTGTTACTATCTGTGTAAACAAATACACGGGGTGTCGGTGTATTTTCGGGTACATTCCCTATACTATAAGTACACCCCGTGTAGTAGTAAACTGTGTACACGGCCGTGTCACTAACAACACGGGTCAAGGAAACTCAGGTTGTACACTTCGTATGTTATAATAACACGCCGTGTAGGTTTCTTCTGGGTACTCGGCCATGTCACAAACAACACGGGTCGGTTTTATTTATTCTTATACACACTGTGTTTGTTCGGAACATGTCGTGTAGGGGTCAGTCGTTTAGCTGGCCGTGTAACCTACTACACATGTTGTCAAGCCTGTATAGTACATGCCGTGTGTTATAAGAACACGTCGTGTATTTTTCTCCTAGGTACCCAGTCATTTTACGAGCAACATGGGTCTGTGTGATCTATCCTTATACACGCCATGTTTTTTTGGAACACGCCATGTAAGGGGTTAGTAGTGTGGCCAGCTGTGTAACTTGCTTCACGGGCCACTGAAGCCTGGCATTTACACGCTGTGTCCTTAGTGCACATGCCTTGTAGTCTAGAATTAGGAGGACTGTGTAGGTTATCCTTGCAAGGATACTTGGGTAGGGGAGTAGATTTCAAGTACATGGTGTGTTTTGGGACAACACGTCATGTAGTCGAGAATGTTGCATGAAAAATGGTGGAAGAAGTGCATGCCATGTAAATGGCTTTAACAAACACGCTGTCTAGTTTAAATACATGCCGTGTAGTTCAGTTTTTTTTCAAATTTATGTGTTTCTCTCTCCTGTTCCCGTTTGTACTATAGTTTTTTATGTCCTTTTTGATCCTAAATATGATGTGTGCTTTTGACCTTTCAGGGTTATGGCACCAAGACGTCCCCCCGTTGCACGTCAGGAACCAGGCAGTGACCGTACGCCTGATATGGAAGACCAGGGACTACCGGTAGTTCTGCCGATTGTTCCGGATATGGAACCTGCTGTGATTCCAGACACTGGTGCAGATGCTCAGTTTAGAGAGGGTTTCATGAGGTTCAAGGAGACCTTCCAGGGAGATCAGCATCCTGCCATGTCTATGGAAGAGCTAACGCGAGTCTTCCAGCATCAGCATCCTCCCACTTTTACAGGGGATGGAGGACCTCAGGTTGCAGAGTCATTGATTGAAACCATTTTTTCCATCTTTGAGCATCTGGAGAAACCCCCAGACAGATCGGTGAAGCTCTCGACTTTCATACTGTGAGATTCTGCCAAGAGATTGTGGGATGTACTCTCACAGGAAGGGTGCCGTCGGACTATGGCTTGGGATGAATTCTAGCATACGTTCTACGACTACTTCTATCCAGCGACATTGAGGGCCGATAGGGCCAGGGAGTTCATGAATCTGTAGCAGGGTACTCTTTCAGTTATGAAGTATTCCTCCTACTTCACTGTGTTACAGGGTTTCGCTCCCCTTATGGGAATTGACGATATGTTTTTCGCAAGGAAGTTTGAGGAAGGCCTCAAAACAGAGATCAGATCACAAGTGAACATATTCCAGTTGACTTCTATTACTCTAATAGTCAACCAAGCGCTGATCACCGAATGAAATATGAGGGAGACTGGACCTGTTGACCAGGGCAGTTCAACATCCAAGGCTAAGTCATTTCATACTGACAGTAGGAAGCGCCACAGGAGTCGACTCGAGGTGACTCGAGGAAGTGAGGTATATCTTCTGGTAGACGAGATATTCCTTCTGGAAACCAGGTGGTGTTCTATCAGTGCTGAAAGTGTGGGAAAAAGAAGCCTTAGAGATCGAGGGATCCAGTGGAGTGCTGAGCTTGCAGCAACATGGGTCCCCTACAATGTTTTTGAAGGGTTCATCATCCAGCGGATAGTGAAGGAGGGTATGTTTCTACCCCTCATTTAGGATCAGGATTACCAGTTCCGCAACAGACTAGGGACTGGAGTTATTCAGGTCATTCAGGCTGGGGTAGAGGCCGTGGACGCTATGGTGAGGCTCAAGGGGGATCAGCTCAGGGATATCATGCTGCTACACAGGGCCGCGGTACTGGCCAGACGTTTGCGGTAGAGCAGATTCATCGGGAGCAGGATCCTGGACCTTCCACAGTTTGAGGTACGATCCTAGAAGCCTCAGTTTTATCTTCTTCACTTTTCGAAACCGGACCATCTCATAGCTTTATATCTGTGCACACTGTGGAGAGCCTTAGACTCATTGTCCTTACTTATGAGGATACCTTGGCACTAGACACTCCTTTGGTACATAGAACATCTAATGTGCATCAGTGCAAGGAGTGCCCCCTTGAGGTTGGTGGGTGTCACTTTGTGTGGGATCTTTATGTCCTTATGATGACATGTCATGATGTCATTCTCAAAATGGACTTGCTAGTTCCTTTTCAAGCCAATGCCGACTGTTATCACCGCAGGGTGAGTTTCATGTCACCAGAGGGCGTGTCTGTTCTTAACAAGGGTGAATGGGATGTCCAAGCAAGCAGAGTTGGACTAGATCATCAGGGGTTGGGAAGTGTTACGGCCCAGATTGCTAGTTTATATCTGGATGATCAAGGGACCTCATAGATGTTTTTTCCTCTAGTGGTTGATTGATTTTCAAATGTCTTTCTATAAGACTTTTCAGGTTTTCCTCCGGAGCGTGAGGTAGACTTCTCGATTGGGCTTGTTCCAGGAGCCGCATCGGTATCCATACCTCCTTATAGGATGGCTATGACTCAGTTTCAAGAGCTCAAGAAGCAGTTGGAGGAGTTTCAAGCTAAGGGTTTCATATGACCCAGTACTTCCCCTTGGGGTTCACCTGTGTTGTTTGCAAAGAAGTCGGATGGTACTTTATGACTTTACGTGGATTATTGGAAGTTAAACCAGTTGACGGTCAAGATCTGATATCCCTTGATGAAGATTTATAATATTTTTTATCTGCTTCAAGGAGCTCGGGTGTTCTCAAAGATCGACTTGAGATCCGTCTATCATCAGCTGCGCATTAGGCCTTCAGATATACCTCTGACAGCCTTCAGGAGCAGTATGGCCTCTACGAGTATACGGTTATTTCGTTCGGCCTTAAGAAGGCGCCATTAGTTTTAATGGCACTGATGAACCGAGTGTTCCATCCTTACTTTGATTCTTTCATCGTGGTCTTCATGGATGATATATTGGTGTACTCTCACACTCAACACGACTATGCAACCCATCTTAAGATCATTTTGAGTACAATGAGGGAGCATCAGATTTATGTTAAACTCTCAATGTGCCACTTTTGGATGGATGAGATTCACTTCCAGGGTCATGTCATCTCAGAGACATGGGTATCAGTAGACCCATTGAAGTTGAGAGAAGTAGTTACCTAGGAGCAGCTGAAGAACGTCCTTAAGGTACGTAGTTTCTTGGGACTGGATAGTTACTACAGGCGGTTTATACAAGACTTATCACACTTAGTAGTTTCATTGAAGGGCTTGACTAAGAAGGGTGTGAAGTACTTTTGGTCAGAATCTTGTGACTCAACCTTCTAGGAGCTAAAGGGGAGATTTTCTTCATCACCGATTCTAGTTCTTCCAGAGCCGGGAAAGAGTTATACAGTTTTCTGTGATTCATCTGGCATCGGTCTTGGAGCAATGCTTATGCAGGAATATCATGTAGTAACTTACGGATCTCGCCAGTTGAGGCCACATGAGAAGAACTATCCTACGCACGACCTGGAGTTGGTTTCTGTTGTTTATGCTTTGCATAGTTAGAGTCACTATGTCATGGGAGAGCATTTCATGGTATATACTGGCCACAAGAGCCTCAAGTACGTCTTCAGACAGCATGACTTGAATTGGAGACAGTAGAGGTGGGTCGAGTACCTAAAGTCTTTCGACTTCGTGCTTGATTATACGCCTGGGAAAGGCAATACTATGGAAGATTCACTGAGTAGGAGGACTCAGTTGTAGGCAGTTCAGGAGGAAATTAGTGAGTGGTATCTCATGGCTCTGTTCTATGAGATGTATTTGGAGGTGCACGACAGACAGGGTCAGACAGTTCTTTCTTCTGTAGCTGTTACCTCTACCCTTTTTGATCAAGTTAGAATGAGGCATCAATGAGACCATGAAGGCCTAGTCCGATGGGAGGGTGTGTCAGATGGATACCCTTCCCCGGGGCGGACAGTGGGCGATGATGAGGTGCTACGTTTTCATGGCCATGTATGGGGTTTAGCGGACATACGTGAGGAGCTGATGCAGAAGTTTCATGCTTCATTATGGACAGTTCATCCCGGTGTCACCAAAATGTACTGAGAAATGCACCATCAGTATTGGTGTCTAGGAATGAAGAAGGATGTGGCTGGTTTTGTTATGCGGTGTTCCACTTGTCAGCAGGTGAAGGCAGAGCATCAGCGACCGACATGGATTTTTTAGCAGTTACCCATTCCTGAGTGGAAATGGAATGATCTCGTGATGGACTTCATGACAGGTTTACCGAGATCGGCTCGTGGAAATTATGTAGTTTGGGTTGTAGTGGGCAGGATCACGAAGGATTCACAATTCATGCCAATCAAGGATACCTTCATTGTTGATGATTTTGGATGGTTGTACATCCATTATATTTTACGTCTGCATGGAGTTCCACACTCCATTGTTTCAGACAGGGATGCGCGTTTTACATTGCACTTCTGGTAGGGGATACATAGGGCATTGGGTACACAGGTACTTTTGAGTACAGCATACCATCCCCAGACTGATGGCCAGTCCAAGTGTATGATCCAGGTGCTTGAGGATATGCTCCAAGAATGCATTCTAGACTTTGGCGGTTCTTATGAAGCATATTCCTCTATTGGAGTTTTCCTATAACAACAGTTTTCAGGAAACTATTCATATGACACCTTACGAGGCATTCTACGTTAGTCCATGCCGATAACCTTTATGCTGGATAGTGGCAGTAGAGGTAGCTTTGCTGGGACCTCGTCTTGTTCAGGAGACCTCAGAACAAATAGAGTTGATTCGAAAGAGGATGGTGACAACACAGTCTCGGCAGAAGTCTTATGCGGATCAGCGGAGACGGCCTCTAGAGTTCGAGGTCGGGGTCTGGTTTTCTTGTGTGTCGCACCGAGGTTGGGACACAAAGGGATTCAGAGATAGGGTAAACTCTCACCGAGATACGTAGGGCCATTTGAGGTTCTGGAGAGATTCGGGCTGGTTTCTTATAGGTTGCAGTTGCCTCAGAGGTACCATGCTATGCACGACGTCTTTCATGTTTGTCAGCTTCGATGGTATTTCTCTGACCCGTCTCAGGTTTTTCATCCCGAGGAGGTTAAGATGGATCAGGATGCATCATTCGAGGATCATCCTATCAGGACTGTTTATCATAGTGAAAAAGTACTATGTGGCTGATCTTTTTCACTGGTACGGGTGCTATGGAAGCACGACTGTATACAGGACGAGACTTGGGAGAGGGAGGCTAATATGCGATCACACTAGCCAGAGATTTTTGAGATATATTCTTCTACACCATGATAGGGAAATTCAGGGACAAATTTCTTTAAGGGGGGATGTTTGTATGAACCTGGAGCTTCGATTTCAAGTACGGATCTCTTTTATGGGCTTTATAAGGAAAAATAAAGAATCTGTAAATTTTCAGAGTACACATCGTGTACATTATGAGTACACGATGTGTACTCCTCGGCCACTCGATGCCGTTTGTTGGAAAAGACCGGGCCATACACATGATGTGTAGGGTGAGGTGGAGGATGATTTTGGCGGAGAATGGAAAAACCCACCATACGCCCTGTACTTTAAGAGTACCCTTCGTGTACTTTTTTTATTTCATTAATTGACCCAGGGTCGCACCTAATGAAAAAAAACATATTCTTCTACGCATAATTATGTCCAGAACGTCCGAGGAGGCAGTTTCTTCCCCAATCCACCTATCCGTCACCGGTTGTCCGAATTAAAATCTGTTGGTTGCAGAAGAATCGCAGCGGTGAGTTCTTGTTTCTTCTTTAGCCTCGTTTCCTGATTCCTCCTCTCGTGTAAGTTATCTGAGGTTGAACATTTTAGACATTTTTTCATATCTACTCCGTTCTAGGCCGATTCATATGCCGATGGTCTATTATATCGATCTCTGAGGATCGAGGTAGGTGTTTTGTTTCCCTACGTTGAAGTTCTTTTATTTTTGGTTGCAAAAGTGTCGGATACCCATGTATCATGTATCCCAGGTTTAGGATTTTGATCCTATTGTTATCTGCCCTAGATTTCATGTTATCTTATGATGAATTTCTGCTAATTTATTCTTTTTTCATGTTTGAGGATCACTCCACTGGTGTTTCTCCCCTTGTTTGGCTGTTTTTCGCCGTCTGGCACCGTTGCCTATGAGGCAACCCTATTCCAAATGTTAGTTTACTTGTTATCACTAATTGCATGTGTTTCTTGCTGTTTAAATACTTTTGATGTATGGTAGATATTAGACAAGTAGTTTGTTAACTTACATAGGGCTTATAACAGTCGATTATGTACGACTTGACTGCTCAGGGATGTGAGAACCAGGTGCGGGAGATCAAAGAGGGAATAGATGATTAAGTGCTTCCCTAGAGGGTGTGTTGGTTTTAGTTTCTTACGTAGGACCTACGACAATATGACTTTGTGCTTCCCAAGAGTGTTCTTATTTTACCCACACATTGAGACCACAGGAGGAATTCGACGTAAGTGCTTCCTCAGAGAGTCTGTAGCTATCGTTTCAAGAGCATATAGGAATTGACGTAAGAGCTTTCCGGAGTCAGTGTGAATTTTGATGGTTGGTTGTGATGAGTCCACCAAGCCAAAGAACAAGCTTGGGTTTGTACTGCTTGTGTTAGGTAGTATTTTTAGATACCTGTTGTGTTACTTACATTACCTTGGAATAGAAGGTTTTACTTGTTCTTCCTGGTTGTGTAATTAAATGAACGTGAATGGTAATATGTAGAATTTCTTACTACATTTATTAATCTTTACTTTAGAATTATCACTCACTGACAGTAGGGCACAAATCTTGTGGTGGTTGCCTACTGGGATTAGTCTCACACCCTGTTTGGGTCCTCCTTTTCGGCCCAAAAAGAATATATGGTTGCAAGTATAGGTAGGGATTGTGGCCCTTCTACCTGAGGTACTTGATTGTTTGTTGGAGATGGAGAGCATGGGATCGGTCCTTGGCCCGCGATGCTGCTGGAGTTGCTCTTTACCTTTAGTATTTTAGTTTCAGTGGTATTTTAACATGTTGTTTTTCTTACTGCTTTCCATAGATACATGTACCATTCTGCATCATTATTATATCATACATTGCTTTTACTTTCAGTTCAGTTGTTGCATGCTATTTACTGGTTCTCCTATTGTTATTATTATTCTTCCGCTGCATACTTTACCAAATGAGGGCATAGTTTACACACTGACTCAATAAGGCCCTCACTATTAGTCGGCAGCCTATGTCGTTTGGGGAAACGCCCTTGAGGTTATGTGGCAAACTGGGTATGGGGCACCCGCAGCGTGGCTCCAGATTCTGGTCTTTACAAATATATTTCATAGTCTATTATTTTATTTTATGAATAATGATTATGATGATATTTGAATCATATTTGATTCCATTGAGGGTTTATAGTTATATATGTTATTAGTATGTTTTAAGAGAATATATGATCAAGGCATTCACATGTATAGTATGGGAGATTATGAGATACTTTTTATTGCTGGGGGATAAAATTTTAATAAAATATTTTGGTCTTATTTGGTTTTGATCTTGGTTAGACATATTTTAGTGGAGTATTAAGGTAAAATATTTATGGAATGGATTAAGTTAATCATTGGGGGTTATTATTGAGGTTTTAGATATTAATAAATTCTATTTATCCATATTGGATAACTTTTTTATCTATTTGTTTAATAAATAATTAGAGAAAAAATTAATTAATTTTCATTATTTTTATGGATACTAATGTTGATATTTTAAAAATTATTGAATTATAATTTTCCATATTGGATAACATTTTCAAAAAATGTTGTTTTTAAAAAATAATTAGTTAAAACATAATGAATTTTTATTGTTTTTTGGATATTATGATTTATTAAAATTTAATTTTAGTGATACAAGATGAATAATTCATTTTGATTATTCATTTATTGGAGTAAGAGATGGAGTAGAATTAATATAAGCACAACTAATGGATGGAACTATACTTATAAAATTGAATAAATTTAGGTAAAATTATTTTATCATGTTCTCTATCATGAAATTAAAATAATAACATAAAATTATGAAATGAATCATGAAAAAAAATTTATCCATTTACATTCTTTTTCGATGAATTTATATTCCTTTAACCCCTCATCAATTTATGGTTTTGTGGTCATTGAATTTCTCATAACTATATTATTTATCACTATCTATTAGTACTTGGATATTTTCATCTCCGCATTGTTTATATTTAAACTCCCAACTATTGTTATCCTAATCTATGAATAAAAACATATGACATTTCAGATAACCATAATGTTTCCGTCTTTCCTTTTTTAAAATAAGTTTCATTATCCCTCTATGTGATGTGGGTTTTCAAAAAAGGATGAAACATATATGATAGATATGAAATTATTACAGAATAACGTATTAAATGTATATAATGTAACATCCCATAAAATTAGTTTAAATTAATTATAAGCTCTATAGATTGCTAACACATGTAACATCGAGCTTTAAGAAAAATGAGATATATTATTTAAATATTATTATTTAAACTTGACTATTATAAACTATCCACTGAATTATAAGATGTGAATATGAGTAAAAAAGTTATGAAATAAACGTATAATGTTCTTAATAAATAAATATATATTTATTAATTCGTAAAAATAACCAGTCACATTTTAGGAAATTCATTTTATTCTTAAAAAGATATGTTTTCATTAAAAATAATTTATTTCTTTTTATGAGTGAATATTATAATTAATTAATAGAAATATTAATAAATTTTATTTTATATAAATAATAATTAAATTTAAATCATAGTATTAAATTTATATTAAGGTTATATATTAAAATTTTTCTGATAATATTTATATTTCAGTAATTAGTGAAAAATCAGTTTTTTATAAAATATAAAATTTTTTATGATAAAACCAAAAAATTAATATGATGTAAATATTTATGATACCTATCGAAAGAGTCATTTATGATAATATAATTAATATATCATAAAAAATAATTCATAACATATTAATTAAATTTAATTCTTGATAAATATGAAAATAATTTTTAGTGCGGATGAAGTGCTTGCACAACCCTAGAAAAGTAAAATTCAATACCCTGAAAATAGAATTTGAGAAGGTGGAAGAAATTTATAATATATTATATTAAATACAAATTATTATTTACAATTTTTATGGATATATTATATTTTTTATGTTATATAACAATTGACTTAACTAAATAATTTTCCAATGCTTACTCAAGGCTAAAAAAGTCAAAATAGAATATTAAATAATTTTTCATATCATAAATGCAAGTTAATAAAAAAATTTAATTAATATAAATATTTATTTTGAATTTAAATAATCTATTTTATGGTGTATTTTTTCTTAATTTTTATTGATGAAGTAATTACAATAACTTCTTGTACAACTCCGTTATTATACTAGTGCAATCTATAGAAAAATCATGTAAATGATTTTAAAAACTCTGTAAGTAATATTTTTTAGATATTATAGTGTTTTATTAATTTTAAAAATATTTTTTACGTATTATATATTTTTATTAATGTTTATATTCAAATTAAATGTTTTTCATATTGGCTTGGAAGTAAAATTATGTGAATAGTTCCTAAAATGATGTGAATAGTACCTTATGTCAATTATATTTGGTAAGATTATTTAAAAATAAAAAAAGTATTTCAAGAAGAGAATTAGTATTTTAAATGGTCTAAAATGTCATAAATTTTCTATTTATGAACCAAATTTCATATTATATGTAAAATTAGACCCCTATAATATTGATAAAGTCATTACCACATTTAATGATAAATTTGGTCAACAAATTGGTTAAACCAAAAGATATGGTTTAAAATGATATATAAACCTGTAGAAATTTTATTTTATGATTATAATAAAAACATATATTATCTATCTTGCAATTCATGTAATTTTTTAAACCTTTTTACATTATCTATCTAAATAGTATATTGTACTATTTCATATATTTCAAAAAATGACGATAATGATATGTTATAATAAAAAATAATTTATTGAATTATTTAAAATTAAAAAAATATTATATTTGATTATTTTAATGGAATATGGTTTAAAAACCATTATCAATTTATCGGTCACTTTTCCTTTTATAGTAACGTTATTTACCCGTAAATAGTCAAAAACATTAATAACATGGTAATCATCGAAAGGGTCTATGAGCGGTTAAAACATAGAGATAATGGAAAAAACCTGAAAAAAAACATGAAACTTTTTGATTTATGAGATTATTTAGACTCACCATAATAATATATTTTGGTTTTATTTTCCATGAATATTAATCTATATCAATTTAATACTTTATGTAATTCCAAGAGCACCTCTCCCCTTACGTATAAAAGGGAACATCCCCTCCTTAATTATTCACATAGCTTTATCCATTTAGATTGATCAAAACATACCCAATTATATTACAAAAATAATTATAAAATAATTATATATTATTTTATTATTAAAATATCATTATTAGGGTCCTTAATAAGTTATCTAAAAAAACATTATTGAAGAAGTGGTAATTGTATTTGTTGACACTTTTAGGTTTATTTCTAAAATTAGTTCTTTTAAATCTATTTTTCCCATAAGAGAATCTTAAAAAAACTATCATAAATATTCTTAATTTATATTGTGATGATTAAAAAACCGTCTTACACCTATTTTCATCCTAGGAAAGTGATAACACAGTTTTTGCGTACGTACAACTTACCGTCTCTATGTAGTAGTGTAATTCATTTTTCGTCACTATTTTACTTGAATGGGTTTAAACATGAAAATAATGAGTTTAAATTATATTTATTAAATGATTATGGTTCTTGAAGAATAATATATCATTTAGCTTCTTACCTTTCCATCATTTAGAAAATCATTACACCGCTTCTGTGTACGTGTGGACTACAACCTCCATGAAGCGATGTGATTGGTTCTTCTTTTCTACCTTATATGAATGGTAAAAAGGTTATATTTAATAAATATAAATGATATATAAGGTATAATAATGATTCTATAATGGTGAATTTTTATTTACCTCTCTTTTGTTCCATCTATCAAAAAGTGAAAACAACATTCATGCAGATGTATGACCAACCATCTTCATGATGGTTTCAATTCATTTTTATCCTTATAACTATTGGAACCATGTATGTTCTATGCAAGAATTGATGGTTGGTTTGTTTTTGTTATCAATCCTCAGTGGATTTTCAGAATGTGTGTAAGCAATGTGATCATACAGTTCAAGCAGACAATAGTGTTGAAGGTGGCATTGTTTCCCAATGTTGGCCATTTTGTTGGGCCTCAAAATCAGAAAATGAAGACATGGATTTTGTGAAAAAGGAGGTGCACACAAAGAGGAAGTGGTATGCAGAAAATAAGGGTTGTGCGCGAAATACTTGATCTGGGCGCGAAATAGCGGAGTGATGTTTTTTGCGCAAATAGTATTTCGGAATCAAAACGTCAAAAAATGGAAAAGGCATGGGTTGCGTGAAATATCTGGATAGGTGCGTGGAGAATGATATCTGTGTGAAACATTAGGCACCAGATGAGAGGTTTTCACACCAAAGGGGATTTTGTGTGCAGGGGTCTCAGACGCCTATAAATAAGAGGTGACCCCTCTCATTCGTGGTTGTTGAAGACTTAGATAAGATATGAGGTCTGATGCGCAAAAAACGATCGCGTAAAGGGGCTTGCACGAAATATTCTGTGTTGCTTAGAAAATTTCGGGATGCACGAAAAATGAAGAGTTGCGCGTAAAAATTGGGTTCGCGTATAAGAGGTTCAGTTACGCAGAAAATGGGGGGTTTTGCACGAAATAATTTTCCACGTGAAAAGTGACATTTGCGCGCAATAAGAAGGTTTCATGCCCAATTGTCAGAAATGTTTGTCTACAATTTCTGGTTATCTGTTTCAGTGGTTCTCACCACATTCTAGTGCATAAATTCCGGTCATTGATGAAAGCGGAGTCTCGTGCTATGAGGAGACAAAGACTTCAAAGAAAATCTATTGAATAGACCCTCATGTCTATAAACTGTGTGTGACTTTACCAAAGCCAGTGAGCCAGGGGGAGTCACCGGGAGTGACCCAAGGGACGCAATGAGCTATCCCTGAACAATTGTAAAGGTACTGAGCCTGGGACAGAGTGACTGTGCTTGAACTATTGTAATCCACATCTAGTGAAGTTTAGTGGAATTAGGTACGACCGACAACTTGTCGGTGTATGATCCTTAGACATAGACCTTAGTGGTGAACCAAGTAAAATTTGTTGTGTCACCTATTTTGCATGCGAATGTTTGATTGCTAATCATATCCATCATACATGTTCAATAAGTTCCTACCAACATTGGAATAAGACACATTAATTTAAAAGAAAAAGTTGACACCCTGATTCACCCCTCCCCACTCAGGGTGTCCCAGGGTCCTACAAGTGGTATCAAAGGGATGTTCATGGCATTGAATATATCCTTTGTCGCAATGTAGAATGCAATCAATATTAGGGGAGTCCCTCTCTTCGATGGAAGTAATTTTCAGATCTGGAATAACATGATGAGATCTCATCTAAGATCTCATTGAATGGAATTTCTATTTTCCACTATGCAAAGAATACAAGTTACTAATCTAATAGGCCTGGCTATGACTGACACAGACCGGAAAAATCATGATGCAGATGCTAAAGCACAAAATGCACTCACCGTAGCTCTTTATGATCAGATCTATCTGAAGGATCTGAGTTGCACCTCCACAAAATCCATGTGGGATAAACTCTAAAATATTTATGAAGGAGATAACAAAGTGAAGGAGGAAAAATTACAAGTCCTGCCCATTCGGTTTGATGATCTGATGATGCACCCAAACGAGAATGCAGACTCATTATTCAATCGAATTACTGAAGTGGTTGGATAAATTTGGGGTCTAGGTGAAGAAATCAAATACATTGATATTGTAATGAAAATATTAAGAATACTTCCACCCCTATACAATGAAAAGGTTTCAGCCCTTGAAGAAAGAGATATTTCCAAACTTTCTCTAGATGATCTACTAAGCAACTTGGTAGCATACGAAATGAGAGTCAAACCAGAAGATTCTACGACTCGTGTGAGCAAGGAAATGACATTCAAGGCCATGGATAATCTGAAAATTTCAAAAGATATTAATGGTGAAGATTATGAATAAAAAGAGATTCTATCTCTCATTGCAAAGATGATTCATAAGGGAAAAGGTAAATTTAAAGGGAGGTTACCTCTTGCATGTTTTCATTTTGGAAAAGTTGGGCACGTTGCCTCTCAATGTTTAATAAAAACAAATGATGAAGATAGTGAAGATGAGAACATCGAGAAGCCTCGAATTTTTTTTTCAAAAAGAGAGACTTCAAATCTGGAAAGAAAATACAGAGGAAGAGTTTTGTCTATGAAGAGGAAGATGAGGATACTGATTTTTTTTAAGAAGAAGAACCCAAATTTAAAATGGGGAAGCATGCATCCATGATGGCTACGGTTGAAAAGTCAGAAACCTTGATCAATAAAGACAGATATAATAAGATTATTTCTAATGGTGATTCAAAGACTCAAATTAAGGATTCTTTTTCCAAGCATCAAAATAAATGTAAGAGATATAATAAGTTGAAGGAAATGGTGGATGAATCATCAGAATATGTTGATGTGCATGAAGTATATATTGAACGACTAGAAGAACTAGTGAGAGTTCATTCTTCAATCCTTGAAATCACAGATGATGTAGTAGAACTGAAGCTTAAAATTGAAGAACAAGAAAAGGTAATAAATGACCTTTCATCCCGACTAGAAGAAAATTCCAAAACAATTGAGGGACTTGAGGAAGATGTTGTTACTCTAAGAAATAAAATTGAATGTCAATCAATGTCAAATGAGGAAAAGAAGAAAATTCATTTCGGAAGATTCTCAGAAGCATAATTTCTAGCAATAGCCATGTGTGGTTCAGATGCGGTTGGAAAAATCTAAAGTGATCAAAGACCCACATACGATGGAAAGAGTGGAATTGGCTGTGAAGCTGAGACATCAACTGCTGGAAGTAAAGAGAGCCAAAAGATTGACAAAATGAAAGTTGGACATACTGAAACATTACCTGAAATGCTGAAAAAGAAACCCTCAATCCAAACAAAAATGAGAACTGAAAAGTATCCTCAAACTTTAGAAATGACAAGCAGTTCAACTATTCTCCCAAAAAAGAAGGTATGAGGAGAAATTCAAGTGAATATACATTTCCTCTCATGAAGTGTCAGTTCTGTGGTCATTTGGGCCATGCCTTGTCATACTGCGAAGAGGCAAGGAGCTACATGAATGAGGAAGAGCAGGGAAGTCAACAAAGGTGACCGATTTCAAATCCTCCCTCTTACAGAAGAAATAACTTCTATGGTTACTGTTTTAATTGTTCTATCTTTGGCTATAAAGCTATGTATTGCAGTCAGCAGTACGACAAGAGAATTTAATACAACACTCAATGACGTGCCAGTTTTCATCCTCCTGATGATGTTGTTCTCACAAACTGGTTTTCCCCTATGTAGAAATATTATGGGTATGAAGACTCATATTATGGGGAAGAACGTATTAAAAGGCCATTAGTATCATATTCTCAATCTAATATCTCATGGAAAGAGAATAAGAAGATCGTGAAATCAAATCTTGTAGAAGTATCCCTCAATGATACAAAGATCAACATCACCTGGATCCTTGATAGTTGATTCCCTTCCCATATAACGGGAAATGATAACCTTTTTAACAACATTGAAAAGAAGGTTTATGGAACAATATGGTTTGGTAATGATGGTGATATGAAGATTAAAGGCAGTGAGAATACTGCTCTTGCCAACGGGGAGCTGAAGAAGACTGAAGTTCTATATGGGGATGGTCTACGCCACAATCTCCTCAGTGTAAGTCAACTCTATGACTCAGGGCTCACAGTAACCTTCAGTCAAATGGCTGCACTATAAAAGAAAAAAAAGGGAATTCTCTTATGAAAGGTTGTAGAACAGATGGAAACATATATCAGGTTGACAACAAAGTGAACTCTTGCTATTTTTCTGTTGAAGAAGAAAACAATTTTTTGAAACGAAGGCTGGGGCACATTAACCAACAAGACATGAAAAAATATCTAAGATGATGATAGTCATGGATATTCCCATTCTAAAACGTGATTGGGAAAAACCTTGTGATGCTTGTATTCGTGGGAAGCTGGTCTGTAGTTCATATCTGCCAAAAAAGAAAAGGGAATCACATCTTCTTGATCTTATTCATAGAGATGTATGTGGCCCAAAATTTTTTGCTGGAACCTGTGGAGAAAGGTACATTGTCCTTTTCATTGATGATTATAGCAGAATGGATTATGTAATGCTGATTTACAAGAAGCGACAAGTCCTTGATTTCCTGATAACTTATCGCCGGATTGCCGAGAATGATACTAGATGGACAATAAAAGTCATGCGATCTGACAATGGAGGGGAATACACGTCCATCGGGTTTGAATATAACCTATAAAAACATTGAATACAACATGAGGTAGCTGCTATGAGAACTCCATAACAAAATGGAGTTGTTGAGCGTCGAAATCGATAGGTCAACCATATGGCCAGGACTATGTTGATTGAGAGTGGTATCTCTCACCATTACTGGAAGGAGGCTGTTGAAGCTACAGTGCACATTCAGAATTGAACAAGACTTTATATGGGAGAAACGAAGACACCATATGAATTGTGGCATAGAAGGAAGCCTTTGTTGAAATACATCTGTGTTTTCAGAATCTAATGTTACATTCAGAATAAAGAATGAAACCAAGTAAAGTTCGGTGACAATGCTAATGAAGGAATTTTTCTTGGGTATCCAATGAACAGAAAATCTTACAAGTGTCTCAATAAATGCTTGGGGAGGATTGTGGAAAGAAATTATGTTATCATCATTGAAGGGAAAACCCCAAGTGCTTCCAATAATAGCTATGCTGATGATGTAGAAAATGGTGATGAGTGTGAACATAGAGTAAATACAAATACCAAAATAGAGGAAGTTGAACAAATTACTCAGCAGTCACATCATGATGTTGACTCAGAAGAGGAATCTGAAGAAGAAATTGTGGCTAAAGAGAATGGATATGAACCTCATAGGAGAAAATGAAGAGCTGAAATTGATCCATCCAACATAATTGGGGACAAGAGTCCACCCACTCAAACAACAAGGATGAGGAATAATGTGAAATCTGCATTTCTATCAGTTGTGGAGCCATCCTCATTCGAAAAAGCTACAAAAGATGAATACTGGGTGAATGCCTGGAATGAAGAATTAGATCAGATTGACAAGAATCAGACAAAGGATCTTGTCTAGAGACCAAAAGGTCACAATATGATTGGATCAAAATGGATATTCAAGAACAAGTTTGATGAGCATGGATGTGTTATCATAAATAAGGCTCGACTGGTATGTAATGGGTATTCTTATATTGATGATGTTGATGTTGAAGAAACCTTTGCTCCTGTGGGTAGACTGGACTCAATCAGGTTGTTCCTCTCTATGGATCACAAAGAGGATATGAAGTATATCAAATGGATGTCAAGACAACATTATTAAACGGTTTACTCAAAGAAGAAGTCTACATTGAACAACCAGTGGGTTTTCTTCATGGTGATGATGAATCAAAGGTCTACAAGCTAAAGAAAGCACTTTATGGCATGAAACAGGCACCAAGGGTGTGGTACTCCAGACTAGATTCTTATCTCAAGATGTTGTAATTCAAAAGAGGAGGATTAGAACACAATATCTATGTGAAGAATTCTTTGAAAGATCAGTCCATGGTTCTCGTTTACGTTGATGACATTATATTTGGTGGCACCAAGAAGAAATCAGTGGATGAATTTTCCAATAATATGAAATCATAATTTGAAATGTCATTGATTAGAGAGCTCAGATATTTCTTGTGACTGGATGTGACTCAATGGAAAGACTGCACTTTTATCTCTCAGGAAGAGTATGCAAGAGAACTGGTGAAGAAGTTTAATATGAAAGTCTCCAAACCAATGTCAACTCCGATTGAAGTTGGAACTAAACATGGAAAGCATGAGGATGGGACCTCTATATATCCCACCATGTAGATGAGGATTATTGGAATCCTATTGTACCTGACAGCGACATGGCCAGATATTGTCTTTGCCACATGTCTTGCAGCCCGCATTCAGAGTAATCCAAAGAAGGAACATATCACAGCAGTTAAAAGAATCATGAGGTATATTCAAGGTACTCACAATTATGGCTTATAATTTGCTGCAGGAAGGGACTGTGAATTATCAGCATTTTCTGATGCTGATTGGGCTGGCGATGTCGTGGACAGATAATCCACTAGTGGTGGAGCATTATTTATTGGTAATAACTGTGTCGGCTAGTTGAGCAAGAAAAAAGAATGTACTTCTCTTAGTAATGCTGAAGATGAGTATATATCTACCACAAAGGCATGCACACAACTACTATGGATGAAGGAACAACTTATAGATATTGGTGATGAGGTAAATCAACCAACGGTAATTTTATGTGGTAAAAAGAGCGCAATTGATCTTAATAAGAATCCCATTCAACATTCTCGTACAAAACATATTGAAATTAGATATCACTTTATCAAAGAGAATGTTGAATAAGGTGTGATTAAAATGGATCACGTGGGAACTGATGAGCAAGAGGTTGATATCCTGATGAAGCCACTATCAGCAGCTGTGTTTTAAAAGCATTAGTTGAACCTCGGTGTTCAACCACCTCCTACTGCATAAGTAGGTTCTAGAATTCCCCTCTCCCTGTTTATGATAACTATTTTTATATGTTTTTTGATGTGATGTAGGTTTGTTGGGGAGATACTATCCAAGGGGAGTATAGATTGAGCTGACCAATGAACAAATTACCAGTCATTGGGTTTATGGAAAATGGGGGAGAAAATGAATAAATTTAGGATTATCAGTGGACATGTAATTCTTCTGTGAAACTGTAAAAATTATGTGTCGGTGACAGGATGAGAAGAAATTCATTATACATGTAATGTTTCTGTGACACTGTAAGAAAATTTCTTGGGCGTTGTTGAGAATTCCAAAACACGGGAACCCAATTCAAGCTTCCTCTCTTGTTTTCTAAACCAGGCATTGCTCACGTAGACTTAGAGTGTTGGCTGAGTTGATCCTTTTATTTTTGGATTGCATGGGGATGGAGGTTTTTTGAATTTATTTGGTGATTTCCAACAACCCAAAAGGGGGAGATTGTTGGAACCATGTATGTTCTATGCAGGAATTGGAGTTTGGTTTGTGTTTGTGGTCAATCCTCCATGGTTGTTCAGAATGTGTGTCAGAAAAGTGATCATACAGTTCAATCAGACAAAAGTGTTGAAGGTGGCGTTGTTTCCTAGTGTTTGCCATTTTTTTGGGCCTCAAAATCAGAAAATGAAGACTTGTATTGTCCTAAAAAATACGTGCATGAAAAGTGGAAGTTGTGTGCAAAAAATAAGGGCTGTGCACAAAATACTTGAGCTGGGCATGAAAAACAGTGTGGTGTGTGAAATAGCGGAGCGATGTTTTTCACACAAATAGTCTTTTAGAATCAAAACGTCGAAAAATGTAAAAGGGATGGGCTGCGTGAAATATCTGGAGAGGTGCGTGGAAAATGATATCTACGTGAAAAATTATGCGCCACATGCGAGGTTTTTGCACCAAAGGGGATTTTGCACGTAGGGGTCTCAGACACCTATAAATAAGAGGTGCCCCTCTCATTCGTGGTGGTTGAAGACTTAGAGAATATCCGAGGACTGATGCGTGAAAAAGGATCGCGTAAAGGGGCTTGTGAGGAATATTCCGAGTTGCGCGAAAAATTTCGGGATGCGCGAAAAATGAAGATTTTCCCATAAAAATTGGGTTCGCGCATAAAAGGTTCAGTTGCATGGAAAAATGGGGTTCTTCATGAAATATTTTTCAATGCGAAAAGTGAAGTTAGCGCGCAATAGGATGGTTTTGTGCACAAAGGGTTGGTGTTGCGCAGAATTGTCAGTAAAGTCCATCTTCACGTTCTGGTTATCCGGTTCAGTGGTTCTGTTCATTCTAGTGCATCAATTTCGGTCTTTGATGCAACCAGAGTCTCGTGCTAAGAGGAGACAAAGAATCCAATGTAAATCTATTAAAGATACCATCACGTCTATAAACTGGGTGTGACTTCACTAAGGGCAGTGAGCCCGGGGGAGTCAGCGGGAGTGACCCAAGGGACACAGTGAGATATCCCTGAACAATTATAAAGGTAGTGACCCTGGTATATAGTGATTGTGTCATAAGTATTGTAATCCACATCTAGTGATTTTTAATGGAAATAGGTACGACCAGCAACTTGTCGGTGTTTGCTCCTTGGACCTAGCCCTTAGTAGTGAACCAAGTAAAATTTGTTGTGTCACCACTTTTACATGTGAATGTTTGATTGCTGATCATATATATCATACAGGTTCAACTAGTTCCTACAAACATGGGAACAAGATCCTTTCATTTAAAAGAAAAAGATGACACCCTAATTCACCCCTCCCCTCTCTGGGTGTCCCGGGGTCCTACACTAACATATACCGATGAATCTAGATATATAGATAATAAATATATATTATATTTATATCCGGATTAAAATTATGTATAATCAAAACACACATGAAAAACGAATGAATCAACACCATAAAAATTTATAATAATTAAAAATTGTTAACAAATAGGTGATAATTTTTTTAATAGATCATATATGATATTATTTATATTTATATGGTATTTTTAGGTAATTATAATAAATTTAAATTTATTATATATGATGTTAGATGAATTTTTATGTAGTATAAACTTGAGGTAAGGGGTTTCTTAACTCAACCACCTTCCATTTGGTTAAATTTCATTTTCATTGAATATGTTACACCAACATTTTTGGTGAAATGAAAATTATTTTATATATGTTTTATTTACACATATATGTATTTGGATCTACATGTGTTACACATAATATCACCATTATTATTTTTTAATTAAATGATTTGACATTTTAAGGTATTTTATAACTTAATTTCTTTTCATTGGGTAATATTACATCTTCATTGTCTTTGATATCCCATGATTATGTATGTATTATCATTTTATTATTTTATGATGTATTTACACATTTTTAATATTAATTTACATTTAATAACACAATCAAATAATTTATCAATTCTCAATTCAATTTTATGATTATTGTATGTGATTTCATCTTAATTTACACTCCATTGATACATATTTGGTATTATGGTCCTATATAATTTTATAGGGTTTATATTCTACCCATTATATTAGTTTAACATGAATATAAATTCATTAATGATGATTCAAGTTTCAATTCATGTTTAATAATTCTAGGGGTTAATATTTAAAAGTTTCCAAAGAGGTAATAATTTATCATACAATATCATTAATCTAGTATTGATTATATTATTATTGATGGAATCTTATAATATATCCTTTATAAACGCTATGTATTTTCCTATTCTATAAATATTTACTGATATTTAATGTTCTATCACAAATTATCTTATATATAAATCTTTATTCAATCATGGAAATTTTTAAAAGAAAATGTAATATTATTTTTCATTTGTATAGGAAATATTTTTCATTTAGGTTCTTATTTTTCAAAATAGTTTGAAAATTTTAATTTTTATTTAATCAATTTATTTATAAAGGAAATTTTGAGTTATAATTGAATTCTTATTAGGCTTTAAGGGATCATTTATAATGATTTTCAAAGAGGTACTTTTTTTCTTTTTCTCAAAAATTTAAAAGGAATGTTTCTTTTTATATTATATAGAATTAACAGGTTTTCTCGTCACTATAAACATTTTACACTATTCATATTCTTTTACCTGTTATGAATGGTTTTAGAAAGGATAATATTTAATCAACGATTTTTTTAATATATCACTTCCATTTTCATTATTTTTTTAAAGGACATGTTTTTATTTAAAATATATATATTTTATATGGATTGGTGGTCCACTTTTATCTCATATTAATTTTTTTATTAGCATTATCTTAAAACATTCACTTAATTTGTATCATCGAACATTAAATTTTTATTAAATATCCTCATTCTTTTTATGTTGGATATGATTATTACCTAAATCATATAATATTTATACTTATGGTGTTTTATATAGAATGTTATTGGATTAAATGAGGAAATAGTGATATTTCATATTCAATACTCAATATTAATTTTTTGGTTATGGTATATTATATATGAATTAAATTTATCATTCAATATATAAAGAAAGCAATGGACATGCAATGATGTTTCGGTAATGATCATAGATATCTCCCCAATGAATCTATAGTCTAATGTTAGAAATCAATTGTATATCTTTATTAAATCGGTTTTTTGTGTTTAAAATCCCATAGATTAAATTTTCATAGAACAAGGATTTTATAGTACAGAGACCATGATATCTATGATCCTGATACCCAATATGAAAATTTTCCTTAATTAAGAATTCAGTTATATTACCCATGATATTAATGCATTTATATTATCCTTGGATGAATTAAATACCAAATTTATTTATTAAATGACATGTGTTTTCAGTTATTTACACTTCCATTAAAACTATTCCTTATTTAAAAATGTTAGGTTCCAATGTAGGTAATGCTCATTGAGAATTTTAATTCTCCATTATTTTTCTCTTTCCCCATGATATGAGGAACTAATCATTGAATGTGTTCAAGGATGAAAAATATATACTAACATTATGTTTTATATTTCATTTCAATTTAAAAATTATAGAAGTATATGTATCTTATTTACCAAAACTAATAAATTATTTGGTCCTTTGTGAAGTAATCACTTGCATATAGTTCCAATGTAATATGGTAAACACTAACTCCTTGCTTCTAGGATTAGTGTATTTATAGGATCATTATCATAATTATGAGGAAAATATTTGATAAGTTCATGAAATGTGTCATATTAATAATAATAATACCTCATTACATATTTTTCAAATACCACACATGGTTTTGAATAAATCTATCATCTTTTCCATGAAAAAATATCGTTCATAAATCATTAAATCATATTTATAAACAAAGCTAACATCATTTTCATGGATAACACACATAATCTCCTATGATATATCACAATAATTAATGAATTATAGGGATATAGAATTCTAGTCCCACCCATTACCTCATAAAATACTAATAAAATCAGAGGGTGAAGGTTAAAAATAAAATGTTAAATATTTATGTAGCTAGTTAAAAACTTCTTTTAATATTATCAACAAAACTCTATGAAAATTGTCATCCCATAAAATCCCAAATCCCAAAGAGAATGTCATTGAAATAAAAAATCAAACATGAAAAAAGATTTCACAACATGAAAGAATTTATGTTTATGATTATAAACATAAATATCAACAGATTCACCAAATAGAGAAGCTATAAAAACAAGTAAATAAGAAAAAAATGGAGGAAAATGACAAAAAGGTACCATCCTATTCTATGTTAACTCAGTCAAAATAGTTTAAAGAAGATAAATTTCAGAGATAGATCTAGGAAACCTTCTAGATGGTTGAAATAAAAATTTCTTTTTCTAGAATAGATTTACCAATTAAAAAAATAATTTATGTTTCTAAAATACATATACACAATGAAAAAGAAGCTTGATGGGGAAGAAGAATCATATTGGGAATGAGTGTCTCATCTATAATTACAACACAATTTACCAACACATTTCCAGATCCATGGACATTTTCTTTTCCATAAATTATGGTTTCATTGAAATTCATTAATGATTTTCCTTATCATGGTGCTTATATTAATTTAATGTCTAACTCTGTCTCTTAATCTTTGAAAACATGTGAAATGAATCCCATAGTTTCCCAACTACATAGCTAATAAACTATTATTTCCATTGGATTTGTGGAAGATGTGCTAGTAGGATTTGAGGGACTAATTTTTACATAATAATTTAATTTAGTCACCTTGGAGGAATAAAATACACCAGAGCATTATTTCATTATTTTGTTAAGACAAATCTTGAAAATATTAAAAAAATCATCAATGTGCATTATTAAACCCTATACATGGAGTTGGGAAAAAATTAGGTGAACTTCAATGTTCTTTACTCAAAAATAAAGACATCAAACAATCAATTCCTCTTTGAATGTTTCCATGAAGAATGTATTGATCCCATCAAAGGGTCAGGTATACTTAAAGAATTCATAGCATTAGGAGATAAAATTATTGATAAAAACATAATAGAAGGATATATTACTCAAAAATCTGAAAATTACAACTTTCTTACTTTAAAAAAATTTCCTCTAAATTATTTGATAACATTATGGAAGAAACTGATATGATACCAATTTCAAGGAAATTAAATCCATTGAAATAGGAAATTTGAATTCATTTTAATTAATAGAAGAGATCTCGAGTCTTGAATTAAAACCACACCCATGTAATTTTAAATATCTGTATCTATTAGAGGGATAAATGTTTTCATTAATAATTTCCAATAATGAACATTTACCTGATCTTAAAAAACTGATTGAACTTTTCAAAAGAAATTCATGCGCTATAGGATGGAGTCTATGAGATATACACAGAATCAAACACAATGACTTCTCGGATAGAATATTTTTATAAGAGGACTCATGACTTATTAGGAAACCCTAGAGAATATTGAAACCACTATCATGAAGGTTGTAAAAAAACAAACTTAAAAATTATTTCCAGCCAAAATCATTTAACCAATTTTTGACTCAAAGTGGGTCATCCCCAAATGTGTGGTTCCCAGTAAAATAGGCTTGGCCATTTTGGAAAATGATATTAAGGATGTAATTCCACAAGGGTCCATAATAGTTGGAGGGTTTTAAATGATTATATAAAGATTAAACAATTCACCCAAAAATATCATTTCCCAATATCATTCATTGATCAAATTAAACAATGACTAGTATATAGGACACATAAGTACTTTTTGGATGGGTTTTTAATGTTATTTTTAGGTATTGATACCCCAATAAGTCCAAGATAAGACAACATTCACTTGTCCTTTTGTGACCTTTTTTACAATAGTATGCCTATCAAATTGTTTAATAATCAAGTTATATTTTAGTGATGTTTGGGAAGCATTTTATATGATCACAATAAGGACTTCCTGGAGGTATTTATCGACGAATTTACTATTTTGGGAAATTCATTTGATCATTGAGTGTGGAATATTGAGAATGTTCCAAATACATACATAAATAAAAATAGGGTTTTAACTATGGAATGTGTCACTTTATTGTTGAAAAAGTAATAGTTCTAGGACATATCATATCACAAAAGGCATTGAGGTGGATAAATATAAAATATAAGTAGTTAATTATTTTCTATACCCCACCTATGAGAGACACATCAGTTCATTTATAGTTCATGTAGGATTTTTATGATATATAAAGGATATTATTAATATCTCTCTTCCACTTTCAGTATTTATATTAAATGAGTATGACTTACTTTTTAGTGAAAATTGCAGGGAGGCATTTGATGAGATAAAGAAAAAGTTGATTACCCCATTGATAATGCAGCCAATAAATTAGGAACATCTATTTTGTTTTCTTTTTGATGCATCAAACTGAGTTGTAAGAGAATTTCATTAATAAAAATTGAAGGAGAACCCAATGACAAAACCTATTATTCGAGAACATTGGATATCACTCAGATCTATTACACAAACACATAAAATGAGTTTATTTCAATCGTATTTTCTTTAGATATATAACAGCCCAAGATTTTATGGTACACATCCGTTTAAATAATAAAATAACATTCATTATACGCAACACTGATATCGATCACACGATGACAAATCAAACTAGATATTTGAAAAGAGATTATGAATATTGTAAACATATTAAAAAATTAAAAAATATTATTTTTCAAAATAGAATTATTTTTTTAATTTGAATTATGAAAATTATATTAGGGTGATATTTTGGCAATTGTTTGAAAAGTTTCATTCCTTCATGAATAATGAAAATTTTTCATTATTGTTAAAAAACAACTTTTTTCATTAATATTAGTATTTGACTTTAAATTTATTTTAATGTTAAAATAGATAAATAATATATATTAGTCCAATTTTATTTATTGGAATTATTTTTATAATATAATTATATATACCATTTTTATTAAACTTTTGAACATCTCTATTACTCAACTTCTATCCACATCTCTATATACGTATTAAATGCAATTTTACAGATTCTATGAATTTAATTTTGAAAAATGGACATAAATGGATATAATAAGTATCAAAAATATTGTATAATATGATCAAAATAATTTTTTTATGAATAGTATCTTTTGATTTTTAGTTTCCATAGGTAAAGGTAAATAGGGAAATTAAAGGTATAAATAACATTATAAAAATATACATATTACCCTAAAAATTACCTAATTTTGTTGGATAAGTATTTTTAAACCCAAATAAAACTTATATCAAATATATTACCCTTTTAACTCACTTTTGTTAGATTAGAACATTTATTATATTTTTTTTTGAAGAAGAGTTAAAAATGTCATATTCAAATTTTAATAATTATATCATTTGTAATGTTAGATTATAAATGTGATATTGTCAACTAAAAATATTATTTATAAAGATAAAATAATTATGTACATCATATTATTTTATTTATAAATTTTATATATTAAATAATTGCCATTAATGATGACACAATAGTAAAACATAAATTATTCAATTAATAGAAATAAATAATAAATTATAATAAAAATATTAAAATATATATAATTTGGATTAGTAAATGACATTAAATTTTATTATAGATACCATAGAAATGTTAATGACCTATTTTTAGTATTTATTTTAATTCATCATGTTGTTTTGATATTTTTAAAAATTAAAAATTTTAAGTCTCAAAATTGATATAAATGATACTTTAAAATAAATAATATTTTATTAAATGTTATTAAATTAATAAAAATATAAGGTTTATAAATATTGATTGGATAGTGTTAAATATTTCATAAATTCTCCAATTTATATTCTTTTTAAATTTTATTGTAACTATAGTAACCATATATTATAAAAAGAAAAGTAGACATGCTAAGAGTTAAACTATTTTACTATGGGTCAAATCCCAAAGATAAGGTTAATTTTGTGGCAAAACATATCTAAAAATAATTTTTTGAGGGGATTTAGACCAATTATAATTGTATAATATAAATTAATCTCTTTTTATGTATTAAAACCTGAACATTTATTTTTAGTAAATTAATACTTTTCAAGTTTCCAAAAGTTTACCTCCCCTCTATTATTAAAGGGCACCTCTTCTTCTCTTTTATTCACACCTATAAAGATCTTTTGTTAAGAAAAACCCTACCAATAATCCAAAAAACTTCAATAAGTTTATCTTAGAGTCCATACATTGGTAATAAATCCATCATATTGATTGCTTTTTATCAAATCAGAAGGAGATACCCGAAAAAGAGGAAATTATTTTATCAATCTTTGAATGTTCATTTATTATTCTACTTCCTCTTACTGTGTTGTTTGCATTAAAAAGTAATATATCTAGTATAATATACTTTTTGGGATGTTATTATAATTTTTTACAACTATATTACTCTATTTATTTGTCTTACTAATAACAATACCACAATGCATGTGCATGTATGACATACCATCTGAACATGATGGCATAATTTTTTTATTCAACACTACATTATTTGAATGGGTATAATGATGATAGTAATGGATATAAATAACTAATATTACAAGATAACTATTTTTTATAATTAATTTACCATCAAATTTTGTACTAATTAACCATTAAGGGAATGATTCCATCACTCGGGCATAAGTACGACCTACCATCTCCACGACACGATAAGATTCATTCTTTAAATTAAAGATTCTAGAATGATTCAAAAAACTATATGATGAGTAAAAATAATAATTATTAACTTATTTTTTAATGTATATGAATAAAATACATCATATTCAAAACAAATATGACTTTCACAACAAAATATGCATAGGAAAATGATGTAGTTAACACCTGAAACAATTGTAATATAGAAATACTATTAACAAAATGATATAATAAGGTCATATATGATATAATAAATATTTATATGGTCCTGGTATAATTTAATAACACATTTTAACCATTATATATAAGGTTAATTTACCCTTGACTAAATTAACGTATAAGGTAAGGGTTAATATCACAATATCATTATTATCTGAGGTTTCTTTTACGTACGTATCTACTAAGAAATCTTTATCATCCATGTCAATGTTTATTAATATGTATTTTAAATTATTATTAATAATTTTTTTAATGAAATTTTTACCATTGATTGATTTTTTATTAAATGTGTTGAATGGAATCCTTTCATCGTTTTCCAAAGAGGTACTTTATGTACTTTTTAACAAATTGAAGAAAGAATGTTTTTGAACATATACGGCGTGAGTGGCTATTTTACACCATTATGAAGCCATAAGATTTTAAAGATTACCTTACTATATTAAATGTTTATTTTCAAAATACATATTTTCTTTTATAATTGTACCACCTTTAAATGATTTCAATGAATAAAAGGTTATCACTCTCAAAGTGTTTAAATGATTTTATTATATTATTTTCATTTAAGTAAACATCCATTATTGGATTTTATGATTAATTGTGATTGATTAATTATGATACAATATTTCATATTTTATTGAATCTTTTATGATATGTTTGGATGTTGATTTTCTGTTTTAAACCATTCACGGTTTCTGTTTAAAGTATTAATGTTTCGTATGTTAGTTTTAATATGAATGTTTATGTCATATTTCATCATTTTCATATGAGGAAAGCATTAGACATAGTATGTCATAGGTGGGGCCCTCTATTGCCTCTTGATGAATCGTTAGGTCTTATTATACAAACTAGTTTAGGTTTTCACTCGTTTATATATGGTCTTGGAATGAAGCCATGATTGTATGGTTACGATGTTTCATATATACATTCCCTAATTATGAGATTAGGTAGTGATATTAATTCTGATTATTAGACTAATATAATATCATTTTGAATGATTAAATTGAATAATTTGATTTGTTCATATCATATTATGCATAATATTAGTTTAAAAGGATTTTTTTTGTTTTATACCTTTCCTTAAATGTTTATGATTATTTATGAGAACTTCCGATATATGGTTTAACATCACTAAACATCTAGGATCACCTCTTTATTATGTTTCATTTTTGATCATTATGTGATGATGTATATAATGACAAAACTACAAGGATAGTTTAAGGGATATGGATATTTTCAAAGGAGTTTATATATTTTTTTTTCATTTCACGATGTAATATAAAACTTATGTTTATATCTATTTTTTTATGGATAATAAAATAATTGGTCCTTTGGGATTTTATTTCTTATGATCGTTCCAATGTAATAAAATAATACGCAGACTCATTGTAACTGGGGTTGGGGTCGTACAACTGGTATTACAGGAAGTTTACTACAAACATTGGAAACTGGATTTAGAAAAAAATGTATTAGGGAACAACACCCTAAAATAGAATTTTAGGATAATTATAGTATAAAATCATTGATTTTTTGTAAAATAGATACTTTTATGGGTTTTACTATAAAATAAATCCATGTATGGATACTATAACTAGAAATGGTAATGGATAAAATGTACCTAGGAGTAATAACTCTTAAAAGGTGTTCTGGGATTGACTCTTGGTATCTTGGAACACAACAATGGTCTTATTATGCACATAGTTTGAATATTCTAGGGGATATGTTGAATATAATTCACATTTTATTTACTTAACATTATGAATTATTTAAAAGTAATTATGTTCACAATGATACCATGATTATGATTACAAGATTAGATATGAATAAAAATTTGAATTTATGTTACGTATTTTGAAATTACACATTATGATTCATAACCTAATCTAGTGAATTTTGCTGTTTATAAATGGAACCTAGTGGAAGAAATAGAAATATTATAAATTCATTTATCCATGTAGGGATTTAACTCTAATGTAAGATAGTGATGTTGGGTCAGCATCTGCAACTTCTACTGAACAACTTATAACTACAATGAGACAACTGACTTCGGTTATGAATAACTAACTTACCCAAAAAGAGTGTCATAATACACATTGTTGAGGATAAATGTTAGAATGCTTCATAATAAATCATCCCCCAACATTCAATGGGACTACAAATCCTTTTGTATTTTTGGAGATGATAAGTTCCTTAGAGAAAATATTTCTTTCTCTAGGGATTAATGAGAGGGAAAAAGTTGTTATGTCAGTTTTTTGTCTCTCAAAAGATGCAGATCATTGGTGGTTATTAATTGAAAACATTAAGGAGGATGAAGCAGTGGAAAATATGGAATGGAGGTATTCTAAAACACTTTTCTTGTAAAAATACTTTCCATTTGAATAGCCAGTTGATATGGAAAAAAAATTTCTGGGTCTGAGGAAAAATAAAGATGGATTTTTTTTAATTATTTGGCTAAGTTCACAAGTTTATCATGGGATGATGTAGACTACCTAAATAAACCAATAAGTATGGTTGATCAATTATTTTATGGTTTAAAAACATTCCCTCCATGGGAACTGGTCTCACAATATTTCGCATCATACGAAGATAACGTCTCATGGGCTATCAAGATGGAAATAGAATTCTATAAGTCTTAAAAATTAAATGAAAATTAATAAAATAAGAGGGGAGATAAAATCTATGAAAATGATTCTCCTAAGCATCAAAGAAATTTTACTCGAAAAAGGACAAGGGAGTAAGGCCAGGATTTTGTGATCACAACTGCTGGGGTTGAAGTTCCTAATGATTTGGAGGCAGGTACATTAATCATTTACTCAAAATTTATCCAAAGCATTATTTGATTATGTATCCTCCCAGTCCTATAAATATTCATTGTTTTTTTAAGAATTTTAAAATTCTAATTCACTTATAAAAGGGTGTTGTCAATAAAAACCCCTAAGGGAAGTCTAATTTCAACAAATATGTGTAAGGGAGTTCCAATTAAAGCATATAAACATGCTTTATATGGTGAATTTTTCATCATACCTATAGTCAACATTGATATAATCCTCAGTATGGGCTTACAATCATAATATCATTCAAAAAAATTGCAAGAAGAAGAAAATTGTTTTCTTTGAGGAAGAAGAAGAATCCATGATCTTTGAAGCAGAAACATCATCATCTGATTCTTATCAAAATCTACCCATAGTAGATTTACTAAATGGGATTCAAGGGGATGAGAGAATATAATATCTAGGGATAATGAGTTCCATATTCAAATTAAATATGTACATATTTTAAGGGAATACAATGATGTTTTTTTCAAATGATTTACTTAGAAACCTTCTAGAGCATGATGTTGATTTTTCTATTGATTTAATCCTTGAAGATGGCCAATATCAAATACTCCTTATAAAATGACCACTATTGAATTATAAGAGCTGATGAAAAAAATAGAGGATTTGAGTAATAAGTTATTTATTCACTCAAGTGTTTCTTAATGGGTATCCCCAGTTCATTTTCCAAAGAAGAATGATGGATCAATGAGGATATTAATTTAAAATAACGAAATCAGTCCTATTACAAAAAAGAACAAGTATCCCTTGCCTCACATTGGTGATATGTTTGATCAAATTCATGGAGATAAATATTTTTCAATGATTTATATTCCTTAAGGATATCATCAATAATATGTATAGAAGGTAAATATTCCAATTAATAAATTTGAACTAGGTATGGGCATCACGAGTTAATAGTAATGTTGTTCAGACTAACTAATAGACCCTTTATTTTAATGTATTTAATTAACAGTGTTGTTAGAATATGTTGATGATTTTTTCATAATATTTAATGATGATATCTTGGTATACTAAAAATTATATGAAGACTGTAAAACCCATAAATGGATTTTTTGTAATACTCTTAAACAAAATGAAATATATGGGAAGTTTAGCAAGTTAGAATTATAACTTCAAGAAATTTCATTTATTTTCCATATTTTCTTGAAGGATGGAATATATGGTGATCTTATAAAGGAAAATGCAATACACGAATGGAAAACACTGATGAGTATAACCAAGGTATATAGTTTTATCAGATTAGTATGTTACTATCGGCGTTTCATCCAGAATTTTTCTAGATTCGAAAACTCGTTAACAAAGATCACATATGAAGGGGTTAAATTTGTTTGGTAAAAAGAGTGTGAAGAATGTTTTGAAGAATTGAAGATAAGATTATTCAATTACCTTATCTTGAAATTACCATCTAGAAATTATGGGTTTGTGATTTATAGTGATGCATCAAGGAAAGGACTTGGTTGTGTTCTTATGCAGAAGGATAGTGTTTTTTCTTATATATCAAGGAAATAAAAAATTCATGAACCAAACTACCCAAATCATTATCTTTATTTATCTATAGTAATATCTTCACTGAATATATGAAGATACTATCTTTACAGTGAATGATGTGAGATATATATTTATCAAAAGAGTTTAAAATATATTTTCCCATAGAAATAAATCAACAGGAGACAACAGAGATGGATTAGATACTCAAGGATTATGATTTCAGAATACAATTCCTCCAAGGGAAGGTTAATTAGGTGGAAGATACTTTTAGCAGGAAGGGATGTGGAGTTCTAAACAAGATGATAGTTAAAAGTGATCCTATGTTCATGGATCATATAAATATGGATATGGGAATTATCATGTAAGGTTAAACATTAGTACTTTTTCAAGTGGTTTCCATGACATTTTTACTGGAAATGATAAAATGTCCTCAGACTGATGATGAGGAGTTTCAAAAGAAAATTAAAGGTGTGAACGACAGGAGATTGATTGAGTTCGAAAAAAATATGGAATTTTGATATTTGGGAAGAGGCTATGTGTTCTTATTATACCTGAGATAAAAAGGGAAATTTTGGATGAATCTTAAAGCTCCAATTTCTCGATACATCCTGGAAGCACTAAGATGTATAAATATTTTAAGGAGCATTTTTGGTTGGACAACATGTAGTTGAAGATGGCTGATTATGTGTCAAGATGTTTGGTTTGTCAAGAGGTGAAGGCTGGAAGACAAAATCCTAGAGAAGTCATGCAACCTATTTCAATACCTATGTGGAAATAGGATGATATTATGATTTACATTATCATGGGGCTAAAAAATACTCCCAAAAGAAATAATGCGATATGTGTTATTTTCGACCATCTTACCAAATCAAAAAAAAATCATTCTATAAAGAAGATATACCACTTTAATGATTAACAAGAATATATATTAAGGAAGTTTTGAGACATCATGGTGTACCTCTATAGATTTTTTCTGATTGTGATCCCTACTTTACCAAAGAAATATAGAAATGTCTTCAGAAGGAAGTTCATATTGAGATTAATTTGATCATTACCTATAACCGTCAGATTGATGGATAATGAAAACACACTATTCAAACATTATAAGACATGTTGAGATCTTTTTCACTTGACTTTCAAGGTATATGGGATCATTATTTAACTTTATTAGAATTTTCCTATAACAATAACTTCCTTTTAAGTATTTACATGGAACCGTATGAGGAATTATATTGAAAGACATATCATACACAAACGTTTTGGGATGATTTTGGTGAAATAAAACTCATAGGCCCTAAACATGTTGAGGAAGCAATGATAAAGGTGATGATTATTCAAACCTATATTAAAACAGCTCAAAGTAGGCAAAAAAGCTATGCCGATAACAAGAGGAATAATTTGGAATTTCAAGTAGAAGGTCATGTTTTATTGATGGTATCTCCATTGAAGGGTGTTATATGATTTTGTATGAAATGTATATTAAGTCCTAAGTACATCAGAAATTTTGAGATTCTGGAATGAATTGGATCTGTAGCTTACCATTTGACAATGCCCGGAAATATCTATAAATTTCATGATATTTTCCACGTATCACTATCTAGAAAATAGATTACAGACCAAGTGCATGTACTCACCTATGAAAAAATAGAACTAGAACCTTATTTGTCTTTCTTTGATGAGCCTTTCAATATTATTGATACTAAATAACATGTGTTGGGGAATATGACAACACATTTGGTAATGGTTCTTTATAGAAACCAAAAAATGGAAGAAGTAATGTGAGAACCTTAGGAAATTATGCTGATGAACTATAACTCCCCTACCATAGTAACCTAGAATCGGTGCATTATTACATAACATTGGCATGTTACAAGTAATCATGTCCTGAAATACCTATTAGTTAAGTATCCTTGGAAGTACTAGATATATATAATTATTACATTACATAATGAAATAAAAAAACAAAATTGTGTTCCCATTGAAAACTTTTATATCCCTTAGATTATTCATGCAGGTTAATCATAATATACTTATTTGTGTCCTGGGAAAATTAATCCTAAAAAATGGGTGAGATTAGATGCTCTGTAAGGATTACAATATAGCAGAAACTGTCGTAAATAAGAATAAACATTTAAGGAAATTTATAAAACTAGAACACAAGACTTTTAAACATTAAATTCAGAATAATATTGAAATGATAAATCAAATAATTCTATTTACTTATTCACATGAATATTCTACAAGTTGAATAATCACATGTAATATCAATAGTCAATTTCATAATAATGGAATGCATAATGCCAGACTTCATAATCACATAGTCAAGGCCTTGTAGAATGACTAAAAATAATATTTTTTCAAGGACTTGTTACAAGACACTAGTTTGTCTCATGAGAACTAATAATGCATCGAGGAGTTATAGCGGGCTCCACCCGTCACTTAATAAGTCCAATTCATTCCTCTTATGAAAAAGTTTAAACATACCACAAACATTTGTATTATAACTAGTATATGAAATGTCAATACTTTATCTATAAACCATAAATGGTATAAAAATAACCCATCCACAGTAAAACATATAAAAAAAACATCAATATAGTATAGAAGATTTGTATCATAATAAATCAACATCTATCTGGAATAGTATCTCGTAAAGGATGTTGAAATTATTGAAAATTATCAGTAAAAATCTTTAAGAGAAATATCTCTTTTTCATGAAAACTTTTAAAAGTCTCAATATTTATCAAGAATCTATTTAAAATAGATTTTTGAATCAATGTTTCCCATACCAGTTTGAAACATTTAAAAGTAATTTCAATTTTAAAACATTAATGTCCATATAAATAAAACCTTAAATCCATTTTAAAAACATGGAAATTAATTAGATCGATTTAGAAGAATAAATTTAAAAAACATTTAAAATAATATTTTAGTTAGAGTTCCTAACAAAATGAGTGACGCATGAATAAAAATAATAGAGGTAATAAAAACTATATAATATCATGATAATAAAGGGATTCATGATATAATACATTAAGGTAAAATATATACACAAAATAAAAGGGAATTGGCGAATAATAAAAGAGAAGTCTCAATAGACTCTAAGTTGCGATGAATTCCCTTATAAAGACTGTATCCTTAGGTTGAGGATAATTCAATGACAAAATTTTGTGTAAAAAATATAAATACACTCAATATTACTGGATATTTAGTGTAAATCAATCATAGTAAATTCACATATATTCTTGTAAAAACAACACTAATGACTTGGATGTTTAACTCAATGAATGGAAATTGAGATAAAATTACTCTTATCAAGTTTAAATCGATGACTTGAGAATTTATCAGTGGAGTGATTATGTGTATCAAAAGTATATCCACACAAAGGGGAATGGAAATTACTACTTTTGTAAATAAATAGTTGTTTTTCAAATAATCTTCGAGTAAAGTAATCAATGATATTTTTGTAAAATTGAATGCGTAAAAATTGAAATTTGATATTCACTTACTGATTTGGTGTCCTACTAAACATACACCCCATGAAATAAGGATCATCAAATAATGATTTAAATACCCATAAATTAAAGATTATTACACAAACAATACATTCATGGGAAGTACACACACCACACAAAGGGTAATAGTGGCAAATATAGCATTAATCTCACGAGAATAAAAGTGAGATGAAATCACCTTACCTTATACTTTTCCTTAGTATAGGGTTGGTTAACCTATTTTATAACGGTGAAATAATTCTAAATAAATAATAAATGAACCAAATAAATTAATATAATAACATATATGATCTTCTAATATTGATTTGTTACTGATATTTCAGTAGTATCATTGTTTTGGTTGTTAACTCATTCATTTTCGTTTATATGATTTGTTATGTAAGTCATGTTTGTTATGTATATGCCATATTTGATTAATATCCATAATTATATAATGTTCTTATACATTATTTTTAATCATCAAATGAATATTATTCTTGAATGATTACGATGGGGAATGAATCTCATTGCGTTCGTGGAGACGGTAAGCCGTACGTATGCACAAGCGACAATATCATTATATTGATGATGAAATCTTATGTAATTGGGAGGTGTATAATATATACAGAATAATTGAAATGTTATTTTTTTATTTTAAATCAGTTATACTAATTATTATATCCATCCCAATAATGAATTGTTTGAATAAAAAACTACACAATGACGTGGAGATGGTAAGCCGTACGCATGTACGTATGGTGATGTTGTCATTTATTGGATAAATAGAATAACGAATATGGTTGTACAATCTTTCTAATAACATCACTGTATGTATATGTTACTGGATTTATTATTTTTTTATGGAAACAAGAAATAAAGAGGAAGAGGATGAAGAAACGAACATGAAAGAGGGTGGTGAAATTATTACCTCTTCTTCGGGTGTTTCCTTTTGAGTTGATAAAAAGGGAACCATAAGTAGGATTTATGATCAATGTAAGGCCTCTAGGTTGAATTTAGGGATGTTGGGAAGATATTTGGGCAGTTTTTGGCCGAGATAAATGGATTTGTAGGAGTGAAAGTAAGAGATGGAAAAGTACCCTTTAATAAGAGATATGAGGGTCACTTTAGGAAAAGCTTGAAATATTATTTCATAATAAAACCATTTTTGGTTTCTAATGTCTCAAAAATAAATTATTTTAATGCTAAAGTTGGTATGGGTCGAACTCCTTTCAACCAATAGGTTTTAGACATGTTTAGGGTACCATTTTCACCTTAACTTTTAGATTTAACTCTTAGTTAAATAGTTTAACATTTACCGTGTCTTCTTGTATTCTTACACTATATGGTTAATTAACATAATATAAACTTACAAGAGAACCTCAAGTGGTTAATTAATGATATTTATAATATTATTTTATCCCTTTTTCCAAACCGTATTTTTTTTAATATTATATCAACCAATAATATAGTATGTGTTTTAAAACCTAATTTATGTCAATTTTGACACTATATGGTATTTTGTTTTTTTGAATGTCATAAAAACTTATCACTTCAAAAATAATTTATTTAATAAACTATAAAATTACATATTAGTCAATAAAATTAGTGTATGTATTCAAAACCTTTAAATTATCTTTATTTTAATATTAATAATATAAAATATTTTAATATTTTATTAAGAAGGTAATTACTGCATCATCAATGTGTCATGAATAAATTTAAATATTTAATCTATAGAAATTTTAAATAAAATACAATTATGTAAGAAATATTCTTATATTTCTAATGAATATTTATAGTTGAATTTATCTTATGTATAACCCCATATTTAAAATGGTTTAGTTAATATACTTCGAATTTAAAACTGTTAACTCTTCATTAAATAAAATAATAATAAATTTCCTAATCTAATCCTAGTGGACCTAATGGACCATATTTTATTAATAAATTTGTTTTTGTCTAATTACACTTATCTAATAGAATTATGACATGTGTTAGGGTAATTATAATATCATTTTCAACATTAAATACCCTATTTATATTTAATTGTGTTAAATAATAATCAAAAGTTACTATTCACCAAAAATTATTTTCATCTTATTGAACAAAATTTTATTTAATGATATTAACCATGTCTCTCGAAATTTTTAATTTTAATTCACAAAAGTGTTAAAATTATGTTTTATGCATATTTTCAAATTCTCCAAGAAGGTTGGTAAAAGACGGTAAAAAGTTCAACAAAATTTTATACATCTAATTTTATTAAAAAATGACCCTAATTAATTACATTGAACATATATATGTATTATATATAAATATTTACTTAAAATAAATTTAAATAAAATAATTAATTATTTAAATAAAAAGTTGGTATTAAACTATAACACAATGTTTTTCACTATTCATTAAAAATTGAATGTTTTTTGAATATTACCAAATAATTTATCCTAAGATAATTTTGATATTAAGAATTAAAAAATTAATTCTATTTTAACAAATTCAAAACATAAAAGTTTCATTAATTAATTTAAAATTAATTCCCTTTGACAAAACTGAAAAGCGGGTTTTTTAAAAAGTAAAAACTATCAAAAGATTGACATGTGTTAATGTAAATTTTAAAAATGGAATTACTTATAATGACTTAAATTGTGTTAATTGATAAAAATATAATCATTTAATACTTCTGAATCATTAAAATTCATAATTTAATACTATAAATTGTTTCAATTAAAAAAAATTCAATTAAAATTCAGTATTTTTCAGTATTCATCAAAATATGAAATTTATAAGATAAGTAACAAAAATTTATCCAAAATAAATTTTTATGTATATATTCAAAATAAGAATTTAATTTCATTAATTTTAATATATAAATGTGTCAAATATTGTTTTTAAAAAGGGTTTTCATTAAAAGGGAATAAAATTTCATTTTTTGAAAATTAATATTTTTATTTGAAAAAATGAATTTGTTTTTATATAATGTCTAAGAAAAACATAATATTGATTCTAAAATTATTTGGAGTATATAAAATTCGAAATTCAGTTAATAATATTCATAAATACTTTTTTAACAGATAGTTTGGTATGTCATGGTGCGCTCGAACTTGATGTTGGTTGTATCACAAGCTAATGAATTACATTAAAGAAAATAACATATTATGAAATATTGGGTTGATACATTCATCCCCCATTTTGGAAATTTCATCCGCGCAATTTTAAAATTGGGCTTGGTAACTTCATTGATAGTCCCACATCATAAAAAGAGTCAATACAACTATCACTTTAAATGAAGGAAAGAGAAGTACAAAGGTCACCTGAGATAACCCATACTAGGATTCTGTGTAGGAAAAAATGGATATGGAAGATAAACTAAGTTTCATGTTCTGATGGAGAGTGATAGAAAACATGATCAAGAGAAATATAACAACAAGAAAACCAAAAACGTATGTTGGGATAAACAATCATTAGATTCCCATTAGTAAAAGTAAAAGAACAACATTTTTTGATTGATGTTCCATTTCATAAAGTTGAGAAATTTATTTATGAGATTGACTATGAAAATAAAGAGATATACTTAATTTTTTATTTGTGTTTCATCCTTTAATAAATTTCTACCACTAACTCATCTATTTTTTCAAACGATGAGTATTCAGGATGACTTGGTCACACCAAAAGAACTATAATCAACTTCTTGAAAATGAAATGATCCACAAAGGATAAACTATATTTTTACCTTGTCTTTGGAGATTAACCAAAACAAAAATGGTGATTATAATATGAGAAGATCCCTAATAAAAATGACCTTTTAGAGAAATAAATACTAATCATAATTTCTTATATTCATCCAAAAATTCCAAAAGATCAATAAATACAATTCAATAAACAAATGTACTTAAAATAATTCAAATAATCCAAACTAATTTTGAAACTCAAAACATAGAGAAATTTGATTACGTAGTATTCCATGTTAAATTGTATCTTCAAATAACATCGACTAATCTTAAAGTTAAATACTTAAATGTTATTAACCTAATACCATAATCTCTATGATAAATTAACCATTTCTATAAATAACCCAAATCGATATAAATCCACAATAAAAAACATAGATAAAAATCCACCATTACTCCTCAAATGAAATCCCATTGTATTCCATTTTCCTTAGGCATATAGTGTTCCCAACAGAGTAAATGTCTTAAAAAATATCATTTATCACTTCATCACCAAATCATTTTCCTATACTAAAGATATCTATTTGATAAGGCCTAATATCCCAATTAGACTTATTATTGATAAATAAAACCATTTAACTATATATAATTATTAAAACTAACCAGGGACCTCATGTAGTACATTGGTAGGGGATAAATATCAATCACACTCTAGTTTTGGATTCTATTCCCGTAACTTTGTCTGATGTGGCAGGTTGTCACATATTCTGCGTGTTTTCCTTTTTCAAAAACTATATTTTATTACATTTCCAAAATGAGATAAATACCTCAAAATAACCATAACATAATTTCACCACAAATGTTATCTCATACCTCACATTTCCATTCCAAAATTTAATAACTTAAAGTTTCCACAAATTCAAGGATCATATAAACTCACATGGTTATTTATAACTTTATCAACAATAAAAAAGATAATTTTTACTAAAATTGAATTTTCACAAAACAAACTGCAGGGTTACATATATAAGAGAAAGCTCTTCAAAAGAAATCCCATCAACAAAGGGAAATAATACATTTAAACATTTCTCCATCCATTTATTTCTACATAGGTTCATCCTTGACAATAATGTTATCCTTTAGAATAGGGCATTCACTCGGCTAATTCCTAGGTCCCCTACATTTACGAAAAATGACTATAAATGGATTCCTCGGATAATTTTTATTTTCTTCCATTGTACTCTTCATTTTTACTCGGTAATTTTTTACTTTATGTCCTTCTTTCCCACACATAAAACATTTCTTTGTTCCATTGAGACTCATTCCTATGTGTCTCCTTTAACATTTCATGCATAATGGATGTTTTTCTTTTTTTCTCTATAGTCTCCACTACTGGAGTTCTTATCATTCACTTCCTTTCTCTTCTTTGTTGAGTCCGGGAGTTGGTTAAAATATATGTTGTTTATCAAATTTTTGGAAAACTTATTCAGAATGAACACGGTATCTCTTACACCTATCAGAAATCCAATTTTTTTCCCATTTCCACCACCGTTCCCACCTTGTACATCATGTTCGATGTTACAATGACTTCCATGAAATCCAGCCATTGACTAACACAAGAAAGCACAGTGTGAGTCATAAGATCCTTTAGAGAATATCATAACACCTTATTTTCTATCTAAAACACCATAGGATTAACCAAGGATATTTATTATTATATTATATTAAAATACTTCAAATTGGATTTTAACGAATATGTGAATTCTCTTAAGAATATCCCCCAGGAGTGTTGTAACAAAGGGTGCAGCAAGGGCCATTGTCGTCTACCAGGACAAGTCAAGCACGAAACTCTTTCTCTGAGTTTTCACTCCTAGGTACATCTGTTTCAGAGCCACCCCTACCTACTCGTATCCAGACAAGGATGTAATTTTTGAAAAACCCACATAATATTTACATTTTCAAAATCATTTGATGTTCTTCTATACTAATCCACAATGTCTATCTTAGGGTAGTGTTTCCTAATCATAGTTTTTTTCTAAATATAAATTCCATGTTTTTTACTAAACATCCTCTTATACCATTTGTAATTCTCCAGCCCTAGGTACCCAGAATAGGTGCATTATTACATAACATTGGAATGATACAAAGAATCATATCTTGAAAGGCTGATCAGTTTAGTACCCTTTGAAGTGCTAGATTCATACATTAGTTTTACATTACATCGAGAAACAAAAAAACAACATTGTGTCCCCTTTGAACACTCTTGTATACCTTAGCCTATTCCTATAGGTTAATCGTAATATAATTCTTTGCATCCTGGGAAAAATAAAACATAAGAATGGGGTGAGATCTGTTTCTCAGTAAGGATAATAATATAGAATAAACTATCGTAAATAAGAATAAACATTTAAGGAAATTTATATGACTAGAAAACAAGCCTTTTAAACATAAAATTCAATATAATATGAAAATTATAAATCAAATAATTCTATTTACTTATTCACATAGATATTCTACTAGTCGGATAATAACCTGTAATATCAATAGCCCATTTCAGAATGACGGAATGCATAATACCAGACTTCATAACAACATAGTCATGGTCTTGTGCCAATACTACAATAAGATTTTGTCAAGGCCTTGTACCAAGAGAGTAGTTTGTCTCATGAGACCTGCTGATGCATCAGGGAGCTATAAAGGGCTCCACCTGTCACTTAATATGTCCAATTCATTTCTAATATTAAAAGGATTAATCATAATAATCATTTGTGTTATACCTATAATATGAAATGTCAATAAATTATTTATAGACCATAAATGGTATAAAAATAACTCATCTACAATCAAACATATCACAAACCCTTCAATACAGTATATAATAATTATAACATAATAAATCAACCTCAATCAATAATAATATCCCTTAAAGGATGTTGACATAGTTGAAAATTATTAGTAAAAATATTTGAGGAAAATATCCATTTTCCCTAAAAACATTTAAAAGTATCACTATTTATCAAGAATCTGTTTAAAATAGATTTTTTAATCAATTTCTATCCTTCCAATTTGAAACATTTACAAGGAATTTCAATTTTAAAAATTAAATTTCCATATAAATAAAACCTTAAAACCATTTTTACAACATGGACATTAATGAGAATGATTTAGAAGAATACAATTTCAAAAAATTTAAATTGATATTTTAGTTTGAGTTCCTATACAAATGAGAGATGCCTGAATAAAAAAAACTTAGGTAATGAAAATTTTATTATATCATGAGAATAAAGGGATTAATGATATACTATGTCAAAGTACAATATATAAACAAAATAAAAGTGAATTGGTGAATAACAACAATGATGTCTAAATGGAATGTAAGTTGAGATGAATTCCATTATATATATCATATCCTTATGTTAAAGATAAATCAATAACATAATTATGTGTGAAAAATATAAATAATCTCAATATTATTTTATATTAAATGTAAATCAATAAGAGTACATTCATACATATTCTTGTAAAAACAACACAAATGACTTATATGTTTAACTCAATGAATGAAAATTGATTTAAAAATACTCTTATAAAGTTTAAATCGATGAATTGAGAATTTATCAATGGAGTTATTATGTGTATCAAAAGTATATCCAGACAAAGGTTAGTGTAAATTACAACATTATTAAATAAATTGTGATTTCACACATAATAATGGATTAATGTAATCAATGACATTTGCGTAAAACCAAATGAGTGGAAGTTGAAATTTGAAATTCCCTTACTGATTTGGTTACTTACGAAACATAAAACCCACGAAATTAGTATAATAAAATTATGATGTAAATTCTCATAAATTAAATTATAATAATAAAAAAAATACAATCATGGGTAGTACATACACCACACAAAAGGTAATATTGGAAAATATAACATGAATCTCACAGGAATAAAAGTCAGATGAAAACCCTTACCTTTACTTTTCCTAAGTATTGGTTAGGTTAAACTCATGTATAATAGTGAAATAATTGTTATTAAATTATAAAAGAACCAAATAAATAAATATTATATCATATATGATCTTATAATATTGCTTTGTTAATGATATTTCTGTAGTATCATTGTTTTGGTTGTTATCTGATTCATTTTCGTTTATATGTTTTGTTACGTAAGTCATAAGTCATGTTTGTTATGTATAGTATGTATTAGATTCAAATTCAGGATGATATTATGTTATTACAATTTATTTTTAAACATAAAAAAAATTATTCTTGAATCATTATGATGGAGAATGAATCTCATCGTGTTCGGGGAGACGGTGAGCCGTACGTACGCACGAGTGACAATATCATTATATTGATGGTGAAATAATACGTAATTGGATGGTATATAAAATATAAAAAATAATTAAAATGTTATATTTATTACTTAAATCGGTTATACTCATTATTGTACCTATCCAATAAATGAAGTGTTTCAATGACAAACTACAACACGATGTGGAGACGGTAAGCCGTACGTACGCACATATTGTGACTTTGTGATTTATAGGATGGATAGAATAACCAATATGGTTGAACCATATTTATAATAAAATAATAGTATTTAGAAGGTACTGGATTTATTAATTTGGTATGGAAACAAAAAATAAAGAGGGAGTGGAAGAAGAAAAGACCATGAAAGAGTGTGGTGAAACTATTACCTCTTCTTCGGGTGTTTCCTTTTGTGTTGATAAAAAGGGATCCTTATGATAGATTTGTGGTAAACTTAAGACAACTAGGATTATTTTAGGGATGTTGGGAAGTTATTTGGGTAGGTTTTGGCCAAGACAAATGGATTTAGAAGTTTCAAATTAAGATAAGGGAGGTACCCTTTTATAAGAGATGTGAGGGTCATTTTAAGAAAAGCCATAAATATTTTTTTATAATAAAATCATTTTTGATTTATAATTTACTAAAATGATTTACTTCAAATATAAGGTGAGGATGGGTCGAAATACTCTAAACCAATAGTTTTTAGATATGTTTAGGTTACCGTTTTATCCTTATCTTTTAGATTTAACTCTTAGTTAAGTAGTTTAACTTTTAGAGTGTTTTCTTGTATTAATAGAGTATATGGTTAATAATCTTACTCTAAAAATCCAAGAGAACCTAAAGTGGTTCATTAATGACATATATAATATTATTTAATCCTGTTGGCTGATCCTTAGATTTTTTTAAATATTATATGAACCAATAATATATTATTTGTTTTAAAAACTAATATATGTCAATTTTGACACTATTTTGTATTTTGTTTTTGTAAATTACATAAAAACCTTATCACATAGAAAAAAAATTATCTAATCAACCCTAACATGTCATATTTACCTAAATAAGATGTGTATTTCATAAAAACATTTATATTATATATATTTTAATATTTATAAAATAAATTATTTTAATATTTCATTAAGAAGGTAATTACTACATCAACATTGTGTCATAAATAAATTTAATTATTTAATGTATAAAAATTATAAATAAAATACCATTACGTAGAAAATATTTTTATCTTATTAATTAATATTTATAGTTGAACTTATGTTTTGTTTAACCCTATATTAAAAATGGTTTAGTTAATAAACATTGAATTTAACACTTTTAACTCTTCTTTAAATAAATTAATAATAAATGTCTTAATCGAATCCCAGTGGACCTAAAGGATAATATTTTATTCATAAGGTTGTTTTTAGTCGAATAACCCTTAGACAATTGAATTAAGAAATGTTTTGGGGTAATTATAATATCATTTTTACATTTAATTTTCCCTATTTATCTTTAATTGTGGTATATAAAAGTCAAAAGATACTATTTATAAAAAATTATTTTTATCTTATTGAACCAAATTTTATTTACTTATATTAATCACGTCTCTTGCATTTTTCAAATTCAATTCACAGTAGTGGTAAAATTACCTTTTATGAAAATTTACAAATATTCCTAGAAGGTGGGTAAAAGATGGTAAACAGTTCAATAAAATTTTATACATCTAATTTTATTATAAAATGACTCCAATGAATTAAATTGATCTTACATATGTATTAGATATCTATTTTAATTAAAATAAATTTAAATAAAATAAATAAATATTTAAATTAAAAGTCGGTTTTAATCTATAATACAATGCTTTTCACAATTCATAAAAAATTGAATGTTTTCAGAAAATCCCAAAAATTTACCCTTTGATAATTTTGATATTTATAATTGAAAAAAAGAATTATATTTTAACAAATTAAAAACATATAAGTTTCAATATTTAATTTAAAATTAATTCTCATTGTCAAAACCGTAAAGTGGGTTTTTTAAAAAGTAAAAACTATCAAAAGATTGACATGAGTCAATGTCAAATTAAAATGTTCAATTATTTGTAATAACCTACATTGAATTGAATGATAAAAATATAATCTAATTATACATCCAAACCAATCAAATGCATAATTTTACACTATTAATTTTTTCAATTAAAAATGATTTTTTCAATTAATATTTAGTATTTTTTAGTATTCATCAAAATATGAACGTTAACAAAAATGTACCAAAAATATATCCAAAATAAAATTTTTATGTCCCGATTCTAGAGAAGAATTTAATTTAATTAAATTGAATATATAAAAGTGCCAAATATTGGTTTTAAGAGGAGTTTCCATTAAAAGGTGGTAAAATTATATTTTTTAAAAAATAGTTCTTTTATCTGAAAAAATGAATTCGTTCTTATATTATGTCTAAGGAACACATAATATGGATTCTAATATTATATGGACTATATAAAAAAATTCAGTTAATACTATTAATAACCACATTTTGAACTGCTAGATTGTTTTTTTGTGGTGTGCTCGAATTCGGTGTTGCATGTAGCGCTAACTATTGAATTACTTTAAAGAGAGTAACATTCTATGAAATCATAGAGTGTTACATGAACCACCTGAGTCTTTTTATGAATTATTTTTTTTGAAATTATGATGATGAAATTATTTAATGTAGGGAGTAATGCAACACCCCAAGAATCCATGGCATTCTTCCTTTTATATAATGCAATATCTCACACTATATGTAAATATGACTTCGATCACACCACCTGAATAGCCTGAAGGCCTTCTTTTTTAATTGATATTGATCGCACCATTACCTATCAAACTATTAGTTTAAAAATCAGTTATAAATAATGTTAAACACGTTATGAAATTTATCAATTTTATTTTTAAATTTAGACTCCATTTTTTGAATTCGGAATATCAAAATTAGATTACTGTGAATTTTTTGTAATCTTCTGAAAACGTTCAATTTTTGATTAATAATGAAAAATTCTACATTATTTTTAAAAAACCAATATTTTAATGTAAATAATTATTGTAATTTAAATTTATTTTAATTTCACAATAGATACATAATACATATATTTTTCCTATTTTATTCATTGGAATCATTTTTATAATAGAATTAGATATAAAAAATTTATTGAACTATTGAATGTCTCTTTTACTCGTCTTCTTACCACATCTGCACATAGAATAAAACGTTATTTTACCACTTCTATGAATTTAATTTAAAAAAATAGACATAAATGGTTGTTATCCGTTTGAAAAATGTGGTCTAATTTAATCAACAACGTTTTTGTGAATAGTAATTTTGAATTTTATTTAACACAATTAAAGGTAAATAAGGTAATTAAATGTAAAAATAATATTATAATATTATACATATTACCCTAGAACTTATCCTAATTTAATTAGATAATTATTTTTCGACAAAAATCAACCATAGGTCAAAAATATGATCCTTTTTTATCCTTATGTGTTAAGTTAGGACATTTACTATATTTTATTTAAAGAAGAGTTAAAAACGTCATATTCAAATTTTAAAAATTATATAATTTTTAATATTTGGTTATATAATTGACGTGGTCGACCATAAATATTCTATATAAATATAAAATAATTATATAACTCATATTAATTTACTTATAATTTTATTATATTAAATAATTACCATTAATGATGACACAAAAGTGGAACATAAATAATTTTATTAATATAAATTACAAATGAATGATATTGAAAATATTAAAGTAAATATAATTTGACTTAATTAATGACAACCACTAATTTTATATACAACATAGACGTGTTAATGACATATTTTAATTATTTTTTCTATTTTATCATGTTGGTTTGATATTTTTAAAAATCAAAATATTGAATAGTTTCAAAATTTATAAAAATGATTCCATAAAATAAATTATATTTTTTAAAATGTTATAAAATTAATAAAAATATAAGGTTCATACAACTAACTAGTATGTATTAAATATTTCATAAAAGATCCAATTGGGGTTATTTTGGAATTTTATTGTAACAATATTAACCCTATATTACAAAAAGACAAGTAAGCAGGGTAAGAGTTAAACTGTTTAACTAAGGGTTACACACAAAATATAATGTTAATTTGGGACATAAACTTGTCTAAAAATCATTGGTTGATAGTATATAGACCCAAAATCATATTATTATATAAATAAATCAACTTGTAGCTATTTTAAAAATAAAATATTTTTATAATAAATTAATAGTTTTGGATTTTCCAAAAGTGTCAATCCCCTCTATTATAAAAGGGAACCTCTCCTTATATTTTATCCACACATATAATTCCCTTTATATTATCCAAAATCATAATAAATTATCCTCAAATGATCCCTAATTTTATCCTATAGGTCATACATTTGTCATAAATCCATCCTAAAGAGTCCTTTTGTTCAAATCGTTAGTAGATACTCAAAAAAGAGGTAATTATTTTATCAACACTTACAATGTTCTTTTCTTCTTCTAATTCCAATTACTATGTTGTTTATATACAAAATTAATAAATAGATTACCATAAACATTATGATATGTTAGTATAATTTTGTAAAAACCATATTCTTCCTTTTATCCATCCTACTAATAACAATTTCACCATTTGTGTAGGCGTACGACTTACCATCTCTACTCTGTGGTGTAATTTTTTATTCAACACTACTTATCTTGGATGTGTTTAATGATGAGTTTAATGGATATATGAAATTAATATAACATTATTATGATTATAAAAAATTAATATACCATCCAAATTCATATCATATAATCATTAAGGGAGTGATATCATCGCTCATGCGTACGTACGACATACCGTCTCCATGACGTGATGAGATTCATTCTCCACGTTAAGCATTCAAGAATGATTATATAATATAAATTATATGTAAAAATAAAAAATAAAAAATCAATATAATTTTGGATCTGAATAAAGTACATTTTATTCATAAAAAATATGACTTACACAATAAAACAAGCATTGGAAAACGAAGCAGTTAACAACCCAAACCATGGTAATACCAAATAATTATCAACCAAATGATATTAGAGGGTCATATATTGTATCATAAATATTTATATGGTCTTGGTAAAATTTATTAACATGTTTTAGCCATTATACATGAGGTTAACACACCCTTCAATAAAAGAAAGTATAAGGTAAGAGTTAATTTTCCAATCTCATTTTTATCTGAATTTGTTTATATGTACGTATCTAATGGGATATCTTTATCATCCATGTCCTAGTTTATTAAAATGTATTCCAAAATGTTATATACAAATATTTAAATATATATATACCTATGTTTTACTTTTTATAAAATGTTTTGAAATGAACCTTAATTGTTTTTCCAAATGCGGTACTTTATGTCCTTTTTGAAAAATTAAGGAAAGATTGTTTTTTAACATATACTGTCCAAGCGGCTATATTTTACCATTATTACGCCTTAACATTTTTAGGAATACATTTCAATATTAAAATGTTATTTTCAAAAGAAATTTTTTCTTTTATAATTTTAAATCTTATAAACAATTTCGATGTAAAAAAAAGGATATCTCTCTCGAAGAGTTTTAATTAATTTATTAGAAATTTTCATATATTTATACATCATTTTTTGGATTTTATTTTTAATTAACGTTGATTTATTATGATATAATATCCAATATTGTATTTATGGGTTTATAATATGTTTTAATGTGGATATTACATTTTTATACATGGTTTATGTTTAAAGTATTTATATTTCATATTGTAGTTTCAAAAGAAATGTTTATGTTATGTTTCAACCTATTCATATGAGGAATTCATTGGACATAGTAAGTGATAGGTGGGTCCCATAATGGCCCCTCGATTCATAGCTAGGAATCAGGAGAAAAACTAGTTTTGGTTTATAGATATTTATGTACTGTCATTATATCATCCCGTATTTTTGTAACATAAACTTTCATTTCATTACATGGAACTGAGGATCTTTAAAGTTTAGTGTCTTGGAAAAAAGGAACATGTTACATGAAAACAACATAAAATATTCTTATTAAACACATAAAAGGATTTTCCTTATGTTAATCCTAGTTTCATTACTGCATCTCATAACCTGGGGACATACATCAAAAAAAGGGTGAGCAGAAGGCCCAATAAGGGAAACAAGAGAAACATTTTACATGTGAACTTGAGATACCTCAATAAGGTAATGAAAAGAACTTCAAGGAATGAGAAAAAAATCATGTGATATATCATAATAAAAATAACATTTTTCAAAACATGAAGATGTGGATGAAACATTTAATATTGATAATCATTTCGTTTCACCAAGGTCCATCCCCAAGGTGTCATTAAAAATTACTATGGTTATTCACCAAGGTATCAGTCTAAAAAGTTATCTGTAGAGATTAAGTTTTTACCCAATGCATTGGAGCGCTATCTGGGCGCACCCTTGAAATGTATTTATTATAATGTGATCCAAATATGTCATAATAAATCATTTCAATAACAACACATATAGAAAAAAAGAAATGGGTTTCATTTCATAATTATAACATTTTAAAAACTGCTTTAAAGACAAGATCTTTATGTCACTTTAAACCCACGGAAAAGGGAAAGTGGGTTTCATGTATGTAAATCCATGAATTTAAAATAGAACATTTTTATATATATGTGAATACCCATATATAAATAAGATCTTTGACTATTTACATAATAACATAAAATAATTTTGATAAAAAGAGATAGGCATTTTGAGACGAAAATTCTGCAGCATAACGACTATGTTACAAGGTTTTAGAAAACATTGAAAAGTGAGGGGACATGGGTCACCCACTCATAAATGATCCATAAAAAATTAGGGGGACAGAATATAAGGGATTTACGAACATGGTAATGAAAATTTAAAGATATCCCATATGAAATGAAAAACATGGAAGTGAGACAAAAATAAGATTTCTCTTATGAAAATCCGGCAGCCTAACGACGTCACTTACACTACAATAAAATTGAATTGAAGAGATAAAATAGGGTCTGTTATAATATGATCATAAAAGAATATTATGATAGGTATAAATATCATACCCCAACAAAAAATAACTTTAATGATTTGACATGAAAATAGAACTTCAAAATGAGAAGGGTGAATGAATCCCATAAAAATTCGGCAGCCTAACGGCGTCACGAAAAACTATCATAAAAAGAAATGATGAGAGTAAGAGGGGATCTCTCATCATATAAACATGAAAAGGGCAGTAATAGGAATATAAAATAATATCCTATCACATAAGAACATGGAGCATAAAAGGAATGACATAAAAGAGATTACATGAAAAGAAAGAGAGAGGTCAGATCCCTTACCTTAAACGTAACTCTTAAAACTGAAACGTTGGGACCTTGACTGGCTTGAGGGCACATTGGGAGGACGCATTGGGAGGTAAGGAGACCAGAACTTCGTTGAGAATGATTTTGGAGTCCAAAAGTTAAGATAATGGCTTGGTATTTATAGGGAAAGTGAGGGGACAAGGCATTAATGGACAAGGGACAACTCATAAGTGGGTTTCTCAAAACCATGTGGTCTCCCAAGATATTTCCCATGAAGTTAGGCCAAATGGGGCCCAAAATACAATAATGCATCACCTTAGGTCTTCCAACCCTTAAAATACCTCATGAATGCTCCATGACACAGCTATTATTTCATTAAACATACTGAAACCCTAAAACTGCTTTTTTTACTATTCATTGAAAATTCATCTTTCTCAGAAAAATCCCAAAATTTCACCTTAACCAAATATCGATGCTATTTTTACAAATATGAACTCCTTTTCATAAAAATATATTTCTAAATATTTTTAGTTTAATTTTTAATTAAAAAACACTATTCACCCCAAAAAAACTAATACTTGAATAATAATTTATGAAACTCTTATTTACCCATTTTATTGAATCTCATTACTTAATCTAGGTGTCTAAATTATATTAAAACTTTCTTTGAGTGAAATTACTAATCCATTCATTGAAATTACTAATCCTAAGAGTAAAATTACTATTCATAATTTTCTATTCATCAAAAATTAGGTTGATATTATTAGACTCCAAATTCCCTGCTGAACACTTTTGTAGAAGACCATTTTTTGAAAATCATTACACATCATTAATTATTTAAGGTTTACATGAATATTTTAAAATATCCTTTTTTCAAAATTCATAAATAAAATACATCCTAAAATTATCCGGACATTTGAAATTTCACAAACATCACTTAAGGAAGAATTCTCAATTCATTCATCCCAAAGGATTACACAAAGAAGCTAGGGTCTCGTCACATAGCCCCTTATAACACCGGCATATAACCGAAGTGTAAGCTGTGCTATGGTGAGAGAATCTGAGGGAGGATAGGATAACATTTCCCTAGTAGTAATCTCTACTAACTTGACATTCTCTCGTAGGTGTTTCCGTTCAAGCTTGACACGCTGGAGTTCGGCATGGGCTTGGTCCAAAGCAAAGCCCAAAGATGCCACCTCCTTCCCAAGATCTGATAAGTGGGCTTCATAAGGCTCGAGTCTACTGGATGAAGCCATCGACTCCTCTTTCTGCATTAACCATTAACATCTATATTAAATCATTAAGAGTAAGTTAATATACTACTCAAAAATATTGGGACGTTATATTCTTCCCCCCTTATGAAATATCATCCCCGAAATTTATACTTGAGGCCTAGTCGAAAAGGTGACGATACTTTTGCTCCATTGTTTCCTTAGGCTCCGAAGTCGTTTCTTCATATTTATGATTCCTCCACAACACATTCACAAGGCGGGTAGACTTGTTTCGTAGAACCTTGTCTCTACAGTCTATGATCTCCACTGGCCACTCCTCATAAGAGAGGTCATGTTCCAGTTGTACCACCTCTAGGTTCAGTACATGTGAAGGGTCGGGTATGTTCTTCCTCAAGAGAGATACATGGAAGACATTGTGAACTTGAGCTAGGTTCGGTGGAAGTTCTAGACGATAGGCCACTGCTCCTATGCGATCAAGGATTTCATAGGGGCCATTGTACCCAGGGTTGAGCTTCCCTTTCTTCCCAAACCACATGACTATCTTCCATGGAGAAATTCGAAGAAAAACTTTGTCGCCAACACCAAACTCCAAGTCCGTTCGACAATTGTCAGCATAGCTCTTCTGCCGACTCTGAGCAGCATTTATGTGTTGTTGGATGGCATGAAACTGTTCTGTCATCTCTTGCACGAGATCAGGCCCAATAAGATTTCTCTCACCAGTTTCATCACAACAAGTAGGATTTCTACATCGCTTTCCATACAGAGCTTCATAGGGTTCCATCTGAATACTCGAATGGAAGCTGTTGTTATAGGATAAATCAACTAATAGGAGGTGTTGATCCCATACAGCTTTAAATTCCATTGAGCATAATCTCAACATGTCTTCGAGTGTCTAAATAGTCCTTTCAGATTGGCCATCAGTTTGAAGATGATAGGCTGTACTAAAATTCAATTCAGTATTCAGAGCATGTTGAAGACTTCTCCAGAATTTTGATGTGAATCTTGGATCACGATCAAACACGATGGATAGTGGTACCCCATGCATCCTCACCAATTCCTTTACGTATATCTTGGCACGTTGATCCAGATAGAAATCTTACCAAATAGAGATAAAATGGGTAGTCTTAGTGAGACGGTCCGTAATAACCCATATCGCATTGTTTCCTTTGGATGTTTTCGAGAGACCAGTTACAAAGTCCATAGTGATATTATCCCACTTCCATACTGGTATGGGTAGCGGTTGTAATACCCCCTTAGGAAGTTGTCATTCTTCCTTTACTTGTTGACACACCAGGCACCTTGTAGTGTAAAAAACAATCGCCCTCTTCATGTTATCCCACCAATAATGATCACGGAGGTCTTTATACATTTTTTTACTTCCTGGATGTATATGGAATGTAGAGAAATGAACTTCATCCATCAGTTCTTTCTTTCTCTCCAAAATAGATGGAACACATAGTCTTGTACGAAATTTCAATACACCTCCTTGATCAATATTGAAATCAGGAAACTTCCCATCTTTTACAGCCTCCAACTTCTCCTACAGCAACGGATCTTCATTTTGAGCCTTCTTGATCGTCTCTAGTAATGAAGGTTGAGAAATCATTTGGGATAGGGTTGATGATTTCCCTTTCCTTATAATACCCATGCCCAGTTTTACTATATCTTTAATCAAGGGATCTCCTAGGTTCCTTATTGTTTCCAGACCAACAGGGTCTTTCCTGCTTAACGCATCTACGAATTTATTTTCTCTTCCAGGGGGGATAATGAATTGAACAATAATAGTCTTTAATAAGCTCCAAAAATCTCCTTTGTCTCATGTTTAATTCATTCTGTGTGAAAATACACTTTAGACTTTGGTGGTCAGTGTATATATCACATTTCTCCCCATAAAGATAGTGCCTCCATATCTTTAGAGAAAAAACAACTGCTGCTAGCTCTAGATCATGCATAGGATAATTCTGCTCATGAATCTTCAACTGTCGAGATGCATAAGCAATTACCTTGTAATTTTTCATGAGGACGCACCCAAGCCCTTTCAGAGATGCGTCGCTAAAAATAATGAATCCTTCTTCGATAGAGGGTAGTGTTAACACAAGTGCAGTAAGCAATCTATTCTTCAGCTCTTGGAAACCTTCATCGCATTTCTTTGTCCAGATGAACTTAACCCCTTTTCGAGTCAACATGGTTAGTGGATTATAAAGCCATGAAAAGTTTTTCAGAAACCTCCTATAATATCCCGCTAAACCAAGGAAACTACGAATCTCAGTTACTGTTGTGGGTTGAGGCCACTCCTCCACAACCATTTTCTTTGCAGGGTCAACCGAGATTTCTTCATTGGTTACGATGTGCCCCAAGAAAGCCACTTGTTGTAACCAAAACTCACACTTGCTCAACATTCCAAAGAGCCTCTCCTTCAGTAGAGTTTTCAAAATAACCCTCAGATGATCTTCATGCTCCTCACGAATTTTTGAATATATAACAATATCATCAATAAAAACTACCACAAAGTTATCAAGGCAGTCCTTAAAGACTCTATTCATAAAATCCATGAAAATAGAAGGAGAATTAGTCAAGGCGAAGGGCATAACAGTATACTCATAATGCCCATATCTTGATCGGAAGGCAGTATTCAGAATATCTTCCTTCTTCACCCTCAGTTGATGATAACCATATCGAAGGTCAATCTTAAAGATGAATTGATCCCCACAAAGTTGGCCAAATAAATCATCAATTCTTGGAAGAGGATATTTGTTCTTCACTGTGATCCCATTCAGTTCTCCATAATCAATGCATAGCCGCATTGATCCATCCTTCTTCTTCAAAAAGTGAACTGGTTCCCCCCAAGGAGACACACTCAGTTGGATAAACCCCATCTCCAACAAGTCTTGGAGTTGTTTCTTTAGCTCTTATAGCTCCAAATTTGTCATTATATACGGGGTCATTGATATCGGTTGAGATCCAGGTACATGTTCAATGGAGAACTCTACCTCTCTTTCTAGGGGAGGTCCAGGTAACTCCTCGGGAAATACATCCATGTATTCCTAAACAATTGGAACATCTTCTATTTGTATTCTCCCTTTTCCTTCTTCATTATCACCAATTAACTCCATATATAATTCTATAGGAGGTGCTTCTAGATAAGGATCAGTTCAGGAAATCTCTCCTTGGAAGATAACTGTAGGTTGTTTATTCAAGAATACCGAGATTTCCTTACTTCTGCATTTTATCTTAGCATTAACATTGAGTGCCAGTCCATCCCTAGTATAACGTCGAATTCCAACATGGGAATGACTACTAGATTTGCGATAATATTGTGCTCACTAAAGTAAACACTAGAGTCTCTAAACACTGTTGATGCATGGATAATCCAACTTAGTGTCTTGACTGAAAACTCTACCTCAAGAAATTCGGGGATTGATTCTTTATTCTTTGGAAACATGGTCAAAATAAAGGAACACGTAGAACCAGAATCAAACAAAGTTGTTGCTAGTTTTGAGAGGACAAAAAGAGTACATGCTACCACATCATTCGGAGATTCAACATCAATTGTTGTGATAGCAAAAGCATGACCTTGCTCCCCTGGCCTTTGCTGAGGTTGATGGTGATTCCCCTCCACTGCCCTTGGATTCGGACATAGATTAGCATAGTGCCCAAGCTGTCCACACATGAAGAAATGGACTTCGGGTAATGCCAGAACCATCTTTCCTCTGTCGTTAGTGTTGGGGAGTTTAGGCTTCACCTCACTACGACAATTATGAGCAATATGACCTCCTCTTCCACACATGTAACACATTCCACTTCCGACCAAGCTATTCCCCAGATGCTTCTTCCCATATTTATTGCATTTGGTAAGTTGCATTTGCTTTCCACCTATTCCCGGATCAAAAGTCTTCCATAAACTGGGCTCCAATGATCTCTTCTTGTCATTTGATTTATGAGACCACTGTGTCTCACCAAACTCTAGCTCGACTTTTATTGCACTCCGCACGATCTCCTCGTAGCTATCGTAGTCCCAGTTGGCTAAATTCTTCCGCTGATGAGGTCTTAGTCCACCGAAAAATTTATCAAACTTCTCACATGGATCCATTGAAAAGCTATTGGTATATCATGAAAGTCGGGTGAAGTTCATCTCATAGTTTTTGACAGATTCGTTCTCCTTCTGCTTCAGCTCGAGAAACTCTTTCTCCAATCTCGTTCTCATGGAACGAGGGAAATACTTGTTAAAGAATATTGCCCGGAATTCTTCCCACTCCATAGCTTCCATCTCTTCTCTAGGATTCTTGTTTTTGACCAGTGACCACCACTGATCAGCTTCTCCCTCTAGGTGATAAACAACAAGGGTGACTTTTTATTGTTCCGAACAAAGGAGTACAAAAAACATATTTTCAAAGGAGCTTATCCATTGTTCTGCAACCAATGGGTCAGTAGATCCACGGAATGATGGTGGTCATTGACGCATGAAGGACTCAACAGAATGTTGTTCCCTTCGTTGTGAGATCGTCCTCTCAGATTGATTCAAGTTATTACTCATAACTTGAGTCAGTTGGTTCATCATTCGCATGAATGTTTCCATTCTGGATTCCATCGGAGGGCCGTCAGCACATGGTTCATTACGGTCACCATATACACGGTTCCTCCTATTGCCTTCCATTTTCTAAAAGAATAAAACTTTAGTGAGAAACTTATTTAATTTATGAATCTCTTAACTAAGACATTATTCTTATAAAATTACATTTCTCTATAATTCCTTCATAATGATTCACAAAAATCTTGTGATTTACCAAACATATCCCCCGGGAGTGTCGTAACCAAGACTGCAGCAAGGCCCGTTATCGTGCACCAGTTCCCGTTCGAGTCTTGCTCAAAGCGGTGTTTTCAGGTTTTACCCCTATGTACATCTGTGCCAGAGCCGCCTCTACCTGCTCATATCCAGACATAGATATATGTGTTTGATAAAACACTTACTCAATACTTACCAAAATACGATGATATTTTCCTATATTTAAACTTTTCTATAGGGTTCTTCCTAATGTTTTTATATCCTAATTTCCACAAATAACTAAACCATCCTTTGATACCAACTATAGCATCCCGTATTTTTATAACATAAACTTTTATTTCATTACACAGAACTGAAGATCTTTAAGGTTTAGGGTCTTGGAAACAAGGAACATAATACATGAAAACAACATAAAACATTCTTCTTAAACACTTGAAAGGCTTCTCATTAAGTTTATCCTAGGTTAAATACTGCATCTCATAACATGGGGACATACATTAAATGAAAGGGTGAGCAGAAGGCCCAGTAAGGGAAACAAGGGAATAATTTTACATGTGAACTGGAGATACTTCAATAAGGACATGAAAAGAACATTAAGGAATGAGAAATAAATAATGAGATATATCATAATAAAAAAAAATTCATAACTTGAATATGTGGCTGCAACATTTAATATTGAAAATCATTTTGTTTCACCACAGTCCATCCCCAAGGTGTCATTAATAATTACCAAGGTTATTCACCAAGGTATCCGTCTAAAAAGTCATCTCTAGAGATTAAGTCTTTACCCAATGCATTGGAGCGCTATCTGGGCGCACCCTTGACATGTCTTTATTATCATGTGATCCAAGTATATCATAATCAATCATTTAATAAACAACCCATATAGCATAAAAGATATGGGTTTCATTTCATAATCATAACGTTTTAAAAACTGCTTTAAAGACATGATCTTTATGTCACATTAAACCCACGGAAAAGGGAAAGCGGGTTTCATGTATGTAAATCCCAGAATTTAAAATAGAACATCTTGATATATATGTGAATAACCCTATATAAATAAGAGCTTTGAGTATTCACAAAATAACATAAAATAATTTTGATAAAAAGATATAGGCATTTTGAGACGAAAATTCTGCAGCATAACGTCTATGTTACAAGATTTTAGAAAATATTGAAAAGAGAGGGGACATGGGTCACCCACTCATAAAGGATCCATAAACAATTAGGGGGATAGAATATAAGGGATTTAATAACATGGTAATGAAATTTGAACGATATACCATATGAAATGATAAACATGGAACTGAGACAAAAATAAGATTTATCTTATGAAAATTCGCCAGCCTAACGGCGTCTCTTACAATTATATAAAAATGAATTGAAGAGATAAAATAGGGTCTCGCATCATATGATCATAAAATATTATTATGATAGGTATTGAGATCATTCCCCAACATAAAAAAATAACTTTAATGATTTGACATAAAAATAGAACATGAAAATGAGAAGGGTGAAAGAATCCCTTAAAAATTCGGCAGCCTAATGGCATCACTTAAACATTCAAAAAACAAAATGATGAGAGTAAGAGGGGATATCTCATCATATAAACATGAAAATGGAAGTAAGATCAATATAGATCAACATCCTCTCACATCATAACATGGATCATAAAAGGAATGATATAAAAGAGATTACATGAAAAGAAAGAGAAAGGTCAGATCTCGTACCTTAAACGTAACTCTTAAAACTCAATGGTTGGGACCTTGAGAGGCTTGAAGGAACCTTGGGAGTACTCCATTGGAGGTAAGGAGGCCAGAAAATCGTTGAGAATGATTTTGGAGTCCAAAGTATGAGATAATGGCTTGGTATTTATTGGGAAAGTGAGGGGAAAAGGCATTAATGGCCAAGGGACACCTCATAAATGGGTTTCTCAAAACCATGTGCTCTCCCAAGATATTTCCCATGATGTTAGGCCACATGGGGCCCCCAATAAAATAATTCATCACCTTAGGTCGGCCAAACCTTAAAATATCTCATGAAATCTCCATGACACAACTATGGTGTCATTAAACATATCGAAACCCTAAAACTGCTTTTTTTACTATTCACTAAAAATTTATCTTTCTCAGAAAAATCCCAAAATTTCACTTTAACCAAATATCGATGCTCTTTTTACAAATATGAACTCCATTTTATAAAAATATTTTCTAAATATTTTTAATTTAATTTTTAATTAAAAACACTATTCACCACAAAAAACTAATACTTGACTAATAATTTATGAAACTGTTATTTACCCATTTTATTGAATCTCATTACTTAATCTAGGTGTCTAAATTGTATTAAAACATTCTTTGAGTGACATTACTAATCCATTTGGTCACATTACTAATCCTAAGCGTAAAATCACTATTCATAATTTACTATTAATCAAAATGTAGGTTGATCTTATTAGACTCCAAATTCCTTACAAATCACTTTTGCAGAAGACAATTTTTTGAAAATCATAACACATCATTAATTATTTAAGGTTTACATAAATATTTGAAAATATCCTTTTTTCAAATTTCATCGATAAAATACATCCTAAAATTATCCGGCCTTTTGAAATTTCACAAACATCACTAAAGGAATAAATCTCAATTCATTCATCCCAAAGGATTACACAATAAAGCTAGTGTCTCATCACATAGCCCCTTATGACACCGACATATGACCTAAGTGTAAGGTGTGCTATGGTGAGAGAATCTGAGGGAGGCTCAGATAACATTGCCCTAGTAGTAATCTCTACTAACATGAACTTCTCCCGTATGCATTTCCGTTCATGCTTGACACGCTGGAGTTTGGCTTGGGCTTGGTCCAAAGCGAAGCCCAAAGATGTCACCTCCTTCCCAAGCTCCGATAAGTGGGCTTCATAAGGTTTGAGTCTACTGGATGAAGCCATTGACTCCTCTTTCTTCATTAACCATTAACATCTCTGTTAAATAATTAAGAGTATGTTAATATACTACTCAAAAATATTGGGTTGTTACAGTCATGGCATGATGCCTTGACAGTATGGTTATGATCTCTGAAATTATGAATTCCCTCAGTATGATATTATTTATTTATAATACATGTGATTATTAAAATAGTAGAATAACCTTCTGAATGTTTAAGTGGAATTATAGAATTTATTATTTCCATATTATACTAAATATTTTATTAAAAGGCTTTTATTTCAGTTTCATACATTTCATTAAAAGTTTATGCTTAGTTATTATAGATTATGCTATTTTGGTCACCCTGAATATGTTTATGAGATCTATATTTTCTTATGTTTAATTTTCCCCCAAGATGCCATGATGTATATTTTGACTTCACTACAAAGAATATTTATGGTATATGGGTGTTTTCAAAAGAGTTAATATATATTTTATCATTTCATGGTGTAATATAAAAAATAAGTTTGTGTCTATTTTTTCAAAGGATACTAAACTGGCCGGTCCTCCATGATTTTATTTCTTATGATCATGCCAACGTAAATAAATAATGCACTGACTCTGGCTAACAGGGGTCGAGGTATTATAATATAAATTGTATTGGAATTTACTAGGAACAAAAGTAGTTTAATTTTCTGATCATGTACCACTTTTGTAATTTATAAAGAAAGATGATGCCAAACCAAGGCTGGTAAGATTGATAGTAATCTTGAGAGAGTTTAACATAGAAATTAAAGACAAAAAGGGAGCTGAAAACCATGTGATAGATCACCTCAAGAGGCCACCCACACTAGAAAACAATAAATATCAGAGCTGATCCCACTCAATGACAACATACCCGGAGAACAAATGTACATCATATAAATATATGTACCATGGTATGCTAATATAGTAAATTATTTTGTATCATATTAGCTAAATTATGCACTTAAATCCCACTAGAAACATAAAATCAAATCTGAATCTAGATTTTATTTATAGTAAGATAATTTTCTTAGAAAAATTTGCAATGACCAATTCACAATTGTAACTCCCTGACCCTAGAATCCCAGATTAGGTTCATTATTATGTATCATTGGAATAATAACAAAAGATCAATTCTCAAAAGACCGATTAGTGTAGTAGACTTGGAAGTACTAGATACATTCATAAGGTTTACATTACATCATAAAATGTAAACCTACAAGAACATTGTTTCCATAGACAACATTTATATCTATTAGACTATCCCTGGAGGTCAGTCATAATATACTTCTTCGCATCATGGGAAAAATAAATCATAGAAAGGGGAGAGCTCACACTCTCAGTAAGGATAACAATATAGCAGAAACTTTCATAAATACGCATAAGAATTTAAGGCAATGTATATAACTAAAACAAAATCCTTTTCTACAAAAACTTCATCATAATATGGAAAAAATAAATAAAAATAATTCCATTTACATACTCTCATGTATATTCTTCTAGTAGAATAATCACATGGAATATCAATATCCACTTTCATAATGATAGAATGCATAATGCCAGACTTCATAGCCACATAGTCTAGGCCTAGTTCGAAGAATAACAATATGATTTTTGTCAGGTCCTTGTGCCAATACAATAGTTTTTCTCATGATACCTATTGATGCATTGAGGAGAAATAGTGGGATCCACCAGTTACTTACCATGTCCAATTCATTCCTCGAATGAAATGTTTTAAACATATCATAAACATTCGTATTAATACGAGCGTACGAAATTTCAATAATTTTTCCATAAACCATGAATGGTAGAAAAATAACACATTCACAGTCAAACATATCACTAAACATTCAATACAAAATGATGATTTGTATCATAAATAATCAACATCAAACAAGATTAAAATCCATTAAAGGATGTTGACATAGGTGAAATAAAAAATGATTGGGAGAAATATATCATTATTTTTTTTGAAATAATTTAAAGTATAATAATTATAAAATAAAAAAATTATTTTCAAAATATTCTTATAAGGTTCTTAGGGATGCTTCGACGATGTTATAATGGTGAAATATATCTGCACCCACCGTATAAGTTAAAAAAACATTCTTACCAAAATTATTTCGAAAAGATCATAAAGTAACGTGTTTGGAAAACAACGAAAAGATTCATTTCAAAACGTATAAGGTAAAATAAGGGTATAAATTACTTTTACCCATAGTCTATTAAGTAATAAAAATGTTTGGGAATACATTGTTAGGAAAACAAGGAAGTGGATAATAAATAGGTCCCAATAGATAATTACATATAAACAACCTTGAATAATGAATAGGTTGTAGAATTAATCATTACCTTGTACTTTTCCAGGGTAGAGGGTAGGTTAAACTATAGTATAATGGTGAAATAATTGATATTAAATTTTAAAATAAACAGATAAATTAATATGATATCATATATGATCATACAATATTTATTTGATAATGATATTTTAGTAGTATCATCATTTCGGTTGTTAACTGATTATTTTTCCTTTATATTCTTAGTTACATAATCCATGATTGTTATGGATAGAGTGTATTTTATTCATATCCATAATGATATTATGTTCTGTAAATATTATTTTTAATCATCACATGAATATTATTCTTGAATGATTATGATGGGGAATGAATCTCATCGCGTTCGTGGAGACGGTAATCCGTACGTACGCATGAGCGACAATATCATTATTTTGAAATTAAAATTATAAGTAAATGGATGGTATATCTTATATACATAGTCGTTAAAATCGTATAACTATTATTTACATCAATTATAATTCATTATTATACCCATACAAATAATAATGTATTGAATAATAACTACACCACGACATGGAGACGACAAGCCGTACGTACGCATGTATAGTGACATGTTATTCATAAGATTGATAACAAACAAAATATGGGAGTAGCATTTTTATAATAACATCACAGTATATATAAAATACTTTATTTCTTAATTTTTAATTGAAACAACAAATAAAGAGGATGTGGAAGAAGAAAATAACTTGAAAACGGTGGTGAGATATTAACCTCTTTTTCGGGTTCTTCATTTTGATTTGATCAAAAGGGCTCCATAGGAGGGATTTATAATTAAAATAAGGCCTCATAGATAAATGGAGGATAGTTGGGAGGATATTAGAGTTTGTTTTAGCTGAGCCAAATGGCTTTGATAGTGTAAATTTGAGAGAAGCTGAAGTTTCCTTTTATAAGAGGGGTGAGGGGAACCATAGGAAAAGATTGAAATATTATTTTTTAATAAAATCATGTTCGGTTTATAATGGGTCCAAAATAAAATATTTAATGAAATAGGTGGTTATGGGTGATACAATACTCAACCAGTATGTTTTAGACACGTTTGGGTCACTATATTAACATTACCTTTTAGATTTAACTCTTAGATAAATAGTTTTACATTTACCCTGCCTTTTTTTATTTTTATATTATATGGTTAATAAACATACTATAAAAATCCACAAGAACCCCAAGTTGTTTATTAATGACAGATATACTATTATTTAATCCCTTTGGTAGAACCTTATATATATAGTAATAAAAAACCAATTAATAATATAATATTTGTTTTAAAACCTATTTTATGTCAATTTTGACAATATTTGGTATTTTGTATTTTCTAAATTCATAACAGCATTATTAATTAGAAAAAAAATAATTTAATCAACCATAAAATGTCATATTAACCAATAAAATTTGTTTAATTTTTAAAAAGTCTCGTGTTAATTTTATTTCTGTATTTATAATATCAATTATTTTCATATTTCATTGATAAGGTAATTATTTCATCATTATTGTGTCATAAATAAATTTATTTATATAATGTCTAAAAATTAAAACTAAAATACCATTATGTAGGAAATATATTTAGCTTTCTAATTAACATTTATTTTGTTATTTATCATATGTATAACCATATATTAAAAATGTTTTAGTTATTAAACTTTTATTTTAACACTTTTAATTATTCTTTGAATTAAATAATAATAAATGTCCTCATCTAATACAAGAGAACCAAAAAGATCATATTTTATTCCTAATGTTGTTTTTGGTCTAACTAAACTTATCCAATAGAATTAGGACATGTGTTAGGGTAATAATAATTTAATTTTTACCCTTAATTAATTTATTTACTTTTAATGGTGGTAAATAAAAGTAAAAAGTTATTAATCACAAATATTTATTTTCGTCTTATTGAACCACATTTTACTACATATATCAACAATTTCATTCATATTTTTAAATTAAACTCACAAAAGTGGTAAAATGAAGTTTTATACAAATTGAAAAATGCTCCTAGGAGGTGGGTAAAAGACAGTAAAAAGTTCAATGAAATTTTTATATATATAAATTATTATAGACTGACTCCAATTAATTAAATTGAACTTATATTTGTATTATGAATCTATTTTGACCTAAAATGAATTTAAATAAAATAAATAAATATTTAAATAAAAATACAGTTTTGAACAATAACTCATTGGTTTTCAGTATTCATCAAAAATTGAAATTTTTCAAAAAAATACCAAAAATTCAGCCTATGCTAATTTCGATATTCTTAACCCAAAAATGATGTCCATTTTGACTGATCAAATTTATAAAATTTTAAAAAGTGGATATTACTATTCATAACGACTAGTTTGATTTGTTTTGGTGTGTTAGAACTAGAAGTTGCGTAAAACAAATGCTATTGTATTATTCAAAGAAAACGTGGAAGACATGGTGAAATTTGGAGAGTCTTGGCAGCATTGAAAAATGGTAAGCTACAACCCCAATTCATTATAGAATTTCAAAAGGTTAGTTGTACCTGGGACATAATTTTACCTTCTTGCCATTACGTATAACTCCCTTCTATGGAGATACCATCAAGAAAAAAATATAACCTTCCTGAAATTCCAAATAATTCATTCAGTTATCGATATAGCTCTTCTGCCGACTTTGAGATTCTTTGATTTGGGTTTGGAGTACCTTCACCTTTTCCATCATTTCCTCCACAAGTTCGGGTTCTACGAGTTTCCTTTCACCAACACCATCCGAACAGGTTGGTGTGCGACATCTCTTTCCTTATAACACTTTATAGGGTTCCATCTGAATACTTAAATGGAAACATTTATTATTGGAAAATTTAACCAGAGGTAATTATTGATCCCACATACTTTGAAAGTCATGTGAGCATGATCTCAACATGACTTCTAAGGTTTGAATAGTTCGTTCTGATTGTCCATCAATTTGGGGGTGGTAGCCAGTGCTCAAACGAAGTTCAGTATCAAGGTATTTTTGAAGAATTTTCCAGAATCTTTATGTAAAACATGGATCACGATCAGAAACAATCAATAGTGGTACAACATTAAGTATCACAACTTCATTAATATATATTCTTTCTAGATGTTCAAGTGGTAAATCTTTTATTATAGAAAGAAATTGTGATGACTTGGTATGATAATCAATAATGAATCATATTGAATCGTTCCTTCTAGGTGTATTTGGTAGTACCATGAAAAATTGCATTATAGTATTATCCCATTTACACTCTAGTATGGGAAGATGTTTCATGACTCTTCCAGGATGTTGCCTTATAACTTTCACTTGTTGGAAAACCATACATCTTGACACAAAATTATCAATCTCCCTCTACATGTTGTTCCACCAAAAATGTTCCTTCAAATCCATATACATCTTAGTTCTACCAGGGTGTATAGATAAATTGGAACTATGAGTATCATCGAAAAATTCCCTTTTTTAGATCAGGTATATCAGGAACACAGCGTCTCTTCCCAAATTCAAAAATTCCATCTTCATTCACAAAGTCACTCAATCCCTCAACATTCATATCTTTAATCTTCTCTTCAAACTCATCATCTTCGGTCTGAGAACTCTTTATCCTTACTAGTAAATATGGTTTGGAAACCATTTGAAATTTTTTTGATGTTTCACATTCCATGGTTATCCCCGTGTCCAACTTTATTAGATCCTTTTATATAGGATACTTTTCATCTCTCATCTTATTCATAACTCCATGATCCTTTATACTCAAAGCATCTTCCACCTTATTTTCCTTCCCCGGGTGGTAGTGTATGGTACAATCATATTCCTTGAGTAGTTTAATCCATCTCATTTTCCTCATGTTGACTTCTTCCTATGAGAAAATACAATTCAAACTCTTGTGATCGGTATATATCTCACATTTTCACCATAGGGATAATGTATCCATATCTTAAAAGAAAATATTATTGCATCAAACTCAAGATCATGTGTAGAATAGTTATTATCATGAATTTTTAGCTGTTGTAATGCTTAGGAAATAACCCTCTAATTCTGTATAAGGACACAACCAAGTCATTTCTTTGATACATCACTATAAATAACAAACTCATAATTCCCCAATGGTAGAGTATAGATAAGAGAATTGACTAATATTCTCTTAAATTATTCAAAATATTATTCACACTATTTCTTCCAAACAAATTTAACCCCTTTACGATTGAGCTTCATTAATTGGTTATCCAGTTGGGAAATATTATGGAAGAAACGCCAATAAAAACATGCTAAACTAATAATATTGTGTACCTCAATTATCCTCGTTGATGCTGGCCATTATTAGATTGCCTTGGTCTTAGAAGGATCAATAGCGATTCAGTCCTTAGAGATAATATTGCCAAGAAACGAAATCTCTTGATGCTAGAATTCACACTTGCTAAACTTCCCATATAAATCATGTCTTCTAAGAGTATTTAGAATAATGCGCATGTGATTTTCATGATCTTCGTAGATTTTGGAGTATACCAAAATATCATCAATAAATACCAATACAAAGTAATCAAGATATTCCTTGAAAACACTATTCCTTAGATCCATGAAGACAGAGAGTGCACTAGTCAATCCGAAAGGCATTACTGTAAACTCATAAGCCCCATACCTGGTTTGAAATGTAGTTTTCAGAATGAATTTCTTCTTCATACACAACTGATGATATTCAGATCGAAGTTAAATCATTGAAAAGTATTTAGCTCCATGAATTTGGTTTAATAAATCATCAATGTGATGTAGGGGATACTTGTTCTTTATTGTAATAGCATTTATCTCTCTGTAGTCAATGAACAACCTCATAGAACCATCTTTCATCTTAACAAAAAGAATAGGGGATTCCCTTGGAGAAACACTAGGATGAATAAATCTCTTATTACTAAATTCTTATAGTTTTTTCTTTAGATCCACTAATTCCACAGTGAAATATCTATAACGAGTCTATGATATGGGACATGAACCAAGAATTAAGTCAATGGAAAACTCAATTTCTTATTTTGGAGGATGTCAAGGTAAATCATCTAGAAACACATCAGTATATTCTTTCATAATATGTGCATCCTCTATTTGAACATTCTTCTCATCACCCACAGTTATTTCATTCTTTTCCTTGACAATAATTGAATTTAGTTGAGCTACTGGTGGTGGATCTAGATAAGAATTTGGTGGTGACGTTTCTTTCCTAATGATAAGGTACTCGTTATCATCATCGAGAATTGTAACCTCCTTCTTCTTACAATAAATGTTCGCATCACGGTCCGAAAGCCAATCCAAACCAAGGATTATATCAAAATCAATCATGGGTATGACGATGAGATCAGAAGATAATGAACATTTATATGCCCTAATGGGGACTGATTCACAAAAATCTGTTGCAACGATACTTCCCTTAAGAGTTTTTACAAAAAAATCCCCTGTTAAATCAAATTTGAAATATCTAATTCTCTTAGGAAAATAGGAAGATATAAAACTATGAGATGATCCAGAATCAAATAAAACATTTTATAAACATGAAGAAATCACTAAATTACCTGCCACTATGTCTTTAGGAGCATCGTCCTCAGCAGTAGTGATAGCATAAGCATGGACTTGATCACTTGGCATTTTCTGAGGTATGTTCTCCTGATGCTGAAGACATTAATTTTTATAATGTTCTCTTTTCTACCATTTTAGAATTCAACATTAATAGCTTATTTTTTCCCTTCCAATCAAGAGCATGGTGGCCTTTTTCACCACACTTTTAATAGAATCACATTCCCATCAGACAAGTACCAGGGCATTTCTTCCCACATTTACTACATAATGAATATTCAACTTTTCGATTATTCCCCTTATTTCCATTTCTAGAGTGTTCAATTGATCTCTTATTCAATTTATTTACTTTAAAGTCGTAAGACTTATAGAATTTTTTCTATCTTGATAGCACATGAGAATGTATCTGTGTATGATGAGAAGGATTGTGAGACTACTACTTAATGGAGAAATGGTTTTAACCCATCAATGAAACGATCAATCTTACTTCGTAGGTTATGCATATAATCTGTAGTATACCTCACTGACCTTGTAATGTAAGATTCATACTTTTCAACATTCTTATCCTAATTTTGCCTCAGACTCAAAAATTTCCATTGCATATCTACTCGATGGTCATGAGGAAAGTATTTTTCTAATAAAATTTCTTTAAAATCCCTCCATTCCATATTTGATACTTCATCATCTTCATTTGTGTTTTAAATCAATGACCACCATTGATCAGTATATCCATTGAGGCCAAAAACTGCCATCACAATTTTTTCCATTTCTCTACTCCCCAAGGCGTGGAATATTTTCTCTAATGAATTTATCCATTTCTCAGCTACTAATGTATTTGTACACCCATTGAATATTGGTGGTTGTTTCCTTATGAAGTTCACTAACATTGACCCTCCACTCTACGGATCAAGGTGCTCCATTAGGGTATGGTTATTATTCATAACCTGAGTGAGTTGTACCAGTATGTTGATAAGATGATCAGCACCAGTTATATCACCAACTCCAATATAATTATCTTGAGAAAGAGGTAAATCCCAACATGGAGTGCATTATTTGATAGAGTTTCCATTCCTTCCACTAGGCGCCATTTCTAAACAATGGCATACAATAGATTAGTTTACGAATCACAATACATAATTACAAATATATAACATACTTAACAAAAAGTGAACATTTTATGTATATAATACATAATAATAAAAATATTCTTTCATTGAGGAGGTATATACTCATAAATCCTTAATAATGGTTTGTATAGAAAATGTGGATTATACTGACCATATCACACGAGAGTGTCATAACCAAGAGTGCAGCAAGGCTTGTTGTCGTGCCCAGTTCCCATTCAAATCTATATCAAAGCGTTGTTTTTCGGTTTTACCCCTAGGTACATCTATGCCAAAGCAACCTTTACCTACTCGTATCCAAAGAGAGATGTATTTCTTGGAAAACTCAAAAAATATATACAGTACCAAAATTCTAGGAAGTTCTTCTATACTAATCCTCAAAGCCTATCTTAGGGAAATGTTCTCTAATTAAAGTTTTTCTCAATCTGGCTTCCAATGATTGTAATAAACTTCATCTGATACCAAATGTAATGGCCCGACCACAGAATCAAAGAGTCGGTGCCTTATTATGTATCATTTTCATTATCACAAAAGATTATGTCTTGAAAGACCGATTAGTTTAGTAGCCTTGGATGTACTATATACATTCAAAAGGTTTTCATTACATAATAAAATAGACAACTACAACATCATTGTTTCCATAGACTACAATGAGATCCCATAGACTATCCCTACTGGTCATTCATAATATACTTCTTCACATCCTGGGAAAAATAATACATAGAAAGGGGTGAGCTCAAATGCTCATCAAAGATAACAACATAGGAGAAACTTTCATAAACAAGAATAAACATTTAAGGCAATTAATGTAACTAAAAAAAGAATTTTAAACATAAAATTCATCATAATATGGAAAATATAAATCATAATATGTCCATTTACCTACTCACATGGATATTATACTAGTTGAATAATCACATGCAATATCAATAGAATCATTTATAATGATGGAATGCATAATAGAAGACTTCATAACCACATAGTCAATTCCTTATGCCAAGTCTACAAATACGTTTTTGTCAAGGCATTTTGACAAGACACTAGTTTGTCTCATGAGACCTACCGATTCATCAAGAAGCTATAGCGGGCTCCACCTATCACTTACTATGTTCAATGCATTCCACATATTAAAGGCACTAAACATAACATAAGCATTCATATTAAAACTAGAATACAAAATGTCAATAATTTATACAAAAACCATGAATGGATGAAAAATAAGACATTTATAGTCAAACATAACACATGACATTCAATTCAAAATGGATGATTTGTATCATAATAAATCTACATCAAACAAGATTAAAATTCACTAAAGGATGTTGACATAGATGAAATGTAATCTTTTTGGGAGAAATATCTCCTTATTTTATTTGAATTCATTTAAATTTAAATAATTATAAAAAGATATATTTATTTTGAATATTTTCTTATAATCTTGTAAGGGAATCTTCAACGATGTTATAATGGCGGAATATAGCCACACCCTCCATATAAGTTATAAAAACATTCTCAACATTATTTTTTCGAAAATTCCAGAAAGTAACTTGTTTGGAAAACGATGGGAAGATTCCTATCAAAATGTATAAGGTCAAATAAGGGTATAAATTACATTAAACCATAGTATAGTATGTAGTAAATATTTTTTGAAATAAATTTTTCAAAAAACACATATTTGGATGACAAAGAGGTCCTAGGGGATAATTATATATAAACAACCTTGAATAATGAAGAGATTGTAGAATTAACCCTTACCTTGTACTTTTCCTTGGTCAAGGGTTGGTTAAAAACCTGTATAATGGTGAAATAATTATTATTAAATTATAAAAGAACCATATAAATTAATATGAAATCTTATATGATCTTTCAATATTGATTTGTTAATGAAATTTTAGTAGTATCATCATTTTGGTTGTCAACTGATTATTTTTTCTATTAGATGCCTAGTTATGTAATCCATGATTGTTATGGATAAAGTGTATTTGAAACACATCCATAATGATATTATGTTTATTAAATATTATTTTTAATCATCACATGAAAATTATTCTTGAATGATTGTGATGGGGAATGTATCTCATCACATTCGTGGAGATGAAAATCCGTACATACGCACGAGCGACAATATCATTGTTTTGTAATTAAAATCATAAGTAAATGGATGGTATATCATATATAATGAAACAATAACATGTTATATCTATTATTTAAATCAATTATATGTCATTATTATACCCATCCAAATAATAATGTTTTGAATAACAACTACACCATGACGTGGAGACGACAAGTCGTACGTACGCACATAAGGTGGCATGTTATTCATAGGATGGATAACATAATAAATATGGTTGTTCCATTTTTATAATAACATCATAGTATATAGAAGATAATCGAGTTATTATTTTATAATGGGAACAACAATGGATGATGATGTGGAAGAAGAAAATAACTTGAAAGAGGTGGTGAGATATTTACCTCTTCATTGGGTTCTTCTTTTGATTTGATCGAAAGGGATCTTTATGAAGGATTTATGATAAAACTAAGGCCTCTATGATGAATGGAGGATATTTGGGTGGATATTTGGGTAGGGATTGGACTAGCCAAATGTCATTGAAGTAGTGAATCTGAGAGAAGGGGATGTTCTCTTTTATAAGAGGGGTGAGGGGAACCTTAGGAAATGATTGAAATATTAGTTTATAATAAAATCATGTTCTGTTTAAAATGTCTCCAAAATTAATTATTTAATTACTAAGGATGGGATGGGTCAAAAATCATTCAAACAATTGGTTTTGATACGTTTGGGTAACTATATTAACCATATCTTTTAGATTTAACTCGTAGTTAAATAGTTTGACATTTACCATGTCTCTTTGTATTTTTATATTGTATTATTAATAAACATACTCTAAACATCCAAGAGAACCCCATGTGGTTTATTAATGACATATATAATAGTATTTAATCCCTTTGGCCAAACCCTAGATGTTTAGAAATAAAATACCAATTAATAGTATAATATTTGTATTATAAAGCATTTTATGTCAATATTGCCACTAGTTGGTATTTTGTTTTTGCTAAATTCCTAACAGCATTATTACATTGAAAAAAATTCATTTAATCAACCCTATCATGTCATATTAACCTCGAAAATTATTATAATTCATAAAAACACACAAGTTACATTTATTTGGGTATTTATAATTTTAATTATTTTAATATTTCATTAATAAGTTAATTACTGCCTCAAAATTGTGTAATAAAATTTTATATTCGATTTTATATTATGTTTATCCATATATTAAAAATGGTTTAGTTTTTAAACATTGATTTTAACACTTTTAATTATTTTTGAATTAAATAATAATAAATTTCCTAATCTAATCCAAGTAGACCTAAAAGAGCATATTTTAATTTTAAGGTTGTTTTTGGTAGAATTAAACTTATGAAATAGAATTATGACATGTGGTTGGGTAGAAATAATATCATTTTTACCCTTAATTACCCTATATACTTTTAGTCGTAGTAAATAAAAGTAAAAAGTTATTATGCACCAAAAATTATTTTCATCTTATTGAACCACATTTTACATATTAATATCAACCGTGTCTCTCAAGTTTTTAATATTTTACTCACAGAAGCAGTAAAATTATATTTTATACAAATAGGTAAATTCTCCTCCGAGGTGGGTAAAAGACAGTAGCAAGTTCAATGAAATTATTATATATATATAATTATTATAAACTGACTCTAATGAATAACATTGAACTTATATAGTTATTATGTATCTATTTTGGCCTAAATTAAATTTAAATAAAATAAATAATTATTTAAATAAAAATTCGGTTTTGAACAATAACCCCGTGTTTTTTACTATTTATTAATAATTGACAGTTTTCATAAAAATACGAAAATTTCACCCTAAGCTAATTTCAATATTCCGAGACCAAAAATGAATTTCATTTTGAATGATAAAATTGATAAAATTTTAAAAAGTGTGTATTACTATTCATAATGGCTAGTTTGATTGGTTGTGGTGTGTTATAACTCGAATTTTCATACTACAAATGATATTGTATTAGTCAAAGAGAAGCGTACTGTGGAAGCTTGTTGTGTTACAATAAGACGATTCATGCCAAAAAAATGAAATAGAATCTGTTTTTTTACTATTTCCATACACTTTCTTGGGTTGGCCACTATGGTCCTTAAATAAGTATTATAAAAGTTTCAGAATCTAAAATCTGTTGACCTACATTGTTCCAATATGATCAAGAATATTGTAAAAATCTGAAAAGTGTCAATTTTATTGAAAATTTTTAAAGAGACAGGAGATTACCCAAAGACACATAAATGTTTTTGTGAAATATTTGATGTTTTTGGAGTTGATTTTATGGGACAATTTCCCATGTATTTTGAGAAATACTATATTTTACCTTCTATTAATTATGTCTCCAATTAGGTGGAATCCAAATACACAAAGACAGATGATACCAAAGTATTTTTTGATTTTGTAAGGGGTAACATTTCTTGTATGTTTCTAATTATAAGAGGAATAATCAGTGAACAAAGGATATATTTTTTCAATTGAATAGTGTTGGGTATACTAGAAAATCTTGAGGTGCACCACAAAACATTTACACCTTACCATCCCCAAATTAATGTCCATGTTTAAGTTTCCAAAAGGGATATTAATGGTTCTTTAGAGAACGAATAAAACTAAACCAAAAATATAGGATCCAATGTATTGAATTCACTCTATGGGCATACCAAAAAACATAAAATACACCCATTGGTATGATCCCATACTAATTGATTTATTAAAAAATCTATAATCTACCAGTGTAATTAGAGAACCATGAATATTTCTATATTAAAAATGTTAATTTGGATTTAGAGGGTGTTCAAAAAGATAGAAAACGTCAGTTATAAGAGTTGGAATAAATAATAAGATAGTATTGTGAAAATTAAAAAATTTATAAAGGAAGAACCAGGGTGGAACATGAAAAACCAATTCATCCAAAGATCTTTCAACATGGAGACCAAGTTATGCACTAAAATTATAGAGTGATGTTAATGCCAAGTAATCTTCATTCCAGGTGGGAGGGAAATATTATTATTTCACAGGTAATTCCTTTTGGTGATATTTCTATCATGAATGAAGAGGTAGGAAACAAATTCACTATATATGGGAAGAGGATGAAAACATTCTATGCAAGATTACATCAAAAAATAGTAGGGTAACTCATAATTCTCAAACCCATCTACTAATTTATTTTCATGAGGTGAGGTTGAGCCAAATACATTAACACAATGTTCTTCTAGGAGGCAACTCACGTTTTATTATTTTCTCAAGATTTAGGATTTAGTTACATCTTACATCACACCGTTGAGAATTAATCGAATGGTTCTTACACTGGTATGAGTTTTTATTTATTTTCAAAGACCATCATGAATGGAATCCACAAGGAAGCCCCTAGAAGTTATGGAAGAAAGAGGACTTTAGTTTCATGGTAAAGAGAGTTCCCTTTTTTATGTTTATCTTTTGAACTCTATATATTCTTTCCATCAACATGTTTTGTAAATAAAAGATTAAATTTCATTCCCACACATGAATACATTTTTTACATGAATTATCTAGGATACCAGAGTTTCTAAAGAATCCCATGATGTCAGGTTTTAGATTACAATGTTAATAAGAATGAATGAGTTAGACGAAGAATTTTATGATTAAATCGAAACATGGAAATTAAAATGAGGACTCATCATTTCAAATAATTAATTTATTCAAGTAAATAAAATTTTCTAACCATTTTCGTGACGTAAAATTCTTAAATTTATGTGAATTGATTTGTTATTGTTAATCAAGACTTGAGTGATTTTCCAATATCATATTCCCATTGTCTAGAAAATTTATAAACTAATTCTTAATATTTATTATTAAGCATATTTTGAGAGTTATTTTTTAACATTCCACCTGTTAGAAAATTAATTTGAACTTGTCAATGCTATGATTGTAAAAAAAACATTTAATACATCCTTATTAAACATTAGTTTAAGAAAGAATTTGAAATGATGAATCTTTAAGGAACGTTATTTTATTGGTCTCCCACTGAGTTAGACATTTAAAAAGGAGTTATAAAATCATATTCTATTGTCTCCTAATTATTTTTCATGGTTTTGGTCCTCTGTTAATGTTTATAGCAGCACTCGGGATGAATCCTCAGTGGTTATACATTTTAATAGTTGATTGTTTTTGGTTGATGGTATTTGGGGGGGGGGGGGTTGTTTGCAGAGATTATGAAATAATTTATTTATTATTTTCTTTTATGATTTATTTAACAATTTTATAAATATTGGGGTGAGTTCAATAATTTGTAGTTAAGCTAGTGATATCAATGATCCTTTCTTTGTGTTGCATTAAATTAACACCCATGACTAAAGTTGACGTTGATTAGAAATCCCAAGTGTTAAGGCTTTAATCCAAGCCATAACATAAATTAAGGGTCTAAAATTTATCATATCTTGTTTATGGGAGTGTATTTATGGTTTCAATAATCCAATGAAACCACTCCTTAAACAAAACAAGTCATTAATCAATGACATGTTAAGTCCAACCTACAAAATGTTAATTCAATGAATACACATTGAGCAAAAGCTCTCAGTCGCTTGACATCCCTAAATTATAACTCACCCCAATAAAATATTTACTCATCCATTTAAATTATTAGTAATCTAGTCATAATTATTATGATGATAAATGAAGAAGATAAGAAAACGAAAGGGATATGAAAATAGTAGTGCATCGAACACACACACAAATGATGATGACAATTTAAAAAGGAACATTATATTGAATGAGAGTGAAAAATAAAGGAAGTGGATTCAACTATATTTAATATATTTTAAGGTCATACATATAAAACTATAGAAGGTGGATGGGAATAATAGATATTAATTACGAAACTTTCATTAAAACAAAATTTAAAAAAGACTTAAAATATTACAATAATGAAGAACACAAAAGTAAAAGGAAACATAGATAGGAAGAAGGGTATATCAAGTGAAATCATGAGTATGTTCGGTCCTCAAAATCCTTGGAAAGGCTTTGGTCATGCCAATATGTGATCCTCACATCTGAAATGCCATCCCTTTTGAAAAGAGAGTAGGGGATGTATGTATAACCCAAGGTGGTGGACAATTTGCATTCCAAAACTACCCCTCCATTTGGCTCGACAATTTAGACATCCAGACAGATGACTCTTGAGATATATCATTCTTTAATGTTGTATATAATTATGTAGTCTGACTAATCAAAAAATTGGATGAATTTGGACATATAGAGCCAAAGTTTTGGTCGTTTGATTAAACAATGTTAATCTATCCATTTAAATCCATACTTTTTAGAATACTTAAATGTGAATGTGTTTATCAATATAAATAAGCCTTCAAATCTGAACACTTTATTCAAAATATTTGGCCTATTATATCCCTATTAAACAAGGAAAAATATAATCTTGATTTGTCGATCACATCATGATATATGTTATGAATAGTTTCCAGATGTTATTCTCTGGAAAGAATGGTGGGATGGACTTCAAAGCATCTTGGGACCGTTGTTAATGTATTTGGAACTTCAAATTTTTATCCATGATATTTTAGGATAATAAAGAACAAATTGTGGAGTTTTCTAACATTTGGGCTTCGAGTTTTAGACAAATAACTCAATCATCATGGATGCTCCAGCTTCTTCATTGTTTCTTTGGGTCTTCTTGTGTGGAACATATGGCCTTCCAATTGGATGATTTAACAAAATGTTCCTTCTAATGAAATGTTGGAAGTTGAGTAAGGAACCATAAAAAATACTAATCACGCAATTTGGATAATTAGGGTGACATTTATTATTAAAATATTAAACATGCTTGAATCTAGATGAATTCAAATAGTACTCAAAAATTATAGTTAATATTTAAACATTAATATTTCACAAAAATTATGCATATTTCGTTTAAAATCAATAAAGGTAGTATATAAAAAGTTATGAAAATATTAATAACATCAAATCCCCCACACTTATTCTTTTTTTTGACCTCATGTGAAAAAAATATAAAAGTCAATACAAAATCATTTTCACACACCAACAAATATTAAAATTTTGTTTTCCCCACTCAGGGGAGGATTAGACAATTTCACTCATCCATATATTATTTCACCCCAATTTTTTACAAAAACAATGTTCCAAAAAACAATTCATTTTTTATGCTCAAATTTAGAAATGGAAAGTGGTGGAACACAAAACTTACTTCTCTCTAGATGATAAAATTAAATTATGGTGCTTCACTCATTCACTAACAAAAAGTGAAAAACATAGAGTTTGTAAGAGCTCTCATATTATAATACCTATCCTAAATTGATCAAGATTCATGAGGTATCTTTAATGTGTTTTTTATGTGCTATGGGATGGTAGGAATTTAATGTCCAAGAGAGAGAAGAAGAGGGGTAAAATAAAAACATGGGTAAAAAAGGCACAAATGTTTTTGAAATGAAACATGGAGGGAAATTAAAACACATATTTAAAAGGGAATTTTTTTTGAATAAGGACACAATATAGGAATAAAATTTTAGGGGAATGAGATGATGTAATATTTACAATACACAAAACATCTCCAAATGACATAAGTGTTTGTTTATTTTTTTTCTTATTTTTTTCAAAAGTTAAACATTAAAATATCTCAAAATCATATCCCAAACCATGATTGATCTCCACACGACATTAATCTTAATATTTATAACAAGTTCAAATGTTGAGGAAGAGTTATTTTTGACCTACCCAAGAAACAACACATTCTTATTTTCATTTTTTTGATTTTTTTTGATTTTTTTTTGATTTTTTTAACAATTTTCAATATAATTTGTACAATATAAACATACATACATTCCAAAACCCCACAAAATGACAACTTCTCCCCCATAATTAAATTGATTCCTTCACTCAAGAAAATGTTAACATTGTAAAAATAAACAAAAGGGTACCCAAAATGAAATACATCCCCCGACACTAAAATTTCAATAATTTATGCAATGAAAATCCATGTTGATATTGGGTGGGATAAGGTATTGGTATTGTAATGTGGCTATTAAAGAAAATTATTCCATAGGCTTGAAGTGGCTTTCAAGAAGAGGATTAATTTATGGTTAATGGGAGGCTATTTGGCTATTAGAATTATCACGTGATTATAAAATGCCTCTATTATATTAATGCACACTAAAGTAGAAAATTACGCTCAAAGGTCCCCAAAACCAAAACTCACAAATGGCGGTGAAATACACATATTTTAAAAATATATCAATAGGTATCCTTGGCATGAAAGAAAATGTTGTTCCTCATGGGTGGGAAAAATCAGTTTCCAAATAAAAAATTGATCATTCTAATTTTTTTGTTATGAAAAAATATTCTTTATCCAAATATATGATGAAAACAAAATATTTTTGAGATAAAACTATGTCTTATGACTTCCCAAAATGGTTGGGCAAAATTTCAAAACCGGTTGGTGATTAAATATGATTCATTTGGTTTTTTCAAATATATTTATTTATTTTTTGATCCATTTTTGTTTTTATAATACACACCCACAAAAAAGAGAAATAGAAAAGGATTTGGATTGATAAAAAAAGTGGAAGAAAATGAAAGAGAGAGGGAGAAGAAAAAAAATTTATAGAGAGGAAGATAGAGAGAGTTAAAAGGAAAGAGGTACCCCTGGTTTAGATTTGGTGGGTTTCTGTCTTCATCCAGAGGTGGGTTAACTGTATAAGTTGGGGATTCGATGGAAGTTGATGTGGTTTGAGAATTGTTTGTCCTCACATGGTGATGCTTTAAATGATGTCCATTAACTGTGAATGTTCTTTTTGAAGAGGGGTCTTGGACTTTCACTGCTCGAAATGGGTAATCATTAGTAATTACAAAAGAACCTTCCCAATAAAAATTAAGCTTATCTGGGTGAAGCCAAAATCGAGAATTGAAGAGAATTAACTTTTTAACCTCATGAAATACCATTCACAGAATTTGTTTATAACAGATTACCTTTGAATTTTCTTTATAGATAATGTCATTCTCATAGGAATCTAGTCAAAGCTCCTCTAGTTCAGCCAATTGCAATAATCGTTCCTCACAAGATTTTTCACAATCAAAATTACAGGTTCTCAAACCCCAAAATTAATTATGTTGGATTTAAATTGGAAAAAGACATGCTTTACCAAAAACTCACCTAAAATGAGACAACCCAATGGGTGTTTTATAGGAAGTTCAATAATCCAAATGTTCGTCACCAAGTCTTGCAGGCTAGTCTTTTCTGGTGGGTTTTACAATTCTCTCTAACACTATTTTTATATCTCTATAAGAAATTTCAGACATGCCATTTGTTTGAGGGTGATATTAAGGTGATTTTTTATGTACAAACCCATTCTTTTTCAAAATATATTCCATGGTTTTATTATAAAAATGGGTTCCTATGTCAATTATCAAGGCATGTGGTGGGCCAAATCGGTGGAAGATGTGTGTCCTTAGGAACTCACTAACAGTATGTGAATCATCCCTTCTAGTGGGTTTATCCTCGATGCACCTAGAAAAAAATTCAAATTCAAGAAGGATGTATGAGAATCCATCAAAAGGGGAAATGGTACCATGAAATAGATGACCCAAACATCAATGATCTCAAAGAATATTAAAGGCTTTGGGGGAATTTCATTTCTTTGGGAAATTGTGCCAAGCTTTTAGCAAGTGGGACATGATAGAAATAACTCATATGAGTACTTAAAGAGTGAAGTCCAGAATAATATATAGTCTAGGAGCTTTCGCGAGGTCCTTTGTGGTATAAAATGGCCACCAATAGGCATTTCTCGACCGAATTCTAAGATTGAAGTATGTTCATTTTCATCAAAAAATATTTTAATTACCATGCCTACCCCAATTTTTCAAAGATTATTTTCATTACAAAAATAGTATTTTGAATCAATTTTAATCTTTATTTTTTGTTCCTTGAAAAAATATTCCGAAAAAACACCAAAAACAAAGTAATTTACAATTGGTGGAAACCATGGTATTTTTGGAGTGAGAGATGAATGGTGCTCAGTTACAAATTCTGGATCAATAATTTCAGAATGAGGAGAATTAGAAATCATACTCAGGTGATTAGCCACATGGTTTTCTTTTTCCTGGTCTATCTTATATTTCAAGGTCAAACTCTTGGAGAATTGGGATCCATCTTATTAGCCTTGGTTTGGAATCACTTTTCTTATGTAAAAAAATTATAGCACAATGGTCTGTGAAGATGATGATTTTAGAACCTAATAGATAGGGCCAAGATTTATCAAAGGCAAAAACCACAGCTAAAAGTTCCTTTTTAGTGATAGTGTAGTGTGATTGAGTTTCATCCAATGTTTTTGAGGCATAATAGATGACATCAAGAATTTTTTCTCCTCTATGACCAAGAACGTCCCCAATGGCCCTATTAGATGAATCACACATCATGTCAAATGGTAAGGACCATTATGGGGGTTGGATTATCAGGGAAGATGTAAGATAAATTTTGAGTTCAATGAAGGCTCTCCGAAAAATCTCATTGAAATGGAAAGTGACATCATTTTGGAGAAACCGAGTGAGTGGGAGGGAAATCCTACAGGAGTTATGGATGGGTCGCCAATAGAAACGGACATGAAAAAAGAATAAAAAGATTTCTCGAACAGATGTGGGTTCAGGAAGTGATTGGATAAGTTCAATTTTGGTATGATCAACTTCAATATCATCTTTTGAAACTATGTGACCTAGGACAATCCCATTGGCATCGATGAATTGAAGATTCTCCAAATTTAACACAAGGTTTCACTTGACACATTTTTTAAGGACTGGAGAGAGTGAATGAAAGTGAAATTCAAATGACTCACCATAAATGGTAAATTCATCCATGAAGACATCCATATATTGTTCAGTGATTTCAGAAAAGATACTCATCATACACCTCCGAAATGTTGCAGGAGCATTGAAAATGCCAAAAGGCATTCTACTATATGAATATGATCCAAAGGGGAAAGTGAATGTAGTCTTTTCTTGATCCTGAGGTGCGATTGGGATTTTAATGTAGCTGGTGTATCCATCAAGAAAGCAATAGTGTGACTTTCCGACTTACCATTCTAGAATTTGATCATGGAATGGAAAAGGGTATTGATATTTTCTTGTTTCAACATTAAATTTCCAATAGTCGATGCAAACATTCCATTTTTTCTTCACTCAAGTTGTGACTACCCCACCATGTTCATTTGTGACAACAGTTATCCCACCCATCTTAGGTAAAACTTGAATTGGACTAACCAATTCACTATCAGAAGTTGGGTAGATAATACCAGCTTTAAGAAGCTTGGTGATATCTTCCCTAACTACCTCAAGTGTGAGTGGATTGAGTCGTCTTTGTGGTTGTGTAGTTTTTTTATGATTCCTCAACATGGATTTGATGCATGAAAAGGGAAGGATTGATCCCTCGTATGTCATATAGAGTCTATCCTAAGGCCTTTTTGTTTTCATATAACACCTGAACATGTTTTGGAATCCTCAGTTTCGATAATTTAAGCAGATATAATGATAGGATAAGAGTTATCATGGAAATGGAATGCATATTTCACGTGTTTAGGAAGATGTTTTAGATCAATCTCATCTTTAATTTGTGGGTTATACAACTCGATAATGGAGAAAGGTACTTCAGTTGCCTCTGATTCATTTTCCTTAATACTATCCAAGGTGGAGTAGTATAAATCAAATTTGATGTGGGATTCAATAGAGTTTTCAACATCATGTAAATTGATCCCTTTAATGATAATGATTATTCGATTTCCATGAAAGTTTACTCTGTTAGTCATAAAGAGATGTTTCGATGTGCACCTTCAAAGAAACATGTGGTGGCCTCTAGTTCTGAAGCGCCAGTCCTGAGGAATTTTGCAGACGTCTTGAAATCAGTTGGTATGCTCCCGGATTTTGAATGTCCTTCTCCTAGTATAATCATTAAGAAAAGTTGTATCGAACATGTTTCTACTGATCAAATTCTGATTGAAGAACGATTGAATCCTTGTCGCTTATCGATCATTGTTAGGGTTGTTCTTCTAAATGGTGGATCGCTCTAGAAATTCAATGATATTTCTCAAAGACTATCTCAGATTTGGGTGGTTTGATGATTGGTAGATGATTTCTATGGGACTTGGTTACTATCATGTTATTTTCTCTTTCGATGAATTGAAACGAAGGGCATAGAGCTTCAGATTTGTTTTGTTGAAGCCAAGTGTTCTTTGAATTCAAGAATTGGTTTGAAACTTTGATCAAGAGAATGTCATGGATACAGAAGCCCAGGTTTGGATTCGTATTCGCAAACTGAATTGGCTATATTGGCATCCTAGGATCATATGGGATATTTCCTCATCGGTTGGCATCCCAATTCGGATGGATAAGCATAGGTCTGATCCTAAATTTGGTCATTTCGTGAGAGTTCTAGTGGAAGTGGATATGGCCTTGATTCTGGGATAGGAAGTTGTTCTGACGACTGGGGATGACCGCTTCAACCTGAAGATTTAGTATGAATGGCAACCAAGGTTCTGCCTCAATTTCCATTTCCTTGGTCAGATGTATTTTGAATTCAATTGAAAAAAAATTTGTGGTCTGTGCATGCTAATGGGTCACACTGATGATCTCTGTCAGAAGGGAAAGGCCAAGGACAAGGTTCATGATCTAGGAATGAATTTTATCCCTCTTATTGAGCAACGTTATCAGGGCTCTGTGTAGGTTATTGTTGAGCCTAATGCTCAGTTGATACCGAAGGGTAATGTTATGGTTTCTTATAAATCTCATCTCAATGTCAATCATGATTATTTACAGAGTTCTGGTGCTGCCACTGATTCATTTCCATTGAAGAGTGAATATGTTGAGGTTCCCTATGGCACTTTTCATGCATCTGAAAATATGAATGCTTCGGTCATTGAATTTTCTGCTCAGTCTGGAGGGCAGGCTCAGATTGTGTTATGTCAACCATTGAATTCCAATCAGCAGTGTTCACATGATATGGAACATGCTTCTAAGGAAGTGCAGGGTCAATCAGTGGATCTTGCAGTGAATAAATGCATTGAGCCTTTTGTTGGGTCTGCTTGACATGGGTCAGTGCCAGTTGGTGTTGGGTCTGTGACAACAACTGATACAACATTGGTAACATGTATGGGTTTGGAGTCTGATAGGTTATCTTGGTAGAAAAATGAGGATGTTCTTCATTCTAAACATATACAGGGGGAAGGAATAGGTCTTGCCTATTGTGAAGGTTCTAGATCATCATTCTCTTTAGAATGTTAGGAGTGGTGACCAAAATGATGATGGGTCCTTTTATCAGGTTCCATTGTCTATGTTTGCGAGGAAGCCTATTTTGTAGATCAGTCATGAGCTAGTTCTTTCTCTAAATAAGTTTACACCTTTGACTACTATTTTTTGGTCTAATGATAAAGAGGACATTATTAGTGATGAAAAATCTCGATCTTTGGAAGGGTTATCCACCATTATTGGTTCACTTGTTGATGCAGATACTACTTCCTCAGAAGTTAAGAAGATGGGAGAGAAGTTGGATAAATCAGTGCAATTACAACGGGATGGTGGGCCTATAACCAGGTTCAAATCCTCTATATCATGAATATTTTCTTCTTGAATTTCTAATGGCTTGAGAAATATCTCACGGTCACCACCCTTAGGAATTTTATTATGACCAATAAACCTCTCTTTATAGGAATTTCTGAGCCTCAGATTCCCTTCTATAAATGGAAGGCTTTCAAATGGTCAACCCTGGGGTACTCATTGGTTTCCCCTAATGCTGATCAAAGTTCTTTAGAGTCTCTTTGGGTTTCGAAGTATGATAATGTTTCATTGATATCTTCCTTTTATGATCAATATTCGATCACTATTTATGTTGAGATAAGTGGTTATGGTATGTATTTTACATTTGTCTATGCATTAAATTAGTATATTGGGAGATGCACTCTTTGGGCATCATTGGAAAGTATAAATATAGAAATGTGCCAAAATTGGGTCATTAGTGGTGATTTTAATTCGGTGCTCCGACCTAAGGATATGATAGGAAATTGCTTTAACAAGCTGGATACTTCTGGATTCTCTTCATGCATTGATGCTTGTAATCTGATTGAGGTTATATTCATGGGGACTGATTTTACCTGGCACTGATACACAGTAAATAGGTTACAAGACAGTAAGCTTGATATGTGATTCTGTAATGATTATGGGGGATCTCGGGACTTTTCAATGTCTTGTATTACTTTTCCATGGTCTAATTCTGACCATAATCATCTTTTAATGGATTTGAATCTCCACAGCTTGAGATCTTCTCCCTTACCTTTCAGGTTCAATAATGTTTGGTTATCTATTCAAGGTCATAGGTAGACTATCATTGAGGCTTGGAAAACCGCTGTGATTGGAATTCTCGTTCATATAATTGTTTTGAAGTTGAAGGCTGCGAAAGAAAATCTCAAAGGGTGGAGTAAGAAATATTTTCCATGCCTTGATCATGAAATCCAAAATGTTGAGGATAATATTTTGCACTGTCAAAGGCTTAATGAGGGTTAGGATGTAGTGTCTAGGGAAGAGTTACATGCTCGTTTTAAATTTAATTAGCTACTTGCGTAAAATTATAGCCTTTCATGGGCTCAATATAATGTCAGGTGGTTGAAATAAGGGGATATAAATACAGGACATTTTCATTTCTTACACAAAGAGAAAAAGGTGAAGCGTGGCCTGAATGTCCTCATGGTGGATGGTGTTCTTTTAAAATCTAAAAAATATATTTATGATGATGCTTTTAGCTATTTTGTGAAGCTTTACACTGACATAGGGCATTATAATACTCATATAATGTTTAGTAATATCTCTCCATCAGTCGAGGCCTCCCAGAATGAGATGCTCACTAATATAACAATAGAGGAGGAAGTGAGAAAGGCGGTTTTTTCTATTAATTCTGATAGTGTGGCAGGTCCATATGGTTTCTACAATAGATTCATTATGGATTATTGGGGTATTACACACACAGATTTTGTCCATGTGGATATAGATTTTTTTATCATTCTTATTTCCATTTTAGTTCTAGTGCTAGCTTTATTGCTCGGATTCCAAAGAAGGACAATGCTCTGGACATTTGGGATTTACCGCCCATGGCCATAGGAAAAAATGTTCCCATATTCACTAGCAAAATCTTTGTGAACAGATTGGGATGAATTTCGAAGGAGTTTATTTCTATAAATCAATTTGGGTTTATTATTTGAAGGAACATTCAAAACTTCTTTTATACGACGTCTAAATGTGTGAATGTTATGAGGAAAAAGCTGAAGTATGGGAATATGGCTCTAAATGTTGACATTTCTAAGGCTTTTGATATGATGAAGTGGAGTTTCATTATTGTCGTGTTAAGAATGCATGGCTCATCCACTGGCTTCATTAATTTGATTAGATGCATTCTTCAAACTTCTAGGTTATTTGTTCCTGTGAATGGTTCTCCCAGATTATTTTTTAACTGTTCTAGGGGAGTAAAACAAGGATACCCCTTATCTAGTATCATTTTTTCTATTGCAGAGGATTATTTGAGTACACATCTTTCGGATCCTGTGCATGCTGGTTTGTACCAGCAAATGACTATTGGTAGAGGTCTGTTTGCTCATTCACATCTTTTTTATAATGATGATATTTTGTTGTTTTGTAAGGATGATGGATGTAGTATCTAATATATTAAATAGAATTTTTAGCATTATGATGTTGTTTCTAGTCAGGTTATCAGTTGGGAGAAATCCAATGTGTTTTTTGGGGAAGGGGTCACCCTTTTAAAGAAAAACATAGTTTCCCAGAAGCTTGTGGTTAAAAGAGGGTCTCTACCTTTTAATTATCTTGGGGTTCCACTTTTCTGGGGTGCTATTATAAGGTGTCATTTGGAAAATATCTATCTCAAAATTATTAATCAATTGGATACCAAGAATGGTAAATCTATGTCTCAGGCAGGGCGGGTCGTCCTGGTTATCTCTTTTATCGCCTCTATGTGTGTCTATGTTTTTTTCTCATACAGATGGCCTAGAACTCTTCTTAAGGATATACAAAGGATAATTTTGAATTTTATTTGGGCTAGTTCAATTCATGAGAGTAATCCAATTATAGTTTCATTTAGTGATTGCATTCAGCATGTTGACATGGGTGGTATAGGGATTAAGGACCTTAAGTGCTTTAATGAATATCTCATTAAAAAGTTTACTTGGTCATTCATGACATTTATTGATTTTTCATTGGATTTTCGATGAAATATATTTGGATCCAATATTCACAATGGGTACTCTCTTTAGGTCCCTTCCCCAATATAGTCATTAATTAAGTATTATTATCTCATCCATGCACAATCCACTTAATGGGTTGTTTTTAAGAATTCCTATTTGAACAGCTAGAAGACTGTTTGGTTGTCATGTGCCATGGCTGAGCAAAATTAAATTCATTATTCTTTGAAGGATCTCTCAATTGATTAATTTCATAATAATTTCATGGCTCAGGGGTTGATTTCTGATTCTTTGAAAATGGAGTTGAGATGTAATCAGTATTATACGGTGGATACTTTAATCTGGTTTCCTAGCCTTACTAAAACCATCAGCACTAAAGAGGATTATTGACTAATGTCTACTGAGCCTTTGATGGTTACTTCTTGGATTCTTATGTTTCATGATTCTTATTACCCTTTGGCTCAGTATTTTTGTATGTGGAGGATTTGGAAGTGTAGATTACATCTACAACAGATGATATATCGTGCTAGATTTTCTCTTGCACCTGTTTGTTTTTGTGGTCTTGTTGTATATGAGACTCTGGATCATTTATTTATATCTTGTTTCATTGAATTTTGATTATGGGATTATTTTTAGGTTTTTTTTCATATGACCATGGAGAGTTTTGGACAACTTATGGATTCCATTTATCGAGTTCATTAAAGTTCTCAGGTGAAACCACTTCTTCTCTCTGTTATCTCAGTGGTTGTTTATTTTATCTGGAGAGACAGAATTGCTCTTGTCATTGAAAAAAGCTTATACCAATTTCTAATAGTATTCAGGAGCTTCATACTTTTGTTCTTGATTCTACAGGATATCGAAATGGATTCATGCGGAATGATGCTTCCGATCTGGTGATCTTGAGAACTTTGGGTGTTTCTGGCAGATGTAAGAAGCAAATTGGGATAAATCATATCTGGTGGATTTCTATGATCTTTAGGTGTCTGAATGTTATTGTGGATGGAGTGGCTTCAAGTGCACCGGGGCCTTTGGTATGTGGTGGCGTTTTTCTAACTTATAGGGGTTTTGTTAAAAGATGTTTTTACCACTTTTTAGAAAATGGCTTGGTTATTGAGGTAGATTTATGGTCTATGATCAAGGATGTTCGGTATGCTTCATTTCATGTATGGATGACCTTATGGATGAAGTTTGACTCGACTCTGGCGGTTGATATTCATGGAATGCATTCAAAAATTGTCCCTTGGAAGATTCTTTCTGCATGGGATGACTGTCTCAATCTTGTGGAGAAGATTTGTTTGGTTGCCACTCATGTTTACATAGAGGAAAATAAGGTTGCTGATGTTATTTCCAAGCGTGTGATTGGGGAGGTTTTACCTTTAAGTTCCTTTGTTACACCAACCTTCCGTTGTAGTTTTGTTGATGCTGATGTGCATGGTGTCGTGTACACACAACTTTTATGACCCCATGTTTCTCCTCTTTTGATTTATTTAAATTTTTATATATAAATATTTTATGGGATTAGGAATGCTCGCTCCTATGTCTTCTGATAAAAAAATAATGTTGCAGATTTAACAATATTATTTCTCATTAGAACATGATGAACATGATAGAACATGGTTTAATTTACTCTTATAAGTAACCTCAGAAGCATGATTTGAGAATATATATTGATCCTCAGATGGGTATCGCATAGCGTGGAAAATGATGAACTTTACCGGTTTTTCACCAAATTACATGGATAAGATACATGAATGGACATCAATCTTGGTTCCTGCTGTCATTAGAAATGGTATTCTGAGAATTAGGGGATTTTGAGAAGAGATAATCTCACCTTTTATATTATGGACATAGAAATCAGCTGGGAAGATAAGACCATTAACACGAACAAGGACATCCCTGATTATACCATCTAGACGGTAAATGATTCGATTGGCCAATTGAATGAAAACACCCATTGAATGTAAGGGACCTATACCAAGGTTGGATAATATGGATTTGGGAATGACATTAATTTACTCTCCTAGGTCAATGAGCGCATCATCATAGTTGTACCTTCAAATTTTGAATGGATCTGTAAAGGACCATAGATCATTGAAGTTTATGGGAATAGACTGTTGGGTGCAACATTTTTGAAGGTCCTATGATTCTTTCTTTGGGTGGGAAATATCTTAATAAACATGGTATACTTAGTGATTTTTTAGGGAATCTAAGAGGGTAATGTTGAATTCAAAACGTCTAAACATGTGAAGAATTTGGGATGAGGTTCAAATGACTTATTTAGAATATAAATGGATTAATGAAATGGAATTGGGTTCCTAAGTGGAAATGAAGGAGGTGAGGGAATGTATTCAGATTCCTTTTCATATTTCTTTTTCATTTAATTTTCTAGATCAACATTCAAAGGAGGGTTGGAGGACTTATCTTGAGTCATAAAAATTTTCTTTCCTGATCTATGTGAAATTTCACTTACATTACCCATGGGGTTGGGTAATAGTTGAGCTTGGAGTTGGGATGAATTTTATTGTTGTTTCTGGCTCAGGTGGGATGCAAGTTGACTAATTTGGTTTTCATTGTTTTTGAGGCTGGAACGGGTGAAAGAGGAAAGATATTCAACTTCACTTTCACATGTTTTAATGAACGAAGGGGCATTTCCAGTATTGGGATTACCTAGATTTTGGTTCTTAGGAAAGCAATTGTATTCGTTTTGGAATTGGAAAGGCTTACTGTGATAGTGGAATCTAGGAGGGGGATTGTTCCTTTCATGTTGAGGAACAAAAGGATATGGTTGATGGATGTTACCACCACCTTGACCATATTATAAATGGTTTGGGTTTTGATTTGGGTATTGAGAGGGATGAGAATTGGAATTCCCATATCTCATGTTAGGGTTATATGTAGAAGAGAAGGGCTCATAGTAGTGTTGGTTAATGTTTTTATCAAACTGACCTGATTGTTGAGGGTTGGGGTTCCGCTGAGGATGTGTTACATTGACATACATTGGTCCGGATGAATCTGATTTATCCTCATAAAGTTGTGGACATGTGACAGTTTGATGATATGGGGAGATTCATGTTCCATAGTTCTTTATTGGATCAGGGAATAAAGATTGTGGAGAGGATGAGGTTGGGGATTTGGCTGCCACAACTAGTTGTCTCACAAGGCCAAAAAGTTCACTCATCCACTCGGTTATCTTGTTCGTCTCTATGGATTTATTTTCATGGAATTATTTTACTTGATCATGTGATCGAGTATGGAATTTTTGTGTGTTTGCAGCCATGTTTCATTGGAGATATCGTGTAGCTTCATGAGTTTTAGAAATAAGAGCACCTCCACTTGCGACATCAATGAGGGTTCTCTCCATAGCCAATAACCCCTCATAGAAGTATTGGATCAAGATTTGGTTAGGTATTTGGTGTTGTGGGAAGTTTGAAACAATCTTTTTAATCCTCCCCCACTACTAGTGGAGTTATTCAATGGGGAATTGACAAATACCACATATTTTCATTCGGATAGAAGTAGTACGAGAAGAAAGAAAGAATTTCTATAAAAAGAGTCCCTTCATGTAATTCCATGTGGTTATAGAACTAGTAGGGATGTAGTAAATCCAGGACTTTGCAGAGTCAGCTAGGGAGAATGGGATGCTCATAGTTTAATTTTTTTCTTAGAAAACCCTTGAGGCTTCATGGTAGAGCACATCACTTGGAACTCATTAAGGTCGATATGGGGATCCTCACTGCCTAGCCTGTGGAAATGAGGCAGAAGATTAATGAATCCTGATTTTAGTTCGAATTCAGCCACAATTTTTGGTTATTGAATACCAAGAGGTTGGTAATTCATATTAGGGGAAATAATTTCTTTAAGTGTTTTTCCCTTGGATTGGGCATATCTAATTGAATTGGTTAAACAAGGACATTTTCTTGATTTAGTTGATTATCTATTATGTTCCTCTTAAGTTGGAGAAGTGGCTACTCAATTTCAGGGCCATTCAAATCCAAGGGATTGTTTGGGAGGCTACACGTAATTCATAGATATTTTGGAAGAAAGAGGAAGGCTGGGTTTTTTTTGTTTTTTTTCATCAATTTTTTTAAAAAAGTTTTTTTTTTGATTTATTACAATAACAAGAAACTATCGAGTAATTAGTTTCACCATCCCAAAAAACAATTCCATTTGAAATCATGGACAATTGTCTCCTATCAGATTCTTAAGGTTCTGGTGCTCTGCAAATGTGTATAGAACCACTCGGGTCGAATCCTCGATGAGGATACTTTTTAATAGTCAATTGTTTTTATATGATTGTATTCTGTTTGGGGGGTTTGTTTGCAAATTTTAAGAAATAATTTATGGATTATGTTTGAATAATATTTATTTATCAATTTGATTAATATTTGGGTGAGTTCATCAATAGGTAGTTAAGCTTTTGATATTCTTAATCCTTGCTTTGTATTGCATTAAATTGACACCCATGTCACATGTTGATGATGATTTGAATTCCCGAGTGTTAAGGCTTTAATCAAAGCCTTAACATAAATTAAGTATCTAATATTAATCATATCATGTTTGTATTAGTGTATTTATGGTTCCAATAACCCATGGAAACCACTCGTTAAAAAAAACAAGTCATTAATCCACGACATGTTAAGTCCAACATACACAATGTTAATTCAATGAATACTCATCGATCAAAAGATCTCAATCGCTTAACATACCTAAATTATAACTCACCCCAATGAGAGATTTACTAATTCTTTTAAATTAGTATTAATCTGGTATTAATGATTATTATGATAAATTAAGTATATAAGAAAAATAAAGGCATAAAAAGGGTGGTGTGTCAACCACACACCAAAACGATGATAATAATTAAAAATGAACATTAGATTGAATGTGAATGAAAAATAAGGGAAATGGATTAAAATATATTTAAAATATTTTAAGAACATAAATATTAAACTACATAATGTGGAAGAGAATAAGATATATTTAAGAATAAAATATCATTAAAACAGAATTACAGAAAAAGACTTACTAGATTACAATAATGAAGAACACAAATGTATAAGGAAACAAAGAGAGGTGGAAGGGTATCTCAAGTAAAAAAATGATTCTGGCAAGTCCTCCCAAGACCTTTTAGTGGCTTTGGATGTTCCAATATGTGTTCCCATCTTCTATAATGCTATGCCTTTTGAAAGGATATAAGGGGATGTATTTATATCCCAAGTGGTGGACTGTTTGCATTCCAAAACTACCCCTCCACTTGGATTGATGAGTTGGACATCCAGACATCGGAATCTCGAGACATCTTTTTCTTCAAAGTTTTATGTAAAATTATTTTCTAACTAATATAATAAAATATCCGGATTTGGAATTATGGAGCCAATGATATGGTCGTTTGATTAAACAATGTTATTCTATCCATTTCAATCCATACTTTTTAGAATGCAGAAATTTGAATGGGTTTATCAATAGGAATATGCCTTAAAATCCAAACACTTTCTTCAAAATAGTCAGGTGCCTATATCCCCTATTTCACACTACAAATTCTTATCTATATTTTATTATTACATCATGAGCAATGTAATGAATAGTTTCAAGATTTTAATTTCCATCCAGAATGATGGGATGGACTTCAAAGCATCAGTTGGGACCCATTTTTTTGTATTTGGACCTTCAAAATATTATCCATGATTATTTTAGATAATCTGGAACATATAGTAAAGATTCATAAAATTTTGGATTTGAGATTTAGATCAGTAACTCAATCGTCATGGTTGGTCCAGTTTCTTCATAGTTTCATTGGGTCTGGTTGTGTGGACCATATGACCCCCCCAATAGATGACTTGGAAAATGGTTCCCTATAATGCAATGTTGTAATTCGAGTAAGGAACCCTGAAAAATAGTAATCCTTCAATTTGGATAAGTATGGTGATAGTTATTATTAAAAATTTTAATTGACTTGAATCTGGATGAATTCAAATAGGGCTCCAAAATTATAATTAATATTTAAACATTAATATTTCACAGAAATTAGGCACATTTCATATAAAATCAGTAAAGGGAGTGTATAAAAAGGTATGAAAATAATAATAAAATCAGGTTCCATCCCAAATATTTATTCATAATGAAAGTAATGGTTTCAATTGGGAAGTGGTATGTGAAAACCTTCCAGATTACTACTATGATCGTTTTAAGATTGGGTACACTACATAGGATTGTGGCAATATGGTAGTATGTTTTCATGATCGTAAAATAGCAAGGGTTGAAATATTTAAGAAAATGATGGGTCATGAAGAATGTAAAGAAACACTAAAAAACTACTAGCCCTTATGGAGTTCATGATCATCCTGGAGGACTGAATGAAGCTGATTGTAGGTCGGATGAGAATAAGAATCAAGATGTGGCCAAATACCATACTGAAACTATTGTGGATGATAACATCCCATGTTTTTTAGATGTTGTTCATTTAACACTAGAAGAAACCACTGATTTCACAAACCTTGTTGAGTACAAGGATGATCCTAGTGAATCTTTCAAAAATCATCAAGATATATATTATAAACTATGTCAAGCGGAATGATATTTATACTACTCAAGTGCTAAAAAAGATAAAAAAAACCATTGGTGGACCCATATGGTTTCATAAAACCTCATTTTAAGAATATGTGGAAGAGGAAGAATTATTCTAAATTATATTAAACCAATATCACTAGATTCATGGGAATATTCACTACGAAAATTACCCCTCATCTAAAGGTTCATGTAATCAAGGATCCCCCTTCACTATTAGATGATGAAAACCTGAATGCTACACACACGCTAAAAAATAATTACAAGATTTTCATGAAGGGACATAAGGAATATATTTATCCTTTGGTTTTAGATCATGAAACTATGACCTTCCAAATAAATCAAAATGGGAATATAACTTCTCATTAATATTTAAATATTATAGAGTGCATGCCTCCTAAAATTGTACTCATATATGAACATGATCATAACATTGACTAACTACACATTTCTTGGGAATATATTATTTTTAAATTATTAAAGACATGGATGTGGAGATGATTTACATGTTTAGAATTGGATAACCCCCTTTTTGATAATTCTATAGTGGTTACTGCTCTTTGTGTTATGGATCTCATAGTTTGGTTGCTGCATGGTGTTTTTGGATCACTCTTTTAGGAGGGGTTTAATGTTGATACGATTTTTATACAATATATGATGCTACTATTCATGCGTTTTCTATCCATGATGTTTCTAATGTCATGTAATAAGAATAAATATACATGTTGTGTGATGTGAAACCATATTATTTATCACATTAAAGGATGTTCTCATACGACTTGAAGCTCGAAGTGATCTTATTTAGATTTTATACTTTCTTATGAAGATATTTTTATAAGATGAGATACTATTATGATTCCCTCAATTTATACATACTTGATAAAATACTTGGAAGTTAATATGCTTCATGCATTTTTTAAGATGATGAGGGTTTACCACTTTATTGATGCTCTGAATGGAAGGTACAATGCTGAGAAGAGGGGTAAACGACTAGGACTTTCTCAAAGTTGATCGAGATCTTTAATGATCATAGGTTTTGGATAATGTGGTTTAACATAATGAGTGGATGAACAAGTGTGAGGTGATCCCTTCATAATTTTTGTTGATACTACTATCTATATCAGTAGGAATTTTTGATCAAGATGTAAGGAGTGATAATAAAAGTGGAAAAGAAACTCCAAGGGTGCATGGGGGCTGATAAATTCAGTCTCGCTTCACATAAGGGGATGGTTTCATCATCAAATCATGCTTTAGGACACTAGAATGGTGAACCAGTAGTGGGTTCTAATTGGTAATCTTCATTTAGGGGAATTTCACAGATGTGTGTATGATAAAATGTTTTCTTTCCCCTCAATTTCAAGATGGTGTAAAATCATTACACCTCATTTCTACACAATTATTCTCTTTTTATCCAATTATTATTTTTGTATATAGGATGGGTGACCATCTCATTTTTCAGATCATTTTAGTAAAAACACATTTAATAATATTGGGGAATCTTTTTGAAATTCCTTATCCTAAAAGGATCCTTTTCATCAATACTTATTTGTCCCATTGAAACCGTGAAAGAACATTATAGAAATGAGCCATGTTTTAATATATTTTTAACCATTCATACCATCCTATTAGTATTTCATGATATTTTTAATTTAAAGGGTGGGTGTTAAGGCAATCATGGATAATATAATTACATAAATTTTCTGTGAAAAGTTTGGGGGTTCTATTTGTGGGTGTTAATAAAGATATTTGATCCATTCTTTATAATTAATTTTCCATCATCTTAAATTAAAAAATTGAAAATGATTAAAATAACCAAAAATTTCAAAAAAAATGGGCTATGATTTAGGGAAAACATAAATCATCATTACTAGACCTATGATTTTTATCATATGTGGTTAGGTGGTGGACGTGCTGTTAATTATATGTATAAATTTAAAAAAATGAAAAGGTTATTTAAAATAGGTATAAATATAAAAAAACCAATAGGGTTCATAAATTATTCATTAAGATTATATTTGGTCATGATATTTACATAGATAATTTTTGAAAGAAAGGAGTTGTACAATTTCAAGGGGATAATTTTATTAAACATGTACATTTAAAATCAAGATTTAAGATTTGAGAGATTATCGTATTCCTTACGCATTATTTTTAAACACCAGATCATACCAACCTTAAGTCTCAGAGACATTCTAACTTGAGTTATAAGACCTAATGAATTAATTTTTTGGTCTTTGAAAAGTGGAGAAATTAGTTATTTTTTCAAGATTATTGATATGGAACATTGTCACTTGATATTATCATAAATCTAAATGAGTTTTATCACAAGAGATGAGTGAATGGATTCAAAAGAGATAAAAATAATGATTTGAAATGTTTTATAATTATATATTAAGAAACTTGAATTAATGAGAAGATAATTTCCATCATTTTCAATTGGGGAAAATTATAATTCCTGAATTGATTATTTTTCATTGAAAATTGAGAATTTGAATTGATATTTTATGTAAATATTGAATTTTTTATTTAATACTGATAATCATCTTCTTTATTTCTCTAAAAATTGAATATGAATAGAATTTTTTCCCTCATTAAACTCTTTGTTGAGATTTTTTATTTGATATGTATGCATTACATGTGGGGGTATATGGAAGACCCAAATTATGCGGTTGTTTTTTAACAAAATTCAATGGGTTTTAAATGATTTTTAATGTTTAAACCCATTATTTTCTATGTTTCAAAAAAATGTTGGAATTTATAAAGAAATTTATGAATGTGTTTTTTTATGTGAGTAAAAAAAATTTGGGTTTTTATCTTTATAATTTCTATATGTTTGATTAATATCTTTTCCATGATTTTAATTATTTTCTATCTTTTTATTGGAGTTTCTACAAAACAATATCCACAAGGGTCCATCCTTCTACCAAGAGGCCCACACGCCCCTTAGGAAATTAAAGGGGTCACTAGACTATGCTATCCCTCAAGAGGGCCATCCTAGTGGCACACAATGCATCACTCTCTGTAACGACCCAAAGTTTCATTAATGGAAAACCCCTCTTGATCCAGTTAAATGTTTCTTTATGAAAAAAAATGTTTTTATAAGATGTCAACTTATTTAGTTTTATGTTAAGATTTCTGATCGTTACTTTTATAGCCGTTGAACAGTGATCATCTGAGTAGTATAAATATAAGGCTTTAACGAAAACATTTCTACTCAGACAAAGGAAGCGATGGCCTCATCCAGTAGAATTGCCCCTTAAGAAGCCCATTTGTCAGAGCTCAGAAAAGAGGTGGCGTCTTTGGACTTTTCCCTTGACCAAGCCCAAGCTGACCTTCATCAAGTAAAGCTCGAACGTGATCGTTTACGGGAGAAATGGAAGTTGATAGAGATTACCACTCGAGCGATGTTATCCAAGAAACCCCAAGAGTCTGTCACCATCGCACACCTTACCCTTAAGTCTTATGCTGCTATTTTAAGGGGTTATGTGACAAATAAGTAGCACCATGTTCATGTACATTATTTTTTGTATATAATAATGAATATAATTTTTTTGATACATTGTAATTAGTTTTTAAAGTACAAATGGTGTTTTTAGTTATTATTTAATTAAAAATTATATTTTATTAAATTAAAGGATTTTTGAATTAAATAATATTTTAATAAAATATTATTATTAATATTAAATTAATTTTTATTAAATATAAATGATCTTATAATTTTATGAATGCAATTAAAATTTTTATTAAGGTTTGAAAGCCATTTCTGTCAAAACCCGTGAATTTTTTATAAATGTCGGTTTTTATTTTAAAAGTGAAAATTCACATATTTAGAAAATTATTTAGATAAAATAAATATTATTTTTTGGAATCAGGACGTCGAAATTATCCAACGATGAATTTTTCATAATTTTCTGAGAGTCAAATTTTTGGGTAAAAATTAAATACCATTTAAATATATAATGTGTTTTATGACATCATAATGACCCAATGGTGATGTAATAAAATACCATAATCCTTATGTTCGGCCAATATGTGTTTTATCATTAAAATAATGAGGTTTTGGGTTTGTTTGACTTACTTTTCAAAGAATTAATGGAGCCCTCAAGACTTATTCAACACTTTGCCTTTTTAAATTAATTTCCATGGGAGTGTGACTCACCTCCACATAAGCAACCCTAATTGTTTTTAATAAGTTCGGACCTTGGACTTGTAAAATATTGTTTTCCTCTTTCTTTTTCCAGAAACCATGGGCAAATACCATGGGATGGTTTGTGGTTTGGATTATTTTAATATAAGGGGTCCCAAACCTAAATAATAAAGAATTCTCTCACCTTTCCTATATAAACCCACCCAAGCTCCCACTTCTTCCTCACTCAAATCCGTTGAAGTTCATCCAACCTCTGCGCTACTCTCTCTAGAATCCTCTCAAGGTGCCCCAAGCTCCCTAGAAGCCTCTCAAAAGCCTGTCTCTAGCCTTTGGAAGCACACTTCTATGTAAGGGGTTTTCTTCCTTTCTCATTTTTGTCAATTTTCTTTAAGTTGTATTGCCTTTTTTTCTTGGTTTTAAACATTTTTTATTTATTTTATTAAATAATAAATAAACTTGATGAAAAAATGAAATATGTTACTTTTTGGAGGTTTTAGTCCACAAAAGCACATGAATGATATTTTAATTTTTTATCAATTGAAAAGGTGAAAGGTAAATAATTATTTTTACCTTATTATAATAAAATATTGTGTAAAAACAATAATATTTTCATTATATATTAATGATTAAATTTGGTTTGCAAAGTTAATTTACAAAATAAAATAAATTAGATAATGATTATTACTCACATAGATAACATGAATTTTCCCTTGGATGACTCCTTTGATATTGATGTATTATGATAAATTCAACAGATAATAAGGTAAATTAATTTAAAAATAATTATATAGCATGGTATAGGTTATGTGATTCAACAGGAAACTAAACATTTTTTTGGTCTGAATGGGTTGTTGTGAGGCCCCATTTATAAGTTGTATGAATGAATTTTATATAAATATGTCATCTTAATATAATGGGTGACCTTGTTTGAAAATTAAATATTAATAAAAACAGAATAATAAGGTATTAGATATATATTTTGTTCTCTATAGACCAAAAAATTTAGGAATGTTTTTTCAATTTTGTCCTTTTATCCCTTTGGTTAACCCATTTAACGGTTTTAGTCTTTTTTACGATAACTAGTTTTTCCCCAATTAATTCATTTATTATGGATAAAAATGAATTTTAATTTTTACATAATATAGAAATAAAAATCAAAAAATTTAAATAGAGTATATTAGATGGAACTTTTTAAAGGATAAATAATTATGTTTATAATAATAAATGTAAAATGTACTAAAAACTATTTTACATAATAATGTAACTTAGGTTCTAAAATATGAAACAAATGTTTATAAAATATATTAAATATTTTAAAATTTTTAAAATTTTTATAAAATAATTATTTTATTTATAGAAATCGGTTTTATAAATTTACAATTCATAATTATAAAATAATTATGTTATAAAAGTCACAGTATTTTTGGAAATGATATTTTACATTATTAAACTAAAAATAAATAATTTTAGATAAATTTAAAAAATGTTTCCCATGATAATATTATTTCTATAAATAAAAAAATATTCTAATTTAGTAAATCTATAATTCTATAATTTAAATTTTAAATATAGATATAATGAAAAATAATTTCATTCGAAGAAAACTTTTAAAATTTTTATTATTATTTTTATTATTTATTACCAATTAATAATTATATTGGTTATAATATAATATGAATATGAAAATTAAATATTATATATTATATATTTATGTTCTTAAAATAAATCACATAGAAAGAAAATTCAATTTTAGAAAAAATACTTTTTCATACGTGAAATGATCTCATTGGGTTTATCAATGCATTAGTAAACCAATATTCTTTTTATTTGAAAGTAAAAATGAGAAATGAGAAAAAAAATTGATAAATAAATTATTACATTAATAATTACCTGTTTTTATAATCCTATTTTCTAGTAACATATCCCACTATAAACTCCACATAAGATCCTATCACAAGGTAAAATTTTAATTTAGTTGTAGGTGATGATTCTTCCAGCATTGATATTTTCACAAATTATATGAGCTCAGACACCTATAAAATTTGATTTTAATCCTGTATTAATTATTAGAGTTTAACATGGTATTTTTAAGGGAAAACCCAAGTGAAAATCCGTCTTTTAGAGGCTCAAATACATGAGATTCATATGACACGATTCTGCTACCTAATTTGATTTCTTTCTTTTTTCTTCATAGTGTTTAGAAAATAGTTACTTCCTCTTATAATTGAAATATTATGATGGTGTGTTTTTTAAAATATCATATTTTATTTCCATTTCAGTGTTTTGTATATAACAAGAAATTAACAAACTATTTATCTAAGGAAAATACATAGTTAAAATTTGGGTTGTTACATTCGATCCCCTTAAATATATTTCATCCACAAACTTTTAATTATTATAAAATATAATTGATGTTAGGTGTGTCCAAAAAATATATATTACATTAGATTAAAACAAATTTATAGTTTTAATGTTTTAATTTATGTAAAAAACACCAATATAGTGGAGGGAGTTTTTTATTAGGGATATTATATAAATCCTTAATAGGTGACAATGGGTTGTTCTTTAGGTGTGGTAGAATTTTATTGGTAGTCATGATGAAAAATATATTAATAGAGGCATTACATGCCTAATATCACTTCAAATTTAACTATTGGATAATAATATTTTATAGGAAACACATTCCTATAAACATTTATTTGAGATGAGTTATACACATGGGATACCATAATTATGCCACTAATATTTTTATTAATAATTTAACATCTATTAATTTGGGTGGTGTTCTTATACTTTTAGTAACTGTTCTTGTTATTAAGTAGCGATTTGAATAATATTATTATAAAACACTAATTATTCTTTAGTGGGTGATCAGGGTTCTTGTTTACATATCATTTTAAAACCCACTTCTGTAGTTGTGGCTTTATAGGAATTCAATTATCTTAGAACTTTTTGGTTCCAAACATCCTTTCTCGCCCTTTGATTATGGAATTTAAATTGATAATGACCATGTTTACCACATTTAATACAATGAACTATTAATGGTACCTTAAAATAAACTCTATTTTCATTCACTCCATCAATTTAGATCCTCACGTTTCCCCATAAATTAGTTCCTGTATGTTATCCTTTTACTCACATAAATCATCTTATTTTTCCTATAATATATTCCCTATGCTGATCCTTACCAGATTTGTGAAATCAAGAAGCATTAATATTCTTTTATTTATGGTCTTCATCACCTAAACATCCATGAGACTCTACCCTTCACTTCTCTTGTTTGTTTTTGAATTCAACTATGTACATATTTTTAATCATGAATAGATGGTTCAAAATAAAAATTAGGATCATCACTTCACTTCATATCCTATTAGGTTTATCATTGGTAAAATATCTATATTTTACATGGAATAAATTTTTTACTTGTTTCTATCAATCTAAAACAATTTGTAAAACCAAACAAAGTAAAAATGATTGATGAAAAATATAATAGTGTTTTTTCATGATAAATTCAACCAAAAAATTTATTACTTATGAAAAATTATTACATTAGATTTTATTTCAACCAAAATGATTCTCTAATTAATCTATTTTTCTTTTATATTGGGTTATATCATATTTCAAACCCAAATTTCTGAAAAAATAATAAATCCTTAATAACGGCTTCTAAAAATAATTTTATTAACCAAAACACATCACCCAAGAGTCTCTGGGTTAGTTTTTAGCCTTAGGCCCACCCATTAGGTCCTAGAGTGATTGGAAGATTAAAAATAAACCTTTATATTTTATCATGATTGCCCCTAAGTGAAAATGTTTCAAAATAATATCAACATTTTAGTATTGATAATGTTATGAAATTTCTTTTAATCCACATAATCTATACTTTACAGAAACATTGGGTTGTTATTCTTTAAATATGATTATCCTATAAAACAATCGCTCATAATAACAAAACTTATTATTTAAAAAATAATCCCTACCTAGATAAAAACTGTAACATACCATGATAAATATATTATTATTTTATATAACTTATAAATGATAAAAAGTATTAATTATAGGCCATCTCACTATCCAATGAATAGAAGGTTTAGTGTTTTTAGTATTATCTCACATGTGTTTGAATCCAAAAGGATTTTTCCACAATTCTAATATTTAATTTTTTATTTCATCAATATATCCCACAAATTAATCATTATATAAAAGTTCATTTTATATAACACCATATATATAATTTCATATGGAAAAGGAATGTAAATGATGGGGTGAGCTCAATTGCCCAATAAGGTAAAAACACACCAACATTTCATCATTGGATAGTTCATAATCATATGAGAAAACCTGATCTGGGAGAAATGTATTTTTCTTATAAAAAACCTATAATAATAAAATTTTCCAAAAATCATAGTAGAAGGACATGAAATCTCAAATGAATAAAAATATACTATATAAAAGGAGTGTGTAATCATAAGATGATAATCATGACCCATGGGGAATATTCATTGGAATATGTAATGGAAATATAATGTTTCAACGAGACATATCATAACAATAAACTACGAATCAAACATAGTAAGATGGTATCCACATATTACAAGCACATCTAAAAAGCCCTACCTATTATATTGGGAGTGCAATACAAGAAGGATAACCCCTTAATCTATTAGCACATCCATGAACTCCAATGCTATATTATCTCATGAGATATAAAATGTTGACCAACAAATTGGATGTTGATATAGGACCCTACCCTTAATTATCCTTACAATTGTGTACCATATTATATCAATCATTAAACATATCCAGAAACCCCATGGAAAGTATATGGGTTTTATATAATTTGAAAATGGTGATGAATAATAGATATCAAAATTTGATCAGTTGATACCAAAATTTTAATTAACCAAAATATTTATTTCATCAATTCATTTATAAGGTGGTTTATAAAACATAAATGCACAAAAGTTAGATATTTAAATTGAAGACTGAAAGAGAAAACATAAAAATTATTTTAATAAACATTTCATAAAAATATATTATAGATTTAAAAATTTGAATCATTTTTAATAATATTTTTCAATATGGTAAAATGAAAAAATATTTAAAACACCACTATGAAATAAATACAATTCATTGATTCTTGAAAAGGAAATACATGATCTATATATTAAATTTTGAGTGGATGATAAATAAATGATCATAAATGAAAACACATTTTAATGTTTCAATAATACTTTTATTGAAACCCCCATCATAAATATAATGAAAAATAATTAATTTAAATATAGATATAGAAAATATTCAAAATATCTACAAATAAATAACACTTGTATTTCCAAACTAGAATTAGAGATAATTAGGAGGAAGAGTAAATATTGATATGAAAGAAAAAGATCTGAAATTAGACAAAATGAAAACTATTTTTTACAATATTGTTTTTTTGAATGAATAAGTTCATAAATACTAATAGAGAGATGTTAGGAATCATGAAATCATCAAATATAAGAAAAAAAATTATATAACAACCATATTCCTAAAAAAATCCTTACAACACATGAAAATATGTTGAGTTATAAAAACCCTTAGCTAAATTCCTAACATCCACTAAAGAACTAGTAACTCCAGTATAGGTAAATATATATATATTAATAACTAATTTATGAACACTATTCATATTTATATATATATTTAAACGTAATTTATAATTATCCTACAAATTTATATTATTTTTTTATTATATATTTTCAATATTGGTCATTATTTTGAGAAGTGAAGAAAAAGTTTGAGATGTCACAACTGTAAGAGGTTTTTTCATGAGAATGTAGATATTAAATTCCAACACCCAACTACTAGATCTGTTAAAGAGGTAAACACTAAATATAATAATAATAATAATCATGGTTATGGTTTAAACATGATGTATTTAGATATAATGTAAACCTAGGCTAGTTGATAGCTTTATTTATAATTAAGTACTTCTTCTAGGCACAGATCCTTCTGCAATGTAACACATAAAAACTGCACAAAATTATTATTTTGGTAGGATATTATTGCTTCATATTTAAATGTTATCCCCTCCTATGTATATTCATGGAATTATTCTATTTAAGATCATGATTATATAGATACACTCATAACATAGGTTTTTGGTAAAGATGGCATGTCTAGACAAGTTGATCAGACTGAGATGTCAGATTTAGTTTCATTATGTATTGGATGGTCATCTTATATTGATACTACTATGAAACAAAATAAAAAAGGGAAATATTATAATTTTATGCTAAAGGTTGTTTATCGTTATGTTAATGTTCAAACTTATTGTGTAAATGATGTAAATTATCCAATTTCTAATTTATTTTTTCTTATTTCTACAAAAACTATCTATAATAACAATGGTAAAGCTATTATGATCCTCCTCTTGATCTTGATTCAACTACTATGCTAGTAACTGTTTTTTTGGACAAAATGATAAATCTGGATAGCTTGAGAAAACTAAGAAAAGGGCTTCACTAACTTCTTCACTAGATAGATCCTCCAATGATAATACGATGATTTCTTAATATTGTGAATGCAATAGTTCTAATAATTCAAGTTTTCATCAAATACAAGAGAGTGATCACTGAAAGAAAAATAAATTACCAGAACCATTGAGTATATTTATAAGGAGGGATGTTTATTTGGGAAGGATGTACTAATAACACAATGGGATGTAGACTCCTCTATAATTTCTAAATCCTCTACAATTGATGTTTTTATTTTATAGGGATACCTAGGGATGTCACCAAGTCCCTCATAGTGGATGTCAATAAAGAGGCAGTTTATATAGATACACACATCTTGGATATAAGTAGAAAACAAATTATTAATTAAGCCTCACGATCCATGGAAATAAGTGAGAGATATTAGGAATCATGGATATTATCTATACAGGAGATATTATCATGATATATGTATAAGAGACTGTTAATGTTGAATTTCATGTTGTGGCTATTTAATGTGTTGGGAAATCATCATGTTGTGTTAGTAGCTTTTTGGTTGTTGTTCAAATATGATGAGATTTTTTTTGATGTGGGATTTATACAATATTATACTCCATCTATTATTTTAATATAGAAGGGATTGTTCCTTTGTGCCCCATATCAATTTTACAAAACAAAAAATATCATGTGAGACTAATATTGGTCATTTTGAACTAGTTTTGTAACAGAGGTGTTGTTATTTATTCTTATCCAAAATTATATCATTCATATATCATGAAATTTATTATAATTTATGAAATATATTTATTTATAATTTTTTAATTTAATTTTATTAGTGTTTTAGTTATGATCCTTATAGATTAAATTATCGATTATCATGTTTCAAATATTTTTAACAAGCAGACATATGTAACATAATTTATAAGGAAAATATTAATTTTGGAGATATATAATCAAATGAAAATAATTATTTAATTATTTAACTAATTTATTATCATTAAATATGTTCTCATACTAATTCATGTTATATTGTTATATCATTGTTTGTGTAGTTGGTTAGACCAACCCAAACAAGATCAAAACATAATTAATTGATGAGCATGGATATGGATGTTCTTTCTTTTGGTATAATATCATTCTTTAATAAAATATTATTAAAAAAAATTATCTTTTTATTAATAATTTAATATATTTTAATAAATATGTTTAACATTAGATGAAAAATTAGATATGGTACATCGTGGAGGTGGTAGCTCATCCAAACGAATATATGAAAATTTTCATTTTATTAATGGAAAAGGGAAAATGCTGCTAATGATTATTACGCTAGATTAATTATATTTATTATAAAAAATAATTATTTTATTAAATAGGAAGGTTAAAATAATGTTTGAAATACCATGATAAAAAAATAAAATAAATTAAGGTAATATTAGCACTTATATTGAGAACTAGATCTTTCCCTTAGAGGACTCCTTCAAAATAGATGGATGAGGATACCATCTCTTGAAAAGAAGCTAGATGAAGTAGAACATTATTCTCAGAAATGTAAGAGAGGTATTATTTGAATATGTGTAACTAAATGTATAGTTTTATTTAATGGGTAGTGAGAGGCCCCTTGTATAATTGGTGTGGATGGAATTATTGTAATTATTACATTTTATTGTAAAAGGATATCAAGATTCATAAATCTAGATGACTGAAAAATTGATAATAATTGATCAGAGATATGGTTTGGTCAATCGACATGAAACAAACTAAAGAGTATTTTTTAAAATATTTTACATCTTTTATCCTTTGGTTTAACCCATTTTATCAATTTGGATTTTACCATGATAACAAGTTTTTACAAAAGTATATCATTTTTTAGCCTAAAAATTAAATTTCCCAAATTATATAATATATATTGTAATTAATAATTCTCAAATATATCATTTATATTAACACTATAAAAATGTTAAAATTCACTATAATTTAATAAATTCCTAATGTATAAAATTCATATTTCGTATATAAAACAGTTTCATAAATTTCAATGCTATATGTTTTTACTAATAATTTAATAAAAGTCACAATTTTTTTAAAAATGGTATTTTTCACTATTTAACAAAAAATATATCATTTAGAAAAATGATACCATAATAAGATGATATTGTTTTTATGAATTAAAAAAAATATTTCTTTGCTCAAATTAAATTTCAATATTTCAATAATTTAACATTTAATCATAAATATAATAAAAGCTATATTTGTATAAAAATAAATTTTTAAAATTTAATTCTAATAATTGTTATTTTCTATCAAATAATAATTATATTGGAGTTAATAAATTATTAGTATCAATAAAATAATTTCTCTATAATATATTTACTTTCTAAAATAATATTTCATAAAAATAAACCTTAAAAAAATTAATGTTTTAAATGTAAAATGATCTCATTTGTTTAATCATTTTATTTGTAAATAATAATTATTTTTCTTTAAAAGTAAAAATTTTAAATGTATAAAATTAATTGGATAAATAACTTATTACATTAATAATTTCATGATTAAATAATTATTATTTCTAGTTACCAAGAGACTCAAAATATCTATTTAATATTTAAGAACAAGGTAAGCTCATCTAGTAGTCCTGGGTGGTGATTTTATAACCATGGGTTTTGTGGTTATTTTCCTAATATTTCATTTATCTTACATTTTATTTCACTCATATTATAATATTTAGAGTTCATAATTTCCTTTTTTGGGTCAAACAATCGTGAATCTACCTTCATTCCATGCTTAGATAAATAAAATTCATAAGGTTGATATCCACTACCTAAGGGAATTTCAATCATTTTTCATCATAGATTTCATAATATGATCATTTCATTTTATAACCACAATATTAAAATGGCCACATTTTATTTCAATGTGCCCTGGTTTTATTTTAGTTCGATGTTAAATGTATTAGTAGGATATTACTATCTCTTTTTTTGTGATTTCTCGCATCTCAATTATCCCATTATTGCATTGAAATGTAATTTTTTTCCATTATACTGGAATGATTATTATTATGATTCAATTAAGGAACTCATGGAATGGATTATTTAAAGATATTCATTTATAATTCCTAATCTAATTGAGTGATGTGATGCTTTTTGATGAAGATTACGTGGTGTTCTCATGTTGGTAGATCACATCATATCTCATAGCTAATGATAATTGGGAATAAATAAAAAAATATCTATCCCACAATATGGATTTGGAAATAGTGGTCCATGAATTAAAAAAATAGTTTCTATACCCCTTTTTTGAACGTTGCACAGTGTTTTTGGGTTACAAATTCTTGAAGCATATATTTTAATAATGGTACATGAAGATGAGGCAATGTATTTGGATGTAATATATCCAGATATTCAGTTTAATTATTTTATCCATTGATTAAATAGAACTATGATATAAATGAACTATTTCTTATGGAGTTCAACAATGTAGTTAGATAATCCTTACAACATTAGAATTAAATGGATGAAATATATGATCTAACCATGATATTTGTTTATTAGAATGACATAGTTTAATTTTAAGTAACTATTGTTCAATTAATTGTTAAAAAAGTAAATTAATCTCTATAGTAAGGCCTTTATTTTATAACCATGACTTAAAAAAGGGTGGGGATATGATGCAGGGATTGAGAGAAGGTACACAATTGGTGGTGTGCTTCTAAGATTAAACATTAGTACATCTATAATGAAAAGGATGATTTATTTATATATGTCACCATTCACGATGGTTCATCCATATAGGTATTTAGAAAATGTATAGTGATATTAAAGGTCATTTCTAGTGGTTAGTTATAAATTGAAAATTATCTAAGTATTTTTTGAAATTCCTCACAAATTAGTAGGTTAAGGTTGTACATACATAGTCATCCAACATGTTTTAGTTATTTCCCATTAATTTATGGAAATCAGAATAGTTTTCCATGTGCTTTATCATTAAACTATGGGGAAAACATCAGAATCATATTAATATGTGAGTGATTGTTTAGTGACTCATTATTTTGGCACATTTAATTTTAATTTTGGAAGTTAATATAGTAGATGAATTGGAGAAGATATATATTAAAAAATTTGTGAAATTTCACAGGGTTCTAGTTTCTATTTCCTAAAAAAATATGATAAATTTAGTTTATTGTTTGGACCTATCAAAATTCCCATGGTGGCATGTTTTCAATGATCACAATATATTATATTCAAACATATGAAAAAACGAGTTTATGATTCATAATCTAAGGGATATTCTAGGAGAATGTGTAATATACTTTGGAGGTTCTTTGGAAGACTAATTGAATTTATTAGAGTTTTTATAAATGAATAATTATCAATATATGATACATATTCCTCTGTTTGAGGTTTTTATGACTATATATGTTTCTAATCAATTTACTGGGAAGATTATGGTGAAAATCCACTTATTTTTCAAAGTTTTATGCATGATAATATTAAGAAGAAAAAGATAAACAAGAAGCAAATGTAAATACACCAAATATTTCATAAATAATATAAATATTATCATCATTGGTCTTAATAATATGAAGTGTATAGTCATGTTTTATGGAAAATATCACAATGATTGGCACATTAACAATAAAGAAACAAGGGAAGTTGGCTCCTCGATTCATGGGACCATTCTTCATTCTAGAATGAATTATCAATGTTACAAGTCAATTGGATTTATCACCAATATTTAGATTACCTCATAATTGTTTTCATCTGTATCAATTGAAAAGGTATCTACCTGACCATATCTATGTGTTTTGTTGTGATGATGTTAATATTGGGTGAGATGTGGCTTTTTTTCACACCCCAATTCATATTATTTACAGGAAATATAAGTTATTTTGTGAAATTCATATATATATTTATATATTATGAATCATTCATTGAACATGGCCATATATGTGAATAATTGGTTATAAGATAAGGATATCGTATATAATTGGTGGTGGATTTTCCAAAACACCGAAATATTTCAGTTTTGGTGAATGGAAATCCAATTGGTGGGGAGAATGTAACACCATTTGTGTGTAGTATTTTCCTATTAAATAATATAATTTTATTACATAAAAGGTTCTAGGATTAGTTTTTTGAATTTTATAATTTTTTAAGAAGGTTCTAAAGTTTTATAAGATTTATTAGAGGGTTTGTGGATGGTGCATGGTTAAGGGAGATGATTTTTTTCTTCACTTACAACTGCATGAATTAAAAAGGGAACCCATAAAAAGGGTCTTGATTTGAACATGATCTGGGTAACCCATTTTCTAATCACACATTCTTATAAAAAAATTTATATTTATGAATTATATAGTTGGTCTATATTTTCCCAATAGTGTGACCAAACCATATATTCATGAGTTCCATCCAACAACACCCACACATTTGGTGCACAATATTCTAAATCATAGGTAAAAAATATTACAAATTTAATTAACTCTAAAAATATTTTAAAGGATCAATAACTATATTAAAAACCACCATTTTTTCCTTTGGGATAAGAACCATGATCAAATGAGTTATTCTCAATGATTTTGTAGATTCTATTTGATCTAGGGGATTATTTAATAAATTCATGAAGCATTAGACCTAATGAATCAATTATAAGAGTTATAATGATCCCTATACTCCTTCTCATCTAATTATTTTATAAATAGGAACCTAGAACCTGGTTATCATTCCAGAATATATGGTTTATTATCCATTTTTATAGGATTTCATTATAATCTATTAAATGATAACAGAATAGATCCCAAATCTATGAATTCATGAAAATATTCTTTTAAAAAGGCACTAGAGGTACGTGGTTTCACTCCCAATTCCCATTTACATAGAACCTAAATTATATCATATTTAAGATTTATTTAAATTATTTACTGATGGAATCCATTATTTACCTCTCTCAAGTTTTTTGTTTATTAATCTTTGGGTTGTTGGTGATTCCTATAATGTGTTCAAAAAATGTATAAAATTTATAATTGTTTTCAAAGAAATTTTCTTGTTCTGAGAACTTATTATGAAATTTTTGGTGTTTTTACTTATTAATATTGGGTCCCTTTTTGATTTAGAATTGGACACTGTGCAGATTTGGGGAAACTCTATATTATACTTCAATGTGGCGACTTGGGTTTCGAGGTATGGGTTATCCACATGAGTGAGGACTATTTTGTGGACATTGGGGATAATATCTCATTTTATGGGAATTTCCAAGGGCGTGTGAGTTCATGAAATTGGGATCTTCATGGTGTGAGTAATTTTCTCTATTTTATATGTATATCTTGAAAAAATTTCTGTATTTCTCATTTATATTTATATTTTAATTTTATGTAATTTGAATAAGTTCTAGTGGCATTTGTGGGATGTAATAGGGATATTCTACTTGGTTGTATACTCACCCCTTCATATACACCATGAATCATATGAAGTAAATTTTTACTATGATAATAAAAAGTGGAATGTTTTATAAATTAATAGTGGTGCAGCGTAATGTTGTGTTCATTTCCATTTGTTGTTGGAGCATAGAGATAGTTTTATAATATAGTGATCATGGTACTACATTGGTATTATAGATTAGTTTATGTCATTGGACATGTTAGCAACTCTCTTGTCTTATTTTTTTGCAGTATCTATCATTCTGGTAATTTTCATTTATTGATATTTTGGTTGGTTTTTAGATCTTCCATCAGGTTTATTTTATCTTATTTTTTTAATCTATTACATTTTTTGTCAAGTTTGCAAAGAAAAATTTTCTCCAATGATTTAATAAATCCCATGGAATTTATTTTCAGTATTTTATATCAAGGGGAGGTAACAAATAATTAGTGTAATCTCATCCCTTAACAAGTCAATGGGACAAGGGAAAGGGTAATAAATTGTGGGGTAGATTACGAAACCATAATGGTCAATGTTGATCTAGCTCTCATGATTCAGGATCCCTGTTGACTTTGAAGGGATGCCTTAATATATTCATCAATCAAATTATTGGTCACCATGACATTAGAAAAAATGATATCATCTCCTTTATCAATCATTTTCATTAGTTGGTAAGTAGATTTACCTCATTGATAAAAGGATATTCATGTCTTAGGTGCTCTTGAAAATTAGAAAATCAGTCAAGAAAAACATTATACATCACTTACCAATCTATACTAAGTTCAAATGATCATCCATTTGTGGAATCAAAGTTTGATCATCCCTTGATTTCTAAAAATGAAAGCTGATAGGTAAATCAAGCCGATAATATATCATCTTATGATGGACCATTGATTTCCCATATGTCCAAATGAGAATGTGATTGGATGAATACCATGTGTATTTATATTTAATAAGTAATTTTATTATTTAAAAGGGTAGAGTGGGAGAAAATCCATTGAATATTATAAATTTATTTCCTATCTAACTAACCCATATTTGACAGAGTCCTTCAAAAAATGTATATGCAAGATAATACTTCCCTATTTTATATATGGTGAATAAATTCCTTTTTTAATTATACAGTTATACGCTAATACATACAGAACTAATCAGTTAGGATTTATAACTCCCACCAGAGCTGATGTCTCAGATACTTTATCTCACCATGGTTCATGATTTTATAAAATTCTCCAAGATGTATCATGGACTCCATGTTCATTTCAACATCCAGAATAATCCCACATGACTACTCCATATTGTCATGTATTATTGGGATTTAATTATCTGGTAATTTTATATCATACATCCCCACCCATTAACAATGAATTGGATGTTGAATTTCGTCCTTAATATAACCAATTACTTCTAAATGTGGGAGAATTTGTTCCCCTAAATGAGTCCATGACCAAGACCATGGTTAAGTTCATGAAATTATACACCAAGAATAAGTTTCGGAACCCTCATAGTATTCTAATTTTTTTTCAAACTCTTGTTCCATTGATTGTAATAATGTCTATTTAAATTATGAAATCCAGTCCCACCATGTTTTATAACTGCATTCCTTATGAATTAAGTAAATCAGGGATTTAAATATTTCCTCAGAAAAATTATTTATAAGAAGGTGAACTTTAAAAACAATATTTTTACTAGAAATTTCTAAAATGAAATATGAAAATAGTGAAACAGATATCAGACATCCACCAAGGATACCACTTACTCTATGGTGTATGAAATAATATAACTTCTTCTAATCACATTTCTGCTATAATTTTTCTAGATATATGTCTATGACGATTTGATGCATGAATAAGGGTCCCATGTCTTGGTAGATTAATTGATAAACTAATAAATAAATAGATGTAATGGCCTCACCTTTTCATACATTAACAAGACATACCTTTTTAACAATACATAATACAATACACAAATAGTCATCGAAATACTGTATTAGTCTAGTGCATTTGGATACACATAAAAATTAAAACTGCAAAAAAACTGAGCAAAATTATATCCCACTAGGTTCTTCATGACTATCAACTATTTTAGAAACACTATAATAAAGAAATATCTTCATATATTATGTTAGGATACAAAAAAATGGATGGTCTTAGATGCTCAGTAAGGGTATAACAGATAGATAAGTATGAATAAACCTGATAATAAGGGTATGAGGATGTGATCATGACATCAGAAGAACATACCATACATATAAAATAACATAAATGAATATAATGGAATATATATTAGCATTTCATAAAAAATGAATCATATGGGAATAAAGATAATTATTCCTTAATGAATAATATAGTAATAATACATGGAATTATGGTATACACAGAACCATGTAATATTATTTCATATAAGTCAAGATGCATTGTTAGAACTTATCCGGGTACATCGTAGGGACTACATCTACTAAGTGAGACAAAAAACCATACCTAGTCATAGTCGTTTCCTTAGAAGGGATCGAGTTTCCACATCTTCCCTGTGTGGATCAGGTTTCCCCATTTTCACTTATTCTTCGGGGCTACACCTAAGGGACGAAACAAACCACCATCCCCAATTTATGTCCTTTATCTATAAGGTATTTTTTCCCATATATTCCCATGTTAATGCGGTGTAAACCTACTCGATAGGACATTCCACCTTCTCCAGCTACTATTCATTCCTAGTAAGGGTTCATGAATCCCCATCTTCCCATAGTGGATCAATCCCTTAGACATTATTCATATCCTTATATCATGAGATATAAATCATTACACAATGAATAAAGGGGAGATATATATCCCAACCATCTCATAATTAAATAATGCATACAAGTTCAAAAAATAAATAAACAATCATATCATAACACGTGAAATGAAATTGGATTCATAAATATATAATCATATCAAAACATGTGAAAAAATATAGGTTTCATAATCATTTAATCAAATTGTAACCCATGAAAAGATCTAGGTTTCATAAGTATATAACCCTCGAAAGATAAAAGAGTTTCAGAAAAATAATTCAATCTAAACATAATCCATTCAGATAAATGATATGAATGAATCCTTTGGAACATTTCAAGGAAATACATGAGTAACACCAACAAATGTCATCTTATATTTAAAATAATTTGGAAAGATAATTTTTAAAAAACTTATGGATGAAAATATCCATTTTCCCAAAACAATATTTTAAAAAATAAATTTTTTTTAAAATATTTTCTTTGAAAACGTATGATTAATGACTGAAAACATTTTGAAAACCATTTTCCTTGAAAACATATAATAGAATAATGAAAATATTTTCAAAATCATTTCTTTGAAATGGATTATTGGAAACATTTTTGAAGACCATTTCATTAATACTAATTAATAAACATTTAAAGGAAGCATGAAAACCATAAAAAATTCTAGAAATAAGTTTTCTTTGAAAATGAGATCAAATAATTATTTTTAAAACATATTTCAAAACAATATTTTTTATGTCCATAACATGTGTCTAAAAGAATGCATATTAAGAAAACACAACATTACTAATTTGGTAACTTTCAAAAAATAAACTATTTTAAAGAGATATCTGAAAATGGATATGTAAATAACCATAACATTATGGATAAAAATATAGAATATATTCATGGGTATCATATACACCACACAAAATAAATGTGTTATGAATAAGCTGTAAATCCCATAGAAATAAAAGTTCGACTAGAAATCCCCATACCATATGTCTTGAATCATGTTATAATTCTAAAAAATACTATATAATAAATATATGTTTATTATAAATTCCTAAAACAAATATTATTATATATAATACCTTTTAAGGTTTTATTATTACTTTATATTACATTAATATTAGCAATTTCATGATAACATTTCACTTCTGGTAGTATCCGCATTGGTTTTTACATGTGTATTAATTTGTTATATTTTTTTTCTCATACATATATCATTATTTGAAAAATGTAAAACATGATAGAAATATATTTTATATTCAGTATATAGGTATTTATAATAATATATTAAATATAGAAATTTGAAATGGAATACACCATTCATTAAAGGTGGTAGGTTATATGTACGCATGAATGGTGTTTTCATTTAATAATCGTATTGAAAGAAATAATGTAAATGATATATATATATATAAATATGTATTTATATATATAAAATAGTTATATGTTCATTATAATTCAATATATATCATATAATTTTAATAAACCCATCCTTAATACATTTGATGTAGAGTGTGACAGAATCACATCAATTGAGGAGGTGGTAGTGCACACATCCCCAGAAACAATTATCGTGTTTACAAAAATAGAAACCATGAAAGTATGTGTTATATAATAATTATAGAAGAATAAATAAATTAAATATAACATATATATCCTATAAATATATATTTTCCATTATAATTACCATCCATGATAGGTGGCAATGTAAAAACGTAAAACATCGTTTCATAAGGCACTAGTTCATCATACATAAGAACGATAAGTTCGCTACACATTTGATGGAAGTGTGTCTGTGTAGGGATAAATATTAATAAAAAAGCATATCATTATATTGAATATAGAATTGTTATTATTTACTCCTTAAATAATAATAATTAAGGTGGTGTAGAAAAAAAATAAATGAAAAGATTTCATGGAAGGATGTTACCTCTTATATGGGAAACTTCTTCTGGTTTTCATAAAAGGGATTCCATGGATGAGTTTAATCCCAAAGAAAGGCACTAAAAAGAAATTGGGGATGTTGGGATGTTAATTGGGTAGATACTGTCTGAACATAATTTGTTTGAGAGGTGTGAAAAAGTTGGATTGGTGGAATCCTTGTATAAGGTAGGGAGATGACACACATAGAATTTTAGAAATTAAAATATGCTTCCTCACGTTTTTACCTTAAAAACTCATCAAAAAACATCCAAAATCAATAATGGAAGCTTTATAGACTAAATATGGCCAGAATAAGGGTGCTTTAAAAGTGTCTAGACCATTTTGTCCCTTAAGATCAAGGTTTAGTCCCTTGTTAATCATAATTGTACCTTAATCACAGTAATTACTCTTAATCACCTTCACTAAATATTTTGGTAAAAAAATTAGTTGATATTATTGTAATATAAATATAATATTTATTAAAATATATTATGAATGTTTTTCGATATTCATTTAACAGAATATACAAAATTATGTTAAATGTTAACCCCCTAGAATGTCGGTAAAGTAGGGTTTTAAAGTGAGAACGATCAAATGCACATTAAGATTTTATATCTAAATTCATTATAAAAATGACTATAATGAATAATATTGAATTAATTGATTTATAATTTTCCTATAGTTACATTAACACAAACATAAAATATAATTTAAAATTCAAAAAAATTAGAAAACATGATTTTTGAATTGAAATTCAGTATTTTTCAATATTTATCCAAAAAATAATGTTACTTAGAAAAATAAATAAAATTCTGCCTACGATCACTTTGGCATTTTGAAGTAAAAATTAATGTTTATTTTATCAAATTATATTTATAAAATTATATAAATTAATTTTATTATTTTTCAAAGCAATACAAAAAAACACATCTCTTTGAAGAAAATAATATTTTAAAAAATATAAATACATTGATAAAACATGTAAATCTTTTTATAAATATGTTTTATTTATATAAAAACATTATAAAAAATAATAAAAAATTATTTATTACTATTCATATTACTATATTTAGCCATTATATTATAATTATCTCATTTAAATAATTACAACAATGAAATGGTGTTTTTTTGAAACATAGTGTTGAATGTAATGAAAGATAAATCAATGTTTCATATAATGAAAGTATAACATACTGTAGCATTAAATCCACGACATCAATGAAAATTAACTTATTCAAAAAAAATGTTCACAAAAATTTAGGTTGTTAATTTCTACCCCTTTTAAAATGAATTTATTTCTCAAACTTTATCGTTATGATAGAAAAAAATGAGGATTTAATAAACCTCATAATATCCAGATGTTCCCACATTGATTCCTCTAACTGGTGGTTACTCCAAAAAAACATTAACTAGTTGAGTGGTCTTATTTCATAGAACTCTCTCTTTATGATCTATAATTTCAATTGGTCATTCCTCGTAAGAAAGATCCTTGTCCAGTGGTATGACCTTTGTGTTCAGTACATGTAGTGGTTCAGGTATGTACTTCCCTAATAGAGATACATAGAACATATCATGGACTTCAGAGTGATTTGGAGGAAGTTCCAAGAGATAAGATATTGTTCCAATAGGATCAAGAATATCAAAGGGGTCGATATACCTAGCACTCAATTTTTCTTTCTAATCAAAACTCATAACCTTGTTCCATGGATAAATTAATTGAAACACATTATCACCAACTTCAAATTCTATGTCCTGATGATAATTATCACCATAAATTTTCTACCGAATTTGATCTGCCTTGATATGATGGTGGATTTCATTAACCTTATCAATAATTCCTTTGGCTATCTAAGGTCCCAATAGATTTCTTTCTCTAAATTCCTCCTAGAAAGTTGGATCTCTACATTTATTACCATAAAGGGCTTTATAAGGATCCATATGAATACTTTAGTGAAAGAAAATGTTGTATGGAAACTCAACTAGTGGAAGGTGTTGATCACAAGACCCATTGAAATTCAATGGATAAGATCTCAACATATTCTCAAGGGTTTGAATCGTCATTTTATATTTAACATTTATTTAATGATGATGTGTAGTGATAAAACTCAATTCTATATCATGTTCTTGTTGAAGCCTACACCAAAACATTAAGTTAAACTTGATATACAGATTAGATATAATATAATGTTGTAGTCCATGTAACCATACCACTTACTAAATGTATATCCTGGAAATATGATTTAGATTGAAGTTATCACGGATATCGATGAAGTGTGCTGACTTAGTAAGGAAATGGAAAACCTTCCATATAGCATTATACCTTTTAGAGATTTTGGAGAGTCCATCAAAAAAATCATAGGGATGTAATCCCATTTATATTATGGTATGAGTAATGGATTCAATATCCCCTTGGAATTATTTATTTTAGACTTCACTTGATGGCATAACAAGAACCATGATTCAAACTCATTGTTATCACTCTTCATTCCATCCCACCTGAAGTATTGTTTTCCTTTCTCAATACGTCTTCATACATTGAGGGTGAATTGAGAATGAAGAACTATGACCTTCCTCTGACATCCCCTTATTAATATCATTTATGGAATGAACACATGCATGGTTCTTGAACCTTATCATTTCATCCTGACCATTGTTAAACTTAGCAACATTTCCAACCTTCTTTTACTTCTCTACATCTTCTTTATGTTCTTCTTTAATCATTAAATAGATAAAGTGTTGAAAATTCAAAAAAGAAAGATAATATTTTTCCACATCCTTCATGATTCCTAGATATATCCATTGAAAATCTATAAATATTTCTCCTTTTTGTGATCCTTATCATGGATAAACTATTATTACCCTTTTAACACAACACATTATCCACCTTTTTCTCTTTTCTCTGGTGGTAATGTATTGAGTAGTCATAATCCTTTATCACATCTAATCATCTTCTTTAGGGAATGTTCAACTCCTATTATGTGAATATATATTTTATAATTTTATTATTAGTATATATATAACACTATTTTTCATAATGATAATGTCTATGTATCATTAATGTAAATAATACCACTCATAACTCCAAATCACGTGTTGGGTATTTTTTTCATGGATATTCATCTGTCACTGGGCATAAGTGATTACAATGTTATTGTCCATAAGAACACATCCTGACATATTCTGGATGCATCACTATAGATTACAAACCCTTATCTACTATAGGTTAATATAAGAATAGTTGTGTAACCAACCTTCTATTTCGTTCATTGAAATTAACCCCACATTCATCTATCTGGAGGAACATGGAACCCATCTGGGTTAACATGGCCAATAGAATTGATATTCAAGAGAAATTTTCCAAAAACCATCAATACTATATAGATAATCCAAGAAAACTAAAGATCTTATTTATTGTGGTTAGTATAGGAAAACATTTTCCAATCTCCAGCTTCGATTGATCTACTACTATACCATCCATTGAGATTATGTTACATATAAATGAAACATTTTGAAAAAAAAATCACACTTTGAAATGATTTCATAAAGTTTTTCATTCCTTATAAACATCAGTAAAATTCTTATGTGATCATAGTTCTCTTAATTTATTTTTGAATAAATAATAATATCATCTACAAAGACTATCACAAACCAATCTAGGTAATTTCTAAAGACTATAAAAATCCAATATAGGAAGATAATTTGGGCATTAATAAGACCAAAAGGAATAACTATATATTCACGGTGTCTATACATTGTATGTAATGTCATCATTGGTATATCCTATTTCTTGAACCTCAATTAATGATATCTAGAACTATGTTCAATATTGGAAAAGTATTGAGCTCTTCCTAGTTGGTCAAAAAATTCATCAATACGGGGAAGATGATACTTGTTATTGACAGTGATCTTCTTCATCTCTTGATAATGAACTCAGAGTCGCATTAATCCATCATTATTTTTTAACCAAGAACATATGGTCACCCCAAGGTGACACACCTGGCCTAATGAATCCCTTATCTAGGTTTTTTTATATTTTCTTATTTAATTCATACATCTCAAATGGGGATATTATCTAGAGAGTCTTTGATGTTGGTCTAGAACTAGGTATGAGTTCTACAGAGAACTCAACATCTCATTTTTTTTAAAGGATAAAAAACTATTTTGGGAACACCTCCAAAAATTCCCAAACAATATGAATATTATTGAAGTCGAGTTTCACCCAAAACATTTTAGGCAAACATGCATTCCAAATGGGAATTACGTCCCATATACTGGATTTAATATCTATAGGAAGATCATTCTTATCATCACATTGAGATACATTCATAGGTTGGTTTGATATATGTAATATAACTTTATTTCCTTGAGAATTAATGTGGGATTTATGCAGTGAAAAAAAATCCCTGCATAACATGAAATCAAATTTAACCAGGGAAAGATTTGACAACATTTTCAAGAAGTACATCCCTACAAATTTCAATCACAGAGGAATAATAGACTTTAGATGAAACCATCATATCATTAGGGGGTTTCACTTTTATATTTACATATAAACATTTGGGTGGAATCTATATAATATAAAAAGTCATTATAAATGAAATTTTGGGTAGATATAGAATCAAGTAAGACATTAGATGTTGTAGAATGGATGTTAAGTGTATCATAAACCACATCATTATCACACCCCTCATTAGAAAAAGTGATTTCATGTGATTTTTCCTTTTCCCTCAGTTTAAGAAGTTTCTGAGGCCAATCATCATCGCAAACCCATTGGTTTGGGAACTAGTTAGTATAATTCCCATCCTCCGTACACTTAAAGCACAGATGTGTTAGAGGTTCATTCTATGTAACTTCTCCTATGTCTGCATCATTGGCCAAATTCTTCCCACCAGTGAGATAATAAATTTCTTGATAGCCACTCATTCACATTTAAAACGCCGATAAGACCTCGTAATAAAATTCCCTTTGTGCTTCATTCAATACATAGAGCATAAATTAAGGAACAACTTATTCTATTCATGTTTTTTAGATTACCATTTAAACTCAAAATTCCTTTAATTGTTAAAATCATGATATTAATATGTAATTCCAACCTCTATTTCATCTTTTATAGAACAACAACAATCTATTCATAGCGAAATAAGTATGTTATGACCAACTTCTTTCTATGAATTTTATATAAGACATTGAAGAACCTATCAACTTTACTCTTTGTATGGATGATAAATCTAGATGTGTACCTCGCAATTCTTATAAAATTAGCCTAATAGGTACCGACATATTCATCATCCTTTTTCTACAACTCAAGGAACTCTTTTTATATATTCATACAATGAACTCAGGGAAGTTAAATATTGAATAATAAGTTTTTGTACTCATCCAAATCCTAGGAGTCAATTTCATCTTTCTTACTCATATTCTTGATTAGAGTCTACCATTGGTCCGATTTACCTTAAATCGATAAACAACCAGAATGACATTAACATGGTCTGAACACTGGATAATATATTGTACCATTTTAGTGGTACTAATTTAGTGTTAAATAATAAGTTTATTAGAAGAACTACTGATATAAGGTAAATATTGAATCATGAAGGAGTAAAAAAATTATTATTCTCTCTTTTTCTTGTTTGTAAGCTCAACATGATTCATTGGTTAATAAATATATGTGAGAATAGTAATGAGGTTTTTAATTATATCTCCCACAGAATTCATATTATCCAAATAATAATCTTATAATTTTCCATCTTAATAACCATTAAAAAAGTTCCTTCAGGTTATAGTCATTGACTAAAACAAAAAAATCATTGAATAAGAATCATTTTTCAGGGGAGGAACCACATAATCAGGAAAAAGTACACACAAAATGTCTAAATTAGGACACATTATATAATATTTGACACCCTATGATTATAATAGGTTATTTTTAGAAAATTTATTTTTAAACCCTTTATTATGGTTTATGAATTGTTTTATAATTCATAAAGCATGCCCCCTAGGACTATCAAACCAGGTGCGCAGTAATGCCCATTGTCTTGCACCATGTTATACTTGAGTCAGGATTGATGTACCTTCTCAGAGATGTTACTCCTATGAACATATTTTCAATAACAAAACCAATTTTTGTATCCTAGTAGGTATGTATTCCTAGAAAACCACTCACTCTATCCTTCAACAAAATTACATGACATTTTCTTATACGATTTATAATTATTTGAATTATGCTTACCCATGTCATTAGGATTGTCACTAAGGTTTATCATCCCAGTTTCCAGCGGTTAACTAAAAATTTTCTCTAATACCAACTATAGTGACCCATAATATTCAAAAATTATCATTTCATCGCTTTTTTAGAATATTTAATACATTACCAAAAAAGATGACTACAGATCGTATTAGTCTAGTGGCTTTGGAAAACTGGAAATATATACATTAGTATATAAGGGAGATATATTATCTCCCGCTAGGTTATTCATGACTAAAACCTTTCTTAGACACAAAATACTTAATACATATCATTATATCATAGAGAAGGAAATATAAAAAGGTCTGATATAAGATGCTCAGTAAGGGTAAACAAGGAAGATGTGTTAGCATTAACATGAGAATAAGGGTATGAGAACATGATAATAAAAATATAAGATCACACCCTACATATAAAATATGATTAGTTTAAATCATGGAATAAATATAAAATGTTCATAAGACAGGAATCATAAGGGAATCAAGAGCATGAGCCATGAAATCCTAACATAGGAATAAGACATAGAATTTCGGCAAACACATAAATATGTAATATTATTCCTTGTAAGTCATGAAACATTGGTAGAACTTATTAGGTAACTTCATGGGGAATACACCTACTAGGTGGGAAACACCACTATCTCCAGTCCCATTCATTTCCTTATAAGGGGATTGTGTTTCCCCATCTTTCTATAATGGACCGGTTTTCAGCATATTCCTATTGTGGATCAGGTTTCCCTGTCTTCCCATATTCAGGGGGAGTAATACTATTGGATGGGAAACACCACTATCACTAATCATTGTCCATTACATACAAGTGATTGGGTTTAACCATATCTATATAGTAGATCTGGTTTCCCCATCTTCCCATGGTGGAACAGGTTTCCCCATCTTTCCCTTTTTATAGAGACTACACCAAATTGGGGGGACACACCACCATCCCCAGTCAATGTCCTTTCCTTGTAAGGGAGTGAGTTTCCCCTTCTTACTATTGTGGATCAATCTCATCGACATGATTCCCATCATTATCTCATGAGATGTAAATTTTAACCTAGTTATTTGAAGGGAGATACGTGTCCTATGCATATCATAATGAAATCATACATACATGTTCCCTAAATTCATAAAAAATCATATCATAACCCTTAAAATTAAATGGGTGTCAATGGAATGTAATCATATCTTAACCTATAAAAAAGGCATGTTTCGAAATCATTTCATCAAAGCATAAGCCATGAATATACGATGGTTTCATAAGAATATATCCTTTGAAAGAGAAAATGATTTCATAAAAATCACAACATCTAAATATAATCCACTCAGAGAAATGATATGAATAAAACTCTAGGATTATTTCATAAAATGTAATGATTATCTCCAACAAAGTTCATCTTATATGGAAATTGTTTTGGATATATCCTTTTAAAAAAGACATTTAGGGAAAATATTCAATATTATTTAATAAAAAATAATTTTAAAATATAAATCCTTTTTTAATTCCTTTTTTTTTGAAAAAATAAAATGGGATCTTAAAAGGATATTGAAATTCATTTTCTTTAAACAAATATAAAATAATCTTGAAAATGTTTTGAAACCCATTTCATTAAAAAGGAATCTTGAAATCATTTTTGAAAAAAATTTCATCGAAAATAATTTGAAATCATATAAAGGAATATGATGATCATAAAAATAATTTTGAAATCATTTTTTGTTAATAAAGAAATTAAAATATGATTTCTGAAAACATTTTAAAAAACATGTTTTTTTTAATTCATGCCATGTGTCTAAAAGACTTAAAATTGAAACAAAACTATTTTACCAATTTGGTACCTTTTGAAATATAAACTACATAAAGGATATATCATCAAATATAAATGTAAATACCTATAAATTTATGTATAAAAATTATAGAATATATTCAGGGGTAATATATACACCACACAAAATTAATATGTTATGAATATGTTGTAAATATGACATTAATAAATGTGAGACTATAAATCCATTTACCTTATTTATTGATTCTGTTTATACTCGTTAAAACATCCCTTATAATAAATATAAGCTTATTATAAATATTTTAAAGAACTATGTCTTTATATATAATATAATATATAGTTTTATTATGAATTTATGTTACCCTCTTATTAACAATTATAAGTTAACGTTTCTCTTCAAGAATTATCCACATTATGTTTCACATCTGTTTTAATTTACTATATTTTTAGTCCTCAAACGTATATCAAAAATTCCATAATGTAAAATTTCATATAAATATCATGTATATTCAGTATATATTTATTTATAATAATATATTAATGATATAAATATTATATAAAGTATACCATTGAGGGATATGGTAGACCGTAAGTACACATGAATGTTATTTCTACTTAATAATCGTATTGAAATAATGAAGGTAAATAAAATATTTGTATATATATATATACAAATTATAGTATCATTATCATGTAATATATATCACATAATTTTATTTCAATCTTTTTTAATACATTCCACATAGAGTGTGATAGAATCACATCTCTTTGAAGTGGTGGTAGTCCTCACTTCCCTAAACGAAATTATCATATTTACACAAAATGGAAAGAATTAAGGAATGTGTTATATAATAATTACATAATAATATATACAAAAAAATATAGTATATATCATATCCAAAAATGGAGTGTCAAACATAATTCCCAAACATGGCATGTGGTAAAGGAAAAATGAAGAACATCGTTTTGTGAGGCGGTAGTTCCCCAAATATAAGTGTGGTAAGTTCATTACCCATTTGATTGGATTTTTTCTAATTTTATGTATAAATATTAATATATAAACAACTCATAATATTAGGATACTAATTTTTTTTTAATCATGGAATAATAATAATTTAGGTGGTGGAAGAAGGGAATAAAGGTAAGGAACTTGAGGACAGATGTTACCTATTCTTTGGGTAACTATTTTTCATTTTCACGAAAGGAATTACATGGTTGGATTTATTCCAAAAGTGAGGATTAAATTAGGATTGGAGGTATGTTGGAAATTTAGTTTGAAATATAGTTTTCTATCATAAGTGGTTTTATTTGTATAGATAAGGGGGGGAGTTGGTGTCATTTTATAAAAGAGGGAGGGGACACATTTATAATTCTTGAAAACCAGTTAGGTGTACCAAATGTTTTATGTAACAAAATTAATAAAAAACTAACCAAACATAGGAATTTAAGGTTTATAGCATAAATAGGTTCAGAAAACTGGTGTTGTAAAAGTGTATAGGTCATATGTTCACTTAACATTAAGGTATAGTACCTTGTTATGCATAATTTTATCTTAATAACTAAAATTAATCAAAATAACATTCACTAATAATTTTGCTCAAAAATTAAGTTTCTCATATTAGACTAAAAATATTTAAATTATTTCAACAATGTATGTTATTTTTAAAAAAAATTCAGTTCACATAAATGGGAAATTTATATTTAATTCTAATCCAACAAATGTGGTCGGATGGTAGGGTTTTAATGTGAGAATGATCAAATATTCATTAAGATTTTATTTTTCAATTCAATATAAAAATTATTTAAATGAAAACAATTTAATTAATAGATGTATAATTGATTTGTTGTGACTTTTAAACAAACATAATATGTAATTTATCTCTATAAATAAATTATACAAAATAACAGTTTTGAAAAAAAATTAGTATTTTTCACAATTACTAAAAAAATAATGTTTCTAGAAAAAAATACAAACAAATCACCCTTAAATAATTTATAAATTAATAATTCAAAAAAAATATATTTATCTAATTAAATTTCTAAATCATTCTATTTTTTCACATTTCATAAAAAAAATATTTTAAGAAAATAATATTTTCAAATATTTGAAGACTATGAAAAATTATATGTCTAATTATCTATGGTTTTTATTTTTATAAAACCATTATATGTAATGGTTAAAAATTAGTTTTTTATATTCATATAAATATCTTTAACGTCTAGGTTATAAATATATTTCTTAAATAATTTAAACAATAAAATTATGGTTCGTAGAAACCTGATGTTGCATGTAACACAAGACATGTAGGTGTTCTGTATAATGAATGTTTGACATAATGTATCACGCAATTCACAAAATCAATGAAAACAATTTATTAGAAAAATGTTTCACAAAATTTTGGGTGTTATAATAGGCTCCAAGAAATGCATAATATTTTGATCTATATAAATAACGTTGCGTAATAATTTAATAGATGGTTTTCATCAGATGATTCAATCCGGTTGATTTGGAGATGGAAATAATAATAAAAATGATACTATAAATAAAATAAAACAATATAGTAAAAATGTGAAGTCCCATTAGCCATTAAAAGGTTATACTCTAATGGATCATACTCATTGAACACAATAGACAATGAAGGAAATAAACCTAAAAAACATGAGGATTTTTGATAACATCAAATTGGGATCATTTTATTAATTATCATAAATATACAAATTTGAGAATAATTCCATTCCACATGAATTTAAACTACAAAAAATTTTTCTAATTATAAAATGTTAAACTATTTTGGAAAAAAACTTCCTATATTATGTTAAAGTATATTTTATTCATCCTCATTATGTGACATTAAAATGTATTTCTAATGCTCTTATCATATGATGTTTAATTGAACTGAACTCATTCCTCACTACATGAACAAACACAATATGTATAACATCTTTTTATATGATACATAAACTAATGAACTATGATATTTTCATCTCAAAAAAGGATGAATACATTTATTTTTATGTTGGTAACCTACCAAACCACTTTTTAAGAACTATGTATTGCTTGATTCCTATTGAATATGACAAATAGTGATTCTTCGGATCCCTTACGATGAGCTCAGTAATAGGCCCCCCATTTTCAAATTGTAATACATGATCTCAATTTATGTTGGAGATTTGACCTAATAAATATGTGTGTAATAATTACCATACTATAGGATACATAGAGAAATATTATTCTCTTATCCTAGGTGTGAAAAATCATTTGGAATCCCCTTACTCACCTTTTTGGTCAGTCCACATAATGGTTGTATTTTCCTACCTAACAATGAAATGATATTACTCTCCCATGAGTCCATTAGATTTCCAGGAGCATCAACTAGGAACCATGTTCTAGGAATGAAGAAATTTAATGAATGAGAATGAATATTTTTAATATTAATAATCGCATGTGGGAAACATTTTTTTCAAGTTTATATTTACCTTTTAAGTATATTTAATAATTTTTCAAGCTTTTATAAAGGACTATGAATCATTTCCATTAACATTTTTAATTCATTATTGTGGAAATAAATATTGAAATTTGAGATCCCAATTTTATTATGGAATGATCTCCCACACATTTCTATACAAATTACCGTTAAACCTAATGAATTTATATAACCATTCCATTAGAATATGTAGCACATAATCATGATTGTAAGATATTATAGTATACACACTAGTTTAAAAAGACAATTTAACTTCAGAGTTTTAAAATAAGTAATTTTATTACAAACAATAATCTCAATAAAATATGGATTTTATAATCATTAATGATAAAATTGACAATAAAAGTCATTCTAAGGAATTTTTAACATCATTTGTTTTCTAAAATTGGTGTTACAATATTTAAAAAAATTATTATTCTCAATCCCTTCATCTAATTTTTTTTAATATGACATTTCTGAAACCCACATCCTCTTATCTTACAAAAACACCACAACCATGCTTGATTGTCTATGTTAATTCATTTTATTATTTCTTTTTTGCATTATTTATCCTTAATATTTCTTCATACATTCTTCTTCCACAACCCTCTACTTCATTGATTTTACTAAAATACTAATAATTTTGACTCATGACTATGAACCATCTTTTTTTTCAATAAATTTTATACTTTATTTAGAATGTGTCTGATGATTTGAGATTTTGTTTCAGTTATTTTTTTTCGAATAAGATTGTAGGTGATGTAGAAATTAAATTCAATATGTTTCAAATAATAATACTAGCTTGTAAGTGGATTGGAAGTGTAATTTTCAATCCCCAAACATAAAAATGTTTGATGATGCAGTTTCCAAGAAATTGTGTGCATCACATCATGATTGGTTTTGTGAGGATAGATGATTAATCAATAGGCTTGGAATTAGTTGAAGTTTTAAATATGATCCATCCACAATATGTTCAAAGGTAACATATTATAATTTAGATGGATTAAATTACATTGTAACTATTGATGAACTGGTCATCATTGATTTGAGAATATAATATTATGTGTTTTAAAAAATTTTAAATTATATGTGATGGTGGAATCCATTGAAATTTTTATTTTCATGGTGAAATGCACACCTTTTGTGCAAAATGTTTTAACATCCATCCCAAAATCAAAAATAGATTTATATTTTTTCTTGATAAATTACTTTGAAAAAGGTATTTTAGTTGGCCTGGAAATTTAATATGTGATATTTATACTAAGTATAATATAATGATTTTAATAACAAAATTGGCCACCCATATCCAACCATAGAGGCTAGCTCGATCTCGCTTATGTGGGAGTAGGATCAACAATTTGGGAGATCTAACCATTCAAGTGATCCATGATAAAAGGAGTTAGTGGAATATCATTGTGACCACAGGGAGCACACACTTCCATAGAATCAATATGTAGTTGGATTGCATGGATACAATATGGATTGCACATGGGGTGTACCATAGGGTTCTCGGGGACCACACAAGGGTATAGGGTGTCCCATATGGGGGTGTGTGTGTGTATCAGGGCATCAACACTGGGGTCAGCTTGAGGTTATGATGAAATGGAATGTATTATTTAGAAATAATCAATATAAAGAAACTCAATTTTGGATGATTAAATATGATATACCATTCAAAAATTTAATATTATAGGCTAATAACAACCACATCTCAATAAAACCCACATGAGTCACTTGATATTTCATAATATCATCACCTACATCTTGATGAAGGGTTTATATACCATTCATATCTTGCATTCATTTATGACCCCATAATTTGATGATCATCACTCCATCCATATATATAAATTATGATGATTAAACCAGAAAAAATCTACAATCATAGTGCATATATGAATCTGTTTGAGAAAGAAGCACGTGTTGCATTCATATGATAGAATTCTACCAATCCATCACATGATGACTACTATCAAGTGATAAAATATCAACTGATTTACCTTGATAAAATATTATATATGAAGCCTAAATCATGTATATAATTAGTTTCATTATTATCTGTACACTAAGGTTTCACATGATTGAGAAAATTTGATGATTAGAATCATGTATCAACTCCAAACATGATGTTCAAAACTTCAACAATTTCAAGACTTTGAAAAAAATGAGATTTCATAATCATTGAATCTTTTAATGGGACTTTGAAATGAAATTTTTATTAGATCTGTGTCAATGGATACTCCACTATAAATATTGTATAAGGGGTGAAGAGTTTATTCCTCCCCATCGATATATTTGATATATCTTAGTTTTTTCATAATGAAAACATAACATATTTATGATCCCTTCTCGTGAAACATTTTATTCCACATATAAAATTACAAGAAGAAGCATGGTTCCATGAACTGATCAACTAAAATTGGAAAATTAGACCATTTTCATTTTTCATGTAAAGAAGAAAGGTAATCGGTGTACCTTTTTCATGTGTAGAATAATCTTGCATTCCATATTTTTTTTACACAATGTATCATGGTCAATCCAAGATCCCTTTATGTCATGTGAAGTTGTGAGAAACCTACATACTTGAATCTCAGTAAAGAGTTGAGTCTCACTAATTATACTATTTTTTTGAAAATAATGATAAAACTATGGAATTTAGTTTTTTTCATAAGCACACAAAAGTGAAGGGGGTTACATGTGTGAACCCATAATCATGTAATATTGGGAAATAACTTGAATAGAAAAAATAAAAACATGTATATTTAGAAATACATGATGAATAGAATGAATTCAACAAATAATAATTAAGAAACAATTGAAAGGCACATAAAATAATAAGAATAGTAAAATGGTCATGTATAAGAGACTGATTTTTCACATGGTTAATCATTATTAAAAAGAATATCAAAAGTGTAATAAGATTAAATATAATGCATATTTACTCAAACAAGAATAATAGAAGAGAACTAATAAAATTCCAATTATTTATATTGTGTGTTTTATAATTCGTGTGAATACTTGTCTGTAACATCATGATAGATTTCTGATTGAATATAATGTAGAGGATTCATACAGGATTGAATAATTTATGAGATATCAATTTTTTTTTTAAATAAAGGAAACCATTAATTTTTTTCATTTTGATAAATATTATCAGTCATTGGATTTTAGAGATGAAAATTTGAATCACAATACTAACCACTTCAACAGTGATAGCCTGCCATCTTGTAAAACTTTTCTTCAATTCTAAACATGTAGTATACCTGGTTGTTACCAAGAGAATGTGGCAAAGGAAATCCACTTCTACATTCATTCTTTGATAAGAATAATAAATCTATGTGGGACTGGGATAATGAATACCTTACACTATGGATGTATCTATCTACACAAGACGTGAACCTCATTAAAAATTCTAGTGTTATTTGTGCTTTATAATTTTATGTGTTTGATTTCTGTACAAAATGATATCCATTTACTCGATAAGTAACATAGGTATAAAAATGGATTTCACTTTTATAGTGACAAATATTCACTGCAACTAAATTTACACCCCTCTACGTATATCCATCCAAAAATCTATTTGAAAATTGATATTAGAGGGATTAATCAATCCTATGATTTGATTAATGGTTTTGAATCATACTAAATATTTAATTTATATTCTCAATTCATAATAGAGTGAAAACTATTAAGATTTGTATCTAATATAGTAAATAAATCTATCTAAAAAATAATTTTAATATCATAAATAATAATGATTTGGGAATAATAAAAAGACATATCTCTCGTGAAAATTGTATGATAAATCAGTTTCCCCATGTTGTAATTATGAGAGAGAAAATTCGAACATGGAGGTAGAAGATCATATAGTGTAATATAAATTCTTTGATAAGGCAAATAGATACACATAATATTTTTCTTTAATATTGTGTAATGTGTACGAAATAAATATCCATATTAAGAATTTTCCACATCACGATCCAACATTATTGGAAGTGATCATATATTTAAGGATTTTATTGATGAATCAACTACTACATTGAATGATATGCTACAAAATACTCCCCGAGAAATAGTAACTTTTATCTTTGACTATTTCAAAAGATATTATGAATAGATCACTGATCATGAATAGATTCTATAAAACATGGATAAATTATATGAATAATGAATGCAATCCAATATTATTATCTCTAACAAAATTAGAGATAATGAAAAAGAGAATGCTAACATGAAGAGCTATGGTGCATTTTTCAAAACCATTGGATAAAAAAATTCAAGATAAATAAGATTTCATTAAGGAATTTGAAAAGAGGTAATATTAATTAGAATCAAAATAGGAATACATCAAATAATCAATGAATTCTCAACATGGGATCAAATTAATCAAGATTAAGGAGTATTACACATTATTATAAGAGTAATATAAATTTCATGATAAGGGAGATATGAATATAGAAAAATATTTTGATGATAGTATGAAGTTATGTAGGATTATAAATTCATCATAAATATGATGTGTCTTTACAATGGAGTGAAAAAGGAAAATATTGAAAATATTTAATAAAACCCATCACCACAAGCTAAAAAATATCTACTAATTTAAGATATACCGCTACACAAACATCTAATGATGAATATTATCTTAATATACCTCCAATTTGTGCAAATAAATGATTATGATCACTCAAGGATAATTCACACACATTCTATAAATCAAATGTATCATCCACCTCTGATAATAATATATGTTCAAACTATGTCCTTATAAAAAAATTAAGTTTAAAATGAAAAATTATATGAATGTGGATGTTGAATGAAAATTATGTTCTCCCTCATATAACTAATGGGAAGTAAGATATAATGTATTGTTTTTCTGGACATGAGGGAAATTTATAAAGGAAAGTGAATTTTATTTTGGTGGAAATTCCATTTTACAAACTGAGAATTAGAATTAACTTATGATATTTAAAAAAATTCACTGTTTTTCACGTCTTTGTTTGAGGACTGAGAGGTTCCTTTAGTGGTCTGTCATGTTTTGGTAGAATGAGAGATCAAAACATAAAAACTATAAAATGATGAAAGGGGTAAATGACTTTTTCTGAAACCATATGACTCTCCCAGAGAAATAATCTGACTAAACATAATGGAGATGTAGGACTCATATGGTTTGGTCAATGAAGATCCACAAATATGACTGGGTTGCAACAGATCATTGATAGAGGGATTTTTCATAGGATGTGATTGGTTGAGCAAACCATGAAGCTGGAATATGTGAGGGGGTTCGTTGGGAAGAGGATTAAACATGGTTGGTTCATTGTTTATCCAACCACACATCCAAACTATGAACCTATTTAAAGGTGGTAAAATTACCCATTTCCATCCATCAATTATTTTCTATTCTCCTCAAGTTATTCTCCTCTTACCCAGTTTAAATATCATTTCAATGTAACCTCCCCTCCCATCCTCGGAAGAGAGAGATCTCCTCTAACCTGTGTCTATATTGATTTCCATAAATTACATTAGATAGAATATTGTAATTCTTTGAATCCTCCTTACTCCTGTATTCATATATCTTATTAATTTTTATGTTATTTTGTTATGAGATTATTCACCCTATTTTGAGGGTGTTTCTCTATTTCATAGATTTTTCTTGAATTTGACTAAATCAAGTATACATATTAGATGTTTGGGTCATCATAAGAATGTGATAGGTGGTCTATAGAGGTTTAACTTAAAGTTATTACATTTATAAATTATCCCATTATTCTAAAAATAGGTATTTCCATGCGACGCCTATTTAACATGGAAATAATTTTATAGGACCCATTACGATATTTCAAAGACTGTATATACATATATATTAAATTTTTATTTTTTATAGTCATGGAGCTTATGTCCAAACCACAATTATGGTTATGATATTTTAATTCCATAATTAACAATATATTTCTAATAAAACCCCTCATTAAGATGCATTGTATTATAAACTAATGATGTGTTAATTAAAAGTAAAACGAGTGGTAAATACCATGGAATAAGACCTTTAGCTGATGGAAAATCAATCCTTCAGCTCGTAATAAAAATTGAAAAATATTTGAATGAAAAGCTCTATAATATAATCCTTATATTAATTTAAATGAAATGGCTATGAGCATATATATATAAAGTATAAATGAATTGTGTTGTGGCATGTTTATAAACATGGCTTCTCTATTTAAATAGAAATGGAGTGTGTTAATGACAAGATTAAGTACATGGTCTAAATTATTTACTTATTATATATTTATGACATGGCATGCTTATTTACTTGTACCATCTTCTAAATTGAATACAAAATGGTTAAAGTAATATCGTTATAATTCCTTAATGAAATGAAATAATGTAACACCCGAGACTTTTATGTTATATAAATTATCAAAGGAATCTTTTTCTACACAACACTTGCTTGGCTAGCTTTACACGAAATCGTGACCTTCCTCGATAGCTTGCGTCGTACGCAATACCGAGTTTCACTAAACAACGATATGCTATTAAAATAAAACTAGCTGTTATGAATAGTAATAACCACTTTTTGAAATTATATAAATTTTATTTTTCAAAATGGACTTCATTTTTGGATACGGAATACTGAAATTAGCCTAGGGTTAAATTTTGGTATTTTTCTGAAAACTTTCAATTTTTGATGAATAGTGAAACCACTAAGTGGTAGGTTAAAAACTGAATTTTGCATAAAACTTAATTTTACCGCTTCTGTGAATATAATTTCAAAAATGCGAGAGACACGGTTAATATCATGGACTAAAATGTGGTTCAATGAGATTAAAATAATTTTTTGGTGAATAGTAACTTTTTACTTTTTTTACCACCGTTAAAAGTAAATAGGGTAATTAAGGGTAAAAATGATATTATTATAAACCTATCACATGACCTAATTCTATTGGACAAGTTTTATTCGACCAAAAACAAACTTAGAAATAAAATATGACCCTTTAGGTCCACTTGGATTAGATTAGGACATTTATTAATAATTTATTTAAAGAAGGGTTAAAATAGTTAAAATCAAAGTTTAATAACTAACTAATTTTTAATATAGGGTTATACATAAGATAAATTCGACTATAAATATTCATTAGAAAGATAAAAAGATTTCCTACATAATGGTATTTTATTTATAATTTTTAGACTTTATATAAATTAATATATTTATGACACAACGATGATGCAGTAATTACACTTTTAAAAAAAGGTTAACATAATTGATGTTATAAATGCCCAAATAAATGTAATATGATACTTTTTATGAATTAAAATAATTTTAGAGGTTAATATGATATATTAGTGTTGATTTAATCAACTTGGATCGAACATATAATTCTGTTATGACTTTCACAAAAATGATATATCAAATAGTGTCAAAATTGACACAAAATAGTTTTTAAATATATTATTATATTATTAATTGTTATTTTATTCCTAAAAATCTAATATTCGGCCAAATGACTTAGATAAGGATATATATATTAATAATAAACAACTTGGGGTTCTTTTGGCATGTTATAGTAAATGTATTAACCATATAGTGTAAGAAAACAAAAAGTCACGGTAAAAGTTAAATTATTTGACTTAGAGTTAAATCTAATTGATAAGGTTAAACAAATAACCTAAACTTGTCTAAATCCTATTGGTTGATAGTATTTCGACCCATCCCCACTTTACCTTCGAAATAAGACCCTTTGGAACCATTATAAACCGATTTTGACTTTAATATAAAATAATATTTTGAGATATTCCTAAGGTGCCCCTCTCCTCCCTTATAAAAGGGCACCTCCTCCCCCTCCTCACACCAATTTGAGCACTCAAGCTCGGCCAAACCCTGCCAAAATCCCTTAACCAATTCCCTAGAATAATCCTATAGGTCCTGGTCTTCTTCAAAGACCAATCATAGTTCCCTAAGTGGAGGATTCAAAGAGGCGTTTCAAAGAAGAGGTAATATCCATTACCGATCTTTTCAATTTCATTCTTCTTCAACTTCTTCTTTACTTTTTTCATGATAAAGTAATAACATCAGTATTACTTAAATACTGATATGTTATTATAAATATGAAACAACCCTAATTCACCTTCTATCCATCCTACGGAAAAATGAAATCACCGCGCGTGCGTACGTACGGAATACCGTCTCCACACCGTGGTGTAATCTATTTTCCATCATCACCTTACAAGGATGGGTATAGTGGTGTAATGAGTAACTATATATGATTATTATAAAGTTATATTGATACTGAAATATTATAAATACACTTAAATACAATTCCACGATCATGGGGACAATATCATCGCTCGTGCGTACGTACGGAATACTGTCTCCACGATGTGATGCAACTCGATCTACATGATCATCATTACATAGTAATTGTATAAATGAATTGAATGAATAAATATTATATATGTTGCACTAATACCATTCAGGATATAAGGTATCTATAACCTTAAAAGAAGAATAAGAATTTATTCGGCAAAACACGCATAAGAACAAAAGGCAATAAGGCCCCGAGTAACAAGTAACAATGAAATATTACTAATAAGAAGCTAAGAATATGACCATATATGATATCATATAAATATGTATGATTCTGTAATAAGTAAATAACATTATTTAAACCATTATACAGGAGCTTCGGACACGTACAAAGCATATCAGATCTAAGGTAAGGGAAATATCACAATCTCATTTTTATCCGAAATTTATTATAATTTGATAATTACTGGGGTGTATTTTATCATCCACATCCATGTTTTCTCAATATATAATGTTATTTTCATCCATCTAAAATTTTTTAAATCCAATTTTACCTTTAGGTGAGTTTTTACTAAAAGATATGAAAGGAATCTTTTGTCGTATTTCGTACGAGGTACTTATTGACTTTTCCGATAAAATTACGAGAAGAATGTTCTTTTTAACTTATACGACATGAATGGATTTTTAAAAAATTATTTCCAAGAATATTCCTTTAGAAGTTTTCAAGTTTATTTTTAATCAACTTCTTTTAGTTTAATGTTGTATATAATTTTAATAAACAAAAAATGTTTTTGAAGAAGAAAGGATATTTTCCTCAAGAATGGAGTTCAAGTGTTTTATCAACATTATTTTCCATCTAAGATAATAAAGGGTTCTGTAATTATCCCTATTATTACATTGATTTGATTATTTTGTGATGGAATTATATTCATAAATTCCTTTACCTTATATGATTTGTTTTTTGATGTCATGATGTTTGAAGAATCCCATTTTTATTACATGTGTTATGCGATGATGTATGATTTATGAATATGTGGAACACATAATAAAGGATTAATTATAAGATGGGTGGGACCTATATCTACTTCCAATGCATTGGGTAAAGATTTATATCTCATGAGATAGACATGGCTGGAACGGAAGGTTATTTCATTCAGTAATACAGGACCGAAACAAGGAGTGAACTCGGTTCAGAAATGGATTTTGTCCGCTATGATAGTCTTGGCCATGAGTCATGACTAAAAAGAAATGATTTTCCATGATTATGTGTGCATGCCACAAAGTTTCAAGTTTTATGTTATGATTATGGGGATCTCATTTTCACTTCTATGATTTATTCCGTGTTATGATATTATGATCTCTTTTGCAGGTTATGATTTTAAAAAAGATATGATATGATTTTTATTTCCTTTATTTGCCCTTGCTGAGCATTTGAGCTCACCCTTTTTGTATGTTTTCTTTTCCCCAGGTCAGGAAGATGGATATTAAGTAGAATATGCTAAAAGGGACCCTAGATATGATGATATAAATGGGAGACACTGTAGAAGATTTATGAACCAGTTGTTTATGTTTCCCAGTTTCTAAAGACACTATACCTATACGGTCCTTTGTGGTTTTGTCATATGTTGTAATACGTGTGCTTCAATTTTGAAGTATTAACAATTTATGTAAATTATGGGTCGTTATAGTTGGTATCAGAGGAAAGGTATAGTCAACCATTGGAAACTAGGATGTGAAAGCCTTAGTAAGAACCCTAAGGATAAGTCTAAGCATAGAACACAATCTTAGTGTTTTAGAAATGTCCATGAATAACTTAGGATAAGACCTTAAGCGTGAAAATTTTATTCTTGAATTATGTGGTTTTCCTATTATAATTAGTGTTGCTCACACTATTCTTCTTGGTTTTAGTCAATGGCTAGAACCCGAAGGAACCGTGTTAATGCGGAATGCGATGGGCAATGCAATGATTGTCCCCCTAAGCATCCAAACGATATGGGAGCTGGAATGAAAAATCTTGTAGCCATGATCACACAACTTTCTCAAGCTATGAATCAAGCAGGACTTCCAAACGAGCAAAGGATGTAGCAACATTCTGTTGAATCCTTCATGAGGAAGCGTCCACCTTCTTTCAGCGGGTCTACTGATCCATTAGTTTCTGAACAATGGATTAGTACTACTCAAAAGATATTTTCAGTTCTTCAATGTTCTGAACATGATAAAGTCATCCTAGCAGTGTATCGTTTGGAAGGAGATGCTGATCAATGGTGGAATATTATTAAGAATATGAGGCAAAGGGATGAAATTGAGTCCATGGAATGGGACGAGTTCAAGAACTTATTTTTCAATAATTACTTCCCCCGTATTCTCCGAACAAAGATGGAGAAAGAGTTTCTTGAACTGAAGCAAAGGGACGATGAATCTGTTGGTACCTATGAAGCAAATTTTACAAGACTTGCAAGGTACGCTTCTGGTATTATTATCCAACCTGAGAGTAAGATCGATCGATTCTTTAGTGGCTTAAAACCAAGTCTTCTAAGGGCATTAGCCATAAGGGACTTCAATAGCTACGAGGAAATCATTCGATGTGCTCTCAAAGTCGAGATGGAGATTGGAGTAACCCATCAGTCATATGGGTTTGATAAGAAGAGGAAAATGGAATTCAAAGGAAAATCTAAAGAGCACACTGAAACGAATATGAGCTTTCCCTTATGCTCAATGTGTGGAAAGAAACATGGAGGGAGTTGTCTTAAAGGGACAAGTAAATGTTTCAAATGTGGAAAGGAAGTTCATTGGGCATTTGAATGCCGCGATAATGGGAAGAAGATGTCTAATGATGCAAACAAAGGAAGAGATACACAGAATGAACCTACTACACTTCAATGTTTCAAGTTCAAGGAGATGGGGCATTATTCCAATCAATGCCCAAATGCAAGGGTTGATGATGATGGTCGACATCGACAAACTCTTAAGGCTAAAGACAAAGGAAAGTCACATGCAATTTCTATCAGCGATGTGGAGTACGATAACGAAGTGGTGAAAGTTACACTTACCATCCACTCTAAAGTAGCAAATGTTTTATTTGATTCTGGATCCACCCACTCTTTTATTTCTGAAGAATTTTCTAAGGGTATCACCATATTACCTCAACAATTAGATGTTGAGTTAGCTGTGACAACACCTAATGGCACATCAATCACATCAAAAGTTTATAATTCTTTTCCGATCGAAGTTTGTGGGAAAGTGCTTCCTGCAAATCTTGTGATCCTACCTATAATGGAATTTGATGTGATTCTTGGCATGGATTGGATTTCTTTATACGGAGCTCATATCAATTGCCAAAGAAGGGAAGTCACATTTCATATTCCAGATCAATCTATGATCATCTATCAATGCAAGGATGAACATAACCTTCCAGTGGAAATTTATTCTATTTTATGGGTATTGATTCCACTAAATGAAGGTTATTTATCTCAAATGGTTGGTGAGAAACTTGCAATTAAGAATATTCCCATCGTACGGGAGTTTGATGATGCCTTTCCAGAGGAATTACCGGGTATTCCACTAAATCGTGATGTTGATTTTTCAATAGAACTCGTACCGGGTGCTTTGCCTATTTCAAAGACACCTTATAGAATGGCCCCAATTGAGTTGCAGGAATTGAAGAAGCAACTCCAAGAGAATCTTGATAAGGGATTCGTACACCCTAGTGCATCACCTTGTAGAGCACCTGTTCTATTTGTTAAGAAGAAAGATGGATCAATGTGACTCTGCATTGATTATCGAGAACATAACAAGATCACTATCAAGAACAAATATCCTCTCCCGTGCATTGATGACTTATTTGAACAACTACTTGGAGCTCAATACTTTTCCAAGATTGATCTTCGTTCTGGGTATCATAAATTAAGGGTCAAAAGGGAGGATATACCAAATACGGCTTTCCGTACAAGGTATGGACACTATGAATTTATAGTGATGCCTTTTGGTCTTACTAATGCCCCTGCTATCTTCATGGATCTAATGAATAGAGTCTTTAAAGAATATCTTGATCAATTTGTGGTAGTCTTTATAGACGATATTCCTGTCTATTCAAAGAGCAAGGAAGAGCATGAAGATCACTTGAGAATTATATTGAAGACCCTGAGAAAGGAGAAGCATTATGCCAATTTTACCAAGTGTGAATTTTGGCTTCAAAAAGTTGCATTTTTGGGTCACATAATCTCAAAAGAGGGGATATCTGTGGATCCAGCAAAAACAGAGGTTATTGAAAGATGGTCGAGGCCAACAAAAGTAACTGAGATCCGATGATTTCTTGGTTTGGCTGGATATTATCGACGTTTTGTAAATGATTTTTCAGGATTATCTAATCCACTCACCAAGTTGACTCGGAAAGGAGTTAAGTTTGATTGGACAGAAGAATGTGAAGAGAATTTCAAGGAGTTGAAAAGAAGGTTATCCAGTGCACCTGTGCTCACATTGCCTTGTAGTGGAGAAAGGTTTGTGATCTACAGTGACGCATCCAAGAAGGGATTGGGGTGTGTTCTTATGCAAAATGATATGGTGATAGCTCATGCCTCACGATAGTTGAAAATCCATGAGCAAAATTATCCAACACATGATTTGGAGTTAGCTGCGGTAATCTTTGCATTAAAGATTTGGAGACATTACCTTTATGGTGAAAGGTGTGATATTTATACTGATCATAAAAGTTTAAAGTATATTTTCACACAAAAGGAGCTGAATATGTGTCAAATAAGATGGTTGGAGCTGATTAAGGATTATGACTGCTCAATCCATTACCACCATGGGAAAGCAAACAACGTGGCAGATGCTTTAAGTCGACAAGACCATGCTAGTTTATCCATGATGAGGATCACAAAAGAACCAATATTTATGGATTTACAAAGGATGGATCTTGGAATTATAATGGAAGGGGAAAAATCTTATCTTTCTCAAATGAATGTTCAACCATATATACATGTGAAGATTAAAGAGGCACAGAAAGAAGAAGTCAAGTTACAAAAGAAGGTGAGAAATGTTCCTGAATTCAACCTTGATTGTGATGGGATAATAAAGATCAGGAATCGGGTTTGTGTTCCTCCCATCCCCGAATTAAAGAAAGAGCTACTGGATGAGGCTCATAGTTCTTCATTCCTTATTCATCCTGGAAGCACGAAGATGTATAGGGACCTGAAAGAGTACTTCTGGTGGGATGGCATGAAAAGAGATGTTTCTGAATATGTCTCTCGATGCTTGGTTTGTCAACAAGTTAAAGCTGAGAGACAGAAGTCTAAGGGGATGTTACAACCATTACCCATACCTGAATGGAAATGGGAAAACATCACTATGGACTTTGTCACAGGACTTCCTAAAACATCCAAAGGCAATAATGCTATCTGGGTCATAGTTGATCGCCTTACAATGTCTGCACACTTCATTGCTGTTAGAGAGGATTTCTCTCTAGATCAGCTTGCCAGGATATATGTAAAGGAAGTGGTAATATTGAATGGAGTACCACTTTCTATTATATCTGATCAAGATCCGAGATTTACCTCAAAGTTCTGGCGAAGTCTTCAGCATACTCTGGATACAGAGTTGAGTTTCAGCACTGCTTATCATCCTCAGACAGACGGTCAGTCTGAGAGAACAATTCAAACCCTAGAAGACATGTTGAGAGCTTGCTCCATGGATTTCAAAGGAGGTTGGGATCAACACCTACCTTTGGTGGAATTTTATTATAATTATAGCTTTCACTCCAGTATTCATATGGCTCCTTATGAAGCACTCTATGGAAATAAATGCAGGACTCCAACTTACTGGGATGAAGTTGGGGAAAGAAAGCTATTAGGACCTGATCTCGTTGATGAAATGGCAGAAACAGTCAGACCTATTCAACAACACATAAGAGCAGCTCAGAGTCGACAGAAAAGTTATGCCGACAACCGAAGAAAAGACCTAGAGTTTGAAGTGGGTGATAAAGTGTTCTTACGAATATCTCCCTGAAATAGGGTTATGAGATTTGGAAAGAAGGGGAAGTTGAGCCCTAGATATATCAGTCCTTTCGAAATACTGGAACGTGTTGGGAAGGTAGCTTACTGATTGGCGCTTCCACCGAATCTCTCTCAAGTCCACGATGTGTTCCATGTATCACTCTGGAGAAAGTACATACCTGATCCTTCACATGTACTCAGCTCAGAAGTTGTACCGCTGGAGCAAGATATTTCTTATGAAGAACAACCGATAGAGATTTTGGATCGTAGCGAAAGAGTCCTACGAAACAAGACCACTCGATTGGTGAAAGTTTTATGGAGGAACCACCAACTTGAAGAAGCTACATGGGAGCTTGAGGGTATGGAGAGGGAGAAGTATCCTCATCTGCTTGTTACAAAGTGACGAATTTCGAGGGAAAAATTCATTTTAAGGGGGGTAGAATGTAACACCTGAGACTTTTATGTTATATAAATCATCAAAGGAATCTTTTTCTACACAACACTTGCTTGGCTTGCTTTACACGAAATCGTGACCTTCCTCGATAGCTTGCGTCGTACGCAATACCGAGTTTCACTAAACAACGATATGCTATTAAAATAAAACTAGCCGTTATGAATAGTAATAACCACTTTTTGAAATTTTATAAATTTTATTTTTCAAAATGGACTTCATTTTTGGATTCGGAATACCGAAATTATCCTAGGGTGAAATTTTGGTATTTTTCTGAAAACTTTCATTTTTTGATGAATAGTGAAACCACTAAGTGGTAGGTTAAAAACTGAATTTTGCATAAAACTTAATTTTACCGCTTCTGTGAATGGAATTTCGAAAATCCGAGAGACACTGTTAATATCAAGCACTAAAATGTGGTTCAATGAGATGAAAATAATTTTTTGGTGAATGGTTACTTTTTACTTTTTTTACCACAGTTAAAAGTAAATAGGGTAATTAAGGGTAAAAATGATATTATTATTACCCTAACACATGTCCTAATTCTATTGGACAAATTTAATTCGACCAAAAACAAACTTAGGAATAATATATGACCATTTAGGTCCACATGGATTAGATTAGGACATTTATTATTAATTTATTTAAAGAAGGGTTAAAATAGTTAAAATCAAAGTTTCATAACCAAATAATTTTTAATATAATGTTATACATAAGATAAATTCTACTATAAATATTCATTAGAAAGATAAAATGATTTCCTAAATAATGGTATTTTATTTATAATTTTTAGACTTTATATAAATGAATTTATTTATGACACAACGATGATGCAGTAATTACCCTTTTAAGGAAAAGTTAACATAATTGATGTTATAAATGCCCAAATAAATGTAATTTGAGACTTTTTATGAATTACACTAATTTTATAGATTAATATGATATATTAGTGTTGATTTAATCAACTTGATTAGAATATATAATTCTGTTATGACTTTCACAAAAATCATATATCAAATAGTGTCAAAATTGACACAAAATAGTTTTTAAATCAAATATTATATTATTAATTGTTATTTTATTCCTAAAAATCTAATACTCGGACAAATTACGTAGATAAGGATATATATATTAATAATAAACAACTTGGGGTTCTTTTGGCATGTTATAGTAAGTGTATTAACCGTATAGTGTAAAAAAACAAAAAGTCACGGTAAAAGTTAAATTATTTGACTTAGAGTTAAATCTAATTGATAAGGTTAAAATAATAACCTAAACTTGTCTAAATCCTATTGGTTGATAGGATTTTGACATATCCCCACTTTACCTTCGAAATAAGACCCTTTGGAACCATTATAAACCGATTTTGACTTTAATATAAAATAATATTTTGAGATATTCCTAAGGTGCCCCTCTCCTCCCTTATAAAAGGGCACCTCCTCCCCCTCCTCCTCACACCAATTTGAGCACTCAAGCTCGGCCAACCCCTGCTAAAATCCCTTATCCACTTCCCTAGAATAATAATAGAGGTACCGGTCTTCTTCAAATACCAATATTAGTTCCCTATGTGGAGGATTCAATGAGGCGTTTCAAAGAAGAGGTAATATCCATTACCGATCTTTTCAATTTCTTTCTTCTTCAACTTCTTCTTCTTTAGTTGTTTCATGATAAAGTAATAACATCAGTATTAATTACATACTGATATGTTATTATAAATATGAAACAACCCAAATTCACCTTCTATCCATTCTACGGAAAAATGAAATCACCGCACGTGCGTACGTACGGAATACCGTCTCCATGCCGTGGTGTAATCTATTTTCCATCATCACCTTACAAGGATGGGTATAATGGTGTAATGAGTAACTATATATGATTATTATAAAGTGATATTGATACTGAAATAGTATAAATACACTTAAATACAATTCCACGATCATGGGAACAATATCATTGCTCGTGCGTACGTACGGAATACTGTCTCCACGATGTGATGCGACTCGTTCTACATGATCATCATTACATAGTAATTATATAAATGAATTTAATGAATAAAGGTGATAGATGTTACACTAATACCATTCTGTATATAAGGTATCTATAACCTTAAAAGAATAATAAGAATTTATTCGGCAAAACACGCATAAGAACAAAAGGCAATAAAGACCCGAGTAACAACTAACAATGAAATATAACTAATAAGAAGCTAAGAATATGACCATATATGATATCATATCAATATTTATGATTCTAGAATAAGTCAATAACATTATTTAAACCATTATACAGGAGATTCGGACACGTACAAGGAAAATCGAACCTAAGGTAAGGGAAATATCACAATCTCATTTTTATCCGAAATTGATTATACATTGATAATTACTGGGGTGTATTTTATCATCCACATCCATGTTTCCTCAATATATAATGTTATTTCCATCCATCTAAATTTTTTTAAATCCAATTTTACCTTTCGGTGAGTTTTTAGTAAAAGATATGAATGGTATCTTTTGTCGTTTTTCGTACGAGGTACTTTTTGACTTTTCCGATAAAATTACGAGAAGAATGTTCTTTTTAACTTATACGGCATGAATGGATTTTTAAAACATTATTTCCAAGAAGATTCCTTTAGAAGTTTTCAAGTTTATTTTTAATCAACTTCTTTTAGTTTAATGTTGTATGACATTTTAAGAAACATAAAATGTTTTTGAACAAGAAAGGATATTTTCCTCAATAATGGAGTTTAAGTGTTTTATCAAAATTATTTTCCATCTAAGATAATAAAGGGTTCTATTTTTATCCCTATTATTACATTGATTTGATTATGTTGTGATGGACTTATATTCATAAATTCCTTTACCTTATATGATTTGTTTTATGATGTCATGATGTTTGAAGAATCCCATTTTTATTACATGTGTTATGCGATGATGTATGATTTATGAATATGTGCCACACATAAGAAATGATTAATTATAAGATGGGTGGGACCTATATATCCTTCCAATGCATTGGGTAAAGATTTATATCTCAAGAGATAGACATGGCTGGAACGGAAGGTTATTTCGGTTCAGTGATACAGAACTGAAATGAGGATTGAACTCGGTTCAAAAATGAATTTTGTCCGCTAAGATAGTTTTGGCCATGAGTCATGACTAACAAGAAATGATTTTCCATGATTATGTGTGCATGCCACAAAGTTTCAAGATTTATGTTATGATTATGGGGATCTCATTTTCACTTCTATGATTTATTCCATGTTAAGATATTATGATCTCTTTTGCAGGTTATGATTTTCAAAAAGATATGATATGATTTTTATTTCCTTTATTTGCCCTTGCTGAGCATTTGAGCTCACCCTTTTTGTATGTTTTCTTTTCCCCAGGTCAGGAAGATGGATATTAAGTAGAATATGCTAAAAGGGACCCTAGATATGATGAAATAAATGGGAGACACTGTAGAAAATTTATGAACCAGTTGTTTATGTTTCCCAGTTTCTAAAGACACTATACCTATACGGTCCTTTGTGGTTTTGTCATATGTTGGAATAAGTGTGCTTCAATTTTGAAGTATTAACAATTTATGTAAAGTATGGGTCGTTATAAATAAGATCATTACCACTAGAACACACCTATAAATCATGTTGAGATGGATACTCAGGATTCCATTTATGGATTTCCAAGGATGGGATCATTGTAATATATAATTACAACTGGTTAATGAATGGAAAATGGATCGGGATAGATACTTGGTACACTATAGATGGGAACATCATTAATTTTCTCTACCTCTTTATAAGTGACATGAGTTCCATTGGGGTGAACCCATGGATGGGCTCAATGGTTAGACGGTTATAATATGCCATTAGTGATAACTGGTCCCCTATGTGCGATAAGGAGGAAAAACTCAGAGTCTTTTTCTTAACATCACACAATGTTGAGAGTGATACTCAAGATTAATTTTATGGATTACATTGGATCAAATACTATCGAATTGGGTATTTAATGTTCTCTGGAGAGATGCATGGGATTCCTCTTTTGGATTTACTTGGATGAGCTTAATTTTCAACTTATTAAATTAAAATGATAAATTTTATTTTAAAGTATTAAAAATGCATAACTATTTCCATGGGACGTGTCCTCCAAGCCAAATAACATGATTGGGTTCGAACCATCTTTTGATAATTATTATGTGATACCCCATATTTCACATAAGTCATGTCTGTATAGGCCACCTCTTTCTAGTTAAATTGTGGATTAGGCTGAAACATACTTGGTTGTTTATGTGTCTTTTAGGAATGTGCGCCCACTTGTTTTCTTTTATTTATTTAAAGATTCACCTTCTATACCAGAAAACTGCTGTATTTTATATTCAAAGACTAGTATATTCTCTAGAAACAATTTTTTGAGGCCTACTATGTATATCTCACAACATAATCTTTCCTCTATTTCTATGGGGTACCAGAGAATACCTCATGGTCATATGTCCATAGATAATTGCTTGGATTCCTCATTTTACATGGTACCTTAGGATCATAGGACTAAGCTAGTACCCATGAGGCTAGTGGAGAAAACACAATGGAATATTTTACTACTTTTTTGTTCATGTATATTATTTTCATACCTTCTATACATTTTGAACTTTATATTTTGTATCATTCTATGGACACACGTGCATGGTTGTATATTATTAGTTGTTCCCATTTTTTTTCATTTTTTGTTTTTATCTTCAATTTAATTTCCTTTGTTTACATCACTTCTGCTTCTGTTTGATTTATTACTTATCTGACATACAACTATTCTACTCTGATAATGAGGGTATAGTCTCCCCATCATACCATTACTAGACCCTCACTGTTAGTCGACAACCTCTCTCATTCAGGGAGACAAGATTTCGCTCATGTGGTGACCGGTTCTTCTATTAATTTTATTGATAGTCGGGACAAGTCATCACAAAGTGGTATGAGGGACTTCCTTTTCCTTTTGTCTTACTTTTTTGTGTTGTTAGACTAGTGACTAGGAATATATTGACACGTGGTAAATTGTAGTATATTGGTGTGATCAAACCACACATAGGGAAATGTCCAAGATGAAAAGGATGAGATTGTTGTTCATTTTGTTCATTATTACAGTTGATCATGATTTCTAATTGATTGATTGGTGCAATTTACACTTTTTACCGATTTATGAGATTATAGTATTTACACTTTTAATGGTATGGAAAAGTATATAACACTACATGCATCATTATAGGTACATAGAGATTCACATCCCATGAATATTTCATTCCATATAGATTCAAATTATAGGATGTTTGATATTTTTTATGTGTATTCAATTTTCAATTACATGATTTTTATATACTATGTTTGGTATTGAATAGAAATATTGGTTTAATACATACATAGGTAATTCATTATCATTCTTGTTTATATAAGTTGATGTGTGGTTAATTTAGTATATTTGTTATATAGCATGTTCCCGTGAAATTAACATTATGATTATTATGCATTTTTGTATACCATGATTGGGTGTTATCCATGCTTACATAGTAGCCTACCACATTTATTCATCAATGTTAACTTCATATTTATCTTGTTACATGTGTTTACTGTTTATGATAACATTCCCTGTTATAATTTAGATGCAAAGGGTTATTAAATAAAAAGTCAGCATCAACTTAAGTGGTGTTCTACTATATATGTTGATGGTAGAATTATATTTGACTAACCAATCATGATGTTTTTTGATCCGTGATCCATTAGCTTTATCGGTTGAAACACACTAGTTTTGCTTAAATGGGGGACAATTTTTAGTCTATAAAGTGTATGGGTGATTTATATATTCGGAAATGGTAACCTATATAATCAAAACATTGTTTATGAGATTTATAGACCTAAATAATATTGTAATAATTTAAAACCTATTAATTTTTTTTTTAATTTTTTGGTTTCCTATAAATTCTTGTAATTCAATCACTTGGTCATGATGACCTCTATGGATAAATTCATGAATGCACAACGGTACCCATGTATATTAGTTTGGGTATTTTTTTTATAATATGAACCCATTATGGGTGTTTTAAAACCTGATATCGAGTAACATGATGGGTATCTTGTAAGTCTCCATTATTCTTACTTAATGGTATTCTCTTAGGTAGCCTTTATTTTCTTATTCATTATTACTTAACCCCTTGGGTGTATACTTATGCTTTATCATGATGGTTATTTAATGTGTCTCAAGCTGCCTATATAGTGTCATATATATATATGGTGGAATCGTAATTGATTGGTCCCCTCTCTATGTAGTAAAAGTCCATATTACATTCTTTTGATATTTATTATTTTTCAGGCTTATGTAAATTTAAATTCCAATTTCAACCTAAAGGGTTTTTTCCTTACATAATCTACATTTTATTTAACAATTACAATTATGAAACCTTATAAACAAATGTATCATAATTTAAATAACTTTATGTGGTAAATTTCATAATAATGATAAGATGTCAATTCCTTAATTAATGTTTAAACGGGTTTTGATGAAACCTTCATGTGTGCCTGTTGGCATTACCTAAATGATGTACCAAGTATAGATGTTCTTCATGACTGCTACTATGTGTTTAAATTGACCCGTTAAATATCTTAAATAATTAAATGTAAATTTATTAAATGAATTGGAATTGAACATTAAGTGTGTTCCTTAGATTCAACCACCTTGTAAGTGTAGTTTGAATCCTTCCATATTTTTTCATGGGAATAAGAATGTGAACATTTACCATAGGCTTTTTATAACCTAAGAAATAAGTGATAGATCCAATAGTTATCATCAGAAATTACTTATTCTTATGTTCTAGGATTAATGTTTTTGTAATGTTCTATCCTGAGGTAGTTAGTTACCTTAGGACATTAAAACCCAGATAAATGTTTTATGATTTATAAAAAAATGGTGACACTCAAGTGTTGATGTCCCTAGTAAGAATATTAATTTCCAAAATAAAACCTGGGCAATACAGGTGGTTATGTGGTTTTTTGAATCTCACTATAGGCATGATAATAAGGTAATTATCAGTTTCAGTAGGTTATACATACCTATAGAATGGAATTGTTCGTTGTTCTACCCATCTCTCTTCTTCATTGTTAGACAACTTAGGTGTTTGTAATCTTTTTTTACCATCATGTGGGATACTATGAGTTTTGGGTTATTATTTTTATATGATATCAGATAATGGATTCATATGGCTGATACTCATATAGATTTTATCAAGGATGTGTTATTTTTCTAGTGAAACCTCAGGGTAGTATGAATTGAATCGCGGTGTACCCATAAGGGTACATTAATGATCTAGTGAACCACATGAGTTCATTTGTAATCATTTTAATCCATATTTTTATGCTATAAATCCCCAACCATATATGAAGAATAGTAAACCTGGAATTAAAGAAGAATCAGGATCATTCCAATGCTAGAGATTATTTAAAAAAAGATTATGTGTTTTAACACACTCGTGCGTTTGGATTGGATTTTATACCAAAGGTGGTAACATGTGTGGACGTATCTTGGGCGGAATTTCACTCATACACATAATAGTAAATGTTTAAAATCACACTTTTAAGAATATGGTCTTCCATTTCTTTTCATGTGAATGATTACTAAAAGAATGTTTTTTATATCTATAAACTGAATTCAGTGGTTGATGGAGTATTTTTCATGTGGTGGACTTCCATTTTCAATAAATCCAATGACTAGTAAACTTTTAAGGTTGGTTTCCTTGCTTTAATTCTGCTTATATGTGTCATTCCTTGTAAAAGGATCATGACCAAGAGAGCCATTTGTAAATGATTATTGTTGTTTTTGAATTCCTTGATGAGGGTATGTCTTGTAACGAGTAAGTGGTTTCAAGGAAGTACGATGATGAAATAGTCGGATGTGTATGAAACATTGAAAAAATCTATTAGTCATGGATGAACTCTGGTGGTTGTGCTTCATAAATGTCTTGATTCCTTTGTGGTAAGTGAATTTCTATCTGGTAATGATGATGCGTCGATAGGTGAAGATGAGCTCTTATAAAGAATCTGACTTAAGAGTTTCAACTATCCGTTCTATACAAATTTTTTCATGGTTGGTTCAAAACTGTACCGAACAATACGTCCTTTATATAATAAAAGTGTCTCAAATCCTTTTTGGAAATCATTCAAATTCTCTTAGTGTACTCTAAGAAATATTATGAACATGTCTCGTATCTTGACATAATATGGGAACACTGACTGATCATCGCTTATGTAACAGCCCAATATTTCATAATACGTTATTTCTTCAAAGTTATTCAATATCATGCACTACACGCAACATCGAGTTCATGCTCACAACGACTTACCAAAATTACTGTTCAAAAGAAGTTGTGAATAGTATATTATGAATTTCGAATTTTATATATTCCATATAAATTTTAACATCCATATTATGAGTTTCTTAGTCAAAACAAAAAAACAAATACATTTTATTCAGATAAAGGGTGTATTTTTTAGAAAATGCAATTTTACCGCCTTTTAATGAGAACCCTTTTTATATAAAATATTTTACACTTTTATGTATTGAATTTTAAAAAATAAACTTCTTATTTATAATTGGGACATTATAATTTACTTTTGGTAAATATTTGGTGTTTTTATTATAACTTTCATATTTGGGTGAATAGTGAAAATACTAAATTTTAATTGAAAACAACTTTTTAAATAAAAATAATTTATAGTGTTAAATTATACAATTGAATAGTTTTTAATTATAATTTGATTGTATTTTTATCATTTAATACAATGTAGGTCATTATTATTAATTTCACATTTAAATTTGACATAAACACATGTTAATATTTTGATAGTCATTAATTTTTAAAAACCAGCTTTTTGGTTTTGACTACGGAAATTAATTTTAAATTAATAAATGAAACTTCTATGTTTTGAATTTAGTAAAAATGATTTTTTTTTGAATTCTGAGTATCAAATTTATCTTTGGGTGATGTTTTGGTATTTTTCGGAAAACTTTCAATTATTTTTGAATAGTGAGAAACTTTGCATTATTGTTTAAAACCAACTTTTTATTTAAATAAATATTTATTTATATAAATTTAGTTTAAGTAAAAATAGGTATATAATACCTATAAATGTTAAATTTAATTAATTGGAGTAATTTTATAATAAAATCAGATGTATAAATTTTTATTGAACGTTTTATTGTCTTTTACCCACCTTCTACGAGCAGTTGAAAATTTGCATAAAACATAATTTTACAGCTTCTATGAGTTAAATTTCAATAATCCGAGATACATTATTGACATTAGTATGTAAAATGTGATTCAATAAGATGAAAATAATTTTTTCTAAATAGTATGTTTTTACTTTTATTTACCACGGTTAAAAGTAAATTGGTTAATTAAAGGTAAAAATGATATTATAATTACCCTAAGACATTTCCTAATTCTATTTGATAACTATAATTCAACCAAAAAGAACATTAAGAATAAAATATGAATCTTTTGGTCCACTTGGATTATGGGACGATATTCCATTCATATCTTGCATTTGATTATTAATACATCTTTCTATGCTCTTCACTATGTACATATTTAGTGACCAAGCTATGTGAAGGAGATATGATCAACAATTAGTATCTATGAATTTTTCTATTCAATGAAGAATCTGGTGTTGTATGAATATACGGAAATTATTTTGAGCCATCACATAATGACTATGATCAAGGAAGAAAACATCCATGGCTTCGTATGAAAAAAAAATTACACATATGAATCCACCGTCATGGATAGTATCAGTCACATGAATATCTATCCACTATGGTGTTTCATGATCAAGAGAATAAAATAACATAAATCACAAATCCACTAAAGCACATGATGTTAAACACTAAAATAATTAAAACACATTGAAGTAAGATAGATATAAAATTTTTTGTCTCAGTTAATGGGTCTTATACATGACGTATTTATTGGATCTAAGTTAGTGGACACTTATTTTGAAATAACAAGGTGGGGGTGAAGATTTCAATTCCACCATTAGATATATTTTTGAACTGGTGGTTTATTATTAAAGGAAATAGATCTATTTCATGATCCCTTCACATGAATAATGTTCTTTCACATACATGTTTATGAAATGAATCAAGGTTTCTAGAGCCACTCAAATCCATGAGGAAAAAGACAGTTTTTTCCATTATTCATGGGATGTGTAAGGAGAATCAACATGAATTTTTCATGAGGTGAATAATATTCTAAGCTAATTTGTTTTTTCATGATGAAGTGAGGTCACCCCATGAGCCATCTAGGATATGAAATGGTGTTTGACACTATGGTATGTAAGTATCATGAAGGATTTGAGACTCACTATGTATACTTATTTTGGTGAAAATGAAGTATAAATTAAGAATATGATTATTGTGATGAAAGAAATATGAATGATATTACATGTGTGATCCCGTGAACATGTAAAAATGTGTAATGGTTTCAATATAATAAAATAATATGTTTATAATAATACATATGTGATTAATAAAAGAAATATAGTGAAAAATAATTGAGAAACAAATGAGAAGAACATAAAATAATAAGAAAAAGAAAATGGTTATGTGTAGGAGGACGAGTTTCTACAAGGTTGATCTTGTATAAAAATAATACCGAAAGTGAAATTGGATTAGTTTATATAAATATTAGATACACCAATATGTATTTATGTGAACCGATTCAATTATAATTAAATATGTTGGGTATTAATAAATTCTTAAGAATACTAGTCTTTAACGCCATGGTATTTTTTGGACTAAATAATTTGAGACCGTCTCCAAGATTTTTTCATTTATAAGATTGCCCATTTGATTTCTATGAAATAGTGGTATCCATTTGATTTTTGAGTTTTAAAAAAGATTATCTGATTCATTAGATTCCATCGAAGAATAATTTTATTACATTACTAATCACATTAGATGCGATATACTAACATCTTGTAATCTTATGCTTCATAGTTTAGGCATTCATAATGCTTGGTTGTTTCTAGGAGAGTGAGTTAAAGTACATCCCCTAGATTGTGCTTTATTTTATAATAAAAATAAATCTACGAGTGAGTTGGATAACAACCACTACACATCGGGGACATAGTCATCCACATCATAGGAAATCCTCATCGAAAATCATTGATTACTTTTTCATTATTGTTTTTTCATGATTCAATATTATAGGTGAATCTAATAATATATACATTTTTTAAAAAAGGAATAGAGGTATAAAGTGGGATAAATTTTTTAATGTTATATTAGTTATCCGACACTAATTCACCACCTCTCATTGTGGTCATCCCAAGGTGATCCTAATAGTTTCAACCCAATATTTCACCACTCACCATACCTCCACAACCCTGACGTTCTTTTTCTGGACTTCAATATCTAATTTTCATCACCATCCTCAAAAGTTTCTAAGATGTATATTTTATTTTAGAATAATAATTAATTTTTATTTTTAATATAGGTATCATTTTTTCATTAATTTAATTGTATATATATAATGGTAAAATATATATATATTTTTTATAATTAGTTTAATGTTATAACATTTTTTGTGAAGAAAATTTGTTTTTATTTTTAAATTATGCATATAACTTTTTTTTAAATGATTAAATTTATAATGTTTTTAGTTTTAAAGTTTTTTGTTGTGGAAAATATTTTTGTGTGGTTAAAGATGTTCTTTTTTAATATTTTTTTATAAAATTATATTTTCATTAAAATTATATTATTTTTACATTTTTTCTTGGTGGAATTTTTTATGATATATTTTTCTTTCTAGATAGGCAATTTTTATTAAAAATTTAAGCATGATTATTTATTTGTATTCTTATTTGATTTGAAATTATCTATTTGTAGATACGTTTAAATTATTATTTAATTAAATATATTAATAAATTTCATTTGGAATTTATGTAATTAGTGGATAATAATTGAAAAAATCATGAATAACAAGCCATAGATAAAATAAAGGGGTTGAAAATTTCTTCAGATGTGTTAAATGTAATATTGAAAATAATGTTTTTTATTTTTTGACCACGCGTGAAGTATTTGAATATTATAAAATTGAGGTATAAAGAAATCAAAGGCCATATAATTTACTATTGGATTAATCATAATTATTCACATTGGAAATTTAAAATTGAAATATTTAACAAGATATGATCTAATAATAAATAAGATCGTCAACATGAGAATGAAGATGAAATTAAAGAATTAATTCATCGTGTAATTGCTAGAACCATTAAAATATAAACAACTGTTTAATTATTATATAGAGATACTAAGAAACCAATGTTATCATGGTTCCATTAATTTAAATGGTTATCATTAGTGAAAATATTAGATAACATTAATATAATAAATGGTTAAATTGAATAATGTTTCACATACTTTTTTTAACATTCCAAAAAATTTAATGACCCGATGTTTTTCAGTGGAAATTTACTTCTTATGATTATGTCATATAATCAAATGAAATCAAAACACAATTTAATATTAATTATTATGTGACCTTTAAACATAATTTAGACACTTACATGATTTTAATTTCCAAAATATGACATTCACTATTACCATCAACAAGATATTTAGAATCTGATAAGACAATCCTAATTTTTGGTAAATAGTAACAGACCCTTATGAATAGTAATGATACCCTTATTCATAGTTATATACTGTAATTAATATTAAACTTATCTATGATAGTATTTAAATAATATTTATGTTAAAGTATTATGTATTAATATTTTGGAATAAGTAAATAAATGTTTAACAACCGATTTTTTAGAATAAATTATGATTTTAATTAAATATTAAATTAAGCATATTTACAAAATTATTTTTGAAAAATTGATTTCATTTTTGGATTCTACATGTAGAAAAATGGTTAGGGTGATTTTTTGGGATTTTTCTAAAATAGTTGAATTTTTTATGAATAGTAAAATTCAATAATTTTCTATAAATGCAAAATAATTGATTTATTTAGTGATTGATGATGTTTTTATGATGTAATACCAATTTTTCTGAACTCACATACACATTATAGTAATTTCATTCATCTAATCATAACTATTTCTGGTATTGAGGGAAAATAATAAACTAAGGAATTAAATATTATGAAAAATCTCCTCCCCTCCACTAAAAATACCATCTCTTACTCTCATTTCTCTTCACTATTCAAAATCAATATTCATAACTTATATTCTTCCCAAATCTCTCCCCAAGATCCCTCCACACGTCCTACATCCTTTTTATCTAGAAATACAAAATCCCCTCCCTTTAAGAGGCTATAAAGGAAGATTTATTCTCGATGTACATTCCTCATTTCAATTCTTTTACTTTCTTTTCAAGTTCATTAATTTACTTTTCTATACATATGTCTCCTCATACAAATGATATGAAAACTCCAGTAACATAAATTTACTATAATTTTGTGATTATAATGGAATATGTTATTATCATCTCTTTTTTACCCTTCATTTATTTTAGTAGTAAATTCACCATTCAAGATTTGTTAAATTACCACATTGAAGGATGATGGGTTTCCAATTTCCATGTCCATATTAAATTATGGTCATGAAACAATTTTCATCATTGAAACAGAGCATAAAATATGTATTATATCTCATATATAGTTCAATAATCTTTTTGTACACACGTTTTTTATTCACAAAACAAACATGTTCATTATGGCCAAAAACCACCAATTAACCAAAAAGGTTTCCACTAATGATTTATATAATGATTCATCATCACACAATGTATCCAAATTAAATTTAAAACTGTGTAATATCATGGATTTTAAATAATTTCATTTAACTTGAATTCATGAAAACCACTTTAATCTTACATGTTTATCCGTTCAGGAAAATAAGTTAATCAATCATAAAAACCAAGAAAACAAACAGACCAAAACAATGAAATTGTCCCACTTAACCCATCAAAAAGGACATGAATGAACATAAAAAGATTAAAAAAAATATTTTGAATATATAATGGGTTCTATAGTTATTAATTAATTACCCTACTTTTATTATTTAGGTCAGTAATATCAAGTGGAAACACTGTCAGACTTAAGGTAAAGGATCCTCACTTTTCTCTACTTTCAAATTCGTTCATCTTATACGAAATTAGTTCTTGTAATTTATAATGGTTATAATGTCATTATATTAATATAATTCTATTAATTTATATTTTATGTTATTTTAATGAGGTAATATTTATCCTCCCGCATTTTGACCCTTACCTAATTTGTAACTATGCCAAAATTTTGTAAGGGATCCTCTCTATTTCACTTTTTTTTTCAGGATTGTCCTCAATGTTATGACATTTTATGTGTAATTACCAGTGATGGGGTATGATTACACACCTCCATAATACATTCCTCATAATGTTTAAATAATTATATACCCATTTATCTTTCATTAATTCCTCTTAAGTACACACATTACAATGTCGACATTTCGTAATTCATTCAACCCGAACCTCCTTTATTCCTCCGGGTTTTCATTATATATAATTTTTCTTAAATTATATTATATATTATGATTATATTAATCTTATAAATTCTATTTTAATGTTTCAAACACATGTTTCAAATTCCATTCATCATTATATTTGGGGATATACAAGTTTTTAAGTGATTCCCTCCCTAATACTTCCCGAGAGGCAAACCAGTTATAAGGGAGCATCCTAATTTCGTACCCGATTTCAAGTGCACTATATATTCTGTTTTAAGAAAAAATTATCTTTAATAAATCAATCTTTTTATGCATTATGACATGATTATGTTACCTAATTATTTCCATGGGTAACCCTTATGTTTATATATGATTGATTATATACGATTATTTATGTGGAAAACATATTCATGAAAATTTTGAGATGGGTTCGGATAGATAATTACCCAATGAATTGGGTAATATTAAGTATCATGATATGTTATGTGCGACTGTCTTGGTGGTTAGCCTTGGCTTGTGATACTCTACGAAATGATCTTGGTGGTTATCCTTGACTCATTCTAAAGTCATGTTTTAGGTTTCTGCGACATTTTTATGACACCATGTTTATATGATTCCATGTTTATATGTTAAGGATCCATATGTTACATGACTTTTTATATCATCATGTCATGACTTCTATTCATTGTGCTAATGATTTATTCTTATGTTTATTCCATTACTCTTCTATTTTTCACATCCCTTTGTTTATGTGTTTCCCAGGGTACCCTATGCAGATTTTTGAGCATAATGAAAGTTTGGAGAGAAATTTAATAATTAAATAATGTAGTGTTTTTTAGTCCCATGTTTTTAGTTTAATGTACAGATTATTCAAAGACAATAGACATCAGGATCCTTGTATTGTACTCTGATGTATAATTATTCTTAAAATCATGTAATTTATTATCTAAAAGGACATGGTTTCTATAGTCAGTATCATAGGACGTTACAGTTATTTTTGGAGATTAGGAATAGATCACTTTATTAAGAACCTTATGGATAATAGGAAGTAAAAGAAAACATCCCAAAATTTTGTTATGTATATATTAAGTGGATTATCAAGAAAATATATCCTTTTATGGATACAAATTGGTAGATACAGCATTGGAACAGATGTACCTAGGAGTAAATCACCTGACAAAGAGATTCAGGCTTGATCTAGAGTATCCAGATACACGAATATGGGCCTTGTTGTTGTATTGGTTTGACCTTCTTGGGGGAGATGCAATTGTAAATTCATTATATTAGTAAAACCCATTATTAAGGGAATAAAAAATTCCATAAGAATATATGTTAAGAAATTGATCAAGGATATTCTATATTAGAACATAAGTAATCACAAGTTAGGATATACTTCTCCTTTACAAGTTTAGCCTATTATGTAAAAAGTTACGTTTTTATACTAAATAGTTAATTACTCAAGCCCTCTAATTTTACATTATTTTTCTTAGTTAAAGGTGGGAAATATAGGAACACATTCCCACAATCAATGTGGTAGGTAATGTGAAGATTTACCTAATGATATGCCTGATGTGATGGGAAAAAGTTCTAAAAAATTCATGAATGTACTTTCTTAGACAGCTTAAGTTATGAATAATAAATTGATTCATGTGTAAGACCCTCCTCCTCCAAGGAAATAGACTATTTCCATAGAATCCTTCATTTGAAAAAGTGCTCCCTTTTTTAGAAAATATTTTAATCCCCTCTTCACAGAATAGAGGATTAACTCAGTTGAAAGTATATTCTCTATCCTTCAATGCTCAGAAGAAGATAAATTTGTACTAGTGGTCTATAATTTTGATGGGGGAAGTTGATCAATGGTGGCCACTGACCGAGAATATAAATTCCGAATATGAAATTGATTCCATTAATTGAGAGGAATTCAAGATGGTGTTTTCAATAAATATTTTCCCCAAACCATCCATGTCAAGATGGAAAGGGAGTTCCTCATACTGAAGATGAAGGAAAATAATTACATTGGGGCATATGAAGAACACTTCACAAGTATTTCAAGGTACACCTCTCGCTTTGCCTTGAGAACTAAAATTAAGGTAGATTGCCTATTTTACAGACTAATTCCAACTTTAATAAAGCCTTTGGTGATTTGAGACATAGATATTTATGAGGATAATGTTCATTGTTCCCTCGTGGTTAAAATGGAGATTGGATGATTTTAGTGGTTTTGTGGGCCTAGTGAAAAGAAGCTAAAAATGGAAAACATGGGTGGTTTAACATAAATATTCCATGATGGAAAGAAGCCTGACTATCCCACATGTAAAATTTATGGTAAGATTCATCTTTGGAGATGTCTAAAGGGAACCAATAATTACGTCAAAGGTGGAAAAATGGGACATCTAGACTATTACAACCAATGGGATATGAAAAATCCCACTATTTTGGAAGAAAAATAGAAATGTTTAGATCAACACTCATCATGTAGTGAAGTGTTATAACTACATGGAGCATGGGAATTATGAGAATAATTTCCCTATGCTAAGGGTGGTCAATGGTAATCAGTAACAACCTCCAAGGAAACAAGTAAGAGATTATGATATCAATAGTACTGAGGTGGATACAGAAAATGATGTGGTGATAGATACACTAGTTCTTCAATCATGAACATAGAACGTACTATTTGATCCTGTTTCAACACTTACTTTCATATCATACATGTATAGTAGGAAATTTCAAAATCTACCTCAAAATTTGTAGGATAAGTTATCTATGAGAACAATGAATTGGGAAATTATTAAATCCATGGTTTATAACTCCTGCATGGTTAATGTTATTGGACTGAACCTCCATGAAATCTCATTATACTTCCTTTAGTGGAGTTCGATGATATCCTGGGCATGGATTGTCTACCTTTATACAAAGACAACATAATCTTTCAGGATAGGTAGGCCATCCTTCACATCCTGAAGCATCCTCCAATTCCTTACAAGTGTAGAGAATAAGATGAATCTTCTTTTTAATTAGTTTTTCATGTCTTGATACTAAATACTTATAAGCAATAATATCTAACTCAAATGGTTGAGAATAATTAGAGAATCGTGCTTGAGAACATTCCCATCATGAGGAATTACACTAATCTATTCCCTAATGAGTTTCCTAGACACCCTCATGATTGTGAGGTTGTGTTCTTAATTAAAGATATTCTTGGATCATTTCCTAAATCGAAGACACATTATAGAATAGCCACCGTAGAGATGGAAGAACTGACAAAGTAGTTACAAAAGAATCTGGATAAGGGTTTTTTATGCCACGAGTGCTTCCCCATGGGGTGTTGCAGTCCTCTTCATCAAAAAGTGGGATGGATCAATGCGCATCTACATTGATTATCATGAGCCCAATAAAATCATCATAAATAACAAGTATCTCAGGACTTAGATATATAACTTGTTCGATCAACTTCATGGGGCCGGTTATTTCTCTGAGATGGACCTTCTAATAGGATAGAACCAATTAATGGTAAGGAAGTAAGGCATTCCCAATAATACCTTTTGAACGAGGTATGGACACTATGATTTCATAGTGATTTCTGTTGGAATCAATAACAGTCAAACAATTTTCATGAATATAATGAATAGAGTCATCAGAGACTACCTCGACAAATATGTGGTAGTCTTTAAAAATGTTATTTTGATATACTCTAAGAGAAAGGGGAACACGAGGATCATTTGAATACTATGCTAAAGACTTTTTGAAGGGTTAATATGTATACAATGTATAGTAAATGTGTGTTCTGGATGGAAGAAGTATCATTCTTGGGTCATGTTATCCCTAGAAAATGGATATCAATGGGCCATTCCATGAAAATGGTGATTAAAGAGTGGACCATGCCAACATCTTTAATAGATATCAAAATCTTTTTAGGTCTACACAACTAGAAAATTCACTTATGTCCACGATTTGGAACCATGGATGTAGGCTAGAAAACTGTTGCAATATCATATGGCCACACTTTTAGAAATCCATGGGCGTTATTTCCATAGAATTTGGTACGACCTACTACCACGGTTTTAACCATTTTATTAGGGGCTTGGTACCACGGTTAAACAGTGGAATTAAGGGGAACACATTCTAAAGTTTTAACCATTGTAGTAGGCCCCTAGTTCTATGGTTTTAACTGTGGAATTATTTCCCCTAATGCCACATTATATCTGTGGAAGTTGGCCCCTATATCCATGGTTAAATGCAAGCCACTAGTCCCCTATAACCATAGTTAAACACAAGGAAATGTTATTTATACTGTATAAAAAATAACTTCAATTCCCCCCTGCACCCTCATGCCACTCTTAGAATGCCCCTTGCACAACCTTCAACACCCCTGAACCCCCTAGGCATCCCATATCACCCCTATATAGCCCCATTTCACCCCATTGATATCCCCATTTCACCCCCTTGAACCCCGCCCCCCCTGGATAGCCCCCTTTCACCCACTGGAAAGCCCCTGAACCCCCTAGACAACCCCCTTTTATCCCTTGAACACCCATACACCCCCTTGAACACCCCATGATCCCCCATGCCCCCTGGACAATCCACTTGAACCCTCCACCCTACACCGCCATGGCCCGTGTAAACCCCCTTGCACCCCCTTTAACACCCCACCCCATGCCCCCCCGGGAAAACCCCCTTTCACTCCTTGGATAGCCCCCTTGTACCCCTTGAAAACCCCCCAACACCCCCATGCCCCCTGGAGAACACCCTTTTACCCCCTGGATAGCCCCCAAACAACCCCTTGAACACCCCCTACACCACATGCCCCCATGGACAACCCCCTTGCACCCCCTCCAACCCCATGCCCCCTAGACAACGCCCATACAACCCCTTGGACATCCTCTTTCACCCCCTTGAACACCACCTGCAGCCCTGTGCCCCCTGGACAACCTCTTGCACCACCCCTGACATCCCTAGGAAACCCCCTTAACCCCCCCCCCCCCCCCCGCACCCCCATGCTACTAACTCCCCCTCTTGGACACACCCTCACACCTAGACACCCCATCCCTCCTGGACACCCCTTGCACACCCATTCCCCCTTGACCCCCTCCATGACACCCCTTTCACCCCCTGGACAGCCCCTCCCCCCCCCCATTGAACACCCCTTGCAATAGACCCCCCCTGGACGCCCACCTTTAACACCCCATGCACCCCCTATAGCATACCACCCCTGGACATCCCCCATGCACCAGCCCCACTCCTGCAATGGCCCCCCTACAAAGCCCTCGACCCTGACCCCCCCTCCTAGACACCACTCCCACCTGGACACCCCCCTTCAAGGAGAATACCCCCACCTGGAAAAAACACCCCCTTGACAGTCCCCTTGAACACCCCCAAAAATGTTGCAAACCTAACCTATATCTATGATGATATTGGAGAAAATAACTATCAATTTTTCCAAAGGTTTACTATTAATGGATTGAAAATATGAATCCTTATGGTGGATTATGGATGAGATATCAAAGTCGTCTCACATCAGACCTATTCATGAATCTAATATGGTGGAAGACTTACCAAACCATTTGGCGCAATTGTGTGGATCCTGGGTTGATATCTAGTGTCCTCTTATCCAATTAATCTTTAGAAAGGAGAAATTGTCGTAACACAATTTACAACATGAGGCATTACCTCTCATATTCTACATAAACATGTTTGCTTCCATTTTACTATTTCAATTAATTATGTTAACCTTGCACCCCCCTAGACAGCCCTCTTAATCACCCCCTATACACCCATTCCCCCTTACTCACTTCCTCTCGATCACCCCTACCTCTTTCCCCCTCCCCCCTGCACACCTCCCCCTACACCTTGCACCCTCGACCCACCCCACAGCATACCCCAATGCACCCTTACCCATTCCCCTTGAAAAAGAACCCAAAACACCCCTAGCACACCCTTTTCCCCCTACTACACCCCTCGCACACCCTGCACCCTACCCCCAGCACACCCCCAGCCCCTTCGCCCAGCACACCCATTCCCACCGCAATCCCTACACACACTCCCTTCCCACCCCCTCCCCTCCACACTATACCCCCATGAACCCAACCCTACCCCATTTAAAACGATCACACCCCCAGCCCACCCCTTGGACCACCCTGCTCCCCCTCCCCCCTCTTCCTAGCACACTCCTACCCCATCACCCTGCACATCAACTACTAACCACACCCCGACGCACACCCCCTTCCCACCCCGTGAACACTGCACACAACCCTTTCCCACTCCATACACCCTTCCCTACCCTTTCCAAAATACCCACCACACCCCCATCACACCCCTTGGACCCCCCTGCCCCCCTTCCCCTCCCCCAGCACACCCCCTTCCCCCTCACCCTGTACACCCCCTACCCACCCCACCCCTACACAAACCCCCTACCCACCCCTAGCACATTGCACACCCCCTCATGCCCACCCCCATGGACCCTACCCAACCCCTTGAAAAAACCCAATACAGCCCCCACCACAGCAGTTGGAACCCCTACACCCCCGCACCACCCTACCCCCCCCCCCCATCACAACCCCCATCACACCCCGTCCCCTGCACACACTTTTCCCGCCCCATTCACAATGCACACCCCCCATAACCCTTCCAACCTACCTTATACCTTGAAAAAAAACCCAGCAAACCCCTTGGACGCCCTCACCCCTTTCACCCATGGCCCCTCCACTAGTACACCCCCTTCCACCTCACCCTGCACACCCCCTTCCCATCCCACCCCCTGCAGGTACCCACTACCCACCCCCTTCACACTGCACCCCTATTCCCACTCCAAGCACCCTACCCTACACCTATCAAAAAACCCAACACCCCCCAACACACCCCTTGGACCCCCTCCCCTACCCTAGCATACACCCTACCCACCCCATGCTCCCCTAGCCCTTGAAACCCTATGATAGCCTGGGTTTTGGTCCCTTGTAAGGGTATTGTCAGTGAGGTTTGCTGATAGAACCCATTTGGATCAGATGTTGATTAGTGGTGTATGTGAATCCATAGAAACCATGTATGGGAAGTGATTCTCGCTCAAATTTACCCAAAAGAAGAAGATAGGATGATGCTTGTAGTCTAGCTTGGGTTGTCGAATCCTTAGAGACCTAAGAAGTAACCTATAGACACGTACATTCTATGGATTGTCTTTGGATATGAATTGGCCAACATGGGTTGTTTTTATATTGGTTTAAGTGAATTATAAGAGACTTAAGTGAATTCAATTTAAAAAAGTGAGTGGATCTTAGGTTATCACTTGGGGTGGATTGGACGCATTTTCTTTTCAATGATTTAAATTTCTTATATTTCAGTTGACTTCATTTAAGAAGATAAAAAAACATCATCACTTATTGGTTTAATACCTACACCATTTAATAATAATCACCTATACACTTGAAGGATCAATGTTTTGATCACTTTAAGGTAAAGTTTCATATTAGCATTTGAAGTGTGTGGCCTTAAATTCAATAAGGACGACGAAGTTTAAAATAATCAAAAAAAATATAAATTAAATAAAGTTATTTGACATTAATGGGGTGATAAATAACATCCAATAAAGCCCCTTGAAACTCCCTTGTATTACCCCATAAGTGGGTTAACTCTCCATTGATTCTATGGTTTCAATTGAAGCGGAAAGTAGACTCATGATGGAGGAAATGAAAAAGTAAAAAAAACACAATAAAATAACAATGAATCCACCGTTGTGTGATAATCTCACAAGGTTTGGTATGAAAAAGATCACACCTTGAACCAACAACATCAAAGTTATAAGGATAACAACATAATAAGAGGAATATAAGAGCTTTTATTAAGAAATAAAGTGATTTGAACAACTTACATGTGAAAGGAAAACTTGAGACAACAAAATCCCCGCATAACAGTACAATTGAAAAAACACCAATGATCCTCAACTAATCCACAAAAACTTCCTCAAATAGGCAAATTAGGATCCTTGGGTCGATCCTCCAATAGTACAAAGCATCTTAATTAATTTTGGTAGGCCATAGGTGGGTGGAAATTTGAGGAAGAGTTTATTTTTCCACCCTTGACCCGAGGTGGCATCCAGCTTTCATCCATCGAAATGACATGCATGGGAAACCTTATAGATTACAGAATTAGAGTGGGACATAGAAGACAAAAATGGATACCCAGATGTATCCTAATCTCCTGTAATGTTTGGACCCATTTAGAGTTGATTATCCGGAGATATTATTATATTAGTGGACTGTTGTTCTGCGCCGCAGAATTTGGCCCAGAATTTTATCTCTAAATTGGGCCATTTAATAACCACAATGGAGGCCTAATTAGCACTATCTACTAAAGTATTATCTGTTCCTATATATTTCTTCTATCCTTCAAAAAAATTTGGGCATCATTGGGTATGTAATGTGGGTCCCACATTCTCATCAGTGGGCTGAAGTCCAATATGCCTTCTCTAAAATGGATTCCTTTCATCACAAAATATCCACATCATCTTCCATGAATTATTCATTGATACCTGAATAAAAATAGTTCATATTGATGTTTAGATCAATTTCCAAAATTATAAAATTAAAATATGGATAATTACATTACTTGATATCAGATGAATCATTGGGTACTTTAAATGATGTTCCACAAATGTACCACATAATAATGCATTTTAAGAAGGTATTACAATCATAATGTGAAATGATGTTCATATTGTAAAATGCACTAAAATAAAGTTTATTAATAATAAAGAACATGAATATTATATATATTAACAATCAATAGTAACCTCATTTAGTGGATAATCACACCCCCTAACGTGTGTTTTTCTAGTCCCGAGAAAAATATATCTCAACAATATGAAATTCGAATACACTTTTACAAATACATTTTAATACAAAATGATCACCAAAAAACCTTATACCAAATAATCATGAAACCCATCAAAATATTTTCATACATGATAGTTTCATAAGAAGATCCCAATCCCAAGCACATTCCTTTGTTCAAATTCATTTCCATATTTCATCCAATATCAATTAAGTATGAGGATGGGTTGTGCATAACAATAGACACGAGGGTTCGTCTTTATCAAGGGAGAAATGACAGAAGCGCTAGGTGGAATAATATTTAAATACTTAGATGAGTATTCAAATTTTTTTGTGTCATATTTCTTTGTTTTTTTTTTTGTTTTTTTTTTGCAAATTTGCCATGATAATTGAAATTTCACTCAAAATAGTCCACCCATGTAGCGAGACTTTGCCGATGACTCCCAGATCAAAGAACATAGGGCACCAAGTGAAGCCCACATACTCAGGCATCATCTCGAGTTAACTCAGTAAAAAAAATTCAAATTATCAAAAATATAGATAAAATTACTATCTCTGGGCAAGACAACTATGGAGTCACGATCCCCAAGTGTCGAAATCCACACATTAGGTCATTTCATTTCTCTACGCGCAAATTTATTGTTTTTTTTAAAAACAATTTTATTGAATACTCATATTAAAACTAAAATGATCACCAAAACTATGCGATTTATTTTGGGGACCCCATGAACTCAATCTAATACCCCACTATCCAAAGGATGTGCATTGTGATCTTTTTTTTATTTGGATGAAAATATAAATGATGAAATATCACATTGGACAACCAAACTTTCCAAATTCTATGCTCATGAAATTATACAAGGATTAAAATCAGAATCAGGGCATTATAAATTATTTGATATTCAGTTTCAAAGTTTATAATGTGTATTACCATGTTCAAAGTTAAAGGAATTTTTCCTTCCATTTACACTTTTTTTAAATAATTCATTTTTTTTACAGAATTTTTTTTTTATTTTATCTACCCCGCAACATAAAATAACATTGTACCCAGTGTTTAAAGAAAAGAAAATTTAGAATGAGGTTGTGGTAGAGAATGAATGTTCAAAACGGAAATTGAAAATGAGGATCATGGAATGAAGTCACCTGGTGGTTGATGTTTAAATTCTTGATGCTTTATTTTAATCCTTTGATATCCATGTCCCTTAAAGAGTTCCCTAGTAGAAAAGGGAAAAACAAATCAAACAAAACAAAACAAAACAATATATATATTTATATTATTAAAGTAAAATAAACTAATGATACATTTTATTGTTTTTAAATTTCATGGTAAGGTATTACTCAAGGATCACACCACATGACACAGATGAATATGGTGCTCCCCTTTCAAACCCATCCATACTCATAATAGAAGAACATTTCAAAAGCCTATTTATAATTATTATTTTTCAAAATTATTAATTAATCCTATTTAAAATATAAAGTTGATTAAAAAACAAAATGATAGGAAACTTGAAAACCATGGGTTTCCACCCATGTTGTGCTATGTTTAATGTCATTAGCCTGACCTGGACCCCCTATCTTACTTAATACCAATTTTCATCATTTTAAGGACCCCATATTTCTCCATGCCCACTCGATTTAGATTGATTCATTGTTTATAATTTTTGTCATGTGAAAAACAATTTTCTATAATGAGCTTGAGGGTGGATGGAAAGCCCTTTCGTTTAAGTTCGGGTAGGCTAACACTTTCAGACATAGGTTGGGACTTTTAAACAAAATGAATTTCATTTTCAAAATTTCTCAACAGAATTGGTACCTTTTGAATAGAAGATTCTGCCACAAAATTTGTAGATCAATTTTAGGAATGGGCATGGGTTCAATGTTTGTGATTTCTCTCAATTTTTTAATGTTTGGTGTTTTTGAAAATTTATCAATGGATTTATACTTATGATACTCAATCCATGATTTCAAATTCTCCTCTTTTGAATCCAAAAAGTCAATTTCCTCATGATTTAAATACCCTTCAACAATTTCTTGATTCAATACCCCTACCCCAAATCCAAAGCTTGGTTCTTCAATAAATTCATGAGAGGTTCGGGGGAATCTAGACACATCACATAAGGTTTTGGAAGGTATAGATGGTGTATAGATGAGTTCCTCAGAAGTATGAATTAATTGTAGTTCTAATCTCAAAGATGATACCTCAGAACTCATTATATCCATTTTATTACACAATTTTTCAATCAATTTTTCAGAATTAGGATGGATAATAGTTTGTAAATCATGACCATAATTATGTTTGATCTCTTCAATCATCCTCGAGAGGGATGGAAATTGATCCTTTAAACAATCATCATACCATTGATTGTACATCTCACCTGTTTTGTGGTAATTAATCAAGGGTTGATCAAAGAAATTTTCTAATTTAGGGGCTTCCCAATATTGATTTTCGATTTGATTCCAGCATGAGTTTGTGACAAGATAATTTGGAAGATACCACATTTGAGAAGATAGAAATTTGAATTCTAGATTCTCAGGACACACACAAAAATAAAGGGGTAAAGACAAGATAGATGGAGGTGAGAATAGAGAATGTGGTGTGAGAAGGGAATGCTAGGGTCAAAGGTAACTTACTTGGGTCCCCGTAAATAGTGCCAAAATTGGATTTTCGCTCAAATTTACCCAAAAGAATAAGGTAGGACGGTCCTTGTAGTCTAGCTTGGGTTTTCGAATCCTCAGAGACCTAAGAAGTAACCTATAGACACGTACATTATATGCATTTTTTTGTCTATGAAATAGCCAACTTGGGTTGATTTTATATTGGTTTATGTGAACTATAAGAGACTTAAGTGAATTTAATTTAAAAGATTGAGTTGATCCTAGGTTATTACTTGGGGTGGATTGAACGTATTTCTTTTTCAATGATTTCAATTTCTTATATTTGAGTGGATTTCATTTAAGAAAATAAAACAACACCATCACATACTTGATTAATACCTACACCATTTAATACTAATCAACTATAAACTTGAATGATCAAAGTTTTGATAATTTCAAGGTAAAGGTTCGTATTAGCACTTGATGTGTGTGGCATTAAATTCAGTAAGGACGATTGAGTTTAAAATCATCAAATAAATATCTCAATTAAAGATAGTGACTAGAGATTAATGGGGTGATAAATAACATCCAATCCATCCCCTTGATACTCCCGTGGATCAACCCATAAGTTGGTTATCCCTCCATAGATTTTGTGGTTTCAATGGAAGCAGAAAGTAGACTCTTGTGGGAGGAAATGGAGAAGTAAAAAAACACAATAAAATAACAATCACTCCACTGTTGTGTGATAATCTCACATGATTTGGTGTGAACATGTTCACACCGTGAACCCACGATATAAAAGTGATAAGGAGAACAACATAATAAGAGGAAAATAATAGCTTTTATTAAGAAACTAATGTGATTTGAACAACTTACACATGAAAGACAAACTTGGGACAACAAAATCGCATCATAACATTACAATTTAAAAAAACACCAAAGATCCTCAACTCCTCCACCACCACTGCCATAAATAGGAATTTTGGTAGCCTTGGGTCGAGCCTCCAATAGTACAGAGCATATCAATAAATTTTGGTAGGCCATAGGTGGGTGGAAAGTTAAGGAAGTGTTGATTTTTCCACCCTTGACCCGAGGTGGCATCCAGCTTTCATCCACCGAACAGATGCGCTTGTAAGACCTTCTAGATGGCAGAATTAGAGCTGTCCATAGAAGACGAAAATGGATCCCTGGATGTCTCCTAACCACCGGTAATGGTTGGGCTTATTTGGAGTTGTTTATCCGGAGATATGATTATATTAGTGGGCTGTTTTTCTGGGCCGCAGAATCTGGCCCAGAATTGTATCTCTAAATTGGGCCATTTGAATAATCACAATGGAAGCTGAATTAGGTCTGTCTCATGTATAATGATTTGTTTCTATATATGTCTTCTATACTCCAACAAAATATGGGCTTCATTGGGTATGTAATGTGGGTCCCACATTCTCATCAGTGGGTTGGTGTCCAATCTGCCTTCTCTAAAATGGATTCCTTTCATCACAAAATATCCACATCTTCTTCCATGAATTCTCTCTTGATACCTGAATAAAACATGTTTATATTAAAGTGTAGATCAATTTCCAAAAGAATAAAATTAGAATATAGATAATTACATTCCTTAAAATCAGATGAATCATTGTGTTCTTTAAATGACGTTCAAAAAATATACCACATAATAGTGCATTTTAAGAAGGTATTACAATCATAATGTGAAATGATGTTCAAATTGTAAAATTCACTAAAATGGTGTTTATGAATAATAAATAACATGAATATTAGATATATTAACAATAAATAGTATCCTCATTTAGTGGATAATCAGGAAGCCATACACTGGGGAGTGCACTATTAACTATCATTGGTTGGAATGGATGATCTATGGTGACCCGAGAGTTGGTGGAAATGGATATTTCATTTCACAATTTAATGATATGTGGGCTAGCCACATATAGTAATTTCATTTAGTGATGGATATAACATCGACTATAAAGTCCTAGTGTTTGTTTTGGAAGGTCAATGATAATGGTACTCATATTTTAGAGAGAATCATTTCAGTTGTGGGTGATTAAACCATGATTCATATGGGTCATTTTCATAATAAAGCTGACCATTGAAAGATTGAGGTGAAAAATAAATGCTAGTGTGTGTGAAGATCCTATCTTTTCTTTTTCCCTCGGTAATACTAGATTTGAAGATCATATGTGGTGTTGAGTGGAGTTATTGAATTGGAATGTGGATCTGGATGGTTTTGAGTGATCTGATGGTGAATCACATCATAGATTAGTTAGTTCATAGAGTGGGAGCATAACGGAGGAACCAAATAGTTGGTGATCGAACCATAAAATTATCCTAGGAGTTAGGTTTCTGATTCCTTTTTTTTGGAGGAAATTTGTTTTTTTAATATGATGCATGGGATGTTACTTAAATTGGAATTTGGTTTATAAATATGAACGTTAGATGTTCTTAAATGGTATATTTGGATTTGGTTTTATTCCCCCTTTGGAACCTCTATGGTTTGGGTGGACGTTGGTGGAGGTTGAGGGTAAAGAATAACTGAAATTTAAGCTACTGTATCCTTTCATGATATCACCCATTTGTTTTATGCCTTGAATGGGGTTGGTTGAGGGGTGAGCCCCCTATCATGAACATTTCTGGCTATGAACCTCAGTTTAAACCATGAAATTACCAAGGGTAGGGATTAATGGTGTGAAACCCCTGGTCACAACAAAATCATTCCAAGGTGGATTTATTTTAGTATGTTAAATTCTATCTATTTCTAGGTCAACTGTTTCAAAGTCATGTTATTGAAGAAATATTCATGTTTTCAAGGTTTTTTTTTGTCTTTGATGAAATGGAAAAAAAAATATTTATGTTTTAGATTTTTATGGGAATATTCAGTTCATGCATTCCAAAAAGGATGAAATTCTCAAATCTAATGTTATGTTAATTTCATTTTCTACTATTGAGTTACCTGAATCTTTCTACTAGACCACATTGAAGGCTTAGAGAAATTATGTAAAATAGGTGAAAATTCCATTTCAAAGATCCATAACCAATTTTCATAAGGTATACACATTATATAAAAATGAAAAAAAGTTTTTAAAATACTCAATCAATTATAGAATTCAAATTAAATGGTCAGGAAGAGGAAACATACCTCAACCTCAAGGCATGCTGCTTTTGACGTTGACAACTCGAATCTACCTTTTTTCTGCTTGCATGCATAAGAAATAACCTATAAGGAAATATTGTGATATGAAATGAGATATAACGACTTATTATATATATATATATGATCAGTGATGATACAAGATACATGAATCAACTACCATTATAGACTGTATAGTTTCTTTATATTATTACCACAATGTCATCATTTAGGCACTCCCATTAGGCTAATAATTTATAATGGTCATTTCAACAATAAACAGCCACAAACACACAAATTTTCATTATAATATCAACTATCATTGAATTAGTACATGCATAAACAATAGAAATGACACATCCCTGAAGCATACACCATTATTTCATATTATCATTTCCATTACATATTCTATTCTTATAATTACATTCCAATATATTTCTCAATTATAATATGAAATTATATAAAACAAGGTGTCTATGGTCAGTATATAATAAACAAATAGAACTTATATGAACTCATATTCATCTTCTATTTATCATTCCCTTCGTTTTTCCAAATTTTATTCATATCTGAGACACAATCCAAATTTTCTTTCATGCCCCCTACACCACTCCCTGAAACCCCCCCCAGTCCCCATCCCACCCCAACCACCACACCCACCTAGACTCCAACTACCCCCCACATCCCCAGCACCACCCCCATCACAGGTCCCCCCTACACCATCCCCCCTCCCTCAGAAACCCCCTATTAGATAACCCCCCACCCCATGCCCCCAGTCCCCCTCCTGGATATCACTCCCCCTGGGAACCCCTCCCCCAAGGTTCCCCATCCCTCTGGAAAACCCCTGGACACACCATAGACACCCCTCCCCCTACACCCCCACACCCCACACCCCCTCCTATTCCCTGTCCCCTTCACCCCCACTACCCCCCTGCACACTGCCCCCTTCACCCCAACTACCCCAACCATCACCCCCTTCTCACTACCCCCACCCCCTTCACACCTTGAAAACTTCCCCTTCCCCTTTCACCCAAAATACCCCCAAGATTCACCCCCACTACCCCCACCTACACCTCCACTACCCCCACCTACACCCCCACTTCCCCCTCCCCCCTCTAGGCCACCCCCTCCCTCTGCACCCCCACAACTCATGCACCCTCCCTGCCCCCTTCACACCCCTACCCCTTCACCCCCACTACCCCCTGCACACTTCCCCCCTCATTCTATAACATTTCCATAAAATATCTGGGGGAAAGTGAAACTAGGATAATCATAATATCCTAAATATAAAGCTAAATGAAATGGTAGAATGACAAAAAATATTAGGTGTTTTTATTTTAAAGAAAATAGAATATACCAATATTATTTCTACATGGAAAATGATTTTTTAGAGTAAAACAAAACCATAAAATTGGAAATATTTTTTCCATGTTAATATTATTATTTTAACCATTATTTTTGTTGTTGTGATGGATATAGACACAAGGATTCCAAATATGAGAAACAATGAGTTAAATATTTTTTGGAGATGCTCATGGTGTCTCAAATGAGAGAAGAAGGGGTACATATTTAAATTGAAAACATCAATGCAATAATTTCATGGAAGCTATATAATTATAAACTACCACTATGAATTTTTGTAGAAAACACACCAAACATGGGAAAAAGTATTAAATCTACCAAATTGTGCTCCAAGGGCTGATACATGCCAATCATATCATCTAAATGGTGTTCAAGTCATTCCAATGGATAAAATTTTATTCTATAAGGTGAAACTTATAAATAATCATTTATCTTGTTTGTGTGCGTTCAGGTGTGTTGTTTGAGAGAAAAAATAACAAAAGATATAGATAGAGAATAATATAAACATTAACTAATATTAAATGAGGTAAAATAAAGAAGTTATTAGAAAGTGATAAATTGAGCAACTACATTGATTCCACCCCTCTCAGTGTATAAAATATTTCATATAGTCCTCCTCTAAAAGATATAGAGGATGGATACCATCTTTGGGATTTTCAATTGGTATTAACGAATCTGTATTCACCTCAGAATGGATTCCCATATTAATATATTTATCCTTGAATATTTTTTTTAATAAATATTATAATGTGAAATTTTGGATATGTGATTTCGATGTCATGATAGAACATAGTTTCTTCATAGTCATTTATTAACATAAAAAGGAAATAGAAGACAATGATGAATAATATTTACCTGTTTTCTAAATATAAATAATATTCATTATCATCTAGCTTGTATGATCATGCACGGAAGGATAATAAATTGTTGTTCTAGGCATCATAAACTATATATAAAAACATTATACCTAAAAGGTTTCCTTTTTTTGTGATCCTAAGCCATATAAAAATTATGATTTAAAATATCTATGAGATGTGGAATGAAAACATAAATCCATCTCAATATCTTATCTCACTATCGATGTGAAGACCTCATTACTCGCATCATCAGATAAATAACCACTAATTTATCTCCCTAAACAACTATTCAATTACCCATCCTCATTTCACCAATATTCAATACTAGACACAAGGAATCACAAAGAAATTATTCGTACATTCAAACCTACTACAAAGAAAAACCTAAAACTCTTAATAATACAAGGATTAATAAAATATATAGTTTTTGAAACCAAGATCTTTAAGATTCCATATTGTAACCCAAACCACTAGGAAAATTTTTTGTTGGTATAATGATAATAACAACATTAGTAATAGTAATAATAATAATAAAAATAACCCAAGGTAAGAGTTGGAAAACCCACTCAAATTTGTTATAATAGTAATAATTTATAGATGAGAACATGAGGTAAAAAAAGTTTTCACAAAAAATAAAAATACCATAAATACCATGAAATATATTTGAAGATTGAAAAATCTATCAGCATTTTTAATAGACACCCCTTAGAAGATTTTTTTTCTACGTTTGAATCACATCTAATAAGTATCACCCTGGTTATTTCAATTCCATCCAAAAGTAAAACCCATTACCAGATATTTATTTATATATCATAAGAAACCACTAATAAATTTTAAACATCTATCACATCATCAATAAACCCATCTGGATGGTTATATTGGATGATTATCATCAATGCTTACAACATCTCTATAAATACAAATATTTGATCCTCAACCGATTGATTTTCATATCCGTAAATGAATATAGAATTCTATTTTAAATAATCATCGTTATGTAAAAGAGAAACCATCAGATAACATTACATCATCAAAAACCCCATAAATATCATAATGGACCTAGCATGTGATCCTCAACCGTAGAGTATGGACATAGTTTATTATCAACTTCTGATTATAGAAGGACTAAAAATTTGAAAGATAAATTCCATAAATCATCATTCATTAAAATTTAAAATAAAAAATGAAACACATAGAACAAGAATTCATATAATCTAGAAATGTAAGTAATTAAAGAATAATCAGTGTGATAAAATCATCATTAATACCACTATAGTTACCATATCACATAAAGATAGATGTTTGTTAAAAGTATCTACTAAGTGTAAAAAAATATTCTTTAATTTGGCATGCATTTACAAGTGTATCATGAGTAGATTCACTAGAATCACTATGACCCCCCTCGAGTCTTATCATGATTGGGGCGATCAACTCTTGAGATATTAGAGGCATCATCTCCTTTTAACATCACCTCAGATTTAGTTTAAGAAAATGATCAATAATCCAAAATCCAGAAGAACCCCCAATATAAAGTATCCTATAATTATTATGTTTAGATTTACCAACAAGGTACTTATCCATATCTTGTTCAGAATATATTTTAAGATATTACTTTTTCCCTGGCAAAAAGGTTCCTACAATCCAACAGTAGCACCATGATTCCCTTTTTCAATCCAAATTTCCTTCTACCTAACTGGATATTGTGAAGAGGGTTCTTTTGAGATCACCATGACACAAGAAAAAATATCATGAATGAATTTAAAATAGGGTAAATACTAATCTATTTTATTTTAATAAGAAACCTTTTCCCACAATTCCTTGACCAAATTATTAATCTTGATAATGAAGAGTACTGGTTTGGAGAACTTCACTGATGTAAAAATGATCCCAATAATTGGGTCTTGAGAGCTTATAGTTGGCTAAATCGAGATTAATTGGTGCGCCAATATAATTTTCAATAATAGATAAATAATTTGACATGAAAAGGTGAACATGAAAACTTTTATATCCTATATAAATTGTAACCACATGTTTTTCCACATCCCTTTAAAATTATGGAGTCCATTTCAATATCTTAACACAACATCTTATAAAGGACCACATTCCATGAGAACAACATCTATAATAACCCTCTCTCAAGGAAGAATGATCCAAGAAAATATAGGAATAATGAACCCCCTAATAATACGAACCATATCTAATAGATTCAATAAACCTCATGACAAAATTATTCAGAGGTTGTCTTTTAATGAACATCTTGACAAGAGAGTATTGAATGTATGATGCGGGGAAATTATTTTTGTTCCAAAAAAAAGAAATGAATAATTTCCTATTATGCTAAAACGTAGAAGGATAAATATAAGATGATGCTTCATTCATATCACACATATTGTATCTCCCATAAACCACGTCTGTAATGGTGTGATTAGGGTTTAATGTTGAATCACCTCTTTGATCAAATATTGATGAAATTGATTCAATACTCTAAATTTTTTCATCTAAACTATATCAACAACAAAAAAAAACATCACTAATAATAATAATCAAATTATTTAAAATAATTATCCAATATCACTTGGTCAATTATATCCTCATTCTAATGAACTACATAAATTTATTTATGAAATTTTTAGTGAATTTAAATATGGTGGGGACCTTTTACCATAACGAGACCCTAATTTATAGGCTATATTATAATAACATAACCAATATAGAGTAGTTAAATCGCTAAAAAACTGTCTTACCAACACCTTATCAAAAAATAATAAAGAAAGTAATGAACACATACGTTTAACCATTTATATACGTTAATTCATTCTCACCTTGAACATAAAACCCATCACATAAAAAAAACCCTGCACATTAAATCCTAAACTCATAGATCTGAACACATACCAAAATAATTTCAAAACCCTCAATGTATAGAAGTAATCATTGAACAATGTTAAAACACTGATTGAACAAAACAATTACTAACTATCATACCAATGAAAGAATAATCTATGAAAAGGATGATGTAATTACAATGTAAGAAAAAATCCAAACCAATATGAAATGAATCAGGAAGGGATATAAGAATAAACAATGCGTAAGAAATATTTTTTAGTCAACTTATTGATGTTGTTGATATTAGAATAAATGATCGGTTTCAAAAGAATAAAAATGAAAGGATGAGAAGAAAATACAAACCTAGATATAGTGAATCGGTCTAGAAAAACGCAGGAGGAGAGGGCGCCGAGGGGGGGGGGGGATGTCGCGGGATAGGGGGGAGCCGATAGGGGATGGGGGTAGGGAGGAAGAGGTTGGGACATTGAGGCAGAGGCTAGGAGGCCGAGGTCGGGAGAAGAGGTCAAGGAGAGGAGGAGATCGTCTAGAAGTCGTCGGATGGTCGGGAGGCAAACGTTTGAGAGGGGAGTATATGGATGAGAGGGGGAGGTCGAGGAAGGGAGGAGAGGGCCAGGAGGCAGAGGTCAGAAAGGAGAAGGTCAGGGAGGCAAGGGATCATGTTGGAGAGCCGAATGGAAAAGGTAAGTTGATTGGGAGGAGATGTCTGATAATTCAGCCAGTAACCACAGTTTCAATAAAAATGTGAACTCAAATAAACCTATTTCCACAGTTTTTCAAAATGTGGAAATAGATGTGTAGAAATAAGTCATATTTATAGTATTTTTATCTAGGTTATTATCGAATATGTTTTAAGAAATTTTCTTGATTGTAAAACCCAATGACCAAGATGACATGAAAGAGCGAAAATTTTGTTGAGTATTGAATATGAGTTCTGTTTTAAAGAGTTCAAAAAGAGGCTTATCACCGCGCTAATACACACAATCCAAGCAAGTTGGGAACTCATTGAGGTGTAAAATCATTCTTCGAAGAAGGAAATTGGATCTGTTCTAATGAAAAATAATAAAGTTATATCCTATGCCACATGGAAGATAAAAATACACATGAAAAACTATCCTACGCATGATCTGGAGTTGGAGGTAGTGATGTTTGCATAAAAAATAATGTGAAATTATCTCTATAAGGATAAGTGTGAGATATATACTAACCACAAGAGTCTCAAATAAATTTTCACAAAAAATTCTTAATATGCATTAGAGAATATGGATATTTCTCTTCTAGGATTATGACTACTCAATCCACTACCATCTGTTATGGGAAATAAGGTGGCAAAGGATCATAGTAGAAAAGTTCCTGCATATTTATCAATGATGAGAATTGAAAATGATCTGATGTTCTTATATTTATAGAGGATGGAAATTGGAATCACAAATGGAGGAACATCATAAATCCTTTTTCAAATTATTTCTCAATCATTATTCATGGATAAAATAATGGATGCTCAAAGAAAAGATGTGGAAATTCAGAAAAGGGTGAAAGCTATCAGAAATGGGAAATACTATGATTTCAAATTTGACAATGATGGAGTTGTATGATTTGGGACTATATTATTTGTACCTTATAATCTAGGGATAAAGAAGGATCTTTTGAATGATGCACATAGCTTGAACATCTATCTTATCCTAGGGAGCACAAAGAAATATCGAGATATCTTAGATAAATTTTGGTGGGACAATAGGAATAAAGATATTGGTGAGTATACATCAAAGTTCTTTTTTGTCATCAAGTGAAGTTTTAAAGACATAAGTCTAAGGGGATGATTCAATCACTAGCCATACAAACATGAAAGCGGGAGAACATTACCATGGAATTTTCCACATGTACATCAAAGGACATCTAGAGGAAATGATGATATTGGAATCATTGTGGATCGTCTTACTAAGACAACTCGCGTTATCAAAGATCAAGTGGACATATCATTGGATCAAAATGCACGGATTTAAATCAAATAATTGGTAAGGCTGAATGGATTACCACTATCTATTGTATCTGCTCATACTCTGAGATTCACCTTGAATTTCTAGAAATGTATCCAACATGATTTATGCAATGAACTGAACTTCAATATGGCCTATCATCCTAAAAATATTTTCCAATATGAGAGAACTATTCAGAAACTGGAAGATATGTTGAGAGCATGTTATATAAAATATAAATGATGTTGGAAACAAAATCATCCACTGGTTGAGTTTTTATAAAAGAATAGTTTTTACTAGAGCATCTGAATGACACCATATGAAGCCCTTTATGGGAAATGGAGATGAACACTGGCGTGTTGGGATGATGTCGGTGATTGTAAGCTACTAAGACCTGAAATGGAAAATGAAATTGTGAAGATCGTGAAAAACATTCAAAAGAACATCAAGGGATCCCAATGTTGATAGAAGAGTTATGTATAAAATCATCAACGAGGCCTTGAGTTCAAAGTTGGTGATATGGAATTTCGACATATATCTCATTGGAATAAGGTCATGATGTTTGAATGAAAGATATGTTAAGTCCCAGGTACAATAGCCCCTTCGGGATTCTTGATTGTATCGGGGTTGTGGAATATCGAGTGACACTTCCACCTATCATGTATAAATTACTCGATATCTTCCATGTGTCCCTTTTAATGAACTACATAGTAGATCATTAACATGTACTCTCTTCAAAGGTGGTACAATTGGTGGATGATCTTTCTTATGAGGAGCATCCATTGAAAATCTTGGATTGTAGAGATAATGTTCTACGTAACAATAATATTCACCTGATCAATGTAATATGGAGGAATCATAAATACAAAGAGGCAACATGGGAACTAGAGGAAGCAGTGAAGGAAAAGCAACTTCACATATTTATGTCAAAGATTGTATAACAAAAATTTATGGAAGAGTTTCTTAAGGAGGGAAGAATGTAATGACCCAATTTTTTTCAATGTAAATTTTTTTCTTATGGTTATGTAATATAATCACATGAAATCACAAAAAAATGAACTACTAAGTACTATATGACCTTTAAAAAATTTTTTGACACTTATGTGATCTGAATTTAGAAAATATGTGATTGACGGTTGCAATAAGTAAGATGTTTGGAGTCCGATAAGACAAAATTAATTTTTTGGTGAATAGTAACATACCCTTATGAATAGTAATGTTACCCTTATAAATAATGATACACGCTAAAAATAGTAACCATACCTATGATAGTATATAAATAATATTTAATTGAATGTATGATGTACATATATTTTGGAATACATAAATAAATGTTTTATAACTAGTTTTTAAGAATAAATTATGATTTTAGTTAAATATTAAATTAATCATATTTATAAAATAATTTTTAAAAAATGGATTTATTTTTTTGACTATACAGTTGATAAATGGTTAGGGTGATTTTTTGGGATATTTCAAAAATAAATGAATTTTTAATAAATAGTATAATATAGTAATTTACGATAAATGCTAAATAATTGATTAATCGAGTCATTGATGATGTTCTGCTGATGTAAACTCAATTGGTTCGAACTCACATGCACATATTACTATTTTCTGTCATAGAATCATCAAAATTTCTGGTCTTGAGGTAAAATAATAAAATAAATAATTAAATATAATGAAAACTCTCCTCCCCTCCACTTTAAATACCACCTCTTCCACCCTCTTCGTTTCACTAATCTCAAGCCTTGAGCCTTCCCTAAATTCTGCCAAAATCTCTCCCCAATATACCTCCCCAATTCAAACATCCCTTGGTCTTATGAAAAGGCCAAATAATCTCCCCTTAAGAGGCTCTCAAGGAAGATTGATTTTTGAGGTAATTTTTTTTTCAATTATTTTACTTTCTTTGCAAGTTCTTTTGTTTAATTTTATATCCATACCTCTCCAGATAAAAATTTTATGAAAACTAAAGTTCCTTAAATTTATAATACTATTATTATGATAATGAAATAATCTATTATCATCTCTCCTTTACCCTTATTTTATTTTATTAGTAAAAACACAATCCGAGATGTGTTAAATTACCACATTCAAGGATGATGAGTTTTAAATTTCCATTACCATATTATATTATAGTCATGAAACCATTTTAAATGTTGAACCAGACCATAATATGTGTATTATGTCTCATCTATAGTTTTGGAATTATTTTTTACACATGTTTTTTATTTATAAAACAAAAAATATTCATTGTGGAAAAAAACAGGAAATAAACCCAAAAGGTTATCACTCAATTTTTATATAATGACTCGACTTCACTCCAAGTAACAAAATTAGATTTACAAAAATGTAATATATTGGATGTTAGCTAATGTATTATAACATTATTTCTAGATTACCACATTCATCTTACATGTTTATGCATTCATGAAAATAAGTAAACTGATCATAAAATCCTAGAAAACAAATGAACTTGTACATTGAAATTGGACAACTTAACCCCTCAAAAACGTCACGAATGAATATAAAATGATTATAATAAATATTTTAAATATATAAGTGGTTCTTTAATTATTAATTAATGAACCTACTTTGATTATTCGGGTCATTAATATCAAGTGGAGAACGACATCATACTTAAGTTAATGGATCCTCAATTTCATCTCCTCCATTAAAATTAAAGCATCTTATTCGAAATTAATTCTTGGAATTTAGAATAGTTATAATGTCATTATTTTATAATAATCCTATTATAATCCATTTGATGTCATTTTATTGAGGTATTATTAATTCTACCTCATTTTGATCCTTACCTAAGTCGTTTCTATGCCAAAATTTTGTAAGGGAACCTCTCTAATTTATAGCCATTCCAGATTGTACTATATGTTATGCCATATTATGTGTAATTCCTAGTTATGGGGTATGATTAATCACCTCACCCATACTGTCCCTAGTATTTTAAAATCAGTATAAACCTTTTCTTATCTCTATAATAACTTTTACGACACACGATACCATATCTTCATTTCTTAAAGGATTCATCCCACACCTCATTTATTCCTTCAGGTTTCATTATCTTTATTTCTACTAAAATGAGGTTATATATAATTCATATTTTAATCTTATAAATTCTATATGATTGTAAAAAACTCTTGTATGATGTTCCATTCATCATTATCATTGGGGGATATACATGTTTTTAAGTGATTCCATCCTCAATACTTCCTGATAAGAAAACCTATTTTGGGGGAGCATCCTGAATTCTTACATGATTTAAAGTGAACTCCATATTCGGTTTTAAGACTCCATTGTCTTTATAAAATTAGTATTTTTATTATGAAAACCATCTTGGTTCACTTCGACTTTTATATAATGGATAGTTCCATTTTATATTTTAAAGTCTATATAGTATATTTCTTAAAACCGCACATAGATATTTTAATGCTAAAATTTATTAAATAATATTCTTACATGTTGTCACTTATAATTTAAATCACTTACCATGATACATGAATATTTTTCCATATGAATTTCCACGTATATCTTAGCTTCGTTCTTTCATTTTCACTTTAATTATACTTTCATCTGTTATTCTTTATGACATGATTATGGTTCCCAATTATTTCTATGGACGACACATATGTTTATGTATGATTGATTATGTATGATTATTTATGTGAAAAAAAGTCATGAAATTTTTTAGATTGGTGCGCCTAGATAGAACTCCAATGCATTGGGTAAAGTTATGTCTCAAGAGAGGTTATGTGCGATGGTCCTGGCAGTTAGCCTTGGCTTGTGTTACTATGTTAAATGATCTTGGTGGTTATCCGTGACTCATTATAAATTCATGTTTTATATTGATGTCATATTTCTATGACTCCATGTATATATGATTCTATGTTTATATGTTAGGGTTCTATATGATACATTCCTTCTTATATCATCATGTCATGACTTCTATTCCTTGTACTAATTCGTTGTTCTTATGGTTATTCCTTTACTAGGCTATTTAGCTCAACCTTTTGTTCTTGTGTTCCACACGGTACCCCATGCTGATGTTTGAGAACAATGGGTGTTAGAAGCTAAATTTTATCATTAAATAAATAAGTGTTTTTTTGTCTCATGTGTTTAGTTTTATATACCTAGTCTTTAAAGACGCTAGACTTCAAGATCCTAGGCTTGTACTCAGATATATAAATATTCTTAAAATTATTTAATTTCTTATCTAAAAAGAAAGGGTCACAAGAAAATATTATTCTAATAGTTTAAAATCTTCATGATTCTAAATTTGAGGGAAAAAAATACTATAAAAAAGGATTTTTATATTGTGATCCATTTTTAATCTAATAAATTTGATCTATATAGGAAAAATATAAAAATATAGAACATCATGATATAAAATGGATGAAAAATAAACCCAATATTTATTCTTATGAATTTATAGTAAACCACCATGTTAACTTTGCACAAACCATGTTTCTCCCACTACCTCACCTAAAAAAGGAACACGGTTTATCCTAGGTAGCCCGTATGGTTTACAAACTTTGCATTGTAATTGTGAACCCTTGAAAAAACTTCCTAGACTCCAAAAATTAAACCTAGGACACCCCAACACCAATTTGGAAACACAACCTTAGGGTTAAACTAAGAAAACAACAACTTGTAGTGTCAAAACACTACACCAACACACAATACCCCCACAAATTTCCTGAAAATATCAACAAAATGAGAAAGTGTGATGATGCTTCCTCTAAAAATTAATCAATTTATAATTGACCTCAATAACCAAAAAACAAATATAAAATGACACAAAAAACCTCTAAATCCTCTTAAAACCTGGATTTCTGAAATATCCACCATTTCTCCCATGTTTCTTTTGATTCCCAAACCAGATTAGAGGTTTTTAACATAGAGATACACATTTAGAAAAAATGTGTTTACCCGAACCAAATAATAACACACCCAAACCAAATCCATACTAAGGATCACCCCACAAGGATTTAAAGAAGAAAACGAAAAATAGGAATAGGCCCGGAAACTATATTAAATTTCTCTAATATGGAGAAAATTTGAGAGGCACACCTAAAAATTTAGTTCATCTCCAAAGAAACAAAATTCCACCAACCAAGAAAACCACTATATCCCATTAATGATCTATTGATACACTATTATTATACACATATCATTACATTCTTTTAGGAATAATAAAACATCATATTACAAGCCATGTTTCATAAAGTCAAATTTATTGGATGACTTGGTACATAAAACTAAAAACATGGGTCTAAATAAATCATTTATTTATTAAATATTTTTAAATATCTCATAACTTACATTGTTCTCGTACATATTTATATAATAACTTGGGGATAAAATGAAGAAGGGATACACAAAAAAGATAATTAAGGGAATAAACATAAGAATAAAGGTTTAGCACATGTGTTAGAATGCATGAGGTAGTGATATAAAAAGGCATGTAATATATGAAATCATAACGTATAAACATGGGAAAATATAAAAATAGAGTCCCAATATTTTATAAGAAACATGAAACATTAATTTTTCAGGAAGCAAGGCTTGTTTCACAAATAGGATCACAATACAAGGTTAACCTCCAAAACTTTTGCACATGCTAGCACGAGTCAAGGCTAATTTCCAAGATCATTGCAAATAATGTCTCATGAGACTAAAAATTACCTAATGAATTGAATATATATCTATAAAAAACCATAATAACATATTTATGAATATTATTTACACAGATATTATCATACATAATCAATCATACATAAATATATGGGTTACCCATGGTAAGAAATGGGCATCATATTCATGTCATATAGCATAACAAATGGGCGTATCATAAATGTTTCCATGAAATAAAGTAATTATATAATTATTTTACCTTAATATGGAATAATAGAAATATATCATGATATGTTTTTCCAATTTTAAGTGATAACACATATAAATAGAATTTAAGAAACTTTAGATTTTGAACATTTTAGTGTGGTTGAAGGAAAATATCAAAGATCACTTCAAACAGAAAAGGGAATAATATTTTATATAAATAGAAGTAAACAAAGAAGGATTTAAAAATAAAAATAGTTGTTTTATAAAACTAATTTTTTCTTAAAACACATTATTGAGTGCTCTTGAAATTGGGTAAGAATTTGGGATGTTCCCTTAAAGGTGGTTGCTTATCGGGAAGTATTGAGGAAGGAACCACTTAAAAAATTGTATATACCCAAAATCTAATGATAAATGGACCATGATACACATGTTTATATAATATAAATGGAATTTATAATATGTACATAAAAATAACACATATCATTATTTGGGTAATAAGAAAGACAGAGAAACCTAAATGATTAATGGATTTTTGGGTATAATCCCTTACTTATTTTCCGATGGTGTCCTTCACTTGATATTAATGTCTTGTATAAAAAACATACATTAATTAATTAATATTAATAGAACATATTATCCATTTAATTGATTTTTAACCTTATTAAGTTCATTACTAACATTTTTGAAGGGTTTAGAGGTTCAATTTCATTGTTTCAAAGCATTTGATTCCATGGTTTTCATTATTGGTTTACATATATACATGTAAGGATTATAATGTAAGATTAGAATGGTTGTCCATAATTTTAGTTATATGTTATTAGTTAACATAAATAATATGACATGGTTAAATAATTCATTTGGGTATTTTAAATGAAGTTGAATCATTATATAAAACACTAATGAAAACTGTTTTGGTTAATTGGTGGTTTTGGATCACATTGAAAACATTTTTCTTTATAATTTAATATCATGTGTAAAAATATAATTCAGATCATTAAATAATATTTAAAACATATATTATAGTATTTACCACAATAAAAATGGTTTGATGAACAAAATTATATATGGTTAAAGAAATAGAAAATCCTTCATCCATGAATGTGATAAATTAACACATCTCGGATAGTGTATTAATTTCTAGTATAAAGTGGGGTGGGGGGTAAAGAGAGATGATGATGAATTATTCAATTATCATAAAAAATTATATTACATGTAATTTACTAGACTTATCATAACATTTATATGAAATGATATGAGGGAAGAAAAAGAAAAAAGGAATGGGAATGAAAATAACAAAAATGTAAAAAGAAATTTACCTCTTGAATATATCTTCCTTGAGATCCTCTTTCTGGGAGAGGATTTGGTATTTTGAAGAGAACAATGGATGATGGGCATTTTAGAGGCGTTTAGGTAATTATTTTAGAATAATTTGGGCTAGGAACAAGTCTTGAGAGGTGTGAGGAGAGATGGTAAATATGGGTGGAATTTATAGTGGAGGAGAGGAAAGGTTTTCCATTATTTTAATCACTATTTTAATATTTTTTTGAATACTATGGATAGCCTTGATTCTTTTGATAAAAGTAAAGAGAGAATGTGAGTTATAACAAATGTCTATTTACATCATTGATCACTCAAGAATGATTCATAAATCCATTTATTTAGCATTTATCATAAATTATCATATTTTATTATTAACAAAAAATTAACGTATTTTTGAAAAATCCCAAAAATTCACCCAACAATTTTTTATGTGTAGAATTAAAAAAAACAAACTCTATATTTTGAAAATAATTTTATAAATATGTGAAATACAGTTTTTAATTAAAATCATAATTTAATTGAACAATACAAATTTTTTAAAAAAATCTTTTCCATCACATTGAAAAAATAATTAAGATATCTTAAGATTATATTATAATCATAATTAGTCTTCATAATTATTTATGAATAGTTTTTTTGAAAAATAATTTTCTTATAAATTAATTAATTATTCTTAAAATTGTTAGTAAAAATAGATGGCATACAAAATTATCAACACTTAATTAATAATTTTTAAAAATTTTACTTATACTATGATATAATTATTTCATATTATCCCATAGAATATGAATAATTTTTTTTCTTTCATTAATGTGGTTACTATTCTATTGATTGGTTTACTATTCATAAGGGTCATAATACTATTAAAATGGATAAGATAATATGTCATCAGTATATGTACCTTAACTTCTAGATATATCTTTTGTTTCACTCATTACTTATTTATTAGAATTTAATTTTGTTATATATATATATAATCATATATGATTATACTATAATAAATAATTATAAGAAATGAATTTCATTGATAAAACATTGGGTCATTCCATTATTCTCCCCTTATTAAATTTCTCTTTCAAAAATTCATTTTAAATTCTGAGCCATAAGTAGGTGTGGGTAATTTTCCTTTATTGCCTCCCCTAGTTCCCATGTTTACTCTTTATACATATGGTTCTTCTATAGTACTTGAATCATGTGAGTAGTATTTTTGCACATAAAATTATCTATATGAACATATATCTTCACTAAAATAACTTTTTAAGAATGATCATTGTCCAAATGAATAAGATATAAAGAGATTATGTGTGAATGGTCTAGTATTTATATCCTTAAGAGGGATACATCAAATACATCGTTTACTTTATACTTGGTATGTGGAAGTTCTAGTCGATAGTCCATAGCTCTCACATGACATAGAATATCTAAGGGTTCTATGTAACTGTGAATTAGCTTTCCTTTCATCCCAAACCTCATGATATTATTCAATGGAGATATACGGAGGAATACCATGTATCTAACATTGAACTCAATGTCTCATCGACAATAGTCTGCATAACTCAACTATCAACTTTGGGATACATTGATGTGGTACTATGTGGTTTAAAACATTTACACCATTTCATCGACCATTTCCAATCCTAGAATCACAGGCTCATGGAATTCATCCTTACATGATGATGTTCTTCAACTTTTACTATAAAGGGCTTCTTTTAGCACCATTTTAGATACTGGAGTGAAAACTATTGTTGTAATAGAATTCAACCAGTGGAAGATATTGGTTTAACCCTCCTTTTAAGTCCATAGAACATGATATCAACATATGTTCCAATTTTTAAATAGTTTTCTCAGATTGGCCTTCAATTTGAGGATGATAGACCGTAATAAAGTTCAGTTCAGTTCTTAGATCATGTTGGAGACTTATCGAGAACATCATGGTGATTCTCAGATCTCTATCAGATACAATAGATATTTGAACTTAATGAAACCTTGTAAACTCTTTGATATATATCCGTGGATGTTGATCCAATGAAAGGTCATCACGAATTGTGATAAAGTGACCTGTCTTTATAAGACGATCCATAATGACCCATATAACATTGTTTCCTCTGAATGTCCTTGTAAGTCTAGTGACAAAGTCCCTGGTGATGTTCTCCCACTTCCATGTTGGTATGGTTAGTGCTTGAATCATCACCTTATAACACTTTTATATCACTTAATAACAAACTAGGCACATTGATATATAATCAAAAATTCCATCTTCATATTGACTCACAAATAATTCTCCCAGTGATATTGATACATCTTTGTACTCCGTAGGTGAATAGATAAGGTTTAGCTTTGTGTGCTATTTAGAAGCTCCTTATTTATCTATAGATTATAAGGCAAACATAATAGTGACCCAATTATTATGACTCCTTCCTTGTAAATCTTGAAGATAAATGATTTCCCTTTTTTTAGATTCTATGGTTTTCTAAAGATCCACATAATTTTTTTGAGCATCCACTATTTCCTACATGAGGGATGGTTGAGAAATCATCTGTGAAAGGATTGATAATGTTCCTCCATTAATGATATTAATGTCTATATTCGGAAAATATATAAAGATTGGGTCCTTTTAAATTCTCATCATTTGTAAGGATACATGATCCTTTCATCATAGGGAATCTGCCACTTTTTTTCCAATACCTGGATGTTTGTGGATTAAGTAGTCATATTTCTTGATGAGATATGACCATATTTTCTCGGGAATATTAAGACATCTCATTGGAAATATATATTTTAGACTCTTGTGATCAGTATATATCTCACACATCTCACAATATATATAATTTATCCCTATTTTCAATATAAGGATCATCGCTGCAAACTCCAAATCATTCATGGGTTTGGTTTTCTCATGGATTTTCAGCTTCCTTAAGGTGTGTGCAATCACTACACCATTTTCACCATCACGCAGCCTAAGACATTATTTGAAGCATCACTATTCCCCAAAATGTGTTTTGTAATTATTTTTAGTGTGAGTACTGGTGTAGTGATAAGAATATTTTTGAGATCCTTAAAGATTTCCACACATTCATGGGTCCATAAGAACCTAACTCCCTTCTAGGATTACATGGTCATTGGGTTTTAAACACATGATAAGTTCTTCAAAAATCGATTATAATACCTAGATAGACCAAGAAATCTTGAGATATCCATTTTAGATGTTGGTTTGGGCCACTCTTCAACTTCCTTTGTCTTGGATGGGTCCACAGATATTCCATTACTAGTGAAAAAATTCCCCAATAATGATAATTCCTCCATCCAAAAATCACATTTACTATAATTTTCACAATGTTATTACCTTCAAAGAATTATAATAATAGTATTCAAATGCTCCTTATGTTTCTCCTTGAACATGGAGTATATCAGAATATCATTTATAGTTACAACAATAAATTTGTTGAGGTAATCTATATAGAATCTATTCATTAAATCCATGAATATTTCTGTTGAATTATTGACTCTTAAAGGAATAACTATGAACTCACAGTTTCCATATATCTTTCAAAAGGTAGTTTTGGGAATATCATCCTTCCTCTTATTTAATTGGTGATATTTCGACCAAAGGTTCACTTTAATTAAATAACTGGACCCACGTAGCTGATCGAAAAAGTCAAGTATATGAGGTTGGGGAAACTTGATCTTCATCATGATTTTATTAATATCAGTATAATAAATTCATTGGTTCATTGATCCATCATTATTCTTAATAAATAGGACTTGCGAACCCCATCATGTAGAACTCAAGTATATAAAACCCTTCTCCAAATTCTCCTGTACCAGCTTCTTCATCTCTTCGAGCTCAACAGTGGCCATTCTATAAGGTGTCTTTGATACATGTAGGGATCCAAGAATAAGATTAATTGGTAACTAAAAAATTAATCAGGAGGATGAACATGAAATTATTTAGGGAATACATCATTGTAATCCTTCATAATGGGCATATCTTTGAGAAGTATCATCTCCATTTTCTCATTCATTTGAGGAAGATATGCTTTTTCAAAAGGAAAAATTATCCACAATTGAGATGATGATTGTGAAAGAGATTCTTCTTCCCCCACACATGTGTATAATATTGGAGGATACTCTAGGATGTGAAGAGAGATCTCCCATTCCTGATAGTTAATGTTGGGTTTCTATAAAGATAGCCAATTCATGCCCTAAATATAATCAAACTCCACCAATGGAAGTATGACTATATTTAATATGAAGTTCAGTCAACAAATGTTAACCTAGGAGGAATTTTATACATTGGATGTAATAATTTCACCATCCTATATTCTCATAGATAACTCAATCACTAAATTTGGAGTCTGTGTTTGAATGATTATACTGAACATCCATGATATGAAAGAATATGTAACAATAGAATCAAATAGTACATTCACTATTCTTGAATGAATAAATAGTATACCTATCACCATATCATTGTATGAATCCACCTCGATAGTAGAGATGGAATAAGGCCTTCCTTTTTTCCTTGGAGGTTGTTGTTGATTTCCTTTGACAACCACTGTCTTAGGGAAATGGTTTGCATAATGACCATGTTCATTGCAGTTGAAACTCTATACTACTGGTTTATCATTGATATTACCTTTTCTTTATTCTTCCATGTTTGTGGTATTCTTCATATCCTTTTAGTAGTTTTGTTTTCAGATGTCACATTCATAAACATTTGACGAAATTCCTGGTTCCCTTTAGACATTTCGAAGGATCCTACTTCAAAAAATTTTGACATGTGGGAAGTTAAATATTCTATCTATCATGTGGTTTATTTTCTGAACCACCCATATTAGACTCCATTTTTTGATTTTTTTCACCATGCCCACAAGACCATTGAGTGTCTCTAATATCTATTTCAACCTTGAGGAAAAAATAGAAAATCTACTCATAATAGTCAATGTACCTAATCACGAACTTTTTTCATAGACTATACTTTATTCCACTAAATAAGTGAACCACCTAGCTTTTAGTTTTCATATAAAAGACGATGGAATATTTTTCAAGCCTTGTAATTTTTTCTTCAAATTCCCTGATAGAATCATATTCCTTCTACTTAAGTCTGAGGAACTCTCCTTCCATCATGAGATGGAGGGTTTATGGAAAATATTTATTGAAAAAAATTCTCTCGAATTCCTCCCCATCCAATGAATTAATTTCCTCCTAGTACATTTTTTTAATGATCATTATCTACCACTGATCAACTTCCCTATCAAAATTAGAGACCGCTAGATTGAATTTATCTTTTTCTGAGCACTTGATGACATATAATATCATTTCAGTGTAGTTAATTCACTATTTTACAAGGAAGGTATTATAAGATTCAGTAATCATGGGAGGCATTTTCCACATTTTGGATTCGAAAAAAAAATAATCTTACTTTAGAGGACGACGACATTTCACACGATTCATGTTATTAATCATAACTTAATCCAGTTGAGGAAGTATTGTCAAAATGTTTTGAGAACCCATTCTCATCACATCTATCATATTATTAGAGAAATCCTCACATTAACTATCACATTGATTGTTTTCACTTTTTCTTACATTTCCTACCATTAACTTTGAAAAATAACATACAAATAGGGGTCTTTGATACTTAGCTAATAAGCATTGAAAATAAAACATTAACCATAAAAGGATAAAATCATAATGGAAAAGTATATCCTATCTTGTGATTCCCTAGGTTTTAATCTAGGTTTTCCTTCATCTGTTTCCTAACATATATCCTTATGGGATTCATTTTTTGTTCCCTTAGTAATGCATCATACTAATATTATGAATTTACCAATGCATGTACCCTAATTGTGTCAAACTCGAAGTATAATATGGACGATTGTTGTGCACCCATTCCTGTTCGAGTCTAGCTCAATGTGATGTTTTTGGGTTTTACCCCTAGATAAATATGTTTTGGAGCCATATGAACTTGTTTTAATCTGTACAAGGGTAATTTTTCTTAATAAACCACTTACTCTATAATTACCAAAATTTATGAATGTTTTCTTATACATTGTCTTATCCCTATAGTTCTTACTAATGTGATCTATTCTTGATCTCTAAAAATATTTTTGACCTTGAATATAATACCAAATATATTTTACCTCTCTTTTTACACATATAATTACATAATTTTAATCAAAATAAAACATTATATTACAACCCATTGATCTTAAAGTCTAGTATTATGGAAGACTTGGTACATAAAACTGAAAACATGGGACTAAATATAACATTTATTTATTTAATATCCATAAAGATATATTAACATCCATTGTTATCACACATATTCATATCAAAACATTAAAAAACATGAACAATGGGATGATCTAAAAATCACAGTAATGGAATAAGCATAAGAATAAAGTTTTATCACATGGGTTAGAAGACATTACATAGTGATATAAAAATCCATGAAACATATAGAATCATAACATATAAAATAGGATCATATAAACATGGAGTCATGGTATTGTGGAATCAATATAATACAAAAATTAAGTATGAGTCAAGGTTTATTTCACATAGAGGTTCACAAATAATGGAAACCACTGAGACCATTTCATATGGTAGCACGAGTCAAGGCTAACAGCCAATACCATTTTACATAACGTCTCATGAGACTAATATTTACCCAATGCATTATAATGATATCTGGGAGAACCCATCATGAAATGTTCATGAATATTCTTTTCTCGTACATAATAATTCATAATCAACTATACATAAATATAAGGGTTTTCCATGGTAGGAATTGGATATCATATTCATGTCATAATGAATATCAAATGGGAATATCATAAAAGTGTCCATGATAGAAAGGTATTAAATCATCCATGGAAATTAAAAAGGTATAATAGTAATATATCATGATAAGTCATGTAAATTTTATGTGATAACATTCAAAAAGAGCATTTAAGAAACTTTATAATTAAAAACTTTTATTACGGTTTAAGGAAAATATCAAAGATCACATACAACAGAAAAAAGAGATAATATTTTATATAAAACCAGAACTGAACCAATAAGGTTTTATCATTGAATATAGTGGTTTTAAAAAAATAACAGTGGATTAAAATAGATTAATTATTTCACTGGAAAATAGGATGGAATTCGGGGTGTTCCCTTAAACATGTTTTCTTATCGAGAATTATTGAGGAGTGAACCACTTAAAAACATTTATATACCCAAAAGATAATGAGGAATGAAACATCATAAATTATTTTAGCGAATATAAATGAAATTTCTAATATGTACATAAAAAAGAACAGATAATTCCATTTGTGTAGAAAGAATAATTAAGCAACCCGGAGGAATAATAGAGGTTCTGGTAGAATCCCTTACCTTAAGTCCAATGGTGGCATTAACTCGATCTTAATGTCTTGGATAAAAAAATTAAATATAATAAATAATATTTATGGAACCTCTTATAGATGCAATTCTTTTGGTATAACAATATTAAGTTCACTCATGAACTTTTTGATGGGTTAAGATGTTCACATTCAATGTTTGGGAGTGTTTGTTTCTTTGGTTTTCATTATTGGTTTACTTATATACATACAAGTATAAACATTTACTATGAGAATGGTTGTCCAAAATTGATGTTTTATGCTTTTAGTGAACACACATAAAATTAAATTGTTAAAAAACACATTTTTAACTTGGAGTTAATATGGATAATTCTATAAAACATTAATGATAACCATTTTGGTTAATTGATGAGTTTGATCACAATGAAAAAAAATTATTTATAAATTAATATCATGTGTAAAAAATATTTAAAAATCTAAATTAAGTAATAATACATATATTATAGTATTTTTAAACCATCAAAATGATTTCATGACAATAATTGATGACAGTAATAGAAATTAAAAATTTGTTGTCCTTGAATCTGAAAAATTAAGTCATCTTGGATGGTGTTTTCATTCATAGTATAATAGTTGGGAAAAGAAGAGATGATGACGAATTATTACATTATAATAAAAAAAATTAAATAAATGTGATTTAATAGACTTAAAAAATCAATTTTATGAAACAAGGCGAAGAAAAAAATTTAAATAAAAAATTTTGAATGAAAATAAAAGAAATGGAAAGAGGCATTTACCACTTAAATATAACTTCCTTGAGAAATTCTATAGAGATGATGGTTTTATATTTTGAAGAGAAAAAGGGCTGATGGATTTTCGATAGGGTGTTATGGATACATATGAGTATAATTCCGACTTGTAACTAGGCTTGTGATGTGTTAGGAAAGGAGGCAAAGAGGGTTTTTATTTATAGTGGAGGAGAGGAGGGGTTTCCCAATATTTTAATAATTAGCTTAATATTTTTGATGAAGGCAATGAATAGTTTTGACTCTTATGACCGGAAACCGAAATGATATCATGTGAGTTCAAACCAATATCCACCTATATTATTCATTACTGAATAATGATGAAAAAATTTAGTTATTTAACATTTTTCATAAATTATCAAATTTTACCATTCACAAAAAATTACAGTATTTTAGAAAAAATTAAAAAAATTATCCAAACCATATATTGAAGTGTAGAATTTAAAAATGAACTCTATTTTATGAAACTAATTTATTAAATTTGAAAAATTTTATTTTTTAATTAAAATCATAATTTACATAAAATATACAAATGTTAAAATTATAAATCTTTTCCCAACACTTTGAAAAATTAATTAAGGTCTCTTAAAATTATCTTATAATTATAATTCATTATAATAATTATTTATGAATAACAATTTTCAAAATAAATATTATTTTAAATTACTAAATTAATCATAAAATTGTAATTAAATATACATGAAATACAAAAACACCAAAACCAAATTAATCTTTTTTGAAACTTTTAATTTCTTATTCTATGATATAATTATATCATATTATCACTTAAAAGGTTGATAAATTTTATTTATAATTTATTTAGTTAGATTACTCTAAAATTGGCCATTTTACTATTCATAAGGATCATAGTACTATTCCAATGGTCACATTACTCTTTCTGCAGTATACGTTCCATAACTTATAAAGATACCTTTTAGTTCACTCATTATTAATCTATAAGGTTTGTATTGTTTTCTATATTTAAGATTATATGATTATACGATAATACATAATTATATGAAGGTAATTTCATTGATAAAGCAATGGGTCATTACATTTTACCCCCATATAAAATTTCACCCTTGATATTTAGTTTGACATTGTAAGACATAATCATGTGTGCGTATTTTTACTACACTAAATCCTCTAGTTCGCATGTTTCCTCTTCATACTTATGGTTTCACTATAGTACTTTTACCTGGTGAGTAGTCTTATTTCATATAACTTTATCTCTATGATCCAACATCTTCGCTAGCTGGTCCTCATAAAAAATCATTATCCAACTATTCCATCTCTAAAGAGAGTACATGTGAAGGGTTTTGTATGTACATCTCTAAGAGGGATATGTGGAAAACAACTTTACTTTAAAAATTGTAGGTGGAAGTTCTAGTCACTAGTCTAAATCTCCTGCACAATAAAACATCATTAAGCGGTCGATGTACCTAGGACATATCATTCTATTCATCCCAAACATCATGACCAAATTCCATGGAGATATGCGGAGGAATACCATGTATCCATCATTGAACCGAAGGTCTCATCAATGATTTTCTGCATAACACTTCTTTCGACTTTGGGATTTCATGATGTGCTGCTGAATGTTTTTCAACTTCACCTCCATTTTATTTTCTTTTTTAGGTCTTAGAAACATATGCTCACCGACTTCATCCCTACATGTCAGTGTTCTTCACTTTTTTCCACAAAGGGATTCATATGGTTCCATTCAGATACTAGAGTGAAAACTATTATTTTAAGATAATTTTACTAGTGGAAGATGTAGGTCCCACTCCCCTTTGAAGTCCATAGAACATGCTCTCAATATATCATGCAATGTCTAAATAGTTCGCTCATATTGGGCATCACTTTGAGGATGATATGAAGAACTGAAGTACAATATAGTCCTTAGGGAATGCTGGAGTCTTTTATATAACATTGAGGTGAACCTCAGATCTCTATTTAAAACCATAGACAGTGGTACTACATGCATCCTTACCTCCTCTTTGATAAATATTCATGCAAGTTAAAACAATGAGAAGTCACCTAGAATTGTGATATAGTGTGATTTCTTTGTAAGATGATCCACAATGACCCATATAGAAATGTTCCATGTAGATGTCCACGAATGTCTAGTGACAAAGTCCATGCCAATGTTCTTCCACTTCCATGTTGTTATGGGTAGTGGTTCCATCATCACCATATAATTTTTACTTTCATCCTTCACCTGATGACATACTAGGAACTTTTATGTATACTCAAAAAAATAAATATTCATATTGTACCACCAATAATTATCTTGGAGATATTGATACATTTGTGCGCATCATGGTTAATTGAGAAGGTTGAGCAATCTTGATCGTTCAAAAGATCCTTATTTATATCTAGATCAGGTGGTAAACATAATTTTGACCCAAATATTAAAACTCCATCCTTTTCAATCTTGAACTCATAGGATTTCCAATTTCTGATAGCTTCCACCTTTTTCTGAATTTCCACATCATTTCATTGAGCATACATTACTTTCTACATGAGGGACAGTTGATTAATAATTTGTAAGGACTAATGATCTTCCTACATTAATGTTTCTCATATCCACCCTTTGAAAATATAAAAATATTGGATCCTTTTAAATTTTCATCATTGTTAAAGATGCATGATAATTTCTACTTAGAGAATCCACCTCCTTATTTTTCTTAAAAAGATGATAGTTTATTGAGTAGTCATAATCCATTATGTGTTATCACCATATTCACTAGTTCATATTATTCCCTTTCTCTGTGAATATATATTTTAAACTCTTGTGATCAATATATTTCTCACACTTCTCCCCATAGAGATAATGCCGCTATATTTTCATCACAAAGATCATAGTTGCCAACTCCAAATCATGTGTTTGATTGTTTTTCTCAAGTATCTTTTGTTGTCTTGATGAATATGATATCACATTATCATTTTTCATCATCACACATCCTAATACCTTATTGGAATCATCACTTTACACCACGAAGAGTTCTCTACTAACTGGGAGTGTGAGTGCTGGTGTAGTGATGAGCCTCTTCTTGAGATCCTTAAATCAATACTCACATTAATGAGTCAATAAAAACATTAATCACTTACATGTATTTTTGGTCATTAGGTTTAACAATAATTATATTTTATTTACAAACAATCGATAATACCCAGATTGACTCAGAATGTTCTGGATCACTATTACAGATGTTGTCCAAGGCCACTCTTTAATTTCCGTTGTCATGGAGGGTTCCAAAAATATTTTTTTATAGTGATGACATTCCCAATGAATTATACTTCCTCCATCCAAAAATTACATTTAATATACTTTGCATAAAGTTTCTCCCTTCTCAATGTCATTAGAATAGAATTAAAATGCTCCTCATGTTCCTCCTTGCTCTTGAATTATAACAGAAAGTCATCTATGATGACTACCGCAAATTTATTGAGGTAATATATGAAGGTAATATTCATTAAATCTGTGAATATTTTTAGAGAATTTTTGCGTCTTAAGGGAATCAATATGAACTCATAACGATCATACATCATTCAAAAGTCCAATTTTGGAATATCTTCCTTCTTCACTTTTAGTTGGTGATATCCCAAATATAGGTCCACCTTATAGAAATAGCTAGCCCGACTTATCTAAGTCAGGGGATACTTGTTATTTATCTTGATTTTATTGACCTCACAATAATCAATGTATAGGAGCATTGATACATCATTATTCTTAACAAAGAGGATTGGTGCACACATGGGTGAAGCACTTGGTGTATAAAACCCTTATCTATATTATCTTGCATCTACTTTATCAATCTCTTCTAGATCAACGGTTGACACTTAATAAGGTGTCTTTGATATAGGTAAGGATCTAGGAATAAGTTCGATTGATCAATCAACACCTCAATCAAGAGGAAGACCAGGGAATTCATTATAAAATACATTAGTGTAATCCCTATTTGATGGGCATATATTCGATATGTATCATCACTTTTGTCTCAATCATTTGAGTAAGACCTAATTTCTAAAAAGGCAACACTATCCACACTTGAGATAATGATTCTAAAGGAGATTAATTTTATACCTTAAAGATGTATAGGATTGTAGTATACTTTGGTATGTGAAGAGTGATCTACCATTTATGATAGTTAATGTTTGTTTTGTATAAAGATATCCAATACCTGCCCAAAATAGCATCAAACTCCACCAATGGAAGTATGGAAAGATTTTATTTGAGTTTAGGTCCAAAAATGTTAATCTGGGAGAGTTATGTACATTGGATGCAATAATTTCCCCATTTTATATTCTCACAAAAAATACAGTCTCAAAATTTTTAGGTGGTATTTGAATGTTTCTACTAAACATTGATAATATAAAAAAGGCATAGGACCATAAAATATTATGTTTATTATTTTTGAATAAATAACTATAATACCTGTCACCACATCATTTTGCGAAACCACCTCAATCATAGTGATAAAATAATACATTCCTTGTTGCCTTGGAGGTTATTATTTATTTCCTCTGATATCCCATGACTCAGGGTAATTGTTCACTTAATTTCCATGTTTCATGATGTTGAAACACAACACTACTCCTTGAGTTTTTTTATAAAACAATTCTTCTTCTTCCACATTAGTGGGATTATTCCTATCCCTTCAATAGTTTTTAGCAATATGTCCCATTCATCAACATTTAAAGCAATTCCTTGTTCCCTTTAAATAGTTCCCATGATGATTCTTCACATAATATGGAAATGTGGGATGTTTGATCTTCTTTACATTATAGTATTTATTTTCTGAACCACCCATATTAGATTCCATTTTACGCTTTTTTTTCATTGGTACCCTGAGACCATTGAGAGTCTCTGATCTCCATTTAAACCTTATGGTCACAATATAAAATCTCCTCAGAAATATTGATGTCTCAAATCTGGAAAACCATTTATAGACTCATCTGTAGTTTACTAAATAAGAGATCCACATTTCATTTGGTGTTACCGAAAAATCCAGAGGAGTATCTTTCAAGCCTTGTAATGTTTTACTCATACACCCTTATGGACTCATTTTGCTTCTGCCAAACTATGAGGAACTCTATTTACATCTTGAGATGGAGGGTTGAGAGAAAATATTTATTGAAAACCATTTTATAGAAATCCTCCCAATATATTAAATAAAATTTCTCTTAGTAATTCATATTTTTGATCAGTTTCCACCATTTATTATCTTCCCCATCAATATTATTGACCACCAGTATGACTTTATCTTGTTCTGAGCACTAGAGGATAGATAATAACATTTAAATAGAGTGAATCCACTATTTTGTGAGGAGGGGATGATAAGATCCACTAAATATGGGAGGAAATTACTGCATAATAGACTTAAAGAAAATAAATTTTTTCCCTATTGGAGAAGGGAATTCCACACGATTCATGTTTTTTTTCATAACTTGACCCAGTTGATCAAGTAATGTCATAAATATTTGAACACCCATTCCTATCATATCTGGAATAAAATTATGGGAAATAATCACATTTCCTATCAAATTTATTTTTGGAATATTTTCTTATATTTCCCTCCATTTACTAACAAAAATATCATACAATTACAGGTCTTGAATACATAGATAATATTCATAAAAATGGAAACCTAAAATATTAAAGGACAAAATATTAAAGTAAAAGTATATCCTAACTTCTGATCCCCTATGTTTCCATCTAGGTTATCCAAGAGCTGCTTCCTAACATATATTATTTTCAGCTTCTTTTTTTCCTCCCTTAATAATGGTTTGTACTATGATTACAAATTTACCAAAGAATATAACCTAGGTGTGTCAATCCTGTAGTACAGAAAGGCATGTTGTCATGAACCAATTCCCATTCTAGTGTAGATAATAATGTTGTTTTTTAGTTTGACCCCTAGATACAACTGTTCTAGATCCACAACCTCATGTTCATATCCATACATGGATGTAGTTTCCTGATAAACAACATAAACTATACATTCCAACATTCAGGGACATTTTAATATACATAGTCTCAACCCTAAGGCTCTTACTAAAGTTCACTATTCCTAATCCCAAAAATAACGATACCTTAACTATGATAGAAACTATAGAAACCCTATCCTTTTAGACATATCACTACATGATTTTATGCAAAATAAAACATCATAATACATTCCAAGGATCATAAATTATACTGTCTTGGAAGACTAAGAACATAAAACTGAAAACATGGAACTAACTAAAAAATTTATTTATTTGAAATTCATAAATAGATCCTAAATTCCATCGTAATCATACATCTTCATATGATAAAATAGGGATAACATGAACAAATGGATGAGCGAAAAATCCCAATAAGGCAATAAAATTTAGAATAATGCTTTACCACATGGGTTAGGAGGATTGAAATAGTGATATAAAAAGAAATGGAACATATCAAATTATAACATATAAAAATTAGATCATATAAACAAGGAGTCATAGTAATTTTTAAAAAACATAAAACATTAATTTAGCATGAATCAAGTATCACTGCAAATAGAGGATCACAAGTCAAGGTTAACCACCAAGACAGTTGCACATGGAATTACGAGTCATGGATAACCTACAAAACTGTTACACATACCGTCTCATGAAATGAATCATCACCCTATTAATTGTAGTTATATCTTGGAACACCAATCAGAACATGTTCATTGATATTCCTTCCACATATTGAATCATATATAATCAATCATACTTAAACTTAAGTGTTACACGTGGTATAATTCAGTATCATATTCATGTTATAAAGCATAACAAATGGGTGTATCATAAAACAATACATGATTGAAAAAAAGTAGATCATGAATGGAAATTTATAAGGTATAATATGAATATATCATGATATGTTATGTCAATTTTATGTTATTACATCTAAAATGTGCGTTAAAAATTTTAATAAAAACTATTTAGTGTTGTTTAAGGAGAACATTGAATATTAGTTAAAATAGAAAAGGGAATAATATTTTCTATAAAACATGAAATTAAACAATAATTTTATTTAATGAAATTAGCGGTTTTATAAAAATAATGGTGGATTAAAATTTATTATGTTGTTCTCTATAAATTGGGTAAGAATTTGAGAAGATCCCTTAAACGAGTTTTCTTATCAAGAAGTATTGAAGAAGGAACCACTAAAAAACATATATATCCCCCAAAGTGGATGGTTAATGGACTTTTATACATGATTTTGGAGAATGTAAAAATAATTTATAATTTTTACAAAAAAAATAATAAATAATATCATATGGTTAATAAAAGATTGAGAAACCTAGAGGAATATTGGAGGATTTTGTAGAATCCTTTACCTTAAGTCTGATGGTGTCCTTTACATGATATTAATTTCATGGAAAAAAATATTAAATTCATTAATTAATATTTAAGGAACCACTTATTCATTTAATATTTTTATTATTACCTTATTATGTTCATCCATGACCTTTTTTATGGGTTAAGAGGTTCAATTTAATTGTATGGGAGCATTTGTTTTCTTGGATTTCATGATTTGATTACATATATACATGTAAGGATAAACACGTAAACTGATAATGGTTGTACATAATTGATGTTTCATTTTATTATTAAACATATAGAATATTATATGGTTATAAAATTCATTTTTTTTTATTTTGAGTGATGATGAATCATTATATAAAATTTTATTGACTGTCGTTTTGGTTAATTTGTTGTTTTTTATCACATTGAACAATTTTTTATTTATAAATTAATATCATGTTTCATAAAACAATTTAGATCCTTAAAGAGTTATACTACATATATTATATTCTTTTTAAATAAATAAAACGACTTGATGTCTACAATTAAAGACACTAAAAGAAATTAAAAAATCTATCATCCTTGAATGTGATAGATTAACACAACATGGATAGTGATTTCATTTTTAGTATAAAGGGAGGGAAAAAGAGAGATGCTGATGAATTATTATATTATAATAGAAACATTCAAGGAAATTTAATTTATTGGAGTTATCATGACATTTATATGAAAGGAGTTATGGAATGAAAAATAATGAATGGAACTTGAAAGAAAGCAATAAAAAACAAAAGATGTATTTACCTCTTGCATATATTTTTATTGAAAACCTATTTAGGGGATACGATTTGGTTTTTGGAATATAGAAAGGTATTTTTGACATGGAATTGGGTATTAGATAGATATTATTTCATAATTTGGACTAAAAATAAGGCTTGATAGGTGTGAGGAGAGAAGGTAATGAGGGGTTATATTTACAGTGGAAGAGAGGAGGGGTTTCCAATTATTTTAATCATTATTTTAATATTGTTAATTAGGACTCTGGATTTTCTTGATTCTTAGGAACAAAAATAGTAAAAATATTATGTTTATTTGATCCAATGTCTATTTACATCATTAATTACTCAAAAATGATACATGAAATCACTTATTCAGCATTGATCGTAAATTATACTATATTACCATTTACCATAAATTCAATTATTTTAGAAAAATACCAAACAAATCACTACAACCATTTGTATATGCATCAAATTTTAGAATTAGCATTGTTTTATGAAAATAATTTCATAAATATGTAAAATATATATTATAATTAAAATCCTAATTTACATGGGAAATATAAATTGTAATATTAAAAATATTTTTTTAACTCTTTGAAAAATTAATTAAGGTCTCTTAAAATTAACTTATAATCATAAGTCTTCAATGAAATTTTTTATGACTAAATTTTATGAAAATATATTTTCTTTTAAATGATTAAATTAATCATAAATTTTAATTAAATATACTTGACTTACAAATATACCAACACTTAATTCATAATTTTTATATTTTGGAACTTACGTGTACTATGATATAATTACACTATATTTCCACTATATGATGGATAAATTTTATTTATAATTTCATTTGTAAGGTTACTATTCAATGGGCCGGTTTACAATTCTTAAGGGTCACAATAATATTTCAAAGTACAAGTAATTTTTTCATCGGTTTACATTTCTTAACATCTAAAGATACCTTTTGTTTAACTAATTCTTCATTTATAATGTTTGTACTGTGTTTTATATGTAATGTTATATGATGGTAATATAATAAATAATTCTATGAATGTAATTTCATTTTTAAAATATTGGTTCATTAAAGGATCACATAGAACAAAATAGCCAATTGTCACGAGACCTGGTCAACAAAATGATTTATGTAGAGCTCAAAGGAAATGGAGACTGAATATAATTCTCTTGAAAATTTAGAACTAAACTAGAATGGTTTATAGACTATCAATCACATCCCACGGAGAAAGAGGATGATGTTGAAATATAAACTTTTCAAAATCTCAAAATGGAACTATGAGTCTCCACAATCTAAGGCTAAAAAACCATTACCAATACAAGAAAATGAGAAATGGACAACCTAAAGGATTACAAGATAGATCAATTAATCATAATATATCTAAAAAACCAATGTAACATCTTGACCTGGCTTACCATCGAACCGCTAGTCGGACCGATGGGTCACCTGGCCTCAAGTATGTCTCGAGGAATTCCAGATGCTTCCAAATGGAAGTGAGGGTCTCATGACATGATAATATAGAGACAATAACCTCTTATAAAAGTTACGCAACAGTGTCACATAAATAATAATAATAAGAATAAATAGAAGCAGTAAATACAAATACAATTCAGTGGAAGAAATATTCTTATATAACTGAACAAAAGTGTCTAATGCCAGTTTATACAAATGATGGATGCATGACATGGTATTAATACACATTTTAATGTAGTGAATAGTACAACATTATTTTAAATACAGTAAAACAATAAGAAAAATAAAACAAATCCCCCATGGTGATCTCCTTGAGTATCCCGGGAACCATCTTGGTCCTTTTCTTCCAACTCCTCATGTACAAGAAAAATAGTAATCAACCTATGTCCTGCAATTATATGGTCTACTCAGGTACCAATGGTACCTGAGTTGGGTGTGAGATCGAAATACCATAGTCTGGCACCTGTAGTGTGAATCCCAACCAAGATTAATATAAATTAGATTGCATGTAGGTATGTAGAATTTAATAAATTAAACTACATAAGTAAAAGACACCCATTTAGGTTCCTAAGGGACACCAAATGGCTATACAATATTTGGATCATTACCATAATAATAGTCCGATCATATTAATATATATATATATATATATATTAGATGTGGAATGGGGTAAGACTTCCTCTCATCCATACATGAATATCAAGGTTGTAACTGGAGTGAGTTAATCTACCTTCCACCCGTTAATATGTAATAAGGTATCATGGGGTAAGAATGCCTCCCATCTATAATTGAAGATAACTATTACGGGGTAAGGATGCCTCAAATCCATAGAAAAATAATACAATAATGGGGTAATAATAACTCCCATGAATAATCATTTTTGTAGATGGCATGAGGTACGAATTCATTCCATGCACAATCTTTCATTTACAATTATCATAAATGGCATGGGGTATAACTTCCTCCCATGCATACAAATTCATATACAAATTTCATAAATCGAATATAAAATAACTACCTTCTATCTATACACATTAATGTGCAAAGACGTCAAATGGAATGACTTATAACTACCTCCCATACATAAATAATTACACATAGACCATACTTATATAATCATCATAAACACATTCACAAAAAATTACAAAAGTCAAATCATCTTAAGCATTTCAATTAAAACACCAACATGGTCTTGGTCACATTCAAATCAAAACATGTGGCCAGACCCTTAGGTGAATCTCAATTGCCATATTCCATCCCTTTCTAAGTACCCTTATCATATCAACCATTTAATATATGTAAAATAACTCATTAAGGCTAAAGGATTAGTCAAGGCATGCCATTTTGTATAAGACATCATACTTTGGGTCACCCTTACTCAATTTTCCATAACATGGAAAATTTATTTGAAGGTACAAGTTCCAAGATAGTTCATGTTCATTACCCTTTAAGGATTTCTCACTCTTTCTTTAGTCACCATTACCTTTTCACTCACCTAAAACGTTTCTTTTAACCTATTTAAACATAGAACTACATGTCATGTGCTCATGTGTAATAAGTTGTGTCAATGCTACATGGAAAGTTCCTAGTTGGGAAAAAGAAACATTAAAGGGACAAGAAACCAAAAATGACATCTTAAAATTCTAATCTTAAGAATAAAGTGACACCAAAGAATTAAGGCAACAATGTATAATAGAATATCACTACATTTTTAGCTTGAAGGCAGTGCACCTCAATTGGTGGGGTTTTATAATAAAGGACGACTTTGTTATAAACAATCAACCATCATTTTTTATTCATTTCATAAACCGTATTAAAGATATTATTTAAATATAGAGACCATAATGATTTATTTAAATATAACAACTATATGATATGAAATTTAATTAATTAATTACTAATCATAATAATGTATATGAAGGGACCCTGCCTCAAGGTGAAATTGATCCGAACATTCAACTCTTTGCATGTACTAACTAGAGGATGATGCCCCCCCCCACTAATGATATGCATATTCTCATACATGTAATGATATCTAACCCCTATAAACACTCCCACATGGCCATGAACATGTGCAAGGGGATCCTTACACATATTATTATATGAATATACATTTCTCCACTCACCTATGTATGCATTTACATATATATATATATATATATATATTAACAGACAAACCTATCCATATACATGTATATTCACTTCCATTAATGAACATTAACATAATGGGGGAACCTAAATATATATATATATACACTAATCTATACACACGCAGGGGAGGTGCCTTTAACCTATTGACTCAAAACCATAAATCAGAGAACAACACACTACAAAAAACACACTATAAACATTAAAACCACTAAATAACATTATTTAGATTGGAAAAGACATACAATAGAGTAAAACCTTATCCTTGGATTGTGGTGGTGGACCACATTGAATCAAACCACTTCTCCTTTGGTGGAAGTTTCCAGAAGACCCACCCAAAGGTCCTGAGGAAGAATTCTAACAACCTAGAACTATATGAATTCTAAAAATCGAATGAAGAACTAATCATGTGTGTTTGGTCAAACATCTTAAGGAGATGGAGGGGCCAAAATTTAACCATAAAAAGAGGGGATAAGGGAGGAGTGTTCTTACCTCGATGATTTAGATGTTGAATGCGATGAAATCAAAGAAAATTTATGAGAGGAGAGGAGGTCATAGGGAAGGATGGTCGCAAATCTAATGGGAAACCCCTTTGGGGTGTCATGGTACATGTGAGGTGGAGAGGGAGAAGAAGAGTCAAATTTTTTGTTTTATTTTATTTTAATTTTAAAAAAATACATTTGTTAAAACTGGCCTCGGTGCATGGTTTGGGTTGTACGATTTTTCAAACCATGCACCAACCAAGTGACCCCTACTAGAATATCTAGGGAACCTTGCATGGGATGGACGCATGGTTTGTAAAACCATGCATATCATGTGCATAATAATTTTTTCACCTACAACCCACTGCACAGTTTAGGCCACATTGTTTTACAGACATTGCACCGCTAGTGTTCCTTCTACAGGTCCCTAAAACCCTTCCATGATCGTTATAATGCCCCATAAACTCCTCAATATTCTCAGGAAGGTTCTAGAGAATTCACACAAGTCCAAAATCAACACTTTATAGGGTCCCAACTCTCATAATTAAATTTTGAATCTTGTTTTAAAAACCACCATCTTCATTAGATAAAAAATTTCGAATTCATTCTTAATTACCATCTAATCAAAAATACAGTTTGTTACAACCAGGATGAATAAGAATGAGATCACTACCAACTATTAGATGACAAGGTCCGAACATAAGGGTTGTTGTTGGTATTTGTGAGTGTTCATACCCAACTCCTCAGAGCACCATCTCATGGTAATCATTATGAAGGAAAATAACATGGTGGAGAATGCAGCCCAACCAAAAAAACCACACCCCACATATTCGATCATGCACCCCAGGTCCTTCTAATTCTTAAATCAGTGAAAAAGGAAAAAATGTGTTTCACACCATGTGTGGGAAACTACAAAAATAAACATTGAAAAAACATAATAAAAGATACAAAACATGTTCAAAATCCCCTTTAAAACATTTTTTAAAGGAAATGGATACCCAAAATATGGTATAATACCCATGCCAAAAATGAAGACTCTAAAATAAGAATATGCTAAAGAAACAATTAGCATTACACTCACCCATGAAAGCAATGATGTTGAGCACTGGCTATAAAAAAATCTTTGACTAGGACATGTTTTTATTTCAATGCACATCTATCTCAAAAAACCAATTAATGTTTCTAGAATGTCCACATAGATAGATGATAATTGGAGTTTCTATAATAAAGATTCAATGTGCTTGGATGTCTTACACTGGAAAAAAACCTATTTATTGTTCTTTAATAATATATGAATAATAAGTTATATATGTTGATTCCTATCTCCAGAACCACCCTAGTTTTATCTATATACAGCTAAAAAATCTTTTATAGATCTAGTGTGAATTGTATAATCACCCATAACGTGTTTCCCTACAATGACTAATTCAATAGCAGGGACCTATAATCTACATTTGTAAATTTTATCAGTCTAGAATGTGGCACTGATGAACATAATTCTGAATAAAGGCTTAGAATAAAGAAAAATGTCTTATTTTAATAACCATTAGAAAATTTCCAAGAGAAAGGAACCAATCCAGAAAAGTGTTCAACGTAGTCTTTCACTGACTGATCACCTTGGAGGATTCCATAAAATAGTATTTCCTTATTAAGGGTCACTTAATCAGGATAAAAAAGGTGAATGATGGTCTCCCTAAATTATTTCCAAGAGAGATCCTTGAAGGGAATGGAATGAATTATTAGATTACACCACTCCAGTACATGCATTATATTAAAGGAATAATGTACCACAGCTTATAAGTTTTTTGGAGTGTGTAGAATGATGAAAATATCTTCAACATTGGCTAGCCACTCAAATTCTAGACATGATCCATAATTAAAAAATAATACTAGAGGGAAATGGTTATATAAATCTCATGCATGATGGAGGAGGTGGGAAACACAAATTTATTACTTAATAATTAATCTAGATAGAGTTAGACACATAAAATACAGCTGCTAAAACATTAGGACAACTACCTGAGGCTTTCACTTATTGACTTTATTAGTCATTCAAAGGGGGATCATTAAAAAACATTAAGGAATAAATAACTCATTAAAACAACTATTCAAATGTATCAAAACAAGGATAAAAAACAAAATAAAAACAAACCCAATCTGAAAACAATACAAAATTACACAAAATGTAAACAAATGTCACCAAAACTAAACTAAAGTCACAATCCCTATTTCAAAATCTGTAGAAACATTTCATACCACAAAACCAAATCATTTTGAAACTAAAATTACCCCAAAATTTGTTTTAACATGATTTAAACAATATTCATAAGAAAATTTCAACTAACACAATATATTTTAGGTATTTCGTTATCGAGAACCTATACAATACTATATTTAGAAACCCAAAAAACCTAATTTTTTTTCATATTTTCATAATATTTTTATCGATGAAACCAAGTTATCCAAAAAAATGTTTTCAAAAGAACTCATAGACAAAATTTGTAAATTTGTTTTACAAAACATTAAAAACCAACAAAAAAACTTTTAAAAATCCAAAAAAATACTCATAAAATACAAAATAGGCTTCAACCAAATAATAGATAAAATTCAAAAAATACTAGTATTATATACTATGCTCGATTTACTAGGATCTATCCCAACTGAGTGAATGTCAGAAGAAGTTCACCAAAAATGGTCATAACATCTTATGAATGGTTTTACATACCATCTCTAACACAATGATATATTATGAACTATTTTTCTTGAATAAATTTAATTTCCTCAATAGCATATGTTACACACTACATTGAGTTTTAACAAAGTCTAAAAAATTATTAATATTATTTTTTAAACACAACCATTATTAAATTACCCTTAAAAAGGTGTAATTAATAAAAATAACCAAATTTTAAATAGTAATTATAATGATTTTAAATAAATAAAATATATTTATAAATAAATATGTAATTTTTAATGAAGTTTTTATATGTTTTGAAAATATTATTTTCATGATAAAATGTTTTTTATAATCAAATAATAAATATAATTTTAATTTTTTTTTTGAAAATTTACTAAATAAAATAAAATTCTTATTTTAAAACTATATGCCAAAATTTTCTTATGGTTATTTTTTTTGAAAAGTTTAATTTTTCAATTAACTGTAAATAATTCTAATTTGATATTCCAAAATACGTTTTAATTTTAATGAATTTATAAGGTTAATTTTGTTTTAAAATGGGTTTAAAAGTCAAAATTTTTTCAAATATATATTTCTTAATATAAGTAAGGTCATTTTAATCAATTTCATATTCATTTTTGATATGAAAATATTTATTCTTTTGATGATTTTATCTTTAGAAAATTGATTTTTCATTGTATATGTGAGTTTAATTTTAAATTAAAATTTCCACTTATGTGAATGTACTTAAAAAAATTGATTAATTATTTTTAAAATGGAAATTGTTTATTGTATAATATGTTTAATATTTTTTCAAAATGAATACTAAAAATAGTAAAAATTAATTACCATAGTTGATGTTAAAACAGGTTTACCAAGGTGTTAAAATAAAACTATAAGGGATAAAATGACCTATAGACTTTTATAATACCAATTTTCTAATCATATATAGAAATTATAACCTCATATTTTTTATAATTTACCATGTTTTAGCTATATAACATGTAAAAAAACATTGGTAAAATTTATTCTTCTTAAAAAATTCAATGTCAGTCCTCTCCCACACTTATAAATGGCCACCAACTTTAATATGCTCTTCAATCCTAACAAAATCCTTATTTTTAAAATTTCTAGACCAATTACATTCTTTACTTCCCTACACTCATCCTAGAGGCCTTTTTTGACTTAGAAACCACCCATTGAATGCTTTGGTTAAAAACCAAAAGAGGCATTCTCAAGAAGTGGTTACATTTTAAAACTTTTATTTCTATATTATTTCTTCATCCACATCATTCAAAACATATTAAACCATTAGAATATAATAATATTAGTGTATTAAATAAATTAATGTTTTATTTTGTTAATTTCATGACCGTATTTTTTCTCCTCTTCCCTTAAATGGGAAAAGAAACTTTCGATCATGTGAATGATTGACTACCCCCTCAGGAACCAATATTGTTTGTTTTCCCTTACCACATTTAACTGATGAATATAATGATGGATTTATTATTCATATATTATATTATTATAATTATATAATTATGCAATCACATATTTCTTCTTAATTCCTAATCTGTGGGAATATAATGACATCACACCGTTGTACAAGAAACTACTGCCTCGTGAAGCAATGCGATTTACTTTTTCACTATCACTTTTTATATGTATGGTAAAAAAGATAATGCTAAAAAATATATGTGATTTATAAAATCAAATTGATTCTTCTAAATTTAAATATTATTTATTTTTTCCATTCATTAGAAAAATGGAATCAACATTCACGCCTACATATAAGAAACTGTCTCCATGAACAGTATATTTAATTTTATATACATACCATTTATGATATTCAAATGTATACTGAATATATATATATATATAATGGTAATTTTTTTGGATTTTATGAAACCATTAACAATGTAAATGGATCAAATTTACCAAATAAAAACATAAATTAAAAACACAGTAGTTATTACCAAGATTGGGAGTTTAACAAGGAATTGTTTATAAATGAGTAACAAAAAGTTATAAGTAAATCTTATATGATATGATACATATTATTATGGTTTTATAATATATTACTAATGAATCTATATTTATTGTAAATGAGGTTCAAAAGTTTTCTATGGAATTCAAAAGGTAAGAAATTTCTGGCCTCTCTTTCATTTCTCAGAGACATATGTCATATTTATCACATGTTTCTTTTATGTGGTATATATAGTGACACTTTTAGTTGTTATATAATTAATATAATTATTTTTATGATATTTAATGTTTAATTTAATGTTATCCTTTAATAAATATTTTGATTCTAATGTTTACAAAGTTGTTAGGGATTTTTGTCTCAATTTATATTCTTTTTGACATATGTTATGTTTTGAACCTATATTTTTTTTAGGTGTATATAAAGACCCTATTACATATAATATCATGAATTTATTTATTCTCATGAAATTTTACATTTCATTTTTTGTTATTGCTTTCTAGGTCTTTTGATTAAATGTTATCAAAGTGGTAATGGTTTTGTGATAAAATGTCATCATTTATGAGGATTATTTACATTTAAGAATATGACTATAAAATATTATAAATTATCCCCCAATGAATGCATTATTTTTATTATAATTTTTTTTAAGAATACACATTATACCTTTATTTTAACATCATTATATATTCATGATTCCTAAAATAATGTTCTTAAAGATAATAAAATTTATTATTGTCTTTGGTCGAATGTAATTTTCATTCCATATCAATGTTTTCTAAAAAAAATTTCTAAAATTTTTTAATGTTATTATGGGTTTTTTAGAAGTCATTTTTACCCTTTCATGTTATTTTATTTTTAAAAAAGTCTAAAAGTAATATTCATATTATTTTCAAACCAAGGCATCTAGATTTTTACTAAAAACGTGAAAGGAGTATTTGTTTTTACATTTTTTCATTTCTTTACATCATGGCTACTCAATGTTTTAATGATGAATTTATCTTATTTAAATTTTATTTTCAATGTAAATTATTCCCAAAATTATTTATCAAAAGTTATTTTTAAATGTAGTTTTTCAAAGAAGTAAAATATTCCAAATGAAATGTGCCTAATGTATTTTCAAAATCAATTACCATATAAGATGAAATCCATTGATGTGAAATACGATTTACTAGGGATAGGATATTACTATACAATTATTATTATTTTTATAGATGCTTTACATTGATCACGAATTTTTTTATGTAACCCTTTTCTTTACCGTGGGTTTTAATATGATGAAATGTTTATAAATCTCATTTCATTTCCGGTGTTATGATAGAATGAATATTTTATGATTTATTGGAACTGAAATGTATGGATTTTGTGATGGGTGGGACCTATATCTCCTTCATATGAATTTAGTAATGATTAATGTTATATGGGATCATAGGGTATACAATATCTTATCCCAATCCTAAAAGGAGGGTACACTAGAGGTTATCCCAAAGCATAATAAGGTATGTGGGTGTTTATCCCAATCCTAACATTTCATGAATTCCTTAGTAGGTGTACTTGAATTAAATTTTTCTATGATTATGTGTTTGTAAAAATTTCACGTCTTATGTTAGTGTTATTCTCTCATGGATTATGTTCCTTTATTTAATTATGATTCTTGTCTTATAAACATGAATACTTTATTCCATGCCACAAGATTTTGATCTTTTATATGTTGGGTATGGTTTCATATGTTATGATCTTTTTATGATAAACTTTTTACCACATTATGTTTATGTATTTTACTTGTTTATCCTCAATGATAATATATATTTATATTTTTTTTATTTTTTCCCCTAGTTATAATGATTTGTATTACATGTGATATGTTTAATAATGTCTATAGTTATGACGATATATGATAGAGATGATATGTAACACTTATGAACTAGTATTTAGGCTTCTATATTTCTAAAGTCACTATACCATTACGATCTGCATGTGTGTGTTTGTTCAATTTAACTAATAATTATCTAAAAATATGTATCTCTATGTATGAAAAGTCTGGGTAACTATAATTTCGATCATATGAAAGGATTAGTTAATCTTTGGAAGCTAAGATGAGAATAACTTTGTGATATCCCTAGGAAAAATATATGGATCAATCTATATACAATTCAATTTATTTGGAAATATCCTATAATATTGGTTATGGATAGAGTGAGTGGTTCCATAGAAATAAATATTTTTCTAGATGCTATATGTGAACATCATTCTATTAGTAATGTACATAGTGTTAATAAATATGAAAAAGGTGTGTCTTGATTGACTCTAGAACTATCAGGTATACGACGATGGGTCTTACTATGCACCTAGTTTGATACCCCGGGGGGATATGATTTGAAAATTCATAAACACTTTTAGTTCCAGCATGAAAGATTTATCTAATGACAATTATTGGACTTGTTTGAGGAAAAGGTGTCATAGATTGAAAATAATGAGTCATGATTCAGACATCCTATATGATATTTTTCATGATCATGTGGATTTACACTATGATTAATATTAATCACACATTTTTTGGTCTTAGACAATTTATGGAAGTGTAAGGAATTTTTTCAACATTGAATTTGATGGACCATTAAGTTACCATGAGAAACCAAATTTGCAGATAACTTGAGAGAGAGATTTTAAAACTATTCATAATGAGCTATTGTGATAAATGAGTATCAACATGAACATTAGTAAGATTCTTAATGGTTAAAATATGAGGAAGATATAATTTAATGAATTTTAATGTGGTAATGAACATATAGGAATGAATATTTAGCTTCAAAATCATTAATAATAAGGAAGAAACACATATAATAATATCTGAAACTGCGTGGATTATGTTTTTGTTGTTGAAAATATGGTTATATAGTGAGGAATTGCTGATGAGTTAAATTTCTAATGTGTGTGTAACATGGGAAATATCCAAGTAGTTCCCTAATACTAGAGTAATATTATATGGAAAGTAATGACCTATTTTTTTACATTATTTAAGTCTAATGATTGAAGTATTCATGTATTTGAAAACTGGAATATTGACATTGATATTTGTGAAGAAGAGATAATTTCATCTGAAATTTATGATCTCTACAAAATTGGCTTATGTGGCACTAATGAGGTCAGTAAGGTTCTATAGTCGGTGGGAAACACCTATAAACAGGTCTCCACCCCTAAAAAATGTTTAGAGAGACTTCACAAAAATCATAGAGTGATCTAATTGAAAAATAGGTTTGCAAAGTAAGTGTGATCTGTGAAGGGAGTTATCTTGTCAATGAAATTAATTATAGTAAAGGTAGTGACCTCTTCCAAGGTAGTTTTGTTGCGCATAGTCAATTTTCTTTGTGATGGTTGGGGACTCCACGAAGGGAGCTTCACAAAAGAGTTTTGAAAAGGATATTTATGAAAAGGATGTTTAGGATACACGGTTTAAGTGAAATGGATTTTTATTGAACCTCCAAATTAGTATTTTGAATCAAAAAAATTATCCTTATAAATCACGGTATGTTCTTAATAGATTCTTGGGTAGGAAAGAGAAGAATAGTTTTGAGAGATTAGAGTTTTATAATTTCATTAAGATGCACATATACTCTGTACTTCCATATATGTGCTAATAAGTTTAACACGCCCTTGTGTATTTTTTCCAAGTGTTTGACGAGTGTAAGGTTATATCAAAATAATTTTATTCTACATCGAAGGATATTTTTTCTAGTGGACTGTTTGGTAATGGATTGTTTCCTTACTATACCAATGATGTAGCTACTCTTTTTGTGTAGTGAATCTTGTAAATTTTATGTTCATAAGGATAAATATTTTGATTGTTTTTAGTAGGATAGGAACTCATTAACAAGACGTGGAGGTTGTTTCAAAAATAAGAAACCATTAAAGAAAAATATATCACTAAATTACCCCTCCCCTCTTAGTGATACTTGGATCCCAACTGTGAAAAAATTACAAACATATATGGATTTCATTAAATTTGGAATCATATATTTTTTAATGTATGATTAACATAAGTGTTAGGTATACCATCCTAGGTTTATGATTTTAAAGATGAAAAAAATTCAAGTTCTTATAAACCACTTTTTAGGAATATGTGATTAGTGTTTATCAATATTAAAGATATTTTGGGAGACATTTATGGAAATACTTATAAGGAACTGACCTTAAACATTACATAATAATGAGTATCATGGAGAAAATATTTTCTCTCACAATAAGGACCTTTTTAGGGTTATATTTTTAGAGAATTTGGATTTAAATACTACGTAAAAAAAACATAGAATACTACGTGTACATTTCTGATCTGTAGCAATTTTCACAAAAATATAAAAATTTCAAAATAAAAACTTATTTATTTTAATTTAAAATATAAAAAACTCCCAAATTTATGTTTCCATTAACCATCTATAAAATCTATAAAAACATTTTAATATCCTTGGATGAGCACAAAGTCTTAGTAAAGGATATAAATGTAAAAGGAACTGTTAGTTCAGTAAAAACATGAAAAATCATATAAAATATCCCATTATCATTTATGTTCATTGATAATATCAAATAAATTTTTTCACATGATTAAAAATAACACATTTGTTCTAGGAATATCAATAATTGCATTAAAAAGAAACTAATCCTTTTTTATGACTTAGAGCATCATATAAATAAACCCTTTTAAAACATGTTAAATTAGAATAAAAATAAATATGACTTTAGAAATTATCATTAACCAATGAATTGAAGATATATAAAGGGGATCGATATCCATATATGCAATACTGAGACCACCCAAGAACAATAATGGGGCCCAACCCTTTGTATAGGCTATATTGGTCTCACCCATTTCTCACGAGCTATAATGGGGCTCAACCCTTCATAAAACTTGTATCTGCCTCAACCAAGATCTATAACAGGCCTCAAAACTTTTTATAAGCTGTATCAGTGTCAACCATTTAAAATTATTCTCATGTATCATATCATTATTAAAATACCCTTATTTAAAAACCTTTTAAAAACTCATTTTAAACCAATATTGATTTTTTTTGGATAAACATAACCATTTATTTTAAGAACCCATTTTCAGTACCCTTACCACCTTTTATGGAATAACTATTATGAATAAAAAAATTACAAAATAAAAGAAAATATAAATTTTTTCATTTAAGAAAAAATGTAATCTTTTAATAGAATCTATAAATAAAATTAAAGTCTTGATGGAATGGAAGGTTATTATCATCGTAATTTAAAAATAGAATATTTTATTTTTCATTTGTCAAAATGGGCCTTTTTAAGACACATAAAAAGATCCATTTTGAAATCCTTTTTTGAAATTAATATTTTCCATAATATATAATTTATAATCCCTTTATATCCATATAAATAAATATGTTAAATAATTTCAAGAATATTGACATGTAGAAATAATATTTGAAAAATAAATCTTTAAACATTCAAAGTGTCTAATACGACATTGAATTTTTAAATACTATGACCATAAAGACATAAAATTTAACAAAACATTAAATAACATTATAATAGATATATTATGGACATATAATGTCAAATGGGATATATATAAACTTTATTAATGAATCAATATTTATATAATCATGAAATGAGAGAGGTGGGGTATTCCGACCGTTCACCAATCCTGAATACCTCCATTCATTCCCAGTAGTTTCTCTGTGTTTGAAAAATTCAGTTACTCTCGATGGAATCCCTAACCTTCTGCTTCCAACCTCTGAGTTTTCGGAAACTTCAGCACTCCTGAATCGCACTTTGGTTGCCTGTTTTAAGCATATAAACCTTCAATCGATTCTGTCGACCAGTTTGTCTTCAGTTCCTGGGACCTTCAAGAGAGAGCGGTTGTCGGATTGCTCGATATAAATCATATCCTGATTCTATTCGAATAAGAGGTGAATCTTATTAAGGAATGGTCGAGGGCACCGCGCAACTTCAATGGATTTCACTTCTTTCTGCTATGGTGGACATTCGATTTGCATATGGATCATGATTCTCTTGCTACAACGGTCTAGGTAAGTCTTCCAAACCTCCCTTTACCATTTTAGAATCCTTTGGTGATTCGTATGATATGCAACATCGTTGGAAGATTCATGTGTTCTGATAGTCACATAGATACTGTAACACCCCAGGTAAGTAGAGAATATAAAATGTTTATATTTATCCCTATTTGAGAATAAAATGTTAATATTAATTTAAAGGGAATGCTATGCTCGATGGATTACCCAATAGGCAACAACGAGTTCCTTTGAAATTTTCAGTTGCACTCTAATAAAAAAATAATTTCATTTTAAATGGTAGTTAACACCTAGCCATTGTAATTATGGGAATGAACCTAACTAACTACAAAATGATTATATATGTTTTTCAAATATTTTTACTTTTTACAACAAATATTATAGGATAAAAAATGCGAATGAACCCAATTTTAAGCGTAAACATTTTAATATACTTTAAAAGGTTGATTAACCGCCTTTGATGGAGAACCTCTTTTAAATCCACTTTTTGACAATTTTATGTGTTATATTTGAAAAAATAAAATTCTTATTTATAATCATGACATCAAAATTTACATTGGGTAAATTTTGGGTATTTTTCTGATAAAGTTAATTTTTTAATGAATAGTGAAAAATGTTGTATTTTAATTCAAAACGTCTTTTTAATATAATTTATTTATATAATTATATTATCTTTTGAATTGTTTTTAAATTGAATTTAGAATATATTTTTACCATTTAATCCAATATTGGTCATTGGAATAAATTTCACTTTAAAATTGGACTTAAAGTAGTGTCAATCTTTTGATATATATTGTTTCATAAAAACACGGTATTTGTTCTGACAGCGGGAATTAATTATTAAATTAATTAATGTAACATATATGTTTTGAATTTTTTATAATAGACATCATTTTTGAATTCGGAATATCAAATATAGCTTAGGGTTAATTTATGGTATATTTTCTGAAAAACTTCAATTTTTGATGAATAGTGAAACCACTAAGTGGTACTTAATAAAACTGATTTTTCTTTTAAATGAAATTTTACCACCTCTGTGTTTTGAATTTCAAAAATCCGACATACACGGTTTTCATTATAATGTAAAATGTTTTTCAATGGGATTAAATTAATTTTTGGGTGAATAGTAACTTTTAAATTTTTTATCACGATTAGAGGTAATTACTGCAATTTAAGGTAAAAATAATGTTTTAATAATATGAAATGACCTTGACACATGTCCTACACAAATTGGATGTGTCATTTCCGACCAATACAATCCATGGGTCAACTTGGGGACCCCATGGAGCCACTTTGGTAGGAAAATGACATTAAAAACTTTTTATTTAATGTTAAAATAAAAATGTCACAAACATGTGTTGTTTTACTAAATGAATTTTTAGATGGGGTAATACAAGTCATATTTTTGACTATAAATATTCATTATAAAGCTAAAAGGATTTCCTACATCATGATAGTTTTTTATAATTTTTATACGTTAAATAAATTAAATTATTTTTGACACCATGATGATGCATTGATTACCTCATTATTTAATGATTTAAATAAAATGAAACGATAATGTAAAATCTAAGACCTAAACTTTTCAAAAACATATTGTATGAATTTATTTAGAACTATAATCACCTTCACCTAGAAATATATAATTTTGGGTCCTTTAAAATCAGAAAAGCATTTTATAATAATGTTACATTTCAAGACTTTCCAAGAGTGCCCCTCCACTCCTCTTATAAATGGCCCCCACCTCTACCAGCTTACCCACACCTCTCAAGCCTTTGGCTCGGCCAACCCCTACCCCTTTTGTCTCTACAAATCCCTATATTACTCCTATAAGCCTCACTTTGGGAATAAGTCTTTCCAAGGAAGCCTTTGATCTCATATCAAAAAGAGTTACCCGATTTAGAGGTAGTGTCTTGTCTTGTGTTCTTATGTTTTATTTTGCTTCTCCAACCCCCTAAACTATTTTTATCACTTTATTTTGTAAAAAAACAAGTATATAAAATATTATAGTATGTTTTTATGAAAAGTATTAGAGATACACCTACACACACCTTCGTCTAATGGTTAATGAACATAATGTTTCTGTGGTTGGTGATTTTCTGCCTCACGAAACGATGATTGTACAATATTCTTTTAACAACATTAAAGGTGTACTTTATGATGTCACTGTATTTTATATATGATATATATGGTATTTCTTTTTAATATATTATTCTGTATTTTATATTTAAAACATACCATTATTCTTTTCATGTTGTGCAAATGCGATAATTTCACATGAGGAAGTGTGGACTACCGCCCCCTCAAGTGATGTTACTCGTTCATGAAATTCATGGAATGTATAAAGAATGAAATTAATGAACCTATTTGACCTATATAACATATATATTATAATGCAATTATTATATATATAATATCTCATTTAGTTTTAATTCCATTAATATGACAAAAAAATGAAGGTAGTGTTCATGCGTACGTACGGCCTACCGTCTCCATGAACGGTTCTTTTCATTTTTTATTTCCAAATGTTATGGAATAGTATCAAATTAATATGTACAGGATATATATGATATTTTAATCATTAATAAAATTCTGTAAATGATTTACTTATAACTACACGGGCAATCATTTTCAAACAAGTTCCTTTTTTACTCATGTACCAAACATCGACAAAAATGTATGATATGAACTAACATTTTTAAAAAATTATTGTAACATTATAATATGTGATATGAACTGAATAAAAATCTTTAAAGTAGGTACTTAAGAAATTATAAATTTTCCAAAGATTATTATTCAGAAATATAAAGAAACGAACAAGACAAGTCGGACTTGAGGTAAGGGAACCTACTCCTCTCTTTATTTTTAAGTACAATATTTTCTGTCATTCATTTTAAGATCATAATTCTTATGATTGGGATGTTATTTTATATTACTCTTACTGTAAATTTTATTTTAATATGATTAGAGACCCTATTTTCTCTCATCAATACATTTGGGATGTTTTGATTCGCATCGTTAGGCTGCTGAATTTTCGTAAGAGATCCAACCCCTCTCTTTCTTTTTAAGTACTCTCCTTTATATAACTTATTTTAAGCTCATATTTGTTATGTTTAGGGATTTTATTTTATATTCCACTTGAATTAAATTTTATTTTAATATTATGAGAGACCCTATTTGATCACATCAATCCATTTTTTGGATGTTTTAAGTGGCAACGTTAGGCTGCCGAGTTTTCGTAAGGGAGTTTTCATCTCACTTTTATTCCCGTGAGATTTTTGCTACATTTTCCACCATTTCCATTGAGTGGAATATGTACTAACCATTATTTTACTCTTTTTTTAATATAATTTCGTTTATGAGTATTTAAATCAATGTTGTATTTTCCTTTTTTCATGGGGTGTATGTTTCGAAAGATACCCAATTCGGCAAGGGAACATTTCACACTCCTCTTTTTAAAAGACTTATTTTGTTGGGTCTTTTAATATTAATATTTTAATGTTGGGATATGTTATTCTATTTCCTTATTGTTGTAAATTTTATGTCCAAGTGATTAGATACCCTTTTTATCTCTAATCAACTCATTTTATGAAGTTTGAAGTGACGTCGTTAGGCTGTCGAATTTTTGTAAGGGAAAATCTTTACCCAATTTCGATTCTTTGGGATAAACATGTACTTAATGAATATTTAATTCAATGAATATGTGTGAATGACCTCTGATTGTTTTACACTTAATATCCACTTATATTTGGTGTATTATTTTGTCACACATAATTATGTAATTTATTTCTCATTAAATCAAGGATACCGTCTTTGTAAGTGACATCGTCTCAATATCCTTTCACTGAGGAATATTTTTTTATACACAACTTTCTATTATACGATGTGTAAAAACCTTTGACTTTTACGTTTATTCAAAAGGAATCTTTTTATACAAAGAGTTTACTAAACGACAAAAGGGAATGTTTTTTTTGTCGTACGTATGCGGTGACAATGACTTCTCCGCCGCCATTACCATTATTTGGGTTTCGGCTTCCTCTAAAAGACATAACTTTTTTCAAATGAAAAATAAATACCATGTTTTAATTTTCATTTATATTGGTATTTAAAATGGTTTTCATAATGTTTTTATATCAATGTGTTGTATTTATATCTCGTGATTGAAACGTGGAAATGTTATGTTTCCTTTATGCATGTTTTATGTGATACGATTATGTTATGGTTCTTGGGCATTGTAATGAAGACAAGTGGTTCCGTGATAAACTAAGGGTGAGTGAGCCTGATATAGATCTCCAATGCATTGGGTAACGCGAATAGTTAAATGTTAAGGTTTCTCCAAAGATATTTAGGGAATATACTATGATGGGTATTCCAAATGTAACCAATAGGGTTACTCCCTATGTAAGAATGTTATGAATGACTTAAGTTACCTTTATGTATTATGATTTCGATGATTTATTAACGATTTGATGAGGTATGTTAAAGTGATTATGTTTTATGATTAATGTATGATTTCATACATGGACTAATGTTTTCATTTTGTACTTTTATATCCTTTATTGAGCTTTTATGATCATCCCATGTTTTTGAAATGTTTTTCACAGGTCAAGGGAAAGGTACATGATGTGATGATAGGGTCAAGGAAGTGTCATGAAAGAATCCATGTTTTGTTTTAAAAATGTTTCCGTCAATGGGAAAAAATGAATACTATATTTTAAGTAACCACTTTGTTTAAATGTGAAATGTAATGAATTATTTATCATATAATTCTCTAAATCTCTAAACCTGAATAGATCCTCTATGTTAATTACTCATTTAATTCAATAATAAGTAATGTTTAATTCCAGGTCCTTATAGTTGGTGTCAAAGGTCGGTTTAGACAACTTTAGGGATATGAGTTTTTTTTAGACACATGGTTAGTCACTATATCTATTATTTCAGTTAAATACTTGTTTTATAACTTTTTTTCAGGTCAAGTAATTTTAGTTACGAATGGAAGGAGGAGGATCTCAAACGACATTCATATCTCTTCTTAATGACATGTTTGCAATAATTATTGCAAATTCATGTTCGGATGATTGTGAATCTTTTTCTAGCATAAAACTCACTTGCAATCAGTTGATTGAGATATCAAACCCCTCCACTATACCCCATTATCATCGTGGATCATGGGTTGTATTTAGGCAAATACACTTTTCACAATATTCTTATATTTTCAAGAATGGTAAATATTATCAAGGTATTTTCAAATATTTTACCTTATCCCAAGAATTTGAAGCATATTATGATTTGAAAAATGATGGTGTGGAATGAGACCCTTCCTCAACATATTTATATTTTCATTTAAAATATAGTCTCTAAGCATATACATATGGTATTTTTAAAGGACCAATAATAGAAAATTTCAACTCAAATTTTGTCCGACTATTTTATAGAAATCATGTTTTATCAAATGTTTTGGAATTATATGTCATACATGATTATTTTCCAAAACTGTTTTTATGTGAACACCCATATGACCCATGTTGTACAAGGTGTATTCGGATGGAGGAAGAAAATGATTTTGAAGGATCTATAAATCATTGTTGTAATACATGAGACTTCTACCTACGTGAACAAGATGTCGATGAAACCGAGTGGACGCCATGATCATTGTATGATGTTATTCATTTTGGGAATCTTTTTATTTTATACTGGTGAAATAAGACTTCACGAATTATGAAGTTGATATTGTAATGAATTTGGATGAAAATGAGAGGTATAAAGAAACTATTGAGGTTAAAACATGTTAGGGTTATTTTTGGAGTTTTATAAAAAGGACAACATGCAGACCATGTGATAACCCGTCGCGTTGGACAAAGCTGTGGGAATCGAACCCACAACCAATGTGTGACTGATATTTATAGCCTACCACTGGACTACGTGAAGTCCCTGGTTAGTATGACTTATTTTTTTAGTTAGATGATTTAATGAATTATGAGTAAGTAGATTTTGGGTTATCTATGGAAATTATTAACCTATCATGGAGGAGATGTTATTATGTTAATTAATTTTCAATATGAGACTGTTAGAGAAACAGATGTTATTTGGAGATAAGTGTTAATTTGCACCTTGGAAGACTATGTGACTAAATCCTTCATGTATTTGGGTTTCAATATTAGTTTGGTTTACATTGAATAATTTTATGGACAAATTGTTTATCGAATGGTCCTCATTGAACATTGGATTTTGTTGGATAAATTTTGGAGATTAAGAATAGATTTTCTTTTTATAAAGGGTTATCCTTTTCTAGATTATCTGATCATGTTCTAAAAATTTTGGTTTTGGTAAGGGTATAAAGACATAGGAAATATATAGTTCTATTTTTTAGATTAGGTTATTCTCAAGAAGTTTATTATAGTACACTTAATGTGAACACGTCTTCTTAAATACTCATCATTTTGGGAAATTATGAGTTTGTGTAAGAAATCTAGTAGAATTTGGAAGTCAACATGACAAGTATGTATGTTTACTTAAGATCAAAAATAAATTACTCAATTAAATGTAGCTTAAAAAAATGTTGTCTATTAACCTTTCCTACTGGGGAATCGAATACCGTTTTACCCACCACAAGTTTGTGATTTTCTTGTGGTTAACTTTCTCCTAAACATGTTTTCTATCACTCTCCCACAGAACATGAACCTTTGTTTTTTCTTCCATATCCATGTTTTCCTACATGGAATCCTCGTATGGGTTAACTCGGGTGACCTTTGTACTTCTCTTTCTTCCTTTTAAAGTGATTGTTTTACTGACTCTTGTTCCGTTGTGGGACTTTCAATGATGTTTCCGAGCCCAATTTTAAAATTGCAAGGACACAATTCCCAAAAGGGGGGAAGTATGTAACACCCCAGGTAAATAAAGAAAATTAAATTTTTATATTTATCCCAATTTTTTAATAAAATGTTAATATTAATTTAAAGGGAACAATATGCTCGATGGCTTACCCAATACGCAACAATGAGTTCCTTTGAAATCTTACGTTGCACTCTAATAAAAAAATAATTTTATTTTAAATGGTAGTTAACACATAGCCATTGTAATGACGGGAATGAACAGAACTAACTACAAAATTATTATATATGTTTTTCAAAAAGTTTTACTTTTTACAGTAAATGTTAGAGGATTAAAAATGCGAATGAATCCAATTTTAAGCGTAAATATTCTAATATTCATTAAAAGGTTGATTAACAACCTTTTGATGTAGAACCTCTTTTAAAATCCACTTTTTGAAAATTTTATGTGTTATATTTGACAAAATAAAATTCTTCTTTTCAATCGGGACATCAAAATTTACTTTGTGTAAATTTTTGGTATTTTTCTGTTAAAGTTCATTTTTTAATAAATAGTGAAAATGTTGTATTGTAATTCAAAACCTCTTTTTAATCTAATTTATTTATATTATTATTTAATATTTTTAATTGGTTTTAAAGTGAAATTAGAATATATTTTTACCATTTAATCCAATAGTGTTCATTGGAACTAATTTCACATTAAAATTGTACTTAAACTTGTGTCAATCTTTTGATATATATTGTTTCATAAAAACACGCTATTTGTTCTGACAGAGGGAATTAATTATTAAATTAATTAATTTAACCTATATTTTTTGAATTTTTTAAAATAGATATCATTTTTGAATTCGGAATATCAAATATATCTTAGGGTGAATTTGTGGTATTTTTCTGAAAAACATCAATTTTTGATGAATAGTGAAACCACTAATTGGTACTTAAAAAAACTGATTTTTCGTTTAAATGAAATTATACCACCTCTGTGTTTTGAATTTCAAAAATCCTACATACATGGTTTTCATTAGGAAGTAAAATGTGGTTCAATGGGATTAAAATATTTTTTGTTGAATAGTAACTTTGAAGTTTTTAATCGCGATTAGAGTTAATTAGTGTAATATAAGGTAAAAATAATGTTTTAATAATATGAAATGACCATGAAACAAGTACTACCATTATTTTATGTGTCATTGAAGAACAATACAATCCTTGGGTCAACTTGGGGACCCCATGGAGCCACTTTGGTAGGAAAATGACATTAAAAACTTTTTATTTAATGTGAAAAAAAATGTCACAAACATGTGTTGTTTTACGAAAACAATTTTTAAATGGGGGTAATAAAAGTCATATATTTGACTATAAATATTCATTAGAAAGATTAAAGGATTTCCTACATCAGGATATATTTTAATAATTTTTATACATTAAAAAATTAAATTATATATGACACCATGATGATGCAGTGATTACCTCATTATTTAACGATTTAAATAAAATGAAAAGATAATGTAAAATATAAGACATAATCTTATAAAAAACCTATTTTATGTGTTTATTTCGAACTATAATCACCTTAAACTCGAAATATATAATTGTGGGACCTTTAAAATCCGAAAAACATTTTATAATAATGTTACGTTTCAAGACTTTCCAAGAGTGCCCCTCCTCTCCTCTTATAAAAGGCCCCCACCTCTACCACCTTACCCACACCTCTCAAGCCTTTGGCTCAGACAAAACCTTCCATTTTGTCTCTCCACATACCTCTATTACTCATAGAATCCTCACATTGTTCAGAATTCTTTCCAAGGTAGCCTTTGAGCTCAAATAAAAAAGAGTTACCCGATTTAAATGTTGTGTCTTCTCTTGTGTTCTTATGTTTTATTTTGCTTCTCCAACCCCATAAACACTTTTAATTACATTATTTTGTAAAAACAACAGTATATTAAATATACTAGTATGTTTTTATGAGAAAGATTAGAGCTACACCTACACACACCTTCGTATGATTGTTAAAGAAAAAATTGTTTCTGTGGTTGGCGATTTTCTCCCTCACAGAACGATGATTGTTCAATATTATTTTAACTCCTTTAAAGGTGGACATTATGATGTCAATGTATTTTAAATATGATATATATGGTATTTATGTTTACTATATTCTTCTGTATTTTATATTTAAAACGTACCTTTATTCTTTTCATTTTGTGCAAATGTGATAATTTAATGTGAGGAAGTGTGGACTACCACCCCCTCAAGTGATGTGACTCGTTCATGCAATACTTGGAATGTATAAAGAATGAAATTAATGAACATATGTGACCTATATAACATATATATTATAATTTAATTATAATATATATACATCTCATTTATTTTTAATTCCATTAATATGACAAATAAAATGAATGTAGCGTCGATGCGTACGTACGGCCTACCGTCTCCCTGAACGATGCTTTTTATTTTTTATCTACAAATGTTATGGAATAGTATAAAATGAATATTTACTAGATATATATGATATTTTAATCATTAATACTATTCTGGGAATGATTTACTTATAACTACATGGGAAATCATTTTCAAACAAGTTCATTTTTTACTCATGTACCAAACATCGACAAAAATGTCTGATATAAACTATCATTATTAAACAATTATTATAACATTATAATATGTGATATGAACTGAATAATAATATATAAATGAGTTCCTTAAGCAATTATAAATTTACCAATGTTTATTATTCAGGAATATAATGAAACGAACAAGACAAGTCGGACTTGAGGTAAGGGAACCTACCCATCTATTTCTTTTTAAGTACACTCTTTTATGTCATTCCTTTTATGCTCATATTTATTATAATTTTGATGTTCTTTTATATTAATATTACTGTAATGTTTATGTTCATATGATGATAGACCCTATTTTCTCTCATCAATCCATTTTGGATGTTTTAATTGGCGCCGTTAGGCTGTCGAATTTTCGTAAGAGATCCAATCTCTCTCTTTCATTTTAAGTAGTATCCTTTATGTCACTTCTTTTAATCTCATCTTTGTTATGATAGGGGATGTTCTTTTATATTCCTCTTCCTGTAAATTTTATGTTAATATGATGAGAGACCCTATTTGATCTCATCAATCCATTTTTGTATGTTTTAAGTGGCGTCATTAGGCTGCTGAGTTTTTGTAAGGTATTTTTCATCTCACTTTTATTACCGCGACATTTATGCTACATTTGCCACCATTTCCGTTGAGTGGTATATGTACTGCCCATTATTTTAATCATTTTGCAATATAATTTCGTTTATGAGTATTTACATTATTGTTGTATTTTCCTTCTTTCATGGGGTGTATGTTTCGAAAGATACCCATGTCGGTAAGGGAACTTTTCACTCTCCACTTTTTAAAAGACTTATTTTGTTGGGTCTTTTAATTTATGTATTGTAATGTTAGTATATGTTCTTATATATCGTTATTGATTTAAATTTTAGGTCCAAGTGATAAGATACCCTTTTTATCTCTCATCAAATAATTTTCCGAAGTTTGAAGTGATGTCGTTAGGCTGTCGAATTTTTGTAAGGGAACTTCATAACACAATTTTGATTCGTTGGGATAAACTTGAACTCCATGAATATGTCATTCTATGAATATTTGTGAATGACCTATGATTGTTTTTTACTTAATATTCACTTATATATGGTGTATTCTTTTGTCACAAATAATTATGTAATTGATTTATCCTTAATCCAAGGATACCGATTTTGTAAAGAACATCGTCTCAATCTACATTCATTGAGGCATATTTTGTTTTATACACAACTTTCATTTATGTGGTGTATAAACCCCATTGACTTTTACGTTTATTCAAAAGGAATCTTTTTATATGAATCATTTACTAAATGGAAAAAGGGAATGTTTTTTTGTCGTACGTATGCGGCGACAACAACTTCTCTGCCGCCATGACCATTATTTGGGATTCGACTTTCTCTACAAGACATAACTTTTTTCGAATGAAAAATAAATACCATGTTTTAATTTTCATTTATTTGGGTATTTAAAATGGTTTTCATAATGTTTTTATATCAATGTGTTGTATTGATATCACATGATTGAAATGTGGAAATGTTATGTTTCCATTATGCATTTTTTATGTGATACGATTATGTTATTGTTCATGTGCATTGTTATAAAGACTGGTGGTTCCGTGATAAACTATGGGCGGGTGAGACCAATATAGCTCTCCAATGAATTGGGAATTGTGATTGAGTTAAATGTTATGGTTTCTCCGAAGAGATTTATGGAATATACTATGATGGGTATTCCAAACGTAACCAAGAGTGTTACTCCATATGTAAGATTGTTATTAATGCCTCAAGTTACGTTTTTGTCTTATGATTTCTATGATTTATTCATGATTTGATGAGGTATGTTAAAGTGATTATGTTTTATGAGTAAAGTATGATTTCATACATAGACTAGTGTTTTCATTTCGTACATTTATATCCCTTACTGAGCTTTTTATGCTAATCCCTTATTTTTGAAATGTTTTTCACAGGTCAAGGGAAAGGTACATGATGTGATGATAGGGCCAAGGAAGTGTCATGAAAGAATCGATGTATTGTTTTAAATATGTTTCTATTGATTGGAAAAAAATGAATACTATTTTTTATGTAACCACTTTGTTTAAATGTGGAATGTAATGCATGATTTATGATCGAATTCACTAAAACTCTAAACCTGAAAAGATCCTCTATGTGAATTATTCATTTAATTCAATAATAAGTAATGTTTAAGGCCGGGTCCTTATAGATATAGTGTGCCACCCTTTTAATCCTCATATTTGTATTGATGTATATGATTCTCAGTTTCCCTATGATTATGTATGGATTACTATTGGAGAATATCACTGGTGGAAGCAGCGGGTGATTTATGAGAACTTGATTGAATTTTGTCCATCTTGCAAGCTGTTTGGCGATTCATTGGAAGCTTTCCATATGAAAGTCAATGATCTGTCAATGGATGTTAACAGCAAGGGGAAGCATTTTGTTGCAAGGGAAGTGGAGGCTACACTGGGTGAGAGTCCGGAGGTCGCTGTGCAAGCTAGTCTGGCCATGGAGGCTTCGGGGTCCAAATCGTGGGGCGTTCCTCAGATGAGTGAACTCTAGAAGGATGCTCACAAGGTGACGACAATGGAAGGTCTCATTTCTGAAGCTTTAATAGATATGAAAGTGCAAGGAAACCCGGCGGTGGCGGAGGTTTTCCACAGGCTACAACAGGATTTAGCGGGATCTTCTAATTCCTCGTCTCAGAAGTAGTCCGGTTCAGGTTTTAAAGAGAAGTGTTTGGAGCAGAACGTGGAGAAGGGGAACAATGTGAAGGTATAGAAGGTAGAGAGATAGGTGATACATTGGGCATGACCAGGCCAAGCTGTGCTGGGGGTCCTAAAGGGATATACCCCTCAGCGAGACCCTTCCTCACCCTAACCAACATATTTGATGGCCTTTTGGAAGACGACTTAGAAGAAGTCTTGGAGTTTGGTCCTATACCAGGTGGTGTAGACAGGGCTAGTGTAGGGCGGCATGATACATGATGGTTGAGGAATGAGGATGTCTCTATGATCTGTGGATAGGACACTTCATCGGTTGTCTACCTTGCATCAATTGATAATTGAACTCCCGATACTAGGAGGGGGAATCTTTCAGATTGTGAGGTTAATGGCCAGAGGAGTAAAGGAAAAAATGATTCTGAGGGAAATAAAGAAAATTTTAGTGGTCCAACCATCATGTCATACAGAGATATTGTGAAATGTGGGACTGGAAGGCTGACTGAGTGTGAAGGAACTCATTCTACTACTCCAAGAAGACGAACAAGGAATGACTAATCTTACCTTCCGCGACCGATGTGTACCAGATCTTCCCTTAAACGGGAAAAAGGTGTTATTATTGCCTTCAAAAAAGACTTCTTGATTAAAAAACCTTTCTCAGTACAACCTTTAATGGATCAGACAGAGAAATTTTAGCAATGAAATTACTTCTTAAGGCGGCATAAATCGGCCTCTGAGTGGGAATCAGCTATGGCAGAAGGGGAGTCTTGTGTGGGATGTGGAGATGACAACAGGTATTATGATATATTGTTCTGTGATGATCTAGTTGGTTTGTGGTTTTTTCCGAGTTTGTTTATTTTATGGATTTTTCATGTTGCGATCTGTTTTGTGTTAAGGGTTTTTCGTTTTATCAATTTTCCTAAAAGTGTTTTGAAATAAAAAAATAAATTTCAGTCAATTAAGGATATTGAGATGAAATCCATTACCTTGATTTTTACGCTTCATTTATTCCTTAATAATAATAAATAATAAAATTATGTTAATTATTTAATCAATTAGGGAAAACATTAATTTCTATCATTACTTTTATTAAAGTTATTTCAATGTTTTATACAACTAATTAAACAATAAAGTCTACGTAGGGTGCTTTGACCATATTTTGTTTTGGTGTCAAAAGGACTGAGTCTAATTGAATGGGGTCATGGATTTTATTAAAAAAACATATCAGAAATAATTATCATTACATAATTATCATATCTATAAATAAATTATACTTTTATAACCAATCCTAAATGATGGTTATGAAATTTTAACCAATATTACAATCATGGAGACGGTATTCCGTACGAATAGATTAGTAATGTTTCAATTTCTTAATAATAATTTTGGAGAGAAGGTAAGTAATATTTTTCATTAAATAAATATAATTATATAATATTTAAATTATTATCTGATAATATATATTTATTTATATAATTATTTTGATTTAAAAGGAATCATATCACTTCGAGAAGGCGGTACTCGACACGTCCACGAATGATGTTTCACTTTTCTTAGCCTGTGAATAGGTAATAATGAAAATGATTTATTAAATTTATAGAAAGTTAAATATTTCATTAATTTAATATATATGTAATTAATATCCCTAATATTTATTAAAAACATCCATAATACGTTATATGTTATATGTTAACGTAACACATCACTTTAAAGATGAGTTAGTCCACACATCCACAAATGATGTTATTGTATTTTAAAAAATGAAAATAATCAAGGTATAGGTTATATAATAATTAAATAATTATCAATAAAACATTACTAACATAAATATATAATAAAAACATAATTTACATCATTATTCCCAACCATTCTAGGTGTTAATGGAAAAAACGTACGACGTAGTTTCATGGGGCTATAGTTCTCCGTACAAATAAATGGAAATTTCGTTACCCATTTAACGGATGTTTGTTTAGTTTTAGGTGTAAATATAAAAATATAAATATCTAATTTTATTTAGGATACATATTTTCTTATATAATGTTGAAATAAAAATAAAATAAAGGTTTTAAAATGAAATAAAACAAAAGTGATTGTTAAATAATATGACCTATTTTTTCGGGAAGCTCTATTTTGTATACACAATTGAGCATGCTGGGTTTTATTTATACCCAATATGGGGATTATAGGTTGTTTGGATGGATTTTCAGAGTTTATGTTTCCATGTATTGGACATGCCAAAATAATTTAGTTGTGTGATGAGAGGAGATGAGTAACTGTCTTTTTATAGTGGAGAAGGAGTGAAATTCTTGTAAATACAAAATGTAAACACTATTCGAAGGCCTCCTTTAACTCATCCACATAAAAATGTAAAATAATGAAATAAAGTATAACTATGGTTGTTACACACTCAAACCAAACAAAAATAACATAATTTTTAACATTTTACCTTAGTCTTAAATTTTCATTATTTTGTTCTTTTTGGTGTTTATTAAGGTAGCTAGTTTTCTAATATATGTTTTTCATTACAGAAGAATTAATAAAATTTATAATTACTAGAAATATTATAAAAACTAATTATAAAATATGAAATCTAATTTATAAAATTAAAATCCCATATTTTTTGGAAATTAATTTTAACATAAACCCATGAAATGGGCCAAAACACTTCATTAATCATAATTACGTAAACAATGTTTTTAATATTTATGGGTCAATATGTTCATTATAAAAGATAAATTATATTTTTAATAGACACTAAATTATATTTATTAAAACATAAAAATCACTTGGAAGAAGATCAGACTATAAGTAATTTCTAATTATTTAATAAATTATCTTTTATTTTTTTTATAAATAAATAATCCATGTGTTGGCATTTCATTTAAATTTTATGTAATTATATTATCTCTAAGAAATTAATATAAATTATTAAGATAACAATAAATATTTTTTTGAAAAACAAAAAATTTCATCAAACAATATGTATCTTCTTCCCTACTCTAAAGCATTATATGTGTTAAAGGCATGGAGTGTCCCTTTTTGTCCTTTTCCTTAATTAACTTATTATATAGGTTACTTTCATGGAATTTTTTGATAATAAATCATAACAATATATATTATGGTGTTGAGGGAATAAATATGTATATACAATGGGTGTTATACATGTTTTGGGTTATTTATACACTATATATTCTATTTTTAATCATTATGTAAGCTTGTTTGTTACCTTAATCATTATAATTAATTTTAATCACATCCACATATTTTTTGATCAAAAACAAATTTCAACATTTTATAAATAATAAATTATTCTAATTACAAATATTTAATCCATTTTTCATAATTATAGTCATATAATTGGAATATATTATTTTCAAATAAATCCCGTAGAGGGGATGATATATCAGGGTTTTAAATAGAATAGTTTAAAAGTTTGACAAGTGTGAAATGTTTTTATATCCAATATCAATGTGATAATGATTAAAATAAACAAAATTGGGTTGTTTTATGAAACATAGAACACATTATACTTTAATGAAAATTAAAAACACAATTTAACTATATAAATAAAATAGATGACAAAGAAATATTCGAAAAAAATTTCATATTTTCACCATTCATCAAAAAATGATACTTCTCCGAAAAATTAAAAAAATCCACAAAAAGTAAATTTTTATAATAAAATTCCTAAAATAAATTTTATTTTATTAAATTAATATTATAAATGTTTGAAAATATATTTTAAAAAATGTATCCCCATTAAAAGAGGTAAAACTACACCTTATAGACATACATCTTCTTATGCTTAAAATTTGACTTATTGTTATATTAGTCCTATAAAACCTATTCGATGAATGTAAAGAAAATAATAAACTTGTGAAAACACAATATAGTTAGTGTCTTTCATACCATCCAATATAACATCATGTTGATAACAACCATATTAAATAATAATATCAATAGTATATTATTGTTCTGTTAAACTTGACCTTGCTTATAACACTAGTTATCGAAGAAATGTGTTATTACATGTAATAAATTATAAAATTGGTGATGAATATAATGAAATATAAACCTCTCATTTAATGTAAATAATGTTATCAAATATTTTAAATAAATTTGAAAGAATATATTTCATAAAATCTCAGGATGTTACATCCTACCACCATTAAATGAATTTCCCCTCGAAATTCATCTTGGTTATATAATTATTAACATTTATATAATTATATTATTAAATTAATCATAATACAGAGGGATAATAAAATACATTATTTAGAAGGTAAACTAGAAAATATAATGTTCACTGGAAGTTACACCTATCTTGGATTTTACATAGGTTGAACATTAGTGGGAAATTAAAACATGGATTTTGATTGGAAAACTAATTCCCCTGGGATAATATCGATTAATACATAACATGCTGAATAGGATTTCAATGACAAAAACCCACAAGAAAAACATATGTGAAAAAATTCATTGCTCTCATAAAAAATAATGTTAATAGAATAACATTTCATTTTATGATCATTTTCAAATGATTTAATGATTCATTATCTATATATTCTATGAGAATAAGGACATATATTTACTTGATGAGTAGATATTAATAGTTTAATCAGATTTCATCACATAATTTTCACTTTATCTAAAAAATTATTTTCTTAGATGACTTTTCATTAATGAAGATCTAGAATCAACGTGTAATAAATCATATAATCCTCAAAATGGTATCATGATATTCTTCCTACCTTTATATATTAACAAAACCTGCATGGTTAGCACATAATAATATAATTCCAAAATTTATGTCATTAAATAATGAATTAATCTATAAATTTCAATAGTAATAACAATAGTTAACACTAAATCATTCCGAGGATATGAAACCCTATTGGTAAAAAATAATATTAAACATTCATCCACACAATTATTGGTACACATCCTCAAATAAATTTTAAACATATACATCATATACCTATAAAAAATAAATAAATGCATTCCAAGGTATTTACAATATATATAATATTAAAATATGGGTGCCTAAGACATTGTGAATATGATCAAAAATTGAAAAATATAGAACTCCCTGGAAGTTCCTTTCCTCCACCAGATATCCAAACATAGACTATTTAAGTAGAAAATGATTTCTCCATCATTTTTTCATCTGATCAAGATGATTTGAACCCTGAGTAATTTTATTTGGACACACGTTAGCATAATATGCTAACTCATTAAAGCACATGTATACAACTATTTTCATGAAATTTGTTATCTCATTGTTTTATTTTTCAGGACTATTTTCTTTACAGTCACTAACCTTGTGACCAAACTTACCGCAATATTAACACTTTCTAAAACCTATCATAGATTACGCAAAATTTATTTTTTCACACATGGGAAGATATTTAGGCTTACCTCTAGAATTTTATGTTGGTTTCTTATCTTTTTCCTACCTCATCTATTGTTTCGTTCTCTTATCATCTCATGGAATATAAGTGTTGGAAAAATCCATTTCAACTTTCTCAACCCAATGGATCACAATTTCATTTATTCTAAATTCTTGAGAGGCCAAATATATTTGGAATTTTATTTAATCTTGAATAAAATCTATTATATTTACTATTAACCTCTCAGATAAATTTTGGCATGTACCAAACCAATCGTGTCAATTTTTCCTCATATGAATCCACAAGATATTTATCATTTTCCCTTTAATCTTGGATTTTCTTCTCCATCCTAATCCAATAAAAACATAGGGAAATAATTCTCATGGAAAATATCCTTGATGTATCCCATTCAATGGAATCAAGATCATATTTTTCTCTAGTAATATATATTAAATACCACCATTGATAAACTTTAACATCAATACATGTGATGGAAAGAGTTACCTTTTGATGTTATTAACATCCCATGACCTCAAATTTCATTTCTTGGGAATTGACCCAAACTTCTGCTATCAATGGTTTAGGAGATCCATTAAATTATTGGGGATGTTTCCTCATTAAATGATCCTCTATCACCAGGTTTCTTTATCATAGGATGGGTACCTATTTATCATGGATACCCCACTATTTATAGATTCTTTTAATATATTCAAGAAGGAAAAAAATTTCACAATTCCTATAAAGACTATATTTGGATCCTGATTTGGAAAATTTTTTCATTTGAATCCTTAATATTAAATTTTCTTATTTCCACTTAGAAAAAACATTCTAAAAAACATAATTTATATGTAGAAACATGTAAAACATAAATTTCTTTGTCGTTTCCACCTAACAATAATGTAAAATATTATAATGGGATTCTATTAATACTTTCATAACCTTTAATGTTTTATAATCCATTCCATTGATACCAACTATAAGGGAGTGACTTTAAAAATTAAATAATCTTGTGTTTTAGTCTAGAAATTACTTTCTTTGTAATTTAGGTTCTTTTATGGTTTATATTTGTAGCTAATTCAAACATAACTCATTAAAAACAAAACTATTAACTAAAAAGTGGGAAATTTTGATCCGTATCTATTTATCCTGAAATATAGAAAATTTAAAATAAAAAATTAATTATAATCATGTAAAATCTCTAATTCATCCAAAATTAATTATTCCATTCTCATAGTAATCTTTAAACCAGATGAATTTTTATTACAAACCTGGGATGAACATAAACTCTCAACAAGGGATATGAAGATAAATAAAACTATTAGTGTACAGACCCTAACCCATGTATCCAATATCTGGTGACTTACATTACTACAATAGTACTATAAACATGAGATCACATCCAAATGGACCGAATTATTTTATAGATTAGGTTAACCAAATACAAAAAATAAGAATTTATTGACAACATGAAATGAAATACAATATATGAACACCAATAGAAATACCCATAAACTCCAATATTATCCTTGCAAGCCATTCATAATATACATCTTCGCATCCAAGGGAAAAATAAAACATAAGAAAGGTAATATGTGCTTTTCTTAGTAAGGGTAAACAATAGAACAAAATATATCATAAATAAACATAATCAATAATGCAAGGTGAATATCTAAAATCAAATTCCATAAATACCTAATCTTCATTATAATATGCTAGGAATAAATTCTCATTAAATAATTTCATATAAGTAATCATATAAGAATAAAACATAACCATTGATATTATACTAGTTAAATAATCACATGGATTATAAATTAATAATATCATAATGATGGAATGAAAAATGATGGATACCCAAAAAATAAATTAAAATCCTCGATAAATATATTTGAAATTTAATGGTTATGGTCTCGACTAAATCTATATCTGATAATAAATGGGAAAGGCCACAACTAAGTCCACATTTAGATTGTCTTATGAATCCTACCGATGAATCGAGGTGATATAGTAGGCCCTTACTGTCACTTAATAAGTCCAATGAATTTCTAAAATGAAATTCGTGAAACAAAAACAACATATTCACATTAAATGTACATTACTTTCCCTAATCCGTAAACATAATCACTAACCATTCTGAGAAATATGGTGAATTGTATTAAAAGAGCACTTCCACAATCAAATTGATCAAAAATCATTTAATAAAATAAGGTAGCTGATATCATAAATTATCAATCTCAATTAAGATTAATGTTCAAAATAGGGTTTTGAAATAGATAAAAATACTCTAATAAAATCATTACGGAATTCTTGATAGAAATACCCTTAATTACTTTGAAAAGAAGAGTTATATTTGAAAATTATTTCTATTTATCATATAATCAGATTACAAACATGCATATCGCATTAAATAAAATTAATTACAATGAAATTAATTTTGAGGCATTAGAAATATCAAATTGAAGTGAAAACAAGTAAAAAATATTTTTTTGAGAATCTTTAGAAATGGTCCACTTCACTACTGTTGGAGAGAAAATATAAATGAATCATTATAGAGAACACGGATTTGTTATTTTCATGAAACCAGAAAATATATAAGATATATTCCCATGATGAAAATAGTAATTTTATAAAAATATTGTTCCCATGAAATATATTTTGGAACATATTCACATAATTTATAAGAAGTATATAAAAATAATGAATAATTTAATTTGTGTAAAAGGAGAGAAACTGTCACCCAAATGAAAAATGGAGGTTCGGGGTGAAATGCTTACCTTATATATGAATGTTTTCTGAACTTATACATAATTTTACAAATAATGAAATTATATTCATTAATTATTCAATTAAAAATATCTTAAACTGGTTTTTAATTTATTATTGTTTTTTATGTTCATTTATAACCATTTTGATGAGTTCTAAAATTTAATTCGGTTGTTCATGGGTGATCGTTTTTTTGTTTTCATGATTGGTTCACATGTATACGTGTACAAAAGATCATGTAAAATGAGAATAAGTATACATAATTGAAATTATATTTTATTAATGAAATAATTATGATTATATTTTCATATATATATATATATTCCAAATATAAGGATGATTCAATTGATAAAATGTTAATGATAGTCATTTAGTTTATTTTTCCGTTTTTTCAATCATCATGAACTAGTTTTTTATATTGAATTAATATCATATATATATATACTGATTCCAATAAATTAAATAATTTTTATTACACATTTGGTAGTCTATTTTAACCATAGAAATGTTTTTTTGTCTTTCCATGAAGGAGGAAATGAAAAAAGAAATACTGGTCAACCATGAAGGAAATCAGCACCTCAAAGATGATGCTTTTATTATTTGAATAAAAAAGTAACACAAGGGTATTGATGGTTGATTATAAAATTAAAATTATAACCTTATAGTTTATTAAACACACTATAGTTATCATGTCCCTATGGATATGGAGGTTTGTGAATGATAAGATAATAAAATAAATATAAAGAGAGTGGCCGAATGTTTTACCTCTTGAGTGCCCCAACCTTGATAATCACCTTAAGGGACTTGGAAATGGTATTTTGGTGACAAAAAAATAACATAATTTTAGGGAGAGTATTGGGAATCTAAATGATCATAATACAAGAAATCTTCAAGGATTTTGGTTTGTGAGGAGATGTGGTGGTGGGGGTGACATTTCTAGTGTAGGAGAAGGGTGTTTTTCAATTATTTTATTCATTAGATTATCATTTTGTCTTAAGACTATGAATTGTTTTGATTTCCAGGAATAAATACAAAAGGTATATAATTATCATTAGATATTTGTGTTATTACATCAACAATGACTCAAGAAATTGTGTATTTAACATATAATGTATATATATCATAAATTACCATATTTATCTTTTCACAAAAAAATCAACTATTTTAGAAGAATCCCAAAAAATAAACCTATTCATTTTTTTGATATCTAGAATATAAAAACTAAATTCATTTAATTTTATTTATAAATACTATATATTTTTTTTCAAATCTTATTTTTTTTCTAAAAATATTGATTTTTAAATTATAAAATTTTTAATGGGATAATGAAAAATTAATTAATAGCTCATAAAATTATATTATAGTCATATGAAATGAAAAATTAATTTATGTTCCTATTTTAGGAAAATAAATTTTATTTTAAATCATGATATAAATTATAAAATTTTTAAACAAATTATTATGTTTCATGAAAATACTAACATTTAATTTACCATTTTAAAAAAAATTACTTACATATTCCATGATATAAATATACAACGTTTTTTGTTTATAAGATACCCTTATTTTAATTATATTTTCATAGGAGATGTTACTATTCAATTGGTCATATTACTATTAATAATGGTCAAATTACTATTACAATGTTCAAATTTAATAGTATATATTGGTTTTAAACTCAATGTTAAATGAAACATAAACTATTTAGATGTTATATTTTAAAAGATACAAATCATAAAAACATAGGGTGTAACACCCCAAGACTTCATAGTGTGTTATTTCTTCAAAATAATTCAATAACTTGCACTACACGCAACACTGAGTTCAATCACACCATGACTTAAAAAAAAAGCCATTCAAAAGAGGTTATGAATAGTATTATCTAATTTTTAAACTTTATATAATCCTTATAATTTTAGAATCCATATTATGAGTTTCTTAGATATAATGCAAGAACAAATTCATTTTCAGTATTGCACTTTTATCAAGTTTTAATAGTGAACCCTTTTTAAATAAAATATTTTATACTTTTTGACTAAATGGGGACATCAAAAAAATTAAAATGAAACATCCCAAGCTTCCACAGTACGCTTTCCTCTGAAAAATACAGTAGCGTGTGTTGTACGCAACGTCGAGTTTTAACACACACCACAACCGATCAAACTAGCCGTTATGAATAGTAATACCTACTTTTCGAAATTATATATATTTTATATTTTAAAATGGACTTCATTTCTGGATTTGGAATATCGAATTTAGCCTAAGGTGAAATTTTGGTACATTTCGGATAACTTTCATATTTTGATGAATAGTGAAAATAACTAAATTTTAATTAAAAACAACTTTTTTAATCAAAATAATTAATAATGATAAATTATGAATTTTAGTAGTTTTAAAGTATATTTAGAATAAATTTTTACCATTTAATATAATGTTTGTCATTGGACATAATTTTACAATTAAACCGAACATAAACAAGTGTCAATCTTTTGATAGTTATTATCTCTTAAAAACACGCTTTTTGTTTTGACAGCGGGAATTAATTTTAAATTAATTTCTGCCACTTCTGTGTTTTGAATTTAGGAAAATGGATTCCATATTTGGAATCAGGATGTTCAAATTGTGTAAATAGGTAACTTTTATTTTTAGACATTTTGAATAATTACTGCGGTAAATATTTTATTTACCAAGGATAAGGGTAAATCCGGTAAATAAGGGTTAAAAAAATAATATTATAATAATACTAAATTACCCTAAAACGTGTCTTAACCCTATTGGTTGATACATGGTCGACCATGGGCATCTTTGGGTCAATTTTGGGACCCCATGGATCCACTTGTAAGTGATAATGACACTTTATTTTAATTAAGTCAAAATGAATACAAAAATGACAAAAGAATATATCTTTTAGAAAAACAATTGTTACATAGGGTTATATAAGTTGGATTTTATATTATAAATATTCATTAGAAAGATAAAAATATTTCCTACATAATTATATTTTATTTATAATTTTTAGAGATTAAATAATTTATTTTATTAATGACACAATGATGATGAAGTAATTACTATAATAGTGAAAAATTAAAATAATTGATATTATAAATACCCAAATAAATATAATATGAAACTTTTAATGGATTAAACTAATTTTCTAGAATAATATGATATATTAGGATTGATTTAATTGACTTTTTGCGAAGTAATCAATCTGTTATGAGTTTCACAAAAATCAAATATTGAATAGTGTCAAAATTGACATAAAAGAGTTCTTAAAAAAAATATTATATTATTAATTGATATTAAATTCCTAAAAATCTAAGGTTCGGCCAAGAGACTTATATCATGATAGGTTCATCATTAATGGACCACTTGGGGGTCTCTTGGATGTATATAGTATGTTTATTAACCATATTATATAAAAATACAAAGAGACATTGTAAAAGTGAAACTAATTAACTTAGAGTTAATACTTAAAGATAAGTTTAATATAAGTACCCAAACCTGTCTAAATTCTATTGGTTGAGTTGTTTTCGACCCTTCCCCACCTTAACCTTTTAATAGTCAACTTTGGAGCCATTATAAACCGAATATGAATTTATTATAAATTAATATTTCTAGCTTTTCCAAAGGTACCCCTCACCCCTCTTATAAAAAGGCACTCCTCTTTCTCATTTCTTCACACCTTCAATGGCTTTTGGTTCGGCCAAACTCTGCCCAAATACTCTCACTACATCCCTCACTATAACCTAGAGGACTTAGTTTGATCAGAAAGCCAACATAATGAGCCCTTTTGATCAAATCAAAAGGAAGAACCCGAAGAAGAGGTAATGTTTTCACCACCCCTTTTCAAGTTCCTTTCTTCTTCCACTTCTTATTTCTTTGTTCTTACCATTATAAAATAATAACTCTAGTATCTTACATATACTGTGATGTTATTATAAATATGGTACAACCATATTCAGTATTCTATCCACCCTTTGAACAACATGTCACCATACGTGCGTACGTACGGCTTACCGTCTCCACGTCGTGGTGTAATTGTTATTCACTATATTATTATTTGGATGGGTATAATAATGATGTGTAACTCATTTAAATAATAAATATAACATGTTAATGATTCTGTATATATGATATACCATCCATTTATATATTATTTTAATAATAAAAGAATGATATTGTCGCTCGTGCGTACGTACGGACTACCGTCTCCACGAACGCGATGAGATTCATTCTCCATCGTATCCATTCAAGTATAATTATCATTTGATGATTTAAAAATGATGTTTAAGGACTTGATATCATTCTGTATATGAATAAGATACAACAAACATGGCTTATGTAACAAAACATATAAAAGAAAATGAGTAAGTTAACACCCGAAATGACGATAATTCTAAGATATTATTAACAAATCAATGTTAAAAGATCATATATGATATCATATTAATATATATGATTCTTGTAAAATTTAATAACAATTATTTCACCATTATACAGGAGGTTAACCTACCCCAACCAAGGAAAAGTACAAGGTAAGGGTTTATTTCACAATCTCTTCATTATCCGAGGTTGTTTATACGTAATAATCTACTGGGATATCTTTATCATCCACATCCATGTTTCTTAAAATGTATTTCAAAACATTTTTACTATTTACAAGAATATCGGTTAAAGTCATTTATACCTTTTTTTGACTTTTTATAAGGGGAATCTTTCCGTCGTTTTCCAAACAAGGTGCTTTTTAACCTTTTCGACAGAATTAAGATAAGAATGTTTTTTTAACTTATACGGCGGGTGCGGTTATTTTCCGCCGTTATAAAATCCTCAAAGCTTCCCTTACAAGCTTATAAGAATATTTTCAATGAAAATGTTATATTTTATATGGATCTTAAATGATTTCAAAATAAAAGAAGATATTTTTTTAAAAAGAATATTGATTTCATCTATGTCAACATCCTTTGATGGATTTTAATATTATTTGAAGTTGATTTATTATGATACAAAACTTCTATATTGTATTGAAGGTTTTGTGATATGTTTGACTGTGGATGTGCTATTTTTATACCATTCGTAGTATATGGTGAAATTATTTACATTTCGTATGCTAGTTCCAATAAGAATGTTTATTTTATATTTCAACCTTTACTTCATATGAATGTGTTGGATAAGTATGTTCCAGGTTGGGGACTGGTTAAAGTAAGCCCTCCAGGTTGGGGACTGGAAAAAGTAAGCCCTCCAGGTTAGGGACTGGTAAAAGTAAGCCCTCCGGGTTGGTGTCCGGTTATTAGAGGCACTCCGGGTTGGTGTCCGGTTATTAGAGGCACTCCGGGTTGGTGTCCGGTTATTAGAGGCACTCCGGGTTGGGTTCCGGTTACAGTTAGCCCCAAGGTCTTGGGATGAGGCCTTGAAAAGAAATTAAAGTTTAGCATTATACATTCCAACATTATGAAAGTGGTTATTTATTTTGCGTGTGATTATTCGATTAGTTGAATATCCATGTGAACAAGTAAATGGCATTATTTCATTTTACTTATGCCATACTATGTTGAAGTTCAAGTTTAAAAGGCTTTTGTTTTAGTAATTCATTGCCTTAAATGTTTATGCTTATTTTTGAATGTTCCGCTATATTTTTATCCTTACTGGGCATTTGAGCTCACTCCTTTTCTATGTTTTATTTTTCCCAGGATGTGAAGATGCAAGTTATGAATGACCTGCAGGGATATTATGAGGGGATTATAGTGTGGACTGTGGAAACATTATGTTGTTGTAGTAGTTTTTCATTTTATGATGTAATGTAAAACTTATGAATATATCTAGTGTTTCCAATGCTACTAAACCAATCTGTCTTTCGAGATTTGATCTTTCTTGTGATCATGCCAATGCTATGTAATTAATGCACTGACTCTGGGTAACTGGGGTCGGGGCGTTACAGTTGGTATCAGAGGAAGTTTAGTACAAACCTTGGAAGCTAGATTTAGATAAACTCTGATTAGAGCACGTAGACCTAAGATAAACTTTGAGGATTAGTATAGAAGAACTTCCTAGAATTTTGGTATTGTAGAGATTTTGTGAGTTTTCCGAGCAATACATCCCTGTCTGGATACGAGCAGGTAGAGGCGGCTCTGGCACAGATGTACCTAGGGGTAAAACCCGAAAACACTGCTTTGAGCTAGACTCGAACGGGAACTGGTGCACGACAACGGGCCTTGCTGCACTCTTGGTTACGACACTCCCGGGGGATATGCTTAGGATAATTCTAATTTTCTTTACAAACCATTATGAAGGGTTTATGAGTATATACATCCTCAAAGGAGACATTTTTATGATTATGGATTATGTCCATAAATAGTTCAATTTATGTTAAGTGTTTTATAAGTATGGGATTATGTATTTTGATTCATAAACTGATCTAGTGTATGCCATTGTTTAGAAATGGCGCCCAGTAGAAGGAATGAGAACTCCAGAAATACACATGATCCAAAGAGAAGGAAGGATAATATCTTTCATGGTCTTAAGCTAGAATTTATAAGAGAAATAGTCTCCCATGTATTATCATCATATGAAGAAATAATATCATGTGTTGATAAGATAAGTAAAGAGTTTACTGAGTCCTATGGATTTGAAGGGAAGCAAGAGAATAAAAGGATGGAAGAGAGAATGATGGATAAAGGGAAGAGGGAAAAGAAGAATTTTCCCATATGTGATAACTATGGAAAGAAACACCCTGGAACTTCCCTGAAATGAATGGGAGTTTTATTTATAAGTGTGGAGGAAAAGGGCACAATGTACGTGACTGCAAGGGTATGAAAATGGTTTCAAATGTACAATGCTTCATTTGCAAGGAGTTTGGACACTACACGAACCTATGTCTCAGTCATCAGACTATACCGCAAATGATGCTATTGGATAATAATCAAGTTATGATACTACCACAGATGAAGATGAATGATTAGAGTTCTTATGTTGATTATGTCAATTGAGTGTTGTATCAACAATGTACTTGTTATAATAATTATGGAGTATATAAGGATTTTACTGCAGTACTATTTCATTAAGGACTTGAGATTATGTGGAACAAAGAAAAGTGAATCAATAGCAGGATAAATTTTTGGAAAATATATGGTTGAGATAATGATAAACCATAATGTTGTTCTGATACCGAAGTAGTGATTTTGGAATAATACATGATTGTTTTGGATAAATTATATTGGATATTCTTGACTACCTTCGAACTGATTAATGATTTGTATATTCCATCATTTTTGGGGTTTAAAACATTTTTGGATTAATGAAGTATATCCAGCATTCTATATGGAATAAGGGAGCATGAATGTAATCAATAAGGAATATGGTAATTCAGGATGTTTCAGTGTATTAAAAGAATACATGATGAAGGTATTCATATGCTATTACAGGGTAAAAAGGTTCTACATTATGTTTAACTTACTTATAAATGTTGGACTGTGAGTTTGGACAGAAGTATTTTGGATAGTTCTAGTTTGGATTATTTTGGATTGCCATAAAAGGACAACCCGGAGGTTGGGCGGCAACCCGTCGCGTCCGGCAAGGCTGCGAGACTTGAACCCGCAACTGAAGGGCGACAAGGGTGCATCACCTACCACTGGCCCACGAGATGTCCTGGATTAAATAATGTAGTTTTTATTAAGTGATCTTGTAGATGAATTATAAATTCGTTTATTTTGGAACCCTATACAAATAGTGTATATAGAATTTTTTTTACATTCTATTATCTTTTAGAGTGAAAGATGAGTTTGTGGTAGAAATTTATTAATGGATAAAACTCTAATTATAAAGTAAGTATATCTCCTTATGATCTTAGCCAATCTCATAAATAAATTCCTCAACATTAAGAAAAGAAACTTAGAATAAAAATGTTTTCCTAGATGGTACCTTAAATCATCACTAATTTATGGCTTTGGGATTGTTGGCCTTTTCATAGCCATGTTCTCTACCACTCTCCATCAGATAATTGATGGTTAGATTTTTCTTCCATATCCATATTTTCCTACATGCAACCCTAGTATGTGTTATTTTCGGTAATCATCATACTTTTGACTCTTTATTTTAAATAGAGGCCTCACTAATTCATTTTTCGATGTGGGATTTCAACTAAGATATTTTGAAACATCAAAAATGTGTTATCCTAATACCCTAGGTTTTGTTGAACCGATGGTATTTTAAATCATCATAGATTGATGAGTTTAAGGACCACAATTTCATACTTGTTTGTGATTGATGACCTCAATCACTACCTATAAATATTTACGTTTTTCCTCCAATTATATGTCTCTAATTTCCACCAATGTTATCCTAATCGAGATCATAATTTGGTGGTGACCCTTTCATTTCTCTTTTCCTCATTTTAAGACTAAATTTTAGTAACCCAATTTTCGATGTGGGTTTTCCCACAAATATATTTTCTATTTTCAACCTTTTATTTTTGAAGAACAATTTCAAATTGCGAGGATGCAATTTATTGAAGGAGGGGAGAATGTAACACCCCAAGACTTCATAGTGTGTTATTTCTTCAAAATAATTGAATAACTTGCACTACACGCAACACTGAGTTCAATCACACCATGACATAAAAAAAAAGCCATTCAAAAGAGGTTATGAATAGTATTATCTAAATTTTAAACTTTATATAATCCTTATAATTTTAGAATCCATATTATGAGTTTCATAGATATAATGCAAGAACAAATTCATTTTCAGTATTGCACTTTTATCAAGTTTTAATAGTGAACCCTTTTTAAATAAAATATTTTATACTTTTTGACTAAATGGGGACATCAAAAAAAATTTAAAATGAAACATCCCAAGCTTCCACAGTACGCTTTCCTCTGAAAAATACAGTAGCGTGTGTTGTACGCAACTTCGAGTTTTAACACACACCACAACCGATCAAACTAGCCGTTATGAATAGTAATACCTACTTTTCGAAATTATATATATTTTATATTTTAAAATGGACTTCATTTCTGGAATCGGAATATCGAATTTAGCCTAAGGTGAAATTTTGGTACATTTCGGATAACTTTCATATTTTGATGAATAGTGAAAATTACTAAATTTTAATTAAAAACAACTTTTTTAATCAAAATAATTAATAATGATAAATTATGAATTTTAGTAGTTTTAAAGTATATTTATAATATAATTTTACCATTTAATATAATGTTTGTCATTGGACATAATTTTACAATTAAACTGAACATAAACAAGTGTCAATCTTTTGATAGTTATTATCTCTTAAAAACACTCTTTTTGTTTTGACAGCGGGAATTAATTTTAAATTAATTTCTGCCACTTCTGTGTTTTGAATTTAGGAAAATGGATTCCATATTTGGAATCAGGATGTTCAAATTGTGTAAATAGGTAACTTTTATTTTTAGACATTTTGAATAATTACTGCGGTAAATATTTTATTTACCATGGTTAAGGGTAAATCCGGTAAATAAGGGTTACACAAATAATATTATAATAATACTAAATTACCCTAAAACGTGTCTTAACCCTATTGGTTGATACATGGTCAACCTTGGGCATCTTTGGGTCAATTTGGGGACCCCATGGATCCACTTGTAAGTGATAATGACACTTTATTTTAATTAAGTCAAAATGAATACAAAAATGACACAAGCATATATCTTTTAGAAAAACAATTGTTACATAGGGTTATATAAGTTGGATTTTAGATTATAAATATTCATTAGAAAGATAAAAAGATTTCCTACATAATTTTATTTTATTTATAATTTTTAGACATTAAATAATTTATTTTACTAATGACGCAATGATGATGCAGTAATTACTATAATAGTGAAAAATTAAAATAATTGATATTATAAATACCCAAATAAATATAATATGAAACTTTTAATGAATTAAACTAATTTTCTAGGATACTATGATATATTAGGATTGATTTAATTGACTTTTTTCGAAGTAATCAATCTGTTATGAGTTTCACAAAAATCAACTATTGAATAGTGTCAAAATTGACATTAAAGAGTTCTTAAAACAAATATTATATTATTAATTGATATTAAATTCCTAAAAATCTAAGGGTCGGCCAAGAGACTTATATCATGATAGGTTCATCATTAATGGACCACTTGGGGGTCTCTTGGATGTATATAGTATGTTTATTAACCATATTATATAAAAATACAAAGAGACATTGTAAAAGTGAAACTAATTAACTTAGAGTTAATACTTAAAGATAAGTTTAATATAAGTACCAAACCCTGTCTAAATTCTATTGGTTGAGTTGTTTTCGACCCATCCCCACCTTAACCTTTTAATAGTAAACTTTGGAGTCATTAGAAACCGAATATGAATTTATTATAAATTAATATTTCTAGCTTTTCCAAAGGTACCCCTCACCCCTCTTATAAAAAGGCACTCCTCTTTCTCATTTCTTCACACCTTAAAAGCCTTTTGGTTTGGCTAAACTCTGCCCAAATACTCTCACAACATCCCTCACTACAACCTAGAGGCCTTAGATTGATCAGAAAGCCAACATAATGAGCCCTTTTGATCAAATCAAAAGGAAGAACCCGAAGAATAGGTAATGTTTTCACCACCCCTTTTCCAGTTCTTTTCTTCTTCCACTTCTTCTTTCTTTGTTCTTACCATTCTAAAATAATAAATCTAGTATCTTACATATACTGTGATGTTATTATAAATATGGTACAACCATATTCAGTATTCTATCCACCCTTTGAATAACATGTCACCATACGTGCGTACGTACGGCTTACCGTCTCCACGTCGTGGTGTAATTGTTATTCACTATATTATTATTTGGATGGGTATAATAATTATGTGTAACTCATGTAAATAATAAATATAACATGTTAATGATTCTGTATATATGATATACCATCCATTTATATATTATTTTAATATCAAAAGAATGATATTGTCGCTCGTGCGTACGTACGGACTACCGTCTCCACGAACGCGATGAGATTCATTCTCCATCGTATCCATTCAAGTATAATTATCATTTGATGATTTAAAAATGATGTTTAAGGACTTGATATCATTATGGATATGAATAAGATACAACAAACATGGCTTATGTAACAAAACATATAAAATAAAATGAGTAAGTTAACACCCGAAACGACGATAATTATAAGATATTATTAACAAATCAATGTTAAAAGATCATATATGATATCATATTAATATATATGATTCTTGTAAAATTTAATAACAATTATTTCACCATTATACAGGAGGTTAACCTACCCCAACCAAGGAAAAGTACAAGGTAATGGTTTATTTCACAATCTCTTCATTATCCGAGGCTGTTTATACGTAATAATCTACTGGGATATCTTTATCATCCACATCCATGTTTCTTAAAATGTATTTCAAAACATTTTTACTATTTACAAGAATATGGGTTAAAGTCATTTATACCTTTTTTGACTTTTTATAAGAGGAATCTTTCCGTCGTTTTCCAAACAAGGTTCTTTTTAACCTTTTCGACAGAATTAAGATAAGAATATTTTTTTTAACTTATACGGCGGGTGCGGTTATTTTCCGCCGTTATAAAATCCTCAAAGCTTCCCTTACAAGCTTATAAGAATATTTTCAAAGAAAATGTTTTATTTTATATGGATCTTAAATGATTTCAAATTAAAAGGAGATATTTCTTTAAAAAGAATATTGATTTCATCTATGTCAACATCCTTTGATGGATTTTAATATTATTTGAAGTTGATTTATTATGATACAAAACTTCTATATTGTATTGAAGGTTTTGTGATATGATTGACTGTGGATGTGCTATTTTTATACCATTCATAGTATATGGTAAAATTATTTACATTTCGTATGCTAGTTCCAATAAGAATGATTATGTTATATTTCAACATTTACTTCATATGAATGTGTTGGACAAGTATGTTCCAGGTTGGGGACTGGTTAAAGTAAGCCCTCCAGGTTGGGGACTGGTAAAAGTAAGCCCTCCAGGTTAGGGACTGGTAAAAGTAAGCCCTCCGGGTTGGTGTCCGGATATTAGAGGCACTCTGGGTTGGTGTCCGGTTATTAGAGGCACTCCGGGTTGGTGTCCGGTTATTAGAGGCACTCCGGGTTGGTGTCTGGTTATTAGAGGCACTCCGGGTTGGGTTCCGGTTACAGTTAGCCCCATGGTCTTGGGACGAGGCCTTGAAAAGAAATTAAAGTTTAGCATTATACATTCCAACATTATGAAAGTGGTTATTGATTTTGTGTGTGATTATTCGATTAGTAGAATATCCATGTGAACAAGTAAATGTCATTATTTCATTTTACTTTTGCCATACTATGTTGAAGTTCAAGTTTAAAAGGCTTTTGTTTTAGTAATTCATTGCCTTAAATGTTTATGCTTATTTTTGAATGTTCCGCTATATTGTTATCCTTACTGGGCATTTGAGCTCACTCCTTTTCTATGTTTTATTTTTCCCACGATGTGAAGATGTAAGTTATGAATGACCTGCAGGGATATTATGAGGGGATTATAGTGTGGACTGTGGAAACATTATGTTGTTGTAGTAGTTTTTCATTTTATGATGTAATGTAAAACTTATGAATATATCTAGTGTTTCCAAGGCTACTAAACCAATCGGTCTTTCGAGATTTGATCTTTCTTGTTATCATGCCAATGTTATGTAATTAATGCACTGACTCTGGGTAACTGGGGTCGGGGCGTTACATAGGGTGTTACATTATCCACTCCTATAAAAAATTACTTCCTCAAAATTTCCCAAACAACACCTCATAAAAATATTTAGATAGTTCTTTATCATATTTTCCGCTGTTTCGCACTTCACCTCTTCAATTTTATGATTTTTTTCAAATTACCCTTACATACTATGTCACCATATTCCTCAACAATTGTTATTTAGATTCCAAAATCTGTATAGGATCTTCAAATTAAGATAAATTATGTTCCATTCCTATTCATTCTAAAGTGAAGTAATGAATTGGGTCTGGAATGTATATGCTTAATAAGGATATGTGGAACATATTGGGTACTTTTCAAAGGCTAGGTGGAATTGACAAATGATAAGACACAACACAAAACATCCTTAGGATTTACAACCATCCAATGCACTTAGGGCTCAGTTTCTATTTATTTACAAATCTTATTACACCCTTCCATGGATATACTGTTAATAATACATGATCTCCAACTTGAAACTCTAAATCCTATATTTGGTTATTGACATAGTTCTTTTTAATACATTATACTACTTTGATATGAATTTGAATATTCTTTACATTTGATGTTGTATCTTATACAAGTTCTGGGCCTAAAAGCATCATTTCACTAACTTCATCCCAACAAGTTGGTGTACGACATATATTTTGATATGAAACATCATACAATGTCATTTGAATACATGAACATAACCTATTTTTTAAGAAAACACTACAAAATTAAAATTTTGATCCCATATAACTAGAATGTAATGTGACAATGATATCAACATGTATGATAATGGTTGGATATTCAATTAAAATTTTCTATTAGTTTTAGGGTGATAACTAGTGCTCAAATAAAGCTCAGTATCAAGATATATACAAATAATTTTCTAGAATATTGATGTAAATCATTGACCAGGACCTGAAAAAATAAAAAAAGGTTCCCCATGAATTCTTAAAAATAAATTAATATAGGGTCGGGCAATCCACTATAGGGGAAAATCCACTATTACTATAAATAGATGTTTGGATTTGGTAATAAGATCAAAAAATACACATATTACATAATTATTTTTTGGAGTATTTGGTAATATAGTGAAAAAAGCCATAGTAATATCATCTCATTTTCCTGAAGAAATTGGAAGTGGATACATGACTCTTCAAGGATGTTGTCCATTATCCTTCACCTATTGAGAGACTAAATTTCATGATAAAAATTATAAATTTCCCACTTCATATTATCCCACCATAAATGATCCATCAAATCTCTACACATCTTAATACTACACAGTTTGATAAAGAAATTAGTGCTATGATAATCATCTAATAATTCAATTTTTAAATAGGGTATAGAGGGTAATCAAATACTCATCCTAAATTTCAGAATTACATCCCCAAACTTGAAGTCTACCAACATCCCATCATTCAATAATTTTATTTTATTTTTTAAAATCCTCATCTTCATATTGAGAAATTTTAATCCTTTCCAATAATGATGGTTTAAAAACCATCAAAAAATTTTGTGATGTTTCACCTCCCCCGATAATTTTCATATCCATATTTACTAGATCCATGTATATGTGATCCTTTCCAATGATTGTTTTTTATAGCTATATGATCCTTTCTACTCAAATCATAATCTACTTAATTCAACATTCCTGTGAGGTAGTGTATTGAAAAATCATAATCCTTAAGTAGCTTGAGCCATATCATTTGCCTCATGTTGAGTTCCTTCTATGAGAAAAAAATTTAATGATCCTTTGATATATATTTATCTAAAATATTTCACCATATAGATAGTATAACCATTTCTCCCAAGAAAATATTATAGATTATTACTCAATATCCTGAGTTAGATACATCTGTTCATGAGTTTGTAACATACTTGATGCAAAGAAAATAACTCCATCATTTTATATAAGGGCACAAACAAGTCCGTTCTCTAATAAATCACATAAAATTACAAATCCATCATTTCTAAATGGTAGAGTCAAGATTGGAGAATTCACTAATTTTCTCTTTAATTATTAAAATCATTATGCACATTCCTTTTTCAAAAAATCATAACCCCATTACAAGTAATCTATGTTAATGAGTATCTAATGAAGAAAAATTAAAAAAAAATCCAATACTAACCTATACAACATATGAAGATACATACCATATTTATATTCATTGGTGGATGATGTTATTGGACTACCTTTTTCCTCACAGGTTAAATATATATTACATCTTCAGAGATAATATGGCCAAGATAATAAACATGATGAATTTAGAATTCACACATTCTAGAATTTCCATATAACTATTTTATTATTAGAGTCTTCGAAAGAATCCTTACTTGGTTCTTATAGTCCTCATAGATTTTGGAATATATCAACATATCTTTAATAAATACCAAAAAAACATCAAGATATTTCTTGAAAACTAATTTCATTAGATCCATAAAATCAGAGAGTGTATTAGTCTATCCAAATAAAATTACTGTAAACTTGTAATGTCCATACCTAGTTTAAAATTATTTCTTTGGAGTATCTTATTTCGTCACATGTAATTAATGATATCTAGAACAAATATAAATATTTGAAAAATATTGCTCTTCCTGGAGTGAATTAAATAAATCATCAATGCAAGGAATATGATACATTTTCTTATTTTTAATAGAATTGATTTATCTATATTCAATTAACAACATTATGGACTCATATTTATTCTTAATAAGGTGAAATGGGGATCCCATGTAGAAACAAATGGGAAAATAAGTCCCTTATGACTAAATTCCTCTTGTTGTTTATTCATCTCCCATAATTCTATAGTGGCCCTTCCATAAGGATCCATTGATATTGTCATTGTATTAGGGATTACAGAAATCAACAACTCAATTTCATGCTCTAGAGGATATCCAGGTATATCTTCTGAAAAAACATGTTTGTATTCTTCTACAATACTTACATTATCAATTTTAGGATTTATTTCATCATCCATATATGATGTCTTATCATATTTACAAGGAATATAATTTAGTAGATCTATTGGGGGGGGTGGACCTAGATAAAAATAATACGATTATGTTTCTACTCTAAAGATAATGGATTATATACCTTCAATGAAAATCATAATATACTTCCCATTGTAATAAAAGTTTACATCGTAATTTTCAATCCAATCCATACTGAGGATTAGATCAAAGTAAAACATTAGAATGATGATATGTTCATAAACTAAATCATGTTTATGTGTCATAAATTGAACTGAAAGACACATTTTTTATATAATCAAACTACCCATAAGAATTTTTCGTGAATACTCCATTATTAAATCAAAAGATAAATGTATATTTTTTATGGAAATATAGTTATATTTAAAATAGAGTGATGATCCATAATCAAATAGAGAATTGGATAAATATGTAAATAGTGCTAATGAACCTAACAACACATCATTATAAACTTCAACATTAGATACTTTGATCACATAAGATTGTCCTTTCATCCTTGTTATTTTTTGAGGAAATATTCATTGACACTTCTGACATTCATTTTTTTAGTGTCGCATATATGTAAAAGTAAAGCACTAAACAGTGGTAAATTTTATCTCTCTAGTGAAATGATGATCTTGATGTCCTTTATCCACACACAAGAAGAAAAATCATTTCCCTTCTAAGTTGTGACTATGGTGTTTCCATCCATAAGTATCTCACAATTGAAAATTCGGTTTTTATTACTCCCTTTAACCATTTTTTTATTACGCCATATTATTCTCTTGTTTTCCCTTAATATCATATGAATTATAGAATTATTTCTCTATTTTGATAGTACTTGATACTATATATTCATTTAATGAGAATGTTTTGGAGACTAGTTCCCTATAGAGTAATGATTTGAATCCATAAAATAATTGATCAATATTTATCTTTGGATTACTTATATAATCCATATCATGCCTTTATAACTTTGTAAAATTTACTCATAATTTGAAATGTTTTTATCCAATTTATCTCAGAACCAATAATAATCTCTCCATATCTACCCAGTACTCCCAAGGAAAATATATTTCCAAGAAAATTTCCTTAAAATCTATCCATTTCAAATTATAAATTTATTCTAACTTATTTATATTTAAAATCAATGACCACCATTGATCAACATATCTTGAGAGATGATAAAATTCCCATACATCATTCTTCTATTCATTACTTCCTATAGTGATTAGTATCTTCTATAAGGAACTTATCTATTTATCAGCTCCAAATGGATTTGTCTTCCCATTTAATAATTGAAGTTTTTGTCACATGAAGAAGTCTAACATTAAGAAACCACATTATGAATCTGGATACTCAATGCGAGTAAGGTTAATACTCATAACATGAGTTGTTTTTCCTAGTATAGTTATAAGTATCTCATATCTAGTTGCAGATCTTGCTCCAACATCATCATCTTGTAATGGATAGAAATCTATAGATGAAATTCTTGCAATGATGCAGTTTACATTCCTTCAACTCAGAGCCATTTCTAAATAATGGCATACTATAATTTATGTTATGATTCACAATGAAAATTTTTTAAACTAGAAAAACACTGAACATAAATTAAAATTTTTTGAATTCCTAATATTATAATCATAAACATGGATTATTTGGGGACATTTTTAATTTTAAATACATTATAATGGTTCGTTAATAGAATTTTAATTATCCTTAGTTTATCCCCCAAGAGTGTCAAACCAGAAGCATAGTATGGCTTGTTGTTGTGTACCCGGTTACGCCGAGTCAAGCCCGATGCACCTTGTCAGAATTGTTACCCAAAGGTACATCAATGCGAGAACCATATCCACTTGTAGTTTTAAGATATGGTTGTATTTATAGAAGGATCCACATAATACAACCTTACAATAATCCTATAATATTCTTATATGCTTATCGTCAAAGTATATATTAGGGTCATGTACCCTAATCTATAATTTTAAAATATATATTCCAATGTTTCTACTAAACTTCATCTGATACAAACTATAAATACCCTGACCCCAACATCATGGATCTAGTTCCTTACTTTATTAAATTGGTAATATGGCATGTGATCATATCCCAATGGACCCAATAGTTTATTAGATTTAGAATAAATGATATAAAAATGATAGTTATATTAAATCAGGAAATGAAATAAAAAATATAAAATCCAATGGAAACACTAATATATTCATTGATTATACCTTCAAGTCATTCATAATATACATCTACACATCCTAGTGAATAAAAAAACATATGAAATGGGTGATCTCAGATGCATAGTAAGGGTAATAAATAAATATGAAGCTATCATTAATAAACATAAACAATAACAAAAGCTAATAACTAAAACAAATGACAATAAAACATAATCTTGATCCTTAAATGACAGGAAAATAAGATGATTAAAAAATCCCATATAAATAATTGTATGAGATCGAAACATATCCAGGGATATTATACTAGTCTAATAATCACATGGATTATCAATCAATACTATCATAATTATTGAATGAATAATGATTTACATATGAAACATACCATTGAAGACTTGGCCTAGACTTCTATAAATAGATGGTTATGACATCAACCAAATCCTCATCTGAAAATAAATGGGAAAAGCTGCAGCCAAATCTATATTTAGTTTGTCTCATTAGACCTACTGATGCATTAAAGGGAAATATAAGGCCCCACATATAACATACTAAGTCCAATTTATTTTACATATAAAGGAGGTAAAACAAAAATAATATATATGTAATAAATTATATATGTTTCAACAAACATAAAACATTATTAAAAACCATTATATGTAATATGGTGAATGGTATCAAGATAGAACATACATGAACAAACTGATCATTAAACATTTAATAAAATACAGTATATGATATCATAAAATATAAAAACCAATAAATCAAAATAATCAATAGTTTTTGTTGAAATATATGAAAATACTCTAACAAAATCATCGAGGGATTCTAGATAGATATACATTTTTGTACTTTGAAAAGAAAAGGTCTTTTGGAAAATCATTTGTATTTGTTATAAATTCATATTATAAAACGTTATATCCAATAAAATAAAATGTTATTATAATTAAATTATTTTTATGGTATAAAAAATTTACAATTGAGTTGAAAAAATATAAAAATGACTATTTATGGAACTTTATAAATGGTCTAGTTCAGTGCGGGTTAAGAAGAAATATATAAGAATAGCTAAAGAAGACAAGGCTTAATAGTTTACATGAAACCAGAAAACATATAAGCTATTTTTTTCATGATATAATTAGTGATTTCATAAAAATATTGGTTACTTAATATAGAATATGATGTGTACTTGAAAATGGGTATGAATTTGTGAAGTGGCCTTTAACTGCTCTTGCTTATCGGGGGGAATTAAATAGGGAATCATATAAAACTATTATTTCCCCATCCAATAAATATGAAATGATATTGAGAAATGAGTTTCGAATGTATAAAAATAATTTATAAAAATGATTTTATAATATTGATGATTTAAGTTTTGGTAATGAGAGAAAAAGTGTGTTCTGAATGAAAATGATGTTTTGGGGGGAACCCATTACGTTATGTCTGTTAGTGTTATGAACTTGTGCATAATATCTTGGATAATGAAATTAGATTAATTATTTATTTCATCAAAGAAGTATTAATCATGAGTTTTATTTATTATAATTTATTAAGTTCATTTATGGCCGTGTTAATGAGTTATAATATTCAATTCTGTCCTTTGGGGTTGTTCATTTCTTGGTTTTCATGATTGGTTCACTTGTATGCATGTATGAAAGGTCATGTAAAATTAGAATATGTTTTTATAATTCAATGTATATATTATTAATTAAATAAAATAAATTTAAATGGTATTATATATTATATTTTTTCAAATATTAGGATGATTTATTTGATAAAATGTTAATGATAACTATTTAGATTATTTGGGAATTTTTTCGATCATCAGAAACTAGTTTTTTATAGGGTATTAATATTATATATATAATGGATCTAGAATGTTAACTATGATTTTTTTTAAATTTATTAAAATATATTTTAACAACTAAAATGGTTTTATGACCATTCTTGAAGGTGGAATTCAAAAATGAAAAGTTGACGTCCATAAAGGCTGTAAAGCAGCACCTCATGGACAATGTTTTCATTTTTAGAATAAAGAGGGAATGATATGAGTTTTAATGTCTGATTATAACTTTTACATTATATAAATTTAGTATATAAAATATAATATATTTATCATGTCACTTTTTATAAGGAGGAGAGGGAATGAAAAGAAAATAAATGAAATTGAATGAGAGAGAGAAGGTTTTACCCATTGAGTGTGCCCTCCTTAAGAATATCCTTGAGGGACATGGAAATGGTATTTTAGTGATATTATAAAGACCATAATATGGGATATATCTTTGGGATATGACATAGTCAAAATATAAGAATTATTAAAGGCTTTAGATGTGTGGGGAGAAGTGGTGGTATTTTTAGTAGATGAGTTGGGTGTTTTTTATTATTTTTTTCAATAGTTTATTATTTTGGCTCAAAAATATGAATAAATTTTAATCCCAAGAATAAATATAGTAAATCGATAAGGATAATAATATATTTTAGTGTTTAAATCATAAATTACTTAATAAATAATATATTTAACTTAAAATGAATATATATTCCTTAAATTACTGCATTTTACAATTCACCAAAAATTCAACTGTTTAAGAAAAATAAAAAAAATAAACCTATCCATTTTTAGAAATAAAAATTAATAAATGAAATCAATTTTATGAAAATATTTTTCTCAATATTGTAAATCAAATTTTTAATTAAAATCATAATTTATTCATAAAATACAGATTTACAAATTATAACTAATTTTATGACACTTTGAAAAATTATTTAACGTCCCTTTAAATTTTATTATATTCATAATAAAAGTATATATTAATTTTTGACTCTATTTTATGAAATTATATATTTTTTCAAAAAATTATATTAATTATAAAATTTTATGTAAACATTTATGTTTCACGAAACTACCAACACTTAATTTATCTTTTTTAAAATGTTTATTTACATATTCTATGATGTAAATATACCATGTTTTCTTTTTTAAGATACCCAAATTTTATTTAATCTTTCATAGGTGATGTTACTATTCAATTTGTCATATTTATATTATTAATGGTTACAATACTATCCCAATAGTATTTTTTGTAGTATATTATGGTTTTAAACTCATTGTTGTGTGATGCATTAGCTATTGAAGGTGTTAAATTTTAAAATAGATATACCATAAAATCATGGGGTGATTTAATTAGTTTGGTAAAAACCTAAAAAATCATATTAATTTTACCTTTATCATAAAATTTATTTTATATTGTGAAAGTATAAAATTTCACAAGACTAAAAATATACATTTTTCATATGAAAATTTATTAAAACCCATAGTAAGAAATAGAACCTCTTTTGGTTACTTAGAGCATCTTTTATATATAACCATTCAAATTAATATTAATTTGAATAATCGTAAGTAAAAATAGCAAAATTATAATTATGAAATGCATTGGAGACCTATAATAAAATTCAATCATCGTAAAAGCTATATCAGACTCAACTATGAGCTATAATGTGGCTCAACCCTTATTATATGCTATATCAGACTCACCTATTTCTCATGAGAAATAATGGGGATCTTACCCTCATGTAGGATGTATCGACCTTACCCGTTTCATATAATGATCAAGTACCACATCATTTATAAAATAATATCATCATAAAAACCTTTGTATGACACTTTTTAAACCCATATTAAAAACAATTTCATATAGAAATTACATTTTGTTTTAAGAAACCCTTTTCTATAATCAAACACCCTTTTCATTGAAAACTATTTTCAATAACAAAATATCAAAATTAAATAAAATATGGGGTTCCAGAAACTGAAAAAAAAATTCTTTTTCAACCTATTTAGATGGACCTATGACATTCATATGAAGTGTGACACTCCTTTAGTATTGATTTGGGTTAGCTTCCCTAATGTCCCTCTTCTGTTTTAAAAACATTCGATTATCAGTATACTTGGAATCCTAGTGGGAAGTTTCTTGTATTCTGACAACAAAACCAAAGATGTCTGTCATCCAGTTAATCCACACATTTGTGTGGAGGTTGATGCTTCAAAAGTGCCAACTAATTTTTTTTGTTTAACAGTTGGTGAAGAGTTCTGATGTAGACAGAAAGCATTTATAAATCATGGTTTGAATATTGTTCTGCCTTCAACCAAATGCGTCACTCGATGATGGTCTGTAGGTGTGGGTTTAAGAAGACTGATAAATCAAAGGGCGTGATCATGGGTGGTAGTGGAAATCTAGAGAACATCATTGTGGATGGCTCCTCTAGTCAAGGGAATCTCGGTATGGAGTTTGTAAGGAACTCACCCAAGGTTGTGCAAGGAAGTTCAAGAAATCCACTAATTGTAGATATATTCAATCATTTGAGAAAGGATTTGGGTGACCATTGGCTTCGGGTGCATTCTTCAGTAGTGAACACGGGGTCGGAAGAAAAGATAACTTAGAGTGGCTTGGATCGTCTTCTTGAGGCCTACAATGGGGTTAGTGGGAATAACCATGATGGGGAACTATTAAATGTGAAAGAGGGATGTTATAAAACTCTATCAGGTCCTTCATATGTTGAGGTGGTGTGCCTAATGAAGGATATTAGTGTTAGTGGCTAGGGAGTGACTCGTAAGGATCCCACTACAGGTTGCAAGGACATAGAACAAGTTGCAGGGGTGAGACAATGATTAGGACAAGTTAGGTGGAAGGCCCTATGATGTGTAATTGTTTTGAGATTCTATCCTATGACGATGAGGTCTAGGTCTCTAATGATTTGGTCTAAATCTCATGGATGATCTGGAGGTGAATCAGACCAGTGATGAATTTTATAACTCCTATATAGGTGACATCGAGGATGGGACTTAAGGCTATAGGAATCCAATTCCGCAGAGATTTAAAAGCAACAGGGGAAATCGTAATGTAGTAAAATACTACTCATATTTATGTTTACCTATAGAGACAAGATCCAAGAAGAAGATGAAGGCCATGAAGATGGAAAATGTCTCCAACCACTTCCTATCGGCTTTCCAGTATCGGTGGTCTGATGTTGTGATTGAAAACACTTTGGAACTATTTATGAGCTCGGAAGAGGTTGTGGCTGAATCTGTTTTGACAATAAATAATACTCCTAAAGAGTCTAAAAGAATAGTGGAAAGGGTTATAAGGGTACCCGGAAATAAGGAGTTGTGAAACTGGATTCATAAACAAAATCTTATCCTAATATGAGGATTCAACAACAGGATAATCAACATAGAAGAGTATATGAAGTCTTGTGACAAGCTGTATTTTTAGTTCAAATATCTCTTGACGAGGGAACCATACACTCAGGTGAACACTATCTCTATGAAATTTTCTAGGGATACTAAAACTGGTAGGTTTTAATTTTATATTAATGGCTTGTTAACTTCCTTTTGTTCTTGAACATATGGTTTCTCACATTTTCCTTAAAATTGCTTGATAAAAAAAAGTAGAGTTAGACTGTCATTACTTTTTTTAACTTATTTCAATTCTTTATACAACTACTCAAACAATTATGTCTACATTATTTCTTTTACAATATTCAGTTTTTGTGTCAAAATGACTATGTTGGTTAAATATGCTCAAAGAATAAATTATATAAATATAATAATAATAATAATAATGAAAAAATTATAATTTTTAAAGATAAAATATTAATTTTATAACTGATCATAAAAGACAACTATGAAAAATGAACCAGCATTACAGTCATGGATACAGTAGGCCATACATACGCTTGAGAAACGCTCCCATTTTTAAATGATCATTATGGAATGAATCTACGTAATATTTATCATTACAAAATTATCATTATATCATATATAAAATACTATATAATCATATATACTTATATATAGAATTATTTTGATGTAATAGGGATGACATCGCTTTGAGGAGGCAGTAGTCCACACGTCCAAAAATGACATTATAAATTTTTTCGGTGTGTTAAAAGGTAATAAGGATAATAAAATATTTTATTTCCATAATGATAATAATATAATTAATGTAATATATATTTTTTTTTTCAAATATATGTTTTTAAACGAATCCTTAATACATTCCATGTATTATGTGAACACATTATATCGCTTTGAGTAGGTGGAAGTCAACACTTCAAGAAATGATGTTATTGTATTTTCAAAAAAAAGAAAGAAAGAATTTATTTGTAATATAATAACTATAGAAGTTCTCATATAATATAAATATCATATATATCATATGAAAATAGATTTTTAATCATAACTCCCAACCATGATTAGTGGTAATCTAAAAACAATAAACATCGTTTTATGACACAATCGTTCATCGTACACACAGACAATAATTCCATTACCCATTGGATTTAAGTGTGAGTAATTGTTAGTTTAAAAAATATCATGATAAAAAATAAATATATTTATGATAATTATGGTATTATAAAATCATTAAAAAATAATTTAATTCCTTTAGAAAGAAATAAAATAAAAGTTTTCAATGAATATTGTTACCTATTTTTTGGGTAAAGCCATTTTGTTTGAATGAAATGGATTCCTAGTTTTTATTTCATCAATATGTGAGGATACTATAATGATATTAGGGAATTTGGGAGTTTATTTGGGTAGGTTTTTTTATGATAAAAAAATATTGATTTGTATCAAAATAGGAGAAGAGTGAATGACTTTTTATAGTGAAGGGAGAGTGAAATTCTTATAAATACCAAAAGTAAGCACTATTGAGAGTTCTATCTTACATAATGTGCTTCAAAAAATTAATATAGAAAAACGGAATCATCATTCATCCAAACTAACAATTAAAATAAATAAAATATTTTTTATCATTTTAACAATGGCCAATATGTATTTTAATTTTTTTCATTTTGGTTTTTCATTTAGGTAGTTGGTTTTCAAACCTATTTGAATCATGAATTAATATTAAATTAAAGTGATAATTATTAGAAAAATTATATCCATTTATCCTAAAATATGTAACCATGTTTATAAAATATTAATCCCATGTTTTTTGGAAATTATTTTTTACATAAATGCATGTAACGCGCAAAAAACACTACTTTAACCGTAACTATGCAAAACCCGTTTTTACTATTTATGGGTAAATATGTTCATTATGAAATATGAATTGGAACATTAATGTAAACTATTTGATATTTATGAAATCTAAAAATTAACTTTGTATAATATAAGTTTTGTTTTTATTTTAAATTATTTAATAAAATTTCATTTATATTATTTAATTACTCAACAATCCATCTGTTGGTGTTTCTTTAGAATTAAATGTAATTATATCATTTATAAAAGTCAAATTCAAATTATTATAATAAAAATATCTCATTCATATTAAAAGATAATATTTACAGCCAAACCTATGTAGCATCTTTCATACTCCATATCTTTATATGTGTTGAAGGAAATAAATGCTCATTTTTTACCAATTTCCTTACATTTATTATTATATAGGTCACTTTCCAGGAATAGTATACTAATAACTTGTAAAAATATAAACTAAGGTGGTGGTGGTAAAAATATGTCCATAAAATGGGTTTTGTATACTTGTTTTTACCTTAATCACTATATTTAATCTTAATTAAATACACTAATTTTTTTTTAAAAAATAATGTGACCTTATTAGACATTAAAAATTATGATTATTCAAAAAATGGAATCTAATTTTCCGAATTATAATTACAAAACTGGTTTAAATTAATATAAAATTAATCATGTAGATGGAATATGACAATGAGTTTGTAAAGAGATAAGTTCAAGGTTTTGAAATGTTTTTATATCAAATATCAATGAAAAATTGTTTAAGATAACCTATATTTGTTTTATTTATGTAAAATTGAACTAATTATACTTTGAATGAAATTAAAAACATAATTTATCTATATAAATAAATTATATGTAAAATAATTTATCAACTAAAATTTAGTATTTTTCATCATTCATCTAATCATAAAACTTCTTAGAAAATACCTAAAATTACCACAAAGTAAATTCTGATGTTCAACATTAAATAATGAATGTTATTTCTTCATATAAAAAATAATAATTTGCCAAAATTTATTTTTAGAATAGGTTTTATATTGAAAGGTTTTAATGCCACCCTATAAAAATAGAAACCTTTTTATGATAAAAATTAGATTTATTGTTTTCTAAAGCCTATCAAACATATCAGATGAATGTTATAATTTTTTTAAACACGGGTACACATAATATATTTATTATCATTCAAAAAATTAAATATAAAAAACAATAGATAACATCTATATTAAATTATAACATGAATAATATATTATTGTATAGTTGGATTTAACCTTGTGTGTAACATAATTTATCAAAGAAACTCAATGTTATGTGCAATGAAATATAAAATTGGAGTTGCGTATAATATAATATTATATTTGAATTTTATGTAACTAAATTTACTAGAAAATTTCAATAAATTTTAAATAATATATATAAAAAAATATCTGGGTGTTATAATAAAAACCTTTGGATTTGTTTGTTTTTTTATTAAACATGTTTTTGAAGAAGAATGCCTTTACATTTTGGGGATATGATTAAAGGTATTAGTAAACATTATGGTTTATCTTATATTTTATGTTGAGGTAAATATGTGTTATTTTAAATTGTTAATAATACTGATATAGTTATGTAAATAGGATAAACAGCATGGCGATCGACAACCCGTAACATCCGACAAATAACTGGGGCTTAAACCCACAACCGGCGAATGATAAGGGTATAAAACCTACCATTAGACAATGTGAAAGATTAATTATGGTGAGAAAAATAAGTGGATTTATTTCTAGGTATGTATCTAAATGTTTCTTATTTTAACAAGTTTAGTCTAGAAGATAAACATTATAGGGGATGCTCTAAGCATTATCCATACAAATATGGAAATGGGAAAATATAACATTGAATTTTGTCATCGGACTCAACAAAATTTATAAGAAGAATAATTATATACGAGTTGCATTTAATCAACTTAGAAATTTATCACACATCATCACTATCATATAATGTTTTTCTTTAAATCATCTTTCTATGATATACAATAATAATGTAGTAAGGTTCCATGGAGTATCACATTCCACTGTGTTTGATTTGGATTTAAGGTTCACCTAAATGTTCTAAGAGAGTCTTAAAAAACATTTGATAAAATTATAGATTTAAAAATATGTGTTATATTTTGATAGAAGGTAATTATTATAGTACAATTCAAATCCTAATGGATATTATAATATCTTATTCTATGTATTTCAATGGTAGTTTGGATCAACACCTTCATCTATTTATGTTTTATTACAGTAATAGATTTCACTCAAAGAATTTAAATGGATCCATATAAATCCCTTTATAGAAGTAACTGTATGTTCCAACGTGTTAGGATGAATTTCGAGATAAAATGTTATTAGGACCAGTACTGACTAATGAAATTGGAGATAAGTTTAGATCTATCCATCACAAAAAGGGAAACACAAAGTAGAAAAAAAGTAAAGTTAATAATCATCGATGTGATTTGGGATTTGACGTTTGTGGGAAATTTTTCCCATGAATTTACCCATTGAATATGCTACTTATATTTAGTATTAAGGGAACACTAATCCCTTGTTATATATAAACCTTAGAAATTATTTATTTTATTGGGACTATAGCTTATCTCTTATTGCTTCTACTGAACCTCTCTAAGGAACACGATGTTGTCTATGTATCACTCATTAGGAATTACAAACTAGATCAATCACATATACTGAACTTAGATTTCATATCACTGGATAATGATATATATTATGAGTAATACCTAATATAGATTCTATATCATACAAATAATATTATATGAAACAAGACTACTCAACTGGTCAATGTTTTTTGCCGAAACCACAAACATGAGGTAGCTATGTGCGAAATTGAGGATAAAATGGCACAAAAGTATCCTCAGTGTTAATTCCAAAATGATTAATTTCACTGGATAAATTAATTTTAATGGATTTTTAATGTTACAATGAGAGATTTTATGGATTTTTTTCACAAATAAATTTACTTTTTTCAACAGATTGCATCACTCGCAACAACGAGTTTTAACAAACCATGTTAAATTGTTAATCTCAGTGTTTCAACATTAACATTATTAACTGAAACATAAACATGAATACATTAATTGGAATAAAATATATGGATATTAATTATAATGGTTTTAAATAAAGAAAACATATTCATAATTTATTTTAATTTTTTGTATAGTATTTATATTTTTCAAAAATAATGTTTTATAATAAAAATTATGGAATACTAATAATATTAAACTTTTAAGCTTTTGGAAAATTTATTTGAAAATATATTATTCACTTTTTAATTATACTTGTAAATTTATTTTTGGATGGAGTTATTTTAATTTTCAGAACAAATGAATTTTTAAATTAATAGGGAAAAAATACAACTTTTCATTGAAAATTTACTTTTCATTTAAATAATTTAAAAGGATAATTTTTTTCAATAAAGTTTTAGAAGAAAAAATCTATAAATTATATAATTATTAATCTTATTTAGGTTATAGGAATAAATTTTTTTATTGAATTTGGATCTGAAATCATTTTAAACTTTTGTTGATTTTCTCTTGGGAAACCCACTTTTAAATCATGTATTCAGGTTTAATTTGAAGTTAAATGTAGAAATTTTTTGGGAATGGAATTTGTAACAAATTATTCCATATTTATTCATTAATATGATATGTTATATTAAATGTTTAACTTACTTTTTGGATAATATTAATAGTAAAAACATTATATAATAATTACAATGGTTACGGTTAAAACTGGTTTACGCATGGTTAAACTAAAAACATGTGGGGTAAAATGACCCATAATCTTTTTCAACACTAAATTTATATAAATCATTGACCTTTTAATCGATAAGGTTATATAATTTCCAATTTTAGTGATTTTTTGAATGAATAAAATGTGGGTACACTTTATTCTTTTTTAAAATTTCCATGTGTTTCATCTCCCCCACTTATAAATGGCCATCCACTACACTCCCATCCTCACACGTACAAATCCATTCAGTTCAAACAATAACTACCCAATTAAATTAATTTATTCCCTTATATAATCATAGATTCCTTATTTTTACTAGTAAACCCACCTAAAATGGCTTTTGGTATAAACCTAATTAGGCTCTCCGAAGAAGAGGTAAAATTATTAAACTTATGTTTATGTATTATTTATTCCTATAACTACATAAAATATTATTAAACCATGATAATATTATAAAATTTATATCTTCCATATACTAGTATGTTCTTATGTTAATGTTATGATCTTCATATTTCTCCTCTTCTATTAAATTGGAAATGAAATGTCGGTCGTGTGTACGAAGGAAAACCACCTCATGAACCAATTATTTTCATTTTCATCACCACCTATCATGGATAGATATAATAAATGATTTAATATTTATATATTATATTTATGATAATAAAATGCTTCTTGAATATTGATATCATATCTTACTTATAACATTACATTCTATGTATATATGATAACATTGCTCTTCTGTATGGAAGATTGTCAACTCAAAATGTGATGTGATTCATGTTTCACTAATGTGTTTTAGAAGGTAATAAGGATAATGTTAATAATTATATATTATATATATAAATTAATAATTATTATTTAATGTTGAATTATTATTTACCATTTTTTCATCTATTATTCAAATAGAAGCATCATTCTTGCATACTTACGACGTACCATCTCTATAAATAGTGTATTTCATAATATATATAACATTTATGGATTACTATAATTATATATATACAGAATATATATGACATTTATATCATGGATAAAATTCTATAGACTAGTGATCAGTGATAATTCTAAAAGTTTATAAAATACCAAATCAAAACAAAAATTAAAAGCATAACAGTTATTACATGAAGTGTGATTTAACCAAGAAGTTTTTAATAAAGAGGTAATAAAAGGTAAAAAATAAATAATATATTTTATTATAGATAAAATTATATTACTATAATATATATATATAATAATCCTATATTTACTATACATAATATTATAACATTTATAAAGAATGTCAAGACATATGGTAAGGGATTTATAGTCTCTGTTATATTTCTAGGAGATATATATCATATCCAGAAATTATTTATTTTGTATGATGTATATATATCCTAGTTTAAATGTTTCATAATGAATCTAATTACTTAAATGGTATTTATATTTTCATTCAATGTTATCATTTAAAGGGGATTATGATTCTAATGATTATGATGTGGTAAGAGAGTCTTGTATAAATTTTTATTCTTTGGGACATAATTATGTTACCAAACTATCATATTATTTGAGGTATATATATAACACCATTTTGAGATGTAATATCATTTGTTTATTTATTTTCATGAATATTTATGATTCATTTAATGTTACTTCTCTATGGGTATTTTAATTAAACATTTAAAAAGTGGTATGGGTTTTATTATATAATCTCATAATTTATCAGAATTTTTTATGTTTATGATTTTGATGATGATATATTATGAACTATTTACCCAAATATTCATGAATTTTTTCTATTATGGTTATTTATTGAGAATACATTTTTTCCAATTAATTTTACCCTCTTTATATATTAATGATTCCAAAACAAATATTTTAATTAAAACTGGGTTTCTTTCTTAATTTGGTCAAAAAAAATTTCTTCAATATTCTTGATTTCTACAAATGTAATTAAAAATATTTTAACGTTTTTGTGTGCTTTGTAAAATTAATTTTTACCCCTTTTGATATTTTTTCAAATGACTTCAAAGTAATATTCATTTCATTTTCAAAACAAGTCATATTGGACTTTTAATAAACATATTAAAGGAATATTAGTTTTAGCATGTATGACCTTTACCGCCATCATGAACAATCATAATTTTAAGGATTAATTTATAATTTTCATAGATTATTTACAAATAAAATTATTTCCAAAATGTTTTATATATTTGTTGTTTGAAATATCAACTTTCAAAGAGAGGATATTTTCTGTGAGAAATGTTCCATGTGTGTTTTCTAAATCATTTTCCATCCTGGATGACAAACATTTATTTCAATTATTATTAACTAGAGAAACGATCCAATGATATAATTATTATTAATTACTATGATGGTTTATTTTAATTATGAAAATATTTTTATGAAACTTGTTTACTTACCAGGAGTTATAAAATTACAAAATATTTATGAAACCCAAATCATTCTATGGGTACTGATATGATGAATGATTTATGATCTTGTGGTAGAAAAATGTATTGATTATGTGATGGTAGGTAATAATATATCCCTAGAATGAATTTGGTAATGATTAATGTTCTATGAGATCAGAGGATACATGTGAGGTTGTCTCATGCCTAAAAAGAGGGTACACATGAGGTTATCCAAACCTCGCAGTAGGTACATGTGTGGTTATCCCTGGCCTAAAATGTTAGGAATCTATGGGTGGGTATCATTGAATAATTATTTTAAGCATATCTATACTAAAGTATTGAATGGATTATGTTAAAGTTATACTATCATTTATCTTGTTCTTTTATTTTCTTATGTCTTACGTCTTATCAATTTCAATTCTATATTCCATGACTAAATATTTTGATCATTGAAATGTTTATTATTTTTTTAATATGATATGATCTTGTCATCACACCCTTATGATCATGTTATGTATACATATTTCTCTTAATTACCAAACTAATCATTTATTCTAACCCTTTATTATGATTCTTTTCTACAGTTTTTTAGGATAAATGTTACATATGATATGTCTATGAAATTTTCTTGTTATGAGAAACTAAGATGGAGATGATGTAGAACAATTATGAACTAGTGTTTTTTATTCCAAGTCTCTAAAGGAAATTTTTCTTTATTGTCCAATTACATTAATTTTTATAATGTAGTGAATATTCATATAAAGTACGTAATATCTATGTATGAAAAAAAAGGTTTTTATACCATGAACCCCTGAAATGTATCCAATTTTTACTCCAAAATGTTTAATTTCATAGGAAAACTCCCAAAAAGACCATAAAGCTCATATTATTAACATTTTAAAATGTAATATCTCAAGAAAGGACCACAATAACCATAAAACCCAAAATAAGACTACAAAACACCCATGGTAACTTGAGATCAAACATAAGAAAGAGTGATCCAAGCACTTCCACGAGCCTACCACTCAAGTTATGAAGGAATTATATTAATTATGACATTATCACATAAATAATTAGATGGTAAGTATGAGGATCCTATTGCCATTTACATGAACAAAGATCCTTAGAGACCAATTTTTAATGAACCATCCAGGGATTCCTTCCAAACCAGTGCCTGAACAGGTCTTCCATATACCTGAGGAGTGTCACCAAACCCCATAGATTGACAAAAAGTATTAAGGGTATCCATGAAAAATGTGGGTATAATATACTCTCAAAAGACATAGAAAAACAATATACAAAAAACTAATGTCAATAATGAGATAAAGATGAAATCTAACCAGAATATTTATAATATATAATTATTCAATATAGAGATACAACCGAAGCTAAAATAAGAAAAATCAGCAGACCAATGTGGAAAAAACAATCTTGAGATAACCATTTTTTCAAAAATCATGTATAATCACCATATAATTATTACATTGAAGACACCACTATGATCCCAAAAATGATTATCTTCAAATGAATATGACAATATATCCAACCTAAGATCTAATATATAAAAAGACCTACATTAGACTTGAAGATTACATACTTACTAACATGAGTATATAAGGTGTGAGGTGATTCAAATAGCATACCAACATGATTGAAGTTAAATAATTTTATAAATTTAACCGTGTTATCTAGTTTGGAAAAAAGATAGGAGAAAAAATATTTTTCATTTTCTTTTATAATATAGTGATTAAAAAACACAGATCATGAAATTTTACAAGATTTTTTTAATAAAATTACATAAAATAGGGGTTCCCAAAAACCATGGAATATAAATGATCTAACCATTTTTATTTAAAAACACAAACATTTTGGTAAATAAAATGACACATGGTTAAAGAAATTTTAATATAATTCTAACCAAGAACCCATGGAAAAAAACTTCCCCACATTTTAGTCCAAACGATTTTAGACACCCAATAGAAATCTAAGAAAGGAATACAAGGGTAATAAGAAATAATCCACCCCATAGTAATTCATAAGAAAATATAATAACTAGATGTAATAAAACAAGGAAAAACTTGAATAAAATATAGAAGGGCCAAGATATATAGTTATTACAAAATATAAATAAATGAAAAACAAGACTATATATATATATAAGGAATAATTTATGATACCTATCATGAGTCTACACATGAGGTATTACTAGGACAACATAAGTCATGAGAGAAAGCGGACGTACTTGCTAGAATGTAATTCAATCAATCAAAAACAAAAAAAAAATCAATATAACCCTGAGATTTTAAAAAAAGAAAATTTTATTCAATATCATACATGATATGAAACACCGAACTAAAATAACGCATGAAATATATTTTGTTAAATTTTATTTGTTTGAAAGAATGTGGAACACACAACACTAATCCTAAATAAACAAGAATATAGTATACTATTATAACCTCGCCCGTAAATTGATGAGTATGAATAGTAATAACCAATGTATGAAAAATTATGATTAAATTTTTATTAGAAACAAATTAATAATCATTTAAAAAAATGTTTCATAAAAAACATCTTTCTAAAAAATGGCTCAGACCATTTCTAAAAACATAATATAAAATTAATTTTTACTACCTTTATAAAATTTATTTTGAAAATTTTATTTATTTTTTGAAATAAAAATATCAAAATTATCTTAGGTTTATTTTTTTGGTTTTTTTGTAAAATGTTTTATTTTTTAATTAATAATGAAAAATATTGATTTATCTTGAATCCTTACTTTTTATTTAAATAATTTAAAAGGATAAATTATATATATAAATAAATTACAATTAATAATAGTTAAATTATATTAAAATTTATCTAATTTAATCCATTTTATCATTTTTATATCAAATTTGTATGTTAAAACATTCTATACTTATGAGTTTTTTTTTGGAAACCCACTTTCTCATCACATGTACGGGTATAATTTTAAATTGGATTTAGCCATATATGTGAATTGAATTTCAAAAAAATTATTCCATAATTGGAATTAAAAAAATTATGTTATTTAATAAGGTGAAATTAATTTTTTACCATTATGTATTGTAAAAGATGTATAAATAAATTACCATGGTAAACGTAAAAACTAATTTACATGGGGTTAAATTATATGTCTGATGGTTAGAATGAACTAAAAACATGTAGAAAAAACATTTTATAGACTTATTTGAAATTTATAACATATAAATTTATTAGATGTCCCATTTTTATTTTTTTATTCATGAAAAAACTTTAGTGTAATAGATTCTTTTCAAAGATTCAATGTGTGATCTCACCCCCACTTTAAAAGGCAACCAATATCCTCCCCTCATTAATGATTCAAATACATTTATTACATACAATGGCTACCCAAATTACTAAATCAATCAACTAAAAATATCCCTAAGACCAATTTTATAAAAAATAAAACCTATGATTGATTTTTTTTCATCGTAAAAAAGTTTTCCACAAAAGAAGAAACACTATTAAATGATGTTTTTTTAATTTTTTTTCATTTTTACACCTTTTTAAAATATTAATGAACCATGATTATAGAATAAAATATGTATCATTAATATATTTAGATATTATTATGTTAATTTAATTACATATATTAATCTCATTTTCCATAAAATGTGAAACAAAACTGTCGATCAGGTGTACGATGGATTGTCATCTCACGAACATATGTAATTATTTTTCCATATCACTTTTAAAATGATTTATATAATGATAGATTTAAAAAATTTATATTATATATATAATACTATTATAATTATTTAATTTTAATATCATATAGAATACTTTACTATCAATTCCTTTTAAATTATGATAACATTTCCCATTTTTAAGGTGGACTACCACCTCAAGAAGTTATCTTATTCATTTTTTACCAACACATAAAATGGTAGTTAAAAAGGATATATTTTTTGAATATATGTGATATATATTAGATTATATTGATTATTTAATATTATTATATCCTCTATTTTCATACCCCTTCAACTATTGAGGAACTGATAACATCCCTCATGAATGCATTCAACCCACCGTCTCCATGAAGCAATGTGATCCATTCCCAATGTTCAAATTTGAATAATGATTATAAAAATTTATATAATGGAAAAATTATATTTATAAGATTAATATCAATATAGAGTTTATTGAAATATATAATATGCTCAAGAATAAAAAAATTAATGAAAAACACACAAGAGAAAACATTGTAATTAGCACATAGAACGTTGAAAAATGTTATGATTCACATACTTAAAACCATTATATAGAAGTTTATATTATGTTCAACCAAAATAATGTTAATGGTAAAAGAATCTGTCTCAATTTCCCTTTTTGAGGAATGTTAAAATTTTATACACCTAATTTATTTTATTTTGTGTATATAATTCACCTAAAATATGAGATATCATGATTAGCTAATTGTTCATTTTATTTTATGTTCATAATTGAATTATTTTACCCATGGGTATGTTACATAAAATCCTCAATGTTATAAATAATTTAAAAACTCAATTTCCTTCCATTTGGTTATATTATTTATTTATTTTATTCGATATTATACGATTATGTTCTTAATGAATTTATATTCACTTCTGTATATTTACACTTGTTTTATTTATATTTATATTTGATACACATAATCCACTCATTAGTTAATCCTTAAATTATTGTAAGTATTTGTAGGAGGGTTTATTTTATAATCTGATTTTAGTAATGATTTTTTATGATTCTTTAAAATTTATTCTCATTAGAACATAAAATTGTTGAGAAAACGTTATTACTAAAATTTGAAATGATGTCTATGTTTTTTGAAGATTATTCTTCTCCCAAAATTATGTTTTTTAAAAAACAAAATTTTTTACTTTATAAAAATGTTTTATTAAAGATATTTTGATCCATTTTGACTTTTTAATTTTTATAAAGTAATTTTCATATCATTTTTAAAAAAATAAACATTTTAAATTTACCAAAAAGTAAAATGAATATTTGTTTTATCATGTATTACATGAACAAGATTTACATCCTTTATGAACACTAATGGTTAAAATATTATTTGATAAGATTCAAATTTTATTTTCTAATATGTTTTTTAAAAATGTTTTGTGAACCATTAGTTATATAAGGTGATTTTAATTATGAAAATGATATTTTATTGAATAATTTTTTAAAAGATTGTTTTATGGTATTTCATTTAATCACAGAAAACCCCATTATTTTTCTTACATCTTTCTGGGAATATATTTAATTGCTCTAATACATATTGTTAAAAATAATGGTTTGTGGTTATTTTGAACATGAATATTATTGACCTTCAATTTTTGGATTCATTTTTTATTCATCAACTATATCTTGAAAGATTTACTTTCATATGTCCATTGGATATTAAAGATTCCCTAAATATACATATCATTTATCATGGATATGTTTATTTCTTAAACCGAATATCATTTATATATATGGTGTTTTATATTTTATGTTATTTGTTTATATAGGGAAGTATTGTTAAATCTATATTCTTCACCCAGTGAATTTATTTTATGATAAGGAAAATTTTTCATGAATTAAATTGACTATTCAATATATGACTAATGATTTGGACATGTAGTGATTGGTGGGACACAAAATTATATATCCCATTGATGAATCGGTAGTATCATGTGGTAAATCAGTAAGATAAAATTAAAAAAGTTTCTACCAATATCCCTAAACCATCTTTTGAAGTGTCTAACATTAGAGATATCATGATTTCTAAGATCATGCAATCTAATAAAAATAATTTTCCATCATTAATAATTCTTCAATTATTATCAATGATATTTTCATAATGATTTTTTCTATTGATGAATTTTATAATTAGATTATTGATTAAATTTCATGTGTTTTCACTTTTATTTTGTACCATATTGATTTATTATTATCGATTTAGGATAGTCAGGTTATCAAAATGGATTGTGTGTTCAGTTATTTACCTTTCCATATATATTATTCCTTAGCAATGTATTATAGTAATTTTATTTAATAAATGGAATGTTTTTTTTGTTATTTACCTTTTCATATTGATTATGCCTTATCTATCATGATAGATATGTAATTTAAATGCCTTGTGTTTTTCATTATTAACAATTCCATATTGATTATTCATTATCAAATTATAATATTAATGTTATTGATTAAAGGTCACATTTTTTCAATTATTTACCATGTCTTATTGACTATGGATAATCTATTCATGGTAGTAATGTTGTTTAAATGTAATGTGTATTCTGTTATTTAACATTCCAAGTTCATTATTCTTACTAATTCAAGATAGATTTAGCTTTAGATAACTCATAATGAAGATTATATCTCACCCTTATTATGTTTTCAATCCTTTTATTCTATAATGTGTAATATGAATGATATGTTGGGATATTATAGGGGGAATAATTATATTATTGAAAAATATTATGTTGTAATTTCAATATTCAAATTTAATCTGGTAATTATACATATATCTAGTTTTCTAATAACACTAAACTATTCAGTCATTTGGGATAAAATACTTTATATCTTATGATATTGTAATAATGTAAACATATGTTCAGGGTTTCTCGAGATAGGGTGGTTATAATTGGTATCATATAAATTTTAGTAGAATAATTGGGGACTAGATTTAGGTAAACATAAATAAGGTAACACAACCCTTTGTTGGACATTGAGGATAATTTTTGAAGAACATCAATATGTTTTTGTGAGGTATAAATTATCTGGTTTTATGTTATATATATCCATATATGGATACTAAAACTGTATTTGGTTCTAAAATATATGTACCTTGGGATAATAACACTAAAAAGGAATGTGAGGCTTGAATGAAGTGTTACCTTGTAGAAAAAACATGCCTTACTATTCACCTAGTTTGACACTAATCACTTTTATTCTTTAGATAATTAACATTTTCATAACAATCCAATATAAAAGATTCGAACTGATGTTGAAAATGAATGAACATTGTTAATCCAAATGTGTCATATATTGAAAAAAGATATCATTATTTAAAAATTCCATAAATTATTCTTTATATTTTTGTGGATTCACTCTTTGATTATTGTAACTGACACTATATTTTTTGGTATTAGTAAATGAGTCGAATGAGAATGACTCATTTTAAATGTGAATATTATGGAGAATGTGGTTTTTATGAGAAATCAAATAGAATGATGACTAAATTGAATGATATAATGATTATTAATAATCAGTAATCCAAATCATTGTTTAATAACCTATATTATAAGAAACTCTCATATACACTAAATAAGATAAGGATGAAGATCACTAGGAGCTCGAGTGATTAAGACCATAGAAGGAAAAAAGATTAATTTTATTTCAGTCAGAAAAGTTAAAAGAGAATCCTAACGAATTCCCTCAAATGATTGTTTATATGTTTTATATGTGTAAAATAATGGAATGTATAAGTGAATTGTCTAGAAAAAATTAACAGTATGAGAGAAGGAAATAAATTTCATACTAGGGATCCATTTATATATAGTTGGGTTAAATATGGGGAACCTGTGAATTTTCTAGATCAATTCCCCATTTTTAGGTTTATACTCTAGACCAATGAAGGGATTATTCTGAAATAAAATGGTTAAAGTATTTATTTATTGGGATTCCAGAATTATATTACAGTAGAATATTTTCCAATGTTATTTTGGTTATAATAATACTTGAACATATATGCTTTGTGTTTGGGTTTAATGTATATATGTCTTTATTAACATATGAGTTATAGATACTGATATTGGTTTATTAGTTTAATATTGATCATATGTTCAAAGTATTAAACCCCACATTTTAGGATAAATTTTATGGGAGTATAAAATGATTAATGATATTTTTGTAAGGCTTTTATGGAAATACTACCCATTGGATTAGTATATTTTTTAGTGAAATAGTTATTTAAGGAAGAATTCCATCAGTATTACAGGAATACATTTGAAGGTATTGGTAACTGTTATGTTTTATATTATCTTTTATTTTGAGTTAATAGATGTTATTAAAAATTTGGGAGTATTATATTAATTATATTAATAATGTTTAATAAAAAGTATAACCTAAATACCAGGTGATAACCCATCACTTTCGATATGGCCACATGGATTGAACCCATAATCGAATGGAGATAAGGGTTTAATTTCTACCATTGGCCTATATAATGTTCTTGTTAATATGTCATTGTTTATACTGAAATGATTTCATTAAACATTATTAATAATGATATAGTGGTGTAAATTTTGATGTTTAGAGATTACTATATTATATTAGATAAATTATGCTAACCATATTGGTTTTGGGAAATAGAGAAGAGACATATAGAAATAATTTTCACTATTTTATTGATATTACAATCTATTAAAACTGAATTTTAGAAATTAATGAATATATATTTAATTTTAAGGTATTAATTTCTTTGCTTAATTGATTAATCGAAAATTTATTGAGGCATAACCAAATTATGGAATTTTATTTATGAAATAAAAAGATATTAAATAATTATATTTCCGTAATTTTTATAGATAGTGAAATATTTTATGAACATTAGGAAAAGGATATTGAAACAACAATTTTACCATATTACCTTCATATATGATGAATAAAATGTTTTTTAATCCAACATATATTTTCGGTGTTCAGGTCCTTAACATTTTATTAATAATTCAATTTCTTATTATGAATGATTTATACCACTCTCAATAATTATTTACCCTATTTTATCCATGTCTTTATATTCACATGCCACCAATGTTCTCATACATAGAAATTTAGTTATGTGTTATTCATGATGACATTCATACTTCTATCTATCTAGTATTAATTGGTTATTTTATTAACTCTTTTTACTATGCGAGGTTTTAAAGAATTACTTTTCTAATTAAAATCCCCTGATCTTTTGAGAACAAGTTAAAATTGTGATGAAAAAATTTATTGATGTTGGGTAGAATATAACACCTTGATATTTTGAAAGTATAACACTGTATTCTATAGAATATACACCACAAAAACCAATCATAAAGAAACCACAAAATATAATTCTTTAAATTTAATATCCTCGACAACTTGAACAGAGTGAATCCCCGAGCCTAAATCATTAGTATAAATATATAATGATATAAAATATACATTAAATTGGAAGGTATGAATATTAGTAACAAAATTATGGAAATTATGGTTATATTTTAATTATAAATAAATTATTAATCATTGAAAATAAAAATAAATGTCTTCCATAAAATAGTATTTTTTGGAAAAAATTTGTTTAGTCACACTTGGTGAATATAATTTAATATTAAATTTTCCCAATTTCAAAATATTTATTTTAATAAATATAATTTCTTTTTGAAATCATAATATCAAAATTATAGAACGGATAATTTTTTTTGATATTTAAAAAATATTTCAATTTTCGATGAATAATGAAAACATGGATTTTTATTGAAAACTACATTTTTATTTAAATAATTCATAGGGTTAAATTATATTTTAATTTATTTTAATTTATAATTTGTTCAATTATATTATAATTTTTCTATTTTTGGTCATTGAAATCAATTTTACATGAAAATTTTATATTAAAATATTTTTTACTTTTGGGAATTTTCTCTTCGGAAACCCACTTTCTCATTCCGTATGTGTGAGTAATTATAAATTGTATTGTTCCAATTATATAAATTTTTTTAAATAATAATAATACAAATATTGGGTAAAATATTTTTTATATTTAATATGTTAAAATTAAATTTTACCATTATTAATAGTAAAAGGAGTAAAAAATAAGTACTATAGTTAAGGTAAAAAATAATTTTCATGGGGGTTAAACTAAAATGATAATGTTTAAACTGGCCTAACAACATGAGAAACACAAATTAAATGAAAATATTTCAACTTTAAAACATATATGGTCCTATAATGTCCAAATTGTGATGGTTCTGACATGATAAATATGTCAGAATAACTGATTCTTTTAAAATATTCCAAGTGTGTCCTCTCCCCTACTTATAAAATGTTTCACCCTCTCCTCCGAAATTCAAACTTCCATATTCATTCAGTTCATCAAATAAATTAATAAATCACATTATTAATCCCCTAAAAATATCATATATACCTTTTTGGGATTATAAATCCAACCTAAGAAGTATTTATGTGTAATCCTATAGGAGATTTCCAGAGAAAAGGTGACATTCATAAATGAGCGTTTTTATTATTTTTTCTATTACACATCCTTCAAAAAATTTAAACCATGATTATATAGTTACTAAATTAAATGTGAAATGAAACTGTTGATCATATGTACGATAGACTTCCGCCTCACGAACTGATGTAATTATTTTTCCATCAACACCTTTCAATGATGGGTATAATGATGGATTTAAAAAATTTATATTATATTAATTATATTAATATACATATTTAATTTTAATATCACCTTTACCTTCTTACATTCCATCCCATTTAAAATATGATAAAATCGGTCATGTATATTGAAAACAACTGCATTGTGAAGTGATGTGATTCGTTTTTCACATCAAATTACATGGAAGGTAATAAGTACAAATTTAGTGAATATATGTGATATATATGAAATTATATAGTTTCTTGAAAATTAATAAATCACACAATGTCGTACACTTTAACCCATTAAGAAAATGATAATGTTTCTTATGCGTACATATGACCTACCATCTTAACCCAGCGATTCGATCCACTCCCATTGTTCTAATTTCAATAATGATTATAAAAAGTTTTATAATTAAAAAAAGATATTAATATGATTAATATCATATTATATATGATGTAACTACTTAAAAATTGAATATCCAGAGCATTCATGACAAAATATGCATGAGAAAACAAGACAATTAACACCTGGAAAATTGAAAAATAATGAATTATTATTAGCACACGAGTGGTAAATATTATAAGTGGATAATATATGGTTTATAAATTATTATATAATTTTACATAAATTAATATCATTATTTTAATAATTCTAAATGATTTTAATATATGTTAAACCAAAAGGAAGCGTATGGTAAGGGACTTCATCTCATTTTCTTTTTATTGAGAAGTATTAAAATGTAATTCATCTATATTATTTTATATGGTGCATATACACACCCTTTTAAATTTTATATCATGATTAATTAAAAATTCATTGTATTTTATATTATAATTTAAATTATTTTCACTAAGGGGACTTTAATTAAATTTTTCCAAATGGTAAATAATTTCACAACCCAATTTCATTACATTGGTGTTAATTACTAATTTGTTGTATTTGATATTCAAAGATTATGTGTGTAATTAAGTTTTATTTTATTTATTTTATTTAAAATATTTTTATGTGTATTTAAATTTGATAAAAATAATAGATTCATTTATTAATTCTCAATTTAATTTTATGATCATTGTGATGAGTTTATTTCAAAATACTATTTTAATCGAGATGGTTTGTGCATGAATTTAAATTGAAATGAATTATTTCATAATTGGATAATAAAACCCTTTAATTGTATTCTCTTTTAGTTATTCATTATGTTATAAAGTAAAAATAAAAAAATTTCCACCAATTCGTACTTAAATTTTTTGAGATAATGATTTTTAAAAAATAGGGCTTCGGTTCCATATTTATTGAAACATATATACTTCTTTCTAAATTCATGTTTTCTAAATATTTTGTTAAATTTTTAAAAATGAATTATTAAATAATTATTTTCCCATTTAATCTTTTTTATAAATCATTTCTGTGAATAATTAAGCAGTTTTATTAAAAATGTTCATTTTTATGTCACCCAAAAGTGAAATTAACCATTATATTAACGTATATAGAAGGAATGGGATTTCTAGCCATCCAGACCACTCAATATTTTAATGATTCTTTTCTAATATTGAATGGTTAATTCCAATGAAATGTGTTTTCAAAATTTTTATAAACAATAATTTTTAAAGGGTTATTTTAATAGTGAAACAAAATATTTTCGTCAATAATGTTTTTAATGATATTTTTATGGTAAATCTATTCATCAATAACAAAAAAAATATTTTTCGTATAATTCAATAAAAATATATTGTAATTTTTTCGTATTCTATATAATTATGGTTTATAATCATCATGAAAATGGAAGGTATAAATATTCAACTTTTTTGATTAATTGTTGTAGACATAAAATTTTCCTTGAAATAATTTCTATATTTTGGTCATTAGACATTAAATTTACCCTAAATATCCATATTATCTATCATATAAATGTTTATTTATTAAACCATATATTTTATCAACATATAATATTTTATATTTAATGATATTTATTTATCTTCATAAATGTTAATAAAACTATATTCTTCACTAAAAATAGATATTTTTGGATTAGTAACATCGTTATAGAATTTGATTTACTTTTATATAAATGATGAAGACTTTGTAAATTTAGTTATGGTTATGGCCTATAATTATATAACCCCTTAATGCATTGGTAGTCTTATGAGGAAAATCAATATTCTCACATAACATGAGTTTCTATGTATTGTTTTAACATGTATTGTGAAATGTATTGATGGTAGAGGTATCATGATGCCTGAAGTCATTACATACAACAATTAAGAATTTCCATTATTATGAATTCTACTAATATTATATTTTAGAGTTTCAAAATTATATTATCTCCAAATGCATTTTATTAACATTTTCTTGATTAAATGGCATGAATTTTCAGTTATTTACCTTACCATATTGAGTAAGACTTATCTATTCATGATAGTCATATTAATATAACGAAATATTGGGTTAATAATTTAACTTTATATATTTATTATTCCATATATTATTAAGATAGTCACGATATTGATTAAATGACATGTTCACTACTGAAAAAACACATTTTAACGTCCATTTTTTTATATTGGATGTCAGTTTTTAACCGATGTCTATAAAGGCGACGTAAAAAATAGTATTGTCGGCATCAGTTTTCTAAAATCAATTGCCGAAAATCATTTTCATTGAGGTTTTCAACGTCGTTTTTAAGTAAAACTAATGCTAAAAATAAAATATTCTTGGTTTTACGACATCTATTTTGGATAAATCCAATTACCTATACCTATTTTAGGTGTTGGTATTATAAAAAACCAACACTGAATACCCTTTTCTAAAAATTCAACATCAGTTTTTAAAATAACTGACGCAATAAGTTAAAATAATTTTTCCAAAAAAACAAAAAAAACTACAATTCCAATTAAATCGAAACCCCTGTAAAAAACACAATATAAGCAATAATGAAACATAATTTATCATTCCATGAAATTATAGAACTTACAAAATTTTATCTAGTTAATTAAAAAATTATGTACTAATTTGTATTATAAAGTAGAACTAAAATACACGTACTTGCAATCAATGCCTTCTTTCAAAACATTTATGACCCTTTCACGTCCCAAGACTCCAACATTTTTAGTTCTCACACCTCCCAACTATTCTTTGATATCCCAGACAATACATTTTAGTCTCTGAAAAATTTATTTATATTCTAGTTATAGATTAATCCATTAATAAATCTGATAAAAAATTTAGACAATGACATTGCAGAATCACTTGAGTGAACTCAATGATTTCTAGGGCCCAATGATGGAAGAATATGCGACTATAGGAAATGTGGAATCTTTAGTTTAGGCTGAATGGGATGGTTTGATGGTAAAATATTCTCCAATGGCAGATCAGATAATGTAGGTTGAGAATGAGATGGATAATGTATATACTCAGTGGGACATCTTAATTTCTCATTTCAAATTAGTGACTTTTATCACTTTATGTGTGTGTTGATATCCCATGATGGCTGAGTGTATGAATATTTCTTATAATAGATGTATATTAAGATGTATTTCTAGAATATTTTTGACTTAATACCCAAATTATCATGATTCCAATTTCATTGAAATATTTGATATGTTATAAATAATTAAGGAAGAAGTAGACAAATATCTTATATTTCACTTTTATTTGAGTTATAAGCAGAAAAACTAGAAGAATAGGATGCATCATCAATCTGTTACTACTTGGGGTGATCATATACATTAGAGGGCATGACTTGCATTCTATGCATGTTTTTTTGTGACCTCTAATGTGTTTAGATTATATCAGTATATTTGAGATTCCAATGTGTCTATGATTTTTATGTTATGCACAGTGGTGTGTGTGTCTGTTTCCTTGAGAGACGTTTTCTAATATGGTAACTAATGTGCATGTGTATCCCATGAGACTATATTTGATTTATATTCCCTAAAAAATATTATGTAAATTGTTACTATGTTACATATTATCACATGTTTATGAATGTTTCTACAAATATCTCATTATTACTTGTTTTATGCTTCTTTTTATGATGTTTCTTGTTGAATGTATCACCATACATTGGGAAGCATTATTTGGTAGTTGGAACATATGTACCTTCATGATATAATTATACCATGGTGGTTGACCTGACATGAAATCATGATTATAATGTACCTATGATTATCATATGGCTTGACCTAAAATAAAATTCATTATGAATACTAAGTACCATGCAACAAATTTATTCCATGTGGATATCAAGAACATGTTCACTTGTCATCATTTTTTCTTGACTCAAAACTCAATGCCATAATGATACCGTATAATACACTTAATTCACTTTTATATAGTTTTTTATTAGCTCTAAATTCTTTTTTATCCTATTGGAATGGATTTGCAGAAGGTATGACATGGGTTCATGTCAGATTGGATAGTAAATAGCCTCTCCTCACATGGTTGATTGATTATTTATTATTTTATATGGCAAGTATAATAAAAAAACATATGCCTAATGTATGATTTTTTTAGAAAATTCAGAAAATTACACTATCAAGATAATGTATAATTAAAATACACGTACTTGAAATTTACGGCATGCCCATTTTTGGTATTTTTTGAAGCATTCATTTTATTTTAGTATGTTCAAACACCTAATATATCAAAATATTTAGTTTTTTGAACCCATATGAAATATTATTTATAAATATTAGAATATATATAAATCAAATACTTATTAGACATAAAAAATAGTTCCCAAAGTAGATTGAATATAAGTCATAGTAGATTGGGAATAAGGCTATGAATAATTGAATGCCTACAATAACATTGAATTATATGAGATAAAAAAATAGAATAATAAGGAATAAAATATAAAATAATTAATACAGATCACCTTATCAATGTTAGTATTCTTCCTAGTTCTGGTTATCGCAGAAAGAAATCATATAATATAATAACCACATTTATCATTTCCTTGTTGATGAGGAACCAAAAGTTATAAAACATAAAGATATTAATAAAAATTAATATATAACAAAAACATTGAACACATTATAACATATAAACTAATTACCTATACTTCCACATCTGGGATTTTATTTGGTGTCTTTATCGACTTGTATTCCTTATTAATTTTTTTACCATGAACTTTATTTTCATATATATTAACTAATAATACATATCTAAACAATTATAAGTAAACATAATGATCTTATAAGAAACAAAAAACATACCTTTCTAATAAGGTGGAAAATATTTTTTGAACATTCCCTAATAAAGAGAAAAACCTATATATGGTGCATTCACTTGGGGACAATACACCTAACATCAAATTATTCCTACAATATAAAAAGTTCACAATTAATGACATTATAATGATCATTAGTTCATTATTATTTTTTAGTTATTAATTTTTAATAAATGGTGGAAACAATCACTGAATATTTATGTGTGATAATCTATCAAACATATATGTGACTTTATCAAGATTCATCAAATATTTCACTTCTATGGAAATGAATTTTGTATCTATAAAACCATAAATGTTTGTACTTTAAATTTGTAAAATAAGTGTGTGTGGATACCTAATTCCAAAATAAAATATATTTACTCTTTTTAAAACCATCTTTTTTAAAGAAATAAACATTCAAATATCAAATTACTTACATGGTAAAAAACTGAATCAAATTCATGCCGATCTCTTAAAAATTTACTAGATGCATGATATATTCTTTGAGTAAACTCAATGGATATTCTCTTCTTCATTTATCACAATTCATCCAAAAATCATAGATAAAAATCAATGAAAATTATGCCTAAGATAATCTTTGTATCCCATAAGAAATATCAGAATTATCTACAGTGGATTGTTCTTGAACATTTTATTTCATTTCTATAGATTCTTTTTCTTTTAGATAATTCTATATAAGTTATATTTCAATAAACATTATAATTAATTTTGAATCATTTGTAATTAATATTTTTTTAAAGAAAACCTCATATGAAATATAATGTAGAAAATCTGTTGGCCAATGTAAAAAATTACAGACACAGTCCCCGACTCTATTGATCTCCGTGGAAGGAAATGGTTGTAGAGCATTATGATCTATAATATAGAGTACTGATACTCTATCCTAACCCATATTCATGGGATATTGGTGTAGAAAATCACAAAAAAATACAAGAGTCCAAACACAAAAATATATATGTGAGGATCTCTAGTAAACTTCTCACAATAAACATTTTGGTCTGAGTGAGGTGGTGAAGAATCAAAGTAAGAAGATGGGGTAGGGTACTCTGGGTGATCATGATGGGAATGTTGAAAAATGAAAAAGTTATATTAGTGTTTATAATTTATAAAATAAAAATATTTATGACAAATATATAATATACCTGGGAAGGTAGGTCATACGGGGTAGGGTAGGAAGACGGGGTAGGGTAGTCTGACTGAGAAGGCAGGGAAGGCTGAAAAATTGAAAAAGTTATATTACTATTTATAATTTATAGATTAGAAAATTTTATGACAAATAAAAATATACCTAGGGAGGCTGCTCATACAAGGCGGGGTAAGCAGATGGGGCAAGGTAGTCTGGGTTAGCAGGCTGGAAAGGCTGAAAAATTAAAAAGTTATAATAGTGATTATAATTTATAAAATAAAAAAAATGATAAAAAATAAATATTATACCTACGAAGTCTGTTCATATAGGGTAGGTTAGGTAGATGGGGCAGGGTATTCTGGGTGAGAAGGTTGAGAAGTCTGAAAAAGAAATGTTTATATTAGTGTTTATAATTAATAAAATTGAAAACTTTATGACAAATAAATAATATACCTCGGAAGGTTAAGAAAACTATGACTATCTTGTCATGTGTTATAATAAATCCTTCTACACTAATGCTTAAATTTGACAACCCATAGACTGTTTAATATCTTTCAGCAATGATTTTAAGGATTCTATTTCCGGGTCTCATGATTGATTACTCTTACGAAAAATCTTTTGAATAGAAACACCCTCCTGATATCCTCTAACATGGCCGAGGTGTTCTTACATTCGCAAAGTAGTGGTGAGGATTTCCATCTTTTCCCCGGGGATAAAAGAGATATGTGTCTCATGCACCTGAAGTTCATCTTAAAATGAAAAATAAGAAAGTTATAGTATTTTTTATAATTTATAAAATTGGAAAATTGATAACAATTAAATAATATTTACTTATAATTTTATCAGCTACATGCTTTGCATCCCATATATGATATTGTTGATTTTTTTTCTTGTTTCCATATTTCATGGTGAGATAGAGGAGATAGAGGACCAAACTGGACTTCTTCTGAACCACCACTAGATCAAGCTCTTAAAACTTCAAATTTGTCATCAATCATTTTATACATCAAATACGCATAATCTCCATGTGATAAAGTATAAGGGAATGCATTTTTCAAATCGATCTCCTGACTAGATCTCTTGTAGGCCTGTTATATAAAAATAATCTACTAGGTAATAAGAAAAATATAGAATATATTTTACAATATTAAAAAATGTTCTAATATAAAAATTATCTTAATTACGAATGTCAACAAATTGCTTCCATGTATCTTCATCTATAATAGGATACATTAGAAATGTATTTTCACACCTAATTTTTCCAAAAACATAATTTATTGTTAGTTTTGTTTTAAAATATCTTCATCAAACCATCGTTACAGAGCGATTCATTTTCATAATTTCATTAGATTCCACATAAATTAATGTCATCAGTAATTTAATAAATTAAATATGTCATTTAGAATATATAAAATTAAAAAATGAGATAAAAAATCAATTAAGACATATTTCCATCACGGGCTCCCAAAGCGTTGCATTTCCATTCTGTCCACTGACTTCCAACAAAGATATTAAATATTAATCCTGCAATGGCTCTGCGTCGCTATATAACTTACAAATTGAACTTCATTTGGACTAATTTCATTATTATCATCATCAAAATGGATGTTTACTCTATCAACATAATGGGAAAGTAATTGTTTTGTTTAACGTGTAATACCTCATTTACCAACATGAAAATATGATTTTTAGTAGTAATTGGATATGTCTCCTCCGCCGAGGACACATCAGCAGTCCTGCAAAAAAATTGTAAAATAACAGGTTTATTTCACTAAATAAGTATATATCAGAATATTTAATAATATGTAAAAATATATATACCTCGGTAACTGCTCCTTTCAATATATATCTTCAATTTCTAATTGAAAGTGTAATAAAATTTTGTATACCTGCATACCATTGGAAAAATGAATATTTAGAAACAAGGAAGAAAAAAATAATTAAGTAAAAAAAGTGGCATGGATTTGTATGTTTCAAAAAAAGTAACAAAATATAAATACTTTCTAGAAAAATTAGTAGTCTAATTTAGTGTTTTCCCACATGCCTTCATCATGATCATTACATAATGATTTCACTATTTATGTTCTATACTCATTGTAATCATCCAAAAATTGCATAACAGATGAATAAGCTTATGTAAATCACTAACATCCAAAGTAATATCCTCATCACCCAAATAGATTTTTTTTGAAAATCAACTGACCACTATTCATTTGATAGATCAATGACATAAAATACATTCTTTTCATGTGTCACCATGATAAATGGTTCCTCATTTTTATTAAATATTTTCAAATGAACCAGTTTAAAACCATATTCATCATGTTTCACACCACCATTACAATCATCCCAATTACACTTAAAAATGATGACTAGAAATATAATATAATCAATTTCCCATATAATTTTTAGAACTCCAAAGTATAGAATTAATACATTAATTGGGTTTTTATCTTTGGAACATGAAAAATGCATTGCTTCAGCAAAAACCATCACACCACTATCTTGTATGCTACTCTTGTCATCCAGGTTTTTTGTGTAAAATGTGTTTCCATTAATATCCAAACAAGACCATGTGATCACATTATGATATGGACCCCCTTATGACCACTTAAATATTTTCGATGCAGATATATCTGAGGTGACATTTTTTATAAAACATGTAACAAATGTCTTTATATACTTAATAATCAACCACTTTTAGTATCTTTTTTAATATATTAACCTTAATTCATCAATATGTGAGGATGTATATGATTGAACCTCATCTATGTTTTTAAAATATATAAATGTTCCCGCATGACTTCATCTTGTGTAATAAACATTACATTTAAACTACGAACCCCTCTAGCATCACTATCAATTGTTATATGTCGTGATACAGGGAGACCAATATGCTTATCCTCATAAAAATAATCAGTACAGAACTCAAACACCTCTTCTAATACATATTTTTGAATAATATATGCCTCTAGTCGATAAGGATTTTTAACATATCCCTTCAAAGTTATCATATATTTTTCAAAAGGATACATCTAACTTAAATAAATAGGGCCACATATTCTTATCTCACACACCAAATGTATAAGAAGATGAACCATTATATCAAAAGATGTGGGTGGGAAATAACTTTATAGTGAGAAATAATAAGTGTTTCTTCATTATGTAACACACTTAACAAATTTGTTTCAATTACAATGCTATAAATTTATTTGAAAAGGTTACATAACCTGATGAAAGTATTTCATATAGATGTCAGCAAAATAACATTGACTACTACTGGTAAAAGTTATTGCATCAACGCATGGAAATCATGATATTTCATACCTATTAATTTAAAATATTTCAATGATATAAAATTATTAACATTCGAAGAAAAACCACTGGTATATTTAATACCATGAATACCCTGACAGAAATTCATCTTTTCAATCTTTCATAATATGTGACAAGCTAGATGTAAATATGTTATGTTTCATTTCACAATGGGAGCTAACTCCAAACATATTATCATTAATATCAAGTACAATATAGATTAAAATCTATCTTTTTTTCATTAATTTTATTTATAACAAGTTATAATCAAACTTTCACATATTTTTTTCTCAACATGCATAACATCAATGTTATTTGTTTCTCTAAAAATATCCAAAAATGTAGTTAGAAAAAAATAGACTCCTTCATCAATATATTTTTTTCAAGTCAAGATAATATTTTCATTCCAAATGTAGAATCAATATCTTTCACATGGTCATAATATTCTCTAGATGTAAATTGTCCAGGGGCGAAGGTAATACTATTTTAATCCGTTAAATTGTTTTTTCAATCTAATATAAGGATGATAAACTCTCTAAAATATTCGATGTCCCATGTACACTGTCTTTCATCCATTCTAAAACTGATAATATAAATTCAATTCTTCACAAATTGGCCATTATTTATTTCCCTTAACAACATATCCAGATGTGTTTCCATATGCAGCAAAATTATTTGTAGTGAATATTATGATAGCACACAAAAAAATACTCTTTCTTATATGCATCAAAAACTCTAACACCTGCCTCCCATAGAGGTTTTAAAGCTTAAATAAATGGTGAAAAATACAAATCCATATCATTTCCCTATTTTTTTGTCTAGAAATAATCAAGCTCCTCATAACATATTTTTTCTTCATACATAGATGTGGGGAGAAGTTGTAAAGTACCCGAAAAATAGGCCATGAACTTTTTTGGCTACTAAGGATCCGATATGGACACAATCCTTCGGTACACAATCCCATTATGAGATTTCTAACATCTGTTCCAAAAACATGAATTTTTTATCAAAACTCTTCTATTATAGATAATCGTCAGGGTAAAGTATGTTACAATCAGAGATGCACTCATCATAATTCCATTGTAACCATTTTTCATCAATTGAATTTCTAAATGGATGGTTCAAACGAGGAATTATTGGAAGGTACCAATTTGATTTAGTAGGAGTTTATATTCTAGAACCTAAAAATGAATCACAATTGTAATATCAGAATTGTATACCAAAAATATTGGATGATATCATTTGAGAGAATAAAATTTATTTTTCATAACATTAGATTACATCACATGAGTATGAATCTGAGTTGACTTTCCTATCTATCTTATAGCGTGATGTCCCAGTTGAAGGACAACATCATAAATATTAATTTTCTTTCCTATACTGTACAAAATCATTAGGAAAATCATGTATCTTTTTATTCCCCATTCCCCTTGGGAATAAGATTTTCTTTACCTCATAATTGTAATCTATGAAGCCCATTTCCTTCTAGAAGTTACTCTTTTAAAAGATCATGTTAATTGAAAAACATTCAACACTCCACCCATTTTCTGCTTTTAAGTTAACTGATCTCAAAACTACTGATATCAATATATATTTACTACAACCTAGGACTAATGGTTTCTCATAATCTTCAAACAATTGTTCAAAAGTTGCTATTTTTTCGATGGTTTCAACACCTAAATCATGAATAAATTCTTCAATATGATCTTCTGCCTTATTATGAATATTTTCATCAACATTAGATGTTGAGTTGTTAGTGACTTCACCATGCGAGAACCAACATGTATAATTAAGGCTAAAAAAATAACAAATGATATGGTCCTTGATTTCCCTAGAGTTTGAGATTTATATATTTAAGCACTACACACATGGACAGAAAATGAAATCAATGTTTGGAAGATACCGTTTAGAAAATTCCAAGAATTCATCAACTCATTTATATTATTCACTAGTGGTTCTTTGTAATGGTATCCAATTTTGATCCATTCAGTATCTGATATCACATAAATAATTGGTGAATATATTAAAACATACATACATACATATATATATATATATAGATAAATTATAAACATAAGAACATTTAATAAAAAAATTTGATAATTAGATATGAAACACATTTACAAATAGTAAACATTTTATTTTCAAATTATATTCATGTGTTACATTTAAATTATAATTAAGTTTTAATATCGATCTTATAAAATTTATTTGTTCATTTTACATAGTTATTTCATTATTTCGATGTTGTATGTATCAAAAGTATTGAAGATTTCATTAATTTAAAGGGATAATAAATAGTTATTATTAGTAATATGAAATAATAATTAGAGTAAATGTACATATTATATGTGAAATCAATCCTAATTATCCAAAAATTATTACACATGAAATTAAATACATTACTAAAATGATATATCTTACAACACATTTGGGAGAGAGAATAATAGAATTATTTGAGGAATTACAAGTGGTTGTGGATCAATTACATGTTCTATTGAGTATATACATAGATTAATTTCTTTTTTTTTATAATTTAGGTAGACTTGATTCAAACCCCCAAACCCCACCATCTTAGGTGTATTTTATCAATCCAATGAAGACTAAAACTTCAGATAATAATACTTTCAGAACATTATTTAGTCAATTTTTCAAGATAAAAATAATTTCACATAAAACAAATTCAACACATGGCTAATATAATTTGGTCAAGAACACTGGCCATTACATTTAAACAAAATTTTAGAAAAAAATAATATTAGATAAAAATAATTCATTTGTTTTTTGGTCTAATTTATTCCAAAACAAGACCAATACATTTATACCTAATGGTATATAAAAATTTATAATGTAAAATCATTCAACTCATATCCACATTAATAACATTGAATAATCACTATAAGGGATGAATATTAACTATGTTGTAACACATTTTAAAAAATCTATAAACAAATATTTGAAGAAAATAAAAAATAATATTAAATGATATATAATTTAAGTTCAAAATTTCAAAAAAAACTAACAAAATTCAGAGTTCAACTCAAAAATAGATCACCAATCTGTACATTGGTCCTTATAAAACTATAGAAAATTAAGCACTACAAGATCTTGAAAAAAATGATTGTAACAACGAAAAAATATTGATAAAAAATAAATTCAAATCAAATCATCATTGAATTTCACTAAAAATTGAATTAAAGAGAACAAATATGTCATAGACGATCATAGAATACAATATAATGAAGAACACAGACCGCAGATTGTGCAAATGGAAGAAAATCATCAACAATGGTGGTTTGAAATCACAAATATGGATTTCAAATCGTCGCAAGTCGAGAGGATCTACCCTGGGATTATATTTCAAAGAATAATGAAAATCATGGTTTCTTAATCTCAATAATTTTTAAATGACTTTCGTTGTCGGTTTGGTAAAAACTGACGGTGAATGTCTTCACGGTTTTTATTTTGGGTGTTGGTTTTTTGGAAAACTGATGCCTAAAATAACACATATTGTGTATTATGTCCTCAAAACCGACACGAAAAAACATTTTTTTTATTTTTGGCATTGGTTCATGTTAAAACTGACGCAAAATGTCAGCTCATTCTGTTCTTTTCGTTGGGTTTTAGTTACACCGATGAAAAAATAGTCATTAATCTTTTTGGAGTCAGATTTTAGTACAACCGATGACGAAAAATTTCTCTCACAAAATATCAGCATCAATTTATAAAAAAAGATGTTAATAATTTGACGTTAAATCACATATTTCTTCCAGCAGTTCTTTTAGTTATTTACAATTCCATAGTGAATAATCTTTATCTATTAATGATATTAACTTTTTAAAATGGAAATTTTGTTTAGTTATTTATCTTCTCATATTTATCATTTCATAAATAATTTGGATAGTAATTTTTTGATTAAATATAATATTTTTTTCAGTTAATTTTCTTTCTATATTTTTCTATTGTTATCTATATATGATTGTAAAGTTATTTAAATGGAATTCTAATTAATTTTTTTACCTTTAAATGTTTATTTTATTTATTTATTCATGATATATTCTTATATATATAAATCCTATTGATAATTTTATCACACATTATTTTATTTCATTTCCCAGGAATCTAGGAAGTATAATATGAATGATCTGTATGGATATTCTATACAGAACAATGATATTCTCCAAAACAATTATGTTAAAATTTCTATATTAAAATGTAATATTGGAATCATGTATATATGTAATTATACATGAAAACTAAACTATTTAATCCTTTTGGATATGATTCCTTGAATATCATTACAATGTAATAAATGAGGCAACAAATTTGGGTTATTGGATTTGGAGTCATTACAAAATTTCTATCAATTAGCCTCATTGGTGACAAACCCACTAGACAACATGTGGCTCTCCACTAGGGGTGAGTAGCCAACGCTGAATATCAAATAGTCATATCAATGTGTCACTAATTCCCAACAAGAAACATAAGTCTCCTTATGGAATAATAAATGGCGGTGGTCCAGAATAAAATAATTTCATCACATGATAATAATATATCCCCCTAGTATAACACAAAAATCACATCTTTCCCACCTCACATATCCCTTAAAAAGAGACCTAAATAATGATCACATAAGGAATCACATCACAATAATCAATCACAAGATTAACATAAACATCAACAATAATAAAGGGGGATAAACATGGGAATAAACAAAGTCACATCCCATGTGCCAACTAAGACTTTGATAATATCACATAGATTTGGAAATCCAAATATCAAACTATTTTTAATTTAAAAAAAATTGAAAAATAATGCATAACTATTCACAAAAGAAACCAAATAAGATTAATTATAACTGCATTTTTCTTTTTAAAACTAAAACACCCATTAGAACATGAAATTCACTTTTTATTACACAAAAGGGATACCCAATTTAAAACCCGATTTGGCCCATAGCACCCAGAAAAAGTTCATTTAACAATAAAAACCCTATTTATGATTTTACCAACTAAATAAAATGTTTAAAACAAAAACTTCAAAAAAAATTCAACAACATAATACAATACAGTTATTTTTGAAAAAGGAAATGAACCACCCATGCATGGAAAACCTTTGATAATCTAAACTAGATATCATATACATAATTATTTCATATCTAAAACACATTTTAAAAATAAATAACTATAGGAACTATTCAATAAAAGGAAATTAATTATAAACACACACCTCATGGGGTATAACCTTATCTCCTTCTATATTAACCAGCATTAATACTATCATATATAGGTTTATAACCATTACCGATTGATGTCCCTGATTTCTACCAACCCCAACAAATGAAATTTTCCAAACATGACCACTAAGGTTAGACGAGTTGGATAAATGGAGAGTATAGTATATCAAAATAGAAAATAAACTCATAACTCTTAATATATATGAATAACCACTACAAGATCACTCCAAATCACCATAGATGAGCTTGGAGAAGCCCTTCGGGGGAATTTTGGTGGAATATTCCATGTAAGTGAGGCTTGGGGTGAAATATAAAAATAAAAACGAAATTAAAAGACCAAAATTCCCCATATTTTTTAAGTCACATTGTTTACCAAACATTATATAAACTGTACATACTCCTCTATATCTGACCACTAGACTACCAGATTTTTCACCCATGATTTCTTTAACTATATAGAGACCATGTGTCTACCACTAGTTCACCTGCATATGGAACACAATTCCCCCAAGTAAACACACATGGTTTCAAACAACAAACTATTACCTTGAACACCTATAATAACATTAAAAACACAAAATTAACCTTAATACACCCACAATCACAATAGGAAAAACCACCATAGAGTTGGAATAATAAAATATAATTATGGGTTATCCTATCAAGGAAAAAATTGTGATAGTCTGATAATATATTTTAAAAAAATAAAAATTACTAATTGTATAAAATACTATACAAAATAACCATGGAAATAATTTTGGAGCATTCAACCATAATTAAATGAAAAATAAAATATTTTCCACTTAATTTTTACACCTAAATAATGTATTAGATTATTTTTTCCATTCCTACATGGTATTATAATTCTTAATTTTTTTCTTCAAATGATGAAATTTTGGTTTCAATTAAGTATTTTAAGTTAATAGGTATAAAATATAATTAATTTAATGTATTCATGAAATAACTAAAACTAGTTTAATAATAAAGATCCCCAATACTTTTACACATATTGTTGCATGGTTTTTAAAATACTTATCAAATATAAAGAACCCAAATATTGAGAGGCATTATGTCTTCAAAGGAATAGGTAAGTAAAACAACATGATGAAACTAAATATAAAGTTTTTTTTCACTCTCTACAATGAGATCATAAATCCCTTTTACATCCTAAAACTACATATTATAATTAGGGTATACATATACAAAATGGGTGACTGAAAAATCCTAGTATGGAAATTAACATAGTAAAAAAGTATAACATATGTGTAAAAAGGAATAATATGACATCATAAAAGAAAATGATAATGAATAATCACATGAGAACTTAAAATAATTAACATTGAATTATGATAACCATAAAACATAGTAATTTGTTAATAATTTGAAATATGACATAATCATAAGTGAAGCCTAACTTTGAAGACAACCTCAAATGGTAAAAAAGTCCAATTATTATTTAGTTTTTCTTCTTAATACCTTATATATCATCTCAAGAAACATATATATTAAATAAATTAAGAGAGAGATACATAAGAAAAATCATTATTACATATAAATTCATATGTGTGTGATAATTGGAAATAAAAAAATATTGTATAGACATAAGTATTACCCTAGGAAAGAAATGGGTTGCATAATCTTCCCTCATATCACAATAACCATATATTTCATAGATATTTAAAATAACACTCAAAAGTAAATATTTTATACAATCATGTATAAATAATTAAGCATAATTATGAAATTTTTTCTTTATTTTATATATCATTATTAGAATGGTAAAAAATTAGGGAAACAAATGAACATTTAATATGGTGTTTTAATGAATTAGTTTATGAAATTTATGGAATTATTGAACATGCAATTTTATTTTAATGAAGGTATACCAGAATGGGTATACCTATAATATTTGATATGTAATAAAATATTTAATATGAATAAATAAATCAAAATATGGAACCTAGAATTATGATGGTATAAAAAATATATTTTAAATCAGGTATATTTTTAATGAATGAATTTGAGAAGAGAACTTATAGAATTTATAAGGCCATCAATGGAATGGATAATAAGATATATAAAAATGTAATATAAATATATAAAATATTTAGAATCATTTTAAAATTTTAAAGAGATATAGATAATGAAATTTATAGGGGGAAATGTTACAACCCCAAGATAATAGGGTGCATTATAAAGATCCCTTACAATAGGTACCATAATCATTATCCACTTTCACATTAACATCTTCAATACTAAAATTATATTCATGAATTACTTAAAATAAATACATATTGCATCAATATTTTATTTAATGTAATTATATTATTTTCATTTAAAATAATCTAAAGGAGATTCGAATTTTAATTTCATTGTTCTGAGGGCGTTCATTTGATGGTTATATGGTTGGATCAGTTGTAAAAAAATTATTGGAATTATTTTCAAATGGGAATATAAATGTCTGTGTGAAATGAAATGATGTTAATGTACATCTCAAAATTAAATTTTTGTGATATATATATATATATATATATATATTTGTGTGTGTCTGTGTGTTTCAGTACTGAGATTAATCGTTTGTTATAAACATTTTCATTATATGGTTAGTACATTTATGAGGGTTTACAAACCATCATGAACTAGATTTGTTATTTTTAAATAAAAGGATATTAATAAATTAAATAATCATAAAATAATTTATTAAAAACTAATTATATTAATCTTCAACAATAATAAGATTTATATAACCATTCTCGAAGGTGATGGATAGAAACGATGTACGTTTTTCTTGAAGACGGTCAACCAGCCAGATAACCAACCAAATTTTTAATTTAGAATAAAGAGGGAAGAAAAGATTATGGATGAAATATATAAAAATAACAAAAAATAATTATACTATATTTATAATACTATACTAATTATTTTTTCTTGTATGGTTTATGTGAGGAGTAGGTAGATAAATTGATGATTCTAAAATGGATTGATTCATAATATGACATATTAAATGTTTTTACTAGAAATACACCTTCAACAAGCTATAGTTTAGATTTTTTGGGAGAAAAAAAATTTATGGAACATGGGAGAGAGATAAGGGGATTGTTTATTATAGTTTGGGAAAGAATCAAGGATTTAAAGGTGTGAGGAAAATGGTAGGTATTTTAAAGCGAAAAAGAGGTGCCTTTTTGAATATTATAAACATCAGTTTCATAATTTTACTCTATAATATCAATAGTGATGAATCTTATAACCATATAAAGTAATTGATACATGTATGTTTTAATAAGGGGTTTTTAAATCATATATGACCCATAAATTCAATTATTTAGTTTATATTTTTTAAATTTGTATTTCATTGTATTTAAATATTCACCCAAAATTAAATTACATTTGAAAAATACAAAAAATTTACCATATTCATTTTTCCTCATTTAGGTCCCAATAATGAAATAGATTTTATTAAAATACCACTAAATATGATAAATTTCATTTTTAGTAGAAATTATTATTTATATGAAAATATCAATTTTATATTATGATTAATTTTATAGCCCTTTTAAAAATTACATATGGTTTCAATAAATTATATTATTATTATAATAGAAAATAATATTAATTTATAAATACATTTTATGAAAATATACTTTCGTTCAAATCATTATATTTATATTATAATAATTAAAATAAAACATTTCTATTTTACAAAAATACATACAATTATATTCTCATTTTTATAACTTTTACTTACTTATATCATAATAAAAATATGTAATATTTTAATTTTATACGATATGTAAATATTATTTAACCTTCATTAGTTGGTGATACAATTCATATGGCTAGGTTAATATTTTAAATAGTCAAATTTCTATACTAATAATCAGAATAATATTTGAATGGTCATATTTTTAATCAATATATGGTCTCATTAATTTCAATAATTACATCACATTTTATTCCTTAAAAATTCACTTCTTTATTGTCTCGAGGTTATATATATATTTATTTTCAATTTAAATACACCATAAATAGTATCATTATTCATTTATGTAAATTTTATTGCCAGTTCTATTATATTATTGGATCAGGAATATCCAAATTTTTATATAAATGCTTTCTCAGTTTCTATTTTTATACCATTGTAATATTTTAAATTATTATTTATATATGTATTATTTTTATATAAATTTAATACTAATATAATTAAATTTTGTTGGTTTTATCATGTTTTTTATAAGCATTCTATAACAATATATTATGACAGAATTATATAATCATATATGTAGTTTCGTTGATAAAATTATAGGTCATTACATTTTCCCCCTTATGAAATTTCACTCATGAAATTTTATTTTTTCCTGTATGATGAAAATACATGAGGTTAATTTTCTATCATCTCATCCTTTATTTGGTATTTTACCATGAGATACTTATGAATTTGTTATGGTACCTTAAAATGGTTATTTTTTATGTTTCTTATGAAATTGTCTCTATAGTCCAAGATCTTTACCAATTTCTCCCCATATGAGATTTCATTTTTTATCATTCCTAAATCCTAATTCAAAAAATGTGAGGGATCAAAAAAGTACTTCCATTATAGGGATGCTCCAAAAAATTCATGTACTTGAGACATGGTTGGTATTTGTCCTAGTTGATACACCACCACTAAACTATGATTAAAAATCTAAAAGGGACCAATGTAATAAAGAAGTAACATTCCGTTATTCAAAAATATTATATCTCCCCCCAATAATATATATGGATTATCACATTTCTAGAAACTCAAACTCAATGTGTCTTCTACAGTTATCAACATATCTCTTTTTTGAATTTGAGATATCTTAATGTGTTTTCAAATGGATATTAAATTTTCTAACATTTCGACAACAATTTTTGGTCTAAGTAGATTTCTTATACCATCTTCATCCAGACAAATATGTGTTTTAAATATCTTTCCAAATATATAATCATATAAGTTCATTTGAAATTTTGAGAAAAATATATAATTTCATGAGTTCTCAACATGAGGATGAATATAATCTAACCCCCCTTTAATGTCTATCAAGATTTACATAATATGTCATGAGGTGTTTGTATAGTTTAATCAAATGTTCTATAAATTCTGGGGTGATAATATACAATAATGTTCAAATAAGTGTTCATATCTCAATGCTGATTTTCTATAATGTGGAGGTAAGTATCTAATCAATGTTAGATATAATCAATATTGGTGTTCCGTGATGTGTCACCGCATCTCTAATAACTATCCTTAAAATTCAATAAAGTGATAGGTCCGATTTTAATGAAATGAAATGAGAAGTCATTTTTGGTTAATACACTATAATTTATATATAATTAATTCTTTTTATGACTTCTATAAGACCTATGAAGAAATATGAAGTGGTGTTCTCCCATTTCCACATGGGTTTCGGTAATGGTTGAATCACCCGCTTATAAATTTTTCTTTCATCCTTCATCAACCGACATACTTGGAACATTTATATATATTATTTCAACTCATTAATTAAATTATTCAAATAATAGTTATCTTATATATAATGATCCATCTTCATGCTCCCTTGGAGGATAGAGAAGGTCAAGCCGTATGAATCATTCAATAATTATTTTTTAATCGTACGATCTGATGGTGCATGTAGTCATGATTCAAATCATATAAACCCTTCCTAATAATATTTTTTCATTAATGATTTCACTTTTTTTATATCTTCCACCTTCTTATATGTTTTCATATTATCTATTTGATGATAATTTCTCGTTTCCATAGGGGATGGGTGGGAAATAATTTGACCAAAAATAGTTATGTTCCTTACATTATGAATTCCATTCCTATACATTACAAGATTAATATTATAATATCATTCTCAATTATCATCAAATATAATTTTACATGATTCTTTATACATAAATTATATTTCAATTTATTCACCATCACTTGATGGTAGTGGATTAAGAAGTTAGAATTTTTGATAACCTTTAACCATATTCTTTGGAAAACATTATGCCCCATCTATGTGAAAATATATATGAGCCAATTATGACCCATATATATTTCACCATTATCCCTATAAAGATAATTACACCCAATAATCAATGGTAATACAATTATATCAAACATTAAATCATTAATTGGTTAGTTTTAATTAGAAAATTTAAGCTACCTTAAATCATAAGATATTTCTTTCGTCATTTTACATCTGCGCACACCTCTCAATGACTACATTGAAGATTCATTATATACCAAAAATAGTTCCCCACATAAGGGTAGAATGAGTAAAATTTCATTGATAAGTTTCATTTTTTAATACTATGATATTTATTTATTATTCATCAATATAGAAAAAAATACAACCTTTTGAGTCATCTAAATTATCTAGTTTGATAATTATGATAATTTTCTCACAAGTCATCTAATATACTAAGTATGTGCATGGAAAAAAATGGATATACATTACAGATGTGTTTCTTTTCCATTCCCCAATTTCATTTTTCTTAAAAGGGAATATAGATAAAAAAATTAATGATAAAAATCTTGAATAATGTTACATTATCCATCTAGAACTCAAATTTACTATACTTATCATATATTTTCACTTTTCTAAATGTTTTAAGAAATGTAATCAAATAATTTCCATGATACTCATTTATTTTAGAGTATATAAATATATTATCTATACAGTCCAAAAATTTTTTTTCAAGGTAGTCTATAAGGATTATATTCAGTAATTTTTATTAACATATAATGATAATTGTCACATATAATGATTGTCACTATGAAATCATAGTGTCTATACCCTTTTCACTAGGCAATTTTGGTAATATCTTCTTTTTTAAACCTTAATTGGTGATATCCTAACAAATACACCGACTTAAGTGTATAAATATCCACACATAGTTGATTGAAAAATTAATAAATCAATGAGATGGGATAGTTATTCTCTACCATGATGTTATTGTGTTCCTGCTAATCAATTTATAAGTTCATTAAACTATCCTTCTTATTGACCAAGAGTACTATCACACACCACTAGGAAGAACTAAGGCATATAAACTCCATTTCCATATTCTTTTAGAAAAGCTTATTTAGATATTACAAATCAATGGTTTCAATTGTTTTTTGTGTCAAAGATATAGGAAGAGAAAATGTTATATTTCCAATTAAGATAAAAAAATACTGTTTATGAGGAAGACCAAGAAACTCTTTTGAAAATAAAACATTATAGTCCCTTTTATTGGGAATGTATTTGAGATTGATTCTCTCATTTTTTATAAATAATTTTTTCTATATATGATTTATTATAAAAAAATATCCATGTTTTGGATTAATATTTCAATGTATACGGATTATCTACCTTAAACCTCTATATAATCATAGGATAACATATGATTTGAAGTGTGATATCCCTATCTAGAGAGAATGTATATCCAATACACTCCCAATATAGATTCAAATTCCACTAAAATATGTATTTTATGTTAGGTTAGGGGATTCAATCCACAAACAGTTTCACAGAAAGAGTTATATTATTGAGATACAATAATATCCTAATTTTTTGTTCTCACATAGATCTCAACCCTTGTGTTTTGAGGTGATGTTTTAATAGTTCTAGTAAACTTATATGGTCAGAAAGAATTTAGTGTAATATAATCATATATAGAATTTAATTCTCGCGAATGGATAATTAGAAAAAATTTCACAATTTTATTATGGTTATAGTAATTTCTTATTACCAAAAAAACCTAAGGATGAGAAAAATTAAACTAATAATATTATAAATAAGAAACATTGAACATATAACTGATAATATACAAATGAAATTGATATCTTATGTTATGAGCCTATAGGATTCCATCTATATAATACATGGTAAATTTATTATTAGATTTTCTAATGTAACAATATATTATTTTTATTCATAATTGTTTTTAAAGAGATTTAAAATCTTCCAATGAATATCCCCCATGAGTTTCAATCAATGATTGAAGTCGGGAATGTTTTCCATTCACTAGTTATAGGATTATTTAATACCAATGTTTCATTTTTTTGGTAATTATTCATAAGTACCTTTGTGCTAGATCCACATCCACTTGTAATATCCATGCATGTATTTTTTTTCTTTAAAACATCTCACTCTATAATTATCCAAAAATTTAATATTTTTTCTTATAATTAGACCCATCCCAATGGTTTTTTAAACTATATTCATGTCCTAATCCACAAAACAAATAACTTGAAAATTCTCTTATAATAACTATAGTGACCCAATCCTTTATACATATTATTACATGGGTTTTAACACCAATTTATAATATATACAACCCAAAGATAGAGATGTCTATAGTCTTTATAATACTAGGTATATAAAACATCAATATGAAACTATCATAAAATATCTCCATTTTAATATATATAATGATATCCTAAATTCATTTAAGCTTCTAAAACATTTTTGGTTGACCTACGAAATACATAAACGAGCATTGTGAGCTAAAAAAATCCGCAATGGAATAAATATGATAAAAATTCATAACATATGATTCAACATAAATACTAATATATCCTCAAATTAAAATATCATGAAAAATAAAATGGAGGCGTAACCTAAAGAACACATAATCAATATCTCATGGAAACATATGAATGTGAAAACAACATGAAACATGGAATAAGCATAAGTTAACGTTAATTGTCAAGATAACATCACATTATTTAATGTATCCCATCATGAATTATATTTAATCACCAATCATAAAGTTATCATATCATTCAGAAAACTTTTTACCCAATGATTTACATAATTATTTTGGTTAACCAATCAAAACATATACATTCTTACGTGTTCAACAAATAGAAATAAACCTTATGGAATAAACATAATAATTACTGAGAAAATAATTGGGTTGTATAATATTTTCACATATCATGATCAAGGGAGATTTCATGAAGATTACAAGGAGAAGAAGAAAATAAATATTTTCAAAATTCATATATTAATATATAATAATATGACTCAAATTGTTTGTTCAATTTAAGTTAAAAAGTCATGGAATGTTGAATAGTATTGGGTATAGGATTGAACATTCCAAAGAGTGTTTTAACGAATCAATTGAGTACATTTGAAGATTAAATTATCATGGTGTTTTATTTATAAACTAAATGAAAAATATAATGGTTATCCCTAAAATATCCCTCTATTTTATTAAATAATTACTAAAAAAAGGATATTATTGAGTGTTACATAAAATTATTAAGGGATATAAAATTTCCCTTTAATTGAACTTGTTTTAAATGATGAAATTCGACAAATGATCTTAAGGAATGTATAACCTCATATAAGTAAGGGATACTAAACTTGATATATATATATAATAGATATATATATATAATTTATAATAATTGGTTACATCAATGATAGTGAGGGAATGTGATTTATTGAAGGAAGGAATATAAACCCTGGTGAATTTTGTGTTTCATAGGGATCCATTTACTTAGTTTCAAGAATCATTTTCACGTTCCCATAGCATCCAAAATAATCAAATTGTAATCATTAATTTATTTATTCATAATATTTTATATCAATATTTGTTTTAATATAATTTTATTATGTTCATTTTAAACTATTTCAATGAGATATAATGTTTCATTTCATCATTTAGAGGGAATTCATTCCATGATTTCATGGTTACTAGTGGATAAATATTGATGTTCTGAAAAAATGGGACTATAAATCCAAAAACTAAATAAATTAATATTCTTGACCCTATATAAATTGAAATGGTCTCAAAGATCCTTATTTTTTGGTATAGTTATTATATAATTAGTATAGACATCATCATTATATCGTTAGTTAATTTAGGTAGTTTCACTGACCATCAGGAACAAGAAATTTTTATTTAATTAAATTTATATTAATACATTATAGAAACATGAGATATGTTATAATATATCTAGTATAATAATATTTAACAATAATCATATTTTAATAAAAAAAATTGAAGGTGGCGGGAAAAAATTATGTAAAAACATAATTTAGGTTGTGAACCAATCATATTGTGAAAAAAAATTCATTTCAGAATATGGAGAGATTATAAATGGATTGTTGCCATAAATTTAATCAAAATAATAGTAATTAAATATATTTATAATACACAAAATTACTACTTATGTAAACTTATTTGGATACATTTTTAAGGGAGAATTGTTTTTTAATTTATAAATAGGGGACCTTATATATTCAATTATTAAATGATAGAAATATAGTTTACATGGGAAATCAATTGTTTTTTTAATTGGATCATCCTTACCAAATATAAAAAATTAATTTCAGAAATCCCAAAAGTGTAATTTTACCCCACAACCATTTTTATCTATAAAATATTACGAATTAGTGAAAAGAATATCAATTTCACATGAGGAAGTAAAGGAATATTTAGTCATCAAACAAATGCATGGTTTAAAAAATCCATTTTGTTTATCAGACCTTGTTATACATTTATGGATGTAAAAATATCATTGACATTATCCATGTCGACCACAATGTTTGTGATAGTTCGATTACTTTTTTAATAAAATAGGAAATAACACATATGGATTGGATAAAAAAATTAACTTAATATACATGTGAATAATTTTGGTGTTAACTAGGTTAATGAAATGAAATATAACAAATTTTCCACTAGATTATCAAACATTAAGAAATTTTGAGAAGATAATTTTTGTCAATGTCTACATGATATTATAGTTCCAAGTGGTTTTCTTCAAATGTGAAAAATATATTTTCATAGAATGATTGAATGTTAATAAATATAAAATCCCATGATTTTCTTGTGTTTGATGCTACACCCACTAACAGTTTTACAACATAGTTACACATGCCTTGTATACATATTATTACATTATTTTTAATATAATTATCCAATAAACATCAACCAAATATCTAGATTTGTATAGTATTTTGAGAAATTGTTACGTTAAATTTTGTAGTGAAACTAAGAGAAAATATCTTTATTTTAATCTTTATAATGATATCCCAAATCCCATTGAGATTCTAAAGTTATGTAGGATATCACAAGGAATGCATAAACAAAAGGGGTGATAAAAAACCCCCACTAAGGGAATAAACATGACAAAGAAGCATATCAACTGACTGATAATCAATAATATGATGTAATAAAGATCATGAATAATCATATGGAAGATTAACATATGGATCCCAGAATCGTAATATTATGGACACAAAAGAATGTGGAAACAATATGAAACAAGAAATAATCATATGTCAATATTACCTACCATGAAAACATTACATGGATGGAATAACTAGATATTGGATTTTGTTTACTCTCTAATCCAATACATATCATCTCATGAGACATAAACATTTCCCACTTATTTATAATTCTATCTAAGAACACAAATTACAGAATATACATAATTATGTGTGTCCGAAATTGATGTCTAATACAACTCATAAACAAAAGAATTACCAATGTAATGAAATGAGTTTCATAATATGTCCCAATATCACAATCAAACGGTTTTTTAATAAATACTAAAAATTGAAGAAGGAATAAAATATTTTAGATGATTATATCTAAAGAAGGAAACCATAATAATTATCCCTAAAACATTCATTTATTTATTGAAATCAATAATGAGAAAAAAATATTTTAAAAATGTGTTACCTAAAAGGATTTAGGGATTGAAAATATCTACATAATCTTGTTTTTTTATGGATGTAACATGAGAAATGAGCTTAAGGCATATATAACCCCCTAAAAAGAAGGAACAATAAGCTAGGTATATATATTAGAGGCATATATAAAGAATTTATAATCATTTAATAACATCAAATAGTGTGACAGTGGAATCCAGTTAGAGAGATAAATGTTACTACCCCAATATAAAAGGATGGTTTAGCAAGATCCATTACCATAGAATCTAGAATCATTCAGCACATGAACATACTATCCAAAATAATAAAATTAGATTAATTATGTAACATCCCAGGTAAATAAAGAGTATGAAATTTTAACATTTATCAATATTTGTGAATAAAATATTAATATTACTTTGAAGATAATGCTATGCTCGATGGCGAACCCAATATGCAACAACAAGTTTCTTTGAAATATTACGTTGCACTATAATAAGAAAATAATATTATTTTAAATGGTAGTTAACGCCTAGCCGTTGTAATGGCGGGAATGAACAGAACTAACTACAAAATTATTATATATGTTTGTCAAATATTTTTACTTGTTTTCAATAAATGTTAGAGGATTAAAAATGCAAATTAATCTAGTTTTTAAGCATAATCATTCTAATATTCTTTAACAAGGTCGATTAACCACCTTTTGATGGAGAACCCCTTTAGAATCCAATTTTTTTAAATTTTATAAGCACTATTATTCAAAATGAACATATTATTTATGATTGGGACATTGAAATTTACCTTGGGGTAATTTTTGGTATTTTTCTGACAATGTTCATTTTTCAATGAATAGTGAAAAATACTGCATTTTACATCAAAACTAATTTTTCATATAAATTAATTATATGGTTATATTATATTTTTAATTTGTTTTAAAGATTAATTAGAATATATTTTTACCATGTAATTCAATTATGGTCATTGGGATTAATTTCACTTTGGAATTAGGCATAAACAAGTGCCAAACTTTTCAAAAACATTGTTTCTAAAAAACCCGCTATTTGTTTTAACAATGGGAAGTTTATTTTAAAATTAATTATTGCAATTTATGTGTTTGGAATTTGTTAAAATGGATTACATATTTGGAATCATAAGGTCCTAATTATGTAATTAAGACTATTTTGTTTTTGGACATTATGAATAGTAACGACGGTAATTATCTTTAATTATCTTGATTAATGAGTAATCGGGTAGTTAAAGGTAATAAGATAATATCATAATAATAAAAAATGAACACAAAATGTCTCCTTAGGCGACTGGTTGCTTCATGGCCGACCATGGGATGCCTTGTGCCAAACTTGGGTGCCCCATTGAATCACTTTTGGGAGAAAGTGACTTTTTATCTTATTATTTTTAAAGACTGTTAAATGTAACAAAGAATGTATCACCTCAGTAAAATATTTTTAATTTTTTCTACATAAATTATCATTTGGACTAAAAATATTAATTAGAAATATAAAACGATTTCACACATCATAGTAATTTTTTTATTATTTTTAGACATTAAATAAATTTAATTATTTATGACATCATGATGATGCAGCAATGACCTCATTATTTAACGATTTAAAAAAATGGAAAGATAATGTAAACTCTAAGACCTACACATTTAGAAAACCTATTGGATCGGTGGATTTCGAACCCTTGTCACCTTATCCCTGAAACATATCAATGTGGGACCATTAACATCTGAAACTCATTTGAAAATAAAGTTACATTTTATACCTTTCCAAGAGTGCCCCTCCTCTCCTCTTATAAAAGGCCCCCACCCCTACCTTTTTACCCACATGTCCAAAGCCTTTGGCTCGGCCAAAACCTTCCCATTTTGTCTCTACAAATCCTTATATAACTCATTGAAGCCTCGATTTGGGAAGAAGTATTCCCAAGGAATCCTTTTAGCTCAAACCAAAGGGAGTTACCCGATTTTAAGGTAATGTCTTCACTTGAGTCCTTCTGTTTTATTTTGCTTCTCCAAACCCAAAAACTCTTTTTATTAATTTTCTTGTAACAACTCAAGTGTCTTCAATATACTATTATGTTATTATAAGAGGTATTCGAGCTACACTTACACACACCTTCATTTAATGGTTAAAGAACATATTGTTTCTGTGGTTGGTGATTTTCTGCCTCATGAAACAATGATTGTTCAATATTCTTTTAACACCTTTAAAGGTCGCCATTATGATGTAAATGTATTTTATATATGATATATATAGTATATATGTTTAATATATTCTTCTGTATTTTATATTTAAATCATACCTTTATTCTTTTCATGTTGTGTAAATGTGATAATTTCATATGAGGAAGTGCGGACTACCGCACCCCTCAAGTGATGTGACTCATACATGCAATCAATGGAATGTATAAAGAATGAAATTAATAAAAATATGTGACCTATATAACATATATATTATACGGTAATTAAAAAATATATATATATATAATTTATATTAATTCCATTAATATGAAAAAGAAAAAAATTGAAAGTAGCATTCATGCGTACGTATGGCATACCGTCTCCATGAATGGCGCTTTTCGTTTTTTATCTCCAAATGATATGGAATAGTATAAAATGAATATGTACTGGATATATATGATATATATGATATATACATCATGATTATAACTTTGGATATAATGGATACATGAACAACTTGTAATTATAAAGAGCATATTTTGACTCAAGTACCAATGGTCGTTTAAACGACCGTTATAAACAAAAATAATTACATAGTGTTCATGACATTGTAATAAGTGATATAAAAGTAATAATGAACTTGAAAAAGGTTCTTAAGAAAGTAGAAATTAACTCATGTTTATTATTCAGGAGATTAAAGAATGATCGAGTCATGTCGGACCCGAGGTAAGGGATCCTACTCCTCTCTTTCTTTTTAAGTACACCCTTTTATGTCATTCATTTTAAGCTCATATTTCTTGTGATTGGCATATTATTTTATATTAATCTTACAGTGATTTTTATTTTCATATGATTAGAGACCATATTTCCTCTCATCAATCCATTTGGTATGTTTTAAGTGGCGTCGTTAGGCTGCCGAGTTTTCGTACGGGATTTTTCATCTCACTTTTATTCCCGTGAGATTTATGCTACATTTGCCACAATTTCCTTTGAGTGGTGTATGTACTTCCCATTATTATACACCTTGTGTAATATAATTTCATTTATTGGTATTCACATATTTATTATATGACACTTCTTCCATGGGGTGTACGTTTCGAAAGTTACCCAACTCGGTAAGGGGACCTTTCACCCTCCTCTTATTAAAAGACTTCTTTTGTTATGTCTTTTAATTCACATACTATTATGTTAGGATATGTTCTTTTATATCCTTATTGATGTAAATTTTATGTCCATGTGATTAGATGCCCTTTTTATCTCTCATCAACTCATTTTCTAAATTTTGAAGTGATGTCGTTAGGCTGTCAAATTTTACCAAGGGAACTTTTTAAACCAATTTCGATTTCATTGGGATCAACATGTAGTTATTGAATATGTCATCTTATGAATATGTTTGAAGGAACTATTATTGTTTTACACATAATATCCACTTATATTGTGTGTATTTATATTTGTCACACATAATTTTGAGATTTAATTATCCTTAATTTAAGGATACCTTCTTTATAAGGGAATTCATCACATTTGACATTTCTATTGAGACTTCATTGTCGTTATGAACCAATTAAATCTTATATGGTGAATATACTGTCCTTTGGAATATTATATCATGAATCCATTTATTCTCATGATATTATAATGTTCTCACTAAATGTTATTCCTCAATTATTGAATTCTAGTGTCTCTAATTTTGGTAGAACCCCTTTAACTAAAATATCGCTTTAAATGTTTTAATTATTTCTTCTTATTAATATCCATGTTTTCAAAATGGTTTTAAGGATTTATTTATATGGATATTAATGGTTTAAAATTTTTAAAGCTTCAAGGTGGTATGGGACACTTTGATTAAAAAATCTCTTTATTAATTGTTTTAAATGGTTTTGGAAATGGTTTCTTTTTGAATGGATTCATTATTTCAATATACTAAAATTTTATATTGTGATTAAAATGTGGAAATGTTATGTTTACTTTAGGCATTTTTTATGTGATACATTTATGTTATGGTTCTTGTGCATTGTTATGAAAACGGGTGGTTTCGTGATAAACTAAGTGCGGGTGAGCCTGATATAGATCTCCAATGCATTGGGTAACGTGAAGGAGTGAAACATTAAGATTTCTCCGAATAGATTTTGGGAATATACTATGGTGGGTATTCCAAATGTAACCAGGAGGGTTACTCCCTACGTAAGAATGTTATGAATTACTCAAGTTACCTTTTATGTCTTATGATTTCTATGATTTATTCATGTTTTGATGATGTATGTTAAAGTGCCTATGTTTTATGGGTAAAGTATGATTTCATTCTTATGTATATATGAACTCATGTTTCCTTTCCATGTTTTTTATAACCCTTACTGAGATTTTTATGCTCATCCCAGGTTTTTTTGAAATGTTTTTCATAGGTCAAGGTATAGGTACATGATTTGATGATATTGTCAAGGAAGTGTCAAGAAAGAATCCATGCATTATTTTTTTAAAATATGTTTCCGTTAATGGGGAAAAAATGAATACTATCTTTTATGTAACCACTTTGTTTAAATGTGTAATGTAATGCACGTTTTATGATCTAATTCTCTAAAAATCTAAACCTGAAAAGATCCTCAATGTGTGATCTTGTAATAACTCATGATTAAGTAAGGTTTAAGGCTGGGGCCTTATAGTTGGTATTAGAGGTCTGTTTAGAAAACTTTAGGGATTAGGAGTTTTTGTTAGACACATGATTAGTCCCTATATCTATTATTTCTATTAAATCCTTGTTTTATAACTTTTTTAAGGTCAAGTAAAGTTAGTTACAAATAAAAGGAGAAGGATCTCAAACGACATTCCTATCTCTTCCTGATGACATGCTTGCAATAATTATTGCAAAATCATGTTCAGATGATTGTGAAACTTTTTCTAGCATACAACTCACTTACAAGCAATTTTTCTAGATATCAAACACCTCCACTATACCTCATTATCATCGTGGATCATGGGTTTTTTTAGAAAAATAATATTTTCTCAATATTCTCATATTTTCAAGAAAGGTAAATATTATCAAGGTATTTTCAAATATTTTACCTTATCACAAAAATTAAAAGCATATTATGATTTTAAAAATGGTCTTGAGGAAGGAGACCCTTGCACAAACTATTTATATTTGATTTTAAAATATAGTCTCTCAGAACATACTTATGGTATTTTAAAAGGACCAATAATAGAATGTTTCAACTCAAATTCTGTCCGACTATTTTATAGAAATCATGTTTTATCAGATGTTTTGGAATTATATGTCATACATGATTATTTTCCAAAACTATTTTTCTGTGAACACCCATATGACCCATGTTGTATAAGGTGTATTTGGATGGAGGAAGAAAATGATTTTGAAGGATATCTAAATCATTGTTGTAATGCATGGGACTTCTACCTACGTGAGCAAGATGACGATGAAACCGAGTGGACGCCATGATCAAGGTATAATGTTATTCATTTTGGGAATCATTTTATTTTATCTTATGGTTGTGAAATAAGACATCAAGAATTAAGATGTTGATATTGTAATGAATTTGGATGAAAGTAAGAGTTATAAGGAAACTATTGAGGTTAAAACATTTTAGGGTTATTTTTGGAGTTTTATAAAAAGGACAACACGCAGACCGTGTGACAACCCGTCGTGTCGGACAAAGATGAGGGAATTGAACCCACAACCAAAGTGTGACTGGTATTTATCACCTACCACTGGACTACGTGAAGTCCCCTGTTAGTTTGACTGATTCTTTTTAGTTAGATGATTTTATGAATTAAGAGTAAGTTGATTTTGGGTTATCTATGGAAATTTATTAACCTATCATGGAGGATATGTGACTAGGTTAATTACTTTTCAATACGAGACGTTAAGAGCAACTGATGTTGTTTGGAGATAAATGTTACGATTTAACATCGAAGAATATGTGACTAAATCCTTCAAATATTTGGGTTTCAATCTTAGTTTGGCTTACTTTGAAGAATTTTATGGACAAATTGTTTATCGAATTGTCCCCGTTGAACATTGGGTTTTGTTGGAAAAAATTTAGAGATTAAGAATATATTTTCTTTTTATAAAGGGCTATCCTTTTCTGGATTATCTGATCTTGTACTAACATTTTGGTTTTGGTTTTGGTTAAAGTCTAAAGACATGGGAATTATATAGTTCTCTTTTGTGGATTAGGTGATTCTCTAGAAGTTGATCATAGTACTCTTAATGTGAACAAGTCTTCCTAAATACTCGTCTATTGGAGAAAATATTAGTTTGTGTAAGGAATCTAATAAGAGTTGAAAGTCAACATGATAAGTGATTATGTTTCCTTATGAAATAATTCCTCAATAAATATTAACTTAAAACAAACATGTTGTCTAATAACTTTTCTTATGGAGGAATCGAATACCATTTAACCCATCACAAGATTGTGATTTTCTTGTGGTTAACTTTCTCCTAGACATGTTTACTACCACTCTCCATCAGAACATGACCCTTTATTTTTTCCTCTATGTCCATATTTTCATACTTGGAATCCTGGTATGGGTTAACTCGGGTGACCTTTGTACTTACCTTTCTTTATTTTAAAGTGAATGGTTTACAGACTCTTGTTCTGATGTGGGACGTTCCAGAATGTTTCCAAGGTCAATTTTAAAATTACAAGGACGCAATTCCCAAAAGGGGGGAAGGATGTAACACCCCATGTAAATAAAAAGTATGACATTTTCACATTTATCCATATTTGTGAATAAAATATTAATATTAATTTAAATGGAATTCTATGCTCTATTGCGTACCCAATATGCAACAACAAGTTTTTTGAAATCTTACGTTGCACTCTAATAATAAAATAATATTATTTTTAATGGTAGTTAACGCCTAGCCGTTGTAATGGCGTGAATGAACAGAACTAACTACAAAATTATTATATATTTTTGCCAAATATTTTTACTTTTTTTTCAATAAATATTAGCGGATTAAAAATGAAAATGAATCCAGTTTTTAATTGTAAACATTCTAATATTCTTTAAAAGGTCGATTAACCGCCTTTTGATGGTGAACCCCTATTAAATCCACCTTTTGGTAATTTTATAAGCACTATATTTCAAAATAAACATATTATTTATGATTGGGACATTGAAATTTACCTTGGGTTAATTTTTGATATTTTTCTGACAATGTTCATTTTTCAATGAATAGTGAGAAATACTGCATTTTACATCAAAACTGCTTTTTCAAATAATTTAATTAAATGGTTATATTATCTTTTTAATTTTTTTTAAAGTTTAATTAGAATATATTTTTACCATGTAATTCAATGATGGTCATTGGGATTAATTTCACTTTAGAATTAGGCATACACAAGTGTCAAACTTTTCATTAATTTGTTTCTAAAAAACCTGCTATTTGTTTTGACAACAAGAAGTTTTTTTTAAATTAATTATTGCAATTTATGTGTTTGGAATTTGGTAAAATGGATTAAATATTTGGAATCATAAGGTCCAAATTATGTTATTAAGACTCTTTTGTTTTTGGACATTATGAATAGTAATGACGGTAATTATCTTTAATTATCTTGATTAATGAGTAATCGGGTAGTTAAAGATAATAAGATAATATCATAATAATACAAAATGACCACAAAATGTGTCCTAAGGCTACTGGTTGTCTCCTGGACGACCATGGGATGCCTTGTACCAAACTTGGGGGCCCCATGGAATGACTTTTGTGAGAAAGTGACTTTTTATCTTTTTATTTTTAAAGAATGTTAAATGTAACAAAGAATGTATCACCTAAGTAAAATATTTTTAATTTTGTCTACATAAAGGATATTTTGTAATATAACTATTAATTATAAATCTAAAAATATTTCCTAAATCATAGTATTTTTTTATAATTTTTAGTCACTAAATAAATTAAATTATTTATGACATCATGATGATGCATCGATGACCTCATTATTTAACGATTTTAATAAAATGGAAAGATAATTTAAAATATAAGACCTACACATGTCAAAAACCTATTGGATGGGTGGATTTAGAACCCTTGTCACCTTATCCCTGAAACGCATCATTGTGGGACCATTAACATCTGAAACGCATTTGAAAATAAAGTTACATTTTATACCTTTCCAAGAGTGCCCCTCCTCTTCTCTTATAAAAGGCCCCCACCCCTACCTCCTTACCCACACATCCAAAGCCTTTGTCTCGGCCAAAACCTGACCATTTTGTCTCTCCACATCCATATATAACTCCTTGAAGCCTCACTTTGGGAATAAGTCTTCCCAAGGAAGCCTTTTAGCTCAAACCAAAGGGAGTTTCCCGGTTTTATGGTAATGTCTTCACTTGAGTCCTTTTTTCTTTATTTTTCTTCTCCAAACCCCTAAACTCTTTTTATTCATTTATTCTGTAACAACTACAGTATCTTAAATATACTGGGATGTTTTTATAAGAAGTATTTGAGCTACACTTACACACACCTTCGTCTAATTGTTAAAGAACATACTGTTTCTGTGGTTGGCGATTTTCTGCCTCACGAAACGATGATTGTTCAGTATTCTTTTAACACCTTTAAAGGTGGCCATTATGATGTCACTATATTTTATATATGATATATATGGTATATATGTTTACTATATGCTTATTTATTTTATATTTAAACCATACCATTATTCTTTTCATGTTGTGTAAATGCGATAATTTCATATGAGGAAGTGCGGACTACCGCCCCCTCAAGTGATGTGACTCGTACATGCAATACATGGAATGTATAAAGAATAAAATTAATGAACATATGTGACCTATATAAAATATATATTATACTGGAATTATAATATATATATATAATTTATTTTAATTCCATTAATATGAAAAAGAAAAAAATGAATATAGCGTTCTTGCGTACGTATGACCTACCGTCTCCATGAATGGTGCTTTTCATTTTTTATCTCCAAATGTTATGGAATAGTATAAAATGAATATGTACTGGATATATATGATATATATGATATATACATAATTATTATAACTCTGGATATAATGGATACATGAACAACATGTAATTATAAAGAGCATATTTTGACTCAAGTACCAAGGGTCATTTAAACGACCGTTATTAACTAAAATAATTACATAGTGTTCATGACATGGTAATAAGTGATATAAAAGGAATAATGAACTTGAAAAGGGTTCTTAATGAATTAGAAACTAACTCATGTTTATTATTCAGGAGATTAAAGAACGATCGAGTCATGTCGGACCCGAGGTAAGGGATCTTACTCCTCTCTTTCTTTTTAAGTACACCCTTTTATGTCATTCCATTTAAGCTCATATTTCTTATGATTGGGATGCTATTTTATATTACCCATACTTTAATTTTTATGTTCATATGATAAGAGACCCTATTTACTCTCATCAATCAATTTTGGAAGTTTTAAGTGGCGCTGTTAGGCTGCCGAGTTTTCGTAAGGGATTTTTCATCTCACTTTTATTCCCGTGAGATTTATGCTACATTTGCAACAATTTCCTTTGAGTGGTGTATTTACTGCCCATTATTATACAATTTGTGTAGTATAATTTCATTTATGGTAATTCACTTATTCATTGTATGACCCTTCTTCCATGGGGTGTACGTTTCGAAAGTTACCCAACTCAGTAAGGGGACCTTTCACCCTCCTCTTTTTAAAAGACTTCTTTTGTTATGTCTTTTAATTCACAAACTATAATGTTGAGATATATTATTTTATATCCTTATTGATGTAAATTTAATTTACAAGTGATGCTATTCCCTTTTTATCTCTCATCAACTCATTTTCTGAATTTTTAAGTGATGCTATTAGGCTGTCGAATTTTACTAAGGGAACTTTTTAACCCAATTTCGATTTCATTGGGTTCAACATGTAGTTATTGAATATGTCATATTTTGAATATGTGTGAAGGAACGTTTATTGTTTTACACTTAATATCCACTTATATTTGGTGTATTTATATTTTTCACACATAATTTTGAGATTGAATTGTCCTTAATTTAAGGATAGATTCTTTATAAGGGAATTCATCACATTTGACATTTCTATTTAGACTTCATTGTTGTTATGAACCAATTCACTCTTATATGGTGAATATACTATCCATTGGAATATTATATCATGAATCCATTTATTCTCATGATATTATAAAGTTCTGACTAAATGTTATTCCTCAATTATTGTGTTCAAGTGTCTCTAATTTTGGTAGAACCCCTTTAATCAAAATATCTCTTTAAATGTTTTAATTATATGTTCTTATTAATATCCATGTTTTCAAATTGGTTTTAAGGATTTATTTATATGGATATTAATGGTTTAAAATTTTAAAAGCTTCAAGGTGGTATGGGACACTTTGATTCAAAAATCTCTTTATTAAATGTTTTAAATGGTTTTGTAAATGGTTTCTTTTTCAATGGATTCATTATTTCAATATACTAAAATGTTATATTGTGATTGAAATGTGTAAATGTTAAGTTTCCTTTATGCATGTTTTATGTGATACGTTTATATTATGGTTCTTGGTCATTGTTATGAAAACGGGTGGTTCCATGATAAACTAAGGGCAGGTGAGCCCGATATAGCTCTCCAATGCATTGGGTAACGCGAAGAAGTGAAACGTTAAGGTTTCTCCCAAGAGATTTAGGGAATATACTATGGTGGGTATTCCAAACGTAACCAAGTGGGTTAATTCCTATGTAATAATCTTATTAGTGCCTCATTTTTTCTTTTATGTCTTATGATTTCTATGATTTATTCATGTTTTTATGAGGTATGTTAAAGTGCCTATGTTTTCTGGGAAAAGTATGATTTCATTCTTATGTATATATGAACTCATGTTTCCTTTCCATATTTTGTATAACCCTTACTGAGCTTTTTATGCTCATCCCATGTTTTTTTGAAATGTTTTTCATAGGTCAAGGTAAAGGTACATGATTTGATGATAGTGTCAAGGAAGTGTCAAGAAAGAATCCATGATTTATTTTTTTTAAATATGTTTCCATTAATGGGAAAAAATGAATACTATATTTTATGTAACCACTTAGTTTAAATGTGGAATTTAATGCATGTTTTATGATCTAATTCTCTAAAAATATAAACCTGAAATGATCCCCAATGTGGAATCTTGTAATAACTCAAGATTAAGTAAGGTTTAAGTCTGGGGACTTATAAATTAAGTACTTAATTAAATATGTTTTACACCTATATTTTATTTACTAAAATTATATAATTTTTATTCGCACCTATGTTATTGGGATATATAGTTTAATTTCAATACTTTTAGGGAACACTTTCAAATATTTTAAGGTCAGATCAATTTTGGAAAACCATATATTTATTATCAAATTTCAGTACAATTCAAGAATTTGAGAAAAATATCTTTTTCCCTCTACAAATTGAAATATTTCTACATATCTATATCTATTCTGGATTATTGATTATTCATTTTGTATAAATGATTTCATTATACAGCTTGATCGCTTAGGAGGTTTTACTAACCTTCATATTCTAGATATATTTTTTTAGTTGAAATTATATCATTTCATTATATAACTATGAAATAATATATAATATAATTATTATAATATTATTAAATAATAATATTTCTATCAACATCCTTGAGGGTAGTTGTGAAAAAGTTTTATATTGTTCATGGAGGTGATTAACCAACCATATTATAAGCAACATTTTAATTTTATAATGAGGGAGAATAAATGAGGATGGATGGCAGATATTACATTAACACAATAAAAATATATTATATTTATAACAATAGAGTCAATATTTTATGTTGGATGGGGAATGTGAGGAGGTGGTAGAATAATTAATGAATAAATAAGTGATAGATTGAGAATATTACTGTAACGCACCGACCCCAGAAGCCTGGATCTGTTTCATTATTTTAATACATTGGCATGATTACATGGAATCATGTCCCGAAAAGACCGATTAGTTTAGTTGCCTTACAAAATAGATAATATACACGAACCTGAAATTATAATTTATAACATAAAATATATCGTATATAATCCTCTGAGAACACCAGTATTCACATAGTATTACCCTACATGTCAATAATAATACACTTCTTGTAATTCTTGGAAAATAAAACATAAAAAAGGGGTGAACTCAGATGCTCAGCAATAAAAAACAATACAGCAGAAGCTGTCATAAATAATCATAATCATTTATGGAAGGTATAAAATTGAAACACAAGACCTCTAAACATAAACATAATTTTAATATGGAAAAGCTAAATAAAATAATTCCATTTACTTATTCAAAATGATATTTTACTAGTCAAATAATCACAGGTAAAATTAATGACTAACATGTTAACGATGGAATTCATGATGATGGACATCCTAACCACATATTCAAGGCCTCATGATAAGACCCTAAATATAAAATTTTTCAAGGCCATGTGGCAAGAAAGTAGTTTCTCTCATGATATCTACTGATGCATCGAGGGACAATAGTGGGCCCCACCATTTTCTTACTCTGGCCAAATCATTCCTCATATGAAATGGTTGAAACATAAATTATTCATTCATATTAAAAATAGAATATGAAATGTAAATACATTAACTATAAATCATGAATGGAATAACACGTCAAAATTCAAACATATCATAACTCATTCAATACAATATGGGATGTTTTATTATAATAAATCAGCCTCAATCAAGAATAAAATCTATTAAAGGACATTGACATAGTTGAAAATGATCAGTAAAACTCATTGAGAGAGATATCCCTTTTAATGAAAATATTTAAAAGAAAAAAAATATGAAGTTAGTTATTTAAAATAGTTTTTTAATCAAGTTTCACATACTACTTTGAAACTTTTTAATTTAAATAACATTTTAAAAAAATCATGTATATATAAATAAATCCTTAAAATCATTTTCACTGTATGGACATCGATTAAATAGATATAGAAAAATAAATATTGAAAACATTTAAAATGATGATCTATTTAAATTAAACCTTCCATGAAAACATAATATATTGCATTGGGAATCATTTTTATGAAACAAGGACATGTATGATAAATATTTCCAAATAAATTCTTACACATAAACAATATCCGATAATAATGAGATTGAGGAATTAACCCTTACACTGTAATTTTTTCTAGTCAAGGGTATGTTAAACCTCTTTTATAATGACCATAATATATTAATAAATTATTCTAGACCCATATTGAAATTTATTACATCATACATTATAATGTTATGACATTATAGTATACATTTAATTATAATTTCCATGTTAAAGTAACATTTCTGGTAATAATCGCTTTTCGTATCGTATGTTTTTAACTTGTTATTATTGATAATGTCACATAGATCTTGATTTAAATACATAAATAATATAAAACATGATTTATATATCATATATATTTAGAATATAAATAGGTATAATAGATAGATATATGAAATGGAAACACTATTTTTGGAGATAGTAATATGTACGCATGCACGAATGTTGTTTCAGTTTTCTTACCGTATAGTATAGAATTAAGTAAATAAAACATATTTAACTATATAAATATATATTATTCCAGAAGAATTATTATTTCATATATCTAAAACATAATTAATATATATATATATATATATATTCTTAAATGGTGATCGTTGAAAATGAATGTCATCGCATTGTGGAGACGGTAATCCATACGTACGGATGAGCGACAATATCATTCTATTAATGGTGAAATGATATTTAATTTGATGGTATATTATATATATATATATATACAGAATATCTATCATGTTATATTCATTATTGACATTAATTATATGTATTATTATACTCATATAAATAATGTAGTGTTGAATAAAAAATTACACAATGATGCTGAGACTGTAAGCCATGTAAATGAATGCATGGTGACTTTGTCATTAAAAATATAATATAATAATTAATACAGTTGTACCATATGTATAATAACATCTCATATTTTATAAGGAAATGGATTTATTGTTTTTTTATGGTAACAAAAAATAACGAGGAATTAGAAGAATAAACGAACCTTGAAAGAGGTGATAAAATAATTACATCTTCCTCGGGTGTTTTGTTTTGATCAGAACCAATGGGATGCAAAAGTTGGCTATATTTTATAGATAACGCCACTAAGATGAGTTGAGGTATGTGGGAAAGAGATTTGGGCATTGTTTTCTTGATAAAAATTTCTTTGGAGGTGTGAATTTATGAGAAGGGGAGGTACACATTTATAAGTGAGGTCACTTTAGGAAAATATGGAAATATTAATTTTTTATAAACGTATTTTCGTTTTATAATACCATAAATTGGATTTATTTAGAGGTTGAGACAAGGATGGGTGTAAATATTGTCAACCTATACGTTATGGAAATGTTTATATCATATAATTTTCCTTATCAATTATATTTTACACTTTGTAAAATAAGTTAACTCTTACCATGTCCTCTTGTATTTTTATACTATATGTTGAATATCATTACTATAAAATTACATGAGAACCCAAAGTGCCTAATTTATGACATTTTAATCACTAACCATTTTATTTGGCCTAAATATGGATTTTTAGGATTTTTATATCATTTAATAAAATATTATTTGTTTTAAATACCCATTTATGTCAATTTTGAAACTATTTAGTAATGGATTCTTTCATGTCCTAAAAACATTATTACTAAAAAAGGAAATAAATCATACCTAATATTTCAATTTCATCCAGAAAATTATTGGATGATATAAAAACATACAGATTCTATTTATTTTAATATTTATAATAACATTTGTTTGATTCACTCTTTGATAAGGAAAATAATACATCATTTTTTTGTCATAAATAAATGTAATTATTTTATGTATAAAAAATAAAAATATAATATCATGATGTGGTAAATATTTCTATCTTTATAAATAATATTTTTAGTCATGTAGATCAATTATAAAACACCATTTAATGTTTTTTAGTGAAAGATACATGTTTATGTAATAGTTTTCAATAATTTTAGTTAATTCGTATAAAATGTCATTTTCACATCCATGTAGCACCATGGGGTTCCAAAATAGACCCAAGAAATACCATGATCAGAAATATATCATACAATTGGATTTGGAGATCTGTTAGGGTAGTTTAATATTGTTATATTCTTATTTTTTACCCTTATTTAACATATTTACCCTTTACCCATGGAAAATAAAATAAATACTAAAGTTCCTATTCATAATGTACAGAAAATAAAAGGTACCTATATACAAAATTTGGACCTTATGATTCAAAATATTGAATAAAATTTTCCATATTCATAACATAGAAGTAGAAGTAATTAATTTAAAATTAATTCTAGTTGTCAAAAACAAAAATCATTTTTTTAAAAAGTAAAAATAATTATCAAAATATTTAAATGTGTTTATGTACAATTGAAATTTGATATTACATAGAATGACCTAAACTATAATAAATGCTAAAAATATAATATTATGATACTTTAGAACACCTAAAATTTATAATTTAACACTATAAATTATTTCGATTCAAAAAGTTATTTTTAATAAAAAAAATATTATTTTTAACTATTCATCAGAATATGAAGGTTGTAAGAAAAGTTCCAAAAATTTATCCAAACTAAACTTTTAGGTCCCTATTAAAAAGAAAAATCTAATTTCATCAAGTATTATATATAAAAGTGTCATATATTGGATTTAAAAATGGTTCTCCATTTATAGGTGGAAAAACATCATTTTTTGGAAATTACTTCTTTTGTCTGAAAAAAAATGATTTTTTCCTTATATTATGTCTGAGAAACAAAATATATTATATTTAAAATAATATTTGATCTATAAAATTGAAAATGTGGTTAATAATATTCATAACCACTTTTTAAACAGCTAGATTTATTTATCATAGTGAACTTGAACTCGGTGTTGTGTACATCCCGTGCTATTGAATTATTTAAAAATAAAGCATATCGTGGATTCTTAGTGAGTTAGATAATCCATTAATAATCCCAAAAATTTAATCATTGGATTTAAAACGAGGGGTTCAAAATTTAAAAATATCTTATTTGAATTCCCACGTCAAAAAATGGATCAATGAGACGTTTATATTAAAATAAAGAAAGGTAGTACGAAGGTTACCAGAAATAACACATAATACAGGTCCATGTAGGAGAACATGGATTTGGAAGAGAAAACAATACATAATATCTTGATGGATATTGATATATAACATGATCAAGAGAAGCTAATAGTCCTAGAGCTATAAATATGTGATGATCTAAAGGACCATTTTATACATCGCAAAAAAAAGTACTAGGAAAACATTTTTGGTTTTATACTCTTTTTTCTACTCTTCTAGAATTAATACAATTAATAGAATATGAACATAAGAAATCATACATAATTGAAATGTATAGTTTCTTCCATTAACTAATTTCTACCATAAACTCATCTTTCTTTTTAAAAGATAAAAAGAAAAAATATTCTATTTAACTCAATAGTATAAGGTTAAAAATATAAATATATACCATTTAAATGATGAAAACTATTTTATAATAACTAGGGACTGCCTATAGGATACTTCTAGGCGATACATCCTTGTCACACTTCAGCTGTGGGTTCGATTCCAATAGCTTTGTCTGATGCAACGAGTTATCATTCGACCTCTAGGTTTTCCTTTTTCTAGATCGATTGTATTATAACAATCCAAAAATAATTATAAGAAATGTTTTAACCAAAAAAATTTAATATATAAAGTTCAAATTAATCCATTTAATCCATTAGAGTTATCACAAACAAATCTATCTGATCATGATCTAAAAGGCCTCAAAATTTCCAAAATAAATTGTAACATCAGATTTTCCAAACAACGTAATATTTCTTTTATTGTCACTTAATGAATATATTATTATCTTAATCATATTAAAAACATAATGAAAAAAAATTATGTACAATTCTAATATATATCACATTCTTCTTTTAACCAGAATATAATTCTTGACTCACAAAATTCTAATACATTAATTATTCCACATCGAAAGTAGTTACATTATAAGCTTGACCTTGATGGAATTTCTTTTTATTTTGAAATATATTTCCTTCATGTTATGGTCATTCATTTGCATAATGTACCATATCATTAAAATTATAACATTGCACGTCTTTTTCCTTTCCTTTATAATCATACACCTAGGGGCCTTTTTTTCCATATTTGTAACAAACTTCAATTCCTTTTTGGCACGTATCACAGTGTTTCTTCCCACAATTATCACATAAGGTAAAATCCTTATTTCTCTTTTTACCTCATCCATATATTACTCCACCAACATGTTATTCCATTGATTTACACTAATTTCATAAGACATAGTGAATTTCTTTTCTATCTTGATATCATACAAGACTATGTCATCATATGATTAGAAAGATTGTGAGACCAATGCCCATTGGAGGAATGGTTTTAACACATAAAAAATCGATCAATCATACTTCTTGGGTTACGTATGTAGTCTATAGAATTCCTTTCTAGCCTTGTGAATTTATCCTCATAATTTGAAACATTTTTATCCTCCTTATTCCTTAGGCTCAGAAATTGTCATTCAATATCATCTCACTATTCCTAAGGAAACTATTTATTGAGAAAAAGTTCTTTAAACTCACATAATTCCATATTTCCAAATTATTATTCCTGCTTTTCATTTAGAATTAATTACCACTTTGATCAACATCTCCTTAGTGAAGATAAATAGATGTGACAACCTTTTCCCTTTCATTACTTACCAATGAAAGAAATATTTTCTCTGAGGAACATATCCACTACTCAGCTAAAAATGATTTTTAGTCCCATTGAATATTGAGGTTGTTGTCTCATGAAGTGGTCTAAAATTTAGTCTATGCGTTAGGGATCATGATACTCTATAAGGTTATGGTTTTTATTCATAACCTCAGTCTGTTGTCTTAGTATGGTTATAAGTTATTCAATACCATTTTTGTCCCCAGATCCACTATCATTATCTTGCATATGTGGGAAATCCCTATATTGATTATGTGTGTAGATAAAATTTTCATTTTGGCCACTAGGATCCATTTCTTAATAATGGAATATAATAGATTATGTTATGAATCATAATAAAAAATTCCAAACTAGTAAAATACATAACATAAATTGAAAAATGTATGCATATATAATCCATAATCATAAATATTGTTTCTTTGATGACATATTTACACATAAATCCTACATAATGGTTTATAAATAATATATTTATTATCCTAAGAATATCCCCCAGGAGTGTCAGACCAGGTGCACAGTAAGGACCATTGTCATGTACCAGGTTAACCCAAGTCAAGCTCGAAACACCTTGCCGGAGTTTTCACTCCACAGTACATATTTTCCTGAACAACATCAATATTTATTATCTTGATAGGGATATAATTCTTGGAATATCCATGTAATACCTACTTAACCAAAATTTTAGGGGGTTATTCTATACTTATCCTCGAAGTATATCATAGGGTTATGATTCCTAATCTATGTTTTCTATATTTATTTACATAGTTTTTCTAAAATTCCTTTGATACCAACTGTAATTCCATAACCCTATAATCCATGATATGATGGGTTATTTTAAAACATCAACATGATTACGAGGAATCAAGTCTCAAAAGACGGATCACTTTAACAGTCTTGGAAAATAAGTTACATACTAGAACATAACATTTGAATTTCTAAATAAAATACAACATAGATAATCCTTTGGGAAAACAATTATTTCCATTTGTAAACCATGATATCAACCATAATAATATTCTTGGAATCATGAAAAAATATAACTTAATAAAGGGGTGAGCTCATATGCTCATTAAGGATAAACAATATAGCGGAACCATTCATAAATAATCATAAACATTAATGGAAAGGAATAAAATTGAAACACCAGCCCTTTAAACATAAACATCAGTATAATATGGAAAATATAAATCAAATAATTCCATTTAATAATTCAAATGAATATTATATTAGTCTAATAATCACATGTAACATAACTAACTAATCTCATAATGATGGCATGCATAATGCTAGATATCTTAAACACAATGTCAAGGCCTCGTGGTAAGACCCCAGATATAAATTTTGTCAAGGAAATTTTCCAAGACATTATATTATCTCCTGAGACCAACAGATGCGTCTAGGGGCTAAGTCGGGCCTCGCCCGTCACTTAAAAAGTCCCACACATTCTTCATATAAAATGATTGAAACAAAACATAACTGTTCGTATTAAAACAAGAATACAATATGTGAATACCTTAACCATAAACCATGAATGTTATGACACATCCACAGTCAAACATATCCTAACACATTAAATACAATATGGAATATTTTATTATAGTTAATCAACCTCAATCAATAATAACATTCATAAATGATGTTGACAATGTTGAAAATGATCAGTAACACTCTTTGAGAGAAATACCCATTTTCAAGAAATCATTTAGAAGTGAAAAAATAAATAAAGGAAGTAATTTTAAAAATATTTTTTAATCAAAGTAACCCATACCAATTTGAAAATTTTTAAAGAAATTAATATTTTAATGAAATCTTGTCCATATAAATAAATCCTTAAAATCATTTTGAATTTATGGATATTAATTAAAAATATTTATAAAAAGAAATCTTTAAAACATTTTAAATGATGATCAAGTAAAAGATAAACTCATATAAAACCTTAATAAATTCCTTTTGAAAACATTTTTATGATTCATAGAAATGGATGATAAATATTTCCCAATAAATAATTACACATAAACAATATCTTATAATAATGATATTGAAGAATTAACCCTTACATTGTACTTTCCTTTAGTTAAGGGTATATTTAACCACTTTTATAATGACCATAGTATGTTATTAAATTATAATAGAAACATATTCATATTTATGATATCATAAATGATTAATTTATTACTTTATACTACCCATTTTATAATAATTTCCCTGTTAAAGTATCATTTTGTGTAATAATCACATTTTTTATCGTATGTGTTTTAACTTGTTGTTCTTGACTGTCTCACTTAGATAATGATTTACATAATTTCAGTATATGAAGAATGATTTATATATCAGATATATTCAGAACACAAATATGTATAATAGTTATATATATGAAATGGACTCACCGTTCATAGAGACAGTAGTCTGCACGTATGCATGAATGTTGTTTCTGTTTTTTTATTGTATATTATAAAAGTTTTTAAATGAAATATATTTAACTACATAAATATATATTATTATAGTATAATTATTATTTCATATATCTCATACAATATCGATATATATATTTTGATAAATATTCTTGAATAGTGATTGTTGAAGATAAATATCATTGCGTCATGGAGACGGTAAGCCGCATGTACCCACAAGAAACAATATCATTCTATTGAATGTGAAACATTATTTTATTGGATGGTATATTATATAAAAATAATCATTAGAATGTTATATTCATTTTTTAAATTAATTATATATATTATTATACCCATCTAAATAATTTAGTGTTGAATTACAACCACACCATGACATGGAGTCGGCAAGCCATACATACGCACGCATGGTGACTTAGTCATTTATAGGATGGGTAGAATAATGAATATGTTTCTACCATATTTATAATCATATCTCAGAACATATAAGGTACTATAGATATTAATTTATTTTGATAATAAAAATGAAAGAGGAAGTAGAAGAAGAAAAGAACATTGAAATATGTTATAATATAATTACATATTTTTTGGGTGTTTCCTTTTGACTTGAACAAAAGGGATCTTTAGGATGGATTTATTATCAATTTAATGACTCTAGGTTTAATTTAGAAATGTTGGTAGGGGATTTGGGAATGTTTTTCTGATCCAAATAACATTGGAGGTGTGAATTTAATAGAAGGGGAAGTACCCTTTTATAAGATAGGTGAGAGGAACTTTAGGAAAAGAACAAAATATTAATTTATTATAAAATAATTTTCGGTTTCTAACAGATTCAAATGGATTTATTTCGAGGATATGATAAGGATGGGTCTAAATACTATAAAAATAGGGTTTAGACATGTTTAAATCCAAAAATTGTCATTATCCTTTTGAATTTACCCTTTGTAAAATTAGTTAACTCTTATCGTGTCCTCTTTTATTTTTATACTACATGGTTAATATCATACTATAAAATGACAATAGAATCTAATGTGGAAAAGTTATGGCATTTTTATCATAGAAAAAGTTATTTTTCCAAACTATATTGTTTTATTATTTTTATATTATTTAATAAAATATATTTGTTTTAAAAACTCATTTTTGTCATTCTTGACACTATTTTATAATTGATTTGTTAAAGACCTAGAAATATGATTCCTTAGAACAAAAGGAATGAAATCATATCTATTATTTCAATGTTATCCAGAACATTCGTGTATGACATTAAAACTTTGAAATTAAATTTATTTTAATATTTTTAATATCATTTAATTGATTATATTATTAAAAGGGAATGTACTGCATCATTATTGTGTCATAAATAAATATACTTATTTTGTTTCTAAGAATTATAAATTAAATCTAATGATATAGTAAATATTTTTACCTTTCTAGTGACTATTTATAGGATGAGGGATGAATTATATAATGTCATATAAAAATTGTTTTCTAAGAGATACAAGTTTATGTTATATCTTTTATTCTTTTAATTAATTCTTATAAATTGTCATTTTTATATCCCAGTTGATCCATGAGGTCCTAAAATCAACCCAAGGAAGCCCATGGTCGGACAAATATTATCTAATTGTATTACTAAATGATTTATGGTAGTTTAATAATATTATAATATTACATTTTACCCTTATTTACCAGATTTACCATTTGACCATGGTATATAAAATAATTAATGATGTTAATATTAAAAATGTCCAAAAAATAAAATGTACAAATTTACAAAATTTTAAACTTATGATTCCAAATATGTGATTCGTTTTTCTTAATTCTAAACACAGAAGTTTCAGTAATTTATTTCAAATTAATATTCATTGCCAAAACCTAAAAGTGGGCTTTTAAGAAGTAAAACAAACTATCAAAAGATTTACATTTTTTAATAAACATTTTAAATGTAAAATTACGTAAATGAAATAAATTATATTATATACATAAAATATAATCTAATTATACTTTAAAAATTACCAACTTTATAAATTAATGCTATAAATTATTTCCATTAATAATTCTTTTTAAATTAAAATTAAATATTTTTCACTATACATCAAAATATGAATGTTTTCAGAAAAGTACAAAAAATTAACCCAAAATGAATTTATGTGTCCCTATTATAAATAAAAATTTAATTTCATCAAATTGAATATAAAAAGGTTTAATGTTTGTTATTTCAAAAGTGTTATCCGTTAAAAGGCGGAAAAATAACATTTTAAAAAAAATACTTCTTTTATTTGAAAAATTGAATTTATTCTTATATTATATATAGAAAACGCAAAATATGAATGTTAAAAGTATATGGGATATATAATATTCAAAATATGTTCAATATTAAAAGTTAAATATTTTTTAACAGCTATTTTGATAGGTCATGGTGCCCTTGAACTTGGTGTTGCGTACATTGCACACTATTGAATTATTTAAAAAGAAAGTGTATTGTGGATTCATGGGGTGTTAAAATTGTCTCATAATCATAATATCTTGAACTAAATAAAAAAGAACACTGGTTATTAATTTTGTGTATATTTACACTATGAGGATGTGGGGGAAATATTAGGGGGAATTATGGCAGTGTTTGGGTAAGTTCCAATGCATAAATAGTGTGAAGAGAAGAGGTGGTATTTAGAAGATAAGAATAAAGGTATTTTAAAATATTCAGTCATTAATTTTTTATTTTTTTCTTGAGACAAAAAATATTAGTGAAAATTATAACCCTATAAAATAAGTGGTGCGTGTGATTTTGAACGAATAATTTGGTACATCATTCAAGAATCATAAATTAATGCATTTATCTTATAATGTTAAAAATCATATTTTTTATGTTTAAATATTTACTGAAAGTACTTCTTTTTTAGAAAAATTAAAAATACCAAAAATACCATTTTTTTAAATATATATTAATAAAATTAATTCATTTTATGAAAATACTTTTCACAAAATGATATTTTGTATTTAAAATATTTATTTATTTGAGAACGAAGTAATTTTCATATTTCGATCTATTTTTGGACCATTTTAAAGACTACCTATGGTCTCAAAAAAATAAAATTTTATAATTATATAACTAAATTTATATTTATATAATAATTTTATTAAAATATTATTCCTTTAAATCAATTAAATTGTAATAATTTTTAAATTAAAATATTTATGTTTTTTAAAATTACAAACTATTATTTTATGAATCTAAAACATTTATTTACTTGTATCTTGAAATAAATATGTCATATTATAGTATTAAATTTCTAAATATTATTTTACACACCAATAAGTGTAGAAATTATTTTAACGAGAAGGTTACTCTTTATAACATTTAGATTACGATTCCAACAGTGATACTACTATTCCAACAGTTATATTTGTAACATTAATATAGGTTACCTATTTTTATAAATACCTCAAATTTCAATAAGTTATAATTTAATTCTATTTACTTTCAATGCAATATATATTTTCATTTTCAGGATGATTATTTAATTACTAATATTATTATTCATTTTACTGGGTTATTCTTGAGTGTGGATATTCTGGTGGATCAATAGAATTCAAATTTTCATATTATAATTATCATTTTTTTTATTAGATCAGAATATTTTTAATTATATTGGACATGTATATTATTTAAATTTAATGTTAAAATTTATATACTAAAATGTTTTTTCCTCTATCATCTGGTGAAAGTGTATTATATAAAACCACACATTACTCGTTTATTTAATTAAAAATAAAATTACAGACACAAAATTCTAGATCCTTACAAATTATGTAGCAGTTAAATGATATATGTCAAAAAAAAACTATCATCTGGTTGTTTTACATTTCAATTTCATTTTCAATAATTTCATAGTTTTAAAATTTCTAGATGTGTTAGAGAATAATGATGCCTATATACGTTTTGAACTAGAATTTTATTTTCCACTTTTATTTTTTGATAAAATGGTTCATGTATTGATTCATTTGCTATGGGTGATAAAAATATGATATCCTGTTTATTGATAGTGGATGCATCATTTTGAAATATATATGAAAATGTTAAATGGACATGTTAAGAATATTTTTTGAACAAAATCCTTTATTCTTCAAAAATATATATCCGAATTGGTGATTGAGTTATATACTAACTATTTGTTTTTAGTGGCGAACATTGGTATCCCTATATCCTGAAATATGATATTTTATAGTAAAGTTAAAGGGATATTTAGCTTAATAGTAAATGTTTTTCACATGATGATGTGAGGATTTCACATTTATAAATTTTAAACAACATAGTTGAGGTTAAACAATATTTAAAATCATATATTACTGGATTGAAGGTATAATATCTGGGAATAAATGAGTATGCATTGATGAATGAATGTAAAAATCACATTTTTTCAAGATTTATGAAGAAATTCAGCACCTATTTATTCACATCAAGAGAATGGTAATGATTATTAGGGGTGGAGTTTTAGTTTGATTGCATGGTTTAGGTTTCATATTAATTGAGACATAGTTTACACAAAAAACAAGGATGAAAATAGTAAAATTCAAAATAGTGGTTTAATGGTCATTACTAAATAATTGAATTTTTCACTGAAAAATATAGAAAACCAATTTCAATATTAACAATTTATTCGGAATATATTAAAGATATATAAGATACTAATTATATTATACTGTTGTTAAATGTATTTATGCGTAATATGGTCAACTATTAAAATTGTGTGAATCCCGATGAGTATGGATTTGAAATTTTTGTTTTGAAAAATATTTCTTTTCAAAAAGGAACCATTTAATATGACGAAACATGAAAAAAGAATATTTGATGTCACTCACGTATCAAATGAGAAAAATTTATTTGTTTTTAGGATAAAAAATAAATTTGATTGATGTTAATGTTGATAATTCTATAGCATTATGTAAAATATATTTATATATTACATGATTACCTGAGGATAATAATTACTACAACGTTGATATAGTCAATGCAACATGAAATTTTCATGAAGAATAAATATAGGAATACAATCCATTACAAACCAAATTAAATAGTTAAATAATAGTTTTTTTATTCAATCACACTTAAAGAGTTTATTTTTTAACATTGAAATTTTAAAACATACACGTTGAGAATTCCTATGATTATTGTAATTTTTTAATTATATTTATATATACAGTTTTTTTGATTTTTTTCATCATCATTTTTTATCATAATTTTCTTTATATTTATTACTTTCACGTATATGATTTTATATTATATGGAATTTATAAATTTCTTTCTGTTATATAAAATAAAATATTATGTTATTATATTTTTTTTATTTTTAATCCAATGAAGGTAAAAATATCACACATTTTAATTTGATAGTCAATTTTGTCTTTATTTTGTTACTTTTTATATTCAAGTGTTTTAGTGGGACATTGTTTTTTTTTACAGTCTAACATTCAATGTTTTTCATTCTATTATGATCTATGAATTTATTAGTTCCTAGAATTATTTAACATAAATAAATTACAGGTACATAAAAGTGCATTGAATTAGCATACATATTTCTAAATAACAATCAGAGTTGAAGGGTAACCCATTTATATTCATATATATATAGTAATTGAATTCTTTTATGAAATTAAACATATAATTTTTGAAATTATATTAATCTCATTTTCTTTTATAGAGTGTAAGGAACCTTAATATATTTGGAATGGGTTTAAATATTTACTAAAAAACATTTACTTCCACATGGAAGGAAAATGATCATAATTGATATTAATGATAATGACCACCCAATTGGCTCATATTACAAGAATTGTAGGAGCTACTTCGATTTAATGAGTCATTATAGGATATGAAATATATTTCCTAATTATATGAGAATTGACCTATCAGTGAAATATTAGTTATTAGATTCCATAATGAGAAAATTTACAAAAAATTTATTTACTTTTCCAAATATCTAAATATTATGCATCTTATAGGAGTAATATTTATTCTAATCAATTATAAATAAACTTTAATATTCAAGAGATTATAATAATTATGAAATAGTGTATATACATCGTAACAACTAGAAGGATATAGTATAAAAAATATACCTACATTTTTAATTTTTGGAGTATAAAGATATAAGATACAATTATAATGTTTTAGTTTGTAAATATAGATAGATTAAAGAAGAATATCTCTTGTCAGCATGATGAATATTTTATGATATTTATCTTTTGTTTATAATTTTTATTATTAAAATAATTTAAATTACATAATAACGTATTAATTTTTTATTATGTAATAATCATATAGGAAACCACTCTATAAGAAATATTTTTATGACTTATACCCTCAAATGTTGTCATATTGAGGCTATACAAAATAAAAAAATAGAAGGAGAAAAATATAATTTTTTTATATCCAAGTCAACAAGAAGATTCAAAAATGTTCAATATGACCCTACATCTCCATCACTAATCGAAAACAAGTTAAATGATTGGGGATTGCATAAAAATTGAAGAATGTTACCTATGTAATAAAATAAGTAGGTGATAAAATTATCTGAAACTATTCATTATTTTTATTCAATATTAATTTTTTAACAAATTTCAACCCATTAATACAACATTTTAAAAAATTATTTAATGAAACCCTTATAGAGAAAATGACATTGGGGACCCTTATCCCCGAGTGAGTATATATATTCATTAAATTATTTTATAAAAGTTGAAAATCCATTCATCATCAAAAGGTATATGAAGGGTATCAATTTTAGAGATTTTTCCTTGCCTTAGTACCACATATATGGGGGGAACAATATTAGGGATAAATTGATTCCTTGGTTGATTATTTTTGACAGTTGAATTAGATTATAAATTATAGAAGTAAATCATCTACAACATATATGTTTTCAAAAAAAAATGAGATGAACATCTCTTATATAGAATACCTACCAAGATCCTCATACTCGTCATTCAAACCTGAGAATGTGTTGTGAGTTTTATCGTAGATATCTCCATATACATATTCTATTAAAATAAATTATATATCAAATGTTAACTATATACATGCTCATATTATGTTGTTATGTCTGGTAAGATGTTTTTTAAACAGTATCGTTAATCCACCAACTCATGTTCCACTACATGTAGAGGAATTGACTATAGTTGGATGTATTATTTTTTTAACATTGTACATATAATAAATATTGACAGTGAAAATATGTCTTATAAGTTGTTTTTCATTTTTTATTTATTATAAAATCCAAATTAAATATATTTTTTTCATACACAAACCATATATGTAATTGTCTCATAATTCAATAAATTGTTGTAGTAAGAAAGAATATTTTATCAACAAGCACCTTTAGATACTCATCAAGATCCTTTTAGGATAACAAATTTATCATATGTTTTTCTATATTATAGAAATATAATTTTTTTATTTTTAGTGTTTATATTTTGAGAACATATTATATATGTTAATATTTTAAAAAAATCATTTTTGTATTAATGGGTGAGGAGTGAGCTGTACTTGTGTAATAGTTGTTTTCTATATAAGTAAATATTATCTATAAATATAATTTCATTAATTAAACATAAATTATACTGAATTAATTTACTACCATTATAATTCGGTTTCTCTATAATAGTTTATACAATACAATTTAACTTCTATATATGGTATTTTTAGATAAAAAATACATTACAATAGTTGTGAAATTATTAGGATGACATTATAGAACTAAATATATCGAAAATATTAAAAAAATACATATAAGTTTTATTGGTTTCCCATTTTATTGAATTGTAATAACATATATATAACTATCAACCACTATTAATTATACTATTATTTCAATTTAATTGTTTATACAATATTAGGAATTGGATGTTATATATATTTTTGATAAATTAATTCATGTCATATTAATTATATTTTTTATCGGAACATCCAAAATGATGATTTATAATATTATAATATAATTTAGTATTATTATTTTAGTTTAGTTCATTAATATAATTATTATCATATTTCATATGTTATTCTAATTAATATTTAAAACTATCATAGGCAATGGATGAATTTCAATATAAATCAATTCTAAACAATGCAACCACAAAAAAAAATTAAATTGTTAATGTTTTTGTATATAAAATTTATTTCAATGAAAAATTGTTTTATTATATATCTTGGGTTTTTATTTTTAATTTTTTTCATAAACATTATATCATCCTATAATGGGGAATAATGAATGCATGTATTATGTTTTAGGATCTATTTATGAGGTAATCACAACACAGATAATATTTTTTTGAAAAGGATAGATTTATTATAACGATTATAATTCAATATAAGTATTTTATTTATAAATTAATTACGCATTATATTTTTTTATGATTCATTGTTGTTTTAACTAAACATCTTGAAATAGCTTAAAAATAGTTTTTCTGTAAATTTTTTAAATTTAAGTAATTTGTAAATACAGTTTCAGATAGGTGTATATTTCTTTAAATAATGTTTCGAATGTTTTCAATATGTTTTACTATAATTTTTTGTGCTATTTGTTACTAAATATTGTTGTTGAAGTTCATGTTTTTTCGATTTGTAATAATTGTTTCTAGATTTTTCTTAAATTAAATTAATAATTTTTGACATTGGCTTTTGAAAAAATTGACATTGAAATCCATTATAATCCAATGTTTGATGCCAAATTTTCATTAAATTGATTTTGAGTTCTATTTATGTGTTCTTTTTATTGAAAAAATTAGGAAAGATAACTAATATGGCTATCAATATATGTTTTAATTAAAAAAATGTTGAAATAATTTTACGTTTTATTTTTGGAAGGGCATTCATTGTTAGTTTTATAAATACTGAAATTGAAATGTATAAATTTTACATCATCTAAATTTACATATCTTTAACAGTGAAGTCAACAGCCATTCTAACACTAACATTATTGGAGTTTTCATTACTATATTGTTTTGGATCAAGATGCATGACATTAAATAGAACCACACTTGGTCTGATCTATATAAACCAAAACTATTATTCTCTAGGGATCATTTAAACCCCCCAATCCATAATTAAATACCATGAATTAATATTTCATTGGTTTCACACTTCATGTGAAATAGTATTACCCATAAAAATTCTTAATGTATGATGAAATATCCTGAGTGTCGTCATAGTATCCATTACCTTCTTCCTTAACATCATCTATACACATTGTTTCTTAAGAATTTAAATATCAATGAACATCTAATTTCTAGATGAACTATCATATGATGATATCATAATTCCTTACTCGTTTGTCACTTACTATCTTGGGTACCTTTACCTAGGGAATAAATCTCATTGTTAGTGTGATTAATCCTATGTTTGGAACACGATAAGGGGCCATCATCAACATTTTCTCCCATTATAGTGATACAGTTATAGAACGCCAATTTTGAAATCATTTAATTTTAATAATAAACATATAAATCCATTTACTTGGATTTTAAATCCTAAATTTTTGTTTCCCACTTCACCAAATCCCATTTTTCTAGGTATATCCTTATCCCCATCGGTGTTATCACATTATATATTCTTTCATTTTGGTAAGGAGAATCGGGGTTTAGAAATCCCACTGAATATATTTCCTATATTCATGGCACATCTTTTACTGGTAAAAGTAATGTTTTATCCCAAACTCATCCACCCATGTTTTGTGCTCTCATGTAGTACTAATTATCCATCACCCATTTTTTCTTACACCATGAATTGATCACATGGTATTATTGACTATTGTTGTTCTTTTTTATAATTTTTTTTATGATGGATCATAATAAAATATATTGGATCCACCTATAACAGTAAAAACATGATATTAAAATGAAAAAACTATAATATTCCTAGATACATGACTTTAAACTACAAAACCACATTTCAACATTTCTATATGACATTTTTCACTGTGAGAATGATCATCACTAGATGATGTTATGTTTCATGGTTATCATCAAACCACCCAAATGTTGACCTAAGTGGAGAATGAAATTTTTTCATGGTGTTAAACTATATGATATCATCCTTATCAAATTAATTAAATTTTTATTATAACCATTCATTAATTGAGAGGACACCATATTATGTTGGAATCGATCTCCAACCATGTCCATTTTTATGTTCATATCCTACTATACCACCCACTATAAAAACCTGGGTCTTGATTAGAATAGAATGTGATACATAGTTATTATCGTATTCCACAATTAATTCCAACATAAATGAAAATTTCCCTTTCATATTTTAGTTTTAGATACCTCCTTGAGTCATGTAGACCCCCTTTCCTATTCAAGATATCAGATGATACCCCCATTAAACTACAACTACTATATAAAATAGATCAGCACATAATATTTAATTTAATAACTTTATGTTTATTTATTTATAGTTTAGTGGATACATATTAAACCCTAGATACTCTATCTATTGAATATATATTGAGTGGTTCTTTATAACCGTTTATTTATTCATCTAGAAGACTCCCATTAATTCAAATTATGTTTGTGTCCATTATTTCTCTACAATGATATAATTACATTATTTTCCTTATTTCCAACACATGAGATATACATGTTGTTGCTAATTGAAGAACAATGTCGGTCATGATTCATGAATGATGATATATCTATTGACATTTGGATCTCATTTCCCAACATGGGATACAAATATCCAACCACAGTAACCTCATCTCCAGGTTTAATTCCCCTTCATTGAGTTCTCTTTTCCCACATCATATTGAGTGGTTGTTCTGTTTAAAGGAAACATATTGGGAACTATGAAATAACATTATGTACTAATTTCTTTGTATATTTATAAAATTCCATTGATCCTTTCACCAATTCAAATCAGGTTTTCAAAGTACCTTACTCGATAAATAGAACAGATCATCACATAGTAAATAATAAATAACCGTAAAATCCTTCCAAATGTTCTATACATCATAGACCCATATTTTCACTAATATAGACCATGGTTCACATTTTTAATCTCTAAAACCTCTATGGAATGGGTTTTATGTCCTTATCCTAGTAATATCCTCTAGTCCAAGAATTGTGAAATTTACCTTTGTGAAAACATTGACCAAGTTTTCTAAATGAATATGAATGTGAATGTTGTCATCGATACTCTATCCATAAACTGTTGGCCTTAACCTATGGTAAATGTTTTATGACCATTATCTATAGCTTCAGTTTCTAATCATCATGAACATATTCCGACTGAATCAGTCTTAAATAATTTTCTCATTAATATTTGATTTTAACCCCATGTTGGTTATATATAAATAAAATTTCAATATAGTCTATCTAACACTCTAATTGTCTATGTTATACGACTATAAACTCCAATATTCAATATAGTCCCTGTTATATATACATAAACAATTAAAAACACCTTTCTTAAATCTTTATCAAAGATATTTCATTTGTTATACATTCCAGTTTATGTGTGATATTTGTTTATAATTATCTTCATTGTGATATTACATGTGTTGGAGTTAAGGAATAATTGTCTATAATAAAATGTAATGAGTTTTTTGTGTAGCTTCTTCATACAATTTATATAATCCATCCAAGGATTCTCGATCTAGAAAAATCATTTAATGTTTTCTTGGATTTCTATTTGATGTGTCTTAGAAGGATGACAGATTTTTAATAGGGTCCCAAATTTGATTTTAAGGTGCTTGTAATTTGTTCAATATATACTATGTTGGATTCCAATTTTGACAGCACCACATATCCTATGGGGACTCACATAAGATAATTCAACTATTCATGAAGAATTATGAGTTTACCATATTTGAAAAGCGGATTTATCTTACTTTCAAAAGATATTGTGGATGCCCAAAAGTATATTCATTTGTATTATAAGAAAATTATGACTATGTATGTAAATTTAGTTACACTAGTAGATCATTGAGTTCAAAAAAATTTACAAACCAAGGTTTATAGATGTGTTAAAATTGATACGAAGAATGGGATTTTGGGTTATCTTATTTTTTCCATGGCTCTACAATCTCTAGGTCCTCCTATCTCACTCCGTCTTTTTCCTGATACTCATTATTTTTAGGGTTTCTCTCTGAAACACATCTCTAGTGGCAACAAAATCCATTTAAAATGTATTTTTATCTTGGGTTTATTCTTATTTTCATCCTTTATTCCCCATCTAGATTCGATTTCATTGGTTTTGGTTCAACAACAATGGTTTCATCCACAGTCGTTTCTTGATTATTGGGCTGTCTACAATGTTGAGGTATTTTCAACAATTCCTCCATGCCTTGTCATCCTAACACATCATGTATGTCCCCATATTTTTTATCATGATGGAAAAGATGGAGGATTTGGGATAATGGCGATGAATTGGGTGTGAATTCTTATAGGAACATCCCCCCTTTCAACACACATAGTCCACACACGATCCTTCTCTACCCTTTATATCTTTAACCATCACATCATGCTCGAATTCTGTTAGGTGCGGTGGTGGTTTAGATGGATTGATATATTGCTATTGGGCATGTTTGGTGGCAGCTGTCACATTCACATTTTCTCTTATCTCGTGGGTCTTTGGTTTTTATCTCATTGGTTGCTTTGGAATTTCTTGTGGGTATCTTCCAGCAGTATTTTGAGTTTTTTTCATCTTCCTTCTATTCGGTTGGTGCAATGTTTTAGTTAGGTTTTACAGGGTCTGATAAAATTTTGTTTTTCACTTCATGGATCGATCTCCTGTAATGGTTACTGACTTTCAACCTCAATGGTAAATGTGTCGTTCAACACCTTAACATAGGGAGTGATATTAAAATTCTCTTCTAATGTGGTGCTACTTGGATTTTTTGGGATGTGTGGATCAATGATTGACAGTGTACCATATTGATGTCAATTTACAGTGATCACATCAATTTAGTAGGGCTATTATTTGAGAATATGGTGCTTTGTGTAGCCATCGTTAACATGGAATCATTATTAAATGTAGCTCCCCATTGTTGGGATTTGTTATTATTTAGGTTTTTTGTTTTATGTTACAGATTGATGGATCTTATTGGAATTTCTCATTCATAGTCATCAGTGATGTTTTATTAGGTCATTAATACCTGACATCTGTTAGGGTGGTTCTGTTCGTTGAAGTAGAAACGACTTATGTGCTTGATTTTAGAATTGTGAACATTGTTTTGGTTGATTTTTATTTTGAATTTTGAATTTGAAATTGTTAAATATGGGTCTTTTTTTGTTTTTTTTCAGTTGGAATGTAAGGCTACTGCTAATCTATAATGTGTATTTTTTATCATATATAAAAAATGTATTTGGAGGGGAATTAAGGATGGGATTTGAGAATATATTGGATGAACCACATGTGAATTTATATATGGATATGGGATGAGTTTAGGTGTCATTTTTTATGTGTGGTAGAGGAATCACTTGGAAACAACATGGAATGTTCCTAAAAGAATACAAAATGATAAATTCATTCCCTTGAAAATTATTCAAAATTACCATATATTTGTATTTTTAATTAGATATGGGTGGAATATTTCAATAGAATATGATTTTGAATGTTTGAATTGGAAGATTTATCTTTATCTTTTGGTTTATCACCCCACAAAAAACTAGTTTTATCTATAACTATGATAAATTATTATTACAATTTTTACTATCAAATTTTACAAATAATTAAGATTACCATATTATAAAATCATATTTGTTATTATTTAAAATATATCATATAATCAGTGAAATTCAAATAATATAATTGGTAGAATTTAATTTTATATTTATCTCATAATCACAAATAAAAAATTTTTCCAAAGAAAACATTTTATCAAGTATAAAAATGTTTATATATAATGGTTTATTAAAATATTTATTCTAATGACATAAATTGAATTATTAATAATATAGTTTATCACATGTTACCTTTAAAACTATATTGAAAAAAAATCAAACCATCTAAATTAATCAACAAAAAAATTATTAATGAAAAATTATACTTTTCACAATTTATCAACAAATTTGTATTTTAAAAAAATTATTAAAAAATTTGTAGAATATAATGTGTACTAGTTGATTTCAAAAATTAATTTCATTATGTTAAAAAATGTATAATAGATAATAAATAATTTTTAAAATAAATATATAGAATGTTAGGTAACTTATTTTCCAAAAAATGTATTTTTTTAATAACAAAACTAAATTAATTTTTATACCATGTTTAGAAGAAATATTAGAAGAATGATAAAAAAAATTCCTGAATATATAATATATAAATTTCATTAAAATCATTCACTAATATTGTTTATTTTAATTTATTAAGATAATTACTCATTTTATGTAAAACAAATAGAAAAACACTTCTTTAACTTTTAATTTTTTTTCTATTTTGAATTATTTGAGAAAAAATTAATTTATTTTATAAATTCATAAAGAATATATTTATAAATAATTAATATTTTCTTATTCATATCCACCCCTATAATGGCTCGGATTTTGTTTTCACATTAAATACTAGTATTTTAATTGTACAACAAGGTTTTTTTAATTTGGGTGTTTCATGTAATGAAAGCAGGTGATGAAATTTAATTTATTTGAAAAAAAGAAACATTCATAAAATATCATAGTGTTACATTCTACCCCCATTAATATTAATTTCACCCTCTAAATTTTACTGATCTAATAAAAATAACTGTTTATATTTCTGCCTCATCAAATCCTTATGTTCCCATATAGATTCCTCAAATTAGATTCCCTAAAACATTTACCAATTGAGTGGGTTTTTTCATTGGAAACTATCTTTATGATCTTGAATTTCAACTAGTTATACCTCATAAGAAATATAGTGCTCCAATGGTATGATCTATGTGTTTAGTATATTTGAATAATCAGTCATGTACTTTCCAAAGAGAGATATATGGAAGACATCAAAAATATAAAAGAGGATTTTTGGGAGTGTCACGTGATAAAATAAAATTTCTCACTGATTAAAAATCTCAAAAGGAACAATACATCTAGATATTACATTATCCTTTTTTGAAACATGTAAATTTATTCTATGTGTAATTTCTATAAAAACCAAGTAACCAACATGAAATTTCAGATAACTCCGATGATTTTCTATATAATTTTTCTATTGACTATGTGATTCCTTGATGTGAGGTTAAATATATTTTTATATTCCATTTTATAAAATAAATCTACACCTGATAGATTTATTTATCTAAATTCCTTTTATAATTTTGAATTTTTATACATAATTCTATAGGGGGCTTTATAAGGATCCGTTTAAATTCTAGAGTGAAAGATATAATTGTGAAAAACATTTATTAGAAGATGTAACAGGTCCCAACAACCATGGAAATCCATTGAAAAAGATCTCATAATATCCTCAATGTTTTGAATTTTTCGCTTCGACTAATAATCATTTTATGGATGATGTATAGTGATGAAACTCAACACTAAATCAGGGTATTTCTAAAGTACTTTCTATAATGTTGAGGTAATTGAAAGATCCTAATAAGATAAAATAGAACATAGGACTCCAAAAAAATACTACTTATTAAAGAAATATTCAAGAGATTATATCAAGAGATAATTTTTATAAAATATAATTGAACTGTGTTATCTTCTTATAGTGATTGAAGATATAGATACAATATCATTACAGATAAAGGGGTGATATATATACTGATCAGTAAATACTAAATTATACATTAACATAGATAAAGTTCAATATGAACATGATAAGATGGTTTGATCTGATTCAATAGTATGATTCTTTAATACATTACCAACCATGTAAATTTGACAAGGTGGATGCTATTTTGATTCAATTTTACCATTCTAACATATCCATTAAAAGTATCATAAAAGTTCGAGTATTTATAAATTTTCAAAGGACATATCTATAAATATTTATAGATGGGGAAATCATATCTATCATGATTGGGTTTTCAAAAATATATCCAAAAAAATATTATATATGTGTATTAAAATGTAGAAAATCAAAAGAATGTAAAAAGTGTTCCTCATTTAAACATTCATTATGATGGAACGATAAGTATCAGAATCCGTTTATGTGTTCTATCCATACCAGATTTAAAGAAGGATATTTTAGAGGAAGCTCATAGTTCTTAATTCTTTACACTTAACATACGGTGCATATTGATCTCTTTTATGAATATATAATTTAAACATTAATGATTAGTATATATATCAAAAATTTCTCAATAAATATAATGTTTCAATATCATTAAGGAAAAAATTCTGACCACTAACTCCAAAAAAACAGATGGCTAATTTTTTGCATGAACCATCAATTTTCATGAGGATTAATCATTAACCATATAATTCATCATGATAAAACATCGAAATATATTCTTCAATGATTCACAAAATATTAAAAACCCAGCTCCACTATAAGGAAATTAAAGAATAAGTGTGCTAACTAACATTTAATTTATTTCTGTAAAATTTCGATAACATTCATTTGATTAAACGAACTAGGATTCTCTTTCGAGTTAACATGGTTCGTGGATTAGAAAATTATTAAAATTTCTCTAAAGTATGTTGTTAATATATAGTCAAACCAAGATAAATATTGATCTAAATAGACATGGTCAATATGGGAAAATTTTCAATAACAATGATCATCAATGAATTCAGAAATATACTATCAACTGATATTATAAGACTCAGTAATGAAACTTCCAAAAGGTAAAATTCACAGTCTGCAATTTTTTTTATATAATTTCTCAATCCATTGGGTGATCAATATAATCTTCAACTAATATTTATTCTCTATACTTTTCAAGTAATATTAAATATTATCACCTATAAAGGATACCAAAAATTGATTAATGTAATCTATGAAGTCTGTATTCATTAAATACATGAATATTGTAGGGTAATTTGTAAGAAAAAAAATAATAGTTATAAATTCATAGTGTCTATACCTTGTATAGAAGGAAATCTTGGGTATTTCCTCACTTTTGAACCTCAACTGATATTACTGAGATTGATGATTAATATTGGAAAAGTATTAAGGTCTACATAATTTATAAACCAAATCATTGATAAGTGGAACTGTATACTTTTTCATGATATTGATCATGTTATGTTCTTCATAAACATTTCAAATTAACCTTGATCCATATATCTTATTAATATAAAAGATTGGTGTACCCCAAGCTGATTCACATGGATAAATAAATCCAATACCATTATTCTTCAGGAGTTTTTTTTTCAATTCCTACTACTCAATTGGGTCTGTTCTATACGATTTCTTGGAAATCAGCATTATACTCGCAATGAGTTCTATTTTGTACTCAACATAAAAAATTGGATTATGTCCATAAAATTATTATGGAATGACAAAAAAAATCACTCAAACGATAAGTATTCCATTAATATTTAGTTTCATTCCAACTAATCTAAGTCAAATATACTTCATAGATATGAATTAATAACCCAAAGAAATAAATAGTTTCTATAGGAAGTTTTCACTCATCATTTAATTGATAAATGTGTATAGATTAATTTGAAATACAAAATATGACATTACTCACTCAAAAATTGATAAGGGATCCATATAGAAAAATTTAATATATCTCTAGAATCACATAAAATTCATATAAATTTAGAATAACTATACTTTTTGGGAGAAAATTCAAATAAAATTCAATTGGGGAGGAACTATAGGATTAGTATGTGACTACTATACCATTAGGAGTTTCCACTGAAAACATATTATCTAATCATTGAGGTGGAAATTCAATACATTGTGAATATTGATTATAAATAAAAGATTGGGTATATTCAGAATTAAATAACACACTATCTTCTATAAAGTGTGTAATAAGTTAAAATTTCACCATATCATTATCACAACCCACATAGGTAGTCATGATCATTTGATATTTACTTTTTTCATTGATCTTAAGAAGTTGTTGATGCTAATTCTCATCACAGAATTTTTAATTTTTGAAATTATTGGGATAATTCTATCACACATTCTATTTAATACATTTCTATGTGGGGGTGAATTTGTCGGAATATTCTTTTATCATATTGCATTAACCATCAAATTCATTTCCTTTCGACATTCATAAGAAATATGAACCACCCATTATTATTTAATGAAACTCCTAGTTCCATTCACGATGTTCCCTAGATGTTTCTTCCCATATTTATTGCAAGTAGTTGGCTGGAATTCCATTCCACCATGTGACTTATAATATTTTCATGAGGCTCAATATTTATGCTCTTAGGAAAATAATGGGAATGGTGGGAATATTCTATTTAAATTTTAAGCTATAGTAAAAATTAAATTATTTCCTCATAGCTAGAAAATTCTCTTATAGATAATGAATTTCAAATAGATTTTTCCCACTAAAAAATCCATCAGTATTACTTTCAGTTTGGATGATAACGTAAGATACATACCTTACATATACTGTAAAATTCTCATCATAGGTTCCAACAGATTCGTCATCCTTCTATTTTAGCATAAGAAACTACTAATCCATTTTTATATATATAATAAAAGGAAAGATCATAATGAAACAAATCACTAAAACTCACCCAAATCTATGGAGTTAATTTCAAAATATTTACTTGAATTCTTAATAACAGTCCACCATTGATTTTTATCGCCTTCCCAATGATAGATATCAAAAATGAAATTTTAATGATCTAAATATAAGAGACTGTAGAACATAATTACAATTGTACTGGTGTATTGATCAGTTACTAATAGACCAATATACACACTAAATAAAGGTGGATATTACCTCATAAAGGAATCAACTGAACATTGTTCCCTCCTTTTATTATTTTAATTTCAGTATGATTTGATGATTATGATAGTTGAGTAAGAATAAAAATAAGATTTTCCATTATAGATCCCATAGATTATTTAGGTGTATAATCATTTCATTTCATAATATATTTGATATAAGAATGGAAAATTCTCGTTCATTCCATTAACTGTATAAAAAGTAAAATTTGGGAAAACATTTATATAGTGGGAAACTACATATAAATATTTTTTAGGATGTGTAAATCTTAAAATAATATTTCCATCATTTGAAACCTTTGGGTTAACCATGGTTATTCATGGTTATCACATATCCAAATCCTTCATGATGATTCATAATGATTTTGAAAATTTCAAAAACATATCTCCTAGTAGTGTCAAACTAGGTGTGTAGGAAGGAATTTTTTCAAGAATCAGGGGATGATAGTTTCAAATCCAACAACACCATTTTCAGAGTTATTGCACATAGTTACAACTATGCTAGTGCCTCATCTACATGTAGTATCTTCACAGAGCTGTGTTGATATAAAAAACACATAATAACTTTATTATGGAAACTTTATAAAGATTATCCAATAATTAAACTTATCGCAAGAGCAATCACCAAGTATTTCTAAGCCTAATATCCATTTATTGAATAATCCTGTCTCTGCTACCAATATTAATGAACCATTCCTTTCATATATAAACATTATATCCTTTTAGACTAATTTTCAATATATTTCTAAAAACTCACCCAAGACCGTTTCAGATTAGTGTATTTGGTGAAAATATACACAATATTATTATTTCATGAATTATCTCCAAAATAACCCACAATATCTTCCCATTAATTACTTTTTATAGAAATACCATACTTAAACTGTATTTTCATAACCTGGTGATTGTAAACATTAGGAAAGGTTATATTAACTACTTTGTAAGGATATGTATAATAGATATAAATTGATAATCATACAAATGAAAAATATAAGAATAAGGGTTTGAGACCATGAATATAACTTACAATCTTTATACACAATTTATTATGGAATGTAAACATGATCCATGACATGAAACATTATCATTTCCAAATAAACGAATCATAAGAGTGAGAAATCATTATAAATCAATCATTAATGGTATGTTAATTTCTTATATGGGTATAATCATCATAAGTATATAAAAACATTTAATATTTCAATATTAACTATTGAGAAGATAAAATCAAAATAGATATAGAATACAAACGTTCTTCCCAATATTGATTTTTTATATTGTCGTGTTTCCTATAATGAATAAAAAACATCATCATGTGTCCTATATAAGATCAAGAACATTGACCTATTTCCCATAATTATATCATGAAATATAAAAAAATTACCCAATTAGTTATAGGTATATATAATTTTTATTCCACCTATAACATAATAAAGACCGTAAAAATGCATTTTATAAAATCATTAAACATTCACCATATCATAAAATCATTAAATAATAACCTGTTTAATGAAATATGGTTTCATAAACATGTAATCAATCCATTAAATAATAACCCATGTAAAATGAATGGGTTTCTTAAAAAGGAAATTATAATAATTATATAAAATATAGAGAAATAATAAATATAATACCTTAGGATCATAATCCCAGTAAAATATATGAAACCCCAATGTTTTTTCATTGATGAATATAAATTTCCTAAAAATACCAACAAAAAATTCTTGAAGAAAATATAATTTTCATTTTGACATCAGATCATTAAAATCTACTATTTAAAAAAAATTTAATTGAAAAATTTTCTTTTAAAATAAATATGGATACTCTTAAAGTAATAATAATAGAATTAACAACTCATTATGGTGGGAAATTCCTCACATGATGTATAAATTGAAAGAAATAAATTCCTTGAACTTTTTTGTACAAAACTCAAAAAATAACACATTCATAAAATAAAAATAATATTTTTCCTAAACCATTCTGTAAAATTTTAAAAATGGTTAAAAAAATTATGAAAACATTTTATAATAATAAAAAATCCCTTAAAACATTTTTATAAAACATATAAATGAATGAAAATGTGTTTCCCCTAAAGAGATAAAAAATTATGTATTTCCTTAGAAATATTATTTTTGGATGTTGAGTAAATAATGAGAAGAAACTAAAAGGAATAAATTGAAATTTATAGAAATAATAACATTAATTTTTTTTTGAGTTTCATGAGATATATATCATAGGATTTAATCATTGAATGTATAATCATAAACAATCCTGATAAACAGTTAGACTATATCATAAAACCCATCCCACATTGGATACTTTTGAATCAAAATATACATGAAGCTAAAAAAATTACATGGATATTTATATTCCATTAATTTTACGATAAATATCATAAAATACATAAATTTATAGTATATACACCAAAATAAAAGAAACCAGTGGGGAATATAACATGTGTCCCAAAGATTTAAATGTGAGACAAAAATCCGTTAATTCAATTCTTGAATTTGTTTTTATAAATTTAAACATAATTTATAAAGAAATATAGGTTTATCATACAACTATTATTGAACCATAATAATATATTTAAAACCATATATGAATTTATTTTAACATTTTACCACCTATTTATTAATAATTATTTATTAAAATCATATTTTTGTTGATAACTACATTGTTTTTCATGTATTTTTTGGTTTGGTAGTTTTGGAATTTGTAAATTAAATATGGTCCCATAATATAAATACATTTTTAATGATATAAATATAATATAAATTCATTATATATATATTTATATTCATCCATAAATTTTAATGACAGAAATATGAATTACACTGTTCGTGGAGATAATTATGTGAATGTATGTTTGAAAAATGAATCAATTTTTTCGATGGTCAGAATGAAAGTAATGTATAAAATAATTCTACATTTAAGAATAATATTTTTATCATATAATATGTATATATTTATTAAATTTAACCTTATTGACATTCATTTCAAAATGAAATCAAAAAACGTATCACTTCACTTCGTGGTTGCGGTAGTCGACACATATGCACAAGTTACATTATCATTTTTCCAAGGATTGGAAGTTAAGACGTCTGATATTATGTTATAATTATGAAAGTATAATTATTTTATAAATATAATACTTATTCATTAATCCCTAATTATATACATTAATGAGAGGTGGTCATGGAAACCAAATTACACCGATTCGTGAGGTGGTAGTGCACCATACACATGATTGATCATTTCATTTCATATTTGATGGAAGAGGGAACACATGTAGGTTATTACATTAAAAAAATAACATCATTTTGTATGGAATATAATTATTATATTATATTATCATTGTTTAATAATTATTTAATGATTTTGAAGATTAAATAAATAAATAAAATCCATTAAGAATGATACCTCTTCTTTGGGAAACCTCTATGTTTTCCCCAAAACCCTTCTTTTGATTGTTTAATAATTAAAAAATGACACTAGGATGGGGGAGGGAAAGTATAAAATATATATGGGTTATTATTATATTCACCAAAGTGGTGATTAATTTTGGATATTATAGGAGAAGAGCTGTCCATTTGTATGTGGCGGAGATGACTCACTTTGAAACAACTCAGAAAACTAATCAATGAAATCAAAATGATATGGTCACTATGAAGAAAAATATTTTCAAATGATTATATATTTTACGTTAGTATAAAATAGAGTGAAAATATGTAAATATAAGATGATTTAATCAAGATTAATAGGAAAACAAACCCTTATATTTTGGTTTAACACCTTCGGTAAACCCATTTTACCCTTAATTGTGGTAATTATTTTATACGGTTTTTACTATTAATTATGAAGAAAAAGATGATATAATTACCTAATATTAATTTTTCTTATCTTAAATATTTAATACATTTTATTAATGTCAATACATATAAGTGATATAATTTATTTTATAATTATAATTGCAACCGCGAGAAAAATATGGGTTGTAAATGAAAAGTTTTTATTTGGTATAAACTGTTTGTATATACAAAAATAACATACAAATGATTAAAATGACTTAAATTTTATTATAAATATTTATATTGAACTATATATTCATTAAAAATTGTTCTAAAATAATAAATAACTCTGTAAAATCTTTAAAAATTCAATTTTTTAATAACATACTATAATTTTCACTATTAAATGAAAAATTAATCTTTTCTAAAATTATAAATAATTCAATCAAAGAAAAAATTGATTTTTTTTAAAAAAAAATGATAATTTTTTTCATATAAGTTTTTAGAATGCCAAAAAATTAATTGAGATGTTAATTAAGGAAATCGTGATGAATCTACTTTTTTGAGAAATAGAAATTTTAAGGGTATTTCAACATTTATTCATGTCTCATGCCTAGAAGTAATATTATTTTAATAATAAGACATTTTAATCAATATATAATATATAAATTCCATTAAAATCAATCACCAATAGTGATTATTTTAATTATTTATGATAACAGTAAATTAACTGTATAAATATTGTTTTTCAAAAAAACATTTTTTAACTTTCAAATGATTTTTGTTTTTATTTATAATTAATTAATAAAAAATTAATTTATTTTATAGTAATATAAATAATATAATTTAAAAAAATTAGTTAGCATTATTAATACAAAAAAATTTAATGGAAATCTTATAAATGCCTTGTTAAATAATAATATCTTAATATTATAACTTATTTTGTTTGAACATAGTGCTTCATGAAACCCAAGATATAGATGAAATTAGATTTATTTGAAAAAAACATGACATAAAATATTGAATTTTAAATGTTTTCATGTTTCAGTAAATGAGAACTCTTGAGGATAATAGGTAACTCCACAACCACCATTGGCTACCCATTATCATGGCATCCTAAAATTATAATTGGAAAATAAAATAGGTTAGTAAAATTATCCAAAAATGAATATTTATATAAATAGATATATTGTTACTGTTTAAATATTATGGAACATATTATATCATTAATCTAAATTATTACATTCTACACCTATTTAAATTTAGTTGGAACAACATAGTGTTATGATTCTGCACTCCATAAACCATTGGGATGGCTAGGTAGTTAGGTGATAATATCCCTACATCATAGATGCAAGAGAGATTCTCATTGAATCTTATTTATAGATGATTTAGAGGATTTTATGAAATCCACTATGATGTTGATTCATGAATAATGCATCTAACATGATTTAGTTCCACATTGATTTTAGTTATTCATTGTAAATTACATGTTTTTAAGATTACCAATTTCTTTAAGATAACACCAAACATCTAGCCAATAGTGGCCTCATGTTACCTCTTAGAAAGTAGAGGCTACTCGCCATCCTCATAATCCCTTACATTATCCATTTATCTTACAAAGGATTCTTCATCATTATAATCACACAAATCCACTAACATAGAAGTCACTACACCTTATTAACCTTTATCACTTTGAGCTTATAGAATTATGAATAACTGATTAGTGACGACATTTCTAACATCATGAATGTATTATAATGCCTCCATATTATGTTTGAGATCAATAAAATCTAAGTGATGTGTCATATTACTTATCCTATAATTTCCATGTATTAGACGGAACTTACTTCATTTTTTGAGATGTTTCTATAGCACTCTCTATGACAAGAGAAGTTGAAATATATCCAAAGGGTGATAAGATTCTTAGAAATCTACACCATTAGTTGTATATTTTATTACACACTTATAATTCCATGGATCCAATTTATATGAAACTTTTTCATTCCTACAATATTCACCATTTTCTAATTCTTTATTCTATAGGACCCCTTAACTACCATGCAAGCCTGCTTAAGCAGCACCAAGGTGAAAATTTGTGAGAGCCATCAAAAGACCCTCATATGTATCAAAATTAGATTTGGGGACCTTTAAATTGATTAAATCATAAATATATTATTTCACATGTATCACAAAAAGGTCAATACGAAACTAAAAAACTCCATATTTAAAGAAATTTCTTGAATAATATAATAATTAGTAAATAAAAATAAAAATATAATTAATTTTTTTTCTTTTTTATTAATTTTTGTAAAATGATTTTCTTTTGAAGAACCATATACAATAAAAGGTTGTATTAAATTACACAATAAATTAAATTAATCACATTAATAAGTAAATAATAAAATGGGATATTTATATGCATAAAATGATTTTTCAATATTAAATTATTTATATTTTTATTTAAAAATAGATAAAAGTCACTTGAAAATGAAGAATTAATTTTTTTTTAAATTCTTATATTTTTTTTATCTAAATAATTATGTTTATTAATATTATTATATTAATATAAAAATATTTTAAATATTAATTTATATTTTGAAAAATATATTAAATTTATTTTTTTTGGGATCTTTAAAAAAAGATTTAGATTATCGATTAGTTCATCAAAATATCATTTTCACAAATAACATGTATTTTATTACATTTTTAACAAATAATCATAAATTTTAAATACATGAAAACTATTTATAAGATCAATTATTTATTTTATAATTGATTATATAATTTTAATAAAGATGGTTTTAATTTATAAATCATTAATTAGCGTTTTATAACATATATTATATTTTTCCGAAAAAAATAATTAAATATATTATTTATATATATTTGAAATTTATTTTCTATCAATTTTTAAAATTCATTATTTTTATATTTAAATCATATTTATAATCATGAATTTCAAAAAATATAATAGGGACATATTTCTTTTTAGGCATAAATATTATGTTACTATAGGAAAAAACATGCTATAATTGTAAAAGTTAAAATGGTAAAAGTAACAATTCAAGTGGTAAAGGGATAAAAACATGTTTTGAACATGTTTGAAAAATCATTGTTGAGGATTTACCAACCATTTCTATTCCCCACCCCATGTTTTCTCAAATTATGGATTCACATTCCTTGAAAGTGACTTCCCATTATTGAATGGTTTTTGGTATTCACAAATAAGATATTCATTTTCACTCATAAAAGGGAATCCCCTTTCATCTCCCCACCTAACATATATGTTTGGCTGAAACTCTACTGACCCCACCCCCTCATGAATGATAGCTATGTTAAAGTGGATATGTTCTTCTCAAAGACCATTCCTCAAGCTCTTAACCATATTAACAATGAATATAGACCAAGAAGTGATGTATATGTTCCTAAGATTTGTTTCTACTTTTTATTTATTTTTGTGCGCTCATTATGAAAACATCATTACAACATAATAAAATGATAACATTAGTTTTCTTATAATAATGATATGTTATTAGAAAGATGATATACTCATTAACTATCATTTACATTTTATAAAGAAAAATTAAACTATTAACCAAGTGTTGTGGTAATTACCACCCAAATAAAGCAAAATGGAACACCCTAATATTTTGTTGATAGTTTTCTCATTAATAAATTTTATTTATTTTTTGAATTACATTATAAGAATATCCAAGTTTAAAAACTAAGATATATAATTAAAATATTACAATTTCGTGTGGAACCAATACATTAAATTTTATATTGACGTGTTTGTAGAGTATTAAATAAATTACATAAAAAACAATTTACACTTGTATAAAAGTAATTTATTGGTTATCAATTGGATATAAATTGAAATAAAATTACATGAAGGTAAAGAGTTATATTTTTCTAAATTATTATTTTTATGCACCAAATATATTTTAATATTAATAAGTTAATTAAAACTCTATTGATGAAATATTTAAATAATATTTTTAAACAATATTGTCAGTTAAAATAACTTTACATTTATCTATATGTTGTTACATGGAAAATAATGAATTTATTCTTAGTGTTATGATTATGAATCCATTTTTTTTTCAAAAAATGACTTTCATTTCCTTTAAGGTTTTTCTTTCAAAATGATTTTCTATAAAATATATAAATTTAATAATTTAAAAATGGTTTCATATTTTTAACCACCATAAAAAATAGAATATAATAATTTTAACATAGTTTTTGCAATATAATCAATAGTAAATATGGTAAAAAATGGGTTACCATGGTTAAAGTTAAATTATTTTTACATGGGTGTTAACCAAATAGATAAGGTCTAAAATATAAAAAAACTCATTCATTAATTTTATTAGTTGAGGTTATTTTTATTTTAGCATTAATACATTCTAATAATTTAAATTTTGGAGCTACATTAATTGAATAATAAATTATTAAATTTTAATATTTTGTAAAATTCCATGTTTGTCTTTTCCATTCTTTATAAATGTATATCACCTATATTATCTTCCTAATAGTTCATGAGCCTTTTATATCATTAAAACTATGATCTAATATTTTTCTAATATACCAAAACAATTCCTAGATGTCTTTCTTTGATCATAATTCCATCATTTCAAAGCATAATGTGTATGCTAAAAGAGAATTCCCTTTAAGGATGTACAACTCTTAATCATGTACAATAAATTTTAATTATTTATCCACATCCTCTAAAAAATATGTCTTAAATTATAAAATGATTAATTTTGTATCTTAGAGATATTTAATAATCACTATGATGACATATCAATAAATTTCCACCCAATTTAAATCAAATGGTAAATTAATTTATCTGTCATGCATACTTGTAGACTACAACCTCTATATAGTGGTATGATTCATTTTATATAACCTTAATTCATGGTTGTTTCATTAGATATATTTAATATAAATATATGATATTTATTATATATTTACAACTTTGGAATTATATATTCATATCCCCTTCTTAAATTTCCATCTATTAAGAAACAATAATGCCACTCATTTGTACATGTGGCTGCCACATCCACAATGTGATGCGATTAATTTTTCATTTCAGATTTAAATTGGTAGTAATAAAAAAATATTAACGATATTAATGATATAATATTGATTCGATAAAGGTTTTGTATAATTCATATTTCACGTATTCTATCAGAAAAAAAGTGAAATTATTACTCGTGTGTACGTATGCCCACAAATTCCCAACAAAGATATGTAATTCGTTTTTTAGAAATAATTTTTATTAATGGTTAAAAAAGATTACACAATAAATAAATTAAATTTATTAATTATTAATATGATTTTTTGGTAACTAAAATATGGAAAATGATCAATTTTCAAAACCATTAAAATGAATCAGCCATGGAAAATAGAGCAGTTTTCACATGATTGTCAATTTTATTGAATAATATTTTGTAACACAACCGGATTTTAGAAATAAAACTATATTTTATAAAGAATTAAACACAAAATAATAAGCTTAAATGACCATCAAAATTTATAAATGTTATAAAATATCCATTAAATTTTCTATTAAGAATATATTAATTAGTATATGAAACATCCTTATATTAATTTCTTAATTTATATAAATATTTGATAAATTTTTAAAAAAAATCCATCACTTTTTTGTATGGTAATTGTATTCCTCAAAAAAATTTCATCGAAATGATTATTAATATTTTTTGAAAAGTATTATTATACATTTTTGGAAAATTTATAAAATATATTTGTTAAAATGATCGTCATTTTTATAATTATCATATAAAACTATTCTTTAGTTGAAATGTTCATATTTTTCGAAAAAAAGTTATTTTTATTGAATAGTAAAACATATTGAATATTCGAAAAATGAAATTTATTTTATATAAATCAATAAATTTTAAAGACACATTATGTTGTTAAAACCATATCCAGTATCATATGTTTCTATTAATTTCATCCACTTTATTTATTTTGATTCATCATTATATTGGGTTTTAATATATGGTTTTTGGGTTTAAAACATGATTTTTATGAGAACTATTTTCAAGTGAATGTTGTTTCTTATTTTTATCTAATAAAAATAATATATTATGAAAAATTATTCAAATTAAAATTAAAGATTATATATAAATAATTTGTAACAGATATTCATACAATGATAATTACAATTCATAGGGTTAATATAGAAACATATATTCTTGAAAAATACACTTCTATAAAACCTTCTCTTTTACCACATAAGCGGGTTTAGTTTTAAATTAAAATTTTCAAATTATGTGATTTTATTTTTATACAATAGATCTCATATTTGGAATCATAAATATTTATTTAATATAATAAGTTAATATTAACTTTTTAACATTATAAATATTGAAAATATGGATAAATTAATTTACATATTGAAGGTGAAAATGGTTGTCATTTAGGGTTAATCTAAAATAATATGGGATAAAATGACTGAAAATTTATTCTAATAAATATTTTTGGGAAACGATTCAATATTATCAATTATATTTATCATTAATTTACCTTGTAGGTTTATTGTTGCAGTATAAAAATGTGTGTATAACTTTTCAAATGAAAAATAACCATTGTACTACTCACCCCACATTTAAATATCCACCCATATACTCTCATATTAAAACCACTAAATCCATTTTTCATGGAAAATACCTAAAAATATGTGCTATTTTTTTATCTAACCAAATCATATATTCATCATTGTGATTGTCAATCAATATTATGGAGTATTGTTTTTCATATCTATAGAGGTTTTCTGAAGAAGAGATATTTTACTAAACAAAGGATCTTTAATTTATTTCATATTCCACCACGTTGAAATAATGTTAATTTTTTATTATATAATTTTAGAAAATATTGAAAATATTATTTAAATTTATTTTTTTAACATGACTATGTAAATCAATCTCCTCCTCAATCAAATGAGATATGAAATTATAATTTGTTTGTATGAACGACTACAACCACACAAACTGATGTCAATCATTTTTAATCATCTTCTCTCAAGAATTTATATAATGATGGATAAAAATTATATATATTATACTTGAAAAATATTTATACTTTTTGAAATATTATATCACATATAACGATTTTACTTTCAATTTTGTGTCTGATACGATAACGTTGCTCGTGTTTTCGAAAGACTACCGGGACATAATGCATTCGAATTCCTTTTTCAACAATTATTTAAATGGAATGTAATGAAGAAACGTTTTAATAATATATATGATAAAATAGAAATATTATTATATTTATTTAATATTTAACATTATTAAATTATAATATTTTATTTGATTTTATACCCTGGAATATGATAATGTTGATCGTGTGCACGTGTGGAATACCTTCTCCACGAAGCGATGTGATACCATTTTCATATGATAAAAATGAATGATATATATAATTATATTTAAATAAATAATTTTTTATTAATTATATTATTAAAAATATTTATTAATAAAATAATATATACAATCTTTCCATAATGATAATTCAAAAATTGAAACGTTACTGATGTCTATGTATATTATACCATCTCTATGATAATAACATTGATCATTTTCTCTAACCATAATTAATGATTGGTTTTCAAAGTATAATTTATTTAAACATATGATAAATATTTCATTATTATAATCTTGTAAATGTTGTAAAATTGACCTCATTGACATTGGCCAACACATCGAAACTATTTTAAAATAATGAATTGAACATCCTCAAAAAACCTGATGTACAGTTATATGATTAAATATTTAAATACATAATGAAAAATAAATAAAATTAATTAATTAAGTATAAGTTATGAAACCTGTAAAATATTATTAGGAATAAAAATTTATGTATACCTATTATACATAAGTTAATGGACATACAAGGAATGTATTGACTCAAGGTATGGTTTTTATCATCTCATGTTTTTTTATGAGACATGTGCCTCATTCACTAATGGTTTTTATTTTGTGATTTATATAATAAAAATGAATTTTTTAGGAATAATTTTATCAAAACTATTTTATTATTATCAATAGGTGGTTGTCTCTTTCAGGAGGTTTTGATACTAGATTACAAAAGCAGCGAGGGACTTCATCTCAATTTCCTTTCATTGAGGCATATTTTAATGTAGTGATATTAATTTATTTTATATTTCATATTTAATTACCCTTTTTTATATTATATGATGAATTATTCAAACATTATTTTATTTTATGTTTCAAAGTTAACTATATTATCTAAGGGGATTTTTTTTGAATGTTACCATGTGGTAACAAGTTTCTCAGCTCAATTACGCTTCATTGGGATGGAAATATTCTTCATTTACTCTATTATGACATTATTATCAGTGAAATAATTGATAAATTGTATAATTATATCTTCAAATTGATTTTTGGATTTAAATATGATACACATAATCTCTTCATGGATGAACTCTTAATTCATTGATATAATCTGTGTAAGGGTTAATCATCCAAAACAATTTTCTTATGGACATATGTTTATAATATCCTCCAATATTATTTGATGAGTTGTATATAATGAAATTTTATACTATATTTCATTAATATACTTATTTTGATGATTTTTAATGATTCATTTGATGTTATTTCTTCCTGGGGATTATGATAAAGAATATACCAAGATGGAAAATGTTTTATTTTGAAATTTATTATATTTATAACATTGCGTGTGGATAAGGTTCATATGAAGGAAATAATATGATATTATATTATTAAACCACATAATATTATAACTATATTTAATAATTAAATATTCATTTAATAATACCATTTTTATCAATTTTTACTTAATATTATTTCAAAAATATTTTTATGAAAATTTGACATCATGTATCTCTTCTATTGGAAATAATTTTTCTTCTAAAGCGATTATTTATTAAATAGTTTTAAAAAATGTTCATTTATAAACAAAAATGGTTTCATAAATCTATTATAAATTTTATTTTACCATATTTCAAATGGTTCTAAATGTAAATTTCTTAATGATTTCTAAATGAGTCAAATTTTACTCGATTTTCAAATATTTTGAAAAAGAATATTTATTTTAACATTTAAAACATGAATGGATTTTAACACCATCATGTCCATTATATTACTTGAATTTTAATTTATATTTTTTCATTTACATTTTCAATCAATGTTATTTCCGGATGTTTTTTTTAATTTTAAAAGTGATTTTCGAAGTAAAAATGTTATTTTAGAAAAGTATGATTTTAATATTTTTTAATGATATTTTCATTCATCAATTTCTTCAACTATTTATATTAATTATTCTTACTAATTATATTTTATAATGATACCATCTTAATTATTTCATTTTATGGATTAAGATTTTTTCAACGACAGGTTTATGAAACTAGATTATTTTATATTGGTTAATACGTTTTCAAAGAGATTATTATGGAATATAATTATTTTCAATAGTTTATTCATGATTTAAGAATTTTGTTATAGAACAAATTTCTTTTCCATGTTTATGTCATGTATCAAAAATATAGTTATAGAATCTAGAATTTTTTATGAGTTAATCATGTTTCAAAGAGATAGTCATGGAACCGATTTCTTTTCTCTGGGTAAATCATGATATGATAAGAATGAAGGATATTTCTATGGGTTTAGTATGAAATAAATATTATATGTACATTATTAATGAATGGTTCTTGGACATCATTTATGATCATTGGTTATCAAAGATTACATCGGGTGACCCTTATATAACATATATAATTGGTGTACTGAGATAGAATTATAATGTATTAGGTAATGTATATGTTCTTTAGAGAATTAAATTTTATTTCAGCCATAAATATATTCCAATTGTAAGGTATTTTTATGGGTTGTATGAATATTATATTCCATTGATCGCCAAATATTTCTATTATTATTTCTATGAGTTTCAATTGATTCCTTCAAAAATGAATGAATTCACAAGGCTTATTATTGCTAATTTTGATAGCTCTTTCCTTTTGTTGAATCCTTATTCATTGTTTTATTTTTTTGTGATCTATATATTGATGGGTATAGATATTACAATTTGATTCTTATACACTCTTCTAATTTCATCAGTAGGTTTTTCTCTACAAATACTCACTAATGACAATCTATTGTTAATTTTTATGTTTAACCTTATTGAGAATTTGATATCACCATTCTTATGTTCCCTTTTTCCCACTTTTTAAAAAATAATGTTGAATTAACTATGTCTATAATTCTGTCAAATGTATAATGAATATAAGTTAATTTGGAATAAGAGAATCTTGGTTAATTGGGATAAAAGTTCATTTAAAGATATGTGTATTATTTATAAAAGAGTATTCCATAATTCTATAAATCATTAAACATAAAATTTAATTAATTATATAAGTTATAGAATATTTCCTTTTGACGTTGTGAAACTTTTATTGTAAAAATTTGGTCACCATCATCTGTATCAGAGACAAACTTTTAAGGATTATAATTTTATCATAGTATCTAGGAGTGTGGATTAATGGCTATTATTGTTGGTATAAATAGAGGTTTTAGATAACATCATAGATTTGAATGTTTTTAGGTGATGTTATCTTAAGATTTTTGGATACCATAATAGTTTTATAAGATTAAGTTTTATCATAAGATCAATTTATTAGACACCCCTTTAGGTTTTAGGTGGTTATATCATAATGTGAAAAATGGAATTTTATGAGAAATTTTTATTAGGATCAAGTTTTTGTAAAGGTTTGGTTTAACATGAAGTAAATATTTATATTTTCTAGAAATAATAATTAAGGTATTTATAACCTTTATGGTTTATAATATCTTGGAAATTGAGGTAATTATTGGAACACAATTTATATCCTATAGATAACCACATGACTAAAAAGTGATTTGGAAACTAATTGATTAATGTTTTTTTTAAAAAAGATTATAATATATTAGGGATTAAAATCTAAAATCTATGAAATAAACTTTCAAGTTAAGATACTATTTAATTTTGTGTTTATTGAGGTTATTTGAGATATAAGGAATTTTATTTATGAAAATATTTAGTTTAAAATTTGTGTATTATAGTTTAATTTTGAGAATTAATATATCATATGATGTTTTATTCATTTCGGGAATTATAATACTATTTATAACCACTTTGGTTTTTGTTAATATCTAAACAAAGGTGGAATGAATTTTTATTCCTTTTATGGTAAAGGAAACCATTAAAAGTGGTGTTTTTTAGTTCTTTAGTCATGGAAATTATTGTTCCTGAATACTCAATGATTGTATAAAAATATGAAATTTTTTTGTGGAAATTGAAAAAAGAAAGAAATTATACTCATCATGTAAGTTTATTTACTTATAATATTACTCTATATTGTAAAGCAATTCAGAAACTCTATGAAAATTATATTGAAAAAATAATTGTTATTTCATTTATATCTGATGATATCAATGACCGTTTTCACAACTCTATGGTCTATGGTATTGTGTTGTCTAATTTTTTCATAATCAATCACATTCATGTGACCAATGATCTATGTCACTCTTCATAATTATTTGGAAATTAGTCATTTTCTTCCTTAAAAATTCCTAACTCCCCACCTATTTTTTTATATTTCAAAAATAATTATGTGTTATTTCATATGACCTATATACTTCCTTTTGTATATATTTCAATAAGATGTTTTATTAAACATTTTTCCAATGTGAATTTCGAAAAAATATATTTTAAAATTCTATAGAATTGATTACCAATATAATTTTAAAATTAATTTGATGAAATTTATTACATGCGGGTGTGAGGGTGGTGGTGGCAGATGTCACAACCTGAAATGTTAGAAAAGAAAACAATGTTGGATAGCATATTCAACAAAGTAGAATGATCTAATAACTCTAGAAATATATAACCAATATAAAATAGATATTTTTTTAGTGAATATGAATAATATTAACTATTTATGATATATATATATATTTACTACCCAATATAAATTATTGATAAATTATTATTAAGTAATAAAGTAATCCTTATTAATGTAATTTTCTTCTTTAGAAATATGTATTCATCAACAATGATTTTTATTTTGTTGCATCAAGATATATTATAATTAATTTTTGGAAATTTTATAATTTTTTTGATAAATCGAAATTAATTTTTTGTTAACAATATATATAGAACGTTGGGTGAAATTTCTGGATTTTCCTAATAATATTGATTTGTTTGTGGATACTAAAAAATACACATTTTTTAAAGAAGCCATTTATTTTTTAATAAATAAACAAATTTAATAGTCACATTATGATTTGAATATTATTTTAAGTAAAATATATATTATTTATTTGAATTTAACAAAATAAATTTATTTTGAATTAAATTCATATTTTATTTTTGTATATGCCTATTTTTGGGGTTAAAACATAATTTTTATGAAAATATATTTTAATGGGAATTATGTTTCCCATTTATAATTAGTTCAAAAAATTGATAATGAGAAATAATTTAAATGAAATTTATATATTATATTCCCTAAACATTAATTTATATTAATTATATAATTATTAATAATAATTGAGTTAATATAACATCATCTTTTACTTGAAAATTACACTTCCTGAAAACCCAGTTTTATGTTTGTGTTTTTGAGATTAATATTAAAATAAAATTTTCAATTTCTATAAATTGTATTTATTTAAATAGAATAAATATTTTTATTAAACCTAAATTATATTATATACCTTTTTAAAATTATTTACAATAATGAATAGTGAAAAAAGAAAAAATAAATTAACGTTATTAACGTGAGAATAGTTTTTATCCGGGTTTAAACTAAAAAGATAAGAGTTAAAATGACCAAAAAAGTATAAAAACTATTTTATGACAATATTTTGACATTTTAATGTATAATAATTTATAATGGACCGTTTTTTCTCCTTTTTCATGAGAAAAAAACTAGCATTAATTTTTTATATAAAATATTACAAGTGTGACACTCATATAAATTATAACAGGACACCCCTTTATATCTCTTATTTACACAATCAATGAAATTTGGATTATCCAATAACTAAAAAAATCACTTCCTTACATACATACCCACATATTATAAGCCTTACTTTTATCAAAAGATATTCTAATAAACTTTTTATTGCATAAATAATGTGGTTTTCTGAAAAGTGTTATCATGCTTAAATGAGGATATTTATTTTATTTATTATTCTACACAATTTAAATATAATTAAATTATTATTATATATTAAAAAAGTATATAAAATATAATTATATTTTAATTTTTTTAATTTAATAATCTAATTCATTCACCTTATCCATCAAATGTGTTATGAAAGCATGGTTCATATGTATATCAAACCACAACCTCACGAACAGATGTCATTCATTTTGTATCATCGCCTTTCACAAATTGCTATAATAATGGATTCATAATATATATATTATAATTTTAATATATTTATTCCAATGATAATATTATATCACAAATACATTTTTTACTTTCCATTTAGTGGGATATATGATAACGTTACTCGTGTGTATGACTGAAAAACACCTCACGATGCAATGTGATCTATTTTTTCACTAATGATTTAAATGAAAGGTAATATGGATAAATTTAATGAATATATTTTTTATAAATAACATTAATATGATATTACCGACATATTTATCATTATTAAAATACAATATATAATTTTACATCTTACAATGAAAAATTATAATGTCATTTGTACATATATGTAGAGTACCGCCTACAAGAAGTGATGTGATTCTTTTTAATCAACACTACACGTGGAAGAAAATTATAAGTTTAATTAATGAAATTATATTTTATTTATGAAATCATTACTACTCTATTAATATATAATAGTACTTCATTCTATCTATAATCATAGTTGATAAATTAGAATTTTATTCATTTACATATACGGTCTACCATGTTCATGATGATAACATTTATCATGTTTCATACCCATCATTAATGTTTTGTTTTAAAATTATAATTGATGTAAACAATAAGGTAAATATTTCATAATTATAATCCTCTATATTTTTAAATAATGACCCCATTTACCATGGTCAACACACCAAATAGATTTTGAAAGGATGAACCGAATGTCTTCAAAACACCGGATGTGGAATTTAAATAAATAAATATTTAAATATTTAATAAAAATAATAGAAAAAATAATCCATAAATTTAGTTTTAAAACTATAAAATATTTTTAACAAATAAAAAAATTGATTTAAGCTTATTATATTTGAGTTAAAGGAAAGACACGGAATTTCTGGACTCGTGGTATTCGTTTTCTTATCTAACATTATATTCTAGTAAGTCATATTATATATTCACCAATTATTTTTATTGTTTGATTTATATAATTCCAATAAAGTTATTTTATTATTATTTTCATGAAATCTACTAGGATTTATTAATCCAAACGAGGTTATCTCTTTTATGATATTTTGATCCATAAATTACCAAATTGGTGGGGGGACTTTGTCTCAATTTACATTCATTGAGGAAGAGTGTATTGTTGAGAACCTAATTTATATTAATGGTTTATATAATTATTTTCTAATATGTAATTTCCTGAATTATTAATACATAATGTTATTTTATGTTTCAATTTTAATTACTTAATCCATGGGTATTTGAACAGTAAGTTACGAGGTGGAAAAAGGTTTCTTAACATAATATCCTTTCACTAGGCTACAACTATTCTTCATTTACATTGTTATGATATGATTTTTTCTAAATTTATTTTCAATTTTTTTTATTTAATATTTCATATTGTTTTATTGTGTTTACTATTGATACACTTAATCACTCTATTTATTAACTATCAATTTAGTGTTATGATCTTTGTATTGGTTAATTGTCCGAAATTCCTTTATTTGGGGAATACGTTTATGATATGAACCTTTATTTTTTAATGAGGTGTATATACTGTCATATTAATTTATATATCATTAATTTCATTAATTTCATGATATTTAATGTTTTATTTGAATTAATTATTTCACAGGGAGTATGATTGAAAAATTTCCAAAAATTGAAAAGCATTTAATTCACAATATCCTTTCATTTCAAGATTTTTTATATTCATGATTACTTTTGAGGAAATCATGTGAAATAATATTAATTAATCCGATATATTTTCATATATTCTGGTTATTCATGGACATTTTAAAGAATTTAAATAATTTTCCCCATTTTTTAGTTAAAATGATAGAATTTTGTTAATAATATCCTTCTACATTTCTCTCTCCTGTGAGAAATCAATTTTCTTCCCAAAACAAGTTTTATAAATAAAAGTTCAAAAATATAATTTTTTATAATTTTTTTTTTCATAAATCTATTTGAAATTCTTATTTATCATCATTTAATTTATTTTAAAAGGAAATTTTCCAATGTTTTCCAAATGGGTCACTTTTGATATCCTCCTAAAAAATGTTTTGAAAATAATGTTTATTATAAAATATACATCATGAATAAATTTTTTCAACATAATGAAAATTATTTTTCCAAAAAAATTTTCTATGTTTCAAATTTTTTTCAAATAAAATCATTCTCAAAATATTTTTTAGAATTTTGGGGTTTATAAAATTGGTTTTCAAAATTAAATGGTAATTTTCATCAATAAATGTTCAAATGATTTTTAAAGGTATTTCAAATCATAAATGAAAAAAACGGTGATGTTACATATTATACATTGGGGCTTATTTGGTAATTATACCATCCTCATTATATATATAGATGTATTAATATTTTTCAAAATAGATTATAATGAAACTCACTTCTTTTTGACATATTAATATTGTTTTAAAGTGATTTTTGTTGATGCCATTTATTTTTTACTAGTTTATGATGTTTCAATGGGATTCTTAGGGGACCAATTTATTTTTTATGGGTTACTAATTTTTCAAAATTATTTTTATGAAAAAAAATTCATTTCTATTGGTAAATATCATTTCTAAGATATCATCATCAAACCCATTTCTCTTTCCTGGGTTAATCAAGATATGAACAGAATAAAGGTTGCTTCTATGGTTTTATGATTAAATTAATGATCTATGTATATTATTTATGAATGGTAATTGGACAATATTAATGATAATCGGTGGAACTAGATAGTGCTCGGTTATCCAGATATAGCTTATTTGATGGATGGACCTAGATATATATCCAATACATTAAGTAATGAATATGATCCTAGAAAATTATATAGAAAGTCATCCAAATGGATATTCCAATTTTAAGGGCTCTATAAGGGTTTTGTGACGATGATGTTCCAAAGATACTAACACATTTTAATTATGATTTCTATAGATAAAAATTCTTCCATTGATTATCATTGATACTAAATGGCCCAAGATTATTGATTGAAATGACTCTTGACTTTATGGAATCCTTATACCAGGTTTTCATGTTTGATGATCCAAGTATTGATCGGTATTAATATTCTAATGTTATTATTAAGCACTTATTTATTTCATTACAACCTGATTTTCATTTTATATACATTGATTGCATTCCATTTTTAATTCTTATGTTTACCCTTACTGATCATTTGATCTCACCATTCTTATGTTTCATTTTTCCAATATTATTAATATTGATATTTAACAAATTTATTATATAAACGGGTTTACATGGATGATTATGATGGCTTAATTTGGAATGACAAAAGTTGAGTTATGTGGGAGTAATGGTCATTTAAGGACATGGGTATTTTTTTTGTAATATTTTTTCCAATTTCTATAAAACTATAAAACAAAAATTTCTTTGAGAATATAAGTGATCAAATACTTCCTTTGGAGGTTCTATGTTTCAGATGAAGAAATTTGGGTAACCATCCTTAGTATTAAATATGTAAATGTAATGTTTTGTATTTCACCACCATATCTAAGAGTTATATCTTTGGACTGTTATATTATCTTTTTAAAAATAATAATAAGAAATTATAATGGACTGATATAAAGTTTGTTATGTATGAATTTGGTTGTTGAATATATTTTTCATTAATATATATTTATTAAATGGTAATTAATTCATAAAAAAGAATACATTAATTGAGGTAAGGGTTTACATTTCTATCTCATTTAAATCAGTGTTCATTATTATTTCATTTCAATTGAGGGGTAAAAATTTTTTTTGAATGTGACATGGATTGGCTTCTCAATCCATGCCCAAAGAAATTTATTAAGAACAAGGTTTACAGTGAAAGCCCGTGGTGTAATGAAGCTACACCATCAAAAATATAAATCCACAGTCAAATAAAATGAAACATGGATGAGCAGAGATATCCATCCTCTAGCAGTCTGAAAATAGTAGTAGCAAGAGACCAGCACCTCGATTGTGGGAGAAGCACCATAAATAGATAGAGCAGAAGCAAGCACTTCCATATAAACTAGATTCATCCAGATGCAAGCTACCCCTCAGATCCAATGAAAAGAAGAATATGGTCCAGCCTAGTTTCCAGCATTGGAAACCCCATCATAATCAATCCAGAATACAAGAGGTAGCATTTTACTAGATCTAAACATGAATTAGCACCCAGTCCAGTTGAAATTCCATGTATATACTATTTAAAATTTAATTTTTCTATATATTAAATATAGATGAATTTTTTTAAAAAAGTTAATTTTATTAACACTTGAATTTGTTTTCAAATATTTAAAAAGAAATCTTTTTAAATAAGTGACTTTTCCCAACTATCCATTTTAACATTATAAAAATTCGTGAAAGGAATGTTTTCATTTAATTTATAAAATATTAATATAGTTTTTTGGAATTTTGGAATATAATTTTCTTTAATGCATCATTTAATTGATTCCATGTTTATATTCAATAAATTAATTTTCTCAGTATATTTCGGATTTTGAGTTAAAATTGTATCAATATAAATGGATAGTTTTCATTTATTAAAATAAGTGTTTGAATGATATTTTAGAGGTATTTTTATAAATTTGAAAATAAGTCTATTTTTTTAACTTTACATGGGGATATTATCTTATAATACCATCAAAATTCCTTATATGGATGTCTAATGATAACTATTATTTAAATACAATTCTATGAATCCCATTTCTATCACATTGGTAAATTTCATTATAATAAAATATTTACAAAACAAATTTTATCCACTGGTTAGGATTTGAAGAAATAATTAGATGTTTATAAAACACTATTACTTTCAATATAATAGGATATGATATTATGTTAAATGTTTTATTATATTATGACACAAAAATGTTTGATTTAAATTATGAGCTATGTGGAATGGGAATTTTATATCGCTCTAATGGGTTTAGAAAATATGTATATCTCATGATGCAACAAGGAATGGATTGGTGATTCAACCATGTTTAGTAAGAAAAATAGTAAATTATTATTGTCATTGGAGTGAAAAATAACTTAGTAAATAATATAATATAAGTGAATCCAATCAAATATGATATCATTGGTAGTGATCTATGACTAAGGAAATGATTTTATTTGCATACATGTATGCCTAAAACATGTTTCATATGATTATGATATAATATCAATGATTTATAATGATAATTGATGATTCCACTGACTGAAAGTAATTTTTTATTCATTAAAATTAAGGTACATGGTACCAACCCTTCAAAGAGGGATAAAGTGGTGTATACCCGGGGAATCCATGTGCAATACAATATTTCACTCTATGGGATGAGAGTCTAAACTAGCATGAATCATAATCACCTCATCCTGCCTACCCATATGATCCAGTGATTCCCCTACAAAGCTAGCCTTCCTCCAACAATGGTGGACTATCCACCCTTTATTGTTTTCTCTATTACATCTACTAATAAGATGATTTATGATGCCTCAAACTTATGACTTTTTTATTTTGTTATGAGAAATCCATAATTCATTATTTATGAATAATTATCTATCACTAATTGGGTTTGATAATTTTATTTTATGATCATGTTTACTCCCCTTATGATTATATTATGGTTCTTTAGGATAGCTTATTGTTATCTTTTATGATTACCCCTACAAGGAATCTCAACTCACCCCTTCTTATTTATCTTTTACCCATGTGATTAATAAATGATTAATATAGGGTATTCCTAATATGTATACTATATGGGAATATATTTTAGGGATATGTTGAATATATTACATGAAATAAGTGGATTATAAATATATTATTGAATGAATCTAAACCATTATGCATCTAGTGTATATTTTATTATTGTATATACAAAATATTAAAGAAAAATGAAGTCATATATATATAAATAAATGTATGAAATTATTGGGAAACATCATTTAGCATTAGAGAATGGATTTTTAATAATGAGATATTATGATTATTGAACAAAATTAAAACCCATATGGATAAGTCTAATTATAGAATAATAACTAGAAGAATTAATAAAGTAGATATTGTGGTATTTTATAGTAAATATATCCCAATTAGGATACTGGAATGAAGATGTGATTGTGGAATATAATCACCCAGTAACAAAAACTGTAAAAGAGGTATATTGGGTATCATATCAATATTCACTAGTGCATGATGAGTGGGTATAAGACTGTACACCTCATTAAAAACAATTGGGGAATATTTATTATTTAATTAAGATCTTAATGAACCTTTATAATTTATTTCAAAATTTGTTGACAAAAAATGAAATTGGTAACCATAATGTGCCATTGAAAGGAAATTAGGTTCCGTGATTTAGATAAATATGATTTATTTTTCATGATTACTTGAATACTTTCTATGGTTATTTTTTCTAAAAGTATTATTTTAAATCTTATTTAATGGATTATAATAAAATGAATTAGGTTAATATTGAATGTGATATTCTATTAAATGAATATACTCATTATAATTGAAATCAAATTGGGTATTTTTTTTCAAAATATCACATATATGATAACCCAAATATCTCAAAAATTAATGATAATATGTATCATAAAGATCTTCTAAAATGTCAATCTAAATACCCACTTAATATTGAGTCATTTATATAGTAATATCCACTTTAATTTATTTGTTAGTGTGATCCAATAATTCATGATAAATGGATCATCAGTATTAAAAACATAATTTTCTTTGTCCAGTGTTATTGAGATTAAAATTTTTTATTGGAAGTATATCATTTGTAAGGTGAAGAAGAAAAATGGAGGACTCTAATAAATAATATGAGGAAATAGGAGAAAAATGAGTCCATGACATGGGAAGTGTTCAAGAAGGTTTTTTTCAATATGCGGTTTCCCTAAAAGTTTAGAAAAATGATAATGGAATTTCTAGAACTAATGTAAAAGGATAACTATTTTATTAATGATTATGATAATAAAAAATATAGACATACATGGTATGATTCTAGATTCATTATGAATCCCAAAATTAACATTGACTGATAAATTAATACCTCAAGACTAGTTATTCAAAAGAAGTTAGATATAAGATGCATCAATGAGTATAAATAAATCATTATATATGCTCTCAATATAAAATAGTAATTTAGAAACTATCAATGTTCTCATAGTTTTGGCGACAAAAAATGATGGAATTTTGAGGAAATTCTTAAAATAAAACCCATGAGTAATAAATTTAATTTTTCATCATGTTTCGACTATGGAATAAAGCACTATGGAAAATAAGTCCATCAAGAATATTAATTCTGATATGACATGAAAAACCTAGTAAATGAAACGAGTAGTGAAAATTCTAAACAAAATGTGACACCTAGACTCCAATTCTTTTATTGAATTGAGTACAAAAAATAATCTAATTGTTACATGAATATGAGGGTTAATGGTGAAAATTTTAATCAATAACATCTTAAGACTATGAAAAAATGGAAAGATCAAGTGGGAACAAATATTAAAGAGGTTCATGAGAACAATCTACTAAATGATACACATACTATCCACTCTAAAAGTTGACATATTTTATTAGATTGAAGATCTACCCACTCATTTATATTTAAATAATTTTCTAAGGATATATCATCACCACCTTAATGAATATATTTTGGGTTATTAATAAATACTCTTAATGGTGGAATGATCACATCTCATGTTTATAGATCCTCTTTGATTAGAGTTTGTGGGAATGTGATTCCTCCCAATCATAATATTCTACCTCTAGATGAATTTGATGTTAGTTTGGGAGTTTATTTGATCCCTCTCTATAGATTCCATATCAATTTCAAATGTTGGGAAGTCACTTATGATATTCCAAATCAGCTTATGATCATCATTTATTATGAGTATAAATACAAACATTTATTTAATATAACATTTATTGTATGAGTCTCAATACCTTCTAAATAGAGAAATTTATATCAAATGGTTGGGGAGAAACTGAACATTGATGATATTCCAATTTTTATAAATTATTTGAATATATTTCAAAAAGTATTACCTATACCTATTGTGAATAATGAAGTTTACTCTCACTCATTCATGGTGCCCCATCTTTTTCGATTACTCAATATATAATTGCTCTGATGGTGTTGAAGGAATTAATGAAGCAACTATCGGATAATTTTTAGAAGGGGTCCATGAGTCATAGTGTATCATTGGGGTGTTCATATATTATATTTTTATGAATAATTATTGTTTAACGTGTCTAAAAATTTATTACTGATAACATTACAAGAATACTTTTAATAAAAAGTATCCCCAACCATGCATTGATGATACGCTTAATGAACCATGTGTTGATAAATTATTTTATAATATTATCCCCAAATATGAATATAATTAATTCAGGGTCAATGAGTATATATCAAATACATAATTCCATTTGATGTATCAATTATAGTCATTATATATTATAATTACTAGTTTATTATAGTCTTTATATATGATATTCTTATATATGAAAAGAGTTCGGATGAATATGGAGATCATTTGAGAATTATTTTTATGACCCTATGGATGTATAATTTGTAAAATAAATTTACCAAGTCTAAATTTTAGATATATAAAATCACATTATTGTGTCATATAATCTCAAATTAGGGTATATTGTTGGATCCTTCAAAAGATCTTATTATTTGTACACTACCCTAGAATAACTGTGGTAACCAATATATTTTTTTTCATGGTTTGTAAGTGTTATTTTGAGACATTTTGATATAAGTTTCATGTTTATATATTAAAATAATCATGTTGACTCAGAATATATCCATGTTCCTTTGTACCAATGATTGTGAGGTAAATTTCCCAGTTCTAAAAAAAAGGTTGGTCAATAACCTTGTAATTATAATAACGTATAGAAAAGAATAAATTTAATCTTGAATGATGAATCAAGGAAGTTAATGTGACTCATACTCATTGTAAAGACCCGCAAATTTCAAGGAAATTTTTTTTCTTAATTTTCTTTGGAATTTTACAAGAGCGCAGCTTCAGACGGCACCTGATTCCGAGGCCCGGTGTGCCCGGAATCAATTTCCGAAGTTTGGCTCGGGTACGTTCAGTGAACGGACGAGCGGGTTTTTCTATCTTTTGAACCGGTGCCCGGAATCGAATTCTGAGGGCACCGATGAAATCGCAGCGCCGGTATTTGCTTAGAAACGCCTCTTCCGGAGTTGCGTTTGCTCAGACGTGGTTTTTAAATTTTGCGGCTTTAAGTCAGAAATAAAATAAAGTTTGTGCGACAACTTTATTTTATTTCACTTAAGCTGCTTGGAAGCCACTTGAAGTCACTTAAAGACGGCTTGAACTGAGTTGAACTGGATAGGATGCTATCCAGAAATATCCTACCCCTTGGTAGGATATTTGTGCGGTGGGACCCGCACGAGCCCCGCCGTTTCTTTCGCTAAGTAACGCACCCGCGAAAACCCGTCAAAGTAACTGAAAAGTCAACCGACGCGTTTTCTTTAATTCTTAACAGACCATTTAATTGGGCGGTTTATTTCGTGAATTAAATGGACTGTTTCTTCGTGAATTAAATGGGTCGTTTCTTTCGTTGAATTAATTCAACGAATTGATGGATCGTTTCTTAACCGGTTTCGTGTTGGCATGTTTATAAAATAAGACCAACCCAAAAATCCTTGGAAAGGATTTGAAAGAATCTTCGTTCCTCCACCCTCTCCGCGAAGAACGCGAAGAACGCGAAGAACGCGAAGAACGCGAAGAACGCGAAGAACTCCGGCGAACGGAATTCGACGACGCACACCAAGATCTGCGACGTCGACGAGATCTACCCGCGACGTTCTTCGGCGACGTCTTTCTTCCGCGGCCGATCCTCGTTCGGCAACAAAGGTGAGAATCGGATCTTTTCTTCTCCCTTTTTAATTTCAATATCAACGGATTTAAACTAATTAAATCCGTTGATCTTGATCCGGAGATTGGCGACGCGACGAGCGATTCCGCGACGACGCGGCGATCTCCATCTTCCGCGACGAGCAATCCCGCGACGATCCCTCGTTCGGCAACGACAGCTGCGAGGTAAGGGATGTTGGAATTCTTTTTAAAATCCCGTGTTTATTCTTTTGAAATTTAGAACCCGATCACGAAACAATTTTAATTTATTTAAAATTGTTGATTGGTTTCTTTCCTGTTTCTCCCGTTGATTATGACTAACGCGGAGGGTGCGGGTCTAACGAACAAGACCCGGCAACCCTCCGTCGATCTTCCTTTGTGTGCGGATTTGGCGAGCGACGGCAAAAGCGCGACGCAAGGGCCATATGTTGATTCCGCAGTGGAGGACGCATCCCGGGAGGAACAACGGCGCAGACGGGAGGCAAATCGGGCCACCGGAACATCTCCGGCGGCCCGCGGAAGGAGGCGGCGGCGCGGGTCGCCGGCGCGGCGGCGCCGGCGACCGGGGGCGGCGGCGCCCGGCGCGCCGCCGGAGGAGTCCGCCGCGGCCGAGCCGCGGCGGCGGCGAGCCGCCGGACCGCGTCCGCGGTCCGGCCTTCCAGCACGCGGCCCGCGCGGGCCGCGTTTTCTCCAAAGCCGCGGGTTCGACCCGCGGCGGCAGCGCTTCGGCCGCTCGGCCGAAGCCGAGCCGGTCCGGTCGGCCGGGCCGCGCCCAGGCCGGACCGGACCCGGCCGAGCCGGTTCGGGCCGGGTCGGGCCGACCCGGTTCGGGCCGACCCGGTTCGGCCGACCCCAGGGGGGGTTCGGGCCGGGTCGCCCCGGGCCCAGTACCCCCGTTTCGGGCCCTCTTCGGTCTTTCGCCCATAACTTGGGCCTGGGACCTCCGATTGACGAACCGTCAGCGGCTACGCGATCCTTGGATCGAGACGGTCGTTTCGGTATATTATACTCAAGGTTTCGGAAGACTTTGGGTTCGGCCGGGTTGGTTCGTACACGAAGCCAACCGGGCCCTCGGAGCGGAAACGCTCATAACTTGAGCTACGGACGTCCGAACGACGTACCGTCAGCTGTGGTGGTTACCTCTAAGTGAGACGGAACTTTTGGCATACTCCGCCCGAGGATCGGATACAGGCGGAGTACGGTCGGGTTGGTTTTGCCCTAAAAACCAACCGGGCCCCTGGGACGAAAATGCCAATAACTCTCAGACCGGGCGTCCGATTGACGCGCCGTCTGTCGCGTTGAGATCCTGTTGTCGATACGGAACTTTTGGATACATCAACTTCGGACTACGTGTCAGTTGATGTATCAGCCCCTCGGCTCGTGGAGCGGACCCTCCTAAACGAGCTCGCTACGTGCGGGAACCCTAGCGCTGGCTGTGACCTCGACGACAGAGCAGAGATCCTCCGTGGACTGCGACGACGGCAGAGCAGAGATCCTCCGTGGACTGCGACGACGGCAGAGCAGAGATCCTCCGTGGACTGCGACGACGGCAGAGCAGAGATCCTTCGTGGACTGCGGCGACGACTGTGCAGAGATCCTCAGTGGACTGCGTCGACTACTGCACTCAGCGATCCCACGTGGATCAGTGCTTCAGGTTCTGTGTGAGCCCGATCCTCCGTGGGTCCTTACTACCGGTTCTGTGTGAGCCACTGCCTACAGGTTCTGTGTGAGCCCGATCCTACGTGGGTCTTTTTGCGGGGGTTAGTACCTATCGATCCTTCGTGGGTCCGACGACTGAGACGGATCAGTGATCGTCTTGACGTCATCTGAAAAAGTATACCTGGTTGAGCTGAATCTTATGTTACTCTCCTTTGTGGATTGTGTTGAACTATCCTTTGTGGATTTACTGTTTACTCTCCTTGTGGATTTGAGTCTTGCTTTCCTTTGTGGATTGAGTTGTTCTTGAGCTCGTGAGCAGAGCTAGAATTGGGGACTTAGGTATATGTATGGGCATATACCTAAGTCGAGTCAGATGTTACTTCGTGATTGCATCTTTCTTTTGTGCTATATCCTTTGTGGATTTCGGGAGACCTTCGGGGGTCTCGGGGTCCTTACTGAGTAGTTGTACTCACCCCTGCACGGGCTATGCCCGCACTTCGTGGTGTTGGTTGCAGACGACGGACAGCGCTGATCGCGGTTGGGGCGTGGAGCAGGACGGTACCTGGAGGTGGACCACTGGACGGGACGTGCTCGGAGCGGACGTGGGACCCGAGGAGCCTGGAGGCTATCTGTACCCACCCTTCAGGTGGGATTGCCAGTGGACGACACGAGGCCGCCGTCTTTTCTTCAGTTGCTGTACTTTACTTTTCCAGTTGTACTTTACAGTTGGGCTTGTATTTCCGGCCCCTTTTACTTTCTGCACTTTACTTTCCGCTTGCTGACTCTGTGTGGTTGTTACTTATAAAGGCAATGCCTTCCCTGTTACTGGGATTTTACGCCTTGGTGCTAGTCGCCAGCCCCTGGCCTATGGAAGGCGGGCTTGGGGTAGTCACGGCACGGGCCCCGAGGACGGGTCGTGACAAATTGGTATCAGAGGCGGTCGGTTCTACCGCAGACTCTGATCGTCCTTTCTTTCTATGTGAAGCAATAGTGTTTAGTGTATTGAGTGTGGTTATCAGTTCAGGGAGCCCAGTGTTGGTGCGGCGGCCGACGTATCCGTACACCAGGACCCTGACTCCTGATTTCCGACTTAATGCATGAAAACATTGATTGCGTGTGTGTTTCAAGTTTTCTTTGTGATTACTTATGTCAGCTCACCGGGTATACTGATCTGCTTTATGAAAGTCTCAAGTTTTCCTTGTGATTACTTGTGCCAGCTCGCCAGGTATACTGTTCTGACTGTGGTGCTCTTGTTCTCCTTTTCAGGATGGCCCCGCGACGACTGCCAGCTAGGGTTCCGAGTGTTGGGCGCGATGGCAGCCCACCGAGCGACGAGGCCTCGGTGCAGGGCCCTTTGCCAGCAGTGGCACCGGCGGTAGCCTTACCCGCCGAGCCACCGATGCTACCAGTACCAGACGCTGACGATGCACGTCGCCTCAGGGCACTGCATGAGTTTCAGAGCCAGCGACCGCCCAGGTTTCGCGGTGAGGCGGACCCCCAGGCCGCCGAGGACTGGCTAGAGGCGGTGGTACGGATCTTCAGGCTAGTGAGGACACCAGCGGATCTCATGGTGATCCTCGCAGCGAGCCTCCTGCAGGCGGCGGCAGGACGATGGTGGAGCCTGATGCTCCAGGTTCACGATGAGGCATCCCTGCTCTGGACGGACTTCGAGAGCCTCTTCCGCTCTGAGTTCGTCCCGGCCACCCTCCGAGCGGTGCGCATCCAGGAGCTTCTCCAGCTGCGCCAGGGCAGCATGACGGTCGCTCAGTATGCGGCGAGGTTCACGGACCTATCTCGCTACTCGACCGACATGGTACGGGACCCCTTCTTCCGGGCCCGGACCTTCGAGCAGGGCTTGCGACAGGAGATTCGTGCGTCGCTGATCTCCCTCAGCATTCCGACCCAGGCAGGAGTGCTGGAGCGAGCCCTCCTGATCGAGAGCTTCCTGGCAGAGCCTTCTTCAGCGGCGAGACCTAGCGCAGGGCGGCAGGTAGCTGAGTCATCGGCAGCAGGCAGCCGACGGATGACTCACGGGTCCAGGCAGACCAGACCCCCTCGCAGACGGCCTCAGGACACCGGCTCAGCAGTACGAGGCACACAGCGGAGTGCCAGCCTTTCGAGAGGCAGGCTGTGCTACTCTTGCGGCGGGCAGGGTCACATGGCTCGTGACTGCCCGACTCGCCGATCAGAGGAGCAGCAGACGGTGGAGGGGCCACCCAGGCAGAGGCAGAGGGTCGACCGTGGCGGTCCGCAGGGAGGAGGCGGACGAGGCCGAGGAGCTGGCCGAGCAGCGGGTGGTGGGCGACGCTTTCAGGCTCTACCCCCACCACCACCAGGAGGGCCACCTCGACCACAGGGAGTCGGCGGGCAGGGACAGGCCCAGCTCCAGGCAGTGGAGGCCTACGACCCCGACATGCCAGAGATGATTCGAGGTACGATCTGTGTCTATTCCACCCTTGCTGCAGTACTTATAGACACAGGAGCGAGTCACTCTTTCATAGCCTCTGCCCTTGTTCGGAGCTCGGAGATTCCGACTGAGCCGTTGGCTCGATCCTTACGGCTAGAGACTCCTACGGGAGCAGACTCGACGATTACGCACTGGTGCCGGCAGTGTGAGCTTACTCTAGGAGGCGAGAGCTTCGGCTGGGATCTCCTTGTAGCGGCGTCGAGGCCTTACGACGTCATCTTGGGCATGGATTGGCTATCCACGGTTCATGCCCAGATCGACTGTTTTAGGCGCAAGGTACGATGTGTTCGTACCGACGGGAGCAGGTTTACCTTCACCGGCGAGAAGGGAACCTTTGCAGCACAGGATGGACTTCCGCGGAGGAGAGTGCAGCCCATCTCACATCAGTTGGCTAGCCTCATCCTAGGAGCAGTGGACGTGCGGAGTCCGGCTTTTCCTGCAGTGGTGGACCAGTACGTGGACGTCTTTCCCGACGACGTTCCAGGGCTACCTCCTCGTAGAGAGGTAGACTTTTACATCGACTTGTACCCCGGGACAGCCCCGATATCTACTCCAGCATATCGGATGGCCCCCGCCGAGCTTCGAGAGCTGCGGGTACAGTTAGAGGACTTGCAGAGCAAGGGGTTTATCCGACCCAGTGTTTCACCCTGGGCTTCCCCGATTTTGTTCGCCAAGAAGGCGGACGGGAGCTTGCGACTATGTGTCGACTATCGTCGCCTGAACCAGGTGACAGTGAGGAATAAGTATCCGCTGCCACGGATTGATGACCTCTTCGATCAGCTCAAGGGAGCGCGGTGGTTCTCGAAGATAGACCTCCGGTCAGGCTATCATCAGCTCAGAGTTCGAGACGAGGACGTGCAGAAGACGGCCTTCAGGTGTCGGTATGGCCATTATGAGTTCTTGGTTATGCCGTTCGGTGTAACCAATGCTCCAGCAGTGTTCATGAGCCTCATGAACAGGATCTTCCAGCCATACCTCGACCGATTTGTCGTTGTCTTCATTGACGACATTTTGGTATACTCGACGACTGAGGAGGAGCATGCCTACCACCTGCGAGTTGTGCTAGACACACTCCGAGAGCACCAGCTTTATGGCAAGCTCTCAAAATGCCAGTTCTGGTTGCGTGAGGTCCATTTCTTGGGGCACGTCATTTCTGAGGCGGGAGTTGCAGTGGATCCCGCGAAGATCGAGGCAGTGCTAGCTTGGGAGCCACCCAGGAGCGTGACTGAGGTGCGGAGCTTCTTGGGCCTAGCGGGATACTATCGGAGATTCGTGCCAGACTTCTCCAGAGTTGCAGCACCACTCTCAGCCTTGACGAAGAAGGGGAAACCCTTCGTGTGGTCAGACAGATGTCAGCAGAGCTTCCAGGAGCTGAGACAGAGATTGACCAGCGCACCTATCTTGAGGTTGCCTGAGGAGGGAGTTGGGTACGTAGTTTACTGCGATGCATCAGGGACTGGACTCGGGTGCGTCCTGATGCAGGAGCGGGCCGTGATCGCCTACGGATCACGTCAGTTGAGGCCGCATGAGCAGAACTACGCCACTCATGACCTGGAGTTAGCAGCAGTGGTCTTCGCTCTGAAGACTTGGCGGCACTATCTGATGGGCGAGCGCTTCACAGTCTTTTCTGACCACCAGAGTCTCAGGTATATCTTCTCTCAGAAGGACCTGAACCTGAGACAGCGGAGATGGCTTGAGTTCCTCCAGGACTATGACTTTGAGATAGTCTATACTCCTGGGAAGGGGAACGTGGTAGCCGATGCCCTCAGCAGGAGGACGGGCATTCAGCTACTTGAGGAGGCGACGGAGCAGCTAGCCTCCTTGCAGATATCCTTCGTGGATAGAGACGGAGCAGCCTTTCTTCAGTCTCTCACAGTCTCTCCTCCACTTCTACAGCGGGTCAGAGAGGCTCAGCGTGGGGACGCTGACTGTGAGACCCGGCGTGCACTGATATCCTCAGGTCAGGCGCCTGATGGTTTCTCCCTTGGAGCAGAGCACGACATCCTTTTCAGAGGACGTACTTTCGTACCAGTCGCTTTACGAGAGGAGGTGCTGAGATAGTTTCACACTTCTCCCTTGGCGGTGCATCCCGGAGTGGCGAAGATGTACCAGGATCTCAGGCGACAGCACTGGTGGCCGGGTATGAAGAAAGCTGTGGCAGAGTTCGTTTCACGATGCCTCACCTGCCAGCAGGTGAAGGCAGAGCACCAGGTACCAGCAGGTTTGGTACAGCCCTTGGAGGTCCCGGAGTGGAAGTGGGACGGCATATCTATGGACTTCGTGACTGGACTTCCACGCACTTCCAGAGGTCACGACTCCATTTGGGTGATTGTCGACCGACTCACCAAGTCGGCACACTTCTTACCCATCAGAGAGCAGGGCTCAGTAGAGAGCTTGGGACGTCTTTACGTCCAGGAGATCGTACGGCTCCACGGTGTGCCATCGACTATCGTCTCCGATCGAGATGCTCGTTTCACTTCCCGGCTTTGGAAGGGGTTGCAGGAGGCGTTCGGGACGCGGCTCCATCTGAGCACAGCCTTCCACCCTCAGACGGATGGACAGACGGAGAGGACCATACAGACACTCGAGGACATGCTCCGTGCATGTGTTCTCGACTTTGGTCGCAGCTGGGAGGACCACCTACCCTTGGTGGAGTTTGCGTACAACAACAGCTACCACTCCACCATCGGGATGGCACCATACGAGGCGTTGTACGGCAGACCCTGCAGATCACCGTTGTGCTGGACAGACCCTGGGGAGTCAGCACTCGTGGGACCAGAGATGGTCCGAGCCACGACAGAGAAGGTCCAAATCATCCCGGAGAGGATGAGGACAGCTCAGAGCCGGCAGAAGTCATATGCTGACAGGAGGCGGAGGCCACTAGAGTTCGAGGATGGCGACCACGTCTTTTTGCGTGTCTCACCTCGACGTGGTTTACGGAGATTTGGCCGAGGCGGCAAGCTGTCTCCCCGCTTCATCGGGCCTTTCCAGGTCCTCAGCAGGATAGGAGAGGTGGCTTATCGCCTGGCTCTACCACCTCAGTTGCACCGGGTGCACGACGTCTTCCACGTGTCTCAGCTGAGGAGATACGTGCACGACCCGACGCACATCATCGACTTTGGGGAGCTGGACGTGGACGATGGGGCGACTTTTGCGGAGGTTCCAGTGGAGATCGAGGATCGACAGGAGCGGGTCCTACGTGGGCGGTCGATTCCTCTTGTGCGCGTCAGATGGCAGCACGGGAACCTCCAGGAGAGCACTTGGGAGCGGGAGGCTCAGATGCGTGCTCAGTACCCCCATTTGTTCCCCTAGTTTTGATGTATCTTTACGGGGACGTAAAGCCCTGAGGTGGGAGTAATGTAAAGACCCGCAAATTTCAAGGAAATTTTTTTTCTTAATTTTCTTTGGAATTTTACAAGAGCGCAGCTTCAGACGGCACCTGATTCCGAGGCCCGGTGTGCCCGGAATCAATTTCCGAAGTTTGGCTCGGGTACGTTCAGTGAACGGACGAGCGGGTTTTTCTATCTTTTGAACCGGTGCCCGGAATCGAATTCTGAGGGCACCGATGAAATCGCAGCGCCGGTATTTGCTTAGAAACGCCTCTTCCGGAGTTGCGTTTGCTCAGACGTGGTTTTTAAATTTTGCGGCTTTAAGTCAGAAATAAAATAAAGTTTGTGCGACAACTTTATTTTATTTCACTTAAGCTGCTTGGAAGCCACTTGAAGTCACTTAAAGACGGCTTGAACTGAGTTGAACTGGATAGGATGCTATCCAGAAATATCCTACCCCTTGGTAGGATATTTGTGCGGTGGGACCCGCACGAGCCCCGCCGTTTCTTTCGCTAAGTAACGCACCCGCGAAAACCCGTCAAAGTAACTGAAAAGTCAACCGACGCGTTTTCTTTAATTCTTAACAGACCATTTAATTGGGCGGTTTATTTCGTGAATTAAATGGACTGTTTCTTCGTGAATTAAATGGGTCGTTTCTTTCGTTGAATTAATTCAACGAATTGATGGATCGTTTCTTAACCGGTTTCGTGTTGGCATGTTTATAAAATAAGACCAACCCAAAAATCCTTGGAAAGGATTTGAAAGAATCTTCGTTCCTCCACCCTCTCCGCGAAGAACGCGAAGAACGCGAAGAACGCGAAGAACGCGAAGAACGCGAAGAACTCCGGCGAACGGAATTCGACGACGCACACCAAGATCTGCGACGTCGACGAGATCTACCCGCGACGTTCTTCGGCGACGTCTTTCTTCCGCGGCCGATCCTCGTTCGGCAACAAAGGTGAGAATCGGATCTTTTCTTCTCCCTTTTTAATTTCAATATCAACGGATTTAAACTAATTAAATCCGTTGATCTTGATCCGGAGATTGGCGACGCGACGAGCGATTCCGCGACGACGCGGCGATCTCCATCTTCCGCGACGAGCAATCCCGCGACGATCCCTCGTTCGGCAACGACAGCTGCGAGGTAAGGGATGTTGGAATTCTTTTTAAAATCCCGTGTTTATTCTTTTGAAATTTAGAACCCGATCACGAAACAATTTTAATTTATTTAAAATTGTTGATTGGTTTCTTTCCTGTTTCTCCCGTTGATTATGACTAACGCGGAGGGTGCGGGTCTAACGAACAAGACCCGGCAACCCTCCGTCGATCTTCCTTTGTGTGCGGATTTGGCGAGCGACGGCAAAAGCGCGACGCAAGGGCCATATGTTGATTCCGCAGTGGAGGACGCATCCCGGGAGGAACAACGGCGCAGACGGGAGGCAAATCGGGCCACCGGAACATCTCCGGCGGCCCGCGGAAGGAGGCGGCGGCGCGGGTCGCCGGCGCGGCGGCGCCGGCGACCGGGGGCGGCGGCGCCCGGCGCGCCGCCGGAGGAGTCCGCCGCGGCCGAGCCGCGGCGGCGGCGAGCCGCCGGACCGCGTCCGCGGTCCGGCCTTCCAGCACGCGGCCCGCGCGGGCCGCGTTTTCTCCAAAGCCGCGGGTTCGACCCGCGGCGGCAGCGCTTCGGCCGCTCGGCCGAAGCCGAGCCGGTCCGGTCGGCCGGGCCGCGCCCAGGCCGGACCGGACCCGGCCGAGCCGGTTCGGGCCGGGTCGGGCCGACCCGGTTCGGGCCGACCCGGTTCGGCCGACCCCAGGGGGGGTTCGGGCCGGGTCGCCCCGGGCCCAGTACCCCCGTTTCGGGCCCTCTTCGGTCTTTCGCCCATAACTTGGGCCTGGGACCTCCGATTGACGAACCGTCAGCGGCTACGCGATCCTTGGATCGAGACGGTCGTTTCGGTATATTATACTCAAGGTTTCGGAAGACTTTGGGTTCGGCCGGGTTGGTTCGTACACGAAGCCAACCGGGCCCTCGGAGCGGAAACGCTCATAACTTGAGCTACGGACGTCCGAACGACGTACCGTCAGCTGTGGTGGTTACCTCTAAGTGAGACGGAACTTTTGGCATACTCCGCCCGAGGATCGGATACAGGCGGAGTACGGTCGGGTTGGTTTTGCCCTAAAAACCAACCGGGCCCCTGGGACGAAAATGCCAATAACTCTCAGACCGGGCGTCCGATTGACGCGCCGTCTGTCGCGTTGAGATCCTGTTGTCGATACGGAACTTTTGGATACATCAACTTCGGACTACGTGTCAGTTGATGTATCAGCCCCTCGGCTCGTGGAGCGGACCCTCCTAAACGAGCTCGCTACGTGCGGGAACCCTAGCGCTGGCTGTGACCTCGACGACAGAGCAGAGATCCTCCGTGGACTGCGACGACGGCAGAGCAGAGATCCTCCGTGGACTGCGACGACGGCAGAGCAGAGATCCTCCGTGGACTGCGACGACGGCAGAGCAGAGATCCTTCGTGGACTGCGGCGACGACTGTGCAGAGATCCTCAGTGGACTGCGTCGACTACTGCACTCAGCGATCCCACGTGGATCAGTGCTTCAGGTTCTGTGTGAGCCCGATCCTCCGTGGGTCCTTACTACCGGTTCTGTGTGAGCCACTGCCTACAGGTTCTGTGTGAGCCCGATCCTACGTGGGTCTTTTTGCGGGGGTTAGTACCTATCGATCCTTCGTGGGTCCGACGACTGAGACGGATCAGTGATCGTCTTGACGTCATCTGAAAAAGTATACCTGGTTGAGCTGAATCTTATGTTACTCTCCTTTGTGGATTGTGTTGAACTATCCTTTGTGGATTTACTGTTTACTCTCCTTGTGGATTTGAGTCTTGCTTTCCTTTGTGGATTGAGTTGTTCTTGAGCTCGTGAGCAGAGCTAGAATTGGGGACTTAGGTATATGTATGGGCATATACCTAAGTCGAGTCAGATGTTACTTCGTGATTGCATCTTTCTTTTGTGCTATATCCTTTGTGGATTTCGGGAGACCTTCGGGGGTCTCGGGGTCCTTACTGAGTAGTTGTACTCACCCCTGCACGGGCTATGCCCGCACTTCGTGGTGTTGGTTGCAGACGACGGACAGCGCTGATCGCGGTTGGGGCGTGGAGCAGGACGGTACCTGGAGGTGGACCACTGGACGGGACGTGCTCGGAGCGGACGTGGGACCCGAGGAGCCTGGAGGCTATCTGTACCCACCCTTCAGGTGGGATTGCCAGTGGACGACACGAGGCCGCCGTCTTTTCTTCAGTTGCTGTACTTTACTTTTCCAGTTGTACTTTACAGTTGGGCTTGTATTTCCGGCCCCTTTTACTTTCTGCACTTTACTTTCCGCTTGCTGACTCTGTGTGGTTGTTACTTATAAAGGCAATGCCTTCCCTGTTACTGGGATTTTACGCCTTGGTGCTAGTCGCCAGCCCCTGGCCTATGGAAGGCGGGCTTGGGGTAGTCACGGCACGGGCCCCGAGGACGGGTCGTGACACTCATGTATATTAATTTTTTGATATATTATTAATTATTCTAATTGAAAAATCATGAGCCTTATTAGACAACTAATTATTTTGATTTGGTAGTAATAATGTTTTCAATGATAATATGGAGGAATTATCTTTATGGTAAATAATATGATATATATACTATTCATAAATGATTTAAATACATTTATCATGCAAAAAGAGTTAAATATGAAGCAATGTATATGATTATATATGATTAATGATTATGACTCCTCAATAAACTACAACTATTGGAAGGTATAAAATGGGGTTGACGCTCTAAGACTGAAAGGACTATGATAGTTTTCAAATGTTGTTTAATGAACGATATCCAATATTTATGTATTTACAGAACATAGATATAGAAATACTGATTAAATGGGAAAATCATTTATTTCACCAATTATTTTTTTACCATCTAACCATGTGAGTGAAAAAGATGCATAAAATAAGGACATAGAAATAAAGAATAATTATATAAATGTTCTTGAGTTAAAAAATTGTGATGGAATGATAACATTTAGGAACTATGTTTATGTCCCTTAAATATAAAACAAAATGAATCAAATATTGGATGAATCCAATAGTTTATTATTCTATTTTCATCGAGGAATTAAGAAGATATATAGATTTATGAGAGAGGATTTATGGTTAGATAATAAGAAAAATAGATATTGAGAAATATTTATCTCTATGCTTATTATGTAAGAATGTATGGATGAGAGACACATTTATTAGGGGTAGTTAAAATAATTACCCATATTGGAATGGAAATTAGAAAAATTTACCCTTTATTTCATCAATGGACCCCCCAAAACAACTAAAGGTCATAATGCTATTTTGGATATAGTCGATCTTCTTATGGAGTAATCACATTGTATTAACATCGGATAATATATACACATTGATAAAAATTTTAGGATAGACATTATGTAAGTGTTTTGATTTCATGGAGTACCACTTGTAATTTAATCAATTTAAGTTATGAGCTTTACCTTTATGTACTAGAGAAGTCTTCTATAGTCTCTGGATATTCGAGTTGAATCTTAGTACATCATATTAACCATAACAGTATTCTTTGGGTGAGAGGACTATTAAAACACTATAATATATTTTGAAAATATGTTTAATATATTTTAATGGTGTTTGGAATCAATACCTTAATATGGATGATTTTTCTTACAGTAATTTATTTTAAATAGTCATTTATATAGTTCTTTATTGAGACCTCTATGGAAGTATGTGACAAAACCAAATTTTATTGGATGATGTTTGTGAATATATATTTATTGTACCTGAGCTATTTATGTAAATATAAGAGTATTGTAAATATTTTAATCAACATATTCCGAGAAATTAGAGTTCATAGAAATGTTATGGTCACAATAATCAGAGAGATATTGATTTTGATGATGCTGAGAAGGTATTTATGATAAATTTCAACAATATACGGAATAGTGTTTTTAAAATACTGGAAAACTAATCCCTGCATATATTGTTACCTTAAAAAATCTTGATCATATTAGGACAGTTTTTTATCGATTGTAACTTCCACCTAATCTCTCTAATGATCAAATTGTGTTCCATGTATCTATTTTGTAAAGTACATACATGATCATTCACATATAATGGCCTCATATATCATACCACTTTATTATGATATATCATATAAGGAACAAATAATAGATAGTCTATATTTAGGAGAAAAAGTATTTCAAAACATGATTACTCACTTAGATAATGTTTTGTGGAATAAAATAAATTTTAGGATGCATTTTGGGAACCCGAATATGTGATGAAGATGACTTATACCCAATTGAATTTATAGAAGTAAAGGAATTTAACGTGATAAATTTTTATGGGGATAGAATGACACACCCTGAAGTTTAATGCTAAATTTATATTTAAATATATTTATTAATTTAACATCATTCATTACATGGGATATCAAGTTTAAAATAACTATGGTATACTATTACAATTTTATTATATTATTTTAAAATAATTACCTGTAAATTGGATTGATGAGTATAAATTTCACTAAAAATATGAATTTTTTTAGACATGTATAAAATTATTCAATTGATTATAATTTTTTTAAAATTAAAACAAAATCACTTATAGGTAAAAAAAGACATTTTTCTAAAAAATAATTTCTACGCATCTATAATTTGTTATCTTAATAAATTAAATTAATATCATTTGATGAGTGATATTAATTAAATATTTAGATTACATATTAAAAAATATCCATTAGCATTAATATAATATTTTTTATATGTCATCTAATGAATGAAAACATTGTTTTTTTCTTAAAAATGCATTTTTTCAATATTAAAATCCCATGACTCGTTAAACACTTATTTTAAACTGAATTTCTACCACTTAGACATATTTATTAATGAATAATATCTTGCATATTTATTTATCAAAATAATTAATATAATTGAATAATAATAACTTAATTTTCAATAATAATGAATAGTAAATATAATACACGTATGTTACCAAAGTTATGGATAAAAGAGGATTACCCGAGGGTTAGCTGAATTGATAAAAATTTTAATATAAAAAACATAAATTAATCATATTTATTGATGTTAGTTTGACAGTATCCCTAATATATTCAATTATTTTTTATTTTTGAGACCTATTATAAATTGTGCCTTACTATATTTAATTCCTTTGAAAAATTTATAGTTTGTCCCCCTTACTCTATGAAAGGATATGACTTGTATAATATTCCTCATACATCATGAGAATTACATGTTGTCCAATAACATACCTTATAGATAACTAAAATAAATATAGACATCCCTAAGGTCTTGATTTTATCATAATCCCATCCTTTAAGGGCTTAATTTGTAACCGAAATAAGGTTTCTCAAGAAAGAGGTATAATAGTTAACTAATTACAATAAAGTTTATTTCTTCTTTTACCTTCTCTAAATATATGGTAAAAATTATAAATAAATTAATTAATTTATTCAATTTTCCAAATTTTTTTTAGGATGATGGATCAACCATTTTACACTTTCTATTAATCAAATTGTTAATGGAATAATATCTTGTGAGTTTCTGTGGACTACCATATCAATGTAGTAATTTGATTCATTTTCCATAATAAAATTTTATAATTGTTAATTATTATTTATTTAATGTTTATATATTATATTCATGAAATAATTATTATTCTATAATTATATTATTTTATCCAAATTACTACCATTCTATCAGTTGGGAAATGATTTCATTTCTATTGTATACATTTGTACATACTAATCAAAATTAATTTTTAGAAGTTATTATCTATATATGATTTTTATTTAATGTTAATTTTTCAGAACCATCAATCTTTTTCAATAGCACAAAAATGAATCTTATAAAGAATGTTTTTTCTTATTAAATTGTTCTTAATGTTTAAAAATTTCGGAATGGAATGTTTTATTTTAATTTGGATTACATGAAAACATAATATCACTATAATAGAAGTTATCTTCATTGAACACCAATTTACTATTTTCCTTGTTTATTTTAAATGAATTTTTTTCCTCAATATTATTAGATTTTTAAATTAAATTATGTTTTAAGAAAATTTATATTTTCCAATGTTATCAATGAATGGTTCAAATGATATTTTAAAATTATTTTTCATTTATCTAAACGAAAAATAAGTATTTTTATGCATCACTATGGGTTTGATTTTATGATAGTGTATAGTTACATTCTCTAGATGGCTTATGATGATCATGGTTTTATATTGATTCTATGAAAAACATTTCTTTCTCATAATTCATGTAAGATATGATTGAAACATTATGATGCTCATTTCATTACTATAGGATAAGATGTGATGAAATTATTAAATGTATATGGAACATTTTTCATTTCAAAAAGTTTTTATATGATGATATAGTGAATATTGTATGATATTTTGTAAGACATATATATAGTTGTGATTAATATATTAGTGGGAATGAAATTATATATCCATCTTCAAAATTGGGTAAATATGCATATCACATGAGATAATAAGGAATGGAGTGGGGAGAAAAAAAAATTAGTACGAGACATTTCCCACTATGATTGTTTTGGAAGTGATCCCTGACCAAAGAAATGATAGAATGCGGAGTGAACCCAATCCAATATGATATAATTATCTATAGAAACCCAACTGTTTCATACATAAATATTAAATATTTTTAGATTAACATTCCTAACATTATACAAACACACAAATAAGGTTCATAAAGGTATAGTTCCTTTGGAAACATGGTAAAATAAACAACCAATTCATATTTCAAAAGAATCATCTCTTACAATGTTTTTCCTAACTATAACCCTTATTATACATATCATATATAATACATTTATTCATAACCTAGGGAAAAGAATCATAAGAATGGGTGATATCAGATTCTTCATAAGGGTAAATAAGAAAGATATGTAAGAGTAAAATGATAATAAATGTATGAGAACATAAGCATAACATATGAAAACAATAACATGCATATCAAGTTCATTGTATTGAGTCATTAAATAAATTTTGGTAGTTTATAAGACATGAATTATATGGAAATCAAAGAACATGATTCACAATATCATAAAATTGGAATAAGACAACGAATTTTGAAATACAAATAATCGTTGAAAATCATTTCCATAATATTAAACACTCACTGAAAATTCTATCATATTTGAATTATTTCACTTCCCAAACAACCATAGTGGTAATAGTTCAATCTCGATAAAATCACAGTGGACATATTCCCTTACTGAACTGGTTTCTCCCCCTATTCCATTCCTATAATTCTCTTGAGATATAAACCATTACGTAGTTCATTGAAGGGATATATATGTCACATCCATCAAATAATGAACACCATATTATTTTTTGTAATAAGATCAAAAATCGTACATCATATAATAACTCATAAAATAAAATGGGTTTCATAAAAATTTCTTCACATTATAAATTTTGTAAAATATAAAGGTTTAATTATAACTTAATAATTTTATTAAAATATAATCGGTTAAAAGAAGTGGGTTGCATAATTATTTTCTTTAGGTGTAACAAATGGATGTGAAACAAGATTCATAAAAATCATTGCTTCATAATCATAAAACAATCATAGATACTATAAGAATGTAATCGTTGGATAATATCCCTAGTATGACATATGTATCATCACAAATTCCATCTTAGATGGAAAATTATTTTGAATGATCATTTGAAACAATTTTTTTATGGAAAATATCTTTTCAAATATGGAAAAAAAACTTTTCAAAACAAATTTTTTTAAAAAACATTCTTTGAAATAATCTTCTAATATTATAAAAAAGTTTTTAATAAAATTATTATACCTGATGACAAAGAATTATGTTAATACTATACATGTGAAAACAAATATTCCTTTCACATTATTGGAAAAAGCCAAATGGACACTTTTTTAGAAAAATTAATGAATATACGATTAAAAAAATTAAATAAAATTTCATCAGGGATAAAAATTACATCAATAAATCAATTGGATAATATTAATTTTTTTCATAACATATTTATAAACAAATGTTTTTGAAGAAGACGATATTTTCTCCAATGTGAGAAATAATTATAATCTTTTATAAAAAAATTATGTGGAACTATAGAGTACAGAAAGAGAGGAAAATTAATGGAAACAAGTATTCTAATGACATATATCAATGAAGAAAATTAATGATATTATTGAGAGATGGATCATTTTATTTCATAATTATAAGCATTATCATAAATAATCCCAATAAAAAAGAGATTGTAACATTACATATTTACAACTTTGGTAAAATTGAACTATAAACCCCATGAATAAATAACATTAAATTAATAATAAAATATAATGAAAATAAATAAATTCATGATATTGAATAAAAAAGGGTATGTATATACACCTCATAAAATAATATAGTCTCACAACAAAACATATTTCTTAAATGAATGAATATTGACAACAAAATCCTTTAGGATTAGTCTAAACATACTTTATAGACACTAAAACCTCCACAATAATAAATATATTTTTATTATATATCCATTAAAGATGAATAATTTTACATATAATACCATATAATATTTACTTATGACCTTTTATTTCATGTATATTAACCTTTCTATGTAAAAGTATAATTTTGGGAGATAGCTACTTTGTTTTTCATGTATATTATGATTATTTGTTTTTATTCTTATTGAATTTATCATTTTTAAATAATATATAGAATTTATAACCTCATATATATATATATATATATTATTATCTATATTTTTATAGAGAAATTATTTATATTTAGAGATAGAAAATGAAGTGCACCACTGATGTGGATGGTAGGTCATATATACATATGACCATTGATTTCTTTTTCCTAAAGGATTGAGAGAAAAAATGTAAATAATATATTATATTTAAATAATATTTTTATTTCATATATATCACATAAGTTAATTAAATTTACCCTTATTTCATTCAATGTAAAGTATAAATGAATCATATTACTCCATGAGATGATAGTCTGTTCTAAACAAGGGTGATGTTATCTTATTCCCACAAAATGAAAAGTATATATTTACATGTTATATAATAATTAAATAATTAGATTAATATTATAAATACCATATATAAACATTTAATCTATCATTTAATCTGTCTATTTTAGGTGGTGATGGAAAATGAATAATATATGTTTGCGATGTGGAAGTTCACCGTTCACACGAATGATGATTTAGTATCCTAATTAATTGAAGTGGAGATGTTTTGAAGACATAAAATTTACAAAAAATAATTTATTTATATTTAATACCTAATTATATTACATTATAATGGTTTAATAATAATTTAATGTGGTGGATATAGAAATAAAATAAAATGCTCTGTTAGGGGTGTTACCTCTTCTTTTAATATTTTTTGTAGATTACACCAATAGAATTATTAGGTTGGATTTATTTCAAAAAATACATATAATATAATGCTATTAATGAATTAATTATGTTATTAGGGCTGTTATTTTACTAAAAAATGGTTTTGGAAATGTGAAGAGAATATGAGAAGTGGTGTCCTATGATACGTGAGGTGAGTGCACATTTGTAATTATTTTGAAAAAAAGGAATACCCCTTGTTTTTCTATGAAACAATGATTGAAAACGTACCATTATCTATACAAGAATATATTTTCTTGAAATATTTATATCCAATGTCTATTTTAAATGTTTTTCATCATTTTAAACCCTTAAGTATATGTTTAACTTCTGATAAACAAATTATCACCTTAATTGCGGGAAATATTTGTTTTTACTGTTAATTATGGTAAAAAAATAAAGTTGTAAATATTATGTAATTTTAATTATGAATATCAAAACTATTTAATACATTTTACATAATTCAACTCATATAATAGTAAATTTTAATTTAAAATTAAACCCTTATATGCGATGAGAGAGCAGTTCACGAAAGAGAAGACTTTCAAACGTTTAAAAATATTTATATCAATATTTAGTCAAAAAATTATTATAGTGATAGATATTAGATTAATTGATATGTAATTGAAGTTATTTTTATTGTAATTATATTTTAAAAAATAAATTAGCCTTATAAATTCTACAAAAGGAAGAATTTTCAATAAAAACAAGAATTTTTCACCATTCACTGAAAAATTAATCTTTTTAGAAAAATAAAAAATTACACTGATAATTTTTACATGATTATTTTAAAATTAAAATTAATCATCTAAAAGTTCAAAAAATTAAATTTATTATTATTTAGAAAAATAAATAAAAATGTTTCTTTGAGAAATTTTTTTCCCGAAACATATGAATACTTTTCATATAATTAATTACTTTTTATATAATTAAGTATTTTTAATATAAAACCATAATTTTTAACATTTTAAAAATACATATTACTATTTATTTCTCTATGTTTAATGGATATGTTATAATATTACGTTTAAATAATAATATTACTAATACATCTAGGTTTGTTAAAACTCAGTTCTATGTGTAATAAAAGATATCAAAAAAATAATTTATTCAAAATAATTAATAATTCATAAATAATTAAGGTGTTACATAATACTACCTTTAAAATTAATTTATTCTTTTCAATTATTAACTCTTATAAAAATAAATTGGGGTTCTTCTACTTCATTATTTCTTCATGTCCCCACATAGCATCTTCTAAAAATTAGGTTGTCCATAAAACATTTACTAGGAGAGTGGTCTTTTTTCACATCACTTTATCACTGTGATCCAGAATCTCCACCAGTTGTTCCTAATAAGAAATATCAAGCACTAGTAGTACAAACTCTATGTTTCATATTTTTGAATGTTTATGTGTGTTATTTTTCATGAGATATACATGGAACACATCAATGAATTTAGAGTGGTTTTGTTGATGTTCTATCTAATAGGCTATTTTCCATATAAAATCATTAATTTCAAAGGGACCAATATACCAAGGATTTAATTTTCACTCATTTTTTATTATGATTACAATATTCCATGTTGAAATTATTTGAAATACCTTATCACCAACTTCAAATTCTAAATAACACCATTGATTTTTTGTATTAATTTTTTTGATGAATCTATGATTCCATGATTTTTTGTTGAATGGATCTAAATTTATATTCGGTTTATAATTTATCATAGATACAAATATATTTCCTTCACCAAATTAATTATAAAATGTTGGGGCTCTATACGTATTTCCCTATAAGGATGTTTCTATCACATTTCCTCTTGGGTGTGCCTCATCATGCCTCATTTTGGGACCCTCGCTGATGGGCGTGTTCTTTCCTTGAATTCCCTGTTTATAAAGGTTGGTAGCATCTATAGACTTTTGATGGATGTTCTCACTTTGATCCAAAATAGATGATGGTATGTCATTCTATCCATTCATGGATTCCTCCTAGGAATTCTCAACCTAATAATGGTCTCCCATAAAGATTATAACCTTGTTTTTGAAACTCTTCCTGGTGCCATATATCTGGGGATGATGGTTAATATAGATACTTATGTCATGACCTTTCAAAGGTGTCATTTTAGGAGAGCGACCATCGGATAAGAGAGTAGTCTTGTTGGGTATCCCTATCGTGTCTAGATGGAAAAACCCTGATATACCAAGGTCCTCCCTTATCAGAGGGATTATTGAGGTCATAGAAGCCCGAGAAATCTCATATAAAATATGGGGAATTTTATGCCAGAGGCACAACATAGTGGTTTTCCTAAGCCTCACATGTCTAGCACAGGGAATTCCGTGAGTTCAAAATATAGATGAGAACAATCATATTGATTATAACACTTATGGTGTTTGATCATATGGGTACATCCCTTGGATAGAGAACCAAGAAATTCTACCAGATTGATGGGTCAGAATGAAAAATAAGGACAGACCTGGGATGGATTTTAACAAAAAGGTGAATATTTCACACAATGAAGACTAATTTGGACACCACAAAGGTAAAATCATATAGGAGGATGGTTCCACACCAAGGTGGACCCATGCTTTACCAATTTCTAGGATTGAACCTAAAATATGATTCCTACAAACTGTGTTTAGAAAGAAGGGATAAAAAATCGTGTAGTTATAGATGATGAGTCATGGGTTCACGGTGTACACAATGGATAACAACTCGAAAAAAATGATGGGGATTACATCTGTTTAGTGACATGGGTGTGACAAATAGCACTAAGAATAAAGGGGCTTACACACGGTTAGATTCCCATATGGATGTCATGATTTCATCAGGATGTGGTGGCCTGAATGAAATTTGGATAGATATGGATGAAGTATCAATTGGTGGAATGAATTATGATTTAATCTAGAACCTATGTGGCGGTTAGAATATTGGTATTGAACTTGAAAGAGGTTTCCTACGTATCCCAGTGGTAAGGAATCAATTCCCATGGAGTTCTGTAAGTTGTGCGATGAATCCCCTAAGGAGGAAACTCATGAGAAAGGACGCATGGATTGTGTATGAACGGAAATGGAACCAATGGGTTAAGTCATGATCATCCCGAGTTTTCAAGGCTCGAGGGAGAGACCATGATTAAGAGTGGGATGGGATTTCACCTTGGGCTTTCTACATCCATATGTTGCTTAAAAAAGGGAAAATATCAAAGACCACATAGTTCATGATGTGGGTATAGAATTGGGTGTACACAAAGGATATAAACATGAAGACATTTTTTTACGTGGGGTTAGTATCCCATTTCAAGAGGGACAATCTAGGTTGGAGAATTATGGATTGATTGTGGGACTCACGCACTAAGAAGGCCCAAGAACTGGTCAAACTCCACTGAGGGGAAGACCATGGATGTAGGTCCCAACAAATGGGATATGTAAGTTTAATAGTGTTTGGGGGTGTAACTTGGGGAGGATTAGTATTTAACTTGTATAGAAGACAAGGAAAAAAACAAACATATTTCAAAATAATAAAATTTAATGTCATTTTGGATAAAGTGGTAATAAATGTTAACATCATGTAGAATGAGTGTAAACTAATGTGATGTGGTCGAGACTGATGGGTGATAGGATTGATCCCCAATAGGGCATCCTTTTTACCTTTCTTTAAAAGGGTAAGGATCAATTTCCATGGTGTTTGGTAAAAAGGGGAGTAGGTATTAAAATATATTGGCCTAACAAAAGGGTTGTAATTGTCGATGCTTTCTCTAATTCCACACGAGTGATGCTCTATGTGATAAAAGGAAGTATTAATAGAATTGATGATTATATTGTGAAAAGTGCATCAATGAGGAGTAGAACAAGGTTTATGCATGATTAATAGCCAGTAGAGGAAATGGGGCATACACATGGTTGAAATTCCAAGGATATGAATATTGGGAAACTCTAGGAGGGGGTCTTTATATATGAGGAGGATATGGAAATTCATACAGGGGTCACCCTTCAATGGTGTGTCGGGGAAAATCCAAGGGATGTCCTGAGTGCATTGGCGATAAAGTGAAATGGGAGAGGAGGAGAGATTGGGTGCTAGTTACCATACACTTCACTATCCACTCAGGATGGTCATGCATGTAGTTACCATTTTTTAATTTTTTGTGTTGATGACGTGGGGTTTTTTTTGCATAGTGAGGTCCTACATCTCAGACGGTGAGGACTCACTCCTCACCCTAAGGACATACAAAGCTTGTAACAGACTGAACCTGGGGATGGGAAGGAACAATAAATTCCAAGGTTTAATGGGATTGTGGAGTGCTCAATTTAAGAGTTAACATTAGCATGGATATGTATAGAAGAAATAGCTATTAGTGTTTTTATGAGATGAATCATGACGATTGGAAACAAAACATGAAGAACCACTGGATGGACCATGAAATCAATACATACTTTCCAAGAGGGCGGCATGAAATAGGAGATCGCGAAGTAGAATTCCTCACACGGAGGGAATTCATGAATCATTGGTTATTTTTTATGTGAAGGGGCTTCATGAAGGAGTGTTATTTTCGATGTATAGAGACCCATCCAAGGTATGGAGTCTACATGTTATTGAGGGTGATTTGTGAAGATTGTTTGATTCAAAATGTTTCGAGTACCCAAATGTGCCTCTTTCTTTTCTGATGGACAAAAGGCTTCACAAAAGGGAATCCCCACTTAAATCAGAGGTAAAATGGAGTAAATGGAATGTTAGTTCACAATGATCAAATAACTCAGATGGTTTATTTTTTAGATAGTTTGCAGAGAAAAGGGTGCTTCTAGAATTGAGAGTGCAGCAGGTGAAAGTTCAGGGTGTCGATCCTTTGGACTGGGGGTGGGATGAGAATTTATTGGAATTGGGAATCGCAATGCACTAAGGATCCCCTGTGATGAAAATAATGCTTTACAATCATAGGATGATCTATCTAGTTTGTGGGAATCACAGAGGATTCTTTCAATGCCTTTGTAGTGGTCGCGAAGGCTCCAGTCACATTCCTCAGACCCGCAAAGGCTTTTGTCGCTACCTTTTGTGTGGTTGTGGAGTAATCAGTCAAGTAACTAATACTTACAAAGGCTTCTGTCACTTCCATTGCTGCAGTCGCATAAAATAATTCTAGGCGGCTTTGTAGGTGTCGCAATGCAGGAGGTCTTTGTGAAGGTGTTTTGTGATTTAGGCCCTTTTACAATTATTTTCATGTTGATTCCCAATTTATTCAATGGCATGGAATTTTGGTACCAAAACATTAGCCCGATTTAATGGGATTATTGGAGAGAAAATACAATAGTTTCTGATGGAATTTCACCAAATTTTAGAAAGATCTCGAAGGTGATCGTAGAGGGGGTTAGTAGAACACAGGTCAAGAACAGCATGAAGCTCTCTATGGCCAAGTGTTTCATGAAGCCTTGGAGTTTGTCACATATAAATTGGACGCAATGAACATTATTTTGTCAACATATGTCTCTATAATACTATGTTTGAGCTATCGAATCGCTAAACCCCGCACTCTATGAACACACTTTGGAAACAAGGATTTACAAATAAATGTTCCACGAATTCTTCTTATAAAACAGGTGCACCATGATCCCTTATTACTCTCTGCCACGTAGAAAGTAATTAGACTCTATGAATATAGTATCCACAAATGTTCTTTCTGATCGAACACTATGATTGAGATCTGCAATCATAAAAGAAAAACCAAAAATATCCCAAACCTAAATGGCCAACAAATAATATGATTGGGTGGTCATTTGGGATGCCACTCGAAGGGATGAGATGGCAGAAAATATGGGGATCTGAGAATATGTGAAATGACACTATGATCATGAGTCCCTGATGGAGCTGATGAGAGAAAGGAAAAATAACTACAAACTCTATAGAAGACTTCAACTATATGGCTTTGGTCTGAATGATGAATTTTTCATCTCGGGAGTAATTAGGGATAGATCGACTTAATTGTTCCCGAGCATTCATTATCAATGCTAGTGGTTCCAGGCTACTGACAACCACACGTGGTAAGACCACACACCTACCATCTCCAAATGTGTACATATTCAAATAAATAATTTCGATGGAAAAGAACCAAAACCAGAGGTATCTCCCCCATAGCACCTCACTATTATCAAGGCAGAATTAGGATACCCAGAGTAGGGGAGGACCGAATATTGAGACCTAAGCTAGGGCCACAAAATCATGAATTACTAGTCCTAGGCTTACTAGGACTGTGCATACTATAATGAATTCTATGATGATTTGAAGTAGGTTGGCCTATATTAAGCTATGTGGGAATCCGAATTCCATATCTAACAACAACAAAAAATATGATGACAAAGTTGATGAATAAGTGGTTTTTGAGAACCAACGCAATCCATCTTCATCATAGGGAGGTCGACATCAGCCCCTAGAACATCCATAAGATTACATGAGTTATAATTACAAGGGATATGTATGATGAGTTCCTTAATATGGAGAACACATTGGCGGATTTTGAGTAGATTTTGTGTTTGGAAAAGGTGAATATGGGATTGGTGTTGGGCTATGGAAAATAATCGGTGAGGGATGTCCATTTATTATTTTGGTTTATAAGTTTCCTAAACTTTCTACCAGATCATGTCATTGATGAGGATGAGGAACATATGAAGCTACCAATAAGGACTCACACTATTCCAAAGGGAGCTGAGCACATTGAAGGAAATAATTACTAATGAATCATAGAGGACAACCAAAAGAATATATAGGGGTACAGTGTCAACACCGAGAAAAAATCTATGGCTAGGTTGGATGGATTTATCTCTACTCTTATTTGTGGTTGGATTGTTCTAATCGGAGATATGAACATGGGCGTGCAACCAAGAACATTAATTATGGATTCCACATTGGTGGCGTGGAAATGGGTCAACCATGAGATCATGGTGGTGGATAAATTAGACAAGGTGTTGTCGCATATCTACAAGGGGGAGAAACCACGGTGGGTATGCAGACATGTCATCTTTTTGTATAGTTGGATAGAATCATACAAGAAATTCTATGAATATCCAAACCCTATTTATCATCCCTGGATAGACATCTGACCAGCTATCCTGAATGTAGTGAGGAGCATTCTGGCCAAGATGAATTCACCTCTTTCCCTGAACAGGGTTTGTAAGGTTGATTAATTTGTCTTCCGTCCATTTTCTCTATCGATAGGGGTATTCCCCGATGATGGACAAAGAAATATGGAGAATCAATCTTATCTTTTGGCCTTCTGGGGATGAGTACTGGTGGCACAAGTCCACTTTGAACCAATCTACAATCCATATATCCTGCACCATTTTGCGAGGAAATTTCAGTGCATGTAGATATTGAACCGGAATGTCTACCTAGGAGTGTACAATGAGGATCATCTATGTGTGATGAGGATGATTCAGATTATTTTTACACAGAAAAATTGAAAAATGTGGAATGAGTTTCCTACTCCTACGTCTGTTTATGGGACGGTTAAGGAGGAGTCAAATAGTTGGGAAGAAACATACCTGGGGGAGATGTTGAAGCATTGAAATGTTCATGTTGATGATGGGATGAATCCTCAACATCGAGGTCAGGTTTGGAAAATGGAAAGAACATATCATTGTGGCGGGGATGTGGTAGTGACAAGGTAGTTAATTCCAGGAAATGTGTTGGGTGGGAGACAAGTGGAAATGAAAAACCTGATGATCTTAGATGAGCATAGATGATAAGAAGGGAGGACACCAGTAGAGTTTTGTAGGATGTCCACTCAAGCTTCATGGAAGCGGCTTCACCTCATAGACATGCTAAAGGATACTATTTTCCCTATGTCTTGTGATACCTGGGTTATCAATAAGAAATTTCTCAATCCCTCTAAAATGTGGGGTTGTATTATCTATCTCGGGATAGATTTGTTAGAGATTGGCCATGCTATAGGAATTTTTTGGTGTCTCATGCAGAATGGGAACCATACGTGGCTGATCTAGAAGTTTTTTTTGCATTCTTAGGGCACCCTGTATCCAATGAAATTTTATGTGAAAGTGTTGATCAATCGAACATCCTCGCCACAAATTTCCACTACTAAGATGAGGGAACATTTACCTTTAACTGAAGAATCATAAGAGTCCTCATGGGGATAATATGCTAATAGGTGGAGCCCATTAGAGGAAGGTGAGTTTGTAACCTCGGAGCTGGAATAGTTTACTGAGACTCTGGTGGGAAACATGAAACCATTACACTGTGGAACATACTTAGGTCATCCATGATTTTTTAACTAACATTTTTACAATATTGGAGAACCTTATTTGAAAAACCTATTCCCTTAAAAAAATGGATGTTGCTTTTGGATTCGCGCCTCATATGATGATTAGTGCAGAATCCAGTAGGGTTGCGATAACAAAGGTGACCCGTTCGGAAATCATTAGAACTTCCCACCATATACGGGGGCTATGTCCTATAGTAATAATGGAATTGAATCGAGGGTGAGACCAATTATTTGATCACTATAACTACTCTCCCTCATAGAATCTAGAATTTTGTTCCATCATACCAGGACAAATAAAATCGGTGTATTTCTGTTTGAGCATTTATTCAAATAGAATTGGCAATATCGGGGAGTATGGATGGGGCTCTTGGCACTCCTCTCGAGAGAAGAGCGCTGATTTTTGAGGAATTGGAAACCAAACCCAAAGAAATCACGGTAGTTGTAGTTGTAGTTAGGGTGAATAGTGGGGTAAAACCAAAAATCACTGAGGTGGGATTTAGTATTGAAAACCAACATCATGAAGAGGATCACATCCTGTCTGACCAGACACCAGAGGAAGATCCCACTGCTAAATTTATGGAAGCGTTTCTAGAATATGAACCTACCGACCTAGAAGATCAGGATGATATCTCTTATGATGAAGAGGACAGAAAGGCTATCCCCCTCAGGTCTTGGAATGTGATTAATCATTTCATCAAAGACACCCCTCAATCAGAGTGGGTAAACAAGATGGGGTAACATCATTCCCAACTGCACAAACTATGCACAGGAGGAGTGGATTCCGGACACGCTCATATGATCATTTGATATTACCTATCAACGAAGGTGTAGGAGAACGATCACAAGTTTTGTGTTGGATGGTAGTGGTAGAAGGAAATAAATATACATATACATTTGGAGGATTATTAAGAAGTCCAACATTTGAGGAAATAGGTGAATGAAAACTATGTATTCATCGAAGAACAATCGGAACACATATCATGTTTTTAGGAATAGTTGTAAGAGGTCAAGGAGCAAATGATGTGAGAATCCTGATAGATGGATAACTTCGGAGATGATGAGGATCAGGCTTAGACCAGGCTTGATGAACTATTCCCAATAGCCAGTGCATGAGAGGGGTATCTTAGTAGGTGAAATAAAATCCTAGATTTCATAACACATATAGTGGTAGACTAGAGATGCTCTATTGTATTGGTAAACCCATCTATAAGAGGGACCAATCCATGGGTTATGTTATTTTTATGAACTAAAAAACAAACTTTCATAATTTATTTCATATTTTTGTTGCATGTATGAGTCTCGTCATCTTATTTTATTACAGCATCTCAATTTTATATGTGAAATAACAAGAGAGCATTCCCTAAGATCACGTGGGTCATGCCTAATGTGAGAATAAAGGGATGACCACATTATTATTCACTTTGAATAAGAGATCCCCATTGAATCACTAGAAATTATGGGTCTGAATTACCACTCAGAGTTTCCAGGTGGATATAGGGGGCCGTGGATAAAGATTAGAGTTATAAAAATAACCAGAACACCCTTTCCCCACATGATATACTGTATAAGCAAGATAACTCCTGGGAATAGGAATAAATCTGAACAACAGGGAATGGAATGTATGAATCATGATATCCAAATATCTGAACGCAGTGAGGGTGGCATGGCGATAGAGGATAACTTGTGATTGTGTTTGTAACATATCATCCACATCCAAATCCAAATCTCTTTTTTTTTTTAAAAAAATCACATTTATAGTTGAGTGAGAACCTCACAAACTGCCACCATTTCAAAGATACAAATAACATAAAAAAACAAGAAGGCAGCCAACATCAGAGTACAAATATATATTCAAATTCAAAAAACCATTTCAATGTTAACCAACATAAAAAACATCACGTGGTATAGGCCTCCTCGAGCACACCATACGCAACAGTCACCATCATCCTCGAACCAATCCCATCGCCGGCAAGGACCCGGCTGAGTCTCAACTACATCATTGATCTGGATCAAGAACATACCCTATAAACAATGTCGTCCTATCAGCACTATCATCTCTACCATCCAAACACCCCACACCGGAGATCTTGAGGCCATCTTAGCACAATAAATGCATAAAAACGAACATAACCAACCCAGAAAAGTAACCCTCACGGAACAAGAATCAAAACCATACACAAAATTTAGAAAAAAACAAACCAGATCCAAAGGGATGACATAATCACTGATAGGAGAACCATAAAACATAACCACATCGTCGTCAATCGATTCATTAGGACCATCCAGCTCCCAACATCACCTGTTCAGCCTCACATCCCAATGATCCCGATTAAAGCCACGTCTGGAGCACCACAGACTAACAAGCCACACATCCTAAAGACTCGATCCAACCATTTCTCCAGATTCGACTCGAAGAGGTTCATAGGATCATAAGGCCAGAGTAGGACTCTCAGTAGAAGTGGGCTTCGAACACCAGCAGCGGGCTCCGAACACCAGCATCGACGAAGCAGCAAAAACCCAGTAGCAGCAAAAAAACATACCGAATCAAGAAGCACTGAAAAACTCATCGACCACTGATCCACATAACCCAAAGCGTCATCCAAACCACTAATCCTACTCTGACCAGGAGAGTCTCATAGGAACTAGAATCCAGAGCAAGGACTGACTGGCCGAGGACTTCCACATGTAGCTACCTTCGTAGGGGAAGACTGGAAGAAAACGAACAGTAAAATCCACAACATCTAGCACCAAACATGAGGATGGAACCGTTGCGAAGAAGGAGAAACTAAAAGAGAATAAAATAACTAGAAGAGAGGAAATATGAAGGGGATATCCAACTCCGCCTACGAGGGATTCAGAATCCCTAAGAGGGGAACTGTGATAGGAGAGGGGAGTTGGGTGTTGGGGTGCCATCCAACATATCATCCACATCATATTAGCCTGAAATGTGGAAAAACTAACAATGGAAAATCCATTGAATGGATTATAAATAAAGATAAAGAACATGTAGTTTTGTATGATATATTCTAGAATTTTATCCTAGAATAGTAGGCGAGAAAAAAGGCTGAGCATCCATACTAATAGGGGCACCTTCAGACATTAAAGATGATGAGGTTCTGAAATAAATGATATGAAATGCATGGAAATTGGGTGATGAGATGTTCGAATGGATCCCAATACTCATGAAAAACACCACCGTGATGAAAGAAGATTGAGACAGTGAGTTTTCCTGAATCAAGATCATCCCTTTTTCCAAACGGGGCCTCTCTGTTGAGTACCTAGAATATAATGAAGATTTATATCATGAAAATAAGGACAATAGACACAATGTTTTGACATCATACAACGAAGACAATTCATGAAATAGTTTAGCTTCATTTATTTAGTAAGTTACACATAGATTAGGGTCATAATTGTAAGACCCAGTCCAACCATTTTAGTGTTTGTTTACATAGACTATGGACTCCTAATTTAGGGTTATATATTTTGGACCATAATTAGTGGAAAATAGTAGGAAGATTGAATGAACTAGTGGATGGACCTGAGGAGAGGTTTCTAATCATCCATATGTATCCTATGACGGAATGACTCATGCTGAACATAGTTATTGAATCACATCATGGTTAGAAACCAACTCTGGTGGGGGTAATACTATGTAGAAAGGAAACTAAAGCATCCCAATATTTCTATTGGGCATCCTAAACTTATCCAAGGTGGGGACGTAGTTTAAGGTCATGCATTGATAGAAATGGGCACCCTAAAGGAGATATAAATTTTAAAAAATGTAAACCTGAAGTGAATGAGGACGAATGAATTCTGCACCACACCACAAGTTCCAAAAGGGGGCCAGATACAGGAGTCTAAAAATATAAAAGGGGTTTTGGATAAACCTTGATGAGGATTCATGGTTTCAATATGTATGTTGAGAATGGGAATCAATCCATGGATAGTTATTGAGGATGGTATTTAATATAGAAATTAAAAAAATAATTACTTCCTCTCATGTGAGGGAAATCATATATATTATGTGGTTTAATGTCATGAAAACTAAGACACTAGAGTTATTAGTTTAATGGTCGTATAGTTCAGACACTATGGTATGGAGAGGTGTAATATAGTTTCACATGGAAGCCTACTGTGATTGTGGAAAAAAGAAGTGCACATCAAACTGCACCATTCCATAGAATAAAACCCAAACCATGAAAGGGTTTTAAAATTTCATAAATTTGCGGGTGGACACAGAGGTAATGTGCCTAGGTGTCAATACGTACCTCGTAGGGGGATAATCAAGCCAAACATATTTCTGGAATACGGTATGGAAGAGGGCCAATGGAATAGGTGAAACATCTTCTTTAACAAAGACATCATAAAAAAGGGTATTTTATCTGTAGACAACCTAGATGTAAAATGTGATGTTCAACATCACACGATAGTTATGTAAGAGATCATAGTTTATGGTCTTAGACCTCTGAAAATGGTGGAGTGTTATTCTTCCATGCGGGTGAAAACCATACCCATATACCTAAGCCCACATGATCCATGATAATTGTGAGAAATAAGGGCAGAGAGTACCTATACAACACCGGAATGAGCATAGGGGAAAAATGAGTGGAGTCAAGGATGACCCCATGACGTTGTTTCATCCTCTCAGTAGGAAAAAGTTCACAGAAGAATAACAAAAAGGTTTCAAGATTCTGTTTGAACTTGAATAAATGTAAAGGAATGTGAATCTAGAAAACAACATTTTGGGAATAATGTGGTTTGTGTAATGATGAAGGATAACTATTGACCATATTTGAAACACAACATTGATATCATGTGGCCTATAATTGGAACAAAAAAGTGAGGGTTGGTCACTGACCATATTCGCGACCCGAAATCAGTCTCAAATGTCATTCGATATGTTTTGGTTCATTAGACCAAGATGGTCAGTGATCCATGAAGGTAGGTAACCATACCGCTCGAAGATCATTTTGGATGTGATGAATGTTCGAGACCAAAACAAAGTGACATATGATGTATGGAAATAGAATGATAGAATTTCCATACATAATCCAATAGTCTAGGCCATATACCACAGTTCATGTTAGTGAATTTATTGGTGTAATAGAGGTTGAGGGGCCCCGTTAAGAGAGGAAAACATGAGAAGATGAGTGGAGGATGAAGAAAAAATAGGATGACATACCTAGGGATGGAGTTAAAGGTAGAGTGTATGGGTGTTCCTATGTATCCTATAATGATGGGAATCAATTCATATATAGTTCTTCAAATTCTATGAATTTTAACATCAATCAGTAAGTAAATAAGATGATGAGGCCCTGAAGGGGGGTGTGCATGGTATGGTAAAGTGAACCTGGTGTGAATGAAAACAAGAATGTCCATGGCATACCACACATCACTCATAGAGATAACTCGTGACAAAATGATAAAAGATAGGGAAATAGGAAAATTGTAATGCGTTTTTTCAATGAAATGAACGGAGGGGTTCTTTACTTTTAAGTTCATACATAAAGGATCATAAATTCCACAAATTTTAACATCATGTTTGTAAGGAATAATAGTTATACTTCATTTTGGAAGAGAGATATCATAGTTTTCAACCATGGAACTTAGAGCCTGAAGTAGAGGTAAAAAGGGTTTAAAAAGATGAGGAACCTAGGGCTGGACCCAAATACTAAATTTCCAAGTGTTCCTACATATCCTATAAAAATGTAAATAAATCCATACATAGTTTTTGAATTCCATTTTGTTTAACTTCATGGGGACATGACATACATGGAAGGAAAAATCCCATAGGGGGGAGTACATGGTTCAACTATTATAAACCACATTACATACCATGAAATCCAATACAAATCCGAGAAAAGGTGCCTAAAATGTGATAACATGTAATGCCTGGGCTAGACCTAGGGAAAAAATCCATGGTCATTCTTATGTATCCCATATGGATGGGAATTATGTCATACATAGAGTTGGATGTGTCATGCTATTTAAAGTAATACATTAAGGATGTGAAAGGGAAGGGATGTATTCCTAAGGGAGGAACATGCTAAAGCCTTTGTAAAACTGATGTGAATGAGGACAGGATAAGTCCACAACATATCATGTTATTACAAAAGGAATCTCAGGTCGTAAGACTGAAAATGGAGAAGCTTGGGGTTGGACCCGAAGAAAAAAATATTGGGGCATTCCTACGTATCCCATATGGATGGGAATCAAGCAATACATAGTTTTCAATTCGATGTAGTTTAATGTAATATGGTAAGGGACTATCCGGATGAATGTGTTTGTGAAGGGAATTCAAATGACATGATAAATCATAACCGACGTGAATGAGGACAGGAGAAGTCCACACCACACTGTGTACAATCCCAAGTAGGGACCTTAGGTCGAGGGCCCGAATAAGATCAAGGGACCTAGGATAGGACCCAAAGAGGAAATTTATGGCTATTCCTAAGTATCCCATAAGGATGGGAAATAATCCATACATAGTACTTGAAATTTCGTTTGTTTCAATTTCATGCGGTTAGGGAAGATGTAAAATGGGATGTTCTTGAGGGAGGGGCACATGGTGTGACTATTATAAACTTGATGTGAATGTGGAAGAAATAAGGTCACATCCTACCATATACAACCATCGAAGATAACTAATCCATGAGGGGGAACCATGGACATGGAAATATTTGCTGGGATGGACTCAAAGATAAAATGATTGGATGTTCCTATATATCCTGGAAGGGCATGAATAAATCCACATGTATTTCCAGATATTCCATGATGTTTGACGTCATGTTTTAAAAACATAAAATATAGGAGATCCTTGAATGGGATATGTGACATGGTAGTTGTAACTTCGATGTGAATGAGTACAAAATAATTCCACATGGTGTCATGTGCTCTAGGATACATTGGCCGAGAGGCTAGAAGGAAGGTAGAATTTGCAGTACTTAGGGCAGGACCTAAAGTCAAAATTTTCAGGAATTCTTATCTATCCCATAAGGTTTCGAATCTGTCTAAATACAGTTATTAAAATTCAATGTACTTTAATTTTGTGCGGTAAGGATAAAAAATATCTTAGTTTAATGTCATAGAGCTTGGACAGTAGGTTTCCAATTTAATGTCATATGCATGAGATAGAAAGGCGGAAAAAGGTGAATCACCACACCTGATACTCAGGATACCATGAAAATGGTGAAAATGATAGAGGATAACTACTGACCATGTTTAAAATATAGTATCTTTATCAAGTACCCTAGAACGAGAAAACACAATTTAAAATTGATGGCTGAATCTATTCTCAATGCATTACTTATATCATACTATTGTTCAATATCTTCCTGGATGTTTTCCCAAAATTTTAGGAAAACAATGGTGGCAATTTATTAGGCCACTGGGGGGTCCTTTGAGATGTAAAAAATGATGAAGACTCAAAAAAGGGGTGTGCGAAGCATGAATGTACTTGTGTAGTTTAACATATTGCATTAAAGATGAGGGAGATCTTTGTTTATGGTCATAGATCTTGGACCATTATGTATGTTTACAACTTGTAGTTTATCATCATGGAGGATAAGGATACCGAGTAATTTAATTTCATTCAGAGGATGGATCATGTAGTTTAACATCATGTGGTAAGGACATAAAATTCTTAATTTAGGTTTGTAGATCTTTGATCATGAGTTTTATTCGTCGTTCACAATTTATCATCATATAGGATGAAAGGGATATTCGTTTAAGGTAATAGAACTTAGATCGTGAGGTGTATTCATCATTTGTAGTTTAACATCATATAGGACGAAAGGGATCATTGTTTAAGGATGTAGAGGTCAGACCATTTGTCGTTTTATCATCATTCGTTATGGGGGAACACTTGTGAAGTACTACTTGCGGTATTTGGAATTTGAGGGAGTATTAATGCACTCCACAAAAATGGTGACTAGAGAGGATACATCTTTGGAATAAACCCTATGAATGATATAGTTCACCCCCATTTGGGTTCCATCATTGAGGGTTTCCTACAAGGTATCATTGGCGTTCGCAGGGCCAATATTGTGTCACATTGAAGGAAGGAATGGAGGTGATATTTCTTATTAAAATATCTACCTATCTTGTTATGATGGCTCTCCAGATTGTCCATGGTATAAAGGCTTTCTCATTGAGGGCTACTGGTTCAACTAGACAGATATTTTCTACCCTGTTTTATGTATTCTGTTCAGAAATGGTTGTGTAGAGTGACAAAAACTGAATATAAATGGGGATGAATCTCTCTGTTATGTACCCCATGGAATATGGTGTCACATGGTTGGAATTATGAGTTTTTGTCTGGTATGATTAGTGAGAATGGAAACCCTATCCAGTCACCTCTTCTTGTTCTAACCAACCATCTACTGTATAATATTATAGAGGATTTTTTGAACACATCGATTTTCCCATTTTCTTACATGTGATAGTGTGATGTGTGATTGTAACAAATATTGTACATGGCATACAATTTGTTCAAATGGGTTTCCCATAATTTGGTGTTGTTATCAGCGGGGACGATGTGTGGGAATATGAATAAGTGGATGATATTGGAGAACACAAAATAAATGATATAACAGTTCTTGACGTACATAAGTAGAATTTACTCAACCCACTTAGAAATAAATTCCTTAGTGGCTAGGATAAACATGTAGTACCGAACTTTTGATGGTGGATATGGTCCTACAATATCGTGTCCACATACCACTAAGGTCCAAGAGTACTTGGTTTTATAGAAAGTATATTTTTACTAATGAAAAAAACTAGCGAGGATCTGGAACACATAGAACCTCTTGGAAAACACGATATAGTCATGGTTAATCATGGGAAAAAAATATCCCAACTTGTGGATCTGATGAGAGAGTTTCATACCTTCCTGATGATATTTATAGGAACTAGAATGAACTACTTGCGTAACTTATGGATTCTCGTCTATTTGAATGTAACGAAGGATAATCCCATAAAACCCACATCTATATAGTATCTCCACAAGACTGGCACCACTATAGAGTGTGTACTTCATTGTGTGCCGATGTATTCGCTCACGTTAGTCTCTATCTGTAGAGAGATTTCCATATTTGAGGTACTTAATTAAATGAGTTGTCCAATAAGGGTCTCTTCTAGTACTCTATCTAGAGGTCCTTCAGGTCAAGATGTCTAGACATCTCTGGTAAGGTAGCTTACCTATGGACTATCATCATAGTATGGAGTGAAGGGAGTGATGACTCTTCATTGTGCCACATGAATGACGAAATCATCAATGTAAGGCTCTGTGAGTGACATGGAATGGATAAAAAAGGCATCAACCTTTCCATTATGTGATCGAGAAACATAAATAACCTCATGCTAAGAAGTTATCTAGTCCATTAGCTGTTGAGAGTGCTCTAACAGGGGTTCAAGATCACGCTTTTGATGATGTAGTCACTGTTGATTTGCGTGGTGAGAAGATAAAAGTACCCTTTCACATGTAGGTGAGGAACATTAATCTCACGGGGCATCACAGAGATACAGATGATTTCCTAACACTCATCCTCGGTGTTGGTGTAGCATTATAAAATTATGAATTTAGATGGCACGATAACTTGTGAAATCATGATAAAGACGATACATATGATCACTCTGTTAATCCTATGATCATTAGGTATTATTTTGGTAGGGGTTTTTGAAGTTCCATCAAAGTACATATGGAAACATGGTACAACTTGATCCACTAAAAATACGGATTCATCTAGGATGTCAAGATCCAGAGACTGTTCTGTGGGAGATGGATTGGTGGTAAGAATATATTCTAGTGTCTTCCCCTTTAAAACATTTTATGGAATAAAGATGATGTAAAAGTTCTTAAGGATCACTGTCCACTGAGATAGATTCCCTATCAACATGGGTTGGTTCAGAATATATTTCAGCTTGTCTACATGAGACACCAACTATATCTCATGGTGTTGCAGGTAATGTCGTAAATTTGGGAATATGAATACAAGTTCAATGTAGCTCTTCTCGATGTATGAATATTTTGTCTATGTATAAAGGAGAATGTGTATGATATAGTATAAACTATTATATGTTCCCACATTGTCCATCTGAGTGAAAAGATAAGTATGGGACAATTCTAGAGTTGTCAGATAAAAGAATATGAACTTTTTATATATGAGTGGCATCTGAACTGGGGGTTGTAACATGTACTTCTTGATCTCCTCAAAAGTGGTCTGACAGTCTTCATCCACAATTAGTCTACACATTTCTTCAGGATCAAGGAAAAGGTATTACACAAGAGCTACGAGTGTGAAATGAATCAAAATATGAAGGATAAGTGGACTTGAATGCCTCATTTCGCCCAAATGTTTCTTGGAGGAGGCATCTGACTGGTGTCCATGATCTTCTCTGGATAAATCTCGATGCCTCTATATCTGATGAAAAAGTAAAGAAACTTTCCAGAGGTAACCACGATGGCACACTTCCTAGGATTTATCTTTAGATGGAGGGAGGGTATGAATCCAAAAAATTCTTATCATCTCTAAGATAGTCCTGATGCTAGTGTGGTTTGACCACAAATTCATCCACATAACATTCAACCAATGTCCCAAGGATCGACTTCAATATATGGTGCATTGTATAATAATAGGTGGCCCCTACATTATTTATACCTAAAAGAATTACATAGGAACAGGAATTACTTTGTGGAGATATGAAGGTAGTAGACTATTCATCCTCAAGAATTATTTTGATTTAATTACATCTATAATACCCAACCATGAAAGAGAGAGCTTGGAATCTATCATTATCGTCGACCAAAATCTCTATCATAGAAAGGGGAAAATCCTCCTCCAGATTGTGACAATTGAGATCCTAAAAGACTATGTAGACTCTGATCAATCCATTTTTTTATTAGAATGATTATGGATCACCATTTTGGGTACTAGACTTCCTTGATGAATTTGAAATTAAAGAGCTTATAAAATTCGGCCTCAACCATGGAACTGTAAGAAGGGTGAATATTTTTGGGTGGGTTTTTGAACTCGTGATGATTCATCTAGAGACCAGGGCGGTGGATGATGACTTGAGGTTCCATCCATGGAAACTCGTCACTTCTCTAGGGTAATACATTTCGATTTTTCTTCAAGAAACCCACATACATTTGTTGGTCCTCTACAAACATGGATACAATGGCCAGTGTTGGATTTGGATCTGTCTCGGTGCAGATGCTCAATTGTAACAACTAATCAACAGTGGTGGAGACACCTTCGTCAAATTCATCGGGAGTGTCCTACAATTTCACCTCATTGACAATAGCGAGATGATCATTGAAAGTGGAAATTATTGTGAATTGTCTTATTCAGACCCAATATTGCTTCCAATGTAAGTGGATGTATAATTATCATTGGGGGACCCCTCTGCTACCAAAATCATGGAGACAAAAGCTTTCTATCAAATTCCATTATTCCTTCATCCCAATAGTCCATACATGACAATAAAAAATAAGTAGTGGCTTGTTGTCTTGAACCAATTTGACCATGCTTGCTGGAAGAAGCAAGTAACACATGTTGTTGTTTCCATGGGTAAAATATCTCAATACCTTATCGGGGGATGGGGACTTGGGATAACTCAAGCTTTATTTTTATAGGACTACAATTTGATTTACCTATGCTACTTGAACAGGGGGAAAAAGCATTCCCCTTGTCCTAGAGAAGAAAAAGTAGTGTCCCATGTCTAGGTTTGTGTACTCTAATTAGTGAATTAAGAAACAATAGGCATCATTCAGTTCTGTCCATGGGTTTCCCACAATGGTAGTTTGCTCAACCTCATTGGCATAATCCTTATTTTCCTTCCATATATAGTAGTCATCATCTAGGTTGTGGGATTCACAAATGTAATTTTTGGAAGTGATAAATATATACTATCATTTTTATCATACCATAAAGATCCAAAATAGAAAATTTTCAAAATAATTGGATATAAGATCAAAATATGTCTATATAATGGGGTTTGGACATGTTTTGGTTCATTTCTCACCCTTAAATTTTTATTTCATCCCCCTAGTGAACCCATTTCTTCCATTACCACACTAAATATATTTTAATGTTTTTATTATTAACTCTAGTAAAAAAGTTAAGTTGATATTATTAGATAATATAATTGATTATAATTTCAAATATAGAATTTATTTTTCCAAATTAAATTCTCATAATCAAAAATATATAATTTAAAATTATACTCGCATACGTGATGGGGAAGAATGTTTCCAAGGAGAGAATGATGAAATGATTTAAATGTTTTTTATCCATATTTAGTAAAAAAATAATTCCAATGACATAAGATTGATTAATTGATATATAATTAAATTAATATTAATTTTAAGACCATTTTAAAATAAAAAATAACCTTTCAATTTATTTAAATAGAAAACTGAAATTCACAATAAAATATAGTATATTCCACTATTTATTATGAAAATCTATCTTTTTAGAAAAATCCTAAATTTTCACACAAGGATAAATTTGAAATGATGATTATAAAAATTTGTTTTATTTTTTAAATTTAATTTTCAATAAGATTGAAATATTTATTTTAATATTTTACAAAAAAAATAAAGTATTTTTTTGAAGAAATGGAATCTTCGAAACATATAAAGAATTATCTAAACATTAAGAAATTTTTTATAAATATGTTATATTTATAAAAAATTATGCTTAATATTTAATTATTAATAATTAATACTCATATCACTATGTTTAATGGATAGGTTATAACTGTCGCGTTTAAATTATAAGATCAGTAATATATCGTTGGTTGTTAAAACCAAATGTTGCATGTTACAGAAGATATAAATGAAATTTAACTAATTTGAACTAAATAATAATTCATAAAAACTATGTGCTTCACATTCAAACCCCCTTAAAATGAATTTCTCTATCAAAATGTTTAACCTATAAAAAATGAGGATACATTCGCCTCATCATTTTCATAGGTTCCCCCGTAGATTCTTCAAATGGGTGGTTTCACCACAACACTTTAACCATCAGAGTGGTCTTGTTTCACCACAATTTCTTTATATGATCCATAATATCCAGCAGTTGGTCCTCATAATAAATATATTTCTCTAGTATTTTTTACTTTGAGTTCATTACATGTGAAGTATCATGAATGTACTTCCTCATGATATGTACAAGGAACACATAATGAACATGATATTGGTTTAGTGGTTGCACCACCAAATAGGATAACATCTTGATATGACCATGAATTTGAAAGGGAATAATATAATTAGTGATTAATTCTCCCTTATTTCCAAATTCCAATTTCTTTTTTCATGGAGAATGTTTTAGAAACACATTGCCACCAAATTAAAATTCTAGACCTCATCGATAATTTTCAGCATAAATTTTCTACCGACTATAAGCTATTATGATTTATTACACTACCACAAAAACAGTTTTTCGCAGTGCCCCCCCTTTATCAGCGCTTGTTTAGTTGCGCTGATAAAGGAGGGCCTTTAACATCGCTTTTTTTAAAAGCGCTGATAAAGGGTCGGCTTAAAAAAAAAATTAAATATACATTAATATATTAATATATAAATATAGTTATATTGTTATATAAATATAATATATAATTTTTAAATATATTTTAGATAAGTATAAATGTACATTTACACTTATTATACTTAATATATAAGATATTTATCGAAAATTACTTCTTAAAAAATTTAAAAAAAATTAATTAATAATTTGATAATAATTATAGAGTAATAGTCATTTAATAACAATTTGAGGACTAAAAAAATTAAAAAAAGATCCAAAATATGTTGAAAATGTAACTCAAACTTCAAACGGCCATAACTTTTGATTCGGGTGTCCGTTTGAGCTCTACCACATATCAAATCGAAGCCTGCGACGAGCTCTACATCGCTTTGACTGAGGAAATACCGGTAAAGCGTTTTTCGAGGCCAAAAAAGGCATAGAAGGCCTCCAAAACTCAGTTTTTTCTCGGGGTACCCAAATTTTTTAACATTTTGTGGATTATCAAACTCGTTTAAGGGGGTATTATTGGCTTTTTTTGGTGGGGACTGAATTTATTCCAAGGAATTACATTCATATTGATATTATTTCATTGAAATTTCATCCTTTTTTAAAATGAACTGCTATTTATAATCAAATATATAACTATATGTACATATTTTTTATATATTCGCACCTAAAAATTAAATTTTTCAAATAAATAATTAAACATATTTATATATAAAATATATTAGCTTTATCTAAATAATAACTAATATCCATTTTATTTAAAATTCCAATATATGAATATTTATATACCTATATATTAATCTAACTATATATATATATTAATATAACTATATATATATATATATTAATCTAATAACTATATATATATATTAATATAACTACATATATATATATATTAGTATTAATATAAATATATATATTAATGTAACTATATATATATATATATTCATATAACTATATATATGTTAATATAACTATATATATATGTTAATATAAATATATATTATTATACGAATAAATATAACTAAATATATATATATTGATATAGATATATATTAATATCAATATATATATATATTAATATTACTATATATATATATTAATATAACTATATATATATTATAATATAACTATATATATATATTATAATATAACTATATATATATATTATAATCTAATAACTATATATATATATTAATATAAATATATATTACTATACGAATAAATATAACTATATATATATATATATATCATGAATTGGATGACAAATCAAAATAGAGTACTGATAAAGACTTAGGCGCGCAGGGGGGAGGACTCGAGTTCAAATCCTGTGGGAGGCAGGGGCACGCACGCATGGGGGAATATAACAGCAAGCGCTGTTAAAGGGTGATGGGGGTGCATGGGGTGTGTGGGGTGCTGTACAGGGGCAGAAAAGCACTATAAAATGGGGGGCTTAAGCTCTATAAAAGCCTACCCGATTCGCAGTATTTTTTAATTTTTTTTTAATTTTTTTTTAATTTTTTTTTAATTTTTAAAATTTTTTAACTTTTATCAGCGCTTTTTCAAAAGCGCTGATAAAATGGTTCTTTATCAGCGGTAAAACGAAATCACTGATAAAGGAAGTGCTGATAAAGTGGACCCCCCCTTATCTACGCTGGCTTTATCAGCGCTTTTCTAGCGCTGATAAAGGCCATTTTTAGCGCTGATAAAGGCCGTGTTTGTAGTACTGTCACTTAATAAATCTAAACTTCTCACCATTTCATTATATATATCAGGTACCAATAGATTTATTTCTCCAACATCATTCTATCATGTTGGAGCTATATTGTAAGAACTCGGGTTCTGAGCATGTAAGACTCTTAAATTTTCTTAATCTTATACTAGAGTCGGGCAATCAGATGGCGTGTGATTCTGAGCCCTGGTATGGCTAAAATTAAAATTTTTTTTTTTCACACCGGACACGCCAAATAAACAGAATAACTCATAAACGGTTCGTCAGATGGGAAAACTAAGGGCACCATTGAGTACGGAGGGTGGCGTTTACCCAAGGAGGGGTGTAACTTTCGCTGGCGGGGCCCTTCTGTGGAAAATGCCACAAGGGGCGTTTTGTAATTTAGCGGCCTCGGGATTGAACCTTATAACTTATTAACCGAGGCTCAGATTCAAATTATGATACTGCTATTGCGCTCAGATCATGGATTTTACCCTAGAGGTGGCTTAACCCCGACCCCGCCGAATGTTCAGGTATGGGGCCTACGGGCGGGGGGTTTAAGTGTTTTTCTACAAAAACACATCCACCCCCACCCTTCTTCTACCCCTCCATTTCTCCCTCGTAGTTTTTCCTCTCAAAGAGCATCAAGAACCTCTCCCCACCTCTCCAAGGCACGACAGATCCGGAAGATTGTGGATGAAGTTACGAGCTACACCCAACGAGGTAGGAGGTTGCGTTTACGTTTTTAATTTTCCACATCATACTTGAATCAACATTATTGAATCAAAATGTTGTCCAATTCTTTTAAAAGAACATATTTGTGTAGGAATCTATTTGATCTTTCCAACAATCTTTTCGGGTCGAATTTTCGAGTACCAGGGTGTCTGGGGTGACCGTGGGAAGTTTTCTGTCCAAACCATGTGTTTTCTGGCGGTTCCAGGGCTGTCCAACAGTCAGCGTGGCGGTCTGGTGTGCTCCCAGTGGCAGTGGTGGCGGTGGGATCCTAGCATTGTCGGATGCGCCTCTTAGAGGTGGTAGTGGGCTCCAAGCGAGAGGCGGGGGCGACAGGCGGAGCTCATCGGTGTGGGTGGACTGTGGGTGCGGTATGTGACACCGTGCGAGAGGCCGAGACCCGCCTACAGTGGGTCTCCGTGTGGGACAATGACCGAAAATGAGGGTCGGTTGATGTAGTGGACCGGGGGTCAGTGTCCGGGCTACGTGGAAGGGTTGCAGGCTGGTACTGTGGGGCGGCCTTGGATGGGTGGACCGGCTGGACTGTGCCGATTCAGCCGAGAGGGGTTCACACCATTGTCTTTTGACACCCGTAACATCCACTACAAGTGTCTGTTTTGCATGCTGTCTATGGAATTTCAATCCTATACATGATAGGGATATTTTGAGATGTTCATGGGGATTTTTAATTCCCGATATGGTGGCCCCATGGCGCGACACGCTCGTTAAGTACCTCATCGGATTGCTTCTTTTGGATGGCGCAGACACATCTAGAGTCCTTTTAAGGCACCGTAAGTGGTGTTCTGACCTGAGAATCGAGACGAAGTGGTACATGTTGGTTTCATGCATTGATTCTGGAGGTGAGGTGTGGGACCCACGGGCCGTCTATTAAGCTGTGAGCAGCGTTTTGCGGCTTTTTCATCAGACATCCTTTCTGGGCGAATGAGTAGACGTTTCAATGTCTTTTTCTTAGACCATTGTGTTGGTGTAGTTCAGGGATTTTGTTGTTACAGTTTACCGGTGATGAGGCTTTCACGTGCTAGACTACTGGGCCTCAGTATTAAATATCCTTATAATTGATGGCGACTTTTCCTAGGCTGAGCATGGAGATAGAGATCCCCTTACGCACGCATTCAGGTATCATGTTGAGCATATATAAATATACACCATAATTAGGATCCCACTCATTGGGTTCAGTTATTGTCCTTATTTGAGGGGTGAAGACATGCGACGTATGCCACGTGCTTTCCCTGTCAAGATCCTCTTGGTTGGGACGAGCCAACTTCTATTTTTTGTTGGGTTGAGCTCCACTCTCTATATTGTACCTTTACACTATTCTTTGTTCTGTCTATTGGTCACCGTTTTCATATATCCTTTGTTTCTCCCTCGAGATTTTAGGGCATCCTACTATGTATCTTTATACTCACCCTACATGGGCTTTTCCCACAATTATTGTGCCCTTGAAGACGACGAACAGGTCGATCAATACTACAAAGGAGCGTAGAGGACATTAGAGCTTGGGTTGTGTTCAATGGTCATAGTTGGAATTTCATGTATGAGACTCACTAGTTTTTTACTTTTGTTCACCTACTTCCTAGTAGTGGCACCATTCGGGTTGGGCGTGTTTTTTTCAATTATTATGTTCAGTATCTTGTTAGTACATATTAGCACATTAATTTTTTCTTATTTAGAGGTTGATGAATTAATGTGGTTGGGTTATATTGGTTGTCCTTTGGATTTCATTTTTACTCTGCACTTCTCCATTGAGTGGACTATTTGTGTGTGTACAGGTACATATGCAAAGGCCTCCCCGAGATTGTTACGCCTTTGGTGCTTGTCACCAGACCCTGGCATATGGAGGCAGGATTGGGGTAGTTTCGGCTCGTGACCGATAGAGTTGGGTCATGACAAATTGGTATCAGAGGTGGTTCGTTCCTTGGGGAATTGTTCGAATGTCCCTAAAATGGAATTGTTTGAGATTTAGGGTAATAGTGTCAACATGTCTCGAGAGTGGATCTCAGTAGTGGGAGTCCAGTGGTGGTTTATGTGGTCGACATATCCATTCACCAGGACCCTAATAACCTGCTTGTCAACTCGGAATGACGAGACACTTGTTCCAAGGAACTTTGGAACATGAATCTAGTAGGATTGAGTCATTGAATGTCTTTTTGATTCATATCCCCTTGTTATTACTAATATATATATATATATATATATATATTCTCATCTAATCGCTGTAATCCTTGATAATTTTTAGGATTCCCCCCTGACAACAGCCAACCAGATTACTGTATCCAATTCATGATGACGACCTGGCGAGCGATGAGGTGTCAGTTCAAGGACACTCACGTGATCCCCTTCCACACAGTGCTTCAGTAGTATCCCCTCCACCTGGAGAGTGGTAGATAGTACAGACATCATAGGTCAAGTTTGAGCGCAGGCTGAGTGCGCTCTGAGACTTTCAACATCTATGACCGCAGAAGTTCTAGGTAGACTCGGATCCCCAGGAAGTTGAAGACTTCCTAGAGTTATTGGAATGACTTTTCAGGATGGTACAAACACCAGCATACTAGATGGTAGCCCTTTCTTCCAGGCTTTTCCTCAGGATGGTCAGGCGTTGGTGGGGGATTGTTACGCAGACCCACGATGAGTCATCTCTCACGTGGGCAGCTTCCATCAGCTCTTCTAGGAGGAGTACTCCCCCTCTTGTTTACGCTCCATTCAGATTCAGGAGCTTCTAGAGATGAAGCATGGGGGATGACCATGGCACAATACTCGGCCTGGTTTACTGATCTGACATGCTACTCGTAGGATATGATCTGCGACAGTTACTTCCGGGCAAGGATGTTTGATCAGGGTCTTTGCAGGGAGATCTGGGCTAGTGTAGTGCCCATGTGAATCCATACTTATTTCGGGGTTCTATAGAGGGTGATCGTGATGGAGAGATTGTTGGGTGGGGGATTCCAGCTGGCAGGGCATAGCAGTGGTTGCTTCAAAAGAGAGTCTTCAGTGGCAGGAAGGCGGCAGAGTGCAGAGCCTCGGTCACGGAGGCCCTTTCGTGAGTAGACACAGGTGATGTGTCGTACACCACAGTGGCGTTGTGGAGCATCAGGTCATTCAGGAGAGATCTGGTGCTGTGACTATGATGGATGGGGTCACCTTGCACGGGATTGCCCGACGTGGTGTACCGAGCAGTCGTGGTAGGCAGTGGGCGCAGCACAACGGCAGAGGTAGCGTCGTGACCATGGATCCCCCAAGAGAGGGAAGAGTGGTCCTAAGGGAGGCGGCGTAGGCAGAGCGGTAGGACATGGAGGTCTGGGACAGTGGTTCGAGGTCCTTCCACCACTACCACTGGGTTGCCCACATCAGGAATAGGGAGCTTGCGGTAGGGTCCATGGACAACTTCATGTTATGGGTGCTGGTGACCCCCCAGCACATGAGATGGTATATGGTACGCTTTCTATTTACTATACGCTTGCTTTGGTACTAGTAGAAATAGGCTCCAGCCACTCTTTTATATCACTGCATTTTGTACGGGAGTTGGTGTATCTAGTAGAGGCACTGACAGCTGCACTTAACCTTGAGGTCCGTACATTACGTGCCTCTTTGGTGACCGTTATTTGAAGACTGTGCGAACTATCATTCAGAGGAGAAAGTTTCACGTGGGACTTACTCTTCATCACGATGGAACATTATGATGTCATCTTGGGAATGCATTTTCATTATATGGTTCTCGCCCAGATTGACTGTCATGATAGACAAGTCAGATGCGTGTTTTCGGATGGAACGAGGTTCACCATTCTTGGTGAATGAGACTTTGTGGCAGAGCATATGGGTACTCATAGAAGGAGACCCAGAAAATTTTCACACTAGTTAGCGAGCATGGATATCAGAGCAGGGGACGCTACAGGCACCTGGATCCCAAACATTGTGGAGCACTACATGGACGTCTTTTCAGAGGATGTCGTGAGACTACCTATAAGGCGAGAGATGGAGTTCTGTAATGACTGACATCTGGGGACTGCCGCGATATCATGTGAAACATATCATATGGAACCCACAGAGCTTCGGGACCTACGAATTCAGCTGGGCAACCTTCATGGGAAGGGATTCATCAGGCCCAGTGTGTCCCCTAGGGAAGCTCCAGTTTTGTTTGTGAAAAAGGCAGATGGGAGTCTGTGTCATTGTGTGGATTATTGTCACCTGAATCAGGCTACAATAAAGAACAAGTAACTTGTGCCGAGGATCGAAGACCTCTTTGACCAGTTGAGAGGTTCGAAGTGGTTCTCTAAGATTGATCTTCGATCCAGCTACCACCAGCTGTGGGTTCGTGAGGCCGACATCCGAAAGATGGCTTTCCATTATCGATATTTGCAATACATGTTTCTGGTTATTACCTTTGGCCTGATGAATTCCCCCTCCATTTTCATGGCTTTATTGAACCGCATCTTCCATCCATACTTGGACTCGTTTGTGGTTTTCTTTATTGACAACATTCTCATCTACTATGCAACGGAGGAGGAGAAGGTGGATCATTTTAGGATAGTCTTAGACATACTCCGATAGAACTAGCTATAAGGGAATATCTAGAAGTGTCAGTTCTGGAGTCATGAGGTTCATTTTCTGGGGCATGTCATTATGGAGCAGGGATTGGCCATAGATCCCACAAATATACATGCATTTCTTTCTTGGGAGCCACATAGGAATGCGTCAGAGGTGCGGAGTTTCCTTGGATTGGTAGGGTAGTAAAAGATGTTCTTTGAAGATTTATCCATGATTTCTACCCCTTTGACTGCATTGACGTGGAAGGGACAACCATTCACCTTGAGTGATCAGTTCCAGAAGGCCTTCAAGGAGTTTAGGCATAGGCTAACCAGTGCTCCAGTGTTGAGGCTGCCAGAGGAGGGTATTGAGTTCGTGGTGTAATACGACGCTTAATGAGATGGGCTTGGGTGCGTGCTGATTTTGCAGCTAGCAGTGATTACATATAGGTTGAGGCAGTTAAAGCCCCATGAGAATAATTACGCGACCCATGGTTTGGAGTTGGCAGTGATGGTCTTCGCCCTGAGGCTATGGAGACAATACCTTATGGGAGATCTTTTTGTGGTCTACTCGGACCACCAGTGCCTCAAATGCATCTTCACTCAGAGGGATTTGAATATGAGGCAGAGGCGTTGGATAGAGTTTCTACAAGACAATGATTTTGAGAAAGTCTACTCTTCATGGAATGGAAATGTAGTAGAAGATTCCCTTAGCTATAAGTCTCAGGCTCTTCTTTTGTGAGAGTCCTCAGAGCAGTTTGATTCCCTTTGGCTGACCATGGTGGAACAGGAGGGTACGGATTTTCTACAGTCGATGGTGCTGACTCCTTCGCTCCTTGAGTGTGTACGAGAGTCACAGCTGGAGGATGTCGACAGCGAGGTGCTACGTGATTAGATATCCCCTGGTGATGCACCCGATGGGTATTCTAAATGAAGGAATCATGAGATCCTATTCTAGGGGCGAGCTGTAGTGCCAATGGAGATGTGAAAGGTGGTTATTTGTGAGTTCCACGCTTCTCCCTTGGTTGTACACCCCATTGTGGGGAAGATGTATAGAGACCTTCAACGACAATTTTGGTGGTCCGGCATGAAGTAGAGCATTGCTGAGTTCGTTTCTCAGTGTCTTACCTTTCAGCATGTGAAGGCAGAGCATCGGGTTTCGGCAAAGTTGTTGTAGCCCCTCGATACCCCGAAGAGGAAGTGGGATGGAATATCTATGGACTTCATCATAGAGGTTCCACACAAAACAAAAGGCCATGAATCCATTTGGGTAATTGTGGACCGACTCATGATGTCAGTGCACTATTTTTCCATAAGGGATAAGAGCTCGGTGGAGATTATAGGGAAGCTGTACATTCGGGAGATCATCCGCCTTCATTGAGTACCATCAACTATCGTCACTGACCATGATGTGAAGTTTACGTAGCGATTATGGTGAGCCCTGCAAGTGGAATTCGGGACATAGCTACGGATGAGTACAACTATTCTCCACCAGACCGATAGGCAGATAGAGCACATGATCCAAGTGTTAAAGGATATCCCCAGGGAATTCGTGATAGACATTTTCCTATGATGGGAGGATCACCTAACCTTGGTGAAGTTCGCGTACAACAACATTTAACATTCCACTATTGGAATGGCACCCTTTTATCCCCTCCACAAGAGATCCTACAGGTCACCTTTATGCTGGACGAAGGTTAGAGAGACCTCCCTCCTGGACCTAGAGTTGGTGCAAGAGATGACAGAGAAGGCGCAAGTCATTTGTGAGAGGATGTGGATGACTCAGAGTATAAGAAATCCTACACAGATCGTCATCACAAGAATTTGAACTTTGAGTCAGGGGGCCTTGTCATTTTGAGTGTCTCTCTGCAGCGTTATACACGGAGGTTCGTCCGGGGTGCAAGCTATCCCCGAGGTTCATTGAGCCCTTTCAGATCGTGTGCAGGGTTGGTGAGGATGCCAACCATCTTGCTCTACCCCTACAGCTGGAGAGGCTGCATGACGTCTTGAACGTGTCGCAGATGAGGAAATACATGCATGACCCCATGCGTGTTATCGACTAGGGAGAGATGGACATCGAGGATGGAACCACATTTGCGTAGCACCCCGTGGCGATTGAGGACCGGCCTGAGCGGACACAACGGGGATGAACCATCCCTTTGGTTTGTGTGTTGTGGCAGTATGGGAGGGTGTAAGAGAGAAACTGGGAACAAGAGAGACAGATGCAGGATCAATATCCTGAGTTTTTTATGTTTGTTTTTTGAGGATGAAAAACATGATGGAGGGAATGATGTAAGAACCCGGGTTTTGAGCTTGTAAGACTTTAAAATTTTATTAATGTTATTCCAGAGCAGGACGTTCAGACGACGTGTGATTCTGAGCCCCAGTCTGGTCAGAATTAAATTTTAAGTGTGTTCACACTGGACACGCCAAATAAATAGAATAACTCTTAAAAGGATGTTTATATTGGACAATCGATGGCACAGTTGAGTCTGGAGTGTGTTGTTTGCCCTAGGAGGGGCGTAAATTTCGCAGGCACGCCCCTTCTGTGGAAAACACCACCATGGGAGATTTTATAATTTAGCGTCCTCGGGCGTGATCCTTATAACATCTGAACAGATGCTTGGAATAATATTCTGAGACTGTCGTTGTGCTCAGAACATAGATTTTACCATAGAGGTGGCTGAACCCCGACCCCGCCGAATGTTCGGGTACAGGTCCTACGGGTAGGGGTTAATGTGTTTTTCTACATAAACACAACCACCCCCACCCTTTGTATTCCCCTTTATTTCTCCCTGTCAGTTTTTCCTCTCAACGAGCATCAATCCCCTCTCCCCACCACCCCATGGAGCGGGGGCTCCAGTGGATCGTCGGCAAAGCTACGGGCTACGCTTAATGAGGATTGAGGTTGCGTTTATGTTTTTTATTTTCGGAATCTTCCATGAATAAAATTTATTCATCAAAATTATGTCCAATTCTTATACGAAGGCCATATTTATGTAAGACTCGATTTGAGCTTTCCAACGATCCGTTCGGATTAAAGTTTCGAGTCCAGCAGTGTTCGGGGTGACCCGAGAAGTTTTCCGGCCAAACCATGGGTTTTCTGGCGATTCTAGGGCTGTCCGGTGGTCGGTGCGGAGGTCTGGAGGGCTTTCCAATGGGGGCAGCAGGAACCCAGTGGCAGGCGGTGGAGGTCTGAGGCAGCAACTGTCCCAGGAGGCGGCGGTAGTGGGCATAGGTCGTCGGCACGGGTGGACCAGGGGTTGCGTAGCGCGATCCCATGCGAGAGACCGAGACCCGCCTTCGTTGGGTCTCCGCAAGGGACCGCGATGTGCCATGAGGGCCAGTCGGCACAGTGGACCGGGGGTTAGTGGCCGGGCCGGACATGCCCGATCCAGCCGAGAGGGGTTCACCCCCTTGTCTTCGGACGCCCGTAACATCCACTACAGGTGTCCGTTTTGCATGTCGTCTGTGGAAGTAAAATACTAGGCTTGAGAAAATGATTTTGAGATGGGCTTGGAAGTTTTTAATACCAGAGAAGCGGGCTCGGTGGCGCGACGTGCTCGTTAAGTACCTCACCAGGTTTCTTCTTTCGGATGGCGCAGACACATCCGTAGTCTGTTTAAGGTTTCGTCAGTGGCATTGTGACCCTTTAGTCGAGACTATGTGGTCCAGGGTGATTTCAGCAATTGAAGCCAGTGTTGAGGCATGGCCCCCTTGGGTCGTCTTTTTAGTTGTGAGCAGTTTTTTGCGGCTTTTTCATCAGATGTCCGTTCCGGGTGAATGAGTAGTCGTTTCGGCGTGTTTTTTCGAGAGCATCACAATGGAATAGTTCTCCCGGCCTTTTTCAAGACCTATGTGTGGGCCCCGAAAGACGAAATATGGGGAATAAAGTGGTGTTGAATAACTTTTTCGTCGGGAGATCATTTCCAGTGAGTAAGTTGTCTATCTTGCTTGTTTTTTCACGAGAATTACAACGGTGTAATCTGTTATGCTGTGAAGAGCCTCTTTAGAGATCTCATTAAATTTGGAAACATGAAAGGGAATTTGTCAGAGGTTCCCTTACTTCACTCTAACCCATCACCCGGTCGCGATACTAGTGACGCCTATAGATGGTTCGAGTAGTGCAGAGTTATCAAACTAGTTCAGGGTTTACCCTCCAGTGGGGCTGGGTAGTGGGTAACCCACCAACGTATCAGGGTTTACACTCCAATGAGGCAGGGAAGTGAGTTACCCGTTGAACATAGGGTTTACCCTCCAGAATGGCTGGGAAGTGGGTTACCCATTGACTTTATGGATTACCCTCCTACAGGGCTAGGTAGTGGGTTACCCATTGACTTTAGGGGTTACCCTCTAGTTGGACTGGGAAGTGGGTCACCTGAAGGCCTTTTGGGGTTTTCCTTTCAGTTGGACTGGGCCGAGGGTCACCCGATGACTTATTTCAGAGTCAGCCCTTCTGATGAGGCCAGTTAGTGGCTTTTCTCCATGATTACTGGTGCGATACTTTTAGTGGTACAGTTTAGAGATGAGGATACTTTTGACATGCAATACTATTGGGAATCAGTGATGGATATACTTAAGACAGTTGGAGACATTTCCTGGGATTACCCTAGAGATTGAGATCCCCATAAACACTTGTTTAGGTTTCTTGTTTAGAATATATAAATATACATCCTACTTTCTTCCCACTCCTTGGATTCAGTTACTCTCCTTCTAGGAGTGGTGAAGAAAAACGAGGTATGCCACATGCTTTCCATGTCTAACTCTTCTTGGTTAGGATGAGTATACTTCCTTTAATTGTTGGTTGAGGTTCACTCACTTTATTTTACACTTACAATGTTCTTTGTTTTGTCTACTACTCACCATTTTAGTACCTCCTTTGTTGCTGCCTTGAGATTCGGGGCTTCATACTGAGTATCTTTATACTCATCCCCTTCTTGGGTTTTTCCCGCACTTGGTGTGCCATTTCTGTCGATGAATAGTTCGATCGAGACTACAGAGGAGCATAGAGGACACAGGGGCTTGGGTTGCGTTCAATGGTCATAGTAGGACATTCAAGTGTGAGACTCACCAGCTGTTTACTTTTGTTAACCTGTTGTCAGGTTGTGGCAGCTTTCGGGTTGGGCGCGTGATTTTCCATTTTTATGTTCAGTATCATTTCAGTACAGATCATCTCATAACTTTTTTCTTATTTATATGTTGAGGCTTGATTGTTGTTGGGTTATAGTTTTTTTCCATTGGTTTTCTTTTTTAGTCCACACTTCTCCATTGAATGGGATGTTTGTGTGTGTGCACAGGTATATAGGCAAAGACCTCCCCGATATTGTTACGCCTTCAGTGCTTGTTACCAGCCCCAAGCCTATGGAGGCGGGCTTTGGGTAGTTGAGGCTCGAGACAAGTAGGGTCCGGTCGTGACATATATAATTATTTAGATATAGGTCCTCTTAAGGATCCATCTGAATGATCGAGTGAAATATATTATAGTATGAAAACTAAAATTTTGGAATGATTTGATCCCAACCACAATTGAAATACATAGAACAAGATATAAATATAAATTAGATGTTTTTAATTATTCTATTAGATTGTACATCTTTATAGGGATGATATGCAGTGCTGAAACATAAGTTAATATCAAGATATAGTAGAAGACATGACCAAAAAATCAAGGTAAATCTTAGATCCCAATAAAAAAATGGAATATGGTACTCTATTAAATCATACCACTTCTTAAAAATATATTATGCTAGCTGTATCAATAGATAAGTTTTATATAATAGTGATTATGTGTGCTAACATTGTGAGGTGATAGACATCAACCTTTATTGCATAATGACATTTGGAAACTTTGGGAAATTGGGTGATAAAATCCATGGTGATGATTTCCATTTCCATTCTAGTATTGGTAATGGATAGATAATCTCAATTAACCATTGTCTCCCAGACTTAACTTTCTAACATATCAAGCACCGAAATACAAAATTTGTGATATCAATCTTGATGTCATACCACTAAAAATACTACTTGAAATATATATATATATATATATATACTTCTTGGATGAATATAGAATGAATAATTTTTATCTTCCCCTAACAACTCATGATTTAAATATTGTATAGAAGGAACACACACCCAATTCCTAATCCTTATAGATTCACCATTATAATGTTTAAACTCAGGAACATTTCTATCATTTTATACATATCTTCGTCTTTAATTTGTTTCTATTCAATCATTACATGGTTATATAATTAGAAACACAATTGATGAAGATAATATTTCTCCCCTTATCTCGAAATTTATAGATCCATATTTTTCAAATACATAAATATTAGACCTGTTTTGATCCTAATCATAGATAATCTAGCATAATCCACTAAAATCAAGGTATCATCCACCTTGTATGCTTTCATAGGGAGGTAATGTATTGAGAATCCATAATCATTAATCAATTATAACTTTATAATCTAGACCATATTGAACTCCTTCTATGTGAATATATAATTTAATTTTTTTATCAATATATATATATATATATATAACACATTTATCCAATAATATAATGTCTTTATATAATTAATGTAAAAACTAAAATGTATTTCTCTATATCATGAGTTGGTTAATTTTTCATGTGAATCTTATATTTTCATAAAAATTGAGGTATAAATATGTTTTAAACATAATAAATCAACCAAATCCCTTCTTGATTACATAATTATATATTAAAGACCCTTCTCCAATATAGGGTATTGTAATAATAGGTTCTAGGACTAATCTCCTATTTAGTTTCTCTAAATTTTACTCATGTATATCTATATAGAGGAATTTGGCTTCCTTCTGAGTTAACATAGAGTTTGGATTAGATATTCAGGAAAAATAATCTAAAAACTATGGAAATTATCTAGATAAAACAGGAAAACTGCAGATCATAGTCTCCATGGTGGGTCTGAGACAGTATTTAATATCCTCCATACTAGATGGATCTATCGATATTCCCTCTAAAGAGATTATATGTCCCACAAAATGAACCATTTTTCATCCAAAAATAACATATTGTAAATATTTTATATAGATTATCCTTTCATTGATTCATTAGTAAAATTCTTAAGTTATATTAATTCTATTCTTTTATCTTTGAATATAAAAGGATATCATCTATAAACACTAAAACATACTAATCATGGTAATCTTTGAAGAATCTATTCATTTAATATAGGAAGATAATAAGGAAATCAGTAAGAATGAATTAAATCGCATATATTCATACTTTTCATACATTGTATTGAATACACCCTTTGGTAAATCCTCCTTCTTGACCATCAATTGATGATAACATAATGATGGTCAAACTTGCCAATGTATTGATATCTGCATAGTTGATCAAATAGTTCATTAAAATGGGGTATATGATACTTGATCATGATTGTGATCTTGTTCAACCCCAATAATAAATGTACATTAACATCGATTCATTCTTATTTTTAACAAAAATAAGAGGTGAAAATTAAGGTGATTCACATGGATAAATAATTCCATTATCAATGTTCTCCTATATTTTCATTTCCAACTCCTACATCTTAGTTTTGGACATTTTGTATGAATATGATTAAATTATTGTGGCACCAGATATGATTTTAATTGAAAACTAAACTTCCTGCCTTGGTGGAAGGATATGAAACCCTTATATAATGACAATAAAAAAACTCTCCAATAATAGATGTATCGTCACTGTTGAGTATGTGATAGAGAAAATATTTTCAATTAATATATATTGAATATCATTTTTTAAACCCAAAAAAGTGTTCCTTTATGAAGAATTCTTTCTTTTTTATGAATTTGGTGTTATTTTGAGCTGAATAGTAAAAATGGGACATTTTGGATTTTTAACAGTTTTAAATTATTTATGTAGTTTGGCCATAACATTATCTAAAGTAATCCAAATTGCATAATTCATTCTCTTCCAGATTCTCCACATGCAGGGATTCATTTACTATTTTTAGAATAAAAGTTGAATCGTCCATATGGAAGCTCAAAAGAAGCTCAAAATTTGGAGAAAAAAAATATTTGCAGTTCTGCATAGTTTTGGTGTGGGATCTAGAAATAATTATTGGTGGGCCCAAATGATGTGATATTCGGTTGGTGGATGCGAATTGAGATTTAGAACATCCTTAATTAATTAAAGGCCGAGGTATTTGGCCGTTTGAGGGTACATTAAATCTTCCCAATCTGTGGATTGGCGTTTTGGAGAATCCGACAGGATAGAATAAATGATCAGAGTAAAACGGTCAAAACTCTCGAAATACATGTCCAAATACTATGATATTTTGAGGGGAAATGACCAAGAAAAGTGTGAATAACATTGAAGAAGGGCGCAACGCGTGATGAGGTCATTTATTGGGTACCAAATGTGAAAACATTCGGAGGACAAAAATCTGGCTATAAAAGGGGGAGAGCTCCCCCTCCTCAAAGCATCCCATATTCCATTCCATTCCTTCTGGGACACCACAATCAATGACGGGAGGAAGCCAAGGGAAACTCAAGGAAATTATTATTCAGCATCATTTTTTTTCTTACATTTATTTTTCTCTACTTTAAAATGTCTCTCCTCTCCTGCATCATCTTGCTTACCCCATCCATAGAAGGGTAGTCTAATTTGAGTGATCAGAAAGAGGGGAGGCTGGAAATATGAGTTTTGATTGAAATTTTGTGATTGAAATGAATAAAATTTCATCTTCTTTCTTATTCTGGTTTATATTCATAATTTAGTAATAAATTCGGAATTCGATAGTGTTACGTTTTTTATTCTAAAATTATAAATTTCATTGGTCGATGATCACATCTCCATACACCTAATACTAATCTGTATACGGTGGAACATGATTAGGGTTGGGTGGTGATTGTTCGGAGGTTGTCCAGAACGTGTGTAGGATTGTATGTCGAAATCATGGTTTATTAGGGAACAAATATTTCAGGTCTGGGATTTCTCTAATTAATCAAGAGTCATTCTACAACCCTAAGCACATTGGAAGGAGGATAGACCAGTCTATGGTTTTAGAAAGGAAAATTCTCATCACATCTGTCTGACTAAGGGATAGAGGGGACTTGGTAGATGAATCTCTCTCTTACCAGTTTAAGGAAGAAGAAGAGAAAAAAATTGGGAAACCATGATCGCACAAAAATAGGTCTAGCCGAACCCTATCCATTCATAGTCTTTTTCATTTGTTTAAATCAATCAATTTCTATTGTTTGTTTCTCTCATAGTCATTCAAATTAATTAAAACAAATATTTTTATGAAAACCAACAAAAAGTGACAACCTTGTTTTGTGTGCACTCCTCTTTGGGATACTAACTAGGATCAACTACTATACAATACTTAGGTAAAAAAAATATTGTTTTGCCGCGCCCCATGACAGGAGTGCGTCAAACAAGACATCGTTGCCGGGGAGGCAGTGCCTTAATGAATTTTTTTTTTAAAAAATAATCTCTTTTGAATGACTCGTAGTTCAAATAGAAATTTATTAGGATTCGATCTAGAAATTATGTGCACAATAACCAAATTTAGAAATCAAAACCTTCCCAAAGATTTTGAAGAAATCAATCTCACTAATTCAAGTCATACCTTGAGTGAATACTTTTAACCTTTAATAATGAATGTAAATCCCAACTGAACCCTACGTGACATATGTGCAACACAATTTGTCAATAAAAATTATCAACTTGCAATTCCTACCTTAGAAATTTATTTTGAATTGCGAATTATCATGATCCAAGTGCTTCCAATATTTCATGGCCTTGCAGGTGTAGACCCGAATCGACATATTCCAGAATTCACCTATGTTTTCTCAAGCTTCAATCCTCGAGCAATCGCGGAAGAGAATGTAAAGTGGAGTGATTTTCCCTTCTCACAAGAGGGAGAAGCGAAGGAATTGTTTTACAATCTGCAACCGGGGGAGATCAGTGACTGGGAAGATCTAAAAAAATGTTGTCTACAATGATTCTTCCCAAAATCTAGGAGCACTGCAATTAAGAAAGAGATTTATGTCATCCATAAATCAATTGGAGAAACACTCTACGAATACTGGGAACATTTCACGAAGCATTGTGAATGTTTTCCACACCAATAAATATAAGTGGACCAAATCATTGTGTGCTTCTACAAAGGATTTCTTGACAATGACAGGAATCTACTACAAGCTTCATCGGGAGGATCCCTCGTTTATAAATCATATGCAGATATAAGAGTTTTAATTGAAATTATTGCACAAAATTAACAGCAGTTTGGCACTCAAGGTATGATCACCGGAGGAATCCATGAGGTAAGAACATCTGATTCAGTAGAATTAATTAGGAATGAAATGGGTGAACTCATCAGGTTGGTGTGACAAATAACTATGAACCATGTGAAGGAACAATGAGGACCAAATCAGGTATGTAGTTTATGCTCTTCTAATTGTCATTACACTAATCACTGTCCAGAAGTGCAGGGGATAGAAAGTTGTGCTGCTGCCTATCAACAAAGGCAAGACCAACCGCAAACCCAACCAGGGTATGGGTTTCAACAGAACCAAGCCATAACACCTTTTCATCAGAATTATCAGAACCCGATAGAATTTCAATAGCCATATCAGAATCCCTTCCAAAAATAACAAACTTTCCAACCACCGCCTTTCTAGTGGAAGAATTATGAGAAACAATCCACAAGTGCACCGACAAATGAAGACCAACAGGTGAAGGCAAGAGTTGCAGGAATATAAGATTAGATGGACAAGATATCTGATCAATTTTCAAGCATTACGGACGATTTCACCAATATCCAAGGTAAACTTCCTACACAAACAATTTCCAGTCCAAAATAGAATGTTAGTGCAATCACAACCCGAAGCGGGAAGGATCTCACACCACCATAACAATGTGAGGAGGATGAATATGGGGAACCTTCTGAAGCTCATCATGTCCAACCAAAAGATGGATTCAACTAAAAAAATAGAAAGATCAAGGTTCAGGAAAGAAAAACTTGAAACATCATTACAGAAACAACAAAGGGAGAAAAAGGATAGCCCAGCACCATTCCCATCATCATTGGTTGAGTCAAATAAGGGAGAAGAAGAACGAATTCAACAGGAAATTCAGGAAACATTCCGAAAAGTTGAGATTAACATTCCACTACTGGATGCAAACAGACAAATCCCTATATACGAAACATTTCCAAAGGATATGTGTTCTAAAAGAAAGAGGCTGGATGTAAATGAATGAATAATCTTAGGAAGAAGCATCTCATCATTGATCACACCACTGATACTGCAAAAATGTCAAGATTTTGGGACTTTCTCTATTCCCCGCACTATGAGTTCTTGAAATTTTACTGATTCACTATGTGATCTTAGAGCTTCGATAAATGTGATGCCTCACTCAGTTTTTCATCTTTTCAGATCGGAGAACTAAAATCAACTCGTGTGGTGGTACAATTATCAAACAGATCCACTGTTTTCCCAGCTGGAGTCGTTGAAGATGTTCTTGTAGGAGTGAGAGGGTTAATCTTTCCAGCAGACTTTTATGACCTTGCCATGGAGGAAGACCGAGCACCATCCCAATCTCCCAAAATCCTAGGGAGACCATTACTGAAAACAGAAAGGAAAATCATCAACGTTCTTGAAGGAGCACTCACCATGGAGCTCGAATATAGTACGGTACACATCAATATTCATGATACGATGAAACACCCGTCCAACAATCAGTCACATTATGCAATCTCCCATGATGAAGGTATAGAACCAATTGAAGATTCAGGTATGCTTCATAACTTTTTATCTATGGGAGAACACTCTTAATTTTAATTTTATAACTCCCATGAACCTGAAAATTATGATACTATGTTGATGGATGAGGTAAAATCTGAATTTTTTGATGATTTTTTAAAAGGATGTAAGATTATTCCTGAGAATTCAACATTACAAGTAGGAAACCTAAATGCAATATCATCCCTTAAACAACCCCCATGATAAGAGCGGAAGCCTTTTCCATGTGACTTGAAATATTCTTACCTAATGGAAGGAGAGAAATTGCCAATAATCATTTCCAATAACATATACCATTCACAAGAACACACATTGATTGACCTTCTCAAAAGGAATGTCAAAGCTATAGGATGGAGTTTAGGTGATATTCCTGGAATAAACCCTAAGGTATGCTCTCACATGATATTTTTAGAAAGCGATTCTCAGCCACATAGAAAACCTCAAGGAAGACTCAATCCCACGATCATGGAGGTCATTAAGAAAGAGATTGAGAAATTGTTATCAGCTGATATCATTTACCAAATCTCTGATTCTCAATGGGTCAGCCCAATTCATGTAGTCCCCAAGAAAACTGGCCTGACCACTGTTACAAATAAAAGAAATTAAATGATCCCCATGAGAATAAAAAATAGTTGGAGAGTGTGTATAGATTATATGAAGCTAAATCAAGTTTCCAGAAAATATCACTTTCCTATTCCATTCATTGATCAGATGCTTGAGAGGTTAGCTAGAAAAACTCATTACTATTTTTTATATGGATTCTCAGGATATTTTCTGGTACCAATTGCACCAGAAGACCTGGAGAAGACAACATTCACCTGCCCTTTTGAAACATTCTCCTACAAAAGGATGCCTTTCGTGCTATGCAATGCCCCAGGTACATTTCAAAGGTGTATGGTGAGTATTTTTTCTGACCACATTGAGGATTGATTGGAGGTGTTTCTTGATGATTTCACAGTTTTTGGAAATTCAGTTGATCATTTATTAGGAAATTTGAAAAAAGTTTTGAAAAAATACATTAAAAAGAACCTTGTCTTAAATTTCGAAATATGTCATTTCATGGTTGAAAAAGGAATACTGTTGGGGCACATAATTTCACAAAATGGGATTGAGGTTGATAAATCAAAAGTTGATGTAATAAATTCCTTTCCATGTCCAGCTTGTGTCAAACATGTTAGATCCTTTTTAGGGCATGCATGATTTAACAGAAGATTCATCAAATATTTCTGTAAGATTTCTCTCCCACTCTCAATATTACTTTTAAATGATGATGACTTTAATTTTGATTGTGCATGTAGGGAATAATTTGATGAATTAATGGAAAGGCTGATAACACCACCAATAATGCAGCCACCTAATTGGGATTACCCTTTAGACATACTTTATGATGCATCCAACCAAACAGTGGGAGAAGCTCTATCATAGAGAATTGACACCAAGCCTCAAGTCATCTCCTACACATCAAGGACCATGGATGCAACACAAATAAATTACACAACCAAAGAGAAGGAGTTCCTTGCAGTCGTTTTTGCACTAGATAAATTCTGATCATATCTTATTTTCTCTAAGGTTGATGTTATTTCTAATTTTTCAGCTCTTAGGTACTTAAAGAAAAAAGGGGATGCTAAACCATTGTTGGTGAGATGGATTATACTCTTACAAGAGTTCAATTTGGAAATCAATGATAATAAGGGGACTAAAAATCAAGTGGCTGATCATCTGAGTCGACTACCCCACACCGGTGAAACAGAAATCCCAATGCATAACCCACTTAACGATGAGATTCCTGGAGAACAACTCTACATCATCAAGAGTGAAGTACCATGGTATTCCAACACTGTCAAATATTTGGTAACATCTCAGGTACCCACTCATCTATGCTCTCATCAACAACATAAGCTTAAATCTGAATCAAGATTTTACATTTGGGAAGACCCGTTTCTGTGGAAAATTTGTAATGATCAAATCATAAGAAGATGCTTGCCAAGAGGTGAAATTCAATCAGTGTTACAATTTTGACATAAATTATCTTGTGGAGGACACTTTGGACCTCAGAGGACTGGCCAAAATGTTTTAGAATCTGGACTCTACTGGCCCACCTTATTCAAGGATGCATATGAATTTTGTAAAAGATGTGAAAAATGCCAATTTTCTGGTAACATATCCAAATGACATGAAATTCCACAAAAACCAATAACCATTTGAAAAATTTTTGATGTTGGGGGAATAGATTTCATGGCACCACTCCCGATTTCATTTTCAAATTCATATATTCTTTTGGTTGTAGACTATGTTTCAAAATAGGGGGAAGAAAAAGCAACTTTAACTAATGATGCTAATGTTGTTTGTGATTTTGTCAGGGCTAACATTTTCTGTAGGTTTGGCGTGCCACGAGCAATCATTACTGATCAATGAACTCATTTCTACAATAGGAAAATGGAAGAATAGCTGAAGAAGTATGGGGTGCATCATAGAACATCTACCCCATACCATCCCCAAACAAATGGCCAAGCAGAAGTCTCCAATAGAGAAATCAAAGCCATTACCGAGAAGGCTGTTAAACCCAACAGGAAGGACTAGAGCCATGATTTAGATGATAAAATATGGGCATATAGAACGGCCTACAAAACACCGATAGGGATGAGTCCCTATAGATTGATCTATAGAAATAGTTACCACCTTCCTGTGGTGTTAGAGCATAGAGCATACTAGGTGGTTAGAGAGATGAATCTGGACCTTGAGAAAGCAGGGAAAGAAAGAAGATTGTAGTTACAGGAGTTAGAGGAAATTAGAAGGGATTCTTTTCAAAACTCAATGATCTATAAAGAGTGAAAAAGAATGGACCATGAAAAGATAATTAAACCAAGAACCTTCAACCCAGGATATCATGTGTTACTCTTTAAATCCAAACTTAAGGTTATGCCAGGTAAACTTCGTTCCAGATGGGAAGGCCCCTTTACTATTATTCATGTATACCCCTTTGTTGTTGTGCAGATTCAAATGGAAGTAGGAGGAAACCCGTTCACCGTAAATGGGTAGAGGCTGAAGAAGTTGCATGGGACCGTACCTCAATAACCAGTGGAGCAGATCACACTCTGTCACCCTACATACAAATGAACACCTACTAGGTTGCATCATTCCTTTACACTTGATTAAATGAAGTAACTTCATCATTTTGAAACATACATAAAAATTACGTTTACATGCATTGAGGACACTACATCAATTAAGTGTGGGGGGGGAATCTTGTAGTCCAGTAGATTTTTCAAAAAATTTAATTTGTTTTGTTTTCTCAAGCCAACGACATTAAACGAAGGCACTACCAGGAGGAAACCTGTAGTTTCCCCCATTTTCCACTTTTCCTTTTAGTGATTTACCAGCATGATTGAACATGCCTGAAGTATCAATTGTTTTCATTTTTATATTTCTGGTCCATTAATGAAGAATTTTTAGTGGTATTATACTTCATAATGAAAATAATCCATTTGACAGGGGAGTAAAAGTTTCAATTCAATATTATCCAACATTATTCCCTACATTTTTAGTCTTTTAAATAATTAATCAAAAAATTCATGCCCATGCTTGAATTCATGTTTTTACATGACTTCCCTAGGAGACATGAGTTTCATAGAAATTCAGTGATTCCATGTTTTAGAATTCAATGTTGATGATATTGAATGATTAAAATGGATAATTGGATGATTAATGTGAAGAAAGGATTTTGAAATAAGGATTCATGATTTGAGGGAATTAATTTATTCATGTAAATGAAATTTCCCTTCCATTTTTCATTCTTTGAATTTCTGAAATTCAGGTGAATTAATTTTTTATTATTAATCATGCCATGAGTGATTTTATAATATCATATTCTCATTCCTGATAGGATTTCTAGACCAAATATTTCCTATTTTATTTTGAGCATATTTCTTGAGTGATATTGGGACGTTCGACCTGCTAGAACTTGTGTTGAAACTTGTCAAAGCTATGACTGAACAAAACCACATTTAAAATTATTGAGGCACTACATTGGCAACCCACATATTTACCTGAGACCCACCCGTACATTTATCCTTCATTAGCCCACAGAATCCATTAATTTCTTTGTATGTTTAAGACACATTATAAGAGGATATTTCCTACCTACCCACAATTTTAGTATTTTTTCATGGTAATTCAATTTTGAGTGTGGGGGAAGGGTCTTTAATGTGCGTTTATTGGGAAATGTATCATTTTTGGGTCATGTAATGTGTGAATAATCATTTTGGGCAAATTAATATTTGAAAATTGGGCATGAGTCATCATTTCATTATGCTTCTTTCATTTCATCTAATTCAACATAATAAAAGTGAGAAAAAATTAAAAATAAAGTTGTGTCCGTCTGGTGCTTCACTAAAAAAGAAAATAAAGTTGTGCCTTTTTAGAGCTTTACAAAAAAACAGGGAGAACTTGGATGATATCATTCTTTGTAATCATTTATTGACTCATTACCCTTGTCATTAAAAGGGGATTAGTGTTGTGATTCACATTTAAAGTATATTTTAGTGTGTTTCATCTTGTTTTTTCACTTGATTAATCATGATTTGTACTTAAGAGTCAAACCTCCTACTTGTGGCCTTAAATTATTTCAATAATTTACCCACCAACCCTAATCCATAGAGTAATTTGAGCCTTTATTGCAAGTCCTCATGATTTTATGTGTGTTTTGTCTTTATAAAGTGGAGAAAGTAGTTCTTTTTCCTGCCTATGGGTAAGGAGGATGTTCTAATGATATGAGAATAACTGAAGTACTAATTTTATCATGATTGATTAGATAAAAGATTCAAAAGTGAGGTAGTTAATTATTTTTCATGTTTAATGATAATAAATTGAGAAGCTTGAATGAATGAAAGGAGACGCTCCATTATTTTTCAAAGGGGAAAAGTAAAATGTTTGAATTGATTGTTTATTTGAATAATGTGAAATTAAATTGTTATTTTTTTTTGGAATTGTAAAATTTGATTGTAAATTGATAATCATTTGATTTTATTTCATTTGATATTTAAATATTGGTTACATTGGTGACCTTTGAATTCCATGACGAGATTTTATGCTTGATGAAAAGTATAGTTTATGTGTGGGGGATTTTATAGAGAAAATATTTTAAATTAATTTATTTTGAATATCAATCTTTTAAACCCAAAAAATCTGTTACTATAAGATTAATTATTTCATTTTTATGATTATGGTGTTATTTTGAATTGAATAGTAAAAATGGGCCATTTTGGATTTTTAACTGTTTTAATTTATTTCTGTAGTTCCACCATAACATCATATAAACTAATCCAAATTGCATAATTCTTTATTTTCCAGATTCTAAACATCAAGGGATTCATTTACTATTTTTGGACTAAAAGTTGAATCGGCCATATGGAAGCTCAAAAGAAGCTCACAATTTGGATAATGAAAAATATTTGCAATTCTGCCTAGTTTTGGTGTGGGAACCATAACGCATTCATGATGGGTTCAAATGTTATAATATTTGTAAGTGGATGAGAAACTAGTTTTAGAACATCTTGTATGAAGGAAATGCCGAGGGATTTGGCCGTTTGAGGGTCCATTAAAGCTTCCTAATCTGGGGGTTGGCGTTTTGGAGATTCTGACTGGACAGAAAAAATTCTAAGAGTAAAACGGCAACAACTCTCGAAATACATGTCCAAATCTACAGAGATTTTGAGGTGCAACGCCCAAGAAATTCGTGAAAAACATGGAAGAAGGGCTGAAAGAGTGAAGATTTCATTTATTGGGTCCCATACGCGACAATATTCGGAGGACCGAAATATAGCTATAAAAGGAGGAGAGATCCTCCTCCTCAAAGCATCCCATATTCCATCCCATTTCTTTTAGGACACCACACTCTGAGATAGGAGGATGCCAAGGGACACTCGGAGAAATTTTTCTTCAACATCATTTTGTTTCCTTCTTTTATATTTCATTACTATAAAATGTTTCTCCTCTCCTTCATTATCTCTCTTACCCCATCCATGGAGGGGTAGTTTCATTCGAGTGATCAGAAAGAGGGGAGGCTGGAATTATGTCTTATGTTTGAGATTTTGTGCTTGAAATAAATAAAATTTCTTCTTCTTTATTATTCTGGTTCAATTCTTAATTCAGTATTAAATTCCAAATTCGGTAGTGTTATGTTTTTGATTCTGATATTATAAATTGATTTGGTCGATGATCACATCTCCCTCCCCCAATTCTAATCTGTATACGGTGGAACATGATTAGGGTTGGGTGGTGATTGCTCTGCGGATGTCAAAAACGTGTGTAGGATTGTATGTCGAAATCATGGTTTATTAGGGAACAACAATTCCAGGTCTGGGATTACTCTAATTAATCAAGATACCTTCTACAACCCTTAGCACATTGGAAGGAGGATTGACCAATCTAAGGTTTTAGAAAAGAAAATTCTTATCACATCTGTATGACTAAGGGAGAGAGAGGACTTGGTATATGAATCTCTCTCTTACCAGTTTAAGGAATAAGAAGAGATACAATTTGGAAACCATGATGGCACAACACTAGATCTTGTCAAACCCAATCTGATAACCATCTTTATCATTTGTTTAAATCAATCAATTTCTTTTGTTTGTTTCTCTCATAGTCATTCTAATTAATTAAAACCAATCTTTTTAAGAAAAACATCAAAAAGTGAAAACCTTGTTTTGTGTGCACTCCTCTTCAGGAGAGTACCTATGATCAACTACAATACTATACTTAGGTAAATAAAATATTGTTTTTCCATGCCCCACGATAGGCATGTGTCAGTCTGTCCACAACCATTGGAGTTAAATTCCAATTTTTAATAAAAATCAAAACCCATAAAATAGATGTTATTTACATTGGAATTTAATTTTTATTATCACACTGATATAAAATTATAGGTTGGTTTCTAATATCAAATGTGACTTACATTATTTGAAACTTGATGTGGGAATTATTCAGAGAAATATTATATATGCCAAATATAATATCCAATTCAACAATAGAATGAATGAAAATATTTACACGAATCATAATCTCCCAATATTCAGCTAGAGTAGAATCATTGGATTTAGAATGGATTATCTTACCATTTAGGGTTTTCACTACTAATTATACATCTAATATTTTGTGTTAAATCTTATAACGCTTATAAAATTCCTTATATATGAAAGAAAGGGTAGATCCATAGTCCAATAATAATTTAGATGTTCTATATTGGATTTAAGTGTTCATTCACCAAATCATTATTATACTGCTCATCAGAAACAATTATCAAAAGATATTTCTATATTTCTATTGAATTATGAGATTGATGATATCCATCACCATTTTTGACCTTCGTATTTGGTCACTAGTTAACATAATACCTATACTCCTTGCATTTGAAACACTAGAGTGTGGGTGGGGCATTTATTATTGTGATTTCACACTATTTTCATCATTAAAAAACCTTTTCCCATCAATTTAGAATTCAATTTCACAATGTACATACCTTTTAAAAATAAAATATTTATTATCCCCCATAAGATAATTTTCTCCATGTTTCTTCCCACACATTGATAAAAAAGAAAATTTTAAATTCTTTACTCAATGGTTTTTTGTTTTTCCATTGAATCAAAATTTTCTCTTCTTATCAAAACCATGAGATTGATATATAAATATAACCTCTATTTAATCCGTGATAAAACATCATACTATATATTCATAGTTACTTAAGTATATTACATCTATCGATCTTTGAAGAATTAATTTTAATTTAATGAAGAATCAATCCCCCATACATTCAGGTTGGATAATAATACCATATTTGTACTTCATAAGTCTAGTAAAATTTTCTTCATAGGTACTAACAAGATTTTTTATCGTTTTTTGGTATCTCAAGTAATTACTTGTCAAAATTCATATTTAGACTTTGAGGAAAGTACTTATTGAACAATATTTTCAATATCTCATCCCAATCTATAGATCCAATTTCATCATTTTCTATTTTATAATTGATGAGATTCAACTATTTATCTTCTTCATCTTCCAAACAATGGGTAGCTAAAAAGAAGTTTTCTTATTCTGAATATTGGGGAATGAAAAATATCTTCTTATTTGTACTGATCCATTTCTCAAAAAAACTATAAGATCAATATATACACTGAAGAAAGGTGGGTCTTTCCTCATTTAGGAATGATAAAATATTGTTCTATTATTTTCCCATTTGGAAGTTCCACATGATTCAGCGATTGAGAATATTTCATAAGTATAAAAATGAAAATTTTCCTTCTAAATACCATAAAATTAAGAAGCTCATAAGGATAATAATTCAATATTTTATCACATTCTACATTAACATGTTTCCTTTAGGTTATATCCATTTATTGAAACAAAAAAGCATAGTGTGTGTAAAAATAATCATAGTGGGGAAACACATAATCATTAAAAATACCTTATAGTAAGTCTTAATCGTTAAAATTTATTTTTAATCTATAAAAAATTTGGTTAATCATAGGTCATCCAATGTCATTATCTATGAAAATAGTTCATGATAGTTAGTAAATATTTTTTAAATTTCAAAATCATATCCCCCTAGAGTGCGAGACTATGTGTGAAGAAATGCTCATTATTGTGCACATGGTGATGATCAAGTCCAACTCAATGAAGAATTTTTGGATTTATTACCCCTAGTTACCCCAGTACTTGAGGCACATACTTTTTTAGTATATATACATGGATATAATTTATTGGAAACTAACCACACTTTCATTTACCAAAATTCATTAATATTTTCTTACACAATAAATCATCTAAAGAATTATGCTTATACATGTCCATTGGTATCTCACTAATTATTTATCATACTATTTTACAAAGGTTAAAAAAATGGTCTTATGATACCAACTATAGAGATCCTAGATTTTTATACAAAAATATTGCTTCTTTTTATATAAACAACCATTTAATTATACAAAATGATTCCTGAGGATCATAATGGTACGGTGCATTTGTAAAATGGTAACATAAAAAATTGGTTTATATGTGAAATAAAATATATACCACTATGTCCTTCCCAAATAGAATCATTATTAGAAATATAATACATAATAAATTTATTTAAAAAATAGGCAAGTTAAACATAAATAAGTGTGAGATCAGATGGTCACTAATGATAAAAATGGGAGATATGTTAGTACATCAAGATTATAAGCGTATGAAAACATGATCATAACATATTAATACCATACCCTACATATCAAATATCAAAATCATGAGTCCTGGAATAAATTTTTTGTAGTTCATATGGAAATATTCATAAGTAAATAAAAAACATGATCAATGAGAGCATAACTATTTAATAATAAATTGAATTATGGAAAACACTTATGTATAGAAAGTCATTTCCATAGTAGTCAATGATCACTACCAATGATATCATAGGGGGATGGCTTCACTCCCCAAACCATCATAGTAATCAACGATCGCACCTAAAACCATCCTAGAAGAATAAACCATTTACAAAATCTGTTTTACACCCCATTAAATTCTGATCTATATCCTGAGATATAAATCATTTCCCAATAGATTTAAGGGAGATATTGGTACCACTCTTAATATAATGAAAATAATTAATCTTTGTGACACTGAATTATAAAACATTCATCATATCATAGTCCATAAAATGAAATGGTAATCTCATACATTTCCAAATATGAAAACATTTGAAAATTAGATAGGGTTCATAATAATTTCATCATTTTGTCATCATATAACACAAAAAAATAATTGGGTTCCATAATCATTTAATCATGGGATAACATGAAAAGGTTAAATAGGTTTCATTAATATCATTACACCAAAAATATATAACATTCAGAGAAAGAACAAGAATGGTATCCTTGTATCATATCCCTGGTAAGGAATAGAAAACATCTAGAGATGTCATCTTAGCTGGAAAATGATTTTGAATGATCACTTAAAATATTTATTGAAGAAAAAAATTCTTTCCACATAAAAAACCTATTTTGAAAAAAAATATATTAAAAAATCCGTTGAATATATCCTTGAAATTCTACAATGGAAATATAAAAAGGATGACAAGTCATGATGGTGGAGAATTGTGTTCATGTCGTACATGATAAAATGAACATTGCTTTCACATTTTCGGTAAAAGAAATACAAGATTTTTTTAAAAAATAAAATTAATAATTATTTTAAAAACATTATTTAAATAAATCATTGGTAAAAATATATTTAATAATTAATATTAAAATATTCAAAAAAATTAATTGTATTATAAAACATGTTTTTGGAAGGAAAAAGTGGATTTTACCAAAGAAATAATTAATAAAAATAATTTGGAAATATTGAGTACATAAAAATAGGGAAATGAAGGGAAATCATGTATTTTTATGAAGTAGACATATAATGATAAAATATATTAGTTTATTGAGATATGGATTATAATATTTTATCATAGAAATCATAATCACAAACAATCCTGATAAATGATGAGATTATCAAGTAAAATATTTACTACCTTGGTTACACTAAATTGCATTCCCCAAAAAAGAATAAAGTTAGTGAAAAAAAATTATAATAATAATAAATAAATTAATGATTTTAAATGTCATGGGGTATGTATATACACCAAATAAAATAAGAGAAGTTCATAACAAAACATATGTGTCTCAAAATGGAAATTGAGACAAAAACCCTTTATCTTAGGTATTGACTTCCTTTGTATGCATTAAAACCACCTATGTAATAAATATATGTTTTTAGAGATATGTTAATGAGACATAATTATATATATCATTTCATAAAATATTTTATTATGAACATTTATTAGTAATTTTTTATCAATTCCATGGTAATGTCGTGTTTCATGCAATAACTATGTTATTTTTCATGATTGTTTTGATTTTTTTATATATCAGATTTTGATTATGGTTCCATAATATTGTTAATTCTAAACATGATATAAATATCATATCTTTTCATTTTATGTGTTTTTATAGTAATCCATATTAATTATAGATAGAAAATAAAATGCACCATTCATGGAGACGGTAGGTCGTACGTATCAACGAACACTTATTCAATCATCATGATGGATTGAAATAAATAAAGGTAAATAATATATAATAATTAAAAAATAATTGTAATTTCATGTACAAAACATATCTCCATTAAATTTATATTTATCAACAACCATGTAAAGCGTGAATGTAATATATTGCTTTGTTATTGGTAGTCCGTTGTACACACGGATGATGCTATCCTATTTTATAGAATTGAAAGTATAAAGGTACATGTTATATAATAATTCAGGAATTTTAATAATATCATAAATATTATATATAAACATTTAATATTTACTTATATCCATCTATTTTAGGCGGTGATATAAAATGAATAACATTGGTTTTTGAGGTTGTAGTCTGTCCTACAAACGAATGATGATTTAATATTCTATCTGATCAAAGACAATATAGTTTTAGGTCACACCATTAAAATAAATAATATTAGTGTATTTAATATTATAAGTTATTATATTACAATGTTTTAATAATAATTCATTGTGGTTGAGGAGGAAATAAAATAATATGTTCTATTAGGGGTGTCAATATTTATTCATACAAATTATGTTGGTTTTCACCAAAATGCTTATTTGGTTGGATTTCTAACCAATATAAGGATTTTAAAATTATAGTAGGGAAGTAAATAAGTTATTTCGTTATTTATAATTTATGACAAAGTGTTTTGCAAGTGTGGAGTTGTGAGGATAAGGGGTGGTATTTTATAAGTGGGGTGAGTGGCACACCAATAATATTTTACAAAGAAAAAGGTGTACCCTTATTTTTTTTGATGGAAGGATAAAAAATATACCATTATAGATAGTATAATATTTAATGTAGATATATTTATAGATAATGTGTTTTTGAGAATTTCTCTATCATTTTTAACACTTATCTTTATATTTTAACTACTTATAAACCCATTTTTACATTAACCCCAGAAATTAAGTTTTAATATTTTATCTAATAATTATGTTCAAAAAATTAATTCTACCTTATTAAATAATATTATTTTTATAATTAAAAATATTAAATCCATTTTTCTAAATTCCATTTACATAAGTGAAAAAATTCAATTTATAATTAAACCTGAATAGAGGACGAGAAAACAGTTTCCCCAAGAGAAAGTGTTCAAAAGATTAAAGTGTTTTTATATCACCATTCAATTAGAAAATGATTATAGATAAAAAAATTATATTAATTTATATTTAATTTAAAAAATTTAACTTATAAACAAATTATACAAAAAAATAACCTTATAAATTTATTAAACCAAATGAAATATTTCATTAAAATCAAGTATTATTCAATATTCACTAAAAAATTTATCTTTTTAAAAAAAATTGTAAAATTATTCCCAAAAAAATTTATACATGGTGATTTAAAAATTGATGTTTATTGTATCAAACTAATTTTATAAAATTATTATAAATTAATATTAATATTGATTAAAAATAACTTTTTTATAAAATATTATTTTCAAAACATATAAAGACATTTCAAAAAATTCAGTATTTTTTTATAAATAGTTTTTTCTTTTTAAAAATTTATTATAATTAATATTTAAAAATTATTTATTAATATACATATATATATGTTTAACATCTAGGATATATTAGTTGTGATTGAATAATAATTTTAAAAATATATCACATTTTATTAAAACTCGGTGTTACGTATATCATAATCTATCCAATAAATATAATTTATTTGAAATTAATAATAATTAATAAATTATAAGGGTGTTAAATTTTCACTAATATATGACTATGTATGTTATTTTATATGTTTACTAATATTCCAAAAAATATATGCCTTATCATTTTTATGTGATGTCATGGGTCATGATTAATAATTGATGACTCTACAACAATATAACTTATGTATTTAGTTATTATAAGGATTTATTATATGATTAATGATATTTTAATAACTGGGTATGATTATTGTAAGTTATGATCAATTTATAATTTCTTATTCTATATCATTTTCTTAGTTATGATCATTTATTATTATATCATGTTTCTACCCTTACAAAACATATGTGGTAACCCTTTCATTTGTATTTTTTTCCAAGTTATATTGAATGGTTTAATGATGTGTTTGTTCAATTATTATACTTTCTACGATTATATTTATGGGATATGTTTATCATATTTTAAGAAATAATATGATTATTTTTCCTTTTTCTAAATACTCTAAACCATTACTTTTCTTTGGTGTGTTTTTTTATGATAATTATTGAGTATTTATCTAATATCATGTAATACATTCATATTAAATTCATCTTATGCCCCCCAAAACATGATTTTTTCTATTAAAACATTACAATGTTCATACTAATATTTAATTTAATCTTTAATTATGATATTTATGACATATTTTTGATTTTAAATTGAGAAACTATATTACTCATTTTCACCATTCTTTGGACAGTCAAGTCTCCATCCATGTGTATGTGTGGACTACCTCTCTATGAAATAGTTTGTTCTGTAATTCACTACAACCTTTTATAGAAGGTTCTAATATTTGATAAAGTTATTAGTATATTTTTAATGAAATTATAATGGTTTTGTTTAGTCAAATTTGAAAACTATTTAAATATACGAGAAATAAACTATCATTTCAAATTTAAGTGTTTAAAAGAATCATATTGGGAAGAAAATGATGTATTGGTTTTATGTAATATTTTTTTATGAACTAAATTATTCTTATAATTATTTAAAATTAAGATATATAAAACTAATGAAAACATATAAACTCATTTATTCTACTTCATTATGGTTATTTCAATAAAATCAACTCATAATCATCTATTAATCATTGTATTTTCAGGTTTCGGTCAGTTTGACACACTACTTGAACAATGATATAAAATTATATCATTGTTTATTATTAAAAAATAATTTACAGTATTATTTTAAATTACTATATATATAAGGGTTTTGGGTTCTTGATGGATGATATAAATTTATAATTCATTAACTAAAAACACCCTTAGTATGGTAAAAATTAAAAAAATATCGTTTTTGTTGATTTCCTTTCTAGGATACAAAAAACCCAATGAAATGAAATTAAAAATTCAAAAATAATTATAATTAACCCATTTTGGAAATATTAATGATTTTTGAATTTTAAATTTGGATGAAGAATTAATACTAACACCACTCTTACAAAAATCGTTCAAAACGATTAAGGCTGGTCACCCTAGATAGTAAAAATATGTAAAAAATAACTATATATATGGTTATTATAATAATGATTATAAATTTGGATAATAAATGGTTATATTTATGAATAATTTTATTAAGTATATATTTAATAAACATAAACACAATATTTATTATGATTCGTATATGTGCCTAATGAATATAGAGTAAGGTAATTTTCTTCATCTCAAATTCATCTCTATGAGATATTTTTTGTGTTATCCAACTAATTTATTTTATGTGGTATATATTCAACATAGTTGAGATAATATATCTTTTAATTAATTTTATTAATACTAATTTACGACTAATTTAAATATTTCACATTCATGAGGTTTTGATTTAATTGCTTTCGAGGTTGTAAAGGAATATCTGTCTTATTTTTCTCCCAGTGGGACATATTTGATATTTTTTCCATAATATATTATATGTGGGGTATTCACTGCATATTTTATTCCAAATATGAGAATATTTTAATTTTCATGATATTTTAATGTCAAATCCCTGAAGCCCCTATGAATTTTATTTGACTCACATGTTACCAATTTCATAAGAGTTACATTAACTAAAATTCAAATTTAATTAGTTGGTAATAATTTGTACATGTATATACCATCTAATTATTGAACAATTTTTTGACAAAATTATTCAAGAAATAGAGGGGTAACATTTGTAAGAATAACTCTCATTCAATAGAATATATCTTTTACCCCATGATCTTAATTTTATTTTGAAAAATGTTCTCCTCTATTATTATGAAGTATAATATGGATTAATTTCTATGATTGTAATAACTTTATTTACCATTTTTCAAAAAGAAATTTAAATACTCTATATATTTTGTCTGTTTTGAAACAAAACTATTTCCAAAAAATTAATAAGGAATTTAATTATTTTAAAACAATCACTTTTATATTCTACCCAAAATTCAATTTTTTAGGATCTAAAAATAGATGTTAGTTCATGGTAGGTTGGTTTTATCTAAAATAAATATACAACTCGGTCCAAGGGATAATTAAAAAGACAAAGAAGTAGATGTGCACGAAATTAGTGTGTTGCTCACATCTCTATCCCTATGTCCATAATTGAATTGTGTGAAAAATGAAATAAAAAATAAAAAAAAATTATAACATTTTAAAAGAACTAATATAATTGAAATATTATGAATCATAGCATTATACCCATGTGAAAAATCGGGTACATATGTTTGCTAAAAATTAATGTGAGAAATATATTGTTAGAATAATGCTATTATGACCATTCCACGAGGGAAAAGTCATGTGGAGCGAAAAATCAAATTTCCTGACATATGAAGGGTTTCACCCCTGAAACTACCCATTTTAGTTATAAAATATATCATCACAACTCATTTATGGGGACAAACCAAGGAAATTTAAAATGATATCTCCTGCTCTCTCAACCCCTTATTCTATAAAATATTTCTTCTAGAGACCCCTCATAGAATATCAAAGGTAGAGAGCATACACAGCTATCCTCACGTGGTACACGACATGTCTTGGATTATGTTTGAGATATCCTTGTGAAAAATCCGATAATTGGTTGGTAAGTGTGTTTAAGAGGATATTCCTTCATGTAACCCCATGATTTGGGTGGATCATGATGTTGCATGATTGTATACCTCCCAGATATATGCAGTGACCTTGTACTATAGCCTACGATTGAACAAACTCCACTTATGTGAAAATTATGGATTTTTCTTCAATAATCTATTGATCCCTAAACTGATGAATTGTTCATCTAATTTCAACAATGAACATGTTGGGTACCTAGGTACCCTCTCCCACTTTGATCTGGTTTACCCAAGCCTAAATTAACCGTGAAACCAGTATCATTATCCTTCACATACAGACTATTTTCATCAGGTATAGTCTAGATAGTTATATCCACCTTTTCTCCAAAGCATAGACACCATATTTCCTCATACTATAAAACGTAGGCACCTTAACATTAGGATCCATAATTTCCACTTCACAACAATATTTCTTATTCCGTACACCACCATTAAGATAATGTGATGTAGATACATAAGCCTAAAAGGTAGAATCATCATGGGAATCTTCCCACCTTTCCTGTTATGGATTCCTAGTGTCGTATACTCCTATATTACATAGAAATAGTAACCAATGGTTTAGGAACATCCAAAATTTATTCTGCATGATATTAAATATTAATAGCCTAATGTCCATGTTATATGACATTATTGTGCCAAAAAAATATCCTCAACACATGATGTAAAATTGTAGCACTAACATATGTTTTTAACATAGGATGACCCATTTGTAACTAGTCATTGAAGAACTCTAACCTACAACCCTATGATATGAGAATACGATACCCAATGTATAATCATCATGGGTTGAAACATCCTTCCCCACCATGGGATGAGACACAAATTATTGGAAGATCATACACAGCATCCCCACACCATCATCTCATACCATGTGATGATCCTCATATACTCAGAAGATTACATGATTAAGACCCACACCATATGACACCTCCCTAAGATGAATCTCATGCACTAAGTTTCCTCTACAATTAAGTCATACACTATCCATTTATTTCTCAACATCCATGACATGAGTGTCCTTTCTTCATGGAATTAATTTTCATGAACCAGTCCAGTAACAAGACCTCAAACAAGGGAATAAAAATACATAGTTCTAGATCCTTGATTCCTATTAGGGTGTGTATTATGGACCAGGAGGATCAATAATAACATCATGATGTACCTAGAGATACCTCCATATGGTTCATTCTAGATTCCATAACCCCACCATTACATTTATACATCTTCCCCTGGAGAGGCGGAAACTAAAAAGTGTGATCATTCCCTCCTCTACAGAACACTCAACACCATCCTATGTATACAAGATGTTTAATATGTTAACCACATGTCTTCAAAAGACATCACATATGTGACCAACCTATATCTAAAATATTTTAAATCTATAAACAACATATATCCCCAAGAAGATAATTATGTGACCAACCTATCTTCAAAAGATATTAAATTCGTGACCAACCTATATCCACATGATGTAAAATATGTGAACAAAATTTCTGCCCAAAAAATTAAATCGATGACCAAAAAGTCATCAAAGATGTATAATATGTGTAAAACCTCCCAAGAGTTGAAATTAAATCATTGACCAACCTATTCCCGCAAGACATTATGCTTATGACCAACCAATGCCCACATTATTTTAAACCCATGAGAAACCCATCCCCACATGTTATAAACTATTTCAATCTGTCCCCATAAGATCCTAAATATATAGATCCCACTCTATTCATTAGAATATATGTCTCTTGCAGTAAACATGGTATTCCTGTGGAAAATATCCTCGGATGTCCTATGACATTGGCACAAATTAACCTGGGATAGGCATGATATGACTTGGGTTATATACCTAAGATTACTCATATATGAGACACACATGACATCAAAGAGGAATAATTTATGAGTCCACAACACACCCAAAATAAATTTATTTCCAGATGTGTCCAACATCATCATCATCTCTGAATGTAGGTTTTTTTGCTATCGAGATATAAGAAATAAAATTAACCAACAGAAATATCGATATGGAACATGGAATGTGTTTTTTGAACAAGAACCAAATCTATGAGGGATACATGGACACATAAACAAGTTTCATGGAGGTATCCATGGAAGGAGGATCTAATATTCCCTCATCCCATTTCAATAATAAATAAAAAATAAAAAACCATGTAAATAGAGTCTACTCATGTATAGAAAAAGGGAAATGGGCCAAGGACATCACATTTTCACCTAAATACGCACCCTGATAGAATGTGTTGGACAAATGGTGAACAAAAAGTGAAAATTTTCTACTTCAACCATGAGTAGATTAGTAATGTTGTACACCCCAAGTTAGTATGTCATAAAATTAATAAATTTAGTGTAATGTTCCCTAAACTATTTTTGTGGGACCGACATGACCTTGTTCTCCTATAATGGGTGGAAAATGAATGATGATGGTCATCTCTGATTTGAGATACTATAGATATGGATCCCCCATATTAAAATATAATGGATAACATTGGTCATGTTGGGAATCAAATTCATCAATTTTGTACTAATGATGGACCACATGAACAACAAAGGACTCACACTAATGAAAATATTTGATGAACCACTATAGGAAGGAGTAAGGGGTCGAGAATTAGTGGTGAAGAAATCCGAAAAAACTATTCTCATTCCATGATGACCCCCACATATATGAATAAAAATACACATTTCAATTTTTATCTTTCAGATGTAATTCAAAAAAGAGTCATTAATTCTATCATATGATGTTATGAATAGTAAGGGTTCATCCCAAATAGGGATATGGTCTGTCACGATTTGGGCGATTTGTCTCCCCATCACCCCTAGGGATGGAAAAGGTGTTTGAACAGCCAGATACCATAAAAAAATGTTTTAAGAGGATCCATATAGAGTAGTTCATGGTCTCAATCCATTATTCAGAGTTGGTGGGGGGTGTCTGGTTCATGAATATGGATACTAATATTCCTAAACTTCCTAGGAGAGATCTTAATTGATTGTAAAGACAACATCAACAAAATCCATATGAAAATGAGTAATTAAACTCTTCCCCGCCCCACTAAAAACATGATTCCAATACCATGGGTAGGACAAAATCACTACCAGATAAGAGGAATATACAATTACTCTATTGGGCCCAACCAACACTAATGGACCTCATCACTCCCTTGAAACCATTATGTAGTAGCATATCTTCTTTTGGTTGGGATTGAGGCCTCATCTTCCCACTAAATAGGATGGGATGACTCTCCCCATTATAATAACACAAAAATCTATTATGGGCCACCCCATGATGAATACTACCATCAAATATTACCTCTACATGAATCAAATAATCAATATGGTGGTATTCCCGAAACCCAAAATTTTACCTACTTTGATGATCCATCATAGAAAAGGTGGATAAACAACCGTTCTGGGGGCTATACCTATAGAATCAGTTAAGGAACACATGGAAGGAATCAATGTGACCCTTATAGACTTTCACTCATACAACTCCCATTACATATGCCATATGTATAAGGAATTTTTCATGTCACTATCAACCTCTCAGTGTCAGGGGTTAGTGAGAGTCCATTTGTGACAACTCTATCTCCATTTTGAGAACTAGAGGAAAATCTTATCTACTGAGGCTTAGCCTCATATAGGATGTGTTATAAAAGGTTTCTAGTTCCGTAAATTAGTACATGAACATGTGGGATTTTATGGACTCATACCCAAAACTAATGGTGAAAGCTTCTCCACCACTGGTAGTTTTAATACTTTCTGCTTCCACTTTGGAAATGGTTGATGTATGAGGATTAGGGTTGGCACCCTTAAATGATAGAGAATAGATTTATCAACTATAGTAATTTGTTTTCTCTCAAAATCATAAGTTACCATAGATACCCCATTATATATGGACATAGTTCTCAAACCGTCTCCACCTGTATAAGACAATCTGAAATTCGAGGGATGGTCAACCCATGGAGTACTTTCTCTATTAGAGAGATAATAGTAGAGAATGCCATTATCACTTCTACCCACGATCTCCCAACTATATATTATTTTATCATGTGGTTAATAAGAACAAAACATTGAAAATGAAAAATTGAAATATTTTTGGGAGATCATGGCTATAGACTAATAATACATTGTGTTCTAGCCACCTTCTACCCCACACTTGGCTGTCCTAGAGTCCCTCACTAAGGGGATAACCTCATGTCCCTTATGTAATATCTAGTTGATGAAAAACTACCTCTGAGATACATATTTGAATATTCGACATAAATATCACAAATTATCTCAATGTTATATATCTTCAATATATAATGGGTGACATCATGATACTCTTCATAGCTCTTCATAATAATTCCAATGGATACAAATATACATTTCAGCGGACCAACATCAGGATCCTCACTATGCTCTGACAAACTATACACAAGGCGTCTCACCCAATGTAAATTATGCTATGGGGGTAGTATTATTCACTACCCTATTCTCACCTTAAAAGGAAATACTGTGATCATTAGCCTATCCATCCTTCCAATGAAGAGGAATTTCCTCAATACACTGATTCTATGAATGTTGTCACAATCAAAACTTTGGATGAATAGATAACCCAAAAAAACATGGCATCTGATGTATAAAAACTACCCAAAAGTGATAAATAGTAATAGAAAGAACCTATAGTGGGAACTCAAACACACATGTAGAGGAAAATGATGGCCCTCAAGAGTCCACCAAATGATGATTTTTCAATTGTGCACCGACAAAAGAAACAAAGGAAAAGGACCTTCTGAATGAGTTATCTCATTTGTGGCCCCACTATAAATTGAGTAATTTTCCATGCTAGTAGCTATGATCTAGGAACTCAAGGGTTACAAAAGACTCCTTACAGAGCTCATTTATCACTGACACCTCAAATGGTACAATGTCAGGATGGACCTCATCTCCCCTCTTGTTGAGAAGGTATTTCTCTTTTAATGATACCCTAGAGTTGGTATGGGCAGAGGTTGCTAGTGATGGAAAATGGCCATGATATGACCCTCTTACACTACGTGAGTAGTGTAACCTACCTATATGGGAAAATTAACCTTATGTATCTTAATCCAATTAGCCAGTCCAGGAATTGGTGACCAAAGACCCTAAAAAATATAGCCTAATAATATTTATTACTGTCTATATTGAATATTTTAAAATGAATCAAGTTATAATACCATTATAAGGGAAGAAATATCCATACATGTTATATCATATGAACTGACTGCCCGAATTTGGAAATCAATGCTTCACCCATTTCAATGGTATATGTGATATGTTGTAAAAAATGACCCACATCACCTTGAGGCATGGTTTTATTTGTGGGAGCTTAATAAAATAAGAGGCTTCTAAAATTCACTACATTATACAAAAATTTTAATGGAATTAATTCATCTGATACAATTAGCATCCCCTAGCATCAATTTATGGCTGGGATGATCTACATAGGTAGTTCCTATCCCAGTTGAACTATACTGTTCTCAATAGGTATATAACATGACACTCCATGTGAAAATAGAGGACTAATGAGTGAGTTTATAATTTCATTTAGTGATGGAGAAGGCTCATTTGATATCATAATATACATAATTCCTTTGATAATCTATTAATGATGTGTGTGGGGTGTTTAAATGAAGAGTTATTCCCTACCCTCATCTCTGTGAAATGTATTTATGGACTTCATGATCTCACCAAAAGAGCTCAGCACTTGGAAGATGACATAAATCCTACCAAGAAATGGTCATTCCCATTACCGCTTATGACTCCCACACAATGTCCAATAAAGGATAAATAGCTAATGTTGAATAGATTGAGGCCTCAAAGATAATCCACCATATGATACCTCTATTAGAAAGACTTAATCATCTATACATGCCTTGTTATTCAGAAAATTTACACCCATAATAGTGTCATCTAGAAAAGAATCTTCTAAAAAATTCTCACAAATCTCTCTGATAGATCATGGAAACCAGAATCCCCATTATAGAGAGGAAGAACCAAACATACCACTTAATATATGCACAGTTGAAATGTTATATCATCGATTTATTTGAGAAGACCGCCTAGAAGCCACATGAATGTAGGAGGACTGAGGAAGCTAGCTTATTGACTATGATAAATTTTCCCAAACCACAGGGTCCTCATGAATATAATCAATGAGTGTCTCGTCTAAAAATATTTTCTCCAGGACCAAGTAGTTCATGGACTATTGACATTGGTTGATGTCCAAACATAAGTACTGTATTCCTCTAATAATATTGATAACTATAATGAGGACACTAATAAATTGAAATATGCAATAGGATTAAGAACAAATATGTAAAATGATTGGATGTCCTTTAATATGGTCTCTCACTACAACATAATTATTGATACATATTTTAGAAAACCAACACCCATTGTGATTTCCACTTCCACTCTATCCACCTAATCAATATTAAGATTTTCCATGTCTTAGAATAATTGGAACCATGTATGAAAACCTGATATGATTATCCTATAGTTTTTGGATCTAGTCGGTAGCCATAGTGACTTTCAGTATCATTAATTTTCGTAGCCATATATAATTCATCTTGTCGTGGAATATTCCATTGACGAAAATCAGGAAGGATATTCCATGAAAAAATTCATTTTGGTAAACTTTTGTACAATTCTCAATTATGGGGAACATTATAGTCTTCCAAAAATATGTCAAGTTGATTTCATCCGAGAAGAGGAAAGGGTCATTATAATAAGTTAGTGACTCGATCTATTTCTCTAGAAGAGAATGATCATGACCTGTAACATCCCATTGAAATGAATAATAAGATATTTTTATACTTATTAATATTTTTGAATTAAATACTAATTTTACTTTAAAAGGGTTTCTATGTTTGATAGCATACCCGATACGCAACAACGGGTTTCTTTTGAATCTTACGTTGCACACTAATAATATAATATTATTATTTTAAATGGTAGTTAACTCCTAGCCGCTGTAGTGGCGGGAATGAACCAAAATAACTACAATATGATTATACATGTTTGTTAGATGTATTTATTTTATCGAATAAAAGTTAGAGGTTTAAAACGTGAATGAACTAATTTTAAGCATAATTTACATTAAAAGGCCGATTTACCACCTTTTAATGGAAAACCCTCATTAAATAAAGTTTTGGTCATCTTTATATGTTATAATGGACCAAATATATTCATTATTTAGAATGGGTAAATCAAATTTTACTTTGGGTATTTTTTTTTTTTCTGATAAAGTTCATTTTTTAATGAATATGGAAAAATATTGTATTTTAATTCAAAACTGCCTTTTAATCTAATTTATTTATATGTTTAGATTATCTTATTAATTGTTTTTAAAATTAAATTAAAATATATTTTTACAATTTTATCCAATGTTGGTCATTGGAAGTAATTTCACTTTGAAATTGGATATAAACAATTATTAATCTTTTGATAGTTATTGTTTCTTAAAAACACAAAATTTGGTTTAACAACGGGAATTGATTTTTAAATTAATAAATTTCATTTCTATATTTTAAATTTGTCAAAATAGACTTCAATTTTGAATTCGGAATATCGAATAATACTTAGGCTGAATTTTTGGTATTTTTCTAAAAAACATAAATTTTTGATGAATAGTTACACCACTTAGTGGTAGATAAAAAAACTGACTTTTTTCATTTAAATGAAATTTAACCACTTTTGTGAATTGAAATTCAAAAATCTGACATACATGGTTTTTATCAAGAAGTAAAATGTGGTTCATTAAGATGAAAATTTTTTTTGGTGAATAGTATCTTTTGACTTTTATTTACCGCGGTTAAAGGTAAATAAGGTAATTCAAGGTCAAAAGAATATTATAATCATTAAATTTACCTTAACACATGTCCTAACTTTATTGTATGAGTCATTAAAGACCATGCACATCTTTGGGTCTATTTTGGGACCCCTTTGATCCACATAGAAGTGATAATGACAATTTAGATTAATTAATTTAAAGTAAAGGCCAAAATGACATTAACAAAATCTTTTATTAATTAATTTTATATGGTGTTATATAAGTCCCATATTCAACTATAAATATTATTTGGAAAAATAAAACTATTTCCTATATCATGGTAATTTTTTTATAATTTTTAGACATCAAATAAATTAAATTATTTATGACAGAATAATGATGCAATATTTGCCTCATTAAAAATTCATTTAAATAAATAAGATTATAATGAATAAAATATTATCCAAAACATGTCAAATTCTGATTGGATGATTTTATTTCGACCATGACTCATCGTATCTTAGAATATAATTATTTTTGGACCTTTAGAAACCGAATATCATTATATAATAAAATAATAGTTCAACACATTCCTAAAGAGCCCCTCCTCCCCCTTAGGAAAAGAAGACCACTTATAACCAATTACTCACACCTCTAAAGCCATTTGGATAATCCAAACTTGATCCAATTAAGATCTCAACATCCTTATCCTCCTCCTAAAAGCCTTACCTTAGGCATAAGGTACTTCAAGAAGTCATTTGGTTCAAACCAAAGGGAGTTACCCAAATTAAAGGTAACAGTATCTCTTAAATTGTTTTCTTTTATTTTACTTCTCCAATCCCTAAAATATTTTTATTTATTTTCTTTTGTAACAACACCAGTATACTAAATGTAGTAGGTTGTTGTTATAATAAGTATTCAATCTACACTTACACACACCTCCAACTAATGGATGAAGAACATAATGTTTCTATGGATGGAAAACTAAGGCCTCAAGAAACGATGATTGTTCAATTACATCATACCACCTCTCATGGTAGCCATTATGATGGAACTGTATTTATATATGATATATATTATTTTTATGATTTCCATATGATTATGTCCTTCCCATTTATATCATTCCATTATGATTTCCATAGTGGTTAAATACGATAATCTCATTTGAGGAAGTGTGGACTACCGCCCCCTCAAAGTGAATTGATTCGTGAATGCCTTATGTGGGATGTATAAAGGATGGAGTTAACAATATTATATATTATATTATACTGGAATTATAATATACCTATTTATAATTATGTTTTATTTCCATTAAAATAAGAAATATAAATGAAAGTAGTGTTCATGCGTGCGTACAACTTACCGTCTCCATGAACGGTGCATTTCATTTCTTACCTCTAAATGTTATGTACTATTATAAAAACATGTATATACTGGATATATATGGTACATATGATATCCAAATCATTAGTATCATTCTGGATATAATGAACCTTTGACCACATGGACAACTTGTAAATATAAGTTGTTCATTTTTACTCAAGTACCAAATATTGACAAAATGAACGTTATTAACATAAATGATTGCATAATATTTTTAACATGGTAATAAGTGATATAAAAGGAATAAACAACATGAAAAAGGTTCTTAAGAAAGTAAATATTAACATTATAATATTAGTTAGTATATTAAAGAACGACCGAGTCAAGTCGGACGCGAGGTAAGGGACATCGTCTCAATGTCCTTTCATTGATACATGTTTAGTTTTATATATGAATTTATTTTATATGGTGTATAACCCCCTTTTGACTTTTCATTTTATTCAAAGGGAATATTTTTATATGAAGCGTTTTACTAAACTAAAAAAAGAAATGTTTTTTTAACGTAAGCAGTGACAACGACATTTCCTCCACCACGAGTATTATTTGATCTTTGGATTCCTTAATAAGTCTTAATGTTTTTTAAAGGAAAAATAAATACCATATACTCTTTTTATGTATTTTATTATTGAAAATGATTTTGAGAATGGATTTATTATTTCAATATAATGAAATGATATTTTTTAATTACAATGTTGAAATATTATCTTTCTTTTATTCTTATATTATGTGTTATGATCATGTTATGGTTCTTGGACGTTATTTACGTATACTGGTGGTTGCGTGATAAATCTAGGGCAGGTGAGCCCAAGATAGCTCTCTAATGCATTGGGTAACGTGACGGAGGTAAACATGAATGTTTCTACTAAGAGATTTATGGAATATACTATGATCGGTATTCCAAAGTAACTCCTTATGTAGGTGTTATAGTTACAATGTAAGTATGATATGGAGTCCACAAGTTACATTTATGATTTGTGATTTCTATGATTCTTTCATAAATCATATGATTTCATGTGGTATGTAAAAGATTTCATGCATTGTATGTATTTATGAACAAATGTTTTCATTCTTTGTTTTATAACCCTTATTGAGATTTTTATGCTCATCCAAAATTTTGAAATGTTTTCACAGGTCTTAAATATGAAGAAGGTCAAGGATGGGATCATGGAAAAGTCATTCTCTCTAAATGAATCTTTTTTTAAGAGTTTTTATTTTAAGAAAAAAATGTAAACTGTGTAGATATTTCTTCCTTGTAATCTTTTGAGATGTAATATTTATGTCCTAATTCTCTAAAACTCTAAACCATAAAATATAATCAATGTGAATTATTTATTTAATTCAAGAGTATTTAATGTTTTAAGGTCGGGTCCTTATAGTTGGAATCAAAGGTCGATTTAGATAACTTTATGTGTTAAAGTATTGTTAAAGTAATATCCATAAAGTAATTTATGTTAATATTGACATCATATGAAATTTCTACATAACCATGTAGCTTCGCCTAAGATATTTCTATGTTTAGAATGGTTTTCTACAGAGGCAACATGGCAGCTATGTTGGGATGACATCAAGAGGAAGACAACCTTCCAAATTAGCAACCTAATATGGTCGGAATTGTAACTAAACAGTTTTTTGTAGCAATGGAACAATTGACTCTGACTATAAATGGTGCTGGTATCCATGTACGAGATCGGCCAGATCAACCACAGAAGAACTCATCAGTAATATATCATTTTATGAGGTAACATCCCCCATAATTCAGAGGATCATCTGACCCTATTGTAGCTGAAGGGTGTATTAAAGCACTAGAAAAGATTTTTGATGTCATGGGTTGTTCAGAACAACAAACGTTTAGTCTTGTTGTTTATAGTTATGAAGGTAATGTTGATCAGTGGTGGTAGATGATGAAAAATATCAAGGATAGTGAGGATATTGATGCTCTTGATTGGGATGAATTCAAAGGTATGTTTCATGAGAAATATTTCCCTAAGGTGGTTCATTTTAGGATGGAAAACAAATTCCTGTAATTTTGGTTGGAGGATGACTTAGTGGATGATTATGAGGAAAATTTCACTGAACGGGCAAGGTATGCTCAAAATTTCAAATGAGATATTGATAGTAAAATCAACCATTTTTTACTTAGGATTAAAGCCAAAGTATCGAAGGGATTTAGCTTCTCAGGAGTTCAAAAGTTATGAAAAACTAGTTCTTTGTGTGTAGAAGGTGGAAATGCAGTTTTCCGAGGATCAGGTATTGTTTGAAAAACAAAAGAATAAGAGGTCGAGGTGGCAGGAGAAAGGGAATAACTCTTCAAAAAAGTCTGATGATAAGAAACATAACTTTACAGTTTGTAAAAATTGTGGTAAAAAGCATGCTGGGGAATGTCTTTTAGATTCTGGTAAATGCTACCGATATGGTACGATGGGACATAAGGCTTGAAATTGCACTAAAAAAGATTAGGGTAGTGGTAAGACAGAATCTGAATTACAGTCAGTAAAATGTTTTAAGTGCAATGAAATGGGTCATTATGCAAATGAGTATCCAATAAAGAACTCAATCGATGGAAAGTAGCCAGACTATCAGCAGAAAGGGGTGGAGAAATCCTTTTCAACTACTTCAGCAGATGTTGGTCCATCAAAGGAAGTTGTATTAGGTATATTATTTGTTTGTTCAGATTATGCCAATGTGTTGTTTGATTCAGGGTCTACACACTCTTTCATTTCTGAGAATTTTTTTTTGTAAACTAGGAATTCTATCTCAAGATCTGAATACAAAACTTATGGTAAAAACACCTGGAGGAAATGTTGAGACAAAAAGAAATCATAATATCATTAATGTCCTTGTGTGTGGAAAGAATCTACCTTCAAAGCTTATTATTTTGCCTCTAGTAGATTTTGATGTTATTTTGGGCATTGATTTTCTTTCTGTTAATCATTCTACGATTGATTGAAGATATAAAGAGGTTTCTTTTAAGAATAATTTTCATTTTGTATACAAAAATGTACCCCTGGTTTTGATAACATATCAGGAAGCTAAGAAACTAGTAAAAGATGGAAATGAATGTTACCTTGCACATATTGTTGAAAACAAATGAACTGTTCAGATTAATGATGTGCCAGTGGTAAAAGAGTACCTTTATGTTTTTCCTGATGAGTTTCCTGGTATTATACCTAATCAGGAAGGTGAATTTACTATTGTCTTAGTTCCTGATGCTAATCCAATTCCAAAACCCTCTTATCAAATCGATCAAATTGAACTTTTAGAGTTAAAGAAGCATTTGCAGGTGTTATTAGATAATGGTTCCATTCGACCTTGCACATCACCATGCAGTGCTCCTATATTATTTCTTAAATAGAAATATGGTAGAATGAGACTTTTCATTGATTATAGAGCATTGAATAACATCACTATTATGAATATGTATCCTTTTCCTCATATCGATGATTTGTTTGATCAGCTTCAAGGAGCTCAGTATTTTTCAAATATTGACATGATATCAGGGTACCATAAGTTGAAAGTAAAGGAAGTAGACATTCCAAGGACAGTGTTTTGTACTAGATATATCCATTATGAATTTGTAGTTATGCTTTTTGGGTTAACCAAATCACCTGTTTATTCATGGATCTTATGAATAGAATTTTCCGTGAGTTCTTGGATAAGTTTGAGGTTGTGTTCCATGATGATATTTTGGTTTATTCCAAAACCAAAGAGGAACATGAAAGTCATTTAAAGGTAGTCTTTCAAACCTTAAAATAAAATAAACTTTATGGGAAATTCAGCATGTGTGAGTTTTGGTTACAACAATTTTCGTTCCTTGGTCACATTGTTTCATAAAATGGAATACTTTTTGATCCCGCTGAAACAAAAGTTGTTAAAGAATGGCCAAGGCCAAAAAATATAACTGAGATACGTATTTTTCTTGGTTTGGAAAATTATTACCAGATGTTTGTTGAATGTTTTTCACGGTTATCTAGTCCAATGACTAATATAACTCGAAAAGGTGTTATGTTTATATGGCCAATAGAATGTGATTATTGTTTTCAGGAATTGAATAGATGAATAGTGAATATTCCAGTTTTGGAACTGCCATCCAGAAATGGTGAGTTTGTTATCTAGAGTTATGCTTGTTTGAAAGGACTAGGTGGTGTGCTAATGAAAAATGACAGGTAATTTCTTTTTCTTCACATCAGATGAAACCACATGAATTAAATTACCACACAAATGATTTGGAACTATTCTTGTTGTTTTTGCTTTAAAAATTTGGACGCATCATTTGTATTGTGTGATGTTTGAAATATATATTGATCACCAAATTTTGAAGTATATATTCACTCAGAAATAATTGAATAGGATATAGAGGAGATGGTTGGAATTAATCAATTATTACTATTGCACAATCCTTTATCAACTAGGGAATGAAATCAAAGTGGTTGACGGTTTGAGTTTAAAAAGTAATACTTCATTAACCATGTTACGTTTGAAACGAGATACTTTGGTTTTTGATTTGATGAACATTGGCATAGTTATTGTTGTTATAGGAAATTCTTCTGTTTTGTTTCAACTGTCAGTGAAATCACCTCTATCATAAAAAATTATGCAAGCGTAGAAGGAAGATAGAGAGTTGCAGAAAAAGGTTTTGTTAGTTCTGAAGGATCTGTTTCCTGAATAAACCATTGATAATGATTGTGTTTTGAGATTTTGGAATATATTATGTGTACCTTATGATTTACAATTGGAGAATGAGTTGTTATGTGAAGCTCATAGTTCTCCATTTTCAGTTCATCCTGGTAGTACTACGATGTACCAATATCTTTGAGAGTATTACTGGTGGGATGGAATGAAAATAGATATTGATGATTTTACGGTGAAGTGATTGACTTGTCAGCAGGTTAAAGTAGAGATAAAATTTCCGAATGGAAATATTCATCCTTAACCGGTGCTGGAGTGGAAATTTGAAAATATATCCATGGACTTTGTTTTTAATTAAAAAAGACATCTCGAGGTAATAAGTAAATCTGGGTTATTGTTGACCGATTGACTAAATCTGCTCATTTCCTTCCTATTAGAGATACATGGTCTCTAGATCAACTTGCTCGGTTGTATGATAAAGAGATAGTCAGGTTGCATGGTGTTCCTCTTTACAATGTATCTGATCATGATCCCAGGTTCACTTCTAATTTTTGGAAAGGCCTTCAGAAGTCATTGGGTACTGAATTAAATTTTAGTACGACTTTTCATCATCAATCAAATGGGCAGTCAGAACGAACAATTCAGACCATGGAGGATATGTTACATGCTTGATCTACTGATTATTAGGGAAGATGGGACCGAAATCCTTCTTTGGTTGAATTTTCTTATAATAATAGCTTTCATTCCATTATACAGATGTCTCCATTTGAGGCATGATATGGAAAGCGTTGTCAAACTCCAGCTTTTTGGGATGAAATAGGTGAAAGGAAGCTGATGGGACCAGAATTGGTAAAAGAGAGGGTAGAGAAAGTTCAGTTGATTTAGAAGCATATGAGAACAAGACAAAGAAGAGAGAAAAGCTATACAAATAACCGGATGAAGGATCTTTCCTTTGAGGTAGGTGATCATGTCTTTCTCAAAGTTTCTCCATGGAAAAGTGTGAAGCGTTTTGGTAAGAAGGGAAAGTTGAGTCTGATGTTCATTGGACCTTATGAAATTCTGGAGAAATTGGGATCAATTGCGTACATAGTGGCATTACCTCCATGTTTATCCAAGGTAAACAATGTTTTTCATGTTTTGATGTTGAGGACATATATGCCATATCTATCTTAATTTTTGAGCCCAGAGGTAGTTCAGTTAGAAGAGAATCTCTCTTATGATGAACAAACAATTCATATTCTTGAACATAGAGAGCAAGTGTTGCGGAATAAGGTAATTTTTCAGGTAAAGGTTTTGTGAAAAAACCATATGGTTGAAGAGGGAATGTGGGAATCTAATAATTCTATGAGGGATAAATACCCCCACTTATTTTGATTAGTGAATAAAAATTGTGAGGACACAATTTCCAAAATGGGGGAAGGATATAACATACCATGTAAATGATGAATAATATATTTTTATACTTATTAATAATTTTTAATTAAATATTAATTTTACTTTAAAATTGTTTCTATGTTCGATAGCGTACCTGATACGCAACAACAGGTTTCTTTGAAATCTTAAGTTGCACACTAATAATATAATATTATTATTTTAAATGGTAGTTAACTCCTTGCGGTTGTGGTTGCATGAATGAACGAAACTAACTACAATATGATTATACATGTCTGTTAGATGTATTTACTTTTATCCAATAAAAGTTACAGGCTTAAATTGTGAATGAATCTAATTTTAAGCATAATTTACATTAAAAGGCAGATTTACAACCTTTTAATGGAGAACCATAATGAAATCAAGTTTTGGTCATCTTTATATGTTATAATTGACCAAATATAATCCTTTTTTATAATTGGGACATCAAATTTCACTTTGGGTAAAAAAAATTTGTTTTTTTCTGATAAAGTTATTTTTAAAATGAATAGTGAAAAATATTGTATTTTAATTCAAAACTGTCTTTCAATATAATTTATTTATATTGATAGATTATCTTTTTAATTTTTTTATGTTAATTTAAAATATATTTTTACAATTTGATCCAGTTTTAGTCATTGGAAGTAATTTCACTTTGAAAATAGACCTAAACAAGTATCAATCTATTGATAGTTATTGTTTCTTAAAAACATTCTATTTGTTTTTACAACGGGAATTAATTTTTAAATTAAATAATTCCACTTATATGTTTTGAATTTGGAATAATAGACATCAATTTTGAATTCAGAATATCAAATAATTCTTAGGCTGAATTTTTGGAATTTTTCTGAAAAACATCAATTTTTGAAGAATAGTGTCACCACATAGTGGTAGTTTAAAAAAACTGACATTTTCATTTAAATAAAATTTTACCACTTCTGTGAAATGAATTTTACAAATCTGACATACATGGTTGTAACCAATAAGTAAAATGTGGTTAATTAATATGAAAATAATTTTTGGTGAATAGTAACTTTTGACTTTTATTTGCCGCGGTTAAAGATAAATAACGTAATTCAAGGTTAAAAGAATATTATAATAATTCCAAATTACCTTAACACTTGTCCTAGCCTTATGTGTTGAGTCATTAATGACCATGGTAATCTTTGGGTCAATTTCGGGACCCCTTTGATCCACTTGGAAGTGATAATGACAATTTAGATTAATTAATTTAAATTAAAGGCCAAATTGACATAAACAAAAATATTTTAGTAATTAATTTCTATATAGTGTTATATATGTCATATTTTAGACTATAAATATTATTTGGATATATAAAAATATTTCCTATGTCGTGGTTTTTTTTTAATTTTTAGAGATCAAATAAATTAAATTATTTATGACTTAATAATGATGCAGTATTTACCTCATTAATAAATCATTTAAATAAATAAGATTATAATGATTAAAATATTATCCAAAACATGTAAAATTCAGATCATATGATTATATTTCGACCATGACTCATCTTATCTTCAAATATATTGATTTTTGGACCATTAGATACCGAATATCATTATATAATAAAATAATAGATTCAGAATTTCTTAAAGATACCCTCCCCCCCTTATAAAAGGAGACCACTTCTAACCAATTCCTCAAACCTCTAAAGCCATTTGGCTCATCCAAAATCTACCCAATTAAGCTCTCAACATCCCCATCCTCCTCTTAAAAGACTTACCTTAGGCATAAGGCACTTCAAGAAGTCCTTTGGTTCAAACCAAAGGGAGTTACCCAAATTAAAGGTAACAGTTTCGCTTAAAATGTTTTCTTATTTTACTTCTCCAACTGCTAAAATCTTTTTATTTATTTTCTTTTGTAACATCACCAGTATCCTCACGATACTAGGATGTTATTATACAACGTATTCAAACTATACTTACACACACCTCCATATAATGGATGAAGAACATAATGTTTATGTTGATGGAAAACTAAGGCCTCACGAAACGATGATTGTTCAATTACATCATACTGCATATCATGGTGGTTATTATGATGGAAATGTATTTATATATGATATATATTATTTTTATTATTTCATTATGCTTCTGTACTTTCCATTTATATCATGCCTTTATGGTTTCTATAGTAGGTAAATACGATAATCTCATTTGAGGAAGTGCAGACTACCGCCTTCTCAAATTGATTTGATTCGTTAATGCCTTATGTGGGATGTATAATGGATGGAGTTAACGATATTATATATGATATTATACTGGAATTATAATATACCTATATATAATTATGTTTTATGTCCATTAAAATAAGAAATATAATTCAAAGTAGCTTTCATGCGTACGTGTAGCTTACCGTCTCCGTGAACGGTGCATTTCATTTCCTACTTCTAAATGTTATGTACTATTATAAAAACATGTATATACTGGATATATATAATATATATGATATCCAAATCATGAATATAATTCTGGATATAATGAACCTTTGACCACATGGACAACCTATAAATATAAGTTGTTCATTTTTACTCAAGTACCAAATATCAACAAAATGAACGCTATTAACTTAAATGATTGCATAATGTTTATAACATGGTAATAAGTGATATTAAAAAAATAATAAACTTTAAAAAGGTTATTAATCAAGTAGAAATTAACTTTAGTTTATTATTCAGTATATTACAGAACGATAGAGTCATGTCGGATGCGAGGTAAGGGACTTTGTCTCAATCTCCTTTCATTGAAACATTTTTAGTTTCATACATGACTTTATTTTATATGGTGTATAAACCCCTTTTGACTTTTCAATTTATTAAAAGGGAATATTTTTATATGAAGCGTTTTACTAAATGACACAAACAAAAATTTTTTAACGTAAGTAGTGACATCGGCCTTTCTACCGCCACGAGTATTATTTGTTCTTTGTCTTCCTTAAAAAGCCATAATATTTTTAAACAGAAAAATAAATACCATATACTCTTATTATGTATTTTGGTATTGAAAATGTTTTTGAGAATGGATTTATTATTTCAATATCTTGAAATGATATTTTTTTAATTGCAATGTGGAAATAATATCTTTATTTTATGCTTATATTATGTGTTATGATCATGTTACGGTTCTTGGGAATTATTTACGTATATAGGTGGTTCCATAATAAACCTAGGGTGGGTGAGCCCGAGATAGAACTCCAATTCATTGGGTAACGTGACAGAGGTAATCTTGAATGTTTCTCCTTACATATTTAGGGAATATACTTTGATTAATATTCCAAATTAACTCCCTATGTTGCTGCGATAGTTACAATGTAAGTATGATATAGATACCACAAGTTACCTTTATGATTTATGATTTCTATGTGTCTTTCATAAATATTATGATTTCTTGAGTTATGTAAAATAATTCATGTATTGTATGTATTTATGAACAAATGTTTTATTTCTTTGTTTTATAAACCTTACTGAGATTTTTATGATCATCCCACTTTTTGAAATGTTTTCACATGACTTAAAGATGAATAAGGTTAAGGATGGGTCAAGGAAAAGTCATGCTATCTAAATGACTCTTTTTTAAGAGTTTTTATTTAATGAAAAAAATTGTAACTGCGTTGATATGTCAACCTTGTAATGTTTTTAGATGTAATAGTTATGTCCTAATTATCTAAAACTCTAAACCTGAAAAGATCTTTAATGTAAATTATTCATTTAATTCAAGATTATGTAATGTTTTAAGGCCCGGTCCTTATATGCCCTAAGACCAAAAAACAATATTTATATAGGTATTTTCAAGAAAAAACCTCCCACGAATCTATATCCACTTAACCTCTATATTTAACCATGTCTATTGATGGCATATGTATAGTACAAGAATATTATTCTCATCCAGGAATATCAAAATCCTAACCTCATCTACTTGATACATAGATCAGGTCATCTAGTTATTAGTCTAATTTGGCTACCATGAGACAGGCACCGATAACTCAATAAGAGCCCCCTTCTATACTCCCATTCAAAAATATACCCATGGGATGTCAGAATATACACCTTGTCTGGAAATATTTTGTGCTACAACACCTCACAGGTATTCTAGTGAGGCTATATAACCTTCATGCACACCTCACTTCAAAAAATATGTGTGATGATATTACTGAGGCCTTAAAGAGACCACTTTAATTAAAAAATTAGTTAGTTTCCCCTGAGTCATACAATTTAAGGGATGTCGATACAGAATAATTTCTAGCCATCATTTCTTTTACGGAGAAGACGAGGGTGTAACATTCCAAGGTAACATCAAACAATTATATTTTATATTCCAATTTAATGTAAAGGAAATTATTTTTTCCTAGTGAATAATAGATCTAGGATAAATGTCATCATAACCCACACACTCATGAAACCAGGGCTTTAGAAGCTGACCTGAATCCCTCTAATATGACAATTAAATTGTATGATTTGAGTTAGTAGAATCTATACAACTAGATTATATTGATTAACCAGTTGATGGGTTTGGTATGAAGAACCAATTTTATGTTTACCTCCTCAATTAAAATATACTCTAAATTTCTGTTTAAGATATATATTCATATGGACAAGTAGTCCCCTTTCATATCACCAATGCCTCAAATACAAACTCAACGGTCAAGTAGGGGTACTCGAAGATGACACTTCTACATTTAATTCATATTAGTCACAATAACTAGATATTAGGACCTATAAAATTGTTGGAAAATTGATCAATCCCTATGGTGTTGAGTATATCAACACAGAAAATGATCTGACATCTACATTAGTGGATCCATCATTTGTTTTCGAAGAAAGATTAATTAGGTCGATTCAGTGATTAGAGTCTAGAAACCCATATCGTGGAATATTAATCATTATCTCTAAGACAAATTAGATTATAGATATTACCTCATATTACTATATAGTAAAATCATGGTTAGTACCAGGATGAAACACTCCCATAGAATACTGATGGATCCTACCCATTTACATTGATCCAGGACATCGTCACATGTTTGTAAAAGAAATTTTAGAATAGTGTACATACACTCAACACCATTTCTTCAACATAAATGGAAATATTCCAAGTTATAAACCACATGAAATATGATAAAAATATATCAAAACCATTGTCTCCCTAGAATATGACCCCCTCCACAATGGCCCTTCTTACACTAGAGTAGGTTTTATCACCTCTATCTGATATAAATATCTCACAAAGTATCTCCCCCATCCAAACCCCATACATCTTGTGATGATGGTTATTTTGGATGATAAACCACCAGTATTCAATGCAGTTTTATCCAACAACATAGATGAACAAACCCATGTTAGTCATATCGTCGAAGAATATATAAGGCATAAATTGATCAGTGCAGTTATGTCATCATAATCGTAGTAGATGTACGTGGATTTCTTGAAATTTCGCTACGATGTGTTCACCTGGAGCTATAAGGACATGTTTGGGATCCATACATTGGCATCCTTACATATTTGTATCTATCTAGTAAGAAACCATGAATTCATAAAAAATCCTTGAAAGGTATCCCTCCCATGATTCCATGGTCATGGAAGAAGTCAACAATCTAATCAAAAAAATATTTATCCTAGAGGATAATTACCATAAGTGGATAGCGAAAATCGTCATAGTTAGGAAAAAGCATTGGAATAATCAGGGCTTGCATCAACTTTTTGGAACTGAATAGTCACTACCTGGAGAAATATTTCCCGTTTCAGAGATAGAGTTATTGATCGATTTTTAACTAGTTTATAATCTCTCTCATTCATGGGAGGTTCTTCTTGGTATAAACAAATCCTGATGCCCCGTGAGGATGAGGAGGTCACAAATTTAAAGGAAATATAGGGATAATTATATTACTGATTAATTCCACTAGATATGAGAAATTAGGGCACTTATTACTAGTGTCACATTCACCATGTGTTCAACCCACTCATTGAGAATTTTGTGGAGTGCTATGTGGATGATTTGGTGGTAAAATTTCACCAGTAGTAGGACCATATCAAGGATCTTGTGAATGTATTATATTATTTCCACTCTCAACACCTGAATATAAAAACATCAAATTATTCATTTAGGGTTACCTCTGGAATGATTCATGGATTTTTGGAATGATACTTCGTCATTGAGATTGTCGAACAAAGGATCATGTCTATCAACAATATTCCTCCTTTACACATCTTCAGAGACTTGCATGGCCTTCCGGGCCACATTTCATACATCTTTTGATACATTGAGAATCTAGATGGAAATTGTAAGCCCATTTCAAGGCTCACAAAAAAGGGACCATTTAGTATTGGAATAAAGACTAACAAGATGCTATTGAGGTCATTTAATAGTATCTAAAATGGGTTATAGTTCTGAGGACATATGTCCCAAGATAACCTCGTGTGCTTTTTGTGACCACCCTGAAATAGACCAAACACATCATTTTTTACTATGATGTATACCATGGGTATGGATAAAAACAATATTATCAAATTTGAATGTTTCATGGCACTGATACCATGTATTATCTAAGTAAAAAAAGATTCATACCCCTTGTATTGGTGTTTCAGAAATTTTGGCATTATCAACATCACAATGAGATATAAATGATATCCTATATTTATCCATTTCAATGCATCCTCAACTTCCCTATATTTAGATGTTATCTAGTGCATTGGGAGGTAATCCTGTTGAATTTTTCATCTGGTTTGTGCCCCGAAAAGTCGCTATTGACCAAAATTTAATACATTTTCTAAATTCACATCCAATCCCTAATGTGTTTCCCTTGGACATTGATTTGGAAAATGAATCCATAATTTTAGTGGATTAGTACAGACTGTGTTATAAAATTAATTTTGATGGTTCCTTTCACAAATAGACTGGTATAAAATACAATAAACTCAAACTCAATTGAGTGGGTCTTCAAATCATCCTCATTACTCTCTTGCATGCCATATTTTCACACTTGTTGTTGTTTTTGGAAGGGTGCATCAAAAATGATATGAAGTATCAGTCTATCATCATTGGAATTTCTACAGAGCTTGAGATTGATTTCCAATGACTGCTGGTAAAGGGAGACTCTAAGGTAGAAGTCGAGAAATTGAATAGTGATTATTTAATTATCAAACATTAACTTGTTACCTTTATGTTGTAGAATATTGAGTTATTGAAGAAATTCCCCTTTCACCTTGAAAAGAATCATGTTCCTCCATTATAGAATGACTAAGATGATGATTTAAAAGGAAATAAAACATATCATGTAGAATATGACCAATACAATTTAGTCATTCATGTGGCTCATTGAAGGATCATTTCTCTAATCATTTATGATAATTAATACCGACATGGATATAATACGATGGATGGAACCTTTGTGGAAGGCCCATTAGATACTATAAAAATAAAAAAATAACATTTTGAGATGAATCCCTTTGTCGAGTACCCCTAACACAAAAATCGACTGCTAGAACATGCCATACATGAGAGAATATTCTGGAGTGCTTCACAATTTATCCTCAAGGATGGAAACATCCTTGAGAAACCCTTTTATTGGCATGAATTTGTTTGTATCCTTCACTACTAAATATAAAGTATGAAGTTGAATAAAATTATACAAGTGGTTCACATAGGGTCATGTGGGGCTCATGAAACGAGATTGAAACATTCTTACCATATCTGATGGTTGGGTTATATATGGTCCACCATGTTCCAGGATTGTATTGATTTCAACAAGATGTTTCCTTCCCTAAAGATCAATTACATATTCTTTTATATACTACCAAAGCATCTACATACTACCATGTACTATTTTTACTTTTCAATGTGGGGGATTGATGTCGGGGGGTCTCTACTCGCTAGCGACAACTCAGTAGTGTAGGTTCATTATAAACTCTCCAGACGTATCTGAAAGTAGTCAGAGTCCATCCCCTCATTGAGTTCAAGACCTAGTTGGTTATAGAATTTATAATGTCCCATATCATCCTTAGATATGAGATTAGTCTAACCATTCTCACAAACCATGGAACAATATTTTGAGCCACCAGCATAAAGTATCTTTATGACAAGTAATATATCTACCCCAACCTCACAGTCTCCTACCAATTTCATATAAATGGGAATATTTTTTCCTTGACCAAGATTATATTTATCATACTTATAATTGTAGTGGAAAAAAATTAGATGATTTAACTTGATAATCCCCCCAATTCACTCAAATCATGTTGATGGAAAAATAATAATTTAACCCAGGAAATTCCATGATTTTTGTTTTCTGTGATAATAGAAGTTATATATATGGAGTTACAACATCAATAACGTTATATGGATGGTTATGATAAAAATATTTTGGAAATGAGAGTGGAATTCCTATTGTCTAAGTTGGATTCTCTTGATGAAAACAGGATCCATGAATTACATAACATGGAGTGGATTCTGAACTGGGTTGCGAGAGCAATAAATGTAGTGTTCAACATCTACTATTCCCTTCACTGTGATATGGTATTGGGTCTATATAATCCCTTTATATCTAGTAAGAGTTAGATAAAACTATATCCCATATGGGAAAGAAATTATGTTATTCATAAGGTCTACTCAAATGGCGTGTACTCATTGATCACAATTGATGGGTAGCCAATCACACCACTCCCAAACACTAGGTTCCCAATGTGGCCCTAGGAATGAACCCCATCAGTTGATGCTTTATGAACTAAAAATAAAAGATGATCCTTACACTAATATGAATGAAATTAAACTAAAATTCCAAGACTTCTCATTATATTATGTTAAAATGTAGACTTACCCAATGTGAAAAAATGTGATACCTCCTATGAAAAATGTGAGATGAAAAAATAAACATATTCATAACACGATGATAAACTATATACTTAACCTTTGTGAATAATATGAGATCCTCATGATAAATTTCAAATGACCAAAATCAGCATCCTCAATAAATGACCTTAAATATTAGACTTACCCTTTGTGAATAAACAAAGGATTACTTGTTTGAAAAATTTGATATGGAAAAAATTAACATCCTCAAAACATGGAGTAAAACTATAGCCATATCATATGTGAAATACATGGGACACATCATATAAAAAACGTGAGATGACCAAAATCAAAAACCACATCACATGATATTAAACAATGGCCTTACCTTGTGTGATAAATATGATATTCTTAATATGAAAAATGGATGATGAAAAAATAATTGTTCTCAACACATGATGTTATATTATATCCTTACAATATGTAAAAACATGTTTTTCCTCATATGAAAAATGGGAGATGACAAAAACCAAAATCCTTTGACATAATGATAAACTATTCCCTTAAAATTTTTGATAAACATAGGATGACTCATATTATAAATTTAATTTTACCAAAATCAACATCCACATCATAAGAATATAAATTCTATCCTTACCCCAAGTACAAATCTCTGGATGCCTCATTTAAAATATTTTAAAATATTCAACATCCACACCAAAGGGGACACCGCCCAGCTAAAATTAGTCCCCCACCACACCTTGTTCTAGAATAATATGATTTTTGATTCATAATCCCACATGATACATAATGATGCTAGAATATCCCATCCTTGGCCCATTAACAAAATAAATTCATTATATACTCTACCCGATTATGATCAATCTCAATCCATACATACCAACCCAATCAAATGATGTGTTTGATTGTGTGGAGTAATAACTCCAAGAGAATTCAACCTTCCATGGGGTATTCACTACATCCACTTTCCAAATTGTTCTTCCCTTGATATTTATCCACACTAGTCTTTTTATTTATACATTCTCCCATATGGAAATGGTGACTAGCCAGATTGGATCACCAAACATACTTGAACACACCATGAAGGATCATTGAAAATATTAGGTGGCTTCCATATTTATAAAATTTTCAATGGTCACTTTTATAATTTTTTTCTTCATGCATGTCTGGTATGGTAGTAGAATCTATGTTTTGAACATGGTCAACAGTCATTTCATATCCATCAGTCACCACCACTTTCATGATCCATATCTTGGATGGCTTAATTTATTTTCCTCCCCACATTCATTTATTCTAGTGGAATTTTAACATTCTTGTAGTTATTTGGTCTTTCATTCAATAATGATGGACAAGAAAGTTGAGATCATCACAAATTTTTCGAATTATCTTATTTTGTCCCTAATTGTGGTTTCCCTTGATACTTTGAGACTCACTATTGCTCATTTCTTCTCAAATGAATAATGGATAATGTGGGCTTAGAATCCATAGTGGAAATATACTCAAACATCATTGAAATACACATACATTATAGAAATAGAAATCTACCTCCACTTTGGTCCAAACACTTTTAATATAAACATGGAGTCCTAGTCCATTGACCATGACTTTCACCTAAAAAAGGATTATATTGGATGTTTTCATAGAGTCGAGATTATTTATCATTCTTTTTACATTGGGTTATCACTCTTCTATTCTAAAATAATCAGGCCTTAGAAACCCTCCCCTTCGTCTTTGAATAACAACCTTATACTGTGTGAAACATTCCTTAGCGATGTCTCATGTGGAACCCAGACTCCTTCACCCTCTATTTATATCAGGTTACAACTCCATTTTGAAACATTACTTACTTAATATAAAATCCCCATGGTATTATAATCCTTATATTAAAAAATTACTAATATGCCCCCTTTGGACCCCAATATACATTTTTTGTTCCCTAACATTGGTTCTTCGACAAACTGATTCCACCATATTTTGGCCGCATTCTCAACTTGGATTTCTTCCCATTTTGGCATTGGTGTCATACTATACATCATTTGAATACTACATGTTGATTTATTGCTGATGTAATGGGACGTATAGTGATTACAAGATATACTATCCTTGTACTAGCTACCAATATTCCCTCTAACCATTCCTTGCCTGTGTTCCCTTTTCCATTTAGAGGGACTTAGACGATGTGGAACTTTGCGAGATGTGGTCCAATAATTATGACCAAAAACTATGTGTAAACATGTGTGGTAAAATAATCCCTTATCCCTTTCTTTATATCAGATGTATAATTAGTCCCCTACCACATGATATATATTGATTAATCAGATCTCTATGCACATAAACTATGAGCCTTGGTTAAGATAATTATATGGAAACCTAGGGTTATACCTTAAAATATTTACATGTTTGGTATAACTGTTATGATCTTAAACCACATCATAAAAGGGTCACATATATATATCGAGTAGAACTCCCATATGGGAGACCTAATTAAAATTAATAGTTTTCTTTCCATGTTTTCCTTATGAATTGATGAAAAATTAGAGTATATATATAATAGAGGTAAATATGGTCGGACTTTCTGTTGAGCATCAGAAAGAGTTTGGATGTGTACGAGGAACCCACTGGTTCATAAAAAGGTTGTGAAAAAACATAACTTCTCTTTAGTTTACATTGTTCCATGTTTTATGGTCACAAGATTTTAAACAATACTACACGTTTACTGACCATATAATATTAAATAAAATGGAATAAGGGATAAATCTATGTGACCATAAACTATAAAAACCATGGCCTATCTAGATGATATTAACTATGTGTTAAATTTTATTTCCACAAGTATATAATATTTAGGCCTCTCACCCACATTGTATGATGTAAAAATGAGACATATCTTAATCCTTCACCTGAGAGAATCTTTTTTTTCTATTTTGGTGTTGGTCATCTACCACACCGCTTGGGTTCTCATACCATCACTTGAAAGCTATGATATTTTTCTCATTAATAGGTGACTCTAGATTTTTAATAGACCTATAAAATCAGATTATGTTATTATAACCTTATTGGAATAATCCTATGAGTATATAAATTCATTAGAACATTCTCTTATTTAATCCCCATAGTTCACATATTTCTTGATTTGGATACCCATAATATTCCACATATGGACACCCCCTAGATTACATAGTTATGGTAAAAATAAAGATCACCTACCATCATTAGCACATGGTTTGAATAAATTCTAATGAATTTTGATAGGTCTTGGGTATCAATCATGGTCTACGGCTAACCCTCATCTGTTTATCCCCACCAATGATAGTATGATACTGAAATCTGTGTATCGAACATGGTCATAAATTATAATTTTTCATCCTATCACCCCTTTGTGTTCCACGTCCATGAGAACATAGTTTAGAACCTTCATCCTTCCCCCTTTTTTGGGAAAAATATAAAACAATGAGTGTGTCCTCATATGTAAACTAGTGTACATTGGTAAAATTAGTTTTTTGGGTGGATTTTCACTCTCCAACCGAGGATTTACTTACCAAGATAATATTGATTGTCCGTGAATCATTCCAACACCTTACCATTATTACATAGTAAAAAATTTTATATAAATGATCAGTATTTTGTTTGCCTCTTGTTTCTCACATCGAACTGGACTCATATGGGCTTAGAGTCATATAATCAATTATCTTGTAAATATGATGGATGTTCATGAAATAAATAGAACCAACTATTTTATTACCTAAAAAATGGAAATGGAAATGGGGGTCCTCAAAAGACTAGAACCTATTATTTACCTAAACATAAAACAATTGTGGAGAGGGGGGAATTCTATATAGAGATCAAATTCAAAAATCAAGAACTCTAACTCAATAATACTTTTCAATGTATACTATAGTGTATAATGTATCCTCTCCAGCTGCACATCTTCCTCCCCTTCCACAGGGTAGACATCATCATCCTAGATCCAAAAATGGCCCTACTCGTCCTAGAACTCGACCACCAGATAAGACACTTTTCTCTATAAGTCTTGGGCACTATCGACTAATCCATTAGTTGTTTGATGATATATGTTTGAGAATTAATGAAAAATTAATGATTTTATGATTTATCCTCATGAAATGAGTGTTAAATTTCTATATTTTAGATAACATTGGTACGTTCAAAATTCTCATTTTAACCAGAATCATCAAACTCATGATATTTTTCACTAGCTAATTGATGAGATAGTCATAGGTAAATACATGGAGAGCATGATAATCCACCCCTCAAATGACCATGTTAAAATATAAGTGGTGTACCATCCTGAAAAGGGTCACTAACACATCCTATGAGGTTAAGGTTATGAAGGTATATATTATTCACTTGGAACCGTCCAATAAATCAACATTATATTTTGTGTTTTCAACCATAGATACTTCAATATCCCTGGGGTATGTGGGTTTGTATTAGGGGATAACTGCAATAATTACGAAATAATGTTCCTCACTAAGTAACCACTTGGAAGAGATTATATCCTTATTTATAGGAGGTTTTTCGTAGTCAAAATCTTCCCTAATGATAACATTGTATCCATCTACATTTCCAGGCTCCCTCACAACCATATGTGCATTTATAAAAAGTTATCTCCAAGGATCAGGGTCAACTCACCCGTAACATATGGTCATTGGGTGTTGTATCATCTGATAGAGCAGAAAGCAAGACTCCCTTAGCTACACACAACAGTTAGGAATGAACAACCACAAAGTCTATTTCAGAAAATGGTGGGGGATTAGTCTTTCCTATAATAAAAATTGAGGTAGAACTAATCGATTTAAAAAGAAACTGAAAAGGAAGACTTACATGAGTTGAGGTCTTGGGAAATGTGTACATCGTGAGCCTTGGGCAGGAATCCCACTATTATACCCCCACAAGAACCAGTTAGAATGTCAAAAACTACTACTGGGTCCCATGAAATTTCATAGGATTGATATTTATAATAAAACATTATTGTATAGTAGAATTACACAACTTGAGAGAATATAGACAAATAACTTTAAAAATATTACCTCAAGGGACATGGGAATCTCAATGATGAACCACCATTATAGGACTAGTATATCGATACCCTTAGTCACTTTTAATATTTTAGAGTTACCCATGTAGCTGACCAACCAGATTAGATAGATTGAAACATTCACTCAAGATTTTTATATGGATTCCCCTTCCATTTGGACCATGTAGAATACTCCAAGATGGAATACTTGGTGCTCATTGAAGTTCATTATTCAACCTTTACATAGTCCACACATACCTTCTTTGTTGGTTCTTGTATGATTAAATATCCCATGTTATAGGCACTAATGAAAAAAAATGATCAGTTATAGAAACTTTAATCGTTATATATGGACTTAGTAAAGTCATATTTCCGAGGTGTGACCTATCCACTCTTCTAAAAATATTCTCGATCAGCATAAAATCTCCATGACTCCTCGTCAATACATCTTTGTGTATCAACAATAGGGACTAGAGAATCTTGATTCAGCATCGCATCATATATCATATCCTAGGTACAACACCCAAAATCACTTATACCTAGTGGTAGTTTGTTCACTAAGGAAAGCCTGACTTATGGATGTTTGAATCTAATCCTCGTCCATATCTTATTCACTACTTGGGATATCTGTTACATCCTCCATGAATTATGAAGTCCATTTATGAAGGAATAATTTGTTTCAATAATAAAATATAATTAATTCTTCCCCTGGGCCTCCCTAGGTCAAATCTTCTAAACAATGTATCTCTCCACCTTCTACCATTGCCTGATCTAAGAGATATAAACCTTATCATGGGGTGGATTAGAGGAAATCCGTTGAGCCACTATTGTGACATCATCTTGATCCCTCGCCATGTCTCCCTCACATTGATGTGTTACCCACATACTTCCCTACTGAGCATGTGCCTCATTTGGCGACACCACCATCCTTACATTATATCACATTATCTCTCTCTATAACTCTATAACCCAAAAACTATAGTTATTCTAGGATAAGATGATAATAAAATTGGCTAGTGATAGCATGATGTTTTCCCTTGTGCCTTTAGCTAGAAAAAACACCATAACATAAGGAGGAAACAATGGGGCCTCTCTTCAAGAAACTCTATTTACACTCATTAAAAAAGATTCTAAATGAATTTGAATTATTATAAGTATAAGATTACAATTTATGGTTCTCTGTATATGATTCCATTAATCCTCGAAAACAAAATTCCCCATAGAAAGGCTATAGAAATATGTATTTCTCTATTATACCCTCAAAATTATCAACAATAACTCATAAAGTGGTTGTGAATGGATGTAAGTTGAATAACCAAAGGTGTTTTTATTTTATACATCACCCCAGCATCATTGAGAACTACTGGTCAAACCCCATCAACATTTATGTGAAAAGGCCACAAAACATCAATCAAGGGGGTAATAGAATTAGGAAACTCATTCCCCTAGAAGAGTACCATGATCCATCCACGCTGAATTATAATAGACCAGAGAAACATTACTTAATTTCCCCATCATGATGAACCCCAACCAATGATTGAGAAAACAAAACACTATGACCCCTATGTTCACTCAATTTTTGGATGATAGGATTACCATCCACAACAGTGTACTTGGTCGCAAGCCTATATTGGTTTCTCTAAATGGTATCAACCAAACAGTCATGAAAGCAGACAATAATGATGTGTATATAACTACTAGCTTCCTATTCATCAGAATATAACCCGATGTTTTTATCAACCATCTTATAAGAGTAGCTAGTAGGACCACATACTAATCTTCAATCATGCTCATGGACACTACTTTTTTATGACATTAGTTTTAACAGTTAGTTCCTTCAGTAGATATCCCATCCATTCCTTGAATGCAATATCCATGTGGATGGGTTATGGGGCTGGGGGTGGGGGTGGAGTGATGCTTCAATACCAAGGTCAACAGGTCCATCAAAATATTTTTTGTTACTTATGTTTGATCAAAATTCCCCAAATAATTGGCCATTGAGAGAAATTAATTATATTGAGAACTAGTTAGTGGAATTACACTAATGTGGTGAATATCCCACAAGTCCATCCCACCCTTAGCATGATTTAGGTGGATGATATTTTCACCTGGATACCACCAAATAAGGATCTCCAAAAGAAGCACTATTTTGATGAAAACATGTAACAATGACATCTCATATACTTTCTATAATTTAACTGATCACATATTTGCCACATAATCTTTACATGTGAACAACACCCAATATGCTGATGCCAAATAATTTGTGAAATTCCGTTCGACTCAAAAATCGTAGTGTTCATACCAACCCATGTGGTTATCTGAGATGATGGACTGAATGATTTTTTTAAGAGTGGGAAATCAAGTCATTGTAAATTGGTTTCTTCCTAAACACTCTATTTTTTCTCATGATCATAGTATAAATATTAATAGTTTATAATTCCCTATTTATACAGTTGGCAATGGTAATATTGCAGTGGTTAATCTTTCCATCTTAAGAAGACTATAATATTGTCATAGACACATTCATGGATGGGATAAACACATAATCCAATAACCTACTGTTGTAAAAAAGTACTATATTACATAAATAATACCCAATATAGTCATATGTTACTAAAATAATAGCTCTTCATTCATATAAGCAACTCTATTAAATAATTTAATTTAATGATTTTCTGAAATATCTTTGATCTTGGAAGTAGTATTAGTGGCACTAGAAACATGATTAGCTTTGTAGAATATTTATATTTTTTATGAGGATTTCAAATGTTGATCCATCAAACTAGATATTTTTGCATAAAACAGTCCTATATCAAACATCTATGTATTTCATCATGGAATTGGACAAAATATGCTTGAAAAATATCATGTAAACAGTACTTTCACAAATGTCACAACTTAATTCTCAAAAGTTCATTGCAAGGGTTCCAGTTGTGAAAACAAGAGATGACTTATCACATATGGAAGTCATATGAAGATATATGGAACCTATTTAACTATTTATTTTCATTCCCCCTAGGTTTTATATATGTGCACCCATCATGCATGAACTATGATAAAAGTTTCCTGATTGAGAGGAAAACTATCTCAGGATTCAGTGTTTTCTTCATAACTCGACCTCCCAATTTCCCATAAGGTCTAATTTAGAGGGAGGGAATTATTAGAATCCAAACATGAATTTAAACACAAAATATATTTTTTTTATCTAAAATAAAGACATAACTCGGCCAATGAGACAATTCTAGTTCCATGGAAGTTGATTCACCCAACTTCAACGAATTTTAGAAATCTCTTTATTTGTAGATGCAATTAAATTGCCCAAAATTGGATAATTTGAAGTAATAACATCTAAATAACTATAAAATATTAAAATTAATGGATAAAAAGTGATGTGAAGCTTTTTACCCATGTACATAACCTCATACATTGGCTATAAAAATATTTCATGAGAAATTTGTCATTGGACAACTACCTTATGTGAACTTACCCAACAATAATGTCATGGGGAGTATGAAACTAGTTTTATCAACACATGTAATGTAGCATCCATGAAATCTATAATTTTAGATATAAATATAGAATCACCCCTCCAATTGGGTGATGGAACTATGGAAGTTGAGGTTATAAAATCTCACTCATGAAATCTGTTATTTTATGACTTCACATAACTCTAAACCTCTAATGGACGATGAAATGTTGAGAACCACACAAATAACCTCACATGGTCACCAAATTGTCATGTATTATGTGTGATATTTCATTAGACAATATCCCCCAAATTATATGTGGATTATTTCAATTGAATATTCTTTTAAATTACCCCATATTTTGGATGGATCTAGAAGTTTCATGAATGCATGCCTCGAGGATCCACGTGGTGTAATTATACTAGATTCCACTATTTGTGTGACCCTACTTTCATGCTAAATAGGGTGTTGTGTGCAAAATACAATGGGTATCGAACCTAGTGAATCCTTTTTATGAGAACATTTGTGAACATGTTGAGTTCTTAGGTGCTATACCCCACTCCAACTAGGTTTACCAATGCCATGGTTACCCACACAACCAGTATCATCAATCCTCATCTCCTACATCTTTGATTGTAGAGTGGACAAGATAATTATATCTCATTTTTCTCCATTTTATAGGCACCTTAATTATACTTTCTCCATATCACAATTACCAAAAATGATACCCTTTTTCCACTTAAAAATGGAAGTGTTCAGGCCATGAACAACCCATAGGTATATTTTTAGTAAACACATAAGCCCCGAAGGTGGAATTATTAATGGAATCTACCCACCATTCTTAGTATGAATACCTAGTGTCATATAACCCACTAACTTAAATTTATCTTTTTTATTATAGAAACACATTTAAGGAAAAGTGAGAAACCAATAGACAGACACATGTAAATGAAAAACCATGGAATACAAGTCAAACCCATAAATCATGCTTATACATACTTTCAGAGCCATCATGTTCTCTCTTAGATTCAAGCACTAAATACTCAAATACGATACCATATTGACGGTTGATGTAGTGAGTACGCATCCTACCCCACCTTCCTTCTACCACCTGTCTACCAATGACCGCAGGGGGAACACCCAGGTTGAACAACTCTCTTTCCTTTCACCGCATTGTTTCATTCCTTTTAGGCTAATCGTCACCTCTATGTTTATAAAACTGATTGTGGGTGACCACAGGGGCATCTAGTTCATCTTGAACCCCCATTTCACTAATCTTCCCCACCTCATATTGGAAGTGGGTCATATTAACAGTTATCACTTGTTCCCCATACGAACTAACAAAAACATTGTTGGTATGATCAATCATGGGGGAACACTATAGAACCAGGTCACACTCGGCATGGTTAACCACCACACCAAAGAATGCATTGGAATATGACGGTCCATCACCCTGTGGAGTGACAACAATGATGCCCTTACCCTTCTCGTCACACCTCAGCTCGAATATACTCAGAACAAAGGGAGGTGTATGAGAGGAAGAAACTGGTAGACCAGAAGGGTAGGATTTTTCAGGGCTCACGGTGGCCAGATCCCATTGGACGTCCGGATGTGATTCATGACCACCTAGGGAAGATCTTGGACTCATCCAAACATCATCAGGAGACATTCCACCATAAACTATAGGGCCGATGTGAGCTTGGTTCTGCGAAATCACTCCCTTGTGACCTCTCCTCTTATGTAGAAAGAATAAAGTAGTCCAATTCCCATGAAGAAAAAAAATGAACAAAAACTAAATGTTTATTCATAATGGATATGCTTCCAAAAACCAAACTAACTATAAACCTATAGATGAATGTGATATGGTATGGGAATTGATAGGTCCATCTCAGCATAGAGGCGAGAATAACCAAGATGCTTCATGTAAATAGTATGATTATCAATTTGAATAAAAAAACCAATCATGTCACCAATACCTTTGAGGATGGATGGATTCATAAAGCGTAGTAGAATATGGGGTAGGAAAATCAACACAACCGCGTGCTTGAAATCGTGACCATAATCAGAGTCCACTGTCCAACATGAGAGAAGGAAGAATCTATTATCAAATATCTATAACTCTGACGACTATGAAAATGAAAAAACATCGTTGTAAAAAAGATGAATGCTAAAATCACAGTGATCCAAAGCCCCCACTACCACTAGGAAATGAAGAACCAACATCGATTTTATGAAACCCTAAAAACAAATTTGGTGATGACAGATCAGCACCGAATCCGGCCACCAATGTTTGGGAGAGGAATGTAGTAGAATCCTGAAACTCTACTACAGACAGAAAAATTGTTGGAGATCCATTGAGGTAAGACATATCCTTTTGTGATATCTGGATCGTGCGAACCATTGGAAGAGGTGGAAGAGCTGGAACATCATGAGGATGATGTCACATAATCTCCAAAGTGAATGAGAGAAGAGGGATCGTCGACCGTACCCTGCTAGTGTGGAAAGCTTCATTTCCATCACCTGGATGTAGTGAATCTCCTGACTACTGTTTAGGGTTCTGCACCTCATCCTGCTCCTCACCCCAGGTTGCATCCCGCTCGAAGACACCTAGATGATTCTTCTCAAGGATACATTCCTATGGTCTACGCTAACTAATTCCACCCGAGGTCATCCGATAGGGGTCGAGGTAGCTCATACAACACCATCCTCCCAAGGGATCCCACCTACCTTTAGACATCCCTCCCCACCTTAACTACTCATATAACTCACTAATACCAAGAAATAGTCTCCCTATATATAGGCACATACCATATACAATAATTAATATGGTATACTACATAGCCTAAAATCATAGTCATACAACATTACTCCACTTGAAAGCATCTTATGAAGATGATGTAAAACTCTAGCCACACCATTTGAAATGAATAATTGGTGCCCTCTGTATAACATTCATGGAATAAAACATCACATCCAATGCTTTGTGATGATTACAAGATGCCCCATGTATGATCATTATGGGATGGAAACTTGTTCCCCACTATTGGATGATACACCTACGAAGAGAAACACATATATATAACCCCACGCCATGCTTCCTTGCCATGGGATGATTTTACAATGTTAGGCCACTCACATGTGTAATCCCAACACAATCCTAAATCTCCAAGGGATAAAACACAAACAATGGAAGTTCTTTTTGTATAATCCCAACACTATCCCATATTGTTTCTCATTCCATGACATGATTAACCTCTTTATATAAATTTAAACATTAGGTAATGGTCTAGTCTCATGACCATAAAATGTGGCATCAAACTACATGAGTTTTGATCCCTCTATTGTAAAATTTTACATAGGATACCCCTATGAAGATTAATACTAAAATCTCGACATACCTGGGGATACCTTATTGAGGATCAATTAGGATTCCCCAACAATAGAATTAAATATGTTGGTCATACCCTATAGAGGTGGAATCTTTGAAGTGCAATTAATATACATAGTTCACACTCCATGCCATATACATGTTTACAAAAGACATTAAATATGTCACCATCCAGTCTCTAAAAGATCATAAATTTGTGACAAACCTCTCATCACAAGTGGTCAAGTATATAACCAACCAGTCTCTGCATGATATTAAATGTATGATTAACCTATCTTCATAAGATATTAATTTTTTTACAATTTTATATTTACAAGACATTAAATCAGTGACCAACCATTCTCTATCAGATATTAAATCTCGGACTAACCTGCCTCATAAAAATATTAAATCTTTGACCAACCTATATCCAAAAAACATAATTATGCTTCCAACATGACCCTAGAAGATATTAAATCTAAAATAATAATGACCCATGATGACATTAAATTTATGAAAAATGTTTCCCCATAAGGTATAAATCCTATGAAAAAACCTCCCCCACATAGAGTAAAATATGCGATCATGTCACCATAAGACCCTAAATTTGTGACCCCCATCACCAGATTCATCAAAATCATTACCTCATGAAATTAAAATTGTATTCATCAAGTAAAAATCCTCAAATGTATTTTTTAATTTAGAAAAAAGTTTCCAATTACGGATGTGGTATTCCTTGTGTTATATAATTATAATTCATTATATATGTTATTCTATAGAATTTGAAAGAAGAAATAATTATACATTCAAAACCACCCAATTTACACTGATATTCAAATTTTTTCAATGTTATCATCGTCTATGACATTAGGTTTATTCCCTATCAAGAAATAAGTAGCATGAATGACCAGAACCCACCTCAAGATGGCACTGGGAAAACGTTTCACAAGTATAACTCAAACATATGTGGGTGATCCATACTAGGAAACAAGTTCCAAGGAGGAATAAATTGAATGAGGGTTTGATATCCCATTATCCTATTTCGCTATTGGAGCTAACATCTCCATCATTGGTTATAATGGACACATACCCTGGGAAAGTGGGAAATGCTATGAAATGACATCACATCACTACATTGATGATTTACTAGTGGAAAGAGTCAAGGAAACTTTTTTCAACCTCTATGTCTTTTCAAGGACCTGTTATTGAATTTTCATTTTCAAAATAATTTTTTTAGTGTTTCTAGTTCACCATATTTTTAAATAAATTTTGAAAGTTAACCATTAACTCTATGTTTTAGGAAAATGTAAAGTATATTTTCCTATGATTATTTTATTTTTATTTTTTTGATATGAACTCATCATTCTACTAACTATTTCATTTTATATTCAAAATTTCTTCATGTTTCTGTGGTTTCTAAAAAAACTATATTTCCCATAATTTTATTAAATATTTCTTTAAAATTGCCTTTAAATTTTTAATGAAAATTCATTTTTCCATTGTTTTTTAACAAAACTCTTAATGTTGGTTCTATCTATGTTATTTTCATTTAAATTAATTTTTCTATCAAAGATTTTGTTTAAATATTATAGTAAAATTTATTTCTTTGGATGGATATGTAATATCCTTATCTTTTATTGAAATGATTAATCACGTCGTTTTTCCTTTGATAATAATTTTTGGTGTATAATATTAATATATCATCCAAAGCATTTCATCTATTTGTACAATATTTTTTATTTTTTTGGTTTAGGGAACATTACTTAGAATCCATATATCAATTTATATTGAAAATTATTTTCTTACATGTATACACATTATCTATATAGTTAAAATACCATATACTCTATTATATTGATTGAATAATTTTTTTTTAAAGTTATTGGATATAATTTTATATCATTTTACTCTTGATGGTTATATCATGATACAATGATTGATGGGTTCCAAATGTTTTTACTTATGTGACTCAAATTGAAATGGATATTAAAACAATTGTTTTTCCATGTGTTATTTATGATTTGAGTATAATATATCTTATGTGGTATTAATGTGAAATATTAATATTTAAGTGATGAGGGGGCCCTATACATCCATCCAATTAATTGATTTAATCATTAAATATCAGGAGATAATGGTGAATCGAGTGGTGATGCTCAATCCAAAATAGGAAACAGGTAGTAAATCATGATCCTTAAAGGAATGTCAGTTATTGAGTCATGGTCAATTGAAGGAACAAGTTGCGAAACTTTTATCGACTATTTTATTGTTGTTATACATTTAAATGTTACAAAAATAATAAATTATTTCTCATTTCTACATTATTCAATAATGTTATTATGTTATTTCATGATTTATTATCTTTTTATTTTTTGTAATAAAATTCATATGTACCGTGATCATCTATATACCCATATTATTATCACTAAAGATATTTTATACTATCACTTATATTTACACTTACTGAACTTATGACCAAAAAAATATATTATATATCCATTTCCCCAAGTTATGATGATGAGAAAAGTGTGAAATAAATAGATGAGGGAATAGATGTGGAAAATTAGTGGCACATGATGAAATTTATTTATGGATTGAAAAATTACATATATAGTATTAAAACATTCCATTTTTTAAAAATGAACAGGATATATTAGATAATAGTTTTAATTAACTATAAAAAATTACAAATCTAACAGTTCTTGGGAATTAATTTTAATGGAATATTTGTGTTTCGTGTTCTAAATTTAAGGTATCACGTATGGGCTATCATAATTGTCATTAAAGAAGTGTTTTTATATCATTAATGTAACACCCCAAGCTTCAACAATACACTTCTCTTTGAATAATACAATAGCGTGTGTTGTACGCAACACTGATTTCAAGAGCACCACAACTCACTAAACTAGCCGTTCAAAAGCAGTTATGAATAATATTAACTGAATTTTAAATTTTATATTATCCTTATAATTTTAGAATCAATATTATGAGTTTCTAAGACACAATTTAAGAACAAATTCAATTTTTTCGGATAAAAGAAATATTTTTCAAAAAAAAAAAATTTACCGCCTTTTAATGGTGAAGCCTTTTAAATACAATATTTGAAACTTTTATATATTCAATTTGAAAAAATTAACTTCTTCTTTATAATCAGGTCATAAAAATTTAGTTTCAATAAAGATTAGGTGTTTTTATGATAACTTTGATATTTGGGTGAATAGTGAAAAATACAATATTTTATAAAAAAACAAATTTTTTAATCAAAATAATTTATATTATTAGTTTATAAATTTTAATGGTTTGTAAGTATAAATAGATTATATATTTACAATTTAATCTAATTATGGTCATTGTAAGTAATTTCACTTTTAAATTGCACATAAACTAGTGTCAAATTTTTTTTAGTTATTATTTCATAAAACCACGCCTTTTGGTTTTGACAGTGGGAATTAATTTTAAATTATTAAATTCAACTACTATGTTTTGAATTTTGTAAAATAGACTTCATTTTGGATTCTAAATATCGTAATTAGATTAGGGTGATATTTTGATACTTTTCTGATGAAATTCAATTATCGATGAATAGTGAAAAAACACATAGCTATAGTTTAAAACCAAATTTTTATTTAATTAATTATTTATTTTATTTAAATTTAATTAAGGTCACAATGGATACATAATACCTATATAAGTTCAATGTAATTCATTGGATTCAGTTTAGAATAATTATAGATATATAAAAATTTTATGGACCTTTTCACTGTCTTTTACCCACCTCCTATGAGAAATTTGAAAATTTACATAAAACTTAATTTTACCACTTCTGTGAGTGGAATATCGAAAATCCGAGAGACATGGTTAATATCAAGGAGTATAATGTGATTCAGTAAGATAATGTTTTTTTTTCTGAATAGTAACTTTTTACTTTTATTTACCACGGTAAAAAAAATAGGGTAATTAAGGGTAAAAATGATAAACAAATATTACCCTACCACATGTCCTAATTATACTTGACAAGTTTATCTCAACCAAAAAAATCTTAGGAACTAAATATGACCCATTAGGTCCACTAGGATTAGATTAGGACATTTATTATTATTTAATTCAATGAAGAGTTAAAAGTGTTAAAATCAAACTTTAATTACTAAAACATTTTCAAGATAGGGTTATGAAGAAGATAAATTCTATTATAAATATTCATTAGAAAGCTAAAATTATATCCTACATAATGGTATTTTATTGATAATTTTTAGACATTAAATAATTTAGTTTATTAATGACACAATGGAGATGCAGTAATTATCTAATTAATTAAAGATTAAAATAATTTATATTATAAATATCAAAATAAATGTAATATGAGACTTTTTATAAATTAAACGAATTTTATAGGTTAATATGACATGTTATGATTGCTTAAATTTATTTATTTCGAATTATTAAATTTTTTATGACTTTATTATAAATCAATTATTAAATATTGTCAAAATTGACATAAATGAGTTTTTAAAACAAGTATTATATTATTAATTGATATTCTTTTCCTAAAAATCTAAGGCTCGGCCAAAGGAATTATATCATGATAGGTGTATCATTAATGGACCACTTGTGGGTCTCTTCGATGTATATTGTTTGTTTATTAACTATATAATATAAAATACAATGTGACATGGTAAATGTCAATCTAATTAACTAAAAGTTAAAACTAAATGATAAGGTTAATATAATGACCCAAACCTTTCTAAAATCTATTGGTTGAATGGATTTTTACCCATTCCCACATTATAATTTTAATAATCCTCATTGGAGTGATTAGAAACAGAATATGAAATTATTATAAATTAATACATTATGTTTTTTCTATAGAGCCCCTCCCCACCCCCCTTATAAAAGAACACAACTTCTAACCTATTATTCAAACCTTCAAAGACGTTTGGCTTAGCCAAACCCTGACCAAATATTATCTCAACATATAACACTTAGATCTAGAGGCCATATTTTGATCATAAATACACCCTATAGAGCCCTTTTTATCAAATCAAAAAGAAGAACCTGAAGAAGAGGTAATGTTTTCACCACCCTTTTTCAAGATCCATTATTCTTCAACTTCTTCTTTATTTGTTATTTACTTTCTAAAATAACAACTCTAGTATCTTCTATATAATGTTATGTTATTATAAATATGTTACAACCATATTCAGTATTTTATCCATCATTTGAATGACATGTCACCATACGTGCGTACGTACGGCTTACTGTCTCCACGTTGTGGTGTAATTGTTATTCAGAAACATTATTATTTGGTTGGTTATGATAATTATATGTAATTGATGTAAATAATAAATATAACATGATAATGATTCTGTATATTTGATATACCATCCAATTGAATAATATTTTAATATCAAAAAAATAATATTGTCGCTCGTGCGTACGTACGGACTACCGTCTCCACGAACGCTATAAGATTCATTCCCCATAGTATTCATTCAAGTCTAATTCTCATTTTTTGATTACAAATAATGTTTAAGGACTTGATATCATTATTTATATGAATAATATACATCCCATCCATAAAAAATATGGCTCACATAATAAAAAATATAAAGAACAACAAATCCTTTAACACCCGAAACGATGATAATACTAAGATATTATTAACAAATCAATGTTAAACAATCATATATGATATAATATTAATGTATATGATTATTTTATAATTTACTATCAATTATTTCACCGTTATACAGAATTTTAACCTACCCTCAACCAAGGAAATGTTCAATGTAAGGGTTTATTTCACAATCTCTTCATTATCCGAGGTTGTTTATACGTAATTATCTACTAGGACCTCTTTATCATCCACCTCCATGTTTCATAAAAATGAATTTCAAAACATTATTACTATTTTATAGACTATCGGTTAAAGTCATTAATGCCCTTGTTAACTTTTTATAATATTTTTATAAAGGAATCTTTGCGTCGTTTTCCAAACAAGGTCCTTTTCAACCTTTTCGACAGAATTAAGGTAAGAATATATTTTTTAACATATATAGTATGTGCGGCTATTTTATACCGTTATAAACTCATCTAAGCTTATCTTACAATAATATAAGAATATTTTCAAAGTAAATGTTATATTTTATAATTATGTGACTCTTAAATTATTTCAAAATAGAAATATATATTTCTCTAAAAAGGGTTTTGATTTCATCTATGTCAACATCCTTTGATAGATTTTATGTTTATTTGGAGTTGATTCATTATAATACAAAACTTCCATATTATATTGAATGTTATGTGATATCTTTGACAATGGATGTGCTATATTTACACCATTCATGATTTATGGTTAATGTATTGACATTTAATATGCTAGTTTTAATATGAATGTTTAAGATGTGCTTAAACCTTTTCATATGAGGATTATATTGGACATAATAATAGATGGGTGGAGCTCGCTATAGCTCCTCGATGCATCGGTAGGTCTCATGAGACAACTAGATGTGGAATTGGCCAAGTCCCTTTCCCAATTTGATATATGGTTTTGGCTGAGGCCTTAAGTATTTTTAGACGTCTTGGCAGAGGCCTTGACAAAATGATTCAGAATGTCTGACATTATACATTCCCTAATTATGAAATAATATTAATGGTTCATGTGGTCATTCGACTAGTAGAATACCCGTGATTATGATTTATTATTGAATTATTTACTCAGCTCATATTCTTGCCGTAAAATTATTCATGATTATTATTGGTAATGGCATGTGGTTTCAATTATTCACCATAATTAATATTTATGTAATTTTTACACTATATTACTTACCCTTACTGAGCGTTTGAGCTCACCCCTATCTTATGTTTCATTTTCCCAGGATATGAAGAAGATAGTCATGATTGACCTGCATGCATAATCTATGAGGCATAGATGTTCCTAATGAAATATATTTGTGTTGTATTTCTCTTCAAGCTGTAATGTTGAACATATGTATGAATCTTGTTTCCAAGGCTACTAAACTTATCGGTCTTTCTAGACTTGATATTTTGTGATCATTCCAATGTTATGTAATAATGCACTGAATCTGGGTAACAGGGGTCGGGGCGTTATAGTTGGTATCAGAGGGAGTTTAGTACAAACCATGGAAACTAGATTTAGATTAACTCTGATTAGAGAAGATAGACCTAAGATGGACTTTGAGGATTAGTATAGAATAACTTCTAAGAATTTTGGTATTGTCGAGATTTTTTGAGTTTTCTGAGCAATACATCCCTGTCTAGATACGAGCAGGTAGTGGCAGCTCTGGCACAAATGTACCTAGTGGTAAAACCCAAAAATACCACTTTGAGATAGACTCAAACGGGAACTGGTGCACGACAACGGTCCTTGCTACACTTTTGTTTACGACACTCCTGGGGGATATGCTTAGGATAATTCTCATTTTCTTTACAAACCATTATGATGGGTTTATGAGAATATACATACTCAATGAATTCATTTTTATGATTACAGATTATATCCATAAATTGTTTAATTTATGTTAAGTGTTTTACAAGATTGGGATTAGGTATTTCTATTCACAAACAAATCTAGGGTATGCCATTGTTTAGAAATGGCTCCTAGTAGAAGGAATGAGAACTCCAGCAATACGCATGATCCAAATAGTAAGAAGGATCATATCTTTCATGGTCTTAGGCCATAATTTGGAAGGGAAATAATCTCCCACGTATTATCATCATATGAAGAAATTGTTTCATGTGTTGATAAGATAAGTAATGAATTCTCGGTGTCCTATGGCATTGAAGGAAATCCAGAGATGGAAAGGATGGTATAGAAAAGGACAGACAAAGGGGAGAAGGTAATGAAGGATTTTCCCATATGTGATAAATGTGGAATGAATCACCTTGGTAAATGCTTGAAGGGAATGGGAGTATGTTATAAGTGTGAAAAAAAGGACACCATGTACGTGATTGCAAGGGTAATAAAAAGGTTTAAAATGTAAAATGCTTCATCTGCAATGAGTTTAGACACTACGTGAACCAATGTCCCAGAAATCAGACTATGCTGCAAATGATGCTATTGGATAATAATCAGGTTATGATAATACAACAGGTGAAGAGGAATGACTAGTGTTCTTATGTTGTTATTTGGGAATTATTTTATTGAAGTGTTGTATCAATGATGTACTGGAAATTAATAAGGATTATACTGTAGTACTATTTCTTTAAGGATTTGAGATTTTATGGTACTAAGAAAAGTGACTCTAGAGAAAGTTAAACTTTTTTGAAATTACATGGTTTAAGGAAAGATAATCTTTAATATGGTACTAATATTGAGGTACTGATTTTGGAGTAAGATATGGTTGATTTGGGTAAATTATATTGGATATTCCTGACTACCTTGAAACTGATTAAAGATTTGTATATTCCATCATTGTTGGTGTTTATAACATTTTTGGATGAATGAAGTATATATAGTATTCTATAAATAATGATGGAGTATAAATGTAATCAATAAGGTTTTATGGTAATTTAGGATGTTGTAATGTTTTAAAAGAATACATGATGAAGATATTCACATGCTATTATGTGGTAAAAAGATCTACATTATGTTTACCATTCATATAAATATTGGACAGAGTGTTTACAAATGTTTTATGGATAAGTATAAAGGTTGGAATGGATTATATTTTACATTGGATACTACTGTTAAAGTTATTTTTGGATATTTATAAAAAACACCACGCAGACCGTGTGAAAACCCATCATGTCGGACAAAGCTACGGGAATTGAACCCACAGACATAGTGAAATTGGGATTTATTACCTAACACTGGATTACCTGAAGTTCCAGTAGTGTATAATGTTGTTTTTTTTTATGTTTTTATAGATGAATTATAAATTTATTTTTGGAACCTTATACGGTTAGGATAAATAGAATATTTTTGAGTTCCATTACCTTTTGGAGTGAAAGATGGGTTTGTGATAACAATTTATTGAATAATGAATGTCTACATGACAAGTAAGTATTTTTCCTTACATTCGTAGTAAATCTCATAAATACATTTTTCAACTTTATGAAATCTAACATAAAAAAATGTTTTTGGTTAACCTTTCTTATAGGGGAATCAAATACCGTTTAACAAATCATATGTTTGTGATTTTCTTGTAGGTAACTATTTCCTAATCCCATTTTCTACAACTCTCTATCATACCTTGATGGTTTTTTTCTCCTCCAAATCCATGTTTTCATATAATCCTAGTATGAGCTATCTTGGGTGACCTTTGTACATCTCTTTATTTCTTTTAACGTTATATTATTATTAACAATATTTTCCGATGTGGGTTTTCCAAAAAAGTATTTTCTATTAAAACCATTTATTTTCAATGAAAAATTTCAATTTGCGAGGATGCAATTTGTTGAAGGAGGGGAGAATTTAAGACCCCAAGCTTCCACGATACGCTTCTGTTGGAATAATACTATAGCGTGTGTTGTACGCAACACTGAGTTCAAGCACACCACGACTTACCAAACAAGCTGTTCAAAAGCAGTTATGAATAGTATCAACTGAATTTTAAATTTTATATTATATTTATAATTTTAGAATCCATATTATGAGTTTCTAAAACATTATTTAAGGACAAATTAATTTTTTTCAGATAAAAGAAGTATTTTCCAAAAAATGAAATTTTACCGCCTTTGAATGTCAAATCCTTTTTAAATCCAATATTTAAAACTTTTATATATTCAATTTGACAAAATTAACTTGTTCATTAGAATCGGGACATAATAATATAGGTTCAATAATGTTTTGGTGTTTTCCTGATAACTTTCATATATGGGTGAATAATGAAAAATACTATATTTTAACTGAAAACAACTTTTTTAATCAAAATAATTTATATTATTAAATTATACATTTTAATGATTTGGATGTATAAATAGATTAAATTTTTACCATTTAATCCAATTATGGTCATTGTATGTAATTTCACTTTGATGATGAACATAATTAAGTGTCAAACTTTTGATAGTTATTATTTCTTAAAAATATGCCTTTTGGTTTTGACAGTGGGAATAAATTTTAAATTAAAAAATTCAACATCTATTTTTTTAATTTGGTAAAACATAATTCATTTTTGGATTCGTAATATCGAAATTATCTTAGGGTGAAATTTTGGTACTTTTCTGATAATATTCATATTTTTATGAATAGTGAAAAAACACTGAGTTATGGTTTAAAACAGAATTTTTATTTAAATAATAATTTATTTTATTTAATTTTAATTAAGGTAAAAATGGATACATAATACCTATATAAGTTCAATGAAATTCATTGGAGTCAGTTTAGAATAATTTTAAATATATAAATATTTTATTGAACTTTTCAGTGTCTTTTACCCAACTCCTAGGAGAGTATGAAAATTCACATAAAACTAAATTTTACCACTTCTATGAGTGGAATTTCGAAAATCTGAGAGAAACAGATAATATCAAGGAGTAACATTTGGTTCAATAAGATAAAAATAATTTTTGATGAATATTAACTTTTTGCTTTTATTTACCACGGTTAAAAGTAAATAGTGTAATTAAGGGTAACAATTGTATTAATATTACCATAACACATGTCCTAATTCTATTGGAAAAGTGTATCTCGACCAAAAACAACCTTATGAATAAAATTTGACACTTTAGTTTCACTTGGATTAGATTAGGGAATTTATTATCATTTAATTCAAAGAAAAGTTAAAAGAGTTAAAATCAATTTTTAATTAGTAAAACATTTTTCATATAGAGTTATACATAAGATAAATTTAATAATAAATATTAATTATAAAGATAAAAATATTTCATACATTATTTTGTTTTATTTATAATTTTTATACATTAAAAAATTTAATTTAACTATGACACAGTGGTGATGCAGTAATTACCAAATTAATGAAATATTAAAATAATTGATATTATAAATATCAAAATAAATGTAATTTGGGACTTTTTAAGAATTACACTAATTTAATAGGTTAATATGACATGTTAGGATTTCGTAAATTAATTTTTTTAGAATTAATATAGTTTTTGTGACTTTAACAAATATCAATTATTAAATATTGTCAAAATTGACATAAATGAGTTTTTAAAACAAGTATTATATTATTAACTGATATTCTATTCCTAAAAATATAAGGTACAAACAATGTACATATATCATGGTAGGTGCATCATTAATGGACCACTTGTTGGTCTCTTGGATATATATAGTAATATTATTAAAAATATAATTTTAAATAAAAAGTGACATGGATAATGTCAATCTAATTAAATAAGAGTTAAAACTAAAAAATAAGGTTAATATAATGACCCAAACCTGTCTAAAATCTATTGGTTGAATTTATTTCGACCCATACCCACCTTATACTTTGAATAATACAATTTAGATCCATTATAAACCTAATATGAATTTATTTAAATTAATACTTTATGTTTTTTCTAAAGAGTCCCTCCCCCCCTTATAAAATGACAAAACTTCTAACCAATTCTTCACAACATCAAAGCCTTTTGGCTCGGCCAAACCCTGCCCAAATATTCTCTCAACATTCCTCAATTCTACCTATAGGCCTTAGTTTGATCATAAAGCCAACCTAAGGACCACTTTTGATAAAATAAAAAAGAAGAACCCGAAGAAGAGGTAATTTTTTCACCACCCTTTTTCAAGTTCCTTTCTTCTTCAACTTATTCTTTCTTTGTTATTTCCTTTTAAAATAATAAATCCATTATATTATATATACTTTGATGTTATTATAAATATTTTACATCCATATTCAGTATTCTAACCATCTTTTTAATGACAAGTCACCATACGTGCGTACGTACTGCTTACCGTCTCCACGTCGTGGTGTAATTGTTATTCAAAAACATTATTATTTGGATGGGTATGATAATGATATGTAACTGGTATAAATAATAAATCTAACATGATAATGATTCTGTATATATGATATAACATCCAATTATAAATTATTTTAATATGAAAGGAATGGCATTGTCAGTCATGCGTACATACGGACTACCGTCTCAACGAACGCGATGAGATTGTTTCCCTGTTGTATCCATTCAAGTTTAATTCTCATTTGATGAATAAAAATAAGGTTCAATGACTTGATATAATTCTGGATATGAAAAATAAACATCCCATCCATAACAAATATGGCTCACATAAAAAACAATATAATGAAAGACGAATGCGTTAACACCCGAAACGATGATAATACCAAGATATTATCAACAAATCAATATTAAAAGATCATATATGTTATCATATTAATGTATATGATTCTTGTATAATTTAGTAACAATTACTTCGCCATTATATAGGAGTTTAACCTACCCTCAACCGAGGAAAAGAACAAGGTAAGGGTGTATTTCACAATCTTTTCATAATGTGAGGTTGTTTATACGTAATTATCTACTTTGACCTCTTTATCATCCCCCTCCATGTTTCTTAAAAATGTATTTCAAAACATTATTACTATTTTATAGACTATGGGTTAAAGTCATTTATACCCTTTTTTACTTATTATAAGATTTTTATAAATGAATCATTGCGTTGTTTTCCACACAAGGTCTTTTTTAACCTTTTCGATAGAATTAATGTAAGAATATATTTTTTAACTTATACGGCGGTGGAGCTATTTTCTAACATTGTAAACTCGTCGAAGCTTCCCTTACAAGATTATAAGAATATTTTCAAATTAAATGTTTTATTTTATATTTATGTGACTCTTAAGTGATTTCAAAACAGAAAGATATATTTCTCTAAAAAGGGTTTTGATTTCATCTATGTCAACATCCTTTGGTGGATTTTAAGTTTATTTGGAATTGATTATTTATTACAAAAAACATGCATATTATATTGAAGGTTTTGTGATATGTTTGATTGTGGATGTTCTATTTTTACACCATTCATGATTTATGGTAAATTATTAACATTTCGTATTCTAGTTTTATTACGAATGTTTATGATATGTTTAATCCTTTTCATATGAGGAATGCATTGGAAATAGTAAGTGATTGGTGGAGCTCGATATGGATCCTAGATTCATTGGTATGTCTCATGAGTCTACTAGACGTGGAATTGGGCGAGGCCCTTTCCCAATTTGATTTATGGTTTTGGCCGAGGTCTCAATCATTTTTAGACGTCTTGGCCGAGGCCTTGAGAAAATGTTTCAGAATGCCGGGCATTATACATTCCCTCGTTATGGAAATAATATTGAGGGTTCTTGTGGTCATTCAACTAGTAGAATACCCATGATTCTATTTTATTATGTCATTATTTACTCAGCTCATATTCTTTCTATAAAAGTATTCATGTTTATTATTTGAAAAGGCATGTGGTTTCAATTATTTACCATGATTAATATTTATGTCATTTTTTTGCAGTATTACATGCCATTAGTGAGAGTTTGAGCTCACACCTATCTTATGTTTCATTTTCCTAGGATATGAAGAAGTTATTGATGAGTGACCTATAGGAATAATCTAGTAGGATTGTATGTTATTAATGAAATATATTTGTGTTGTATTTCTCTTCAAGCTTTAAATTTGAACATATGTATGAATCTTGTTTCCAAGGATACTAAAATAATCGGTATTTCGAGACTTGATCTTTTGTGATCATGCCAATGTTATGTAATAATGCACCGACTCTAGGTAACTATGGTCGGGGAGTTAAAAATAAAGGGTAGGATGTTATATGTCAAACACATATAACGAGTTATAAATGTAATTACGAGTTGTTAGGGTAGGTTTGATCTTAGATTAAAATGAATAGATAAACATTTTTTATGGTTATATAGATTACATGAGGTTGTTTAGGGATTTGGATAATTGATCTTTAGATAAAACACATCGAAAAATTATAATTATAGGATACCATAATGATTTTTTGGTTAAGTAGAGATTTTTTGTTCTCCTAGAAATAACATCTCTATCTAGATACTATAGGTTGATGAATGATCTAGAATAGATGTACATATGGGGAATAACACTCAAAAATGTGTATTGGGTACTAAAGAAATCATCACCAACACATGAAAAAGATGCCTGACTACAAACATGGTTTGAAATTCCTCAAAATTATAGGATGAACCATGTGTGACATAGATTAAATTAAAGTATTATAGATTGACATGAATTTTTTTAGAGAATATGACATAGGATTAAGCATTCATATTCATATAATCATTTAATCTTACTATATTAAATATTATCCTAATATTTTTTGGTTTTAGAATTTTGTTGAAACTTGATCATAAAAATGAAGTTGAGAAATGAATGTAGCTAGAAACCATTATATCTTATAAATAAATAGGAAATCATACTTAAATGGTCAAGAATATTAGTATATTAGTAATATTATAAAAAATCTAGTTTCTAAGTCTTACCTATGGGTGGGAGGTTGATATTTTAAAGAAATTCACACTTGATACACATATCTTTATTAATTAATGAATAATATTTATAAAATATAATGCGGTATATTGTAAAATATATGAGTATTAATTGAAAAATATAAGGATTTTTTATTAGTTTTTCTTCATGGTTTGGAGACATATATTAAATGGTATTAATAACCATGAATCATTATTTTTTGACAAGGTTATATTTCAGAGACAACAATTGGAGTATTCATGTTTGAGGTATGAATAAATATTAGGTGTTATATATGATTGATCTATATGAAAAATAAGGTTTTTTGTATATGAGAAAAGTGAGTTTGATACTACTTATAACCCTTGAGTAGTGTACTATTTAAATAAATAAGAGATCCATACTATTTTGGGTGATGACTTTCTCATTTCTTGGATCATGATATATATAGAATAATATGTGAATTTATGAATTAGTGATTGAAGATAAGAGTAATTTTTTTAGGAAAATATTATTTCCCTATGGTTTAATCGCTTTGAGAATCAAATAGTGTTTGGAAAGGTATGTAATGTAGAATGTATGATTAAATTATATACATAATGGGGTAAACAATTGTGTGAATGAATAATGTTATTTATTGATAGATAAATAACATTCTATATTCTACAATTGTAAAGTATATGTCAAATTAGATGTTATATATCAAATGATGAATATGTTAGTAATACAGAAACTTAGTTTAATTAGTTAGGAATAATTAAAATTTTGAGGAAAAAAATTATTTATGGGGTGTAGAATGTAATTACCTAAGATTTTGGATCCTTTAAATTGGTATTATCTTCAATTGCATGTTCCACACACAATAATGAAATAATTCAACACCTAACTAAAAAATCAAAAACATTATTAAAAAATTACATGAATAATATAATTATTAGTAGATAAAAATAACAGAAATCAATTAGTATAATTACATATTTAGATTTTTCTATAACATTTTATAAATTGATGGCTTTAAAATAACAATTAATAAAAAATGGTATATTATAAAACGTAATGATGTAAATTTATCACATTTAAAATTTTATTATAATTGGTAATATTGCTATTTTAAATGATTATTTCAGTATTAACTTATATATAAACATAGATGAAAAAATATTAAAGAATCCTGATTTTTAAAATTTAATTATTCAATAAAAACGGGTTTTCTTTATCTATTGAATTTATATTTAAATAATTATAATTATCTAAGCTTGATATACATGGACATTAACTTAAATTTTTAGTGTACATAAAACATTAAAAAAACAAATTCCTAAAGATCGTATTACTTTATTGACTATGAAAACATGTAAAATATTATTATATATTGGTGGTAGATTTTAACATCTCCCATAAATATGTCACCCTTTAGTTTTCCTACCAAAAACCATTCATTATATCATTAGAAAAAACATAGGAAATGGATGGGACCAGATCCTAATTAAGTTTAAACAATGAAAATATAGAACCAAAAATGAAAATAATAATATTATAACATGAACATAAATCTGGAGAATCATACCATGTATAAAATATATAAAAATCATGAGACATTAAATAAATCGGTGTAGTTCATAAGGGATAAACATAATGGAACATGATTCATGAGAAAATAGTATTAAAATAAAACATAGATTTGTGGAAACCACATAAGAATATAAAATCATTTCATACTAGTCAAGGGTCATTACCATGACTACTATAGTTGACAATTTCCATTACTAAAATGATTTTCAGTCTTCATTCCAACCTTTTATTATTGATACAAGTTTCTCTATTTTCCTAACCAGGTATTACAAAAAAGGATCACATTTGGATCCAATCCATTCTATATAATGTGATATGAATCTTTACCCAATGTATTGGAGTGATATATAGGTCCCAACCATATCATAATTAAATCATTCTTATGTGTTCAACATAAACATAAACCATTCATCATAGCATAAACCATAGAATAAAATGGGCTTTTAAACATTAATCCATTATAACAGAATCCATATAAAAAAATAGGTTTAATAAATACCATTACATCATAAACACAATAAATACATTGGAATAATTGGGGGAAAAAATTACTTTATTAAAGAATTTCAACTTATATGGGAATCAAATTTGATAAAACATTTAAAATTTTTTCTTCAAGAAAATATCATTTCTTCTCCAAAAAAGTTTTTTTCAAAAAATAAAACACAATTTTAAAGGAAAATAATTTATTTGAAAATAAACAATAAATATTATAATGGAAGATCAATAGAAATATTTTTTTTAATTGAAAAAATCAATTCATGTTATATAATTTAAGAAAAACACTCTTCTCGTACTTTTATCGGAAATTAAAAAACAACCTCAAATCAAAAATGAAAACAAATTCCTTTCCTAACATTTTGTAAATATTCCCCAGTTGGTAAAATTGAGTATAAGATAATAATAGAATAATGCCTATAATATTTTATAATATATATATATATATAACATGGACATGGATGAAAAATATACCCCTATAAGTACAAACTTATAATTAATCTCTGATAACAAAGAGATTGAAAAATTACCCCTTAAATTAGGTCTGATATCATTTTTATATATCTGAAACTCCTGTATAAGTATTTTAATAATACAATTTACTTATTTCAGAAACATTTTAATTTTTATGATATCATATATGATCATATTATCATCTATTTGATAGTAATATTTCATTATTTTTTATCATTCGGGTATTAACAACTTCATTTATGAATGTTTGGTCTAATAAGTTTTAGTTATCCTTATAAGCTCATATTTAAATTATTAAAAAAATGAAATCACCATAATATATTCCATATTTATTCAATTTATACATTTATATAATCATCATTTTATAGATATCATGTAGAATGAATCCCATCACATTTTGGTGTAGATAGACTGTATGTATGTAGAAACGATGATATTATTCCTTTAATTATGAAATGTTATTGAAGTTGATGGTATATATTTTGATTTATAATCCATATCATGTTTTAATAATAAAATTTAGTTATTATTTCCATCATTATAAACATCCATGTAATGTGGTGAATAAAAAAAGATCACACCACGGGGTGGAGATCGTAAGCAATACGTACAAATGCATGGTGATTTTGTTTTCTTATAGGATTCATAGAAGTTGGAATATTGTTGTTATATAACTATAATAACAAATTATTATATAGCTGATAATAGATTTATATATTTATAGTGGAAACAATAATTGAATAGAATTTCTAAGAAAAAATGATCCTGAGAGAGTGGGTAAAGGGGATTATCACTTCTTCAATTTATCACCTTTGAAGAACACCAGAACACCACTATAATAGGTGTTATGACTAAAATAAGGCCTCAATAGTTGGGGAATGTATTATAGTTTTGGGTTTTCTTAGGTATTGGATGAGCCAAAATATTTCTGATGTCTAAGTAATATAGAAGAGTTGGTACCTTTTTGTTTTAGAGGGGAGGGGCACCCTTGGAAACTCTTAAAAATTTAAATTAATATAAATTAATTTTTGGATCCAAATAAATTAAACGTGATTTATGTAGATGATAATATGGATTTTATTTTAAATTCTATCAGACAGAAATTTTTATACATGTTTTTATTTCATTTTATACCTTATAATTTCATTTTACCCTTAATTATTTTCTTTTAATTTTAATTATGGTAACATCATTTTAAATATTAAGAGACTATAAATGCTACTTATATGGCGTTAATTTCTCATAAATGAAAACATAGTGATATTTTATACCTTATCAAATTCAATTTTAAATTTTTTAATATTTCTATTATTTTATAAATAATTTAACAATATATTATTTTTATAAAATATCATCAGTGTTAATTTAGACACTGTTCATTTAGTTGAATTTAAACAAAATATAACTAGAAATATAACTTAGAAAAAATAATTAAATATAATTACAATATTTTTTAATAAAATATTTATTTTGAGTAACCTAATTAATTAAAATTGCAATGCATTATTATTTCTAATATCATTTATTTGATATTTTTATTAATAAAATAATTAATGTATCTATATTGTGTGAATATTTTTGGTAATTATTTATTCACTAAAAATTAAAAATAAATTATATTGATGTAGAAAATTTCATTAAATTTATAGAGACTATTTATTATAAGTGATTTATTGTTTTTAGACCTATATTAAAATAATTGTACTTATATGAAATAAGAGGGTGGCATTTTGTCACTTTCATGTTACTTTCTTTTATTATATTTATATTTATACTATTTCATTAAAAATGCACATTAAATGAGAAAAGTATATATTTTGGTGTTACGAGTATATTGTTTCTCATCCAATATGATTATGGTAGGTGTTAATGTATTTTTATTATCCATATCATATTATTTTGTAACCTAAATTAACCGATTTACATGTAACCGCTTCAAAAAAAACAATAGTTAATAATAATATGATCCAAAAATTATATTAACATGTTATATTAATTTGGACTCAATTATTTTAAATATAGAATAAATTTTTCAAAATTTATAATAAAAAAGTTTTAGTTTTTTATTTAAAATTAATACCGTTGAAAAAAATGAGAAAACATGTTTTTTAAAAACTAAAAACCCTCAATAAATTGAAATTTGTTTTTATCCAATTTTAATGTGAAAATACTTACAATGAGAAAAATTTTATTAAATGATAAAACCATACTCTAATTATATTTTAAAACCATTTAAATGTATAATCTATCAAAATAAATCTATTAGATGAAAAAAAAAATTGAATTAAAATGCAGTAGTTTTCACTATTCATTTAAATTTGAAAATTATTAGAAAAATATAAGTCATTTATCCAATCTATATTTTTAGGTCCCTATTCAAAATGGAACTTATAAAATTTTCAAAAATTAGATTTAAAATTGGTTCTCCATAAAAGGTGGTAAAATGCATTTTTTTAAACTGATTTTATCTAAAATGTTGATATTTTTTCTTATATAATGTCTCAAAAAAATATAAGAAGAATTTAAAACATTACATTGAATATATTACATATATATTTCATTAATAAAATCCATAAATATTGATGTTTTTATCTCATAAAAACACTTATTTTCATTTAAATTGTTATTCAGAAAAACATTTCCTTTTATTTAAAAAGGGTTTTATTTTAATTATAATTAATTTCCCATGAAAGATTAATTTTTTATACATGGGTTAATAATACTTTTATAATTAAGTTAATATTTTTCATACTCACCATTTTAACTCCTTGACTATATGGTAAAATAATAATATTTAGTTTTTTTCTAAAACATAGTTTTTTTATAAAATGAATTCTATCAATAGAAATTGAAATTGTGTGAAACAAAATCCATATATAGTGTTGTGTATACCGAAAGATAAGATGGTGATGTGTATAGTGCAAGATTATATTATTTTAGCATAGAATACAATACATTAATGATATCTAAAAAACATAAAGAAACAAATAACAGATAATAAATTAAAAATAAAATCAATCTCATAAAAATATCATGGTGTAACATTGTACCCCCTTTAAAATGAGTTTCTCCCTCAAATGTATTATATGTTAAATAAATAATAATAATTTAATAGTTCTTTCAAAGAAAAATCATAAAAAATTCAATAGTAAAACTTCCTTTTAATAAGGAATGTGAGAAATATAAAATTTACCCAATGTAACTCATAACTAGGTTTCCACATAGGGTAACATAGGTGGAAATTGAAAATATACATAAGGGAGAGAAATATGACAATTATGTTTTGATAGTGATTAATATATTACAAGTTCACGAGGAATTTAAGAGTCAAAAATATGTAAATCTGTAATCATTTAAGGGTCCATTCGATTCATCAGAAATGTGTGTACTTGGATAATATTTTTGGTTTTTATATCCTTTCCCTAGTGTTTAATAATTTTTCATGATAATAAAATCATTCTTGTTTATTTATAATCTCTTCAATTTCAACTTCATTTATTATTCCAAGAAATAAAGATGAATTATTTATTCTTTAAACATTATCAGATCATGAGATCCATAAATAGAATGATAATTCATTCTATTTGTATTTTCCACAAAAAAAAGGTTAGAACAAGTTATCAAATATAGATAAATCCACCTATAATGAGACAATCATTTAATCTAAAAAACTTCATTATATGTTAAAATTATACTTTAAATAATATTATAACCATAAAACCCCCTCTAAAATATTAAAATACAAAACATTATAAATAGGTTCACTAATGATAATTAATAGTTATCCCCCCACATATCATTATGTATCTCTTGTTGGTCACATTCCAAACATGTAAATTCTTTCATCATGTATATTCTTGAAACTAGGTTATAACTTGAATTACTATATAACCTTTGTGAAAACATTCATTCATTCTAAAATTAACACATTCAATATACCATAAATCCAAAATATTCTATATTCTAAATCTATTATACTATAACTCACTTTTTCACCATACCAGTCCCATAATCATTAATAATATCAAATAACTCTTCATTTCGTTATCACAAAATTATACCCATATTAAGGGTTATCCATAATTTTATTTTTCCATCAAAAAATATTTTCATCACTTTTCACAGCTATTGACACCACTCGGTATGTACTCTCAAATACATATTAGAAACCATAGTAGAAAAATAGATAATTCATTAGTCCACAATACCATAAAAGTGATTTACAATATTTTTAAGGAATCCCTTTACCAAAACACTGCATCATTCTACCACCTTCTTATCGTACTCTACATCTCCAATAGTGATCAGATGTGATTTTCATTTATCTATTTTCTTAAGAGGTTGCTGATGTTGATCATCATTGATAGCTCTTGGATTAGGGAATTGGTTAGCATAATTCCACATTTCATTGAACTTGTAACCTAGAAGTGTGGGAGGTGTATTCTGTGTATCCTTTTCTCTATTCACATCATTAAAAATATGTCTCCCATTACTTAAGTATTCAACTACAAAATGAATTTATTTCATACACATAAAATATTTTGTAGAAAATTTATGATAATCTACATCATGATTCATTCTACACTTTGAGCATAAATAAACACTCATATTCTTTTCACCATTATTTTATGATATTCACTTGAAGTAGATATTCTATTTCCTATTAAAACCATGATATTGATATGTAACCCCAACTTCAAATTCTACCTAGATAAAACAACACACAACATTTTCATAACTAATAAAGTCTTTTTTTCTAACCCCTTTCGAAGAATTGGTTTTATACAATTGAAGAATCAATAAACATTAATCTCTGATTGGATAATAATGCCAAAATTTTACCATGAATGTCATGTAAAAATATCTTCATATGTATGAATGGATTCCTCATCGTTTTCTTAATCTTAAAGAACTCCTTTTACATATTCGTACAAAGAATACGAGGAAAGTACTTATTGGATAATATGTTCTTGAACTCATCCCATTCTAGGGACTCAATTTCATCTTGATTTCTCAATATCTTGATTAAATTCCTCCAATGGACCTCTACTCCTTTTAAATAATGAAAAAAAATTAATTTTTCATGTTCCAAATAGTGAAGGACCAAAATTATCTTTTTAGTGGCATTGATCCATTTTTCAACAATAAGTGGATCAGAAAACCCATTAAAATATGGTGGATGTTTTCTTCTGATGTACTCAACAGAATTTTGTTCCCATCTATGCTAATTTGTAAGTAAACAATGATTCATAGTTTTTGTATGTATATAGATAATATGTTTCATTCTAGATTCGATAACATTTAGTTTCTCATAAAGAAATTTATTGAGTTTTCCATTTCATTAATCATTAAGATAGCTTATTTGGGTTCCAGTCATTATCAAAAACCCAAAAATAATTCTGTGAGTGGAAAAAATCATACTATGAAGACAACATAACAAAGGGGGAGTACATTTAACATATAACAGATTAGGTTTATCCTAGGATAACCATGATCATTACCAAAATTTACAGGATTATAACTTATACTTACACTTATCCTTAAGGACATACCAAGACATATCCTTAGAAATATTCCATGGGATCTCACTAAATATATGTCATACTAGTATCCAATGGTTCATTAAACCATCAATCTAATAACAACTCTAAATACCCATGCTTGACTGACATGGAAATTAAATTACTTTTTTTGAAAAAAATAATACATTACACAAAATAATTCCCGAAGACTGTAATTTTTTGGTGCCTTTGAAAACATGAAAGAAATTTTTCTAATTTAGTGAAAGATATTCAACATCTCCCATAAATATATTTCCATTTATTTTTCCTACATAATACATTTCTATATATCATGGGGAAATGAAAACATATGAAAAGGGATAGATCATATTCTCAATAAGGTTAAAAAATGAAAATATCCAAGAGAACATGAACATAATAATGTAATAACATGATCCTAACTTTTGAAAATCATACCAGGTATAACTTATATCAAAATATTTAGACATGATGGTAGTTCAAAAGGCATAAAACGTAAAGGAACATGGGAAATGAGAAAAAATAATTAGAATAAAAAATTTATTTTTGGGAAAATATAATCTTTGAGAATAATTATATATTAGTCAAGGCTCATTTACAAGAACATCATAGTGGACAAATTCTATTACTGAACCAAATTCACTACTCATTCTATCCTAATATCATTGAACTAGGTTTACATACCATTATATCATTTTACTACTAAACTAAGATTATTTACCATTCCATCCTTATATATCTCATGAGATATAGATAATTTCCCAATTTATTATAGGGTGATATAAGTTCCAGCCACTTCATAATAAATAATTCTTACCAGCACCACAAAAACATAAATCATTAATTATAACATAACCAAATGAATAAAATGGGTCTCTTAAAAATTGATCCATCATAACATAATCCATACAAAACAAAATGATTTCATAAATACCATTTATGAATAAAAAAATAAATCCATAAGAATAATAGTGACCGAAAAATTACAATACTGAATAATATCATCTTAGATGGAAGAAAATTTTGATAAAACACTTGAAATTTCTTTTTGAGGAAAATATCATTTCTTCATTAAAAACAATTTTTTATCCAAATGACATAGAATTTAATAAGAAAAAAATTTCATTGAAAATAAAAATTGAATGTTTTAAATGAATATTCCTGTAAATAAGGTGTTATGAAATCCAAAAAGTCATCTCGTTCTGTATAAATTTAAAAGAAAACTTTATTCTCATACTTTATTTTTTGAAATCTAAACAATACCTCGTATCGAAAAAGACAAAATATTCATTTCATACCATTTTGTAAAAATTATCATATGGGTAAAATTGACATTAAAAAATAGTAGAGGAATATGTAAATGATTTTATAATGTATATGTATAATATGTATACATGAATAAAAAAATATACCCTAGTAAATACTTATGAATAAACAATCTCAGATATTAATGAGAATACAAAATTATACTTTACTTTAGGTCTGATATCCATTCTCTGTATCAAAACCTCATGTATAATGATTTAAATAATTTCATTGACTTATTATTGAATCACAATAGTATTTATGATATCATATAGAACTATATTATTATCCTTTTGTTAGTAACATTTCATTATTACTAGTTATTCATGTATTAATGGCTTGTTTTAGGCATGTTTTGTGGAATAAGTTTAGATTATTCTTATTATAACACTTTTATATCATTATAAAATGATATTAAAATGATATATACCATATTTAGTCATTATATATAGTTATAAAATCCTTCTTCAATAGATATTATGTAGAATGAATCTCATCACATCATAGAGATAGTAGGTCGTACATTCGCACAATTGATGGTATCATTTATTTAATAATGAAATGATATGTATGACTATGGTATTTATTTTGATTCTTAATCCATATAATGTTATAATAATCATATATAGTTATTATTTCCATCATTATACCCATCCATGTATAATTTTGAAAAAAAAAACAGATCACACCATGGTGTGGAGACGGTATGTCGTACGTAAGCACGTTTGGTGATTACATTTTTTTCGAAGGAAGGATAAAAAGTGGATTTTTTTGTTCAATAACCATAATAAAATATGAATTTATATTTTATACAAGACTTATTACTTTAAAATGGAAAAGATGAAGAGGTTGTATAAGAAGAAATTGTTTTGAGAGAGTTGGTAAACAAGATTACCTCTTTTTCGGTTGATCACTATTGAAGACAACCTTAACTACTATATAGATATAATTATACCTAAAATAAGGCCTCATGAATTAAGGGGGTATTCTATTATAGGTTATTGAGAGGTTTTTATCAATCCTAATTATTTTTTAAGGGTATGTAACACAAAATAGTGGTTACCTTTTAAAGGGGAGGGGAGGGGAACCCTTGGAACTCATAAAACATTAAACTAATATAATTTAATTTTTTAAAAATATAGCTCCAACGGGATTTATTGAAAATATAATATAAGTATTATTCTAAATAATCTCAACTAATAATTTTTATACATGTTTTGACTTCATTTTAAACACCCTTATTTCGTTTTACCCTTAATTATTCTCTTTTAGTTTTAATTATTGTAACACCATTTTAAATATTGAGAGACTATAAATTTGATTTATTTTGGGTAAATTTACCATTAATGGCCACTTTATGAACTTGTAAACCATATTAAAGTCACGTTTTAATTTTCAAATAATTTTAGGATGTTATAAATAATTTAATAAAATATGATTTTTATAAAATATCAATAGTGCCAATTTTGAAACCATTCATTTCATTGAATTTAAATATAATCCAAACAGAGAGATACTTTAAAAAACCTTTTAATAAACTTCTATAATATCATAATATCATATTATGTTCTTGGATTAAAATAATTAATTAAAATTATATTTATTTTAATATTTTTAATATCAATTATTTAATATTTTGATTAATAAAATCTTTACTATATGACAATTGTATCAATACTTATGTTAATTATTTAATATTTAAAAATTATAAATAAATCCATCATTATGTAGATAATTCCATTATATGTCAGTATAATATTTATTATTTAATATGTATCATGTTTATCCCTATATTATAATTATTATACTCATAAGAAATAGGGGAGTGACATTTGTTTACTTTCATGTCACTTTACTTTATTTTAATAATATTTATATCTTTTTCATTGAAAAAGTACATTAAATGAGGAAATTACTATTTTGAGGTGTTAAGGGTATATTTTTACTCATCCTATAATACTTTGGTAGGTGTTGGGGTAATTTAATTGTCAATATAATATTATTTTGTTAGGTAAATTGACTAATTTACCATTAATAGTGTGAAATAAAAATTATTTTACTTACTATTCATAATATCCAAAAAATATATGTAACCTACTAAAATAATTTGGAATAATCGATTCAAAATATGGAAACATTTTTTCAGAATTTAAAACATATACTTTTTAGTAATTGATTTAAAATTAATCACATTGACAAAATGAGAAAACATGTTTTCAAAAAGAAAAAAACCTCAAAAAATTGACAAGTGTTTATGTCCAATTTCAATGTGAAAATACATCCAATTACCAAAATTAGATTAAATTATAAGAATTTAAACTAATTATATTATAAAAATTATTAAAATGATAATATAAATATATAAATATATTAGATGAAATATTATTTTTGAATTAGAATGCAGAATTTTTTACTATTCATTTAATTCTGAAAATTATCAAAAAAATAAAAAACATTATCCAGTCTCATTTTTGATATCTATATTCCATATTAGAAGTTAATGTATCCAAATAAAACTTACAAAAGTGTCAAAAAATATATTTAAAATGGGTTCATTATCCCAATATGATAAAAATGCCTTTTTTGAATAATACTCCTTTTATACCAAAAATTGAATTTTTTATTATATCATATATAGAAAAAAGATATGTTGAATTTGAAACATTGAAATGAATATATTACATATATATTTCATTAATAAAATTAATCAATAGTAACTTTATAATTTCATTATTAGACACATATTCATTTAACAAGTTTTCCAGAAATATATTTTCTCTCATTTAAAAATGCTTTTTTTCATTTATAAATAATTTCTCACCAAATTATTATTTATATATAATTGTTTAATGAATAATTTCACAATCTCGTTAATTATATTCTCAATAACCATTATAATTACTTTTTTATAAGGTTACATAATAATATTTTGTTTTTTCCTCAAACATTGTTTTACATGAAATGAAATATGTCAAAAGAACATGAAATTGTGTATTAAAAAAGCCAAAAATAGTGTTTCATATAAAAAAATAACCTGATAGTTCATATAGCTCAATATTATAATAGTGTATCATTCAACATAAGACATCAATGAAAAGAAAAAATTATAAATAAATAAATGAATGAAATTAAATAAAAAAATAAAATCTATCTCATAAAAATGCCAAGGTATTTCAATAATTATATATATTTTTTATTATATTAATTCTATAAAAATATAATCATTTTAATTTATAATTTCCTAATTTTAAATAAGGTAATTTTGGGTATTGTTATAAATAAAATGATTTTTTGTGGAATAGTTAAAAATATCATTTTTATAGACAACATGAAATTTATGGAATTATTAGCATACAAGTATGAATAAAAAATTCATGAAAGAAATTTTTATGAAATTTTATATATTTTAATAGTGAAGTAATGATTTAATAAATAACCATTTTAATATAAAAAGTTATATTTTAAAATTGAGAACTTATGTAGTATTTTTTTATTTAATTTATTTCAACATAGATTTATTAGTATACATTTTTTTACAATTTTAGATATTTAATATTATTAAATTAATTACAAATTTAGAATCAATAGGTCCTAATTTTGATTTAAGGTATAAGGCCCCAGCCTTAAACCTTACTTAATCTTGAGTTATTACAAGATTACACATTGAGGATCTTTTCGGGTTTAGAGTTTTAGAGAATTAGATCATAAAACTTGCATTACATTCCACATATAAACAAAGTGGTTACATAAAGATAGTATTCTTCATTCCCATCAATGGAAACACATTTAAAATAAATCATGGATTATTTCTTGACACATCCTTGACTCTATCATCTTATCATGTACCTTTCCCTTGACCTGTGAAAAACATTTCAAAAACATGGGATGAGCATAAAAACTCAGTATGAGTTATAAAAAAAACATGGAAAGGAAACATGAGTTCATATATACATAATAATGAATTCATACTTTACCTATAAAACATAGGCACTTTAACATACCTCATAAAATCATGAATAAATCATAGAAATCATAAGACATAAAGGTAACTTGAGGCACTCATAACATTCTTACGTAGGGAGTAACCATCTTGGTTACGTTTGGAATACCCATCACAGTATATTCCCTAAAATCTCTTCGGAGAAACTTTAACGTTTTACTATTTCGCGTTACCCAATTCATTGGAGAGCTATAACGGGCTCACCCGCCCTTAGTTTATCACAGAACCACCCGTCTTCATAATAATGCCCAAGAACCATAACATAATCATATCATATAAAACATGCATAAAGGAAACATAACATTTCCACATTTCAATCACGAGATATCAATACAACACATTGATATAATAAAAACATTATGAAAACCATTTTCAATACCAAAGTTAAACATGGTATTTATTTTTCTTTTTAAAAAAAAGAAGGTATGGCTTGTAGAGGAAGCCGAAACTCAAATAACGGTTACGACGGCGGAGAAGTCGTTGTCGCCACATACGTACGACAAAAACATTCCCTTTTGTTGTTTAGTAAACGCTTTGTATAAAAAAGATTCCTTTTGAATAAATGTAAAAGTCAAAGTGCTTTATACACCATATAAAATAATGTTGTGTATAAAATAAAATATGCCTCAACGAAAGGAGATTGAGACGAAGTCCCATACCTCGTATCCGACTTGACCCGACCGCTCTTTAATCTCCTGAATAATAAACATGAGTTAATCTCTACTTGATTATGAATCTTTTTAAAGTTCATTATTCCTTTTATACCATGTTATGAACATCATGTAATCAGTTAAGTTAATAATGTTCATTTTGTCGGTATTTGGTTCTTAAGTCAAAAATAGACTTCTTACACTTACATGTTGTTAATTTGGTCAAAGGTTCATTATATACAGAATGGTATTCATGATGTATATATCATATATGTCATATATATCCAGTACATACTTGCATTTGTAATATTACATAATCATTTAGAGGTAAGAAATGAAATGCACCGTTCATGGAGACGGTAAGCCGTACGTACGCATGAATGCTACTTTCATTTCTATTTCGTATTTTATAGAATGGAATCATAATGATATAAAGGTATATTATAAATACAGTATAATATCATATATTATATCATAGTTCCATCATTTATATGTCCCACATATGGTATTTAACGAATCAAATCACATTGAGGGGGCGGTAGTCCGCACTTCCTAAAATGAAGATATCGTGTTTACCCATAATGGAAACCATAATGGAATGCCCAAAATGAAAAAAAACAGAAGCTTAAGGAAACCATAAACATATTATATATCATATATAAAAATAGTGACATCATAATGGCCACCTTTGAAGGTGTTAAATGAGTATTGAACAATCATCGTTTCGGGAGGCAGAATTTCGCCATCCACAGAAACCGTATGTTCTTTAACCATTTGATGTAGTTGTGTGAGTGTGTAGCTCAAATATATCTTATAACAACATCCTAGTATATTGAAGATACTGGTGTTGTTACAAAAGAATTAAATAAAAAGAGTTTAGGGGGTTGGAGAAACAAAATAAAACAAATGAACATGAGAGAATGAATTACCTTAAAAAGTGTAACTCTTTTTGATTTGAGCCTAAAGGCTTACTTTGAAAGGCTTCTTCCCAAAGGGAATCCTCTAGGATGAGGATAGGGATGTCGAGAGAGTAAATGGGTAGGGTTTGGCCGAGCCAAAGGCTTGAGTAGTGTGTGAAATGAGGTAGAGGTGGGGGCCTTTTATAAGAGGAGAGGAGGGGCACTTTTGGAAAGTAAAGAAATATTACTTTATTTGAAAATGTGTTTCGGTTTCAAAAGGTACCACATTTCTATAATTCGTGTATAAGGTGATAAGTCTTCTAAATCCACTCATCCAATAAGTTTTGTACATGTGTAGTTCATAGATTTTACATTATCTTTCCATTTTATTTAAATCGTCAAATAATGATGTCATCGCTGCATCATTATTATGTCATAAATAATTTAATTTATTTAATGTCTAAAAATTATAAAAAACTAATATGATTTAGGAAATCTTTTTATCTTTCCAATTACTATTTATAATCAAATATCTGATCTTTATAACCCCATGTAACAATTGTTTTTGTGAAACATATTATGTTTGTGTCATTTTTACTTTTACATTAAATAAAAAGTTATTTATGTCATTTCCCAACCAAAATGTCTCCATGGGGTCCCCAAGTTGACCCATGGCTTGTATTGGTCGGCCATGACACAACCAATAAGGTTGGGACATGTTTCTAGGTCATTTCATATTATTAAAGCATTATTTATACCTTAAACTACACTAATTACCACTAATCGCGATAAAAAACTTAATAAGTTACTATTCACCAAAAAATTATTTAAATCTCATTGAACCACATTTTAATTCTTAATGAAAACCATGTATGTTGGATTTTCAAAATTCAAAACACATTAGTGGTGAACTTTCATTTAACTAAAAAATCAGTTTGCTTGATTACCACTTAGTGGTTTCACTATTCATCAAAAATTGAAGTTTTTCAGAAAATTACCAAATATTCACCCTAAGCTATATTTGATATTCTGAATTCAAAAATGAAGTCTATTTTACAAAATTCAAATCTTATAAGTCACATTAATTAATTTAATAATTAATTCCCGCTGCCAGAGCAAATAGCGTGTTTTTACAAAACAATAAGTATCAAAAGATTGACACCAGTTTAAGTTTAATTTCAAAGTGAAATTGATTCCAATGACCACCATTGTATAAAATGGTAAAAATATATTCTAATTTCACATCAAAACCAATTCAAAACAAAATCTAATGATATAAATAAATTAGATTAAAAAGCAATTTTGATGTAAAATGCAGTATTTTTCACTATTCATTAAAAAATGAACATTGCCAGAAAAATACCAAAAATTCACACAAGGTAAATTTTTATGTCCAAATCATAAAGGATAGGTTTATTTTGACAAACATAGTTTATAAAATTGTCAAAATATAGATTCAAAAATGGTTTTCCATCAAAAGGCAGTAAAACAATCTTTTAAGAATATTAGTGTATTCCATGCATAAGATTGTATTTATGTTCATTTTAAGCCTCTATAACACTATCTTAATCATTAATAGACATAGATAAAAATATATATTATTCATTACTTACATGGGATGTTACATCCTTCCCCCCTTTTGAAAATTGCGTCCCCGCAATTTATTTACTTATCGAATAAATGTGGGTAGTTATCCCTCATTGCATTTTCAGATTCTCATGTTGCCTCTTCAATCATGTGGTTTTTCCACAAAACATTTACCTGCTTAATCACCTTATTCTGTAACACTTGCTCCCTGTGGTCAAGAATCTGGACCGGTTGTTCCTCATAAGATAGGTTCTCTTCCAGCTGAACTACCTCTGGACTCAAAACATGAGATGGATCTGGCATATACTTTCTCAACATCGAAATGTGAAAAACATTGTGTACCTGAGATAAACTCGGAGGTAAATCCACTCGGTATGCAACTGATCCAACTCTCTCTAGAATTTCATATGGTCCAATGAACCTTGGACTCAACTTTCCTTTCTTACCAAATCTCATCACACTTTTCCAAGGAGAAACCTTGAGAAAAACATGACCACCTACCTCGAAAGATAGATTCTTCCTCCGCTTATCCGCATAACTCTTCTGCCTGCTCTGAGCTGTTCTCATGTGTTTCTGAATCAGCTGAACTTTTTCTGCCATCTCTTCTACCAATTCCGGTCCCATCAACTTCCTTTCACCCACTTCATCCCAGAAAGATGGTGTTCGACACCGCTTCCCATATAATGCCTGAAATGGTGCCATCTGTATACTGGAATGGAAACTGTTATTATATGAAAACTCAACCAAAGAAATATGTTGGTCCCAACTTCCCTGATAATCCATAGAACAAGCTCGTAGCATATCCTCCAATGTCTGAATTGTTCGTTCTGACTGCCCATCTGATTGAGGATGAAAAGCTGTACTAAAATTCAATTCAGTACCCAACGACTTCTGAAAGCCTTTCCAAAAGTTATAAGTAAACCTGAGATCACGATCTGATACAATGGAGAGAGGAACTCCATGTAACCTAACTATCTCTTTAAGATACAAACGGGAAAGTTGATCAAGAGAGAAAGTATCTCGTATAGCAAGGAAATGAGCAGATTTGGTCAAGCGATCAAAAATAACCCAGATTTCATTATTACCTCGAGATGTCTTCGGTAATCCAACAACAAAGTCCATGGATATATTCTCCCATTTCCACTCTGGAACTGGTAAAGGCTGAAGCATCCCTTTCGGTAACTGCTGCTCTGCTTTAACCTGTTGACATGTCAAACACTTCACAGTAAAATCAGCAATATCTCTTTTCATTCCATCCCACTAGTAATACTCCTGCAGATCTCTATACATCTTAGTACTGCCCGGATGAACTGAAAATGCAGAACTATGAGCTTCACATAACAACTCTCTCTTCCACTGTGAATCACAAAGCACACACAATCTCCTCCCAAATCTCAAAACACAATCATTATCAATGTTGAATTCAGGCAACTTACCTTTCTGAACCAGCTCTACCTTTTTCTGCAACTCACTATCTTGCTTCTGTGCTTGCTTGATTCTATCTGATAGAGATGATCTCACTGATACCTGAAACAAAATAGAAAGACTTCCTGCACCAACAAAATCTATGCCAAAGTTCATCAAATCCTTAACCAAAGGATCACGTTCCAAATGCAACATTGTTAATGAAGCATTACTTTTTCGACTCAAAGCATCAGCCACTTTATTTGCTTTTCCCGGATGGTAATGAATTGTACAATCATAATCCTTGATTAATTCCAGCCATCTTCTTTGTCTCATGTTTAACTCTTTCTGAGTGAATATATACTTTAAACTTTTGTGATCGGTATATATTTCACACATTACTCCATACAAATGATGCCTCCAAATTTTTAAAGCAAAAACAACAGCAGCTAATTCCAAATCATGTGTAGGGTAATTTACCTCACGAGTTTTCAACTGTCGTGAAGCATAAGCAATTACCTGATCATTCTGCATTAGGACGCAACCAAGTCCTTTCAATGAAGCATCACTGTATATAACAAACTCACCATTCCTGGAAGGTAGTGCCAAAACTAGAGCATTCACGAATCTTCTTTTCAATTCCTGAAAACAATCATCACATTCTTTTGTCCAGATAAACATAACACCCTTCCGAGTTAGCTTAGTCATTGGACTAGATAACCGTGAAAAATTTCTAACAAACCTTCGGTAATAGCCCGCCAAACCAAGGAAGCTACGAATATCGGTTACATTTGTGGGTCTTGTCCATTCTTCCACAACTTTTGTTTTTGCAGGATCAACAGTTATTCCATCTTTAGAAACAATGTGACTAAGGAAAGAAATTTGTTGTAACCAAAACTCACACTTTCTGAATTTCCCATACAGTTTCTTTTCTTTTAAGGTTTGCAAGATAACCCTTAAATGTTTTTCATGCTCCTCTTTACTTTTAGAAAACACCAAAATATCATCAATGAAATCCACCACAAACTTATCCAAGAACTCAAGGAAAATTCTATTCATTAAGTCCATGAATACAGCAAGTGCATTGGTTAGCCCAAAAGGCATTACTACAAATTCATAATGGCCATATCTCGTACGGAATGTTGTCTTCGGAATATCTGCCTCCTTTACCTTCAGCTGATGGTACCCCGATCTCAGGTCAATCTTTGAAAAAAACTGAGCTCCCTGGAGCTGATCAAAAAAATCATCGATATGAGGCAAAGGATTCTTGTTCTTAACAGTGATATTATTCAAGGCTCTATAATCAATGCAAAGTCTCATAGAACCATCTTTCTTTTTAACAAATAAAACAGGATCACCCCATGGTGATGTGCTAGGTCTAATGAAACATTTCTCTAATAAATCTTGCAATTGCTCCTTCAACTCTAAAATTTCAATTTGTTCCATTCGATAAGGGGGTTTTGAAATTGGCTTAGCATCAGGAACTAAGTCAAAAGTAAACTCAACTTCCCGATCTGGTATTATTCTAGGCATCCCATCAGGAAAAACATCAGGATACTCATTTACCACTGGAACATCATTAATCTGAACAGTTCCTTTATTTTCAACAACGTGTGCAAGGTAACATTCATTTCCATCTTTTACAAGTTTCTCGGCCTCTTGATATGTTATCAAAAGTAAGGGTTCATTATTGTAAACAAACTGAAAGTCTTTCTGAAAAGAGACTTCATTAGCTCTACAGTCAATCTTAGCATGGTAAATAGAGAGCCAATCCATACCCAGGATAACATCAAACTCTACTAGAGGTAGAACAATAAGGTTTGCAAGTAGGTTCTTTCCACAGATAAGGATAGGAAGATTCTTAAAAATTCTTTTTTCCTAGACACTTCCCCCAGGTGTTTTTACCAAAATTTCAGGAGTCATTTCTTGAGATGGTATACCCATTTTACTAGAAAAGGTTTCAGAGATGAAAGAATGTGTAGACCCCGAATCAAACAACACGCTGGCATAATCTGAAAAAACAAACAAAGTACCTGATACAACTTCATTTGATGGCCCGACATCTGCTGAAGTAGTTACAAAGGATTTCACCACCCCTTTCTGCTTGTAGTCTAACTGCTTCCCATCACTCAAGCTCCTTTTCGGACACTCGTTTTCATAGTGTCCCATCTTATTACACTTATAACATTTCACTAACTGTAAATCAAATTTGTTCTTACCTTCACCTTGATCCTATTCAGTGCAATCACGAGCCTTATGTCCCATCTTGCCACATAGGTAGCACTTTCCAGAATTCAGAAGACATTCCCCAGCATGCCTTTGCCACATTTATCGCAAACTAGAAACTTATTTCTCTTACCATCAGACTTTTTTGAAGAATTCTTACCTTTCTCCTGCCACCTCGGTCTCTTCTTCTGCTGGTTGTTATAGAAAACATGGTCATCGGAAAACTCCATTTCCACCTTCTCAGCACATCGAACAAGCTTTTCATAACTTTTAAAGTCACGAGAAGCTAATTCCCTTCGATACTTTGGCTTTAATCCTGAGTAGAAATGATTGATTTTACTATCAAGGTCCCGGATAAAATTTGGAGCATACCTTGCCAATCGAGTGAACCTTTCTTCATAGGCATCCAATGAGTCCTCCTCTTGCATCAATTCCAAGAATTTCTTTTCCATCCTAAGTCGAATAGCCTTAGGAAAATACATCTCAAGAAACATACCTTTGAATTCATCCCAGTCAAGAGCATCAATCTCATCGGCGTCCCAGATATTTTTAACCATAGACCACCACTGATCTGCTTCACCCTCCAAACGGTAAATAACAAGACTAACCTTTTGATTGTCTGAACACCCCATGACATCAAAAATCTTCTCCAGTGCTTTAATCCACCCTTCAGCTAGCATAGGGTCAGATGATCCTGTGAATGATGGTGGATGTTGCCTCATGAAATGTTCCACCACTGACATGTTCCTCTGCGGTTGTTCTGGCTGATCTCGTGCATGGATACCACCGCCATTTATCGCTTGAGTCAACTGCGCCATTATTGCAACAAACTATTCAGTTCCAATTCTGACCATTTCTAGATGCTGATTCGGAAGGTTATTTCCTTCTGTATGCCTTCCTAGCACTGCTTCCCTGTTTCCTCTACGGAAAACCATTCTGAACAAACATGTCTTAGATGAAGCAACATGGTAATCTTTAAATGCTATATCATTTAAAAAAAATAAATAAATTTGGATAATAATTTAATAGAATTCTAACTCCTAAAGTTATCTAAACCGACCTTTGATACCAACTATATGGCCCCAGCCTTAAACCTTACTTAATCTTGTGTTATTACAAGATTACACATTGAGGATCTTTTCAGGTTTAGAGTTTTAGAGAATTAGATCATAAAACGTGCATTACATTCCACATATAAAGAAAGTGGTTACATAAAGATAGTATTCTTCATTCCCGTCAATGGAAACACATTTAAAATAAAACATGGATTATTTCTTGACACATCCTTGACTCTATCATCTTATCATGTACCTTTCCCTTGACCTGTGAAAAACATTTCAAAAACATGGGATGAGAATAAAAACTCAGTATGGGTTATAAAAAAACATGGAAAGGAAAAATGAGTTCATATATACATAAGAATGAATTCATACTTTTCCATAAAACATAGGCACTTTAACATACCTCATAAAATCATTAATAAATCATAGAAATCATAAGACATAAAGGTAACTTGAGGAATTAATAACATTCTTACGTAGGGAGTAACCCTCTTGGTTATGTTTGGAATACCCATCACAGTATATTCCCTAAAATCTTTTCGGAGAAACCTTAACGTTTCACTCCTTCGCGTTACCCAATGCATTGGAGAGCTATAACGGGCTCACCCGCCCTTAGTTTATCACGGAACCACCCGTCTTCATAATAATGCCCAAGAACCATAACATAATCATATCACATAAAACATGCATAAAGGAAACATAACATTTCCACATTTCAATCATGAGATATCAATACAACACATGATATAATAAAAATATTATGAAAACCATTTTCAATTCCAAAGTAAAACATGGTATTTATTTTTCTTTTTTACAAAAAAGAAGGTATGGCTTGTAGAGGAAGCCGAAACTCAAATAACGGTTTTGACGGCGGAGAAGTCGTTGTCGCCGCATACGTATGACAAAAACATTCCATTTTGTCGTTTAGTAAACGCTTTGTACAAAAAAGATTCCTTTTGAATAAACGTAAATGTCAAAGTGGTTTATACACCGTATAAAAGAAAGTTGTGTATAATATAAAATATGCGTCAACGAAAGGAGATTGAGACGAAGTCCCATACCTCGTATCCGACATGACCCGACCGCTCTTTAATCTCCTGAATAATAAACTTGAGTTAATCTCTACTTGATTATGAATCTTTTTCAAGTTCATTATTCCTTTTATACCATGTTATGAACATCATGTAATCAGTTAAGTTAATAATGTTCATTTTGTCGGTATTTGGTTCTTAAGTCAAAAATAGACTTCTTACACTTACATGTTGTTAATTTGGTCAAAGGTTCATTATATCCAGAATGGTATTCATGATGTAGATATCATATATGTCATATATATCCAGTACATACTTGCATTTGTAATATTACATAATCATTTAGAGGTAATAAATGAAATGCACCGTTCATGGAGACGGTAAGCTGTACGTACGAATGAACGCTACTTTCATTTCTATTTCGTATTTTATAGAATGGAATCATAATGATATAAAGGTATAGTATAATTCCAGTATAATAACATATATAATATCATAGTTCCATACTTTATATGTCCCACATATGGTATTTAACGAATCAAATCACTTTGAGGGGGCGGTAGTCCGCACATCCTAAAATGAAGATATCGTGTTTACCCATAATGGAAACCATAAAGGTATGCCCAAAATGAAAAAAAACAGAAGCTTAAGGAAAAAAATAAACATATTATATATCATATATAAAAATAGTGACATCATAATGGCCACTTTTGAAGGTGTTAAATGAGTATTGAACAATTATCGTTTCGGGAGGCAGAATTTCGCCATCCACGGAAACCGTATGTTCTTTAACCATTTGATGTAGTTGTGTGAGTGTGTAGCTCAAATATATCTTATAACAACATCCTAGTATATTGAAGATACTGGTGTTGTTACAAAAGAATTAAATAAAAAGAGTTTAGGGGGTTGGAGAAGCAAAATAAAACAAATGAACATGAGGGAATGAATTACCTTAAAAAGTGTAACTCCTTTTGATTTGAGCCTAAAGGCTTACTTTGAAAGGATTCTGCCCAAATAGAATCCTCTAGGATGAGGAGAGGGATGTGGAGAGAGTAAACGGGCAGGGGTTGGATGAGCCAAAGGCTTGAGTAGTGTGTGAAATGAGGTAGAGGTGTGGGCCTTTTATAAGAGGAGAGGAGGGGCACTTTTGGAAAGTAAAGAAATATTACTTTATTTGAAAATGTGTTTCGGTTTCAAAAGGTCCCACATTGATATAATTCGTGGATAAGGTGATAAGGCTTTTAAATCCACTAATACAATGAGTTTCGGACATGTTTAGTTCATAGATTTTACATTATCTTTCCATTTTATTTAAATCGTTAAATAATGATGTCATTGCTGCATCATTATTATGTCATAAATAATTTAATTTATATAATGTCTAAAAATTATAAAAAAAATACTATGATGTAGGAAATCTTTTTATCTTTCAAATGACTTTTTATAATCAAATATCTGATCTTTATAACCCCATGTAACAATTGTTTTTGTGAAACATATTATGTTTATGTCATTTTTACTTTTACATTAAATGAAAAGTTATTTATCTCATTTCCCAACCAAAATGTCTCCATGGGGTCCCCAAATTGACCCATGGATTGTCTTGGTCGGACATGACACAACCAATAAGGTTGGGACATGATTCTAGGTCATTTCATATTATTAAAGCTTTATTTATACCTTATACTACACTAATTACCACTAATCGCGATTAAAAACTTAATAAGTTACTATTCACCAAAAAAATTATTTTAATCTCATTGAACCACATTTTACTTCTTAATGAAAACCATGTATGTCGGATTTTCAAAATTCAAAACACATTAGTGGTAAACTATCATTTAACTGAAAATTCAGTTTGCTTGATTACCACTTAGTGGTTTCACTATTCATCAAAAATTGAAGTTTTTCATAAAATTACCAAAAATTCACCCTAAGCTATATTTGATATTCTGAATTCAAAAATTAAGTCTATTTTACAAAATTTAAATCATATAAGTCACATTAATTAATTTAATAATTAATTCCCGCTGCCAGAGCAAATAGCGTGTTTTTACAAAACAATAAGTATCAAAAGATTGACACCAGTTTAAGTCTAATTTCAAAGTGAAATTGATTCCAATGACCACAATTGGATAATATGGTAAAAATATATTCTAATTTCACTTCAAAACCAATTAAAAACATAATCTAATCATATAAATAAATTAGATTAAAAAGCAGTTTTGATGTAAAATGCAGTATTTTTCACTATTCATTAAAAAATGAACATTGTCAGAAAAATACCAAAAATTCACACAAGGTAAATTTTGATGTCCCAATCATAAAGGATAAGTTTATTTTGACAAACATAGTTTATAAAATTGTCAAAATATAGATTCAAAAATGGTTTTCCATCAAAAGGCAGTAAAACAATCTTTTAAGAATATTAGTGTATTCCATGCATAAGATTGTATTTATTTTCATTTTAAGCCTCTATAACACTATCTTAATCATTAATAGACATAGATAAAAATATCTATTATTCATTACTTACATGGGATGTTACATAAGGTCCTATTTATTTTTATTCAAAAATACTGTGTTACATTAAATAAAAACTATTTACCATGATAAAACATAAATAGTAAAAGTAATAATTCATTGATAAAGGGAATAAAACATATTTAAAACCCATGTTTAGAAACATGGATGAGTATTTAACAAACATATATATTCCAAAAAATATTATTTCTAAAATTTTGGTGCCACTTTCCTTGAGTGTCTTCCCATTATAGAATGTTTTTTTTGTAATTTAAAAATTATTATCGCTTTTTAAATACAAATGGGGCTCCCATCTTCTCACTCACCCTCCCAGGGAAACCACCCATGTTCATCCCAAAAAATTACCATAAAACTTATCTATAGTCTTATCCACCTTAATGTGGTTCTAGTCTTCTCAAAATATAAACCATCAAGGGATTTACCCCCTTCACAAAATAGATAATAAAATAAGTGACGTATCAGTTCCTAACTTCTCTTACAAATTTATATTTATTTTTATTCTGTCATTCATATAAAAATATCATTAAAACTAATTTAATTTATTAAAAAATATCCTCAGTATACTTTATTCTGTTATTACGATGTTATATTCATTAAACAAATTTTTCCAATATTGTGATGGAAAAAAATTGTTAACCCTGCATTGTGTGGTCTACCGCCTCAACAAAAAAACATGCTAAATTTTACTTCACCACCATACAAGGATATTTTGAATAAAAAATTAAATATAAAATTATTATAATCATTACATATTTAAAAATTGTAAATGATAAATCATATTACACTTTTACTATGTCATATGGAAAATGAAATCAGCATCCATGTGTACATGACAAAAATCACTTCTATGGAATGATGTTTTCTATCAATCATTAAAAACATTATAGGATGGTTATATTATTGGATTAATGTGATAAATATAGTTTTTATTAGAATTTTATTGTTATATTATTTACTATTGTAAAACCATTTAATTATATGTGAATAAACAATAATTGTCAATTCATTCTCCTAAAAGATGAATTTTAAGTGGAAATGACAAATTAATTATAAGTAATAGCATGACATGAATTATATTATTCTTATAATAATTTAAAAGAATAATAAATCACACAAAAAAACTAAATAATTCTATTATTCTACTCTTATAATGATATTACAAATAAATCTCCACATATTCATATACTAATCATAGTATATTCATGTTTTCTCCCGTTTGACCATCTACATGTACGATGATACAAAATTATATCAATTATGATTATAAAGAAATAATTAATGGATTCATATGATAAAAATATTTTAAAATTAAATTTTTGGATGGAATATATCAATATTTAATTTATTATCCTACAAAACACCCATCGTAGTTTAAAAATCCCCCAAATATGCATATTATAGATTTCATATTCTAGTATAAATACTAAAACATACGTGAAATTAATATAAAACATCAAAAATCATTATAATTCACCCCTTTTAGAAACATTATTTCTACATGGATAATTATAATTGGAAAAATAATGAATACATACACTAAATATATAAAACTAGCTCAGAACGATCAAGATAACATACACTAAATATTGAAAATAGGTAAAAATTAAATATATATATATATATATACATCTAATGATTATAAATGATGAGTACATTAGGTTATAGTCATAGATATTTTTTTTAGTTAAGTATATAAAAAATTTAATTTAATTATTTAGTATTTTTGGTCGGTTCCCCAATGAATGAGAACTAAGGTAAGGGATTTCACTTCAAATTTCTATCTTTGATGCATTTTTTGTATTAAAAACATAATATAAATAAAGTTGTGTGTATGATTAAAAATGTTTTTATTATATTAAGAAATATAATTTATTCATGTATATATGAGAATTATTTGCATCACCCTCTTTCAGGTTGTTTTGTTTTAAATGCAACTCATGTTGTAAGGGTTTACTGGTATCATTTTCTACTACAAGGGACATGTTTTTAATTTACGTCTTAATATATTCTTTATGTTGTATTCCATTCATAATTTCATTCACATATTAAAATATATCTAATTTAATGAAATTTAAATTTATATTCTATGATATTTCATTCAATATCCATTGATTCCTACATTACTAATTTCTTAAGAGTTTCATCGAATCATTTGTTGATTCATTTGGATAAAATAATTATTATTTTAATATACCATTCATGTTTTCATTTACCATATTATTCCACTATATTATATGGTATATTCTTCTATTCTACCGGGACATTACTTATCCGAATCATTAATAATATTATCAGATATTGTTTTTTCAAAAATAAAAGTGTATCATTGGTAATAATTACTCATATTATTACCAATTTTTAATTTATTTCATGTATATAATTTTAATCTCTCTATTGTTATACTATATTATTTTAAAGGATAATATAGATTATTTTTAGTTATTTTCATAACTATAATTATTCATTTTTAAAATTACCATTTTTCTCTTTATATGATGATTGATTTTTATTAAAAGTATTTAAAAATATTTAAAAACATTTAAGTCCATTATGAATAAAAAATTTAATCATCCAACCTAATTTTATTTTAATATAGTTTATTTATTTTTTAGGATCCATAATTGATGTCTTTTTCCAAAGGTATCTTCTTTCAATGTTTGAAAATCTCTATATTTAAAAATAAACATTGAATTCCATTAAAAATATGATCTTTTTAGGATTGTGTTAGGAATATTTTATAAAGATACCATTCATGTTATTATTCCATGTGAACACATCATTTCAATGACAATTTAATTTTAGATGAATCTTTACTTGTTTTATTTCATTATTTTTAATATAAAATATTTTTCTCAAAGTATTATATAAAAACTCATTTAAAATTATTTCTAAATATAAAATACATTTCATGATTCAAAATATTTTTTCAAAAACTATTAATATTAATTTTTCTATAAGTCATTATACATTGTAATATTATATGATTTATCAATGATGTGTTTAAAATTTAAACATATACATTATTTATCTATATAGATTATGTAATTTAATTACATTTTTAAGAAACGATCTATCACTGTTCATTTAATGTCGAATCATTTTTTGATTATAACATTAATTTTTTTCCAACTCCTTAACTCTATGAATTCCCTGTTATTCATTCTATTTACTAAAAGTTATTCACCTAGATTACACAAATCATTTGGCTTATGGATGTATCATTTTTACTATATACCTACTATCAATATGGTGTAAATAGAATAATATCTATTACCCTTGTTTAGTGGAATATAGATAGAAAGTTACTAGATTTCTTTGGATTAAAATTTATTTTTGACAAATATATCATGTAATGATAATTCATGAAATTATAAATTTATTAATTCTGAGATTCCATTTGAAAAGATATAAAACCCATTTTCATTCCTTGGATTATTTATGATATGAGTATAATATATCTTATATGGAAAACATGTGCATGGTTAATATTTATTTAATAGGTGGGGCCCATATAGGCCAATAATTCATTGGATAAAGATTTACATATCGTGAGATACTGGGGAAATGAGTAGTAATGATTGATTTAAAATAGGAAATATGTAGTAGAGAATGATCTAGAAAGGGAAACACGGAGTGAATTTTGGTCCAATAAGGGAAACAAGTTGTTAGACATGATCCATATGGTTGTGATTAATTTTCATATATTTGTTGCCCAATTTTCAAGTATTCTTTATTTATATGATATATGAAATTTCCATTGTGTATTATTATGTTATTAAATTGGCTCCGCACTCGCCAGGTTCATGGTGCTCTCTCCCTCCATGCTTCTCCTTCTAGGGTTTTTTGGGTCCGAGATGGTGCTTCCCTCCACATGGTTCGTCCTTCTCATTCTCTCGATTTCTCCTTCCCCCCTCTCATATGATGCGGCTTTCTAGTCTGGACATCGACTATTGCTCACCGTCCCTATTTTCGGTCCTAACCCTGCGCATCGAACCCCCATCCCGGGTCTAGGTGTGGGTGATTTAGACGGCTTGGGTCGGATCTAGAGGCAACGTCCAACATCTGGATTCTCCTCTACCCTTTCAGGTCTACCCTTCGCGTTCGACTCCATTTTGGTCAGGTTCGATTCAGTATTGGGGCCTACTTGGGATGGTGTTGGAGGATGGAGAGCAACGACCTCAATTCGAGATGTTCTTTGGCTTTGGCCTTGTCTTCTATTCTGCTTGGATTTATCTATTTACGGTGATTTTTTTGTGTTGTTTTCTACATTCCATGTTTCTGGTTCAATTTTTTGAATGGGATTTTGCGGTTTTTGGTCTCTGCCAAGGCTCACACACTCTCAACCCTGCTCTGACATCCTGGTCCTGCACTCCATTCCCTGTCGGTCTAGTTAGCGGGTATTCAAGGAAGTTTCGGGAGGTGTGGTTGAGCGACGTTCAACATCGGGAGGGAGACTGATTCATCAGCGTTGGTTTGTATAAATTTTTGTTATGATGTTTTTATTTTGGCAACGTTGGAGTTCTTGGCGGAAACTTGACGATGCGGCGGAGAATGTCGACGATGACATGGTCGATAGGTGGAAGAGTCTTGCTAGTTTTTTGATTTTTCCGGTCGTCGGACCCAGTGGTGATGGATGATGGTCGTGGTAATGAATGTGGTTAACCAACTCTGAAGATGGTTGAAAGCAAGTGATGTGACTGGGTGATGCGGGTGGATGTTGTTTCGTGGATCGAGTTGGGCACGTGACTCTGGTGCATGGCTCGAGGTTAATGTTAGATGTTTTTTAATTTTAATTTTGAATTTCAAGACTTGTTTGTGTGTTTCTTATCATGGGTGTGAGTGGCTATTGAGGTCGACCTTTATGTATAGTTCCCACTTTTCCAAAAAGTGGTTTTTAAAGAATAAAAAAAAGGATTGTGTGGATTGTGTATTATTATGTTATTACGTGATTTATGACCATGGATTATTTAATTATATATATCATATGTAGAAAAATTATACACATTATTCATATTATTCTAACTTGAGAACTTTTTATTAATATCAATTATATTTATGTTTACTCAGAATCTTAGATAACCCCTTTAACATGTTTCAATTTCCCCTAGTTATTAGGATGTTTAAATTGTTAAAAATATTAGAGAGTAATATATGTGGATAATTAATTGGAGATATAGAGGATTTAGGGATTAATAAATTTATTATATGCTGGGAAAATATCCATTTTATTATAAAGGGAATGAGAATATTTAGTAAATGTTTATTACTAGTTATTGAAAATTGTAAAGATAAATGGTCTCCTGTAAAAACACTAGCTTCTATAGATTGTTATTTCGAATATTTTTAGGAACATATCTCGATTTTTTTCCTCATATTTTCTATAGTGTTTTGTATTTTTATGTTTCTATAATTAATATATTAGAAATATTTATTTTCGTATATAAATATATATATAAGAATTAAGACACATATTTTTGGAATATATGGGTTTAAGATGTACTAGTACTCACATTGAATAGTTGATATCCCTACAGTTTCTAGAATGAGAGTTTAACCCTAGAAAAGACATAATTTCATACGGACTCAAACCATTCATGGTAGGAAATCATTGGATGGTACATTAAAATAAATTAAATAATTTTTTATCTAACATCATAAATGTTTATCTAATCCCCTCCCCTCTATTTATACGTTTTTATTTAAAATGTCTAGAGTTTACACATAACCCAATGTGATTAGAGAGGAGTGGGAGGTGAAAACCCCTGGCATTGAAGAACATAGATCATGTATTATGAAATGATGAAAAGAGTGATTCATCAGATGAGTGGTGAACATTGAAGGATCCACATCTTAATCTCTATTGAACTTGATATTAAGTAAAAATTGATCCATTATAAATTTAGGGATTGAAATTTTGGATATTTATAAACATTTTATTTAATTATTGAGGATGTATTATTTATCAGTTTAATTTATTTGATGCCCATTAATCATATACCTTGGAATTGTAACAAAATATTTGTTTTTGATAATTTTTTTATGTCGCACCCAAGATTTTCCCTCATATTTTTGAAATTTGAGATTGTTGGTTGTGATTTAATTGATTAAAAATAATCTAATATAATTATTGTGCCTTTTTCAAACCACCATTCCTTTTATTCCATGTCATTGTTCCATGATGGTGGAATGGGAGGATCTAGAGACAACATAGAGATGCGACATTATGTCTGTAAAAAATAGAGTAACATCTGATGTATTTTGAAAGAACAAACATCATGATCTATATAATATCATGGTGGAAAGGGTTTTATCATGATTTTATTATCACACAATCCATGGCCAGGCCCACACACAATGCAACTCAAATCTAGTAGTTGGGCTATCATCTGGGTAAACACACCTTGGATATTGGATAAAAAGACACACCATGTCCCCACAAGGATGTTACATGTAAATTTATATTGTTATCCATGATTTATCCATGTTAGAACACACATAGGACTTCAATAGGGGTCACATTCCATGTTACCAGATGTACACATCATCAACCATTCACAGAATCATCAATCTTGTATATCTACATCATCAGGACTAATATTTGGGACCACAAGTTGTCTATCAATAGTAGATTTTTTTAATAATATGCGATGGTAGCCTTTATTTTTCAATTGGATATATTACCTGAGGTATTATGAGTGAGAAACTTCTTCTATCCATTCCTGGTATATGGTAGTGATTGATTTTAATCAACAGATAGATGCCGAGATCGATGGTCCCTTATTGTACTATGGAGCGAGATTCCCTTACTCTTTATACAAGTAGAGTGAATAATAGCCCACACTATAGAGGTTATGGATCCTCTTTCCATATAATGGTTATCACACATCATTGAGATATTAAAGGGAGTGGTCCCTCTACTGTTCATAGTACTACCTCAATTGTGGACCACAACATCGAGGAGAAAGACCCTCCACTTTTCTTATTGCATGGTTATTTATGGTCTTTGTTATCAAATATGGGACTATTATGGATGTATATAGGCTTGAATCATCCATATATTTCTATGATTATGGATAAATATATTATTTATGTATAGTATTATGGTATGATATTATCTGATATTGGTTTTTTACTCTATATGAATATGGGTTGAGATGGTTGTTCTATTCTATTTATACAGTCTTTATGTTTAAGGAAACCAACTAGGAATGTTTATACTCATCCCTAAATGGGATATTCCTGCACATGTTGTATCTTATTAATATGTTTAAAAAATTGATGGGAATGTTGGTGGAACATGTATCATTGGGGAATTATGGTACTTGGATTGAGTATCCCTTTTTGGTGGTTAGCCATCGAGATTGAGAGGCAAGAACTCTTTAGTTTCCCCCAGTTTCTATAGTTTTCATGTCGGTAACTCCATTATAGTAGGGTGTGATTTTCATCTTTATATATTATCTATTATGTTTATTCACTTTTAGGTTTTTTTCAAGAGTTCATTGAATGAATTGGTTACTGTCTAGTTGTTTCATTTCTTCATATATATCTAAACTATTTATTAGAGTTAGGTGTGGGTGAATTAGTACATATACATTAAGATGAGGCCTTTAATTTCATTGATAAACCTACTCATTTTTTTTCTTCCCCTGACCTAAAGTAGATAAGAATGGATTATAATTCATGGATTATCTTCGACCCATGCTTCAATACTATGGGATGGGTTTTGACAATGTGGAATAAATGGTGGTTTTTCTTAGGATCGATGATTTGATTTGGACATGAAAAAAAGATTGTTTTTAGAATATATGTTAATAATATCAAAGCGTCTATTTTTTGGATCTCTGTCCAGGGAACATGGTGATGTGGAAAAGATAAACATATCAAAACTCCATGGCTCTATCTTATAGTTTTTTGACATAGGATATCATGTAATTGGTTTCTAGGAACAACTTTCCAAAAATAATATTGTCTTGAGAACTTTTTCTTCTTTGTACTTCTTGGTTCATCTCCATAAATATTCTTATCTAAACATGGTATGTCTTGTAAAATTTGATGATCACTCCATGGCGACAAATAGATAGGATACCAATGATGGGTCACAATGAAAACTAGTATAGTGATGAGGCTTTAATAAAAGGATGTATTATCATGGTGTTCTCATCAATAGATCATTGAGATGTGCTTCCACCAGATGGGAAGGGTGTGGATCCACATCTAATGGTTTAAGAAGATGATTGATTTTATTTTGGGTGTCCAAAATATTTATCCATTATAGATGGTGACACATGAAAATGTAGTGCATTATGTGAGTTATAATGATATTGATCTTTCATGTTTCATGGTGATATAGAACCTTTGGTATAAGAGGATTAGACTGGGGTAGTGGTTCAATTTTTCCATATTTTATTTAACTTGACTGATCATTTTGATGTTATTGCAACCATTCATCTTCTAAGAGTAGTGGGATGTTTGTGGGTTCTAGTGACTTAAACGCATGATAAGATAAAAATATCATAGAATTAATTTAATTATTTTTCTAAGATGTGTGTGATAATTCAAGATTGTGGTCTCTGATAATATAGGATATTCTAGGGATGCATAATTGGCATATGTTATTTTTTGATTATTCCTTGAGGTTTATCATCCTCACACACTAATATATTGACATGGTCTGAGATGGATACATTCCACAACTAAATTTTGAGAAGGTAATTTGTAGGGACATCTTATCCAGTGTGTTCTCCTTATTATTTATCACTTATAATAGAGTGATAGAGTGGTACAAGGTTATATTTTACATTCTAATAGATGGATGTCAATAAGATATAGCAAATAATATAGATCGTATGGATGATTCTTCTTCAATAGCTAGTAGGAATCAATTTTGAAGATGTCAATGAAATAGGCTTACCCATACCAGGACTAAGTCATGTGGATATATAGAATATGGTTTATTTAGTGGGTCTATTTATCCCAGAGAGGGATTATGTTATGCTTGTGATGAGGAAGGTAACACAACTCGAAATTTATAAATATGGTGTTCAATTGATGGTTGATGGATAGTGGATGAAACTAAATGATAATGTTATTTTCATTGTCGTAGATGTCCAATGAATATTAAAGGTGGACCATTGTAAGGTAGTTCGGATAGAGGATCAATAATATCCATATAGGGAAGAGCAATAAGGGGAGTATGATGTGACCACAAACTCTTACTGCCAGGGCCATGTGAGTAATGCTAGTATTGTAACACATAGAGTTTTTATGAATAATTTTTCTCAAACAATAGATATTTCATAGATGGTTTGAATAATAAACATAAAAAAGATAATAATTCACTACAAAAAACACCACATTATTCATAAACTATATAAAACACTTGATTATCATGCATTACACACAACAACGTGCTAAAACTAAACATGTCCTACTATTTAAATACTATTATTTAATATGATTTTATCAAATATAGTTTGGAAAAGATTTTATGAATATTATTAAAGAAATTATGAAAATATGTTTTAAATATATTAATATAATTATTCTCTGACCATATACTTAAAAATAAAAATAAAACCATTTTAAAAATAAAAAGAAATAAATTTATGAAATACTATTTTTATGCGCACAAGAGTGTTTTATATCAGTAAAATATCCAAATAACATTTTTCTATTATTTTTAAAATAATATAAATATTATATATTCAACCAAATTTTTACCATTCAACATATATTTTTTCAATACCAGAGATAAGCATAAATCAAATTCTATAGTAAAAAATTGTGTTTTTCTAGAGAGCTATTTTGTGGATTTTTTAAGACGCAATTATTTTAAGGATATATTTTTCTAATATTATAAAATTAATTAGATAAAATATAAACCTTTTTATAAATTTTAAAATCAAAATTTCGTTGAATGTTTTTATTTTTTATAAAAAGTTTCAATTTTTAATGGACAATGAAAATACCGAATTCAAATTAAACACAATTGTTTTATATAATTTATTTATAAAAATAAATTATCATTATCAATGGTTTTAATGTAATTTTTTTTCAAATTTATATCCATTAATGTAATTTAGTTCGATTGATTCTATTTCTTAATGAATTATGTTATAGAAATATTGTTAACATTCGGTCATATTTACTATAAAAAAACCCTTTATCATTACATCTACAAGATTAATTTTAAATTTATATTTCTATCATCTATAAATGGAATTTTGAAAAATTGATTACATATTTTTTATTAAGACAATTTATAATATCAAGAAATGAAAAAAAATGTTTTTGACCGAAATGAACTGTGAAAACCATAAAAATTATTTACCATGGTTACGGTAATAATGGATTTACATGGGGTTTAAACTTGAATGATAATAGTGAAAATGAAAAAAAAATTATCTTAATATTAGTTAATGATTTTATTTTGACCATGCACAAAAATGATATAAATTTTATACATTTCATACATCTTTCCTTTGAATATGACTTATATAAGTAATTATGTAAAGAAAAAAACAATAAGATATTTTTATTTCTTTTAATATCGAAAAGGATTTGAAATTTGTAAAAATGCAAAAAAATGTTTTATTATAAAAATTATTTTAGATGATATATTAATTTTTTATAATAATAATTTATTTTTAAATTTCTAGTGATTAAATAATTATGTTAAATTCTTAAGAAACATCAATATATTTATTATTTAGTTAACAATAATATAAAATAAATGGTACTGAAAATATTAAAAGTGGAAATTGAATGGATTATTATGTTTATATTTTTTAGATGAATATATCATGTCACAAAAATTTTAGAATAATATATTTTAATTAAAAAAATTTATTGATCTTTTTAAATTGAAATTAAATGAATAATGTGATAATAGAAATTAATGTTATTTTATGAAAAATTATATTTGGTAAAATTAAAATTATTTAAAATTATACAATTTATAAAGTGTTTTTTAAATATTAATAAATATAAAATACATCACATTAATAGACCAATTTATATTTTTTAAATAATATATTGACCCATAAATAGTAACAACACAGTTAGCATGGTTATAGTTAATGTTGGGGTTTTTCACATTATAAGAACTAAAGATAGAAATAATTTCCACCAATCATAAAATTTTTTATTCATTACTTGTTTTTAATAATTATAATCTTTTTTTAAAAATTATCTAATAATGATCATTTTACTTTTGTCATGATGGATAAATTATCAAGTTTAAAAAGTCTTGTTACCAACATGGAAAACCAAAATTGTAAAAATAATTAATAATTAGCGTTTATTGGAAAAAAAAATTTAAATTGTTTATTTTAATTTTATAGAGGTGTGGCCTGACCACATTAAATCTATTAGACATTAATATTTAATATTGCTCCACTATAGGTATGTTTTACCACCCAAGATTGAATACTTTTGCGTATTTACACGAATGACACTCTTCTGCAACAATTAAAGGGAACTCACTCTCATCACTTTATCACACCAATAAATACATATTTATAAAGACTGATCTACCCAAATAAATTATTATCTTATCTAAACCCATCCTAAAATCCTTTTTTGGAAAAAAATTCATCCAATAAAGTCATTAGTATAATGTTTGGGAAGATAACTAAAGAAGAAGAATTATTCCTCAGTGAGTGTTTTAATTTTATTTCTTCCTCAAACCCCTTAAAGTATTATTATAACATGATTGTATAATAACCAAATTATCTTCTAAGAAATGATTTGTTTTTATGATAATGTTATTAGCTACATCCACACTCACATCCATCATATGTATTAAGAAATCATTATTCATGTGACCAGAAGACTACCACCTCACTAACCAATGTGGTTCATTTTTCCATTACCACATTTCCTGGTAGGGTATAAAGATGGATTAATAGTTTATATATGATTGATATTATACTTATTATGTTATTATTCTTATAAAATTATTATATCACACATAACGTTTTGGTTTCCATTTTATGGGATTACAATAACATTGTTCGTGTGTACAATAGAGTACCACCATGTGAACTATTGTGATTCGTTCATCCATTGTAAATTATTTATTATGGATGGGTATTATAATTTTTTAATATATATCTAGAAAAAATATAATATAATAAATAATAAATAATTTACATTTTTTCGAATATGATAAGAAAATAGAAATTCTGTTCATGCGTATATCTGGCATACAATCATCATGAATGGTGTATTTAATTTCATATCACTAAATATTGTGGTTTAATATAAATAAATAAATAATATATATATGAAATTCATATCATAGTTTAAATTCTATAAATAATAAATTCACCATCAATTTAAGAGGAAAATTATAAAAATTCAAAACATATATAAAAAATAGAGTAGTTATTTCCCGAAAAGTAACATTAACATGGAATCGGTAAAAAATGGGTAATAATAGGTGAAATAAAAATCATATATATAATTATTTGTATCAATTTGTTTAGTAATATGTGTATAGTAAACTTACATTTATTATAAAATAGTTTTTAATGAGTATTATCTTATTCAAGACTTATGGTAAGGGGATTTGAAATCTCACTTTTATTTTTGAGAGACTTATGCCATATTCGCTACTCATTTATTTTGTGTTGTGTATATACCTACATATGAAATGATATATCATGAATTTATACAATTTAATGGTAATAAATTTCACCATGTATGTTACCCTTTCATGTATATTACAATACAAATGTTACTCAAGCAGCAAAGAATTTCTGCCTCATGTTTCCTTCATTGAGATGTATGTTATGTTGCTTACCATTATTCATTAAATGGTGTATATAAAACCCCCATTGACATGTAATATAATTAATATATTCATCCTAATTTTATTTTATGATTCATATTATTTTATTCCTTCATTGTTCTTATGAATTTATGATACCAAAGTGGTGAATAATTTATGTTACAATCTCATTATTTTTTACGATTGTTTATGACCATGTCTCTAATGTTGAAATACCATGTTCTATATGATAAAAATTATAATAAAATTTATTATAATCTAGTTATTATTGATATATCCAAGTAATGGTACCATTTTACACTCTTTTTTAGTTAAAATTATTTATAAAATGTTTTTTAAGGAGATCATACATTATTTAACCTTTCAATTAGAAATCTATATTAATCCAAAACCATGTATTCTAAAAAGAATCAACAATATTTTTAAATTTTATTTTTAAAAAAATTCAAGGAATATTATTTCTACAGTGATTTTTGTCTTAAAAATTGTATTTAATAATTTTCAATTAGTCCTTTATATGTTTCAATGTTTATTTTGAAAAAAAGTATTTAAAAATTGTTTTATTTTTAAAAAGTGTTTTATATTTTGTGAAACAAACATTTATATGTTTTAAAAGTTTTTTTGTAAATAAAAGGATTTGGAAAAAAATTAATTTCGTTTAAAATTATTTTCAAATATTTATTTATATGTTTTCAAGGATATTTTCAAATTAAAAGTTTTTGAAAATGTTTTTGGTTTTGAGAAGAATTTTTCCAAATAGAAAAGATATTTTAACCTATTTAAATTTTAAATGATATTTAAAGATTATTATATATATAATATGAAATTAATTGGAGTAACTGATGCTTAATTGAGACATGATCTATGAATTATATTCAGATTATATTATATAATGGTTAATGTTTTGTTAGCATGATGTTTATGAAACCAATTTCTCATATCTGGGTTATACCATGAAAAAATAATTATGAGAGACACTATTTGTCATGGAATATTTTATGATTAATTGAGTATGAATATTTTATCTTTTCCGTAGGTTAAGATATAATGGAATTGTTATGATATCCATTTCGTTCATGGTTGATGATATGATGAATGTTTATGATATTGTGGTACATAAAAATATGGTTCTCATTATATGATGGGTGGGACTTGTATCTCCATCCATTAATTTGGGTAATAATTTATAACATATTATATAGACAAGACAATAATGGGTAGTGAACATGGTTTAGTATAAAATTTTATATGGGGAGTGAACATGGATTACTAATACAATGCTGGAATGGGGAGTGATCTCAGTTCAGTAATATAGGGTTGGAACGGAAAGTAAGGGAAATTATCTACTACAATATTTTTAGTAGCGACATTTTAATATCATGGAATTGATTTTATTCATATTTTTATTTGAAAACAACCATGTCTTATTCCATTTTTTTCCCTCATGTATCGTTTTCTTTGATTCCATGGTGATTTATGTCTTATGATCTACCAATATTTATTCCATGACTCATGATTCTGATCTTTGATATGTAGGGTATGGTTTTAAAATTTTACACTCATTTTTTGATACCCTTTTGTTCATGTTATGTTTTCATATCACATTAATTTACACTAATTGATAATCTGAGATAACTCTATATTATGGTTCCATTCCCCATGTTATGAAGATTGGTTTTAAGTAGGACTACTAATGGGGAAGGTATTAATGGGAGATAAGGAATATATTTCACCATGTTGAATGATTATGATTCTATGTTTTAAAAGAACTAAACAATTAGGGTCCTTCAATATTCCTTTCCATAATGTATTGAATATTTATCAAAAAAATATGTATTATCCATGTATGAGAAGCTAGATTATCTAAATATTTTATCAATGGAAATTTCTAGTTATGAAATGGAATATAGTGTGAGGAAACTTTAGTGAGATCCCAGGGTATGTTTCTAATCTTAAGGTTAGACATGTCTCAATGAATAAGACTAAGGTTAAATTAATGTATAATAAATTGTTCTTGAATTTTGGTAAATGATTGAGTGAGTGGTTTCCAAGAAACTACATCCCTGCTTAGTTAGTATAAGTGTTTTTGGATCTGGCGTAGATGTACCTTAGGGTAACATCCCTAAAGGCACAATATTGATCTAGAATGAATCAGGAACTGGTGCAGAACAATAGGATTTCTATAAACTAAGTTTTTCATTCATGTATGATTTAATTTATGGATTCTAACAATATGTATAAACCATCATGAATGATTTAAATATAATACATCAATGAAAACCCTAGGACAAACCTAACATTTCATAGATTAAATATTATGTTTCACAATAAATAAATACTATAAGTGATTTTCATGATTATTATTGTTTCACTCTGATTAGTGTTTCTTATATTATGCGTTTTGGTTTTATTAAATTTGTGAAATCAAAATGAATTTGGTTAACATTGAATGTTATAGACATTTTACCGATGAGAAACCAAATGGGATGATGAATAGAGTAAAGGATGTTGTGATTATGCCTAATAGGTTCTCATGGAACATGATTAACAATGTATACCTTATCCAAATTTCAAACTTACTAAATAATAGAAGTAAAGTGTTTTATAAGTGTTTAGGTAGTGATGACCATAGAGGAATGATGATTCAGTTTCCTTTGTGCTGAGAATGTGGGAAGAAACAACCAAGTAGATATCTTATAAGAAGTTGAATATGTTTTGATTACAAAAAATGAGAACATAAATCAACTAATTGTATAGGTAAAATGAAACGTTTAGTTAAATTAATGGATATGATTATTTGTCTCCATAACATATCATAAAATGAGGAATACATTAAATGTTTAAAGTATGTGAATTATGAAAATATATGTTCAAAGGGTAAATCTCATGAAGTGAATCAACAAGGTTTTATGAGTGATAGTTTTTATATTGATGATGAATAGAATATAGAGGTATTCAGGAATAATATAATGAATCATAGTTAGTAGTTTTGGAAACGAAGTTGTAATATTTAATTTTTTTTGTATTAGGATTTAAAAATTATGAAATATATATGGATGTTTCGGTATAAATTTTTCATTAAGGATATGAAATAAAATGTGTAATGATGATGATGACCAAGAAAAGTGTTTTAATTGCAATGTTATATTTTACAATATACAAGTGATAAAAGAAAGTTCTCTCTTTAAATGATAATGATGTTAAGAAAATGATTTTTATTTTGGATAAAGAGTTGTTGGATAAGAATCAAGTAAATTGGATGGTATTGAATTAGTTGGAAAGGATTAATGATTTCATGAAATATATGTTTATGTTATCCTGTATAGAGATTAGAGCATTTTTGGATTTTAGGAATATATCAAATAATATGGGTTCTATGTAAGGAATGAATAAAAATGTATATCATTAAGATGGTTTTAAAATAATTCAGGTTATTAGCATGTTTCAAGAGAATACATGATACATGTATTCACATACTTGGTATACAACATACAAGAGTTACATGATGATATATACTGGGGGGTCAATGTTAATATGAATTTAAAAAATTTAGTGACTTTCTTTCTATTTTTTTACTTCCATATTTATGATGCTTAAAAATGATAACCATTTAAGAAATGGTTTAAGAGGATTTATAGATTTATTTATTATTTCTTCATATGAACTTTTATGCATTTTAGAAAAATTATTCCAATTTTTTTTTATTTTAACGATAACTGAATATTGATGGATTGAATTGTAGTGGTATATATGGGACATTTGATCTATTAATGATTCATTACAAAAATGAACCATAGATTTTTAGAGTAATAAATTAATTGAAAATCGATCGAGGTGAAATTACACTATGAAATTTTGTTTATGAATTGGAGTGAAATCATATCAGTATATCGTCTCACGAAAATTCATCAACTCTACTAAAAGGACCCTGAAAGAAATTATCCATGTTCATTCATTTTCAATGAAGAAAATGGTCTTATAAATCACCAAAGATTTATAGTTTTGTGGTTTTTAACCTTCTATAGATTACCCACTTTATTGTGATCAGGGATCTCAACCACATTATAATTATTTAATATTTTCTTCCGTGTTAAAATCTACACATCAAATCTATATTCTTCTATCTGGAAACATATTTTGTGTTACATTCAGTAACCATTATTATCATAAATTTGATTTTAGAGGAAGATTTATTATTCATTTTTAACAATGTATGTTTTTATGAATTATTTTTCTAATTATAAAAATTTTATAATCAAGAAGAATTTCAGTGGAGAAATTAATTTTAGAGGGGGTAGAATGTAATTCCATGAATTTTTAGGAATTATTATTATTATTGAATATATTTAATTTAATTGATGGACTTTGTAAGAGACGTTAAAAATATAAATTTTTTTAACCCACAACACTATGTTAAGATTTCAATACATACAACACTATCTTATATTGCATCACAAACAAAACCGAGTTTGAACAAAACATGATATATTATTTAAAAATTATTACTTAATATGATTGTAATCAACAAGACATTGGAATGGAGGATATGAAAAGGATTAAATAAGTTATGAAAATATGTTTTACACATGTTTATATAATTATTTAGAGACCAATTAAATATAAATGAAAATAAAACCCCTTTGGAAATAAATAGAAATATTTTTCGGAAAAACTATATTTATGAGAACAAGTGTGTTCAATATCAATAAATTAGACAAATAAATTTTTTTATTGATATTAATGATATATATATATTATATTTATTAATATTTATTTCAGTCATCTTTTGTGATTTATAAATATGATATAATAATAAATCCATTTTTATATTAAAATCTATATTTTCATAAAAAATAGTTCTTTATCATTTTTATAGAGCACTTATATTAAAACTAATTTTTCAAAATTTTATAAAACAAGTATTATAAAATAAAATACATTTTATAAACTATAATATCAAAAGTATCATTTGGTTATTATTTTGGATTAATGTGAAATGTGTCAATTATTTAAGAATCATGAAAAATACTGAATTTTAATGAATAACTATATTTTTTTAATTTTTTTATAAAGATAAATTATATTATGAAATATTTTTAAAGTAAAAATAGTCCCATTTCATTTGTATTAATACAATTTATGTATTTTTAATCAATTTCACATTTAATTTACATATAAATACTTTGTAAAATTTTGATCATTGTTTCTTAAAAACCCGGTATCTAATCATGTTTATGGGATTGATTTGAAATTTTTATCTTACCCTTATATAAATCAAATTTCAATGAATTTATTAAATAATTGGCATAATCATCTAATATAATGGCTAAATAATCCAACTTAATTTCTGAAACAAATGCATAGTAAAAATAAAAAAATTTATTTAATGTGGTTAAGGTAAAAATTAATCTATCGGGGGTTAAAAAAGATTGATAAGAGTAAAATATCCTAAAATATTTTCTAAATTTTATTCGATTATTTTATTTATTCCTTCTAAAAATAATTATCTAAAATATGGAAATTTATATCCACCTTCTTTTATAAATGGCCCATATAATAATTTCAGTAAAGAGAATAAAAAAAATAAATATATAACCATTAGTATCTCTAAATCCATAGGATTATAGAATAAAACAACATATATTGGTTTATAAATATTTTTTTAATGTTTGAAATTATTTTATCATAATATTTTTTTAAATTTTTTGAGATGAAATAATTATATTAAATTCTGAGGAAATTCCAATATAGTAGTTATTTAGTTCATAATAAAATAAAATAAATAATAAAAATATTTAAATGTAAAGTTAATTGAATGTGTTGTTATGTTAATATTTTATTTTTTTATTAATATATCATGTTAAATAGTTTTGAAAAAAATATATTTTAATTACATCATATTCTTAAAATATTTAAAATATAAATTAAATTAAGAAAGTCAAAATTAACATTCGAGTAATATTATAATAAATGAAATTTTTTGAAAATTAAGTTACTAAAAATTCTATCTTCAGTAATGTGACTTTTATATAATAATAAATACCAACAGTGGACAATTCATATACGGACTTATTTTCAATAATGAATATATTAACACTTAAAAAGTAATAAATATATTAGTGTGGTTAAGGTTAATGTAATGTTTTTGAAAATTACATACACATATTTTAAAATAAAATTCCAGAAAAAAAATATTTTTATTTTAAAAATTGTTTTGGTCATTTATATTTAGTGGTTACAAATTTTATAATAACTTTTTTTTAAATTTAGTTTTAAAAGACATTTTATCTTTGATAAAAAATATTCTTTACTAGAATGAAATTAAAAATGGAATAAACAATAAATCATATAAAACCAATGGAGAAACAATTTAAAAAATGTTTTTTTGGGAGGTGTTTCTCAAACTAATAATCCCTGAAAACTAATATTAATCTGTTTTTGAGCCACGTTAGGTAATATTGACCTCCCAATATTGAAATTTTTTGAGTATTTACAATAATTTCAATCTTCCTCAACTATAAAAGGGAACTCACTCTCCCCACGTTTTCACACCTATAATGTAATTTTTATAGACAAATATCTTAAAAAAATTTCAAACTACCATACCATGATCCTATAAGCCTTATTTTCCAAACAAATATAACCAATCAATTATTTAGAGATAACATAAATAGGATACCTGAAAAATTGGTAATGTTCATCAACAAATGTTTTCATTTTTTCTTCCATCACAACAATAATTATTATTATACTATGATTATAAAATAATATCAATATATTATATTTACAAGTATGTTTATTTCTATTTTATAGTTACAAACTAAAACCATACACACTTCCATCAAATGGGTTACAAAGTCATTGTTCATGTGTATAGCAGAGTACCAACCCGTGAATCGATGTCATTCAATTTACCATTACAACCCTTAAAGGTTAGTATTAATTATGGAATAATAGTTAATGTATGAAATATATAATATTTATGATGTTATTATTCTTCTTGAATTATTATATTATGCATACCTTCATGATTTCCATTTTGTGGGATGACAATATTGTCGTTCATGTGTACGACTGATTAATAACTCGCGAAGCAATATTATTAATTAACACACTACATAGATGGTATTATGGAATTTTTTTAAAAAAATATGATATATAAAAGAAATAATAAATAAATCTATTATTAGAATATATTGTTTAATTTCATATATTTCAAAATGATAATAACATAGAAAACAACGTTCATTCGCACATATGACCAACCATCTCCAAGAATGGTGTATTTCATTTCCAATCACTAATAATTATGGATTACTATAAATAAATATATTATCAATAAATATGATATTTATATAAAGGATATAATTATGAACATATTGAAATCATGATCAATTTAAGAGGACAAAAAATAACAAGTTATAACATATACAGAAAACAAAATAGTTATTACCTCAAAATGTATCATTAACATGGAATTGTAAATAAAAATGAAATTAATGGTTTTTAGAAAATAATATATAGTATAATATATATGAATATTTTTATTTAATTTATTAATAATAAACTTATATTTATTATTCAATTGGTATAAAAAAGTACAATGGAGGTCAAGATATAAGGTAATAGGACTTATAGTACCACTGTTATTTTAAGGAGACTTATGGCCTATTAACCTCTAGTTTATTCTATGTGGTGTATATATTACAACATTAAATGATATATCATGAATCTAACTCATTTAATGATAATAAATTTTGATATTCATATTATACTTTCACAAGTATTGTGATTCAAATGTTACCCAACATGGAAAATATTTTTGTTTAAATTTTCATTCTTCAAGATGTATATTTGGTTATGCACCTATATTCATTAAAAATGTGTATATAGCCCCATTGAAATGTTATATAATTAATTTATTCAACCTACTGATATTTTAATTTTCATTTTATGTTATTACCTCATTCCATTCTCACCACTCATTTATTCTCATAGACTTTTTCCATGCTCACCACTCGTTTATTTTGAGTAATATATATACTATTGCAAGAAATGATATATCATTAATCTTTATAATTTAATGATAATAAATTTATCCATTTATTTTATCCTTTCATGGGTATTATGATTCAAAATTTACCCATACTATAAAGGATTTTTATCTAAATTTTCATTCTTTGGGATGTATATTAGGTTATTCCATGCTCACCACTCGTTTCTAGGAGACATATTCCATGCTCACCACTTTTTTATTATGTGCAGTGTATATAATACCACATGAAATGATATATCATTAATATATATCATTTATTTATAATAAATTTATCCATTTATGTTATCCTTCTATGGATATTATGATTCAAAACTTACCCTACCTGTAAGGGATTTTTGTCTAAAATTTCCTTCATTGAGATGTAAATTATGTTATGCACCTATATTCATTCAGAAGGTGTACATTCTACAACTTTTTCATGTAAAATAATGATCTTCTTCATCCTAATGATATTTTAGTTTCCATTAAATTTTAATCTAATTTCAAGATATTTAGTGACCTTCTTTCTGAATTTTTGGATTTCAATATTTAGGATATTTCAAAAGGATTACCATTTAAAAAATGGTTTAAAAGGAATTATAAATTAAATTATTATTTCTCTATATGATGTTTTATTAATATTGGATAAATTATTCCAATAATTTTTATTTTAATGATAAATGAATATTGATGGAATGAATTGTAGTTTTATTTGTGGAACCTATGATATATTAATGATCTATGAATAAAATATGCACATTTGTTTTTTAGAGTAAGAGTTGAATTAAAAATCGATCAAGGTGTAACTACACTGTGAAATTTTGTTTAAGAAATGGAGTGAAATCAAGTAAGTATAGTGTCTCATGATAATTCGTTAACATTAGTAAAAGGACCCTAAAGAAAAATTTATCCTAGTTTATTCACTTACAATTAAACAAATAGTCCCATAAATCACCATAGATTTATGTTTTGTGGTTCCTAACCATATATACATTACTCACATTATTATGATCAGTGGTCTCTGATTTTCTCTATATTTATTTTCTATTTTCTTCCGTGTATAAATCCTTACGTCCAACCTATGTTCTCGAATATAGATTCCAAGTATAAGTTAATTTGGGCAACTATTATTATTACAAATTTCATTTTAAAATAATATTTATAATTCAATTTTTACAATGTATATTTCTATGAAATATTTTTTGAATTCTAAATACTTGATGACTGCAAAGAATTTAGTTGGAGAAGTTAGTTTTTTGAGGGTATAATGCAATACCTTAAATATTTAGTAAATATTTTTATTTAAATAAATTGTATTTAATTTATGGATTGTGTTTTACATAAAAAAATGATAAAACTTTTATACACATAACACCATGTGAAGCATACTCTAATCCCCACACTAGCTTATCTTCCATGAAAAACAACACCGAGTTTAAACGAAACAAGATATACTATTTAAATATTTTTATTTAATATACTAGTTATAAACAAGCCATTTAAGTGGAGGATATGAACATGATTAAATACATTATGAAAATATAATTTACAAATATTTATATAATTATATGGTGACCAATTAATTATAAATGAACATAAAATATTTTGAAAATAAAACGAAATGTTTTTCCGAAAAAATAATTTTTATGAGATATAGTGTGTGTCAATGTCATTAAATTAAAAAATAAAATTTAGGTTAAAGATTTTAATGAAATATAGTTTACATATTTTTTAATATTTATTTCAATCATCTTGGATGATATATAAAAATATATATTGATGATATCAGAAAAAATATTTTTTTACACTTAAAAACTATATTTCTCTAAAAAACTGTTCTTTCACTATTTAAAAAGCACTTTTTTCAAAAATAATTTTTTTTATAATAATAATAAGATAAATTAAATAAACTTTAATAAATTATTATATCAAATTTATTTTTGGGTGATTTTATGGATTAATACAAAAAGTTTAATTTTTTTATGAATTGTTAAAAATACAAAAAAATTAATGAAAAACTATCTTTTAGTTTAATTTATTTATAATGATAAATTATATTATGAAATAGTATTAAAGTAAAATTAGTTCAATTCATATGCATAAATAAAATTTTGGTATTTTTAATTAATTTCACATTTAATTAACATATGATATCATTGTAAACTTTTGATTATATTTCATATAAAACCCATATTCTCATCATGACTACGAGATAGATTTGAAATTTTTATTTCCCAATTCTATATATTGGATTTTAATTTTCTTTAATAAATTGCAATAATAATAACATATAATTTCTTATAAGGCCAAATTAATTTTGGATCAAAATAAATAGTGAAATAGTAAATGATACTTACCGATTTTAAGTTAATAATTTATTTATCTGGGTGTTCAAGAAAATTGATAAAAATAAAAATGACCTAAAATATTATCTAAATTATATATATGGATTTATTTTTCCATTTTGAAAACAATTATCTTAAATATTGAAATTTATTTCCACTTTCCCTTAAATATGAACCATATAACAAGTTAGGTAAAGAGGAAAAAATTATAATTATATTTCTTTTATGATATATAAATACATGGGATAAAAAAACATATATTAGTTTAAAACAATATTTTAAAGGAAAAATTATTTGTTTATTATAATAATTTATTTTCTATTTTTTAAATATGAAATAATTCAAGTAAATACTTATTAATTTCCAATGTAGTAGTTATTTAGTTATTAAAAAAAATAAAATAAACGATAATTTGTTTTTAAAAAAATGTTATGTAAATTGAATGAATTGTTAAGTTAAATTAGTATTTTTGTATTAATATATCAGGTAAATTTTTTTTGAAAAAAATATATTATAATAATGTGATTTTCTTTAAAATTTTAAAATTGAAATGAAATTAATAAAGTCCAAATTAAAATAAATGTTATTTTATAATAAATTATATATTATTAAATTAAAATTACTAAAAAACATATATTCTATCAAGGGAGTTTTAAATAATACTAAATATAAACTATAGACCATTCACATAAAAGTTTATCTTCAATAAATAATATATTGATCCTTAAATAGTAAACAATTTATTTGTTTGATTAAGGTTAATGTAGCATTTTGGCAGATTACATACGCTTATGTTTAAATTAAATTCTAAAAAAAGTTCTTAATTTAAAAAATTGGATGTAGTATTTATTACCAGTGGTTATAAATTATATGATAACATTTTATAAAAATTTATTCTCAATTGTTAAGTTATATTATTTAAAAAATACTAGTTACTATAATGAAATCCAAAATGATAAAATCAAGGAAACATATAAGATAAGGGGGAAATATTTAAAATATATATTTCATTTTGTGGTGGAGGTTCTTTCACAACCCAATAATCGATCAAACCATTATTAATCAGTTTTTGAGCCACATTAGGTAATATTGACCTCCTAATATTGAATACTTTTGAGTATTTACAAGAATATCACTCATCCTAAACTACAAAAGGGAACTCACTCTCCTTCTTTTTTAATGCGTATAGAACTATTTGGATTGACCAATATCATTCCAAATCACTTCCAATCTACCCTACCATTATCATATAAGAATTAGTTTGTAAAAAAATCTATCCAATCAAATAATTAGTGATATCCTAAAGAGGATACCAGAATAAGAGGAAATATTCATGAACAAGTGTTTTTAATTTTTTTCCTACTTCACCACATTAAATTTTTATTATACCATGATTACATAATAATATATGTATCTTTATTATACTATGGTTGTTTTTATTTTAAGGTTACAAACTACAACCAAACACGCGTATATAAAATGTGTTACAAAATCATTGTTCATGCATATTGAAGAATACTGCCCCACGAACTAATGTACTTCATTTTTCCATTTCCACCTTTAATGGTTAGTAATAATAACATATTTATATTTTATATATGATATATATGATATTAATAATGTTATTATTCTTCTCAAATTATTATATTACACATACATTCATTCTTTCCATTTTTCATGTTTCCAATAATGTCGTTCACGTGTACGATGAATTACAATAAATGTATTTTATCATTTTGAGGATTATTCTTGAAAAAAATGCCTAGAAATTGTTTTCATGTATACGTGAATCCTTTAATTGAATAATTATAGGACTTATAAAGCTAATATGTTGATACATATGATACATCTTCTAGAACAATGTTCAAAATGAACGATGCTCTAATATGGACCATTAGTGAATTCACTAGACTTGAGAATTTAGTTAGTTGGTACACTTACAAAGGTTCGTCTTGTCCTTTTTGTAACATTGATTTTGAGACCAAGTGACTATCTCATAGTAAAAAATTGTTTTTCTTGCTTCATTGAAAATTTCTTGACGCATCTCATGGATTTAGATTAAACAAGTCAAAATTCAATGATTCTATTGATCATATGCCACCTCCATTGTCACAACATGGAAATTTTGAAATAGAATTTGGGAAGGATCGTCATTTAACTAATAATGAAAAATGAATTTGAATTGTTTCGTCATGTGACATAAAAACACAACAACTGATGACAAAAAGGAATGTTTGTTATTAATGTTTACGGTGACAATGACCTCTCTACCACCATGACCGTTATTTTGTAATTGGATTCCTCTACAAAATTTAATGTTTATAAATTGAAAGGTAATTAAAATATCACTTTTTTAGGTATTTTGGAATGTAAAATTGTTTTAATAAATGATTTATTATTTCAATATCTTGAAATATTCTCTTGTGATTCCAATGATGAATTTTTTTATGTTTGTTTTATGTGTTATGATTATATAATAGTATGTGGACATTTGACGGGTGGTTACATGATAAAAAAAATTTGGGTGGTTAAATGTAAACCAATGATGGGTGGTTCTGTGATAAACCATGGATGGGTGGTTACATTATAAACACTAATGCATTGTTTATGGAAGTCAGTTGTATGACTATTTCATTTAGTGATATGTACAGAATTCTACTATATGGTTATTCCATTTATGAATTTTTATGTCTCAATTTAGTTTTATATATTATATATTTCATTATGTGGAATTTATGGTAATATATTGGTCACAACAATGGTATAAATGATCATATATTCAGTGATGTATATTTACTAATTCTCAATGGTTAATGGTATTACTTTATGATATTGTATTCATGGTATACATTTTTTACAAGACTAAGAGTTTTCATTCTTTATATATCCCTTACATGTATTTTTATGATCATACTAAGTTTTAAAATGTTTTTCAAAAGATTAATGGGAAAATATAGTCAAGGATTAGATGAGGAAAAAGTCGGGAAATGAACCTTGTTTCTGTTTAAAAAAAATTGTTTATGAAAAAACTGCATAATTCGTAAAAGTGTCTACTGGTAATATTTACATTGAGATTTATTAGTTATGACCTAATTCAATATATATAGAAACCTTAAAAGATAATTTATCTGAATTAAGGTCTAATTGTTGACTAACATATATATTACATGTCATTTATGTTTGGGTACCTATAGGCTGTGATTTTAAATTGTTATAATAATGTCCCCATACACTTATTTTTATGTTATACATACACATATTCATTATTTACCACTAATAAGAATATGATCTCACCCATTATTATGTGTCATTTACCTATGATATGACTAATGGTTTCAATTAGGATTACTAAAGGGGAACATTCATATGGGACACATTAAAGATCATTCACTAATTTAAAAAAAAATCTTGTTTCAAAGGAAACTAAACTATTATGGTGCTCAATAATTTGTTAGTGTAATATATTGAATATTAATCTAAAATGATTTAATATCCATGTACGAGACACCTTAGTAACTATAAATCTCATAGGGCTAGAAGTTGATTTCATGGATAATTGTAAACTATATAGGGACAAGACTAGGTAACTCATGATAAAACACAATGTATGATTTTTACTTAACTACATTAGTTATGGTACTTGTATACATAATAATGAGTCATTCATACATCTCTATATCCCTTGATTGAGATCCATAGCTTCCAGTAGAGTCTTTAGCTTGACAAATTTTGCTAAATGTTTCTTAAGGGAGTGAATTTTCCATATCACAAATGTACTTGAAGTTCATGTTAGGGATCCATGGATTGAGTTTCTCCTATGGAATTAGGATCATTGTGATAAACCCTTACGATTTTATTCATGGTATGAATTGGTTTTCGACATTGCATTCCAAAATAGAGTATCATAACATTATTGAAAGATTCTTATGTATAGATGTGACGTGATTCTCTTTTATTGGAAAGAAAATAATGTGGCTAAGAGTGTAGGAACATTATCAGAAAGTTACAACCTATCACCCATCAGTTGATGAGTCTAGAGCATGGTCGAGTGGGGTTTTTAGATGTCTGGATTCTATTGGTAGTATAGGATTATATATAAATATTTCTAAAATATTTTATCTCTAAACAATCTATGATAGGGATTGATTTATGAATTGATTTTCATCCTGTAAACACCCATATCTTACATGACATATCAGATGTCCACTATCGAGCTTATGGAATTGGGGTTTTAGTTTGAATACGTTCGAGAGAAAAACATTACCAGACCTAGTGTGTCCCCAGGGAAGATCCAATATTATCATGAAAAAGAAGATGGGATATTTAGGCTTCATATTGACTAATATCGTTTGAACCAATTGAATATCAACAAAAAAATACCCAATTCAAAAGATTGTTCACCTTTTTGATTATTTAAATAGCATGCCTAGCTATTCAATGATTTACCTCATGTTAGAATACTGTGAGTTGAGGATTCATGAGGATGATATTACGAATATGGAATCCTGACATCACTATGGGAATTATGAGTTTCTAGTATTACCTTTTGGTGCGATTAATTCTCCCATTATGTTCATAGAAATTAAAAAGCAGATCGTTCATCCTTTCTTGGACGGATTCATGTTTTTATTAATAGTTGGAATTATAATATACTTTTCATAAAATGGGAGCATACTATGAATTTAGGGATGGTATAAGACATACGTAGGGGGAACCAATTATAGTGTATGCTCTTAATGTGTAGGATTGCGATTATATTGGTTCACTCTCTAAGGAATGTCATCTCTGAGTATGGTGAAGCTATTGATCCCAAAATGATTAATGTAGTAATCACATTGAAACCACCAAAGAGGGTTTCAATGGTGTATATTTTCCTCAGTTTTATATGGTAAATATAAGTGGTTCATAGACTAATTCTATACAATTAAATCTCTTTTTACATTGTTGATAGTTAAAGCGTATCTCTTTCCATGGACCGATTAGTGTTAGATAACAATAAAGGAGTTGAGGTAGAGGTTTACTACTGTTCTTTTAATAATATTACCATATGATGATTAATATTATGTGGTGTTTTTAATGCATTTAGAGATAGTATTTGATTAATTTTAATACATAGGAAGACATTACTTTATTAGGGGTGGAGGTAATTGAGGTCCAATGAGAAAAAAAAGGAACCCCCCAACATATATTTCAAATTGATATTATTTTTTGTAAATATGATGAGATATTATCTTTGGGGTGAGAGGGTCGTTTATTAATCAAACCATCACAGTCATAGGAATATACATTCCTAGAAATATCTCAAACAAAGATTGAGGATTTTGTTAGAGTTTTTGAAATAAAAATACTTCAAAATATTCTATACTAAAGTTAAGTGAATGGTTTTGGTTAATTTCCTTAGTCGGATGTCACATTCTTACTTGGTGGAGGAGATTTATTGAGTAGTTGGCCTCTTTGAATCTGACTAAGGTGGAGGATAAGGGTGAATCATACCTTCATTCGATCATAGAGACTCCAATATTTCTTTATCATATGATAGTGGATTAGTTGGGAGGAATCAATTATGTTGCTATAAAAGTCTAGAAATAATTTATAGATTCCCTAGGTTGAGTTTTTTAGGGTCGGGATGTAATACACCAATATTTTATGATATATTTTTCTCTAAATAAATTGATTTTTATAATGCTTACTTTACACACAACACCATTTAAAAAAACCATATTTTTTTAAAATATTATGATTTGAATATTCTATTACCCTTTCATCATGAATTTATTATCATAGATATTAGGGGGATTTTTCTAAAAGGATTTATATTTCATTGAATGGTAAAAAAATCAAAATTTTATAAAATAATCATTTTTTTCATTAGATAAAGTAATTTCAAAAGTACTAATTTATTTATCATTTAGTATTATTGTTTTATAATATAATTTTCTTAAAATAATATCAATATCTTCATTAAGATAATAATTTAAATTACTTTTTATATAAGTCAACTTTTAAGCTTGATGCATATTTTACTGTAAAACCATTACATGATAATTTTGTTTAATTTTAATTAATTTTTTACAAATTATTGGAATGAAATCGGATAAAAAGGACTAATATTTAGTATTAGGTGATTTAAATATGGTAAAATAGTGCCTTTAAATTTTATTCATTATGAATTGCATATTTTATGATTAACAATAATGTTATAAGACATTAAAAAACTTTCCAAACATTCATATATTTTATTTCATATGGGTAATTATACCACATCCATTTTATGTTTTTATATAATTATTTTTTGTTACATTTTACATTGATAATGACATTTATATTACTCTATGTAAATAATCCTATAACATATCACTATTTTGAATTTAAAAATATCCTATAAGTTCAAACAGTGATACAAATTGTTTTTAATTAAATGCAAAGGGATATTAGGAGTTTAATGATATTATTTTTATAGTAATTTATTTTTAATTTTTAGTGATTATATAATTATCATAAATTTTTATACAGCAATGACACATTGATTTTTCAATTAGTTGAAAAATCAAAGTAAATGATTTTAAAAACATTGAAAATAAGGTTTTTGAGATGAATTATGGTTAAAATATTTTTTATTTAATAATATTTTATTATTTGTAGTTAAAAGTGTTATAGAAGAATACCTTATCTGTTTTGATGTCTCTAATGTCAAGTTAAATTAATATTATCTAAAGTAAAATTAATCATATTTTACGAAAAATAATATATTATTATATTCTTTAAATCATAAAACTATTGGACGTATAAAAGTAGATTTTAAAATTGTCTAAAATTTCATTCCATATCTATTTATGAGAAAATTGACCGCTTATTGGTAATATTTTATCCCATTATGAATAAATAAATATCGTCGTTGTGGTTTAGGTTAAAATAGGTTCATCGAGGGTTAATATAAGAAATAAGGGTATGTTTTCCAATTAAACTTGTCTATACCAAATCATATGGACATATTATGAACTCATCCTTTCCCAAATTTTAATCAACATTCATTTGGTTCTATTTGGGATGAGTATGACCATTTTATATTTTTACCATTTATGAAATTCAATAAGTGTCTTTTCCCTCTATTATAATAGGACACCCCTTTTACCATTTCATTGCACCAATTTGAACCATCTATCTAAAATAAAACCCAAATAATTCAATTTTCATCATTATTAGACACCAATTATTAGTGATAGTATTTTTATTAATGGATAAAGGGGGAAACAAAATTATATGTAATGATTCTACCGATCCTATTTCATATTATTTATTATTATACCTCCTCTAAATTTCTTGTATTGACTATGAAATAATAAATTCTGTTTCACAAATATAAATAAATGTTATTATTATTAGGTAACCACCATTATTAATACAATTTACCATCAAATGGGTAGTGAATGAAACACTCGTGTGTACGTGTGGACTACCACCTTTACATAACGACACTGTTTAATTTCCTTTACCATCAGTCATGGAAAAATATTATAATGGGTATAATGTTAATATATGATATTTATGAAATAACTATTATTTTATAAAAATAAAACAATATCTACCTTCTTAACTTCTAATTAATTTAAAAACGATAACATGGCCCATGAATATGCTTGGACTACCTCCTCCATGAAGGGATCTGATCCATTTTTCTTTTATTATATATATGGATGGACATAACAATAGATTTAATGAATATATATGATATAATTTATATAAATATAATTATGTAAAGGGTAATTATTATATAACATTCATCCATTACTTCTATTGAAAAGTGAAAACTATGTTTAGGCATACATATGATCTATCACTTTTATGAATTTTTTAAATTTATTATTTCTATTTGAACATTTTGTTGATGATTATAAATATGTATATAATGAATATATATGATATTTTTGTTGTGATTATAATTATTAAATTTTTGGAACTATAAAAGAAAATGATTTTAAGAAGAGAATTGTGTTTTATAGAATATAATAACAAAATCATAGAGATTAAAAGATAATGTAACACCATGAGTCTTTAACATATATTTCATTTTAAATAAATCCTTTCTCTTTGATGGCTTATAGAACTCACAAAACCGAGTATAAAAAACTATATATAATATAACATTATAACCTAACCATTAAAATGGAGAGTATGAATAGTACATAATAAATTAAGAAAATTATATGGTTTATAAATTTTCAAAATGAATTCATTGTTTATTAATTGATTATAAATAAAATAAAATAAAAATTCAAAGAAAAAGATATGTTTTAAGAAAAAATATTTTTTTCTAAAATGTGGCTTAGTCAAGATTTTAAAAAACAAAATTAAGAAAATATATATTAAAAATTTAAAAAATATATAAAATCATTATATCATGATTCAATTAGGGTGAAATGTTTTTATTTTTTCATAAAATATTGATTTTTTTTATTATAGTGACATTACAAATTTTTGGAAAACTGTCATTTCAATAAAAAAAATAATGTAATTTAAATTAAAAACTGCAATTTGAATGTGTTTTAAATTAAAATAACTATTATTTAACTATTTTTAATCAAAATAAGAAAAATTTATTCACTATTATGTTATATTTTACTATAATTCTCTTTTTGGGTAAAAAATACATTTTTCTGAAAACATTCTTAATGTGAATGATGTTTCACCAGTTTAATTATAAAATACAACCCCATATGAAGAATTATTTAAATTAAATTTATATATTATAATTATAAATCTTAAATTTTAAATTCATATAATTATTATTTCTATTTATATTGTTTATATAAGAGTATATTTTCCTTGAAAAGGGTTTTTTGAAAAAAACATTTTTATAACGTTTTGGAGATTATTTTTAAATTAAATTCTTCCACTTATATCAGTTGAATTATAAAAAATAGATTCTATATTTGGAATAATTATAGTTTGTATTATCTAAAAATTTCAACAAATTTTTTTACCATTATCAATAGTAAAAAAGGTAAAAAACAATTGCCGTGGAAATGTTAAAAAATGTTTATCACTGGGAAAAACTAATACGAAAAGGGTTATTAATGACCTATAAATTTTAAAAGACCCATTTTATTGAATTATCTATACATTATAACCAATAAAGATCAATAATACCCCATTTTTGGTTCTTGTGTCATGATTGAAATATGTTCACCACTTTAAATTTTCAAAATTTCAATGTGTTTCATCTCCCCTACTTATAAAAGGGAACACCCCTTCCTTGAAAGATAATACATAAATAATACATTGGATTAAAAAAATTCCTACCCAAATATCTTCCTTAATTACATATCCAAATCATAGAGGATTTAATTTTATTAGCAATCCCTTCTATTAGTATATTAAGAATAAACATAAAGTTTCTCTCCAAAGCAGAGGTAAATTTATTTGATGTGTGTATTTGATTTATTTGTTCTTCCACCTCCATGAAATCACATTGTACTGTTATAATATATTAAAATAATTACCTAAAGAGTAATTTTATATTATAATGTTTGTTTCAAAACTACGAACCATATATACTTCCATCAAATGGAAACGAAATCGCCGGTTGTTTGTATGATGTATTATTGCCATGCGAACAGATGTAATTAGTTTTCCATCACCACTTTTAATGGATGGATATAATTATGTATTAAACATATATATGTAAAATTTAAAATTTTTATTAAAATTTGTAATTTTTATATCACTTTTACCTTCTTACATTCCATTCTCTAGAGGATACGATAACGTCACTTTTTAGTACCATAAACCACCACCTTGCAAAACGATGTGATTCGTCTTTCAATTTATTTTTACAATGGATGGTAATAATGATTTTTTGATTAATATAAATAATATTTTTGATATTATAATGATTAATTAATGGTGAATTAATATTTATTTTTCTTCCATTCCATTCATAGAGAAAAATTGGAGCAGTGTTCATACGTACGTGCGTCCTGGAATCTATATGAATTGTGTTATCCATTTTTATCTCTAAAATCTGAATTTTATTATAAATACATTTATAATGAAAATATTTTATATTTATATCATTTTTAACATAATTTTTATGATTTAACCATGATCAATATAAAATGACCAAAATTAACAAACCAATACATACATGAAAAATGAATCAATTATCAAACGAAACAATGATTTTAAAAATGAATTGTTTATAAATGGGTCATTAAAGACTAGAAGTGACTAATATATTTTATTAAATATATGAGTATAGTTATATATTAGATGTATAATAATATTTTATAATATACATTCGGTTTAGATACATACAAAGGTAGTCAAACCGGACGTAAGGGTTTCTCACCTAACTTGTACTTCCATGAGCCATTTACCATATTCATTACTAATTATATTATGTTACGTATAAAAAACCATTTGGGTATATTATACCCTGAATTTATATATATTATTGGTATTTACATATTCATTTTATTTTATTATTTTCATGGGGCTTATGATTAAATGTTATTAAAGATGTATGATATTCATGATTCAATCATATTATATTGAGGATTGTTTATTATTGAATTTCCATTAATGGATGTTATTTGGTCATTATATAATAAAACCATTTAATTTTATTCTTGTATGGTTATTCATGAATTTTTTCTTGTAATGGTATTATAATCCTCTCTTTTATTACATATAACAATAGAGAAAATATTTTTTTATGAAAATATTAATTTATTTATCACTAGTAAAAAATCATTTTTATTCCCAAACCAATTTTTCTAAAAAAAATTCAAAAATATATTAAATTTTCAAAAATTGATTTATTTATGAATGTTTTACAAATTATATGAAATTTTAATTTTTTTGAATGAAATCTCCATTTTGTTTTTCAATCAATGCTCATTTGGATTTTACAACAAACATAAAAGGAATCATTCTTTTAATGTGCATGAAATGAATGGAATTTTATTTCTTTGTGAACAATAATAATTTTAAAGACTATATCGATATTTTTGAAGGTTATTTAGATAAAAATATTTTATTTTTTTGGGAATATCTATTTTTAATATTTGTTTTATAAAATGAAATTTATGTTTTTCTTAAGAGTGATTTTAATAGAATTTTTATTATATTTTTATTAATAAAATACAGAAACCCCATTTTACCTTATAATCCATTCAGAAAATATTTTAATTATTATATAATAATTATTTCCCTAGATGGGTTTTTATTATTTTAATAGGATATTCAATTTTAATATGATTGTCTATATTACTTTGAATTGTTTATAAATGTGAATAATGGTTGAGAAAAGTATAAAAAACTAATATTATAGTTTTTTCAATATAAAATTTTGTTATTATTATGTTTCAAAAATTTGATATATAATGCAATTGACATACTATGTGATGGGAAGTGCCCAAAATTACATAACCCCACAATTAATTATTATGTCTCATGAGAATAACAGTTGAAAAAATTAAATTGGGTTTTACCCAACATTTTAAACTGTCTTGTGAAAGGTTTTGACAACATGTTTTAAATTTATGACATTATTATTTTCCCCAATAAGAGATCAATTTTTGATGTCCATGTGATCATTCAATTATTTATATTATCAGTGGTAACATTTCAAGATCATGTGATTATTTACATAGAATTATTGTATCATAGTTTGTTCCCATCATATTATTAATATTTAATTTATTGAATGACATTTGTTTTTTAAAATTTTAATATATATATTTATTTTGAATATTTATTCATGATATCTAATGTAGTAATTATACCCCTATTATGTAACTGAGATCATCCATCTCTTATGTTTTTCCCCCAACATGCCAAGAAGTGTTTTTAATTATCATAAAGGTATATTATAAGGGAAGATATGTTGTTCACAAGGAAAAACATTTATATTTTATGTTACTAATTGAAATTTTAATTTCATGTATTAACCTGGTTTACGACAACTACAAAACAATTCATTATTTCAAGATGACATTCCTTATATCATATTCCAATGTTATTAATATTTCATAGACTCTAGACTATTTGTATCGGGGTTCTTATAGTTGGAATTAGAGGAAGCATAGTAAAAACCATGGGAAAAAGATTTAGGAAAACATCTATAAGAGAACATAACCCAATGATTTAAATTGATTATAAGTACAGAAGAAAATGCTAATATTTTGGTAAAGTAGATATTTTGTGGTTTTTCTAGAAATAAATCCTTGTAGAGACACTATAATTCATTGTGGTTCTAGTACATATTTTCATATGGTTAAAAACACAAAAACAAGGTGTTCAAGTATTGACATGAGTATTACATAGTACACAATAATGGGCCTTATTTTTCACATGTTATGACACTCCATATGGATATTCATTGGTTCATTTATATTTTTATTGAAAAACATTATTAAGTATATTATGATTATGCCAAATCAATTATCAAGATATATGATTAAAAAATATATCATAACTGACTATAGTACATTCTAAAAAGAGAAGGATAGTGTTCATGTATTCATGGGTTGTGGAGTGCAATGATGATATAAGATTCGGTTTCAAATATTTCATGAATGTGGGAATAATCACAAAAGGTATTGCCTTAAAGGAATGAGAATGTATTTTATTTTTTGAGAAGTAGGGAACAAAATAATAAATTATCAAGGGAAATTTAAAAGTTCAGTCAATGAAATAAATGAGGATATTGGTCTCCCAAAGGTATTATTATTGGATGAATGTTATAGATTTTTAATGTAAGAAAATTATTTAATCAATGTCATTGGGGGGAAATATAATTAAGATAATTAACATGGTTTTATGAGTAATTATTATACAACTTATGATGAAGAGACGATTAATGATGTATAAAAGGAAGAATGTTTTTTTGCAATATGATGATGAATCATAATTAATGGTTTTGTAATGAAGTTTAATGGGTAAATTTATTGTGTACTTGGAATCAATATTTATTTTGTCGATATATTTTTTCTATTGGTTTCTTGATTATAAGAATCATGAAACATATGAAGATTGTACATCAGCTATTTTACTGCAAGGATTTGATTATATATATGGAATCATACTCATCACCAATAAAAGTGATATAATTAAAAGTTGATATTTTTTAAAAACACGCGATTGATGGATGATAACCCTTAATAAATTCCCCATTCTGAGATGTTAATGAAAATGAATCATTTATGTGATCGAATTAGAGACCTTGAAATTACTGAATGACTTAATGGTAAATGTTATCTTTACACCAGTTCCAACGTTGTATGGATTTATGGAATCTATTAGATAATATGATACATTTTTTTAGAAACATACATGTATTAAATAAGTTTTTATTGTGATGAAGGTATTGAAAGACATAAAATATTATATTACGTTCCACTTTATATTGTATGGTTAATCTATTGTTGTGTTGTTTTTAGAAATTTAGTTACCTTCCTTAAAAATATTTGGACTTTGGATTTGGTATGACATATTTTTGATGATTCTTAAGGATAAATATTTAAAAAAGTTATAATTTATAAATTTGTATATTTTTGGATAACATGTGGTGACAATTTTCGTTTTCAAAAATATTTGATGAAGGATGTGACGTTATTTAGTCTTTTTTAAGACCTATTGATAGTTAATTTTAGTGCTTCAGGCATGAAAGTTTCTATATGAATACTCTTTTTTAGATAATAATGAGATGTTGTGGTGGAATTTTTTAATGTATGAAATTAATCTTATCATATAATTATATTCCCATGTGTTTATAGTTTATATAGTATAAGAATGACTCAAATTAGAAAAAAGTTTATAGAAAAAATATATTATCTTAGTACCCTAATTTTTGATGAACTGATTGTATTTTTAGCCTTTACAAAATTATAACATTGTGGTCATTGTACTTATCTTGATCACCTTATTTATTTTGATAAATTTTCACTGTCACTCTAAATAATTATATACACCTTTATTCTAGGTCCATATATTCAAATCGAACCAATGCCCTCCCATTTGGAATCCTAGTTATGTTTTATTCAATAATTATTTTATATTTCCATGTTACTCTTCTCAAGAGTATGTTTCATTAACCCTTTTATGATATGGGTTTTTCAATAAATGTATTTAAAAATGTCAAACCCTAGATTATCAGTATCATGATTAAATTGTGAGGTTTAAAATTATTTAAGTGGCTAGAATGTAACACCACAATATTTTAAAAGAGGAACATCTAGTTTGATTGAATATAATACATGAAACACTGAGATTATATTATATTTGACACTACAAGACTTTATGATGTATTTCTTTTTTAATAAATCCATTATATTTGATATCGTGTGGAATAAATGATCCTGCAACTAAATAAACCATAATATAGTATACTGTTATAATATAACTATTAAATTGAATGGTTTTAAAAGATGTAACTAAATAGTGAAAATATTATCGTTTAAACATATATAAAATAAGTTAAATGTTAATATATTTCTTATAAATAAAGTAATAATCATATTAAAGAGTAATAAATTTTTTCTGAAAAACAAAATTATTCAAAAAGGTGGACTAGTTGCGATTTTCACATATTATTTTATTTTCTATAAATTTTAGAATAGGTTTTTTTAATGAAATAATTTTTTTAAATTATAAAATAAAATATTACATAGGATGAAATATTTTTATTTTTAAAAAATATGGATTTTTCAATGAATTGGGAAAATCCAGATTTTTGTGAAATTGACATTTAGTTATAATAAGTTAATATAATTTGAATGGCCCATTTTGATTTGATTTTTATTTCAAGTAAAATATGTGTGATTTAGTTATTATACGTCTTTTTTTGTGTTCAAAGCATAATTTTCTACTAAAAATTTTAAAGTGTATAATGTTTATCTATTTCAATTAATCCAAATAACACCTAATGAGGAATGAATTAAATAAAATTTATAGATTATTGATCTAAATATTTATGTTTATATTAATATAATTATTATTTATATATGTTCATTTAATATAAGATCATATCATTTAAAAAACACATTTCTTGAAATCCCACTTTTTCATCATGTCTGTAAGATTAATTTAAAAATAATATCTATAACATATGTGATTTTAATTTGATAAAATGGATTAAATATTTGGTATCATAATAGATAATATCATCTTATGAAGTCAAATTAATTTTTCACCATTATTAATAGTAAAATTAGTTAAAATTAATTACCATAGTTATGGTAAAAAGGGGTTCTTTGGAAGTGAAATTAAAAAGACATGGGTTAAAATGACCTAACATTTTTCCAACCCCTATTTTCCCCATATATAGACCTTATAAGATCAAATTATGTATATTGAACAATTTTTAATACTCATTCATGAGAAAATGTGGGAATCAATTTATCTTTTTAAAAACATCCATTAATGTCCTCTATCCCTCTTATAAAAGGCCACTCATCATCCTCTCCCCTTCACACATCCAAAATCCATTGGTTCATATATGAAATTACCAAATAGTTTACATAATTCCATCTTAATATACTATATTAAATATTTTTATTAGTACCCCTTCCTAATAATAATTTATTTATAAAACTAAAGACGCTCTCCAAAGATGAGATAAAACTATAAGAAATTTTGTATTTGTTTTATTTATTCATCCTCAGGATTAAAATAATAATAAAATATGATCATTTAATTAAAATAGTTTCTAAAATTTAATAATATTTTATTATGGTAATGTATTAATATATATCCAGATCCAATTCCATTAAATGGGAAACAAAATTATCGATCGTGTGTATAAAGTTATGCATTCGTGCGAACCAATGTATTTCATTTTCGATATCCAGTTTTAAGGATGGATACAACGAAATATTTAACATATTTTTACTATATTTATGAAATTATAAAACTTTTAGATTTTTTTTTATCACAAATACCTTCTTACATTCCATTCCATGGGGGATATGACAACATTGGTCGTATGTATGGCACATTACCACCTCAAAAAGATATGTGATTGTTTTTTTTCTTTTTTTACATGGATGGAAATACGGGTGTATATTGTTAATATAAATTATATATATTAAATAACAATTATTATTTAATGCTTAATTAATATCTATTATACTTCATCATATCTATCGAGAAAAATGGAAACATAATTCAAGCCTATGTACAGCCTACTGTCTACATGAACTATGTAATCAATTTTCTATATCCAAATTTTATTGATTACTAAAAATAAAAACATAGTGAATATATATGACATTTTTAAAATGGTAAAACTTCTGGATATCTTTTACCCATGATAAAAAAAGACCCAATTTACAAAACAAAAAAATACATAAAAAAATCAACGATCACCTAAAATATTGATTTTAAAAAATAATTATTAAAAAATAAGTTATAAATGAATATAAGTAAATATAATTTGGTAGGAATTATATGAGTATAATTATGTAATAGATTTATAATTAGCCTAATTTTATTATACTCAAGGATCAGACATATATGTTGTTATTTTAACTCGAGGTAAGGGTTTCTCTTCTCACATTTACTTCACATAGACATATCCCATATTCACAACAATGAACATTGTGTGGGGGTATATACTCCACTTTTGATAAGTTTTATAATTAATATATTTATCATAATGGTATTTTCTGTTTATTTTTTATTCCATTCATTGGGCTTATGATTCAAATGTTACTAAGGGTGTAAGAGATTTATGTTTCAATCTCATTTAAATCAAGATTGTTTGTTCATTAATTTACATTTAATGAATTTAATTTACCATTTTCTAATAAACACATTTAATTTCATTTTTTCGTTGTTATCCATAATTTTTCTAAGTAATATTAAAAAATTATCTCTTTTATACGTTAAATTATAGAGAAAGTGATTTTAAGAAAAAGTGAAATTATTCCTCTCTTCGATTAAAAATAATTTTCCTTCAAAACCCATGTTTTGTAAAAATGTTATCAATTTTTTAAAATTATAAACATTATCTAATAAAGAAATTGTATCAATTTTTATAATTTTATGAAATGTTTTGAATGTAATCATCATGTTTATTTCTAAATGATTTTCGTTTGGAATTTACCAAAAATATGCCAGGAATCTTTTTTAACAAGTAAGACATGAAAATAATTTTACTGCTTCTGGATATGTCAATATTCTGAATATTAATTTACAAATTAAATAAGTTATTTTCAATGAATCATTATTTGGAATTTTTTTTATTTTTTTTTAAATCTGATTCTTAAAATTGAAATGTAATTTTCCTTAAGAATGATTTTAATTGAATTTTTATATAATTTATATTAATCATTGAAAACAAAACTCATTTTACCGTATGATCTATTAAGGTTATTAATTAATTATTCCATCATAATTATTTTGTTGGATTATTTATAATTAGTTCAATGAGATGCACTATTTTCTCACCCTTCAGTATATTTCTCAGAAAAGTTTATGATTATGTTTATTTATTGTGAATGTTATTAAAATTTGATATTCTAGTTTTTTTAATATAAATTTTTGTATTGAAAATGTTTTTCTGATTTCAAATTTCTAATTCATTGAACATACTATCTTATGTGTGGGGATTAAAATTTCATATCCCTTCAATTAATTGGTGGATCTCATTAGAAAAATTATATGGCCAAATAAAATGTTATTTTGCTTAAAATTTATAATATATTGTGAAATGCATTGGCAGAATGACTCAGATAAACAAGATTATACATTCCATCATTATGAGATTAGTTATTAATGTCAGTATGATTATTCAATTAGTTATAATATATTTGATTACATTTAATGTTCATGTGATTATTTATGTGGAATTATTTGATAGTAATTTATTCCTACTATATTATACTCATATAATTGATTGATTTAGTTCTGATTCGGTTATTTAAATTTCCATATTGATTATTATTATTTACTCATGATAGAATCCACTATGTGACTACCCCTACTAAGTATGTATGGTCACCCATTTATTTTATTTTATTTTCCCTTGGATACCAGCATTTCTCTTTTAATTGATATGAATGGATTTTCTAAGTAGAAATATAGAGTTATAGAAGAATTTGTTTTGTATTTTATGTTATCAATTGTAATGTGAATTTCAAGTATGTATCTAGTTTACCAAGTCTAATAAACTATATAGTATTTATAAATGAGATTCTTTGTATAAAACAAAAATAATAAAATGTAACCACCGATTTTAGGCAATGTGGGTCAGGGTATTTATAAGAACCAGGATCAATGTTTAAGGACTGTAACTATAAACTGGAATATACATTAACAAATGAAATAGTTATCACCAAAAAAAGAATTATTTAATAATTAATTATAAATAAAAAGGAGATGAAATGATATATGAGTTTCATAGATGGTTTTAAAAGTATGTGAATGACTCTAATATATATTTCTTTAAATCAAAATTGATTATATCAGAGAATAGATCACATTATAGGAAGGTCCAAATTAATTTATGGGGTTTATTCACTCAATTTACATTAATTACTAAATATTTTAACATAATTGAATATTTAAATCCATGATATTTTGTCAAATAACTTATGATTTCGTTATTTTTTATTTCAAATTTTTATTGTGGAATAATATTTTTTACATAAAATCCGTTAATTGATTAATATTCTCATCAATGACCTGATCACTATAAGGGATTTTTTCTCAATTTCAACTCAAATGAGACATATTTGGTTTTTTGAACAAATATTATTTTACGAGGTTTATATACTTCGCCTTTTATTAATTTAACATGAATATATATGTATTAGTTATGAATACTATTTTAATTCAGGATTATATTTTTAAGGGGTTATAACCTAAAATATCCTAAAGATGTGTGAATTTCCATTACAATCATTTTTTATTTCACTTATTTTCAATGATTATAAATTACAATATATCTTTAAAAAAATAATATATTTTATTATTCTCTAAATATTTAAGGACTTCATATATTTTATTCCATAATTTACTCTCTTTGATACTTGAATAAAGAAAATTAATTGTTTATATGACCAGATGATCTTATTTCACTTATTGATGGGGTATTTTTTTATTCCCTACCCATATTTTTGATTTTATTTTCCTAAAAAAGTTTTTTACTCCAATGATATGTTATAGAAATTTTAAATTATCTTTAAATTCTTTCTATTTTTAATATAATATTTCAATTTTCATAAGGTACACATTCTAATTTCATTATAACAATACAAAAGCAATGTTTATTTATAATGTATACGATGTTAATTGATTTTACCTCCCACATAATCATTTTATAAAATATAGATTATTCTATAAATTTTCAGTGGTTTTACAAAGAGAAATATTTAATGAAATATTATATTAATATATTTCTTCCATTTTCGTTAGTTTTATAAGAAAATAATATTATTAGAAAACCAATATTTTTTAACTATTAATAATTATCTTTAATCCATTATTAATTTTGAGATCATTGACATTACATGAAAGCATTAATGTTTTTGCTCATTTCACATTTTATATGCCTTAAATATGTTTAATCTAAATATTATAGATATGAATATTTCTTATATCATATTCTATTTCTATATATTGTTTTTTGAAATGAAATATATTTCATTGAATTTAGAAAAATTTATATTCCATATTTTTTTATTAAATATTCGTATTTTCTAATATGTCATATGTTTTTTGAATTAAATTGAACATTTAATATATAAGGAATGTATTGGACATATATTGATGTGTTGGTATAGATTATAGATACCCCTTGATGTATCAATGTGTCTTTTGAGTCAAACCTGTTGGTTAGCCTTATTAAATTGGTATTTCATACATACCTATTCATGGATTAAACTTTAATGGAATTAGTCCTAGATGGTATAAAATATTTACTAATTATACATTATTGTACATATACCCCTTACATAATATCTGAGATAACACATTAATTTTAATTTTATTCCCAATGATATGATGAAGGATATTATATATAATACCATTGTTGTGAGAATATTTCTCTTTACTTTTATTTTTTATTTCTACAATAATATAGGAATCATGAATGTATCTATTTTTTAAAGACTATTAAATTTATCTGTCCATTAGGATGATAACCCCTTTATCTAATGCCTATTTTATAGTATAGATATTTAAACTTAGTTATTAGAGTAGGGTAATAAAAATATGGTATCATAGAAATTTTTTTATAAAACATACGAACATGATTTTAAGTGAACGAAGCTAATATGACATTTTTTATGACACCTTAAATTATTTTAATTTTTTTACCATTATTGGGTTTGTTATATTATGGATCAATATCTATTATGATTATGAGATAAATAAATAAATATATATATATATATAACTATTTAGTGATGGTTCCAAGTAGAAAAAAGGGAATAAAAACCTATAATCAATGTAGGTATTTTTCTTGTTAAGAAAAGAAATATATGTGGTGTTGGAATTTGGTAAATCATGTCCATATTAAGGAAATATAAAAACTTTATGGTGAATAAACTTATTCTCATGGATAACCCTCTTGTTCCATAGTATGATTCACCTACGTTGTATCACTTCTTGCAATATAAATCTACATATTTTAATGAAGCTTTTATTCCGATGGTAGTTTAGAAATGAATTAAGTCCTTAAAAATGATATTATTTCATTATAAAGTGTCATTCAATTTTTTAATTCAAAATACAATTGTATATTTGTAATATGATGAATCTGAACTCCCAATATAAATTACTTCAATAATATAGATTTTACAATATATTCAATAGGGGTATTTATCTATTATTTTTGTGTAGAAATCAAATGATATGCCTATTGTACATGAGTTTTTCAGTTTCATTCCCAAATAGTTTCTAATTCATCCTTTCATTCAGGAATTTCACATTCAAATATAACTAATTATTTTTTCTATAATTATTTCAAATAATTTACATAAAATTTACACAAATGATTTGTAATAATTATTGAATCAAATCCTATAGAATCTATATAATTGATTCATTTGGCATTTTTCTTTACTATTTGATGCACTAGTTGTTTTTTTAATAATAAAGATGATTCAATGAATCCATGCATTAAATATCAGGAATATAATAAAAACACTATTATTAATAAGAGTTATCTTAATATAATAAATGATATATAAAAGGCGTTGTCGCGTATGCTTTCAAAATATGATTGGGTTCAGGTTACTTAGGTGCAGTAGAGTGGTCGACCAAGGCTGTCTTTAAAAAGATGAAGAATATTAAAAAATTTCATAAAGGTATTCTAATAATAAAATGAAATAGACAAAAACACTACATGAATATATGGGGGGTTTATTTTCATTTAAAAAACTAGAAGATTTTTATTTGAAGAAGATTTCATTTTTTTGTTTTTGTTTTTGAAATGAAATTTGATTAAAAAGACACAAAAGGAAGATGTTTTTTAGAGAATATTTAAAATGAATAATATATCTAAAAATACATATTCACTCAAATATTTTTCAATTTCATTTATATTATTATTCACTTAATTATAATCCTCTAATTTATTAACCCTCGAACCCTGCAAGAGTTAACTTAACCACAAAGATGAAATTACATAAACACTAGGCTAGCTTCGGAACATGCAATCGCAACAGCTTGCTTTGATTGTTGTTCCTAGGTTATCTTATGGTCATTGGTTAATTAGAGAACATATAAACACTATAATTGAGCATTAATTGAGTTTAGGGATTATATTTTAACTCTAAAAATTTATCAGGAGTGGTCTTTTATTACCGATTAAGATCACACTCTCACAATTTACACAACTTCTAACATCACATATTTTTGTGTCAATTATCCAATTTATTGATTAGATTCATTAAAATTAAGAAATAAATCCATATATCATATTATGTGAATTAAATTATCTGATTTATTCAAAATAAATTAATGATGAAGGTTATAGGTAAATTGATTACTAAACATAACTACTCTTCCATGGAAGGTGTAGTCATCGTAGAAATGTTTTTAATGTGAAATGGTTTTGAAAGGGTAGAACCCAATCAAGTTTCTACTCTTGTTTCCAGCTCTAATAAGATGATTAAGAGAAGAATAATGTTGAATAAAATAGAATATATGAGATGAAATAAAAGTATAACAATGAATTTTATTAAAAATAACAAAAGTATTACAACACGAAAAAGAAGAAAAAGAAGGCTTCGTCAAAGGGATCCTTACTTCAAGAGATAACATTATACAAATGGAGGGATAATCAGCGTGGATACACTTATCATATTCCGTAAACTTTACAATTCAATTACCAAAACCTACCATTTATAAAAACACTAATTTATATAGTGGTGGGGAGGCTATGTTCAAAGTGGTTTCAAATGAGAATGGGGAATCTCGACCAAATATTTTACACGAAATTTCAATGCCCATTTGAAAACCAAAAATATTGAATCATCTTTCATTGCAGTAGGATTATATGTTAGAAAATGAGTCCTAGAGCTCCTCTAAAAATTTGGACCTACTCAAAACACAGATGATGATGTCATGGTCTAAATACTGGACCCATTTCCATTCTGGCGAGTCCAATCCAACTTGGACATCATGGACCATTTGAACCAACCAAATACATGATTTATCACCAATGTCCTGAATGAATGTTGTAAAATATTATGTACGGAACACATTTTAGAAATATTAATTTCAAATAATTAAAATAAAATTATTTATGTTTGAAAAACTACAGTGATTTTTGGAAGGGTAAAACTAGAATTTTCATCAAATTTTTAAATAAATGATCTATTACCAAATATTCTATAAATGAACAAATTTAGCATAATGTGAAGAAATTATTTCATTTATTATCAATAAAATATTCAATACAATTTTGTTTTATCAACTCCCCCACACATACCCTTTTTCACTCATAGGAAAAACCTCATATCAAGTAAACATCCATATCAAAACTAATTTTAAAACCCATATCCTTGAGGTCTAACAATTCCACACCAAGAAACAAAAGATATCACAACTAATAAAAAAACATTATTTCACGTTCTCCAATTATATAATTCTATATATATCCACTTTATTTATCCTACCATGCTCACAAAACACTTACCTCACTTTAATTTTCTTTTATCACAGAAATGTCAATTTTTCAGCAATGTCTTTCTCATCTAAACTCATACAAGGGTCACCATAGGCTTGATAAATTCCTACATCACCACCTGATGTGAATCAAGTAAAAATATTAATTATGCGGAATTTTTAAGGTTTTTTTGTGGCTTTCAGTTGGTATGATTTAGATATGAAAATCTCTATGGATGAATGAGGAGGGCTTGACTCTTATTGAAGAAAAATTTGCTTAATATAATTTTCACTTTAATATGGTCTCCTTTTCAATCCCAATAGCATAGATTCATGTTCATCGTCATGAAAAATAACAAAATTTTCACACCATTCAACATTTTTTAGTATTAACAATGTCAATATTGTCAAACATGATTTTTCTTGAAACCACCAGATAAGCCCAACTTTGTCTCTCTATTAGAATCTCTAGAAAAGGCACATATTTGAATTTGATTATTTTATTCATTAGTAAACATATCTCTTCAGAATTTAATTTTCTACCTAAATCATCACAGAATGTTGTAGCACATCACAAAAAAAAAGCTTCCCCCAAAATTATGTTTAACTAGATTATGCAATTTCACTTCAAGAGATGGTTGGATAGAAAAACTTTTCTTTTAATGTGGCTAACTGAACCTGATATTAATGGATTCTAAGGGCTAAAAGAATTAAATGTTCAAGGTAGTCCATTTTAAAAAAAGGATTCCTTGAAATATGGGATTTAATACAAAACAAATGCCTCAATCATTTAAACATAAGTACCTCAAACCCTCACGTTTTGACCAAAATAAATCAAATTCTGGTTAAATGAAGCATTGTCTGGTTCTCTCAAGAAGGGAGGTAAATGTAAAGAATAAGAAAAAATGGTTTAGAATCCTCACATGAAAAGTGATTTAAAATATAAAGACAGTTTGATCTGTTATGGCATTCCATGTTCTGTGTACTTTTCATGAAATTTTAAAATATTGGAACTTAAAAAATGTCATTTTTAGCATTCATTTAAGCTTGATTTTATGGGGTAAATTGTTTCAATTATTTATATGAATTTACAAATGGTGATGAGAATCAATTCAGGTCAAAAGTGTCAAAATCACACACAAAATTGAAAAATAAACTCACAAAATTGGAAAAACCCATTATGTTTTTTGAAAATCCATTAAAAAATAGAAAAAAAATTGAAATTACTAAACTAAAAGCTTCCCTCCCCTTCACATAAAATATTTCATTGTCCTCAATGTGAACCCATGAGATGATATATTGAAATTAAAAGTATAATTTTAAATAGGGAAAAGAATGAAGAAGTGAAAGGGTTTGGATGAGCCTGCTATGCTCAAGTGATGATGGGGTCATTCAGTGTGAGAAATCCACTGACTCGGTAGGATGTACCTAAATAAGTTTTTTCAAACATTTTCCATTGATAGTAAATCTCCTTTAGTGTCCTCTTGTATTATGTCTACTGCATCATAAGGGAAAAAAGTAGTCACAACATAATGATCTAACCATCTAGAAAGCAAATTACCTGGTTTCTGCTTTAGTCGTGAACTATAGAGCAAGAAATTATCTCCAACATGAAATTACCTTTTCTTGATCATTTTGTCATGATCTAATTTTGATCATTCCTTGTACAGCCTTGAGATCTCATCTGATAACATTTGAATCACCTCAAGCTCTTGAATTTGAAGCTTCCTTTGGATTCCAGCTTTGGCCAAATCCAGGTTTCATTTATTTATATCTGAATATGCCTGATGCTCAACATACACCGGGAGATGACACGATTTCCCAAAAACAATCAAAAATGGGGAATTACCAATGGGTGTCTTTTATGTTATCCTATAAGCCAAAATCTCATTATCCAAGTTCTTTCTCCAATAATTCCGGTTCTGCTACACAAATTTCTCCGAAATTTGTTTCAAATAACGATTTGAAACCAAAGCGTGGCCATTTGTTTGGGGGTGGTATGGTTTTGATGTTATGTGTGTCACCCAGTACATCTAAAGAAGGGAAGAATGATTTGTATTGCATAAGTTTGTTCGTTGGTCACTAATGATGGCCTTCGGTACTCTAAACCTGCAAAAAATATGTTCTTTAACAAACTCCATGACAACATGAGAATCCTCAGTCTTGGTGACCTTAACCTTCACCAATTTACTCTAATAATCAATAGAAACCAGAATATTAATAAAACTAAATGAACTAGGAAAAGGTTCCATAAAATAAATTCCCCATACATCAAAAATCTCATAGAATGGTATGGTTTGTTGGGGCATCTCATGTATACTAGAAATGTTCCCAGTGTGTTGGCAATGAGATTATGACTTACAAAACATATGGGCATCATGGAATAAACTATGCCAATACAATCTAGAGAACAAAACATTCATAGTTGTTCGTTTTGGTCCAAAGTGTCCACCACATGCAAGTGTATGACAAAAATTTAAAACAGACTCCAACTCGTCATCATGAAAACAAATCCTATAAACATGGTCACTAATCATGCACCAAAGTTATGGATCATCCCATACATAATATCGAGACTCACATTTTAATTTTTGGACATGGTGTTTCTTTAAATTTTCAGGGATTTTAGAGGAAACAAGGTAGTTAACTAAATCCACATACCAACGAAGTATACCTGAGATTGAATTAAGATGATCATTAGGGAAATTGTCCTGAAGTGGTACCTGGTCCAAGATGTCATCCTCTAGTGTGTGAGTAAGCCTACTCGTGTAGCCTACCACTAGGTTTTCCGACCCCTTCATAACCTTTATATCAATTTGAAATTCTTGAAGAATAATAATCCTTCAGATAAGCCTGGGATTTTTATCCGGCTTCTTTAATTGGCTCCTCAGGGCTGTATGGTCAGAAAATACAACTACATTAGAGCCCAATAAATATGTACATATTTTTTCAGAAGAAAATATGACAAGAAGAAACTTATTTTCCATGGTTGTTATGTTTTATTACGCTGAATCTAGTGTGCTCGACGCATAGAAAATCACTTGTGAATGTCCCTCCACCCTCTGAGATAAGACATCTCCAACAGTGAAGATGGAGGCATCAAACATAAGATCAAAATGAATCTCCTCAGTAGGGGATGTATGAAGGGTGGAGTGGTCAGACACTTCATTATCTCATCAGAGGAAGTCCTGTAAGAATCATCAAACACAAAATTAGATAAAGTGTAACCTAATTGACACTTATGATAGTTTTTGTATTTTTGAGGATGGTTCTACCTATGATAATGGGATCATGAGAAATTAACTGATCATCCTCTATGTTAAGTACAAAGAAATATGCTAGAAAGATCATGTCTCTTTCCTGATCAAGTACAACCTCAAGTACTCCCACTGGATATGTTGTAGCTCTATATTCCAACTATGTCACTAATCTCATCAGTTTTATCTCACCAACCTGCAAAAAAGATAATAATGAGAGAGGCATCACATATATGGAAGCTCTCAAATCACAAAGTGCAAAAAAAAAGTGCAAGTCCCCTATGGTTCATGGTACGGTGAATGTCCGTGGATCCTTACAATTTGTTCGCATTACTAGCATTGGTGTAATGTGTGCTGACACATTCCTTTCAAGATTGATCATTTCATTTCCCTTGATCACTCTTCGATTGGTACAAAGTTCTTTTATGAATTTGGAATACCTTGGTATTTGTTTAATGGCTTCATGTAAAGGGTTCTTATCTCCACATGCTTGAATGTATCGAAAACTTCATTTTCAGCATCGCCTCCTCAGCCATCTTCTTGGTAGGTAACCCCCTATTTGGAAATTTAAGTGGATTAGGAGGAACATCATAAATCTTTTTATTACCTTTATCTTTCACCTTTGGTTACTCTTTATCTGGTCTTGAATGGTGATTCTCTAGATTTGAGGTGAATCCCGGTGGAATGGTAAGTACAGATGTATCATTAATTTTCTTGCCACATGTCAATGTGATGGAAATAACATTTTTATTGGTATTTGAAGTAGGATGGGATAGTATATTTCCAGAATTCATACTTACTAGTTCATGGATGGAAGAGGCAATCTGGCTCATTTGAGTCTTCAACTCCCTCAGATCTAAACCTTGAATCTTAAGCTCATTCTGTTCATTATGAAACATTTACTTCAGAAGGTCATATGTGTTCGAATATAAATTTGTTGGGGGGTTCCCTTATAATTGTCTTGTTGATTATTGAGATTCATAACTCATTCAGGGTTGTTGGAAACCCTACTGGTAAGAAGGATTCTGTTGGATGTTTTGTTGAAAAGGGGGTCTTTGTTGTTGTACAATGCCATAACTCATGTTTGATTGATATTTCCACCCTTGTTTGTACACTGATGCAAAGGAATCAAGCTTCTTTTTGGGTTATGGTTTTCATTGCTGCAGTTAGGGTCCCAGGAAACACTATTGCATAATATTATGTCTATTTTAATTGTGGGCAATAGTCAGTTGGGAGGAATGTCTTAGTGAAAATTCCACAAGGCCATGAAAGAGGGGGTTGGAATGTCTTTTGTACCAGAGAAATCAGCCTCATCATAGTTTTCAATTATTCAAACATGGTATAAATTAAATGTATTTAAAAATAAGATGGACTTAACTAATGTACTCCTTTGACATGTGTTTTACCTCGATCACCAAATTGTTGGGAGTTTTGGGACATTTTGTCGATCAATGCACATGCAACAATTGGTGTCTTCTCCACCAATGCTCCTCTAGCTAAACAATCCACCATGGTCTTTTCCATATGTGTGAGTCCTTCATTGAATTATTGTATGAGGAGTTTCTCACTAATTTGGTGTTGTGGACATCTTGCATACAACTTCTAGAATTTCTCACAGTACACATACATTGACTCCCCTTATGTTTCCTTGATCCCTAAGACCTCCATACAAATGGAAGTGGTCCTTCATGCTGGAAAAAATATTTGTAATAAAGGAAGTTTCAAATCATTCCAACAAGTTACATCATCAGTTTGTAAATAATACGTCTGTTGGCGCCAAAAATAGGGCCCGAAAGGAAGGAACGAAACAGACAGCCGGCGTGCTGCATCGCGAAGCACCGCCGCGAAGCCCCTCCGCGAAGCGCCCCAGCCCTGGCGGCTCCACGAAGCACCAGAGGCGGTGATCCTCCGCGAGCGCGTTTGACGTTCGCGAGCCGCCGCGAAGCACCAGAGGCGGTGATCCTCCGCGAGCGCGTTTGACGTTCGCGAGCCGCCGCGAAGCACCAGAGGCGGTGATCCTCCGCGAGCGCGTTTGACGTTCGCGAGCGCGCCGCGAAGCTCAAGAGGCGGTGATCCTCCGCGAGCGCGTTTGACGTTCGCGAGCGCGCCGCGAAGCTCAAGAGGCGGCGCGCGAGCCCTGCTTCGCGGCGCCCCTTCCCTATAAATACTCGACTCCCCCTGAGTCCACGGAGAGGGACAATCCGACCTTTCGGCTTCTCCTCTCCCGAATCGCGAAGCAAGCTTTGCCCCGGGAATCATGAGCTCCGCGAGGTATTTCTACTTCGCGAGACGACTCTGATTTGTTTCGTTCTGAGCCCCTCTTCCGAGAGGGATGCCCTTCGCGAAGCCCAAGGGCGTTCGCAAAGGAAGGGGATTCCCAAGGGAACCCGGGCAGCCGCGGAGCACTCGTGCTTCGCGAAACACCCAACCCATGCTAGTAATCCCTATGCCAAGGCAGGATAACTATGCATCGCGAAGCACTTTGCTTGGCAGGACCCTGCTTCGCGAACCACTCCTTCGCGAGGCAGTGCTCCGCGAACACTGTTCCACTTCGCGAAGCACCTCCCACTTCCACCTATGCCCCATGCTAAGGCCAAGGCACCCCACTTCGCAAAGCACACTCCTCTGCTTAGCGATTCCTCCTTCCGTGCGACCCTCCAGGTTTGCACGATGTGATTTCAAAGTCCCATGGACAACACCTCCCGTAGCGTTGCTTCGCCCAATGCTCCTTCGCATAGGCACGCTAACGGCTATTGCTTCTTCGCATAGCCACGCTAACGTGGACCCCTCGATGATTCCTCCCGCGACCCCCTTTTACCATGGCCTTACCGACACCTTCCCTTCCCCAAGGACCAGAGGGTACCGGTTATGTAAGCCCTAGGGGTGTGGAGTGAACCCACCTCGTCCGAGCTGCAGGACGTTAAACTGCCAAGCACCACGTCCTCAACACATGACGTTAAACTGTGACCCAACCTCGTCTCCCTCACGAAGGTTTTCCCCACGTCGAACATTTTTTACACCGCTCGTCTCCACGGGAATGGAACTCCTCCGCACATGGAATGAGATCCTCCTTGTCGGAGTAGTGTATGTTCGCAGGGGAAGGGTCGCCTCAGAGCGTAAATCCCTAACCTTTGGTACGGATGATTGCACCCGTGCATCTCGGTACTTCCCCACTACCAAGGTCAGTGGAGGACGTGATAGGGAACGAGGCACCTCCCATCGCCGGACCAAGGTCCATCTTCCCCGCGCTTCATCGCGCCATGGGCCTCCATCCTGGAGTAAGCCCCAACACCATGGGCCGCTCAACGCGTAAGCCCCATTTCGCTTCTCACGGACGCACCCTTCGCGACGTGATCGTCAGGTCCTTGCAACCTCTTGTTTCTCACACCGAGCATGACTCACGTGGGCTTAGAGTGAGCACCGACCCTGAAAAACCCATTTGAACTACGAGGTCTTTGATCCATGTCAAGGCATGGTACGTAGGAAGCCTCTACGAGGTTCAAGCCCACCCGTCTTTCACGCCGGGTTTCACCCCCGTCCAGCATGACGTTAAACTACATTCTGGTCCAGTGGTAAGCCATTGCGACCCAACCCACCTGAACTACGAGGTCTTTGATCCATGTCAAGGCATGGTACGTAGGAAGCCTCCACGAGGTTCAAGCCCACCCGTCGCTCATTCACGTCGGGTCTCATTCCAGTCCAGCGGTAAGCCGTTGTGACCCACCTGAACTACGAGGTCTTTGATCCATGTCAAGGCATGGTACGTAGGAAGCCTCCACGAGGTTCAAGCCCACCCGTCGCTCATTCACGTCGGGTCTCATTCCAGTCCAGCGGTAAGCCGTTGTGACCCACCTGAACTACGAGGTCTTTGATCCATGTCAAGGCATGGTACGTAGGAAGCCTCCACGAGGTTCAAGCCCACCATCAGTGGACCAAGGTCTACTTTCACCTGAACTACGAGGTCTTTGATCCATGTGAAGGCATGGTAAGTAGGAAGCCTCCACGAGGTTCAAGCCCACCATCAGTGGACCAAGGTCTACTCCCCATTTGAACTACGAGGTCTTTGATCCATGTCAAGGCATGGTACGTAGGAAGCCTCCACGAGGTTCAAGCCCACCCGTCTTTCACGTCGGGTTTCACCCCCGTCCAGCACGACGTTAAACTGCACCCCGGTCCAGTGGTAAGCCATTGCGACCCCCCATTTGAACTACGAGGTCTTTGATCCATGTCAAGGCATGGTACGTAGGAAGCCTCCACGAGGTTCAAGCCCAACAATAGTGGATCAAGGTCCCTCACTTATGTCGGCTCACCGACACCCACCACCCGTCGTTTATTCACGTCAGGGTTCATTACCGTCCCGCATGATGTTAAACTGTATCATTTGAACTGCGAGGACTTTGATCCATGTCAAGGCATGGTACGCAGGGATCCTCCCAGAGGTTCAAGCCCAACCCCCACCGGACCAAGGTCCACCCTCATGTAGGTACGCTGACGATGCCCATCGGACCAAGGTCCACCATCACGTCGGTTTACCGGCACCATCCCGAACTACGCGGACTTTGATTCCCTGCCACGGGGATACGTAGGAAGCCCCTTTAAGGCTCAAGCCCAACTTCGTCGTCACCACCCCTGCGATGGTCCCATTCCATTCTCAACCGTCTCTGCGAGACGTTAAATTCGCGACCTACCTCGTGGTAAACACGAGATGCCTGAGGAAAACCTCGGATGGAACGCCTTTGGCGTAACCGTCTTTGCTAGACGTTAATCTTGCAAACATACCCTGTGTTGAACACGGGAAGCTGAGGAAAACCTCAGGTACGTGTCTATGACATGTAACCCCCCGCGCTCGATGTGGGATGCCTCGGGTTTCCACGCCTTTGAGAAGCCTCGTGATCGAGGATAACAGACAGACATGCCAGGTACCCCAGCATCCAGACACGCTACCGATGCCTCGAACGTGATTACTCCCCTGACCGAAGGTAGCTGCCCTGACTGGACCCTTTGGAATGTCCCGACAGAAGCAGCGTAATTAACCGGCGTCCATGGAAACATGGCACTGGGAAGAGTTTCACGAACTACGTATTAAATCTATAAGGGAGACCCGGACTAGGTGACGAGTTCTGAGGAGGAATCCACAGGAGGAAGAACCGACATCCCATCATCCCGTTTCGATCAAGGAGCAGACGTACCTGAACAAGGAACGAATGCCGCCCGCCTTTGGAAAGCGGGAATGCGGGGCAACGAAGCCGCGCGTCCCCCTCCTCCGCGGACGGATGCGCGCGCACCCCGGCGAAAGCGTCGGAAACAGAAATGGTGAACCCGACGTGAAATTCTTCTCCTCAGCATGGAGATTAGTAGCGTTCGAGACACCGGTAGATTGACGTGTCACCGGATCCAGGTATCCGGTGCCTGGCCCCGCCAAGCAAATGGCGGGCCTATCGTGGAACTCACCAGAAGTCGGGGTAGTAGAACGTGGGGCGCTCCGCTCTGCAGCGTGTTGGCGTGGATCCTTCTCACAGACATGGGGATGGAAGAATGCTGGGGCACTGGCTGTCAATCACTTTCCTCTCAGTACTGATGAGTTGATCCCTTCGTTTGTCAGGAATCAGGTTGCTATGCGGTCACCATCCGCTCCTCGCCCGCGCAGGGGCAGGGGCGACACCACTACGACCACCCCACATGGCGCCACTACCGCCACGATGGCTGGCACGTCGCGGGAGGCGGGACGTCCACGTCCCCTTTCCCCATCAGAGGTCATCCAACGAAGGGTGATCAACAGCCTCGTGCGCAGGTATGAGGAACAAGGGGTCATCCCGACCAGGGATATGGCCCGTTTGGACCTGGAGGCTTCCAGGCCCCGCCGTCAACGCCGCCCTAACAGGCCGCGCAGGGAGCCCCCGCTCCCCACCCAGACATTCAATCGTTTCGGGAGCCTATCCCCGGAACGCCTTGACGACTCTTCGCCTTATGCTGAAGAGGCAGGTGCGGTCCGGCTCAGCCCGCTCAGGGCCCCGACCCAGGAATCCCAGGCGAGAGCTCCCGTCCGGCCACGTCAGTGCCGCCGTCCGGCCCCGCAGGAAGAACAGGTAGACTACGTCCCTGCACCACCTGCACCGGCCCGCCTGACCCGACGTCAGCGCCGGGCCCGGGCTGAGGACGCTCGCCTAGCCGCGTCCACGTCGACAGCTACAGTGGCCCGAGCCACCGCCGACGTACATTATGAAGCCCCCACCTACATTGAGCAGGGGCACCCCTTCGCCCAACCAGGATCGAGACCCCAACCGCCCTGCGGGCAGGTCGGGTTGACTCTTCGGGTTGCAGGCCCAAGTAGTGATCGCCGCGAGTTAACCCGCGGTGATGCCACCCCGTACGGAGGTCCTCCCCGTACCACCACTCCACAGAGCGTGGGCCTTCCCCGCTCCGAGGTTCGTCGTGGAGGCATGCTTCATGCCGCCCCCATCCTACAGGAAGACCTGCCCCGGGGCAGTGATGCTCAGCGCAGAAACACTTCCCGCGCCCGCGGTACAGGGTATGAAGTCCGTCCTTCTGAAGGCATCATCCATCCGGTCCTTCGACGTGGGGGTCCCCCCTACGTCCTCTCTGCGACTGACGAAGGTCCTCCTCGCCCCAGCAATTCGAGGAGTGAAGGTCAGCCTCGCTCCACTCGCATCGACCGTGGAGGCCTTCCCCATGCTCCTGCCGGTTCCAACAGAGGCCCCGCCCACGTGGGTACTGTTCATGGAGGTCCTCCCCATGTACCCTTTGATATTTGCCCTGGTGCCCCTCGCACCCCGGCTGTCTCAAGTGGGGGCCCTCTCCGCCACGTCGCTAGCGCCGCCCCAGGGCTGCCTGATAGGGGTCAACCCTGTCCCGAAGAGCCACCCAGGGGCAGAAGAGCGGGTCGTCGCCGCCACGGGAAGAATCTTGGGAAGGCCCAGGGGGGGATCAAACCTGCCCGCTTCTCCGATTCGGAAGCGGAATGCGATTCAGCGATGGAACCTTCTCCCAGCTCCTCTGTATCAAGGACTGGGGCAGGAACCAGACGCGTCAGCCTCGTTCTCCCCGAATTTGAGGTCCATCGGATTCCCGTCTCTCTCCGCAGGTACATCCAGGAGGAAGAAATCCTGGGAATTCCGCAGGTTTCGACCGCGCAGTCACCGCCACCGTCGCCCGAAGCGCCCTCTTCCTCTACCCGGGATCCCAAGGAGCTGTTTTGGGGGTCAACGGTGGTAGAGCCACGACATGACCGGACACCGGTAACGGCGATTCCCGTACCCGAAGTAGCGGCTATTAGCCCGTCCTATCGTGACGTTGTGGTCAGGTCACCTTGCTCTTCAGAGGAAGGCCCAGAGTACGGTGGCCAGTCTGCTCGCTTGCCGTATTCTCCGCCGCCGAGTTTGCTATCCCAGAGGTCCGCCTCGGTGCCGCTACCGGTCCCTCGGCCACCCCCGGTTGATGAGTGGGGAAATGTAGGGCCGAGCTCTGAGGATGAACCCAGGAGCTTCTGGAGTATTCTTGCAGCGGACTATTTCCCAGAGAAGTTCTGGCCCGCGGCAGCGTTGAATTTCCGCATACCCGAGTCGCTTACCCCTGAAGAAGTAGGATGCCTTTGTCGGACCCTGTGGGCGACGCACTTCTGCCTCCGTTGGGAACGGGTAGTGTACCCCAGGAGTCGGGAGCACTTCGAGGAGATTGGCAAACAGTGCCGCCTGATTGATGCAGCGGTGCTCCTTGTGGCCCAGCACCCCGAGTCGCCCGGTCATCAGGGTGCCCTCCAACGAAGATGCGTTCAGAGTTTCAAGGCACTCCGCAAGATTGTCAGGGAAGCTACCCCCCATGTGCAAGTCCGTGGTTGGGGACGCTATGCCGCCCTCCTCTTCAACCCTATTCTACGACAGCCTGATTCGCTATGCGACATTGAGGATATGCCCTCAAGAGGGGTCACAGTCCACATGGCCGACGTTGTGGATAAGGAATATGAGCTTGAGTTCCTTGATGGGGACTTACCACCCGAGTGCGTACCGCCACTACTCGACCCATCAGGGAGAGTCACCCGTCATCAAAGGAACCTGCTAGGCCTCCCTGTACCCACCGAGTCACTGGCGCTCGGTCGAAGCACTGGCAAGGGTAAGGAGCACGTCGGAATAGCCAAGCACTCCGACCCGTCCGCCTCCGTGCAGAAAACGGACGAAGATCCTGAGAAAGCCACGTTGCGCCAGCAGCTTGCTGAACAGAAGAGGTTGGTCGACGAACTCTTGGCTGAGCGCGCTGCAGAGCGACGACCCGACTACGGTAATCCCAGGCCGGGACAGCAGGGGCAGGAACAATTTCCCCCTGGTGAGATGCCTCCGGGCAACCCTGATCATGCTACTGCCGCGGACAGGGTGGAAGCCGGAACGTACGGCAAGAGGGCGCGATACGTCTCGCCAAACCCCCCTGAGCGACGGGGCAATCTGAAGAATCCAATCCGGGTTCCCCCAGTCGCTCAACAGGTCATTCAGCCAGTTGACCCGCGGGCAGCGGAAGCCGTCTACCGCGTTGAAGAACCTGGCAATGCGCTTGTGGTTAGGGATCCCCGTCAAGACAGGGACCCCCACCCGGAGGACCTTATTGCGGCACTCACAGCCCGCCTCGAGGCGTTGGAGACACGGCAGGTGGCGGTCCCACCCGATGGCAAGCCTTATCCCGCGTGGGTGGATGATATGCCCGCGCCTCCGGGTTTTGGGAACCCCACTTTCTCGCCTTTTAACGGGACAGGGGACCCACCCCAGCACTTGGCTCATTTCTCTTCCAGGTGCGGCCCCATGTTGGGGACCCCGGCTCAGCAAGAAGCCGCTAAGCTCCGATGTTTTGTACAGACGTTGGAAGGTCCGGCATTCGTCTGGTACAGCCAGCTCCCCATCGGATCAGTGACCGGCTGGGAAGACCTTCGCCGGCAGTTCTTGTACCAGTTCAGCTCCACCACGCGGAAGACCAGCATCGCGGACCTCTTTAAGTGCAAACAGAGGCCTGATGAGCGGGTTGCGGACTTCATCGCCCGGTGGAAAGGACTTACGTATTCTCTCGATATGCCACTGACTCAGGAGCAATTACTGACGATGTGTGTGGGGAACGTAAAGACAGAGCTGGTACCCTCCCTGATTACCCAGAATTACCCTGGGGGGTTCAGAGATTTCTCGGATAAGGCCCAGCGCCTCGAAGAGGCCCTGCAACAGGCTAGTCAGGCACGTTTGCTGCCCCCAATGATCCCAGCCAGGAGGGCCGCCAGGGCTGAACCCGCCGCAGTGGCTCAAATAGAAGCCCCGAGGCAGCTGGAATTGCTACCGGCGGTACCACCCCCGCAACCCCGCAGAGGTCCTCCACCTCAAGCACAGGCTCCTGCTCAGCAGCGACCGCCTCAGAACCGACAGGTTCCCCCGCGCAACGCGCCACCGCCACCTAGGCGAGACAACCAGGCGCCGCCCCCTCGGCAGGCCCCTCCGGTCCCTCGACAGGATCAGGCCCCCAGGGCTCCTTACCCGGAAAGAAAATACCATACCTATTCGTTCAACGAAAATCAGGTCCCTGGTTACTTCCGAAGTGCTCTGGAGCAAGGGATTGTGCGTCTGCCTGAGTGCAGGAGACCGGCAGAGGCGCATCTCACTGATCACCCCAACTACTGCCCTTATCATCGGATCCTGGGGCACACCCTCAAGCGATGCTATGTGTTTAAAGACTGGCTTCAGGACCAGGTCAACAACAACATAGTCTAGCTGGGCCCAGCGCCAGCTCAGGTGGCAGGCGTCTTTGCAGGATCAGAAATCGGCAGTGACAGCGAGGGTGAGTGGCAGCAGGTCCCTAGCCGCGGGTCCCAGAAATACGACGACTGGATGGCTCGAAAAACTGTCATCCGTGCCCAGGGTATCATCCGGGCACGCCTGAAGCAGCCGGAACCTTCAGAAGAAACAGCCGGTGCCTCAGCATCGTCCTCGCAATCGACCTCTACCCAAAAGGGCAAGCAGCGACGACGTAAGAAGAAGCAACGTGCACCGCCAGTGCCGTCGTCATCCCGCACTCTTGGCGACTTTATGCCTCCTGAAATGGGCATTCCCCCCAGAATCCGCCCAGCGGTGGATGACTCTTCGAGTGATAGTCAAGGGTACGCTTCGGTTAACACCGTGGAGCTGGTAAAGCCCTATATGACCCCCGATGAGGGGGAACCCCAGGCAGACCGCCCCAATGTTTCCAGCCGACGTCAACGTCGGCGGAATCGCAATTGCGCCGGTCACCGAGGTGTGTCAGCAGGCACTTGTGACCAAGCCGTGCACGCTACCGAGACGAGGCAGCAGGCTCAGCGCAGATCTCAGCACGCGCAGACCCATTCAGCACCCTCGGCTCTACCTCCACCGCCATTCGTGTTGCTGGATCAGGGAGAGCCGCCTCGTTCGTATCACAGCCAGTCTCGCCCGGCGACGGGCCAGCTCCCGCTGTTCAACCTTAGCCCGGCGACTACTCCCCAGGCTTCTACTAGCAGGCAGCAGGATGTACCCAGTGCTAGCCGACCGCCAGTTCAGCCAGCAGGACCCGCTATGCCTCCAAATGCCGAAAAACCCCCTGTAAGCAGAGGTGCGCGTTTGGCACGCAAGTATGATGTCCTAAAGCACTTAGCCGGCATTCCGGCGAGGCTTTCCATCCTTGAGGCCCTGCGCTTGTCATCCGAGATGCGCGAGGCACTTGCCGAGGCCCTAAGGAGCCCCCTCCAGTTCGAGACGGAAGTGGCAGCCGCGGAGGCCTTCCATACCGAGACGATTGAAAACGCCGAATGTCAGGCGGTTATCTCGTTCTCTAGTGAAGACGAAGACCCTCCTATACAGGGGCACATTCGCCCACTGTATGTCACTGGCCACTTTAACGGTGTGGAAGTCCGTCGCTGCCTCGTTGACACGGGTTCTGGAATCAATCTAATTCCGACCCGGACGTTGCGAAAACTGGGTTTGTCTGAAGGTGATTTGACTCCCTCTGACCTCAGGATTCAGGGGTACGACAGGACAGAGCAAACCCCGGTCGGCAAGATCCGCCTGAAGACCCAGTTCGGTGGCTTAATTGCCAGCACCGAGTTCATGGTTGTTTCTCAGGACACCGCCTACAACGCACTGATGGGTAGGCCATGGCTCCATCTGCATGCTGCGGTCCCCTCATCGTATCACCAGTGCCTTAAGTACTCGCTCAACGGTCGAGTAGGCGTGATCCAAGGAGACGTGTCCCCCTTTGCTTCTTGTGAGGCCCGCTATCTGGATGCGGGTTATTACAAAAGCAAAGACAAGCAGATCCTGGTCAGCAAGGATGAGCCCGCTCCAATCACAAGTGATCCCTGGGCAAGCATGGACGACGCCTACATCCTCCCGATCCACCGGTTGGAGGCCACGACCCCCGACATGGGACAATGTTTTGTTGTTTCGGGTACGCAAGGAAGGCATGTTCCCGCGTCCAAGCGACGGCGGAGAATCACCTCGTACTCCTACACCAACCAGGCTCGGGTCATCCCGGAATCTCCTACCCCTGTACGGTACCGGGATGTCAGGCTCATGACAACAGCGGTGCGCCATACGTGTCTATTTCGCCGGGATGGAATCAACCGACTCGGGCCGACACGTCACCACTGCTTTGATATCGTCAAGCGTGGCCCCTTAGGCCGAAGGCCGGATGTGATAGGGTCAAATGCATTCATTGCTATGGTCTCCACGACGAGTGAGTCTCCTGATGTGATGACTGCTGCTGCCCAAGCCGGCACCAGCTGCCCCTCGGGTTTTGAGAGCCCAGAAGCACCTTCCGTCACGGAAAGTTTCCCCCCGGCTGGGGAGGAAGACTTGGAGGATGCTCCCCCAGCCTTTGAAGAAGGCGTCTCTACCACGGTTGATGAGCTGGTACAGGTGAACCTTGGCAGCAAGGCAGATCCAAGACCCACATTGATCAGTGCGGCCATGTCCCTCGAGGAGCGACAGCAGTATGTAGACTTCCTCAAACAGCACCGCGATGTGTTTGCCTGGAGTTACGATGAGATGCCAGGACTGGATCCCCAAGTGGCCGTCCACCGTCTGGGCCTCCCGGTAAAACATCGTGGGTTTAAGCAGCCTCCCAGGAAAATGCACCCTTCCCATGGTGCTATGGTTGAGGCTGAAGTTGATAAGCTAATCAAGGCCAACTTCGTCAAAGAGGTCCAGTACCCCAAATGGCTCGCCAACATTGTGCCAGTCAGGAAGAAGAATGGGCAGATTAGAGTCTGCATCGACTTCCGCGATCTCAATCGCCACTGCCCAAAGGATGACTTCCCACTTCCAGTGACGGAGCTGTTGATTGACGCCACGGCCGGGTTCCAAGCCCTCTCTTTTATGGACGGGTATTCCGGGTATAACCAGATCCGGATGGCCCCCGAAGATGAGGAGTCCACTTCCTTCAGGGCTCCCCAGGGTACCTTTTGCTACCGGGTAATGCCATTCGGTTTGAAAAATGCAGGTGCCACTTATCAGAGGGCTATGCATCGCATATTCAAACCGATCCTCAGGACATTGGTGGAATGCTACGTGGATGACCTTGTAGTCAAATCATATCAGCGCCAGGACCATCTCAAAGACCTTGAGAAAGTGTTCGGTTTCCTCTGTTCCCGTCACCTGAAGATGAACCCGCTGAAGTGTGCCTTCGGGGTCACCTCCGGGAAGTTTCTGGGCTTTGTTGTCAGATACCGAGGTATCGAGATCGACCCGGAGAAGATCAAGGCCATCAGCCAAATGCCTCCCCCGAGCAACATTCGGGAGCTTCGAGGCCTGCAAGGCCACTTAGCCTATATACGCCGATTCATTGCGAATCTGGCCGGCAAGTGTAAGCCCTTTTCTCGGCTCATGAAGAAAGGCGCTGCCTACGAATGGGATGAGGAGTGTCGGATCGCCTTCGAGGAAATCAAGCAGTACCTGCTCCAACCTCCGGTCTTGATGCCACCCGTCTCTGGAAAGCCGCTGGTCCTTTACGTGACCGCCCTGGAAAGATCCCTCGGCGCGCTGCTCGCCCAGAAGAATAACGAGGGCACTAAGAACAGTCTCTACTATCTCAGTCGCATGCTTCTCGATACGGAGGTCAGATATTCCCTTATCGAAAAGAGCTGCCTTGCGCTCGTCTTCGCCGTGCAGAAGTTGCGACACTACCTGCAACACCACGAGGTGCAATTGATCTCTCGGGTGGATCCGCTGAAGTACATCCTGAACCGCCCCATGCTGACTGGCCGACTAGCGCGGTGGGCAGTAATTCTCCAGCAGTTTGACATCAGGTTTGTGCCTCAGAAGGCCGTCAAGGGACAGGCATTGGCAGACTTTTTAGCTGCCCATCCAACCTCCGCGGATCAATCCCTGGACCTGGATTTCCCCGATGAGACGATTCTCTCGGTCGATCACGCTGTCCCGTGTTGGCAAATGCATTTCGACGGCGCCTCCCGGAGCCCCACCGGTAGAAGGCTCAACGACCCCAAGCTCAACAGAGTGGGTCTGGGTATTGTTTTCATTACCCCGACGCAAGCCGTCCTGCCGTACTCCTTCCTGCTGTCAGAAGGTTGTACGAACAACGAGGCAGAGTACCAAGCTCTCATCACCGGCCTCGAGTTGGCCCTCGAAATCCATGTACCCCATCTACATGTGAAAGGAGATTCTGAGCTGGTAATCAAACAGGTTAATGGCGACTACGTCGTCAGGAAGCCAGAGCTTGCACCGTTGCTGGAGTACACCCTCCTCCTGATGGCCCAGTTCTCTTCTCGGCCAGAGCTTACCCATGTCCCGCGGTCGCAGAACGGCCAAGCGGACGCCCTAGCTGGCTTAGCCGCATCGCTCGCAGAACCCGAGCAAGATGATTTGGTCATACACGTGGCCCACCGGAGAGTTATTGCTCCCGTCACCCAAGAGGACCGTGATAGCCTGCGGGTAAGTCATCTCACCGCCGGACCCTCCGTATCGGAAGTCCCGGGTTCGTCGGATGCAGTGGTTGAAACGACCCCCGATTGGAGAGCACCTTTTGTCGAGTATCTCCAAAATGGTCAGCTCCTGGACAACCGGGCCGAGCGCGAGCGAATTCGACGCCGTGCGCTTCAATTTACCCTCAAGAGTGGCCCCAGTCTTGAGCAGACCCTCTATAAACGGAGTTTTGATGGTGTCCTCCTCCGTTGCATCCAAGGAGTAGAGATACCTCAAGTTATGCAAGAGGTTCACGCCGGTTCCTGTGGCGCCCATCAAGCTGGGCCGAAGCTGTCCCATCAAATCCGGAGGCTAGGGTACTTCTGGCCCTCCATGATCCACGATTGTATTGGATACGCCAAGAGATGCCACGCGTGCCAAGTGCACGCCAACTTCTTGCATCGGCCGCCAGAACCCCTCCACCCCACCAAGTACTCTTGGCCATTTGCGGTATGGGGACTCGATGTAGTGGGACCGTACCCGCCGGCAACAGCCCGCCAGTGTAGGTTCATCCTGACTGCTACAGATTTCTTCTCCAAGTGGGCAGAAGCAGTTCCGCTCAAAGAGGTCAAGGCCCGTTCCGTCGTTGACTTTGTGAGCTCCAACATCATCCACCGGTTTGGGGTCCCTCACGCCGTCCTCACTGACAACGGCACCAACTTCCGAGCAGCTGAATTGAAGAAATTGTACGCTAAGTACGACATCCGGTCAAACCATACCTCCCGCTACCACGCACAGGCAAATGGACAGATCGAGGCGTTCAACAAGACCCTCTCTAACATTCTGCAGAAGATGGTTGGTCAGAACAAGAAAAGTTGGCCGGACAAGCTCCCCAACGCCCTCTGGGCTTACCGGACGACGACTCGCAACTCTACCCAGGTGACCCCATATTCCCTGGTGTATGGAGCTGAGGCCGTCCTACCCATCGAGATCCAGCTGCCGTCGCTACGCACGGCCGTTTATGATCACCAGACATCAGATGAGGTAGCCGAGATCCGTCTAGCTGAGCTAGAAGCACTGGACGAGAACCGGCTTCGTGCCCTGCACAATCTGGAAAGGCATCAGGACAAGATGGCAAGAGCTTTTGACAAGAAGGTTCGTCTCCGCTCTTTTCTACAGGGTGACCTGGTGCTGGCCCTGCGAGCGCCAATGATTCCCGGAAGGAAGCCGCCCAAGTTAGAACCCAAATGGGAAGGGCCCTATATCATCCATAAGGTTTACCCCAATGGAGCTTACTCCTTGGTGACCACAGATGGAGAGCGTGTAACCCCTCCCACCAATGCCAGATTCCTCAAGCGATACTTCGCCTAGGGCACAAGATGGTCCCGCATGACCCTAAACTGCGAGACGGTCCCGCATGACCCTAAACTGCGACTTGGTCCCGCATGACCTTAAACTGTATCTCCGTCCTCACTGCAAGACGTTAAACCGCAAGTCAGTCAGTTCTTCCTGACCGAGGCTCCGCCTCAGGCCCCTCGGCCTCTTTGGGCCCCTGGCCCCGTCTCCACCGAGGTCTGGCCCCAGGCCCCCCTCGTTTCTCTCCGACTTACCCTCTTACGGGATTGTACGGTACAGTGCAGGACTACGTTCTCACGTTGAGATCATGACCATGCCGCACACGTCCCCGAACGAGATACCCCTCGTCCCGCATGACGTTAAACTGCATGTCAAGAACTACGTACGGCTTGATTCTCATCTTTATGGGATACGTAGGAACGCTCGGACGCCTCGTCTTGAGCCCAGCCCCATGCTTCTCTCTTCCACTATTCCCCCTGGGAATGGTCTCCTTGGAGGATCTTTGTGTAGCAGGGCGTCGGCCTTCTTGGCCCCGCTCATGCAACCCCACTCACGCAAAGATTGTAAAGGTCGCACCATGCGCCCGCTCCGTTCTTCTACCCTCCCACGTCCTTACCGCATGACGCTAAACTGCATGGCCTTCAAGAACTACGTATGGCTTGATTCTCATCCTTATGAGATACGTAGGAACGCACAGACATTTCGTCTGTTGGCCCAGCCCAAAAGCCGAAATCTTCCCCTCGGGTTAAGACACGGCAGGGCGCACATTTTTTGCCCCGGCCCATGTCGAGCAAGCCTCGACCCGGCTGCACATTTCCCCCTGGAGGTGTTTGCCCCTTTCATGGATGGATTCACACCCGGAGGGACCCCCCAAGAACGGCCTGGATACAAAGCCCAAGGGCTCTCCTACCGATACGGGCCAACGCCCCCGAGGGTTTCTCAAGCAACAAATTGAAACAAGTCCCGCGTCGCCAATTTAGTCAGCGGTCGACCCTCAATTGTTGCCCCCATTCGGGTCACCATAGGAACGCTGTGTTTCGACTGTGGTCAACAGTGATTCATTCTGCCCCATCCTGAGGTGATAAACTTCCCCCAGGTGGTGCTAGTGATCGGGACCACAGCCCACAATTCCTCACCCGGAGTGTACGGTGTGGTGTGGGACTACGTCCTCATTTACGTCGGGATCATGTACCATGCCGTACAACTCCCCTTACGAGGCTCAGCCTCAGGCCCCTTGGCCTCCTTGGGCCCCTGGCCCCCCGTCCTCATGTAAGACGTTAAACTACAAACCGGTCAGGCCCTCCTGACCGAGGCTCAGCCTCAGGGCCCCTCGGCCTTTCTAGGCCGCGGCCCAGGACCTATCTTATAGGATTGTACGGTATGGTGTAGGACTACGTCCTCATTCACGTCAGTTTTTCACCATACTATACACCTTGCTCAGGAGTATATTACTCCCCACCCAAGTCCCGCATGACGTTAAACTGCACTTCAAGAACTACGTGTGGCTTGATTCCCATCATAATGGGATACGTAGGACCACCTGGATGTCCAAAATCCGGGTCCAGCCCCATCTCTCGGGAATCCTCATCCCATCTTGGCCCCTTGGCCCATCCTTCCTCCATGAAGAGATCATATGGTGCGGTGTGGGATTATGTCCTCATCTACGAGGATCTTGCAGTGACCACGCCATGTTTCCCGCACCACCGAGCTGTTTCGTCGATCCCTCTTTCGGCTGTTCACCAATGTGCTTAAGAGTACTCTGGTTCATTACCTGGAATGCCAAGCTTTACTCGGACACGTCCGCACCCGCTTTCCAGGCTTTGCGTATCCCCGCATCAGGGCTTTCACCATTTTCCACACCCGGAGGGACCCCCAAGTACGGCCTGGATACAAAAGCCCAAGGGCTCTCCTACCGATACGGGCCAACGCCCCCCGGAGTTTCGGACGACAAATCGATAAAATCCCACGTTGCGAATATGGTCAGCGGTCGATGCTCGTTTGCTGCTCCCACCTCAGGCTAACGCGATACAGACGCTGTGTTTCCTTCAAGGATAACAGTTTTCCTCTGTCGTCACACCAACCCATTAAGCCCAAATGCCGGGTACACAATTCACACCCTTCATCACTTCATCGTGTCCAAGTAGAATTTCGGGACTCTTGGTACTTTTTTCCCCCGTGCACGTCTGCACGTTTGAGGAACAAGCTACATCAAAGGTGTCCTTCGGAACTCTCTGCTGACTCCCCTTTAATGGATGCCCCAAGTGTTGCAATGAGGGTCCCCCCCTTGTTTCCCACACCGAGTTTATCTCACGTGGGCTTAGGGATTGGGTTGACCTCTGTGCTTACTTGGGAGTTGTCACCATCCACGGTCCGAGCTCTAAGACCATAAACTAAGACTCTCATCTGGAACTACGTTCGAGGCCCCTTGCCCCCGAGTCCAGCTTGAGTTCAGCGAATTTATCTCTCTAATCCTGCCTTCAGGACCCTGATCACGGGACTGCGTGGCGCAGTGTGGGACTACGTCCTCATTCACGTCAGGTACGCAATAGCTGCACTACGCACGCCCCATTCTGAGGTTCAGTCCTCCTGTCCCCTGTCCTGCATGACATTAAAAGGCACCCTTCAGAACTACGTGTGGCTTGATTCCCATCCTAATGGGATACGTAGGACCACCTGGATGTTCAAGATTCGGGTCCAGCCCCACCTCTGGGAGATATCCTGATTTCCCGGTCACCTAGACCACTTGGTCCATCCCTCTCCAGCGGGGGGTGCGTAGGTATGATACGAGGTTGTGGGCATCATGCCCCCCCCTTCCCCTGGGAATCTGCCATCTCTCGATCACCCTCAAGGTTGAGTCCCTTGGCTCCCCGCAGTGGTTCACCATGTATTAAGAGTACTCTGGTCTAGGACCAAGAGTGTCAGATTCAACTTGGTCAAGTTCCTTCCACTTGCCAAGCTTCGTGTTCCCATCTATTCGGACTTTCATCATCTTTCACACCCGGAGGGACCCCCAAGTACGGCCTGGATACTACGCCCAAGGGCTCTCCTACCGATACGGGCCAACGCCCTCCAGGGTTTCGGACAACAAATCGATAAAATCCCGCGTTGCGAATATGGTCAGCGGTCGATGCTCGTTTTGTTAGTCCTCATTTTAGGCTAACGCGACAGGATGCTGTGTTGCGAACATGGTCAGCAGTAATCCTCTGTCGTCACGCCAGCCCCTTCAGTCCTTGAATGTTGGTTGCATGATTCACATCATTTTCCACCCCATCATGTCCAGGTGGAATCTCGACACTTTTGGCGCTATCCCTCAGTGCACCTTTGCATGTTAGGGGGACAAAGCTGCAATCTGGCGTCCTTCGGGACTCCCTGGTCCGAGATCTAAGACCATAAACTAAGACCCATTCGGGACTACGTTCAAATTCCCATCCTCATGGGACATGTAGGACCGCCCAGACGCCCTGTCTCTGGGTACAACCCATTCAGGAAGCCAGTCTCTCTCCCTGTTTCACCTCCGGATGGCGTACGATTTGATGTGGGATCATGTCTCTGTCAAATGTGTTTTATAAACACTGCGCACATTTCCCGCCTAGCATCGTCTCTGCTACGTCTGCGCTGCATGACGATAAAATGCATGCTTGGTCCTATCATACGACCCTAAACTGTGACATTATCGTCCTGGCCGCACGACGAAAAACGGCACCGCATTATGGTGACCTCGCTGTAGAGGACATCACGTTGGGTACTGGCCACGCGCCATGCCATTTGTCAACGCCCATCACGGCTTGATTCTTGTGGCGACATCACGACCTACAGTTCTAGGCCTGTCGCTTCACAAAAAAAAACCCATTCACCTCGAAGAACAAACAAGATACATCAAATTCCGCTTCTTTTAGTGGAAGGGCCACGTCCGCACTTCCCCTTTCCCCTGGCACTGGTACCTTACCCTGCCACCTTCCAGAACTACGTACGGCTTGATTCTCATCCTTATGAGATACGTAGGAGCGCCCGGGTACTTCCCCGCGGGTCCAGCCTAACCCTTGAGTTCGGTCCCTCGACTCGAGCTCATTCACGTCAGGTTGTGATGTCATGCGTCCCCTGATCCCCTTTTTCCAATCCATGGTCCGAAGTCTATGACCATAAACTAAGATCTCCCCAAGGGAAAGGAATCTGCTCCCTCTCTCTAATACGTTTCGTTGACGTATTCAGATGTGTTTTGACAAAAAGCCCGAAGCATGGGATTTTCACAGGGACATTCCCCTCATCCCATGACCAAGCTTCGTGAGCTCACTATTTGGATCCTCATCCTCTTCCACATCCAAAAGGACCCTCGGACGACGTGGATACTAAGCTTAAGGGCTCTCCATGAATGCTGGACCTAAGGGCCCTACAATCGTTTCGGGCCAACGTCCCTGCGGATATTCGACAACATTTGTGACACGGTCCCGTGTTTCGAATACGGTCAACGGTCGACCCTCATTTGTTTGTCCCCATTTCAGGCTAACGCGATAGGATGCTGTGTTGCGAATATGGCCAGCAGTAGTCCTCCATCGCCACGCCGTCACCATCGTGATCCGAATCTCGAGCGTCATGATTCACACATTTCCACTCCCTCATGTTCAAGTGGAACTCCACCATACTCGGCTCTTTCTCTTCGCGCATCTAGATGCGCTGAATGATCATGTTAGTGTCATTGGGCCGGTAGTCACCGAGCATCCCTTTACCCTCACCTGCCCCTCTCTGCATCGGGAAATTCCCACCACTACTGCTTGTTTCCCACACCGAGCACGACTCACGTGGGCTTAGTAGTTTTGGCTGGATGTGTACCAACACAGTCAGGCTGCTCCTCGTCCTGCATGACGTTAAACTGCACCTTCAGAACTACGTATGGCTTGATTCCCATCGTCATGGGATACGTAGAGACACCCAGGCATTTCACCTAGGGTCCAGCCCCAGGAATCGCAAAATCCTATTCCTCCTCATTTCCAGCCCTCGCCAGAGAGGCCCTATCTGGAAGAAAGAATGATCTGTGATCAGGCCGATGCGCCCATCTGGCGTACACCCACCATGGTGGTGTAACTACTGAAGTGTTGGATTCTGTTTGAACAAACCATCACTCCATATTCCACGCTTTGCGTGCCCCTTATTCGGACCCTCGTCTTCTTTCATGTCTGGAAGGACCCCCTAACAGTAAGGATGTCTGACCTATGGTCCACCAACTGTCCTGGGCCAACGTCCCGAAAGATTAATCGACAACAAATTGATAAAATCCCGCATTGCGAATATGGTCAGCGGTCGATGCTCACTTGTTGTCCCCGTTTCAGGCTAACGCAGTAAGGATACCGTTTCTCCGCCACGGCTAACGGTTGTCCTTTATTGTCACGCCGCCTCCATAGCGTTCCGAATTTGGGCATCGTGATTCACACTCCCCATTTTCATCTGTTTGAACTGATTTCAGCGCCCCTGGCGTTGCCCTGTCCGTGCATAAGAGCACGTCGAAGAGACAGTGGTTCGGCTATCCTGGAAATTCCTCCTCCGATCAAGCCTTCCCCATCTTTCGGGAATCTGGACTGGTTTGAGAGAATTGTCGTCAAACGTCCCGCAAACATTGCAGGGATGTAACAAGGCAATTCAACAGTGGATATTGTGCGTACTACGGAACTCAAAACAAAGGAGAAAGAAAGAGTTGAAGCACAAAAGTGTTAATAAAAGTTTCTTCGGGTTCGCTACAATACTCAGGGGTTGACTTCCCCCATGGACGGGTTGACTCCGTCAAAAGAGCGTTGCAGCTCCGCCACCCGTTGACTTGCGGCGTCTAAAGCCTGTTGCCGCTGATTCAACTCCCGCTCCTCTTCAGCAGCGGCGGGGCGTAATCCGTCAACCCTGGCCCGGGCCCTTTCCACCTCGGCCTGGACGACAGCCATCCTTCCAGAGGTCTGCTCCATATGCTCCTCAGCCTTTGCCAGCTGAGCCTTCAATTGTGAGACCAGCTCAGACTGCGCATTGAGAGTGGCTGAAAGCTCGTTGGCCCGGATCTGCATCTGATGGGCCTCGCCCTCAGCCTCCTGGAGCTTCCTAATGTTGGTCGCCTTCCTCCGCTGCCATCCCACGCTCAGCCCACGATCATGCTCCCGGATCTTCTCAGCCATGAGGTCTCGGATGAGCGCGTGAGGGCGTTGGGCATCCACTCCCCCGGCACATAGCTCGCGCAACCGCGAACGGAGTCTATCCATTTCGGCCAGCCATTGCGCTTGGGGAGTGTCCCTGATGAAGCGCGTGATCAGCTTCCACGACCGGCGACGGACTATGCTGCTGTCTTCCTCGTCAGAGGCCGTTTCGTCCCAATCCGCGTGGTCGGCAGGCTCGTACGCAGGATATGCCTGCAGAAATTCCTCAGCGGGATCCGCATCTGGTGTTGAGTCTGGTACGACGCCTGACGCCGGCGCAGGCACGACGGGACTGGGACTGACCGGTTGATCCTCTTCCTCAGAGTCCACCTCGATGACTTCAGGTATGGCCCTACTGGTGGTCCCACCAGTGATGGTGTGCGCCGCAGCTTGAGGAGGTGAAGGGACTATCGACACCATCACCGGCATGCCCCTGGGAGGAACGCCGCCAGACATCCCAACCAGCCTCGCCGCAGCAGCCCACGCCAGTCGGAGAACTGTATGACAGAAAGAGACATAAAAGTTAGTCGACATGGCCCACGTGTGGCAACGAAGAGACCGGTGGAGGAGACTTACGAAGATTGACCTCCGAGCGCTGCTCCCGGACCGGTACCGATGGGACTCCAAGACGAGGCCCCCCGTATACTGTTGGAAGGCCCGGAGAGTCCGGAGGAGCCACCTCAAACCCCCCGGTTCCACCAGGTGCAGAACTGGACGCAGCCATAGGCGCGGGTTCTGAAGGACCCGCATCGTCACCCGCCGAGGAGCGAGAACGAGGCCTACGAACAAGTTCCTCCTGCACGACCCAAACATTGGTGAGAAGTCCGTATGGATTCAACAACAGATCGTAAGAAGAGAGGTTCGAAATGCTACCTCGAGAGCCTCCGCGGAGTCATCGGATTCTGAGCTTCGGTCTCCGACCTCGCCCTCCTCCAACGGGCTCCCTCCTCCCGCCTCATCCTCCCGAGAAGAGCCCCCTGATTCCTCCGGCAAGGGGAAGCGCTCCCTCAGGTCGGCAGCCGATAGCTGTGGAGGGACCGTCTGATTCAACAGTACCCTCACCCGGTCTGTCATCGGGCGAGGAACACCGCTGGAGTGGACGTAATCCTCCAGCTCGTTCAAGTATTGCTCCGCCTCCGCCGGAGACGCCATGAATCCAGCCCGAACTGGGCCTATGCCCGGCAGTCTCATCCCGAGGCGATTCAGGTGATCCCACATCTCGGTTGGGCTGAGAAATTGCCGGTTGACATCCCAAATGTCCCAAGCTTCCGGAAAGATGGCATTTTCTGCCATGTCGACGTGACGCAGCCGCTTCCCCGGAGCCTGAGCGGATACCCGACGGAATCCCCTCGGTGGCCGCCCCTCCGGATGACCCTGCTCTTCCGGAACCACCGGATCCGCCGCTGCTGCCCTACCTTCAGCCGGTGCGGGTCTCTCTGCCACGGCAGCCCCGCTGCCGCGGGCGGCCCTAGCTGCCCTCCGACCCCGACCTCGAGATAAAGGAGGCCCACCGTCACCAACCCGGATCGTTGGCTGCTTCAGCATCTCCCCGGGATAAGCAGCCTCCCAGCTGATGGCGTACTCCTTCACCAAGCCGAAGGCGGCGGTGGATGGAGGCAGTGTGATCTGCATCTTCCCATCCTCACGCGTGAACATGAGCCGCAACTGCCTCATCACGCACGGGTGCTCCTCGTGACGCACCTCCCAGTATACCTGCGGGGTCAGCCGCTGGAGGCACCGGAACTGCCTCGCGAAACGATGCGGGGTGTACGGTTCACAGATTGGCTCACGATCTATCCGAGCCACCAAAACGCCACCTCGGAAGGCCAGGAGGTAGGCTCGATGCTCTTCCGTTCCCCGTCCATCATCGGCAAGCCTTCCCGTCGGCAGTGGAAAGGGATGAAAGTTGAACTCGTCCGCCCTCCACACCCTATTCAGCACCATCGGAACGGCCAGTTTAAATGGGAAGCTCCCAGCTGCGTTCAGGATGGAAGGGCGAAAGTTTGATCCCGGCGGCGAAATGGGGTTTGGATACTCGTAAATCCCCCTGATGTGCGCCGCGATCCACCCATACAGGAGGTGGAAGGGCCCACATATTCTTAGCGGCTTCTTGCTCTCGCTGATACGTCGCAGCAATCTGTATAGCTTGGCGAGCATCGGGATCCCCAGGTTGATCCGCTGCCCCATGGCCAGCATCGACGCCATGATGAACGAGCTGGGCCGTACCCCCATGCTTGTATCTCTCACTGGTAGGACCCACCCACATATGAGGGCCGCGATGAACGCCGCCAGCCTAACTATTGGCTGTTGTTCGGTGCTGACACTGAAGCCCCAAGTCTTCCATTGGCTGTCCTCCAAAACCCGCCAATACGAGTGCCCCTTACCCCGCTGGGCTGCCCTCGGACAAGTCCGAGGCCTTGGAGGGAACTCTCGATTCTCTGGAAAGTTCAGGAAACATTTGAACCATCTTCTGAAGTGGACGTCCCTCACTGCTTCCTTGTCATCCGCGGGGACAAACGCCATCAGCGCTGACGCCAGTCGCGGCATTTGCTCCGCATCTTCCCACACACTGATGACGGGGAGGAACTCGTCGTACATGGCCCCCAAGACCGGGACCCCAGAAACCTGGTGGACATCCCACAGGCTGATGCCCACCTCCCCGTGATGCAGATGAAAAGTGTTGGTCCTGGACGACCATCTACTCAGCAGTTCCGGCATCAGCTGCTTTGGCTGGTAAATGTGGAACTGGGAGGCCCATGCCGCCTCGTACAATCCCACTCTCCTCAGCTCAGCCTCGAACTCCTCGCATGAGGCGCCTACCCAGTAGGCCCAGGCCCAGTCGTCGGTAAAATTGCCGCCCTGGCGCAGGTCCCACTCATCAGACCATCCCTTCGTCGGATCCTGCAGAGCCGCCTTCAGCATGGTGCGGTAGAGAGGAGGGGACGTCTCCGGTTGCAGTGGCCTCCCGTCAATGTCGTTCACATGATTGTAGAGACAATCGGCGGTGACGGGTGTGAAATCCTCCTGTGCATGGCCATCGGCCGCCCTGAACCATTGGCGCTGGCATGGTGTGCTCCTGAACCAGCAAGCTGGTTCATCCCTTCCCGCCTCAGGGATGAAGACGTCATCCCTCAGCCCAAAGCCGTACAACGACAGTTTTTTGCACTGTGGATAATCCCTCTGGCCTTCCGACAGCAGATCTGTCAAGGAAGTGTGGTCCGAGTGGTTCCGGACCATTTCCCCCAAGCCCGGGCGGTTGGCCATCTCATCCCGGCGAGCAGCATCTGCAAGCACTTCCCGCACAGCTTCTTGATGAGCCATGTTAACTCTGGCCCTCGGAAAAGGATTCTTCCGGATGAATCGCGAAGCTCGGTCGCGAAGCTCGGTCGCGAAGATGGATTGCGAAGATCGGTCGCGAGATAAAACCGCGAAGTCCGGCCAAGGCAGGCACGCAAAGATTCGCTTGGCGCGGACGCAGAGTCAGAGACTCGCGGTTCGCCGCGAAGCTCGATTCGCGGAGAGCTGTCGCGGAGTACGCGGAGCTTCGCGAAACCGAGAGCGCAAGAAGACAAGGAAGGCGCGTAAAGACAAAAGAGGGCGGACCCCCTATTTATAGACGCCGACCCCGGAGCATCGCGGCGCGCCTCGCCCGCGCGGAGCATCGCGGCGCGTCCGGATCTGCGGCCCCGACGAGCATCGCGGGCCTCCTTCGCGATGCCGCATCGCGAACCACCGACAGTTTTGGCGATCTTCCCTCAGACTTCGACCCTTCACCCTCCGCGGCTCCAAGTCTGAGGGGGGGCATTTGTTGGCGCCAAAAATAGGGCCCGAAAGGAAGGAACGAAACAGACAGCCGGCGTGCTGCATCGCGAAGCACCGCCGCGAAGCCCCTCCGCGAAGCGCCCCAGCCCTGGCGGCGCCGCGAAGCACCAGAGGCGGTGATCCTCCGCGAGCGCGTTTGACGTTCGCGAGCCGCCGCGAAGCACCAGAGGCGGTGATCCTCCGCGAGCGCGTTTGACGTTCGCGAGCCGCCGCGAAGCACCAGAGGCGGTGATCCTCCGCGAGCGCGTTTGACGTTCGCGAGCGCGCCGCGAAGCTCAAGAGGCGGTGATCCTCCGCGAGCGCGTTTGACGTTCGCGAGCGCGCCGCGAAGCTCAAGAGGCGGCGCGCGAGCCCTGCTTCGCGGCGCCCCTTCCCTATAAATACTCGACTCCCCCTGAGTCCACGGAGAGGGACAATCCGACCTTTCGGCTTCTCCTCTCCCGAATCGCGAAGCAAGCTTTGCCCCGGGAATCATGAGCTCCGCGAGGTATTTCTACTTCGCGAGACGACTCTGATTTGTTTCGTTCTGAGCCCCTCTTCCGAGAGGGATGCCCTTCGCGAAGCCCAAGGGCGTTCGCAAAGGAAGGGGATTCCCAAGGGAACCCGGGCAGCCGCGGAGCACTCGTGCTTCGCGAAACACCCAACCCATGCTAGTAATCCCTATGCCAAGGCAGGATAACTATGCATCGCGAAGCACTTTGCTTGGCAGGACCCTGCTTCGCGAACCACTCCTTCGCGAGGCAGTGCTCCGCGAACACTGTTCCACTTCGCGAAGCACCTCCCACTTCCACCTATGCCCCATGCTAAGGCCAAGGCACCCCACTTCGCAAAGCACACTCCTCTGCTTAGCGATTCCTCCTTCCGTGCGACCCTCCAGGTTTGCACGATGTGATTTCAAAGTCCCATGGACAACACCTCCCGTAGCGTTGCTTCGCCCAATGCTCCTTCGCATAGGCACGCTAACGGCTATTGCTTTTTCGCATAGCCACGCTAACGTGGACCCCTCGATGATTCCTCCCGCGACCCCCTTTTACCATGGCCTTACCGACACCTTCCCTTCCCCAAGGACCAGAGGGTACCGGTTATGTAAGCCCTAGGGGTGTGGAGTGAACCCACCTCGTCCGAGCTGCAGGACGTTAAACTGCCAAGCACCACGTCCTCAACACATGACGTTAAACTGTGACCCAACCTCGTCTCCCTCACGAAGGGTTTCCCCACGTCGAACATTTTTTACACCGCTCGTCTCCACGGGAATGGAACTCCTCCGCACATGGAATGAGATCCTCCTTGTCGGAGTAGTGTATGTTCGCAGGGGAAGGGTCGCCTCAGAGCGTAAATCCCTAACCTTTGGTACGGATGATTGCACCCGTGCATCTCGGTACTTCCCCACTACCAAGGTCAGTGGAGGACGTGATAGGGAACGAGGCACCTCCCATCGCCGGACCAAGGTCCATCTTCCCCGCGCTTCATCGCGCCATGGGCCTCCATCCTGGAGTAAGCCCCAACACCATGGGCCGCTCAACGCGTAAGCCCCATTTCGCTTCTCACGGATGCACCCTTCGCGACGTGATCGTCAGGTCCTTGCAACCTCTTGTTTCTCACACCGAGCATGACTCACGTGGGCTTAGAGTGAGCACCGACCCTGAAAAACCCATTTGAACTACGAGGTCTTTGATCCATGTCAAGGCATGGTACGTAGGAAGCCTCTACGAGGTTCAAGCCCACCCGTCTTTCACGCCGGGTTTCACCCCCGTCCAGCATGACGTTAAACTACATTCTGGTCCAGTGGTAAGCCATTGCGACCCAACCCACCTGAACTACGAGGTCTTTGATCCATGTCAAGGCATGGTACGTAGGAAGCCTCCACGAGGTTCAAGCCCACCCGTCTCTCATTCACGTCGGGTCTCATTCCAGTCCAGCGGTAAGCCGTTGTGACCCACCTGAACTACGAGGTCTTTGATCCATGTCAAGGCATGGTACGTAGGAAGCCTCCACGAGGTTCAAGCCCACCCGTCGCTCATTCACGTCGGGTCTCATTCCAGTCCAGCGGTAAGCCGTTGTGACCCACCTGAACTACGAGGTCTTTGATCCATGTCAAGGCATGGTACGTAGGAAGCCTCCACGAGGTTCAAGCCCACCATCAGTGGACCAAGGTCTACTTTCACCTGAACTACGAGGTCTTTGATCCATGTGAAGGCATGGTAAGTAGGAAGCCTCCACGAGGTTCAAGCCCACCATCAGTGGACCAAGGTCTACTCCCCATTTGAACTACGAGGTCTTTGATCCATGTCAAGGCATGGTACGTAGGAAGCCTCCACGAGGTTCAAGCCCACCCGTCTTTCACGTCGGGTTTCACCCCCGTCCAGCACGACGTTAAACTGCACCCCGGTCCAGTGGTAAGCCATTGCGACCCGCCATTTGAACTACGAGGTCTTTGATCCATGTCAAGGCATGGTACGTAGGAAGCCTCCACGAGGTTCAAGCCCAACAATAGTGGATCAAGGTCCCTCACTTATGTCGGCTCACCGACACCCACCACCCGTCGTTTATTCACGTCAGGGTTCATTACCGTCCCGCATGATGTTAAACTGTATCATTTGAACTGCGAGGACTTTGATCCATGTCAAGGCATGGTACGCAGGGATCCTCCCAGAGGTTCAAGCCCAACCCCCACCGGACCAAGGTCCACCCTCATGTAGGTACGCTGACGATGCCCATCGGACCAAGGTCCACCATCACGTCGGTTTACCGGCACCATCCCGAACTACGCGGACTTTGATTCCCTGCCACGGGGATACGTAGGAAGCCCCTTTAAGGCTCAAGCCCAACTTCGTCGTCACCACCCCTGCGATGGTCCCATTCCATTCTCAACCGTCTCCGCGAGACGTTAAATTCGCGACCTACCTCGTGGTAAACACGAGATGCCTGAGGAAAACCTCGGATGGAACGCCTTTGGCGTAACCGTCTTTGCTAGACGTTAATCTTGCAAACATACCCTGTGTTGAACACGGGAAGCTGAGGAAAACCTCAGGTACGTGTCTATGACATGTAACCCCCCGCGCTCGATGTGGGATGCCTCGGGTTTCCACGCCTTTGAGAAGCCTCGTGATCGAGGATAACAGACAGACATGCCAGGTACCCCAGCATCCAGACACGCTACCGATGCCTCGAACGTGATTACTCCCCTGACCGAAGGTAGCTGCCCTGACTGGACCCTTTGGAATGTCCCGACAGAAGCAGCGTAATTAACCGGCGTCCATGGAAACATGGCACTGGGAAGAGTTTCACGAACTACGTATTAAATCTATAAGGGAGACCCGGACTAGGTGACGAGTTCTGAGGAGGAATCCACAGGAGGAAGAACCGAAATCCCATCATCCCGTTTCGATCAAGGAGCAGACGTACCTGAACAAGGAACGAATGCCGCCCGCCTTTGGAAAGCGGGAATGCGGGGCAACGAAGCCGCGAGTCCCCCTCCTCCGCGGACGGATGCGCGCGCGCCCCGGCGAAAGCGTCGGAAACAACGTCTAATATTTCACAGCTCCATCACCTGAGAATGGGAATGCTCTTAGTTTAGCTTGATCGTCAGAAACATTTCTGGGTTTAAATGTTGTAGAAACCAGATTAAATTATTTCAAATGTCTATCTGGATCCTCACCAGATAATCTATGAAGCTTTTAAATAAGAGGCATTAACCCAGATTTAGTTCAATGTCCGATTCGGGGATGCAATACAATTTGGTTGATAGATAATATCAGGGGCATCCAATTCTAAAAAAGTTATATAAAGTTAATTTTCATTATTTTCATCCATTGGTTCTTGTTTTATAGTTTAATTTTAATTCCTTCTAATTTCAATGTTCTGAGTGTGGAATAATTCTCCCACTGGTTGAATTTTGAAACTCCATGTAGACTGAGAATGTCTCATTCGAGATCGAGGTCTACGTTCAATCATTGTGTCAAGATATAAAAGATCCTCACGATTAGTTCATGCCATAAATATAATAAAAATTAAACGAAATAAAGTGTATCATAGAAATATAAAAATGAGAAGTTTGAGTTGATGGTCCATAAAGAAGTAGAATAAAATAAAAGAAGATGATAATATTCAGATATGGTAAAGAAGGAAGAACAAAAGAGAAGAAGAGAATAAAATGTTAATTAAATAAATACCTCTAGTTAGTTGAAATAATTACTTGACTCCCCAGCAATGGTGCCAATTTGAAAGGCGCTTTCTTGGGTGCTTTCGAATGATGTTCTATTTCTGGTTACTTAGGTGCAGAAGAGTGGCTGACTACGGTCATATCTCAAAGAAAAAAGAAAATTAAAACAAATTCTTAAAGGTATTCTAAATATGAAAATAATAGAGAATAGAAACACTACCTGAATGGATGGGGGATATGTTGTTTATCATTTATAAAACTATAAGATATTTTCTGGAATAATATTGCATTTTTTTGTTTTTATTTTTGAAATGATGTTCGATTAAAAAGACACATCAAGAAGGTATTATTTATAGAATATTTAAACGGAGTAATCAATTTTAATCAACCTCTTCACTAAATTATTTTTCATTATCATTTATATTTACATTTACATAATTATATTCCTCTTATTTTTTAACCCTCTAACCCTACAAGTGTTAACATGACTATAATGATTAAATTACTTAATCCTCTGGCTAGCTTCATAACATGAAATCGCAACACCCTGATTTGATTGATGTTATTAGGTTAGCTTATGGTAAGTGGTTAATTGGAACACATATACACTTTGAAAAATGAATATTAGTTGAGTTTAGAGATTATATTTGAACTCTACAAATTTATCAGGTGTGGTCTTTTATTACCGATTAACATCACACTCTCACAATTAACACAACATCCGACCTCGTGTGTTTTTTGTGTCAATTGTTCAATTGATTTATTAGTTTCATTTAAATTAAAAATAAAATTAATAGATCATATTAAGTGTATTATAGAATCTCATTGATTCAAAATAAATTAATGAAGAAGGTTAGGGGTCGATCGATTACTAAAAATAACTACTTTTACAAGGGCAGTGTTGTCATCATAGAAACGTTTTTCATGTGAAAGGGTTTAGAAAGGGTAGAACCCAACCAAATACCACTCATGATTCCAGACCAATTAGGATGATTATGAGAAGAATAAATTTTAACAAAATAGAAGAGAATAGAAGAAATAAAAAAAGAACAATAATGTTTTTCAAATAGATGAAAGTATTACAACTAGAAGAAGAAGAATATGTCTTGGTCAATGGTATCCTTGCTTCAAGAGCTACCCTTATTTGAAATCATTTGAGAATTTCAGTGGATCCACATACCCTATTCCCTAAACTTTTCAATTCACGTCCCAGCCCTACCAAAAGATAAAATCACAAATTTATAGAGTGGTGCAAGCCTAGGTTCAACGTTGTTTCAAATGAGAATTGGGAATCTCCGAAAAATATTTTATGCAAAACTTCAATGACAATTTGGCATGAAAAACGCATGAATCATCAATTCTTTACGGAGGATTATTCATGCATAAATACGTTCTAGAGATCCTAACCAAATGGGGGGAAAATCCATGTAGGGCCGAAGAATTTATGGCCCAAATACAAAACTCATGTCCATTCTAGAGTTTTCATCCCATCTTTGACTTCATGGACCATTGGCACCAACCAAATGCATGATTCAGCTCCAATTTCCCAAATGAATGTTGAATAATAATATGTCATAAATATAATTTAAAAATATAATGTTCAAATATTTCAAATAAAATTATTTATGTTGGAAATAGTACATTTACATATTAAAGGGTAAAACTGGAATTTTCATCAAATTTTCAAATTAATGATCTAATCACAAATATTCCATAAATGAACATATTTAGCACAATGTTAGGAAATTATGAAATATATTATTAGTAAAATATTCAATAAAATTGTTTTTTATCAATATGTTTTATAAATTAAGAGAATATCCTTATTTTTTAAAGATATATCTTCGATTTGGATATCAACTTCTATAGGTCAAAATGGTCGATATACCCATGAAAACCATTATTAAGAGGTAGGATCAATATGGATTTATATAAAATAAATTTGTATTTAAAAATTCCCCTTCTACAATAATTTATTAAATGAGAATGGACTTTATAAATTACCTTGATTAGTATTGGGTAGTTTTTATGGAAGAAATTCTTATATATCATAATACTAAGGAAGAGCATGAAGGGAATTTTAAGATTGTACTTATGACCCTCAAGAAGGAGAATATATATACTAAATTTTATTAGTGTTATATTTAACTAAAAAGTTATCATTATTAGGTAATATAATTTCATTTGTTGGTATATCAATGGATCCTATGAAGTTTTATGTTGTCGATAAATGGACTAATCCAACTACTGAAACCAAGATCTACAGTTTTCTTATGGTGGATAGATACTAATGATTGTTTTTGTTATATTTATTTGGACTATATAATCTAATAAACATATTTAATTATATGAAATACATTTTCTTGTTGATAGATAAATGTGATAATATGTTCTAGGTTCCGAACAGAAGTATGGTCAATGCAGCTTTGGTAACAGTACCATATAGTGGGGAATAGGTTGTGATATCTTTTAATGCATCATATAAGATATTATGATTAATAATTTTACATAATGATATAGTGAGAACATATTAATATCTGTATTTGATATTTCCTTAGAAACTTACCCGAATAATGATATGGAACAGGTTATGGTAATTATTTCTGTGAAGATATAATGGAATAATCTACATGGTGAATATTGTTATATATAGGATAATCATTAAATAATGAAGTATATATTTAATCATATATAATATAATATAATAAAGAAAATTTTGTTTTTTACTAATGATTATAATCAATCAATATGGATATAAGGTACTATGTTCTCCCTTTTAGGCTTTAAGGAGATCCTTGGGAAGGTAAGGATCATTAATCTTCCTCTTTCTTTTAAATAAAAAAAATGTAAAAATAATGTGTTTAAAATTATTCATCATGTAATTTCTTTCTTATTATTACATGTTATTATCATATTTTTGATATATTTCTGATATGATATTACTTGTTCCATTCAATTGTTTCCATTTAAAAATATGTTACTCTATCGGTGTAACGGTTCAGAACCTCTTCTCTAACCTATTTTCAAAATTATTTTAACTCATTTTATTTTATATTGAAAACTACTAATATGAATTGTTTTTATTAAGTAAATTTTTTTGAGGTTTCATCATTCCATATAAATAAAATACCATCATAATATGTTATAAATATCAAATACTCTAGAATACAAGAACCATCTTAAATATTGGTAATGTAAAGTGAGTGTCATTTCCTAGATATTAAATTCAAATATGGATATTAAATGTGGATATAGAGATAGAAAACATTTCCATATGTATTATCACCTAGAAAAATGTTCGTCATGTATCAGCACAATCTTTAGTTGGTTCTAACTGAGTGGGCATAAAATTGCATGCCTTGATACATAGTCTTATGGGGTATTATTCAGATAATTCACGGATTCTTTACAATCCATAATGATGGATTATTTCCTGTTGATATACTTAAAACATGAATGTAATACCCATTAATACCAGTTATCTTTTTTTAATTTTGTAAAATCCTTTTAATTTTTAAAATGAAACAAAATGTTCAATATCATACAATTTATGACACATCAAGCTTAAATAAAAGACTAAATATTATTATTTAAATATGATAGTTAACATTTAACTGTTGGAATGGATGAGAATAAAGAGATTAAATAAATTTTAAAAATATTTGTTACACATTTTTAACAAATGAATTCATTTTTTACCAATTAAATAAAAATTAATATAAAAAGCAATTGAATATAATCGTGGTGTTTTTATTAAAAAACTATTGTTATGGCATAATGTAATTTTATCTTAATAAATTAAATAAATGAATAATAGTAAAATATATTAATTAAATTTTTATTTTGTATATCTAATCAACTTATCTAAATTTCCTCCATTAATTTTGTAGGATTAAGATAAGAAATAAATCCAATTTTAAGTAAAAAATCATTATTTTTCTAAAATAATTTCTGTCCACATTCAACTGGAAGAACTATTTTAAAACATACTTTTGTCACTTATATTAATTTTATTTAAGAAAATAATATTTAGTTTTTAATTAAAAAAATCAAAATTATCATTGGGTGATTTTTTTGGTATTTTTCTAAGAAGTATCATTTTTTCAAGAATATTGACAAATACCAAATTTTAATTTTAAACTGACTTTCCATATAAATACTTATTACTGTTAATTTATATATTAAAATTTTTTAAACTCATAATATTTTTCTTATTCATATGTTAATTTATTTTAGGATATATAATACATTTTCATTTTTAATTTCAACATGAAATCAATTCAATCATTTGAAACTTTTCTCATAAAAAATCATATATGAACTCTCAGGGGAAGGATTACTTTTAAGTATCATATTACAAATTATGTGAATTTAATTTGGTAAAATATATTACATATACAGAATAATAGTTTCTAAATTAAATTATAATGAATTTTTAATTTTATTCCTTAAAATTAACCGTGGAAAAAAATGATTTACCACAATGTATGTCAAATAATGTAGCGGTTTAATGAATAACGGTAAAAGATTAAAATAAACACAATCTATAACATTAAATGGATTTTTTTGTGTCTCTAAAGTAAAATACTTTTGAAACATTAATTATCATAAATAAATTTGATAATTAATTCCACCCAAATTTTGTGGGAATTAAATATGAAATAATCATATTTAAAAACTTTAAACCACCAATCCTCAAGTATAAATACCATCCCTCACCACATATTTTCTCCTAAATATCCTTGAAGTCCTAAAATATATACAAAACCCTCCCGTTCACTCTCTTAAAATTTCCATCTGAATATGGTTTGACCAAAATACCAATTCCATGGTCATCAATGGATCCTTCAAGGAGGTGATATTCAAGATATAATTTTATCAATCAACCTATTTTACTTACTTTTCTTATTCTACCTTCTACTCATATCTTTAATCCATAAAGTAATAATAGATACATAAAAATTCATATAATAGAATATTATTCTTCTAATGGAAGAACTTATATATCTCTCATTTATTACCCCCTCTTAATTAGAGAAACTAAACTACTGTCCACATTATGGTGATTAAAGGTCTATTTGAAGAATGATTTTGTTAATTTTCTATTACCACGTTTAAGGATAATCATAAATGTATTATTATGGTAAAATAATATATTAAAATTTATTTTATAATTTATTTTAATTTACGGAAAAAATATACAGATATAATATTAAATAAAATGACACTAGTTCGTAATGGTCTGAAGAAGAGCCAAATTAAACTAAACATTTATCATATACATTTTACCAAACAAATATTCCTCATTTTAGTAATAAAAATTATATATGGGAACATTTAAACTTATTTAAATTCAATAATAAAATTTCATTTCACTTATGGAGTTTTATTTCCATTTGAAAAGAAAATCCATAACTATACACAAATGAGGTGATCATGAAACTACGAATCGAATGCACTCATAATAATGAAAATAATGGAGATTGTTCATGAATGGGTGATAAGGTGTTATAAAAGTATAATATAAGTTATTAAAATTATTATTATATTTATATAATCTATTAATAACATTTTTAAACCATTATACATGATGTTTAGACACATTTTATAAAACTCATACCAAAGGTAACAATTTCTCATCTCACTTCTACTTATGTGAGATTTATTCTTTGTTCACCACTTTTATATTTTGTATGATGTATATACAACCATATGATATATCATATCCATAATCTCATTTTCTTCAGGGTATTCAATGACACATTTTATTTCTAATAATTTTATTAGGAATACGATTTGACTGATTACAGCTAATAAGGAGTTAATTAACACAATTTCCATTCATTAGGATAAAATTATATTTAACTTATTAAATCTAGCTTTATTTATGTGTGAAATGAAATATAATTACATTATATATTATTTACACTTTTTTAATTTTTATATAATGTGGATATACATTATCAATTCAATTTATTAACAATCACTTCAATTATGTGGTCTTAATAAAGGATCATGTATCATTTAACCATCAATTGAAAATTATTTTTTATTATGAAACAATTCCTCTTTATGTGGTTCATAGACTATAAATTTGACATTTAATATCATAATTTATTCATTATTAATTTTTATTTATGTTTATATTTTAATTATTTAATCTAAGGTGATTTTACTTGAAAATTACAAAGAGATCATTGTTATTTTACAATATCGCATTATTTTTTTATTGTTAAATTTCCATTGAAAAAGTAAATTTATCAAAATAATTTGTCATTGGAATTTACATTTCTCTTAATTATCGATATTATTGTCTGATGGATATATTGATAACATAAAATGTATTATATTTTTATATACAACGATTAATTTGAAAAGTATTCGATTAATTTTGTAAATATTGATAATCCATATCCCTTATTAAATACAGATATTTGACAAGGTAAATTTGATTATAAATTAATAAAATTATTTGATGTATGTGGAATTCATTCTATTGGTAGAAAAAATTGGGGCCCGATAATATAAACTATATATGCATCAGTAGTCTTTTAGGATGAATCACTTAATCTACAATTAAACATTTTTTTCCCTATATATTAAATTGTATTGTTAAAGGTCATGATGATAGTGGTTTAGGTATAAGATACCTAAGGACCAATAATAAAGCATTTCCTTTATAAAGATATAATTTTTTATCCATGATATTTCATAATGAAAAAATATATGGATGTAATTTATTTCTATGTTTATTGATTAAATTATATGTATTTTTTTAGTTATTTTACCTTTCAATATTGATTATTCATTATTTATTTCATGTTAGATTTTATGGTAATTAACCCTTATTGAGAATTTTACCTCACCCTTATTTTTTTTCCTTGACCCATTTTGCGATGAATATATCATTGAATGATTTTAAATGATTTAGTTTTTAGATTATGTTATTTACTATGTGTTGTTTTCAATTCCCAATGAAAATGGATATCATGTACGTAATATAGTTTTTCTAAACTACTGAAATATTTAGTATTTTGGGATTTGAATCATAAATCTATTAAAATATAATAAAGGAACTAGATCTGGGCTACTGGGGCGGGGTTATTTTATTTGGTAATAGATCAGTTTTTATAGAAACATTGGTAACTAGATTTAGGAATACAATGATTAGGGAACATAACACTATGAATGACTTAGAGGAAAAGTTTAAGTATAAGATAACCTCATATAAATTTTGATAATGACTATGTATATCCTATTTTAAACATAAGTAATCACGGGTTGAGAATACGATTTCATCATGTGGTCATAATAGGAATAATATATCATTATTATTTAATAAATCACTCGGATAATTTTTTTTGATGTTTATACATGGAATTTTTTTTAGCCAATGAAGAGAATATAAGGAACTGGTTGAATATAACGTTTTTCGAATAAGTATCTGACTAATGGTATAACAGTTAATGTAATCAAGAAATTTCTATGGATTTTTTTCATTAACATAATAGTAATTGATTCTGTCATGGATTTATGAGTATAATGTTGCTAATAAGTTTAATTTATAAACACCATTTTTATGTGATGGATTTCTAACAGATTAATAATAATTTTAGAGATTATATTTATAAGGATAATCTATTTAGGTAAAAAATATTTTAAGGTTAAATTATTATATAGTTTTTAAGGGTAACATACTATTATGATTCTGACATGTAATAATTCATTTCACATTTTAATGATTTTATATTCGACATAATAATGATAATTTGTCAATATTAAAGGAAAATGATCTCATACGACCATATTATCCATACTAGAAGATTAATTCATCAATAGTATCGATAAATATTGTTAATTTTTTTTTTTGAAAATTTGATGGACATCCAAATCTGTTGAGAAAACAATTTGATCTATGCAAAACATTTTCATATCTCTAAAATTCCAAAAGATCATGGGGTTTATTTTATCTCATTTCAAAATATCAATTTATCTATCTCATTTGATAATGGAAATACCACCAAGGAATTTACTCTTTTTTTGAGGCATGGAATTCATGCTGGAAGATAAAGAAGATATACGTAGCATAAAGGAAGACACTGATGTCTGTATTTAAGGTTTGAATTATTTTCTTATAAGTGTGATTTTTTGGTTGATATAGATGAATTATAATGATATATATTTAGATATTGAGGATAAAACCAAATATAATAGTAAATGGTTTATGTGTTAGGTTTAGTGAATGATGTTTTTATCACTAATATTATGATACATCCTATATATAATAATAATCATGAAAAACAAAAATGATATTCTATATCATATTTTTTTTCAAAATTTAAAATCATATTTTTTTTGGATTCAATAACATTAAAACATGTGTAGTAAAAAGGTCGTAATTTTTGTGATACATTTATTACATTATGGTAAATATTTGGGTTATGTGTAACCCATAAGATTAACATGCGAAAAGGGTTATTTGAGGAATAAATACTTTATATTTTGTGTAAAAATGATAAAATGTATGGATAACCCGTAAGGATTATATTTTATGTTATTTCAATGTTAAAATGGTGTATTATGTTTTCGGTAATAAAAAATGAAATGTAAGAGATAACCATTGAGGTAAAAATATTTATTTAATGTTGAATATATTAAAGTTATTTTTTTTGTAATGTTGGAAGGATTATATTAATATAGTTATAAAAAATGATACCCTCAAGATTGGGTGATCACCCATCACATTTGACAAGGCCATCATAATTAAATAGACAACTAAAGGGTGATGGGGTGCATCACAAACCACTAACCTAATTTATGTCCTTTTAAGTATAAAATATTATTTATTTGTTTAAAATATAAAATATTTATGACCATGGGACTATAAATTTATTTGGTGATATGTGATTCATGTTGTTTTAGAAGATGATCACAATTTTGGTAACCCAACAAGATTATGGTAAACAGAATATTATTTTAAGAATAAAGGATCAAGTTTATTTTGTTGAAATTGGTGATTTTGTGGTTGAAATTTTTTAACGGATGAATCTCTACATGTTATGTAAGTATATTCCATTATGTTCTTAGTCTAGTATGTAAAATTATTCATCAACACTGGGAAATGGATTTTATAAAAAAATGCTATTGGTTAAATTTCCATACCAAGAAATAAATAGCATTTTCGCCCATTAAATATTTATGGTTTTGTGATGGGAAATATTCTATTAAACATTTTCTCAATCACACTTTGTTAAAACTACATAGTTATATTTCATTTCTATGTCTGTGTTTTATCTTCCAACTAATTTTATATTATACAAAATATAGTTTTATTGTGACATTCACTTCGTAACATTAACACTTTTTAAGAGGACACCTTTTTAACCATTTGTACGATGTGGAATTTCCACTTGTATATTTTATAATACTAAATCCATTATTATAAATTACGATATTTTATTTTGGGGATTAAATTTATTATAGGAGGTGAGAATATAACATCCTAAAATTTTATAAAGGAAACAATATATTTTATATCATAAAATATATTCCACATTGAACATAAACAAATGAGTAAATATTATTTTTTAAATGTGATAGTTTTCACCTAACCATTGGAATGGTAGGAAGAATTAGATTAACTAGATTATGAAAATATATTTTACACATGGTTGTAATATTAATTAATAGTTTACTAATTAAAAATATACTATTTTGATTATCTTCACATAGAGGCATCTCTATCTATACAACGTGATTATTATAGATATTTCGTTCTTATCTCTTATTTCTATTATCATGTGAATTGGAAGATATTTCTATATTTGTATCAAAAGGATTAACATCCTTTTTCTTAATTTTAGCAAAATCACTCATTTCTTAAAAACCTCATTTTATAAAAAACCATCCTGGATATTTAAAAGTGGCCTACGTTATGATACAACCTTTTCTGCACAATGACTGGTTGAACACAAAGCGATGATGGGTGAATAAATGGTTTCTTTTTAAAAATTAATTTTATTTAAAATTAAACCTCTTGAATATAATAAATCTACCGATACACTAAATATTATCACTGAATCTCTCTTCATGTGTAATAGTATAAATAGAGAGACTAGAACATACCGTTTAGAAAGGTTTGGTATGATGAAATACAACATTGTATATTTTACCAACTACATTTATTATTAAATATCAAATAAGTGACTATAATTATCTAACTCCAACCTAGATAATCCATTTTCATACATATCCAACTCAAACACTAATTATCTAGCTCCAATCGAGACACTCATTCTTCTCCATGATCTAACCATAAAAAATTAATTTCTCCTGAAACAAATCGGAAGAATTCAACTCTGATTAATATTTTATTATAGAGACCCTAATATTTTACATAAACCATTAAATGGTTGTAATCATAATTATACATCAATTTATCATACAATGATCATAAAGTCTAGTGTCTTCGAAGACTAGGTATATAAAACATAAAGCATGGTGCTAAAAAAATATTTATTTAATCTCCATAAAAATATCCTATCATTCTTTGAGCCCTTACATCTGTATAGGGTACCCTGGGTAGCACATGAAAAAAGGTGTGAGATAAAAATACAAATAAGGGAAAGAACATAAGAATTAATCTTAAACACATGAGTTATGAGGCATTACATAATGACATAGAAAGCATGGAACATATGGAATCATAACATATAAACATGGGATCATATAAACATGGAATCATAAAAATGTGACAAAAACATAAAACATGTTTTTAAGATAATTCAAGGATAACCACAAATCCTATTTCCCATAGTAGTATGGGTTAAGGATAACTACCAATTCTGTTTCCCATAGTTGTATGGGTCAAGGCTAACAGTTATCCCCGTTTCACATCGCATCTCAAGAGTCTTAACTTTATCCAATGCAATGGAGTGCTATATGGTCGCACCCATCTCAAAATTTTCATGAATATGCTTTCCATATTAATATTTAGACATAATCAACCATACGTAAACATAAGGGTACCAAAGGAAAGAATTGTGTACCACAATCAAGTCTAAAAAGCATAACTATTTGGTGAATCATGAAAGTGTCCATGAAAGAATGGGATTAGAACTTAAATTGATATTAATAAGGTAAAATAATAATATAAATGGTATGTTATTCTAAACATAATTGGTAGCATATAAGAAATTTAATCGAGAAACATTAGCATTAAAACATTTTTATGCAGTTTTATGGAAAATACTATAGAGAATCTAAAATAGAAAATAGGAAAATATTATAGATAAAACCAAAATTTCAACCAAGTAGTTTTTCATAAAAAAAATCATGATTTAAAATGACAATGGTGAATCCAAAAATGATATAGTGCACTTTAAATTTGGTAATAATATAGGATGTTCCCTTATAAACGTTTGTTTATTAGGAAGTTCTTGCGAGGGAATATTTTAAAAACATGTATATACCCAAAAAAATTATAATGAAAGGGTCATAATATATTGATTTTGTAAAACTACATAGAATTTTGAATATTTACTTAAACAGATAAGATAACTCCATTTTTATATAATGATTGATATGGGAACCTGAAATAACAAAGAAGGATCGGGTAGAATTTGTTACAGTTTATCGGTATGGTGTGGGGTGTACATAACAGGGTTTGATGAGAGAGTAAAAGGGTTTATAATCAATAATAAATCATGAGTAAATTATGGGGTATGTGTGTAATCATACCCCATTAATCGGTATTACATGTAAAATGGTATGTCATAGAGGATGTCTTGGTTAAGATTGAAATAGAGAGGATCCCTTACATTAAATCCACAGGTGTTCTCCACTTGTTATTAAGGACCCAAATAATATAATTAGGTTCATTAATTAATAATTAAAGAACCTATTACATATGTAAAATATTTATTTTAACCTTCTTAGGTTCATTTATAACCATTTATATTAGTTAAGATGTTCAAATTTATTGATTGGGTATGTTTGCTTTCATGGTTATAATGATCGTTCAATGTTCCGATAAACATGTATGATGAAGGAAGTTGTCCAAATCGAAGTTATATTTTATTATTGAAAATATAAATGGTTACATTGATGAAACATAATTTTGTTACTTGGATTGAATTTGAACCATTATATGTTACTTTAGGGACAACTGTTTTGGGATAATCAGTGGGTTTGATTACAATGAACATGTTTTTGAATTATGACATAATACCATTTGTAGAAAAAGGAATATAGAAAATTAATTAAGATATAGTAAATATATATTAATATGGTTCAACTACAACAAAAATTATTTCAAGAACCTAATTAAAGATGATAATAGAAATTATTAAACTATTGTCCTTGAATGTGATAAATAAAGACACCTCAAACGGTATTTTCATTTATTTAAAATAATATATAGGGAAAGGATAGATGAAAATAAAATATCCCATTAGCATAACAAATTTAATATACATTAATTTTATTAGAGTTATCATACCATTTTGGTGAAGGGAGGTGAGGAGAGAAACAAAAAAAGAAAATAAAATAAAAGAAATTTAAGAATTGGAAAGAGGAATTTACCTCTTGAGATTATCTCCATTGAGAACTTCTTAGGGGAAGAGGATTTGGTATTTATAAGAGACTAGGGGCTGTATGAAGTGGGGAAGAGCTTTGGGAGATATTTGGGTGAAATATTGGAAAGTCCCAAGGCACGAGTGGAGTGATGAATAAAGGAAAGAATGGGTTGTATTTATACTAGAGGGGAGATGGGTTTTGATAATTTTATAATAATTAATTTATTATTTCTTCACAATATAAGAAATAGTGTGTACTATATGATCTAGAATAGTAATAATTTCATGTGACTTCATTATTTGAGTTCTTACATCACTCTTGATTTCAGGAATAGTGTATTTAAATTATAATGTATTTATATTGTAAATTAATGTATTTTACTATTCATTAAAAGCTCATCTATTTTAGAAAAATCCAAAACATTCACCGTAAGCATTTATTGAAATTTATAATCTAAAAATGAAGTCCATTTTTCAAAAACAATTTTCTAAATATGATTAATTTAAAATTTAATTAAGACCATTATTTACATGAAAAATACGGTTTTTAAACTAATCATTTTCTTATTCCTCAATATAGGTATATCAGACTTTCACTTGAATATTATTTATATATTATCACATGTAAGGTTACTATTAATTAGGTTAAGTCAGTATTCATAAAGGGGAAATTACTATTCATAAGCGTATGTTACTTTTCACCAAAAATTATGTTGGTTATATTAGACTCCAAATAACATACTAATCACAAACATGCATGTTATATTTTCAAAATTCAAATCACAGAAGTGAAAAAAGATGATTATGGGTCTCATAACACTTATTAGTTCATTATGATGTAATCTAATGTGATTATATAACATAAATATAAAAATGAAATTCCATTTGTAAAACATTGGGTCGTTATATTTTCCCCCCTTATGATATTTCACCCTCAAAATTTAATTTTACATTCTAAGCCATAAATAGATGCATGTAATTTTCCTTCATTTACTCTTCCAGTTCCCATGTTGCCTTTTTGTACTTATGGTTCCACCATTGTACCTTGACCAGGTGATTAGTCTTGTTTTGTAGAATATTGTCTCTACGATCCATGATCTTCACTAACTACTCATCATATGAAAGATCATCCTCCAATTTTACCACCCCTAATGAGAGTTCATGTGAATTTTCTGGTACATACTTCCGTAAGAGGGATACATGGATGACATAATTTTCATTCAACCTGGTAGGTTGTTGTTCAATTCGATATGCCACAAATTTGAATCAATCAAGGATATCGAAGGGGGCAATATACCTGGTAAAAATCATTCAATTATTCCCAAATATCATGACTCTATTCCATGGATATATGCTTATAAATACAACGTCTCCAACAGTTATCTCAAGGTATTTTCGAAGATTATCTGCATAACTCTCTTGTTGACTTTGGGATTCCTTGATGTGTTTCTATACTGTATTCACCTTCTCCATCATTTCTTCTACCATTTCAGGTCATATAAGGTTACACTCACTGAGTTCATCCCAACACACCAGGGATCTACACCTTTTCTGATAAATGAATTCATATGGTGCCATTCGGATGATCGATTGGAAACTATTTTTGTAAGAGAATTCAACTAGTGGAAGATGTTGGTTCCATCATTATTTGAATTCCATAGAAAATCCTCTCAACATTTCATCTAGTGTTTTAATAGTAAACTCATATTGTCCATCAGTTTGAGGATGGTAAGTCGTACTAATGTTTAGTTTAGTGCATATAGAATGTTAGATACTTTTCCAGAACATCGAGGTGAATCTCGGATCACGATCAAATAAAATAAATAGTGGTACAATATGCATCCTTACCACTTCATTTTTGTAAATATGTGAAAGTTAATCAAATGAAAACTCCTCTCGAATTGCGATAAAGTGAGATGTATTTAAAAGGTTGTCCATAATGACCCATATAACATTGGTTCCTCTAGATGTCCTATGAAATTGAGTGATAATGTCCACAGAAATGTTTTCCATCAACTATGTATGTACAGGTAGTGGTTGCATCATCCATTTATACGTTTTCTTGTTAACCTTCACTTATTGACATACCAAACACTTTGATATATATTTAGCAATATTCCTTTTCATGTAGTCCCACCAAAATTGTTCTCTAAGATCATGATATATCTATTTAGTCCATGGGTGGATAGAAAAGGTCGAGCTATGAACGACATTAAAAATCTCCTTCTTTGTATTTGGATTGAATGGTATACATAATAGTGCCCCATACCATACAACTCCTTCATCATCAATATTGAAATTTGAGGATTTCCCATTTCTGATAGCATCTACCCTTTTCATAATTTCCACATCTTTTCATTATGCATCTTTTATTTTCTCCATGAGGGATGGTTGAGAAATCATTTGAGAAAGGATTAATGATGTTCCTACCTTAATTATTTCCATTTCCAACATCTACAAATCCATGAATATTGGATCCTATTCAATTCTCTTCAATTATAACGATTCCGGATCTTTTTTATATAGTGAATCTTCTACCTTGTTTGCATTACTGAGATGGTAATAGATTGAACAATCATAATCCTTAATGAGCTCTATCCATCTCCAATGGACCATATTATGCTCTTTCTGTGGGAATATATGTTTGAGACTCTTGTGATCAGTATATATCTCAAAATTCTCCCCATAGAGATAATGATAACATATTTTCAATGAAAAGATCACAACCGTAAACTCTAGATCATGAATGGGATAACTTTTCTCATGGATTTTTATCTACCTGGAGGCATAGTCTATCAAATTATCATTTTGCATCAGCATACAACCTAAGCCTATATTTGAAAAATAATTGTACACCACATAGAGTTATCCACTGGATGGGAGTGTGAGTAATAGCGTAGTGATAAGCCTTTTTTTACTCCTTGAAACAGTTATCACAATCTTGAGTCCAAAAAAACTTTACTCCATTCAGTGTTAGATTTTCCATTCGGTTTAACAATCGTGAAATGTTCTTCACAAATCATCAATAATACCCATATAAACCCAGAACGATATGGATCTGCATTACAAATGTTATCACGGGCCTCTCTTTAATAGAATTTATCATGGAAGTGTCCACAAATATCTCTCTTCAGGTGATAACATGCCCCATGAATGATACTTCCTCTATCCAGAACTAACATTTACTATAATTTTTATATAAATTCTCCCTTCAAAAAGTATTTAACATGGTATTCAAATGCTCATTGTGTTCTTCCTTTCTCTTGGAGTACATCTGAATATTATTGATAAATACTAAAACATATTTGTCAAGGTAATATCTAAAGACTCTATTCATTAAATCCCTAGAAATTTCTAGAGAATTAGTGAGTTTGAAGGGATTCACTATGAACTCATAGTGTATATACCTCGTTTGAAAGGTAGTCTTGGGAATATATTTCTTCCTAACCTTTAATTGGTATTATCCTGACTGAAGGTACATCTTAGAGAAATTACATGCCCAATAAATCTAAACGAACAAGTCATCTATCTGTGGAAGAAAAATCATGTTCTTTGTGGTTACTTTATTGAGTTCATGATAATCAATGCATTGGTGCATTGCTCCATCCTTCTTTGGGGAAAAGAGGACCGAAACATGCCACGGTGAATCACTCGGGCGTAAAAAACACTTCTCCAGATTCTCATGTAACTTCTTCTTAAGCTCTTCCAGCTCTATAGTGTCCATTTTGTACGGTGTCTTTGATATAGGCAGAGATCCAGGAATAAGATCAATTGAGAAATCAACCTCACGATCACGGGGAAGACTGGGAAACTCTTTAGGAAATACATCAGTGTAATTCCTCGCGATGAGCATGTATTTAAGCATGATTCTCTCCTTTGTATCAATAATTTGAATTAGATATGATTTATCATAAGGGAATAATATCCAAACTTGTGATGATGACTCTAAAGGAGATTCATCTTCCTCTATACACTTGTAAAGAATCAGAGGATGCTTCGAGATGTGAAGTGTGATCTCCCTTTCCAAAAATTTGATATTGGACTGGTATAAATATAGCCAATCCCTGCCCATGATAGTGTCAAACTCTAATAAACGAAGTATAATGATATTTTCATGAATTTTCAGTCTACAAATGTTTATCGGGGAGGACTTAGAAACTAGGGATGAAATGATTTACCTATTTGGAGTTCTCACAGATTAATTTTCTTCCAAATTTTTAGGTGGTGTTTGAATAGTTCTACTAAACATGGAAGATATGAAAAAATGCGTAGAACTAGAATCAAATATTTTTTCTGTTATTCATGTTTGAATAACTAGTTTACCTATCACCACATCATTTTTCGGATCCACCTATACTGTAGTGATAGCATGTTCCCTTACATGTTTCCTTGGAGGTTGTTTTTGATTTCCTTCGACAACCCTTTCCATTGATCAAATGTTTTCAAAACTCCCATGCTCATTACTATTGTAACACTACACATGAGGATTAGTGTTGATCTGAACAATATTTTCTTCTTTCGAATTAGTGGGATTCTTCATATACCATCAGCTGTTTTTTTTCACATGACCAAAATTTACCCATTTAAAGGAATTATTGTTCCCCTATAGAAAGATCCTAGGATACCTCTTCCCATAACATTTACATGGGATTTGTTTGTCGAACCACCCATGTTGTTATCTATTTTACACATTTTTCCACTAAGGCCCTGAGTCCACTGAGAGTCTCTATTCTCCATTTCAACATTAAGGGAACAACAGACAGTCTCCTAATAACTGTAGAAGTCTCGAATAGCCAAATCTTTTCATTGAATCATCTTTTTTCTTATAAATAAGCGATACACGATGATTTCTATATTAATGAAAATGTAAAAGGAATACTATGAAAGACTAGTAATGATTTCTTGCTACTCCTCGATGGACTCATCTTCCTTATGCTTGAGTCCAAACAAATCACTTTCCATCCTGAGACAAAGGGTTTCTAGGAAAATATTTATTAAAAACAACCTTTTCAATTCCTCCCAATCCCTGGAATCAATTTCCTCACAGTACATTGTATTCTTGATTAGTGTCCACCCCTGATCAGCTTCCCTATCAAAACAACTGACCTCCAGTACAACTTTCTCTTCTTTCGATCACTAAAGGAGAGATAATATCTTTTCAATGGAGTTAATCTATTGTTCTGTGAGGGTGAGATCATAAGATCCACTAATCAAGGGAGGTCTTTTCCATAAGAAAGATTCTATGGAAACATGGGCTTTCGTTGGTGGAGGAGGGCATTCCACATGATTCAAGTTATTATTCATAACTTCATTCATCTTAGAAAGTACTATCACGATGTTTAGAGAACTCGATACCATCATATCAGGAATATAATTAGGTAAATAATCACATGGCCTATCACATTTGTTGTTGGAACATGTTCTTCTATTTTCTTCCACTAAATAAGAAAAAAAATACAATTAGAGGTCTTGAATACTTAGTTATTGAACATAAAAATGGAAAATTTGGACACAAAACGATAAACATTTAAAGGAGAATTATGTCCTAATTTTTGATTCCTTAGGATTAAATCTAAAATATATTTGATCTATTTCATAACTTATATTCTTCTGGGAATTTTATTCCCTTAATAATGGTTTGTACTAAGTTCATGAATTTACCAAAGCATATCCCATGGGAGTGTCAATACCAAGAGTGCAATAAAGCCCATTATTGTGTACTAGCATTCTGTGGGTCAAGATCGAAACTCCTAGTCAGAGTTTTCACTCCGAGGAACACCCCTTTCATATCCAACTCTACCTTTTTATATCCACACATGGATATAGTTTCATGATAATCCACTTATTCTCTAGTTACCAACATTTTGGGATATTTCCTTATACTTTCTCTCATCCGTATGGTTCTTAATGAGGTTATATATTCCTAATATCCACATATAACTAGATCATCCTCTGATACCAACTATAGTGATGGTAGCATTTAAAAAAACGTTACATGATTTTAATCATAATTATGCATCAGAGTACAAGATAAGAATCGTGAAGTCTACTGTCCTTGAAGTCTTGGTACAAAAAACATAAATCATGGGGCTAAAAACTAATTTCTTTAATCTCCATAAAAAATCAACTAACATCTTTTGATCCCTTATATTTCCATAGGGTAACCGGATGAAGACATGAAAAAAGGGATGAGCTAAAAAACCTAGTAAGAGAAAGAACATAAGAATAAGAATTAAGCACTTGAGTTAGGTGGCATGATATAATGATATCAAAAGCATGCAACATATGAAATCATAATATCTAAAAATGGAATCATATAAACCTGGAATTATAAAAATGTGGCCGAAATATAAAACATTACTTTAGTAAAAGTCAAGGATAACGGCCAATCCCATTTCCCATAGTAGAATGGGTCAAGGATAACCATGAATCTCATCTCCTATAGTAGTAAAGGACAAGGCTAACCACTAATCCCATTTAACATCGCATCTCATGAGACATAAATTAACCTAATGCATTAGAGAGCTATTTGGGTTCACCCATCTAAAAAGTTTCATAGAAATTCTTGTCACATAAATAATCATCCATAATCAACCATACATAAACATAAGGGTACCCATGAAATGAATTGGGTACCATAATGATGACATAAAGCATAAGCAATGGGATAATCATGAAATTGTTCATGAAAGAAAGGTATTAGAACATACATGGGCATTCATAAAGTAAAATAGGATTATAACATGGTATGTGATGTCAAACATAAGAAAGAACAAATATGAAATGTATTTTTGATACATTATCATTAAATTTTTTTGTGGTTTTAAGGAAAAAATACAAAGAGTTAAACATATAAAAGAGAAAAATCTTTCATATAGAACATGAATTTATCCATGAATGTTTTCATAATAAAAATACTTCTTTTATAAAGAAAACTGTCGTTCCAAAAAGACGATATATTGCACATGAAATTGGGAAAAATTCAGAAAGTTCACATAAATAGGTTTGCTTATCGGAATGTTCTATGGAATATTTAAAAAACATGTATATCCCCATAACAGAGTGATGAAAGGGTATTCATAAATGAAAATTTTTTAAACTTCACAAAATTTAGAATAATTTTTTTAATAGATATGATAAATTATTTTTAATATAAAAACGATAAGGAAAATCCATAGAACAAAGATGGTTCGTTAGGAATTTGTTATGGTTTATTGACATGGTGTCGGGTGTACCTAGGAGGGATTAATGAGAGAGAAAAGGGGGTTCTAATAACATGTAAATCAAGAAGAATGATTGGAGGATGTTCTTAATCATACCCCATCGATATGGATTACACCTAAAATGGCGTAGCATAGAGGACATCTTGATTAAGAGTGAAATGAAGAGGATCCCTTACTTTAAATCTGAAGGTGTTATCCACTTGTTATTAATGACCTGAAAAATAAAATAAGGATCATTAATTAATAATTAAATAACCGACAAAATAAGTAAAATATTTATTATACCCTTTTTATGTTCATTCATAACCATTTTTTTTAATTAGGAGGTCAAATTTTATTGTTCAGGTCCGTTTGCTTGCTTGGTTTTAATGATCGGTTCATGATCTGATAAAAATGTACGATGAAGGTGGTTGTACAGAATGCAAGTCATATTTAATTATTTGAAATCCCAAAGGTTACATGGATGAAACATAATTTGGTTACTTAATGTGAATGTTATCAATTATAAATAACATTAGTGACAACCGTTTTGGGTTAATTGATGGGTTTGATTATAAGAAACATGTTTTTCGTTATAACATAATACCATTTGTACAAAATGATTATCGAAAATTAACTAAGATATATTACATATATAATAATCTTGTTCAATAACAACCCAAATGGTTTTATGAGAAGAATTAAATATGATAACATAAATTGATAAACTGTTGTCCTTAAATGTGCTAAATTAACACATCTCAAATAGTGTTTTCATTTCTTTAAAATAAAATATGGGAAAAAGAGAAATGATAATGAAATATACCATTAACATAATAAAATTCCTTTAAATTTATGTTACTTGAGTTTTCATACCATTTGGGTGATGGGAGTTGATGAAATAAACAAGGCGAGAAAATATCTTAAAAGAAATAAAGGAATTAGAAAGAGGACTTTACCTCTTGAGTTTATCTACTTTGAGATACTCTTAATGGAAGAGGTTTTGGTATTTTCAAGATACTAGGGGATTTTGGACATGGGTGATGAGCTTGGGGAGATATTTCAGTAGAATATTTGCATGTTACAAGGCTTTAGGAGATTGGAGAGAAGTGGCAAGAATGGGTGGTATTTATAGTGGAGGGGAGGGGGGTTTTCATAATATTATAATCATTAATTTATTATTTCTTAACAAGATAATAAATAATGAGTATTTCAGAACCTATAATAGTAATAAATGTATGTGAGTTGCATATTTTGGTGCTTACATCACTTGTGATATCCAGAATAGTGGATTTGAATTATAATTTATTAATAGATTAAATTAATGTATATCACTATTCACTAAAAATTCAAGTATTTCAGAAAAAATAACCACAAAATTCACCCTAACCACATTTCGACATGTAAAATCCAAAAAAGAAATCCATTTTTCCAAAATAAGTTTTTAAATATGAATAATTTATTATTTAATTAAAACTATTATTTACCTTAAAAACACTATTTTTAGAGCATTTATGTTCTTATTCATAGATATAGGTAAATCACACATTCACTTGGATATTATTTATATACATTCATAGGTAAGGTTACTTTTAGTTAGGTAAGTCACTATTTATAAGAGTAATGTTACTATTCATAAGGGTTTGTTACTATTCACAAAAAATTATGTTAGTTATATTAGACTCTAAATAACATATTGATCGCAACCATGTATGTGAGATTTTAGAAATTGATATCACAGAACTGAAAAAAAAATATTCCTAAGGGTCCCATAGAACTTTGTAGTTAATTATGTTGTAATTTCATGTTACTATATAACGTAATTATAAGAAATGTAATTTCATTTATAAAACATTAGGTCATTACATTGGTCCATAATAATATGATCATCAATCTTTTTCCATGATCCTGTAGAATATCAATTTCTCCGATACAATTCTAGTATCTTTGAAAAAACGGAAGATATATGTTGTCCTTGGTCAATTAATTTTTCTCACAAATTATGACTAGTTTCCTTAGTGAAATAATGCTCAGGCTATACTTCCTTCTTTCTGAAGTTCTACCCTCAATGAAATGTTTGAAAGTGGTGTACAAAATTATATCCAATATTTTAGGTAGGATATAACTTGAAAAAATTAAAACTAATCTTTCTTTATTTATCAACTGACTTCAATCTAGTACATGTCATGCGTATATTGCGTCGAGTCTGAATTATTATTGGTATCTCTATTATGAATCAAAGGATTTTATGGATTTCATTAAACATTTATTTGTCACATTTATTTATATTATAATAAGAATAACATGATCTAATCAAGGTTATGATACATGTTCACTTCCTTTTCATGTCCCATGTGTGGCTTAAAAAATTTCTATGCATAAGAAAGAAGGTGCTTCGTAGGATCTCAAGTATGTCCAAAACCTCATTATTAAGATCACAATCCTATGTTTAATTAATTTTCCAGATCCCAGTGAAACTAAGGGGTTCTCTTTCCTCCTTGAGAAGAAGGGTTTTACCTGAAACCTTCTACCCAAAGGTGGTGTTCATGGGTCCTTCACAAGATAAGTTTTCACCTATTCATTTTCATGACAACAATGTTTTGTCAATTATTTTCATGATAGTATATATATATAGGCTCTCATTCATAAGACACATATGGTGTATGCGGCTATATCTGCAAGCACCTCATTAGGGAAAAGTCATTTTCTAGAGGTTCTCCTCTGCATATTTTGTGATACATGAGGTACTTTACAAGGATACATGCTTCAGTTCAATCATGATATCATACCCCCCTAGATTTCTTCTTCTTGTGAAGATTCCATGTGGGATCCTTCACCTTTGTGAGAATAAGTCTCATGGATACTCTGTTTCCAATACTGAACTATCTATCATTTTCCAAGTATTTCAGTAGTTTTTACTATTGGTTAAGCCTATATTTTTATAGGCATTGTACCTATAAATTTCCAAGCATGAAGAAGACTTATTAAGGATAATAGGATCTCGTGAATGAAAATATAATCATATATTTGTTAACAGCTCAAATGATCACATGATCCACATGATGATTACTTATTCTTCACATGATCAATCCTTTGATCATGTGATTTCCTAAGTCGAAATCATCATATAAATCATAACAATCCAAATGATAATTCATTAAAATTAAGTAAGTTACACTTGGTTATAAATCATCATGCATTGGATTCAGTGGATGTATTCACTCAATCTCATGATCAAAATAAAATCACATGATGACTTCATGAAATGATGCTCGTTAATGAGAAAACCAATGGTTTTTATAATAATAATTTTCATAAACCATAGTTTTTGTCTCATTAAATTCATCCAATACATGGAATGAATGAATCAGTTCATTTTGATAATGAACACATATCAATTTGGTTTAATCAGGTAAGATGGTTTTTTTATTTTTTCATGAAATGTAGATGCATCTTCAATAGGATGTAGAAAATATTTTTTTAATATATGCATCTTATTTATAATAGAGATTTACAATATTTAAATGAATGGATGAGATTAATTTCAATTGATGGTGGAGTAAATATCCATTTGTTTTTTAGGCATATGAATTGTTTCCTCTATAAAATTTTCCCACATAAAAGTTGTGAAGTGGATCCACTACTCAATATAAGTAATACAGTAATAATATATTGATTGGGTTGGTTTTGTTGTTCGACACCTTTTCAACCTTCCCACACCCACCACCCGGTCATTGGCCTAGTAGGCTTCTGGTCCTCGCTATGTGTTTCTGTGGGCATGCATGCTCCACAAGACCTATACATGGGATCGCCCTAAGCCTGGTGGGATCTATAACTCCTACAACACATTAGATGGTCTAGTGCTCTTATATAGGGAATGTTTGACCTCCGGGTCCCATATGTTCCTTTGGTTGAGTGTCCTTGGATTATATTGGGTTGAACCCCATTTTTAATTTGTGGACACATTAAAAATACCTAGAAAAAATCTATATCTAGAGTTTAAATTTGACTGATTGCATAATGTTTATCTAAATTCATCAACCATTAATAAATTCCTTTTCAAAGCTCAATAATAAAACAATTTAATTATTATTGAATAACATTATTTATATTACAATGATTATTATAAACAATGTATAATAATTAAAAAAATACTCAAACATTTAATTATCGAATAAACAATCATCATAATTTCAAAGAAGAATTGTACTATCATGAAATCCAATGAAATTAGATGAATCCATAAAAATTATCCAGGAACCACAGCTTCATTCACATATCCGTAAAAACATATTGACACATAATAGTTAAAAAAATTTATCACAAGGTCGAATAGTTATCCTTGGATATATTGTTGTATTAGTTTTACTTGATGATTGTATTATTCGGATTATTTTTTCATTCCATTGTAATTAGGTCATGATTATACAATGATATATTCTACTATACAGTAACCCTTGCCTTGTTTCCTGGATCAATCATTTATATATCAATCCACTTACCCTAGAATCTATGGTGAATAAAACATGTGATGTATGGAATTTCATTGGAAAATAAAAAGGTTTTTATTTAATATAATATATCATCAGTTTTAAATTTAATAAAATATTACATTTTATTTCTAGATTCATTAGAATATTAAACTATTCTGTTCTAATATATTTTTATTTGTAATAATTTAAAAATATATCATTTCCCTCTAAGGTGTTTGATACTAGGTGTTATGAAACCAAAAATGATGTAGAGGAATTTCTCTAGAAGAATATCCCAGTCTAAATCATATATTCTCTTTCTTATAGTGGTTAATAGATCAAAAATGTTATAAACATACATGTGGTTCAATATTATTAGACCAACGTTGACCGTATTAATGTGTTGCATCCATTTATAGAGAACTCAGGGTCCTTTATGGGTGATGAAAGTATAAATCGCCAAATATAAGTTTCCCTAAATCATTAAAATATTGCATTAAATCCATGAAAATTCCCAAAACCATTATTCCCTTGAAGATTCCTCGTGTTGACAGAGATTAAAGGTGAATTGAATATTTTAGAACATAAACCCTTTGAGGTAAAAATCTACTTCCAAATCCAACGAAGGATATTGGATAATGATTCATTCCATGGTCCCACAAGACATGTGATCCTTATTATCAATGGGGTTTATAATTAACCACACATTAGGATCTGATATGAAGAGAAATAATTCAATGGGGGGTGACGTTCCAAAAACAATAGATAAATATTATTGAAGGAATTCATAATCATACTATACATTCATGGTAATTTATTGAAACTCATTTATAGAGGGACTATAAATACTATATATGTGATAATAAATTTATTCAAATAGTTGAATGTGGTTAATGATTGTGGACAATTTTGATATATTAATATTCAGATATAAAACACTGGGTTACCCCATGTATGGAATTTGTTAATTGATGAATCTTAAATTATGGGAATAATTTAATATGGATTAATTGGATACTTTATATTCATGGGTGTTACCATGGTATGGTTCATAAACACGAATTACAACATTTTTAGATATATGAAAATGGATTTACATATTTAATGAATATTTGTTTTGTATGGGAACATTAAAGGATACATAGTCACACAAGTCCAAAATAATTAAGGAATGAAATAGTAAAAAATATTTATAATCAATTTAATTTGTATTAGTGGTAGAAAATGTTTCATGATGAACAGGTAATTTTTATGTAGTTGATGAAACTCAATAGAAATATGATTTAGAGATAAATTATTATATATACGAATTATGAAATTTTATGATTTTATATAATTTTTTCTATTAACCACAATATGTTTTGTATAGGAAATATTTCAATGGTTCTATTAATATTATATTCCTTTAGAAAGAATTCAAAATAAAGATTCCTCCAAAAAAATTCTTATTTTTTTATCAAAGGAATGATGGCTTCAAGCTCATTTCCATCCATTGAAAATATAAATTTTCATAAAGAGGGCTTCCATCGTTAAAACTTATAAGTATTACTAAAAAATGTCATCAAATCCCAATATGAAACCCAAAAAAGTCTCATTGTCGAAAATTTCCTTTAATATTTAATATTTAACTTGTTATCTTTTTACAACATCATCTATATTGATGAAATCTCAATTACTTCATTAGAAAAACAATTAACAATTGGTGTGGCCCATGAAAACCCATGGTAATATCCTAATGGACAAAACACATTAAGGAAGAATTTTTCTTAAGGAAGACAATGATGAATCATGTATTTATAATCACTGTTTATTGAGTTTGAATTAAATGGGTATTTGCCACATTTTTTCACTCAATCCTATTGAAAACAATGTTTATTTCATTGAATGGCATTAATAAGGGAACGATTATACAATGGTATCCCTTTCGTAGGGGTAACCTCACTAATTTTTTTTGATGGCCTTCTAGGATAATATATATTGTATATAATAAACATTATATTATAAAAAAGAAACATGCACTAACAAATTAAGGTTCAATATTTAAGGTATGTAAATTGAAAAAACCACTTTCTATTATTAGATAAAAATAGAATCTATAGAAGAATACCATACAAAATATAAATAAAGAAATAATGTTCAATGTGTAAGAAATATACAAGATCATTGGTTTCCTAATCATTTGAGGAATGTATGAAAAATTTCTCTCAACACATAATTATTCATTGAAAGTAGGAAAAACCCCTCCCTTGGAGAAGTAACTATTGATTAAAACTAAATGGCGATTTAGGAATTTTCATTTTTAGTAATGACCACTATTCCCTATACTTGATTTTACATTTTCTATTGAAAAATTGATTTAATATAATAGAAGTTGTGCCTAATGAATTTCCTTTCCAATTGAACATGTAACGCTGAGGGTTCTTATTGAGCTACCCAAGGATGGACAAATATATCATATAAGATTATGCAACTACACACATGGAGGATTTGAATACCAAATTAAAGGGAACTCAACAATGTACCGTAACATTTTTCTCATTCTTGTAGGATATGAACACTTTTTGTTCATAGTATATATCATTATGATGAATAGTATACTAGCACATGGTAATCCAATTATTCGTTTTCTTCTACTTCAATCAAAATAATACCCGATGGATTTGAGCATTCAATGGAGAAACAATCCATATTATAATAATAGTCTAATTAAATTTTAATATGGATATATCATTAATAATTTTATAAGTTCATAATTTTATAATATTGTATTAATTCACATCTTCATATTCCCCCCCTATTTTCTCAATATCAAATGTGTTAGACTAAAATCATTATACATGGATAATGTTTTAATGATACGGAGGAATAGTTAATACTTTTCCTCTATTATTTTTATACTAACATATTGATTTACTATTGAAAATACCAAAGGCACTTAAAAAAAATTTCATACATTATTTAATTTTAGGTTAAGAATCTTATAATCCAAGGGTAATAAAAATAAAATTTTAAACAAATATTCATATTTTTTTAAATGATAATTTGAATTTTTGTTGAGGATTTATCCACTTTTAATAATGCAATTAGGTATAAGAAGAACCCCATTATCATGTGACATTTTTTATGATGTTTGTGTATGAAAAAATAGATTCCCAAATAACAATACATATAATGACTATCCCAAAAAACAAGTCATGAATTTTTTTTTAACCTTTATAGTTCAATATAAATAATAAATATTTACAACATGAATCAAATATGTACACAAATTGTCCACGAAAACAGGTTTATGGGTAGATTTTATTTCAGAAAAAATAAATATATATGATAATATAAGGATAAAAAATGCCATGAATGATCGGAAATATTTACTATTAGTAATTACTCATAGAATCTAATAACATATGGTAAATGTGGCGATGATGAATAGGGTTCCTCAAGTTAGTAATAATTCCATCGATAATTGTGATATGGAAAATATGTTGGGTATTCTAAATGGTATGTATTATTTAAGTTAAAATATTTACACAGTAAAACAATTGAGGGTGAGAGATGATAAATTCATTATACCTTGTTAGCAGATATAGTTCCTTCCCTAGAAAACATAATATCTAATACATTCACATGGGGATGAATAGATCATTTATTTATTTTGATCCCACCACAATGAATAGATCAATATGAATTGGTTTTGGTGTGATGTTTGTGAATAAATTACAAGGACCTAGTGGAAGCAACATGAATCATAGTTATAGTATCATTTTCATATCTTCCAATTCTTTGGTATAACTGATTTTGTCTAGATTATCCTCCATTACTCAATCTAGAATATGCATTTAATATTATATAAACATGAAACCCTATTTATTGACCTTATATGATTTATAAAAAATGAAATATATAGTAAAATATAAACATGGGATAAAAAATATTGGCTAGTAATGAGAATAATATGGTAAAACTAACTTCTTAAGTTGATGGACCCAATGCCGAAGTAGAATAGATCAAGCTTTAAATTTCATTAATAATGCATGTTTTTATGGAGGTAAAATATAGGATTAATGAATTTAAATATGTTTTAAAAATAAATATATACTAATATTAACTATATTGATACATAAAGGGACACTATGGATACATATCTATAACTCCTCTTGTAGAAGTTTTACACATCCCAACACCTGCTATCCGATCTGAAATATTAAACAAAAAAACTTATATAATTGTTTCTTTCCTCTTCCATTCATCAAAAACTATTTTATTCAAGTTTAGAATTATGTTGATTATATAGATACCATGTTTCCAAGCCTTTCTATGAGGAACACATCCATCTGTTAATGACGCGCTGATTTTTGGCATGTATTCATACTTTCCAAAGGTGGGAAGCATTCATCTCTTATTTAGGGATGTTTTCTCCTTGATTGAAAAATGATAATGGGATACCGGTTCTTCTTTCAGTGGATCCCTCCTTGAAACATGTTTCCTAGTCCGAGTTTCCCTCATATATTTGTGTCGTGGTTCATGAGTCTTTTTCTCGGTGACATATCTTTATGGACACCAGTTAATTACACTATTTACATCAGGACATTCCATGTTTTCTTGACATTGTATAAGCATTTGGTTGTAGTAAATGACAACATCAGTCTTGTCAGGGTATCTCTGGATGCATGAACATTGGGTAACATGTATTGTTCCTCAGAAAAGGGAATCTCAAAGGTGTAAGATATGAGGCATCCCATGTCGGTCATAAGGTATCCTATGTTGTAGGAATGCCTCCAAGGATTTTCTCATATTCCCATGTTTAACAGGGAATGAAGCATGTTTAAAATCATGAGGAGATGGTTCCTCCAAAGGAATGTCTCCCGATGTTTTCCTTGGGCATCTCATGTTTAAAACAAGGTAGGCCATGATTTTATCATCTTGCGGAGACATAATAAGAGTGATCAGAACATCCCATAGAGACAGATCAGATTAGTAAATCCCTATATGGGAACACTAGAATGACTTACTAGATTAATAGATCAGAACACCCAATGTGTACATATTCAAGGTTGTGTGTCCAATATGGGGAATATATCACACTCTCAAGGATGTTCTAGACACCACTAAGGGTGGATCAGGGAGATTTCACCCTATAATTGGGAACAATAAGGATAAGTCAGAATGGCCAATGAGAGTAGACCCAGAGTGGTGTGTCCCATAAAGGGAATATTTCACATCTTGAAGGCTGATCTGAACACCTCTGAGGGTGGATTAGGGAGAGTGCACCCCATAATAGAGGACACCAAGGTTTACCATTTGGTGGGATTTAACGTTGTGGATGTTTTGTATGTACCATATATTGATGATAGGGATCAAAACTCACATAGTTTGAAGTGATGATGAATTTTGGTGTTCATAGAGGAGAAAAACCCAGATATATGTTGGGGATTATGCATGGATAGTGGCCTAAGTATTGTCACGATCAGTGAGGAGGCAGATGACATTATCCCGCTAGGATGTAGTGGCCCATTTAGGGATTGAGATGGATAATGGAGAGATGAATGAAGTAGATGGGTGATTATATGGACCCATCATGACTGTGACAACATCCTTGGTCTTGAAACATAGAGATGATTCATACGTTTCATCATGGAAGGGAATCAAAGTACATTTAGTATGAGATGGGGGGTATAGTATTAGTTTGTACGCAGAGGATTTTGGCCTGATGACATGTTGGGGCTTACACGTGGTTAGTAGACTATGTTGGTCTGAAACTCGAGGGGTGGACCAGATATGTGTGTCCCAATAATAGGGACTACAATGGCATACCATCGTGTGGGAAGCACAACAGATTACCATTGTTTGAGTTTGACAATATCTTGTCGTAGATCTGGGTACACAATGGATTACAATTGGTTGGGGTATGACGACTTACATCAGATGCGGATCACAACTGCTTTCCCTTGAAACGGGGCATACAATTTAATGTCATGGGGGATGAGGGTGGACCGATTAGAAGAGTGGTCAGAACAACAAGGTGTTGGGATTGAACTGTAGGGAGGCTATTTATGTACCTTACCTTGGTAAGGATCAAAGGCCTGGTAGTTTGGAAGGTGTGTTGGTGAAATAACATAAAGAGTTCGGGACTAATTGTTATCAGTCTTGAACCTCGAGGAGGCCTCCAACGTAATATTACTTGGTAAGGATCAAGGACCATGTAGTTAAGAAATTTTGTTGGTGAACTAATGTGAAGGCGGTCATGACCAACATGTGTTGCACCTGAACCTCTGGGAGGCTTCCAATGTACGTTTCCTTGGAAACGATCAAAGTCCACATGGTTCAGATGATTTTTTAGTGAACGAATGTGAACAGGTCAGGACTAATGGTTGTTAGAATTAAACCTTATGGAGGTTTCATATGTACCTTTCCTTGGCAATGATCAGTGTCTACATAGTTCGGAATGGTTGGGTCTTACACTATTGTGCGGCCTAGGTGCCGCTAATGAGAGACAATGGTGAATGGTACTTTCGCAAGGAAGCTTCCTGGATGCCGGTGAGAAGAAGCAATGGTTCATGGGGATTATGCATGGATGCTACCTGGGTGTAGCTAAAGAGTGGCAATGATGGATGGATTCTAGGCATAGAATCTACCCAGGTGCTGCTAAGGAGCGACAATGATGGATGGGGCATACGCATGGAAGCGTCCTGGGTGCCACAAAGAAGTAGCAATGATGGATGGGGCTTATGCATGGAAGTTGGTCGGGTGCTGCTAAGGAGTGGCGATGGTGCATGTGGCTTATGCAAGGAAGCTTCATGGGTTCCTTCCTCATATCAGGCCATGAGGGCATCCCAACACACTAGTGTGTTGAAAAATATATTTGTGGCCAAAACTTATGCGCTAGTGAACAAGTGGGATAATTACAAAGGAGTTAGAATCGATCTGAACAAAGGTATATGAAAAGTGTAAATCACATGCCTGAAATTCAGAATGGGGTGATGGTGGCATGACGATGAAGGATAACTGTTGACTGTGTTCAAAACAAAACATCCACATCATGCTAGCCTGAAATTGAGAGAAACAAATGATGGTAGACTGTTGACAATGTTTGAATCACAGGACATGACTCGAAGTGTCGTCTGATGTCGTCCGGGGCATTGGCCCAGAATGGTAGGTGAGCCACAACAGCATGAGACCATGCCATTAGGTGGTACCATTAAACAGGAAATAGGATGGAGATCCAAATGAAGGACAGAAAAATCATGTGGTGGAGTGATGGAAAGATCAAATGGGTTCCAATTCTCTTGAAATTATGCCACTATAATCATGGCATGAGGCATCTTATTCTTATCACATAAGGAATCTCTTATTTGGAACAAGAGGAATACTATTATTGAATGAGAGGGAATACAAATATTTATTTTTATGAAGATAATACTTTTGGTATATTATGCTTAATGCATAAGGAATCTCTTGTTTGGAGTAAGATGGATCTTATTATTGAATGGTATGGAAAACAACAACTTATAGTCATGTAGATAGGACTGTTGGTATATTATTCGTGAAGCCTAATGAATCTCTTGATTGGAGTAAGAGTCATTCTGTTATTGAATGACTGGGAATACTACAATTTATAGTAATGTAAATAGGACTGTTGGAATTTTATGCTGAAAGCATAAGGCATCTCTTATTTGGGGCAAGAGGCATCCTATTATCTATCATATAGGGAGAACTAAAATTTTTAGTCATGTAGTGAGTATTATTAGGCATAAAGCTCCTAGAAATGGATGGTGATGGGACTTACTTATAGGCAGCCCTTTATCGTTCCACCTGGTATAGAACTCAGATGATGGTGTTTATATGCATTGCTTGAGGAATATTTAGACTAAAAATACTTGGGGAAATGATGGTGAGAATCCCCACTCACTACATGGGAAATGAACTAAGATGAATCTTTCAAAACACAATTTTTCATGATGTGTGTAGGAGTATCTCAAATAATGGTATTATAATGTTGAATTGTGGGTGCCCATAATGAAGCAATGGAAATTAATGACATCCTTGCCTGAAAAGTTCCTGGTGCGACTCTCCATTTTTTCTGGGGCACAGCCCCAGTGGTATAGACAAAAGGGCATAGGCCTAGATACAAATGTGTGTAAGATGCGGTACATAAAATATGGTATGTGTGCAAGATTTGGTGACTTGTCACTATTTCACACAATGATTGGGTGCCTTGGCACTATTGTGTGAAAAATTGAGTTTTTGTGTGAAACATAGGAAGTGTTGTGTGCAAGTTCGGAATCATGTGAGCACAAGAATTAGGTAGAAAGGAGGTCATGCAAGTTTCAAACCACTTTGGGACCACATGAATGTAGGCCCACACGGGAACTATCGTGAAATATCTCACAAGGAGGGTTCCATTCATTCACGCGGGTGCAAAAAAGGCAGTCTTACGTGCAACAGTTCAGTGGTCGACCATAGAAGACCTCCCTCGAGGGGAGGGGGGTGTACTTATATTTATAGCGAACACGGGATATGTTTCACATAATGTTATAAGCATGAAAGAGATATTCTGCGCATCTTACGACATGTGTGCATGGAAAGGGGTGTTTGACATCGCATTAGGCGTGTAAGAATTTTTCACCCATATTCTAATCTTGTACGCCCATATCAAAACATCTGTGAACCTTCCATGGAAACGTTTTTGGGAGGATTAGGAGGAAAATGACCCCTCAATTGGTGCGTGAACATTTTACGGAATAGGCTTCACACATGATTTTTTTGTGAACAAGATTCCATTGTTATGCTCAAAATATATGTTCTTGCATGCATGATTTCAATTATTGTGAGAAAAACCAAAATTTTCCCCAAAATCATCATGGATGTCCATTTTCAGCAGTCTGACTTCAAAAAGCCATAACTTCTGATCTGTGACTCCATTCGAGATCCAAGGCCAGCCAAATTAATGCTTAAGAATAGATTTATTCTCTGAGATCATATCTGGAAGCATCCATTGAAATACATGGACACGTTTTCTGGTGCCAACATACCCCTTCCCTAATTAACATTCAATTAGTAAAAAAAATTATAGTCGTATTTTTTTTTATTATACCAAATCAATATATAACCATATTTTTTTAATGACTGAACGATATATCAAATTTAATATTTCAACTAATGATAAAACATTATCATTACATCACAATGTAGGCCCATATAGTTTGATGATTAAATTTGGATTAGTGGATAATATGTGAAACAAAAGAAGATCCATAATATTAGTTCAGAAACATAAGAACATAGAAATGAATAATTTCTTTTAAATCATTATCCAACACATATGAGGGAGACAAAAGCATTGAATTTATTAAAAATACATTAAATGTGTTACCTTATACATATACATAAAACACAGATATGAGGAATTTGTTTCGTCACAATAATCTAGGGATAGTAATATTTATAAATTATATAGTCTCATTTTACTTATTTTATTAGTTAATTCTAGTGGGTACATGTAAGACATGTATATTGTAGAAATTCTATTACAATAACCCAGTGATTATTTGTTAATATATAAGATTAAATGTTCTTTACATGGAAATTTAATAAATAATGAGGGTGTTTTGAAGTTATTTTTTGTTTATATGCTATCATTTAGGCCATGTTCATCCATTTGGGTTTAAAAATGTTTGAATTCTATTTTATCTAAAAATTCAGATGTGGGGTTTATAGAAATTGTGAACAATTCATTAGGGGTGTGGGAAACCTGATATAATATATTGATTTTTTTTAAAACGTATTTATATATATTACAATAAAAATAGGGAAATATCATCTTAATATATACATAAATATAGTTTACATATTAGGAATTTTACAATGGTTTAATTCAATCCCCTAGAAAATGGAATCCCATTGGTCATTTAACATAATTTGTTTTCTGAACCAACATATTATTCTTATCTCAATAAAAAAAATTAATTTTTCACATATCTCAATTATTTTTTTTAAACATGGAAACGTTTGTTTATTCAAAAAAGCATAGGTTCTATAATTTTTGTGTAAAGTGGTTGAAATTTTTAATTATATAGTTTTAAACATATATATATATATATATTATTATGTTATACAAAATCATCTATATCTAATTTAATTCATATGTACTATATATATGACTAATTAGGGATCTGATTTTGATTCCATAGAGGTAAAATATATATTTCTATATGTTAAAATGTTCTGAGTGATGGGTGATAAACTGACCTGAATAGAGGGAGAAATTTCAATGTGATAAACATGTGGTCAGTTTAAGAATGTATAGTTTTTTAATTTCATACTAAATTGATCATATGGTGTCTCTTAGTTTGAGTTCATAAACTTTTGATTGATCTATCATATAATTCAAGGTTTTTTTATAAGTATTGATTTTATATGATTACATTTTCCACTTAGTATGGGGTAGAGTGAACACAATGTTAATGTAGGAAGGAATATAAATCCAAAATAATCAGTAGAATGGATCCATATTCTATGGAGATTTTTTATTCTACCAACATATATATATCCCTAGAAATCATATCTATACTATTATTATATCATTGTTATGCTTTTATAGGGATATTCATTGTTACATATCACTTTAAATTGATGCTATCTTTTTTCAATGAATTTCATCACTACAATGGTCAGTAAAATCTAACCACTAGGGTAAATGATGTTGCCTTCTTGAAAATAACTGGATAATTGGATTTTTTTCCTTCCTTTATATATAATCCTCCATGTGACTCATTTCATGGTACATGTATCTCTCATTGATTTAATACATGGTGATGAATTTCATTACCAAGTCCATTTTATTATGGAATGTGGTTAATTATATTACTCACTAAGATTAAATGGTGATAACCTTTTATTGGAGAGGTTGAATCTTTAAACAAATTCATACATCATTGGGTATGTTGAGAAGAAATAAATATAGTTCACTTTAAGGTCCATGAGATCATGAAATTTTTAAAATGTATGGAATATGAGGTTAAGAATCAAAGGATACCTATTTTAGACATATAGTTAAAATGATGTTCATCGCATAAGCTATCTTAGGATCATTGACTAGGGAAGCCCTAACGTATCCCCAACACTCTCTCATGATCATCAAATGAGACATCTTGTTCTGGTCAAAGAATGAATTGTAGTATCATCACTTATGACATTAGAAACTTATCAACATTGGGGATAATATGTTATCACTTAAGTAATTCACAGTTATATTCCAAAAAACATATACTGTTTTCATGAAGAATCATGTTCCCTTCACATATGGAAGCATAATCCCACAACACATTGAATCACTCTTTCTTCACTACATAAATCATACGCATGTCATATAAGTTAAAAAATATAAGTTCATTATATAATTAGAGAAGAAAGAAATTATATTATCATTATAGAGTATTCTTATTCCTATGATATAAGACATCTCATGTGAGTCAATTGAGGATAGAAATTAATATTGTCACCCAAGAAAATGGTAGATCAATCTAATTCTTATCACATGGGATTCTTGTAGGGATCACATAAGGAATTATATGTTTCTAAATTATAGAACAATAATGTTTTTCTGAGAACTAGGTTTCTATTATATTAGGTGGGGTATCCCAGGATCATCACATAAGTTATCTTAGTCTCAAGACAGAATAATGAACACCTAGTTTATGTCCATAAGGGAATTCATTGGGTATACTCATCACATTTTGGATTGTCACCAATAATTTTGTTCGGGAAGAGTCCATATATACTCATCATGTAAGGTAAGATAAATATTTTACATGAATTGTGTGATGAAATATATTTAAAATTATAATTTTTTTTTGAATGTTCGGTTTGGTGTTTGGTAAGATCTTATAAGATGATGATTATTTTGAAAAAAAAATAACATGGGAGATAGTGAATGGTGCTTATTATAGAAATCAAACGTAGAGAAGAATTTTATATATACCATATGGTGATACATAGATCAATATCAAAATAGTTCATGGTGAATAATTTAAGGTGGAATGAATATACTATACCATGAAGTTTAAAGTAATGTTGTAAGGATGTTTATGTAATGATTGGGGTAAAAAATATATGGTTTCAGTATTATGAATTATTCTTTCTAAAATATCGAGGTTATATCATTTTAATCACATAAGGAATATCATTCTCATCGCACATGGTATCCCATAATTATCACACATGACATCCATATATCATCATACATGGTAGGTTTCCATTTAAGGTGTTATTTTTAGGAAATTCATGGTGAAAGTGGGGAAACCACATGTGGTAGAATATTGAGTAATGATTATTCCACATAATGGATACATATAATATTAGGTGGACTATGTTGGGATCACATTATGAGGCCATTATTATGGTTAATACAATATAAGAGGACCAAGTCGGTTTTATAGGACATGGTGAGAGTGAGTGGTACTAATAGTTGTTAAACCCATAGTGTAGTGGTCATAGAATCTATCCATACGGTACAACATAAAACGCCTTTAGCGGCGGTTTTTTTTGTGGCGGTTTAAAAAACTCTCGCTAAAACTTTCATTAAAAAGATTCAGCAGTTGTTTATTAAAAACCGCTGCTAGACCCATTTATTTGTTTACATTGGAGACACTTCCCCCCCCCCCCCACCTGAGCCAACCTTCTCTCCCCCCGACCCCACGAGGCTTCTCCCCCCGACGATTGTGAACCCTATCTTTGGTCCCCTCTACTGCACTTCCGTGCCATCGGTGACCTCGCCTCCGTTCGCTGCTAACCCCACTTCTCCCCTCGACACCTGCGACGTCATCTTCTCTCCCGACCCCATCGAGTTCGTACCCTAGGTATGCTCCACTACCCTGCCACTGGTGGGATCATCCCGTTACAGTGGATTTTTTGTGTGTAATGGTTAGAGAAATCTTGTGGTGGAAAAATTCATAAGGTTTTATGTAGTTTCATTATTGTTGATTCATTTCCATAATTTATTTTGGTTTATCTTCAAATTTGGATGAATTTAGTTGATGGATTAACATCATATATTTGGGTTTTGTTTATAAATGAACTCAGGGTTGTCCCAAGAGTGATCCATACTCTATTGCTTTCAGTTACAGTGAGGATACATAATTGAATAGATGTCCCTAAAGTATGACTAATTAGATTAATATGGATTAATTATCTTAATTAATTATTATAGATTTATAATATATGTTGTAATTTTATGAGTTAGGTTATTGAGATGGTGTTAGTTCCTAGAGATGGCTTTGATGAGGATGGAATGAGATTTCTTAAGGGTATATCCCTATGGTCAATGTATTTTATGACAAATATTACCATTGGATATGGTTATGCATTTATTGTGTGGAATGAAATTTCATGTAGCTGGGTATGTGACATGAATGGGATCCATGAGTTATTTAACTTATGAGACATGAGGATATAGATTCATGTTGGTTTCATAGAATTCCCATTAGTATGATGCATTCATAATACAACCATTGATGACTATGTTATATATGTGAGAGGCTTAACTATAGGGAAATTAAAACCCCAACAGGGTGTCCATCGTGAATTTATGGGTCATGTTATCTATAAAGGTCTTTTTTTAGGTAATTGATTCTTTACTAAAGAAATGTCTAGGGGAGAGGCTATGGTATGGTGTGGTAATGGTCATCTATGGTATAATAATCTATAAGAACATATGAATGACCTAGTATGGAACCACGTTAGGTTCGTTTGATCGATGAGAAGTCAATATGGACTATATAGATAATGATAGGTTCTACAAACCTTATGAGATGGGAATGTGTTACTTGACAGACAGTTATCCCTTAGGTAGGTGTGAGATACCTAGGTAATAGAACCGTAAGCGGTGTCTTTATCATCCACATTAATCAATTTGCACAATATCAATATAACTTCAAAATTAGATTTATCATGTCAATAAAAACATACCAATCACACTGAAACCACACTAATGATAGTAAGGGGATAACTACTTACTCTAAATTTTTCTTTTTATTAGTGGTCAAATTCAACTAAATTCAGTGCTTCATATCCCTTGTTATAAACCAGATTCAATATAACATCATTGATTCTCTTAGTTATGAATTGTAAACCTCTATTTATTCTATAATAATCCATTTTTTATGAATTTCTTTATTCAAAAAGTGACATTACTTTAGAATGAAACCTCTAGATCAGTTTTTTAAGAAACAAAGTTGGTACTTAAAACCAATTACTGATTCATGATATTTCATGAAAAGTTTTGATCATATTTTATATCAAATGAGACTTGAAATAATTATTACATCACTTATTTCATGCATTTTTTGGATTTAATCAGTTCTTCCTTTAGTTGAATAACATGTACTTTATTAGCACATCCACCCCATGGATCATATCTCCCTATAATTATTGGGCCACTTCAATCAATGAATAGAATTATTTAATTTAATGGGAGAGGGGAACCTCCAAATTTCTTAAGTTGATTAATATGGTTGGAATTTGTTCCCTCACCCTAATCTCCCAATTTAATTCGAATCTTTTGTGGTGGTACTACTTTATATGACACCAATAGTTGGTGATTTATCATATTTATTTATATAGGAAAACATTATTTAACATATTTATATATTATTTCAACTAGTATATATAAATCTCTTTCCCTATTTAGTAATTGTTATGTGTATTAATTTTTTTTAAAATTTTGTAGGCACATTGTGAAATAAATGGATAAAATCTGGATCACATTACCGAGGAACACACCTCATTATGTTAATTGTTTGAATGAGTTTTTAGATTTTGATTTTCTAATTGATCCGTTGAAGGGAGAATAAGTTGTCCATAACCTAATTGTAAATTTAGAAGATGGTTGAAGAGAGATGAATTTTATGAAAATTTAATATTGAATCAATTCTCTGGTCAATAATTGCGTTGGATTTGGCATGGAGAATCGAATGTTACAGAACGAATGAACACTGATGTTAATCCGTAGAATGACATCTCAACTTCGTCGGAAATGGAAAATGAAATGCATAACCTTATAAATGAATCATTCATTACTTCAAAAGACCACCATCAACATCAATACATATTAGAACAAAGAGATGAGGGTGCTACAAATAGTAACAAGACAAGTGATGTTTTTCAGAGTGTAAGAAAACAATATCAAGATAGTAACATATCAGTGGATATTCCTATTGTTTTTGTGGATAATAATGTATGTTAAAATTTCAATGAGGAAAATACGTTCCATGATCTAGTTGACGATAGAAATCAAGAGTTGTATAGTGGATGTTTTAAATATTAAAAACATTCTTTTATGCTGATGTTGTACTGAAACGCATGAACAATTGTCTCTTATCTACCAGTCAAAGTTCTGGTGCACTGCTAATGTGTATAGCAGCAGTCGGGTCTAATCCTCGGCGATGATAATTTGTAATAGTCGTTTGTTTTTAGTTGATTGTATTTTGATTAGGGGGATTTGTTTGCAGATCTTAATTGAAATGATTGATTGACTATAATTGATTTAACAATTTTATAAATATTGGGGTGAGTTCATTATTATGTAGTTAATCTTGTGATATCCTTGATCTTTGCTTTATATTGCATTTAAATTAACACCCACTTCACAAGTTGACGTCGATTAGAATTCCTATGCGTTAAAGCTTTAATCCAAGCCTTAACATAACAAGGATTCTAATCCAAATCAGTACTTGTTTATGGTAGTGTATTTATGGTTCCAATAATCCTTGGAACCCAAATTTTAAACAAAACATGTCATTAATCCATGACATATTAAGTCCAACATACACAATGTTAAATTAACGAATAATCATTGAGAAAATACTCTCAATAACTTAAAATCCCTAAATTTTGACGCACCCCAATGATATATTTACTAATCCATTTTATTGATTAATATTATTATTATAATTATGATAACTTTATAATAGAAGAAAAAGAAAGTGATTAGAAATGAGTGGTACGTCGAACACACACACACGAACAATGATGATAATTAAAAACACATTTGTGATTTAATTAGAACGCAAAATAAGGGAAGAGGATTAAAATATATTTAAACTATTTTAATAACATTAATATTAGACTACAGAAGGTGGATGAGAATATGAGTTATTGAAGAAGAAATTTTCATTAAACTAGAATTACAGAATAAAGGACTTACAAAATTACAAAAATAAAGAACACAAAAGTAAATGAAAACAAAGAGAGGAGGAAAGGTCTCTCAAGAGAAAAAGTGAGTATGGAAGGTCCTCCCAAGCCTTTGGAAAGGCTTTTTTCGTGCCAATATGATCTCCTCTATTCTGAAATGCCAACCTCTCTCAAGGAGAGAAGGGGAAAGTATTAATAGCCCAAGGAGTGGACTGTTTTCATTTCCAATTTGTACCTCCACATGCATCGCGAGGTTGGATAATTAGACAGCTGAATATCGAGAAACCTCCTTGTCCAAAGTTGTAGATAATAAAGTAGGACGACCTCTCTCAAAATATTGAGTCATTTGGACCTATTTTTCCAATGTTAGGTCCTGTTGATTAAACAAATTTAATCTGTCCATTTCAATCCAATATTTTTTATGCTCAACATGTGAAAGGGTTTTTAAATAGGAATATGCCTTCAAATCTGAATTATTTCTTCAACAAAGACGTCTACATATATACCCTCTTTAACACTGCAAAATCGAATCTTGATTGGATGCTTACAACATGAGATATGTCATTAATACTGTACTGATTGTATTTCTCGTCCAGAATGGTGGGCTGGACATAAAAGAATAGGTTGGGCCCATTGTTTTGGGATTTGGGCCTTAAAATATTTATCCAACACTCCTTACATTGTCCCACGAGCCTTAGAGGATAAAGAAAGTATTTTAAATTCAAGATTGATCCTAGTAAATCAATCTTCATGACTGGTCCAGCTTCTTCACAGATTCTGTAGGTCATCTTATGTGGTAAATGTGAACCTTAAAATAGATGAATTGGCCCGTGATACCTTCTAATTAAATGTTCTATATGGAATTATGAGTCCTAAAAAACAAGAAACACACAATTTTGATCATTAGGGTGTGAGGTATTAACAAAATAGTAAACTGACCCAATTGGACTACTTCTATAAATGATAAAAAATTAAACATTGTATTCAAACATTAATATCTCACACAAAATATGAACATATCATATAAAATCAGTAAAGGTAGTATATAATGAGAAATTAAATTATTAACAACATCAACTCCCCCACACTTATTCTTGTGTATTTCCTCATGTGCAACAAATTTAAGGACATGACAAAATCATTTTCACTCACCAAAAAATATTAAAATTTTGTTTTCTCAAATAAGGGGAGGTTTAGACTATTTCACTCATCCATTTTGGATTCCACCACAAGTTGTTATAGAAAAAATGTTCCAAAACTAATTCTGTTTTTCATTCTCAAATTTAGAAATGGAAAATGTGGACACTCTAAACTCACACCTCTCAAGATGATAACATTCATTTGTGGAGGTTCACTCTTTCACCAACCATAAGTGAAAATCATAGAGTTTGAAAGAGATTTCAACTTCCAATACCAATAAAAAGTTCACAAGAATGAAGATGTCTTTATAAGGTGTTTTTCTATGGCTATGGGATGGTAGGAATATAATTTCCAAGAAAGATAAAGAGAGGGTTAAAACACCAACATTAAAAAAGAAATGCACATTTTTTTGAAATAAAACATTGAAGGAAATGAAAACACATATTTATAAGGGAATGCTTGTTTGAAGAAAGAAAAAATAGAGGATGAAAATATGAAGGTAATGAAAAGATGGAATATTTACAAAACAAAAAATTTCTCCCAATAAGAATATATTTCCAGTGCCCTTTTTTTCTTTTCATTTTTATCTTTGTTTTTTTTTCGAAAGTTGACCTTGAATAGATCTCACACTCATATCCCAACCCATGTAGGATATCCTCACGACACTAATTGTAATAGTTATAGCAAGATCAAAGGTTTAGGAGGAGTGATTTTTGACATACCCAAGACACACCACATTTTTTCAATTTTATTTATTTTTTTCATCAATTTTTATTTCTTTTGAACACTTGTCAATAAAATTTACAAAATTACAAAAATGGAAGTACATTAAATTCCCAAAAACACCCTGAATGACAACCTCTACCCCAAAATTGAATGTATGATTTCCCTCAAGTAGATGATAACTCGTAGAAAATCAATAATAGGCTACCCAAACAATGAAATCCATTCCCCCACACTTAAATTTTAAAAAATTATTAAATGAAAATACATGTTGATATTGGGTAGGAATGGTTATTGGTCTTGTAATGTGGCTATCCATGAAAAGGTTTTCATAGGCTCGAAGGGGCTTTCAAAAGATTGATTATTGTAAGGGAAATGGGAGGCTATTTTGCTATTTTGATTCTCATGTGGTTCAGAAAATGACTCTATCATATTAATGCACAATAATGTAGAAAATTCCCCTAGAAGGTCCACAAACTCAAGAATCACAAATGGGGGTGAAAACACACATTTTGAATGATGGCCATAGGTTTCCTTGTCTTGAAATAAAATGTTTTCCCTCACGGTTTGGGAAAAGAATTTTACAAATCAAAAATATATTATTCAAACTTTTATAATTTTGACAGAAAAATCATTATCCAAGGTCATAAAGAAAACACAAAATTTTCGAGATGAAAACATGTCTGTTAACTCCCCAAAATTGTTGGACAAAATTTCATAACTCGATGGTGAGTAAGAATGACTCTTGTTTTTTTGTATTTTTTTAACTTTTTGTTTTGTTTTTTTAGGGTTTTATTATTTTTGTTTTTTATAAAGATACACTCACACAAAAGGGAATGTGAAAAATAAATGTTTTGATAAATAAAGTGGTAAAAAATGAAAGAGAGTGGAAGAAGAAGAAAGAGGAAGAGAGAGGAATAGATAGAAAGAGAGTTAATTGGATAGAGGATCCCCTGGTTTGGATTTGGCAGGTCTCCATATCCATCTGGTGGTTGGTCGACTAGAGATGTTTGGGATCTAGTGGAAGTATATAATGATCTAGGATTTTGTGTCATCTCATGATGATGCTTTATCTGCTGTCCATTAACCGTGAATGTCTTTTTGGAAGAGGGGTCTTGGACTTACACTGCACCAAATGTGTAAACATTAGTAATAACAAAAGGACCATACCAACGAGAATAAATCTTACTTGGTTGAATCCGAAATTGATAATTGAAGATAATGAACTTTTCACCTTCATGAAATACCTTTCTCATGATGTATTTATCAGGTAGTGCCTTGTATTTTTCTTTGTAGTGACTATAATTCTCATAAGAATCTAGTCGAAGCTCTTCGAGTTCAGCCAATTGCAACAATCGTTCTTCACCAAATTTTTCAAAATCAAAATTACATGTTTTCACTACCCAAAATGACTTATGTTGAATTTGAACTGGAAAATGAAATGCTTTACCAAAAACTCGCCTAAAAGGAGGCATCCCAATGGGTGTTTTATAGGATGTTCGAAAAGCCCAAAGTGCTTCACCATGTCTTTCTAGCCAGTCTTTTCTCGTGGGTTTTACAATTCTCTCAAACACTCTTTTCACTTATCAATTAGAACGTTCAGCCATACCCTTTTTTTGTGGGCGATATTCACTTGACGTTTTATGTACAAACCCATTCTTTTTCAAAAGAGATTCCATGGTTCTATTTGTAATGAACCGAGTCTGGAGCCACGTAACTGGTGCCCCGTACCCGATTCACCACATGACCTCAAGCGCGTTTCCCCAAATGCCAGAGGCTGCAGAACAGTAGTGAGGGCCTTGGTGAGTCAGTGGGGAAACTATGCCCTCATTTGGTAAATTATTCAATGTAAGAATAAGAATAAACAATAGAGGAAGCAGTAAATAACAAGCAATAACTGAACTGAAATTAAGTGAAATGTCTGATATAATAATGATGCAGAATGATACATGTATCTATGGAAAGAAGTAAGAAAAACAACATGCTGAAATAAAACTGAAACCAAAGTACTAAATGTAAACAACAACTCCAATAGCATCGCTGGCCAAGGCCCGGTCACATGCTCTCCTGCTCCAACCAGCAATCAATTACCTGAGGTAGAAGGGCCACAATCCCTACCTATACCTGCAACCATATAATTTGTTTGGGCCAAAAGCAGGAACCAAACCGGGTGTGAGACTAATCCCAGTAGGCAACCACCACAAGATTTGTGCCCTACTGTCAGTGAGTGATATAGAAAAAGTAAAGATAAATAAATGCAGTAAACAATTCAACCAATTACAATTCACATTAATTTAATTACACAACCATGGAAAACCAGAAATGTTTTCTTTTCCATGATAAGTAAGTAACACAGCAGATATCTAAAAAGACAATCTAAACACAAGCAGTACAAAACCCTAGATTTATTTTTGGCTTGGTGGACTCGTCACAACCAACCACCAAAATTCACACTGACTCTCTGGGTGGCATAAACTAGCAGACCCCTATAGTGCAATAATTAAACAATGCACAAACACTCTAGGAAGCTCTCACGCCAATTCCCCTATGGTCTTACAACGATAGCTACAGACTCTCTGAGGAAGAACTTACATCTAATTTCTCATGTGGTCTCGATGCGTGGGTATCTAAGAACACTCTGGGGAAGCACAAAGTCCTATTCCCATAGGTCCTAGGTATGAAACTAAAACCAACAGACCCTCTAGTGAAGAACTTAATCGTATATTCCCTCTTTGATCTCCCGCACTAGGTTATCACAACCCTGAGCAGTCCAGTCGTGCGTAATCGACTATTAGAAGCCCTAAGTAAGTTAAAGAACTACTTGGATAATAGCTACCACACTTCAAAAACATTCAAACATCAGGAAACACATGCAATCATTGATAACAAGCAACTAACAATTGCAATAGTGTTACCTCACAGAAACGGTGCTAAACGGTGATAAACAGTCGAACTGGAGAGGTAAACACCGATGGGGTGATCCTAAAACATGAAACCAAGCATAAATTAGCAGAAATTTATCATAAGATAACAAGGAATCTAGGGCAGATAAACAATAGGATCAAAATCCTAAACCCAGGATACACGACACATGGGTATCTGGAACATTTGAAACCAAAACACAAAGAACATCAACGTAGGGAAACAAACCACCTACCTCGATCCTCAGATATCGATATACATGAAGCTCAGCACATGAATAATCCTAGAATGGAGTAGATCTGTAAAAACATCTAAATCATTCAACCTCAGATAACATACACGAGAGGAAGAATCATGAAATGATGCTGATATAGAGCAAAGAACTCATCGTTGCGATTCTTCTACAACCGACAGAGTTTGATTCGGACAACCGCTGTCGGATCGGTGGCTCAGAGAAGAATCGGCCCTTATGGATGTTCCTTATGTGATTAGGCAGAGAAGAAGACGTTTATGGTCATTAGGCATGACCTCGGGTCGATTAATGAAATAAAAAAGTACACTGAGTGTACTCTTAAAGTACACGGCGTGTAGTGGGTTTTTCCGTACTCTGCCAAAATCGGCCTCCACGTCACCCCTACACACAATGTGTGTGGCCCGGCCTCGGCCAACACATGGCTTAGAGTGGCCAAGGCGTACATGGTGTGTACTCATATAGTAAAAGGTGTGTACTCTGAAAATTTCCAGATTCTCTATTTTTTCCTTAAAAATCCCGTAAAAGAGATCCGTACATGATACTGAAGCTCCTGGTTCTTACAAACATCCCCCATTAAAGAAATTCATCCCCGAATTTCCCTAGCAATTTGTAGAAGAAGAAACCTCGAACAACTCTGGCCACAGTGATCACATATCAGCCTCCCTCTCTCAAGTCTCGTCTTGTATACGGCCGTGCTGCCAAAGCACCCATACGAGAGGAATAGACCGTCCAGGGAGTACTGTTTCACTACGATCAACAATCATGATAGGAAGCTCTTCGAAAGATGCATCCTGCTACAACTCAACCTCCTCGGGTTGAAAAAAATGAGATGGGTTTGAGAAATATCGTCAAAGCTAAGAAATATGAATGACGTTGTGCATAGCCCGGTACCTCTGAGGTAACTGCAACCTGTATGCAACCAGCCCGACTCTCTCCAGAACCTCAAATGGCCCGACGTATCTCGGTGAAATCTTAACCTATCTCTGAATCTTCTTGTTTCCCAACCTCGTTGTGAAACATAGGAAAACCTGATCCCCTACCTCGAACTCGAGAGGTCGTCTCCGCTGATCAGCGTAAGACTTCTACCGACACTATTCTGTTGCCATCCGCTTCCGAATAAACTCTATCAGTTCTGAGGTCTCCTGAACAAGACGGGGTCCCAAAAAAGCTGCAATTCTTGCCTCTAGCTAGCATAATGGTGATCGACATGGCCTACTGTACAAATCCTCATAAGGTTCCATCTGAATAGTTGCCTGAAAATTGTTCTTGTAGGCGAACTCCACCAGAGGAATATGCTTCTCCCAAGAACCTCCAAAGTATAGAATGCATGCTCAGATCATATCCTCAAGCACCTAGATTGTACGCTCGGACTGGCCATCAGTCTGGGGATGGTTATATGTACTCAAAAGTACATGTGTACCCAATTCCCTCTATAGCCCCTGCCATAAGTGCGAAGTAAAACGTGCTCCCTATCTGAAACAATGGAGTGTGGAACTCCATGCAGACGTACAATCTCTCAGATGTACAACCATCTCGGATCATCAAAATTGAAGGTCTCCTTGTTCGGCAAGAAGTGTACAACCTTCATGAGCCTATCCACTACAACCCAAACCGCATCATTTCCTCGAGGCGATCTCGGTAAACCTGTCATGAATTTCATCGTGACATCATTCCATTTACACTCAGGAATGGGTAACTTCTTCAAAAGCCTTGCTGGTCACTGATTCTATGTCTTCACCTGGTGATAGGTGGAACAACACACAACAAAACTAGCCACATCATTCTTTATATCTGGCCACCAATACGGACGGTGCAAGTCTCGTTACATTTTGGTGACACCCGGATGAACTGCCCAAGCTGAAGCGTGGAACTCCCGCATCAGCTCCTCCCGTATGTCCGATGAAACCCATACGCGGCCATGAAAACATTGCACCTCTTCAACACCCACTATCCACCTCGGAGTAGGGTCTACATCTGACACACACACCCATAGGACTAGGCCTTCAGGGTATGATTGCTGCCTCATTCGAACTCGATCAGAAAGTGTAGAGGTAACAGCTACAGAAGAAAGAACTGTTTGACCCTATTTGTCGTGCACCTCCATATGCATCTCCAAGAACAGTGCCATGAGCTTCCACTCACTGCTGGCCTCTTGAACTGCCTACAATTGAGTCCTCCTACTCAGTGCGTCATCCACATCATTGCCTTTCACATGCGTATAAGCAAGATCATAGTCAAAAGACTGTAGGTACTCGACCCACCTCCACTATCTCAGATTCATGTCACGCTGCATGAAGATATACTTGAGGCTCTTGTGTTCAGTATATACCATGAAATGATCTCCCATGAGATAGTGCCTCCAACAACACAAAGCATGAACAATAGCAGCCAAATCCAGGTCGTGCGTAGGATATTTCATCTCATGTGGCCTCAACTGCCGAGATCCGTACGTGAAAACAAGATCTCCCTGCATAAGCACTACACCAAGCTCGATGCCAGATGCATCACAGAATACTATATAACTCTTTCCCAGCAATGGAAGAAATAGAATTGGTGCTGAATTCAATCTCCCCTTCAGCTCCTGGAAGGCTGAGTCACAGTCTTCTGACAAAACAAACATCACCCCCTTCTTAGTCAACCCCGTCAACAGTGATTCTAGCCATGAGAAGTCATGTATAAACCACCTATAGTGACCATCCAGCCCCAAGAAGCTTCGTACCTCGAAGACGTTCTTCAGCTGCTCCTAGGTAACTACTACTCTCACCTTCTCTAGGTCTTCTGATACTCATATCTCTGATATGACATGACCCAGGAAGTTAATCTCATATATCCAAAAGTTGCACTTTGAGAGTTTAGCATAAATATGATGCTCCCTTAGTGTACTCAAAAAGATCTCAAGATGGGTTTCATGGTCTTGTCGTGTGTGGGAGTACACCAAGATATCATCCATGAAGACCACAGCGAAAGAATCCAAGTAAGGATGGAACACATGGTTCATTAGTGGCATGAAAACTACTGGCGTGATCGTATGGCCGAACGGAATAACCATATACTCATAGAGGCCATACCTGCTCTTGAAGGCTATCAGAGGTATATCTGAAGTCCTAATGCGCAGCTGATGATAACCGGACCTCAAATCGATCTTCGAGAACACCCAAGCTTCTTGAAGCTGATCGAATAGATCATCAATCCTTGGCAAGGGATATAGGTTCTTGGCTGTCAACTGGTTTATATTCCGATAATCCACGCAAAGCCTAAGGGTACAGTCTACCTTCTTCACGAACATGACAAGAGAAACCCAAGGAGAAGTATTGTGTCCGATGAAACCCTTTGTCTGCAACTCCTCCAACTTCTTCATGAGATCCTAAAACTCAGGTGTAGCCATCCTATAAGGAGGAATGGACACCAATGTTGCTCCTGGAATGAGCTCAATCGAGAAGTCAACCTCACGCTCCGGAGGCAAACCTGAAAAGTCTTCTGGAATGACATCAGGAAAGCGATCAACCACTAGAGGAAAATCGTACTGTGAAGTCCCCTAGTCATCCAGATAAAGACTAGCAATCTGTGTCGTAACTCCTCCTAGACCATGATTCTCGAGTCCGTCTCGACTCGCCTGATCATCACACTCACCCTTATGAAGGAAAGATTCACCCTCTGGTGATACAATACTCACCCTACAGCAATAGCAATCGACGACGGCCTGGAAGGGAACCAAATAGTCCATACCAAGAATGAAGTTATAGCCCATCATCTCTAGGACATAAAGGTCCCATAAAAAATGATACCCTGCACCCTCGAGAGGTTACTCCTTGCACTGACATACGCTACATGTCCTCGTTCCCAAGGGCGTGTCGAGAGTCAACATGTTAGTAGACGAAAAGACCTAGAGCTCCAAACATTCCACGACAGCAAAAGAGATACAGCTATGTGAAGCACCAGTATCGAAAATGGCTGAAGATAAAAATGAGGCTACTAAGATCGTACCTCGAACTATGGAAGGTCCAGGATCCTTCTCCTGATGGATCTGCTCTACTGAAAACGTCTGGCCAGTACTGCGGCCCTGCGTAGTAGCCTGATATACATGAGCTGACCCCCCTTGAGCCTGACTACCGCATCCACGACCTCTACCTTGGCCTGCACGACCCAAAGAACTCCATCCCCCAGTCTGTTGCAGGTCTAGTAATCATGCTCCTGAATGAGGGGTATAAACAGATCCTCCTTCACTAGCTGCTGGAAGAAGAACCCTGCAAAAAAACACTACAGATGACCCATCTTGCCGCAAGCCGAGCACTCCAATGGATATCTTGGGCACTGAGGCTTCTTATACCCACTCTTTCCACACTGATAGCCCATAATTGGGTTTCCAGAAGAAAGATCACGTCTACCAGACGATATACTTCACTTCCTCAAGTCCCCTCGAGTAGACACTCAGTGGGGCTTCCTGTTGTTAGTATGAAATGAATCAACCTTGGATGCTGAACTGCCCTGGTCAACAGATCCAGTCTCCCTCAGATTTCATTTGGTGATCAGTGCCTGGTTGACTATCAGAGTAATAGAAGTCAACTAGAAAACATTCACCTGTGATCTGATCTCTGGTTTGAGGCCTTCCTCAAACTTCCTTTCCAAAAACAGCTCGTCGTTTCCTAGAACAGGAGAGAAAGGTTGTAACTCAGTGAAGCGAGAGGAATACTCCATAACAGAAAGAGTACCATGTTGCAGGTTCATGATCTCCCTAGCCCCGTCTGCCCTCAGCGTCACTGGATAGAAGTAGTCATAGAACATACACTGGAATTCGTCCCAAGCCATAGTCCACTGGTGCCCTGCCTATGAGACAACATCCCACCATCTCTTGGCAGAATCTCGCATCATGTATGTCGCGAGATTTTCCCTTCTGTCTGGGGGTGTCTCCAGATTCTTGAATATGGAAATCATGGTTTCTAGCCATGACTCTGCAACCTGAGGTCCTCCATCCCCTATGAATGTGGGAGGATGCTGATGCTGGAAGACTTGTGTCAGCTCTTCCATAGACGGGGCAGGATTCTGAGTTCCCTGGAAGGTCTGCATGAACCTCAGGAATCCCTCTCTGAACTGTGCGTCCGCACCAGTGTCCGGAATCATTGCAGGTTCCATATCCGGAACCATCGGTGGAACTACTGGTAGTCCCTGGTCTCCCCGTATCAGGAATATGGTCACCGCCTGGTTCTTGACATACAACGGGAGGACGTCTTGGTGCCATAGCCTTGAAAGATAAAAATCACGCCTCTGATTTACGATCAATAAAGACATAAAAAACAACAGTACAATATGGGAACCAGAGATAGAAACACTTAAATTTGAACAACTGAACTACACGGTGTGTATTTAAACTACACAGCGTGTTTGTTAAATTTATTTACATGGGCGTGTAATTCTGCCACCACTGGTCGTGTAACGTTCCTGACTACACGTCATGTTTTCCCAAAAGACAGCGTGTACTTGAACTCCCCTCCCCTTTCCCGAGTCTCTTTGCACATCTAACATACACGGTCCTCCTATTTCTAAACTTCACGGTGTGTGCACTAAGGACACGGCGTGTACATGCCAGGCTTCAGTGGCCCGTGTAGCAGGTTACATGACCGGCCACATGGCTGACTCATACACGGCGTGTTCCTAAAAAACTCGACAAGTATAAGGATAGAGCACACCGACTCATGTTATTCGTGACATGGTCGAGTATCCAGAAGGAAACTACATGGTGTGTTCTTATAACACACGACATGTATTTAACAGTCTCAGAGACCAGTGTAGCAGGTTACACGGGCGACAACATGGCTAACCCCTTACACAGCGTGTTCCGAATAAACACGACATGAATCAGAGAAGATAACACTGACCCCTGTTGTTTGTGACATGGCCGGGTACCTATAAGAAACTACACGACATATTATTATAACAAACAGCGTGTATTACATGAGTTTCCCCGACCCATTTTGTTAGTGACACAGTCGGGTACACGGTTGACTACTACACGACATGTACTTATGGTACACAGCGTGTCCCCAAAGATTTTCCGCCACCTTGTGTTTTTGTTCACATATATATCAACATGGTTTAAAAACTACACGACATGTACTAATAAAGTACACACCGTGTATTCTGGGTTTTTCCAGGCAGTAGCTCTAAAACTGCTCTGAATGCCAGAAACACTGAAAAACAACCAGCTATGTGCAAAATTCTGATGTGAGGGGGCCCATACTCTCGTGAATAAAATCTTGTCAACATAACAATGCATACAACAAGTAAAGAGCATAACAAACAACGATCCGCCAAATTATGATCCTCGAGGTCCCATAACACCTCCAAGTCCAGAGCATGGTGCCCATGCTAAATAGGCTGCAATAGAAGTAATACTCTATCAGCGCAACAAGAATTTCTATCACAGCAACTACCACAACGTCATGCATAATCTATAACGGCATCTATCACAATAGCATGCAATTCTAATGCACCCTATATGGCATGGTAAAAGGCATGACAAGTGATTTCCTACCCATTTCCAATATGATGCATGAGATGGATCACACTTATCTCACAGGGTTGAAACAAAATAGAACCATAATCATATAAGCTGTAATAACACAAAACATGTGCATCACCCAACAATGAAATATAATAAACTGTTACACTTGCAAAAACTGAAAATTACAATCACGAGGTAATATATCTTTTCCCTGTAAACGATTTAATTACTTCCGGGCACAGTTAAGTACTAACTAACCATTTCTTCCTATCCCTGGATATTGTCGCAATACATTAAGCAATAGTAAATAAAGAAAATTCCACTGATACCACTTTGTAATGACCCGAATCTGGAGCCGCATAACTGGTGCCCCGTACCCGGTTCGCCACATGACCTCAAGCGCATTTCCCCAAATTCCAGAGGCTTCCAACCATCAGCGAGGACCTTGGTGAGTCAGCGGGGAAACTATGCCCTCGTTTGGTAATGTATACAGTGGAAGAATAAACAAAAACAATAGTGTAAGCAGTAAATAGAATGCAACAACTGATCTGATAGTAAAAGAAATGTATGGTATAATAATGATGCAGAATGGTACATGTATCTATGGAAAGAAGTAAGCAAAACAACTAGCTAAAATACAACTGAAACCAAAGTACTAAATGTAAACAGAAACTCTTGCAGCATCGCGGGCCAAGGCCCAGTCCCATGCTCTCCAGCTCCGACCAGCAATCAATTACATGAGGTAGAAGGGACACAATCCCTACCTATACCTGCAACCATATAATCTATTTGGGCCGAAAGCAGAACCCAAACAAGGTGTGAGACAAATCTCAGTAGGCAACCACCACAAGATTTGGGCCCAACTATCAGTGAGTGATATAGAAATAGTAAAGGTAAATAAATGCAGTAAAAAATTCTACCAATTACCATTCACATTCATTTAATTACACAACCAGGGAAAACTAGCAATGTTTTCTATTCAATGATAAGCAAGAAACACAGCAGGTATCTAAAAAGACTACCTAAACACAAGCAGTACAAAACCCAAGCTTGTTCTTTGGCTTGGTGGACTCGTCACAACCAACCATCAAAATTCACACTGACTCTCTAGGTGTCTTAAACTAGCAGACCCCTATAGTCCAGTAATTAAACAAGGCACATACACTCTGGGAAGCTCTCACTTCAATTCATGTATGGTCTTGTAACGATAGCTACAGACTCTCTGATGAAGCACTTACGTCTAATTTATCATGTGGTCTCTATGAGTGGGTAATTAAGAACACTCTTGGGAACCATAATGTCATATTCCCTTAGGTCCTGCGTACGAAACTAAAATCAACAGACCCTCTAGAGAAGCACCTAATCATCTATTCCCTATTTGATCTCCCGAACCAGGTTCTCACATCCCTAAGCAGTCCAGTGATGCGTAATCCACTATTAGAAGCCCTAAGTAAGTTAAACAACTACTTGGATAATAGCTACCATACTTCAAAATCATTCCAATAGCAGGCAACACATGCAATCAATGATAACAAGAAACTAACAATTGCAATAGGGTTTCCTCAAGGCAACGATGCCAAACAGCGAAAAACAGTCGAATGGGAGAGGTAAACACCGATGGGGTGATCCTCAAACATGCAACCAAGAATAAATTAGCATAAATTTATCATAAGCTAACAAGAAATCTAGGGAAGATAAACAATAGGATCAAAATCTTAAACCCGGGATACCCGACACATGGGTATCCGGCACTTTTGCAACCAAAACTCAAAGAACATCAACGTAGGGAAACAAACCACCTACCTCGATCCTCAGAGATCGATATACTTGAACCTCGTCACATGTATCGGCCTTTAACGATGTAGATCTTAAAAAATCTCTAAAACATTCAACCTCAGATAACTTACATGAGAGGAAGAATCATGAAACGAGGCTAAAGAAGAACCAAGAACTCACCGCTGCGATTTGACTACAACCGACGGAGTTTGATTCTGACAACCAGTGAGGGATCGGTGGCTCAGAGAAGAATCATCCTCATTGGACGCTCTGGACAGGATTAGGTAGAGAAGAAGACATTTATGGTCATTAGGCGCGACCCCGGTTTGATTAATGAAATAAAAAAAGTACACGGTGTGTACTCTTAAAGTACACGACGTGTAGTGGGTTTTTCCATACTCCGCCAAAATCGGCCTCAGCGTCACCCTTACACACCGTGTGTGTGACCCGGTCTCGGACAACACATGGATTCAAGTGGCCGAGGAGTACACGGCGTGTACTCATAAAGTACACAACGGGTACTCTGAAAATTTCCAGATTCTCCATTTTTCCTTAAAAAGCCCGTAAAAGGGATTCATACCTTAAACTGAAGCTCCGGGTTCTTACACTATTAGGGAAACGGGTTTCTATGTCACTGATCAAGGCACGAGGTGTGCCAATTCTATAGAAGATGTGCGTATTTAGGAATATACTAAGAGTGTGTGAATCATTATTTCTAGTGGGTTTAGCCTCGACCCACCTAGATACATAATCAACCAAAAAAATAATATATGAAAATCCATTGGAAGGGGGAATGGTCCCATGAAATCGATACCCCAAACATCGAAGATCTCGTAATAAAAATTAATGGCTTTTGGGGCATTTCATTTCTCTTGGAAATTGTTCCAAACTTTTGGAAAGTGGGACATGATTGACAGAACTCATGTGAGTCTTTGAAGAGTGGATTCTAGAAGAATCCATAGTCTAGGACCTTTCGGGAGGTCCTTTGTTGTCCAAAGTGGCCCCCTCTGGGAAGTGAGAGATATAATTATAATATGGAAGAATGTTAATTTTCATTGACGCATCTCTTAATTACCATGTCAGCCTCAGTTTTCCAAATGTTATTTTCTTCATAAAAAAGTATTTTGAATCACTTTTCAACTTCATTTTTTGGTTTTTTGAAACATTTTCATGAAAAATACCAGAAACAATGTAATTTACAATTGGGGAAAACCATGGTATTTTTGGAGTGAGAGTTGAAAGGTGCTCAGTGGGGAATTCAAGATCAATGATTTCAGAATGAGCTGAATTAGAAATTCTACTCACATGATCAGCCATATGGTTTTCTTTTCCTGGTCTATCAATTATTTCAATGTAAAAATCTTGGAGCATTAGGATACATCTTATTTTCCTCGATTTTGAATCACTTTTCATGTGTATGAACTTTATATCAGAATGGTTTGTGAAGACGATGATTTTGGAACCTATGAGATAGGGCTGAAATTTATCTATGGTAAAAACCACTGCTAAAAGATCATTTTCAGTGACAGTGTAGTGAGATTGAGTTTCATCCAATGTTTTTGAGGAATAATAGATGACATGAGGAATATGTTCTCTTCTTTGACCAAGAACAGCACCAACAGCTCTATCAGAAGCATCACACATCAATTCAAAGGGTATGAACCAATCTGGGGGTTGGATTATCAGGGCAGATGAAAGGGCGGTTTTGAGTTCAATGAAGGATCTCTTGCAAACCTCATCAAAATGGAAAGTGAAATAATTTTGGAGAAAACAATGAGTGAGAGGGAATTTTTACTGAAGTTATGGATGAATCTCTGAGGGAAACCGACATGACCTAGTAATGAACGTATGTCTCGAACAAAAGTGGGTTCAGGAAATGATTGGATCACCTCAATTTTGGCAGGATCAACTTCAATACATTCTTTTGAAACTTTGTGCCCAGAACAATCCCATTTTCAACCATGAAGTGAAATTTTTCAAAATTTAACAATAGGTTTCACTTGACACACTATTGGAGGACTAGAGAGAGTGAATTCAAACAATATTCAAATGATTCTCTATAAATGGTGATGTCATCCATGAAGACTTCCATTAAGTGGTAAATGAATTTGGAAAAGAAACTCATCATACACCTATGGAATGTTGCATGAGCATTGCAAAGTCCAAAAGGCATTCTTTTATATGCATATGTTTCAAAGGGGCATGTGAAAGTAGTCTTTTCTTGGTCTTGAGGTGCGATTGGGATCTGTAAGTAGTAGGTGTATCAATCAAGAAAGCAATAGTGTGACTTCCCAACTAATAGTTCCAGCATTGGATCAAGGAATAGATGAGGGTAGTGATCTTTTCTTGTATCAACATTCATTTTTCTATTGTGGATGCACACACGCCATTTGTTCTTCACTCGAGTTGTGACTACTACTCCATGTTCATTTGTGAAAATAGTTATCCCACCCTTCTTAGGTACAACTTCAATTGGACTAACCCATTCACTATCAGAAATTGGGTAGATAATACCAGCTTAAAGAATATTGGTGGTCTCTTCCCTAACTACCTCAAGGACGAGTGGATTGAGTCTTCTTTGAGGTTGTCTAATTTGTTTGGATGATTCCTCAAGATGGATGTGATGCATGCAAAGAGTAGGTTTGATTCCAAGTATGTCATCTAGGGTCCACCCTAAGGCCTTTTTGTTTTCCTCTAACACCTGAATAGGTTTGGAATCCTCGGTTTCAGTAAGTGAATAAAAGATATAGATAAGATAAGAGTGATCATGAAAAAGGAATGTATATTTCAGGTGTTCAGTAATAGGTTTCAGATTAGGATCATCTTTTATTTGTGGGTTAGAAAACTCAGGAATGGAGGAAGGGACTTCAGTTGCTTGAAATTAATTCTCCTTAATACCTTCCAAGGGGGAGCAGTAGAGATCAGATTTGATGCGGGTTTCAAGAGAGTTTTGAAGTTCCTCTAGATTGATGGTGTCTATGAATGAGAGGTCAACATCAACTTCACCATTTATGACTTGGTTAATCAAGGTGCAAATTTCCCAAGATCCTTTGTCATTTGAACATGAATAACATGATGAAATAGGGTTCAATTGACTCTCAGAAGTAACCTTAGAAAAAAGGATTGATAATACAGAGTGATCCTCAGATGGGTATCACATGGCTTGGAAAATGTTGAACTTGACCACTTGGTCTCCGAATTCCAGGGATAAGATGCCTGAATGGACATCATTCCTAGTTCTCACAGTCATGAGGAGTGGTATTCCTAGAATTAGGGGAGATCAAGAAGATATCATCTCACCTTCCATGTCAAGGACATAGAAATCAGCTGGGAAGATAAGATTATTGACTCAGACAAGGGAATCCTCAATTATTGCCTCGTGACTATCTATGCATCGATTGGAAAACTGAATGACAACACCTGTTGGATGTAAGGGACGGAGATCAATGATATGGAATATATATTTGGGCATGACATTAATTGAGACTCCTAGGTCTATGAGTTTATCATCAAAGTTGGAACTTCCAATTTGGAATGGAACCGTAATGGTCCCTGGATCTTTGCACAAAATGGATATGGACTCTTCGGTTGAAACATTTTCGAAGGTCCTAAGTTTCCTATTGTTGTTGCACAATTCCTTAAGAAACCTGGTATACATAGGGATTTGTTTTATGGAATCTAAGAGAGGAATGTTGACTTCAACATGTCTAAACATGTCGAGCATTTCATGATCAGGTTCAAAGGACTTCCATGGTTTAGAATCATCTTGAGAAAAAGGAATTGGATTCCTAATTGGAATGGAAGGAGGTGAGGGAATGGATTCAGGTTTCTTTTCCAATTTCTTTTTCTTGTCATTTTCTATGTCAACATTCAAAGGAGGGTTAGAGGGCTTATCATGAGGCATATCAAGTTTCTTTCTAGATCTAAGTGAAATTTCACTTACATTACCCTTGGGGTTGGGTAATTTATGAGCTGGATGTTGGGAAGAATTAGATGGTTGCTGCTAACTAAGTTGGTATGCCAGTTGACAAATTTGGGTTTCAATGTTCTTGAGGCTATAATGGGTGAAAGAGGAAAGATCTTCCACTGCACTTTCCAATGGTTTCTTGGAAGAAGAGGCTTTTCCCGAATTGGGATTACCTTGAATTTGGTTCTTGGGAAAGTGATTGTATTGGTTTTGGAATTGGGAAAGCTCACTAGGATCATATAATATCGGAAGAGGATTGTTCCTTTGAGGTTTATGAAGAAAATGATATGTTTTTTCGAAGTTACCTACACCTTGACCATTTTGAAAAAGGTTTGGGTTTTGAGGGTGGAATTGACGGGGATGAGATATGGGATTACCATACCTATGGCATTGGTTATAGGAAAAAGAGAAGGGATCTAATTGAGGTTGGTTGAAGATTCTATTGAAATGACCTTATTGTTTAGGGTTGGTGTTCCTCTGAGCATATTCTGCGTTGAGCTCCATTGGTCCAGAAGAATCAGATTGATTCTCGTGAAGTTGTGGACATGTGTTAGTTGGATGAGATTGGGAGTTTCAGATTCCATAGTTTTTGATAGGTCCTGGAAACATTGATTGTGGAGAAGATGAGGTTGGGGATTTGGTATCCACAACTAGTTGTCACACAAAACCTGAAAGTTCACTCAAGCACTCGGTCATCTTGTCTTCTCAATTTATTGATTATATTGGGATTTTTTGACTTGAGAATGTGATCGAGTATAGAATTGTTGTGTGTGCAGGTTGGAATAATATTTTTGAACCTCTCCCAGTATCCATGGAGCTATTTCCTTGGGCACTGACTGATACCACTTATTTCTTGTCAGATAGAAGCAATACGAGAAGTAGGAAAGAATTTCTATATCAAGAGTCACTTCATTTCATTCCATGTGGTTATGGAACCAGGAAGTAGGTAGTAAATCCATGACTTAGAAATGTCGTCTAGGGAGAAATTTAGTGCTCCATGTTTTATTTGTTCCTCGAAAACCCCTTGAGGATTCATGGTAGAGCACACTACTTGAAACTCTTTAAGGAGGAGATGTGGATCCTCATCGGCTAACCCGAGGAAATGAGGAAGAAGATGAATCAAACGTGATTTGAGTTTGAAGTCAACTTCTATGTTTGGATATTGAATACCAAGAGGTTGGTAATTCATATCAGGGGAAGCAAGTTCTTTAAGTGTTTGTTCCCTAGGATTGGCCATTTCTAATTCAACGTGTTGGACAAGGACTGGTTCCTGAATTATTTGATTATCTCTTATGTTCCTCCTATGTTAGCGAAGTGTTCGCTCAATTTCAATGTCACAAAAATCCAAAAGATTGTTTGGGAGGCTATGGGTCATTCGGAGAGATGTTGTAAGGAAAAGGAAGACGGGGTTTTCCTTGTATTTTTTTCAGTTTATGATTTTTAAGAGAAGGCGGGGTTTTCATTGTGTTTTTGTTTCAATTTTTTTTTAAATTTTATTTTATTTTATTTTATTTACAATAAACATAAACTAATGAATAAATAATGAACCATCCCCAGAAATGGCGCCATTTGAGACACATGGCCGATTTTCGTCTATCGACCGGTCAATGTTCTGGTGCTCTTCTAATGTGTATAGCAGCACTCGGGTCAAATCCTTGACGATGATACTTTGTAAAAATCATTTTTTAGTTGATTGTATTTTGATTAGGGGGGTTTGTTTTCAGAGCATAATTGAAATTATTGAATAACTATAATTGATTTAACAAATAGATAATTATTGTGGTGAGTTCATTATTAAGGAGCTAATCTTGTGATGTCCTTGATCTTTCCTTTATATTGCATTTAAATTAACACCCACATCACAAGTTGACGTCGATTAGAATTACTAAGTGTTAATGTTTTAATCCAATCCTTAAATTAACTAGGATTATAATATCAATCAGTAAATTTTTTATGTTACTGTATTTATGGTTCCAATAATCCATGGAACCCACATGTTAAACAAAACATGTCATTAATTCATTACATATTATGTCCAACATACACAATGTTAAATTAACGAATACTCATCGAGAAAATTCTCTCAATCAGTTAAACACAACTAAATTTTAACTCACCCCAATGAGATATTTACTCAGCCACTTGGATGTATAATATTTTGGTTATAATGATTATTATGATAAATTTATAATAGAAGAAAAAGAAAGGGATTAGAAAAAATTGGTACGTCGAACACACACACACGAACAATGATGATAATTAAAACACATTTTCGATTGAATGAGAAAGAAAAATGAGGGAAGGGGATTATACTGTATTTAAAATCTTTTAAGAACATTAATATTATACTACATAAGGTGGATTAGAATAATAGATATTGAATAATAAATTTTCATTAAAACAGAATTACAAAAGAAAGGACTTACCAAATTACAATATTGAAGAACACAAAGGCAAATGAAAACAATTAGAGGAGGAAAGGCCTCTCAACTAAAAACATATAAGACCCCAGCTTTAAAAATTACTTAGTATTGAGTTACATCAAGAATACACGTTGATGATCTTTTTAGGTTTACATTTTTGGAGAATTAGATCATAAAACACGCATTACATTCCACATTTAAACAAAGTGGTTACATAAAAGATAGTACTCATTTTTTCAATAAATGGAAACATATATAAATTAAAACATGGATTCTTTCTTGACACTTCCTTGAAAATATCATCACATCATGTACCTTTCCCTTGACCTATGAAAAACATTTCAAAAACTTGGGATGAGCATAAAAATCTCAGTAAGGGAGATAAAAATATGGAAAGGAAGCATGAGTACATGTATATCTAAGAATAAATGAAATCACAATTTACTCATAAAACATAAGAACATTAACATAACTCATCAAATCATGAATAAAACATAGGAATCATAAGACATAATGGTAACTAGAGGCATTCATAACATTCTTACGTAGGGAGTAACCCTCTTGGTTACGTTTGGAATACCCATCACAGTATATTCCGTAAATGTATTCGGAAAAACCATGATGTTTAAACCCATCGCGTTACCCAATGCATTGGAGCGCTTTATCAGGCTCACCCAACCTTTGTTTATCACGAAACCACCCATATTCAAAAAAATTCCCAAGAACCATAACATAATCGTATCACATAAAACATGCATAAAGGAAACATAACATTTCCACATTTCAATCACAATATATCAATAGAACACATTGATATAATAAAAACAATATGAAAACCATTTTCAATACCAAAATAAAAGAAAAGTAAAACATGGTATTTATTTTTCATTTAAAAAAAGGTATGGCTTGTAGAGGAAGCCGAAACTCAAATAATGGTCATGGCAGCGGAGAAGTCGTTGTCGCCGCATACGTACGACAAAAACATTCACTTTTGTCATTTAGTAAAACGATTCGTATAAAAAATATTCCTTTTTGATAACCATAAAAGTAAAAGGGGTTTATACACTGTATAATAGAAGTTTGTGTATAAAACAAAATATGCCTCAATGTAAGGAGATTGTGACGATGTCCCATACCTCGGGTCCGACTTTACTCGATCATTCTTTAATGTCCTGAATAATAAACATGAGTTAATTTCTACTTGATTAAGAACTTTTTTGAGGTTAATTATTCCTTATATATCACTTATTACCATGTTATGAACATTATGTAATCATTTAAGTTAATAACGGTCATTTTGCCGATATTTGGTACTTGAGTCAAAAGTGAACTTCTTATATTTACAAGTTGTTCACGTAGTCAAATATCAATTATCTCAAGAATGATATTCATGATTTAGATTCCATATATATCATATATATCCAGTATATACATGAATTTATAATATTACATAATTATTTAGAGTTACGAAATGAAATGCACTGTTCATAGAGACGGTAAGCCGTACGTACGCATAAACGCTACTTTCATTTCTATGTCATATTAGTGGAATTAAAACTTAATGAGAGATATGTATTTTTAATTCCAGAATTATATTAATCATTTATATTTAACATACATCGTATAATTCCATTATATATATGTACATAAAATATTACATTACATTTAGGGATAGGAAATGAAATGCACCGTTCATGGAGACAGTATGTCGTACGTACGCATGAACGCTACTTTCATTTCTATCTCATACATTAATGGAATGAAATAATAATTATATAAAGGTATATTATAATTACAGTATAATATTATATATAATATCATTAAATATATCCTTTATACGTACCACATATGGTATTAACGAATCAAATCACTTTGACAGGGCGGTAGTTCGCACACCCTAAAATGAAGATATCGCGTTTACCCATAATGGAAACCATAAAGGTATGCCATAAATGAAAAATACAGAATATTAAGTAAAACATAAACATATTATATATCATATATAAATATAGGGACATCTTAATGGCCAACTTTGAAGGTGTTATATGAGTGTTGAACAATCATCATTTCGTGAGGCAGAATTTTGCCCTCCACAGAAACAGTATGTTCTTTAACCATTAGATGTAGTTGTGTGTAATTGTAGCTAAAATAATACTTATAGAAACATCCTAGTGTATTTATGATACTGTTTTTGTAACAAAATAAATGAAAAAAAGATTTTAGGGGGGTTGGAGATGCAAAATAAAACATAAGAACACAAGAGAAAACACTACCTTTAAAACGGGTAGCTCTTTTTTATTTGAGATCAAAGGCATCCTTGGGAAGCCTTCTGCCCAAAGTGAGGCTTCTAGAAGTAATAGAGGGATGTGGAGAGACAAACTGGTCAGTGTCTGGAAGAGCAAAAGTCTTGAGAGTTGTGGGTAAGGTGTGGGTAAGGTGGTAGAGGTGGGGGCCTTTTATAAGAGGAGAGGAGGGGCATTCTTGGGATGTTATAAAAGGTTACTTTATTATAAAATGATTTTCGGATTTAAAAGGTCCCAAAATTATATATTTCAAGGATACTGTGATAAGAGTTCTAAATCCACCCATCCAATAGGTTTTTGACATTGTATATCATTGATGTTACATGATCTTTTCATTTTATTTAAATCGTTAAATAATGAGGTAATTGCTTCATCATCATAGTGTCATAAATAATTTAATTTATTTAATGTATAAAAATTGTAAACAAATTATCATGATGTAAAAAATATGTTTAGATTTCTAATTAATATTTATTGTAAAAAATATTACTTTTATAACCCCATTTAAAAATATTTTTAGTAAAACAACTCATGTTTGTGACATTTTAATTTTAACTTTAAATAAAAATATTTTAACGTCATTTTCCTACCAAACTGGCTCCATGTGGTCCCAATGTAGACCCATGGATTTTCTTGGTCGGAAATGACACATACAATAAGGGTAGGACAAGTTTCGAGGTCATTTCATATTATTAAAACACTATTTTTACCTTAAATTACTCTAATTACCTTTAATCGCGATTAAAAACTTAAAAGTTACGATTCACCAAAAAATTAGTTTAATCCCATTGAACCAAATTTTACTTCCTAATTACAACCATGTATGTCAGATTTTTTAAATTCAAAACACAGAGGTGGTAAAATTTCATTTAAACGAAAAATCAGTTTTTTTAAGTACCACTTAGTGGTTTCACTATTCATCAAAAATTGAAGTTTTTCAGAAAAATACCAAAACATCACCCTAAGATATATTTGATATTTAGGATTAAAAAATGATGTCTATTTTAAACAATTAAAAACATATAAGTTAAATTAATTAATTTAATAATTAATTATTGTTGTCAGAGCAAATAGCATGTTTTTAAGAAACAATAACTATCAAAAGATCACCACTAGTTTAAGTCCAATTTCAAGGTGAAATTAATTCCAATGACCACAATTTGATTAAATGGTAAAAATATATTCTAATTGAACTTTAAAACCAATTCAAAAGACAATCTAATCATATTAATATATTAGATTAAAAAGATTTTTTGAATTAAAATACAACATTTTTTACTATTCATTAAAAAATGAACATTATCGAAAAAATACAAAAACATTACACAAAGTAAATTTTGATGTCCTGATTCTAAAGAAGAATTTTATTTGGTCCAATAGAATGTATAAGAGTGACCCAAACAATATTTATAGATGGATCGCCATCAAAAGGCGATAAGTCGACCTTTAGTGAATGTTAGAGTATATATGCCTAAAATTGAATTATTTTCGTATTTTAAGCCTTTATCTTTTATTGGATAAATGTAAAAACATTTAAAAAACATATATAATCATATTTTAGTTATTTCTATTCATTCCTGCCAATAAAATGGCAACGTGTTAACTACCATTTAAAATAATTTTATTTTATTACTAGTGTGAAACGTAATATTTCAAAGAAGCTCTTTGTTGCATATTGGGTACGCTATAGAACATAGAAACCACTTTAAAGTAAAATTAATATTTAATTCTTAAATATTAATAAATATGAAAATTATTTATTCTTATTTACATTGGATGTTACATCCTTCCCCCATTTTGGGAATTGCGTCCTCACAATTTTATTCACTTATCAAAATAAGTGGGGGTATTTATCCCTCATAGCATTTTCAGATTCCCATGTTGCCTCTTCACTCATGTGGTTTTTCCAAAAAACCTTTACTTGATTAATCACCTTATTCCGCAACACTTGCTCCCTGTAGTCAAGAATCTTCACCAGTTGTTCCTCCTAAGATAAATTCTCTTCCATCTGAACCACCTTTTGACTCAAAACATGATGTGGATCCGGCATGTAATTCCTTAAGATTGAAACATGAAAAACATTGTGTACCTGAGATAAACTCGGATGTAAAGCCACTTGGTAAGAAACTGATCCAACTCTCTCCAGAATTTCATATGGTCCAATGAACCTTGGACTCAGCTATCCTTTCATACCAAATCACATCACACTTTTCCATGGTGAAACTTTGAGAAAAACATGATCACCTACCTTGAAAGATAGATCCTTCATCCGGTTATCCGCATAACTCTCTGCCTGCTCTGAGCTGTTCTCATGTGTTTCTGAATCAGCTAAACGTTTTCTTCCATCTCTTCTACCAATTCTGGTCCCATCATCTTCCTTTCACCCACTTCATCCCAAAAAGATGGAGTTCGACACCGCTTACCATATAATGCCTCAAGCAGTGCTATCTGTATACTGGAATGAAAACTGTTATTATATGAAAATTCAACCAAAGAAAGTTGTTGGTCCCAACATCCCTGATAATCCATCAAACAAACACGTAGCATATCCTCCAATGTTTAAATTTTTCTTTCTAACTTCCCATCTTATTAAGGATGAAAAGTTGTACTAAAATTTAATTCAGTACCCAAGGACTTTTGAAGGCCTTTCCAATAGTTAGAAGTAAACCTGGGATCACGATCAGATACAATGGGGAGGGGAACACAATGCAACCTGACTATCTCGTTAAGGTACGATCTAGAAATTTGATCTAGAGATAAAGTTTCTCGAATAGGAAGGAAATGATAAGATTTAGTTAATCGATCAACAATAACCCAGATTTCATTATTACCTCGAGATGTCCTCTGTAATCCCACAACAAAGTCCATGGATACATTTTCCCATTTCCACTCTGGCACTGGTAAAGGCTGAAGCATCCCTTTCGGTAACTGCCGCTCTGATTTAACCTGCTGACAAGTCAAACAATTTACAGTAAAATCAGAAATATCACTTTCCATTCCATCCCACTAGTAATACTCCCGCGGATCTTTGTATATCATAGTACTGCCAGGATGAACTAAAAACGGGGAACTATGACCCTCACATAAAAACTCATTCTTCAATTTTGTATCACCCGACACACATAATCTCTTCCTAAACCTCAAAACACAATCATTATCAATATTAAATTCAGGAAACTTACCCTTCTGAACTAGCTCTACCTTTTTCATTATCTCACTGTCTTGCTTCTGTGCCTGATTGATTATGTCTGATAGAGAAGATTTCACTGATAATTGAAATAAAACAGAAGGAAATCTTGCACCAACAACTTTAATGCCAGTGTTTATCAAATCCTTAACCAAAGGATCACGTACCAAACACAACATTGTTAATGAAGCATTACTTTATCGACTCAAAGCATCAGCCACATTAGTTGGTTTTCCCAGATGGTAATGAATTGTACAATCATAATCCTTGATTAATTTTATCCATCTCCTATGTCTGATGTTTAATTCTTTATGAGTGAATATATACTTTAAACTTTTGTGATCAGTATATATTTCACACTTTACTCCATACAAATGATTCCTCCAAAATTTTAAAGCGAAAACAACAGTAGCTAATTCCAAATCATGTGTAGGGTAATTTACCTCATGAGTTTTCAACTGATGTGAAGAGTATTAAATAAACTGATCATTCTACATAAGGACACAACCAATTCCCTTCAACGAAGCATCACTGTAGATAACAAACTCCCCATTCCTGGAATGAAGTTCCAAAACTAGAGCATTCACCAATCTTCTTTTCAACTCCTGAGTCAACTGAGCCATCATTGCAAAAAATTGTTTAGTTCTGATTCTGACCATCTCAGGATTCTAATTTGAAAGGTCATTTCCCACTATATGCCTTCTCAGATAATCTATTCTATTTCCTCTATGAAAACACATTCTTAACACAGAAATACCTTAGGTGAAGTAACATGGTAATCTTCAAATTCTATATCATTTTCAAATTTGACCATAAAAAAATATTTTCGGCTAATCATTTAATAGAATTTTAACTCCTAAGGTTATCTAAACCGACCTCTGATACCAAATATAAGTCCACAACCATAAACATTACTTAATATTGAGTTATATCAAGATTACATGTTGAGGATCTTTTCAGGTTTAGAGTTTTAGAAAATTAGATCATAAAACATGCATTACATTCCACATTTAAAAAAGTGGTTACATAAAAGATAGTACTCATTTTTACCATCAACGGAAACATATTTAAAATAAAACATGGATTCTTTCTTGACAATTCCTTGACATTATCATCACATCATGTACCTTTCCCTTGACCTGTGAAAAACATTTCAAAAACATGGGATGAGCATAAAAAAGCTCAGTAAAGGATATAAAAATATGGAAAGGAAACATGAGTACATGTATACGTAAGAATCAATGAAATCATACTTTACTCAAAAAACATAAGCACATTAAAATAACTCATCAAATCATGAATAAAACATAGGAATCATAAGACATAAAGGTAACTTGACGCATTCATAACATTCTAACGTAGGTAGTAACCCTCTTGGTTACGTTTGGAATACCCATCATAGTATATTCCCTAAATCTCTTAGGAGAAACCTTAACATTTAACCCCTTCGCATTACCCAATTCATTGGGGAGCTATAACGGGTGCACCCACCCTTAGATTATCACGGAACCACCCATCTTCATAAAAATTCCCAAGAACCATAACATAATCCTATCACATAACACATGCATAAAGGAACCATAACATTTCCACATTTCAATCACAAGATATCAATACAACACATTGATATAATAAAAACATTATGAAAACCATTTTCAATACCAAAATAAAATAAAAGTAAAACATAGTATTTATTTTTCATTTAAAAAATAGGTATGTCTTGTAGAGGAAGCCGAAACTCAAATAATGGTCACTGAGGCAGAGAAGTCGTTGTCGCCGCATACGTATGACAAAAACATTCCCTTTTGTCATTTAGTAAAACACTTCATATAAAAAATATTCCTTTTTGATAAACATAAAATTAAAAGGGGTTTATACACCGTATAATATAAGGTTGTGTATAAAACAAAATATGCCTCAATGAAAGGAGATTGAGACGAAGTCCCATACCTTGGGGCCGACATGACTCGATCGTTCTTTAATGTACTGAATAATAAACTTGAGTTAATTTCTACTTGCTTAAGAACCTTTTTAAAGTTCATTATTCCTTTTATATCACTTATTACCATGTTATGTACATTATGAAATCATTTAAGTTAATAACGGTCATTTTGTCGATATTTGGTACTTGAGTCAAAAGTGAACTTCTTATATTTACAGGTTGTTCACGTAGTCAAATATCCATTATCTCAAGAATGATATTCATGATGTATATTCCATATATATCATATATATACAGTATATACATGAATTTATAATATTAGATACTAATATAGAGGTAAGAAATGAAATGCACCGTTCATGGAGAAGGTAAGCCGTACGTACGCATGAACGCTACTTTCATTTTTATATCATATTAATGGAATTAAAACTAAATGAGAGATATGTATATTTTAATTCCAGAATTATATTCATCATTTAGATGTAACATAAATCATATATATCCATTATATATATGTACTTATAATAGTACACTACATTTGGGGATAAGAAATGAAATACACCATTCATGGAGACGGTAAGCCGTACGTACACATGAACGCTACTTTCATTTATATCTCATACATTAATGGAAAGAAATAATAATTATATGAAGGTATATTATAATTACAGTATAATATCATATATAATATCATTAAATCTATCCTTTATATGTACCACATATGGTATTAACGAATCAAATCAGTATAAGGGGGGGGGGGGGTAGTACACATTTCCTATAATGAAGATATCGCGTCTACCTATAATGGAAACCAAAAAGGAATTCCATAAATTAAAAATAAAGAAGATTAAGTAAAACATAAACATATTATATATATATATATATAAATATAGTGACATATTAATGGCCACCTTTTAAGGTGTTACATGAGTGTTGAACAATCATCATTTCGTGAGGCAGAAATTCACCATCCACAGAAACAGTATGTTTATTAACCATTAGATGTAGGTGTGCGTAAGTGTAGCTCGAATACTTCTTATAAAAACATCCTAGAATATTTATGATAATGGTATTGTTACAAAAGAAATGAAAAAAAAGAGTTGGGGGGGCGTTGGAGAAGCAAAATAAATCATAAGAACACAATAGAAAACACTACCTTTTAAACGGGTAACTATTTTTGATTTGAGCTCGAAGGCTTCCTTGGGAAGACTTATGCCCAATGTGAGGCTTCTAAGAGTAATAGAGGGATGTGGAGAGACAAAATGGGCAGGGTTTGGCTCAGCCAATGGATTGCGTGGAGTGGGTAAGGTGGTAGATGTGAGGGCCTTTTATGTGATGAGAGGAGGGGCACTCTTGGGATGTTATAAAAGGATACTTTATTATAAAATGATTTTTGGATTTAAAAGGTCCCAAAATTATATATTTTGAGGATATGGTGATTATTGTTCTAAATCAACCCATCCTATAGGTTTTTGACATGTTTAGTTCTTATATTTTACATTATCTTTTCATTTTATTTAAATCGTTAAATAATGAGGTAATCGTTGCATCATCATGGTGTCAAAAATAATTTAAATTAGTAAATGCCTAAAGATTATGAAAAAATTATCATGATGTAGGAAATATTTTTAAATTTATAATGAATATTTATAGTAAAACATATGACTTGTATAACCCCATTTGAAAATTGTTTTAGTAAAACAACTCATGTTTGTGACATTTTAATTTTAACATTCAATAAAAAGTTTTTCATGTCATTTTCCTACCAATGTGGCTCCATGGGGTCCCCAAGTTGACCCATATATTTTCTTGGTCGGCCATGAAACATTAAATAAGGGTAGTACATGTTTCTAGGTCATTTCATATTATTAAAACATTATTTTTACCTTAAATTACACTAATTACCTCTAATCGCGATTGAAAACATAAAAGTTACTATTCACAAAAAATTATTTTAATCCCATTGAACTAAATTTTACATCCTAATGACAACCATGTATGTCATATTTTTTAAATTCAAAACACAGAGGTGGTAAACTTTTATTTAAAGGAAAAATCAGTTTTTTTAAGTACCACTTAGTGGTTTCACTATTCATCAAAAATTGTTGTTTTTCATAAAAATACCAAAACATCACCCTAAGATATATTTAATATTCCGGATTCAAAAATGATGTCTATTTTACAAAATTCAAAAAATATAAGTTACATTAATTAATTTAATAATTAATTCCCGCTTTCATAGAAAATAGCGTGTTTTTATGAAACAATAAGTATCAAAATATTGACACTAGTTTAAGTCCAATTTCAAGGTGAAATTAATTCCAACGACCACTATTGGATTTAATGGAAAAAAATATATTCTAATTTCACATAAAAGCCAATTCAAAAGATAATCTAATCATATAAATAAATTAGATTAAAAAGTGTTTTTGACTTAAAATACAACATTTTTCACTATTCATTAAAAAATGAACATTATCGGAAACATACCAAAAATTTACACAAAGTAAATTTTGATGTCCTGATTTTAAACAAGAATTTTATTCGGTCCAATAGAATGTATATGAGTGACCAATACTATATTTATAGACGGTTCACCATCAAAAGGTCAAAAGTTGACCTTTAGTGAATGTAAGATTATATATGCCAAAAATTGAATTCTTTTCGTAATTTAAGCCTTTATCTTTTATTGGATAAATTTAAAAACATTTAAATAACATATATAATCATAGTTTAGTTATTTCTATTCATTCCCACCAATAAAAAGGCTACGTGTTAACTACCATTTAAAATAATATTGTTTTATTACTAGTGTGCAACATAAGATTTTAAAGAAACTCTTTGTTGCGTTTCAGGTACGCTATAGAACATAGAAACCCCATTAAAGTAAAATTAATATTTAATTCGTAATTATTAATAAATATAAAAATGTTTTATTCTTTATTTACCTGGGATGTTACAAAACATGAGTATGTAAGGTCCTCCCAGGCCTTTGTAATGCTTTGGTCATTCCAATATTATCTCCTCTCTTCTGAAATGCCAACCCCTATCTAGGAGAGAAGGGGAGAGTATTTATTGCCCAAGGAGTGGACTGTTTGCATTCCCAAACTGTCCCTCCATTTTCATCACCATGTTGGATATTTCAACTGCTGAATCTCGAGAAAAATCCTTCTTCCAAGTTTTATATAATAAATTTTGATGACCTCTCTCAAAATTTGGAGTCATTTTGTCCTATGTTTCCAATGTTATGGCTGGTTGATTAAACAAATTTAATATGTCCATTTCAATCCAATATATTTTATTTCCAAAATGTGAAAGGGTTTTTGAATAGGAATATTCTTTACAATCAAATGATTTATTCAACAACGTCGGCCACCTATATCACTTCTTTCCCACTGAAAAATCTCATCTTGAGTGGATTCTTACATAATGAGATATGTCATTCATACTGTACTGTTTTTATTTCTCGGCCAGAATGGTGGGCTGGACTTCAAAGCATATGTTGGGACAATTTTTTTTGGATTTGTGCATTGAAATTTTTATCCAACACTCCTTACATTTCCCCACAAACCATTGAGGAAAATTAAGGAATTTTAACTTCTAAATTGAGCCCAGTAATTCAATCTTAATGACTTGTCCAGTTTCATCACATATTTTGTAGGTCATCTTGTCTGGTAAATGTGATCCTTCAAAAGGAAGAATTGTCCCATGATCCCTTCTAATTAAATTTTTTGTATTAAATTAGGAATCCTAAAAAAATAATAATCACACAATTTGGATCATTATAGTGAGATTTATAAAAATAAATATTAAACTAACTTAATTGGACTACTTCTAAAATTGCTCAAAAATTATACTTAGTATTAAAACATTAATATCTCACACAAATTATGCACATTTCATATAAAATCTGTAAAGGGATTATATAATAAGACATGAAAATATTAAAAATATCATGTACCAAATAAAATTCCTATTTGAAATTACAAATAATGCAATGTCCATGATATTTGAATTGTTGCGTGAATCATTTCTTGAAGCAAACATCCCCAAGTCATTTTATGATATGAAAAAAAATTAGCAGGCTTGCACTAAATTATACAAAAATTCATCTGTGTCCCAATGATTATATGCTTTATTAGTGAGAGGATTCAAGTAGGCAGGATTGTAAAACATGTTCTTCTTCTATATGGTAGTCAATGGGTAATGTTGGAAGTATGAATCAACATAATTTCATGAAAAATAAGAAAATGAACACACCTGCAAAGGTTTTTCATTACTTTCCATTAATGCCTCGATTTCAAAGATTATTCATGTCATAAAATACCTCCAAACATAGGAAGTGTAATTCTATAGATAATAACAATGATGGTTCAATGAGACATCCACGAGATTCACAATCATGGAAGAAATTTGATTCATTACATACTGATTTCTCAGCTGATCCTAGGAATGTTCGATTAGGATTGAATACCGATGAATTCAACCCATTTGGGACTTTGAGTGCCTGTTATAACATTTGGCTAGTTGTTTTGATCCCTTACAATCTTCTTCTCTGGATGTGTATGAAACAAACGTCTTTTATCATTTTGATGATTATTCCTGGAAAACAAATGCCTGGAAATGATTCTAATGTATACTTGCTGCCTTTAATTGATGAATTGTAGAAGTTGGGGAGAAATGGTGTTGATACATTTGATACGTCTTCTAAGACAATGTTCTAAATTCATGATGCTTTAATGTGGACTATTAGTGACTTTTGGGATTGGGAATTTATCTGGTTAGAAAACTTACACGGGGTTGGCTTGTCTGGTTTGTAACTTTTATTTTTATCCCAAACGGCTACCTTAAAGTATAAAATGGTGCTTCTTGTGCCATCGAAGATTTCTCGATGCATCTCATATATTTCGGCTGAATAGGTCAATGTTTAACGGTTTCATTGATCATAGACCACCTCCAAAGTTGTTAACTAGTTCGGAAATATTGACACAACATGGGAATGCTGAAACCTAATTCGGGAAGGCTCATAATTTTAATGATAGCGGGAAACGAGTTCAAAGTGCATCGTCAAGCGAACTCGGAATGCAACAATGGAAGAAAAAAAATTATATTCTTCAAACTTCCATATTGGGAATTTAATTTGTTGCGGAATAATCTTGATGTGATGCATATTGAGAAGAATTTATGTGACAATTTTATTTTCACATGGCTTAATGAGCATGGAAAGTCGAAGGATCATCTCAATGCTCGCAAAGACTCACAATAAATCAACATAAAACCTGATCTCTGGCTAGATGATAATGAAAAGTATAATCCGGAAATTTTTGCAATGAAAAATAGGGATAAAGATACCATAAATCTAATTTTAATGAATGTTAAGGTATCTGAAGGGTATTCAAGTAACATATCGAGGTGTGATGACTTGAATAATCTTATGTTACATGGATTTAAAAGTCCCGATTCACATATTTTGTTACAACGGCTACTACCATTGGCATTGCGTACATTATTACCTAAAAATATTAATGTTGTTGTACTCCAATTCTGCACATTTTTCAGACAACTATGTGAGAAATCTCTCCATCCATTTCAGCTTAACAACCTCCAGGAGAGGTTTTTATTGACCCTTTGTTCAATGGAGATAATATTTCCTCCGATGTTTTTTACTGTAATGATGCATTTAACTGTTCATTAGGTTGAGGAAGTTAAATTTGGAGGCCCCGTTCATTATCGATGGATGTATCCAATTGAGAGTTAGTTTATTTATATGTTTTTCAGTTATGTAAACAATTTTTGGCACTTAATTAAATGCATAATTATTATTATTTTATTTCACAGATACCTTGGGCATTTGAAATCATACATGAGAAATAAATCTTAACCAGAAGGCTCTATTGTTGAACGATATTTGGCTAAAGAGTGTATTAACTTTTGTTCTAGATACTTGGATGATATTGAGACAATATTTAATCATGTTGTACGTGTTGACAACACATAGAATCAATCTCAAATACATCAGAAATCGAAAACATATCCTATTACTAGCCGATCAGCTAGGAAGACCTCAAATGTGAAACTGGCAGAATTTGAATTATTACAGGCACATAGATATGTGATTTTGAATAGTGAAATTGCAGATCCATTTGTTGAAGAGTTGAGGATACAACAAAGAGACAAATTAGAGGCCGAACACAAAATGAGAAAGATATAACCAAATCTATTAATAAAAATTTTGTAGAATGGTTTGCACGATGTGTAAATTCCGAAATATTGCAATAAATATGAATATTAGGTTGATACATATATTTTTAAAATCTAATAATGTATATTTCTTTATTTAGATCATGAGTACTGAGACTTGAGAAGAGGTGTCATAAGATTTTATGTTTCTTGCTCGAGGTCCTCTAAAACAAGTTAGAAAGTTTGATGCTTACAACGTGAATGGCTTCTGATTTCGTACAATCAATCAAGAAGAGGGTTTGAAAACATATAATAGTGGTATATTTAAATTTTATTAAGTGGAATACTCTAGAAATCTGACTGATATTATTGAATTAAACTACCACATGAATTTTTCAGTTGTTTTATTCAAATGCAATTGGGTCGATTTTATCTAAGGTGTCAAAAGAGATTCCTTGCTATTTACTTCTATGAACTTATCTCGCTTAATGGATGTGGGTGATCCTGAATTGCATGATCCATATATTTTATCATCATAAGAAAAAATGGTATATTATGTGAATGATATTGTGGATTAATGGTAGATTGTGGTTGCTCACGTAATACAAATATATTTGTATGATATGGGTGACAAAGTTGAAGATTTGACATCTGAAATTGAATCTCATAAACAATTAGATGTATAATTATTTGTCCCTCATGATATTGAAAATATTAATCTAGAAAGGATGAATGAAGTGGATTAAGTATTGGAGCTAAAAATAGACATTCTTTAAGGGGAAAATGATTGAATTTACAATTATTTATTCATTAACCAACCACTTATTTCATTTATGCAGCCATTCATTATCATTGTTATGTATATTTAGTTTCTTAGTATTGGGCATCTATTATCATTTTTCAATTTTTTCAGTATACATTTTATGAAATATATGTTCTGAACATAATTTTATATGATTAAATGCCAGGAATTTCAAGGATGAAGCTATACACTATTTCATCCACTTCTGCGACAGATGACGATCAATCTATCTCCCTCCCTACGACATCTGAGCCACCAGCTACCTTCCCACCTGTACCATCTCTCACAACCTCTGTGAGCGTCCCTACACCATCTCCCACTGCACCATCTCTCACACCATATGTGAGTGTCCCTTTAGGAGCTGAGTCTTTGACTCCCCCTTTAGCAGCCTCATTAGTCGAACGGTGGTGCGCCACTTCCAGTTCATCACAGACATACAGTAAGGTCATTGTGATAGGTACAAATTTTAATTAAATAAATTTATTGCATTTTTTTATACTAATATTTGTCTCATTGAAGATGAAAAAAATGAAACTGTGGAGAAAAACATAAAAATGTTAAGTTGTTTGGAATATGAATGGTGATAAGAGAGTCGTTCCATTTGATTTATATGGGGTCTCTACGGATGACTCTATAGGGTTACATGGCCAGATTATAGGAAAGGTAGGAGTGGAGCCCATTTCCCTACCTTTTTTTGATGATTGGAGATGTATGCATCCAAGATGGAAAATGATGTTTTTGATTCCCAAATAAAGGAAATTTTATTACATTTTGGTTTAATTGAATGTCATGTTTCTAATATGTTCAAAATGAATTTCTGTATACAGCTGTTCTTCCACTTTACAGTTGATGATGTGATAGCACGGATGTGGATGTTGAAAAATAATGGTAAGAAATGGAAAGATTTAAAATCAAGATTGTGGTGTGATTTTAACGATACTTTGTTGACAGTGAAACAAATGTATGAGAAGCTACCCACTGGGGTACCGAAAGAATAGTGGAAAGTTTTTGTTGACAGACATCATGATGAGAAGTAGATGGTATTGAAATATATATTATTATGTTATCCATAATTTACATTTCTACATGTATCTGAAGAGGATATTACAATGAAAAAATTAATATTAAATTACATTTTATTTATTTCAGGATCTCTCAAGAAAGAATGCATCAAGCCGGGAAAATCAAGTCATCCCTCACACTACGGGCTCAAAAGGTTTTTCTAGAAGCTGATCATCTCTGGTTATCCTTTAATTAGTTTAAATATTTATAATATAATATTATATAGTTAATATATTTAATTTTTGATTTATCATGGCATAATGAAGTTATAGAGTTTAGGGAATGAAGCATCCTGAACTGAATTGTGGTTGGATATTCACAAAAAAAACAGATGGAAGCTTTATTAATGAGTCTGCCAAGGAAGTTGGGCTATGAAGTCAATTTTGTATTATAATAAATTATTATTAGTTTTTTCTGTGTTAATATATATTGATATTTTATTTATAGTTACAAATTAAAGAACTATGGGATGCCAATCCTAGGCAGTCTAACTCAGTCTCCCAAGATGACCCGATTGCAAATGTCCTTGTGAAGGAGCTTCCTGGTAGAGTGTGCAGGGTGGTTTTGGGACCCATACAGTCTTAGGTATTTAGAAGGCCACCAGGGAAGGTAGATATATCTACTCCTGGCTATAGTCATCCCATATCTAGAGATTCTAGGAAAGAGATTGTTTGTCTAAGAAACACAGTTCACGAGCAGGGGGATCAGATATCTGCATTTCAGAAATATTTGACTGAAATGCATCAGCAGATGAGAAGATATGCCCCCGGTGGTACTATATCGACTGGTGGTGATCAGGTAAATCACAAAAATTCAAAATCATTTAGTTTTTAATATTTGATTGGTTTTATGTTTAAATACAAATATGAAAAAACTATTTAATTTTCAATAAAATATTCTTACAGTTGGTAGCCGGAAGTGGAGATGGAGGTGGAGAGGGTGACGATATGTGTTCATCATCAAACAATGATTAGTTTTATTGTTGATATGTTGGAGGTGGTTAGGGTGACGATATATGTTCATCATCAGTTTGTATATGTATCATCTATGGCACATAGTTGCTGCCAAAAAATTTCACAACCTTTCATTTTAATGATTTGTAATGTTTCATTTATGTATTTTATTGATTTATGATGTTTCATTTTATGTCTTCATTTCTTGAGTGTGGTTTTGGTATTTAGTTCAGGGGATAGGGTCGGGTTAGGATACAAATCCTTATAGATTGAGATCATAGGTTGTCAAGATAATGTTGATAATTGAATAGGTAATAATACTAAAATACCCATAAGGGTTAAATTTTACAACCTAGTTGCAAGTCAACTCAAGAAGGTATTAAGAAGTGTCTAAGCTATAATAAGTCTTTATGTACCTAAACTACTTAAAATTCTCAAATTATATATTTCCACCTAGAATAATAGTGGGTCCTATACAATAAAGAGGTACACACATTAGTTTAGAGAGTACTAAACCTTTGTTTGAAGACAAATTTTCTAAACCCACATCACCTCTTAGAAAAAATATCCTGGATTCAAACTACACAAAGTCATAGTAGTGTCACCATTTACTGTAATAACCCCATTGGAGGACCCAAATATCATTGAGAAAACCACATTGAAAGCAGTTTTACCTATCTCACAAGATAGATGACGTACACATCATTGGTGGGAGATGTTCTAAAATTTACGATCCATTATATGGGGGAGCCACACCTTTTCATGTCCAAGAGAGAGTTGATTATATGCCTTAACATGGAGGTCTCAGAATTTGAGTATATGGGGGAGTATCTAGTGTTGTTAAAGGTGTGCACTTTTGTCCGCCTTGGTGAGAGGCGATGCGATGCGCAGCTAGAGCACCGTGTCAAAGGTAAGGCTAGGAGAGCTCACTAAGGCACGCCAAAGGCGCGCGCCTCATGCGCCATCTTAGAAGGCCCTAAGGAACAAGGCGCTGTAATGGAACACCCCCTGAAATAAAAAAACCAGATATCCCTTCTAAAAATCAGCAATGGTGAGGGTGGAAACTATGGCTACAGATACAACAGACATGGGCGGCGGAGATCGGGGGCTGTGATATTGGGGGTGGCGGCGGAAATTCGGGTAGGATATAAATTTGGGGTATAAGCGGAAATTGGGGTACGGACAGGGGAAGCGGAGATCGGGGAAGGAAAATGGAGATCGGGGGTGGGTGAGTATGGTCAGCGGAAATCGTGGTGCACCACTAGAATTTGGGGTGAGATTAAATAATTATAAAATTAAATATAAAATTAAATATATTAATAAAAAACATAACCTACTATAAAAACATCACTCATTGGCACCTCAATGCCATTGTGGTTGATTGAAAATATTAATTTGTTTTTTTATTGAATATAAGTATCTTTAAATTTTAAATATTGTTTCAAACTGTATATAATTAATTATCCACACATGCACCTTGTTTGCGCCTTGCGCCATGCCTTGCTCCGCATCCCTAAGCGGCCTTTGCCCTTTATTGCACCACGCGCCTTTAACAAAAATGGGATTATCAAGCCCTATAAAGAATATAGGATACCCATGACTTATAATCAACACATTGACAAGGGAGTAACCAAACCCATGTATTCTCCAATCATCTTTCCCAAACCTAGTCATTAGACCTATAGAGATAAAGAACACTAATTTATTTAATTTCTAAAATATTCACCTCTAATTCTAAATAGGATCATAACATTGTGATATATATGGAAAATTCATCGAATGAACTACTCACATTCCAATATCCCTGTCCCAAGAAGGAAAATAGGGAAATAATATTGAATTCCCAATATATGTAATTTACGATCATGTAGAAAACATGTATGTATCAGGTTACAACTAAGAGTTCCACTAATGTCTCTATAGTGTGAAGTCAACCTCGACAGCATGTCCTTGTGGGGTGATCAATTTGTGGGACCTATGATTTAGTTTGGAATGTATCTCGAATACACACTATCATGTTATCCCAATATATATGGTGTGTTATTAAATGATACATGAAATTTGACTCTACAAGGTTATTTAGTGTTTATATCCATGACATTATTCATGTTTCTAAAATTCTACACAACATGTACCCCTACCGATATGACATATTTGGATAGGTAGAAATCCTCTGGGTGCGGCTTGTGGTTTACACTATGATATGTGAAGCTCAAAAAGTAAATTAATGTGGTTATGTGTCTACCAATTGAACGATAATGTAGATATGATTTATTATTTCATACATATTTAATAATTTTTTGGATTCTATGTAAATTATTATTTAGAAAATATTCATGAATGTATAGGTTGAATAATGATAAACCACGTTGATATTGGTGTGTTTGATTATGTCTTGTATTGTCTTGTGAATAAAATATGTTCCATGGTTTATGAAGTGAGAAGGAATATGGGAATAGTATGTGTTTATGTGGTAAGACATCTATATGTATGCTTTTCATGACCCATCCTACCTAGCCAGATCATTATATGACCTTTAAAAAATTTACGATTGAGATTGGTTGGCTCAAGGTGGAGACACACCATCACGTCCAATATTGATCACTATGAGTACACATATCCATGTGGAAGCTATATTCATGTAATTACTTTTTTTCAGGGCACTGGTACAAGAGTTGCAGAAGCTGCTGTTTTTTTTTGTAACTGTGGTTTTAGCAGCGATTTAAACCGCCACTAAATGGAAGCATTTTTAAATTAGCGGTTGTTATGACCACCGACAAATATCATCATATTATCAATTAGTAGTGGTTTTAACCACTGCAAATTGTCAGCATTTTTTCTATTAGCGGCAGTTTTAACATCCACTATAGTGGCCCATAAATAACTACCGATAACAGAAAAATTTCGTGTAGTGATACTATACTATATTTAATATGACCTTGAATTACATATCCTAGGACTATTACGAAGGACATGGTCATGAATGTTAATTATACTATTCATATAAATGGATTTCATAAAAACAGAAATATATTCACTGTATATAGAATCTACAAGCACTCAACTATAGAAAAACTATGTTTTTATAAAGGATGAATCAAACTTATACACTCAGTATGATTTCTTCCCATCCTGGTCATTGCATGAATATTAGTGTATCACATGTATTTTGGTTCTATCATAAGTGTTCCTCATTTATGTACAAGGAATTTTGTTTTGAATTTGAGTGTTCCAACAAACATGGAGTTGAATGAAAAATGATCTTTTATCGTGAACTATGTTCATAATGGATGTGACATACATGAAGAAAAAACTAAAAAGGATCTAGCACATTAAAGGAATAATTTGAGGTTATTATCACATGATCTTCACATATATGATTTTATTTTATTTTTTTGTTACAAATTGTCAAAAATTTAAATGTTACATTATATGAGATGCTTTTCTAGGAATAAAAATGGTTTGATCCATCATATATAGAGATAAGAGTGTTTATTTTATTCCCACTCATTAGGGGGGAGATTTACATAATAAAGATATTATATAGTATGTATTATTTCTTCTTCATTTTCTCATTCATTTACAAAACATTTTTTTTATGAACTGTAACCATTTTTCTCTTGAATGGGCCCCATTCTACTAAAAATTAATTAGTTTTTTCATTTACATTTTATATTCAATTTTAAACGGTATTTTAGGCAAGAATTAATTCTCCTCTAATAATCTAAGATGATAGAGATGTAGATGATCTAATTTTCATAGATAATATTTAAAATATCCATTTTACCCCTATGTTTTTCTAACACAGATAAAAAATTGTTCTATAAAAAGAAAGAGTGGACAATAGGGTTCCACCAACATTTTTTGAAAGAATTAATTTTTACTATTTTCTTGAGAAACACTTAATAATGAGAACGTACTATGCAAAAAAATAATTATAATTAATACTACTATATATTTCATGAACATATTCAATGAACTACAGTTCTATTAGTGATGCTTCATCTATGTTATAAGTAATATTACTTGAAATAAAGAATTCAAAAATATAAATTATATGAATTTTTTCATGATTTTTTTAAATTAAATGAATAACCATTGATGAATATGAGGGTATTATATCACAATTATATGATATGGTACAAAATTCTCACATCAAATCAATTGTCAAATCATTCACTGATCCTGATAGATTGAATAATCTTATATCAAAACATATAAGAGACTATTGAATTAAAAATATGAAAAAGGTTATTAGATTTAACCATAATTATGATTTCATGATAAGTAATGCTAATAAAAATTCCATGGGAAACTAGGTTAGGATTTCCCTTAAGTGCATTAATTGTAATTAGTCTACTACATGTCAGGATGTAAGGGATCAATACCTCGCCCTATTGTACAATATATTTAACCCAATAATGATTATAAATAGAGAGTACCAAGCCTATAAAACATCCCAACTCTAGATTTAAAGTTTCATCATGGTATTATTTCCAAACATTCATTAAGGCTATATTAAATAAATGGACCAATGCATTGGTGGTGGCATTACAGATGAATGGGATTCGGTGTTCAGGGTTCTTCAAGTACTGTGAAGAGTTTAGTTTCATATTTGTGGGATCATGTTGTATGTATCTCCATATGTTTCCTAATTCCAAAATTACAGGAACCTATATATGGTTTCAGAGATATTAAGTTAGGTTTCCCCAGAGAAAAAATAATTTGACTTTTACCATGGGGATGTCCATATCAGATTCTTGGAAGTCTACCACATTGGTTAGATCCTTATCCTAGGAGTTTTTTGTGTTTAATTACTTTATCAAATCAATGAATTCAAAAAGTAATAGTAGTTTATGGATCTTTAATGTGAATTTTTTTGAGGTGATGGTGGGAGTTCAATGTTATAAGCATAAATTACATCCAGATATCACATTCATGTAGTGGTTCATTATCTTTATCAGTATTCCTCAAGGATTAATTCTAGGAAGATTGAGGAACATTACAATATATCTAATTTTTGGAAAAAATGATTATATTGGTTAATCATGAATGTGGGATAATATCAATAATGGGATTACAATAAAAAGAAGTATTCTTTAGAGGCCATGTTTTCCTTATTCATAGTGACCCACCATAAAATATGGATGCTTCCAGCCTCATATGCAGTTATGGGGATATGAATAAGATTATGGCCACATATTCTCCTATAAAATTCAACAATCACATCAATATTTTCACCCTTATGTTGGTAAAGATATAAATTATGTTAAATCATATTACCACGAAGAAATTCCTTTTATCTAATTGTTTCCCATATTAATTTATATACGAGAGGATCCATTTGCACATTTTACATTACAGTTACATGAACCTAATTATCCAACCCGTATATAACACCCATTAATATATAATTAAGTCTACTATGATAAAAAATTGATTCTCAAGTAGTTTTGGGTGATTGAGAGGATCGTAGGGGTAGATGAGTTTATCTTCCAATTTTCTCCAATCATATTTGGGTCATTAATTTTTATTACTGTAAAATCATATATAATCTATCATATATTGTAAAATTTTAAAGGGTGGGGGTTATTTATTAAATTTATGGGGTATATTTTTGTAAACTATATAACCCATATTGGTATGTCCTCTATTTTAAATGTCTTATGTTGATCACATCATGGGTATACATTGGAGTGAATGATGAGTTCTACCTCATGGTCATCCAGAAAAATTTTCATATGTTAACCAATGAGATACATAAGAACATTATAATTATTCCACTAACTGATACTCTGATCATTATTCTCTACTACTATGTTTAGAGTTTGAAACAGTAATTCTAAGGGTCCATACTAGGGAAACCTGTAAATTATGTAGATTTAAATGAGTGGGATCAAGGGAAAGTAGATAAAATACATTTTTGTAATGAGGAAAGAATATTAATAAAGGAAGGGAGGTAAAAATTTGGTGAATTCATCTATTAATGTGTATATAAGGGATCTATCTCCCCCTAATTATATAGCCTCTAGATTCGGACAATTTTGGAGAAGAATACTTTTAATAAAATGTGTCTAGATGATATAGAATGCCACTATGATTGATCATACAGAATGAGTTTTGGAATCAGGAAAGTGACTATATGTATATTTTAAGGTTTCAATGGATGTATTTTTATTTAATTATAGGGTTAAATGGGAAATAAACAAGTGGAACTAATTGTGGTGAAATTTGTGGGTGTGCATCTCTATGATATTGTATATAACTATATGAACTCAGATACACAATGGACTAGTATATAGTCTCTTAGTGGGATGTTAGGATATTTATCACTTTTATAGCGAGGGTAGTTTATTTTATAAATGGGAAAATAACGTGAATGGTAAGATTAGAGTGTTTATTTTCATTCATTCCCTCAATAATATATTACAGATCTTGTAGTGAAAATGTGATGATAATGACTATTAGGGATGCACTAAAAACTAGGGGTTTTTTGATGATGGATGAGGTGATGCGTTCAATTGATTATTCATGAGAAATGACTATATTTGTATAGGAAAACTGAAATACCTTATTAAAATATAATATCTTCTAGGCGTTATGAATTTTTAGAGTTCACTCTTGGAATGTCAAAGGAATTTGAATGCATAGGGTTAGGGGAATCCCATTTTCATCCTATGAAGTGTGAACCATAGATGGAGGATGAAAAAATCATTAAGGATGCTATGAATTGGATGATATTTCTACTATAATTTTGTTGGATCACATTCTTCTATGGACGAATGCTGAAAACCAAACATTAAGTCTACTACCTTAGAACATGTAAGGTACATTTTTATACCCCATATGTTTTTAGCACATTTAACCAATTTTTTATTCTAAATCACATAAATATATCATATATTAGAGTTGTTGAATCCCACTAGGGAGTCTTCTACTATAGATATAGGGAGTCATTTCTCATAGGTACCTTCAACTATAATGAAAATAAAAAAATTAACTGTATATGGCCTGTGTAATCCATGTATTATTTCACTAAATTAAATTAAACTAATAAAATTTAGAATCATGTTCGACTCTTATGAAAGTTGTATTACCGGATACAAGATATATGAATCTGTAGGGTTCCAGAGAGTTATTTCAACTTGAATATCTTATTGTGACCCCAGTGATTATAATGATGATGTGCATACCCACCATCCCAACTATACCAAACAGTTTCCTCAAAAGCTATCCACTGGAAGACTAAGAAATTAAAGAATAAAATTTCAAAGATGAACCCATAAATTTATTAAAAGACAATTTAATCAAGAATGTGACAAGAAAAGAGATAACAATGATGGGGGAGTTAAATTTTAAAGAAAATGAACTGGTTGAGATGATTCCACCAATAGGTGATAAAGATGAGTTACTGCCTCATGTTGTTAAGAAGTAAAGAAGGATCCTAATATAGAGGGGGAATATAAATATGTATAAACACACACAATAATAGAATAGAATCATCATAACTTGAGGTAGAGGAAAATATAGAGTTATTGGAGGAATTTATTGTGTACATGATTTTGTCTAATGTGATGGATTTCTCAGGATTAGATATCATCCCATAGAATTGGGTGGTTTCTAATTGGGTGTGGAGGTGGATTAAAAACATCCACAATCACACAACCATATTTTCCATGCTGTATAAGATTAAATAAAATTCATAATCACCATTAATCCTATTACCAATTCTTTTGACAATCATGAATTTCATACAATGGTTGGGGAATTATTTAAAAAACTAGATAATTTGGCATGGAAAATGTTTGATATTCTTCAATATAAATTTATCTATATTATAATTGATTCTACTTAGGTGGTGGAGCAATATATTTACCCATTTGAGAAGGGATAATTATGGTATTAAGATATTGCCTCTTATAGGAAATATACAATTCACCCCCAGGATTATCAATAGGTTGGGACCATAGCTGAGTCAACTCAAGAAAAAACTCTTGTAGAATATTAAAATGCAGAGAATTGAAGAATATAGGTACATGTGGATGATATTATTTCTTATGATATGGATGATTTGGAGGAGAAATTCAGGTAGTGATAATTTATTAAGTCCTCACGGTAAAGGCCAGATGAACTCATGAAATCCATATCCTAAGCTAAACAATACGGACCTTGTATAGTATAATGGTAAACTGAGTGAAATATGAATGAAACTCATAATGTTTATTATCATTGAATAGAAATATTAATTTTTCATATTATTTTTACCCTTTTTTAAATTATTCATCTAGATCATTCTAAGAAAACATTCAAATAAATATATCTATTACTATATGGGTCATGTTCAATGTAAGAATGAAGGGGTAAATATTGACCTCTCAATAATAAGAGAGTGTTAGAAACATGTGGATGTGTTAGAGTAATAAAACCACATTGACCACCATGAATACTTATTGGTTCATTTTTATCAGTTTGGAATTACTCTGAAACTATGATACTCATTCAACAAGTAGGATACATGACTATGTAACACTAGAATTTCTCTTAAGAAAAGGTGATGTGGATTGTGAAGCCCCAAACATATTTAATTCTTTATAATAATATTTTGATAATTTCTAGTATTATTATTGTTATGTTTTATTGAATGATGGTTCCCTATAAAATAAAAGCTTTTATAATATAATTAAGACAAGTTTTATTCAAAAAAAATGATGAAACCATACATTTCAATGAGGCCTAAAGACCCTTACTAACCTATAATACGTACTATAAGACTTATCAAAACAATTGGGAGACCACCTAACACAATATACAAACCATGAGAATAGTGAATTTCTTTGGGGTATGTTACAATGAAAAACATTATGGAAATAAAAATGGAAATCGTATTAAGATTCAAAAGGATGTAGAGAACCATCTTCACCGAATTAGTTTTTGAGGTTTAGAACATCCTGATAAAGTATTTATAAGACCTTGATGTTAAATATGTGTATTTTTTCCATTGAAGTCTTTATATGACTGTTGGTTTTTGTAATAGTCATAAAATTTTATAAGCATTAGGTATTTTATGTATTTTTTATATTTTAAGTATTCTAAATATATAAGTATTTTAAATATCCTATGTATTTAAAGTAACTCAATAATATTAAGTACCTTAAGGACATTAATGTTTTTGAATGTTTTAAATTAATATATTATTTAATAAGTATATGTTTTGAAGTAAATTTATTATTTTTAAATAATACCTCACTATGTATTCAAAGTGTATACTTATTTATCTTTTAATAGAAAGTAAATGTCAACAATTATTTTCAAAAAAAAATATATTCTTCAAATTTTTTAAATTTTTTAAATTATTTAAAATTTATTTACATGGTAAAATAATAAAATATTTTTAATTGAAGATATACTCTATTTTAAAAATATTATAACAATGGTGTTTATTTTAAAATGAATATAAGTTTTTAAAATAAATGACATATTTTTAAATGATGTTGTATTTAGAACATATAATGTATTGGAAATAAAACATAAATTTAAATAATCAAAATATATAGAATAAGAAAGAACATATAAAGGAAATTAATATATATAGGTTCTGTTTTTAAAACATTATTTAATTTTCCATGTGTTCTCTACGTTTAATGGAGTACAAAAAAATTGGTTGAGTACCCATCCATCCAAGGGGGGACTTGAAATATAAGCCCTCCAAGTCGAAGGGCATATCATATTGAACCCCAAGGTCCTAGAACCCTCGTATAGTGCATACATGGTGTATGTCGAGTCTTAGAAACATGAAATTCATGGTTTGGCCAAAGATCAAAAGAATACAATTGTATAAGGCCTGGTCGGGTGCTCACGCATGGGGTGAGGTAGGACATGCATCAGCATGAGTGTGGGTGGGTTGAGGCACCCTGGGTTGTGAGTCCCTTCTCTAAGGACCCTACTACGTGGGTTATTGTTTTATTAGAAAATTGATGGCACGGTAAGTTTTATAAGGCGGTCCCCAATAGATCCTTGTTTATATGTGGAACACAGTTTGTTTTACAAGGATCTAATTTGAGCTATTTAATCGATCCGTGGATGATCTTAGCCACTCAAAATAATAAAATTTATAGTTTCACCCATGAAATTATGATCAATCAGTGGATAATCTAACCCTCTTATATATTTTTTAAGACTTTGATATCCTTCGTAGCTGTCTGATCAGCCTTAGTTGGTCTGAACCGTCCATTCTATTTCCACATCATCCCCCTTTGTTTTTTTCGTTCTCATGACCACACCAGTATCCTTCTCCCTCCACCACTATTATTCCCTCACTGATGAGCTCTCTTATCCCTCTCCATGTCCTAGTTATCCACCTTTATTATTCCACAAGCCTTCAAGGCTAATTTACTTTAAAACTGAACTGAAATATTTCTCATTCAAGATTTACACAAAATATATATATTATTAAAAACCCAATTAGGATTAATTTTTTATAATATTATGATTGAATCATGAAATATAAAAAAAAAATACATATAAAGTTTATATAACTCGTTATATAAACTTTCTTTTTCACCATAATTACAGGGTTTTCCTCCCCTCGAACATCTATCCAACCTCTACTCTGATCCACCATTCTTTTGACGTCTTGCAATGGTTCTTATTTAGTATGTTATTTGATTCAATTGGCCCATGTAAATATATATGTGTGTAGATATGTTAATATAAGTCTATATAACAACCAATAATATTTTTATGATTCTCTAATGAAGGAAATTTGTTTTAAATGGCGTTCTTAATGCACATAATACTTGGGAGGGTTTACATTTTTTTTGTTTAATTAACCCCTATATATATACATGTTTTCGTATATATGTTCATTTATAAAACAAACCATTTCTATTTTTATGGGTTTTGAATGATGAATATTTATTTTATAATGATGTTTTTAAATGATTGTATGTCATATAAGGATTCTTTTTTTCTTTATTAATTAGACCATATAAACATATATGTATATATACGTTTATATGTATATATACATATAAGTTTTAATTATAAAATTAATTATATTTTCATAAATCTTATATTAGCGGTTACTTTTTTTTATGTTTACAATATTTATAAGGAATCATCATTCCTTGTTTTGGTTGTGCAAATACTATGTATACACTTTGTGTATAAATGGTTTTATATAATTTTCAAACACACATGTATATATATAAGAACAATAATTACATATATGCATTTCATGGATTATTTAAGAAGTTTTGATGGTAATAACCGGGTGATGATTTTTTACAATAGATCTGATAAAAATTTATATGGGAAAATAGTAACAAACCCCTATTTTGTTTTTTCATGCCTAAAAATTCTAAACAAATTCATCACCATGTTAATGAAATTGACTTTACATACATATAGATTTTTTATTTTTGGTTAAGTAGTTGGGAGTATCATTTGTTTAAAAAATGGTTATATACTTTCACATCCACCTTTGTAAAGAGAGTTTAATTATTTATGCATCAATTTGATCATTATACATTAGAAAATGATATGTTTTAATATGTTAGGAATCTACCAAAAACAATTCTATTAGTTTGTGATTAACTTATTTGAAACTTCTATTTATCAGTGTATGGGGAACATTAATCTAATCAACACAGAATGATGATATCCGCGAAACAAGGGTTTTCAATTTAAGTGTTATTATTTCATGTAGAAAACCCAAAAAACTATTATTTTATGTGTACTAGTTATTATCACTTGTAAAAATTTATGTATATGTGTCCATGTAGTCTTTAGTTAATTGTTTACATTTAATGCACGATCTATTTATCAAAATGGTCATGATTGAAAAATAGAATTTATCTCTTTTCATGTCTTATGGATTATGAATTTAATTATTCGGAGTGATATGTGACACTTTGAATAAAAAAAAATTATTTAATAATGGATGTTGTTTGGGACACGTTGATTTAAGAAAATTATACATGTGAAGAATGAATTGGACTGATTGTGTGACAGTTGAGGTACACTATATCCTTTCAATGCATCGGTAGGTCTCATGAGACAAACTATGGACTTAGAATAAGGCTTTGATAGAATGATTATGTATGGTCTTAGCATTAGGCCATAACAAAATGTTTATGATTTTCCAGCATTATACATTTCCAAAATATGTGATTAATATTTGACCAACCATGGGATTATTCAAATTGTAAAATATACCTTGGCTAATAATATTATACTTAATATAATGATAATAAATGTATATGGCATAATGATTCATGTACCTGGAATTTTTTTATAAGGAAAGTGTAACATATATTATTAGAACATCGAAACAGAAGTTTATTCACATATTTCATTATATGAATTGCCTTTATGTGTTATGTGATTCATGATAGTGTTACTTATTCAATTCTAAAGAAATACTATTTCATGTGCTAATATTTACCTATATCATTTGATGTCACTCTTAAATTAATTTAATCCATTTTTGGGATTATATTTGCCATTCCAAGCATCATTGTTCTTGTATGCATAACCTAATATGTGCTTTATCTATAGGTTTCAAATAAGTGAATAAATTATTATGTAAGATAACTCCCACAAAATGATTTCATGTAACATTTGATAAATTTTGATGATGTTCTTCAAGTAATTTATTTTACCTATTATGATAATATCTTCAAATTATTTAAAAGTAATTTTTAAAAAATAAATTTCAATATTTTTTTTGAAACCCCTTACTGAAAATTTTAAATGCTCAACCTACATTTTCAATTTATTTTTAGAGTATTATTATATTTTTTAGATTTAATTTCTCCTTTGTGATGGCACCAATAAAAAGTTTATCTTGATCATTTTTTAAGTAGTGTATCAGTTGTATATGGTTTTCCAGAACATAGACCAATAATTTTCACTGTGAAGGACCATGAAGTGTAATTTTATAAGAATGTTTTTATAAAACAAATTACACACAATTTTTTAGGCACCTACTCTAGGCTTCTGGGTTGGGGTCCTCACAGTTGGTATTAGAGAAATGGTTTAGACAATTCTTGGAAATTAGAATAGTGAAAAAAATTACTAAATATCATTGAGTAGAACATTTGATTAAAATATTCAGATGGTAGTCAAGGATCCACCAAAAAACATGTTGTCTCTCCCAACTAAATTACATGAGAACTTAATCATCAAGTCATGTTCTGAATCTTACCATCCATTCCCGAACCTATGGTTGACCTTAAAACATCTATACATAGTGTCAATGAATCCAAATATCATTCTAATTCACCAAGGATTGTGTCAAATCAATTGTGTTATGTCTCAAGAGAAAATTTCATATTATGCACATAAAGTAATGTTCTACGAAGGAATATTCCCATGTTTTACCATATATAAGGCTTATCTTTCCCTAGAGAAGTGCCACGAAGCTGTGGAGGTGGGTGACCCCTAGGAAACCTATCTATTCCAAGTTTTGTGTTTTAGAAGGTATGAGTGACTTTATAATATTTGTTTTTTAGAAAACCATGTTGCTCGACTGGCCTATTGAAACCAAGTTCATTCTAATTTCTCATAACTCTAAACTTCCAGTTCTACCCTCTCATGGACCTAATACTACCTATATGAGTTCTCCTATAGCATTATGAGGAGTATCGTGGTAAATGTAATTAAAGAGTTTAAAAATATTTTAGAGATCACCCAAACTGGAAGAACATACCAGGAATGTTTCCAACGGTGGTGGACCTGGTGAAGTTATAAATAAAATAATATTTTTTCTTTCAAAATTGGTTAATAATATTTATTAATAAAATATTTTTTTTAGGGACATCATCGGTGATGTATGTTGAAATGTACTGGGAAGCATATTGGTGCAATGGAATTGCGAGGATTAAATTATTTTAGAGGGGAATAATGTGATCCCCCAAACATATTTATTTTTGTAATAATAATATTTTGTTAATTAATAATAATAATATTATTATTTTTTATTGGATGATGCTTCAAACTAAATTAAAATATTTCAGAATAAAAATAAGACAAGTTTTATTCAATATAAATAGTTAAACATTACATTTCCATGATGTCAAAAGACCCTTATTAACCAAGAATACCAAGTAGACGACCTATCATAACCACGAGGAGACCACCAAACTCAACAAACATAGCATGAAAATAGTTAATGTCCTTTGGGTTTGTCTCAATGAAAAAAATTATGGAATGAATAGTGGAAACCACACTAATAATCAAGGGGATGTAGGGTACCATCTTTATAAAATTGGTTTTCGATGTTTGGAACCCCCTAAACATGTATTTATATGTCCTTGAAGTTATATATGACCATTGTTGGTCTTTTAGGCCTTTAGATGACTGTTGGTTTTTGTAACGGTCATAAAATTTTATAACAGGTAGGTATTTTAAGTATTTTTATTATTTTAAGTATTCTATGTATAAAATTATTTTAAATATTGTATGTATTTAATGTATCTCAATTATTTTAGGCACCCTAATTACCTTGTTGGTTTTGAATGTTTTAATGTATGATTTGAGATAATAAATGTATGTTTTAAATTTAACATCATGTTTTGAAATAATACCTCTCAATGTATTAAAAGTGTATACTTACATATATTTTAATAGAAATGAAATGTATGAAATTATTTTATAAAGAAATAAATATTTTTCAAATGTTTTAAAAAGATTAAAATATTTTCATGTTATATCCTTGGTTAAATAAAAACATAATTTTAATTAAAATTATACTTTATTTCAAAAATATTATAAACATGTTATTTTTCTTAAAATGAATATAAGTTTTTAAATGAAATTGAATATTTTTAAATGTGGTTTTATTTTGAAATTATTATGTTCTGTAACTAAAAAATAAATAAGAACACTTGAAAATAATGTAATAAGAAGGCATATATATAAGAAAATTAATATATTTAGGTTTGTTTTTAAAAAAAATATTTAATTTTCCATGTTCTATTTTTGTCTAATTATGTACAAAAAATGAGTGAGTACCTATCCAACCTAAGGCGGCCTTGAATACAAGGCCCTTATGGTCGGATGGCATCTCACACAGAACCCTGTTATTAGACAACATTTCAGAAGTGCATGTATGGTGAATACCGAGTCTTGCACACTGGTAGTGCATGGTGAGGCCTAAGGGAATGCTTAGACCTGTGTATATTTCCAATTCGGGCGCACACACAGGAGGTTAGGTAGGTTGTGTACCAGCATAAGTGTGGGTGGGATGAGGCCTCTGGGGGTAAGGGTCCTGTTTGTAAGGACTTCTTAGTGTGCGTTACTGTGTTATTGGTTAATGGATGTTACACTATGTATTATAAGGTTGTGCAAAATCACTCCCTATTTCGATGAGGGAGGCATTTTTTTACGGGGATCTAATCTGAGCCGTTTAATCGAGTCACAACTGATCTTAGTTGCTCATCCTTTTTAAAAATCATGGCTTCCCCTATGACTGTCTGATCATTCAATGACTAATATCAATCATCCATCTAATTTTAAAATTGAAAAATACTTTATAATTGTCTGATCATCCTCGGTTGATCTGAATCATCTATTCTTTAACACATCTTCTCCCTTTACTTCTTTTTTTCATCGCTACCACACCGGTATATATAAATCTCCCCCGTTGTTCTTCCCTCACTGGTGATCTCTCTTATACCTCTCTATAGCCTGATCATCCACCATTCTTCTTTACAAAAGTATTAAAGGGTATTTTTTGAATATTTTCTTGAACTATTTCTCTTGCAAGATTTGTTAATAATACATATATTATAAAAATAACTGATCCATTTGATATTTGGGTTAATCACAATTTTTATTTTCTTTCGGAAAAGATGGATTAGGATTTAATTAGGTTTCATTGTTTATATTTGTTCGATTTAATTGTGAAATATAAAAATTATATATACTTATAATGTTTATATAATTCATTATTTAAACCTTTTTTTCACCATAACCCTATGTGTTTTCCTCCTCCAAAAATTCTCTCTAACATCTTCTTGGATTCACCCATATTTTGAATTCATGTATGAGTTCTTATTTAGTTTGGTAATTCATTTTATTAAACAGTATATACATATATGTATAGATACATTTATATTTATATATATAAAAAACCTATTATTTTTTTATGATTCTCGAATAAAGGACTTTTTTTAAATGATGTTCTTAATGCATGTAATACATGTCAATATTTAACTTGTTTTTTTAACTAAAACCTATGTATATAATTTTATATATTTTTATGATCATTTATAAAACAAACCTATTCTAATTTTTTAAGGTTTTCAATAGCTGAATATTTATTTTCAAATGATGTTCTTAAATGCTTGTAAATATTGTAAGGATTATACTTTGTTTCATTTAATTAGACCATATAATCGTATATGTGCACAAAATATTATATGGATATATAAATATATTATTTATTTATATTTTGGATTAGGTTTTCATAAAACATATTATAGTGATTAAATTATGTTTTGGAAGTGTACAATATTTATAAGGATTTATCAAACCATGTTTTGGTTGTGAAAATCCCATTTCTACACATTTTGTATATATGGTTTAATATAATTTTCTAACCCAAATTTATACATATAAGAACAATTATTACATATATGAATTTCTTGGATTATTTATGAATTTTTTATTGTATTAATATGGTGATGATTTTATACAATATACATTATATAACTTTACATAGGAAAACAATAAGAAAACAATATTTTGTTTTTGTGTGCCTGAAAATTCTAAAAAACGTGATCACCTTGTTAATAAAATTGACTTTACGTACTTCTAGATTTTCAATTTTAGGTTACGTAGATTGAAGTATCCTTTTTTTAATAAATATTCATATAAATCCACATACACAATTATTAATGTGTTTTTAATTGATTATACACCAATATGAATGTTATACATTATCAAGTGTTATGTTTTAATACATGAGGAATCTATCAAAATAAATACTATTATTGTATGATTAACATTTTCGACACCTCAATTTATAAGTTTATGGGTAACATGAATCTTAAGAAAAAAAGATCATTTCCATGAAATGAGGGATTTGAATTTAACTGTTATTATTCCATGTGAAAAACCCCAAAAAACTAGTATTTTACGTGTACTAATTATTATCACTTTTAAAAATGTATTTCTATGTGTCCATGAAGTATTTAGTTTAATATGTTCAGTTAAGGCATGATTAATTTATGAATATGGACATGATTGAAAAATGGGATTTATCGATTATAATATCTTATGGATTATGAATTTAATTATTCAAAGTGGTATGATACAATTCCAATAAAATATATAAAATAAATGTTTGATGTGGTTTGGGACACTTCAGAATAACATTCACACTTTAATAAATGAATGTTGTATGGGAAACATTGATTTAAAAAATTTATACATATGACGAATGTATCAGACTAATTATGTGATGGGTGAGGCCCAATATAGCCTCTTTATGAATTAATTGGTCTCATGAGAGAAAATGGGGTCTTGGAACATGGCTTTGATAAATTGGTATGTATGGTATTGGCAGAGGGCCTTGACCAAATGTTTTGGATTTTCCTGAATTATGCATTTTCTCAATTTGTGATTAATATTTATCATACCATGGGATTATTCTACTAGTAGAATATCCCTTTATTAAGATTCATTTACCTATGAAAATGGTAATAAATGTATAAGTAATAATAATGTATGTACTTGTCGAGTTTTTATATGGAATGTGTATAATATATTATTAGAAATTTCATACAGAATTTTATATTTCATTTGTCATTTCATGAATTTCATTTTCAGTATTATGTGAATCATTATAGTGTTACTTATGAAATTATAATCAAGTGTTATTTCATGTACAAATTTTTACATTCATTCTCGCATGTCACTCGTAAAATAGATTGATCAATTTTATGATATTTAGCATTCCAGGAATCGTTTTAAAAGTATTCTTACTCTCATTTGTTTTTTTAACTGTAGATTTTAAATAAATATATTAATTCTTGTGTAAGATATCTCTCCAAAAACATTTTCAAGTAAACTTTCATAAATGCTGATGAAGTGCATCATGAAATGTTGTTTTCTTTTTAATAAAATGATTTATAATCATTTAAAAGGATATTTTAAAAAGAAATTTAATTAATTTGTTTTGAAACACCTTACTGAGCATTTTAAATCCCTCCGAACAATTTCAATTTATTTTTACAGGATTAGTAGATTTTTTAGTTTATAGTAGTCATATGTGATGGCATCAATAAATAGCATTTCTAGTTCAGTTTTTATGTAGTCTATCAGTTGTATCATGTTTTCTATAACCTAGACCAAAAATATTCACTATGAGGTAATGTGATGTCTAATTTTATCATAATGTTTTTGTATAAAAATTACACACCACGTTTTAGGCACCGAATTCAGGCTTCTTGGGTCAGGGTCATCACATGGATAATATTCTATTTTCACTCCATGTGTTTAAACCTATATACTAATGGATATATATATATGATGACCATGAATTTTTATTGAATTTTGAACATGGATTCCACTACTATACTATGAATGATATCTCCATTAAAATGTGTACCCTTGATGAGTGGAGGGTATTTGGAGTCTTTTTCTATCTCCCTAGGGGATTTTGTTCAAATACAATTAGAATTACAATTCATCTATATGTACCTTATAATAGAGGTGGGCCTTTGGAGTGATGTTCCATTATTATGAGTTTCCTATGTTAACATGGGTGTGTATATAAATCTATATCAAGGAAAGAGTTATGTTTGTAAAAGAGAGGGATACATAGGAAAATTTTGAAAAATAATATGTCTATTCCATTATGTTTTAGGTATATCAAGAAAGCCTACAAAACATAATGAATTAATTTATGTTGGAATGGAATGTGAAAATTAGAATAGTTTGAGAGACTTTAGATTGGGAATCAATCCTGATATAGGGATCTGATTGAGTGTGATAACAAGCATTATTTTTTATGGTTTCATATATTTAATTTATAAGGTGTGTTATTTAATATTATGTAACTTTTGATAATTGTGTTCCGCATTAGGATGTGTATACAGTACCATAAGGTGGCATAGACCACATATAAGTAAGGGGGAAACGAATCTACAACGCCATTGCATTCTAAAAATCTTTATAATGGCCTCAATTATATATACATAGTTTCAGGTCCTTGTACATTGACTAAAGGGAATATAGAAATTATCTTCATATTTCTTTAAATAATAGTCTCAAACCATTAATGGTCATGATGTTAACATCATCGCATTAGAAAATAAATTTCATTAGTGTAAGGAAAGTAAAAGGGGGATGAATTGATAAATTATTCATAAAATTTATCGGAGGTAAAAAAGATATAATATAGTCAAGATTAAGATAAAATAAATATGTGTCACTATATATCACTTACAATGGGAATAAAATCCCACATAGTTTTATAGATATAGATTCCCCTTGTGTTGATCCATGCTGTTAACATGAGGTTTGGGGTGAAATAAATGGTTTCTGAAATAGAAATGTGAAGAGCACAGAATGTGAATTAATTCTGGGCCTCATCACTAGGGAAAACAAAAACAATTCTCACTAGCCTATATATAGTAGTGGGACACTATCCTAGAACTGCATGAGGTAGGTGGATATACTTAAATGTAATGGTGTAAGGATGTCACCATATATACTTCATAGGATTAATTGAGCCACATATAAATCTATATAGGGTTTGGTTGTTGAAACCACCTACATGAGGGACATGGTTATCGACGAACACTGGATTTTGGAATTTCTCTTAGGAGGTACCAATATATCTTATTGTTTTAATCCACTTAATATGTAATGCATGGTGATGTTTAACATCACTTGTCAAAAAAATTCTCCATGCATTTTTAAATCATGTGGTAAGGAATAAATGGTTGGAATCTGAATGTTGATAATGAGAAATCAGTTCCAAAAATCCAAATCACAAATGATTCACACTCAGTGTTAGATATAATGAGTGATGGGAGGTATAATCATGTGACATTAGATAAATATAAAATTAATATTATTTGAGGTTCTAATGATGTATCAATCAATTAAGGATAAAATAAAAGTTTTAATAACAATTGAGCATGATTTTATAAGTGTCGTACACTATTAAAATACAGAAAAATTTAAAAGAGGGAACCAATGAGGGGGATAAGATTATTGTTGAGAATGTTAAATTTGATAAATGTAAACAATAACTTCTCAAAAAATAGATTAATGAGAGTAAATGAATAGGGTTATGATTAATATTGGGTAAATTTGAAACATATATTCCACTTGTATATTAGCTTTAACTAGGTCCATCAAAGAAGGGTTGACCATTGGTCATGTCTTCAATACAAGGGGCCCTACATATTACTACCATGACTCCAATGGGATGTGCATTATGGACTATAAGTGATCCATTTGAGCATTGTACCATTGAAATAAGGGAGAAAATATTAAAATGAAACTAATAGGTAATATCAATCTATAGTTAAAAATTGAGGAGATGAAGGGGAAAATCTAAAATAGAGGGCTTAAAACTCTGGGGATATATTATCAGGCGGTGGGAATGTGAATTGGGAATACATGGATTCATGGTGTGATAACCCCAAAAGAGAAAATGGTAAATAATCATATATTCCCAAGGGAATATGGGTTGGTCAATGAAACAATAGTGTTTATGGTCATCTATGTCAGACCATGGAATTCTATAAGTTCATATTTTTGGAGCTCTTATTATGATTGATGTTGTTTATATATAACCACAAAAAGAGAAATTCTTATATTAATTAGATGACCCAATTTAGTAATGTTTTTCTCAAGTGTAAAATGAATTCATTTTATGTTCACGATACATAATCCCATGTTAGAAGACTATTTATGTAGTATGGGTAGAAAAATCCAATGTGAATCTAAAATCCCATTATTGGAATATATATTTTTCAGAGAAGGAATTCTTTTTAATTTCCTTAATGATAGACTGATAGTGTGGTTGCATTTATAGTAGAGGTTTATGGAAACATAATGTTAATTGGTGATCAAATTAAAATATAGTAAAATTTTATATTTTTTCACATAATTTATATATATATATATCTTGGACCACAATGGTGTTACATTTATATTCTAGAAACCATGACCGATGTGATAAATGTTTACCCTCTATGTAACAGATGACTCACTATATACTATATATTCAAATAGATATGACTAAGAGAGGAAAGAGATGATAAATGTGACACAATTTCTTTTTCCTGGACTGGTGGGTCCAATAACCATATCTATTTTTCAGAATCAATAATATGGTGATCCCCATAAGAATTTTGGCATTTCATTTTATTATCTAACAATATCTGAATCCATAAAATGTGATGTCATTGTGAGGGAGGTCTTTAAATTTTATACAGTCTCTCATTATGTATTTATGAATTAATAAGACATTATTCCTCTTTGTTATTGAATTTTAAACTCATTATAATTACACTAGTGAGGTCTAGTGTTTTACCATACATAGGATTAATCACTAGGTTGTTCAGGTTTATGTGTTTATAGGATCATACATTTAATCTTACAATTTTGTGGTTATAGATCTTGAACTATGGGTGAATTAGTTCAAATAGAAGGGGGGGATCACATTACATTAATTGGATATCCCATGATTGAATATGATATAACCACAAGTAAAATGACATTTAGTTTAACTTCTTGTTGTGAAGACCAATCAGATATTGAGAGTTATATTCATATCTCTTCATCCTGGGTAGTTCTTAGTTTAATGTCAAGGAACTCAAACTGAGGAGGATGAGAAGGAAAAAATTATAATTTTGACCATGGAAATACCAATGTTCTCAAGAATCATGTGGTTAATCATGAACCTTATGAAGGTATGACACATATAGTTTAAGGTCATGATTTTTGGACTGGGCTTGGTTATCTATATAGATGAAAGGGCATGGAATGCCCAAAAATAATTTGAATTCCCATATGATTGAATAAAAAACTATTATAAATTTTTCCCTACAACCAAATATTATGTATATGTTGATTAAATGTAAAAATTGTATTGAATATTAATGAGTTTTCTAATAACACCATGATTGTTACTAAATATAACAAACTATTCGACAATGTATTATAAATTTATTTGACACTAAATGTTCTCAACAGTTCCCCCTTATGATGAGAAACTAGAGGTTCCAAAATAGTATTCCAAAATAAATTATTTATATCTATATTATATATTTTAATTAGAAAAAATTGATATAATACATTACTGTGGGATACTCATATGATTTTTTGGAAACATCTCATGGGGATTTCCTTTGGAAATCTCTAGAAAAAGATAATATGATAATAATACCACCAATAGGAAATCCATTATTATATGATTCATTGGATATTTTTATCTACTAATTTATGTATTGATCCATATATTTATGATTATCATTAAATAATTTCAATTGTTATGAACATTGATGTATTGATGAAAAACAAGATTGCATATTCTCATAAGGTAGCCCAATGCATTTGTTACATCGTGAGGGATATGGAAATAATGTATAATTATGGAAAAGATTTACCCATTCATTACCTTAAGAGAATTTGGTATTTGAGGCCCTTTTATGGAAATGGAACATCCTTGATAAATCCCATACAAATGTGTTTCCTGGGAAATTTCATTTCAAAAAATTCAATGAAAGAGGCATCAAGACCACTAGTTGATGACAGTAACAAGAAACCTGGTTTATTGGAGATATCATGATACGGAGATTATATTACACCGTTTGGGTTTTTAGTTTTTTTTTATCATTTTGACAATAAATTATTTCCCTATATGTTCCTTGTAATTTTTCTATATGCAAACCCTCTATATCAGTCATATCATAAAATTACCAAATAAAAAGGGTACATTAGGGTCACCCCCTATGTTTTTTAAAAATATATGTTAAATTGAATATTGAATTTAACATGTTCGAAAAAAATGGTATTCATTATTTATCGTTTAATATTTATTTATTATTGGTTGATCTCTAAAAATTAATCAAAATTAATTTAATTGAATAAATGAGTAATATAATAATAAAATATATTTATCTACAATGTATGAAAAAAATAATATCTAATATATGTATAAAAAATAATTCATTATATTTATTAATGAAATAAATATTTAATCTTCATGGTTTGGTTTATTTTGATAATAATAATAATAAAAAGTATAATGGCTTAATTAAAAATGTTTAAAATAATAATTAAGTATAATTATTGGGTGCAATATATAGTGAATAATATTTATATTTTTATTGAGATATGGGGTTCATTGAGAATAAATTAATTATTGTGGGGGTAATATGTAAATAGACCAAAATTTAATTTCCTAAATATATATAAATAGTTATATCACATTCTAGAATCACTCTTATTGATCACAAATTATAGAGAGAATTTTTTTCAAACCCTACAGATAATTTTTTAGATCTATTTTTCTCTCTACTCTCCCCCACCTATATCAAGAAATATAGAGGAAACTAATTATTATTCACCCTCAAAGATAATTCTGTATCGATCATCCAAAAATAATTGAAGCAGTCTTGATTGACTGCAATAGAAGATTATGTTTAAACAGTTATGCTTAGAGATTTTGTTGAATAAGTAGATCACCTACATAAGGATTGTATACTTGGATCTTATAAGATAATGATGTTACCCCATTATCAGATCAACAATATAAAAAATAGATAATGAATTATATTTTCACATAACTATATATTGGTTTATTTATTAATTTTAAATTACATGTGGCGATCCTCCCCTTCTAGCTCTGATGTTTAACCGAGTCAAGTAATATATGAATTACGTTTTTCATAAATTCATTAGTTATAAACCACATGGATTATTGATAAATCTATACTAAATTATTAGTGGTCCATTCCGAATAATTTCTTACTCTATTCACAATCCAAATATGTTATATAACAAATATCATAATATCAATTTATAATTATTCAATAACTTATCATTTAATAGTTTTAATTTTTAATTTTGTTACTTCATATTTAATCATTCATGGTATAAGAACATAATTTTATATTCTATTTATTTATTCAGTCTCACAAAAAGAATAAACATGTCAAATTATATATAAGAAACATTTGAAAATTTCATCTAGAGATGCAAAAAATTATAGCCAGATAAAACAAGAATAGAAGACATATACCCCAGGCTATAGGTCATGTAACATGTTATCTTGTATTTATATCATATCAATGTATGATTAGTATGATAAAAGATGACCATAGATCTAATAAAATGTGAATATATATATATATATGGACATGCTACAAAATATTATGGGGAACCACACACTGTTTAGCTTTGGAACACGACATGTAGTCCTCAATTATTCAGAATGGAGAACATGTGAATCCAAACATGTCATGTACCCACTACATGAAATGAGGCCAAATAAATACTACAACACTGAGGCCACATGTCGTGTATGAATATTACACACCATGTAGCTTATACACATTCTAGGTTGGAGAAAACACCATATCCCTATGAATATTACCCAAACATAGGGAAAATAGATTTCAATCCATGTATCTCAGTACACACTATATTTTACAACCTCTCTCTTGCATAATCTAATTCAGAGAGGTTAATTAATTATAAGACTACACGTATTCTAATGTATTCTCGATTAAATTTTTTTGATTGTACATACCATGTCGTAGGGTTTTTTATTATATGTTAAAATATTTTTTAGGTTGAATTCAGAAAATACTATATGGTTATGGTCCCTTCTAATAAAAATCTATATGATCAAAAGGAACATCACATATAGTGTTATTCACATGTGTTTCATGGGTTATCAGTTTGATAGTACATTCCATTTAATTACATAAAAATCACGTATATTGAATGAGAAGGGAATAAAAAATAATAAGGATTATGCTGGGTAGTTTGGAAAATTATGTGTCATTGACTCCAAGTACACATGTGCTCAATTTTTTTAATGAAAACCAATAAATTTAAATTTTTTAAAAATTATGGATGATGCAATTTTAATGTTGAATGGATGGAATTAAGATTAATTTAATTAATTGTATTAATTTTATATGTTTTATCTTAATACGAGTAAAAATTGATGTAATTGATTACGATATTGAATATTTGTGTGTGTTTTAATATATGTATATGATCATTATGCTAGACAAGCCCTATGTTTATGATTGGTTTCCTATTAATTTGTTTTTGCCTTAGAAAAAAATGATATACTATTTTCCACCCCCATTCATTATTTAATATGGGAATTCATTATAATAGTTTCGTTTATGTAAACAACATTTAATCTAATCATTAAATCCATTCACATATATGTGAGTAATAGATTATGAAAGAATGTAACTATGAGGTAGGAGGAGTTGGTGAGAGTATTGATGCCCTTGAGATACCTATCGAGGTGATACATTAGATTTGAGGTAGAATACTACAACCCGAACCATGATGTTCTCCAATGTGTTTTACCCAAGGATTTAGGGTTATTTAATAATATTCTAAATAAACTAACCATTGAATAATCTCAGGATCATGAAACATATTTTTATTTCTTCCAGTTTCATAGTTGATTATATATGATTCTAGATTCAATACTATTAGTTAATAAATTAATTAACGAGAATTAAATATGTAATAAAATCATACCATATTATTAATAAATATTATCTTACATTGATAATCAATTATGTAAAATGAACATAATATTATAATGGAATTTGATATGATATTAGTATGTGTTATGAATAATGATAAAAACACGTCAAAAAATTATGACAGTATATATTTCCATTACATATGTTAATGTGATACCCAATGTTCATAGTACATGATTGGAACATTTAGGGGTTATTTAAGTTATCAAAGAACATTAAAATTAAGGTCTGAGGGTGGCTAAACATGGTTCATTTCGATAGTCAACTAACAAAGAATGAACTGATGTAATTGATAGGAAATGGATGATGAAAATACTTTCAAATATTTCAGGATTGGGGAGTCCACTAAATAGATCAAGGAAGTGTCGTTTATTTCACTTGGATAATTTTTTAAACATCAAACTATCCAATAACGTGTTAGGCCCAATTTTGGGTTACGAATATGGGAATATAGGTATTTTCAACTAGATTATTTATTCAATATAATATTATAAAACAATGGTGAGAGATATTAGGTTTTTAAAATAAATTTTGATGTTAATAAAAATTAAATTTATAAATATAATTTAGAAAAATAGGAAAAATTATTTATCTTGTATTATATTTTTAAAAATGAAAAATCAAAAAACCTTAACCATGTCACTGTGATCCATTAAGTATAATGATAACCTTCTCACATGCATGAATTTATTGGGGAAGAATTTGTTTTTATTCATTAAACTATGAATGGAATCCAAATTATATAGTTTAAAAACTGAATTTCCTAAGTCACTTTATAAAGAGGCTAGTAAGGAAGAAGTTTATCTCTATTTGATTTTTTTGATGTCATGGATTTCCAATGCTTCAGGGCATCCTTAAATTTTAGTGGTCATCTAAATGAATATGATGATATGAATGTATATAGATTAATTTTTCACTTTTTTGATCTTTATATGGAGAAGAAGATAAATTTGAGATATGAGATATCCAATGCACAGTTCACTTGAAATATTGGGGATTCATTTCCAAATGGGACTCGTATAGTCATGATAATTTTCTATAAAGAATTATTATCCATTAGGGGGTTTATGATCCATGATGATTTACATGATGGTCTCATTCCTCATTTAATACATAAAGTAATCTCCATTTTAATTGTGAATTTAAATATGAGAAATAATGAGATGAAACTTTTAGAAAATCATACTCTTATTCTCCATGTTTATAAAGACATAGGGTGGAAAACCCCACTACCCATATCAAGAGTGTGGAAAGGATAATGAACAAACAGTCACTGATGAGAGATTCCATGAATAATATTCCAGATCACTATCTTTATAGGAATATGAAGTTATAGTTGAAATAAAAAGAGTATAATGTATTCTGTTTTTCAAGTGTTAAGAAAGTCCAGTGGAATAGAAACTACATGAATACTAAGAAAAAAGATGATTCTTGCGTACCATTCATTATTGAGTATAATATATCTATATCTACATGTAGGATATTAGTTACTACATATGGTGCTAAAATTTTATCCATACATGGGAGCCATATAAATTTTTGATGTTTTCTTGAGGTGATGTTGATCTGTGGGATATGACTAGAAAAAGGATTCCTACACTATCCACTGAAGACTACCACATTTATTGTTAAAATGGAATTATTTTTTCATTAATGATAAATTATAAGGTTCTTATTGTTTGTGATAATATAATATTTATTTCTTATTATGACCTAGATTGATTTATTTTCTATTTTTGTAAATATGAGTTCGTAATTATATAAATATTGAATATGTTATTTTATGGAATAGTAAAAAATGGACTTCATGAATTAAATTATGAAAACCTTACTTTTCATATTTATGATGAATCAAATTCAAGTGAAAATTTTCACACCTACTTGTGGAATCACTTCTTTGGTATTTTAAATCAGAATCATTAGATGATGCTCTTTCTAGATGGTTAGATAAACTATTTTGAGCTTAAACCACATTAAATAAGTCATGATTTTGTACACGGAATGATGACTAATTTTTTTTTATTCAAGTTTAATGGTCCATATATATTATATAATTGTTAAAAATTGATGTGTGAGAACCTTTTCATGTATATGATAAATGGGTAATCACATATTTTTATCTTTTACCAATGACATGTGTGGGTATAGATAAATTGACATGATGGGGTATCATTATTAATCCATTTATATGAATAAGAGTGAAATAAATATGTTTAGTTTCTTCTAAGAAAAAATATAAAGATACATTGTCTTGGTAGAGGTAGATAATATCATTACCAAGAGTTTATCGCCATTATATGGGAGTATGTAATGTTATCTCAACTCACTCATCGAAATTAGAAAAAATTTAATAATTTTAGATATATAAATATCTATACCTTGTTGGAAATCATATGGTTGATGATGGGTCACACAATCTTTTCATTATCCTTTTTGGAATACTATTGTACACATGTAACCAAAAATTCTAAAAAACATTTAAAATAAAATAGATAATATTATAGCCTTTGAATTATGTAGTGAAAATAAACCTACACTGTAAAATATTATTCCATGGGTATGAGAGGTGTCTTTATGAATATATCAAGAAACAAACTAACACCCCTTGGTTTTAAGTACAATTTTTCTTGTTTACCCCATGAAAATAAGTGGATACTAACTATATGATCCATCGAATAAAAGATTCATAGTTGTGATGAATGTTATATAACATGATTGGGAACACATAATCAAGAAATATTTTACGATAATTATTGACATGAATGAAGCTCAATCTTAGTATATGCAATAGTTCATTTGAGAAAAGATTCGATATGACCCATGGAAGAGGTTGTTCTAGATACAAAAGTATTGTGTCGGGGCACCTGATAGGTTAGTGAATAGAAAAGATATGGTTTTCCAGTCATAGTTGATTGTGACTCGTTATGGTTTTAAAAAATTGTACATATATCCTAAAATGAGCTTATACTATTTTTATAAGATGAAAATTTTTAATAATCTATGCACTCTTAGATGTATTCCTTGAATCAAAATCATATACGGGTTTTAGCTAATCTGGTATAATATGTTTAGTTTTTTCGGTGAAAATGGGTATTCATGCTAAAAATATTGACATGTAATATCATGTTACCACCTATAAATCATGGATATTAGATGAATGTATTAAACATTATCAATGAGTTTTCATCAATGAAATGTTTTATCCAGTTTCCATGATTAAATCCAGTAGAACGCTACTTTCTATGATAGATTTACAGGACTATGATACTTGGTATATGGATGTAAAAAATAAATTCCTTAATGGGAACCTTTAGGTGAATGTGTATATGAAAATAAAAAAATGGTCTGTAATTCATAGGAATCTTAGAAATGTATGAATGCTGCAGATATCAATTTATGAATTAAAGAATGAATCTTGGTCATGGAACATTCATATTATGGAAGATATTAAATAATTTCATTCCATTAAGAATGAAAGAAAGACATGTTTTTACATGTGGTATAGTTGGAGTCATACTATATAAAAATTATTATATATTGATGACATATTAATGATTGAAGATGAGATACCATCCTTAATTGATGAAATAATTGTAATGTCCCGGTTCTGAAATCCACCTAGAGGTTCCCCATACATGGTTGGTCATATGGCCTCAAGCTCATTTCTCTAAACACCAGAGGCTACCGACTAGCAGTGAGGGCCATGGGTGTGATAGTGGGGAAACTATTTCCTCATTGGAAGAGTACACAGTGTAAGATAAACAATATCAATAGCGGAAGTATTAAAAATCCATACTGGAGTAATCATCGGAAGACTAAAAGTGTAAACAAATTGATCACATATATAAATGAAGCATGATACATATGTCTAGGAAAACAGCGAACAATCCACATTCACTGAATAAAAATAGTACTAAACCAAGGTACAAAAGAAACAGATAAGTATCTCCTTAGCATCACAAGCATAGGCTTTGACCCATGCTCTCCAACTCCATAGCCAGTCAAGTAAATGAAGTAGAAGGGTGCTTGTCCTTAACTATACCTGAAACAACATAGTCTCTTTGTTCCCAAAATCATGGCCCAAATAGGGTGTGAGAAAAATCCCAGTAGGAAACCACCAGAAGAACTTTTCCTAGTAGTCAGTGAATATATATGGCAGGTAAAGTACAGAAAAGAGTAAACATGAAAATACTCAACAGTAACAATCCACTGTTCCAATATCAAGCAACATCTAACAACCAGCTAAACACAAATAGGTAACCTCTAGGAATTACCCAAAACCATCACCTCTGGTTCAACCTAACAAGTACCAACAACCCTCTGGGCAGTACACTCAGCCTAACCCCTATGGTTTGGTCATAAGAAAATTATAACTCTCTGAGGATGCTCACTCGGTCAATTCCATTTATAGTCTAAGGTAGTCAGGGACTCTATGAGGAAGCATAGAAAATCAATTTTCCTTATAGCCCCAAGGTCAAGAGACTCTCTGAGGAAGCTCACTCAGTCAATTCCTCTTATAGCCCTAGGTCATACAAAGACTCTCTGAGGAAGCTAACTCGGTCTGTCCTCTTATTTTCTATAAAGTCCAAAGACTATGTGAGCAAGCCCACTCAGTCTATCCTCTTATAGTCTATAATATCCAAAGACTCTCTGAGGAAGCTCACATGGTCTATCCTCGTGTAGTCTATTACACCAGTTTTTCATGGCCCCGTGTATATCAAGTGAATAGTAATGCTATATGGACAAAGTAAACACACAAAACTACTTGGATAACTAGTCTAAAACATCTTAATCATGTCAGAAAACAACACTCTATCCTACAACCACAAGGCATGGAAAATAGGTAGAATACCAATAGGCTAAAATAGGAAAAAATGGTCATAAATAGAACAAGGCATGCACAGGACATCAAAGGCATAACAATCAATCCAATTCATTTCCAATTTACCTCTACACAAACAAACAATCATGGAAGGAAAACAACATGGGTAAAATGGTAATCTTTCAATACACTGTTCAAGGGTGTTGGTGGAATTTGCACATAATATGCAAAGACATCGAACAGAAAATCACAAACCACCTACCTCGGGTTTAGGAGATCAATATACATGAACAACGAAGCATAAATCTACTTGGAATGTCTTAGATCAAAAAGAACATCCAAAACATTAAAAAATCAAATAACTTGAGAAAGAATAAGATTTGAAAAAACAAGGTGCAAGCAGATGAGAGAACTCACCAAATTTATTCCAACAAAATAAAAGATGCTCGAATCGGAGGACGGATGGAGGATCGAGGGCTCGTCAAATATCCATGGATGCTCGACACTCTCGATCGAATGAAACCTAGAAGCAATGGATTCTATCCATAATATGTGACCCCGATGCATTAATGAAATAAAAGTACACAGCATGTACTTTTGGAGTACATGGAGTGTGCTCACCTTTTCTGTACTCCACTTTAAGCAGCCTCCATGTCACCCCACATGACCGTGTGTGAGGCTGGAACACGAGCTCCTATGGCAACGAAGTACACATCTTGTACTCATAAAGTAAATGGCGTGTACAACAAAAATTTCCAGAAACTCCTCTTTTTTCAAAAACTCCATAAAAAGGAAAAACATACCTGGAAATAAGGTTCGTGTTCATAAAACCTTCCCCCCTTAAAGAAATTTGTCCCTGAATTTCCCTATAGCAGCGTAGAAGATGAGACCTCGAACAACTGTAGCCATTGTTATCGTACGTCAGCCTCCCTCTCCCATGTCTCGTCTTGCACCTGCATGTGCTTCCACAACACTCATACCATTGGAACAGAGGCCATGGAGAACCTTCATATTGTGATCAACAATCCGGATAGGATGCTCCTCAAATGATGCATCCGCTTCGAGCTCAACCTCCCTAGGTTGAAAGACATGAGATGGGTCTGGAAAATTACATTGGAGTTAAGAAATGTGGATGATGTCATGCATAGACCAATACCTCTGATGTAACAGTTACCGATAGGAAAATGGCTCAACTCTCTCCAACACCTTAAATGGCTCAACGTACCTCGATGAAATCATTCCATGTCTCCCAATCCTCTTGTGTCCCAACCCCAGTGCGACATGCAGGAAAACCTCATTTCCACCATGAACTCCGGAGGTCATCTCTACTGATCAACATAAGACTTCTGTTGGGATTGTGCAATAGCCATCCTCTTCCGAATCAACTCTATCTGCTCTGTGGTCTACTAAACAAAACGAGGTCCTAGAAAATCTTCCTCTACAGCTTCCATCCAACATAAGGGTGATCGGCATGGCCAACCGTACGAAGCCTCATAATGTTCCATATGAATAGTCTTTTGAAAACTGTTGTTGTAGGAAAACTCCACAAGAGGTATATGATTTTCCCAAGTACCTCCAAAATCTAGGATGCATGATGGGAGATGGTCCTCAAACACCTAAATTTTACTCTCGGACTGTCCATCTATCGGTGAATGGTATGTTGTACTCAAAATTACCTATGTACCCAAAGCCTTCTGATGTCCCTACCAGACTCGAGAAGTAAAACGCACATCCCTGTATGATACAATGGAGTGTGGAACTACATGAACATGTACAATTTAATTGATGTACAACCGTCCCAGCTCATCAACATTGAAGGTCTCCTTGATCGACATTAAATGGGAAACCTTCGTAATCCTGTCAATGACAACCCATACCGCATCAGTTCCTCGAGGTGACCTCGACAACCAAGTCACGAAGTCCATCGAAACATCATTCAACTTCCACTTAGGAATGGCTAACTGCTATAAATGACATAATGTTCGTTGATGCTCTACCTTCACCTGTTGACAAGAACAACACCTCATGACGAATCAAGAAACGTCCCTCTTCATACCTGGCCACCAATACTGACTATGTAGATAACAATACATCTTGGTGACGCCAGGATGAAATTCCCAAATTGAGGAATTAACGTCCCGTATCAAATCCTTGCATATATCTAATAGCACCCATACACGTCCATGTAATCAAAGGATCTCGTCCCTTCCTATAGTCCACACAGAAATAGGGTCCTTTCTGGACACACTCTCCCTTAGGATTAGGCCTTTTGAATCTGATAGCCACCTCATTCACACCCGATCTAAGAGGGTAGAGGTAACAACTATAGAAGATAGAAAAATTCAACTCAGAGAACAGATCCATAAGCTACCACTCACTATTGGCCTCCTAACATGCATGTATCTGAGTCCTCCTGCTTAACGCATCATCCATAACATTGCCTTTCCCAAGAATATAGACAAGATCAATTTCGAAGGACTACAGGTACTCAACCCATCTTCTCTACCTCAAATTAAAGTCACGTTGGGTGAAAATGGACTTGATATGTTTGTGGTCGGTGAAAACCACAAAATTCTCTCCCAAATGATAATGTCTCCTTCATCTTAAGGCATGAATAACAGCTTCCAACTCCAGATCATGTGTCGGGTAATTTCACTCATGTGCCCTCAATTGCTGAGACCCGTACGCAACGACTCCATCACCCTGCATAAGCACAGCTCCGAGCCAGATACCTGAAGCATCAAAATAAATAGTATATCTATAGATCGGATCTTGCAAGACTAGTATCGGTGCTAAAGTCAAACTCCATTTCATCTCTTCAAAGGCTGACTCACAAGATTCTGACCATAAGAACATCGCACCCTTCTTAGTCAGACTTGTCAGCAGAGCTTCTAAGCATGAAAAGTTTTGTATGAAGCGTATGTAGTAACCAGCCATCCCTAGAATACCCTGCACCTTAATGAAGTTCTCTGGCTGAACACATGAAACTATGTTCCTCACATTCTATGGGTCTACTGATACTCGTGTTTCTAATATAACATAACCCAAGAAGTGAATTTGGTCCATCAAAGTGTGGAATTTTTAGAGCTTAGCATATAACTGATGCTCCCATAGTATACTCGAAATGATATCAAGATGGGTAGCATGGTCATTTCAAGTGTGAGAGTACACCAAGATATCATCCATGAAAACAACCATGAAGGAATCCAGGTATGGATGGAACACTCGATTCATCAGTGTCATGAAAACTGCTAGCGTGTTCGTGAGACCGAATGGCATATCCATATACTCCTATAGTCCATACCTGCTCCAGAAGGTTGTGAGAGGTATATCAGATGGTATAATGTGCAACTGATGATAACATGACCTCAAGTCAATCTTTAAGAATACTCGGGCTCCTCTAAGCTGATCAAATATATCATCAATCTTATGTAAGGGATATCAGTTCTTGACTGTTAACTGGTTCAACATCTGATAGTCCACACAAATCCTGAGGGAACTATATTCTTTTTTCGCGAACATGACATGTGAACCCCAAGGAGAAGTACTAGGTCAGATGAATCCCATGGCAGGAAACTCATCCAAATGATTCTTGAGCTCCAGAAAATCAGGTGTATAAATTCTATAAGGAGGAATGGACACCGGTGTCGACCATGGAACAAGATCAATATAAAATTCTACCTCACCCTTCGGCGTCAAACCTAAAAAGTCCTCGAGAAAGATGTCCTTGAAAAGATCCACCACTGGGGGAAAGCCCATCTGTGAAGACCCATGGTCATCCAGATATAGACTGGCAATCTGGGTTGTAACTACCCCTAACCCTAGATGCTTTGGATCTCCTCTACTCGCCAGGATATCCCACTTTCATGTGTGAAGAATGGGTCCACCCTCTGGTGATATGAAACTCACCCTGTGGCGATAGAAATCAAAAACTGCCTAGAAGAGAACTAACCAGGCCATCCTGAGAATGACCTCATAACCTGACATTTCTATGACATACGGGTCCCATAGAGAGTGAAACCCAACAACCTCTAGAGGGAACTCCTTGAACTGATGTACACTAGCTATACTAGTCCACAACTGTGTGTCTAGTTTCTAGATGTCGGCAGAAGAAAAGATACAGATACCAAGACTCTCCACAACAGTGACAGATATAAAGCTATGGGAATCCCCTGTGACGAAAAGAATTTAAGATAAATCTAAGGCTACTATGATCATACCTAGAACTGTAGAGGGGTCGGGATCCTACCCCTGATGGTTTACTCCACTACAACGGTCTGGCCTGCTTCATGGTCTTGTGACCCTGCCTGACCACTCTGAGCTGATCGAATCTGTTGTTGCTGGTAGCCTAGTGACTGACCACAACGGTCGTGACCTCCACCTTGACCCGAACGGCCAGAATAACTCCAGTTCCCAGACTGGTGAGAAACTGGCGATGCCGATCATAAATGCGGTGTCATAGAAGGACCCCTTCCACCAGCTGCAGGTGAGAAGATATGACAGAAATGCTGAAGATGGCCCATATTTCCACAAGATCGGCACTCCATCAGATCTCTCTAGCACTGAGTCCTAGTATGTCCTCTCCTCACGCATTGGTACCATTCTACCTGGCTGCCTGCAGATACATCCCACCTACTATGATCTCCTCGAGCAGACTCCATACGGCAATTCCTACTATCTGTATAAGGAACACTAACTCTAGATGTCAAACTTCCCTAGCTCACTGCTCAAGAATCCCTTAGATGTTTCTTAGTGATCAGATCCTGGTTGACGATGGAAGATATCGAAATCAACCTGAAGATTTTCACATGGGACAGATGTCATGCCTCAGACGATCCTAAATATTCCATGCGAGGAACAACTCATCGCCTTCTACAATATGCGTGAAATTCTGCAACATTGTAAAGCGAGATGAGTAACCCATAACAGAAAGAGTAACCTTCCCTAGATTCATAAACTCCAGGCTAGATCGGTCCTCAAGGTCTCTGGGTAGAAGTAAGCATAGAAGATGCACCTAAACTCATCTCAATTCATACTCTACCGGCGTCATGTCTGTGAGATCACCTCCCACCACCTCATGGCGGAGTCTCAGAGCATATCGGTATTGAGCTTCACCCTTTTCTCTGGAGGTATCTCCAGATTATCAAAGATTGTCAGTGTGGCCTCTATCCATGATTCTATAGGCTTTGGTCCTCCATCCCCTGAGAAATATAAGAGGATGATGTTGCTGAATAACCCGCTACAATTACACCATAAACGGGGCAGGGGGAGGTGCCCCCTGAAAGGTCTGCATCATCCTTATAAAGCCCTCTTTGAACTGAGTGTCTGCTCCCGTGTCAACTATAAGGGCTGGGGCCAATGCTTGCATAATAAGAGGATCTGCTAGAAGTCCCTGATCGGCCATATCCTGCGTCTGATCACCATCTACAAACAAGCATACAACCATAGTACATCTTGGTGGAATAATTATGAAAGTTCAAGCGCACACCTTAGATCATGATTATCAAGGAAAGAAAACATAAGAGTAAAAGAAGGGAACAGGAGAAAGAAACAATCATGTTTTACAAAACATGACTACAAGGCCTGTATAAACACTACATGGCATGTTGTCTGAAGATATTCACATGCCGTTTACTTCTTCCACAATTGGTCGTGTTACACCCCAACCACACGACTTGTTTTCCCCACACACGGTGTGTACTTAAACACTATTCCCCTGCCCGAGTCTCCTTACACGGCTAACCCACATGGTCCTCTTAATTCCTGACTACACGACGTGTTGACGAAGGACCCGACATGTACCGGACGAGCTCCACCTGACCCTGTTGTTAGTGACACGTCCTGTGTACCTAAGTTACACTATATGATATGTTCCCAACAAACACAGCGTGTACTAAGAAAGGATAACACCGAAAAAAATTTTCGTTACATGGCCGACTACATGGTTCACTACACACGGAGTGCTCCATGTTTACACGGCGTGTACTTGATGGATTTTACCGACCCATGTTATTCATGACAGGGTTGGGTACCGAGGTTATGGTGTACAACGTGTGAGAGTAGGACACATCATGTATAGTCGAATTTTCATCCATCTGTGTCATTAGTCACACGGTTGGACACACATTCACTACAACACATCGTGTATATATTATACATAGTGTATTTTTACAATAATTTTCACAACCCCATGTCCCTGACCAAATAGTCAGTGATATGGTTGTAAAACTACATGACGTGTATTCATAAACTATACGTCGTGTATTCTGGGTTTTTCCGGAGAGTAGCCACAGAAACTGCTATAGAGCCTAGAAAACAGAGAAAACAAATGTTCAGGTGCCAAATTCCGATCCGTGAGGGCCCATACTCCTTGAGAATCAAAGTCGGTCATGGTATACGAGTTATAACAAGGAAACAATGTGATGATCCACCAAATTCAAGCCTATGAGGGGCCATAACACCTCAAAACAAAATTTTGGAATTCTTCCAAACAAAGCACTTCACAACAATTCCCTATCAAATAGAAGGTATCCTTATCAAAGCATCTATCACAACAACCTTCACATTATACACAACATATTTCACAACAACATGAAATCTCTAATGCATCCCAGATGGCATGGAAAAACTGAATGACATGTGATTTCTAGAAAGTGCCTATATGATGAATGATATTGCATACCATCATCTAATCGGGGGGATGGGGGACAGAAATAGAAACCCAATAATAGAAACAGTAAAAGAACAAGACAAATGAATCACCAAATGGTGGAATCAAATGAACTGTAAAATTGAAAACGAGTAAACTTGTAATAAAGGAGGTTGTATGGCTTTTACCTGTACACTGGTTAGCTACTCTTGGGCACAAATTATTACCAAGTACCTAATCTGTCCTATCCCTAACTATCGGCTCCAAACAGTAGGTCAAGATAAAAGAATTTCTCTTATATCACTTTGTAACTTCCCAGTTCCGGAAGCCACCCAGAGGCGCCCCATACCCAGTTGGACACATCGACTCAAGTGAATTTCCCCAAATTTCAGAGGCTACCACATAGCAGAGAGTCCCTTGGGTGTGATTATGGGGAAATTATGACCTCATTGGAAGAGTACACAATAGATGATAAACAAATGCAATAGTGTAAGCAGTAAACATCCATATAAGAGTAAACAACGGAAGACTAAAAGTGTAAAAAAATGGAGCACAAATATAAATAATTCATGATACATATCTAGGAAAACATCCAAATAAGTCACAATGATCAATAAAAATAGTACTAAACCAAATTAAAACAAGAAATAGATAAACATCTCCTCAGCATCCCAAGCCTAGGATTGTTACCATTTTCTCCAGCACCATAGCATGTCAATACCTGAAGTATAAGGGCGCTTTCCCTTATCTACCCTTGCAAAAATATAGTCTGTTTGGGCCCAAAAGCATGGCCCAAAAAGGATGTTAGACAAATACTAGTAGGCAAACACCACAAGATATGTGCCTATCAGTCAGTGAATATATATGCACAGGTAAAGTACAGAAATTAGTAAGCAATAAAATACTCAGTGGTAAAAATCCATAGTTCCGATATCAAGCAACAGCTAACAAGCAGCTAAACACAAATAGGTAACCTATGGGAAGTACCCACAGCCATCCCTTCTGGTCCTACCTAACAAGTACCAACAACCCTCTGGGCAGTACACTAAACCTAACCCCTCTGGTTTGGTCATACGAAAATTATAAGACTCATTGAGGAAGCTCACTCGGTTAATTCCCCTTATAGTCTAAGGTAGTCAGGGACTCTCTGAGGAAGAACACATAGTCAAGAGACTCTTTGAGAAATCTCACTCAGTAAATTCCTCTTATAGAACTATGTCGTACACAGACTCTCAAAGGAAGCTCACTCTGTCAATTCCTCTTGTAGTCTAGGATGGTTCAATGTAATTCAAAGTAAAACAAATACTCTCTAAGGAATCTCACTCGGTCTAGCCCATTATAGTCTATAAATTCCAAAGACTCTCTGAGGAAGCTCACTCGGTCTATCCTCTTATAGTCTATAATGTCCAAAGACTCTATGAGGAAGCTCACTCGGTCTAACCTCTTATAGTCTATGACACCATGTTCTCACGGCCTCGTGTAAGTCAAGTGAATAGTAATTCTATATTGCCAAATTAAACCTACATAACTACTTGGATTACCAGTATAAGACATCTTAACCAAGTCAGAAAACAACACTCTATCTTACAACCATAAGGCATGGAAAATAGGTAGAAGGCCAATAGGCTAAAATAGGTCCAAATTGTCATAAACAGAACAAGGGATGCACAGGACATCAAAGTTATAGCAATCAACCCAACTCATATCCAATTTAACTCTACATAGGCAAACAAGCATTCTAGGAAAACAATATGGGTAAAAAGGTAAACATGCAATACCCCATTCGAGGTTATTGGTGGTATTTGCACATAATACTCAAATACGTCGAACAGAAAGGCACAAACCACCTACCTCAGGTTTAGGAGATCGATATACTTGAACCACAAAGATTAAATCTTCATGGAATGTCGTAGATCTAGGAAAATTTCCAAAACTTTCAACCCACAAATAAATTGAGAAATAAGAGGAATTGGAAAGCAAGGCTCAAGAAGAATATAGAGCTCACCGATATGATTCCAACACAATCAACAGTGCTAGAATTAGAGTAAAGACAGAGGATCGAGGCCCTGTTGAAGATCCATAGATGCTCGACGCTCTCTAATGAATGAAACCAAGAAGAAGTGGAATGCTTCGGTCAGCCATGATCGCGATGCGTCTAATGAAAAAATGAAAGTACACGGCGTGTACTTTAGGAGTACATAGCGTGTACTCCCCTTTTCCATACTTATCTTTAAGTGGCCTCCATGTCACCCCACACTACCCTGTGTGTTGTTGGAACACGACCAGAACATGACCTCCTACGACAATGAAGTACACGGTGTGTAGTCATAAATTACACAACGTGTACTTCAAAAATTTCCAAAAACTATTCTTTTCTCAAAATATCCAGAAAAAGGAAAACCATACCTAGAATGATGGTCTGGGTTCATACAATAGTTAGGTTGAAAAAAGATCTTATCCATAAAAAATGTTATGTTAATCGACCTATATTCCCAGGACCAATATAATACATAAAATAAAAATGGTGGTTTCAAATATTCTAAATTATATAAATTTACAAGATAATAAAGTGGTCTATTAAAGAAAAATCCAATATTGTATTGGTTATTAGTTTACATGGTTCACATTATTGTAATAATAAGTTTCCTTAGATACATTCAGAATGTGAAAGAATGAGTAAATTATCATATTCTTTTGTGATAGTATATATCCTATATTCCATGTTATTTATAAGGATTGATGTTTCCTATTCTTTGAAACTGGTAGGTATATATTAAAATAACCCAGGTAAAATTAATTGGTCTATAATTAAGGATATCATTAAGTATCATTGGAGAGGAATTGAAATTTTAAGGGTGTATGAATAAGATGAAGAGTTACACATTATGGGTTATACAGTTGCAATATTTTAGACATGTTAGAATGAATTGAATTTGCAGTTAAGATATTTCTCCATTCTCAGCAAAGGATATTTGAGCTAGATATGTTCATTGAATCTTTTTTTATTAATTATATAGATGAGTTCAATCATTTTATAATTTCTGATATAAAAAAGGAATAATTTTATATTTCATACTTTTTTATGACAATTATGTGTTTTTATGTATTAATGATCCAATAATAATTTACTATAATAATACTATATTAGTGGACATTTCAAATGATCCAAGGTCACATCAATAGAAAAATAATATACTTTATAAGATTCATCTCTTAATGGATTTTTACTAATGAGGTGAAGTTACATTTTGTAGAATATCTACAGTGGAAAACATGGTAGACCACGTGACACTCAGTGAAAGAAGAAGTATCATTTGGGAGCTAATGGGATGATAGTTGTCAACATTTGGATCTAGTATATGTGAGAGGATGTAAGATTTTGTGATCCAGAACTAATATTAATGTAACTAATGATTAGATATATTCATTATATTTACTATTAAAAAAAATTCGTATCACATCCCGATTGTTCCATTACATTAAATAGTATATAATAATATCCATAAAATTTCATACAGAATATTCCTAGTAGTTCCCCACATGGATGAGTACCTGTACATTATATAAACATATTGTTAAATAAATATTATATAGACTAATGATATAATTTGATCATAAAAATTGATATTGGCTATTAGAATTGGTTATTTATAAGAAATTGAGGTACCCTATCATGTCGTGTTCCAATGATTTTCCCTTGAGAAGGGGATTATAAGAATTATATTTTCCAATATGAAATCAATGTTTATATGTGTACCGGGATGCTCTTATCTGTGAATGTGGTTGTTTATCCATAGACATTAATATTATCATTAATGACTATTATACGTTTTATACTATAATGAATTTGATGATAACAATGATTAAACATGCTCATAAATAAATATAATGTTTTGGGTACATCATAAGTGATATACAATTAGTGGATAATGAAATAATGTGTTAATCACTTATATCCTTCAATAGGGGTTGAAATATCATGCCCATTTTTTGGAATGAAACTAATAGTACAAATCATTGTTTGTGTTGTTCAATTTGGTTGTTAATATTTCAAAATTCAATTAAAGAGACATCAAATACAGTGGTTGACTACACCATCATGTACTGCACTTTATTTGTGACATCATGATGATGTGATTATATTACAAACAAATCATTAAAAGTTTTTTTGTCATTATGACATCAACAACATTCTTTATGACTACCCTGATAGGATTATAGACTCTAACATTGAAAATATATCATCTCAGTTTGTTTCCACTAATAAATAGGCATATAGAGTCAAACACTATGTGAATTCAGAAAATCAGTTAATTTCAATATTGAATTTAATACGTTTGAATAAATATTATTCCTTGTTTTTCATTTAATATATATTTAGGTTTAATCGATCTCTAATATTTAAACAAAATATTTTAATAATAATAACGATTTTAATATTACGAAATATTAATTTCAGCATTTAGAACAAATAATATATTTTATTTGTATGGATGAATAATGAGGTTGTATTTTTTTAAAATAAATATTAATTATTCGTGGTTTGGTAAATTTAAAGTAGAATAATCGTATTAATTTTAATCGTTTGATTACAAATGATATAAATAATATTTATTTATTTTTATGTGGTATGCATGTTTAGTGATTAGTAATTATATTATTTTTAAGAAATGTTGTTCACTATGAATTAAATAATTTATAAGGGTTCTTATATACATATATAAAATTCTAAACATTACTTAATATGTCTCTAATTATATCACATTATATATACACTATTATAGTGAATAATGGTTAGAGGGAATCTCTATAAAACCCTAGATATAGATATAAAGATCTATAGTTATCTCCCTCCTCCTATCTCATAAAAATTTAGGGAAACCAAGAATTATTTATCCTTGAAGTTAATTATTTTGTGATCAACCTTGAATTAAACAAGTTAACTGGATTTAATTTTCTATAAATCAACAATTCATTAATAATATTCAGATATTTTGGTTTACAAGTGGACCACCAAAAGAGATATTATGAACATAGATCATGTAATGCAATTATGGTACAACAATATTGAGTCAACTTGATCATCAATGGTCTAAAAATTATATGATATAGTAAACTTATATCGACAAATCAATTAATAACAAATTAAAGGTGTTTATCCTTTTCAATTCATCTAATAGGAAATAAAGTAATATAGTCCATGAATTCCATTATCCATGATATAATTGTTTTATATATCATAGACTATTCCAAATTATGACTAAAAGATGAGTTTTCCATGCCTAATAGGTGCCTCCCTAACATCTAAAACCTATAAAAACCATGGAGGGGAATATTCAAAATTAATGGATAACATTTTATATAAATAATATTCATAAAATTTGCTTAATATGTAAGACCAGTTTAGTCTTGGTACAAAACCACCATGGTGAAAATTAAGTAAAAAGGGACCCAACAATGATGTGCCTATTGTTGAGACAAATATGTTGTGATGATATAATTCTTGTTAGACTAAGTTATTATATTTATGAAATGTTACGTATTCCATGGAATGTGGATCAATCTACACGATGTTATGAAGGTTGAATAGATGTTTCCAACAACGAAAGGGGGAATAATCTCAAGAAATGACCCAAAAAATAATGTTTTTTATCATAAAATGGTGAATGTGTTCTGTAGTTTATAAAAATAAATCAAGGCTTTACATCTTACAATAATGATACAAAATAAATTCTATAGTTTAAGGTCATATTCATATTTAGAGGTGGGATGTTCAATGCAACATGAGTGGTTGAGTGAAAACTCGGGTGGACTAATATTCCAATTCTATATGAACAAACTCAAATGGGATGCATAGAGTTTAAGGTCAGGACACTCAAAACATTGGGGATGTGGAAAGGTTATGTTTTTTTTCAACGATAAAATATTGGAAGGATCATCTAAAAAAATAAAGGGAACATTTAAATACCCCATAAATATGATGAAGTAGTCATAAAGAACAACCTCAATAGTTTTATAATGGATTTAAATAGTTTTAAAATATGACACAATGAATGAAATGGATTTGAATTCATAAAAAAACATGTCCCAATCATGTTAGAAATAAATACACTAAAACTCCTTAACCCATGCTATCAATTATTGATGCGGAAAACAAGGAGGAAAAGAAGATCAACCATGTGAAATAAGAGTGGAAAACATGGGAAGAATGTATATAGTTTGAATAAAACATTATCCATTGGTAGGAACCCAATAAATAAGATATGAATGATGGGAAACATCCCGGTGGTGAAAATATTCATTAATGACCTGAATGAATCATTGAGTGGTGAATAATCAATTGAATTAATATTCCACCTGATTATATGATGTTTCTTGAATTTTATTTCCCAATTTATATTATACATATCAGGGTTGGGAATAAAAAATGGGATGTGGTGACTGTTGAACATGTGTTTTAAACTCATGTTCCAATAACTCGACATAATAAATGGCGGAAATAAAAATTATGGTTACCTATTGAAAACCTCATTTATAAACAAGACTAGTAAAGTCATTTCAAGAATATTTTTGGTTAGTTTACCCCAGAAGGGTGGAAGTTCATTGGGAATTTTTTTTCATTTCCATCTAGGGGTATTTTTATATCGAAAATATATATGGGGTTCTTAATAAAATAGGATTTTAAGTGTGAGGATAAATTATAGAAAATGATTATGTGGATTTTAACACATTTAATATTATTTCACCAGGAAGTGATAACATATTAAGTCATGTCATAATAAGATAGGGTTAATTCCATAGCTTGTAAAGTGTTCTATCTCAATACTATACAATGAGAGGGAAATCAATAATGTTTCATTGATCACCAATATAAGGATAGGGTAATAAATTTTCAATATCATATGGTATTTCTGCAATGATACAGGAATCACAACATACCTAGTGATTTGGATGCATTCAATATAGTGTAATTTCACATTGAATGGACGTATTCTATAGAGTTTAATTTATTACATCATGGATTTTATGAACCCAACAGAAATATTTTTGAATGTAAATCTTGATAAAAAAAATATTTGTTCTGATGTGGGATATGATACCCTCCATGGTGATCATCAAGTATTCACCATTATATTATACACTATTAATAGAAAATGACCTTCCCAATTGGGATATATATTTGGGAATTTAAATATAGGTATGTTTTCTGTTCTCAAATATAACACCATGTAACCATTGTGGATGTATAAAATGGCGAACATCTTATTGAATACTCAGGCCACACAGTTTTCATAGACTCGTAATTTGTATAAAACATTTGCCTTATTTTCATTAAGGGAACCCAATTTGACTATATAAACATGAGAAGTATTTTCTAGCTTTGAATTATGATAAATGGATGTCTACAGAGATTGTTGATGAAACTCAATGGGCAGAAAAACACCAACACCAATGAGTAAGGGATCATATGGTTTAAAAACTGAGTTACCTCCGTATTTGACCATAGGTTATTGGATAGAATTGAAGGATAAATAATATTATTGTAGTATTCTATATTTTTAATAATAATTTAATGGTATTTCTCATTTTCAATGACATGTCAATTAACTAAATGGTGATTGAGGTTTGAATGGTTAAACTAGATGATATACTTAGAATTATGTTACATTAGGTTGATGGCTTGGAAGTGAATACCAATATCCATGAGAACGGAGTGAGGGATCTAAAACTAAGGTATAAAGTGGTATTTCATATACATGGTGAAGGACATTGTCGTGAAATACTTGAGGTAAATTACCAAATCCATTTTGATAATAAATTAGGAGCCAAAATGGAGAACCAAAACTATCGGGTTGTTGTTTCTGGGGAGAGACCAATGATATAAATTATCCATAAAAAATAGGTCGAGAATATTTTTTGGAATATAGTTCCTCTGATGTATTATGCATGAATTTTGTTACAATCATGAAAGCATGATACTTCCTTATGAATTCAATATTATAACAAACTATAGTGGCCCAAATTATAGTAATCTGTTGATCATATGGGAGTGATCCAATATGATTTGGTGGACTCTAATTTCCTAAAATTAATATCCAAATAGTCTTGAGTGATTAATTTTTCATAAATGTAGTAGAGATGAATTCCATCATTTATTAATTTGTATGTAATTTCATTTAGTTGTTGATATTTTAAGTGATGAAAGTTTCTGCCCCCTAATTTATTTACTATTTCTCAGGCATATATGAGGACATTATTCTTTTATTGATGTAAAATATCAGAGAATCCATCTAATAAGATTTATCTTTTACCGTGATGTTTTTTGAATTCCCTATTCTGTTAGAGCTGATATATTGGTGAATAAAAAATTGGACCCCTTTATTGAAGATGATAAGGGATTTCACTTTTTGATGTACGACCCAGATGATTTAGTCTTAAATGAGATACTTGGTAAATCATTCCATGGAATCATCTTGTACATTATTTTATCATGGTACATATAATACCTTAATCACAAAGGGAAATGAAGGCAAACTTTTTTGGGTGTATTCGATCAATGGAATGAGTTTCCACTTCCTAATGGAGTAGTTTCCATTTATTTGATTGATAAACCACCTGGTGATCCCATAGACAAGAAAATATCAGACCTAAATCTCGAGTACTGTCTCAAGAATGGGGATGAGGGATTGGTAATAATACTCTTTATTTATACATACCCCTTAGAAGAGATTTATTATTAAATGGTGACCTTAGAGAGAGTGATGTAGACAACTCCCAAGATGACCATAATATTCAGGTGGTTGGAAAGAACTCTTCCTATCAGGATCCAGACGAAAACAACTAACGGTATTTAATACCATGGAGTTTCATGGGGATCACAAGGAATCATTTCAACTAGCATCTTGAGAACCAAGGATAACTCTTCATAGGATGGATAATCATCCATTATAAATTCCTATTCATGTCCCCCGATGATCTTCTAAGAGATAATCTTGATGCTGAATAGTTGAATGATCACATCCCTCTGAAACAATCATGTAGTCAGAATACAAGAGTCAAGAATGTACTTACTTAGTTCATTTTTATAGATTATCTAGATCTAATGATACTAGAGATAGTAATACAGCTACTGATCTCTGAAGGCCAATTTAGGGAATTTGTTTTCTTAATAGGAGACTAAATGGTTTGAATTTTCAAATACATGTGACTAATATAGTATATAATGTTCACTTGAACTCTATTGTTATACTATGATAAAATTTCATGAATGTAGTTTTCTACAATGGTAATGTATATGTCTAAAGTTTTCCCAATGATGGGATGCATTATAACTTTAGGATGTAACTGATAATCCTTTTTACCATGAAACACAGTTTATAATTATTCATCACAATAATACGAAACAACTCTCAATATAGGATAGTAAATGGGATTATATTTCCCTACTATATTTGTGAAAAAACACCCTATATAGAATTGGTGGCCTTAAAGGACTCACAAATCATGGATATTTCTTGGATGAGGCATTCTAATGATGTCCATAATCTTATATGGGACTGTATTAATCATTATGTATCAGATAATGAATCCATGTAATTTATTGTAGGTGACTATGATGGAAAACATCTTGTAGTTAATATATATCTAGAAGGTGAGGAGAATGATGAACACTTTCTCAACATCTCTTAGGTGGTAAATTAATTACCAAAAAATTTCAACAAAAGCATCCATATAGCAATATATTATTTCATGGACTGGTTTGAAGATATGATTAATGGTCTGAGGTTTGGTCACTATTATGTTCTTCAGGACAAAGGGAATCACATGGTAAATATATTTTCTCTATGGTGATTTTAATGTATCATGCTCCTCATATATGGTATCCATCTATATATGATTATATCTATGATATCCATCCACGTTGTAAATGGAAAAAATCCATTAATTTTTTTATCAAAAACTCTTGTATTAAGTTGGGAAATTCATCCTTCTAACATTTAACACTGAGGTCTTAGAATACAACAAAAACTCTAATCTACCTTTTCACCATCATAACTGGAATTATTTTGGTCATCCACATTAGATACTAATTTTCCCAGATAGTGTTCGATTTGATCATCTTATCATCTTAAGCCTCTACATTAGAAGCATGGGAAGGATTAATTTTGATATGTGAATTTTGGAACCTATGTTGAGTAATATGGTGTTCGATAATTTCCATTGTATCCAAAGGATCAAAACCTAAAATCTCCATGTAGTTACATAAGAATACATCATAGTGTAATTCCCATTAGATAACTTATTTCTAATGCTCACCAACATAAATAATAACACTGATCAATTTCGTCCTTGATTCTTCCCCAGTGTAGAGGTTAACCTATTTCATTTCAGCAATGGTTGTAGATATATTCTCATTAATAGATAGAGGAGATTAATCTATGTACTCTTCATATGAGGAATATGTATTGCAGGAAGGAGGTGACTCCATGGAAAAAAATTTATAGAATGAACTTATATTCTTGTGGATGGTAAATGTATTCCAAAATTTATTCGTGTCCTTTTAGATCTATACAAGTAATGCTTATAGATAAAAATGATAATATGATGTGAGGCATCAAAATTAATGTTTTCCTTGATATAGAAAATATAAATCATTACCATACTAAGGTCGGTTCATCCTTCTTTTTAGAACATATGATGGAGATGATGATTGTCTAAAAAACATTGGTCTATCTATTGTATAGCTGGAAATGGATTCCAAGGCCCCAGAGGTACCTATCCATAATTATAGTAATAGGTGATCAGATATAATTTCTTCTTCAATAAAATAATGGTGCGGCTCTAATTTTCTTGAGTTATCCCTTACATATAGTAGATTATTAGGTCAAAATTATCTTCAAGTCAACCCATGTTTCATCAATCATAGGTTATATATCAATGGATATATTAACATTATTGGTCTCTTTGATGTGTAAATAATTCCCCTCCAGCTTACAATACCATCCATTAATGTAGATGTAACCACAAGAATAAAAGGGAGACACATCACCAATAATCCTCATATATTACAATTTAGGTAATATTTGAGGCATATGTGATAAGAAGCGAGGATGTATGGATGCATTTGGATCTACAACCTTCTTATAAAGGCATTGAATGTTGTGCCTTATTAGACATACATTATTTCATTGATTGATACCAAATCAATGAATTAGTTCTTTCTATAGATATTTCCAAGATAAATATTCTCTCTCTTTCAATATCAATATTTTTTCATGATAGAAAATGGTAGATTGACCTTTGTGTACCATATAATTACAAGTGTATTAGTTAGGATGAGATTTATCATGGGTCTAGGGCCCCTAAAAACTGATAGAGTGCTACACTATTGAGATTGTTTGAGAAATATACGGGGGGTTTGGACCGTATATGATTTCGCATTTTTTCAATATAAATAAAGAGATAATACCATGGACGTCATAGTGTACAAATTCATGTACAAGATAGAATTCAACAATAACCACAAAATTATCTATATCAAGCGGGGTTTTTAATGAATAAATAAGGTATCCAAGAAGATAATATACATAGAAGTGTATTATAATGGTCATTAGTTACATAAAATAGATAAATATTTTCTTTATGATTTCATTCATCCACGATAGGGGTATGTGATTTTCCCTATCAAATCGTTTCTTTACTGGAAGTGTGGTGGTTCTATATAGATAGGGTGTCGGTTCCAAGATAGAATACGAAAAATTATTGTATAGATTTGATGGATGTGGAAATAATTTTTATGGTTTTAGATGATAAATAAAATCAAAAAGTTTTATTTCCCATAGAATAACATAGGATGAATTTGAGGCTGATGGATTTTTAAATTATCCTTGAGTTGGGTTTTTCATCCAATCTAGTTAGTGTTGGTTCAACTTATAGGGATACAATATTGAGTATTGTTCTTATATTAGTGGATTTTTAGATTTTGTAAATGTTTAATATGTGGTATTGGAAGAGATAAATAGTTCACTTCATCTTTAAACTATTTATATTTTTCCAGTAACCTGCTATAATTAATAGGGGCATACCACCGCTATTCATTAGAGGAATATTCTAATGAAATGCTGTATATGATTCTTCCTCGAAATATTGGGGCATGATTTCCTTGAAGAAAAATAATTTTTTCCTCATTATTTAAGGATTTTGATTGTCCTTGTGGGAAAGAAATATACTATTTTATGTCCTAAATGTATATGAGGCTAATTTAATCAATGATACTAATGTGATTGACATAGAGTGTTCTGATTGATTTAGATTTGAATGATATATTCCATGGGCTAGTTTAATGGATTTTTTTTCTAGGTAATCATTGATCATTTGTGAGCTTATTTTAAGGACTTCATATCATTATGAGAAAAATTCATTATCATGAGGTTTTATGGGGATGATTGTGAAATGCACAGAAGAGTCACCCAATTATATTAGGTCTTGATATACCATGATTTGGAGGGATTATTTGGAGATGATTCATTATTTAATGTTTTATTAGTGGAACCTATTTTAGGGTAGTATTTATGATGGTTCATCATGTAAAAATAATAATGGTTCTTGATCATTAATAGCATTATAATGCTCTTCTTCATAACAAGGTTGATAAATCCTAGGAAATATTCATCTTGAAATGTGTTAATGATTCTATTAAATTCTGAAAAAGAGACAATTCATACCAATACTGGGTAGGGGAACTCAGTAGCATTCTCAATAAGAATATATGACTAGATTATCTTTTTCATCAAGGTCTCGTAAAGGAAGATTAGTTGATGTGTCATAGTCAATGTGATAAAACCAATTCTCACTTTTAAAAGATTCCATATTATCTTCGGATGTAATGAAAGTAAAACTTTTTTAGAAAAAAATAGTCTATTATGTGTTAATCAATCAAATTTAATTAATAAAATCTTAACAAATAATTCGAGGTAAAAACGACCAAACACAACTAATCCAAAACATTCTCTATAAATATATTTAATAGTAGTTTTTTATGAATGTTGATGTAGAAGTAAAAGGTTAATACCTTCCAAAAAGAAATAATGTTTGGAATTAATTCATTGTATCCATACAAGAACTTAGATTGGATGGTGAGTATTTTCCATTATATTAAAAGTCATAACTAGTAAGTGAAATATAATCAGAGATCCTTCCATCTAGTGATGGATCCATGGAATATGTGGTTGTACAAAAAACAAGGAAATTCTAGAGTTGGTTAAAATGAAAAATAAATATTATCTATTATTACTCTAGGTTTCATAGCATTAGTCCATCCAATTAAGCGTATTGGGAATGATGTTGCTCTAGGTCGTAGTTTCTATTAAATGAGACATAGATTAGCTTCATAAAATTTTGTGGTGGTGGAGTATGATGCACCTGATACCAAGTATGATTATATTTCTGGGTATACCACTTCCCATTATGTGAATATGTCTTCTAATTGGCTAGTGAGAAAAATAATCACATCATCATGGGGACTTCTCTCTATGTCTACCTTCTAACTGGTCAGCTGGCTCAATAAATAGGGAAACCCTGGTCCAATTGTTGAAAATGAAAGTGATCCATTTGAGTATGACCCATATGAAACACAAGGTTATGTCTAGGATCATAAAATATTTAATCATTATTATTGGTGGTTTGAAAACCACACCTCACTCAACCCCATATTTCTAGATGAGGATTAGGATTATAAAGGGAGCATGATAGGGTTTTCTTTTCCAACCCGTCTCTCAATATGGTAACATAAAATGATATTATCATGAGTCTGCATGGAAATATTTTGACCATAATGAAAATAGTCAATTAATTCCTTTTTTTAGCACACTACATAGGTCTTAATTTCACCAAATTATATTTAAATTCATTTTTATTTATTGACATGAAAAAGAATTATTCTTGAAAGTGTCTCCTAAAGTGGATTTTTGTGTCCCACAAACGGCTTCTGTTGAAGGGGGTTAAAACCTACAGGTGGGGTCACCTATTTTTTCAATAATATTATGATGGATATTCATCAAAATCCTCACCACTGGCATCATATTCTTTATCATTTGAAAAAATGGTGTTTGAAAAATTCACTATGTATATGGGTACAAATAAAGCCCCAATAGCCTCATTTGATAGTCTATTTAGAGGTAACATCCATTGAAGTAGTATAGTACAAAACAATATAGTTTTGTGCTACACCTAGCCCCAGATTTTTACCTATTTAAACTCCTCCTCAAAGAGCCAATGCAACATTATATGGATTTCATTACATGTTAATTAGAAGTTGAGGAGTTAACTATATGAGCCAATATACTGAGCCACCATAAAATCATTGAATTTAACCTTTTTAAATTATTTTTAATGGTTTTAAATGGGTTTTGATCTTACTAGGTAAGTCGTCTATTGAAATAAAATGTGATTGAATGTTTCCCACAAATGTTTCATAAAGAGTAATGTGTGATATTCATCAAATAGATTCATGATGGGGATTTGCAGAATAATATGTGGCCAAACATGATTGATTTTAAGTACATATTAGTGATTGAACACATTATTAATTTACCTCTATTTATATAAAGAGTTATGTATTTATATTTATTTCCTTAGGATTTTATATTATATAGCTATATAGTAGGGGAAGGAGGTGATGCAGACCAGCACTGCATCTTGGCTTCAAATAAGAAATCATAATAAACCTATACATCCTTCTCTAGTTGGAGTATCCAACATATATTTTTTATGAGAGATACATTACCATATAAATGCAATATGGATATTTTTAAACCTCTTACTATTGAGAGATTTTATCGAGCACCAGTAGATGGACCAAATATTTTTTCACATCAGATGGTGCCAAACAGACCCCTATAATTTATAACTTATCCTGTAACATCATGTTAATAATTTTCATGTAATACATGACCTAGTTTATGGTTATGAATTTTTTGGGGTTCTTCTTGGGCTATTTTAGGTGTAAATTAGAATTTATTTTTAAACTGTTTTGGTTTTGCATGGTTGGCGCACAGTTTTCCCAAAACATGGTCACACCCAATGCAAACCATGTAAACCAAGGTAGTGGGGCATCACATGGTTGGAAATATATTTTAATTTTCATGAAAAAATCATGTATAGACTATGAATCCCAGTATAGGGGTTCATAGTTTTGTTTTATGGTTCTTTCAAACCATGAAACGCTTCCTAATTAACTGTGGATGGGGAAAATATTATTTCAAACAATTATATTAAATTTTAAAAATCCCTAGTTCACCTCCCACTCATCTATAACTCAAAATATTATTATTTCCTTGGTCTTGGGGGATCTAAAAAATAAATTTTGGATCCTAAAAACCTCATCCTATGTGAATCAATGTTTAAGAAACCTCGTTTGATCCCTATCCAGTAAGTGATATTCTCATATTCCTATTGTTTCACCATCTCTTTCATTCTTAAAAATGGTTTTTTCATCATGTATTTTATGGATAAAAATACTATTTTAATATTTATTCTATATTTTTTTGATATCTTTGTTTCCATCGTTGGCTGTTGCAAAATCCCTTTGTGATTATTGTATTATTGGATCTCCAGAATAAAGCTAGGTGGTTTCATTGAGTTATTTTATATAATAAAACCTTGATTTGTATAATTTAAATTATATATGATTCAATAGAACTATGAAAACCCAATTTTATATGAATTTTAATTGTAATAGACATGGTATGTATTTATGAAAAAAATTCATAATTCCAAAGGAATTGGTATGTGTGATGTTCTTTGGGAATTGATGGATATTATAAATTGATTAGAGAATTATTTTTTGGAAATGTATTAAAATAATTTTATAAAAACATATGATTGGATTTGTTTTGAAAATTAAGGTATTCATGAAAAACTCATATATTTGTTTTGGAATTTTATTATCGTATTGAAATTTACATTATGAAGTTGAATTTGAAAGTGTTTTATAATGATTTATTTCCAAACCATTTGATGTAAATTTTCACTTAAGTATAATTGGATGAAATATTTTTATATATGGGAGTGGATATGACTTTACATTAAGAGGGAGTGGATGTAATTTTACCTTGAGTGGTAGAGGATGAAATTTTCTTTTATGTGAGGGTGCTCTGATTTTTTAATTGATACACTAATATTTCGTTATATTTTTTCTTTTTCATTAATTCCCTTTTTTATATAAACTATTTTATTTAATGTTTTTATATCATTTATTTAAATGTTTGAATAATTTGAAATAAAAACCTTGTATTGTTTTAAAAATGAGATTACACTTCAATTCCTATTTTTTCAAATTGAAAACATGATTTGATCAATTTATTATGAAATATCATTATATAACACTTGGTTAGACCCTATTGTGCATTTATCTCGTACACTACCACTTTATTATGGGAATTTTGTAGATTATATACTTCCATGATTGAGTAAATGTAAATTTTCTTTAGGAGGAGGAGGATTTCATTGACCATTTGGTCTTAGTATGTTGATTCCTTTAGGATTTTTGAGTGTTATATTATCAGTATTACTTTGGTAATTTGATGATGTAATATTTTGGTTTTGATATTCCCTTTTGATTCTTGGTATTGATTTTCCTTTGGAATTTTTGGCATACTAATACATATCTATTTGCTTCTGTTGTTTTTTGTTAAAAAATAACTAAGACTTATATATTGATTCATTACAATGGAATCAAATGTGTAACACCCCAAATTTTTAAAAATTAATTCAAATGCATGAAAAATTTTATTTAAGTAGATTTTTTTAAATAGACATTAATTTTTTTTTTCTGCTTTTATGATTATAATTTCCAAAAATAGTCATCTACGGTTGTGATCATTATGTTATTTATTTTCTGATAGAACCAACTTGTTTTTGTGGTGAATAGTAACATTCCCTTACAAATAGTAATATTAATATTAATCTGACCCTACAGAATAGTAAATTTTTTTATTATTTTATTTTCTTAGGGCCTTAAGATAATGACATCGTGGTTAATTTTTCAAGGTGATAAAAAATGACTTATAGTTTTAAAATTATTATTTTGGATTAAATCATAATTTTATAAAAAAGATAATATAATTATTTTTAGAAACTTATTTAAAAAAATGTATATCATGTTTGAATTCTACATGTCGAAAAATGGTTAGGGTGAATTTTAAGGTTTTTTGGGAAATTCATGAATTTTTTTGAATAGTGAAATATGATAAAAAGATTATATATTCAAATTATCAGTTAAAAACACTATTCATGACATCGTGAATGATATAAGACAAGTTATTTAGAAATCACATGATCTATTTACATTATGCATCACAAAAATTAAGACCATTCATAGACTTGTACAAAAAAATTTAAATAATGATTAAAATAATGAAACATCCCTCCTATCCTCCACTATTAATACCACCCTCATTCGCTTCTACCTATCACCACTCTCAAGTCTTGAGAATTTAATAAGTTCTTCTAAATACCCTCACCAAGGCTGTTACCCACATCCAAGACCTACGGGTCTAAGCAAAAGGCCCAAACCAATGGCCTTAAGGAGGATCTCAATTATAAGAAATCAAGAGGTATGAAGCATATTTCATTTTCATGAGTTTTATTTTAAAATTATTTCTTTTCTTATACTCTATTACCCTCCCCTTATACAAGAGTTATAAAATATCTTGAATCATATATATTTTTATGTTATCATATTCATGTAAAAAATTCATCATCGTTCTTATGTTCCTCTTCATTTTAGTCTAAAGAAAAACACCATCTGTTATGTGCTGATTTACCCAAATCATAGATGATGTGTTTTCAATTTACATTAATTCCTTAAATGTTGGTCATAAGAACAATTTAATTTTTAAAAAATAAATTAAAATTTTTGATTTAACCAATTTAATCTTCTACAATAATCTTTTATTGATGACATTAAATTATATAATGAAATGAGTTCATGATTATTGAGGAACTGCAAAAAATGATCTAAACAAATATCATTAATGAATTATCTAAAGATTAATCATCTTATATGATAAAAATTATTTATGGTATATCTATATATTCTGAAAACAAATTAATACAATTTAATTCCACTTCATGAAATTTCATTTCCATACAACAAGAAAATCCAATACAAACCGGCCATGTAAATCTTGTAAAGAACAGACCCGAAACAATGGACCGAAAAAAATACTAACAACTAAAGAGTAAAATGATGTTATAAAATGATCATACAAGGCGTTATAAAAATAAAAATATTTCTCTAAGATATTAATTACACTATTTTAACCATTATATATGTTTTTAAAAAAAATTAATTATTACAAACCTATGTTAACTGAATTCTTTACCTAATATCCATTCATTGGGTAAATCTTATACTTCATTATTTATGTGGTATTAATAAATTTTGTGTCATTAATTTTTTTATATTACATTTAATTATTTTTATTTACCATGTATATACATATTTCATCCACTCTATTAATTCTCACAACTGTTATATGATTTTTTATAGGGGTATTTCATTTAAAATACTCTTTTAAAATTCTGTTTTACAAATTCCAAAAGCAATGTTTTTATGAAATTATTCATGTTTTCTAATTATGTCCTGGTAAATGGTAAATTTTTATGATGTTTGATGATACCAATATATCTCTCCAATTCATTTGGTATGTGTATGTTTTAGGTCTCCAGTATGGTTACACCATGTGTAGCTGTGATGGTTACACTATAAGGTACCCGTGTGGGTGACATTGTAAGGTAGTTGTGAGGGTTAAAAAACATGAGGTAGTCATGAAAGTTATAATATAAGTAATTAATGCCACAACATACCTTTATGGTTCTATTTATGTTATATATGTTTTGTGGAAATATCAGTGAAATGTCATGTTACACAAAGTAAGCTTATATGGGTGACAAGTATGTCTTTTTAAATATGATTTCTTATGTTACAAGTTTTCTTGGACTAATGTTTTTGTTCCTTATATTTATATCCCTTGAGGATATTTTTGTGCTCATACTATGTTTTTAAATGATTTTAATAAGTTATAACGATGTGTAAGACAAATATGGAAGCAAAGTTAAATGTTACAAATATTTTTCAAAGAAGACAATTTTTATTTGAAATGTTTTATATTTTGGAAAAAATGGGTACTATTTTTTTGGTTTTTTCTCTACATAAATGTGGACTACTAGGTATCAGGTATATACTTATTCAATAAAACAATAAACATGAATAGATCATCAATGTAAAAGGAAATACCTTTTTTGACTAGAATTTAAGATTATGTAATGTAATATGGATGGGCCCTTACAGTGGGTAGAAGCGGATGGTTTAGATAACATTACTTGTTATGACGATGTTAATAGAATAACATAAGTTATTTTTACTCTATGGTTAATTTGAAATGTTATAACATTTAATGGTTACATTATTACTTCAACTATGATATGTTTGTTCATAAGTGATTTCTGCAGAATAAACAGGGAAACTAAAGTGGAGGGGCACCAACAGAACGGTATCCTTATGTATATGCAGCTCAGAATGCTAGGGATTGGAACCATATAGTTTATGATAAAAATGGTTCTGGTAATGTAGGAAACAAATGGTTGTGGCATACATTCATTAAAACATACATAGGTACAATAAAGTAACATGATAATTGTGAAACATTTTATTAGGAAAAAACACTTTATTTTAGTGGATCTTTTGTACCAATAGCAGTAGAAGGATGGATTAAATCCATTGAAAATATATTCAATGATATGATATTTTTATAAATCAAAAGGATAGTCTTGAAATTTATTGTCTTGAATGTGAATATTATTAGTGGTGGTCAATGGTATAAAGTATCAGGGATAAGTTGTATACTAATTCTTTAGATTTGGATGAATTTAAAATTCTTTTCCTTGGAAATTATATTTATAAGGTGGTGGGACATAGGATAGAGAAGAAAATACTTCAATTGAGGAAAATGGTGGAAGTTTTAGTGTATTTTTTTTAATCAAGAATTACCCTAAAATCAAGGAATGTTCCTAATATTATTCTAGATCTTGATAGAAATGTCAACTGGTTTTACATAGGATTGAAGCCATGGTATTAAAGGGAATTGGCCTCCCTTGAACTTAGTAGTTGTGAGATACTTACTAGATGTGATGAGTGGGTAGAGACGGAGTTTCTTGATAATCATATTCACATCAAAAATAAGGAGAAGAATTCGGATATATGATAAGTGATGGGTATGAATCAATCAAAGAAATATGATGGTAAAAATTCCATTTTACAGTTTGTAAAATGTGTGGAAAAAATCAACATAGGGAATGCCTTACCAAAAATAAGAAGTGTTTTATATTTTTTATGTTTGGAAGTATGGTTTGAGAGTATAATGAAAATTATTCTAAGAAACATACTTATTAGAAAACTATAAAGCCTTTTAAATGTGTTAATTTGAGTCCTTCTAAAAATTCCTACCCAAAGAGAGTTCTAAATGATGAAAAGATTTGAAACTATAAGCAGAAACATGTATTGAAATCTTTTGCGACTACTTCACCAGAAGTCAAAAAATCCAATGATGTTGTATTAGGTATCTTAGATTTCTCTAATGATTTTTTGATATGGGGTCTACACATTTATTTATTTCTAAAGTACATTCAAGATAATTGGAAATATCACCTAAAAATGAGACTGTAACTTATTGTTAAAACAATATGGGAAATAATATATTAAATAAGAATTATAATATTCTTTATATTAGGGTTTTTTGAAAATCCATATCAGTAAACAATGTTTTTTTACCCTTTTATAGTTTGATATCAGTATGGTAAAGGACTATCTTTTTTCTTATCATGCAACGAATTATTGTAGGGCTAAATAAGAGTTTTTTCAAATGTGCTTCATTTTGTGTAGAGGAAAAACCAATATATTTGATAACATATCATTATGATGAGAAAAATTTGAAACATGGAAATAAAATTTATATTTATGATATTGTTGAAAACAAGGTATCTACCCAGATTAACGATGTTCCAGTAGTAAATTAATATCTTGTTGTTATTTCAGATGAGTTACTTGGTGTTATATCTGATCCGGAAGATGAATTCCCAGTTGAATTATTTCCTAATTCTAAGTAAATCCCTAAACCCCCTTACCAAATGTATCAAATGGTACTTTTATGGTTGAAAAATTAGTGGAATTATTATTTTTATAACGGCTTCATTCTTCCTAGAACATCACCATGAGGTGGTCCTATTTTGTTCATTGAAAAAATATTGTTCCATGACACTACATTTATTATATATCCTTGAATAAAATTAATATTAAAAACATGTAACCTATTCGTCCTATCGATGAAATATTTGATCAGCTCTAGGGAACTCAGTACATTTCCAATATTGAATTGAGATCTGGATGCCATCACCTGATGGTGAAGAATGATAGCATCTCGAAAACAACATTTTCCCTAGATATGGCCAGTATGAATTTTTTGATATTTTGTTAGGGTTAACTAATTCCCCTACTGTATTCATGGATATTATGAAGAGAATATTTCATGAGTTATTGCACTATTTTTTGATTGTTTTTATTGATGAAATTATAGTATTTTCTATGAGTAAATAGGGCCACAAATAACATATATTGGTTGTTTTGAAACCCATAATGGAAAATTAACTCTATGGAAAATTCAGAATGTGTGATTTTTGGTTGAAACATATTTATTTCCTTGTCACATTAGACATAAGGATGAATTAATAGTTGATTATGCCAAAATACTATTTTATGAATGTCCAAGACCTACAAATATTATAGAGTATCATAGTTTTCTTCGAATAGTTGGTTGTAACGGATGGGTTTTTAACAACACTTCATGTTTATCTATCCCACTAACCATGTTAACATGAAAAGGGGTTAAAATATTTTGGATATAAGAATGTTATTTTTTAGGAACTGAAGAAGATATTGGTGAATGCTTAGGTTTTGAACTTGCCTTCTCATAATGGTGTTTTTTCATTTACATGGATTCTTCATTGAATAGATATGGTTGTGATTTCATTCATAATGAATGGGCAATTATATATGCTTTATGAAATATGATACCTTGTGAGTTGAATTATCCCACACATTATTTGGAATTCACATCTGTGGTTTTTTCTTTGAAAATTTGGAGGCATCATTTATACGGATCCAAATATCAAATATATACTGACTATAAAAGTATGAAGTATATATTCACTAGGAAGGAATCAAGCATGGGGGGTGGAATATGGATTGAATTGATACAATATGATTATTTCATGATCAATTACAATCCTAGAAAATCAAACAACATGGAATATTCTTCGAGTTGAAAATATCACACATCCTTAACCATATTACATTTGTAACATGATCCACTGATTAATGATTTGATGAATTTAATCATAGAAGTTATTGGTGAAGGAAATAAATTTTTTTATTTTCGGTTTCATTGTAGTCATCATTATCATAGATAATTATGTTGGTGAAGAAGGAATATTGTGAGCTATTGAAAAATATTGAATTGGTTAAAATGGGTATGTTTATAAAATTTTACCCTCATAAAGATTGTGTTTTGAGATTTTTAAGAAGAGTGTGTGTTATCTATGATTCTGAGTTGAAGAAATATTTATTGTGTGAATCTAATAGTTCTGCATTTTTAGTTCATCCTTGAAGTATTGTGTTGTATAGAGTCGTTTTGGAGTATTACAGGTGGGATGGGATGAAAATGGATATTGATGAATTTACCATGACATGGTTTATATGTCAACAAGCTAATGTAGAGTGACAGTTACAGAAGGGGATGCTTTATCCTTTTATAGTTATATAGAGGAAATGATAGAATATATCCATTGTATTCATTGTGTAAATACCAAAGCCTTCTCGAGGTAACAATACAATTTGGGTTATTGTCGATAGACTGACAAAATCTGGTTATTTCCTCCCAATTCGAGATACAACGTATTTGGATCAACTTTATCGATTGTACCTAATAGATATTTTCTGGTTACATGGAGTGTCTCTTTACATTATATCTTACTGATATATCAGGTTCAATTTTAATTTTTGGAAGGTCCTTCATAAGTCATTGGCCACCAAATTAAATTTCAGTACAACCATCAATCCTCAATTAGATGGCCAGTCTGAATGAATGATTTAGAGTTTGGAGTTTATGATTTGTGCTTCTTTAATGGAGTACTAGGGATATTGGGATTAGTATCTTTCTTTTTGTTGAGTTTTCTTATAATAATTTTTTTCATTCCAGTATACAGATGGTACATTTTGAGTCATTGTATGGAAAGCAGTGTCGAACTCCAGATTTTTGGGATGAAGTTAGGAAATGGAATTTGATGGAACCATAATTAGTAGAGGAAGTGTCTAAGAAAGTGAAGTTGATCCAACAACAGATGAGAAAATCTCAGAGAATGTAGAAAATTTATGCATACAATAGGAGGAAATAATTTTGTTTTGAGGTATGTGACCATGTTTTTCTTAGAATCTCACAACGGAAAAGTGTTATGTGTTTTGATTAGAAATGGATATTGTGTCCACTATTTATTGGACCTTTTGAAATCCTAGATAATTTTATACCAGTCGCATACATAGTATATTTTCCTCTAGGTTTATCTCATGTACATAATGTTTTTTTATGTTTCAATGTTGAGAAAGTATGTTTTAGATTCATCTCATGTCTTGAGTCCAGAAGTAGTTCATCTAGAAGATAAACTTTATAATGAAGAATAACCACCTATGATTATTGGTCGATGAGAAATATTATTTCGGAATAAGGTAATCCACCATGTAATATTTTTATAGATAAACTACATGGTTGAAGAAGAAACATGGGATTACAAAATTCGTATTAGGGGAAGGTAACCTAACATGTTTAATAAGTAAATAAAATTATGAGGATGCAATTTCCAGAAGGTGGATATAACATAACACCCCCATGTTTTAAAAATAACGTGAAATACATGAAGCATTTTTTATGTAGATAGTTATTACTAGCATGTAAACCTAATTTTTCTACTTTAATGGTTTGAATTTCGAAAAACAGCCATCTACGAATATTATTAGTTTGTTATCTGGAATCTGATAGAACCAAATTTTCATTTGCTGAGTAGTAGAACACCCTTATTAATAGTAATATGTTTAGTAATATTACCCTATGGAATAGTTAATTGTATTATTATTTTATTTTCTTCAGGCTTTAAGATGATGACATCTTGATTAATTTTTCAACGTGTTAAAAATTATTTTGTAGTTTTAAAATTGTTATTTTTGAATAAAATATTATTTTATTTAAAATTTGAATTAATAATATTTGAAATATTATTTTCAACAAATTATATTCATTTTTAAATTCTAAACATCGAAAAAAATTTAGGGTAAATTTTTTATATTTTTATGAAATTTTTGAATTTTTGATGAATAGTAAAATATGGTAAAATACCGTATATTAAAATTATCAGTTAAATACACCATTTTTAAAACCAAAGGCAGTTTGGAGGATCTAAAGGTGAAGGGATCAAGAGGTAAGATTCGTCTTTAATTTTCCTGTGGTTTCTTATAAAATTATTTCTTTTCTTATACTATCTTCCCCTCCAATTATCCAAAAGGTATTAAATCTATTTAATCTTATATATTCTGTATTTTATCATTTTCTTGAAAAAAAATCAGCATCTTTCTTCCTCTTATATTCCTCTTATTATAAAAATAAAAACACCATCTGTGATGTGCCGATTTACCCAAATCATGGAGGATGGTTTTTCAATTTCCATAAATTAATTAAAATTTTATAAAAACACATTTTAATGTTTGAAATTGTAATTAACGTTTAATATTTAACCTTTTTTGTTTTTTAATTAACTTCTTCGCTTTACAATAAATTATATAATGAAACTAGCTCATGATTATTGAAGAACCATAAAAAATGATATCAAAAATATCATTAATGTTTTATCTAAGGATTCATCATAATATATGATAACAAAATTATTTATGGTAACATTATATATTATATTAACATAGAATACTACTTCATTCCACTTTGTTAATTTTATTTCCATACAACTTGAGAATCAAATACAACCCGGCCATGGAAATCACATAAAGAACACACTGGAAACAATGGAAGGAACAAAAAACTAATTACTAAAGGGAGAAATGATGTTATTAAATGATCATGTATGGTGTTATAAACATTAAATTATTACTTTAATATATTAATAACACTCTTTTAACCATTATATGGTAGTTTTAAACAATTTTAAAGTAATACCAACCGAAGTTAAGTGAATTATTAACCTGATTTACATCCTTTATGCCAATATGCATATTTATCATTTATGTGTTATTAAAATTGTTTGTGTGATTAATTTTGTATATATTATATTTAATTAAGTTTATTTATAGTGTATATTAATATTCTATCCACTCCATTAATTCTCACATCAATTATATGATATTTTTAAGGGGATATTCTTTTAAAATCCTCTTTTAAAATTATATTTTACCAAATTCAAATGCAGTTTTTATGGAATTTTTCATGTTTCATGATTATGTTCTAGTTCTTATAAATTATTTATAATAATGGTTGGGTCCTATATATTTCTAAAGTGCATTATTTATGTGTAATTTGGAGGTCAGCTGTATGGTTATTCCATGTGTAGTTGCAATGATTACACCATATGGTAGCTGTGACAGTTACATTATAAGGTAGCCACAAGGGTTAGAAATAATAAGGTAGGAATAAAGGTTACATTATAATTATGTAATTACTTAAGATACTAGTATTTTACTATTTATGTTTCATATTTTTTCTGTAAATCACATTGAAATATCATGTTTCAAAAAGTTATGTTTAGATGTGTGAGAAGTATGTCTTTTTGAAAATGATTTCATACGTTGAAAGTATTCATAGAAAAATGTTTTCTTTCCTTCTTTTTATATCCCTTAATGATATTTTTGTGCTTATCCCTATAGTTTAAATAAATTTTTCAGGATATAAGGATTTTTAAGATATGTATGGAATCCAAGTTAAATGTTATGATGCTTTTTCAAAGAAATGATGCTTTATTCGAAATGATTTATATTTTATAAAAAATGTGTACTTCTTTTTTGGTATCCTTTCTATATAAATGTGGAACATTATGTATGTTGTATATCACAATTCTCTAAAACTCTATACTTGAAAAGATTTTCAATGTTAATAGAAGAAACTTCTTGACTTATTCATGATTGTGTAATGTAATAAGGTTGAGTCCTTATAGGAAATTCCATTCAGGCTATGTTAGTACCAGATCAAGTATCATATTACTAGAGTATACAATCAAGTTCTTGAAAATGTTTTATCAAAGGCATATGTTGGGAATCATTTTATATTTCAGTATGCTGTTGAGAGATCTTGTCAAGACATAGGAGGTAGTTTCAAGTGTGTGTGTGTGTGTAGTCATATCTCAATGTAACGAGCCTTAAGTTACCATGTGGGGATGGGAAAGATGACTTGAGGATTAGTTTTAGTATTATTCCTTCTTTAAATTTGGATGTGTAGATTTTGAAAACATGTTTTCTTATCATATGGGATTAATGTACTTGTTTGTCTTGTTTTCATGTTTGTTTGAGTAATCTATGGTGTACTATTTTTTGTTTTCTAATTTTAAATAGATTTATGGTTCTGAGAAGACATGTTAGTAGGATCTAGGAGAATGTTGTTGCTGAACAGAAAAGGAAAAATATTCTTATGGACCATAATCTAGTTCAGGTAATAGTGCGTGTTTTTCTGGAATTGGGATAGCTACCTTCACCAATTCATGGTTGGTCTCTACTAGTGGAAGCCCATGTGGATGAATTCTATTGTCATGATCACTGGTTCATTCTACTAAATCCAAAATAATTCAGGTTTCTAATGATCCTCAACAGTATGAGGATTTGTGGAGCAAGATTGAACTTCAATTTGAGTTCATAGAGATGGTTAATTCAATCATGGTTAAATGTTCAACCTTAAAGCTAGAGGTACTTGATAGGAGATGGTGGAAATCAAATGCACTGGTTAAGAAGAAATAGGGAATATAGTCATCAAAATTTAATGTTCTTTTAATTTTCAAGTTATATCAAGATTCTATGCTGATGGATAATGTTATAAATTTTTTCCAACATTAGATGGCCAATACAACTATGACATAATATGAGAAATGATACGCTAAGTGTGTGGAGTTCTAACATGAGACAATATCAAATGAGAAGATAAATAATCAACGTCTCAAGAGAGAAATTTGATATGATATTCATTATCATGTTTTATTGATGAATATATCTTATTATGAAGCTAAGATTGATAGAGATTTTATGACTAAGCTTTACCTAGATGGTATTCCAGGGTTATCGTGAGCTCTTTTTTCACCTAGTGGTAGACTAGTGAGTTCATTCAAAGGAAAGGGAATGTGTAACAATTCTCATGGTGCATCTTGATAATATTGTTTTTATAGACCTACAATAGTTTTTAGAAGAGTCCCATTGAATTTCATCATGTGTAGAAAGCATGGGAACTCAAAATAGGTTATAACTGAGGAACCCATGTTATGTGGGTATATGGATTCTTAGGTCACTGGTAGAAGTTAGGTCATATCCATTCTACTCCATATAGTGTCACAAGATGATCAATAAAAAATTACAGTAGTGAAAAAATATACATCATGATCTATGAGGTTTCAGACACATAAATATTGAATAAAGACTCTTCACATAGTGGCAGAGACTCCAGATGAAGAAGATATGGGTCTAGTCACATAGAGAGTTTCCATCAGTATAACATCATCATTGGTGTCTTCTAAATTTTATATCAGTGAATCTCATTCATTCATATAGAATTGTATTGTAAATATTTTAAATATTTATATAGAGCTTTCATTTTATGTGATCGATATTACTACACCCATTAATATTAAGAGAGAGTCGGGTCATCGTTGTCTTGATTTTCATTTTCTCATTATAAGATATTGAGCTTACTTGAAATTATTTGGTTCTCAACATGAAACCTCTTTATGTAATTATATGGATAGATAGGCTTATTTTTAATAAATCCTTAATTTATTATTATCCTCAATGGGTATTTAATATGGAACCTAGTGGGTGTGCCATATCATTCATGTAGAATGGGACTCGAGGTTAACTAGATCTGAGCTTTTTCATTTATATTTTTTTGAAGTTATATTAGTGTCCACTTTTAACTTAGAGAGGTAATCATGGATTTATTATCTACCACCAATGGTCATTGAGTTTTCCAATTATATTCCATTCATATTCATTGTTTTCCACTAGTAAGGGATATATATTTTTCTATTGATTTAGTTTCTAGTAAAAAATAAGTGTCTATAAAATCATACCATATGGGACCAGGTAAAATGAAAGATCTTAAGACTCAGTTGGAGGATCTTTTAGAAAACAGTTTTATACACATGTGTGTGAAACATTGGGCAATTCATATTCTGTTCTTTTGGAAATCTAATATATCACCTCACATATATGTTGATTACTGGAAAATCAATCGAGTCTTGTTAACGAAAATTTTATTTATTTCTACGGATTTTTTATTAGTTTGACTAGATGAAAGGGGTGAATTTGTTCTAAAATATTGAACTTCTATTTAGTTATCACAAATTAACAATAAATGAATATAGAATATAGAAAATTGACTTCTGGATCAGGTATGACCATTATTTGTGTATTTTCATGTCATTTGGTCTATCTAATGATACTGCAGTATTTATGGATTTAATGATCATGAATTTCCATGATTATCTTGATAAATGCATTGTAGCCTTGGTGGAATACATCTTTGTTAAAACTATGATGGAGGAGGATCATGTGGATCATCATATAGTAGTTATGTAATTATTGATTAATGATCTAAATTATGCTATTATATTGAAATATTATTTATATATTCATTAAGTGAACTTCTTCGAACCCATGGTGTTTGAACATGGCATCTCATTAGATCATGAGATGGTGAAAGCTTTCAATGCATGGGAGAAATCGTAGAAGGTTTTTTAGGTTTGGATCATCTTGTATTTGGCTAATTATTATCTCTGGTTTGTAAAGGATTTATCTAAATTAGATTCTTCAATGACCACTCTAACTCATATGGTTGTGATGTTTTATAGGGATGAATAATTTCGATGTTATTTTGTTGAGATAACATTAATATTAACTTACGCGTTCGTGTGAAATCATATAGAGGATGGGAAGGTCTATGTGGTCTTTTGTGATGCTTATGATATTGGTTCGATATGTGTTCTTTTAGAGGGTGATCACGTGGTATCCTATGGTTCTCGTTAGCTTGGGCACATGAGAATAATTATCTGACACATGACCTTGATCATGCAGTCTTGATTCATTAACTAAAGAGTTAGAAGAATTTATGTTAGTGAATAGTTTAATATGTATTCAGACCACACGATCTTATGTTATACCTTCTATAAAAAATATTAAAATCTTTATTATAATATTTGTGTGTAATAACTAGAATGATTTGATTTCAATATTTCTTATACCCAAGGGAAGGTTAATGACGTCGCAAATGCATTGAGCATGAAATTTCTAACCCAAGACATTAAGTAATCATCATAAGTGTGGAAATTGATGGCTATTTTTGCGTAGTTTCATATTTGTGTTTAGAAAATTAGGGATACAATTTTCTTTTATTGTGATCAATTGAACTATACTCTTCGTGATAAGGTTATTCAAAAACCACAACTTGACGATGAATTTAATAGCATTGGATACTCTCCTGAGGTGGGGAGATCATTACTGAGTGTTCATTATCCACACAGGGTATTTTATGTTATCAAAATTGATTTGTTGTTTCATTAGGTGTGAGGAAATCTGTGATGGGGGATATCCATAATCCCTAGTGGGTTATGAAACCATGAACCACAATGATTTTCTAAGGCATTTTTTAATGATTCTAGTAGCCCTATATGAGATGAGTCATCATTGAATATGTCTATTGTTGTTATACTTCTCAATAGGTCGTGGTCAAGCATCAAATAAATTCAAGATTGATTTATCCAGATTCGGTGTCGACATGGATATGGGATGATTTTTCTATGGACATTATGGTTGGGTTTCCATGTACCAAAGAAATAATAATAGCATTTGGGTTGTGGTTGATAGTCTTCCAAAATAGGCTCATTTTATATCCATTTGATATGGAAAAAAGTTGATGAGATGGGAAATATCTTTAAGGGATGGATTGATCATTTTCATAGATTTAAATATTTTAGTCTCTAGTAGGGAACTGAATCTTAAATCTCAAATTTGGAGAGTCCATTATGAGGAATATGTATATTTGGGTCATTTAAGTAGGGATTACCATCCATAAATTGATGACTAGAAAGCTAGAGATATAAAAATTTATGAGGACATGCTCAATGCATGCATGCTATATTTTGGAGGATCATGTGATGACCATTTCACACTAGTTATCATTCCACAATCATAATGTCTACTGTTGAAGCCATGTATGAGTGGCCTTGTAAAAATATGTTGTGTTCGTCAGAGATTGGTTAATCATTATTTTCTGGACAAAGCATGGATCAAGAAATGACAAACTATATTTAGTTCATTCATCAGATAATTTCTGTTGAAAAAATATGGTATAAATTAAATAATGTCCATATTTATAGACCATTGTAGTTATAATTTTGTGAAATGGTGTTCAGGAAAATTTTACCTCATTTGGTTCATTAATGGCTTGGGAGTAAAGGTAAGCCTACTACTTATTTTTTGGTTCCATTGAAGATTATTAAATGGTGGAGAAAGTGGATTACCATTTATCACAGCCACCACAGTTGATGTTTATACCTAATGTGTACCATGTATCGTAGTTGTGAACCTATATTTTTGATCCACCCTATGTTTTTTATCTAGAGTAATCATAATATTAAGACTAATTTATTTGTGAATGAGAGTCTAGTCATGATAGTTTATTCTAAAAACAAAGAACTTGATGGTATTAATGTACCATTGGTAATTTGTCTATAGAAATTCAGTTTTGATGTTCATGAGATGCGGGAGAGAGTGGCACTGATGAGAGATACGTGTCCTAATATTTTTGATATGGAAATTTTTTGAAAGGATTTATGGTGATATAAAGAATCTACGGTGGTGATATTATGAAATCCTATTACTATTTTTATGAACTCATATACCCACTTTTCGATCCCTCCTTTTTCGAGGATTTTCTTGGGTTGTTTTGGATTGAAAGCTGAAAATTTAGGAAATAATTGGACTATGCTCACTTGGTGCACGTTTTGGGGAAAAAGAACCCACCTATTATAAACTATAAAAACCCATGTATTCTGGGTTTTCAAGGTTGGAATAGGATTTTAAAATATATACACTCACCATATAGAATCTATGGACCCTAGTAGAGGGGAGACTATGTTTGGCACACAGTTTATCAAATTCTGCAGTCCTACCAAGCAAACAACGAATATGTTAAATTTTATTTCACCAAATGAATTAAAATTTTTATGAAACCCTATTTATCCCCATGATAGACTATAACATGACATATTATTATTTCCTAGTTATTATAGTAAATCAATAACCCCTTTTGGGTGCTCCAAATGTCTTACAAAAAGGATTGAAGTGTAGAAAATGTCGTTCAATCCCTATTTGGTAAGTGATATTCTACAGTTCCCTCTCTCCCACCCTCTCTTTAATTCCTCTATAATATTTTTTAGATTATAATGTGATTGATGGATCTAAACTCTTTTTTTAATCTTGAATAAATATTCTTTTTTATATCTTTATTTCCATCGTTAGACGTTGGAAAATACCCATATAAGTGTTTTTTTATGTGATCTCTGTGATAACGGTAGGTGGTTCTATTTTGACTTTTCATGTAATAAATATAGTATTTTTAAGATTTAAATTACAATTATTTCAATTCATTTAAAAAAACACAATTCCATGCTAGTGGAAGTTCGAATGGATTTGATATCTATTTTTTGTAAAAACCCCTTTCCAATAGAATTTGAATTTGGGTTGTGCTTTAGAAATTTATGGAAATTATAAATTGATATGAGAATTGATTTTTGGAAATGTTTTGATGTGATTTGAAAAAAAACTTATGATTGGTATTGTTTAAAAATTTCATTAATTATCGGAAACACCATATATTTGTTTTATAATAATTGGAATATTGATATTGACATTTGGAAGATGAATTTTGATGTGTTGTAAAATGATTAATTTGCAATATGTTTATTAAAATATCCCTTAAGTGGGAAGGGATATAATATTCCCTTAATGTGGGAGTGAATGTTTTTGTGACTTATGTGGTAGTGGATGTAATTTTCCCTTGAGTGGGACATGATATAATTTTACCATATGTAAGTGTGCTATGATTTATTTGGTGTATATATATATATTCCATTGATTGTGAACTCCATTATTCGTGACTATTGATTTAAATAAAAAGTTTTATATAAAATGTTTATTGCATCATTGACTGAAATGTTTCTATAATTTTAAATGAAAATCATGTTTTATTTTAAATATTTTATTGCACCTCCATAACTATTTGAATTAAAATTGAAATCATGGGTTGTTCTATTAATTATGTTATCTCATTATAAAACACTCGGTGATACCTTACTGGGGATTTAGCTCAGACCCTACATTTTCTTTCAGGTGTTTGTAGATTTTCTACTGAAGGTTCTTGTAAATGGAAACTGCCTCTAGGACGAGGTGGATGCTCATAACCCTTTAGGATTAGAGTATTGATTCCTTTGCGATGCTTTAGTATTATCTACTAATTTTAATATTGGTTCTTTAATGATGTATTGTTTGGGTTTTGATATACATGATTGATTGCTTGAACTATTATCCATTTGCAGTATTGAGTGTATTGATCTATATCTATTTCCATTAACTTTTTTCATGGAAAATTAAATCCAATTTTATTTAAGATGAATCCAGATGATAGTCGAAAACACATGGGGATAGAGAATGCACTTTTTTATAAGTCAATTCCTACTCGGGTGTCAAGGTAATAGGGTATCTGGGCGGTTCATGGGAAAAATATTATAGAATTAGTGAGAAGATATATTTTTGGAGTAAGGAATGGTTATAATGAATGTCTATATAAGTCAATAATTACATCCATTACATCTATATATTCGGAGAGGGACCTAAAGACCTCGTATACCCATGCATTGAGAATGGTCTTCCTCAGCTGATAGGTGCATCCCCCTAGCGATTGAGTTCATGGTTGAATAAAACTACTTAAATAATCAAAATTTTAAAATTCTCAGAGATCTTGGTTGAATATTATTTTCCACCATATTGCCTCTTTTTATGATGTAGGAGTTCCCTTGTCCTGATTTTATATGATTCAATGGGATATTGAACATGGGAATTGTGTTTGTAACCATAGTAAAGACATATATTGTGGTTGGTATCCTATCATTACAAGGGAGGGCCCATTGGGTGGTGGACTTATTTGGAACATGGAGGACCATCATTTCTTCAAGTGAAGGGGAAAATATTTCTAGAGTCATTCAAGTTTTCATGGATGGTGTTTTGCTCCACTATCTATCTCTAGAAAATGAATTACCGATATTGTGGTGGGATGGAGGGAATGCGTTAATATTGGAAGGGTTTATTGGGGTCCTTGGAGTGGAATTTAGTCGAGAAACATTGGTGTTATAGACATATTGTGGGTGATGTGCAATCTAGACTATGGAAAGAGAAAAGGAATTTATTGAATTATTCATTAACTAGTAATGTCACCATATTTTTTACATGATGTCGGTTGGTGGGGTATCTCCTTGGAAACATCTAAGAGGCATGTGTAGCTGCCATAACATGCATATACCTTAGCTTCATTGTGTATGGGAGGGGGGTAGTAGGTGTTTTCAAAGAAAATTATATTATAATATTTATTATTCATGATGGGGTTATATTTTCATATATGTTCTACCTAGTTGTGGTAGACTCATCACAATTTCACAATATCAAAGCTCTGACACGCCATTTATTGAGTGTGAAATACTCCCACATTATCATATTAGATGATTATTTCATTGAAAAACATATACTATATGTTTTTAAGTGTAAAAACATGAAAATTTACTTAGGATCCATGTAAGAGGTGATTATTTTAAACTAGTAAATGTTTTGTAGGGTAGACACATTAGAGGATCTCCTTCACCTTACCACAATATCATGAGTTGGTAATTCTCATTGATCACTAATAGTGGCTAGAATTCCCTATAAAAAATTTAAATACAATAATATTTACATACATAATGATGGTCATTCCCAAAATACCCAATTTTACTGATTTATATTCATGGAAACCCCCGTATTTACATATCCATTAACTATCAAAGGATAAAAGTTCACAACAGTTTCATTGTTTGTATTTTCAATGACTCCGAAATGATAATTTACATTGTATTTAGCATTATATATTAATGACCTTTAGATTCATATTCCAACTCTATCAACATGGTATGCCTATCAAACATAATGGTTAATTGTTTTAGATCCATCATCAGAATGAGATAATGGGATACTATCACTTTATTATATGGATTCTTATATTGAGATTACAAAAAAATATGGATCTACCTTATATATTTAAGACATTATCACGAATACTCTTCCTCATGTCAGCCTCAGTTAGATATTAGATCAACACTTCACCAAATTCAATATCATAGTGAACTAATTATGATTGAGGTCCCGGTTCCCCGCACATTATATGAACTCATTGGATTCACTAAGAACCAATAGATATCTTTTTCAAGATAGGTAATAGTGGATGTATATGTTTGTCTTGTTTTTTATAGAAGGTTACTAAACTATCACACCCATACTTTTAAAATCTTATTATTTGATTATTTTCATAATCTTTGATCTTTTGAATGAGGTTCAAGTTGACCCTCAGTTTACATTTTTGAATTTTTGAAGCGTTAGATGTGTTTTTTGCACGTTCATGGTTTGTTTATCTTTACGGTAAACCTTGCGAATTTTCCTAGGTAACTGTGTGGCTTGTTTTAGGGGTCTAGAAGTATGGTGCATGGGTTTTGTATGGTTTGGGAAACTGTGTAGCAATTGTGTGGGTTTTATCTGTAACTCACCTAAGGCATTCTACACAGTTGTCCCACTATTTGGGAATTGTGAGGCCATCTAATGTGAGGGACACAACCTTTCCATTTACTCACAGATAGTTGGCACATGATTTTGTTAACTATGAAGAAAAATAGTGTGAGTTTCCCAGTTCATTAAAAAGTTGAAATTACATATCTTCCCCACTATTATTTTAACCAAATATCAGGATTTCCACTCCTACTCTGACCAAGGAACACTAAGAGGCTTCTCCAACCCCATCTCTCATTCATACCAACCACCATTAATACCCATTTAATGTACATTTGGTATGTTCCTTTGGTTTCGAGTCGATTTACCCCTTCCCTTTCCCTTATCACTCATGTTATTGGGGTTTCATTGTGGTATTTAACTCTTGGAAAAACCCTATGGGTTAGGTTGGAATCACCATGATTTAATCAAGATTTAATGACCACTAATCCTATTTAGACTAAATAATTTTTTAATCCCATTTAATCTATCTCACATCAAATGTACAGTGGTTTAGTAAATATATACACAGCTCTTAAGTGATATACATTCAGTTTGATTATTGTACATTATCTTTGATTCAATTTATAATGATTCATTTGATAAATGATTAAGTATATTCCATTTTATGAATGTCACTACATATGTATAAATATAGAAATTTGGAAAAGTTTGAGACCCCATGAGTCTGCCACCGGTTTTTTTTATGGAAAAGGACCCAGACACTATGAACCTGACACCATGAACCAGAAACCCTGAACCAGACACCATAAAACAGACACCCTGAACTTGAAACCATCAACAGACTCCATGACTAGAAATAGTGACCATACACTATGAACCAAACACAATGTACCAGATACTGTGACCAGACACACTGAACTAGAAACCATGAATCAGTCACCATGAACCAGACACGGTAAACCAGACACCGTGACCAGACACCTTGAACTAGACACTATGAACTAGAAGCCGTGAAACGGATAATGTGACTAGACACAGTAAACCACACACTGTGACAAGACATCGTGAACATCTAGAAACCATGACCATCTTGACACCGTGACCAATCCATACAACGTTTCAAGAAGACATCGGTTCATAGAGTCACCATTTATAGACAAACTATGACACAGTTTCTTAATCTAATTTTTCGTTTTTCAATTTAATCTATAACGGTAATATTTGAAGATTTTAAATACACCGACATAATTAATGCCTCTTCGTAGACATCTCACCTCACAGTACGAAGTACGAGGTTCGAAATACATGCAACCTATAGGCCCCAACACATGCGGTTCAAGATAAAATGCTAGTGTGGCACAAAAACAACATGTACATTAAAGTGGAATAATGTGAAGAAAGTGTGTGAGCATGAAAATGATGAAAAAATACAGAGAATTTTTGAAGAGAGAATTGTAACATACAACTTGACACTGATGAAGAAAACACAAAGCATACTAGAATCCCTGAGTGGACGACATCTTCACCCCAAAGAACACCTTCCAATATATCTAACTTTTAATTATCTGTTTTTCATATGAGGACTTCATTTCTTCATCTGCTTCAGCCTAGAAGTCCAGATCTCCATAGACAACCTCTCGGGGCACTTTTAAATTTATCTCAACATTTATGATCTATTGTGTATCATTTAATTATCTTTGGAGTAATATTTGTTTCTAAGTAAAACACACATTTTGTTCTATATTAAAATGAAGGATACATGATATCTTTTATCAAACATCTTTTTACACTTGTGTATACCCACATATTAGTGCAGAAGTGGTCCCTGTGTGGCCTGGTAGTTTGTACCCACATAGAACTGTGGAAGAGATCGGGTGACCTGGACAGTCATGTGTACTATTGTTAACCCCAATCCAGGGTATGGATCAAGTATATATATATATATAAACTACTTTGTAGAAGGTTATCACCAAGTGGAGTGGATTAGATCTCATCTTGAGAATGAACGACTTGTTTTATATACACTGTGTTGTTTAATGTTAGTTTCGATGTTTTACTGTATAACTCAAAACTCAATAAATTCACTTATATATTTAATCTTAGTAAAAAGATATAATTTTTTCTCCTTATTATAATATATTCAAAAGTAATATTAATAATAACTATTAACATTACTGAGAATTAATCTATCTTATAAGAAGATATTTATATAGTCAAACATTCATAACCATATTAATTTCATTAATTGGTTAGTATTTAAATTTATTAGTGATACCTTATAGGAATATTTTTTAAACAGAAATTTTTATAGACACTCAATTCCCACTCCTCTATTATGTGATCTACTATAAACTATATTTCGTATCAAATGGAGTTTATTAAGACTATATTTTAAACCTTATTCAACTGTGATTGTAGTTGTACTTTATAAATCATTAAATTATTTTTCATTATAAATTTTTACCTCTTTAAATGTTATTTCATTATTATAGATAATAGATTTGAAGGTGCTGCAAAAAAATTACCATTCTTTAATAGAATCTATTATGCTCAATGGAAAAGTAAAATGAAAATCCATTTAGAATGTATGGGTTTTGAAATTTTTTATTCAATTATAGATGAATATATGATTCCTACTACTAATAGAACCACATGGGATAAACCTACCAAAACATTATACAATAACAATTTCAATGATATGAATTCTTTTTATTGCTCCTTTGAAGATGAACAATTTAATAGAATTTCTGCTTGTAAAACTGCCCTTGAAATTTGGGATACCTTGTCTGTTTCACACGATGGAACATATAGTGTAAAGGAAATGAGACTTAATACTTATACTATTTTGTTTGTAAACATTAAAATGAAACCTGATGAGCCTATTTCTGACATATATCTATGGTTCAATGATATTATCAACAAAATGATTTCTCTTTGAAGAGAAGTCATTGCCAAGGAATAGGTCATGAGAATCCATAGATGTCTACCAGATAGATAGAGAGGAACCTCTATCTCTATTAGAGAATCAGGAAACATCAGGAAGATACCTATAAAAGAACTCATTGGGAAACTAATGATGTATGATGGGGAGATAAAAGTCAACAAGGAAGAGGAGGATGAACCCAAAAAAACTATCGCATTCAAGACCACCACCACACAACACAATGTAAAAGGTAACATGGAAGCATATGTAGAGAGTTCCAATAGTGAACAATCATCACCTAACAGTGATGAGGAGATGCCTCAATTATCCAGAAGATTCAAAATATTTTACAAGAAGAATAACATTTTAAAAAAATCCTAACTTCAAGGAAAGATATGATCAGAAATGAAGTTTGAAGAAATATCAAAAAAGATGTGGCAAGACTGATGAGATTTTCTTCTATGAATATAAGCACAAAGTACATATCATGTTTGACATTATAGATCTAAAGTACGAAAATAAATATAAGGAAAAATACAAAATTTATAAAAAGGTAATGAAATCAACCTGGAGTGCTTCTTAGGACAGTTTAAGTGACTCATAAAATCACATAATAAACAGACAAACAAAGAAAATATGTGTTTAATGGAAAACACATATGTGGTAACACTGGACTCTTTTGTACATTATTCATTCAATTCATGAAAAAAGAGCGTCTATGAAAATTTATCTAATGAAGAAATATTTGAATACTATAATATTCTTGAAGAAAAATGCAATGAACTAAAAGATAAATATTAATATTTGAAGAAAAAACATGCTCTTACTCTGACTAATAAATCTAAACTCGCAACTAAAAAAGAGATATTTGCTCAACTGCTCAAGGCGAACAATAAATTAAAAATGTATAATGAGCAATTAAAGAATGACTTAGAAAATTTTACTAATGGTAAAAATACTTTACTCAAATTATAGGTAAAATTTTTCTCCCTAAATACAATACTGGCATTGGTTATAAACCTGGAAAAATAAATTTTTGTAGAACAAACTTTGTTTCTAATTATATGACATACATATTTACTCCTAGATCTGGAAACAAATAAACTAGTTCAGGTTATGATACACTTCATACTATTTTAAGTATTTTAGGACCCAATAGATTTTATTTTTCAAATACATTACCTAATTCTTATAGGAATCCTATTAGGTAGGTATGGGTTCCAAAATCACTTATCACTAATATTACTATTCCCAAACAAGTATGGGCACCAAAACATGTTTTTCTAGGTCATTTTGTAGGAATTCTACATAAATAATTATTGTAAAATTTTATGGTACATGGACAGTGGGTGTTCAAAAAAATGACAGAATACCACTCATGATTCAAAAATATAATAAACATTGATGTAGGACATGTCACATTTGGTTACAATGCCAAAGGAAAAAATCATTGGCCTTGGCCAAATCAGCAACTCTAACTCAGTTTTGATTTATAAAGTATTGTTTGTTGATGGATTTAAATATAATCTAATTAGTATTTCAATATTATGTGATGATGGATTTCAGGTTAGATTTGAAAATGATGCTTCCAATGTTTTTAATTCTAATGAAAAATTAATGTTTAATGCATTATGAAATGAAAATATTTATTCTGTTAATTTAGATACATTATTTTCTCAAGCTACTTCAGGTTTATGAGTATTTTATAAATATTCTTTGATTTGGAATAGGAGAATATGAAACTTTAATATTAACTCCCTTAGCAATCTAATTCGAAAAGGCTTACTCAAAGACCTACACAACCATGAGATTCCAAATGATAATGTGTGTAATCCCTGTCAAAAGGGAAAACAACACAAAATTTCCCTCAAACCAATGAAATAAGAGTTATCTTTTCAACCACTCGAATTGGTTCACATGTATTTGTTTGGACCATCTATAGTTTCTAGTTTAAATGTGGAGCACTATATTTAAGTTCATTTAGATGACTTCTCTAGACATACATGGACCTTCTTTCTGGCTCACAAATGTTAAGACTGCTCTTACATTACCAAATATGCCAAGTCAGTAGAATATCTCAGTGGACATAAAATTAAATCCTTCATAATTGATCATGGTTGTGAGTTTGAAAATCATGAGATTGAATCCTTTTACTCACAAAATGTATATCATCATAATGATTCTACCCCTAGAGCACCTCAACCGAATGGAGTTGTTGATAGAAGAAATAGAACCCCGCAAGAGATTGCTAGAACAATGCATAATGAAGATAACCTTATAATTTATTTTTGGGCTGAAGATGTAAATACAACTTCCTACATAATCTAAAGAGTATTGAAAAGACCCATTATTAAAAGGACACCTTATTAGTTATGGAAAAATCGAAAACCCAATGATAGTTACTTAAATGTTTTTTGATGAAAAGTCTATAACTTTAATACTATGGACAATATTAAAAAATTTGCATCCAAGAGTGCTGAAGGAATCTTTTTAGGATACTCAATTTCTAGTAAAGCCTATACAGTGCTCAAAAAAAGAACTAAATGTGTGGAAGAATATATCTTTCTCGAATATGATAAAACAGATCCACATGACCCTAAAACCATTCTAGAGAACCCGGAGGATGATGTATCAAATCTGGACATTGATTCGAAATCCTCAAACCATCATGTGAAGGAATTTTTGATAACATAAAGTTCTGGATATTATGTAGAATCAGGTCACAATGAACCTAAACCTGTCGATGAACCTGAAATCACTAGTCTATCATTTTCTAGAGCTATTAGATCTCTATAGAACCATCCCGTAGATTCTGTTGTTGGATACTTAGGCAGAGAACTCAAACATGACCTTCTCTTATAAATCGAGTTGAACATCAAGTCATATTATCAAAACATGATCCTTGAAACATTAATGATTCTATCAACAATGAATTTTGGGTAATGGATATGTAAGAAGAACATAATCAGTTTTACATGAATAATGTTTAGAAACGTGTTGATGTACCCAAGGACACATTCACCATAGGAACTAAATTGGTGTTTATTAATAAGGTAGATGAAATTGAAAATATAGATATAAATAAAGATAGATTAGTTGAACAAGGCCATAGTCAAGAAGAATGAATTGAATATGAAGAGACCATTGCACATGTAGCTAGACATGAAGCCATAAAAATTCTTCTTTCTTATGCTACACATCTGAACATCAACCTATATCAAATGGATGTTAAGAGTGCATTCCTAAATAGGAATATAGATGAGGATTTATTTGTCGATCAACCTAATTGTTTTACAAATCCTCATTTTCCATTTCATATTTTTACATTATCAAAAGCTTTATATGGATTAAAACAAGATCGATGAGCGTGGTATGTTAGGTTTTGTACTTTTCTTATTCCTAAAGGTTTTACAAAAGTAATAGCTGATCCTACCCTTTTTATAAAAAATATTCTAGTGATGTTTTATTTGTTAATATTTATGTAAATTACATTATCATGGGATCTTCAAGAAGTTATTTATATATTTATTTTTGTAAAATGTTGAAAATGAATTTGAAATAAGTTTAATGGATAAAATGAAATAATTTCTTGGATTTAAAATCATTCAAAATAATGATGGTATTATTTTAAATCAAATCAAATACACTAGAGATCTTCTAAAATGTTTTGGATTGGATATCACTAAAGTTAGTGACACTCCAATGAGTACTACATGTTAGTAGGATCTTGATGAATATAGAATAACTTGTTGATCAAACCCCATATAGAGGAATGATTGGATGTTTACTCTACATAACTGCTTTTCAACCAGCCATTATGTTTACTGTGTGTATGTGTGATTGATTTCAAACAAATACTAAGGATTCTCATTTAAATGTTGAAAATATAATTGTTAAATACCTCAAGAATGCACCAAATCTAGGAATGTTCTATCCTAGAGGACTATCATTTTAACTCGTTAGTTATTCAGATGCAGACTTCGGTGGTTGTATGTTTGATAGAAAATAACCTCCAGAACATGTCACTTTTTAGGAAAGTAACTAGTATCATGGTGTAGTTAGAAACAATATTTTGTTGCATAATCTACTGAAGAAGAAGAATACATAGCTGCTGGTAGTTGTTGCACACAAATATTTTGGATGAAACACACATTAATAGATTATGGATATCAATTCAAGAATGTACCTATAAATTGAGACAAAACAAGTGCTATTAACATCTTGAAAAATCGTGTTTTAAAATCTAGGACAAAGCATATTGATCTAAGAAATCACTTATTCAGAGATTCTTATGAAAACGGTGGTATCACATTAGAATTAATTGGAACTAAATATTAGCTTGATGATATATTCAACAAACCATTAAATTATGAATGAATAGACTACATGAGACATAAATTAGGAATGAAAAGCCTTATGTAAATATCGTACCATTTTATATCTTACTATTTCATATTTCACTCTCTTAAGAATTACTATTTCATGTTTATGGTCTTACAGATAGTCGTTTTAGGTTGTTGTCTGACACTTATTGTCTTTAATAACAAGGTCACACGGTCTAGAAATCACACTTGTTACGGTTTCACTGTAAACACTTGTTTTTGTATCACCATGAACACCATTTACTATATCACCATATGAATGCTTTGGTATTTTATTTATAAATTAGAACTTGTATCACAGTGATTAATTATTTTACGCTTTTTCCCACACATTTTTTTTCACGATGGTTGGTATTCCTAAATGATAAAATAAAATAAGGTTCACTCATTCTTTAGTCAAGAACCTTTCTATTTTCTCAAACCGTAACCCTTCTTCAACCCTTCCACTCTTCTCTGAATGTATCCTTTTTTTAATGCCAAGGATGACATTTCATTCGTCATTGACTCCTAAGAAACACATTTCAATGAAGAAGCAGATTTCTCCTAAGTTAACACCCGAGGGTCCTCTGAATCAATATCTGGTGAACAGAATAGTAGTACCAGAGAATGAGATATTCCCTATGTGACTTCTATCGAGTAAGCATATGGTTGTGAAAGTATTAAAAGGGAAAAGTTGGTTAGATTGGTATGAAATGGACGATATACCTATCTACCAGAAGCTCGTTTAACAATTTTATCAGCATGTAAAATTTTCGATTGATTTAGAAAGTGGCTATATTGTAATAAGTTGGATAAATGACTAGAGACTCACATTTTCTTCGATTTTATGGGTTTCATGCCTTAGGATACCTCATAGAGGTATTTGTAAATATTTATAGAGATTTCCTCCACCTGCAAGTGAATTCAATGTTTTTAATGACGCCATGGATAGTTTAACTGGAAATGGAATTAAGAGGAGAGCTATCGCTACTGAACATGACTGAGAATCTAGAATTCTTTTTAAGTTTATTCAGAAGTTGATTTTCACCAAAAAGGTGATTTCGCTGTACATAAATATCAGGAAATATATTTGGTTTATCTCATAAAAATGGACATAAGATCAATCTTTGTAAGTATGTTATACACCATATGTGTGAATTGATCAAGTCCACATCCAAGTCAACCTCCATATTCTATTCATGGCTTTTCTCATCCACAATACATGAAGATGGATAGGTTGGACCCAATGATGAATTTATCAAGTAATATGTGTTTTTTATTTCAAGTGTTATTATAAATATAATGAAAATCAATTTGAATCCTTTTAAAATGGAATTGGTGGAATATAGTGATTGGATCGATGAAAAGTGCAATTTAGTGGTCCATCCTTCAAGAAAAAAAGTTATTTCTGATCTGGGTTAGGAACTAGTTGAATGTGTTGAGTATTATGAAAGAAGAAGAAGAGGTTGTTGTACACCCCCCCATAGAAACTGTTCTTGATGAGGAAGACAGTACTTATACTCCTCAAGTAGTAATTGAAAAAGAAATACATGTTACTACTGATGATGTTGATTTAAAAAAACAACCCAATGTAGAGGAAGTATATATTACTATTGAAATTGAAAAGATTTTGTAGATAAGAATAGAGGATAAGATCTTCCTATTATGCAAGAAGATTTCCTTAAAGAACTCCCAGAGGAAAAAGATGTTCCTGAATTCATTTTTTCTACTAAATAGAGAATAAGGAAAGACATTCAATTGGATCAAAAGAAAATGATTGAGGAAATATGGGATGAATTTGTGGAAATAAATAATGTTATTAAGTCTTTGTGTTCTGAGAAGGATTCACCTATTGAGGTGGAGAATACCCCCAATCTACAATCTATTGTAGTGAAAAATATGATAGATCGAAGCTTATTGGACACATGGTATAAATTCACCAGTTATTTTGATGTGAATGACTCACAGGAAGTCTCAGTCAAAGTTCTTGACCTTTATACTATGTTTCTGTTGAAATTGGAATATGCTCTTAAAGTCTTCTCAACAAAAGAACCTGAGCCGGACATAGATTCTATCATTGAGCATTCAATGAAACCCCAAACCTTGGTGAATAAAGATGACATGGAGGAATTTGGAGAAACCCTTTTGGCTGGAGTTGAAAAACATATGAATACCCAAAAAACTACTATAATAAATCTAAGTGAGAGAGATGCTTCACTATTATTGGAAAAAATGATTTTCTAGATTCCACCCAAAATGATTCATGAGATTCATAAAGTCATAGTTGAGAACAAAATTCATAGTGATGCAGTACATACACTAAGAGGTATGGTTGAAGAAATATAGAAAGTGCTGAATTCGAGATCATAACATGCTTTTCATCCTATTGAGACTACAGTTCCCCAAACCCCCCAGGATATGTCCTTTCTGATTCAACCTCATTTTATCTTCATTAGTTGAAAAGGTAGCTGAAGGAATCAAAAAACTTGTGAAATAGATGTGTGTACTTGTTGTTAGTCTTAACAAGATAACTGATGAGTATTAGGGGGCCTACTAAAATTGTTCAATCAACTGAAATCTCTTACCTCAGCTGTCACTGCTTCAAATGCCTCTGGTAAATCTTCTCTGCCTTCCTTAGATAGTGAGATGTTTCAAACAATGGTCAAAGAAGATCTTCAGGCTATGCTTAGTAGTTTTAATAAATAATCTCTATCTCACGTTATCAAGAATAGTGACAGAGTTCTTGATTTGGTGCAAATACATTCTATGATTTCTAATGATGCTCAGCAAGAAATTACCAACAATGTGGACTTTTATTTCAACTGGATCTTCTCTAAGACTGATATGAAAAATCATTTCATGTACGTTGTGGAAAATATGAGGATTCCCCCTATTAATCAAACCATAAAGACTCATATTCAAAATCTCACACAGTTCACTCATCTGTTGGAAAATTTTATGGAGAACATGGATGACTTTAAAAAAGGAATGCAGCATGTTAGAGAGATAATTGATGATTTTATAAACCTGCTAAGGCTTTATCTTCCACCACCAAATCTCTTTTTTCATTTTCTAAAAGCCACTTTTTGGATTAGTGGTAACCACACAATTCAAAATTCAACTACAACAACATTCCATACTTTAAAAATAAGAACTTCAGCATATAAAATTCACAATACCCAAATTAGAAAAAAGTATAAAAAGAACAACTATCGTGAGGACTTCGAAAATATGAATTTAAAAATAAAAAATTCAAATAGCGATCATTACCACCTCGTTCGATGAAACACCTCGTGCCACACACCCTGACCACTGTCACTGGCATCTCACCATTGTCAACTGCATTTCTGCCACTACCGTAGATACTCCACAACCGTAGCTCAAAGGAAATTGAAAACACAAACAGTGGAAGTTTCGGTTATGCCGATGACTGCTTGATCTGCACAACCCAAGACCCCTTGGAAACCACAATTCGATTCCGACTAGGAGAAGAGCGGTGGAATACTGGAGCAAGAGCAGTGGAAGGAGCGGAAAAAGGTCGTGACGCGGAGCTCCACATCGGAATAGTCCCACTGGTGAACCAAAGCATCATTCATCACGGCGAACCACATCATATCATCACTGAAAGCCACAATGCGGTTGCAGCCATAGATACTACAAAACTAGACTTACCAGGACCGAAAATCCCTCATCCAATCCAGAAAATAGTTGCAAAACGAAGGTCCACTAGACATGATATCCTCCAAATAATATGAATACCAATGCATAAAACTTAACCAAACCTGATTTCTGGCAAATAAACCACCACAGAGCACCATCATCACTGGCCAAAACCCTAAAAATCATCCTTATGATGAATAAGAACTGAAGTGTCACCATCAGAAAATCGAACCCCATCATCTTCCAAAACCAACATCCCAAAGCCACTTCAAACCCACAACTCCCAGTCCAACCAGGAGGGAGCGTATGGATTGGAGGTTATGGTAGTTCTTTGAATAGACCAGGACATCGATGGCCTCTGCATAATTCAATAACATGTAGATATCTGAATCAATGAAAAAGAAGAAGAATCGAAGAAGCATGTAGGTTATACGGTCATTGTATCCCACCTCCCAAAACCATTAAAGAGCCACAACTTCATGACTAACATGGAACGGAGCAGGGGGACATGAGGTCAATGTAGTGATATGGCCGACCAGAAACTAGACAATGAAGAAAAGAAACAAAAGGGTGGCCAACACGAGAGAACCTAAAGAAACCATTGACCGCTGAACCACCAAACCCAAAACCATTGCGAAGCCTTTCCATCGGATCCGACCTGGAGGGCACAGAGGAAGGAGAGGTCAGAGAGGGGAGAAGAGGTCATGGGTTTCAACAGTGACAACCCTCGATAGAAAAGGCACAAAGGAGAAAAAATGTGGAAGAAATGAGAGAAAGTAATAGGGATCGAACGCACCACCAACCCAAAGCCTAGGGTTTCAGGACAAAATCCTAGGCGAAGACGTAGGAGACCGGGATAGATTCGGGAGACTCAGGTGCCATATTCCATATAGTGTCCTTTATCTTCATGTATATTGTATTTCCATTGTTTCTCCTATGGCTACCCCTCTGAGATATGTTTTTCCTACCTCCACCTCTTCCCTAGCCTCCAATTCTATGTCTTTCAGTCAGTCCCTAAGTCAAATTAGGCATGTAATCATTTATCAACATTTCCCTGGTATTATGTTGCACCTACATTGGACGCTTTATGTCATTTAAGGTCTTATTGTACCTTCTCTGTCAACCAAATAACTCCCTTTATCTACCTCAACCTCTGATCCTAGGGATTCTTCTTCATATCCTGCTACTTAGGACAAGGAGAATACCAACCAATAAAGAATAATAGTGACTAATCTCTTTTGATAGGAATGTTTTTGAATTGTTTTTATTGTCTACTGTTTGTACTGAAACTCTTTTTCTCTAATACGTTGTGAACATTTATTATCTTTTATTATTCACTCATTTGGCTAATCCAAAAAGGGGGAGAAATCAATATATGTTATATGAACATTGGGAATATGTATTTTGAAAAATTATACACTCTAAATACACATGATTTGTTATCATCAAAAAGGGGTAGATTGTTGGACTCTTCATGTATTAATCATGTTTTAAGGATCAAAAATCATATCCAGTCAATAAACCTTGTTAATACCATGTAATCTATCTCACATAAAATTAATAGTTGATTAGTAATGTTATCCAAATCACTTAAGTGTTATACATTGAGTTTGATTATTGAACACTATCTTTGATTCAAATTAATATGATTTCTTTAATAAATGATTAAGTCTAATCCATTTTATGAATATCACAACTTATGTCTAAATACAAATATTTGGATAAGTCCAAGACACCATGAGTCTGCCAATGGTTATGTTTTTCTGGAAAAGGACCCAGACACCATGAACTAGACATCATGAACCTGACACCATGAACCTTACACCATGAACTAGACATCCTGACCAGACACCGTGACCAGACAACATGAACAAACACTATGAACTATACATCGTGAACTAGACACCATGAGTTGACACCATGGACAAGACACCTTGAACTAGACAGAGTGAACCAGACACTATGACCAGACACCGTGAACTTGACACCGTAAACAAGACACCATGAACCAGACACCGTGACCATACCCCATGAACCAAACACCCTGACCAGACACTGTGATCATCCAGAAACCATGACCATCCAGACACCGTGACCAATCCAGACACTATTTAAAGGAGACATTGGTTCATAGAGACACCATTTACAGACAAATTGTGACACTGTTTATTTTTCAATTTTATAGTATTTCAATTTAACCTCTAACGGTCATATTTGTAGAATTTAAATGCACTGACATAATTAATGTTTTTTGTAGACATGTCACCTGACATTATGAGGTACAAGGTGTAGAATACATGAAACCTGTTAGCTCCAACACAGGAACTCCAAGATAAAATTGTAGTTTGGCCTTGATAAAAAATGTACATGAAAGTGGAATAATTTTAACAAAGTGTGTGAGAATGACAATGAATTAAACACTCAGATAATTTTTGAAGAGTGAATTGTCACATACAACTCGACACTACTGATGAACACACAAGGCATTATAGAATCCCAATGTGGACGACATCTTCACCCCGAATGACACCTGCAAATCTAGATATCATCTGATACATTGTTTTCCATATGAGGAATTTATTTCTGTATCTGGTTTATCCTAGAAGTCCAGAGATTCATAGACAACCACTTAGATAAATTCAAACCTTATTACATCATTTTTTCTCTATTCTGCATCATTTTAATTTCTTTTTAGTAGTGTGTGTATCGGTATAATAAAACACTATGACTCCTATATTAAACTAAAGGATACCATATATCCTTTCTGAAACATCTTTTTACATTTGTCTATTCCAAGAGATATGTGTGGAAGAGGTCCCTGTGTGGCATGGTAGTTTGTACCCATGTAGAACTGTGGAAGAGGTCATATGACATGGACAGTGCTATGTACTATTGTTAACCCCGATGCACAGTGAGGATCAAGTTTATTTAAATAAACTTCTTGGTGGTAGGTGATCACCACGTGGAGTGGATTAGGTATCGTCTTGACACTGAACCACTTGTTTTATATCTTCTGTGCTATTTAAATTTATTTCTCTCTATTTTAATATTTAACTCAGAATTCACTAAATTCAATTTGAATGTTAATGTTGGAAAAATGTTATATTTGTCTTTCCTTGACATAATAGCTTCAAAATTAATTTTAATAACTACTATTAACATTAAAAATAAATAATCAATCTTTTATGAAGTTATTTAAATAGTCAAAGTTTTATAACTGTGTTACTTTGAATAACTAGGTAGTATATAAATTTATTGGTGAAACCGTATAGAAATATTTTTTAAATAAACATTTATATAGAAAATCAATTGACCCCCCCCCCCATAGAGTGATCTACTCCGACCAATAGGTTATGGTTTGTGTCTTATTTTACATTCTTGGATGTTAGGGTGTGAATATTGTGTATCGAGATTGGATCTTCATCCTCCCATAGATTGAATACATTCACACATTATTTTGTTAGGTGCCTCTATGATCTTCCTTTATGATATAATCCATTAATGATTGGGTGATTATAATAAATTTATAAAAAATTGATTTCCTATGATAAACATTTTTAGATCATATTAATGTTTTGGTGTTAGAAGAATTTGTTAAAAAATATTTTGTTAAAAATGGATTTTGAAGTTATTCAAAAAATATTCCTATGCATATATGATCCAACTATATTTGATAAAATTTAAATTTAGATTCAAGATTAAAAATGATTTATTTTAGTGGTGTTTTTTCATAGACAGTTTTTTAAAATTTATTAGATTGTGATATGGGATTTATATTTGAAATGTGGTGATTTTTATTGTCTGGTTTTTTTGTTTTGGTTGGAAGGCGTGTTATGTTTGTTTGAAAATGGTATTGGGGGAAAACTTCTTGTGGATTATATTGGATTTGGACACACCCATGTGTGCCCATAGTGAACACAATGATAATCACACAAATTATTATAAATTTATTTGATACAAAACCTAGTTTCCAAAACATGTAACCTCTCTTTCTATTCATCTCGTGATTCAATTTATGACTACATGATTTTATAAATAGTGTGTGGTCATAGTGTGGTTTTTAAAGTTGTTTCGAATGTATCCATTAAAACATGGAATGTTAGGAATTTGGGGACATGATTGGTCTCTAAATTGATTTAAATATTGTTTTCCATCATTAAATACATTGTGTGTCTTTCGTTATGGATTTGAATAGAACTGAGCTTCAAAGGTAAAGCCCATTTTGGAACTGTATAAATGAAAATGGTGTTTTATATATAATTTTGGAAATGGTGTTGAAATTTTTGATAAGTTTATTTGAAATAGAATCCATGTGAGGCTCGAGTGGCACTTTATGATGTTTTGGATGTGAATGTGGTTTGGGAAATACAAATTCCTGATCATAACCTAGGTTTTTTATGAAATGGTTTGAATGATTATGTGATGTTTTAATCGAATTAGCACATAAAAAATAATTTTTTCTTATATAGGTTGTGATTCGTCTCTTATAAAATGCATGAAAATGTTATCAAGATGGTTTAAATTTTGGATGATATCCCCTTAAGTGGCTCCTATGTGTGAATGTTGTTGTGTGGTTTCTATACCACAATTCATTATGTATTATTACTATTTTTTATTAATATCATCATGAGTATTTAGGGTGTATTTATTAGATCATGTGATGGTTTCTTATCGACCCTAATATAATGGGTTGGTACGCCTTTGTGATATTTGAGGGCAGGTGGGTAGTGCAACTATATTTTCAGTTAGATGGGTCATAGACTTTGGAGTGTCATTATACCCTAGTAGGTGAATCTGAACAATGTACTTCTAGGGATCTATGTTGGGATGATTTGGAAATGAGCATGGTTTACTATTTGTATTTTCTTATTTAATTTTACAATATTTTGTTTCTTGTTTTCAATTATTACTTATTTTTCTGCATTTCATGGTATCATTTTTATGGGTTTTGGTTTTGGGTTTTTTATAAAGTGATTAATTATATTGAAACTCATGGAATGTGTGTTTTAAAAAAGGTAAATTAACTTTTATTTATTAAAATAAAAAAACCTAATTTATTTGTGATTTTTAAACTACTGTTATTTGAATATTTTTAGGATGGGAAATACACAGATTCTGTGGTGATAGCCTACTGAGCTGTTAATCTCACACACTACTTATACCATTCGGTTTTGGTGAACTTGAGATGTTTTGAAGGTTTAGGTTTCTATTTCTTTTTCTCATCATGTGAGAATTTTGGACTTGTTGTTAGAGGTGACCAAGAGGTTACATGGAGATCGTGTTGCTGTGTTCAACATAAGTTTTTATTTATTTATTTCAATTGTTTTATATGGATTTGGTTTTTATATTTATCAATGTGCAATTTTCTTCTTTATCTTGTTATGTTTATTCATTTGATCCACGTTCATTGGGATAAAAATCATTCTCATGGTGTTTTCCTTGATACGTGGTCATATTTTCCAGCTCATCATAATTGGGAATGTCCTTTAGAACATAACAAAAACTGGGTTGGGTTTTGGTTTAGATTACATCCTAGCCTAGTTCATGACCTGTCCCAGGGCATCATGTTTTCAACACATAGGGAAAATCATTATCATCACAAAAATCATATGATGGGTTTTTCCAAGGTAATCCCTAAGAAATAAATTGAGTAGAAACATTCTTATCAATGGAATAATATTTTTCTCACAAATTGTGAAAAATAAGACCATCGCCAATTTAATCATTATCTCATAAATAGTGGAAACATAGCCTCACCCCATATGAAATTCCTTGATTTCCATCAGAGGAATTTCATTATTATAAAATTTGGAATTCTATATATTTAACATAATGAATATTAAACATTTTGCATAAGTAATCTATTGATCAACACTAGATTATTAATTGATCATATAAAATGTTAAGATTATTAGGGTCATAACCCATTATGGAATGTGTGATCATTTTCTCCTCATATATGATTTTTATAATCATCACATAATTCATCTCATTATCATCACATATTCTAAGTACATGTATTCATAACATGAGGATAAAGAAGTGGATTCATATTTTTAATATTTATGAATCTTACACTCATCACAAAAGAAATATTATGTGGATCACCTATGGTGGATCATTATAATAATGATGAGATGGATTTTTGATGCATATATTGGGGTATCCTACACATGAAACAAAATACCTCTTTAGGTTTTTCACATAAGAGAGATTTGTTTATTAATAACGAGGTGGGATGATTTTATATATGCACATCACACGTGAGTTGGTGAGAGGTAAAAATCCATTGGGGATGAAATAACACTATCTTATCACTCCAAGGATGTAATAAATTTAGGTACAGTGTAGTGAAACACATCATTTAAATATCTTTTGAGATTTATTGATTTTTAGTGAGGGGTTAGGTTTTCTCTAATAAGATGACCAGGCTTTGGAGATAACACCTCTCATGGTGTTAATGTAATGGGGTAGATTATGGGATTGATCCTTAGTTTGTCATACTATATATCATGTTGGGAGATATAGAAAAACATCTGATACAGTTACAGTTACAATGTTTTTTTAGTTTACTGGACAATATCATGTAGTTAAGCATCTTGTGATTAGGGTGTTTGGGCCATGAAATGGGAAATTTCAATGGATTTTGTTGGAATAGTCCATTACACTAATTGAATGATGTGGTTCATCGCATGTTTATTGCATAGGGAATCTCTTGCACATCATTCCAGGAAACCTTGGATCATCATAAAAGGAATCATATTGTCGTCAAAATGAATGCTCTATAGTTTAACATATTTTATTGAAGAGTTTTATGTTGTAAAATGGAATATAATTTGGGGTATTGTGAGAAATTTGTATTCAGATAACCCGTGGGAGCTTGTCTCATTAGAATGTATAAGGTGGTTTACATAAATGAGGTCATGATTGGGGATTTAACATAATTATTTTACCATGTGGTTTTGGGGGAATGGGAGTGAAAGTATAGGATTTATACCCATGTGGACCGAAGGGTAATGGTCATAGGCACTTCTTATCCTATGTTATGGAGAAACTAGCATGAATAGTGTTCATCCTATGTTATATGTAATGAGATTGGGGAATAAATTCCATGTTACCGATTCTGAATATATATATTTTACTAATAAATCTATATCTTGTGGATTGGGCCAATAAACACTCACCTTTCCCAAAACTATTTTATGTGTGAGAATGGAATCAAATGTAGTCACATAAAATGAGTTCAAAAGTTCTGAGGAATTTGTGTCTTTATGAGAAGATGGATCTTCATGAAGAATAATAATCTACTATGTAATATTTTATTTAGGGCTATTTCTCTCATTAATTTCCTCACAAAAAATAGTCATCCAATCCTTTTACTCATATTAATGCATAATTGTTTTATATAAATATTCGATAAAGACAACCAAAAGACCCCAAGTGATACATTTTTTGGAAGACTATGAACAGAAAACATCATGGTGAAATAAAAATAAAATTATATTCTCTAAATATCAATAATTATCACATAAAACCATTTTTCTCTCCTAAAAAAATAGTAGATAACTCAGGGAATACATAAACAAAAGGGGTGATCTAAAAAACAACTATGTGAATAAAAATGATAAAAATCATAAGATATGAGATAAAATGAATAATATTATAAAATAAATAAAAAAGAAAATGAATAATGAAATAGTATTATAACATAATGATAATAGACACATAATATTATTGAAACATAGTTTAACAACATGATATTTTAGAAAATAAATCAATTTTCCATAAGATATTCCACACGCAGGACGATCAAATTATTATTAAAATTATATATGTGTATATATATATAAATTATATTTTAAACATATTTATACTTCTTTAATTATGATATAACATATACCTTTCTAAATTTTAATTCACTGGGGGATAAGATAATTCCACTCATACGTGCAACAGGCTACGACCTCACGATGTAATGTAATTCATATTTCACTAAGACATTTCATGGATTGTAATAAAGAATATCATAATGAATATATGTCATAAAAGTGATATAATTATTATATTAATTACTTATTTATCATTATTCAAGGAAAATATATTATTTTAATTCACACAATGAATGTTAAAAATGTCTTTTGTGTGCATGTGTAGACTATCACCTCCACGAAGCGATAAAATTATTTTTTTCTTCACCAAAATACATAGATTATATAAATAACTATATTAAATTAAATAATATTTTACTTATGAAATTATTATAATTTTTTAAAATTAAAATATTAAATAATTTATTTCCATAATGGTAATTGAATAATTTAAATGTTACTCAAGCATATGTACATCCTATTACGTCCATGATTATAATATAGATCATTTTTATAACAATATGTAATGATTGGATTCAAAAGATTAAATTATATATAGATATTATAAATATTACATTATTATTATTCTTTATGTGTTTACATAATTACATATTTGACCGTTGTCATCACACCGAGGTTGATTTTAAATAATGAACAGAACACCTTCCAAACACCCTACACGGACATAACTAATTTTTTATTTTAATATGTTACTAAATAATTTAGTGATTTAATTATAGTGTATTGGAACATAAAAACGGTTACTAATAAATCAAATAATTATTATAATTATATTATAACATAGAAAAATGGAACACGTGATGAATTTCCAATCAAGGTAAGGGTTTTCTCATCTCGTTATTACGTCTTAGAGATATTTTGAATATTTACCCCTAACTATTATTGTGTTGAATATATGCATCCAATGAATGAATTTTATTATCCTTTTAAGAAAATTATTTGGATTTAAGAATCCATATGAGGTTATCCATTTAACTAGGTTTTTATATAGATACTACCAATATATTTTTGGATTTTATCTCTATTTCATTTCACTAAGTTATATTTTATTATTATAAACAGAATTTATTTTGTGAGGTTTATATTCATCAAATTTGATATTTATATCCTGTATCTATTTTCTTATGACATTTAATATTCCAATATAGTTTATAATTTCATGGGGAATATGATTTAAAAGTTACCAATGTAGAAAATTATTTATATTACAATATAATTTCTTTTCATGGAAATTTAATTTAATGGTTCATTTGGAGAAAATAATATAAACATATTTTCTTGAATAAAATATAATTATTTTCCAGTAGTTTTATTTTTTACATTTTTAGTTTCCATTCACCCCCTATTGATTAATGAAGCATCAAGGAAGTGGTCTTTAGGTGATATCGATATTGTTCCATCTTTTAGATTTATAATCATTCACTTTTATATAAATATTTCATAAAATGTTCTAGAGAAAATTATTTTATAAAAATAAATTATATTATAAATCCATTTAAAATAAATTTGAAAAAATACTAAAAAAATTAAAATTAATATTAATTACATTTTTCAAGATTAGTCAATATTGACTCCCTTTCTCCAAATTTCTTCAAAATGAATGTATTTTTAACACATATGAGTGAAATAGTTTCACACCATTATGTCCACTCTTTACCTAGAAGATTATATTATATGATTATGTTTTTCGATGAAAAATTATTTTCAAAATAATTTGGAAATTAATTATTCTTTAATGTTTCTTTCGAAATGAAAAGTCTATTTTCTTCAAAACTGTTTTCAATGATTTTTTTAATAATATACCTATACGTCAATGTTAACATGACTTGATGTCATATATAATTTGAATGAGTTTTGTTTTATTGACACCATTCTAATTCTTTCTGTGGATGGATTATGATCATTTTCTGATATTTTTAATGAACCTATTTCTTTTTAACGGGTTAATATAGTATCAATGTGATAGTCATGTCACTTGTTTCTTTTCTAAGGGTAAATGATATTTCAAATATATTTTTCAAGAACTAATTTATGTTCCCTATTTTAATCATGTTTTAAAAAGAATATTTATTATATAATGATTTTATAAAGAAATAAATGATCTATATAGTTTATTTAATGGTATTGGACATTCTTATATGATGGGTGAGCCTCGATAGGGATGGGTGAACCCAATATAACTTATATAATAAGTGAACCTATATACTACTTCTGTGCATTGAGTAATTTTTATTTTCATAACAGAATTTTATTTTAAGCTTTACATAAGGTTATTATATTTTATAATGGTTCTATAAGGGTTTTATGAAGATGATATACCATTATAACAACATGTTATTGTGAAAAAGTTATGGGTGATAAATGATGTTATATGAATTAATTACATAAGGGATTTATATAGATGATGACCATGACCTAATATAGAATATTAAATGATGAATATATTGGGAAACGAGTTTCTTGTTTATAAACCAGTTGTTTATGAATCCATCATGTTACAATCATTCACTAATTCTCTCAAATTAAAACCAAAATGGTCATTGGGAATGTATGTGATCCTTTATTTTCTTATGATTTTGTTTATTTTGTATGGATAAAATTAAGTAACCTTTCTATATAACAATTCAAAAAAATTAGTGTTTTTTGTTAAAACAATGGATACAAGAGTGCGAGTTTGAGGATGTTATAAAAGGAATCTGTCAAAATCATGAAACATGAAATATGTATAAGTCAATTCTAACTATCAATACAAAATCACATGGTGGATAGAGTACCATCATTGATTAGTTTTACATTAAATATTATATATATAATATTAGGAGACATTAAAATTACCCAATGAATTAAATAATCATTTGGGAACACCCATCATAACATGTACATGATAATGTGTGACACAATAAAAAATCGATTGTAAGACATAAACATAGTAATTAACCATGAAAAGAAATGAGATCTAAAATATTTCCTCACATCATAATAAATATTCAAAAAGATACCAAATAGAAAAAAATATTAAATATATTTTATTTTTATATCTAAATATATAATATCGTGTCTCATGTTTTATGTTCATTAAAATCCCCTCACATTGAAGTGATGAATATTTCGTATTAAATGGACATTCAAAGTGGTGTTTTAAGGAATTAGTTAATGAATTTCAACGAAATAATGAAAATGGTGTATTATTTGAAAACCTAATATAATCCATATTGGTAGTCCATAAAATTGTTATTTATTTAATTAAACCATTAACATGAATATATGAATTAAAATAATGTTACATAAAATGATTTAGGGAAAATTTTCTCCATAATCATTTTTTAATGAAGGCATTTGAGAAATGAATTATGGAATATATACCAACATCAAAAAAATAAAAAATAATAATTTTATATATACAAGAGACATATATAAAAAATCTATAGTAGTTACCTAACATAAATTAAATAATATAAAGTGATTTTGAGAGAGAATGGCTATAACCCTAAGAGAATATGGTGGTTCATATGTTACCTTACCATGTGTATAGAATAATTTTTTAATTTCAAATTATATTAAGTATAATAAAAATAGATTTATTAATTATATAACTTAAAACCTTTTACATAAATATTTTTTTACTATAATTATATTATGTTCATTTACAATCATTTCAATGACATAAATATATTAATTTGGTTGTTTTGTGGGCAATAATATCATGGTACGAAGGTCGAATGAATTTTAGATAATTATAGATGTTATAGACAAATGGGACTAAAACAATTGAAGTGAAATTAAATAATATTAATTTTTTAAAGAAATTTAAATATTCTAAAATATAAATCTTTTTCTTGTATAGGGATTATTAATTTAGTATAATCATTATTGTTTAATTATTAGTCTATTTAGGTGGTTTTTCTGAAAATCATGAACATCATATGTTTTATATAATTAAAATTTATTAAAATAATCAATAATCATGAAATTAGCTATAATATAATTATTATCATCATATTTAACAATAATAAATATTAAATAACTATCCATGATGTCAGTGGAAATAATTGAAGTACATTGTTCTTGGTAGTGACACACTGACCATATTCTAAACATAGTGTTCTTTCATGAATCAATGCAGGAAATGGACTAATATATATATTCCATAATAATAAAAACCTATTAGTATAATTAGATAAAAATTTTATCATGTAATATGGATGGAAATCATATGAGTGTCATATACGAAGAATAAAATTAAATGATGTTCTGATGAGAAATCACCTCACTCTTTGATTGTCTCTTTTTAAGATACCACATTATGATACTTGGAATGGTATTTGGTCAGAACAATTATTCATGGGAAATATGTAGAGATATATGTAGATATTTGGAATGATTTTGGGTGATATCAAAGGCTTATATGGTTTGAATAAAAGTGGTTGTGAGGGTTTGTATTTATAATAGGAAGAGATCAGTATTTATTAGAAATTAACTTCAATACATTTTTTGGCTGAACACTACCAATTAGGATGAATATTGTGAAAATATAAATTAAATTGTGAGTTTGAGGTCAAAATAAATGTTTCTTACACTATCCTATATGTAAGAAATATGGAAAATCAATTTTAAGGATAAGAGAAGTGTTTTTATTTATTTAATTATTAACACCAAATTGAATCATTTTAGGAAGATACATAAAATTTAACTAAACATTTATTAATGTGTAGATTTAAAAAAATTAAATAATTATATAAAAGTATTTTTCTAAATATGTGATATTTATTTATTTAATAACATAATTATTTGTTCTTAAAATATTAATTTTTATATTATGATCACTATTTTGACCATTATGAAATTATGATTGGTATCATACAATTATTCTATAATAATATTAAAAAAATATTAATTTATCAATCCAATTTGGAAAATATTCATTCTTTCAAAAAATTATATATATTTTAATGTAAATTAAACATTTATGTTTTTCAAAAATACAGACATGTGTTTTATCAGTTTTAAAATATTTATTTATAAGAACCGTGGAATAGAAATTACATATATTCATTTTATAAGATATATAAATTAAATTTTACATTTAAATAGAATATAAAACTATTATAACATTTTAGTTCATATTTTTAACTATCTTAATTCTATTCTAATGGTCAGATTACTATTTAATCAACAGGATAAGTAATAGTCATATTTTTTCCCACATTCTGTAAGTACATCGTATTTTATTTTTATATTTTAACTTATATTTTCTCTAATGGTCGTATATATTTTAATTTTCATGATTAATATTGTATTATTTTTTCATTTCTATAGTGTTTTTTATATATTTTATTCTACTATATTGAAAAGATATGAATTTTTATAATATTTTCTATTTTATTTTCAATTTTTTATCTCATTGAAATATTTATGATTACTATGCATGTAAATATTGTAAAAATTTAATGTTGAAGTTAACATGAAACATTATTTATGGTTTTATAATGTATTTTATGTAATGTTAAAAATACTATATTAGAAAATATGACACATTTATAAAATAACAGAAATTCCATTGATAAAATTCTATGTTGTTACATTCTTCCCACTTTGGAATTTTCATTATAATTTTTTATATAAAAGGTAAAAATAAGTGGGGGTACATTTTCTTTTTAAATTCCACGGGTTCCCCAAGTTTCCTCATTGAATTTATGGTTCAACCATATTACAATTACTATGTGGGATTTCTTGTTGCATATAACATTCTCTCTAAAATCCAAGATCCTCACCAGTTTATCCCTATAAGATAGATCATTTTATTTGTATACCACCTATTAATTCATTATATGCTATGGATTAGAAATTTACTTCCTCAAGATGTATACATGGAACTCATAATGTACTAGATAATGGGTACTTGGGAGTTCTAGTTGATAATCCATAACCCCATTGTGATGAATAAAATCAAAGGTGTCGATGTATGTAGGATTGAGCATTCCATTATTGAAAAATAACATAAATCTCTTCCCGGAATATATTAGGATTAAAACCATAACTCTGACATCAATATACAGGTCTCTATAATAGTTATTAGAACAAAAATTTTGTTGACTATTGATTATCCCTTAAAAGAGTCTAATATTCATTTTTTATAATATAATATTCATATGCTTTATTAGTCATATACAAAATTATTAGTGCATTTTACACTTTTAACATTATTTCACATTATGATTGTAATTTCTTCTTAAAATGAACTATTACATGGTCTTTTCTTGAACATATCAAAATACACATAATGGTATTTATTTTTTGTTTATATTTTTTAGGTCTTTAATGATATAAGGAACAATTCATTTTTTAGAGCACTTGGAGATTCAATTTAGAAGACCACCAAAGTGGGGTTTGAACCATCCACATTATGGGCGATGTGTTTTGGATAACAGCACAATAAAAGTACTGTAGAGGATAGAATTGAAGCCCAATGATTCTGAATATTTAAATGATTATAGAGTATATTATTAGAAACATTGAATTTCACTGTGGCCCAAGCTAATTCTGAGTTTAGAATTGTGTTCCAGGCGGCCCAAGTTGATAATGAAATTCAAGGCCAGATTCTGAGGCCCAGAAAAACAGCCCACCATTTATATCATATCTCATGAACCAGATATTTTTTTGAGATGATATTTTACAAGTTTTTATAAGAAATATGGGGATACAATTTATCCTCTAATGTCCCACTCAAATTTGTTAATCTAGAAGGTCTTTTCGGTGCTTCTTTTCTGTGGATGGAAGCTGGCTTCCTTTTCAGGGGAAGAGTGGAAAAGTCACATCTCCATTAATGGTCCACCCACCTTTCCCTAAAAAAAATTAATTAAAGGCATATTGTATGATGGGGTCTCGGCCCATGACATATAAAATTCATATTTATGGCAATAGTGGTGGAGTATTATAGGAATCATGGAGACTTGTTTTCATTGTAATGTTATTAAGACAATTTGTCTTTGTAATGTTCTTCATTCTCAAGTAAGTTGTTCGAATCACCTTAGTTTTCAATAAAAGTTCATCTTCATATATTATTTTGTTATTATTAATATCACCTGGAAACTAATGCCACAAGGTGTGATCATGTTCACAGAAAACCTTGTGATTTTGTTCACACAACGGTGGGGTGTTCGTTATTTTGTTGTTTTTACTTCTTTAATTCCACCCCCGTAAGTATATTTACCACTTCTGTTGACAAAATGGCATCAATGGAGGGATAAATCTTTTATGGTTTGATCCATGGGAGTTGAAAGGGTATGGATTAGATGTTATTTATCACTCTCTAAAGGTTATTAATTTCTTCTTTTTTGAGTTTCTTTCATTGAATGATTTTCTCTATTCCTCTTCCTTATTGAATATATTCACCCCACTTTTATGTTCTATGTAGATGATTTACCTTGTAGTTCTCATGAAAATGATCCTACAAGTGTATATATTATTAGCATGTATTTGTGAATGTTCATAATCAGTAAGTGATGAGGTTAGTTTGAATTCTTTGTTTAAATCCTTATCAAGATAATGAAATTGAAATTGTAAAAGAAAAAAATAATTCATCCAATCCTCCTCAAGCAATAACCTTGGATCAAATCATTTTCTCATAAATTTAATTCACATTGATATTTTAGTGTTCTTTTAAAACCATCTAAAATCAACCAATGTTGTCCACTTTATATCCAAAACCCATCACTTTTTATTGTGTGTCTAAGGATCTTCCTTGGCCTCTAAGGATTCAATAACCCAAGCTACACTTCTAGCGACCGCTTAACACTTAAAACCTGGGTAAATTTGTGGAAAACCAAATTTTGGCAATGTCGTCAGGGGCCAAGTAAGTTCCTTAGACCAAAAACCTTTTTTCAAACCCCCATTCTTCTATGCTCACCCAAATTATTTTATATTTTCCCTTTCTCAGTTTTTTTCTTTTGGCGCATGTCCGCCTACACCCGTGATAACTCAAACATATTATTTCGGGTGGAAACTCCTTGGATAGGGGAGTCATGTTCATCTAAGTTATTGTTTACACTTTATTAAAATATTCCTAAAAATCCAAATTCACCAATTAAAAAAAGTCCAATGGAGTGTCTTCAAAGAAATCAAATGGTAAACCCTCTGGGTGATCAAATTGGAAACCCAAACCAAGAAGCTCCAAACATATGGAATGTGGTTGATAAAACCATTAAAGAATACCTCACTCTAGCATGGACCAATGCCCCCTCATGCATTAGACACAATTACATAGGATATTCCAACTACATCTTTAAACCCCATGTCATAAACCACCTTCCAACATTCCATGGAATGGAGTCTGAGATGCCCTACCTTCACATTAAGGAGTTCAATGAGATTGTAGAAACCATGTGTCCCCCACATCAACTTGAATCATATAAATGAGGCTATTTTCATTTTCATTAATGGATAGAGCTAAGAATTGGCTAAACAATTTGAGACCATAATCCTTCAACTATTGGGACCAATTACAAAGGGTATTCTATAAAAAATACTTTCTCTACCACAAAACAATAGCACATAAAAAGGGCATCCAAGACATTTTTGAAAAAGAGGAAGAGTCGTTCTATGAAACATGGGAGAGATTCAAAGACACCCTAAACATTTTTCCACACCATGATTTTCCTATTCCTGAATAAGTGAGAATTTTATATGAAGGGTTGGGCTCGAGGAACAAACAATTCATTGACATGATGTGTAATGGGACCTTTAGAAACAAATCCCCAAATGATGCTTATGAGTATCTAGAAATCCTTACTGAACAAAACCAAACATGGGGAACATCACCTTATTATGAAAATCCCAAATAACTACTGGAATGCATACACTTAGAGAAGAGGAAAGCCTCAGGGATAAACTCTCAACACTCACTAGGAATGTTGAATAGATAAACCTTAGAAAAATCCCGGAAATCCAAACTGTAGACCCTATTTTCACAATTTGTGACAAACAAGACCATAAAAAAGACAACTGCCCAACCATTCCATACATCAAGGATGTTCTTCTAGGAGGACCTCCTGGTGAAGTCAATTCCCAAAACATAAAAAATCCTCAATACCAAAACACATTCATCCCAAGGTATAATGACCACCCAGGTTTCGGCTAGGGAGATAAAAAACAACCTAGCCAACCACAGAGACAAAATACATACCCCCATCAGAACTACCAAACACATAACCTGTTCCAAAACCAACCTATCCAATATCAGTGACCACCATTCCATCTTCAACAAACCATCCCACCTCCAAAATATTCCCTCGGGATAGGCCAATCTTCTCAAGCACCGACCAAAACGGGTCCACAAATCCTCCAAGAACATCTGTGCAAACAAATGGCAAGGATGAACATGGAAGTCTCCTCCGTCAAACAATAACTTCAAACAATCAAAACTAGAAAGGGACCCATGACTACTTAGGCGGTACCATCCTCAACTTAAATGGGAGAGTCAAGCTGTACTCAAACAATTGATGAACAACTAAAGGCTCTGACTGTTTTAAAAAGTGGGAAATCAATTGAAAACCCTAAACAAATAAGTCGAAAACCATGTGAATATTTAAAATATAATGAAAATTCAAATGAATCTGAAGATCAAACTGAGTAAAATGATAACAATGTGAAAGAAACAACTCTTGAACAAACAACCCCACAACTTGCACCATTTCCTCAATGCATGAGGGGGGAAACCGAGCCCAAATTAAGTGAAACATTGAGGAAAATCTTCTCACAAGTCACGTTGAACATTCCCCTTCTCGATGCCATCCAAAACATACATGCCTACTCAATGTACATTATGGACTTGTGCAATTTTAAAATAAAATTTTCACATAAAAATCATGTCCTTTTGGCTACTAATGTGAGTACCACCATTCAATGAACCATTCCTCCTAAGTTGGACGACCCAGGTTTCCTTTACATCTATTTTGAACTAGGAGAGGGAAAAGTTTTCAATTCATTCTATGACCAATGTGCTAGTGTCAATCTCATCCCATAAGTTTTTTACTTCCAATTAGGCCTAGAAGAGATCAAACCCACATCTTTCACACTTCACCTTGCTAATTATAGCATTAGAGATCCAAAGGGGATTTGAATGGACATTCTTGTAATGGTTGAACACTTCATCTACCCTGCTATCTTCATTATACTTGACAACCATCCAAGGTTAGGAAATAAACAAAAAACCCCAATAATTCTTGGTCGTTATTTACTTGCAACAATCAACTCCATTATTCGAGTACGAAATGGTAACATGACCATCACCTTTGGAAACATGAGTCTAGACGTGGACATCTATAATGAAAGGTCACAAATAGGGTATGATGAGGAATTTCATGAAGTAAACATGATAGGAAACATTGATAATGAATCCATAGAACATCAAGGAATATTTTATGGATATTTAAGTCAGGATGAAATTTATTTCCTTTGTTCACATGAAGGATGTTTATCTCCTTGGATTTAATCATTTTCAAATTACTCATATAATGAAGTCTTAGGACCAAAAATTAGTGAAACCTTTCATGAAACCACATTCATGGAGACCAATCAAACTTCCTTCCATAAATCTGATTAAACCAATATTGTAGCTGAAACATCTATATATAGGGAATAAATCCTATATAAAACTCTAAAAAATAAATTGATATTGATCCAAAGTCCCAATCTTCTGCTGAAATTATAAACCAAACTGATCTTGAAATGAAAAAACTTCTCGATGCACTCATATATGACTTCCTAGGGGACAATCAAACACATCCTATTATCATTTCTTCTTCTCTTGAATACAATCATTATAAGATTCTTCTAGATGTCCTTAGGAAACATAAAAGTTCTATTGGTTGGACCCTGTCTAATATTCCTGGGATTTTCCCACTGATTGGGACTCATAGGATTGTTTTTGAATCTGATTCAAAGACATGTCTTCAACCTCAATGGTGACTCAATCCTAATCAAATGGAGGTAGTAAGGAAGGAACTTCTGAAATTATTAAAAGCTGGTATCATATATCCCATAGATGAGAGTGAGTGGGTCAGCCTAATCCAAGTGGTTCCAAAGAAGGCATGAATCACAATGATTACCAATAAGGATGGATAGATTCTTCCAACTAGGGTGAGTAGTGGATGCAGGGTTTGTATTGACTATAGGAAGCTATACTCATTCACCAAGAAGGACCATTTCCCCTTACAATTCATTGACCAAGTCCTTGAGAGAGTGGTTGGTCATGCATTCTACTGTTTCATAGATGGGTACCCAGGGTATAATAAAATTTAGGTCTCCCTATAGGAACAAGGGATGACTACATTAACATGTCCATTCAATAAATTTTCCTTAAAATGCATGCTCTTAGGGTTATGAAACGCCCATAGAACCTTCCAGCGGTGCATGATGAGAATATTCTCAGACATGGTAGGTAATTTTCTTGAGGTCTTCATGGATTAATTCCATGTGTTTGGGGATACATTTGAGGGATTTATATAGAATTTGGAGAGAGTCTTATCAAGATGTGTAGAAAAGAATCCACTCCTAAACTGGAAAAAATTCCATTTCATGCTTAAAGAGGGACTAGTTCTAGGCCATCTGGTCTCAGGTAGGGGGATTGAAGTTGATAAAGACAATGTTGAAATCATTTTTTTCCTTCCATCACCCAAAACTGTCAAGTAAGTAAGGTCATTCTTAGTACATGCTTGTTTCTATAGAAGATTTATCAAGGACTATAGTTCAATCTCTCATCACCTTTGTGCTCTCTAATTTAATGATGCTCCATTTGTTTGGACATAAAGCTATCAGGGTTTATTCTCAATCCTCAAATCCTTTCTCACCTCTCCTCCCATTATGAAATCTCTAAATTGGAACCTTCTTTTCAAACATATGTGTGAAGACAGTGACTTTGTTATAGGATTTGTGTTAGGACAACGTTGTGATGAAACTCCTTATGTAATTGATTATAATGGAAAATACTTAAATGATTCCCAAATCAAGTACACCACCACTGAAAAATTGTTACTTGCTATTCTTTTTTATTTGGATAATTTTAGGTCCTACCTCTTAGGATCCCCCATCACAATGTTCACTGACCATTCTGTAATTAAATACCTCTTCCAAAAACAAGATTATAAGGCTAGATTGATTATGTGGGTCCTTATCATACAATAATATGACCTCACAATCAAGGATAAAAAGGGTGTTGAAAATGTTGTAGCTGATCACCTCTCTAGGATGGAATTTAAAGACAATTCAAATCACATTTATGTGTCTAATTCATTTACTAATGAACACCTATACTCTATGAGTGACTGCCCTTAGTATGGCTACATAGAGAATTTCTTAGTTATAAGGGTCATTCAAAATTTTTAGGGACTCAAGATTGAATGAAATTCTTTTATGATGTTAGAAACTATGTGTTTGATGATCCATACCTATATAAGTTTTACCCCGACTATGTCATTAGGAGTTGTGTCCTGGAATCTGAACAAGAGACTATCCTTAAATCCTATCATAGTGAGGCATGTGGATGTCACTTTTACTCTAAGAAAACATCTGCTATGGTTATTCAGAGTGGCCTTTTCTGACCCACCCTCTCAAGGTACTCTTTCACATTTTTTCAAATTTGTCATAGGTGTCAACATGGAGAGTCCATCATAAAAACAAATCAAATGCCACTCACTCCCATCTTAGTGATAGAAATCTTTGACTGGTGGGGAATCGAGATCATGGGTCCCTTTTCAAACACTAGACGATATTTGAACATTATTTAGCTATCTACTATGTCTCAAAATGGGTTGAGGTGATTTGTATATAATCTAATGATCATCAAACTGTGATTAGATTTCTCAAGGAAAACACCCTCTCTAGATTTAGAATTCATAGTGCTATCATTACTGATCGTTGAACACATTTTTCAAATCGTCCATTCTCAGCACTCATGGACATGTGTGGAGTTTCTCACAAAGTGTTAACTGCTTACAACCCACAATCCAATGGTCAAGATAAGTTTTCCAATTGATAAATCAAACAAATTTTTTGGAAAAAAGATTACCTATATAGCAAAGATTGGTCAAACAAACTGTTCGATGCTCTTTGGGCCTATTGAACTGCATTTAAAACCATTTTATGAATGTCCCCATATAGGTTGGTTTATGGTAAAGAAATCCATTTTCCAGTAGATATTGAACACAAGGCCTTTTGGGAAATTAATAAAATCAATTATGACCTCTCATTGGCTGAAACTAAAAGAAAATTAGATCATAATGATGTTGAGGAACTTAGGATAGAGACTTACGAGAATTCAAGGATCAATAATGCTAAAGTACAAGCCTACCAATCTCGAAATATTAATTAAAAACACATTTTACCAGGTAAAAAAATTCCATTTTATAGTCATAAACTTCATCTACACCTTGGAAAGTTGAGGTATAGATGGTCAGGCCCATACATAGCGCATAAGGTGTACCCTCATGGGGCTGTAGAAATTCAAGATCCCAACAATGGTCAATAATTTAATGTTAATGGCCATAGAGTCAAACCATTCATTGAACCATTTCAAAAACAGGAAGTTATTGATTACTTGTGTGACCCAACCTTAGATTAAGAAAATACAGAAACAATTAGGGATTTATGTCGAGCTAGCGACGTTAAACAAAAGCAGTGCATGGAAGGAAACCCGTGGTTTTCATGTTTTATTTTATTTAATTAGAACTTTAGACTATTGACCTATTATTTTTTAATGAGTAATAATGATAATGAAAAGGTAGCTCCATATTCAATCGTGTCACATGGTGTGATCCCTACGTAATACATTACCCAAAAATATAAGAAAAGGCAATTTATCATCAGTTTTGTTTATATCATTGTGATTGTATGTTAATGAATAATTACAAACAAAATTCCTTAGTCTATTGACATGTTCTTATTTTATGAGTAAGGATTGGTATGAAAGGGGAGCTCCATATTCACTCGTGTCAGGTGGTGTGATCCCAGTGTAATACCTTACCCATAAATTTAAGACAAGACAATGTATCATCTGTTTATTTTATTTTTATGTATTTGTAGGTTAAAAGAAAAATAAAAAAAATAATAATAATTTATATTATTGATGTGTTCTTATTTTATGAGTAAGGATGTGTATGAAAATGGAGCACCATATTCACCCATGTCATGTAGTGTGATCCCTAAGTAATACCTTACCTAGAAATTTAAGAGAATATAATGTATCATCTGTTTATTTTAATTTTTTTATGTTTTTTAGGTAAATAAAAGATACAAATAAATATATATATTAAAAATAATTAATGGAATGCTTTAAGTCCTTGGGAAAAGCTAGTCACAACCGTCCAAGACATTGGGACTCGATCCAGTACCGAATGGAGGCTGGGGAAGGCATTTTCAACATCAACCACAAGGTGACTTTATTCCATGATTTTAATTTTCAATGTCTTCTTTGAAATTCTACAATACCCCCTTCTAATTTTTCATTTCTTTAAACATTGGGAATGATTTTATTGTATATTGGGGGGAGATAAAATATAAGCGTTGATTTTTTTTTCATCATAAAATGTGTGGAATGAAAATTTTCATAAACCTTGAACATGATAACACACATTGCAAACTCTAAAATTGGATAATAAATAATTTTGAATTCCATGATTCTAATTTTAAGGCATGTTTAAGTTCATGTGCATAGATTTTGGAAAGTTCAGTTTTCCAATGTGATTTTTCACTGTTTATGTTTGCATCCTTTCATTTAAAAAATACAATGCATGTCCTTTAGATTGTGGGGTATTATTTTGAGTTATTGGGGTCCATAATAAATTGCATAGGTTTGGTGATCATTTTAATTTTAACATGAGTATTCAAAAAATCAATTTGCATGTAGAGCAATGAAATGACCTAATGTGTGGCTTCAAGCACATGGGGATGGTGACTCCATAGTTGTCTGGCCCGGATTTGGGAATTTTATCTCTATTTGGGGTAATTTGAGTTTGTTTTTGAGTGAGTAAACTCGAGATGATGCCCGAGTATTTGATCATCACTTGGTTCCCCTATGGTCTTTGAGCTTGGGAGTCATCAGAAAAGTCTTTCTACATAGGATGAATCAATTGAGTTCAATTTCAATGACCATGGAAAATTTGAAAAAAAAAACAAACAAAACAAAAATAAAATAAAATAAAAAATCATTGATCATCTTATTATTAAAATTTTATTTCTCCTAGCACATCCATATTTTCTCCCTTGAATGAAAATAAACCCCTTTGTTTATGGTAACACCCAAAACTCCATCATGCTTAATTTAATTTGGATGAAATATGGCGATGAATTTGAACAAAGGAATGGAATTGGGCTTGGGATATGCCTATGGACCTAGATTGTTTTAAATGATTTTGATGGGTTTTAGTTTTTTGGTATGAAGTCTTTGGGTGAGAAATGTGTATTATAATATTTTTGGAAAAGAGAATTCAAAGTTCATATTTTTGTGAAATATTTTTCGCGAGACAAGAAAAACTCAAGTTGTGGGGTTTAATTAGCCCATAAAATAGGGTAATATTAATTGTTTATAATATAATAGTCATATGCTTTATTAATCATATACACGATTATTAGTGAATTTTACACTTTGAACATTATTTCACATTAGTATTGTAATTCCTACATAAAATTCAATATTACATAGTACCTTCTTGAAAATATTATAAAACACATAATGGTTTTGATTTTTTGTTTTTATTTTATTTTCTGGTCTCCCATGATATAAGTAGAAATTAATTATTTTGGAGAACTTGGAGATTCAATTTGGAAGACCACCAAATTGGGCTTTTAACCAACCACATTCTAGGTGAAGTGATTTAGAATGAAGCCCAATAAAAGTACTCTAGAGGACATAATTAAAGCACAATGATTCTGAAAATTTAAATGAAGATAGTGGATATTGTTTGGAACATTTCATTTAACAGTGGACCAAGATAATTCTGAGATTTCAATGGTGTTACAGGTGGCACAATTGGATGATCAAATTCTGGGCCAGATTCTAAGGCCCAAAAAAACAGCTCTCCATTTATAAAATATCTCACGAACCACATATTATTTTCCACTGAAATTTTACTAGAATTTATAAGACATCTGGGGATACATTGTATCATTCAATGGACCACTCTAATTCATTCATCTATAAGGCCCTTCAGGTGTGACTTTCCAGTGGATAAAATCTGGATTCCATTTTGGGGGAAGTGTGGAAAAGTCACATCTCCATTAATTATCCACACACCTTTCCCCAACACAATTAATTAAAGGAACATGGGAAAATGGGGGCTCGACCAAATTATTCTGAAATTCCTATTTATGGTATTATTGTTGGAGTATTTGAGGAATCTTGGGGCTTTTTTTCATTGTAATTTTATTATTCCAATTTGTATTTGTAATGTTCTTCCATCTCATGTAAGTGGTTCAAATCAGATTAGTTTTCAATAAAAGTTCTTCTTATTCACTTATTATGTTTTTATTAATATCACCTTGATACCTTTGCCTCACAGTGTGAACTTTTTCACACCAAACCTTGTAATTGTTTTCACACAATGGTGGAGTGTTCATTATTTTGTTGTTTTACTACTTCAATTCCACCCACTTAAGTCTATTTCCCGCTTCCATTGACAAAATTTCATCAATGAAGGGATAAATATTTTATGCGTTGATCCAAGGGAGTAGCAAGGTGCTAGATTGGATTTTATTTATCACTCTCTAAAGGTTATTAATTTCTTTTATTAGAGTTTCTTTCATTCAATGATTTTCCCTTTTCCTCTTCCTTATTGAATTTATTCACCCCTCTTTTATGTACTAAGTAGATCCTTTACCTTAGAGTGCTGATGAATATGATCCTACAAGTGTATATATTATTAACATGTATTTGTGAATGTTCTTAATCAGTATGTGATGAGGTATGTTTGAATACACTATATTAATCCTTCTCTAGATAATGAAATTTAAATTGTAAAAGAAATAAAATAATTCATCCAATCCACCATGAGAAATAACCTTATATAAAAACATTTTCTCATAATTTAAAATCACATAGATCTTATAGTTCTCTTTTAAAACCATCTAAAAGCAACCAAAGTTGGCCACTTCATAGCCAAAAATACATCCCTTTTTATTGTGTGTCTATGTATCTTCTCAGGTCTCTGAGGATTCGAAAACCCAAGCTACACTACAAGTGACTTCTTAACCCTTAGAACATGGGTAAATTTGGGAGAAACCAACTATGAGCATCCCCAATGTGATACTGAATGGTTATTAATTTTTCAACCATTTATTTGACCATTTTTGATCCATGAGGTTTTTATTCACCATGTTCATCACAGAACAATGATTATCAATATTACATACCATAAGTGGTTTCTTATTGATCCATTTATATACTTATGTAAAATATATTTTCGTATGATAACATGAAAAGTGGAAGATGGTCATTTCATCCATCTTTGAATATAATCCAGATTTCTCTAAAAATATCCTCACGTGTCAAAATAATACTTTTATATTTTCCATCATTATAGTGGGGTTAAGCCATAATGAAGTTAAAATTAATGATTAGATAATGTTTGTGGATTTTAATGATCACGTTGGTACTTCTTGGATCTCCATCAAATAAATTCCATTGTTGAGTTCTATTTAACCTCAACCCATCTCTATTTTATATCCATTTAATTTTATTAACTGAGAATTCTTATTTAATGTAAATTAAATGAACTATTTTATTATCATGACTCACCACAACCCATATATAATTATTTCATATAAATGTTTTTGGATGACCTGTGATAATTTCTGTGGTTATGTTTTCCCTTTTCTTGTTGGTATGGGTAATGGTTTCATCATTACCTTGGACTTTATCCTTTCAAGAAATTAATTAATATCATATCATGAGAATTGATGTATATTTTCGGGATCCCATTTTTTATTTTTTTTTAAAATAATAGTGCTCTCATAGAACTTGACACATACATGTGCTCTTTGGGTGGAGAGAGAATGTTGATACATGTAAATCATTCAATATCTCCTTCACTATCACCAAAATTTTATTGTACACATTGCCGTGAAAAAATATTAAAATTTCATTATCAACATTAAACACTGAGTATTTTATTTTTCATATACCTTTCACTTTCTTATGTATTTACATATCATCACTTTGATCATACTTTATCTTGTTCATAAGGAATGTATGAGAAATCATTAGTGAAACAATTGATGATATTCATTCCTTTATGATTGATATTTCAATCTATCCATGTTTAAGTTGATCAGATCCCTATGAATCCCCATCATGGATAATTTTTTCAAATCAACACTATATATAGAATCCTACAATTTATTTTAAATCCTTAGGTAGATTTATATTGATCATTCCTAATCCACGATCAACTTTACCATATCATGATTTCTTAATAATAACCTCCTTCTTTGTTAATATACACATGAGGATATTATAACCATTATATATTTCACACTTCTCAAAATAGAGATAATTTATCCAAATCATCACTGAGACGATCATTGTAACCTACACCATATCATTCAATGTGTATTTCTTCTCATGAAATTTAAATGGATTTTAGGCAAATGATATTATGTTATCATTTTGTATCAGTATTATACCTATTCTCTTATTTGAATCATAATTTTATAACATGAAATGTTCCCACATAAGGATTGTGTGATTAATGGGGGTAGATATAATACTATTTTAAAATTCCATGAAGCACTCTTACCCTTAATTTATCGATTAAATCATCTATCCCATTTGATTTATAATGGTTAGGTAATTTTAAAACCAATATAATTTTATCATATATCAATAATCATTCCCAAATAGTCCAAAAAAAACTATGGATATCCATTACATATGTTGATATTGGACATTTTTCAATCAAAATTTTCTTGAAAGGGTCCAATAATATCTCTTTTTTGTTTATAACATTCCCGAAGTCTGAAATTTTTTCCATTAAGAACATAGGTATTCATAACATTTCACATATATTCTCATTTCACAATGTCTTTATAATAGTATTCAAACACTCCCCATGCTTCTTCATACTTTTATAGTATCTATGAATATAATTTATATATACTACAATAAAATTTCTAAGGTGATATCTAAAAACTATATTCATTATGTCAATTATTAATAGAGGATAATTAATGTGTATAATGGGAGTCACTATGATCTCATAACATTCATACATAGTTAGAAAGGAAGTCTTTTAAATGTCTTCTTTCTAAATCACTATCCACTGATATAATGATCAGATGTCCAACATATATATGTATTATCCCTAATGTATTAGATCGACCAAGTCATATATCATTGAAAGGGATGCTTATTCTTTATCATGATATATTTGAGTTAATAATACTTACTCTAGAGGCTTATTAACCCATCCAACTTCCATAGAAAGAGGATCGGTGAACCCCATGATAAAAAACAATGGTGTATAAAACCCTAATCTATATTAACTTGTAACTACTTATTTAGTTATTCAAAATCAAGGATGGAAACATTCTATGAATTCTTGGATTTGTGTAGGGATATAGGGGTAAGATAAATAGTGATCTGAACCTCTCAGTTAAAAGGAATACCATGAAGCTCTTCAGTAAATAAATATGAATAATCCATAACATTGGGAATGTATTAAGGAAAGATTTTATCCTTTGTCTTAGAAATTTGATTAATATAATATTTTTAATAAATAAATAATATAAAAATATAAAACTAATATTCCAAATTATTTTTTTAACATCTATGACACTGCGTCATTTTAATATATATTTCCTTTCAAATAAATCTAACCTTTGTTCGATTGCTTGTGATACATGAATCCATTTTTCTAAATGACTTATAATATATTATATCATTATAAAATTTCAATAAAATAAGATTATTTAATATGAGATATATTTTGATTAAAATTATATATAATTTTTTAGAGATACATAATAATTTTCAAAAATGTATTTATACATTTCAAAAAGTTAGCTTTTCTTAAAATATTTATATTAATTTTTGTGGGAAAACAATATAATTAATTTTTTACACTTTAATAAAATATACTTCAAAATATATAAATTAATTTTTAAATCAAAATATCAAAATTAATTAGTATTATTTTTAAAAAAATTTATTAAAGGATTAATTTTTTTGATGACTATTGGAAAATAAATATTTCTATTAAATGTTGTATTTTCATTTAAATAATTTATATATTTATATTAAAAAATAGGTTTAAAAATAAATTAATTTTATTTATATTATTATTAATCCAATTTCTGTATTTTGAAAAAATTGTATGTTAGAAATTTATTTAAAAACTATTAGTACTTCAGAAAACCAATTTATTTGAAAAACAGATTTTCAGCGCATTTGAGTGTATATTTTTAAATTATATTCTCCCAATTCTCGAAATTTATTTTTTAATGAAAATATTACACATATGGAATAATAATATTTAATATATTTAAATTATTTCATGGATATTATGATTACTAAAAAACAGTCAAAATTTGTTACCATGGTTAAGATTAAAACAAGTTTTTTTGGGTTTAAAATAAATTGATAAGGGTTAAAATGACCTAACAACTAGTATAAATTATATTTTATGTTCATATTTTAATATCATTTCATCTAATATTTGATAATGGTCTATTTTTGAACCATTTTTTGTGAATAATTAATTAATATATATTAGTATTCTATAACAATTCCTAGTGGGCCCTCTCCCCTATGTATAAAAGAACCCCCCTCCTCTCCTCTCCACATGTTCAGAGCAATTTTTTCAGAACAATAACAACTAAAATACCATATATACATCCATAACCATGAAATATTTTCCTTGGATTGATTAGAAAACCATCCTAGGAAGGCTTTAGTTACAAACCTAAAGTGGTTTTCCAAAGAAGAAGGTATTATTCATAACTATGTTTTTTTTGTTTTATTTCATAGTCATCAAATAATAGTCAAAAAATATAAAATAATAAAAAAATATCTTCCAAATATAGAGATTTTATTATATTAATGTCATTTTTATATCTATAACATCCCAACCAAAACCATAGGGTCCGAGCCAGATGGCCACATGACCTCACGTACACCTCGCTGTATGAAAGAGTTTGTCGACTGACAATGGTGGCCTAAATCTAATAGTGGGGAGACTATTCCCTCTATATTATGTCATATAGTAGAGTACTGATGAAAAAAATAAATCAATACCTAAAAAATTTGTGTAAAACATAGAAACTGAATAATTAAAATACATATAAAAATAGATTCCAATTTGGTGAGAATATTTAGAGTATTAGAAGCTATTAAATAGAATAAATTTAAATAAAAACATATGTGGGGTACTCTAGTATCTATCCAAGTTATCTCTAGTTAAATGTACTACCGCTCAATTGTCTACCACATGGCCCTTTCCATTCACCAGATCTATGGTCATTAAATTTACATGAACTCCAAAATGATCTAATGGGGTGTGAGTACAAGGAACAGTGGTACACCCCCAATGCATCTTTAATAAGTGATCACATTAATAAGAATTGATAACACACTAATAAATTATTTCACACATTTGAATCAATCATGTTGAGCATTCATTAACTAACAATGCTGCTACAAGCCTTGGTAATACTTACTTCAGCACCATGCCAAAAAATGTTAAAATAATCATGGAAACATACCAATTTTTGAGGTAGATTCATTTTTCTCAATGGCTACATTGGCCCCATTCCTTTATGTGAAACCACAGTAGGTCATCATGCTTCGATGATACCTCTTGGCCAGGTCACATAGACCATCATTCCCCACAATTTCCACATTGGTTCGATCATTCATGATCGTTATTTCCCATGGTCATCCCATATGGGTCTGATCACTTATGATAATGATGCCCAATTTTCAAGACACACTATGTCTTCATGCCCCATAATCCATCTCAATCTTTTAATCAATTCACATGCACTATCTGAACATGCACCCCTTATGGGCTATATATCCTTGATGGGACCAACTATCAGTTTAGTATCATTAATGACACAAAAACATAAAATATACAAAAAATATAACAAGTAAACTATGGAGTCATACATAACATATCACAATAATGAGGAAATACATATATCCACACATTTGAAAAACTCAAGATGGTCTAAAGAAATTTATTATGCATTATCATAATATGTAAATCAATCAAGCATCATGTCTACACATGCACTCACATACATCACATAAAAATCATGGTTTCATCCAACATAAATCACATATCATGCTAACATCATATATATATGGCCCTAAAATGGTAATTAACTACCATCCATAAATTTGTCGACATTAATAGAAACCTTTGTCGAATGTGTCATCACCAGAACCTCATTCACGCTCCAACCATGATGTGATCATGTGCTAATGACTACTAGAATCAAAACCATCAATATTATTCCTAGAATAAATAAGATATTTTGTGTCAAGATAATTTTCTTCTTCTATATAATTATTGAATTATCATTTTAATATCACATGCGATGATATTTTCCCTAATAATGAAATTTTCGAAATTATTATTTTTGACCAACACATCTTCTAGAAATATCTATTGGAATAATAATTATGAAAAATATACTATAATTTGTATCACTAAATTATTTCAAGAAAACATGTGGCATTCCTTATAAATTTTATTTCATTAAAACTATATAATTGTCCTTGATAATTGAATAATTATCCTTGATAATTGAATAATTATCCCTTGATAATTTCATATATTTTTCATATAATAAATATATTATAACAAATCTAGGAAATCATGTATAATTATATTCGAATATATGTAATTACAAACTATACTTTTACAATTATATTATGAAAATTTATTTCCACAAATTATCTTTTCATAATTTTAGGCTATAATCCATAATTAATTTGTGATAATTATATTTGAGAAAATGTGTAAATATACCATGATAATTCAAAGAAATTAACTTTTTTGATAATTATTTATTCTTTGATGAATTTCAAAAATTACCCATTTATATTATCTTATAATAATTTCGTATAAATTACTATTTTATAATTCTTTATTATTACCATCAGATAATCTTACCAAAATATCCGTCTATAATTCTCTATAATTATCATTTCATAATTTTCATAAATTTCCATGATATGTAAAAAACCTCTAATTTAAATCCAAAAAATATACCTTTTATACCTTAAAAACAAGATTGGGATTAAATATTTACATGTTGAGATGAATTCAATAGTACCAACATCATGTCAATCTGAACAGTATCCGAGATGATATTGATGAAATAATTTGGAAGCTTATAGAAAAAAATATAGAAGGAGTAAGAGAGACTTATTCATGAGAAGGAGGAGAAATATCTTATCTCCTCTGCACGTAGTGCCTCCCTATTTCCCCAATTTAATATTTTTTTTTTCAATTTTCTTGCATTAATTTTATTCCTTCATTTAATACATTTTATATTTATATTTTATATTTCCTCTTGATAGCCAAGCACCACACATATCACCACTTATTTATTGTCTTACAAATTTTAAAATACATGAAATCATTATTTAAATATATATTTAATGTTATCTATAGACACACACACCCATACAGACCTGCATATATATACAAATACACACAGACATATCTATATACATACGTAGATATATATATATATAACCGATATATATACTTTTCCTAAATATAAACACATTAGAATATTAAAATATATCCCACAAAAGTGTGTATATAAAAATAAATCATATATATATATTCATTATATATATACATACCTATATTATTTTCCCATTTTAATAATAATAATTACAATATTTTATCATCATTAATAAATATCATCAATTATTACCAAAATAATAATTTTAATAAAAACATCTAATACAAACCATAAATAGACTACTAAATATTTATTAATCAAAACAACATTTCTTTAGAACAAATATTTATATCATCATTAGTAAATTTTCCACTCATTGTTTCCCCGATAACATAATCATTAATTACAATAATTTTTTTTTCAAGATACTTAAAAATAATAATAATTTTATTATTATTTATAACTATCCAACATAAATATATATAGACCTTTTATTTTTACTGTTACACGCGATGTAACTAAAAACTCAATTCCCATAAAATTTGAATTAGACCTAGGGTAAATCCGCCTTCCCAAACCAATTATTTTTCTGTGATTTCTCCTACAGCATCACATTTATAAGATAATTACTTAATTTCTAAAAAATAATATTAAATATATATAATATGTTATAATCCCATATGATGTTACCAAATGTCCGAACCACACAAAACTTTTGTCACGGCTTGGGTAAACTCACCATCCTGGACTTAATGGTGTTATCTGATTTCTTATACAATGCACTGTTTTGGAGATATTTATTTATTTTGGTAAAAATAACTTGCACATAATATTACATATTTAATATTTATATTGTATATGTGTCGAGGTGCTATGGGTCTCAGAACCCCGTGCAATCTCAGAATGTTACCCTAAAATGTTTTCATATAATATTCTACGTTGTTGACTAGGTTTTTCTGTTTTTGAAAGCACATAATAAATTATTATATTATTTAAATTAAAAAATTATATTTCTAACATAAACATAAACATAAATTATTTACCAAGAGGGTTTTATTATCTATATAAATTTTAGGATGTTTCAATTTTCCCCCTTTATTGACTTGTCATCCAAGAGAAGTGCCTATGACAGTGTTGTTCGAACAACTCATGCCACTATGTTAGAACAATAGATTCATTGTCACACATCTCATCCTAGATTTATCCATGCTTCCACCATATTTAGACAAGTGGAATGTTTTTTCTTCAATGGAATCTCACACTCTGGCCTAATATTCCCAATAGATGATTCTTATATGATTCATCTAGTTCCAACTCAATATCCTTACAATCTGTAACGTGGGTAGGATTGGTCATGTACTTCCATAGTTGAGAAATGATGAATAGATCAATAATAAAGTGTAAATTCAAGATGGTATTCTGCTATACCCACCCGTTAAACGATCTCAAGGGTTCCAACAAAACATGGTGTTATCTTGAACTACTTCCTCAAACATCAGCACCCCAATCGAGGAGTCATTCATTAGAAAAACCTAATCAACCACAATGAACTCTAAAGGTCTCCTTTTATGGTTGAAATATGATCTATATTTTCTCTGAGTTGTGATAAAACACTTTTATATCAACTACACTATCTAGGAGGTATCATGTACCAAAATGGCCAATGACTACTTCCTCAACTACCACATACTAACAAGAGGTGATCAACATGGTTTCACATAATGATTATCATATGATGCCAAATGAAATAATGCTTGTTAACTATTATAGAATATTGAAAAAAATCAACGATAGGTGATCATCCCATACACCACAGAAGTCTATCAAACAATCTCAAAAAATATCCTCCAATATGGGAATAGGATTTTCAGAATGTCTATTGGTGTGAGGATGGTATGCCGAGCTTAATCATAGTTGAGTCCCTCAGGCATTCTATAATCCCTACCAAAAGCGTTTCATAAAACATGCATCTATATATGAAATATTTCTCAAGTGGACTCCATTCAAGAATATTAGGAGTCATACATAGAGCTTCCACAACTCCTCCACTGAGTGAGTCCCTCGTTAGTCTCTCACTAATGGATGCAATATCTACCACAATTACATTTAATAGGGTTTCACATTATCATTCATTGACGTATCAGGTGAAGATAGGTTAGAGAAACATAACCTGACCGGTAAGTCATGTCCTTACATAGTTCATATATATAAGAAAACATCCATAATTAAATAACACTATGAAAAAATTGATTATTTGCGACTGATTATTTGCGATGGGGAATGGTCAAGGTGCACATAGTGTGTCAGGAGGGGTTATTTTCAATGAGACCCTCTTCCCATTGAAAATAATTATTTATTTGTGATGGGTAGGCGACAACTATTGCAAGTGTCTTGGAGAAAGTTTCACACAAAACCACATATATTTTAGATTTTCTCTTATTCCCAATGATAACACCAAACTTCATTTTTCAATATTTACAGTGGGATTTAACACCCGTCACAAATAGTTTGTCGGGAGGTTGTTATTGGGACGGGATCCATCAAAAATATATTTTTAACTAATGAATCTAATAAATTGGGGGGGGGGGGGGTTAAGAATTTTTGGTGGGAATCCCATCGTAAATAAACCCGTCAGAACTAATCTGGCCTGTATATATCACATTTGTTTTCTCTCATTCCACACATTTATCTACCTCTCTCTACTTATATTTTCTCTCAAAATTTTCTAAGATAATGATTTTAAATCCATGCAATTTGCGTAGTGTAAATCCTTCAAATGATTCAGTTCTATTGTATTTATCAATTTCATTTATTTTTTAGTTAATTCATTTTATGTGACATTAGTTATCATTATTTTCAATTAGGTACAATTTAATGAAATTATAATTATATCGTCTTATTTTTCATTATTATTTTTTACGAATACATATGATTTTTATTAATTATATTAATTAATAATAAATTTAAATAATCAGTCATATTTAGTAATAATTAGCGATAATTATAAAAATTTTGGGTAAATAAGTAGTAAATTGAAATTTATATTAATAAATAACATCAAAAAGTAATAATTAGAAGTAAATGGTAATAAATTGAAATAAATAAGACTAATTATTCTTAATTAGTAATAATTACCATTAATTACTAATAATTAGGATTAATTAGTAATAATTAGGATTGATTAGTAATAATTATGATTAATTATTGATAATTGGGATTAATTAGCAATAATTTTGACAAATTATTCATAATTTGGGTTCATTAATAATAATTTGGATTAATTAGTAATAATTTGTATTAATTATTAATAATTATGATTAATTAGTAATAATTATGACTGATGAGTAATAATTTTTATTAATTATTAATAATTAGGATTATTTCATACTAATTGGAAATAATTTCGAATAATTTGTATTAATTAGTAATAATTATGATTAATTAGTTATAATTAGGATTTATTAGAAATAATTAGGATTATATAGGAATAATTTGAATTAATTAGGAATTATTAGGATTAATTTGGAGTAATTATGAATAATTAAGAATAATCAGGAATAATTGGGAATAATTAGTAATAATTAAGAAAAATTATTTGTAATTAGGAATACATAGTAATAATTTGGAATAATTAGTTATAAGTAAGAATAATTGGTAATAATTATGAATAATAATTTTTAATTGGTAATAATTATGAATAATTAGGAATAATTAGGAATAATTAGGAATAATTAGGAATAATTATTAATAATTATTAATAATTTGAAACAAATAGGAATAAACAATAATAATTAGGAATAAATAGTTACAAAAAATAATAAATTGAAATGATTAGGAATAAATTAAAATAATCTGGAATCAATAGAAATAATTTTAAATAAATAATAATATAGTAATAATTAGTAATAATTAGTAATTATTAGAAATTAGAAGTAATTAACAATAATTTGGAATAATAATCAGTAATTAGAAATAATTAAGAATAATTACGAATATTTAGGTATAATTAGAAATAATTAAGAATAATTCATAATAATTAGGAATAATTAGTATTAATTATGAATAATTAAAAATAATTAGTAATAATTAGTAATAATTAGGAATAATTAGTATTAATTTAAAATAATTTATAATAATTGGGAATAATTAGTAAAAATTTAGAAAATTAAGATTAATTAGTAGTAATTAGGATTAATTAATAGTAATTAGGATTAATTAATTTTAATTATAATTAACTAGAAAAAATGAATAATTACTAATAGATAGTAATAATTAGTAATACATAGTAAAAAAAATAATAAATCGGAATAAATAGGAATAAATAAGAATAAATAAGAACAAATAAATAAAAAGAATTAGAAATATTAAGTAATAATTATTAATAATTATTAATAATTAAGAATAATTAGTAATATTTAAAAATAATTAGTAATTATTAGTAATTATTAGTAATAATTTATAATAAATAGTAGTAATTAGAAGTAATTATCAGTAATAATGACTTATTTGCTGTAATTTAGATTAATTAGCAGTAATTAAGATTAATTTGTATTAATTAGGCTTAATTAGCATTAATTATTAAGAATTAGCTGTAATTATTAATAATTAGCCTTAATTAGTTATAATTATTCTTCATTAGTAATAATTTTTAGCAACTATAACTAATTAGTAATAAATATTAATAAATAAAAATAAATAGTACTAAATACGAATAAATAGTAATAAATCAGAATAAATAGAAATAATATGAATAAATTGTAATAAATAGGAAGAAATAAGAATAAGTATGAATAATTAGGAGTAGTTAGGAATAATTTAGAATAATTAGGAATAAATAGGAATAATTATTAATAATTAGTATTAATTAGTAATAATTAGTAATAATTAGTAATAATTTTTAACAATTTTTAATAATTAGTAATAATTAGTATTGATTAGTAATAATTAGAACTGATTAGTAATACTCACTACTGATTATTAATTATTAGTAGTAATTGAAATTAATTAGCAGTAATTAGGATTAATTAGTGGTAATTGTGATTAATTAGAATTAATCAATAATAATTAGAAATAATCGATAATAATTCCATATAATTAGTACTAATCAAAAGTAATTAGTACTAATTAGCAATAAGTGGTAAAAAATAGGATTAAATGGTAATAAATATGAATAAATAGTAATAAATAGCATTAATTAGTAATAATTAACAATAATTAGTAATAAATACGAATGATTAGTAATAAAAAAAATAAATAGTAATAAATTGAAATAACATATAACTAACAATAATAAATAGTTATAAATAGGAATAAATAGGATGAATTATTACTAATTAGTGTAATTAAGAATAATTAGTAATAATTAAGAATAATTAGTAATAGTTACCAATAATTAAGAATAAATACTAATAATTTGGGATAATTAGTAATAATTAATATTAATTAAGAATGTGTGGTTCTATCTACTAGGCGTGTGAGGGGTTTATGCATGTTTCTACCTATTTTTGCACAATATGAGAATGAAATCAACGACGAAGGTAGGAGTGAAAGAGTTTGAGGAGTCTTGTCATGCACACCGACTTTATTACATTTTTATCTTAGGTTTGGGATGGATAATATTCACAATTTATGGGTATATGTTTTTATAAGAGGTCATTGGTAGGCCAAGATAACTGAGGTAGATAGGAGGTCACACATTGATCTGGTAGTCTTACATTTAGTACGCACATAAAACATATGGTAAATACTTTTTTTAAAATAATTTATAAAACGATAAATGTAACAGTTTATTTTATATTCAAATAGGAAGTTGAACAACCTAATGTTTTAGAGTTTTTCATTTATTGGAGTATGTATAGAGATCCGCTCATTATAAAGATTATATGTGGTCGCCATCGTCAGATTGTGGTTAGTATAATTTATTTATAAGTTTTAAAATTAACTAAAAATAATATTTTATTTATTTTTATTATAAATTGAAATTAAATGAGTCATATGAGGCTATGGAATCTTAGTCACTGACTAAGATTCAATCCATAACTGAGGGTCACACATGGGTCCACCGATATGATGAGGAAAAATCGATGAAACCATCATATAATGCCTTTGAGAAAGGTTGGGTTATTGGTAGAAACTCTCTATTGAAACATGTGATTTATTATGAAACCACAGTGATGTCGATGTCCAGATCAAGAGGAGCTTGTGGAGATTCATCGTCATCTGATGCACAATGTCAGGAGCAGCTGCGTGCTTAGAGTGAGGTTATATAGGTTATGCGGGAGGAGTGAGAGGAGATGACTTAATGGCAGTAGTTTAAGATGCATCATTGGTAGAAGAAGGATACGAGTCAATGAAAACAACAATATAAAGACCTCCAATGACAACCAAAACATTACTAGGTGGAGCTACATCAATGGCAGCTGAAGTAGCAGGAACCGATGAAGTATATTTGACATATGACTCGTGGTTTTGGGATGGTGTTCCCTCCACCATCTCATCCAAAGGACCCCCCTCTGTGATATATTTGTTTTTAATGATAAAACATTTCAATACCATTTGTTTTGAAATATTAACTATTTATATTTCTATATAGTGTGTTTTTATATTACAGTGAATATTGATTTTTTAATTTTTTATTAAATTTTTTATTTTTAATTCAAATTTTTATTATTTTATTATATTATTTTAATTTTTAATTTTAATTTTTTTATTTTTTATTATTTATGAATGTTTGAATTTTATTTATTTTAATATTTTTATAAATATCGACATTTTTATAATTATATAATTTTTTATTTTACTAATATTAATATTTTTATTTCATTAATAATAATAATAATATCATTATTATTATATTAATAATTTTACTTTACAAATATTGATATTATTATGACATTAAAATTATTAAAATTAATACTATTTTATAGTTATTATTATATTAATATTATTTTATTCTTATAATTATTATATTTATTTTATTATTATTATTAATCTTAGTATTTTATAGTTTTGTTTTATATTTATTAATAATATTATTTTATTCAAGATTTTTTCTATTTTAATTTTTTTAAGATATTTGTGACATCCTATCTATTTTTTTTAATCCCATGGATAATATTTGTGATGAGGACTTTTGAGATGGGTTCTCCCCAAGCAAATAAGTTTTTAAAATAATATCAGGAAAGATATCTGTGACGAGACCACCTCTCATTGCAAATTTTTTTATGAAGACACATTGTAAAAAAAATCATTATGCGATTGCATTTTTCTGCAACAGACCATTTTTGATTGTGTACCCTCATAAATGAATTGTCTCAAAGAGTCCAATTTCTAATAATGATAATGTATGATATCAACAATATGTGTTCAAGGTCATACAATATACGTTAATGATTTCTCATCACATACTATTAGCTTTTATCCAATGCATAAACAAAATTTTCCTTAACTCCCTGACCCCTTATACATCATGCCAGAGTCCCCATCCTATGGGATGCTTTCTGATGCCCCAATCTTGTCCTATGATTTGATACCTGATTCCATCTCAAACAACAATGTGACCTGGATCCTAATGCCATTGAGAAAAAGTGTTGGATATGTCTTATCAATTCACAAAGTGATGTGATTCGTTATTCATTTTATTTTTTATGTATTGTAGAAAAGATTTATATAATGAATATATATGATTTATATCATATATTAAACATCTATAATGGTGAATTATTATTTACTATCAATTATTCCCATATATTGAATAGCGAAAACATTTTCGATCCAAATTTATGGCATGTCATCTCTATATATACTCTAATTCATTTTTATATCATAAGCTTTAATTGATGAATATAAATATGTAAATAATTATTTTATATTATATTTATATAATTTTTAACATTCTGAATATCATGGAAGACTGATCAATACACTAGGAACGAAATTATGAATGAAAAAAGACATGAAAAATAAAGCAAATATATTGCATAATATTGATTTTAAAAGAGAATTCTTTATTAACTAGTGATAAAATTTATAATTAATAAAATATATAATGATATATATGAGTTTGAAAATAGATTATATGTATAATAAATCTACTTTTACTATACATGATATTTGAACATGTGTGAAGGAATTCAGACCTGATGTGTGATATTAATGTTAAAATGTCATTTTCTATGAGGATTATATATGATTATGTTTTTGATGAAGATATTTCATTATCTATATCTTAAGAATGATTTTAATACTATAATACTATGGTTAATTCTATATAATAAATTATTTACTTTCATTTCCACCTATTTTTATTCCAAAGAGGTAGGAAGATCCTTTTTAATGAAAATCGACTTTATTTCTATCTGTGGTTGATAATCATTTCTCTTCCATGTCCATATTTTATAAAAATGTTTTCATTTTTTTTACATTTCAACCATAATAGTTTAATTTAATTTTTACCCATGTTTTCATTTTTAAATAAAATTTAAAATTGTTATTATTTTAATTTTCTAAACAAGTTACATTTTACTCTACCAAAATATTTATTTGAATATTTGTTTTAACGTATACGGCATGATCATAATATCCCAATGACATGACCACTAAATTATTTGATGCTACATTTAGAATTGACTATGGTTATTTTAAATTAATATTTTCAAATAATCGTTGGATTTTTAAGAATATATATTATATATAAATATAATTTTATTCATTACATAAATTTTTTTTCCATGCTAGAATTATTTTGTTCAAGTATATTTAGAAACATTGAAACATAATCAACTAGTTCATAAAGTATCTAAAAACACCTAACAATTAGTTTTTCATAAATACAAACCTTATTATATATATCCTAATTAATATATATCTCCATAACATGTAGAAATGAAATATAATAAAGGCTGATCTATGATTATCAGTAAGTGTAAAAAATAGATATATCAATGATCATATAAGATATCATTAGAAAAATTGTATTATAACATGACCATGAATTTTAAAAATCTAACATACATATTTATATTATCATAATCATGAGTCATGGAATAATATTTAGAAGTTTATTAGACATAAATAATAATATAATTAATTAATATAATCCATGAGTACATAACATTTACACAGAACATATAATTGTTGTATACTCATTGAAAGTGAAAATAATATCCTTAGTAGGCAGTAATCTATTACAAGAATCTATTAGTGGATTGTGTTTACTCAGCATACCAATATAGTAATCATTTTTCACACCAAGGATTATCATAGTAGACAATGTCCTTTACATAACATGGTTCACTCCCCACTCTAGTCCACATTATCCCAAGTGATTTCAATCATAACCTAATCCATTAGAGGGAGATATAGGTCATGCTATCCAAATAATAAATTTCATACATTTTTCATCAAAAAGGTCAAAAACAATTATCATATCAGAACCCATGAAAATAAACGGGTCTCATAAACATTTATTATAGAATAACCCATGGAAAATAGATGTGTTCAATAAAAATTTAACCATTTACTCATATCATACAATATTGAAATGAAATGGTTTTCCAAACAATTGTATGATAATATTCAAAAACAATCTAGAGAAAGAATAAATATGATATTCTTAGTTCACATACCTAATAATTAATGTAAAACAACAAATTGTTTTACCGTTGATATATGAAAACATCATAAAAGGTTCAGAAAAAGAAAATCTTTAGGAAAATACTGATTCCATTTATGAAATCATTTATTTTAAAAAAGAGTAAAACTGTAAAACAACAATTTTTTTCAAACAAATACCAAATATAATTTTAAGGATTAATGCAAAAATAATAGTCGTGATGGTGGGAAAATATTTTCATGTTGTGTAAGTTAAAAACATTCCTTTAATAATATTTTAGAAAAGGTACAATATATGTCATTTAGAAAATAATAATAATATTAATTAAAAAAATATTTTTTAGTTATTAAATGAGTGGAGAAAATTATTTTAAATAGTCATTATATAATAGAAAAAAACCTTATTTAAAACAATAAAAAAATTGATATGGAAGATGATGATTTTTCAACTATAGAGAGAAATGAAGTTGAAATTTATTTGAAATCATATATTCAGTATCATGATTTTATATGATGATAAAAAAGAAAGGAAAATATTTATTTTAAATAAATAACCAGAGGATAACAAAATTCACAATTTTTTTAAGAGTAATATTATAATATTTCATTTTCTGAAGAATAGTCATAAAAAAGTCTATAAACAATGAGATTTTAACATTAAACCCTTACCACATGTTTGTATTTCATTGAATGAACTAAGACTACCCATATTATAAATTTAAATTTATTATAGTTATATATGATGTTTATGTTATAATATCATATATCATCCCTTTTTATCATTTTAACACCCCATTTAATCATTTATTTCTTATTAAACTTGTCTATTTTGGGTAAGAACTATTTTATTAATCTAGAGTATTAAAGTTTAGTACATACGGTCCCTATATATTCATCTTAGCATTAAAATATCATAATACTAATCATGACATAAATATCATATATATACATTATATTCATATTTATATTCCTCTATATAATTTATTAATTTAAAAATTAATTATACTATTCATGGAGACAATATGCCATACTTATGCCTGAACGATGGTTACATTTTGAATGATTTGAAGGTAATACAGGTAAATTTTAAGTACCAATAATTAGATAATTATCATATAATATATATATCTCATATATTCATAAAATTATCCCTAATAACCTTATATGTTATGTAATAATGAAAAAGGAACTATATCACCTCATTGAGGTGGTAGTCCATATGTACGCAAAGATGGAATTATCGTATCCCAAATGATCAGATGGAAATTAGGTATATGTGATATTATAATTATTGAAATATAACTATTCCATAAATATCATATACAAATATTTTTTATATTATAATACCCATATATAAAATATGGTGATAAAAATAAATTTTATCCTATTTGGGGATTGAAATAATTATGTATGCATGAGTGATACCTTCACCTCTCCTTTAATGGGAAAGAGGAGTATAATGGTGTTTTCGTAATCATAATAAATTTTCATAATATTTTGTATAATACATTTAAAACATTATAATAAATAACATATATTTAGAGGAGGTTAATAGGAGTTGAAAAGAAAGTGACCGGTTAAGTAAACCTCTTGTTTGAAACAACTCCTTTAGATCTCATAAATAGGGCTCTAGGGTTAGTCTTATGGGAAAAAAATACGTATATATTGTGAATAATTATGTTTTTAATAGAAATTTTCAAATGTTGCTTTATCAATAAGGATAAATGTTGTTTAATGAGGTGAGGATTGGGGGGTTCATTTTATAATTTAGGTGAAGAGATCATTTAGGATCTCTCAAAGGATTAAATTATAATAAATTCATTCTCAAACCATATGCCTTTAAATTTAAATATATTTTAACAAATGGTAATACAGGGTTGTAATAACATCATCCAATAGAATTTAGAAAATCATATTTTTTATTTTAAACAACACCTTTTTTATTAACCCTTAGTAAACAAATATTAATTCTTACCAATGTAACACCATTTTCAATGTTAATGGTGTAATGACCCGACCCTACCCGGGCTCGAGTCGCAACTACCCCAAGCCCACCTCCATAGGCCAGGGGCTGGAGACCAGCGCCAAAGGCACAATAACTTGGGGAGGCCTTTGCCTAAGTACCTGTACACACGCATGCACCACACTCAATGCAAAAGTGCATAGTAAAAGAGAAAAGACAAGTAAAGTAAAGGGAAAATACTATAAATAAAACACAATGTGTATCGACCTCTAAAAGTACAAAGCAAGTGATAAAATTAAACTAAAATGGAAAAAAGGCAAAACACGCTCCCAACTAGAAAAGTTCCACAACCCGACAACAGGTCAACAAATGAAAAAAGCTGGAAGGGTCCCCCACTTGGAACCCATCTACAACCACCGCACGCGGTCCAAGCTCCCGAACTCCTATGCTCCACTGAAGTCACGACCAACCTGTTTGTCGTCTGCAAGGGCACAACAATTTCGGGCAAAGCCCAAGCAGGGGTGAGTATAAAAATACCCAGTAGGATACCCTGATAGATCGAGTGAGAAACAAAGGAGGTATCAAAGGGTGAGCAGTAGATCGAACAGGGGAAAGAAAAGGAGTACAACAGAGAGTATAGTAAAGAGTACAATAGAGAGTCCAGCTCAACCCCACAACAGGAAAGAAGGTAGACTAGTCCAGGAACAAAGAGCTGGAAATGGTGATAAGATGAACTTCCCATCGAGTCTTCGCTACCTATAGCAGGAGTGTAGACTCATCCAACAATGAGAAGCTAGACACGGAAAGCATGTGGCATACCCCATGCATCTTCACCTCTCCTGGAAGGAGAGTAACCAAACCCAATAAGTGGGTACCAGAAACAAGGTATATACATATCTGTATGCTCAACAAGAAACCCAAACAAGATCGTATGGGGATCTCCATCCCGTAGCTCAGCCCAAGAAAGTGAGTCACGGACAGTCCCAGAAGTAAACACCATCAATGCCCAGCATCCCGCATGTCTTCCCCGAACTACAAGTCAGATGGCTCAAATCACTGCACCTCGACACTATCCTATTTGGGCAGCAGAGACCTTGCTCAAACTACAAGTCAAAGGGCTCAAAGGCGTTCCACCATTGACCCGTACAACCAAGGGTCCCGCTCCGGTGATCACGGAGGAAATCCACACACTAGACTAGTAGAAAGGACTGAGTCTGGAATGTCAACGAGTGTCCCACTGCCCAGCCGTGCTGGAGGGTAGTTCATAATATGATATCGGGTTACCCACTTCCCATCCCTGTAGGAGGGTAAACCCAAATAAGATATCGGGTGACCCACTGTCCAGCCATGCTGGAGGTTAAACCCTAATAGGATATCGGGTGACCCACTGTCCAACCCTACTGGAGGGTAAACACTAATAAGATATCAGGTGACCCACTGCCTAGCCCTGCTAGAGGGTAAACCCTATTACATCATCAGGAAACCCACTGCCCAGCACCGCTGGAGGGTAAACCTAGAATAAGTCGATGGGTGACCCACTACCCAGCCCTGCTAGAGGGTAAACCTAGAACAAGTCGACAGGCAACCCACTCCCAGCCCTTATGGAGCGTAGACCTGAATCAAGACGACGAGCGACCCACTACCCAGTCACTGCTGGAGGGTAGACCCTCAAGAGTCATTGGGTTACCCACTTCCTAGTCTCTACTAGAGGGTAAACCCTGAGAAGTCCATGAGAAACCCACTGCCCAGCCCTGCTGGAGGGTAAACCCTAAGAAGTCGATGAGAGACCCAATGCCCAGTCTCTATTGGAGGGTAAATCCAGAACTGCTCTGGCCATCTCTACTGGATGGTAAAACACTGGCCAACCGGACAGGGAGTGGGTATCGTGCAACCACCTGACTCCGGAACAGAAACAGGGGAAACCACTCAACCCTGCTGATCTAAACAATCGAGCACAGATCCAAAGGAAAAAACTCAACCCTGCTTGTCAAAAAATGAGGACAAATGGACCCTCCACATCACGAGAGGTCAAAAGTATGCAAAGTATAACATGGAACACACATGGGAACCACATGACGTGTGGCCCAAATTCAACCCCAAACAAGTTCACAAACGTTCTCAGGTACCAAAATCCACATGTACCTCCTAGCATTCCCGTATACTCCTAGAGTATACCACGTTCCAGCCCAATGGAAATCGTGCAGACGACACCCAAAGTCAATGCGAAGGAGTAACGTAACAACTCCAACCTGCCACCTCAACGGATGAGGCATAATCACCCACATCTCTTTAAACACCAACCTCACTCTCCCTGGAGTGCACGTGATCACAAGCCAAAGGTCTGTTACAAACATGGTATAAGAACCGCCACTGAGGCTCCTTCCATATTTCCACATTTAATAAGTCCATGTATGAGGCTCCGCACAACCAAACAGATCATACCATTGTAATCTTCACTGAAAAACACGCGAGATAGACTAATTACGCACCTAAAACGGATATCCAACGGAAAGGTCGCCAACACTGCCTCACGCCCGAACGACGTCTCGTGATCCCGAGCGTCGTCCAAAACAACAGTCGGGTGCATCCCACCATTGCGATCCACTTGGGAAAACACGTCAAAAGCACTACTCACATGAGTGCAATAGATATCTGGAGAAAAAGGTGTATTCTGGCGCACCGCACAAGAGAAGTGCTTTATGGGACCCGCAACCCGGTCCCGAAACAGAACGAACGGATCACACTGCTGTGATCCTCCCAAAAAAGTACACAAGTTTGGCTAACCACTCATCTGAATCGGAAACCTGGTGAAGGATTTGGAAATCACCGTCATCTCCCAAAACAGACCACATGGGGCCCACACCACCATGTAGAATTAAAGCGGGCGGATTGCGCCATTGCAATTGCTTCGGAAAAACACCCAGAATCGACTGCTCGCGCGCCCCAAATGGACGTCTGGTGAGAAAGGTGCCAAATGCTGATCACCGCTTGAAGGAAGGGTCGTGGGGCCCATTCCTCAACTCTGGTCTCAAATCCTGAAACCACCTTGTAAATATCTACCTTGGTGCCAAGGTCTCAATGCCACTGATGGCAGGAAAAACGGACTCGAGACGTGTCTGCGCCGCCCAAAACAAGAATTCCCGGGAATCCCGCTAAGCTGCTTTACACACTTACCGTGTCCTCGAGCCCCACATCTCAGAAGTTAAAATTCCCAAAACAACCTCAAAAGGTCTGTCTCTACGTCAAGTCCACATTGCCGTAGACGGCGCGCATAACGGACGCCTGTAGAAAAATTTACAGGCATCCAAATTTTTAAGGGGGTTTACCCCTCGGCCGGACGGGCCTGGTCTGGCCGGTCTACCCCGCTCCGGCCGGCCCGCTGAGCTGCAGCCCATCCGCTGTGCCCGGCGCAGCCGAACCCGCGGCCGGACACATTTTTCAATGCCCCCTAGCCCACGCACCGTGCAATCGCCTCCTCCACCGACCGGCCGACAGGTCCGGTCTTCTTTACACGTGGGGACCCGCGTCCCGCGGCTCCCGGTCTCCCCGCGGGGTCGCGTGCCTGCGACCCTAGATGCCCTCTCACCGGCACCCTCGGCCGGAAACCTCTGCCAGCATGCCCAAGTCTCGCCACCCATCTAAAGAACCCGGACCGATGCCGGGATGTCGCGCCGCCGTTGCGCCTAGCTGAGCCGTCGCGCCACCTTGAAATCCGCCGCCGTCGCCGTCGTCCCGGACCGCCGGAATCCACCGCTACCGTCCCGGACCACCGGAAAAACTGAGGACCCGGACACCCCGGGACTCAGAATTTCGATCCGAGAAGTGCGTTGGAAATCTTAGAACACGTGCTACGCGCTTTTGGGCCTTGTTCAACTATCGGGAAACAAATTGACAAGGTAAATCGAGCTTAATGTATGCGGGAAGTAAAACGCGAAACAAAACCTCCTACCTCGCTGGGCTTCGCTCGGAGCTTCACGTCCATCCGCCGGCATTACCGCACCTCACTGGAGTCGCCTCGCTAGAACCGCCTCACTAGAGTGGCCTCACCGGAGATAGAGGAGTGGGGAAGCTTGGGGGGGGGAGAAGGAGAAGAATAAGAGCGGATGGGATGCATTTAAGTATAAAATACTTAAACACCCACTCAATAGCCCTGAACCCGAAATTTTGGTGGGGTCGGGATTAAGTCTCTCCTAGGATAAAAACCATGCTCTGAGCGCAACATCGGTCTCTGAATTTTAATCCATGGCCCCATTCAAAAGTTTCAACAACCGCGCCCAAGGCCCCCAAATTATGAAAACACCCCTGGGGCCATTTTACCATTAGGGCCTTCCCCGCAAAACTTACACCCCTCTTAGGGTAAACGGAATGTTCCGGACTCAACGGTGCCCACAGTTTTTCAAACCGATCCACCGTTTAAGAGATACATGAGTTTCACCATTAAACGAATTATTTAACTAATTAATTTATCCGTTTAATGTTCCGAAAGCGAGTGAGGGGTCCAAACATCCCGCACCAATATGTTTTATGACGTTCCTAGGGTAAACACCCCATTCCGGACCCATCCATACACTGAGATCTCTAATCTGAAACACCTTTTAAGTGTTATCCCATATATTTGGCGTTTCCAGTGTGAATGCAGTAAACATTAAATTTCGGCCTCACCGGGGCTCGGAATCACACGCCATCTGAAGGGGCTGCTCTGGAATAACATCAAGAAAAATTTCAATGTCTTTCCAGCAAAAACTAGGTTCTTACATCATTCCCTCCTTAAATCATTTCATCCCCGAAAATCAAAACTAGGGAACAAATCAGGGTACTAATCCCACACCTGGCTCTCCCGTACCCAGAAGAACTCTTACACAGTCTCATGTCACCGCAGACAAACCAAAGGGTTTCATCTATTCACACGAGGTCTTCCATCACTGATGTCATGCATAGGATCACGCACACCTCTTCTCGAGTGAGTCGTGCGGGATACATCACGCACCCAAACCAAACTTTGTGGTTAGGGAAAGTCGGTAGGGATCCTAAACATCCCTCTTCATGTTCTCAAACAATCCGAATAACCTCGGGGGTATCTCACGTCCCTGACCAAACCTTTGCGTCGCACGCCGCGACTGGAATCATTTCCCGCACCTGGGACAGGGCCCGGTTATTTCCTCCTTCAGAACATCCATATGGTGGAACACCTAAGGATGTCTGGTCATGCAAGGTTTCACAGTTGATGTCCCACAACCGAGGCTCTCTTAAACGCTCAAAAGGCGAAGGAGTCGACACCATCTACTAGAGAAAAAGGTCATATTCCTTTTTCCTTACCAACACAGGGTTACACCTGACGCCCTGCGTCACCCAGGTAACACCTTAAAAAGGGAGCAAGGAGAAAAGCATCTCACATACAGAGTCTAAATATTCTACTGCTAAATGTAGAAGTGCTGAAGAGCATACCTCTCATTTCCTCATGCTCTGTAGGATTGTAGACATCCAAAGATCGTGGTTGTCCGCAGTCCCAACTGTCAGCTCCCGGAGCCTGACATGGACTGCATAGTGGTGATGGTAAGACCTCATAAGTTCATCCCCCTCTACCAGCTTCTCCCGCTCCCCTACTAGCACCACCTCTCTGGGTGCTACTCCGATCATGGAGCTGCCTCCGTCATGGTGGTGCACCTGCTGCTTGCTCGAAGCTCTCTGCATGCCTGGTCAGGCAGTCCCGTGCAAGGAGGCCTCGCCCATCGCAAGAATAGAACTGACTCTCTTTTGGCTGCACGGGTGCCCTCCGGTGCCGCTGTGGTGTACAACCATACCCCTGAGTCCGATTGTCAGAAAGCCACCTATGTCGAGGTTCTTCTTGCTGACGCCCGCTAGCTATGGCAGACGTCTCGGCTCCGACGTGCTTGCTACCACCAACAACTCTAGAATGTGAAAGGAATCCCTCTATCACCAGTGCCTGCTCTAGCACCCCGGAATATGTGAAAATTACCAAGGGTACTATGAAATCATGAATCTCTCAAAAGAGACCTTGCACAAACTTCTGTGCTCGGATGTTGTCATCTTGGACCATGTCCGGGTAAAAGCATGCACGGTCTGTGAAACTAACCGCGTACTCGGCCACCGTCATACCTCCCTAGTGAAACTGCTGGAGCACCTGGGTCCAGATGGAGTGAAAGCAGGAGGGCCAATTCTCCTCATAGAACAACGACTGAAAGTCTCCCCACAAAAGCGTCGACACGTCAAGAAACTGAGTCACCAGACTCCACCAACGCCAAGCTGCTCCACAAAAACGGTTGGCTGTCAAACCCACTCTCTGATCTTTCGGCATCTGCACAAGCCTGAAAAGGTGAACCATTGCCTCGAGCCAAACCTCTACTTCCTGAGGTTCTGGCTCACCACTGAACCTCAGCGGTCTCTACCGCTGGAGCTCATGGAGTGCGCTCAAACTGCGCTAAAGCTCAGCCTTCTCTGTTGAAACTATCTGCTGCTAAACAGGTGGGGGTGCTGCTACCGGCCCACCCAGAGAAAGGGGATTGCATGATGGGTCCTAGATTGTGGCCTCGTAGCTCACAGGGTCGTCGTCACGAACCAATGCTGGTATCCTGGTTGGCTGTCTTCACAGAGACATCCCGAATATTATCAAGTAGTTCCACGGTCAGATGAACATATATGTATATCACAACAAAAACAACGATGGGGAGCTAACACAAAAATGACAGCCAAGACTCAATCCTATGTGATTCACAAACCAATTTTCCCTGTAACAAGTGTCTCAACATTCTGAGTCGACAAGCGGGTTATCAAGGTCCTGGTGAATGGATACATCGGCCGTCACACCATCACTGGACTCCCTGGCATGAGAGCCGCTCTCGAGACACGTTAACACTATTTCCCTAAATCCCAACCAATTCCTCTTTTAGGGACATCCGCACAACATCCCAAGGAACAAACCACCTTTGATACCACATTGTCATGACTCGACCCTACCCGGGATCAAGCTGCAACTACCCCAAGCCAGCCTCCATAGGCCAGGGGCTAGCGACCAGCGCTGATGGCACAATAACTCAGGGAGGCCATTGCCTATGTACCTGTACACACACACACGCAGTACACTCAATGAAAAAGTGCATAGTAAAAGAGAAAAGACAAGTAATTTAAAGGGAAACTGTAATAAATAAACCATAATGTGAATCGACCTCTAAAAGTACAAAGCAAGTGCTGAATGAAAACTAAAAAGGAAAAAAGGTAAAACACGCGCCCAACTAGAAAATTGCCACAACTCGGCAACAGAAGAACAAAAGAAAAATAGATGGAAGGGTCCCCCACCTAGAACTCGACAACGACCACCGCATGCGGTCCAAGCTCTCGAACTTATATGCTCCACTGAAGTCACGACCAACCTGTCCGTCGTCTGCAAGGGCACACCATGTGTGGGTAAAGCCCAAGCAGGGGTGAGTATAAAAATACTCAGTAGGATACCCCGAAGGATCGAGGGAGAAACAAAGGAGTTACCGAAGGGTGAGTAGTAGATAGAATAGGTGAAAGCAAAGAAATACAACAGAGAGTGCCGTAAAGAGTACAATAGAGATTCCAGTGCAACCCAACAAGAGGAAAAAAGGTATACTCTTCCAGGCACAAGGAGCTGGAAATGGTGAGAAGATGAACTTCCCATTGAGTTTTCGCTACCTATAGTAAGAGAGTAGACTCGTCCAACCAAGAGAAGCTAGAAACAGAAAGCACGTGGCATACCCTGCGCGTCTTCACCTCTCATAGAAGGAGAGTAAACAATCCCAAGAAGTGGGTACTATAAACAAGGTATATACATATATGTATACTCAACAAGAAACTCAAACAAGATCATAAGGGGGTCTCCATCCTGTAGCTCAGCCCAAAAAAGTGAGTCACCAACAGTCCCAGAAGTAAACACCATTGATGCACAGCATCCCGCAGGTCTGACACGAACTACAATTCAAAGGGCTCAAATCACCAAAACTCGACACTATCCACTTTGGGAGGCACTGACTCGCTCGCACGGTTTTGGGTCGTGTCTCGGTGGGGAAAATAGCCCCTCGTACGCGAGATTTTAGGGTTAAGTCAAACCACACCTCGTCACTGCACCGCAGTCGAGAGGTCTCTTCAATGTCAATGTCGTTCCATCACTGACCTATACAACCAAGGGTCCCACTCCGGTGATCACGAAGAAATTACACAAACTAGCCTAGTAGAAAGGACTGAGTCTGGAATGTCAACGAGTGTCCCACTGCCCAGCCCTGTTTGAGGGTAGTTCATAATATGATATCGGGTGACCTACTGCCCAGCCCTACTGGAGAGTAAACCCTAATAAGATATCGGGTGACCCGCTGCCCAGCCCTGCTGGAGGGTAAACCCTAGTATGATATCGGGTGACCCATTGCCCAACCCTGCTAGAGGGTAAACCCTAATACATCATCAGGCGACCCACTGCCTAGCCCCGCTGGAGGGTAGACCTGCAATAAGTTGACGGGTGGCCCACTGCCCATCCCTGCTGCAGGGTAAACCTGAAACAAGTCGGAAGGCAACCCACTGCCCAGCCCTGCTAGTGGGTAGACCTGAATCAAGATGAAAAGAGACCCACTTCCCAGTCTATTCTAGAGGGTAAACCCTCAAGAGTTGTCAGGTGACCCACTGCCTAGTCTCTACTAGAAGGTAAACCCTGAGAAGTCAATGAGCATCCCACTGCCCAACCCTATTGGAGTGTAAACCCTAAGAAGTTGATGAGTGACCCACTGCCTAGTCTCTACTTGAGGGTAAACCCAAAACTGCCATGGCCATCTCTACTTGATGGTACAACACTGGCCAACCGAACACTGAGTGGGTATCGTGCAACCACCTGACTCCAGAACAAAACCAGGGGAAACCACTCAACACTGCTGATCAAAACCGTCAAGCACAGAGCCAGGGGAACAAACTCAACCCCACTAGTCAACAAAAGAGAACAAAGGGACCCTCCATGTCACGAGAGGTCAAAAGTCTGCAAAGCAGAACATGGCATGCACATGGGGCCCACACGACATGTGGCCCCATGTCAACCCCAACCAAGCTCACAAACATTCTCAGGTACCAACATCCACAAGTACCTCCCAAGGTTCCCCTATACTCATAGAGTATACCACGTTCCAGCCCAAAGGCTATCGTGCACATGGCACCCAACATCAACGCGAAGTCGTAACATACCAACTCCAACCTGCCACCTCAACGGCTGAGGAAAAGTCAACCACACCTCTTTAAACACCAACCTCACTCTTCCAAGAGTGCATGATATCACATGCCAAAGGTCCGCTACAAACATGGTATACGAACCGCCACCATGGCATCTTTCATATTTCCACATATAATAAGACCAAGTATGAGGCTCTACACCACCAAACGGATCATACCATTGTAATCCTCGTGGAAAACACGTGAGATAAACTACTTACTCGCCTCAAACGGATATCTGATGGAAAGGTCGCCAACACCGCCTCACGCCCGAACGACGTCCCGTGATCCTGAGCCTCGGCCCTAAAAACAGTCGGGCGCATCGCACCATTTCGATCCCCTTGGGAATATATGTCAAAAGCACTACTCACATGAGTGAAACAGATATCCAGAGAAAAAGGTGCATTCCGGCACACCCCACATGAGTGGTGATTTGTGGGACCCACAGCCCTGTCCCGAAACACAACGAACGGATCACACCATTGCAATCCTCTTGTAAAAGTACACATGCTTGGCTAACCACTCGTCCGAATCAGGCACCTGGTGAAGGAGTTGGAATTCACCGTCAACTCCCAAAACGGTGCATGTGGGTCCCGCACCTCCATGCAGAATTAAAGCGGGCGGATTATTCCATTACAATGCCCTTCGAAAAACACCCAGAATCGACTGCTCACTTGCCCCAAATGGACGTCCGGTGGGAAAGGAGCCAGATGCTGCTCGCAGCTCGAAGGACGGGCCGTGGGTCCCACACCTCAACTCATGTCTCAATGGCAGAAACCGCCCAGGAAAACTCTTCCGCGGTGCCAGGGTCGCAACGCCACTAACGGCATGTAAAACGGACTCCGGACGTGTCTGCGCCGCCCAAAACCAGAATTTCCAGGAAGCCCGCTAAGCTACTTTACGCACGTGTCTTTCCCCCGAGCCCCTCGTCTCGGAAGTTAAAACTACCAGAACCACCACAAAAGTCCCTCCTCTGTGTCAGGTCTACGCCGCCGTAGAGGTCGTGCAAAATGGATGGCCGTAGCAAAAGTTACGGGCGTCCAAATTTTTAAGGGGGGTTTACCCCTGGGCCAGGCCGGCCCAGTCCGCCCCGCTCGGGCCGGCCCGCTCAGGCCGCGGCCCAGACGCTGGGCCCGGCCCAACCGAACTCGCGGGCCACTGCACTGCGCAGGTTTTTTCTCCACCGAACGGGCCAAATGGCCGGTCCGCTTTCCATGAGGAGACCCGCATCACGCGGGTCCCAGTCTCCTCGCGGGGTCACGCGCCTGCAACCCCAGATGCCCCCTTGCTGGCGCCCTCAGCCGGCGCCCTCTATCGGTGAGCCCGAGCCGCACCACCCACCTGAAGAACCCAGACCGCTGCCAAAATGTCGTTCCGTCGTTGCGCCCAGCCAAGCCGTCGCGCCACCTGGGAAGTCGCTGACGTCTCGGACAGCCAGAATCCGCCTCCACCGTCCCGGACCGCCGGAAAAACCAAGGAATCGGCCGGGACATCCCGGGGCTGTCTCGAACACCCTGGGACTTGGATTTTCGACTTGAGAAGTGCGTTGCAAAGCATAGAACAAGTGATATTCAATTTTGGGCTCTCTTCAACGATCGAGCAACAAATTGACAGGGGAAATCGGGCTCAATTTTGCGGGAAGTAAAATGTGAAACAAAACCGCCTAACTCGTTGGGCTTCGCTCGGAGCTTCGCGTCAATCCGCCGGCATTACCGCACCTTTCCGGAGTCACCTCGCCTGATCCGCCTTGCCAGAGCGGCCTCACTGGAGATGGAGGAGAGGGGATGCTTGGGGGAGAATGAGAAGAAGAAGAGGGGAGGGGATGCGTTTAAGTAGAAAATAATTAAACGCCCGCCCGATAGCCCCAAGCCTGAAATTTCTGCGGGGTCGGGATTAAGGCTCCCCTAGGTTAAAAACCACGCTCCGAGCGCAATTGCAGTCTTGGAATTTTAATCTTAGTCCCCGTTCATAAGTTGCAACAACCGCGCCCAAGGCCGCCAAATTACGAACACACCCCCGGAGCTATTTTTCACAAGCAGGTCATGCCCGCAAAACATACACCCCTCCTAGGGTAAACAGAAAGTTCCGGACTCATCGGTGCCATCATTTTTCCAATCTGAGCCACTGTTTAATAGATAATTGAGTTTCACCATTAAAAAAATGAATAAATTAATTATTTTATCTGTTTAACATTCCAAAAGCGAGCGACGGGTCCATACATACCGCACCGACATGTTTTATGTCATTACTATGGTAAAAACACCATTCTGGACCCATCCGTACACTCAGATATCTGATCTGAAACACCGTTTAGGAGTTATCCCATTTACTTGTCGTTTTGAGTGTGAATGCACTGAAAATTTAATTCCGGCCACACCGGGGCTCAGAATCGCACGCCGTCTGAAGGTGCTTCCCTCGAATAACATCAAGAAATATTCCAAAGTCTTTCGTAACAAAAACTGGGTTCTTACAAAGGGATTCTATTTTTTTACTGATAAGGTGTTAATTATCCCCCTATTGGATAGTTAATTAAAATTTATAACCCATCATACATAAATTTTTTTATAATATTTAAATTATTTTTAGATAATAATATAAAATATTATTTTTATAAAATATCATTATATTCAATTTTTATATAACCCATAAAATTTAGCTTTAAAAACATCATGAAAGTTGAATTAGTACAAAAAACTTTTTTAAATCGGTTATTATGCCTTTTAATGTCAGTTTTTGGTGACGTTATTGAGATTGATGTTAAAAATATGATTTTTTTATGATGGTTATTTTATAACTAATGTTAAAAATGGGGTTTTATAGTTTTTGATGTATTTTTTTAAAACACCGACATGAAATAGCTTCTGAAAATGGCTTTAATATTCTATTTTTACATCCGGTTTTTAAAAAAACTGAAGTTAAAAATCATTTTTTTAAATTGGGTATTTAAAAACTAATGTTAAAAGTCATTTTTAATGTCCTTTTTTAAATAAAAATGAAAAAGTATTTACCATCTTGTAGATAATTTCATAATCATTGATTTTCCAGGCCGTAGAGCTCAAATGAGGTTACAAATAAAAATTTACAACCATCTGAAGATTGATATTTTTTTCAAGGAAAGATGGAATGAGATAATTGTAGCTTCATCTTAGAATGAATTTTTGAATCTAAAGGAGGATTTCTTGTTTTACCATGATATTATTCATTATCCATCATTATAATAAAATAATAATCATTAAATGATACATCAATTAATAAAACCACTCATAAAAAATATAAATCATGGGAAAATAATCACAAATACCTTGAAGAGATAGTAGAAATAAGATATAATGTATTAAAATAAAATATCAAACATGTTGAGTCAGTTTAAAGATTATGGTTGTATGGAATTATCATTAAATGATAAATCAAATAAGAAAAAAGATCATAAAAATCATAAATAATGGATAAACCAATAAATATCCCTTGATGAGATCACGAAAAAATGAAATAATAGCTCCACGTTGGAGATCAAATGAGTCGATTTAGGGGAAATGTTAATTTTGGAAATAAATGATTGTTAAATTCTGATATGTGTATAATGGAATAAAATAATTGATTTGATAAGAGAGAACGTGATATTAAAAATATTATTTGGAAATTCTAAATTTTGATGTTGCTATGTAAAAAAATTGAATTTTCTCATTCCCGGGATATTAAAATAATCTTTAACGTCAGTTTTATGATATCCATCATGAAAAGATATTAAAAGTTTCACTTTTTCCTCATCAGTTATTATAAAACCTATGTAAAAAATCAATTGTCATCACCTTTCCATGACTTTTTGATTCTAATTAATTAATAATCAATGTTAAAAGCTATTTTTTCACACCAGTTATTTAATAACCGATGTTAAAAAACTTTACAAAAATGTAGTTCATTACCCAATATTTAATATGACAGGTCCCGAAGCTCAAATGAAGTTATGGATTGGATGTTATGGACTTCATAATTTTTCATTCTCTAAGACTTCATTTACAGATGATCAACTTCTAAAGGCCATATCATTTAATCCATAACTCTTTTTGAGCTCTATGACCTGTGAAATTTATGCATCGAAAATGAAATACATGTTTGTAATATTTTTTCACGTGTGTTGTTTAATAACCGACATGAAAATAGATTTTGACGTCGGTTATTAAATTACCGATGTAAAAAAGCCCTGAAAATCGATTTTTGAAATCTGTTATTAAATAATAGACATGAAAACGTGATGAAGATTGATTTCTTCAGGTCAGTTTTACAATAACAGATGTGAAAATAAGTGAAAATTTTAATATCTTTTCATGGTAATGGATTTTTCACGTCGGTTATTTAATAACCGCCATAGAAAATTGATGTACATTGATTTTTAACCTCAGTTATATAATAACGGAGGAAAACAAAAATTATTTTTAGAGATTCTCACATCGGTTCTAAAAATCTGACGTGAAAAAAGGTGATGTTAAAAATTGTTTTCATACTAGTGTGGGATAATTTGAATATAATAATTTCAATCCTATTTAATATTTACTATATATATACATAATTTTTTTTCCTGTTAACTTATTCAAATTATAAAACTTTTAACATTGTTAAATCAGTTATTATATTTTTTTATTAAATATTAAAATAATGTATCTGTGTTTCATATGAAATTAAAGTCACTATAATACTAATAAAAATTAAAATTAAATTTATATCATGAGAATAATTTTATTTAGATCAATATAGACATATATAGTTACACATAACTACATTTAGTCCTTATATGGATACATAAGGGATACTAAAAACAAATAGAGTGACATTTCTTACTTTCTACCAATTAATTAATATAATATATACTTTCATAGAAAAACAATTATAAAAATACTCTATTTCAATACTATGGGTTTAATGATACATTTATCATAATAAAATAAAAATTATGTAAAATAATTATGAACTTAAAAGTTATTTTATCCTATATTCACCTTATTTACCCATTACTAAGATGATAAATTTTACCACAATTACTCTTCAGGTTGACCGAAAATAGATGGGCCCTATTTATAGAATCTGAACATGTTGATTATAAATATTTAATTAATTTTATCTAATTCAATTAATAAAATGGTAGGATTCAATTTTAATGTATGTATAAAAAATGCAATAGAAAACCCTATTATGAAAAAAAATGTTTTTAAGCATAAATCACGATTTATTCTTATCTATTCGATAGAAAAATATTTATTGAATGATAAAATAATTTTCCAACTATAAAATTTAAATTTCATTAAAATAATTAACCATTAATGTTTACTTGAATATATTGATATAAAATCATATTTCACACATAAACATTTTTTTTTATAAAAAATAAAATTTTATTTTTTTAAAAAGATTGTTTTCAATTCTAATCCTTTGGTAACTAATGAATTAATTATTTAAATTTATAAACAACATATTTTTAATAATAATATTATTATTATTTATACCTACAAATCCAATAAATTTTAAATATTTTAAATATAAAAATTTGATAACTTCACATGGTTCATTTAAACTCGGATTTTCAATTAACACATGCAATCAAATCATGTAAGGAGGAATATTTCATAAATATATAGTGTTGCTACATTCTAACACCCATTAAATGAATATACATTTCATATTTTTTCACTATATTGTAACAAAATTGAGATTCTTATTCCTCATCACATCCTTAGGTTCCCGTGTAAATCCCCCAAATTAGTGGATTCCTCAGAAAACCTTGATCTGGTAGGTGGTGCCTTTTTAGATCATTTTATATCACTGATCTAAAATCTCAACCATGTATTCTTCAAGATAAATATTTTATTTCAATGGTATGACCAAATACTTATGTACATATGACGGATCACTTACCTACTTCCTCATCAGAGATGTAGGGGACACATAAAAAAGGAGAGATTGATTTTATTGAATCACAAATCAATAATCCATCATCATGAAGTGATCAAGAACTTCCAAAGGTCAAATAAAACCTTGGCATAGTTTTCCCTTTTTTATAAATCTCATCACACTATTTTTGGGAGATATTCATGAGAATACCAATTTTAAAACATCAAAATATATATCTTTTAAATGATTGGAAATGTAACATTTTTTCATCTATGAGTTTTTTATGTGTTTTTGGATGACTATAATATTATTTTTTATAACTATATAATCCCTACTTTTTATTTTATAACTATTATATGATTTTAAAGACAAATAACATAATTTTTTACAAATCCTATGTCCAAAGGTTTAGTGTAATGGGAAAATTTGACTTATACAAAACTTGTATGTAATAAAATATAAACATTTATTTAAATCCTTTTCATTTATCCTTTTAAAATCATATATTCTCATTACTTCAATTAATCACATGAGCATATACATTAATGAATGGAATGAGCTAAGAGCATAGTAAGAAGGTTAATAAGGAACATGAATAAATATAAAATTGGTCATAATAATAATAATAATCTATCATAAGTATAGAATCAACATCAACATGATGAAGGTAACACATTATAATGTAATAGAATATAATAATGAATAAAAAAGAAACATAATGCCTAAATAGTAAAATACCAAAAACAATTATTACCAAATCATGCATCATGTTCACAAATAACATATGTTCATAATAATAAAATTTCCATTGTGAACAAAGATAATATCATGATAAAGTATATTACATATCATATAAATCACATTACTCAATTCATTTTATGGATATAATTATGGTCCCACCAATCACATAATAATATTTATGTAAACATTAAAACCACATTGAAATTCTAACAATAATAGTCTAGAATTAACCTATGAAAAGGAATGTGTTTAATATGGATTGTTCAATAATTATTTCATTAATAAACATGGGATTCCAAAATTTAAAATTTTAAAAACATATATTTTATAATAGTAATCATTTTGAGAGATGAAGCAATAACTCAATGGATGTCAAAATGTGTTTCACAAAGAAGAGTTATTTTTGAAAACCAGTATATTTTTCATATTAATAAATATGGATATATTTATTTACCCAAAAATAGAAGTGAATAACATTGAAATTATATTTATGGAAAACATGATGATTATCAATACATGATATTTCATTATAGAGGAATAACACAAATAAAAGTATTTGGGACCGAGAATCATGTTACCTCAATTTTCACTGTATTTCGTCACCCGTTCACCTATTGAATAATGAGTATAGATATATTATAACATTGATAAAGAAGTGAATTATTATAATAAAATAAATAAATAAATTATAGATAATTTACAATATTTATTAATTTCTGTTAAAAAATTGAAGTGTTTTGATATCATGTTTATCTTACAAATTTTTCATTTCGCTTTGATTTCTCTATTTTCATTCAATGTAATTTATAGAAATTTATAATTAAATCCATATAATTTTAATAAACTTAATTAATTATTTATATATTATATATATTTAATACTATCCACACATTAATGTGAGTATAATAGTTCTCTTGTAAATGTCACTCTACCTGGTTACCAGACCATTAACTGGATGTTATAGAAAGAGTGGGATAGAGAAGTATTAAATTTATATTTTTCATAAATATGATAATTTAAATGGCATAAAATAATTAATATAGTGTTAAATTATTGTCAAATTAATTTCATTGTATATGGTTTTGAATGGAATTGGGAAAAAGAAGAAATAGAAGAAGGAAAGAGGGAAGAGTTAATAGAGACTTACTATCTCTTTAGTGTATCTTCTCATGTACGAAATACTAAATACCTTGGTAATTGGAGATTGATAGATTCATAATGTCCCTATGTATTATAAGGGGAATGATAGGAATGATTTGGGTATATATTTATCATTGGAATGGGTGGGAGGAGTGGTTTTCCAATGGAGGGTATATGGGATATTTTTACATGTGGAGAGGGATATTTTTAGAATAAAACATTGAATAAAATATTATATCAAAGGTAAAACATTTAATACAAAATATTTGAAATTAAAATATTATATAAATATAATATATATTTTAATGTTATATCTTCTATATAATTAGAATTAATTAGTTTTTAAAAAGTAATGTGGAAGGAAATAAAATTTTTATTTTAAGGGATCACTTTTAAATTTAGGTATTGAAAAGTTATTTTTTGGTTTTTAAATTAAATTTACATAATTTGAATGAAAATTTTATGAAATTTAATATGCATGTCCAAAACACATGTTACATAAAATATTATGTCATTATTACATCATGAATGATGTAATTTAATATAAATTAGTTATGTGAAAAGCTGTTTTTTTTACTATTCACCTGAAAAATTATTTATCTCATAAAATGACCAAAAAAATATTTTAGATAAATTTTATTTGATGAATTAAAAAATTGAAAATAATTTTATCAAAATTAATTTCAAAAAAGAGTAATTTTTATTTTTAAATATAAATTTATAACATTTACAAAATAACCTAAAAAGAGGTTATTTAAAAGTGCTTATAATTTCTTTGAGATAATTAATATTAATATTTATTGTTTGGAATTATAAAATATTTCCTTATAGAAATTAATAATGTTAAATATAATTTATTTCACAATTGATTATTTTTCGGCTAAATTACTATTCCAACCATCATGTTACTCTTCCAAATGGGCATCTTACTATTTATAACGGCCATGTTACTTTTCAAATGATCCAATTACCTCCTATATATATTACTCCATAATTTTATTAAATATTAAAATCAATCTCCCGAAGGTTATATATTTCTTTTTTCTATGATGTTTATTTGTTTACTAATTTTATTTCTATAGTGTTTTTTGTTGAATCGATAATTCTATTAGATTGGAAAAAACCATATTTTTTCATTTTATATTTTTTATATTTTTTATATTTTTAATCTAATTATAATGTATATATTTTTAATTAGTTTTATGTAAAATTAATGCAACATTGCTCATTAATGAAAAATAATATTGTGATTTTGTATATATGTATAAAATGAAATAGTATATTATTGTAGTTGTTTTTTTAAAGTGAAAAATACCATTTATAAACTCTGGGTTATAACATTATTCAGACCCTTAGAAAACATTTTCCCCCAAATTTTAACTCATAATGACAGTTTGGAATATATAAGGGTAATTCTATTTCATTTTTTTCTCTGGTTTTTATGTCACCACTTCATAGTTATTGTTCCTCCACAACAATCTGGCATGGTGTGTTTTCTTGATGTATGGAAAATTGTTCGGGTTTGAATTTTTGATGCATTAAATTTTTCGGCTGGTCTCGGGCCAGTGCCCAGTCAGAGCATTGCTAGCGATCAACGCACATTTAGTCTGGGTGGGTGCGTGGTCACCGCACATTCAGTCCGATCATGCATTCGGACCTGGTGACTGCACGGTTTCCCACCCGTTTAGATAAATAATAAAATTAAATGAATAAATTAAATTGAATAGAATTTTATAAAATGATTAATAATAATAATAACAATAATTTATAATATTGTTATTATTATTATTATTAGTAAGATTTTTATTATTATTTCTTATTATTTATTTACTCTTATTTTTAATTTTATTTTATCTTTTTATCTTTCCTAATTCTTTATTTCATCTTTTCTTTTTTTTTCCACACGGATGTTCCCCCTCCCTCTTCTTCTCCCGCGCGACCGGCTCACCTCTCCCCACCTGGCCCTCCTACTTCTTTTGCAAAGTAGCTCCCATCAGCCATGTCTGACACCTCCTAATGCCGACTCCCATGTCCGCTGAGCCCTGTGCTCCTGTATCACCCCCCACGCCACCCCCCCCCCCCATGTAGCACCCCCTTCTCAATCAAGTCGCTCATATGTTCTGTCGGGTACCTCCTTACATGCAGCCCGCGTACCGGCCTACCATCACCCAACACCTCTTGCCTTCTCTGCTGCCTCGTGCGCATCCTGACCTGCCGTCGCCCAGCACCTCATGCCATCGTCCAACACCTTTTCCCACATCCCAGCCTGCCGACAGCCCAACGGCACTACCTTGCTGTGTCCTGGCCTCACTGAGTTCCTCAACCCACCTCTTGTGCTTCTGTTGTCAGGCCCCCGCCAACCACACCCTCTTCCCATAGGGCCTCATGTAGCCCGCCTACTTTCCCTGCCCTGCACCACCTTCTGTCGTGCCACCGTACAGCAGCCCCTTGGCCTATACGACACCGCCCAACACCTCTCTTCTCCACTTCCCACACAGCACCCAGCGATCGGCACCCCTCCCTGATCGAGCAGCTGCCTCCCTGTCCGGCTCGCCCTCCGGCTCCCCCTATTTGTTTCCTCACGTACAGCCACCCCATGGCTCCTTCTCCCCTCTCTCGAGTGACTCCCTTTTCCCCGCTGAATACCATTTCACACCCAAGGCAGCTCCGCTATGCCCCCTGCTACAGTGAAGTTATCCTCAATGTCTAATCCATGATGATGACTCCTCCAATATCCTGCCTCCACCAGGCCTCCGACTATCCAGCCGTTGTCGGCCTTCCAGCCACCAAACGTCGTAGCAACCTGCCATAGCGCCTCCAGCATTCTCTCCTACATCCCCAACACTCGGTTCGCCCGATTTCAGCCGCAACCTCCCCCTATCCCAGCTGGGTTCCCCCTAGTGTGCGCCTCTTTCCCAGCGGACCCTCCTTCTGCCTGCTCTGCACAACACAATGGTCTAGCGCTCACTATTTCGACGACCTCGCCTCTAGTTGTGGCCCTCCTACTCACCAACATAACATAACCCCATCAATCCCTTCCCCTTCTTAGCACGTAGCCCTGGTCAAATAGCATCCAGTCATGTGGAAATCCTCCGTTGGTCCTTTGTGACGCTCTTCGGTGGGAGCAGCTTCTCCAGCCTTCCTCCAATAATTTTACGCTGTCGGAATTGCCCGGAGCAGCCCTCCAGCAGTCTGTTTCTTGTCGAAACCCCCCAATGTGTAAACCCTTTTTATTTTATGCTCCGTTTGATATTTTTGTTTTTTTATATATATATATATACCATGGTTTGATTATAATTTCTTTTAATTAAATATTATTTGGCTCGGTTTGAATTTTTAGGACCCGAGCTTACGCCGTCATCGTGCCTTGGGCTCGACGTAGGTTCCCCCACTGCACTCACCATTAAATTTAGATTTTATTAATTTCATGATGTTTTTATTAATTTTAATAAATTGTAAATTATATAAGATAAATAATTTTTAAATGATTATTTTGTTTAAAAATAGCCGTTTAATTTATACACGACACTTGAAATATTTTCATGATGAGCATGCACCCAATATTAAAAAAATGTTAGTTTGGAATTTAAAAATAATTCATGGAATTTAAAATATAGTTCTGGTTTTAAAGATAAATGATTTATTCTGAATAAGTGTTTTGGGTTTTTTTTGAGAAATGAGGGTTTTCTTTAAAATTGATGAAGTCCCATTTGGAACATTAATAAAATAAATTATTTTGAAAACCCCACATTTGGTTTACTCAGGGGTGATAGTTGGTATGCATTGATTGTGTGAGTGTGTATGATATATGTGCCCCGTGACTGATATATTTACATTGTGTAAGCACCCCTTTTTATTGTATGTGTTGATAAGGGAACCTTGAAAATTGAGTGAATATTTTGAGAACGATTTCTTCACTAGTTTAGATTACGCACTGTCTAGTGGCCCCATAGTAGGGGAATACTCTGTTATTGCTACAATGAGGATTGGGCCCCTCGGTTAGGCCGTGCTGGGATATGCCGAGCATTAGGGAATTTTTTAGTCATCAAATTAGAGAATGCGTTTAGGATGAGTCACATGTATAGTACGTTCTGGATTGTTCACAGTCTCCTAAGTTCGACCCATGATTCCTTTGGTGTTTATTTGTATGTGGTGGATGGTTGAGAGGACTAGTTTAGTTGCTGGCCCCTATATGCCACTTTTTCCCATTTTCCTTAGTGTTTGTTGTGTATTATGTGTGATTATTCCATTTTGGATAATGATTGAAGATTGGATTTCTAAGTGGTTCACAGAAAATGTTTTAAAAAGAAACATACATATTCCTTTCAAATGTTAAACTTGTTTATAAATTAAAAATGGAAATGGACTAATACTTGTTTTAGAAATGTACGTGTGTGTGTGTGTGTGAAAACCAGTATTTTATATTACTTAGTTCAAACCTGGAATTAGTAAAAAAAATTATATAAAGGTAGTGCATTGGGAATATATATCAGGCTAGACTACTGGGTATTAATACTCACGTCTATAGCGCCTTTCTGTTTTTAGTGTTTTTGCAGGCTACAGCTTGGGTGAATTCACCTTGGGCGATGTTTGGTCGTGAGTTAGAGAGTGACTCGCGAGGTAACAATGAGATAGTGGTTGTCTCTTTCGGTCAGTTTTATTTTCTTTTGTTATTGTTTTTTTACTTTACTCTATTTATTTATTTTTTGATGCTCTGTTTTATTTAATCCACTTTATTTATTTATTTATACTGGAAGAAATCATCCCCACAACCTCTGTTGATGCCCTGACACTTGTCGCTAGCCTAGGAGGATCGAGAAAGCCTCTCGGGTCATGTCGCAGACTGGCTCGGGTGACCGGTTCAGGGATGACCCAGGATGGTTCGTTAAAAAATGCTATCACAGGAGGTCGGCCCTTAGCGGACCTGACTTTTTAGAGTGCCCATTGTTTTTTGGGATGTCTGGTAGATGGAGATTAGGACTGCCAGGGCCCAATAGGTAGGTTACGGGTCGGTGCCTGATCACCACCGCTCGTGACGAGACCTAAGTTACCAGAGTTAGTCTGGGATTTGAATCTTTTTTCATTGGTTGTTTTGGATTGAGGAATGAAAATGGGGCTGAATTGATTCACTTTGTGGCATCACATGGGATGGTGACCCATATGGAGTCCAAGTTCCCTGTTTAAGGTCCTCTTAGTGTTATACCTTACTTGGGGCAAGGCTAACCACCATGTTGCTGGGTTAGACATATGCCCTAGTTTCTCATTATATTGGGTTATTACTTCTTGTGTTTTGTTTTAGTCTCAATTGATTTGAGCGTGCATTACAAGTTAAATTTGGTTTTAAATGGAAAAGGGTTTCTTCCAAATTGTTTTTGAAATTACTAATGTGGGGTTTTAAAGAGAATGTGTTTCATTTTGGAAAAACTTGGTATGTGTTTGGATTTGGAAATAAAAAAGAAGTGTTTGAACCTTGTCACTCTCTATGGAGGGTCGCACGTCTATGGGTATGTATGAAAGGTGTGTGGGGGAACTTGTTCTCAGATGAGGTCAGTGAGATTGAATAAACGCACATGTGGCAGTTCATAAGGTTCCACAAGTGATTCGTTAAAAATGGAAAAGAAATAATGGTTTTGGAAAAGTGATTTCTCCTTGTGTTGAATATGTTTTTCTTATGGGCCTATTGTCTTTTTCTTGTGTTGTTTCTTTGATTGAGTTTTGGTTTGATGCCACTTTTGATGGTGTTTTTCATGTTGTCATGAGTATGATGCCCAGAAGGCCTCCGTAAGTTGTTAAGGAGTTATGCTCAGTTCACAGTTCTTTTTCTATGTTGCTTGATTTTCAAGGTAATCAAAGTCTATAAGAGGTAGTTGTATCATTCTGAAAGATAGTGTGTCTTTGGGTTGTTGGTAACTCCCTGAGTAGTTAATGTTTATACCACCCTAGAGTTATCCGAGGGTTCAGTTTTGGACTATTAAAGATGAGATGTCTCATAGTTGTTGGATTTTTGGGTGTGATTAACTATTGAAGGTTCCCTACCTGGAAATGAGTACGGGCCGGTGGAACATGTCTCCAAGGAACCAACCTCAGCGCTACAAGCTGCTAGTTTGTTGGACCACTCTCTTGTGTGCCACCAATATGGCATGTACATAAATTCTATGTCGTCATGTTTCATCCCTTTGAAAATGTATGACCATCGTGGTTGTTGGAATCATCAAATAGAATAAGGAGTTAGAAACCATGAGATTAAAATGCATGACTGTGAGGCAGGAGATGCTTCAGCCATCAGGGCCCCAGCCACAGGTCTCGGGGTGAAGCTCGTGCACAGTCAGGAGTTTCCGAGGGAGTCTGGAACCTCATCCTAGAAATGTCTTCGGATTTGGAATGGAAATATCCAAAATTTCCCTTGTTCTATTTTCATCGATTTCGTAAGCTTATCCTTGTTGTGGTGACGTGATGATCTCATTTCTCCCACAATCCATGAAGTCTTATCTTCTCTCAGTGTGGTCTCTAAGTTATTTGGTCTCTCTGAATGGTGTGGACCTATGAATAAACAAACCTATTCTGATTTTTAGTTGGTCCTAGTTGTTTTCGATAGGGGAATGTTCGTTTCGTGATGTTGATGGGAGGTGTTGAGTTAATTTCTCATCCACAAGTTGTTGGATTGTTCCGTAACAAGCTTTTAGTTATGTCTCAGGTGTGTTCTTCAGTACATGTGGGGATAATGAATGAGTTTGGTTTGGGATTTTCCACGATCCCTCACCCGGGGGGTTTGTTCAGGTTTCAAGGGGTTTTGTATTAGTGAATTATTGTGGAGGGGAGAACCCTATCATTTTCTCCCCTCTATCTCGGGCAGTAGTTTTTCTTGAATTGGTTTGGTGTGACGTTTTTTGGGAATGGTTACCCCGAAGCACTCAGTTCTATATGATTTTTTTTTTCGTGGAATGAACTCAAGTTGTGTCAATTGTTGGCTTGGTGACTTTTTGGGGGAAGAAAGTGTCTGTGTTGGGGAGAACAGTCAAGCTCCTACCACGGACGCTCATGTTTTAATACATTTCTCAGTGCCACGACTATGGGTAGAGTCGTTTTTGGGTCATGGTTTGAATTTTTGATGTTTTAATGATTTTGGTTGGTCTCGAGCCAGTGCGCAGTCGCCGCACTACTAGCGGTCACCGCGCATTCGGTCCGATCATGCGTTCGGACCTGGTGAGTGCGCTGTTTCCCACCTGTTTAGATAAAAAATAAAATTAAATGAATAAATTAAATTGAAATAATTTTTATAAAATGTATAATAATAATAATAACAATAATTTATAATGTTGTTGTTGTTATTATTATTATTAGTATTATTATTATTACTATTATTATTATTAGTCAGATTTTTATTATTATATCTAATTATTTATATGGTCTTCATTTTATTTTATATTTTCTTTTTACCATTATTTCTTCTTTCTTTCTTCTATTCTTTTTTCCATGAGGATGTTCCCCTACCTCTTCTTCTCTCATGCGACCCGCTCCCTACTTCACTTCTCACCAGCCGGACCTCCAACTTCTTTCACACAGCATCTCCCAACAGCCTTGTCTGGCACTTACTGCTGTAGACTCCCCTGTCCATGGAGCCATATGCTCCTGCATCACCAGCCACGCCACCCTGCCATACAGTGCTCCCTACTCAATCTTGACGTTCATATGTTCTGTCTGACGCCTTCTCGGCTGCAACCCACATCCTGTCCTGCCATCACCGAGCACCTCCTTCCTTCTCCATTGCCTCACACGCCTCCCGACCTACCGATAGCCTAGTGGTGCTGCCTAGCTGCATCCCGGCCTTACTGAGTCCCTCAACCCACCTGTTGCGCTCCTGTTGTCCGGCCTCCACCAGCCACAGCCTCCTCCCGTAGGGCCTAATGCATCCTTCCTCCTTTCCCCTGCCTACACCACTTCTTGTCGTGACACCCTACATCACCCCCTTGGCCTACACGATGCCACCCAGCACCACTCTTCTCCACTTCCTGCATAGCAGCCGAGCGACCAGCGCCCCACCATGCACGTGCAGCTGCATCCCTGTCCATCATGTGCCCTTGCACCCCCTTTTGGTTTCCTCACATATTTCCACCCCATGGCTCCTTATCCCCTCTATCATGCGGCTCTCCTTTCCCCACTGAATCCCACTACACACCCAAGACGACTACGTTTTGCATACCTACTACAACGACGTTCTCCTCCCCATCCAATCTGAGATGATGACCCTTCCTTTATCCTGCCTCCACCAGGCCTCTGACCAGCCAGCCACGGACGACCTTCCAGCCACCTCACATCATAGCAACCCGTCGTCGCACCTCCAGCCTACTCTCCTATAGCCCGAAACCCCCGGTTGGACCGATTTCTTCCGTAACCTCCCCCCATCCCAGCAGGTTTCCCCCTAATGTGCACCTCTTTCTCGGTGGTCCCTCCTTCTGCCTACTCCACCCAGCACAATGGTCCGAAACACACTATTTCGGCGACATTGCCTCTAGTCGTGGCACTCCCGCTCACCAGCAGAGAGGATCCCCAACAATCCCTTCCCATGCTTAGAATTCAGCCTTGGTGAGACTGAATCCAGTCGCGCGGACCCCCTTCGCTGGTCCGAAAAGACATTCTTCAGTGGCCGCAGCTTCTTCGGCCTTCCTCTGGTCATTTTATGCTATCGGTGTTTCCCCAACCAGCCCTCCGACAGTCAGTTTCTTGTCGTAGCCCCACCCCCTGATGTGTATACCCATTATTTTTTTGCTCCGTTTGATAATTTTATTTGATATATATATAAATATTTACCCGGGTTTGATTATAATATTTATTAATTAAATATTATTTTGGTCGCTTTGGCTTCTTAGGACCTGTGTGGGGTGTTTTCGAGTGAGCGTCATCGCCGCGCCTAGTTTCTGAGTTTGCGTCTTCATTGAACCACGGTCTCGAGGTAGTTCCCCCACTTCACTCATCTTTAAATTATGATTTTATTAATTTCATGATGTTTTTATTAATTTTAATAAAATGGAAATGATATAAGATAATTATTTTTTAAATGATTATTTTGTGTAAAAAGTGACTTTTATTTTATATGCGACACTTGATATATTTTTATTATGAGAATACACCCAGTATTAAAATAATATCAGTTTAGCCTTTAAACATAATTCACGGAATTTAAAATATAGTTCTGGTTTTAATGATAAATGATTTCTTCTGAACAATTGTTTTTAGTTTTCTTGAAAATTGAGGTGTTTCTTTAAAATTGATAAATGCTCGTTTGGCACTTTAATAAAATGAATTATTTTCGAAAAACTCACATTGGGTTTACTCAAGGGTGATCGTTGGTGTACGTTGATTGTGTGAGTTGTGTATGATATTTTTGCCTTATGACTGATTGATTTAAATTGTGGATGCACCCCTTTTTATTGTATGTGTTGACATGGGAACCTGGCACACTGAGTGAATATTTTGAGAACGATTGATGCACTAGTTCAGATTACACACTGGCTAGTGGCCCAATAGTAGGGGAATACTAAGTTATTGATACTATGGGTATTGGGCCCCTCGGTGAGGCCATGCAAGGCTATACCAAGCATTAGGGCGTTATGACGTCATAGAGTTAGAGCATGCTTTCACGATGAGTCACATGTATAGTACGTTCTGGATTGTTCACAATCATTTAGGGTCAACCCATGTTTCTTTTGGTGTTTATTTGTATATGGTGGACGGTTGAAAGGACTAGTTCGGTTGCAGGCCCTTGTTTTCCACCTTTTCCCATTTCCATTGGTCTATGTTGTGTATTATGTTTGATTCTTCCTTTTTGTCAAACGACTGAAGTTTGGATTTCTAAATGGTTCACAAAAAATGTTTTAAAAAGAAACATACCTACTCCTTTCAAACGTTAAACTTGTTTTTGAAATTAAAAATGACAATGGATTGACACATGTTTTAGAAATGAAAGTGTGTGTGTGTGAAAATCAATATTCAATATAATTTAGTTCAAACCTAGAAATAGTAAATTTCTTTATTTAAAGGTAGTGCATTGGGAATAGATATCGGGATAGCCTACTGAGTTTTATTACTCACACCTATAGTTATTTTCTATTTTCTTGTGTAGGCTACAGCTTGGGTACATTCGCCTTGGAAAATGATTTCTCATGAGTTGGATAGTGACCTGTGAGGTCACATGGAGATAGTGGTTGTCTCGTTCAGTAATTTTTATTTTCTTTTGTTCTTGATTAGTTACTTTACTCTGTTTATTTATTTTTTGCTGCTCTGTTTTATTTCAGCTACTTTATTTATTTATTTATACTAGGTGAAATCGTTCCCACAGCCTCTGTCGCTGCCCTGACACTTGACGTCATCCCATGAAGATCAGGAATGCCTCTTGGTTCATGTCGCAGATTGGCTCGGGTGACCAGTTCAGGGTCAACCCGGGTTGGTTCATGACATGAAATCTGATAGGCCACTCCTTCTATGTGTTCAGGGGCATAAAAGGGGGAAAAGTACCTTAGTATTAGATTACCTTTCATTCCAAAGTGGTTGAATCTCATCCCTGGATATAATCTATGGAAAAATTGTTCTCTAACATCAATCTACAAGTCTCGTCAATAGTTGTCAACATATATTTTTTGTCAAGTATGAGAAGGTTTTATATGTATATGGATAGATTAAACCATATATGTCATCTCATTAACATGAACAAGTCGATATAAGTTTCATTTTCATCTATATCCCATAAATTTGGAGTTCTACTCCAATTCGCATAAAGATAATAATATAAATCTATTTAAATTACCAAGTGGATGTTGTTGTTGAATGAGAACTCAAAAAATCATATATGTTTATATCATCCACCATTTAATTATAGTGGAAATGATCTTAGAATTTCCTCGAGCATCTAAATTGTCCTTTCAGATTGTCCATCAGTTTAAGGGTGACTTGAAATAATGGAATTTAATACAGTACGAAATTGTTTTTGAATACATCTACAGAATATATTGGCGAACCTTGGATCATGATCATTTTTGATCAAATGTGTTAGACCATGAAGCCTCATCCCTTTCTTCACATATATCATGTAATGTTGTTCTAGAGAGAATTCATACCTAATAGGGATAAGGCTGGAATTCTTGGTGAGCCGATCCACCACAACCCATATCTCATTGTTTCCTTTGGATGTATTCAGGAGACTAGTTAAAAAGTCAATCATTACATAGTCCCTTTTCTCCATGAGTATAGGCGATGGTTCAATCATCCCATTGGAATTATATCACTCTACATTAACCAACATACATAAAAACATAGTAATATATACTCCACAATCTCCTTCATCATGTTTTCCCACTATATGTTATCTGGAAGATTATAGTATATCGTGGTACTTAAAGGTTGAATAGAGAAATGTGAGCTATGTTCATTATCAAATAGTTTATTCTTTATATCATATGATGAAGGTACAACAAGTCTCATTTCAAACCAAACACTACCATCATCATAGATGTAGAACTCATGAAGATTCCTTTCCTTTACAGATTTTAGATTTTTTATAGCCCCAAATCATCCATTTGTCCCTCCTTAATCTTATATTGGATAGAAGGTTTCAAAATAACAAAGTAATGGTAGGATTCATTCACCATAGTTATGATTTCCTATTCTATATTTTGCATATCCATGAAGATAGGGTCTTTCTCAATCTTCTTCATAAATAGAGTATCAAGTTCTTTTTCTCTTAGACAATTAGACACATTTTTTTATTTCTCATATGGGAAGGAATAGAGTAATAATAATCCTTGTGTATCACCAAACATCTTTATTGATGCTTGTTGAGATCCTTCTATGTGAATATATAATTTAGACTCTTTTTACCCATATATATGTCACAGTTATCAACATAGAGGTAATTATTTTTTAATTTTATTGAATTTATGACAACTAATAATTTTAGACCATGGAACCTATAGTTTTTCTCATGGATATTAAACTATCGCATGGAATTGGATATCACATTAACATTATACATGAGTACACAACACATACATTTCTTCAAAGAATCACTATTTATAACAACACCTACCACACTTGTGGAAAGTGTGTGTACATACATATTTATTATCCACTTATTCTAATCTTTAAAACATTTCTCACATTACCCCATTCAGACATACGTTACCCCTTTCTATGTTAACATATTTTGTGGTCTAGAATGTAAAGAGAAATTTTTCACAAAACTTCAGTAGTACCCAGCTAAGCCAACAAAAATATGTATTTATTTAATATTAGTGGGTATGGACCTTTCCTAAACTACCCTTTTAGTTGAAGGGTCTATATAAATCCTCTCAAATTTAGTCACATTTCACATGAGTGATACTTTATGAATCTAAAAGTTACACATGGTGAACTTAGCATACATTTTATCCTTCGTAAATGTTTCCATAACAATCCTTTGATTCTCTTCATATTCCTCCATGATCTCGGAGTAAAATAAATATTTTACCTAAAACTCCAAAAAAAAATTTGATTTAGTATCTATATTATTTATTCCTAAAATCCATGCAGACTGAAACAGAATTAGTAACCCCAAATAAAATCACTATGATCTTATACCACCAATACCCTATATAAAAACCAATCTTCCAAATAACTTCTTTCTTTATCTTCAGTTGATGATATCCAAAACAAAGAAACAACATAGAGATATATTAAGCTTCCCATAGTTTATTGAACAAGTCATAAATCCTTGGAAAGGATACTTTTTTAATGTGATACTTTATAGATCTTGTTAATCAATACAAAACTACATTGATCCATTATTTCTATTTACAAAGAAAACTGGAAAACCCCAAGGCAATGCACATGGGAGTATGAAATATTTAACCAAATTCTATTAAAACTTATTCCATAAATCCTCATGTTTAATCAGGGTCATATGGTAGGGGAGTTTTGAGATAGGAGTAGCCATACCTATGATATTTTCCTATATTTCAACCTCACGATATGGTAGAAGATTAGTTAACTAAATATAAGTACATTAGTGTATTCCATAACAATGGGAATTTCATCATGTTTGATAGCTTCCATTAACTTAGACATTTTGGAAAGGTAAGTTTCTTAGTAAGGAATAAAAATCCATACCATTGATGGATTTCATAAATTATATTCATGATCTTCCTTTCATTTCACAATATATTTGGATGGTTTGTGTTTGAATATTGATTTATTTTTCCATAGATTTAGAGTGTGCACTATATAATAAGTGTCAATTCATGCCTTGTATAGCAATGAATTACACCAAGGTAATTATTATGACATTCACTAGAAGGATATTCCCAAAAATAATTATAATAGAATATTCTAAAACCCAGGTTGAAATGTTTTCTCTAGAAGGTGTTTTTACTAATATCTCTTCATTGGGGTATCGGGGATTCAATTTAATAGTTATAGAAAAAATTTAGGATATAAAAAAAATTTTAGAACCAAAATAAAATATATTTTTTTCATTATTGATTGAATAAGATGTTTACCTTTTACTACATCATTTTCAAACTCCACATCAGTAGTAGTGATTGTATAAGACTTCCCACACTCCTTTTCCATTACGGGTTTTTAATGCTGATTACCCTTAAGGTTCAATGGGTTTGTACACTTGATTTCATAGTGATATTCTAAACTATAGTAGAAGCATTAAACCATGGGTGGTCCACAGTGAGGTTCCTTTCTTTTCTCCAACATTTTTTCTGAATTCTTCATGACTCTTCAATATTCATGATTTTTTGGACTTCTCCCCTATATATGAAGCATTTCACCATCCTATTTAGGCAATATCCATGATGAGGCTTCCCATATTTTTTTCATGTGGGTATTTATATCCTCTTTCCTACCATTTCATTTTACCTGCCACCATGGAACTACATTATTCCCTTATTATATACATAACTCTGGGAACATTACCCGAACTACATATCTACATAGATAGAACATCAAACTACTTCTTATTAATTCCAATAAAATCAGTTATTTAGAGCCTTTCGAAGGTGCAGTTTTAAAACAATAAACAAACTATCTATTTTCAATCATTGTGGATAAAAAACCTCAAGTTATATATTAATATCCTTGTGAACCATTCCTTGAATTCCATGATAGGGTCACATTCCTTTTTATTTATCACTATAAATTATCTCTCCATATTTGTTTGAAGAGATTTGGGGAAATACAATGTAAGATATATTTTAATAATGTCTTCCCAATTTAATTTTTTATCATGATTTTATTAAATAGTGATATCCATTGATCAATTTCTCCATCTAAATGATAAATTAAAAGAATAGCCTTCTATTTTTTTATAACAATAAATAACAGAATAGATCTTCCCTATTGAGTTATCCCACCATTATGTGACAAGTAAAAAAAATGTTTCACTAAACTTCAGCTCTCATTTACACATAAGGGTATCAATTTCTAGTTCATCATTCTTGGGTGAAGGTAGATATTCTACATGATTCAAGTTATTAATTATATCCTAAATTTCATGAAATTACATGTTTTTTAACTCCACCAATTGTAGAAATGTGGATGTCGCTTGAATAATCATTCATTGTCCCTCACACGGTTTGTTGGATTGTTTTCTCCTAGTTCCACCCATTTTATAATGTATAAAAGGACTGAAAAAATAATAATTCAACAAAGAATTAATAATTTATTCTCGTACAAAATTAACACTAAAGGAATATCTTATGTGATATCCTTTTCTAAAAATACTTTTATATCATGTTTTACATATACATTGACGTATACTTATGGTTTTCACTCTATTTTTTTTTCTAATCCTAATTCTATAATTAAAAAATATAAGTTTTGATACAATATACAGAATATCTACTTTTTTTATTAACTATTACATCATTTTAAAGAAAAAAACATGATATTGTTACAAATAAAAGATAAAATATTTTAGTGTCTTGGGAAATTTTGCTTATAAATAATTTGTATATTAGAAAACATAAAAATTTATTTAAATACTTCTTATTTATCCATTTAATTATTACTAATACTTGTTACATGTAATCACCTAATGATATACATAAATGAAAGGGGTGATCTAAGATCCCAGAAAGAGGATGAAAAATAAACATTAATCAATATAACATGAGATAGCATAATAATAATCATCATTTCACAAGATTATGATCAATGTCAGTATCATCAAGGTAACATGTGATAATGTCATGGAATATGATAATGCATAAAAAAGAAACGTCATGTCATAATGGTCAAATACAACACATAGTTGTGAACAAATATATCATCATGTTCAGATATAAATATGTGTATAATAACAACATCATAATTTTGAACAATGATAGCATAATATTCATGAATAATACATATCATGACATGATATCATTTGCATATAATATCCATTATAGTGATATATAATTCCAGTCTGACCCCTCACACCACAATATTTAAATTTTCATGCATGTAACATAGAATGTATAAAAATCACAATCACAAATAAATCAATGCACTGGAATCATTTTTACAATGATTTAATAATTAATTATTTTATGAATAAACATTGGGATCCAAACTAAAGAAGATTAAAACATATTTTTTATAGTTATCATCATTCTTGAGAGAAGAAGAAACAACTCATGATTATTTAAATAAGTGCTTTGGAAAGAATGGATCTTTTGGTAAATAATTATATTTTTCATAAAATAAAGTATTATACAAGTATATCACTGAAAATAAAAAGAAGAATAATTAAATTATATTTAAATAATTTTATATGAGTATTCATAACATATATTTTGTGAAATAGATATTACGCAATGAAAATAATTTGGGTTCGAGAATATTGTTAGCTCAATTTCTGCCTTATTTCATCACTTTTACGCCTCCAAAATAATGAATATTAATTTACTAAATAATTTTTATTGTAGTGTATTTTTTTATTTTTTATCTCTATGTACCAATTATATTCACTTTATTATATTTCTTAATTTTCATTGATGAAATTTAAGTGTTTTGATATCATATTATTTATAAAAAATTTCCATTTCTCTTTCATTTCTCTATTTTCACTAAATGTAATTTATAGAATTAAATAATTAACAATAAAATTATTTAATAATATTAATTAATTACTTATAATATATATAAAAATAATACGATCCATCCATGAATGTTTTTATAAGAATATTCTTGGCAATTTCTCTATATGTAGTTAATTGTGCTTTAAGGGGATTTTGTCAAAAGAGAAGAAAAAAGAAGTATGCCAATTATATTTTTAAAAATATGAGAATTATATCCGGGTAAGAACATTAATATAGTTTTAAAATACCAAATAATTAAGATTAATATATATATTTTTTAATGGAATAGTGAAAAATAAGAAATTGAAAAAAAGAGGGAAGAGTTAATAGAGACTTAATCTATCCTTGGTGTAGCTTCTCCGGAATGGAATTATAAATCCCTTTGTGATTAGAGTTGATTTGATATTGATTTAGCTTAATTATTATAAGGTGATTAAGGGGATGTTATTTGGGAGAGAGTTTGATTATTAATTGGCGGGAGTATTTATTTTTCAAGGTAAAAGAGAGGGTTTATTTATACTTGATGAGAGGGGTATTTTTAGAATATAATAAGAAATAAATTATAATATCAAAGGTGATACATGTAATAGTGATTTTTTAATGATATAAATACTATATTAGTATATATAATGGGCTTGAAACTTTAAATCAAATTTGTAATTAGAAATAATTATTTTACTAGAAGGGAATATGGAAAGAATGAAAATTTTATATTTTAGTGAATCGCTTTTTTACTTTAGGTTTTGGGAAATAATATTTTGGTTTAGAAATGATGTATATTTTATTTTATTGAGTTATTTATTAAAATGAATTCACATTTAATGAAAAAAAATCTCTATAAAGGATTATTTCATTATTAATTCCTAAATGATGTAATTTAGTATACACTAGTTATATGAAAAATTGTATTTTTATAATTAAACTTAAAATGTAAGTATTTATAAAAATTACAACATAACCCATAGATAATGTAAATATGTTTATTTTAATAATTAAATTAATTTCAGAAAAAATTATCTAAAATATTGAATTTTTTAATATAATAATTATTGTTTTTACGAATTACATTAAAATATAGTTTATTAAAAATTTGCTAATATTTTCATTGATTTTTTAATCATGATATTTTTTATCATTATATAAGTCATATTTACATAATTTAATCATGATAAGTCTTATTTATAACAAAATTTACTATTTTATGGAAAACTTTTATTGCAACGGTCAAGTTACTATTCCCAGCGGTCATGTTAAAATTCCCGACGTTCAGGATACAAATATGATAGTCACATTACCTCATTTATATATATATATATATCAATCCATTATTTAATTAAATATTTAATTCAATTCATCCAAAGGATCAACATTTCAATATTATAAGATGCTGATTTGTTTAATAATATTTTGTTTCTTTTTTATAATGTTGGAAGTGGGGGTGATGACTCACGTGTATTGGGGTAATCCATATTTTCCCATTTCAACTTGTCTTTTATCTATTTGTTTTCCAATTTAAACTTTATGAATTTTATTCCATTTCAATAAGGAATAATATAATCATATTTATTAATAAAATAAATTATTTTCAGTTTACTTATGGCTGTAATAAAATTAATGTATTATAAAAATCATTTATTTCTTTCAAAAAATGTCATTTATAAACTCAAGGTTTTAAAGATATCCTCTTCTAGATTAGGTACCAATATCTTTCATCATAAAACTCCATTATATCTCGTTATTGTTATGCAATTTTTACTATATAGGGCTTCAAAACGTGCCATCTAAAAATTAGATTAAAATGTATTGTTTTTTGAAAATCACCCCAGTGTAACGAGTTGATCCCAACAAACATTGAAATCAATAGAGAAATCTCAAAACTTGTATTCTAGAGTTTGAATGGTTCCATAAAATTGAAAATCTATATAAGTATCATAAGAAGTGTTAAAAATATACTTTATATCCAGATCCTACTGAAGACTTCTTCAGAAAATTTAGTTATACCTCATATCTCGATAAGAAGAAATTGGTAGTGGTAAATCAATAAGTCTTAAAAATTATTTAATGTATAACTGAGTGTTTCGACAAAGATATAAATAATCTATAATGTAAATAACACGCACTTATATTATAAGGTGATTGAATATAACCCATGTAACATTATTCTAGTCAAATTTTTAGGGATGTTGGTTGAAAAAATACTCGTTGATATTTTTTAATTCCAATTCTGTTATGGGTAATGATTTTAACATATCTTTATACATTTATCTCATAGTCTTTACTTGTTGATATAAAAAGTATAGATTAACATTCTATGAAACATCTTTCATCATACCATCCCATCGTAAATAATCATTCTAATCTATATACATCTACCGACATCCAGGATTAATATATAACGAGGAACTATGAATTCTATACATTGGATCCTTCCTCAAATCCAGTACAAAAGGGACACAACCATAGTTACTTCTCCTTACAAATAAATCATAATCAGGGTTGAACAGATGAGAATTTGTCGCCTTATTTTTTAGCTCCCCACATTCCTTTAATTCAACTTTAATATTCACTTGAATAGATGGGAGAACACTAATTTGACCGATACATGATTTCAACCATTTATAATTGATTTCTATCTATATCATTTGCAAATCCATAAATATTGAATCATTTTTTATCACAATAATATATATATATATATATATATCCTAAGATGATCTTTTCGACTTATAGAATATTCCACATTGTTCAATTTACTAATAAGGTAATTTATTGAGTGTTCAGAAAATTTAATCAACCATAACCATCTTTTGTGGGGCATGTTCTACACTTTTGAGTAAAAATGTACTTTATACTTTTTTGGTCAGCAATTTTTTCACACCATTACCACAGAGATAAAAACATTATATATTTAATGAAAAAATAAATACACCTAAAAAATCCTGACTTGTGTAATTTCACTAATGGAAAATCATTTATGAGGATTAATAAGATATAACCACAACATTATTCCTGAGGATACATCTCAATCCCATGTTAGATACATCTCTATAAATTAGATACACTTATACAATATAGGGTAGTGTATGAACATGTGTACAATGTATACCTCTCTTTTGTTCTACAAAATATTCATTCCATTCTACCTTCAATAGAATATTAGATCCATTCAGAGTTTAAATGGTTAGTGGGATTGATAACAATGAAAATTTATTTACAAAGAGCCTATATTATACATCCAATCCCAGAAAACTATAGATCTCAGTCACTATTGTTAGTCTAGTCAAATTTTCCACAACACATATCTTGGAAGCTTGAAGTAATATACACTCATAAGAGATTTATAACCTAAGAATAACACTTTCTTAATCCAAAATCTACACATGGTAATTATTTATTAAATATTATCTGTTCTCATGGTATTCAACACAACACTCAAGAGATATTCATGATCATACATTCTGTTGGAATATATTAGAATATTTTCTATATGTAATAGTAAAAATTAATCAAGGTAATCTATAAAAGCTCTATTAATTGAATTTGTGATGATAGTGGGTGAACTGGAAATAATGAAATGAATCACTATAAATTCAAATTGCCAATACCTTGTGTGGAAGACCATCTTGGTAATATACACCTTCTTGACCCTCAATTGATGATATTTAAAACAATGAATAATCATAGAAAATTTCTAGGATACACATAGTTGATCAATATAGACATTAAAACATGGTAGATGATAAATTTTCTTGATAGTAATACTACTTTTTTTTCAATAATCAATACAAAGTCACATTGATTGTTCATTCTTCATAAAAAAAATAGGTTTCCCCCATGGTGAAAAAAGATTCTAATTGATTCCATTTTCATGATTCATATAGAGTTACTTTGTCAATTATTGAAACTCATTTAGGCCCATTATATATCGAGTCCTAGAAATCAGTGTATCACAAGAAATAAGTTCTATTGAAAAATAAATTTCAAAATTCTATTAAAAAACGAAAAAAATTAGAAATAAATCAATAAACTCCCTCAAAATAGGCATATAATATATTTTGTGTATCTTCCCAAACATCTATGATAAATACACAATTTCAATTGGAATCGTGAACAATACATGGGATAAAATTTCTCTTTGAAGTTCATTTTTATATCACATTGACTAGAGATCAATGAATTGTTCAGAATATCAATCGAAAATCCCATTAATCCTTAATAGATATGATCTTTATGTAATGAAATTTGATCCATTATGAAAATTATATCAAATTAAACTAGAGTAAGTATGAAACAATTTACAGGAAACACATTCTCAAAATGATCAACGACGAAATAATCATAGAATTATGATGTGATTATCATACCAATATGTGTTGTTACTACTAACTCCACATATAAATTTTGAGGCAGTACTATGATACAGTTATAATATATTTATATATAAAAGAATGTGTTAAACTAGAATAAAATAATAAATTATATGTTCTATATTGGATGAAATGTGTACCTTTCACCATTTCGTTATCATACCAATCGTCATGAATAGTTATCACATGTGATTTCCATTTGTATTTGAGAATAATGGGTTACTATCATCGATCATCATCATTATCCATCATAATTGGGTTGTGGATAGAATAATAAACTTACTCTTTGCATTTAAAACATTATAGATTTTTTTGGGATTAATGTGGAGTTATATCCCTATTCTTTTCCTTAGATAACATTGATTCAACAGTCAATTTCCCAATGACCTCACATTCCACACTTGAAACATTTACTAGTTCCCTTATAAAAAATTTCCATATGATTCCTTACACAATTCAAGAATAATGGAATGCTCATATAATTCCCTATATGGTGTCTATAAATTCCATTTAATTCCATTTTTTTCATACAAATAACATAATATTGATGGGTAACTTTGATTTCCATCTCAACCTAAAGAGAACATAAGAATATTTCATCATAGATACTGAAATCCCATATGTCTATTGACCATAATAGATTTCTTTTAAGCCATTGAATAATCGATCAACTTTAATTTTAGATTCGATGACAATACTATAAGTCTAACACACAAGCCTTATATAATTTTTCTCATACATACCAATGGATTCATAATCCATTTAACTTTTCTTAAGGAATTAATTCCTCATTTTTTAGAAAATAATACAAAGAATATAGTTATTATAAAATAATCATTTAAATTCATCCCACTCCATAGATTCAATTTATTCTTTTTCTCTCATGTTCTTGATAGGAGATCACTGCATATATGCTTTATCTTACAAATAATAAATATAGAGATTAAATTTATCCTATCTATAATTCTAAAGAAAAAAATTTATTTCCCATGGTACTGATTCATTATTTATAAACTAGTGGATAATAAGACACACTAATAGAAGGTGTATAATTCCTTATGAATGAATCAAGAGAAAATTGATTCCTTCTTTGGTCCTTTGGAATCATATGATGATTCATTGATTGATAAAGTAATTTGATGTTTGAAAAAATATTTTTAATTCTAGATTCGATTACATTTGATTTCGTAAGAGAAAACCCATTACATTGTCCATATTATTCCTCATTAATATGATTAATTATGTTTTTAAACATAAAATAGAACGAATAATAAATTTTTTAGAAATAAAAGACATGTTTGAAAACTAAAAAATCAAGAAATTGATTTATCTATTGTCGAAATAATGAAACATTATCTTATGAAAAAATTGGTTTAATCTTGGTCATTAATTGTTGTTTCCAGAACATCTGGTTTCTTTCATATTAATTATCTTATCTCTTGTGTTCTTACTAATTTTTTCTCATCTTATTTTCTAAGGGTTGAAAACCCCATTCTATGATACTGACTATAGTGAGCCATGTTTTTCATACATAGATATTATGTATTAATAAATAAATATTCATTACATAGAATTTTGATACATGAAACAATCATTTAGATATTTTATATTTAGAAATATGGAAACATAAGAAAGTATTTCTTATAATATTTACATAATCTCTAACTTATTTGTTCATAAATTTTACATTTCATATTCACATCATACTTAATATATTTATTCACATCCTATAAAAAGGAAACAATATATGGAATGATCTCTGATTCCCATTAATTGTACGTAATGTAGGAATAATTTATCATATAAGAATAAAATATGAAAAAATGGAATGACAACATGAGATCATTATTTTAAAACCATACCTTGATTATCATATATCATAATCTTGATTCAAGGAAAAACTCATAGAAGTCAATAACACATCAATTATAATGGAAACAAATAACATGATCCATGATATAATTAAATTAGAATAAGTTATGGAATTGTTTCATACATAGAGGCATAGACCATTATTTCCTCAATAGTCAAGAAACAATTACAAAACAATGATAGTGGATTTGATATACTCTGAAATACATCGCAGTAGTCATGGTATATTCCCAAGACATTCACAGTCAATAAAGTTCCGAACTCAACTGGGTTCACTCCTCATTCTTCTTTTATTTATCTCATGAGATATAAATATTTACCAGTGAATTGGAGGGAGATAAATGCCCCACACCTCAAATAATGTAAATCATATTTATTTTTTCCAAAAGATCATCAGGTATTCATTATATTAGAACCCATGAAAGGAAATGGGTTTTGTAAACCTTTCATCATTTCATAACTCATGTAAAGAAATACAATTCATAAAAATTTCATCATTTTATCAATACATGACTTGTAGAAAAGAAATGGGTTTCATAAATAATGGTTATTAATATTCATGAACAATATTGAAAATGAATAATAATGGTATCCATAGATTATATCCCATGTAAATTCTAATCAACACAAAAATTTTGTTTCCATTAATGAATAAAAATATCATAAAAAGATCTCTAGAAGAATTTGTGAGGAAAATACCATTTGTATTTATGATAACATTAATTAAAAACTATTGAATAAATTTAATGAAATTATTTCCTTTTAAATTAACCTTTTAAAATAAAAAATTTTCATCAAATAAAAATTTATTCATGAATGTCATAAAATTAGTTCAAGCCCTATAAGATAAGAAAAATTAATTCGATTCTTTTACTTAAAATGTCCCAAAGTACATCATTTGGAAAATTACAACAAGATTCCTTTAAAATCATTTTTTAAATGGTCTCACAAGGGTACAAATGACTTAAACAAAAATAGAATTATTTTAAACAACATTTTTAAAAAATGTTTTAAACATGTATATGGAAGAAATATATTTTTCAGTCGAAGAGATATGCAATCGATTTTCCTCAAAAACATATTTTTGTGAACTTGAGTACATATGATGTGGAAAATAAAAGGATTTTTGTTTAATTAAATAAATAACCATATGATAAATTAATATTTGATCTTATTTAGAAGATGATTAAAATATTTTATCATCATATGAATAACCAAAATCAGTCTCGGTAATCAATGAAATTAGTGGCATACAACCCTAACCTAGGGGTTCACATTATTCAAAAGCACTCTACTGTAAAATATAATAATCTAAATTTATTAAAATTATATGAAAAATTTATGTTATCAAATTATATATGACCCTTTTAAAAAACTAAACACTCTAATTTATCAACAATTCCTTATTAAAATCGTCATTTCTAGGTGTTAACGTTTTCTTATATCCTCAGTGTTCCATTTAGAAGTGATGGTCCTTGTTCATTTATCATGGTTCCATAAACTACAAAATATTAATATGAAAATAATAAAAATATAAATTAAATATATAAATATTTATATTAATTTCTAAATGTTAAAAATATAATAATAAATTACACCACTTATTCAGATGTTATGATGCACATATGCATGAATCATTTTTTAGTTATCAAAAAATGGAACAAAAAATGGTAAATATTAATTTACCATTATATGATCATTATTATATAATATATATCATATTTATTTGTCCAATTCTCCCCCATTACCACTTATGTAAAATATAAATGAAAAAAATCACATCGATTCATGGAGGTGGTAGTCCATACATACTCTTGAAAGAAGTTATCTTTTCCCAACGAATTGGATGGTAAATATGTAGATATTATATTATAATAATAGTAGTATAATTATTTCGTAAATATAATATATAAATAATAAACATATTATAAAAATTATAAACCAAAATTGATTGAAAGAGACATTCTTGTTGTAATTGTTGTCAAAACACTTAATTGATAAAAAATGTGATAGTTATTGGATATTTGTGTTCTTCCATTGGATTATTCTCAAAAAATATTTATAAGTTTTTAATGTATTTTTATTTGAATAAGTGATTAAAAGGATGATTTAGATAATTCTACATTAATTTTGATGATTAAAGAGCTGGTTTTACGTTCATAAAAACAAGTATCACTGGTTATTTGAGATTAAAATTTTTTTACAACATTGACACAAATTATTGTTTTGAAAGTCATGATTTTATTTAAATATAAAAAGTTTTTTATATGAGGTGTTTAAATTTAATTGTTTTTGTCTTTTTGAATAATATTATTTATGGTAAAATCCTAAAAACTAGACCTAGTTAGAAAATATCCATGGGATCTAGGTTCTCCACTGCATAGGTGGGAAGTAAGATCAACTAGAGTACCATCCAGTAAGTAATTACCAATAGAGATCGTACCATAGATACACATGGGATGTTATGGTGATCTACCATACATGGAAGAACATAATGAGGGTAATTCTTGGAATGGGGTGGTTCCATGCGATGATGTGAGCTCTTAGTAACCATTTCTAGGCCACTAATGATAGGTCATTTATGATAAAGATGTGTAAAATTGTATGATGTTCCGATTTGGGAGAATATTTTGTGTGTGTAATTATAGTGTCAAAGGAACAACAACCATTCAATCTGATTAATACATGATCTTTTCCATCCAATCGTCTAAGGCATCCGATGTGTTCTTCCTGAATAGTAAATAACTTTTCTATGTCCCCTTCTTTAGGGAGATATTGGAAAGAACATAATTGGTGATATATCTACATGCACCATCATCTAAATCTCAATCCAAGCCTTATGATAATAATTTCAATATTCTATGAATCTGTATATTATTGAAATAAGACAATTATTTGTTTGCATGATTTAAAATATTTACAAACAGACGAATTACACTATGTAAAAGATAGTTTTTTACGTGACAGTGATTTATCAATATCGCATAATGAGTTCCGAAAGGCGGTGGAAATGAGCAGAGTCAATGGTGTAGTGTCCTATAAATATCGGGGGCCATTATCATTTATCAAGTGAAGTGACCTTATTCTTAAGATTGAGTAACAGAGCTGGGAAAATGATCTGGTTCATGGAAGGCGAAGGATCATCCAAATTTCTATTTTCACAAAGGGGAAGATAATACCTGAGGAACTCGATATGTACATTGAAAATATTTAGTGGTTTATGATGAAACATTATTCCTTGACTCCATTCAGGATAGAATGATATATTTTTTTGGTCATGTATGATGATTACCATGAATCCTTGCATCTTAAATCTTGCATGAAGACTGTGCATCACACTATTGCATGAAGTGCCTTATTATAATACCTAGATTTAATGACTTATTTGAGAACGGAACGCATTAAAAATTTAGATAGTGTGTTTTACAAAGGAAAATTCTATGTTTGTGTTTGAGTTTATGAGGTATTACGAATAAATTATCATGAATAGTGCCTTTACACATGTAGAAAAAATGGCTTCAACAACAAAATTATGATGTCATTTTTTATAAACTGATTAAAAACATGTCTGCACACACGTTTTGGCATATCTATTAGAAAAACCTATTGCCAAATATGATTTATATTTTTTTTAGTACCATTTAAAAAAATGATGACAAAGTTGGCATTGAAATACATTATGGCATTGTTTTATATAAAAACCCGACTTGATAATTTTTTTAAAAAAATTTAATGGCATCGGGTTTTTTTAACCCAATGCCAATAAATAGTTTATAGCGTCGGTTTATATAAAAAATGACACCATATTTTTTAAGAAACCCTAGATCATGAAACCTTAATTTTTGGACCAATTAAGGACTTTTTCTCTTGACTCCCAAGGACTCCAAAGTCCAGCCTCTAACCCTCAATGACCATTTTCCTTGAGTTTCATCAATTTTTGTAATCATTTCATAATCAGTGGTATCAACTATTCATCGTCTACTATGTTTCACCATCTACAGAAGAATGTTGTTTTATAAACCATTTTTTGACCAACCATCAACCACATCATGATTTTATTCCATTTTTCTCTATTTATTCTTCATTTCTACAAATATTTTTGTTAGATATCATAGTTTTTATTATTATAACAAATTTGAGGAATAAAATTGTTATTTTTGATCAAAATTACTTGTTGAACACTGACATTATTAATTTATATTACAATTTTGATGATACATTATATATAATTTAGTGATTATTGTGAGTTACTATTTCATATATTTTTATTTATTTGATTTTCACAATGAATTTTTTTGTTAAAATTTGTTTATTCTGATAAATTTTTAATTTTATGAAATTATAACATTTTCTTTTTCAATTATTATATATTCATATTTATATGTGAATATTTATATGAATTGAAATTTGTGGCTATAATATATTTCATTTTCTATTCTAACCAAGTTATATACTTTTGGATCAACATGAAACACGTCTCACAAAATATATACCACTACAAGATTATTTCTTATTTTCTTTCTGATAATGATTAATATTTTTTATCTGATTACCAATCATTTTTATTGAAAGTGTTTATGTTTAATATTTATTTATTTTTTAAATATATTTTTAAATGTCTATATGTTTTTATATATTCACTTATTATATTGCGATATTAGGAATTGAATAGATCATAATGGGATAAATTTAAGCTGATTAACTATTGAATAAGAAAAAGGTGTTGATGATTTCTTTTAATTTTGTAAATTAAATAATCAAAACATAGATTTTATTTTATAGCCTTGTGTGAAGTGTTTAAATATAAAAAATATAAATTCCAAATAAAAAAAGGAACATCTCATTTTCAATGGTTTTATCCATAATTATACACTATGTATATGGCATGGTGAAAAAACTAAAAAATCATAATATAATGTTGATGAAAATATTCATAATGAGGTACATGATCGTACTGAAGAATTGATTAATTATTTAGGTGTTGAAACCATTGAAAAAAAGAAACAGTTGGACGATTTTAAAGTTATTATATGAAACTATTATTCCCAGGTTGTAGTAAATATATATTGTTATTAGCACTTTTGAGTTTAATTGACATGAAATAATTTAATTGGTGGAGTGATAAAAGTTCCTCAAACATACTTGAACTTTTAAAAGACATACATATAGAAGGCAACAAACTTCTATATTACAACTATCATGGAAAAAATATTATGCCCAATGGGGTTGGGGTATAAATATATACATTTTTTCCCAAATGATTTCATTTTTTATAGGAAGGAATATGAAATTTCCTCAAAATTTCATCCATGAGGGACATCATGGTATAAGATGGATGAAAACTAATGTTCAGATTCATTCTCAAGTACTAGATTCTAACCACATGATAAAGAAATTTTGTACTTTATAATAATTCCATCAAAGAATCTCCACTTGTAATTGTGATTATTCAACTATGACTCATTCTTAGGTTTTAGAAACTAAGATCTGATGAAAAAAAATTTCTATTATCCAATAATTGTTTATTTGAAGCATCTATATTCCAATTCAATTAATGAAAAAAAATTAAATAACATTCAAAATAGCACATATATAATGGTATCTTACATCACCCTACTCATTCACTAGAATGGAAGATATTTGATGACCAATTTATTTATTTTCAATGAGACGTTAGGAATATAAGAATGGATTATGTACTAATGGAATAATTCCATATCCGGGACAATGTAGCCAACATAGTTCATAGATTATTTTTTTGTTGGTATAAAACATGCACAAACATATACGTATGATGAAAAAATACGGTATGATGATCATGATGATTTCTCGAACAAAACTACAGGGAAATGAGATTTATTTTCATCTTTCACCTTTGATTAATGATTTGAAACTTCTTTGGGAAATGTGAGATAATTTTTTGATGTACACAAGAAATATTATTTTAATTTTCATGTTATGATAATATTCACCATTGATTCATTTTTCATATAGAAACATTTATAGATATTGTGTTAATGGACATAAAGAATGTCCCATTTTTGAAGAAGATATTTCATATTATCTATAGAAGAATGGAAGAAAGACATTGCACATAGAAAATTGAACATTTTTGTGAGTTTATCATAATTATCATAGATTGAAAAAATAATTAAATGGTTTAATGGAATAAAATATTCCCACATTACCATTTTTTGTTGAATAATATTATGATAGACTGAAAAAATTGATTTGAAATTTGGAAAGAATAAAAGGATCTGTTCTTTAAAAAAATCTGTATGAAACAAAATATCTTTTTTAACAAACTTATTGGAGTTTTTTGGAGATAAAACAAAACAGTGATGTGATACATTTTTAGAAAAACACATGACAAAAATTTATTTAATCTTTTTTATTCATAAATGAAAATACAAAAAGTGGATTAGATGCTAAATAAGACATGATATCATTGGGAATACATTTGGAGTTAGCTCCAACTATTAAAGGAAATATAACATATTTACCTATGACTTTTAAGAAAATAATAAATATTGAGAAGATAAATTATTTCTAGTGTCTTCGTGGTATTAATATATCCAGTGGTTTTTCTTAAATTGTGAAATATTTTGTGTTGTTAAATGATTAGAAACTAATAGGTAATAAATCTCATGTCTACCCTGTATTGATTCAAAAACTTCTACCAATATCATTGTGTGTTATATTACTGACACAAGTTATAAAGACTATCATGAGGTTATGTAACTTCTTCATATCTAAATTTTGTAAAGTCATTGATCAAATTTTTTTAGATGGTTTAGAGAATGAAGTAGCTCTTATAATTTGCAACTAGAAATGTATTTCTAATCCATGTATTTTATATAATGGTACATTTGTTATTTAATTTGCTTATGAGATAAGAATATGTGGAACTATTAATTTTATATATATATCCTTTTGAAAGATATATGAAAATTTTTAAGGTATATGTTTAAAATCCATTTCGACCAGAGGTGTCTATTGTTCAAAAATACGTATCAGAAGAGGTATATGAGTTATGTACTGATAATTTTTTGAAAGTGAAGAAGATTGATCTCGCCATATAGTGACATATAAAATATGATAGTGAAGGTAGAGATATTCTAGGCTTCAAGTTTATATACATTCCATGTGATTATTTGAGGAAGTCACATTTATACATTCTGAACAACATAGATGTGGTTCAATCATATATATCATCACTTATTGCTGAATTAAGATATGATATCTGAAAATAAACAAAAAATGGATGATGATGAAGGATAAAAATACATCGTTTTTATAGTTTAAGGATAATTTTATCATATATATATCTCCATCAGAAACATTGGAAAAATTGGATGGAGGGTAATATCTAAATTTTATTAAATGGTCCGGTTATGATATTAATGGGTACACATTTTAGGCAAAAATGATGGAGGAAAATAGTACCATTAAAATAGTGGTGTAATGGTCATCACTGAAGAAATGATTTTTTCAACTCAAAATGATAAAAAAAACCAATTTCTAAATCAACTTCATATTTTGGAGTCTTGAATACATATGATTAATTGAATATATTAAATATCTTATCACATTGTTTTAATGTAATAGGGTATCAAGTAATAGTGTTGTGAAGCACAATAAATATGGGATTGAACTGGTTGACTTGAAAATATTTTTTGTAATGAGGATCCATTTATCATAGTGACACATATAAATAATGTACTTTATGTCATTGATCCATCGAATGAATAATGGTGTGTGTATTTTCATGGGAAAAGAAACAATTTAGATAATAAGGATTATAATGAGGTTATTGATTTATATGAGGTTTCTTCTTTTATTAAATTATTTATGCATAACAATAAATATAATGTATACATAGTGAATATAGTACGAAATTACCATGTTGAAGGGATATGAGAAAATGCTTAAATACTCTATTAATTAATCAAGTAAGTATTTAAATTAAATTTATTCTTTAGAATTTACTTCTGTAAAAATTATATTTTTAATATTTATTAGATATTTAAAAATATATATTTTATTAGTTTTATGTTTTTTGGGATAAATTTTATATTCCAATGTTATGGTTAATCATTTTTTCATTAAAATAACTTATGTATAATTTACTATTTTGTTTGAATTTACGCATATAGAAACACTTGTTTGAACATTGATATTTATATTTTAAAATTCTTCTATCATTTTAGAAGTATTGTTTAAATTTTATAGTTTAACCTGTATATTTAATGGTTACGAATCATATAACAATTATTTGGTTTTAAAACTTACAAAGGTTTTCCACTTAATTTTACTTAAATATTTTTTTCCTATTTTCAAAATATTCACTAGTCTAATAATATAATGATACATCAGAATATCATTAAATTTACCTATTTTAAAGATAGATACAAATAATTAAATAGAGGAACATGTACCAAGGTATATGTATTTTTCATATTATTAAATATGTTGTATTTTACTAATTTGAGGAATGAATACTTTTAATATACTAAATATAATTTCATCACAAATTATGAAACTTTAGTGGTGGTACCTTATTATTTCACTATTGAAAAATTGAATTTATGAGTTGGTTAACATGACATTACGCATTAACCAAATTTTTCACTTGCTTATAGAGATGAGCGATTGCATATTAATATTGAAGATAATAATAATGAAACCGAACAATATTCAACATAGTTTATCAAATATATCTCCATGAAGTGTTTTTACATGAATATTACTTTAAATATTGATCGGATGTTTGTTGATAAACTGTTGTCATATCACTTTTTGGAGGCCATAATGATAAAATATTTAAGTTGATTTATTTTATTGAATTTTTCAAGTAATATATATTTTAAATAAATAATAATTTATTTATTCAATTATAGATTTCATTCTACTATGAAGAAAAAAATAATTAAGAAAGTGTGTATTTCGTAAGTGGAAATTCAATGGATATATTTCAAAACAAAATTGAAAAAAAAAATTTGGAAAGAAACAAAATAAACACATTACTTATGTGTAAGTTTTTAGATGGAGATGCAAGGATGAATTTGTTTTCTTTTCTCTAGGATGAAATGTTAATGTTATGATAATTAGTTAATATTGTAATTTTTTTTATATTTTTAACTTATTACATGGTGGTTGATTTATATATAACATGCCTCAAGGAAAAATCATATAGAGATATAGTTGTAGAATGTATACCATCATACATTATCATGAAGAGGATATCATTACATGGAGAAACAAACAAATGACAAAAATATTGAAGTATTATAAGATAAGTCTACAAGTTGATTAGATGAGGTGTGATTAGGTCTTCCATCTCCTCCACCCTCCATAAAAAATGGAAAATTGCGAGAAGATAAAATGGAAAATTAGAAATAAATAAAATGAATTATGTGAAAGAATAATCATAAAATAATCACTATTTTTCATGAAATGTTTTATTTTATAAACTGAAAAAACTATTATACCATTATAATTTTTCATATCAAGATGACCTTCAGGATCAATTTACAAAAGTAACTTTTATCCTCAAGGGTTTGATGGAAATTTTGGCCTCCTCTTTATGTAATCGTAAACACCCGGGACTCATAAGTGGGTTTGAGGAGGGTGTTAGTCTTTGGAACATTTTTGATAATCAATATATGAAATAATGAGACCCAGAAATCGAATCCTTAAAATATATGATAAAATAAATGAAACAATATATGTGTAATAAAATTCAATCGTTTTTGTAGGGTATGTTAGACCAATTGACCAGATAGTCATATTATATGTAGACTTCCTAGCCTTCCCAACCTTTTTAACTTGCTATGCAGGCTGTACTGCTTACCCGGTTATAATATCATTCCTAGCATGCATTCCCAGATCCTCCACCTCCTTACTCATAGCCAAATATATATACAGTGTGTTGTATGATTGAGATCATCATTTACATATTGTAATTTTAAGAGTTGTTCCTTTTCTGGGGATTTTTTACATGACTGGCCTATATAGATGGGTTGGGTTTGAGTATCAGTACATGATATTATGGATCATATTTCTTTACTATTATTTCCTATAGAGGATGTTACTAGAGTGGGGGATTGTATGAGTCATTTTATTTATTTTTTCTATCTATAATTCTTCATTATCTTTTCATGTGAGGTATTAATTTTTTGAAATATTAATTACATATGAATGAAAAGTACATATATATTTTTATGACACGTAACTTAAATAAGAGTATCTAAAATAAAAAAATTGCATAAAATAAACAAATGGTTCAGGAATAAACAACTATATATACTTTAAATATTTATAATGTGTTGCAAAGATTATCCCAGACTTCTTCTTCATTCGGTAATTTATATGAGTGTTGGATGACATCTGATATATGTGGAAGTTACTATCCATTGAGAATATTTAGAAAATATATCAGGTTTTTGATTTATTTTAAAGATATCAGGGTGACAGTGTTTCAATTGTTTACCATGTATGTAAATTGTTGTTTAAATTTTTATTTCTTTAATTAAATATCGTTTTAATTTACATACTATATTACATTTTTAATTATGAATTTTCACATATTTTGTTCTCAAAATGAGAGCACTAAAATTTAAGGTTTGGTAGTTCCATAATTCATTTAAATAGTTGTGCAATATTTGAATACCAATAAAAGAGTTTCCTATATATCTGATATATTATCCATGACAAATAGGCAATGTTATGTTTTTTAATTTCATAATGGTCAAAATCATAATTTTAATTATGAAATAATATTAATTATAATGTCCTTAATTGTGAAATTTTTCTATTGTAGTGGTCATTGGATGCTAGGCATATTCTTCCCAAGAGAACACACATTATATTGAGCTTTATCATTATTAGTTTGTGTTTGTAAAAAATTTAACACCTTTCTGGAGAAATAAATTTTATTCTTTTTTTATGTGTAGTATATTTAAGTATTAGTGTTTATAGAGGTATTATTAGGTGATATATATGAAAATCTAGTTCATGGAAAATATTTAATAATGAACACTTGTCGATAAATAACCCAAATGAAATCTAATACATGAAAATAATGGTAATCATTTTTTATAACAGATATTATTCAAATTGTATATTAATTTGTTTTAGAATAATGTTAATGTTTTATAACCATAGTTTCACTATCAGTAAGTAAATGTGGAACGTGGTTATTTTTTTCTACAATAAATGTATGAGATAATAAAAACTAGTTTAACAAAATAATATTATAAGGTTAGTTATATTACATTTTTATATTTTATGTTATAATATTCTGAATTTTATTCTTATAATAGTCGATGTCATTATAGATGTTCAATAACGCCTAGTCACATAGGAATGATGAATTTACCCATCTCTATTCTTTTTTTGTGGTCCATTTGTTACGTATGATTATTATATAAGGTATGTATCTTCTAATGTTTATGACTAATACTACATTTTCCTAATAAAATCTGTTCAAAAAATAGTTCTTCTTTTACAATAGGTGTTTCAATCTAATTATCCTAAAATAATTGTTTAGTAAAAAATGCCAATGATTATGTTATAAATTATAAGGTATGTGTTTTTCAATTCATTTTTATAATATAATTAGGTAGATAATGTTTTTTGATTATGTTGTTAAATTAATTTTTTTAATAAACTTTTAGTGTATAATATCCGTTATTTTATTGTAGTATAATTTATCTTATATTAAAAGAATTCTGATATTTTTAGGGGTGTGATATTTATAATATTAATTTTTTTATCTCAAAGTCATTTTTTATCTTATCCAATTTCAGATTCCACTAAAAAAGTTTTTCAATATCAGGGTTTCTATAAAACTATGCAAAAAACCAGTCCAAAATGAATATTCATCATTAGTTTTCATAAAAATTGATTTTGAAATTTAAAAAAAAAGTATAAATTTGACATATTTTTTGATTAATACTGTTGTCAAATTTTAAACATAAATTTTCATAAATCAATTATTTGTGTCAGTTTTTAGAAAACTGACACTAAAGACATTTTTTTTAATTCTATCTTTATAAATTTTAGTTAAAAACATATGTTAAAATGAAAAAGAACTGATATTAAAACTATTGTTTTCACTAGTTTTGTGTGAAGGTAGAATACTCACACAAAGGTAGTGAAAATATTGTGTGAAATACTATACACCAAAAAATTTATACAAACTCATAGTGGATTTAAGAGTACCCTGAAAAGTAATAATAAATTTGGTATTCTTGGAGAAGTCTTTGTGTGATATATGAAGTGCATGCATTATAATTATAAGAGTTGAGACTATGTTGTATTAAAGGTATAGTGCACATGAGGTAGAAGAAAACCAAACTGTCTGTGTACATGTTTTTTCATAAATTAGTATAAGAGATAGTATATGTGTGATTGAGTAATTCATTATTTTCAAGAACATCACATTTCATGTGAATAAAAAAGTAATAATTTTTTATTCTTACTTAAATATGTGAAAAAAATATAAATTTGTTTAAATTTATTATTGAACAAAGAAGGCATAAATTGTTTTTGTGGATAATTACATTCATTAAGTATTTTTATGAGAGAAAAAATTACCTCTTTGAATAACACATGTGGTTTGTGTGTGTTGTAATTGAGATGAGTTGTGATGATACTTGTTAGTCGAATAAATAAGAAAACATGTATTTCATTAAGGAATCTTCAGTGGTTCATTTGGAAATTGCAGTGCGTTGAAGGGGAAGTGATAATTTTTATTAATTAATTAGAGTATACTGAGTTCAATTTTATATAGTTTTGTTGATTATATTCAGTGTTAGTAGAAAAATTTCAGTTCATGTGAGAAATTGATGAATTAGGTTACTCTTAGTGGATCAAAGTGGATGATCAGTTTTGTGTGGTAGTGCTAACTTAAAGTTTTTTTGATCATTATAATTTTGTTAGAACTTCATTTGGGAAACCCAAGAGTGATTCTAGTATAATGAACACTTGTGGGATGCTAGTATAATATTGGAAATTGTACAAACCTACCCATAATGGTTTTGAGGTGATACCTGACCAACCCACTAGTATTTAGTGATTCATTCTTAGTGGATAATATGTGTGTCAGATCATCTCAGACATATCAAGGTTGTAGTCACCCACATAAGAGGAGAGCCTTGTAAAAAAACTATGTTATGTGCTCCATTTACTTTCGTTCAGCCATGTGATATAATTATGTTTGTAAGCTGGTAACTTCCATTAATTATAACAAGTGTAGAGGTTTAGTTTGAAATTGTGTATGATAAAAAAAGGGAATTGATAAAAACTAGTTCAAACTGATTCAACCCCCACTTAGTATACCTATATGATTCTATGGTAACATTAATTGTTATAATATAAATGGATATAACTCTGATTAATTGTATATAATTAACCTAGTTTCGTGTGACAAACTTATATGAATAGAATACTTGACTTTGATGAAGTAATAGAGTTGTCTCTTATAGAAACTTTAGTTCCTCTATCTGTCAGTAAAAAAAATTGTATTTCTGAAAAAACCATGAAAAATAGATAAAATAAAGGGGAAATGAATATGAGAAATAATTCTAAAAAGAAAGAGGAAACATCCCAAACTAGATGTAGTCTATGTGGTAGTTTATATGCAGTGTCAGTAAAATCAGTTGATAAGGATCCTTTTGATGATTTAATTTCAATTAGTGGTGAATAAAAAGTTATTGAATCACATATTGACTTTTATTCATAAATAAAATACTATCTAGAGATTGATCCAATTGATTCTTTCACTTACATATTTGATTTTATAAATAGATAATATGATGAAAAGTGAAAATTTTAAAAATAATATATGGATATGGATAAAGATTTGGTAATAAACATTAAAATATGTAAAATTATCTAAAACATTATTGATGTCAATGAAAAAACTGTATCACTATTCAATGAGTTGTTTTTCAATATTGATGATTAATTGCAATGAAATGTGTGAGATAAAAGAAACTAGGAAGGTTTTTACTTAGAAACTTTTTTCACATAAAGAATATCATAAAGATCCCATAAGTATAAATTACTCACAACTAGAAAAAAATAATGATACATTCATCCTAACTGAATAATGAATATAACAATATATTTTTCCTTATAATGAATGATTAACTTTGGTTGAAGATGAATTTCAATGGACTATTTGTGAGAATAATGTGACTGAGATATTTTATACATAAGTGAATTTTGCAATGTTACTACTACAAAAAACCTCTATGAATGTTAAATATTCCTAGATAGAGGATAATAAAATGGTAACTAAAGGGTTGAATAATTTTATATAGATGCAAAATCAAATGAAATATGCCCAAGTTCAAAAAATTACGAGACAATCGTAAGGAAAAGTAAAATCTATTGAATATGAGAAAAACATTCTCAACATTATGTGTCATAAAATGGAATTAAATTTGATAAAATTTAAGGAAACATAATTAAACACTTCAAATATATATAATGATATGGTGAAATCTCATGAATATTGTAATAGCTCTTTAAATCTTATATTTCTATAGTTATAGATCACAATCAAAATATTAGTGGCATCCCAAGTTGAATATTCACAATATTATGAGATCATATAGACTTGCATGTTTAATTATGGAGAGTGTATTACTTCATACAAGAGTAATTTTAGTGGAAAGAAGAGTATGATATTATCAACAGATAAAACTATTGAATGTTCATTGAAACAAGTAACCCTTTTTCAATATATTTTTCTACTCTAATATTGTTTCATATATAGGTAAATTTACAAAAATAATTGTAGTCAAACATGGGTGAAGATGATTGATAGTAAATCCATCAAACAATTAAATGTGTATAGTATGAAGAGTGTGAATTTTTTTCCCTAAAAATATTTCTTATTAAGAATTATACTCTACAAAAAAAGATTTCAAATATATCTAGGTGGCATCACAAAATAATAAATGATGATTGGTTGAATATTTTTGGTGTTGTTAAAATTTTGGGAATAAGAACATCGACTTATGGGATGATTTTTCAGTACACGATTATTACAGAAGTCTGGTGTTATGGGAGAGTTGATTTTATGGGAAAAGAAGTACTTCAATCTTGAATCATAATTCATAGATGAAGAAGAATATATCCCTCAAGAATATATTTTATGATCATGAAAAAATCATTGATTATTGAAATATAAGTAGTCATAGTCATGATGAGTGTTGGTATGTTCCAAATATTCCCTATGAATATGATTATATGAAGAAAATACAACATCAAATATAGAGGAATAAAAAGTAGAAAAGTCTTCTTTTAGGCTATATGCAAGAGAATAAGTTTATGAGAACCTAAATTAACCTACACTTGATTAAAATGATCATATAAATGTCACAACAACAAATATATTCTTCTACAATGGAATAATATTGTATTTCATGGACCATTGAAACATATCGTAGACAATAATGCTAGTGGAAGTACGATGAATCATAAAAAATTCCAATTGAGAAATAAAAAACATGATTGATTTGGTGCATGAAGATCTAAATGAAAAATTATAATTCCAGTATATAATATATTATATTGATAACCCCATTACTGATGCAGATTTATGTGGAACGTGGAAAATTCCTAGGCATATTCCTGAAAAATGTAGGACATGTTTTCTTGAATGAATAGTACCTTTGAAGAACAAAGAAAAATAACCTGTGGATACATATGATAATGATTATATTACGAAGATTCATTATAAATGTATGAAGAAGTAAAATGATGTTCCAAAATAATTCTTAATAATTTGTCCCAAACATCAAGAATTTCTTAAAAATATGGAGTAGGAACATAAGAATGAATGTCCATTACATTCAAATGTGACGAAGATTTTTCTACCTAAGATGGAAGATGAAGAAATTAATAATTCCATGCGATCCATAAAAAATAAAATTTGGAAAATTAAAGGAGAAAGCATGATGAGTTTTCATGAATCTAGAGTACAATTTGAAGGACCTTCTAGGATGAGAATTAATTCTCATACATATTTCTCTAATTAAAAATTATTAAAGAACCACGTTATTCCTTTATAGATTTTGTGATTTTTTATTCTATACATGTAATTGATGATGGGGAATATATTAAGGGAGATTCTTGAAGAAACATGTGTTTTTAATGAATTATATAGTATTATTAATTTTTTCCAGCATGGAGTTCATTCTTTAAATTTCTATTAAAATTGATCTTGAAGAGAGTCAGTCATGAGGAAGAACATGGATAAAGCTAATCACTCTAGGGGAAAAAACATAAAACAACTAGAGTGGAATATCAGAACTATTTTCATTGAATATTTTGATGTTCGCATACAATATTTAATTTATGATTTTAAATTATAGAAATTGAATCTTTTTATGAAATATGTATGTTCTCCTATCTCTATATGAATAACAATTGAGATTCAAAGGGGGTGAAATAGATAACTTGTTGAAAAAATTAAAATTTATTGATAAAGGGGATAAACATTATTTCATTGTAATGTTATTAATTTGTTTTTTGATATAGATATTGTAGTTTAGTCTAAATAAATATTTTCAACATCCCCAAAAGGAAGATTTCAGTTTCAACATCATATTTTGGAAATTCTATTAAGATATTTTTTTTATAAATTAATCGATCTTGTTTTGTACCCAAGGTTATACCATATATACATTGAGAGGACTAATTAATTATAATTTATTTATGAATTTCCATGTATTCCTTCTCAAGATAAGATTCATTACAATTTTTCATAAGTGGATTATCTTATGAAATAAGAAGATTGAACAATAGAAGAAAAGTAGTTAATTTTTTACAGAACAAGAGGATTTCAGTTATCTTCTATACTGATATCCTTGGTTTTATTATCATGTTTGTGTGGACAAGAAAACCTTGAATTTGAATGAGAAATGGTAATTGATAATAAATCCAAAGGTAGATATTGAAGAACTCTAATTTATTGAAAGTAATATTTGGGTTATAATAGTTTTCAATAGATTTAATTGAAAAATATTCAATGTGAAAATAATTAGAAATTTGTGTTATAACAAGGATTTTTTTAAAAAAATATTCATAAGATGACATTGTAGTTTTGATTCGAAGAAGTTATTTTAAAGGATAATTTAGTTTAAGCAACAATAATTGTGATGATTGTAGAGGTGGTTTGTTTTTTATAGAAACATATATCAATTATTGTTTGAGTTTGAAGCCAATATTTACATCATTAATTTTTTTTTTGGAATTTGTGATTTTATTTTCCATGAAATAGAGTTTTGTGGATATGATTTGGAAAATATGAATTTGTTTGGTATGTTTGAATAACATTTTTTGTTTGTATTATGATAAAACATTATACCACGTGAGATAGATTCCATGGGATCTAGGTCATCAAATACATTTGTGGGAACTAAGATAAACTATAGTACCATCCAAGAAGGCCAATCCAAGGGAGATAACGCCAAATAGGTTCATGGGATGTGATGGTGAGCCATCATGCATGGGGTAGTGGAAGTGGGGTAATGGAAGGCATGGGACGGTGTGAAGTAGTGATAAGATATCTAAGAAACCAATTTTGGCATCTAATGTTAGGATAAGTATTACAAAAGAGTGGTGAATTGTATAATGTTTTGATGTGGGAACATAAATTTCACATGTTATTCTTTCTTTAATGGAATAAAAACCATTTTGTCATATTATTACATGATCCTAGAAATCTTATCTTATCAGGAATATGATGGTTTAATCATGACTATCTGATCACTTTTTTGTATCGTATTCTTTAGAAAGGCATCAAAGAGAATCCTTTCGTCGAGATATCGCCAATAAATGTCTTCCATATCTCAATACTATCCCTATTATCATGGTTTTATTATTTGAACAATCTTTATATGATTGAAATAAGAAGATGATAAATTTTCAGGTTTTAAATGATGAATAATATGAGTCTTTACAAAAATTGAGATGATTGTTTTGGGTAATAATGATTTTTCGAAGTCATGTAATGTGTGAAGGGAGGTGGTGAAAATGAGTAGATTTCATTGTGTATTTTAATATAATTATCATATGCCATGATCAATTTTTTGTGATGTAATATTACTCTTCTAGGAGAATGTTGAGTGAATAACATAGCTTGAAAATGGTCTGGTTCGGAAAAGGCATAGATTCTGCACTATTTATTTTTGTACAAAGATGATGTACATATGTGGGAAGTGGATACTTTAATACGAAACACATACTGGTTAACAAAGAAACATGTTTCCATGAAGAAATTTAGGATAGCATGATGAATATATTCCTCGATTGTGCGATGATTACTGAGAATCCTTGCATATATAATCTTGTGTGAAGACAATGTATCAAACTATTGTGTTAATATCATTAATAGAATACATATTTTTTGTGAATAATTTTATAATGGATCTTACTCATCAATGATATAGCATTTTGAGTGAAGGATACTTGTATTTTTTGGTACTGTATACCTGAATGATTGAGAAATACTATGTGTGCATAGTGTATGTGTGTGTGTGTGAAGGAAACATACTCACACAAAGGAAAATAAAATCTTATGTGAAGTAGTATTCAATTTTTTTAAAAGAAACTAAAATTTTACTAATGTGTACTCTGTGAAGAAATAGTACACTTGGTATAGTTATAAGATTCCTTGTGTGACACAAGATGTGTCTTTAGTAAAATTATAATAGCGGGTAATTTGGTATATTTATGGTGTTATGGCATGATTCAGATGAAAAAAAAAGTTTCTGAATGTGTTTTTCATACATGAGTATACGTGAAAATGTGTTTTTTCTTTAATAATTCATTTTTTTCATTCATATGAACTTACGAGTATAATGAAAAGTTAGAATTTTTGTGTGCATGCTTATAGTAGGGAAAAAAATTAAAGAGTCGTGCATTTTTTATTCAACAAAGTAGACATTATAATAGAATAGATAATTAAATATATTAATTATTTTTAATGGGATAATGAAAAGTACATGATTTAAGAAAAAACTATGTTTATGTGGATAATATTTTATTGGAGATGAAGTTATGTTTTTTAGTGTAAAAAAGAAGAAGACAACTGGAAGTTCAATATGGAATCATTAGTTGTTCATTATGACATTACACTGAATTTCAGTAGATGTGAAAAATTATAATAATTCATAATACTATAAATAGTTTAATTGCATACAGTGTTGTTTATTTTATTGATTTCTAACTAAATAAATTGAGTTGAAGTGAGAAAGTTTTGAATCTGACTATTCCCAGTGGCGCAAAGTGGAAGATCATTTTTCTATTTTATTGTAATCTAGAAGTTCATATGATCATTCTCAATATGTAAGTAATTTATTTTTGAAACTCTAATATTATGATAATATAATAAACACTATTTTGATACCTATATATTTTGGGAAATGGTTCATACCTACAGTAAATGGATTCAGGGTGATACATGACCAACCCACAAGTATTTGGTTACTCTTCTTTAGTGAGTAATTTGTGCCTCGGATCATCCCGAACAGAAAAAGGATGTAGTCACCCACATCAGGGGTATACCTCTTAAAAATATTTTTTTATTCATTTAATTTATGTCATAAAAGTGATATAATGGTGTTTGCTAGTAGGGGAAATCTATTCATTCTAACAAGTACATAGGTCTAGATTTAAAAGGGGTAAGATAAAAAAGAAAATGTGGTAAATACTGGTGTACACTGATTCAAACCCATCTCAGTGTACCTTTATGATCCACTAGAAACCTCAAAAAATGTCCATAAAATATGATGATAAAAAATTAATTGTATCTCTACATGGAGAGAGTATGTTTTCTGTACACCTGAGGGATAATTCTACATTACATTTGACGGGAAAGAGGTTGTATAATAGAGTAATTTTAATCCTAAAATAAATTAAGAATATTTATTATAACAATGTTAATATTTTGTTATAAATACCATATATTTAGATGTGGTAATGAATAATAGAGATTAAAATTATTTTTTAGTTCCATTATCTATTAATTGAAGTGGCTCTATTATAACTCTTTTAAATGGTTATATAGTTGGAGTTTCAGGAATACTGAAACCTATAGAATGTTTATTTTAATATTTATCATCGATATTGGTATATTCTGGTTGATGTATAAGGATTATTTTAGTTTAATTAGGTGTTGTAGGAGGTCCAATTTAGTAATTTAGGTGAGGGGAGCTTTTGGAATTTTTTAAAATATTAAATTTTAATAATTATATTCTCAATAAAAATGAATTAAAATGAACATGGTGTAAAAGATAAGGAAATATAAGTATATAATACCATAAGAAAACAAAATTAATACATGTTTTAGTTAAATTTTATCCCATATCATTTGGATTAACCTTTAGATAACAATTTGTAATTTTAACTATTGTAACATATTTTATAATATTAAGGGGTTGTAATTTTTTACTTATAAGGTGAGAATTGGACACAAAGTAGAAACTTATGAATTTCTTTCAATATCATATGAAGATTACCTTATTTCATGTTTTTTATTTTTCTAAAATAATTTAATAATCTTTATTTTATAATATATTATTATGGTTAATTTTTTAAATAGTCTTTTAATTTTACATTATATATATGAATACAAGCAGTAATTTGAATAAAAAGCTATAAAACCTACCCATTATATACTATTGATTTAGAAAACTTGTGGTTCCAATTATCTCTATCACATTTAATATTAATAAAAAAATAATTATAAATTATATCAAATGAATACATATTTGATTAGTGTAATAAAAGAAATTAAGGTCATGATATATTTATTAAAAATCAAAAAAAAAAATTTACCATGAAAATCATTTTAGTAATATCAGTATAGAAACATATATTTTTTCCTGGAATTATTTTCCCCATGTGTCCATATAGTTGATATTAAAAACAAAAAGAGTAACATTTTGCAACATTCAATGATTTAAATACTATATATACGATTTTAATGACATTGGTGAATTAAAATACTCAATTTTGATTAAAATGTGTTATGGGTTGAATTTAATTCTGAAAATAAAACATTTTGACTAATTATTTTCTTATAACTTATTTTTATGCTATAATAACTAAATTTACAATTTTCTAATATGATATATTTTTACCATGATTACTATTGATATTGAAATAAAATAAAAGGGTATTATTTAAGAAATTTACACCCCCATATTATAAATATGAAATTAATTTTATCTAATTATATAACTATAAATATCATAAACTAATTTTAATGTATGTTTGAAAAATACGATTAAAAATGTTATTTATAGAAAAATACATTTTTAAGTGAAAAACTGTATTTATTCAAATCCTATGTCAAGAAAAATATTTTAGAATATTTAAAAAATATTATCATATAAATTATATATATTTGACTAAAATCATTCATTAATAATAAGTAATTAATTTTTGTAATAAAAATATATATAACGCTAAAAAATAATTTTTTTTTTTGAAAAACTTAACATTTTTTTAAAAATATTTGTGTTTTTAATTCTAATCATTTGATAAAAAATGAAATAATTTTATAAAGGATTAGACTATAGGTTTTTTATAATATAGTCTGCACTATTCATGACATCAAATCCAATTAAGATGTGATAATAGAAACATAATAATTTAACAATGATATGTAGTTTTTGTGAATTTGGTTATTCATTTAATGCATGATATAATATTTTTTGAAGAGATATATTTCATAAAAATAGCAGGGTCACACAATTTTATATATAATATTTTAGAAATTTTTATATTTTAGATAATTTATTTCAAATTAAAATGTGTATTTTCCAAAATAAATTATTGAACTATTCTTTTAAAATAATTTAACATCAAAGATTGAATACATTGACTTTTCAAAACCTTTTATATGGATATGATAAATATTTTTTTTCCTTATTATTTATATGGATGGTTCATGATTATGATAAATAGGGATTTATGAAACCCATTCCATTCCGCAGGTTATTTCATTATGAATTTAGGATATTTTTATGAAACCCATTTTATTTCTATGAGTTTGAAAATGATAACAGGATGAATGTTTTATGATACTATAGAACATATATGTACAGTTTTCATTTTGTGAGGGGTAGTCCTGATATTATATATCCCTAAAATTCCATGGGTATTGATAGATATATCATGATATCATCATTACTATAATAGTGTGTGAAACTAGATTATTAAGAGATGTTGTTATCAATGATAGTATTTGGAGTAAACCTAGACTACTCTGATGGTTTGGGGAGTAAACCCAACCCACTATGATATTCTTGGTAGAAAACCTTGAATTCTATGGAAATGATTTTCAATGATTATGTGTGTACCAAATATTATGTCTTATAGTAATTTTATTCTCTCATGGGTCATTTTTTCAATCTTATTATGATTCATGTCTTACTAACTTCCATGATTTATGACACAATTCAAAAATATGATCTATGATTTGCATGGTACAGTTCACAAAAGCTATTATCACGTTTTAATGCCCTTATTCTCTAAAAATCTTCATGTGTTCATCGATAAATACATTTTGTAACTTTACAAAGTGTATATGCTCCCCCTTTTTTAGGTTTACATTCCGCATGTTTTGAAAATGGTGCAATGTATGATATTTTTAGGATTTTTTCTAGTTATCTAGAACATATTGGAAGATGATTGATATCAAATAAGAAAATAGAATTGATCATTATTTTATGTAAAAATATTCATATAAGTAGATGTAATATATATCCATGAAAATTATGGGCATATATAGTTGAAATCAGAGCATGGTTTAGTTAATATTTAGAATCTAGGATAATAATACTTTAGTAAGAAAACATAGGGTAATATTATATATTACCAAATTTTCTATTTTATGGAAAATAATGGAGTTTGTTTTCTTATAAAGAACCCACTTTTGATACTACAAGTGGACATGGTTTTGAAAAAGATGCATCCATGGGTAATAATATTGAAAAGTTGGTTGAGTGTATCTTGTCCCCATTTTGGTTCACAGTGAGTGTGCCCTTACAACACACCTTTATTGAAATTCATGGGAGATATTAGAATGTTTGTTTCCGACGTTTTCATCAGGGCGCGCGCCCGTCCGTCCGTGGGGGAGGACGCACGGCGCTTCTGTTGCCCCGCATTCCCTCTTTCCAAAGGCGGGCGGCATTCACTCCTTATTCAGGGACGTCTGCTCCTTGATCGAAACGAGATGATGGGATGTCGGTTCTCCCTCCTGTGGATTCCTCCTCAGAACTCGTCACCTAGTCCGGGTCTCCCTTATAGATTTAATACGTAGTTCGTGAATCTCTTCCCAGTGCCATGTTTCCATGGACGCCGGTTAATTACACTGCTTCTGTCGGGGCATTCCAAAGGGTCCAGTCAGGGCAGCAACCTCCAGTCAGGGGAGTAGTCACGTTGAGGCATCAGTAGCGTGTCTGGATGCTGGGGTACCTGGAATGTCTGTCTGTTATCCTTGACCACAAGGCTTCTCGAGGGCGTGGAAGCCCGAGGCATCCCACATCGAGCGCGGGGAATTATATGTCATAGACACATATCTGAGGTTTTCCTCAGCTTCCCGTGCTCAACACAGGGTATGCCGCAAGTTTAACGTCCAGCGGAGACGAATCAACCCAGCCAGAGCATTAGCTAGGATAGATCGGATTGAGGGATCCTCCTTGAAGGGATATCGATACCGGGGCCAGCCCATGGGCGACAGTGAAGTTGGGCTTGAGCCTTGACGAGGCTTCCTACGTATCCCCGTGGCAAGGAATCAAAGTCCGCGTAGTTCGGGATGGTGCTGGTAAACCGACATGAAGCTGGACCTTGGCCCGATGAATGTCGTCGGCGAACCAACGTGAAGGTGGACCTTGGTCCGATGGGCATCGTCAGCGTACCGACATGAAGGTGGACCTTGGTCCGATGGGCATCGTCAGCGTACCGACGTGAATGTGGACCTTGGTCCGATGGGTGGTGGGCTTGAACCTTGGGAAGGCTTCCTACGTACCATGCCTTGACTTGGATCAAAGACCACATAGTTCGGGTTAGTCACAGCGGCTTGCCGTCAGACTAGAATTGGGTGTACAGTTTAATGTCATGCGGGACAAAATGAGGCATGTAGTTTAACGTCATGCTGGACGAGGGCGAATCTCGACGTGAATGAACGACCGAGCAATGTGTCTTGAACCTCATGGAGGCTTCCTACGTACCATGCCTTGACATGGATCAAAGTCCTCGTAGTTCAAATGGGATGAGTCGCAGCGGCTCACCACTGGACTGGAATGGGACCCGACGTGAATGGATGCCGGGTGGGCTTGAACCTCGTGGAGGCTTCCTACGTACCATGCCTTGACATGGATCAAAGACCTCGTAGTTCACAGGAGGGTTCGTCGGTGAACTGACGTGAATGTAGACCCGGGGGTCCACTATTGGTGGTCTTGAACCTCATGAAGGCTTCCTACATACCATGCCTTGACATGGATCAAAGTCCTCGTAGTTCACAGGAGGGGTTGTCGGTGAACCGACGTGAAAGTAGACCCGGGGGTCCACTATTGGTGGGCTTGAACCTCATGAAGGCTTCCTACATTCCATGCCTTGACATGGATCAAAGTCCTCGTAGTTCAAGATGGGTTTGTCGGTGAACCGATGTGAAAGACGGGTGGGCTTGAACCTCATAGAGGCTTGCTACGTACCATGCCTTGACATGGATAAAAGACCTCATAGTTCAGGTGATGGGTTGGGTTGTAATGGCTTACCACTGGACCGGAGTGTAGTTTTAATGTCGTGCTGGATGGGGGTGAAACCCGACGTGAAAGATGGGTGGGCTTGAACCTCATAGAGGCTTCCTACGTACCATGCCTTGACATGGATCAAAGACCTCGTAGTTCTCAGGGGATGAGTCGTAGCGGCTTGCCACTGGACTGGAATGGGACCCGACGTGAATGGATGCCGGGTGGGCTTGAACCTCGTCGAGGATTCCTACGTACCATGCCTTGACATGGATCAAAGACCTTGTAGTTCTCAGGAGGGTTGGGTGTCAGGGTCGGTGCTCACTCTAAGCCCACGTGAGTCATGCTCGGTGTGAGAATGAAGAGGTTTCAAGGACCTGACGATCACGTCGCAAAGGGTGAGTCCGTGAGAAGCGAAGAGGGGCTTACGCATTGAGCGGCCCATGGTGTTGGGACTTACTCCAGGATGGAGGCCCACAGCGCAACAGAGCGCGGGAAAGATGGACCTTGGTCCGACGATGGGATGTGCCTCGTTCCCTATCACGCCCTCCACTAACCTTGGTAGTGGGGAAGTAAGGAGATGCAGAGGTGCAGCCATCCGTTGAGGGGGGGGGGGGGGGGTAGGGTTTCCCTTCTCTTACGAACATACTCCACTCCGACAAGGAGGATCCCATTCCATGTGAGGAAGAGTTCCATTCCTGTGGAGACGAGTGGTGTAAAAAATGTTCGAGTTGGGGGGGACCCTTCGTGAGGGGCACGAGGTCGGGTCACAGTTTAACGTCGTGTGTTGAGGATCTGCTGCTTGGCAGTTTAACGCCCTGCAGCTCGGACGCGGTGGGTTCACTCCACACCCCTAGGACTTACATAACTGGTACCCTCTGGTCCTTGGGGAAGGGAAGGTACCGGTAAGGCCATGGTTAAGGGGGGTCGTGGAACGAACCATCGAGGGGTCCACGTTAGCGTGGGAAAGATGGACCTTGGTCTGACGATGGGAGGTGCCTCGTTCCCTATCACGCCCTCCACTGACCTTGGTAGTGGGGAAGTACGGAGATGCAGAGGTGCAGCCATCCGTTGTGGGGGGTAGGGTCGCCCTTCTCTTACGAACATACGCCACTCCGACAAGGAGGATCTCATTCCATGTGAGGAAGAGTTCCATTCCCGTGGAGACGAGTGGTGTAAAAAATGTTCGAGTTGGGGGGACCCTTCGTGAGGGGCACGTGGTCGGGTCACAGTTTAACGTCGTGTGTTGAGGACGTGGTGCTTGGCAGTTTAACGTCCTGCAGCTCGGACGAGGTGGGTTCACTCCACACCCCTAGGACTTACATAACCGGTACCCTCTGGTCCTTGGGGAAGGGAAGGTACCGGTAAGGCCATGGTTAAGGGGGGTCATGGAACGAACCATCGTGGGGTCCACGTTAGCGTGGCTATGCGAAGAAGAAATAGTCGTTAGCGTGCCTATGCGAAGAAGCATTAGGCGAAGCAACGCTACGGGTTGTATTGTCCATGGGACTTTGAAATCACATCGTGCAAACCTGGAGGGCCGCACGGGAAGAGGAATCGCTAAGCAGAAGAGTGTGCTTTGCGAAGTGGAGTGCCTTGGACATATCATGTGGCATAGGTGTGAGTGGAAGGTGCTTCGCGGAGTGGAACAGTGTTCGCAGAGCACTGCCTCACGAGGAAGGGATGCCTCGCGAAGCAGGGTCCTGCGAAGCAGTGTGCTTCGCGATGCATAGTGATCTTGCCTTGGCATAGGGATCATGAGCATGGGTTGGGTGTTTCGCGAAGCATAAACGCTCCGCGGCTGCCCGGGTTCCCTTGGTAATCCCCTTCCTTCGCGAACGCCCTTGAGCTTCGCGAAGGGCATCCCTCTCGGAAGAGGGGCTCAAAACGAGACAAATCAGAGTCGTCTCGCGAAGTAGAAATACCTCGCGGAGCTCATGATTCCCGGGGCAAAGAGTGCTTCGCGATTCAGGAGAGGAGAAGCCGAATGGTCGGATTGTCCGTCCCCGGGACTCAGGGGGAGTCCAGTATTTAAAGGGAAGGGGCACCGCGAAGCAGGGCTCGCGCGCCGCCTCCGGTGCTTCGCGGTGCGCTCGCGAACGTCAACGTCGTCCGCAAAGCATTACCGCCTCCGGTGCTTCGCGGCGGCTCGCGAACGTCAAATGTGCTCGTGGAGCCTTACCGCCACGGGTGCTTCGCGGCGTCTCGCGAATGTCAAATGTGCTCATGGAGGATGACCGCCTTCGGAGCTTCGCGAGGCAGCGAGGGTCGGGGCGCTTCGCGTGGGTGCTTCGCGGCGGGGCTTCGCGGCTGTGCTTCGTGAGGCAGTGCGCCAGCTGTCCTTTTCCTTTCTTCCTTTCGGGCAGTATTTTTGGCGCCAACAAATGCCCCCCCTCAGACATGGAGCCGCGGTGGGCGAAGGGTCGAAGTCTGAGGGAAAATAGCCAAAATTGTCGGTGGTTCGCGATGCTGCATTGCGAAGGGGCCCCGCGATGCTCGCCGGGGATGCGGATCCGGACACGCCGCGATGCATTGTGAGGGTGAGGCGCGCTGTGATGCTCCGGGGTCGCCGCCTATAAATAGGGCGTCCGCCCTCTTTTGTCTTCACGTGCCTTCCTTGTCTTTTTTGTGCTCTTGACTTTGCGAAGCTCCGCGTACTCCGCGACAACACTCCGCGAATTGAGCTTTGCGGTGAACCGCGGGTCTCCGACTCTACGTCCACGCCAAGTGAACCTCTGCTTGTCGACCTTGGCCAGACTTCGTGGCTTGGTTTCGCGACCGATCTTCGCGATCCGGCTTCACGGTCGAGCTTCGGGGTTGAGTTTCGCGATCCATCCGAAAGAATCCTTTTCTGAGGGCCAGAGTTAAAATGGCCCATCAAGAAGCTGTCTTGGGGGTCCTTGCAGATGCTGCTCGTCGAGATGAGATGGCCAACCGTCCAGGCTTGGCGAGATGATCCGGAGCCACTCGAACCACACTTCTTTGACGGATCTGCTCTCAGAGGGTGAGAAAGATTATCCACAGTGCAAGAAACTGCCGTTGTACGGCTTCGGACTGAGGGATGACGTCTTCATCCCTGAGGCGAGTAGGGATGAACCAGCTTGCTGGTTCAGGAGAACACCGTGCCAGCACCAATGGTTCAGGGCAGTCGATGGTCACGCGCGGGATTACTTCACACCCGTTACCGCTGACTGTCTTTATAACCATGAGAACGACATCGACGGGAAGCCATTGCTGTCGAAGACTTCCCCTCCCCTCTACCGTACAATGCTGAAGGCGGCCTTGCAGGATTTGAAGAAGGGATGGTCTGATGAGTGGGACCTGCGCCAGGGCATCAACTTTACTGATGACTGGGCCTGGGCCTACTGGGTAGGCGCCTCATGCGAGGAGTTCGGGGCCGAGTTGAGGAGAGTGGGGTTGTATGAGGCATCATGGGCCTCCCAATTCCACATTTACCAACCGAAGCAGCTAATTCCAGAGTTGCTGAGCAGATGGTCATCTAGGACCAACACTTTTCACCTGCATCACGGGGAGGTGGGCATCAGCCTGTGGGATGTCCAGCAGATTTCTGGGGTCCCGATCTTGGGGGCCATGTATGACGAGTTCCTCCCCGTTGCCAGCGCGTGGGGGGAAGCGGAGAAAATGTCGCGACTGGAATCGACGCTGACGGCGCTTGTCCCTGGAGAGGACAAGGAGGCAGTGAGAGATGTCCACTTCAGGAGGTGGTTCAAATGCTTCCTAAATTTACCAGAGAATCGAGAGTTCCCTCCACGGCCTTGAACTTGTCCATGGGTGGCCCAACGGGGCAAAGGGCACTCGTATTGGCGGGTCTTGGAGGACAGCAAATGGAAAACTTGGGGTTTCAGTGTCAGCACTGAACAACAGCCAATAGTCAGGCTGGCGGCGTTCATCGTGGCTCTCATCTGTGGTTGGATCCTACCGGTGAGAGATACAAGCATGGGGGTACGGCCCAGATCGTTTATCATGGCGTCTATGTTGGCCATGGGGCAGCGGATCAACCTGGGGATCCCGATGCTCACCAAACTGTACAGAATGCTGCGGCATATTAGCGAGGGCAAGAAGCCGCCAAGGATATGCGGGCCCTTCCACCTCCTGTATGGGTGGATCACAGCACATATCAGGGGGATTTATTAATATCCAAACCCCATTTCGCCGCCGGGATCAAACTTTCACCCCTCCATCCTAAATGCGGTCGGGAGCTTCCCGTTCAAACTGGCCGTTCCGATGGTGCTGTATAGGGAGTGGAGGGCGGACGAGTTCAACTTTCATCCCTTCCCATTGCCGACGGGGATGCTTACTGATGACAGACGGGGATCGGAAGAACATCGGGCTTACCTCCTGGCCTTCCGAGGTGGAGTTTTGGTGGCACGAATAGATCGTGATCCGCTCTGTGAACCGTACACTCCGTATCGGTTTGCGAGGCAGTTTCGGTGTCTCCAGCGGTTGACCCCGCAGGTATACTGGGAGGTGCGTCACGAGGAGCACCCGTGTGTGATGAGGCAGTTGTGGCTCATGTTCACACGTGAAGATGGAAAGATGCTGATTTCATTGCCTCCATCCACCGCCGCCTTGGGATTAGTGAAGGAGTACGCCATTAGTTGGGAGACCGCTTATCCGGGGGAGATGCTGAAGCAACCAATGATCCGGGTTGGTGACGGTGGGCCTCCTCTATCTCGAGGTCGGGGTCGGAGGGCAGCTAGGGCCGCTCGCGGTAGCGGGGCTGCCTTGGCGGCGAGACCCACACCGGCCGAGGGTATGGCAGCAGCGGTGGATCCGGTGATTCCGGGAGAGCAGGGTCATCCGGAGGGGCGACCACCGAGGGGATTCCGTAGGATATCCACTCAGGCTCCGGGGAAGCTTCTGCGTCACATCGACATGGCAGAGGACGTCGTCTTCCCGGAAGCTTGGGACATTTGGGATGTCAACCAGCAATTCCTCATCCCATCTGAGATATGGGCCCACCTGAATCGCCCTGAGATGGAATTACCGGGTATAGGCCCAGTTCGGGCTGGATTCATGGCGTCTCCGGCGGAGGCAGAACAGTACCTGACAGAGCTGGAGGATTACGTCCACTCCAGTGGTGTCCCTCTCCCAATGACAGACCGGGTGAGGGTACTGTTGAATCAGACGACCCCCCCACAGTTATCGGCTGCTGATCTGAGGGAGCGCTTCCCCTTGCCGGAGGAATCAGAGGACTCCTCTCGGGAGGATGAGGCTGGAGGAGGGAGCCCGCTGGAGGAGGGCGAGGTCGGAGACCGAGGCTCAGAATCCGATGATTTCGCGGAGGCTCTCGAGGTAGCATTCCGAACTTCTCTCCTTACGATCTGTTCTTGGATCCCTATGGACTTCTCACCAATGATTGAGCCATGCAGGAGGAACTTGTTTATAGGCATCGTTCTCGCTCCTTGGCGGGTGATGATGCGGGACCTTCAGAACCCGCGCCTATGGCTGCGTCCAGTTCTGCGTCTGGTGGGACCAGGGGGCCTGAGGTGGCTCCTCTGGAATCCCCAAACCTTCCAACAGTATACGGGGGGCCTCACCCCGGGGTCCCATCAGTACCGGCTCAGGAGCAGCGGTCGGAGGTCGATCTTCGTAAGTCTCCTCCACCGGTCTCCTCGTTGTCACATGTAGTCCATGACAACTAACGTTTATGTCCCTCTTTGTCATGAAGTTCTTTGACTGGCGTGGGCTGCTGTGGCGAGGCTGGTCAGGATGTCTGGTGGCGTCCCTCCTAGGGGCATGCCATTGATGGTGGAAATAATCCCTCCATCTCCTCAAGCTGTGATGCGCATCATCACTAGCGGGTCCGCCAGCAGGGTCGTACCCGAAATCATTGGGGTGGACTCTGAGGAAGAGGATCAACCGGTCGGTCCCAGCTCTATCGCACCTGATTCGGCGCCAGGTGTCGCACTGGATTCGACACCGGATGTTGATCCTACTGAGGATTTCCTGCGGGCGTATCCCGCGTATGAGCCTGCCAATCGCGCAGACTAGGACGAAACGGCCTCCGACGAGGAAGACAACATCATAGTTCGCCGCTGGTCGTGGAAGCTGATCGCACGCTTTATCAAGGACACTCCCCAAGCACAATGGCTGGCTGAAATGGATAGGCTTCGCTCATGGTTGCGCGAACTGTGCGCTGGGGGAGTGGATGCCCAACGTCCTCATGCACTCATCCGAGATCTTATGGCTGAGAAGATCTGGGAGCATGATCGTGGGCTCAGCGTGGGCTGGCAGTGGAGGAAGGCGACCAGCATCAAGAAGCTCCAGGAGGCTGAAGGCGAGGTTCAACGGATACAGACCTGGGCAGACGAGCTTTCAGCCTCTCGTGATGCACAAACTGAGCTTGTCTCACGGTTTAAGGCCCAGCTGGCGGAGGCAAAAGAGCACATGAGGCAGACCTCTGAAAAGATGGCTGTCGTTCAAGCTGATGTGGAGAGGGCAAAGCCAGGACTGACGAACTGCGCCCCGCTGCTGCGGAGGAGGAGCGAGAGCTAGTTCAGCGGCAGCAAGCCTTGGATGCCGCAAGTCAACGGGTGGCAGAGCTGCAACTCTCTTTTGATGGGGTCAACCCGTCCATGGGGGAAGTCAACCCCCGAGTATTGAAACAAACCCAAAACACTTTTATTGGTATTTTCGTGCTTCCAAATTTAACCTTTGTTTTGAATGTCGTAGCACGCACGATTTCCACTGTTGAATTTCCTTATCACATCCCTACAATGTTTGCGGGACGTTTGACGACAATTCCCCAAGCCAGTCCAGGTTTTCGAAAGATGGGGAAGGCTTGATCGGAGGAGGAAATTCCAGGATAGCCAAATTACCGTTTCTTCGACGTGCTCTTATGCACGACGGGGCAACGCCAGGGCTGTTGAAATCGGTCCAAACAGATGAAAATGGGAAGTGTGAATCACGATACACAAGATTCGGAACACTGTGGGGATCGTGTGACAATAAGGGGTAAGTGTTAACCTTGGAGGAGAAACGGTACCCTTACTGCATTAGCCCGAAATGGGGACAACAAATGAGCATCGACCGCTGACCATATTTGCAACGCGGGATTTTATCAATTTGTTGTCGATCAATATTTCGGGGCGTTGGCCCGTAACGGTAGGAGAGCCCTTGGGCGTAGTATCCAGGCCGTTATTGGGGGTCCCTCCAAACATGACCAGTCTTCCGGAACATTGGACCAGGACGGTAGGTGAGCCGATGTGGGATGAGACCAGACCGTTAGGGGGTTCCTTTAGACACGAAAGAGGACGAGGGTCCGAATAAGGGGAACGCAAAGCGTGGAATATGGGGTGATGGTCTGTCCAAACAGAATCCAACACTTAGGTAGTTACACCACCGTGGTGGGAGTACATGCGATAGGTGCATCAGTTTGACCATGGATCATTCCTTTTTTAGACAGGGCCTCTCTGGCAAGGGGATCTGTCACTTCCCAGTGGGATCATAGGGCATCCTGAACTTGTTCAGGGCAGAACCGTAGTTTATTGTCATGCGTTGAGGACACATAGACTCCTATAGTTTAACGTCATACGATAGGACGTGGAATAAGAGGGAAGGAAGCGTGTGGCACGGTAGATATGAAACCGACGCGAATGAGGACTTGGATTCCAGATCACACCACATACCCCCGGAGGACACTCTTCAGGTCTAAGGACCAAGAGCGAGGATTGGGCTGGGCCTGAAGAAAAGTGGCCGTGCATTCCTACATACCCCATGAGGATGGGAATCATACGTGGTTCTGAAAGTGCATTTTAACGACATGCAGGACGATGAGCAGCCCGACCGTGTCGGTACACATCCTGCCAAAACTACTAAGCCCACGTGAGTCTTGCTCGGTGTGGGAAACAAGCAGTAGTGGTTGGAATTTCCCGACACAGAGAGGGGCTAGTTAGGGCAAAGGGACGCTTGGTGAATCCCAGCCCAGTGACACTAACACGATCTTGAGGTGCACCTAGATGCGCGAAGAGAAACAGCCGAGTATGATGGAATTCCACTTGAACGTGGGGAAGTGGAAATGTGTGAATCATGATGCTCAAGATTCAGATCACAATGATGGCGGCGTGACGACGGAGGGTAACTGCTGACCATATTCGCAACGTAGTACCCTGTCGCGTTAGCCTAGAATGGGGACAGACAAATGAGGGTCGACCGTTGACCATATTCGAATCACGGGACCATGTCACAAATGTTGTCAGATATCCGTAGGGACGTCGGCCCGAAATGATTGAAGGGCCCTTAGGTCCAGCATTCATGGAGAGCCCTTAAGCTTAGTATCCACGTCGTCCGAGGGTCCTTTTGGATGTGGAAAAGGATGAGGATCCAAATAGCGAGTTCACGAAGCTTGGTCGTGGGATGAGGGGAATGTCCCTGTGAAAATCCCACACTTCGGGCTCTTTGTCAAAACACATCTGAATACAGCAACGAAACGTATTAGAGAGAGGGAGTAGATTGCTTTCCCTTGGGGAGATCTGAGTTTAGTGTCGTAGAATTCGGACCATGATAAGTTAGACTGGGCCCGCAGGGAAGTGCCAAGGCGCTCCTACGTATCTCAAAGGGATGAGAATCAAGCCTTACATAGTTCTTGATGGACCTTAGACCATAAATAGGTAAAGGGAGCAGGGGACGCATGGCATCAAAACTCGACGTGAAGGAGGACCTAAGCCCTACTTACCATGAATTCTCTGGGGAAATGCTTGAGTCGAGGGACCGAACACAAAGGTTAGGCTGGGCCCGCAGGAAGTGCCCGGGCGCTCCTACGTATCTCATAAGGATGAGAATCAAGCCATACGTAGTTCTGGAAATGACATGGTAGGATACCAGTTCCAGGGGAAAAGGGGAGTGCGGGCGTGGCCCTTGCACTGAAAGAAGCGGAATTTGATGTATCTTGTTTGTTCTTAAAGGTGAATGGTTTTATTTGTGAAGAGACAGGCCTAGAATAGTAGGCCGTGAGGTCGCCACAAGGATCAAGCCGCGATGGGCGTTGACAAATGGCATGGCGCGTGGCCAGTACCCAACGTGATGTCCTCTACAACGAGGTTACCACAATGCGGTGCCGTTTTTCGTTGTGCGGCCAGGACGATAATGTCACAGTTTAGGGTCGTATGATAGGACCAAGCATGCATTTTATCGTCATGCAGCGCAGACGTAGCAGAGACGATGCTAGGTGGGAAATGTGCGCAGTGTTATAAAACACAATTGACAGAGACATGATCCCACATCAAATTGTACGACATTCGGAGAGGGAAACCTTAGGCCGAGGGGCCTATACAGAGGTGATACAGGGGGAGAGACTGGCTTCCTGAATGGGTTGTACCCGGAGACAGGGCGTCTGGGCGGTCCTACGTATCCCATGAGGATGGGAATCAAGCCTTACGTAGTCCCGAATGGATCTTAGATTATGGTCTTAGAGCTCGGACCATGGGAGCCCCAAAGGACGCCACATTGCAGCTTTGTCCCCCTAGCATGCAAAGGTGCACTCAGGGATAGCGCCGAAAGTGTCGAGATTCCACCTGTACATGATGGGGTGGAAAATGATGTGATTCATGCAACCAACATTCAAGGACAGAAGGGGCTGGCATGACGATAGAGGATTACTGTTGACCATGTTCACAACACAGCATCCTGTCGCGTTAGCCTGAAATGAGGACTAACAAACGAGCATCGACCGCTGACCATATTCGCAACGCGGGATTTTATCGATTTTGTGTCTAAAACCCACGGGGGCATTGGCCCGTATCGGTAGGAGAGCCCTTGGGCATTGTATCCAGGTCGTTATCGGGGGTCCCTCTGGGTGTGAAAGGTGATGGAAGTCCGAATGGAGGGGAACACGAAGCTTGACAAGTGGAAGGAACTTGATCAAGTTGAATCTGACACTCTTGGTTTTAGACTAGAGTGCTCTTAATACATGGGTGAACCACTGCAAGGAGTCAAGGGACTCAACATTGAGGGTGACCGAGAGATGGCAGGTTCTCGGGGGAAGGGGGCACGGTGCCCAAAACCTTGTATCATACCTACACATCCCCCTTCGGGAGAGGGATAGGCCAAGTGGCATAGGTGACCGGGAGATCAGGAGATCACTAAGAGGTGGGGATGGACCCAAATCATAGACATTCAGGTGGTCCTACGTATCCCATGAGGATGGGAATCAAGCCACACGTAGTTCTGAAGGGTGCCTTTTAATGTCATGCAGGACAAAGAATAGGACGGCCAACTCTCAGAACGGGGTGCGCGTGGTGCAGCTATTGCAAACCTGACGTGAATGAGGACGTAATCCTACACTACGCCATGCGGTCCCGTGGACGGGGTCCCAATGGTAGGACCCGAGAGAGGTGAACATGCCAAACTCAAGAAGGACCTAATGACAAGGGGTCATGAACGTAGTTCCAGATGAGAGTCTTAGTTTATGGTCTTAGAGCTCGGACCATGGATGGTGAAAACTCCCGAGTAAGCACAGATATCAACCCAATCCCTAAGCCCACGTGAGATAAACTCGGTGTGGGAAACAAGGGGGGTATCCTCATCGCAATACTTGGGGCGTCCATAAAAGGGTAGTCGGTGGAGAGTTTCGAAGGACACCTTTGATGCATCTTGTTCTCCCGACGTGCAGACGTGCACGGAGGAAAAGTACCAAGAATTCTGAGACTCTACTTGGACATGTTGAAGTGATGAAGGGTGTGAATCGTGTACCCAGCGTTTGGGCTTAATGGGTTGATGTGGCGATAGAGGAAAACTGTTAACCATGATGGAAACACAGCGTCTGCATCACGTTAGCCTGACGTGGGAACAACAAATGAGCATCGACCGCTGACCATATTCGCAACGCGGGATTTTATTGATTTGTTGTCCGAAACTCTGGGGGCGTTGGCCCGTATCGGTAGGAGAGCCTGTGGGCGTAGTATCCAGGCCGTTCTTGGGGGTCCCTCCGGGTGTGAAAGATGATGAAAGCCCTGATGCGGGGATACGCAAAGCCTGGAAAGCGGGTGCGGACGTGTCCGAGTAAAGCTTGGCATTCTAGGTAATAAACCAGATTACTCTTATGCACATTGGTGAACCGCCGAAAAAGGGATCGACGAAATAGCTCAGTAGGGGGGGAACATGGCATGGTCATTACGAGACCGTCGTGAATGAGGACATAATCCCACACCACACAATATGATCCTATCATGGAGGAAGGATAGGCCAAGGGGCCAAGATGGGATGAGGATTCCCGAGAGATGGGGCTGGACCTGAATCTTGGACATTTAGGTGGTCCTACGTATCCCATTAGGATGGGAATCAAGCCACACGTAGTTCTTGAAATGCTGTTTAATGTCATACTGGATGAGGAGGGGAGTAATATACCCCTAAGCAAGGTGTACAGTATGGCGAAGAAGCCGACGTAAATGAGGACATAGTCCTACATCACACCATGCAATCCTATAAGAGAGGACCCGAGTTATGGCCCGGAAAGGCCAAGGGGCCTGGGGCTGAGCCTCGGTCAGGAAGGCCTGACTGGCTTGCAGTTTAATGTCTTGCAAATAGGATGAGGGTCCAGGGGCCCAAGGAGGCCGAGGGGCCTGAGGCTGGGCCTCGTAAGGGGAGTCGTACGGCATGGTACATGATCCTGACGTGAATGAGGACGTTGTCCTACACCACGCCATACACTCCGGGTAAGAAGGGACCTAGGTTGTGGCCCGGAAAGGCCAAGGGGCCTAAGGTCAGGCATCAGTCAGGAAGGCCTGACTGGTTTGTAGTTTAACGTCTTACATGAGGATGAGGGTCGGGGACCCAAAAAGGCCAAGGGGCCTGAGGCTGGGCCTCGTAAAGGCAGGGCGTACGGCATGGTACATGATCCCGGCGTGAATGAGGACATAGTCCCACATCACACCGTCCACCCTTATGAGGAATCCTGGGCCGTGGGCCCGATCGCTAGCACAACCCGGGGAGGTTTGTCACCTCGGAATGGGGCAGAATGAATCACTATCCTCGATGCCTGGGACATCTCGGGGTGGACCCGAAAATCCAGGACACTGTTGACCATGTTCGCAACACAGCGTTCCTATGGTGACCCGTATGGGAGAAACAAATGAGCGTCGACCGCTGACCAAATTCACGGCGCGGGACTTGTATCGGCTTGTTGCTTGAAAACCCTCGGGGGCGTTGGCCCGTATCGGTAGGAGAGCCCTTGGGCGTAGTATCCAGGCCGTTCTTGGGGGTCCCTCTGGGTGTGGAAAATGACGGAATCCCAGTCAAGGAGTGGGTGAAGCATAGTTGTATCCATCCACGAAAGGTGAAAACACCTCCAGGGGGGAATGTGCAGCCGGGTCGAGGCTTGCTCGATGTGGGTCGGAGCAAAAGTGTGCACCCTGCCATGTCTTGACCCGAGGGGAAGATTTTGGCTTTTGGGCTGGGCCAACGGACGAAGTGTCCGGGCGTTCCTACGTATCTCATAAGGATGAGAATCACGACATACGTAGTTCTTGAAGGCCATGCAGTTTAGCGTCATGCGGTGAGGACCTGGGAGGATAGAAGAACAGGGGTGGGCGCATAGTGTGACCCTTACAATCTTTGTGCGAGCGGGGTTGCATGAGCGGGGCCAAAAAAGCCTACTCCCTACTACACAAAGATCCTCCAAGAAAACTATTCCTAGGGGGGATAGTGGAAGGGAAAAGCTTGGGGCTGGGCTCAAGACGAAGTGTCTGAGCGTTCCTATGTATCTCATAAGGATGAGAATAAAGCCACACGTAGTTCTAGAAGTGCAGTTTAACATCATGCGGGACGATGATAAGCACCTCATTTGGGGATATGTACGGTACACCAAGTAATCTGACGTGAATGAGGACGTGGTCCTACACCATACCGTACAATCCCACAAGATGGTAAGTTGGGGGGAAAACGACAAGGGGGGCCTGGGGCCAAACCGAGGTGGAGACGGGGCCAGGGGCCCAAGGAGGCCAAGGGGCCTGAGGCTGAGCCTCGGTCAGGAAGGCCTGACCGGCTTGCCATTTAACGTCTCACGGGACGAAGACGCAGTTTTTGGTCGTGCAGGACATTATGGTTTAGAGTCATGTTGGACTATAGTGTCCAGTTTAAGGTCATGCGGGACCGTTTCACAGTTTATCGTCTTGCAGGACGAAGATGCAGTTTATGGTCATGCGGGACCATTTTGCAGTTTAAGGTCGTGCTGGACCTTGACGCAGTTTAGGGTCGTGCTGGACCCCTTTTATTTTTGCCCTATGAAAATTACCGCTTGAGGAAATTGGCATTGGTGGGGGGGTTATACGCTCTCCATCCGTGGTCACCAAGGAGTATGCTCCATTGGGGTAAACCTTATGGATGATATAAGTCCCTTCCCATTTGGGTTCTAACTTGGGCGGTTTTCTACCGGGAATCATTGGCGCTCGAAGGGCCAGTACCAGGTCACCCTGTAGAAAAGAGAAGAGACGAACCTTCTTGTCAAAGGCTCTCGCTATCTTGTCCTGATGCCTTTCCAGATTGTGCAGGGCACGAAGCCGGTTCTCGTCTAGTGCCTCTAATTCAGCTAGACGGATCTCGGCTACCTCATCTAATGTCTAGTGATCATAAACTGCAGTGTGTAGCGATGGCAGCTGGATCTCAATGGGTAGGACGGCCTCAGCTCCATACACCAAGGAATATGGGGTCACCTGGGTAGAGTTACGAGTCGTCGTCCGGTAAGCCCAGAGGGCGTTGGGGAGCTTGTCCGGCCAACTCTTCTTGTTCTGACCAACCATTTTCTGCATAATGTTAGAGAGGGTCTTGTTGAATGCCTCGATCTTTCCATTCGCATGCGCATGGTAGCGGGAGGTATGGTTCGACCGGATGTCATACTTAGCATACAATTTCTTCAATTCAGCTGCTCGGAAGTTGGTGCCGTTATCAGTGAGGACGGTGTGACGGACTCCAAACCGGTGGATGATGTTGGAGCTCACAAAGTCAATGATGGAATGGGCCTTGACCTCTTTGAGCGGAACTGCTTCTGTCCATTTGGAGAAGAAATCTTTAGCAGTCAGTATGAACCTAAACTGGAGGGCTGTTGCCGGTGGATACGGTCCCACTACATCAAGTCCCCATACCGCAAATGGCCAAGAGTACTTGGTGGGGTGGAGGGGCTCCGGCGGCCGATGCAAGAAGTTGGCGTGTACTTGGCACGCGTGGCATCTCTTGGCGTATCCAATACAATCGTGGATCACAGAGGGCCAAAAATACCCCAACATCCGGATTTGATGGGATAGTTTCGGCCCAGCTTGAAGGGCGCCACAGGAACTGGCGTGAACCTTTTGCATAACTTGAGGTATCTCCCCTCCTTGGAGGCAACGAAGGAGGACACCATCGAAACTCCGCTTATAAAGGATCTGTTCCAGACTGGGGCCACTCCCGAGGGTAAATTGCAGCGCGCGACGTCGGATTCACTCGCATTCGGCCCAGTCGTCCGGGAGCTGACCATTTTGGAGATACTCGACAAAAGGTGATCTCCATTCGGGGGTGGTTTCAACCATTGCGTCTGACGAACCCGGGAGTCCCGATATGGAGGGTCCGGCGGTGAGATGACTTACCCGCAGGCTATCACGGTCCTCTTGGGTGACGGGGGCAATGAATCTCCGGTGGGCCACGTGTATGACCAAATCATCTTGCTCGGGTTCTACGAGCGACGCGGCTAAACCAGCCAGGGCGTCCGCTTGGCCGTTCTGTGACCGTGGGACATGGGTAACCTCTGGTCGAGAAGAGAACTGGGCCATTTGGAGGAGGGTGTACTCCAGCAATGGTGCAAGCTCTGGCTTCCTGACGACGTAGTCGCCATTAACCTGTTTGATTACCAGCTCGGAATATCCCTTCACATGTAGATGGGGAACATGGATCTCAAGGGCCAACTCGAGGCCGGTGATGAGAGCCTGGTACTCTGACTCGTTGTTCGTAAAACCTTCTGACAAAAGGAATGAGTATTGCAGGACGGCTTGCACTGGGGTAATGAAGACAACACCCAGGCCCACTCTGTTGAGCTTGGGATCGTTGAGCCTCCTACCGGCGGGGCTCCGGGAGGCGCCGTCAAATGCATTTTCCAACACGGGGCAACATGATCGACTGAGAGGATCATCTCATCAGGGAAATCCAGGTCCAGGGATTGATCCGCGGAGGTTGGATGGGCAGCTAAAAAGTCTGCCAACGCCTGTCCCTTAATGGCCTTCTAAGGTACAAACCTGATATCAAACTGTTGGAGAATCACTGCCCACCGTGCTAGTCGGCCAGTCAGCATGGGACAGTTCAGGATGTACTTCAGTGGGTCTACCCGGGAGACCAATTGCACCTCGTGGTGCTGCAGGTAATGTCGTAACTTCTGCACGGCGAAGACGAGCGCAAGGCAGCTCTTTTCGATAGGGGAGTATCTGACCTCCGTATCGAGAAGCATGTGGCTGAGATATTAGAGACTATTCTCAGTACCCTCATTATTCTTCTGGGCGAGCAGCGCACCGAGGGATCTCTCTAGGGCGGTCACGTAAAGGACCAGCGGCTTTCCGGAGATGGGTGGCATCAAAACCGGAGGTTGGAGCAGATACTACTTGATTTCCTCGAAGACGGTCCGACACTCCTCATCCCATTCATAGGTGGCGCCCTTCTTCATGAGCTGGGAAAAGGGCTTACACTTTCCGGCCAGATTCTCAATGAATCGGCGTATATAGGCTAAGTGGCCTTGAAAGCCTCGGAGCTCCCGAATGTTGCTCGGGGGAGGAATTTTGGATGATGGCCTTGATCTTCTCCGGGTGGATCTCGATGCCTCGGTATCTGACAACAAAGCCCAGGAACTTCCCAGAGGTGACCCCAAAAGCACACTTCAGTGGGTTCATCTTCAGGTGACGAGAACGGAGGAAGCCAAACACTTTCTCAAGGTCTATGAGATGGTCCTGGCGCTAGCATGATTTGACTACAAGGTCATCCACGTAGCATTCCACCAATGTCCCGAGGATCAGTTTGAATATGCGATGCGTGGCCCTCTGATAAGTGGAACCTGCATTTTTCAAACCGAATGACATTACCTGGTAGCAAAAGGTACCCTGGGGAGCCCTGAAGGCAATGAAATCCTCGTCTTCGGGGGCCATCCGGATCTGGTTATACCCGGAATACCCATCCATGAAAGAGACGGCTTGGAACCCGGCCGTGGTGTCAATCAACAGCTCCGTCATTGGGAGTGGGAAGTCATCCTTTGGGCAGTGGCGATTAAGATCACATAAGTTGATACAGACTCTGATCTGCCCATTCTTCTTCTTGAATGGCACAATGTTGGCAAGCCACTTGGGGTATTGGACCTCATTAACTAAGTTGGCTTTGATTAGCTTATCAACTTCGGCCTCAACCATGGAACCATGAGAAGGGTGCATCTTCCTGGGAGGTTGCTTAAACCCACGATGTTTTGCCGGGAGGCCCAGATGGTGGACGGCCACTTGGGGATCCAGCCCTGGCATCTCATCGTAACTATAGGCAAACACATCACGGTGGTTTTTGAGGAAGTCTACGTACTGCTGCCGCTCCTCGAGGGACATGGCTGCACTGATCAATGTGAGTCTCAGATCTGCCTCGCTACCAAGGTTCACTTGTACCAGTTCATCAACCGTGGTAGAGACGCCTTCTTCAAAGGCTGGGGGAGCATCCTACAAGTCTTCCTCCCCACCCGTGGGGGGACTTCCCTCGATGGGGCGGGCTTCTGGGCTATCAAAATCCAAGGGGCAGCTCGTGCCGGCTTGGGCAGCAGCGGTCATCACATCGGGAGACTCGCTTTCCATTGAGACCATAGCAATGAAGGCAGTCGACCCTATCTCATCTGGCCTTCGGCCTAAAGGGCCACGTTTGATGATATCAAAGTATTGGTGACGTGTCGGCCTGAGTCAGTTAATCCCAGCCCGGTGGAAGAGACATGTATGGCGCACCCCTGTTGTCATGAGCATGACGTCCCGATACCGTACAGGGGTATGGGGTTCCGGGATGACTTGAGCCTGGTTGGTGTAGGAGTACGAGGTAATTTTCCATTATCGCTTGGACACGGGAACATGCCTTCCTTGCGTACCCGAAACATCGGAACATTGTCCCATGTCGGGGGTCGTGGCCTCCAACCGGTGGATCAGGATGATGTAGGTGTCATCCATGCTTGCCCAGGGATCACTTGTGATCGGGGCGGGCTCATCCTCTCTTACCAGGATTTGCTTGTCCTTGATTTTGTAACAACCCGCATCCAGATAGCGGGCCTCACAAGAAGCGAAAGGGGATGCGTCTCCTTGGAGCACGCCCACTAGACCGTTGAGCGAGTACATGAGACACTGGTGATACGACGAGGGGACCGCTGCATGCATATGGAGCCATGGCCTACCCATCAATGCGTTGTAGGCGGTGTCCTGAGAAACAACCATGAACTTGGTGCTGGCAATTAAGCCACCGAACTGAGTCTTCAGGCGGATCTTGTCGACCAGGGTTTGCTCTATCCTGTCGTACCCCTGGATCCTGATGTCAGAGGGAGATAAATCACCTTCGGACAGACCCAGCTTTCGCAGCGTCTGGGTCGGAATTAGATTGATTCCAGAACCTGTGTCAACGAGGCAGCGGCGGACTTCCACACCGTTGAAGTGGCCAGTGATATACAGTGGGCGAATGTGCCCCTGTATAGGAGGGTCCTCATCTTCACCGGAGAACGAGATAACCGCCTGACATTCGGCGTTTTCAATCGTCTCGGTATGGAAGGCTCCCACAGCTGCTACTTCCGTCTCGAACTGGAGGGGGCTCCTTAGGGCCTCGGTAAGTGCCTCGCGCATTTCAGATGACAGGCGAAGGGCCTCAAGGATGGAGAGCCTTGCCGGGATGCCGACCAGGTGCTTCAGAACATCGTACTTTTGTGCCAAACGCGAACCTCTGCTTTCAGGAGGTCGTTTGGCATTTGGATGCATAGCGGGTCCGGCTGGCTGGACCGTCGATTGACTAGTACTGGGTACATTATGCTGCCTACCAGTAGAAGCCTGGAGAGTAGTCGCTGGGCTAGGATCGGACAGCGGAGGCTGGCCTGTAGCCGGGCAAGACTGGCTGTGATACGAACGAGGCGGCTCCCCCCGATCCAGTAGCACGAACGGCGGTGGAGGTAGAGCCGAGGGTGTTGGATGGGTTTGTGCGTGCTGAGATCTGCACTGAGCCAGCTGCCTGGTCTCGGTAGCGTGCACGGCTTGGCCACAAGTGCCTGCTGACGTACCTCGATGACCGGCGCGATTGTGATTCCGCTGACATTGACATCGGCTGGAAACGTTCGGGAGGTCTGCCTCGGGTTCCCCCTCGTCGGGAGTCATTTAGGGCTTTACCAGCTCCACGGTATTAACCGAAGAGTACCCTTGGCTATCGCTCGAGGAGTCATCCACCGCTGGGCGGATTCTAGGAGTGATCCCCATTTCGGGGGGCATAAAGTCGCCGAGAGTGCGGGATGACGACGGCACTGGCGGTGCACGTTGCTTCTTCTTGCGTCGCCGCTGCTTGCCCTTTTGGATAGAGGTCGACTGTGAAGACGATGCGGAGGCACCAGCTACTTCTTCTGAAGGTTCCGACTGCTTTAGGCACGCCCGGATGATACCCTGGGCATGGACGACGGTTTTTCGAGCCATCCAGTCGTCATATTTCTGGGATCCGCGGCTAGGGACCTGCTGCCACTCACCTTCACTGTCGCTGCCAATCTCTGACCCTGCAAAGACACCTGCCACTTACGCTGGTGCTGGGCCCAACTTGACTATGTTGTTATTGACCTGGTCCTGAAGCCATTCTTTAAACACATAGCATCACTTGAGGGTGTTCCCTAGGATCCGATGATAAGGGAAGTAGTTGGGGTGATCGGTGAGATGCGCCTCTTCCGGTCTTCTCCACTCAGGAAGACGCACAATCCCTTGCTCTAGAGCACTTTGGAAGTAGCCAGGGACCTGATTTTAGTTGAACAAATAGGTCTGGTACCTATTTTCTGGATAGGGGGCCCTGGGGGCCTGGTCCTGACGAGGGGCCGGAGGGGCCTGTCGAGGAGGCGGCGCCTGATTGTCTCACCTAGGTGGCGGTGGCGCGTTGCTCGGGGGAACCTGTCGGTTCTGAGGAGGTCGCTGCTGGGCGGGAGCCTGTGCTTGTGGTGGAGGACCTCTACGGGGTTGCGGGGGTGGTGCTACCGGTAGCAATTCCAGCTGCCTCGGGGCTTCTATTTGAGCCACCGCGGCGGGTTCAGCCCTGGCGGTCCTCCTGGCTGGGATCATAGGGGGAAACAAACGTGCCTGACTGGCCAGTTGCAGGGCTTTCTCGAGGCGTTGAGCCTTGTCCGAGAAATCTCTGAACCCTCCATGGTAGTTCTGGGTAATCAAGGAGGGTACTAGCTCTGTCTTGACGTTCCCCACACACATAATCAATAATTTCTCCTGAGTCAGTGGCATATCGAGGGAATACGTAAGTCCCTTCCACCGGGAGATGAAGTCTGCGACTCGCTCATCAGGCCTTTACTTGCACTTGAAGTGGTATGCAATGCTAGTCTTTCATGTGGTGGAGCTGAACTGGTATAAGAACTGCCGGCAAAGATCCTCCCAATCGGTCACCGATCCGATAGGGAGCTGGCTATACCAGACGAATGCCGGACCTTCCAATGTCTGTACGAAACATCGGAGCTTGGCGGCTTCTTGCTGAGCCGGGGTCCCCAGCATGGGGCCACACCTGGAAGAAAAACGATCCAAGTGCTGGGGTGGGTCCCCTGTCCCGTTAATGGGCGAGAAAGTGGGGTTCCCAAAACCCGGAGGCGCGGGCATATCATCCACCCACGTGGGATAGGGCTTTCCATCTGGTGGGACCGCCACTTGCCACGTTTCCAACACCTCAAGGCAGGCTGTGAGTGCCGCAATAAGGTCCTCTGGGTGGGGTTCCCTGTCTTGAAGGGGATCCCTAACCATAAGTGCATTGCCAGGTTCTTCAACACGGTAGACGTCTTCGGCCGCTCGTGGGTTAACTGGCTGGACGACCTGCGGGGCGACTCGGGGAACCCAGGTTGGGTTTTTCATATTGTCCCGTCGCTCGGGGGGGTTTGGCGAGACGTATCACGCCCTCTTGCCGTATGTTCCAGCTTCCGCCCTGTCTGCGGCAGTATCATGATCAGGGTGGACCGGAGGCATCTCGCTGGGGGGAAATTGTTCCTGCCCCTGCTGCCCCGGCCTGGGATTACCATAGTCGGGTCGTTGCTCTGCGGTGCGTTCAGCCAAGAGTTTGCCAACCAGCCTTTTCTGCTCAGCAAGTTGCTGGCGCAACGTGGCCTTCTCGGGATCTTCGTCCGTTTTCTGCACAGAGGCGGACGGGTTGGAGTGCTTGACTGTTCCGACGTGCTCCTTACCCTTGCCAGTGCTTCGACCGAGTACCAGCGACTCGGTGGGTACGGGGAGACCTAGCAGGTTCCTCTGATGACGGATAATTCTCCCTGACGGGTCGAGCAGCGGCGGTACGCCCTCGGATGGTAAGTCCCCATCAAGGAACTCAAGCTCATCTTCCTTATCCACACCATCGACCATGTGGACTGCGACCCCTCTTGAGGGCATATCCTCGATGTCGCATAGAGAATAGGGCTGCCGTCGGATAGGGTCGAAGAGGAGAGCGGCATAGTGTCCCCAACCACGGACATGCACATGGGGGGTGGCTTCCCTGAAGATTCTGTGGAGTTCTTTAAGAATCGGAACGCATTTTCGTTGAAGGGAGCTCTGGTGGCCAGGCGACTCAGGGTGCTGGGCCACAAGAAGTGCGGCTGCATCGATCAGGAGGCACTGCTCGCCGATTTCTTCGAAGTGCTCATGACTTCTGGGGTACACCACCCGTTCATAACGGAGGCAGAAGTGTGTCGCCCACAAGGTTCGACAAAAGCACCCCACGTCTTCAGGGGTAAGAGACTCTGGTATGTGGAAATGCAGTGCCGCCGTCGGCCAGAACTTCTCCGGGAAGTAATCCGCTGCAAGGATACTCCAGAAGCTCCTAGGCTCAGACTCAGGGTCTGGCCCTGTGTTGCCCCACTCATCAACCGGGGGCGGCTGAGGGACCGGTAGTGGTACCGAGGCGGACCTATGGCATAGAAAACTCGGCGGTGGAGAATACGGCGAGCGAGCGGACTGGCCACCGAATTATGGGCCTTCCTCTGAAGAGCGAGGTGACCTGACCACAATGTCACGATAGGATGGGCCAACAACCACTACTTCAGGTACAGGAATCGCCGTTACCGGTGCTTTTTCATGTCGTTGCTCTACCACCGTTGACCCCCAAAACAGCTCCCCATGATCTCGAGTAGAGGTTGAGGGCGCTTCGGGTGACGATGGCGGTGACTGCGCGGTCGAGACCTACGAAGTTCCCAAAATCTCTTCCTCCTGGATGTATCTGCGGAGGGAGATGGGGATCCGGTGGACCTCATGTTATGGGAGAACGAGGCTGACACGTCTGGTTCCTACCCTGGTCCTGGATACGGAGGAGCTGGGAGAAGGTTCCATGGCTGAGTCGTACTCAACATCAGAGTCGGAGAAACGAGCAGGTTTGATCTCCACCCTGGCTTTCCTAGGATTCTTCTTGTGGCGGCGACAACCCGCTCTTCTGCCTCGGGGTGGATCTTCGGGACAGGGTTGACCCCTATCAGGCAGCCTTGGGGCGGCGCTGGTGCCGTGGCGGAGAGGGCCCCCACTCGAGATAGCCGAGGTGCGAGGGGCACCGGGGCAAATGTCGAAGGGTACATGGGGAGGACCTCCATGAACAGTACCCATGTGGGCGGGGCCTCTGTTGGAACTTGCAGGAGCATGGGGAGGGCCTCCATGGTCGATGCGGGTGGAGCGAGGCTGACCTTCACTCCTCTAGTTGTTGGGGCGAGGAGGACCTTCGCCGATTGCGGAGAGGACGTAGGGAGGCCCCCCACGTTGGAGAGGGACCGGATGGATGGTGCATTCAGGTCGGCGGTCGGGGGTAGGAGGATGGACTCCATACCCTGTATAGTGGGTGCGGGAAATGTTTCCGTGCTGAGCATCATTTCCGCGGGGCAGGTCTTCCGGCATGATGGGGGTAGCACGAGGCATGCCTCCATGACGAACCTCGGAGCGGGGAAGGACCATGCTCTATGGAGTAGTTGTATGAGGAGGACCTCCGTGCGGGGTGACATTATCGCGGGTTAGCTCGCGGCGATCACCACTTGGGCCTACAACCCGGAGAGTCAACCCAGCCTGCCCGTGGGGCGGTTGGGGTCTCAATCCTGGTTGGGTGAAGGAGTGCCCCTGCTCAGTGTATGCTGGGGCTTCACGATGCACGTCGGCGGTGGCTCGGGCCACTGTAGCCGTCGACGTTGACGCGCCTAGGTGAGCGTCCTCAGCCCGTGCCCGACGCTGAAGTCGGGTCAGGCGAGCTGGTGCAGGTGGTGCAGGGATGTAGTCTGCCTACTCTTCCTGCGGGGCAGGACGGCGGCACTGACGCAGCCGGGCGGGAGCTCTCGCTTGGGGCCCTTGGGTCGGGACCCTGAGCGGGATAAGCCGGACGACGCCAACCTCTTCAGCGTAAGGCGAGGAGTCATCAAGGCGTTCCGGAGACAAGCTCCCGAAACGGTTGAATGTTGGGGTGGGGAGCAGAGGCTCCCTGCGCGGCCTGTCAGTGTGGCATTGACGGTAGGGCCTGGAGGCCTCCAGGTCTAGGCAGGCCATATCCCATGTTGGGATGACCCCTTCTTCCTCATACCTGCGCACGAGGTTGTTGATCACCCTTCGCTGGATGACCTCTGATGGGGAAAGGGGGCGTGGGCGCCCCGTATCCCGCGATGTGGCAGCCGTCGTGGAGGTTGCGGCGCTACGTGGGGTGGCCATCGTGGTGTTGCCCCTGCCTCTGCGTGGGCGAGGAGCGGATGGTGACCGCATCTCTGAAACAGCAACCTGGTTCCTGAGAAATGAAGGGATCAACTCATCAGTATTGAGAGGAAAAGTATTGACAGCCGGTGCCCCAGCGTTCTTCCATTCTCCATGTCTGTGAGAAGGATCCACGCCGCTACGCTGTAGAACGGAGTGCTCCAAGTTCTACTGCCCCGACTTCCGGTGAGTTTCATGACAGGCCAGCTATTTGCTTGGCGGGACCAGGCACCAGATATCTGGATCCGATGACACGTCAATCTACTGGTGTCTCGAATGCTACTAATCTCCATATTGAGGAGAAGAGTTCCACGTCGGGTTCACCATTTCTGTTTCCGACGCTTTCGCCGGGGCGCTCGCCCATCCGTCCGTGGGGGAGGACGCGCGGCGCTTCTGTTGCCCCGCATTCCCGCATTCCAAAGGCGGGCGGAATTTGCTCCTTATTCAGGGACATCTTCTCCTTGATCGAAACGGGATGATGGGATGTCGGTTCTTCCTCCTGTGGATTCCTCCTCAGAACTCGTCACCTAGTCCGGGTCTCCCTTATAGATTTAATACGTAGTTCGTGAAACTCTTTCCAGTGCCTTGTTTCCATGGACGCCGGTTAATTACACTGCTTCTGTCGGGACATTCCAAAGGGTCCAGTCAGGGCAACAACCTTCAGTCAGGGGAGTAGTCACGTTGAGGCATCAGTAGCGTGTCTGGATGCTGGGGTACCTGGCATGTCTGTCTGTTATCCTTGACCACAAGGCTTCTCGAGGGCATGGAAGCCCGAGGCATCCCACATCGAGCGCGGGGAATTATATGTCATAGACACATATCTGAGGTTTTCCTCAGCTTCTCGTGCTCAACACAGGGTATGCCGCAAGTTTAACGTACAACGGAGACGGATCAACCCAGCCAGAGCATTAGCTAGGATAGATCGGATTGAGGGATCCTCCTTGAAGGGATATCTATACCGGGGCCAGCCCATGGGCGATAGTGAAGTTGGGCTTGAGCCTTGACGGGGCTTCCTATGTATCCCCATGGCAGGTAATCAAAGTCCGCGTAGTTCGGGATGTTGCCGGTAAACCGACATGAAGCTGGACCTTGGCCCGATGAATGTCGTCGGCGAACCAACGTGAAGGTGGACCTTGGTCCAATGGGCATCGTCAGCGTACCGACATGAAGGTGGACCTTGGTCCGATGGGCATCATCAGCGTACCGACAAGAATGTGGACCTTGGTCCGATGGGTGGTGGGCTTGAACCTTGGGAAGGCTTCCTACATACCATGCCTTGACATGGATCAAAGACCTCGTAGTTCGGGTTAGCCACAACGGCTTGCCGTCAGACTAGAATTGGGTGTACAGTTTAATGTCATGCGGGACAAAAGGAGGCATGTAGTTTAACGTCATGCTGGACGAGGGCGAAACTCGACGTGAATGAACGACCGAGCAATGTGGCTTGAACCTCATGGAGGCTTCCTACGTACCATGCCTTGACATGGATCAAAGTCCTCGTAGTTCAAATGGGATGAGTCGCAGCGGCTCGCCACTGGACTGGAATGGGACCCGACGTGAATGGATGCCGGGTGGGCTTGAACCTTGTAGAGGCTTCCTACGTACCATGCCTTGACATGGATCAAAGACCTCGTAGTTCACAGGAGGGTTTGTCGGTGAACCGACGTGAAAGTAGACCCGGGGGTCCACTATTGGTGGGCTTGAACCTCATGAAGGCTTCCTACGTACCATGCCTTGACATGGATCAAAGTCCTCATAGTTCACAGGAGGGTTTTTCGGTGAACCGACGTGAAAGTAGACCCAGGGTTCCACTATTGGTGGGCTTGAACCTCATGAAGGCTTCCTACGTACCATGCCTTGACATGGATCAAAGTCCGTGTAGTTCAAGAGGGGTTTGTCAGTGAACTGATGTGATAGATGGGTGGGCTTGAACCTCATAGAGGCTTCCTACGTACCATGCCTTGACATGGATCAAAGACCTCGTAGTTCAGGTGATGGGTTGGGTCACAATGGCTTACCACTGGACCGGAGTGTAGTTTTAACGTCGTGCTGGATGGGGGTGAAACCCGACGTGAAAGACTTGTGGGCTTGAACCTCAGAGAGGCTTCCTACGTACCATGCCTTGATATGGATCAAAGACCTCGTAGTTCTCAGGGGATGAGTCGCAGCAGCTTTCCACTGGACTGGAATGGGACCCGACGTGAATGGATGTCGGGTGGGCTTGAACCTCATGGAGGCTTCCTACGTAACATGCCTTGACATGGATCAAAGACCTCGTAGTTCTCAGGAGGGTTGGGTGTCAGGGTCGGTGCTCACTCTAAGCCCACGTGAGTCATGCTCAGTGTGAGAAACAAGAGGTTGCAAGGACTTGACGATCACGTCGCAAAGGGTGCGTCCGTGAGAAGCGAAGAGGGGCTTACGTGTTGAGCGGCCCATGGTGTTGGGAATTACTCCAGGATGGAGGCCCACGACATGACAGAGCGCGGGAAAGATGGACCTTGGTCCGACGATGGGAGGTGCCTCGTTCCCTATCACGCCCTCCACTGACCATGGTAGTGGGGAAGTACAGAGATGCAGAGGTGCAGCCATCCGTTGAGGGGGGTAGGTTCACCCTTCTCTTACGAACATACGCCACTCCGACAAGGAGGATCTCATTCCATGTGAGAAAGAGTTCCATTCCCGTGGAGACGAGTGGTGTAAAAAATGTTCGAGTTGGGGGGGACCCTTCGTGAGGGGCATGAGGTCGGGTCACAGTTTAACGTCGTGTGTTGAGGACGTGGTGCTTGGAAGTTTAACGTCCTGTAGCTCGGACGAGGTGGGTTCACTCCACACCCCTAGGACTTACATAACCGGTACCCTCTGGTCCTTGGGGAAGGGAATGTACCGTTAATTCCATGGTTAAGGGGGGTCGTGGAACGAACCATCGAGGGGTCCACGTTAACGTGGGAAAGATGGACCTTGGTCCGACGATGGGAGGTGCATCGTTCCCTATCACGCCCTCCACTGACCTTGGTAGTGGGGAAGTACGGAGATGCAGAGGTGTAGCCATCCATTGAGGGGGGTAGGGTCGCCCTTCTCTTACGAACATACGCCACTCCGACAAGGAGTATCTCATTCCATGTGAGGAAGAGTTCCATTCCCGTGGAGACGAGTGGTGTAAAAAATGTTCGAGTTGGGGGGGACCCTTCGTTAGGGGCACAAGGTCGGGACACAATTTAACGTCGTGTGTTGAGGACGTGGTGTTTGGCAGTTTAACGTCCTGTAGCTCGGACGAGGTGGGTTCACTCCACACCCCTAGGACTTACATAACCGGTACCCTCTGGTCCTTGGGGAAGGGAAGGTACCGGTAAGGCCATGTTTAAGTGGGGTCGTGGAACGAACCATCGAGGGGTTCGCGTTAGCGTGGCTATGCGAAGAAGCAATAGCCGTTAGCGTGCCTATGCGAAGAAGCATTAGGCGAAGCAACGCTATGGGTTGTATTGTCCATGGGACTTTGAAATCACATCGTGCAAACCTGGAGGGCCGCACGGGAAGAGGAATCTCTAAGCAGAGGAGTGTGCTTTGTGAAGTGGAGTGCCTTGGCCTTAGCATGGGGCATAGGTGTGAGTGGAAGGTGCTTCGCGGAGTGGAACAGTGTTCGCAGAGCACTGCCTCGCGAGGAAGGGATGCCTCGCGAAGCAGGATCCTGCGAAGCAGTGTGCTTCGTGATGCATAGTGATCTTGCCTTGGCATAGGGATCACGATCATGGGTTGGGTGTTTCGCGAAGCATAAATGCTCCGCGGCTACCCGGGTTCCCTTGGGAATCCCCTTCCTTCGTGAACTCCCTTGAGCTTCGCGAAGGGAATCCCTCTCGGAAGAGGGGCTCAAAACGAGACAAAGAAGAGTCGTCTCGCGAAGTAGAAATGCCTCACGGAGCACATGATTCCCGGGGCAAAGAGTGCTTCGTGATTCGGGAGAGGAGAAGCCAAAAGGTCAGATTGTACGTCTCTAGGACTCAGGGGGAGTCCAGTATTTATAGGGAAGGGGTGCCATGAAGCAGGGCTCGCGCGCCGCATCCGATGCTTCGCGGCGCGCTCGCGAACGTCAACGTCGTCCGCAGAGCATTACCGCCTCCGGTGCTTCGCGGCGTCTCGCGAACGTCAAATGTGCTCATGGAGCCTTACCGCCTCGGGTGCTTCGCGGTGGCTCGCGAATGTCAAATGTGATTGCGGAGGATGACCGCCTCCGGAGCTTCGCGAGGCAGCGAGGGTCGGGGCGCTTCGCGTGGGTGCTTCGCGGCGGGGCTTCGCGGCTGTGCTTCGTGAGGCAGCGCGCCAGCTGTCCTTTTCATTCCTTTCTTTCAGGCAGTATTTTTGGCGCCAACAATGTTATTTCATATTTTATTTACAAAAAATGATATATTATTTGAATATATAGTGATCCTGATTGAGCTAGAAAAACTCTAAGCTGTCACCGAATGAAAATAAGTTGTTATGATATCGACATAATATAATTGATTTTTTAGGAATATATTGATTTTTACTAGGATTATTATTTGTCACACTGGTATTTATAGTCTTAGTAAATTGATGGACCCTAATGTAAACATCTTAATTACTAATGTGATTTAAATTTTAATGATTTTTTTGTTGAGTAACCAAATGTTATTATACATGTTATCTAAAATACCATTTCATTCCACACACAAAATTTTTATTCTTTGAATCAACATGAGAATAAAAATGATCATAGAATAAGATAATTATCTATTTATTCCTCCCCAATATAACATCTATCTTTGTTTAGTTATTCCTATAGTGTAGTAGTTACTGAGAAATATGTCATTGAATTTAAAAAGATATTTCCCATTCTCCAATGTTACTAACATGAAAAAGATTTATATTGTGTCTATAATTTGGCAAGAAAAACTGATCAATGGTAGAATATTATCAATAATTAATAGAAATATGAATAAGTAGAATCCATGAAGTGGGATTAGTTTGAAATATTAATTTTCTATTAGTAAATTGTTTTTTATTTTTCATGTGAAATTGTGGAAATAATTACTTGAGTTATAACATAGGTATAATTAATCTACTGGTACATATGAGGGAAAAATGAAAAGTCTAGTGAGGTAGGATTTAGTTGTTAACAACTAACCTAATTATAAGGTTGATTGATTTTGTAGTGTCTCAAAACCAAGTATCAAGAGGGAATTATTAGTTATGGAATTTAGTATCTTTTAATAAATCATTCAGTTCTCTATCAATGTTTAAATAGATATTGGTGTTATTCATAAATATCACGGTATTCATAATGATTAAAATATGGAATCCAAATAAAATTATAATATCCACGCAGTGAAAAAGATGCTCCTTATTTTATGATAGAATTGTAGAAGAAAACATAGAATAAATTGTCTTTTGGGGACTGGTATATGATTATTGTGTTGAAAAGATTTTTTAGGAAATCGAATAATGAAGTGATGGGAAGATGATAACTAATGATGCGAAAAAAATAAATCTTCATAGAATCTCCAACCATAATATAGTATTTTAAATGAAAGGGGTATGGTAATTAAGATATCCTATGATCAAATCTGAATGTTTAGGATGATGATCAATGTCAATATCTTCTTATGACCATTGATAAATTGATATATCATTCGATAACTATTTCTGATGATGGGATTGATAAATATGTGGTGAAAGGTAAACTTACCATCCACTCAAAAACTTATAATTTCCTTTTTTAACTTGGATCTATATAATTTTTTATATATAAATAATTTTTTAAGGTTATAAAAATGTCACCCCAATATTAGATGTTGAATTTGATTTGAATCCACTAATTACATAATGAAATCAACTTAATTTTCTAGTACATCATTGATTAAAATTTATTGGAATTTACTTCTAGTAAATATTTTTCTCCCTCTGGTTGAATTTGATGTTATATAACAAATTTATTTGATTTATATATAAAAATATCACATTAATTGTTTCGGAATGAATGTAATGTTTGATATTCTCAACCATCTTATGATAATATATCAGTTAGAAGTTAAATATGATCTTTTGATGGAAATCATGTACATTTTATGGGTCAGGATTCCTATTAAAAAAAGGTTTTTATATTTAATGGTTAGGGATAAACATTACATTAATGATATTCTTATTCTATGAGAGTTTTTATATTTCATTCTAGATGTTTTCCCAATATTTAGCAGATTGATAAATTTGATATTTCACAATAAATTATACCTAGTGCTACACCTATATAAAGGTATCCATATAAAATAGACATAATTAATATGTATGAATTCATTTTAAGAAATTCATGATAATCATGAAAATATATTTATTAATCTATCAATTTAAAAAATTTGTAAACAATTTATTTTTATTAATAGTAAATATGGATGAATGAGGCTATGTGTTGATTATCAAGAACTTAATAGAATCACAAACAAGAATAAGTATCATCTTCCTCACATTTATTAATTTTTAGATTAATTGTGTAGAGATCAATACTTTTATAACATTGTTATTCATTATATAAATCATCAATTGATGATCAGGAAGGATGATATATACATGAAAATATTCTATAAAAGGTATAAACACTATGAATAAATAGATATATGATTTGGTTATACTAGTTCCCCATTATCTTTATATATTTAATGAATAATATCTTTATAGATTTCCTTGATCAATTTTTCATTGTATTTATTGAATATATTCTTATATATTAAAAGAGAAAGGAAGAGGATTAATATAACTTCAGTATTTTATTAAACACTCTAAGGAAGGATAAGTTGCATAAAAATTTTACAAAGTGTAATTTTTTGCTATAAATTTTTTGGTTTTTTGGTAATCTAATCATAGTAGAGGATAAATCGGTGGATCCATCATGGGGGGGGGGATATTGAACATTGTCACAAACTAACCATGGTAACTGAGAACTATATTTTTCTTCCTTTGGATGGCCATTATCAATGATATTTTGAAAAATTTTGTTCACATCTATTGAATCCACTCATCATGTTATCATAGAATGGGCCAAAGATCATTTTGAAACTGAATATGATGGAAATTTATAGGATCTAAAGAGAATGATAGTCATTTATCTTATGATTACATTAACATATAGTGGGTAATGGTTTTTAATCTATAATGTTGATTCAAATAAGGGAATGTGAAGAATTATCCGGTATAATTATATAGTTATAGCTTATGCGAGGATAGTTTAATATTCATGAGTAAAATAAACCAACTCATGATTTGGAGTTATATATAGTAATTTTATCCTTAAATATATGGATGAATTCACTTTATGGACAAATAAGAGATATATATACCAATAATAAAACATTGAAATATATATTCACTCATAAAGAGATGAATGTGCATTAAAGAAGATGGTTGGAGTTGATTAAAGATTATGAATGTTCATTAAATTACTACATTGAGAATGAGAAAAACGAGAAAGAAAAAATGAGTTTAAAGGATCATGGTGGATTATCTATGATGAGTACAACAAAATATCAAATACTTATGGATTTCTAAATCATGGATCTTGAGGTCATAAAAGAAGGGTAGAAATATTATCATTCCCAAATGGGTGATCAACAATATATCATTGTGAGTGTTGATTTAGTGTAGAATGAAGATGTGGATATATAAAATAAGTTGAGAAATTTTAATGATTTCAACCATGACAATAATGGAATGATATAGATCATTAACTATTTATGTATTCATTACGTACCAGATTTGAAGAATGTTTTTTAGAGGATTATCATATTTCTTCATCATATATTGATCATAGAAGTAGGAAGATATATAGATATCTAAAAGAGTATTTCTAGGAGGAAATCTTAAAGAGATACATTATAGGGTATTTATCACGATGGTGGATGTTTCATCATTTTAAGTATGACATATATAATTCTTTTGAAATGATACAACTATTACCTAAATCATATTGGAAACGGTAAAACATCACTTTGTATTTTTTTCATTTGACTTTCCCAAGACATCTAAAGGACGCAATTATATTTGTTATATAGTCGATAACCTATTGATGTATACACAATTCATTTCCATCAGCGACTATTTCTCTCTTGATAATCTTTCTATGATATAAATTACATACGAAGAAAGGTTTTATAGACTACCAAATATTATTATATCTAATCAGTATATGAGGTTTACCTAGATGTTCTAGAATAATCTTCAACAAGATAAGGATAGAGTGTTAAATTTCATCAATGATTATCATCCTCATATAAATGGTCGGTCTGGGAGAACCATTCAAAACCTATCAGATATGTTGAGATCATTCTCTCTGGAATTCAAAGGTTATTGGGATCAATACATTCCAACAGAAAAAATTTATTATATCAATTTATTTCACTAAAGCATTAGGAGTGATCCTTATGAATTATTATATGGAAATAACTGTAGAAATAATATTTTATGGGAAAATTTGGTGAAATAAATATATTGGGAGATGAGATAATAGAAGGAATTTTATAGAAATTCAAAACCATTCCAAATAACTTCATGGTATCATATATTTCATAGAGTTGTTATTTTTATAATCATTACTGAGAATTTGAGTTCGATGTAAGTTTTGATTTTCTCTATGAATTTATACACTGTATAAGGTTATGAGATTCTAGTTGAAAGAGTAACTAATCCCTAGGTATATTTTCCCCTTAAAAATTCTTAATGATGTGGATTACTTCTTATCTCATCTCACAATCATCATTCAATTTCATAATGTGTTCCATGCATCTATCTCAAAAAAGTACATACCCAATTCATTACATATACTAAATTCAAAGGTCATACAACATTACTATGATCTTTCCAATTAAGAAAAATCATAGAAATCTTGGTTCATAGATATAAAGGAATATGGAATAAGACTACTCACCTGATTAATTTTGTTTAGAGGAATCTAAATATTAATGAATCTTCCTCGTAACATGAGGATTTAATGAAATAGAAATGCTATCAATTTTTTCTGTATCAATGAGATTAATTTCTAATGGTGAAATTCGTATAATGGGGGGTATAATGAAAACCATGATAATTTTTGATAAATTTCTTTCCAAATAAATGTAACTTATTTTATATAGCCTATGATAAAGGATGCCTTGAGTCTAAATGAATGGTAATATAGTATACCCTCACAAACTATCTATTAAATTGGATGTGTAAAGAGGAATAAACATATTTTAAAAATATGTAAAATGGTTTTATAAAAATAACATATTTTTTAGCATATCCATTCTTTATTTCATAAAGAATATTTTTCCTTAAAATATTTGTTTCTTTAGAAAATAAAATAATATTTTTTTCCACTCATAGAAATTATATTTGGAAAAATGGATTTTATTTAAAATAAACAAGACACATTAATCTGAGGTTGATATTTTGTTTATTGTTTTTTATGATACATTTTTTTTTGAATAACAAAAAATTATGTTTTTTATTGAAATTATTATTTTAATTTAAAGAATTTTAAAAGATCTATTTTATTTTAAAATGGAATTAATGGCTCAATTATTCAATTATACTATTATAAATATAATTTGGATCATTTGAATCAATTTTATGTTGATATTTATTTAAACAATTTCATACCTAATAAATATTTTTCTATTGAAAAAATTAATTTAGTCATATTTTTGTATTAAATTATAGATAAAATTATTCCACTACTATGAATTTAATTTGATAAAATGGATTATATTGTTTTAATCTGAATAAATAATCAGTTATAATAAGATAAACTTATTTTTTGGTAATAATGATAAGTAAAAAAGTAAAAATATATTACCATGGTTAAGGTTAAAAAAGGTATTTTAAGGGTTAAACTAAAGATATTAGGGTCAATATAACCTTAAAACTTTTATAAACTATATATTATAAATATTTTATAAAAATATATCATTTTATATTCGTTTCTTTTTTATATTTTAACAATTTTCTATGAATGGGACATTAATATATTCTATTCTTTTACAGATTTCTAATTGAATCATCTCCCCCACATTTAAAAGGACACTCTTTATCCTATAATATTCATATATAATATGTTATTTTAATTTTACAATAACATCCAAAAACCCTATATTAAATCATTAAATAATACCTATAGTCCCTGGTTTGATCAAAAAAATATCATTGATTGGACTTAAGGTTTAAATCTAATGATGTTGTTCGAATTATCAGTATAATTCTAAATAATGAGATTTTACTTTATTTCTTTTAAAACCTCCCAAATTATTTATAAACCACTATTAACTAATTAAAATAGTATATTATGTATTCTGAGATGTTATTATGTTAATTTAACTACCTATATACATATCCTCTTCCATCAAATTCGAAACTAAACTGTCAATCCTACGTATGACATACATCTACCTCACAAACTGATGTAATTCGTTTTCCATCACTCACTCTCATGGATAGATATAATGATATTTTGATGATATATATATATATAATATTTCTAACATAATTATACTTATAGTATTAATATATCACATCTACCATCTAACCTTCTAATATTTAGTAAAATTATAATGTCTCTTATGCATATGAGAGGGATATCACCAACATGTAGTGAAGTGATTCATTTTTCTCTTTTTTTTGTTTTATATGGAATGTACTAATTATATCTATGATGAATATATATGATTTATATGATATAATTATAATTATTTAATGTTAAATATTCTTTTTTAGTTATTTCCATTCTATCCATAAGAAATGAAAACATCGTTAATGTGTACGTACGATGAACCATTTCCCTGAACAATGTAGTAACTTTTACTATCTCTAAATTTTATGAATGATTATAAATATGTATATACTGAATGTATAGGATATTTTTATCATTATTAACATTTTAATGATATTGTAACTATGATCAATTTACCCTGATGAAAACTACTAAACCAAAATACACATGAAAATCATAGCTCTTATCATTCAAAATATTGATTTTAATAAAAATTAATAATAAGAGGGTGATAAAATTTGATATGTAATAATACACGTTATGGTATATATGATTATTTAAATGAAATATATAGATAATAAAACTGTATTTACTACTCTGGAATTTCAAACATGTTTGATGAAATTCAGACATGTGGTAATGGATTTATGCTTCAATCTCATTGTTTCTCTGAATTTTTTATGATTATGTTTATAAGAAGGAAATTACATGATCGACATCAAAAAAATAATTGTTTTTATAATCTAGTTTTTTATGGAGAATACATTGTTTCATCTCATTTTCCCTTATTTTCTTAATCATGTCATGAAAATAATGTTTTTTATGAAATTTTACATTATTTTTATCTTCCATATAAAATTCCCTCACTTATATATCTATGTTTTCTAAAAAAATCATGGAATATTCTACTATTACAATATTTTTTAAATTAATTTGTAACTATTTAATATTTTTATAAGATTTCATGAAAGGTATATTAATTACATTTTTAGAATGTGGTACTTTTTACTTTTTATAGAAGATGTGAAAACAGATATTATTTTTATCGTATAAAACAATAAAATAATGTCCCATAATAATAACCACACAATGATTTTAAGCCTCCTTTACATGTTATCAAGGTTAATTAAAAAAATAAATATTTGTTATATTTTTATATTTATATTTAGTGTCTTCAAATTATAAAAGGATATTCTTCTAGAGAAATGTTTCAAATGATATTTTAAAAAAATATATCAAAGATGGAATATTTTGATGTTTAAAACTATTTACTAGGGATATAATTCAATGATACTGAACTTATTATTTTCTTGGATGATTTATGATTATGATGAGAATATTCTTACAAAACCAATTCATTTCTAGGTTTTATGATTTGATTAATTGAGGAAATTTTTATGAAACCTATTTTCTATCAAATTTCTATGTTAAGATGATATAAAAAATGTTTTATAATATTGTTTCACACATATATATGTTTAAAATTATCTTATGAGTCGGACTAGAATTATATAACAATCTAATTAATTGGGTAATGATTTATATCTCATGAGATAATCAAAATTGGAATGGCGAGTGAGCCTAGATCAGTAAGGGACAACATCCACTATGATATTCTTGGTAGAAAACCTCATCTAATATAATGGGTTAGGGAGTAAACATATCCACTATGATTGTATCATAAGGAATACAGGTCAAATAAGGAATTTTTTTAATATTTTTTTGTATTCCACAAACTTATGTCTTTCCCAATGTTATTCTCACATGAATCATACTCTTTGATACTACAATCACAGATGTCATATGAAATTCCATGCTTTATGCCATGATTCTAGACTAGGATTTATGATATGAAGTATATGGTTACACAATGTAATGCTCATTTTATTATAACCTTATAGTCATATTATTATACCATTATCCTCATGTTTTCATGTGATCATTTATATCTACATTATTTACACTTATTGAGCATTTAATATCACACTTTATTATGTTTCCCTTCCCAATGTTGTGAAGAATGATATTAATTATGATATGTTTAAAAATGGTGAGAGTTATGAATACATTGTTCGAGATGATGTACTTCACTTATGATCTAGTATCTTATATCCCCATGTTTCCAATGATACTATAACTAGAAATCTTTTTTAGATTATTATTTTCTATTTTTAATATTAATATAATGAGATGTTGCATCTATGTATGAAAATTAAGGGTTTATTATTTTCTCTATACAATTGTATTGTTTCAAGATATGACTCCGGATGGGAATACTGATATAACACTAATGACTATGGAGATTGGATTTAAATAAGGACCACTAACCCATTACCAATATAGAATCAAATTCTACTAATGAATGTACAAAAATATTAGCTCTAAGTTTCTATTTACAATCATTGAACAAGGAGAAGTTATATAATATATATGTAATAATTTTACCATTTTATGTTCTCACATATAAAAAACAACATTGCTTTGAGGTGTTGTTGGAAAATTAAGGCTAATAATAAAAGATATTAATTAATGTATAGAACTATAATTGTGTAGTACATTTAATGATTTTAAAAAGATAATCTGTGTGCCATTGACAATATCAATCTTGTTCTTGTCATTTAGTGTATCCCAAAGAAAATAATGATATGTGTAGTAAAAATAATAGAAATATATACATAGAAATCATGAAGAAAGTTGAAATAACTTAAAAAGGACACATATATCCTAACTCAAGAGTCTCTGGTGTAACAAATATATAATTTATAAATTTATACATGAAAACAATCTGATGTATTTGATAGATTACTTTACATGACACTCAGAGTCCGAATAAATTATTATATATTAAAACATGATATTTCACCTGGTAAATTATATAGAACACATAATATTAAATAAATTATATAAACTATGTTTAGATATTTTTTAGTTAAACATTATTTATTAATTCAACATAAATAAGTTCTCAACTTTTAGTAATGTCATCTTGCACATCATAAATATTTTTTCATAAAAAACATTTTTATCCCATTCATCCGCTCAAACATTATAATTAATTTCTAATAGTTTTTTAATTTTATTTGAAAAATTTAAAATAAATTTTAAAACAATTATTAAAATATTATCACTTCTAAATTTATTAGGATTTCTTTTCAATGATATATTTTACAGTGAATAGTAGAAAAGTCATTTTGTGTGAAAAATATCATTGGATTTCATGTAAAAGTCCTATTATGTTTTTAATTTCATTATAAATTAAAATATGTACCATTTAATAAAAAAATATTTTTAATTAATTATGAATCATCATTATATATTATTTTCATAAAATTTCTTTTTATGGCTAAAAATCACATTTGTCTAAAACTAATTTTATAGTTTCGAGTCATTGGTGGCCCTTACCTTCACTTCTATTTGGCGATGTCCATGGCATGATGTCGTCATTCCCCCATCCTCTAATCATTGGTGGGTTGGGATTTCTTATTGATTTCCCTAAGGATCGACATCCTTTTCATCTATCGCTCTCTATTCCTGATTTATTTCATTTATTCCATCATTCTCTTTTTTCCTAAAGGTTCCTAGGATCTTTAATGGTTCACTTCTAATCTCTCTCTCATCATCAGAGTTCAAAGAAGAGACAATACTCTAATGGATCAATTTATGTCTCTTTATCCATCAATTTCCTATTTTAATTGAATTATATATTATTCTTGGGGTTTTCAGGGACACGAATTGGTGGGTATTCTGAACATGCTACACCTTATGGACAAGTTATATTTTTCAATCATTTTTATTCAATTTTAGTGCAGTTATATCTGAAACTAGAATGGGAGTCACTTTATCCTTTCCTATTGTTCATACAATTTCTATATTAATTGGGACAATCCATCAATGGAATTATGGGTATGATTTACAAATCATCCTTTACACATTAAAAATCATATTATTATTCATTTTCTTGGAAACTTCGATGCGAAGTTTTTTTGTGCGGATAAAATAATGAACGCAACCTATCATATGATTTCCCCCAATATATGTTTTTAGGTCCATGTATCGAAACCTCCTGTGGAGTATATTTTTATTGATGTTGGAGAAGATTTTAGATTCAAACAACCTGAAGTGTTAAAATCCAAATCGAAATACATTATTTATGAAAAGTGTCCTTTGAATTTTCATTGAGTCCTTAAATAGGGGTTCATGGATCATGATTATATAACCTAATAGTTTCTTGTTTATGATAAGTTCATTCCCTTTATATTGTACAACATGGGGAATTATGATTCTCTTCATCATAATCATGATGATCCAAGTCTGAGAAATGAGGAACTGAAGGTTGATAACATCATTAATTAGTTGATTAATGATATAGTTTGTCCTAATACATGTTTTCATGATCCTTCAATGAAAGTGTAAAATTAGGTGTTGATTTCTGATACTTCCCTAGATTCTATCCCCAAAACATCTAATTTTAGCTTCTATGTTGGGTATATAAAGGATTATAGTTGAAATTTTTATGAAGTGGTGAGTGAAGCTTCAAGAGAGGGAAGATAAATGGGATGAAAGTATCATGGGAAATAAATTCATAATACTGACTGTTTGGGTACTGTTGTGAAGGATTACATTCTTAGAAGGATATTTCCCAGCCTAAATCTATGTAACCTTTTTGAATGACAGGGAAATGAAGTGGGAGTATGGGGCCAAGTTGATCCTGATTCCAACATTAATGAAGGGTATGGACATAATGTTGTAGAATTACGTGAGTTTTATTCTGAACATTGCTCTGGAGAGAGTGTAGAGGAATTACTTAGTTGAGTGATTCATAGATCCTGAATGAAGAATGGGAGGAAGGGAATCAGGGCCTCATGAGGCTTCATTCTGGATAAGGTAAAGCAGCTAAAAGAAAGAAAGGATTACACATATTCTACCAAGACTATAGAGACAAGATCTCTTATCAAGCCAAGGAGTGAAATTTTGTATTTTTATCCATTTATAATGATCATGAACATGACGGTGGTGTTCTTAAGGAACTAGAGAAATAAATGGGGATGATGAAAGATTCCAATCAAATGGAGAGGAAATTTTTGGTGGAGGGTTTTCAAATATTTTCATTTTCTCAAGGATGACTGACCAGAAAAGAGAGGCATTTAGGGATATTGAACATAAGGGACAACATAAGATCTTATCAACCATTAAGAAGATGTAATGTTGGAGGTGTCTTATCCAATGTTGTCCACTCATGAGTTTCTTGAATAGATATTTGGGAGATTAATTCTAAAAGAAAAAAATAAGGATAAATGTGTTTGGATCAACACGAAATTACTTATTCTGAGAAGAGGGTTTAAAAAATGGAAGATAAATCCAGAGGAGCTCACTGAATCATGGGAAAATATGGATTATTGTTTTAAAGACCTAATTAGAGACAAATTAAAAACATTTTTAGTTGTATTTAATGGAAATTATATAGGGATTATTCTAATAATATACTCAAATTTGACTTTAAAGGTTCATATATTCTTTTTGGTACATGATGTTATGTGGTTTTTATTTTTTAGGTTTCTCACTTTCATCATAAAATTGTGTTAAAATAATAAAAGGTAATTTTCAGGTAGTAAAAAATATTTTTATACCCACTAGGTTTTTTGTATTATTATGTTATATTAATCTCTAATAATTAACTGTTTTAATGAAATTTATATATGATATATTATATTATAAATTTTAATATTCTCATGATTGATTTTATAAGGAATTTAGTGTATTTAAATTATGTTTTTTTGCCTCAAGGTTTTTTCAATCAAAAGGGGTTTTCATTGTGGGTTCCATTATTAATTAAAAATAAATTCATCCACTTAAATAAATTGAATATTATTAAAGAGATATAATATTTTGAATCATAATTTTTAATATAATATTATAGGGGTAAATTAATTTTTTGTGTTAATGAATAGTAAATCCAGAATTGTTTTTTACAATGGTTTATGTCAAAATAGGTTTACCATGGGATTAAAAAATGAATATGTTTTGGATTTCCCAAAAAACCAAAAAAAATATTTATTTAATGAATATATTTCAACATTATATTATCCTAAATTATAATAACATTCCATTTTGCCCCATTCCCATGAAAGCAACCCCATATCATTGATATCTTCTAAGAAGTTCCATATATGTCTCCCCCTAACATATTATGGAAACCTTTTCTCATACATAATTCACACTATATGATAACTCTAACTTGAATGATACCAACTAAATAACCATCATACAATCCTTCCATTAATAATACAACATATAGTCTTCTCCTACGAATAATCCATCATAGAATATGGTTTAATCTAAAAGAAGTCTCTGAAAATGTGGTATTAATCTAAACCAATCTTATTTAATTTAATTTTTACTTATAAATTAAATAAATATATTTTTTAAAAAAGTTATGATGAAACCATTATAATAAATATAATAAGTTGTAATTTGGAAAATTTAATATCCATTAACATTCTCTGGTTCCTGAAATGGATGATGAATGTATCACCCGTGCGTATATGTGTACTACTAATTCCATATAGAGATATTATTCATCTTTCATGCACATAACTCATGGTTGGTTTTTATGTTAGATTAAATGTATATATATATATATATATTATATTTTTGGTATAATAATTTTTATGTAAATTTGAATTAATATATACCACTATTCCATTCAATGCATCTAAAAATGGAAACATCACTTGTGCATTGGTATAAACTACCTTCTCCTTGATGTGATGTAATTTATTTTTCATCACCACTGAATTTAAATGGAATTAAATATAAATAAAATTAATAAACATGTTACTTATATCATTATTTAAAATATATATAAATATAAAAATCATTATCCAATAGAAATTTCCATAACTGATGAACTAAAACCTATATAAAAATGACACAATTAAAACCCCACAATGGAAACTATAGTAGATAATTCATAATAACTCAGAACCAAAATTCTATAAGTTTATTATATATGATATTACAAGAATTAATACATTAATTTTATATAATTTTAATAATTATAAATTTTTTATAGATGATGTTATATGACAAAAAATCACTTCAAACATAAGGCATGATTTTTTCGTATAAATTTCACTTCATTGAGACATTTTTTAATATTATACACCAATTTACTTTATTAATAGTGTATATACAGATGAAGATAGTATTTTGGAATACCCCATGGTTTAATTCAAATTAATTAAGAATCCATATTATTTTTAGGATTCCAATGACTTTTCATTCAATGATTATTAAGACTGTATACGTTTTATGTTGTAATCATATTTTTAATGAGATTGTTTAGGTTTAAATTAATAATAAAAACATTATATGATAAAAATCATGAAAATATAATTATTTTTCAACTCATAAGGATATTTTTGGATAATATATTTTTATTACGGTTTTATATCATTCTTTACTCAATTGACCGAAAGATTAATTTTATGGAAAACCAACATAATTTTATCTTCGCCTGGGAATCATTTTCACCATGTCCATATATAATTAAAAAACATTCATGAATACTTTCAATATTCTCTAAATATTATTTTAATTAAATTTCAAAAAAAATTAATTTATTTACTACCTTTTAAATGGACTATATATATTATATTCAAAACCATTTTGTTTTAAATTTAAACCATAAAAGTGAAAAGAATTTTTGTTTTATCATAGAAAGAAAGAATTAATTTTAAAACCTTTTTCAATTATTTTAATGAATCCATTATATGTTTGAATTTTTCTTTTAAATTATATTCCCTTCCTTATTTTTTTTATAATTTTTTTATTTTAAATAAATTATTTCAAATAAATGATTATTTTATTTAGAAATGTTCTAGTGATATTTTTATTATTTTTTTCTATTGAAAAATATTTTAATTTTTCTTATGAATTACTATGGATACGATCTAATTTTACTATATTTATTCATTCCCTATATGGTTTATAATTATGATGGTTAAATGTTTATGAAACCCACATCCTTTTCTCAAGTGATGTTTTATTGATTTGATGAATGTCAATTGAGTTTGTGACACACATATGTAGGATTTTCATTATGTGATAGGTGGTCCATAATAATATATCTTCTGATGAACTATGAAATGATAGAAATTCCATGATATTATATAGACTAAAATGGAATGTGATCCCATTTTAGTAACACAAGTTTTCTAAGAAAATGGTCGTAAATGTGAACCATGAATAAGAAAATAATGGAAATTGGTGTGAACCAAATACAATATGATAAACATATTAGAGATACAAGAATAATGATATGATTTTTTATTCTTATATACATTATAAAAATATTTATAATTCTTATGATAATAATTTAAGTCTCATGATTTATTATTGATGATTCAATACCCTTATGTATTATGTATTATATGTTTTGATTTATACCACCTTATTCCATGATTAATGATTACGATCAATGTATTTAAGGGTGTTATTTTCTTCTATTATATTCATATTCCAATTCCCTTCGTATTAGATTACGATCTTTTTCATCATTGATAGATATATCTTATATCTACCCATATAGAGAATCTGAACTAACTCTTTTTTATGTTTCCCTTACCCTAGGTATGGAGAGAGGTTTTATTTATTTTATTTATAATAAGTTTCCTATTTGTGAATATTATAATAGTAAATGATGTAGATCATTTATATGTTAGTTTTTTATATACCCATTATCCCAAATATACTAAACATTTAATGTATTGAAACACATTGAATTGATTTGTAATGAATATTTCACCTATAATATTTAACATGTATGAATTTAATTTATGTGTTCTATTTCTACATTTAAATATATATTTGTATGAGAATTTTCCTATTTTATTTTATATACTAAGTGTATATTCATGTCCATCATTATGGTTTCATTAGGGAATATTAATTTTAAAAAGCATATCCTTAGGAAGTTTCATTCGAGGTGTGAATCAATTCCTTTTGTTGTAAAATAGTTGTAGGTTGAGAAAATACCCAACAATAATTTTTAGTGTTTTCAACCCTACGTACATCTATATCATATCCACATCAATGTATAGTATCAAGAAAATGATTTAATTTCGTCGAAACCACTAAATCTAAACTTCAAAATAATTATATGATACTAAAAACCCCTGTGGATTTTAAAAAAAAATTCTATTAATACCCCAATATAATAGATCATTTATATGATGAAAAATATTATTAATAAATCCATTTACACATAATATAACAATATTTTAACATAATTATCTAATAAACCCAAACCAATGATAATTATTCCTAATGTATTTAGAAGACTGGATAAATAAAAAATTAAGATTTAACTAAAATAAACCATGTTATTTTAAATAATTTATATGAGATCCTAGATCCATTAATTATCCTAAAATTTTGTAGCATAACTGATGTAATACTAAAAAAAATTATTGAGATAAGAATCCAAGTATGGGAATAAAAATAATAATAAATCAAAACATATGAGTCACAAAGAATAATATCATATCATAATGAAGCATTCTTAAGAATAATTGTACACGATGGTAAGATAAATATCATGGAATAATAATCTCATAGAAACATAGAAATGTGGAAAAATCATGAAACAAAACAAAAGCATTAGTAAAGGACAACTATTAAGAAAATGTCAAATAGTGGGTATAGTCTCATCACGAAAAACCTATACTCCCTAATCCCATACATATCAATTTATAAGAAATATGAATTACAAAATTAATTAGAGAACTATCTTGGAACACCCCTCATGACATTTACATTCTTATACATTCCACAAATTTAAATAAAACATAGGGTATAAACACAATAATTAACCTTGGAAATAAATGTGTTTCACAATCATACCTCATATCACAATAACATGATATTACCAAAATATTGTAATGATAAGAAGGAATAAATTATTTAGGATTTATATATATATGTAATTAATATTAGAAATAAAATTTAATTTTCATTAAAACATACATCATGTGAAAGGTAAGAAGATTGGTTATGGAATGGGGATTTTAAAATAACATTATAAGGAACACGGAAGAGAATTTTGAAGAAAGAATGAAATTTTAATTATAATTGAAATATATAGGTAAAAAAATAGTCATACCTATAATTATCCTTAATTTAATTAAATCAAAATAATAATTAATATAAAAAAATAATGTTACATAATGTGATTAATATATATAAAAGTTCTATTTAATCATTCTATTTATAATGAATTCATTTGAGACCTGAATCTATGTAATGTATTAAAAAATAAAAATAAGGTATAAAAATCATGGATTTAAATAAATAAAAATATAAAAATAATTTATAATAACTAAATAATATAAAATAAGGGTATAATTTTAGTGAGATAACGATCCTAACCACAAGAGAGTATTTGTTTTCTGATGTTACCTTACCTTATGTACAAATCTATTCTACACGTGGACATAACATCCCAAAAAATAAAAAAAATATTATTAATTACTTAACTCAAAAATATTTCCACAAATATATTATTTTCTATAATTAAATTATTTTTATTTATTACCATTTCAATGATATATAATGTTAAACCTCATTATTCCAAGGGAAATTATTTCATAGTTCCTAGTCTGATCACTTAGGAATAATTATTTATGTTTTTATCCAATGAGTCTAAAAATATATAAGTGGAATGAAATAATATTCATTTACATAAAATAATTGAAATGATACCAACTATACATATTTGTTCTAATATATTGATGATTAATTTAGTTTAAATTTTATAAGTATAAGATTATTTATTATAGGTTGTTTTACCAACCATCATGAACTATATTTCATTAATTTAAATCAAATGTCAGTAATAGATTACAAAATAATTAATTTAGATATTATATACATAATCAAATAACTATAAATAGGAATTGTATTTTTATATGAAACCATGTAGGTGGTGGAGACAAATAATGTGTGATGTTCATGGAGTTGGTGAACTAATTATACAGTCAACGATGTTTTCATTTCGGAAACAATTCTGAAAGTCAAAAAAATGAATTACCCCTTAATAATTGAATATCAAAATATTTTTTATACTTATTTTAGTATGTCTATGTTTATGTAAGTCATATGGCCCTGGAATAAGATGTATTAAATTTATGGTTTTTTATTATATATTTCACCTCTCCCTTTGGTGTCTCCTCTTAGGCCTTCTTTTGAGGCTTATATAAAATATATTTACTAAGACCGGGGACTATGGGGACATAAGAAGAGGGAATAAGAGATATTTTGGTTGACATTTGGTATTTTACAAGTCGTAAATGGTGTGAGTATAAGCGGTGGTATTTTTATGGGGAGAAGAGGGGTGATTTATTAATATTAGATTCATTATATTATTATTTTTATCAAGACTACAATTAGTGATTAATCTAATGAACATATATGGTAAATGGGGAATTTGAATTCAATCTAATGGGTTGTTACAGAATCCTATAGTCAATAATTAATTTATTTATCTTTTCTAGTTAGATATATTGTTTTGTCCTATTTCTCCATTCACCCAGAAAATCATCTCTTTTCAAAAAATAAAAAAATTTCAACATAAATATTATTATTATTGTATATTTAAAAAGTGAAAATAATTTTTCGAAAATAATTTTATAATTGGGAGGAATTCATTTTCCAATTCAAAAACATATTTTTTGAAAAAATTATGACAACCCTTCTTTTTATCACAACTTAAACATGATTTATTATATAAAACATCACTTGATACATCAAGAAGACCGAGAGGTTTAGTGTCTTTAGGGATTAGGATCATTACATAAAAACTTAAAACATGAAATACAACATCTTTATTGAAAATTTCCTTTACATGACCACTACATTCCCTCGTACTTAGCATTGCATGGGATGACCTGAGGACATGCATAAGAAAAGGGTGAGATATAAAGCCCAGTAAGGGAGTACAAATGGAATAACATGAGGAGTACAATACATGTCAGACAATAGGCATATCAATAGAGCATAAAAGAAACATGAACATAAAGTAATGATAAAGCATGATAATCATAATATGGAAATGTGGCAACAACACTTAACATGGAATTTGCATAATCCAAGGCCCATTGCACATGGAGAATGAGTAAATCGTCATTGAACATAAAGCATGAGTAAAACCTCATTGCACTTGAATTATCATGAGTCAACACTCATTTCACATGACGTATCATGATACTATACTTTACCCAATGCATTGGAGCGCTATAAGGGTGCACCTTTCTTAAACATTTAATTTCATGCATAAGTGTGCCACATGGATCATAAAACATGGATTCATAAAACATAATCATTTATTCCATGATAAAGGAATGTGGAATTAATAAATGATACTTTTTAATCAATAAGTAAAGGAGCATAAAGGTGGATAACCTAGATGGATAAATGGGCACGGTATCCACTACACAATGGAATTGGGTTAGAAAATCGGTGTGATTTCGACAGCGTAACGACGTGACATAAGAATTCATAAAAATGGTTGATGAGGGATAAAGGGGTTCCTCATCTATTTTACATGTAATGGACAGTATGGAGGTAAAATAGATACATGTCCCAACAATTGTAATGGAATTTAGATTCATGATACAAAATTATTTTCTTGAATGTAAAAGAAGAGAGAGAAGTTCCTTTCAGAATTTCGGCATAGTAACGGGTGTACATGGTAGGAGTTTAATGAGAGAAAAAGGGGTATCCCATCATTCAAACAATAAGAGGGAAGTGTGGGAGAGGTAAAAAACCATACCCCAACATTCATAATTTAAATTAAAAGGGAAATACAACTTAAAGAAAATTGACAAAAAAGAGAAATAAAGAAAAAACCCTTACTTGGAAGTGTGCTTCCAAAGGCTAGAGAGAGGTTTGGGAGAGGATTCATGGGAGATTGGGGCACCTTTAGAGGATTATAGAGAGAGTAGGGTAGAGGTTGGACGAACTACAAGGGATATGAGTGAGGAGGAAGTGGGAGCTTGGGTAGGTTTATATAGGAAAGGTGAGGGAATTCTTTATTATTTAGGTTTGGGCCCTCTTATATTAAATTAATCCAAACCACAAACCATCCCATGGTTTTTGCCCATGGTTTTTGTAAAAGGTAAGAGAAAAAAAATATTTTATAAGGCCAAAGTCCGAACTTCTTTATATAATAAGGTTGCTTATGTGGAGGTGAGTCACACTCCCATGGAAATTAATTTAAAAAGGCAAAGTGTTGAATAAGTCTTGAAGGGTCCATTAATGCTTTAAAAAATAAGTCAAAAAAACCCAAAATCGCATTATTTTAATGGTAAAACATATATATTCCGAAGATAAAGATTATATTATTTTATTACATCACTATTGGGTCATTATGATGTCATAAAACACATTTATATATTTAAACGGTATTTAATTTTTACCCAAAAATTTGACTATCTCAGAAAATTATGAAAAATTCACCGTTGGGTAATTTCGATATCCTAATTCCAAAAATAACATTTATTTTATCTAAATAATTTTATAAATATGTTAATTTTTAATTTTAATATAAAAACTGACATTTATAAAAAATTCACGGGTTTTGACAGAAATGACTTTCAAACCTTAATAACAATTTGAATTGCATTCATAATATTATAAGATCATTTATATTTAATAAAATATATTTTAATAATAGTATTATTATTTTATTAAAATATTATTTAATTAAAAAATACCTTAATTTAATAAAATAGATTTCTTAATTAAATAATGACTGAAAACACCATTTGTACTTTAAAAACTATTTTCAATGTATCAAAAATGACTAGAAATTATATTCATTATTATATAAAAAATATAATGTACATGAAAATAGTACTACTTATTTGTTACATAACTCCTTAAAATATCCGCATAAGACATAAGGGTAAGGTGTCGAATGGTGACAGACTCTTGGGGTGGATCGGATAACATCGATCGAGTGGAAATTTCAATAAACATCCACTTTTCCCATAGACGGTCACATTCGAGCTTGACATGATGAAGCTCAGCTTGGGCTTGGTCAAGGGAGAAGCCCAAAGACGCCACCTCTTTTCCGAGCTCCGACAAATGGGCTTCGTATGGGGAAATTATACTGGATGAGGTCATCAATTCCTTTGACTGAGAAAATTGGATTTGTTAATGTCCTATATTGATACTAATCTTGTGATCACTATTCAACGACAATATTAGCAACGGTCAAAATTCTTAGCATAAAACCAAAGAAGTTGGAATTTTATATAAACTTAAAGAGACATTTAATTAGATCAGGAGAAATTTCCATTAATGAAACTTTCGGTCGTTAAAATATTCCCCCCTTAAGAAATTTCTCCCTGGAAATTTTCTTTTTCCCACACTAAAACAAATGTGGGTAACTCAGCTTCATCATATCCTCTGATTCCCATGTCACATCTTCAAACATGTGGTTTCTCCACGACACCTTTACAAGGGGCATTGTCTTATTTCATTGATCCTTTTCTCTACGATCTAAGATCTTCACTGGTTGTTCACCATAAGAAAGATCATCTTCCAATTGTACCACCTCAGAAGAGAGTACATGTGAAGGGTCTGGTATGTACTTCCTTAAGAGGGATACATGAAAGACATCATTTACATTGGCCATTGAAGTTGGAAGTGCTAGTCGATAGGCCACAGCCGCGACACGATCAAGAATCTCTAAGGGGTCGAAGTACCTTGGACTTAACTTCCCTTTATTTCCAAACCTCATGAGCTTTTTCCACGGAGATATGCGTAGAAACACCATGTATCGAACTTTAAACTCAAGGTCTCCTCGACGATTATCTGCATAACTCTTCTGTTGACTCTGGGCTGCCTTGATATGCTACTGAATGGTTTTCACATTCTCCACCATTTCCTCGACCATTTTTGGTCTAAGCAGCTTACGTTCACCGACCTCATCCCAACATGTTGGTGTTCTGCACAATTTCCCAAATAGGGCCTCATATGGTGCCATTTGGATGCTTGAGTGGAAACTATTGTAATAAGAGAACTCAACCAGAGAAAGATGTTGATCCCATCCTCCTTTAAAGTCCATTGAGTAAGCTCTCAAAATATCCTCAAGTGTTTGGATAGTCCGCTCGGATTGGACATTAGTTTGAGGATGATAGGCCGTACTGAAGTTCAGTTCAGTATTCAGAGCATGTTGAAGAATCTTCCAAAACATAGAGGTTAATCTTGGATCTTGGTCAGACATAATAGACAGTGGTACTCCATGCAACCTTACCACTTCCCTGATATATATCTGTGATAGTTGATCCAAAGAGAAATCCTCCCAAATAGCAATGAAGTGTGCAGTCTTTGTAAGATGATCCACAATAACCCAGATTGCATGGTTGCCTTTGGATGTCCACGGAAGTCCGACGACAAAGTCCATGGCGATGTTCTCCCATTTCCATCCTGGTATGGGAAATGGTTTCATTATCCCCTTAGACTTCTTCCTATCTGCCTTCACTTGCGGACACACCAGGCACATTGATGTATATTCATCAATCTCCTTATTCATATTATCCCACCAAAAGTTTTCTCGGAAATCTTGATATATATTTGTGCACACTGGGTGAAAAGGGAAATTTGAACTATGTGCATCATCCAAAATTTCCTTCTTCAGCTCCGGACATGATGAAACACATAGTCTTTTCTCAAACCGCAAAATTCATTCTTCATTAACATTAAACTCTGAGGATTTCCCTTTTTTGCTAGCTTCCACTTTTTCCTGAATTCCCACATCATCCTTTTGAGCATCCTTTAACCTTTCCAAAAGAGATGGTTGAGAAATCATTTGTGAAAGGATTGATGATATTCCCTTCTTTATGATTCCCACATCCATCTTCATCATGTCTAAGAATATTGGATCCTTCTCAATTATCATCATTGATAGAATTGCTAAGTCATTTCTACTTAGGGTATTTTCCACCTTGTTCTCTTTCCCATGGTGGTAACGTATTGAACAGTCATAATCCTTTATGATCTCTATCCATCTTCTATGGCTCATATTACGCTCTTTCTGTGTGAATATATATTTAAGACTCTTGTGGTCAGTATATATCTCATATTTCACTCCATAGAGATAATACCGCCAGGTTTTCAAGGGAAAGATCACTGCCGCCAACTCCTGATCATGTGTTGGATAGTTTCTCTCATGGATTTTCAACTGCCTTGATGCATAGGATATAACTTTATCATTCTGCATCAGCAAACAGCCTAAGCCCTTCTTTGAAGCATCACTAAAAACAACAAAAAGTTCCCCACTTGTGGGTAAAGTGAGCACGGGAACAGTGATAAGCCTCCTTTTCAACTCCTAGAAGATTTCTTCGCATTCATCACTCCAAGATAACATTACTCCCTTTCTAGTTAGCTTGGTAAGAGGGTTGGAAAATCCTGAGAAATTTCTCACAAATCGTCGATAGTATCTAGCTAACCCCAAAGAAGCTATGGATATCTGATACCAATGTTGGCCTCGTCCATCCCTCAATTGCATCTATTTTAGAGGGGTCCACAGATATCCCATTGCTTGTGATGATATAGCCCAAGAATGAGACCTCCTTCAATTAGAACTCACACTTGTTGTACTTTTCATAGATCTTCTTCTTGCGCAAAGTCTCTAGTACAGTTCTTAAATGCTCCACATGATCCTCCTTGGTTTTGGAGTATATTAGAATATCATCTATTAAGACTACCACAAATTTGTCTAGGTAATCTCTAAAGACTCTACTCATCATGTCCATGAATATTTCCAGAGCATTGGTGAGTCCGAAAGGCATTACTATTAATTCATAGTGCCCGTATCTTGTATGAAAAGCAGTCTTTGGGACATCTTCCTTCTTCACCCTTACTTGATAATATCTATACCACAAATCTACCTTGGAGAGGTATCGTACTCCACGCATCTGATCGAAAAAGTCATCAATTAATGGGAGAGGATACTTTTTCTTTATCGTGATTCAATTAAGTTCACGATAACCAATGCAAAGCCATATTGACCCATCCTTATTCTTGACGAAGAGGACTGGTGCACCCCATGGAGAAACACTTGGGCGTATAAACCCTTTATCCAGATTCTCCTGTAGTTGTTTCTTCAGCTCTTCAAGATCAACAACAGCCATTATATATGGATTCTTGGATTTTGGTAGTGCCCCAGGAATAAGTTCAATTGAGAACTCAACATCTCTTCTAGGAGGAAAACCAGACAGTTCCTCAAAAAACACTTCAGCAAATTCCCTTAGAATAGGAATTTCTTCAAAGATGGTTTCTTCCTTGGACCCAATCATCTGAGCCAGATACGCGTGCTCATAGGGCAGTAATATCCATGCTTGAGATGATGGATCTAAAGGAGATTCATCTTCCTCCTGACACTTGTCAATAATCGGGGGTCGATTATCCATATAGAGTGTGATTTCCCTCTCTCGACAATTTTTGTTGGTTCTATATAAGGAAATCTAATCCATGCCAAGAATTGCATCAAATTCCACCAGAGGTAGTATGACGAGGTTCGCCGGGAAATTAAATCCACAGACTATAATAGGGGAGGACTTATATTCATGGGATGTAATGATTTCCCCATTTTTTGTACTCATTGATATCTTTACTTCCATGATTTGTGTTGGTGTTGGGATTGTTCTACTAAACTTTCGAGATATAAAAGAATGCATAGAACCTGAATCAAAAAGTATGTTCTCTATTCATGAATCAATAACTAGCGTACCTATCACCACTTCGTTGTTGGGGTTCACTTTGGCAGAAGTGATGGAAAAATCTATTCCTTTAGGCCTTGGAGTTTGTTGGTTGTCTCCGAAAACCATTGGATTAGGGCACTAATTTACAAAATGTCCCGGTTTTTTGCATTTGTATCACTGAACAACGCGTTGAAGTTTGAACGGATCACTCCCCTCCTCTGTCGCAGCCACGGGTCTTTCTTGCCAACAATTAACACCCAGGTGCCCTTCCCTTACACACCTGAAGCATTTTCTCGTTCCCTTAAGGCAATTTCTAGGGTGCTTCATTCCACACTTTTGGAAAGTGGGGTGCTGGATATTCTTTTCACTGTTGGATTTATCAATCAGACCACCATCATTGAAGTCCACCTTACGCTTCTTGTCCCCATGATACCCTTGTGATTCCCCGATCTCCGTTTTGACCATGAGGGAACATCGGAAATTTCCTCATAGTTGTCGAATTCACGGATCACTACTGCTTTCTGCAAGCTAGGCTTCAGTCCACCAAAGAAGCGGTCAACCATGCATTCGGGGGTAACGAAAAATACGGATGTGTATCATGAAATACTTGTGAAGTTTTCCTTGTATGCTCCAACATATTCTTCATCTTTTTTCTTGAGGGAAAGGAAGTCCCTTTCCATATTAAGTCGGAGGGTGCGTGGAAAATATTTATCGAAAAACATCTTCTAGAAATCCTTCCATTCGACGCCTCGATCTCCTCCCCAGGCTTCGTATTTTTGATCAAAACCCACCATTGATCAGCTTCACCCTCCATAAGATAAGCCGACAGGAGAACCTTCTCTTTTTTAGAACATTGGATGATGGAGAATATCTTTTCAATGGAGTTGATCTATTTTTCAGTGATCATGGGATCGGATGATCCACTAAAATTAGGAGGCCTTTGTCTCATGAAGCTCTTGATAGCAACATGTTCTTTCTTAGGGTGGGTTTGAACGTTCCTCTTGACCTGTGTTTATATTCAAAACATGAGTTAGCTGAGAGAGAAGCATGAAAAAGTTCGTGATTCCCGCTCCCATTGAATTTGGCATCTCATTAGTAGAGCCATCACACTAATATTCACAACGGTTGTTAGCACATGTCCTCCTATTACCGGCCACTGGATGGAATAAAACGAAAGTTAGGGGTAAAACATAAAGGGTCATCGAAATAAAAAAGTTGATGACTCATAAATAAACCTTTATTTCCATAACTCATGAGTCTGTGGGCTTCAATCTTAGATTTTCATGATCTAAATTTTAACATATATTCTTAGGGGAATTTTTAGTAAAATTCCCCTAATAAGGGATCATAATAAGATTGTGAATTTAACAAAACATATCCCTTGGGAGTGTCGTAACCAAGAGTGCAGCAAGGCCCATTGTCGTGCACCAGTTCTCGTTCGAGTCTAGCTCAAAGTGGTGTTTTCGGGTTTTACCCCTAGTATACATCTGTGACAGAGCCGCCTCTACCTACTCGTATCCAGAGAGGGATGTATTTGTTTGATAAACCACTTACATAGTATGTACCAAAACTTAGTGATATTTTTATTATACTTAGTATTGTATCTAATTCTTTACTAGGGTTTCCTAATCCCAAAAATAACTAAACCTATCCCCTGATACCAACTATGACAACCCTTCTTTTTATCACAACTTCAACATGATTTATTACATAAAACATCACTTGATACAATAATAATACCAAGAGGTTTAGTGTATTTGGGGGTTAGGATCATTACATAAAAACTTAAAACTTGAAATACAACATATTTATTTTATACTTCCTTTACATGACCTCTACATTACCTCGTACATAGCATTGAATGGGATGACCTGAGGACATGCATAGGAAAAGGGTGAGCTATAAAGCCAATTAAGGGAGTACACATGGAATAACATGAGGAGTACAATACATGTTAGAAAATAGGTAGATCAATATAGCCTAAAAGAAACATGAATATAAACCATGATAACGGATGATAATCATAACATGGAAATGTGGCAACAACACTTAACATGAAATTAGCATGATCCAAGGCCCATTGCACATGGAGCATGAGTAAATCCTCATTGCACATAAAGCATGAGTAAACCCTCCTTGCACTTATATTATCAGGAGTGAACACTCATTGCACATGACTTATCATGATACTATACTTTACCCATGGCATTGGAGCGCTATAAGGGCGCACCCTTCTCAAACAATTCATTTCATGCATAAGTGTGCCACATAGATCATAAAACATGGATTCATAAAACATAATCATTTATTCCATGATAGAAGAATTTGGAATTCATAAATGAGAATTTGTAATCAATATGTAGAGGTTTATAAAGGTGGATACCCTTGATAGAGAAATGGTTATGGTATCCATTATATAATGGCATTGGCTTTGAAAATCGGTGCGATTTCGGCATCGTAACGACATGACATAAGAATTCATAAAAAGGTTGATGAAGGAGAAAGGGGTTACTCATCATTTTTACATGTAATGGAAAGTAAGGAGGTCATATAGATACATGTCCCAACAATTGTAATGGAATTTAGATTTATGATACAAAATTATTTTCTTGAATATAAAAGAAGAGAGAGAAGTTCCTTTCGGAATTTCGGCATAGTACCAGATGTACATGGGAGGCATTTAATGAGAGAGAAAGGGGTCTCCCATCATTCAAATAATAAGAGGGATGTATGGGGGAGGTTTAAAACCATACCCCAACATTCATAATTGAAATTTAAATGGCAATACAACTTAATTAAAATTTACAACAATGAGAAAGGAAGAAAAAAACCCTTACTTGGATGTGTGCTTCCAAAGGCTAGAGAGAGGATTGTGAGGGGCTTCAGGGGAGTTTCGGGTACCTTTGCAGGATTCTAGAGAGTGTAAGGAAGAGGTTTGACGAACTCCAATGGCTTTGAGTGAGGAGGAAGTGGGAGATTTGGTGGGTTTATATAGGAAAGGTGAGGAAATTATTTATTATTTAGGTTTGGGACCCCTTATATTAAATTAATCCAAAACACAAACCATCCCATAGTTTTTTCCCATGGTTTTTGGAAAAGTGAATAGGAAAACAATATTTTATAAGGACAAAGTACGAACTTCTTAAAATAATAAGGTTGATTATGTGGAGGTGAGTCACACTTCCATGGAAATTAATTTAAAAAGGGAAAGTGTTGAATAAGTCTTGAGGGGTCCATTAATGCTTTAAAAGTAAGTCAAATAAACCAAAAATCACATTATTTTAATGGTAAAACATAAATTGGCCTAAAATAAAGATTATAGTATTTTATTACATAATTATTGGGTCATTATGATGTCATGAAACACATTTATATATTTAAACGGTATTTAATTTTTAGCCAAAAATTTGACTGTCTCAGAAAATTATGAAAATTTCACCGTTGGATAATTTCAATGTCATGATTCCAAAAATAAAATTTATTTTATCTAAATAATTTACTAAATATTTTAATTTTCACTTTTAAAATAAAAACCGACATTTATCGAAAAGTCACGTGTTTTGACAGAAATGGCTTTCAAACCTTAATAAAAATTTTAATTGTATTAATAAAATTATAGAATCATTTATATTTAATAAAAAATAATTTAATATTATTATTATTATTTTATTAAAATATTATTTAATTCAAAAATCCCTTAATTTAATAAAATATATTTCTTAATTTAATAATAACTAAAAACACCATATGTACTTTAAAAACTATATTCAATTTATCAAAAATGACTAGAAATTATATTAATTATTATATACAAAAAATAATGTACATGAACATAGTACTACTTATTTGTCACATAACCCCATAAAATAAACGCATTAGACCTAAGGGTAAGGTGTGCGATAGTGACAGACTCTTGGGGTGGCTAGGATAACATCGTTCGAGTGGTAATTTCAATCAACTTCCACTTTTCCCGTAGACCATCACGTTCGAGCTTGACTTGATGAAGCTCAGCTTGGGCTTGGTCAATGGAGAAGCCCAAAGATACCACATCTTTTCCAAGCTCTGACAAATGGGCTTCATATGGGGAAATTCTACTGGATGGGGCCATCGCTTCCTTTGTCTGAAAAATTGGATTTGTTAAAGTCCTATATTTATACTAATCATGTGATCACTGTTCAACGACTATATTAGAAATGGTCAAAATTCATAACATAAAATCAAAGAAGGTGGAATTTTATATAAACCTAAAGAGACATTTAATTAGATAAAGAGGAATTTCCATTAATGAAACTTTGGGTCGTCACAAAAATACCAATTTTAATATTATAATCACTTTTCTGACCCTATAAAAATTGCATATGGGATTACAAAATTATATTATCATTATAATAAAATTATAAATAAATTTATGATTTAATTCAATGAAAATAATTTTTTTCTAAATCATTATATTTTTTATAAAAACATAAATAATGTATTTATGATTTATAATAATATGAACACTTGTTTAAAAGTTATTAAAACATTTATTTACTTGTGAGATGATTTAAATATTATATATTTTCATTTTATTAGATATATAAATATTAATAATTAATTCCATTGGTGAGGATTATTTTGGGAAGGTCGTTATTTTTATTGTCTATATTACACTTCAAATAGTCAAATAACTATTCTAATAATTAGATTATAAGAGCCACATGGGTCAACTACATATTTTAAAAACAAAATATTTCATTCATTTATATTCACATATATTTCATCTAAAGGATATATATTTTTTAATTTTTAATATTATAGTTGTTTTACTAATATTTTTTTAATTTTTATATTGTTTTCCATTAGTGTAGTTGTTTTGTTCATTTTAGGAGATCCAAATTTTCATAAAATAGTTTTCTTTCTTTATAATTTTTATCTAATTATAATATTTAAAAATACTATAGAAATATTTATTCATTGAATTTAATTTTATAATTAATATAATATTTTTTGGTTTTATCATGTTGGTCATGTGCTTTATATAATGAAAAGTTACTAAATTTGACATGTTTATATAAGAAGGGATATTTCACTAATAAAATTTAGGTTCTATACTAATATGTTCCAATAATTTAAAAGAATCATGTGGGGGAATTCATGAAATTTCATCACATATAGGAATCATGTTCCATCATTGGTCGTTAAAATTGTTAAAAATTCGTTTTTTGAATGATCTGAGCTTCAACAAGGAATTATAATGTTTGGATATATTAAATAGGGATAAGACTGGACCATAATAGAACTCTGGAAAATTCATGGAGGTTTTTTTAAAAATATTTGTCTACCTGTAGAAGTAAAAGAAATTGATATAATTATGAAGTATATTTACACACTTATATGATTTTCAATATCTGATGCTTTACTACATTGGACCTAACTAACTCAATGATTTTTTGATTGGTCATTTCCACATCTAGTTCAATCTCCAATGTGAATTTAAATAAAATCATGTCCTAAGACCAATGTAGTGTGATTTATCTATTTATTTCACTATATTCAAGTTGAATCATATTCCAAGTAATTGAGTGGCTCTGTAATTATAAACTTATCTTTTTATTAGTTAACAATTTATGTGTATTCAAAAAATTAATTACTTCTTCCATTATTTATTTATTTATTGATAACATAATTTTTTCTTAATATCTGAAAGGAATTTATGGTTTCATGAATGAAAGAATCTTTTATTCGATATCATTGGTGGGTTTTAATCCTCACAAGTTCCTTATTATTTTCATTTACTGTTAACCATCATGTATTCCATAACAATATCATTTTATTTTACTTGAATTTTATATAACCAAAATGATTTATATGGATGGTATTAAATCCATTTTTATTTTAATAAAAATATGTTAGTTTATAAAATTAAAAGGGGATTATAAAATAAATAATAATGAGAAGCCCTATTTTATCATCGATAACATAATGGGAAGGTGAATTTATATTATAGTTAACTAAATAAACCAAGAATATTTTTAGAGTTTGAAATCTCATATCATTGAAAATAGACTAGGTTTTCTATCAAAATAAATGGGTGGGAACTATCTAACAAGAGTAGTTTAATCATTGAATGATCGAAAAATCTGGGTAAAAAAATGGGTATGTAATCTATTGTTATGTATCTTTATATAAGGAGAATTTAAATAATTTTTTTGTAATACCTAGAAAATCCTATCACCGAATAAGAATTTATATTAACAATATAAAAAATTAAATCACATACAAATACACCAAAAAACCAGGTAATAAAATTTATAATATTTCGTAACCTAGTGCAATAAAATAAATAATGATATGGGGAGAATTAAAATTTATTCCTATGTAGGATCATACATGAAAAGATTACAAGTATATGAGGAACATTTCTATCATGAATTAAATATATAAATTGGTAATGAAATTTTAGCCGAGTGAAATATATTAATGATATTAAGATGTTAAAATAATGTGCATCTATTCGGTATTATGGATACTAGAATATGACCATTGGGATATGAGAATTGGAATATGATCATTGGAAATATGAACTTTTTAATCATAAAGATGTAATTATTCAATAATGTAAATTATAATATAAAAAAATATTTCTATAATAATATTGTAACTAATTAATGAAATATATATTATCCAAATGATAATAATATAACTAGTCGTATATGAACAACAAAAATAATATTTATTAAAATATTGCGTATCAATAAATTTGGCATCGAGCACATGATTCTAAAATATAATAAGAGTTTTAATTTAAAAATAAAATTCTCATGTAGAAAAATTTTTATTACAAAATGACATTAAATTTGAAATAATGACATATAAATAATCCAATGATTAATTTTTCATATTTTTATAAGACAACCAAATTCTTTACTAAATAGTATAATACTATAAAAATATACAATATTTATTATGGAATAATTATAATGAAAAATTATATATTAATTATATAAGAGACCAAATAACAAAAATTACTTATTTTATTAATATGATTTATTTTAGTAAATTAAATTTATTTTCAAACACTATAAATTAAATTTATAAGTCTTAAATGGAAATTAATGTTTTAGAAATAATATTTTGTAGAAACATGATATTCCAAAGAAATGAGTAATATAAAATATTAGAGTTTTTTTCTCAAACTCATGTATATAAAAAAATAATCCATAAATGAAAAAATTCATGATCCAACAACTTGGGTAAGAAAAAGATTTTTCATTTTTAACACCCTATAATTTTGTGGAATGTGTTTAGTAATTAATTAAAAAATCTTCCCTTATTTATTATAAATACACTCTCATTTTCACATTAATCTTCACTCTGAATCATTTTTTCATGAATACACCCAGAATATCTATCTCAAGAATCATTTAATCGAATTTTGTATGTTTTATGGTGCACTCATCATGCTATAAGAACCTACATTGGAAGGAAAGGGTCCCAAACCTGTTCTGAATCATGAATTTTATTATTATTTCCAATTCCATTTCATTTCATTGAGAAATGTTACTATGAATCAATTCCATAAATTCATGTTTTTATTATCAATTATATAAAATCATTCAATATCATTATACAACATTTACAAGTAATTATAATGCTAAAACTTTATCACACACCCTCAACCATCCATAATATTAGTAATGTATAAATTCTATTGTTTTGTAGAAGTTATGTCTCGTCCTAGATACTAAAAAGTGTATGTTGCTATAAGAGTTACACCCTAAGTGTAAATAACCATAAAAAGTCTTGTTGAGCTTCATCTTGATCTTAAATTGGTCCATGATGGGTATGCATATGACTGAACACCATCATAGACACTCCCATGAGTTATGCTTATGATAATTATTCGATTAACAAACCAAAATTAAGGTTTTAATTATATATCACTTGGGATTACTCAATACTTACATTGATCTAGAACGATTTAAATTAAATTATTTCTATTTACAAATCTATATGATAATCTTAATTCATATGAAGAACCTAAAAACTATGAATACATATTCATCACATGATAAATTTAATTATTTTAACTTTCAGAATCCACAATTATACCACATATGATTAAAGTATTTAGGCATATAATTTCTTATTAATAAATTTACCAGGAAAACCTATTGAAAATCCATATAATCTATTTTCTATACATTAATTTATTTTATTATAATATTTTTGATCAATTGCACTATAATTCATTGTTGTTCATCTATAATACTTATACCATATATAACATATTCTCATTTAGTATATGATTGAATGAATTATAAATTTATGTGATTAGTGGGACATGTAATTAGTGACCCCCTTAGTGAATTGGTATATCATTCTCTATATATCTATGATAAAGAAACATGAATATCCAGACGTTTTATATAGGATGTCATATAAAAAGTCATCAACAATATGATTATGATGTTCAAAATTAATCATTACAATAGTAATGTGATTATTTAATCATTAATTCCCAATGATATTTTGGGATTATTTTATTCATATATATACATTAATATGAAATTAGTTTTTCCACTTATATTGGGTTTCCATGTTTTTTTGCATTGTACATTATATCTTACTAACCATTTGATCCTAACCTTTACTTTTTTTCACATTTATAAATATAATGAAGTGCAATATTATATATTTTTTTATATAGAATTAAGAATTAAGTATTTTTACACAAATGAGAAAATTTTTAACAATGTAATTTAACTTTTATATATTTAGTGTCTCAATGATATTCAATATTGACCATAAGAATTTAATATATTGTATTCTAAATTCCAATAAACAGGTAATACCCAAAAACCCTAGGTTTCTAGGTTAGGGGGATAATAATTAGTATTAGATAGTGGTTTAATATATAACTTATTATGATATTTAAAAGAACATAGGAAAAAAACATAGATTCCACCTATTGAAAATATAGAGATTAGTCTAGAATTTGTTTTTATATTAATTATATTAATAGGCCTATATTTAATAGAAATATAATATATATTCATTTTCATATATATTAGGAGTTCAAAATATTACTAAATAATCAATGAAATCATATGTATAATGAATACTTCTAGAAAATGTAAACTAAGCAAATAATACTAGGAAATATAGGAATTTCATGAGTAATCATTATAATGAAGTTAATGTTGGTTATGGAAAAATTATTAACATTCTAGAGGAATTAAATCATGTGATAAAAAATATATGGGCCTATAGGATGGAACCTCCATACCCTATTGAATGATCAACCTATTTAGATCATTTTATGATGTACCAATATCGATCATTTTATTTCGTCACTAATTTTATGGTGTTAGTTTAACTGAATAATTATTTTTAAAAGATATTTATAGCATTAGGTTGTATTGAGATGATAAAATTTATTATGGTTCCTTATCATTCAGTTGTAGATGCTGACCAGTTTTGGCCACTAATTCAAAATATTGAGAAGGAACATGAGATAAAATACATTGTGTGGAGGAAAATAGGAATAGTTTTTGTATAATTATTTTATAATGTAAATTCTATTGATATGTGTTTCATTAATATTCCATGTCCCATTAAGTTTATCTATTTCTAAATAGTTTCCAACAGGTTTTCTCAAGGAACCAGAAACACCCAATGGTTCTGCATCAATGGGGACCAACATTTTAATGGAAGACTCTCATTAGGTTTTATGATCTGCGATGCTTAAAAACACGCATTCGTTGAGATGATGGAAGGATGAGATTATCACACCTTTTAGGGGGGGATTATTTCCTTCTATGGGACTCTATAATAGTTTTAAGAGATTTTCATGAAACCTTCATTAATTACTTAGTATGATGTGGGTCATCCCAAGATTAGCAATAAATGTTTCACATGTATATGTATTAGAATCATATGTATATATCTAAATCTCTTCACCAATGGAGATATCTGTATGTATTTGAGGTTATCCATTGATGGTTTCCTCTTACATATTACTTAGAGATTTTTTGGTCCTTGTTACAATGATGTTGGTTTCTAATCCACTCTGTGGGGCACTAAAGAGTTTATTGTCATCCTAGTAGATTAATTTCACTCTTGAGTTTGTCTTCATCCATGTAGATGAGGTTTTTTTAATGTTCTGATCAAACCCATATATTTTATTTATACACAACCTTATGACACAAATCAGAACCCACAAAGATTGACACCACATAACAGGGCACCCCACACCTTTTAATGTTGTGTTATTAGGACCAAACCATATAGTTTGACATCATGTGGTAAGGATGTATAGTAGGAGGGTTCCTAGTAAATGTTTTAGGTGTGAATTATGCTAAAACAACCCATAGAATTTGGAAGGGGTAGGATTTTTAATGTTGAAATAAACCTTGTTTGGGATTTGGTCCAAAATAACATTGTTTATTTAGGACATGTGTTTGTACCTTATAGAGGTTTCCCAAGAATCCCATTTGGATGGGAATCAAGGCTCACATAGTTTGATAAGACTCAAATGGGAGTATAACTCTTTGATATTATTATGTTTAGGGTTATTCTGAAAGAGGATAACCTATTGGTGATGCAATGAGTTGGGTATTATCTCAAGGAGATTTAATATATTATTTGTGGAATAACCCTAAAGTGAAGTCCCAAATAATGGATTGGGGTGTTATGATTGGGACCAACTACTGAAGAAAATGCCCCCTGAACTCGGACCTTAGATAAGTGACTTATGTATCCTGGTTATGGAATGAATTAGATTTCATGTAGTTAAATCCTTCATATAAATTATGTGGATGGAGTGATCATCGCTATCCACTGATCCCACATGATTCATGTTCTGTGTGAGAAATATGAGGAAGTAGATGACTTGATAAACCAAACATTTTTCATCAATTTCATGTGGAAGAGGATGGGGTGACCATGGAAGAGGTCAAGGATATGCAAATTCCATCCCTTCACATTACATTTGAAATGAGTATATTGTGATCTAATAATGTTTTTTATGGATGTGATACTAGAGAGAAGCAATACTGAAACCCCCCATGTAAAATTCATGACGATTACACCAGGAGGGATGCTCGAAAATTGGTTCTCCGGTGGGATGGGGATCTAATACTATGTTTAAGGGAAATGAATTTGTGATCATTACCCTACCTAATGAAAATTATAGGCTTCAGGTCTCAGAGATGAGAGGAGATATACATTTTTCTATCCACATAATCTGATAATGTTAACTCCTCAACAATTTTCCTAGGGTAATGGTCCTCATGGACATATATATACCAATCTATAAAAACCTAGAGGTTTCTAACCATGTAGCTGGACAAGTGAGGGTAACCTCCGACAGTAGAAATGAAAATCCAAATGTGATACACAATTGATCTGTCTTACCTAACGGTTCTATAGACTATAAGATCTAGGTAGAGGTTTCAACATCGTATATTTCAGATAAGGTAGCCAAAGAAGAAGAGGCCCTGCCATGAGTGGTTTTTAAATAAGCATAATAAGTGTTGCACCCAATATGATAGGTGAGTTTACCCAAAGTGGATCACACAATAGGATTTCCACACATGTTTTATTGTATGAATTGGTGGAACCATTAGAGATAAACCACCTGGGTGACAACACATGTAGATGTATCTTCTCAAGACATCAAGGGACTCTAAAAGTATTCCTAGAAGTTATAACCACACGTTCGAATTTTTCGAAGGAATAATCATGATGGTATTTTAATTTAAGAGGTGTTGGGGGAATGATTCGAACATGTGTTATTTATTTTAATCATTGGATAAACAGATGTTCAACTATTTCCCTTTTATTACCACTAATTATTTGTCAAAAAACTACATAGAAGTTTTTGGAGTGCTTGAGCAAAGTATTTGGGAAATCAGAGTACCAATATACCTTTGATAAAATTCATCCTTACATATAAATCCACCATGGGATTATTTATTGGGAATAATTGGTCATTAAGATAAGGTGTCCAAACACAAAAGTAGGCCATGTGCAGGGTCTTACATGTCGACAGTGCTTGGGGGTATCATGGGAGAATTTCACTTTTGGTGCTTTGAAATGCTTGTATTTCTTCATCAACATTATCATTATTTTTCAATGGTATTTATCTTTGTTTAATTTTCATCCATGTAATAAAATGGGGTGTCAAAAGAATCCGCCACATATGATTTGATCCGATCAAATAAAGAGGGTCTAATACTAAGTTAAAGGGACAAAAATGATAGAATAATAATGCAAGCTTCGTCTCTTAGTTGTTTTCTTATGTATATTGTGAAAAAAATTCATATAGGAAGGTTTTACAATAGATGAAGAGTTATGTTGTAGGCATCTTGTAATTTATTATAGGGATAGTCGATCATATGGATGTTCCTCATTTGATTTTTTTATAAATGAAAATACATTTTTTTTCAAATCATCTATGTCTTCATCCCTACCTTTTTATTGTAAAAATAATTTCAATTATGATCTTCATGTCATGATATCTTCATACAAGTGAATCATAATTACAATGATATGGATGATGGTGCTCTAAATTTTTTATCAATTCTAATAGGCATAGAGAGCATAGATTGACTATTTCTAGGGTCTTAAGGAGAAACATATAAATTTTTATTTTTTTGTTTCATCAACATAATTCTTGTCTAAGATCAATATAGAGTATTCATAGTGGGTGAATCTTTGATTTTGATTAGGCCAATATTTTGGGTTTTTATCCCAACAAGCATTGTGAATTTTATCTTTTTATTTCTCGATATTACATAAACCATACATAGTGTGGGTCTAGTGATCTGGGACATGACTTTTTTCTTGAGTACATTTTGCGGGTTTTTATCCAGGTGAGTTCTATGTCTACTTTTATGGGATGTTTAATTTCATGAATATCATACTAAAAAAGCTATTGTTTTTTGTCGAACAACATTGACCATGAATTTTGAGATGATATCCCCAACAAGGCCTTATATTCAAGGATGTTTCGATATTCTTTAGATACCGTCAAGGGGTATCTTGAGAAATAATATTTTTGATTTTGAATCTAAAGAATGGAATTCGATAATAGAGGTGGTGTCTATTGTGAACAAAGTTACCACTATCTAAAGACCTGTTATGAGGGTTTTTTTTGTGCAAGGCCATCAGGGGAATGTGCTACATAGTCAAATAACAACATCCTTTGGATGATTGACCTATTTTGTGGGAAACTTATGCAATCCCAAATGGGGAGCGTATATCCTAGTCAATAAAATTTGTTCTAAAAAATAAAAAAATTCTATGACTGATGGACTAAGGTGGATTATAATTTCAATGTCTCAAGACTACAATGGGTGGTTCTTCTATGTAACGATGTTTGAAAATGAAGGGAATATCTGGTTTGTCCCACTCAATTAATGTGGAATCAATAATAAACAAATTTGTTTTGTGAAAGAGGGTAAACAATGTTTGATAACCAATGTCATGGTAGAAGGCCCCTTTCTGATAAAAGATGAATGTATTGTTTAGTTTAATGTCATGTGACTATGAAATTGATCATGAAGCCTAATGTATTTTGGAAAAGAAAATTGTGATGTGTAACATCACTCTGTAAAGGAATTATACACATCATTTTAAAGGTATGCAGCAAAGAAATAATACCTTTCCATTTAAATTCGTTAAACAATGTCACCATAGGGGATTTAATTTAAGGTCTTTAGCTTTGCCTGAGGGTTTGATGATTCTCAAATTCTTGGTAATATGTTTAGAAATTTGTTAATATACAACTTTTTGGATGGAGAAAGTTTTAAACTATAGTAAGAGGATATCTGGATCCGAAGAGTGGTATAAGAAAAGTTACTTTTGGTTTTAAAAGTGGTCTCTCCCGAGAATTAAGAGACCACTACTTGAAAAAACACGTTATGTGGGATGTTTTGTGAAAGTCCAACTGGGGTTTGTACTGCATCATCAATAGTGTTATCCATTGACTTAAAAAACTATTTTGGGGAAAACAAATGCAAGGACAACTGACACACATACTCCATATTCATGAAAATAAGCTCTCAAGAATTCTGACATTCAATTTATAAATGAAAATGAATGTTTAAAAAGATTCAGATATACCAAACTAAAGAGTTTGGTATGTGGACATAAGTACATATATACAGAATAAGTATTTCAAGTCATGAGTTGCAATGAATTGGGGGGAAATTCATTCTATGAAGGTATAAACCAAGCACATGAAGTATGATGCTTGTAGTTTTAGGTCATACGACTAGGACCATAATATTGTTGAAATTATAGATGATATGTGGTCAAATGGAACAAGATCATTCCAAAAGGATTTTATTATATTACGGGAGAAATTTAAATCACAGTATTTGACACTTTTATGTTATGAGAAAGGATATGGAAAAAATATGCAAAGGATGACCGATGGTTTTGAATTACAGGTTCTGGTATACCATCATCTATGCATAAAGGGATATAAGAGGATTCTATTAAGGAAGAAGTTACCACTATTTAAAAATCCTATTATGAGGGTTGTTTTATGAAATTCAAACATGGAAAAATATTGCATTGCCAATCAGTGGCATCCCTGGGCTGACATGCCCATTATGAGGGAAACTTATTAATGGACAACTAGTATGTGTATTTCATGTTCAAGAAATGAAGCTCTAAGGTATCAGATATTCTACCATCAAAACCCTTTAAAATACTATAAATAACTAAAATTATTCATGATTAGGTGTATCAAATGTTAAAGGATCGTTTTCTAATGAAAAAAGGAAGTGTTTGGACCAAAATTCTCCATGAGTTTGGGGTCCCTTGAATGATCTTATATATATATATAGGGGGATGTCTTGTTTCCATGGTAGGATCTATAATGAGAGGACCTAATATAATTTCTCTTGTATATATTTCTGATTATATGCAGGAGAGGGAGAATTTTCCTTTACACTAGTGGGCAGGACAATGATCTAAGGCCTAGTCTCCACTACTTATGTGAATAAGATGATAATCAAGGAAAATATAGTCTTTGGGTACATTACTTTTTAATTTCATGCAACAAGGACATTATCCATTTATATTAATGTCGTGTGGTAAATTCCTCAGCCATACAATTTAATTTCATATAGAAAGTTAATTAAGAGACCCGATGTGAAGAGAAATAGAATAATGTGGCTGAACCAGAAAATATGGATGAATAACTATTATGTATGTTGTTGAAGAAAGAATCAAGACATAGGTAGTTCAAAAAGATATAGGTTCATTCATAAAATAATAATTAATATAAAATATCCTTCAGTAGATCTTACTCGTACAAGGGAGAGTAAAGGCATTTTTATGTTATGTTGTGGTTGGGCCTGGGATTTAAGATCTTTATGTCACTACATATCTCATAGGGGTGAGAATCAAGCCACATGTAGTTTTTGTACACCCATTTAGTTTATCATAATGTGGTATGGACGAAGATGATCTGATTTAAAAATATGAAAATATTTTGTCTTGGCTATGGTATAGGGCTCGGGTGTCACTATGTATCATATTATATAATGAATCAAGAAAAACTTAGTTCTTGAGGAAATATTCCCTCCCCAGGTTTGATTTACACACATAAAGAATGAACGAGCTTATATTTTTTTTATTGTGTCCATGGATGGACTTATGATTGTAAATATGGGCATCAATGCATTTATCATTTTAATGAAAATCATGCCACACATAGTTCTTACTAAGGTTATCCATAACAAATGGGATTTGATGTTGGGAAGAGGCCTTTAATATTTTCACGATTTATAGTTGGTCTTAAGATGTAGGATGGTTTGAGAATAAATCCATATGTTCTGGAAGAGTGTCATGTATAGGTTTTGTTCATATACAGGGAAAGGGGTAATTGTTTCTTTATGGTCATGGATGGGCCTAATATTGGAAATCTATGTATCTCTAAGTATCTCATTGGAATGTGAATCAAGCCACGCATAGTTCTTGATAGTGGTTCCCTATCCCGGTCTGATCCAAACACAAGAAAAAATGAGGCTCATGTACCACTAAAGAGTGGTGATTATGTGGGTTAGGCTTATGAAGGGATGTTACTTCACTTTTTAGGGTCCACAAGGAGTATCTACTCATGGAATAAAGGGTAATTTTTAATCATAAAATGAGAGATATGTTAACCATACAATTTAATGTTGTGTGGTGAGAAGAAATGTTGTTTTCCTGTTTCAGGTCTTGTGATTATGATATAATTTCATGCAATCTATCATTATGGGACAAGGATGATGTTTCTACATAGTTTATTGTCATGAAAAATGGATGTACATTGTACTATGTAGATTAACATCCTACATCTGAGATGATATTTTGGTGATTTAACAATGTACTTCTCCATGAACCTAACAATGATTAAATTTTAGTGAGTTCAACATCCATTAATATTAATGAATAAGATCCATTAGAGTGGAACATATGTATATAGTAATGTCCATCCCACAATGGCTCAATATTTTGAGGATTCTTTCGTAGTATCATTTGATTCTTAAGGACCGATATCAATTATCATTAGAGGAATAAACAGAGATTGAATTTTTATTGAAAGCTCATGTTATCTAATTATGATTGAATTCAAAGTAATTCAAGGTTTTCAAAATATTTTTTCTAGTCTCTCCATATCATCCAGTTGTTTATAGGATTTCTCATAGGTGGATAGCTGATCCCAAATGGAAACTCTGAGTGATAGAAACATAACCACAATGAGAAGGAATACTCCAGTCTTGTATACCAGCGAATAAGGTATTGCTCGCGATGTAGTATGGGTAGTGGCCTGGTAAGCCCATAAGGCATGGATGTGTTTTTTAGCCCAATACATCATGCCTTTATCCACAATTTTCTAGAATATATTTTATAGGGTCATGATGAAATCATTTATCTATGAATTGGATGCTATATGATAGCTAGTAAATTGTTGAATTAGATATTGTACTCTTCATAAAACGTTTCTACCTCATCAAAATGGAAATTGGTGACATTGTCTGTCAATATAGTATAGGGGACAACTAATATAGAGATGATGTGATCATTGAAAAAGATATCAATGCTTTGGCTTCAAATTACTTGAGGGTTATTGCCTCATCCATTTTGGATATGAAATTTGTAGTAGTAATGATTTACTTGAACTTCTTAGCTATAGTTGGAGGATATTGTCCAAAAAAATCCATTCCCCATATAGAAAATGTCCAAGAGTATTTGTTTGTAAGTTGAAATTCATGGGGGTTGTGAATGAAGATGGAATACACAAGGTAGGTATGGATCTTCATAGTGAACTTTGGGCAATCTAGGTCCATTGAAGGCCAGATGTATCTAGGTCACCATATTTGATTAGAAAGCCTATACCATGATTGGTGGACAACACATACCCCAACATTTACTTCTTTTATGACTATCATAGTCTCATCTCCATCAATACATCCAAAAAGGACTCCATGAAATAATTGTTTGAACATGAATTTCTGCTTACTTGGGCCATTATAAAGGGTGAAATTGGCTACTCCCTATTGGATTTTCTCTCTCCAAATTTTTTCTAGTGGCAGAACCCCATCATAAAGGTATACCATGTGGGGTGTCATCCATCCTATGGTAGGACCATATATCCTAGGTATGGTACTAATTTCATTGATCTCATCTATTCTGATCTGAACAATAGGCGAAAACATTCAGTGTTGGGAAATTCTAATGACTATTTCATCCAAATTTGGATCTTCAAAAGTTGTACCTTCATTTTACAATGCATATACTTGGGAATTTTGTGATCAAGAGATGTATGTAAATTTTGGATCTATGATAAATTCTTACATTAAACCTCAGACAAAATCAAATAGTTGAAGTAACTCCTCTTTCTTAATGGCGTAATCCCTATTGATTTTCTTAGTTACCAACTCTGAGTTGCCTTTCACTTATAAGTGGATTATCAGTATCTAGAAAGAGAATTTGATGCCTCTGATGATATCCCAATATTAAACATCATTTTTATAGGATTATGATAATATTAAAGAGTATGATAAAATTTTCGTCTTTGGGGAGATAAGCATAATCCCTACCCCAATTTTGATTAATTTAGGGTCTTAAATTATCTTTCCTACATCGATTTTGGAGAAACCTTCAAAATAAATTTCCCATTTTGGGGGAATATTATAATGGATACTATATCTTTATCAAGAAGTTATATATTTAAGGTAATCACTTCTATAGATGTTTTTTTGGAAAGGAAATCTTCTAAAGCCTAACCATTCACAAATTTCTAAAGCACAAAATGTATTTTGAACTACTACAGAATAACATCCCACTGTTTCATATTCACTACCAACATAGGACAGTTGAGGATAAATTGTAGTGGGTTATTTTGAGATATAAAGTTGATATAATGGTGTTTCATGTAGTGACTCACCATTTGAATGGAAAAGATTAATTCCTGACAACTCTTCTCGATATCAGAATAACAAGTCCCACCGTCAGAAGGTGTCATCAATATAGGTGGGCTCAAGTTGTATTTCGTGAAGAATAAAATTACTTTTTACAAACATATGTCCAATGATATTTTACCACCCTACATAATCAATTTAGTGAAGGGAAAACACATTTATATAAAGATGGTAATGAATCATCCAATATAGGGAATGTTTCCTTGAAGTCCCCAAAACACTAACTTATATTGATGATGTGACATCCCAAGGATAGATTTAGTATTTTAAGGATCAACATCAATGCTATTATTCAGAGAAGATAGAAATGAGTATAACAGAAGACCAAGAAACGTCAGGTGGGGACAAAATAGTGAAGACCTAACACGTCACTTTTAACAAAACGTTTTCACTCATTAATAAGAGACCCCTAGCTAGATAAGAGAGTCAAATATTCTCCCATACTTCCTTGTTTTGAAAGTGAGTCAGCCGCAAAGTTCCCTTCACACTAGGTGTGAGAGACACAAACATTCTGATTAAAAAAACATCTATATTACCAGAAATAATACACCAGATTCTAGTGGACATGAACATTCTATTGGAGAATGTTGAGCAGAACCGTCGAGATGGATTCTACTTCTAATATTGAATGATTGAATTGTCTGCAAAGGGAATGTCCCAAAGCCACATCAACCTTCTCGACACCCAAGGAATTACCAGTACCAAATTAATTGATGAATCCCAACTACATGGAACCTATATCTTCCCTGATCAGATTGTCTCTCCTCATGATATTGTCAATATAATACCCATCGACATTGAGTTTCAGAACTGTCCGAGGTGGCATCTATTTGACCCATCGATGCTGGTTGGAAGAACTGGTAGAAGATAATGTGAAGACACCAGGATGATGTATCCTTAGAGAATCATAATTCCACAAAATTTTTAAATAGACCACTGAATTAATTTACAAGGATGATTATTCAGATTTGATGTCTTCGAAATGACTGGGATTCCCCAAGATGGTATTTTGTCCTCGCATCCCAGAAATACCGACAAATAGTTGCAAAAATCATGCTCCCGAAATAATTTACCAACCTAAGATGACCAGAACCAGTGAACTAGAAATTTGTAATGATTTGAAAAGTCTCACAGGAAACATGGATGTTCATACCCAACACCAAAAAATTCTACATTCCCAAATCCCAATCACTATGATGAAGAAAAAGATTTGTTGTCTCTTGTTGGGGTCTAGAGTAGCAGTAACATCTAGAAACCATGGATATACCTCTTTTTTGACATTATCATAAGTAGGGATAACATGATTTCTAATACAACAGACTATGAAATTATTCATACCATGAATTTCTTGACACCACAGCTTTACAGCCCAAACATCTGTGGCACTAGAATAATGAAGGGTATTCTTGAAATACTGACTAGAGAATCTTACCGAACTGGATCCTAGGAAGGAACATCTATCTGGATCATCAGAAAGCATTATACTATCATAAAGCATCATCTAGTCCTGTTTTAATATAGTATCTTTCATGGTTGGTCAAATATTGTCCACATTGAAGTAAACTGAATGAATTGGACAACATGGAAAATGAAGCAGAGATCTCGACCAGTTAGACATACCGAGGTTGATGTCACCACGACCAGTGATCCGGTAATGGTGATCTTCCAAATCCTTCAGCTGTTTAAGCATGTAGTGAGCCAGTACTCACAATATTTGGGGTTGAAAACTCCATCTTTGACAATCACCATATCATTTAATAATAAATTTTCCTCAGAGGGACGTCCCTTAAAGAAAATCTCAAGCCATCCTTTCATGCATTGTGCACATGTGGTCTTCCACATCACATAAGATGATACCCCCTTCCTTGACTTTTTTGTCATTTAATGCCAAGAGTCTGAATGTAATCACCTGGTTTGAACGGAATCCCAATGGAGATCAGTCATGACCTTTTCTAATATCTTGATAGTGCCTTTCGAGTCATTGATGATGGAAAAGACATGCATCAGGATAGAGGTTTATGACACTATTGATAATGGTGATACACCCTCCAAACCAAGGAAATATGTTCTTCCAATTGAAAATTATACCCATGATCTAGTTAGTGATTTCATCAAACATAATTTTTTTTAATCCTTCCAATCGAAATAGGCGCTCCAAGATAAACCATAGTAACATGATGATGTGGGAAGCTAATCTTGGACTGAATAACATTTGAGTGATGATCTAGGAACTTTTTGGAAAATAAGACTTTGCTTTTCTGGGAGTTGATAATCTGACCACTCAACTTTCCATAGGATGACATGATATTGTAGAATCCATTAATTGACCTCTTACTTCCATTGACAAAAAAGAGCATGTCGTCGGTGAAAATGAAGTGGCAGATGCAGCCATTTAAAAATATATCTTCAAAGTGGAGGAATACCCCATCTTCAATAAATTTAGGGATGTTACTTGAAAGGGCTTCTTTAACTAATATGAATAAGTAGAATAAATTTGGTTTCCTTGCCTAACTCCATGTTCTAATTCAAAGAAGCCAAAGGCCTTACCCATGAGGGAAATAGTGATCTAGGGAGAAGAATAACAATGAATGTAGATGTCACTGAACCAATCTTGAATGCTGAGGGCCCTCATAATCTTCAAAATGATACTCCAATCCAATTTATCATATTCCTTATCATTATCAATCACGATCATGATATTAGAACCAATAACTTGTTCAAAAAACCAACCATCTATTGGGTTATACCAATAGCTCCCTGAATATTTCTTCCCTTAACAAACCAATGTTTCTCTTATGAAATAATTCTTGGAATAACATTTCAGAGCCTCCCATTAATAATAGTCATAATTTTATACGCACAATTGAACAAATACATTTGGTTAGAATTGATTCAGGGATAAGAGGTCCATTACATTGGGAATAAGGATAACCTTGGAAGTACAAGCATCCCAGTTTAGGGGTTCACCTATAAAAAACTCAAGATTGGCCCCCATAATGTGAGACTTAATAATTGTCCAATCTTTAATGAAAAATGATCCTATAAAGCCATCAGGGCCAAGAGTACTTTCTCTATTCACGCTGAAAACTATATTTATGATCTCAGCCTCATCAGGTAACCTTGTCAACATAACTTTATATATATAATTAATCAATTTGGGGATAAAATTCAAGAAGAGAAAACCCTCATCATGTATTCTTGAGAAACCAACATTAGATGAATTTTCCCAGTTAAAAGGTTTTCAAATGCCCCATCACCAGCTACCCAACTACTTCCACATCCAAAGTGAAAAGGGTCATCATCAAGACTAAGGTTTATCTGTTATCTCGCCCTTTTCTTTTTCAGGCATGCCTAAAAATAATCATATTTGATATCACTTGATTTAAACCACAAGGCTCGAGAAATTTTCCTACATGACCATTCGATATCCAGAAGATGCTCCACATGAATTTTCTTCTTTTAAAATATCCGAGAAAATCAATTATTGTCTGAATCTCTACTAAGGGTGTCCTCCGTTGTCTAGATGTCCCATTGGATACAGTCCAAAATAATATCATCATCATTCATCCAGAAGATCAAAATCTAAATATCCTTCCTAAGATGATGGAGGATGTTCATATGCCTGGAAAAAGAAGATTCTCTCATAGGCCGATCCCAGGAAAGCAAGATGATCTTCAAAAATCATTCACGATGATGCTAATTGGTGGATTAAAAAAATCACCTAGGCCACAAGTCATCATATCTCTAAATAACTAGAAGTGGATCATTATCGGACACCAACATGGAGAGGTGTGTGAAGGAGGCCTGGGAGAATGAATCAATCTCGTGGATATTAGAGAGGAAGCAGTTGAGCATGTTCCAAATTTTTCTAGTACCTCTGCGATTGTAAAAACACATGAATTTTCATCTAGATAATACAATATACATAAGACTAGAGGGTGTTAAAAATTCATGGAAATCAGTATGATCATGAGAAAAAGTTACAATGCCTCCTCTTTTCTCCAAAACAATTAAGAATGTGTTAAAAGCACCTCCAACAAACTAGGGGAGATTACATGGATGTTACCTTTGTAGGTGATTCCATAAACACAACCTATCATCACCTTCACAACATTCATAAACAAAATAAAAATAGATCTTGGTACCCCCTTTGAGAATCCTTGTAGTGATGGCCTGGGAGGATGCTTAAACAATGTCTAAAGAGATGTTATCTATCTAAAAGATCCAAATGTATTTGTTGAGGTTACCTATGTGTGTGAAATGGAAAACACCCATACATTTGGAGAAGTGAGAGATATGAGCCCCATTTTTTTTGTTCTAGGATATCTATGATAAAATCATGATGTAAGTGACATTCGATGTTCATGAAGTCATGCTTCATGTATCCCCCAATCATTGAGAATTCTATATGATAATGGGGATCATAATTGAAAGGAATTGATGGTTTTTCGACCCACCGAACGTACCCTGGAAATTCCATATAAGAACCAGAGGCCCTCAACATGACCCTAGTGATTCAACCACAATCTGAATGAGAGACATTCATTTTTTATTTTTTCTTTGATTTGGGGTCTGGGGATGAGAAGTCCATAGATATATTAGCCATCTCCTCAAAAAGAGAAAACCTATTAGATGATTTTCTCTCCAGAAACCATGGTTGCAGAGGAATCCTTCCCTGAAACAATTGGAGGACCCCCATCCACTACTGAGAAGATATAGAAGGATGCAAATCATTGATGATTCCATCAGGCATCGACTGAGAGCCCACTGGTTGGGGGAAGATAGAGGTATTAATAGATACTGCAGCCGGAGAACTTAACTGGAGACCCAAATGTTGAGGCTGAGGGAAGAGTCGGTCGAGACAGAATGAAACAGGCTCAAAGGTTAGGGTATGATCCAAAATAGGTCAAAAAACTCTAAATAAGAGAGAGGGAACACTTCTTTTGAAAAGAAGGAAACATCAAAGGATGGGTCAAGCATGTGGGGGGTAAAATTTGAATTTGAACCCCCACCATAGGGGGACCATGTCATCGGCAGCCAAAGAAGCACTGGAAAGAGTCAATCCTGGATCAAGTTTCTTAGAAACGTCTCCCACCAAACACATGGACGAATCCATACCATTAAAAATGACCATGGAAGGGGTTACACCAACCAGGTTAACCTTTTTGATGTTCTATTGAAGCCGTATCCTTTCATATGAGTGGCCATGTAAGTAGACTGAGTAGAACTGGGGGAGGGAATGGAAAAAAAATGATGCCACCAAGACAAGAATTCACCAGATCTAATCAGAACAGAATAGGGGAGCTCCTATGCCAAATCCAATTCTACAAAAATACAAGGGCATGAAGTAGCCTGAAATGAGCAGTTAGCAACATCTGAGTAACGAAAAGAACCCACAAGATTACCCATTGATTCCACAAAAGCAGGAGTGTGGAAAAGAAGATGGAGACCCGGGAGGAGGATCCAAACCATCTCCTTTCATGATTCATTGCCTAAGTGAATACCCTAGGACAAACAAGAAAGGGAGAACTGTAGGATCCGGGCGCAGCGGAAGCGTGTTAGTGGGTTTTCCCAACTATAATTTTAACGTTAAACAACGTTCGTTCCGAGATCCGTCACGATATAAAACGCCGAATCTTCGGAATAGAACGAAGAACGAAAATAAAAGAAGAGTCCTAGAACCCTTGAGGAGGATCATCATATGTTGATTATAATTAATTTAATTAATGCATAAGAATTACCTCGTTGGAATTCTTTCTTCGTTGATGTGTCTGGTCACGATTCGGTGATCCGTCTTTGTGTCGTAGAATCCAAGTGTAGGATTCCTCTAGCGGTGATCCACACGTGTGTCACATATCTCCGGACATCGCTGAAGGAATCTCAGGGTGCTAGCGTGGAAGAACCTTCGATTGCGATGTCTGCCTTCGACCGCCTTGATCCGGTGGAGGATCATGCTCTCATAACTTGAGGGCGTTCATAGTGGATAGGGAATTCTCTCTTGGCTTTAGAGAATTTCCAAATTTGTTGTTCACAACAATGGCTCTTCAAAATGTTGGGGTTGCGAGGATATTTATAATCGGGTTTGAGGTTAATAGAGTTATGACAATAAATAAACGCGTTACGCGTTTTATTTATTTCATTAACTCTTATTGAAAACCTCCAATGTATAATTATTAATTCCTTGACATGCACCCACACTGATTATAATAAATATAATTTAATAAAACAATATTAAATCCTCAAAATCCCAACAGAGAAACTACATGGCATGTAATAATTAATACACAACATGTACTTGTTTTCTATAAAACTACACGGCGTGTATATTTAATATACACGACGTGTCCTTTTATTTTCCATTTTCTCCACCACATTTATTAGACCTTGATTAATGACTATTTATTTCTTAAATAAATGTAACTGCATTACTCGCTAATAAATATATTATTTCATCTATAATATATTCTCTCGTATAACTAGTGTCAAAATAAATGCGATCAGACATCCTTAAATACATGTTAAACCACATTCAGGAATAATATTAATTTAACTTGTTAAGTTAATATTTAATTAAGATACATGAACACACTTAGTGTGTGATCCTCTAGGCCTCTTTCTCACTGGCATTAGGCTGAGCCTTCCTAAAGTCAAAGGTTAGCGTCTAGAAATGCGCCAAGGAACCCATATAGAAAGAAGTTAATACCGCAATGATGTGTCACTTCCTATGAATGCTTACCGTGTAATATAATCTCTTTGTATCGATATCTCCAATAAAGCGGGTTGCATGGTAGTGCCATCAAACCATGTGATTGATTATTCTTTCTTTGACTTCCCGGAATTGAACTTGCACATACCTTACCATGACCATGGATTTATTTAGGCTATATCAATTCCATCAAAGGGCATGACATATCTACTTCAGTTATGGAACGGAAGTGAAAAAACCTTTCTCGCATTATCTATTAATGCGGTATTACTCGTGGCGCACCCAACGTATCCTACCTCACTGCGAACAGTGTGTCATCACAGTATTCGTCAATACATTTAAGTGCGCAAGTTGTAATACCCATTAATAATAATCTTAAATTATAAGGACCAATACACACGCCCGCATATAGGAACATCCAATGCCACTACGAAATGTGGATTTATTACTGGCGGGTCTCGTTCTCATAATATCCTCCTATATATTACCAAGGCCGCACACCATGAGAAGGTGCCTCAAGGTTTTATGAGTCCTCACCCCTAATGACCTGTATTATTTATGTCCCTCAAATAATATCATCCGGCCATAGAACATACATTAAATAATAGTTTTATGGCACTTCTGGGTTCTCATCATAGCATGGATCTTCTACAACCCTTTAATGCAACACCTGTCCTTAGGAAATTATCACATGACATGTCACGCAGAAGAACAATCAAGATGTGATAAGGCTTTTATTTAATGAATAAAGTACAAAGTAGTTGGTTCTAGACCACCAACTCCAACAGACTCCCACTTTGACTAGAGCCAACTACTAAAAACCATTAACCTGTTAGCTCTCACATGATATTCATGCTTCTTCTAATATAGGCCTTTAGTCATGGGGTCTTCCACGTTCTCTTCCGTGGACACTCTTCTCACTGCAACTTCACCCCTTTGATAGAAATCCCTCAAGAGGTGATACTTCCGGAGTATGTACTTTATCCGTTGATGTGACTTTGGTTCTTTTGCAAGAGCCACCACTGCAATATTATTACAATACAATGTAATGGTATCTTTACTACTCGGCACCACATCATGATCCTGGAAAATGTTTCGAATCTAGACGGCTTCCTTGGCTACATCACAAGCCGCTATATACTCGGACTCCATTGTAGAATCAGCGATAACTGGCTTCTTTGAACTCTTCCAGCTCACGGCTCCTCCATTGAGACAGAAAACATATCCAGATCGCGACTTCAGATCATTCTGATCTGTTTAAAAACCAGCATCAGCATACCCTCTGATGACAAGCTCCTCGTGTCCTCCATACAACAGGAACATATCCTTAGTTCTTCTCAGATACATATGTATAGTCTTAATAGCAGTCCAATGCTGTTCTCCTGGATCTGCTTCATATCTGCATACCATGCTCAGTGCATAGGAAACATCAAGCCTGGTACATTACATAGCATACATGATGGATCCTATAGCCAAAGCAGATGGGATCTTGCTCATTCTATCCTTCTCCTGTTGTGTCTAGGGACACATTTTCTTAGAAAGATGTAAGCCATGTGACACTGGAACCAATCCCCACATGGATTTTTTCATACTAAATCCCTTTAGTATCTGGTCAATGTATGTACCCTGACATAGTCCAAGTAGCCTCTTGGACCTTCACAAATGATCTTGATCCCTAAAATGTATGATGCTTCTTCTAAGTCCATCATGGAAAAACACTTGTTCAACCAATCATTAACTGATTTTAAGGATGGTACGTCATTTCCAATATGCAATATGTCATCAACATATACCACTAGGATGAAGACCGAATTCCCATTAAACCTCTTATAAACACAGGGCTCACATTCGTTCTTAATGAAACCAAATTCCTTTATGGCTTCATCAAATCGAATGTTCCATGACTTGGATGCTTTCTTCAATCCATAAATGGATTTCTGCAACTTGCAAACCCGTTTGGCTTCACTTGGCGTCACCAACCCTTCTGGTTGTGTCATATAGACATCTCCCTGAATGTTCCCGTTACGGAATGTTGTTTTGACATCCATCTGCCAAATCTCGTAGTCATGGTAAGCTGTTATGGCAAGAATGATTCTTATGGATTTAAACATGGAAACTGGCGAGAAGGTTTCATCATAGTCAATTCCTTTACGCTGTCTGAACCCTTTATCCACTAGCCTTGCTTTATAGGTTCTTACTTGACCTTCCATGTCCATCTTTCTTTTCAATACCCATTTTTATCCAACATGCATTACATCAAATGGATCATCGACTAGAACCCAAACTTGGTTCTGATACATGGACTCTATCTTAGAATTCATAGCTTATAGCCATCTTGCAGCTTCTGATCTTTCTAATTCTTCCTTGTAAGAGGGAGGTTCATCATTGTCCAACAATAATGATTCACCAGCCTCGGTGACTAGGAAACCATATCACTCTAGTAACCTTACCTCTCTTGAGCTCCAACGCAGTACTTGTGTTTCTGGGACCTCTTCCACGGGGACTTGTGGAACTTGTTCTGGTACCAACTCCTTTGTATCTTGAGTATCAACTTCGTCGAAGACAATCATGCTCCCACTATCCTTCTTGAGGATGTGCTCCCTCTCAAGAAAGACGGCTTGTCTGGCGACAATCACTTTTTTGTCTTGAGGGTTATATAGGTAATATCCTTTCGTTTCCTTGTGATATCCTATAAAGATACACTTCTTGCCCTGGGGTGCTAGTTTGTTTCCTGAGAAGGCCTTATCAAATGCCTCACATCCCCATACACGTGTGTGCGAAAAATTGGGTTTCCTTCCATTCCATAACTTGGATGGAATTCCATTTTCTGCCTTAGTTGGTACTCAGTTTATGGTGTATGCTGCAGTTTGTAATGCATATCCCCAAAAGGAAAATGGATTATCCACATGACTCATCATCAACCTCACCATTTCCAACAAGGTGTGGTTCCTCCTTTCACTAACACCATTACACTGTGGTGTATACGGATGAGTGAGCTGAGATAGAATCCCAAACTCCCGTAGAAGAACGATAAACTCATGGTTTAGATATTTTCCACCTTGATCTGATCGAAGCTTCTTAATCTTCTTACCAAGCTGATTCTGTACTTCATTCTTGAATTCCTTAAATTTCTATAAGGAATCTAACTTATACCTCATTAATTAGACATAACCATATCTACTCAAATCATCAGTAAAAGTAATGAAGTAAGAATATCCACCTCTAGATTCTTCTTGAAATGGTCCACAGACATCCGTGTGTACCAATCCTAGAAGCTCTGTGGCCCTTTCACCTTGTCCACCAAAAGGCGGCTTCGTCATTTTTCCTTGTAAACAAGAATGACATCTATCAAGTTGTTTTAGCTCAGTAGAGTCTAAATAGCCATCTTGGCAGAGCTTTATCAAACGCTTCTCGTTCACATGACCACGACGGTGATGCCATACCTGGGTGATGTATGAGTCATGTGAGTTTGTTTCATTATCGATTCCCAACACTTGGTTTTCGTAATACAATACATACAAGCCATTATTTAAATGAGCCATACCATAACATTTGTTGTTCTAATAAGAGAGACAACCTTTATTTCCAAATTTGAAAACAAATCCATCCATATCCAAACAAGATACATAAATTATGTTATTGGTAACACTAGGCACATACTAATAGTTATGTGAAACCAAAATCATCCCAGTCAGCAATGAGAGGAGGTAGTCTCCCATAGCCAATGCAGCCATCCTTGCACTATTGGAAGCTTGAAGATCCACCTCTCCTATGGAGATCTTTCTGAATCTACTTGGTTCCTGCATTTGAATACAGATGTGAGCCCCACAAGCTGTATCTAATACCCAATGTTAATAAATAGAAATATTTCACTCGATAACAAATGCACATTTAGAGTCCCCACGCTTCTGGGTGCAGTTCCTCTTCCAGTGGCACTGCATGCCACATGCAAAACACACTGCCTCCCATTCCTTTCCCTGCCTCTGGATCTTCCCCTTCTTGGAGGGACGGTGCTCGGGGGCTTCAGACCGTTTATAAGTCTTTGGTACCTTTGCCTTGTCCTTCCTTTTCTTGTTCACCATAAGTACCGCGGGTTTGTCACTCCCAATGTCCTTATCTACCTGGAGAATTAGGGTCAGAATCTTCGAAATACTCTTCTCATTTCCTCTCATGTTATAGTTGACAATGAAGCTAGAGAAGGTATTGGGCAGTGACGATAGGATGAGATCTATACGCAACTCATCCGGGAATTTAATCCCTAATATTTCTAGGCATTCAATGTAGCCAATAAGGTTGACTACATGAGGCCTAGATGGCACAGACTCTCCAAGATTCATGGTAAACAAAGCATTAGAGATCTTATACCTCTCCTGTCTCTCCTTCTCTTGGTAGAGATCTTTAAGGTGAGACATCATGCTATACGCGTCCATGTTTTCATGTTGCTTGAAGAGCTCATTAGACATGGCCGATAGCATGAAACACTAGACATATGTGTTATCATCCATGTGTTTCATGTAGAGAGATAATTCCTCATCACTAGCCTCTTTCCCAGGTGCAATTGGAATAGGCTCTTCCAGTGCATATACTTTCCTTTCGTGGCGAAGGACGATGCGTAAACGCCTCTACCACTCTTGGAAATTGGTGCTAGTGAGATGTTTTTCTTTTTCAAGTATGGTGCACAATGATATTTTTGAAGTCATTTTCTTTCTGTTTATACATATTAAGATGAGAAAAGGTTTAGTACATTATTATATAAATTGAGACAAATAAATAAATTAATACTTATTAGTCTCCCACTATTTTATCGAAATTCAACAGCCCTCACCATTGACTTCGGAATATTCTGTTGCGTGAATATTCTAGTGGAAATGATCCATATTTCCCTTTGCATTACCCCAACTAGGGTTGGACAAGCAACTTGAAGGGTTTTAGGTAGCTATTCCAAATTCCAACTGCATTAACTCGCAGCTCCTTGATCCGATGAGTGGACTCCCCAATCCTGAAATCCATTTTCGATTTCCTCAACCATTACCTCTTGGTCACACCAAGTCCTACTGTGGCAGTAAACCCTTGATGAAAACCAATTCAAGTAAACCCAAAACCTTGAATTACAATTCCCCGATAATTGAAATCACCCCAACTAGGGTTGGTAAAGCACTTTGAACTATGGTTCGATTCTAACCACAATTATGGAAGGCTTTGCCGACGTAATATTTATGTTGAGTGATTTTATCCTTATACGTAAATTTCCATTTTATTATATATGATTACATGCTTGTTATATTAAGTGGGATATACTTAAGTGATTAACCATGTCTAAAATAATATTTACGTATAAGCCGGTTTTATTTTAGATCCATCTTCCATGCTCGTTTAAATCATTAATTGTGTGATCATGACAACACACCCATAATAAATAAACCATGAAACTAACAGAAATAAAATAAATGGTATGATCATGAGCTTTTCAATTGGTTAGTTTATCTAGAGGTTGATATACTAATCCATGACCTAGGGGAGAAATACCTTGAACCTTTCGGGTTCGTGTTTACAGCTTTCCAACTGTCCACCTTTGTATCTCCTTGGAATGGTTTCACCTTGGCTCCTGACTTGAGCCACCTACACTAGCATGGGAGCCCCATCCATTACATATGAATTTATCTCACATGCAGGTGAGGGGTAAAAGGGTTTTTTACAGAAACAAATCCTTGGGCGCACAAGCCTGACATATTAATGAGGAGATGGCTCACAGGCCAACAAATTTAATTTAAATAAATAAATTAAAAGAAACCATTCACATACAAAGGTATCGGTCTAGCTCATGATCATCCATACATGCAACAATATTTACGCATAAATAAAACTAGCATTCAATTCTTTAATTGTTTTTGTTTATGATAAATCACACTCGAATCAATTAATTATCTTTAATTAATCAATCATTTTATCATAAATATCATTTCTGAATTTCATTGAGATTCTCATCCCACATAATTTTAAACAAATAAATTCATTTAAAATTATCCTTGTATGTAACTTGTACCTTGGAGGCAACCCGGTGAATTCCCATTTATTACGCAGATGTTAAATTAAACACACATATATATAGCACCTATCATGTGTTGTGCCTTAGCTTTACGCCTGCACCATGCTACATGTCTCAAAGGTTTGTATAATAAAATAATAAATTTTAATAAATCTGTGTAATTTGGGTGAGTACACGACATGTAGTTCTGACAACACAGCGTGTACTTTTCTTCACCGTTCATCTAAAGTACACGCCCGGGGACAGGGCGTGTTAATGTACTTCATAAATTTTCAGAGTACACGACGTGTACAGTGGGACACACACCGTGTAGTTTCCGGGTTACACGGTTTCTAGCCGGGCAGGCCGTGTACATAGTACACGACCCAACCCTAACCCGAAGGGACGACACACCGTGTTCATTGGACCACACGACGTGTATTCCGGAAACCGTGTGCCACCTATTTCTAGTCAACACACGGTGTCTTAAATTCATAGAAAGAATCCAATACAGGACCCGATTTGGAAGATCAGTCAATGCATTGAACCCAGACTATACAGCGTGTACTTCCGAATACACGCCGTGTATTCTAGTGTTATACGACCAGAAACATTTGGCTCTTCCGGAAGAGTTCCTCTATTTTATTTTAATCAAAATTAAAATAAAAATTTGTTTCTGTGAGGTGAATGAGAAACGAGGGAGGAGGAATAGATCTCGATATTTAGATTTCCAGAATGATTAAACATGAATTGAAATAATTAAATTATTAAATGCATAAATTACCAACGGAAAACTATATAATTATAATCAATGGTATAAACCGCTTTGATACCACTTGTAGGTTCCAGGCGTAGTGGACACGCATTGGTGGGTTTTTCCAACTTTAATTTTAACGTTAAACAACGTTCAATCTGAGATCCATCACGATATAAAACACCGAATCTTTGGAATAGAACGAAGAACGAAATGAAAAGACGAGTCCTGGAAACCTTGAAAAGGATCATCATATGTTGATTATAATTTATTTAATTGATGAATAAGAATTACCTCGTTGGAATTATTTATTCGTTGATGTGTCAGGTCACGATTCGGTGATCAGTCGTTGCGTCGTAGAATCCAAGTGTAGCATTCCTCTAGTAGTGATCCACATGTGTGTCACGTATCTCCGGAGGTCGCCGAAGGGATCTCCAGGTGCTAGCATGGAAGAACCTTTGCTTGTGATGTCCGCCTTCAACCACCTTGATCCGGCAGAGGATCTTGCTCTCGTAACATGAGGGGGTTCTTGGTGGAAATGGAATTCTCTCTTGTCTTGATAGTATTTCCAAATCCGATGTGCACACCAATGCCTCTTCAAAATGATGGGGTTGTGATGATATTTATAATCGGGTTTGAGGATAATAGATTTATGACAATAAATAAATGCATTACTCATTTTATTTATTTAATTAACTATTATTGAAAACCCCCATGTCGAATTATTAATTTTTTGACATGCGCCCATGCTGATTATAATAAATTTCATTTAATAAAAAAATATTAAATCCCCAAAATCCCAACTGGAAAAACTACACGGCGTGTAATAATTAATACATGGTGAGTACTTGTTTTCCATAAAACTACACGACGTGTATATTTAATATACACGGCGTGTAATTTTAGTTTCCATTTTCTCCACCACATTTATTAGACCTTGAGTAATGACTACTTATTTCATAAATAAATGAAACTGCATTACTCGCTAATAAATATATTATTTCATCCACAATATATTCTCTCGAATAACTAGTGTCAAAATAAATGAAATCAGACATCCTCAAATAATTGTTAAACCACAGTTGTGAATAGTATTTATTTATCTTGTTAAATTAATATTTAAATGAGATACATGGACACAATTAGTGTGTGTCCCTCTAGGCCTCTTTCTCAGTGGCATTAGGTTGAGTCTGCCTAAAGTCCAAGGTTAGCGTCTAGAAACACGAAAAGGCACCCATAGATAAAGAAGTTAATGCCACAATGATGTTTCACCTCCTACGAATGCTTACAGTGTAATATAATCCCTTTGTCTTGATATCTCCAATCAAGAGGGTTGCATGCTAATGCCATCAACCCATGTGCTTGACTATTCTTTCTTTGACTTCCTGGAATTGAACTTGCCCATACCTTACCATGGCCATGGATTTATTTAGGCTATATCAATTAAATCAAAGGTCCTGAGATATCTACTTCTGTTATGGAACGGAAGGGACAAATCCTTTCTCGCATTATCTATTAATGATGTATTACTCGTGACACACCCAACGTATCCTACCTCACCGCGAACAGTGTGTCATCACTGTTTTTGCCAATACATCTAAGTGCGTGAGTTGTAATACCTATTAATAATAATCTTAAAGTCCAAGGAACAATACACACATCCGCAGATAGGAACATCCAATGACACTATGAAATGTGGATTTCCTACTAGCGGGTCTCTTTCTCATAATATCCTCCTTGAGATTACCAAGGGTGCACGCCATGAGAAGGTGCCTCAATGTTTTATGAGTCCTCACCCCTAATGACCTGTATTATTTGTGTCCTTCAAATAATATCATCCGACCATAGAACATACATTCAAGAACAGTCTTATGGCACTTCTGGGTTCTCATCACAGCAGGGATTAGCTACGACCATTTAATGCAATAGCTGTCCTTAGGACATTATCACATGACATGTCATGCAGAAGAACAATCAATATGTGATTAGGATTTTATTTAATGAATAATGTACAAAGTAGATGGTTCTAGACCACCAACTCCAACATGAACGGCCAAGAACCACAACTTCTATCTGACCTAGACTAGGCAACCACGAAATCCTCCCTATTAGAAAGATGGATTCACAAGCCAAACCGGGAGAGCTCTGATACCGCTTCTGGTTGACTAAGCTTCCAGGAAAGAACAAAAAATCTAAAAAGAGAAATCACGTTCTTTACTTTTAAATATCTGCAAAAAAGTAGAAAACATGGTAGGATGAGGCCTCATGGATCTCCTCATCTCATAGATCTATCATAGGGCACCCCTCGACTCTATCTGTGTAGCACAGGGCTAGGCGAATATGCAGGATGAAGAAAAGAGATTTCTTGACATGGGGGGACGCTGGTGTAGATAGTGCATCATTAAAGGATCGGATACTTGTAATAGAATAGATACCACCACCAATGTAAAACATTGGAGAAGTTGGAACCACATCCGACGAGATGACCGAAGGGGGCGAGGTAGGCCGCGAAGCACAGAGCGCGGGAAGCACATTCTTTTCTGAACATGGTTATCCATTTTAAACACACCCCTAACATTGGTTTCATTATTAAATTCAACAAAACCTTGAATTTTTTTTGAGGTTACCGTAAAAGAACATTTCAAGTGGTTTATCATTAGATTATGATGTTTAAGCTTGCAAAATATGGTAGGTAGATATACCGAGTGCTTAGAACATTGTCATGATTTGACCACTAAATCTTCAAAATAGTATTTGAGAAACATTCCCATAAATATTTTTACGGTGAAATGAATTGCACAATAGAATGTGGAACCATCATTATTCCTGAAAAATTGAATTACCTTATAGAAAAATACTCCCTCAGCGGCTCTGAAGGCTGTCAATTTTTCATCTTCTGAGGCCATACATATTTGGTTATACATGAAAAATAAATTAATGATGAAGAGGGCGTAGTAGACATCTGTCACATTAATCATGAGTTCTGTGATCAGGACCAGGAATTCACCTTTAAGAACATGTTGGTTGATATCTCTAAAATCAATGAAAAATCATATTTTCTCGTTCTTATTAATTACATGAACATTGTTCTCTAGAAATTATGGTCATTTAAAATCTCATATAATGTCTCCCTTCGTGAACTTGTTGACTTCAAACTCAATTTTGGAGACAAGTGTCTGGTGTGTTATAATTTCTACCTATTTTTATCCCTGATTCTCTTCTAGAAAACTGAAATGATGGGTCGAAACCTTGGGGTCATGGCCTATCATCCCTATGTAATTACAAGAAAATACATCCTGGTTTTGCTTCATAAAAAAGTATACATCTCTGTTCTTCAAGAGTCATGGCTGCACTAATCCGAGTGGATTGGGGATCTTACTCTATACCCAGATTTTTGTATTTGAGTTTATCCATTGTAGTGTAGATTCATTCCTCAAATACAGAAGGGGTTTCCTTATGAGATTCTAATTTATCATCCTCATCATGTTTTAATTCTTCAACCTCTTCATGGAGTGTAGGTGATGAAGTAATAAATTTATAGCTCGAGAAGGAGTTGGTATTTTGACAACCAGTAGAGGAGGAAACCATTTTAGGCCCAACTGATGATGAATGGTATTCATAAAGATCTAAAGGGAAGGTGTAGGGTTGAGTATTAGTATCCTTGTATTTTTATTTAATTCATAACACTTCTTCTAGGACGGACGATGAAGTATATATTTGTAGAATCTTTGGGGATAGAATGAATAAATTTTCATCCATGCTTTCATCAATACATGGATATTTAACAACATATCCAATACCATTGGGGTTTGTTTCCACAACTGAAATTATGGAATACAATGATTGAGGGTGGGGATTTGGTTTCACAATTTCTATTTTATTAATGGGAAGCTCTTAATCTACACCGAGCTTTTTGAAACGGTTAGTTGGGATCATTTACAACCTATTCAGGGCATTACTTCAAGTAACATCATAAGTCACATACTATTTTTACCCTTTTTATAGAAATATCTATCTAAATACTAAGATTCAAATGACTTGAATGGGGCCTTTTCACCATGAAACTTCTGAATATGACCATTTATACAATTTTTGTGACATTGATGGTAGGATGAAGGAATGGATGAATGATGATGAAGTAGAGGACTTTAGAGTAGAACATTGGAAGATGTATCCTACCAGACAATCATGAAATATGATTAAGACATGTGATCCCTAAATTTTGTTCTAAGAGTAATATTACTGAGAGGTTATTCTTCATTCTTATCATAACACTTTAACATGAAATTGGAGGTATACCAGTTGGATTTTCTAAGACCCAATCATCAAAGTGTTCTGATCAAAATGACATTGAGCCCCGATCCATTTTTAATTAAGTCCCATCATACATTCATGTTAATAATACTTTTGGATAGGTATAGGGGCATTAAGTATCATTTTATGAAAACATACTCATCCATTCTTGTAAAAGATATGACTGCATGGTATTTTTCAAGATCATTCTCTATACTACAATCCTCTATAGCAATAACTTTGAGTTCAAACTATTAAGGTTCTGAGAGGGCCTCTATATGTGCCTTCTGAAGTTATTTCTATAGGGACTACACATCTAGGATTGATCATTTGGTAGGTACATGGTCCAATTGATTCAAAACATCATTCTTTTGATCCTTGGGTTTGTGCTTCCTAGCATAGATATTATCTTTTTATGGTTCATGGATAGTTGATGTTCCTGATGTGGATGGACCAACTTTTTGGGAAGGGGCTGGGATTCCTTCTAGTCATGGTGGATTAGGAAGGCTAGGTCCACATACTCGTCAAAGTGATATTGGTGTAGAATATAACTAGTCTTCTAAGATGATCATGATAGTGCATACCCTATCTTAATTTGGGTAATTCCCACATTCATTTTTAGCTCGCTTGAGTGTTCTCCCATGAGTTTTGGTTGGAAAAAATGTTTGACCAGGGGAGTGGTTAAAGTATTAAATCCTACCATGACCACATATTCCCTTGTATCCTTGACCACAATGACCTTAATATTTTGTTCCTCAATCATATATAGAGAAATCATGTTCATAATCATACAAATCAATTAATAATGGATCCATTATGGGAATAAAATTAATGAAACCAAATAAAAAACCTTCATCTGATAGAGATTCATTCAGATCGCTAGACTCTTATTGTGTTTTTTAGACAGGTGGTGCCCATGATTTTGCGATGGTTATCATGATGTCTACTAAGGTAAAGGTCAACTTTGTCCTTTACATGATTTCATATTCTTTTATTTTCTCTTTATATCTTTGTTCGTGCTTCTTTTTTTAGGATTGTTCTTCAGCGTATTGGGCTTTTGATGTAGTTGTATTTTCTATTGCATAAGAAAAATGAGGCATAATCGGTTATTTCCCCTATGTTCATATAATGGTATGAATCATATTTATTTTGATACCATCTATTCATTTAAATTATGAACATTTTTCCTTTTAACTTCCATCAACTCACCTTCCTCCGCCTAATTTTTAGTATAGTAATAAGATATTTTGGATAGAAAATATGGTTGTTTCAATTTCCCCTAGTCCACCATCTTTTTTAGGAGGAATTTAAAGACAATACACTCCAAGATGGGATTCCCTATAATTTTATGAATGTGGAAATAGGTTAGGATATCTTTGTTAACTTTTTTTCAGGTTTTTTGGGCTTTGGAAGGTAGACTATGTTTTTTCCATAGATGAGATGATGTAGAATGGGACATGGTGATTTAAAAAAGAATAAACCTTTTTCATAAACTCATTAAACTATTGTTACCCATGATATCTTTGATCATCATGATGAGGTGACCATTGTTTCTGAGACATTGGAGGTGGATCCCTATTGTATGATGAGGGAATTGAAGTAGGAGTTGGAAGAAGGGCCTAATATAGGGTAACTATATTAGCATTTTGTTTCTTTCTTCTTCCCTAAGCTGATGATATTACTTGTGATATGGATTTGGCCTCTACAATGGAGTTATCCACATTCTGTGAAATTGTGGAAAGGTCTCGAAACCCTCATGTATATTTTATAGGGATCAATAGTGTTCAGAACCTTTCACATAGGTTTTCTACACATATAGGAAAAACACGTCTTGAGGGAGCGTTATGCTTAAAGAGTTTTTCAATTCTTTCCACTGATGAGACTCTTTCATTATACGTTTTATTTAGTTCATGAGATCAAAAATTTTGTATTCTGTAGCATTGAACTGAACTGAAAGTGGAACTTTTAACACCTGCAAATATGGTCTTTATTTGTGAAATATATGGGCATTAATAGCTCTAGAAAGTGTTGTTAATCGAGGAGAAAATATGGTATCCCCTATAACAGCACTAAAAAAGCACTGATGAAGACCCCTTTTATCATCACAAAAAAAACACTAATAAAAGGGGTGTTTTATCACTATAAAAGAAAATCCTTGATAAATGGGTCTTTTATTAGCACTTTGGTGTAGATCTAGTAAATGACACCTTTTATCAGCGCTTTTAAAAAAGATCTCATAAAAGATAAAAAAATTAAATAAAGTATTTCTATAATTCAGACAGGGCCTTCAATAGTGCATTAAGCCCTCTTTAACAGATCCCCACCCACACCCCAACCCGCATGCCCCATCGGCCCTTAAAATCGATTAACAATGCCCCAACCGCCTTTAACAACAATATCCATAATTCACCACCCACATGTGTGTCATGCCTTCCCTGGATTCGAACTCGAGACCTATTGCATGCACGACTAAGCCATTACCACTCCATCATATTTCTTTTCTTTCAATTATTAATATATATATATTTATCACTATATATATATTGTTATATTTACCCATATATTAATATATATTTATATTAACAAATTCATTTATATTAATATAAATATAGTTATATTAAAATATATATATTTATATTAATATATATATATATATATTTATATATATTGTTATATTTATATATTAATATATTTATTCATATATTAAAAGATATATTTGTATATTAACACATATATATATAATTATTTTAATTATAATTTTTTATCCATATATTTATTAGAATATTAATATATATTTATATGATAAGTATTAAAAAAGTTTATAAAATATGTGTTTTTATGTTTGTTTATTAATAAATAAATACATACATTCATACATACATACATACTACACACACAAACACACACACAAATATATACTAATAAATACGCACACACACACACACACATAAATACTTGTGTGTGTGTGTGTGTGTGTGAAATGCCTTATATTGTTAAAACGACTATAAATTCTAATCTAGAAGTCAGTTTATACTCCACAACTAGTCAAGATGAAGTACATGAAACGATCATCTATATGATATGGGGTACATGCCTAATAGACATTCAGATCAGAATTTATATCTAAGTAAATGCTAAAAAAGTGGGGTATCCCGACTAAAAAAATAAATTTTGGAGGCCTCGTGGGGCTTTTTTGTCCTTGAAAATTTTGACAGAAGATTATCTTTGGTTACTATCACATAAATCTTGTCGTAGGCTATGATTTTATATAACGTAGAGCTCAAATAGACACCCGAATCAAAAGTTATGCCCATTTGATGTTTGAGTTGCATTTTCATCTAATTTTGGATCTTTTGTAAATTTTTTTATTTTATTTTCCTTCAAATTGTTATCAAATTATTATTAGTCGATTATAATTAAAAACCTATTAATTAATTTTTTTTAGATATTTTATAATCCATTTTCACAACATATCTTACATATTTAGTGAAATTGTTTATTTATACTTATCTAAAACATATTTAAAAAATATATATTAAATTCATATCAATATATTATTTTTTGTGATTTTTTTGAAATATACACTTTATCTGAGCCTATTCTTATTGAACATATCATTGGTCATGAATAAATTATGTTTTTTGTTACTATCCCAGGGAAATGAAATTTTAGGATACCACCTTTGGTGAGATTTGATTTATTGGGAGCGTAGTGAAATAAAAAGCTCCATGTATACCCCATCCACTAGAACAAACACCATAAGGGGAATCTATGATAATTTTTAGAAACCACATTAATGAATCATGGAATGTATGTTGAAGGGATCTTTTTTTGTTTCTTAGTTATTGGATTTTGGGAATCTAATAGAGAATACTTGTAAATTTGGTCGGTTTTTCCTTCTATTACCTTAACATGAGTTTGAAACTCATCATAGGGTAATACCATTGATTTCACAAAATTAAGAACATTCAATATTGTTAAAGTGGATAATATTTATACAATATTCAATCAACACCTATGTAATGTTGTATTGAGGGGTGGATAAAGCCAAACCATGACCGTTATGCTGACTTTAGTAAGCTATTTCCTCATATTTATATTTTCTTCTTCAGCTTTCACTACAGGTTCCATGAATTGGTCAGACCAGAGTGGATTCTTATGGATTTTTTTACCATAAACTATTGGATATTTTTTGTATTTTCTCTTATATGTTTAATGGAAAACAACCCATGGGTGGTTCAAAGAATGATTGTCACCTTGGGTTATCTTCTATTTGAGAAAGGATTTCACCTTCCAGTAAAAAGTCAAAATACATGAATGGAATTGTATTTGAATTTGACAAATGATAAGAGTGTTTTATTATTCTAACATTATCAATTGGTGTTATCTCATTAAAATTTGAATCACTACTATATATAGAACTTTCATAGTGAATTCCATCCAGGGAGGACCACCATGTTGTATTACAGTAAGGGAAATAATCTCTTTCTCCTTGATATTTTGGACACATGGAGGGTTTTCATTTCTATTATCAAGAGATAGGCTCTCGATATCGACATAATTGATTCCATAAATAAATCATTCATGGTGAAGTAATTGAAAATGGCCTTTATGATTACGAATACTGATCCAATAATTTTTTAACAGTATCGAAGGATCTTGAGTTACAATAGATAAATATCTGAGTACATCAAGAATTCCAGAGTTATGTGAAGCCTGGTCATAAATTACCTCTATATTTTCTAATCAACTTTGATGAGCCTTCTTCATAGATTCCTTTTTATGGGGGATTTCAGCCACATGATGGAATAATTGGTTTCCTTGGGCAGGTTTTTAGGCCTGCCTTGGAGTGGCCATTAGAATAGGGTTATTACCTCTGATTGGATATGGTTTCAATTATCGATTCAATTTACCATATATTATGAGAGAGTTTTCCCCACAGACCTCCTTTATCGGAGGATAGGTATAAGTCTTCGATGGTGTCTTATACTGATGAGACACCCCATTTGTGGAGATAGGGTCATGTGTTCATACCATGACCACTAATGTTGTCACTGTGATAATGTCCTATAAAATCTATAGGACACATATATGGATTTTTTTCTACAGTTTTACCATTTCAAAGTCATGTTTGGTGACTTTAGTGAACAGAATATAGATATTCATATATTCAGTATATGGAGTAAGTGTATGTAACTGATCTAGTCCTCCATTTACTACTAGTGGATTCTGCCAGAACTCGTCTATATGGGAATAGAGTTGATTCCTCCCTCTTGTTTTCATTAGGACATTCTAACTGACTTCTCTAGGTTCTTATAGATGATGTTTCTAGAAGAATTGATGGATTCCAAAAAGTGTTTGTTCCTGATCACTATTTCCCACCAAACATGGTCGAAAGACATTTTTGAGTGATTCTAGAGGAGTCTACTGGCATTCTTGGTGGGTGAAGATAGTTTTATGTTTTTTATTACAAGCTTCATCATTATTTGGTTGGTGGGATTCTTTGAATGTCACTAGATGAGCCTAATGGTTGGTCTAATTAACGTGGATGGGTCTATAGGTGGACTCTTTATCCAACTCCCTAAAATATTGGAGGTACGTGTTGTTACATTCTAGTGATAACCTCCCAAAATTTTTGAAGATGGGGGTCGGTGCTGACTGGTTCAAGACAACTGTTCATTGTTGACATGATGATAAGTTGTTTCTGTTAAACTGTAGGGCCTTCTGGGTTGCCTTTGGTGTTGGTATCATAACTATTTAGTGGTACCCTCAGAAAATTGAGTCTGAGACCCAGTGTTTTAGATGATGGGTTGGTGATTGTGTCTTTCATGCAGATGAGGATCCAGACAAAATCAAAACTGGGGAACTCATTGTTGAAAACCTGAATGAGTTCATTGGATTGATGGGAGTCCTTAAAATTAGTGCATATACATATGATAAATATAAATAATTAACTATATAAACCAGAATAACATTTGAGTGAATACATGCATGATTTATTTCCATGTCTGACCCTCTTTCAAGTTGATAGTAGATAGGGCCTGACAGGTGGTGATACAATTTTTTAGTTGAGGATTTATTTTGGGGTGACCATATTTTGTTTCACTCAGATTTTTCTTCCTGTGGTGGCTTTCTATTTCCGAACAGTTTGTAATGGGTTTGTTCGTAGAACAGAAAACACCACATGGTTCTATATCAATAGAGACATACTTTCTAAAGGTAGGATTTCATTATGTATTTTGACCTATGATGCTTATGAAAATACATTGGTCAAGGTGACAGGAGGTTGGGATCATCTTACCCTATTGTGAGAATTATCACCTATTGTGGGACTCCCTCATATAATTAATAAATGTTAAAAAATCCTTAATTAATTATCATGTATGATGTGGTTCATCCAATGATTAGAAAGAAATTATTAGAATGTAAATATCATAGAATTATTTATACCAAGTCTCTTCATCAATTGAGATAATTATATTTTTATGTGGTTCCCTATTAATGGAATCCTCTTATATGCTACATAGAAAATATTTGATTGTTGTTACGACGATACTAGTTTCTAAGCCACTATGTGGGGAACTATGGGTTTAATTCCATATATTTTGACAAAGTTCACTATGGATTTTATCATCATATAGGGTGATAGTATTTGTTTTGATGTTGGTATCAAACAAATAGATGTTTTTGCAACGTATCCTTCTAAAAGGAATTACAACCCATGTAATTCAAATCTGCTTAACAAGGAACACCAGGTCATTTATGGCCACGTGATAAGGACCCAATAGTATAGTTTAACATCACATGGGTAGGACGTCTAAGAAAAATTTTCCTAGTAAATTTTTTTGTGAGACATATGCTGAAACAACCTAAAATTTTTGGAAGGGTTTAGAGATTCCATGATAATTAATTCCATGATGGGGATATGGCCTAAAAGAAAAAGTTTTATTTAGGATTTTGTTTTTAACCTTAGTGAGGATTCCTACATATCCCATTTGTATGTGAATAAAAACCCACATAGTTTGGTATGTCACACATAAGAGTATGGACTTTTGAGAGGATTATGTTTGGGCTCATCCCAGAAGAGGATTCACTATAAATGTGGCCATGTGTTTTGTATTATATCATGGTCATTTGGAGGATTATTTGGGACAAAAACCAAAGTAGAAAGAGAAAATAATGGATTGATGTGTTATGATTCAGACCAATATCTGAGGAGAATTCCCCTTGAGATCATCCCTTATATAGTCATCCTGTATATCCGGGTTAATGCTGGAATCATAATTATTGTAGTTAAATCCTACATGTAGACTTTGTGGATGTCATGATCATCACTGAATCTTAATCCCACATGAGTCTTGATCTGTGTGAGAATCATGTGGATGAAGAATACTTTACAAATCACACACTTTTCCTCCTTCACTAGTGGAAGAGAATAGGGTGAATGTGGAAGGGGCCAGGGTTACAAAACGTCCATCACATCACTTTATATTGAACATGAGTCTAACGTGAATAAATAATGAAGGTGAATGATGTTATGGTTGAGAGAAGAAATATTGAAAACATATATATAAAATGATAGGATCATACAATATGAGGGATTCTTTAAAATCAGTTAAGTATGAGGAGGATCTAATACCACGATGTAGGGAAAAGAAATTGTGATCCTTACACCATCATTGATGGAATTGGAGGCATTGGGTCTCAAAGATGATAAGGGACGGACATGGTCCTATCCCCAAAACCTGATAATGGGAAATCTTCAACATTTTTTCTGTGGTAATATTCTTCATGGACATATATATACATATATAGAGACACCATAAGGAAATTAATTTTCTGGTAGGACATGTATGGTAGACCACGGACCGTAGAAATACAATTCCAAATGGAAGACATGTTGATTTGACTTTCCCTAAGTTTCTATAGATTAGGATGTATAGGTAGAGGTTTTTACATGGTTTCTTTCAAACAAAGGAGCCACAGAAGAAATGTACCTACCTTGAGTGGATGTGAAGGAGTCCTAATAGATGACTCGTGCAAGATGAAAAGTGAGGTGAACTAAAGAGGATCACAAAGATGGTGCTTTATAAAAATAGGAATCAGTGATTTGGTGGAACCATAGGAAACAAACAACCAAGGTGACCACATATGGGTGAGGTAGTGCTTAATACTTCAATGGTCTCCATAGGTATACCTAAAATTCATTAGAACAAGTTCCTATTTGAAGAAGGGATACACTCCCTATTCCCCTTAAATTAAGGGTGTTGGGTGAATTAATTTCACATGTGTTATTTATCTCAAACACTTTATGGAATTATGTTCAACTATTACCTTTTAATTCCCTCTCTTTAGGTGTTATCAAAATACAAATAAGTTTTTGGAGGTCATGAGTGAAGTAGTATGGAAATCAAAGCAACAATCTGCCTTTGGGAAAACTCATCCATACAAATGAATCCTAAATGGGCGTATTTATAGGAATGTATGGGGACCATGGTGAATGAATCATTTCATCCATGTTTTCCTTTTGTAGAGATCAACAACAAGGTATTGTGCACTGAATATTCTTAGGTGTATCATGGGAAAAGTCCTCTTTTGGGGATTTGTGATTCTATGTTATCTTTATCTACTTTATCCTACTTATTATAAGGTATTCCCCTTTTACATTTTCATCAATGTGATAAAATAGTGTCATAAATATGGAAATAAATTTTTTAAATTAATGGGAGAAGAAATATCAAATGATTGATGAGTATAAGGATAATTTCACAATTTTAGTGTGGTCAGTTGCGTATTGTCTAAATAATCCATATTGTATAATTAATTGATACGTTGATGGTTTGAATCCATGTATTCAAAGATCATGAATCTATTATGGTTTTTATTTATTTGAATTTATTTTCACAAAATCTATCATGATCAAAATTATGTTTTCAATATCTTTTTTTAATAATAATAATGTTAGATAAAGAATATTTTTGGTCCCTAGTTTAGAAGAATAGATGGAAATGAAATTAATGGATGGGTGGAAAATCCTATACGTGACAAATATTGAAAAAAAACATCAAAGAACACAATTAAAGGGTGTGGGATTATTCTTTTGATGTAAACACAAAGTCATAAATCTCTCGAGTGAAACGTTTAGAGAGAATTAGTCAATTTGAAATGTTTCCCCTAAAGGGATATGGGCTATTACGATAGTTATTTCCCTATTTACCAATAAATTCTTCCCTAGAATAATCAAGTAGAGAAGGGATAAACCTTTTTTATATATAATGATGATGTTGAGGCCTAAAATGATGTGATAACGGAAAATTTATTCTACCTTGAATATTATATAATACATTATTTGATTTTAGATCTACTCACTACTTTATATCATGCATGTTTATAAATAATATACATGAATATCTTAAAATATTAATTAATGATTTTTTAGTTAGACCAAATATTTATAATTTCATTATAATGTGAATAAAATAATAAATTGAAATTAGAATTAATTGGTGTTTTCTAGAATCATATTTAATCCTCACACTCATAGTGGGTTTCGATTTAATGTTAGGGATTGATTGGCTCCTTAATTAAAAATATAGATTCAATTTTCAGGATAATGAATATTTTTTTATAGAGGTAAAGATGGAATTATTTATTCATAAATGGGAGATTCATTTATATTATGTAGTTCTGTATGTAACCAAATATCATAGAATAATTAAATCCCAAGGTAATATTTGGAGGGAGCATAATATTTGATAGGAAGTGATATTTCGAGAATAGAAGTTGTAATCATTTCACTTCATTATGTCGATGTTTTTTCTAATGAAATAACTATATTTAACCCAAATTGAAACATTTAATTCCCTAATTATAGTATCCTTGATACGAAACACATATCTATCCCTCCCTTTAGAATGGATTAATTGATGTTACATGAGAAGAAGAAGCAATGACAAGAATTATGTGACATGTGTATCATTTTCCCATTTGTTCATAAGAGGGGGGGGATCATTTTATTCATTAGGAATATTAATAGATAAATGATGTTACACATTTACTACTAGGAAATGAATGGAATTACTATAAATAATTAGTACCCAATACCTCACACAGATGAACTCTATGATTAAATAAAAGGGGGAAAATACTTCTCAATGGTCTATATTTTTTATATTTATTATCAGCTCAAGGTTATGTTGAAGGATATACCAAGGATTGAATTTTTCTTGAGGTATATTTGTTACTGATTGGCATTAGTTCCTTTTGGGTTAAAAATATACCTTATGTGTTTATTCACATAATGAATAGATTATTCAAGGATTGTCTTAATATGTTTATGGTTATATTGAATGAATATGTCCTTATATACACTTATAGTAATTTGGATCTGTAAATTAACTTCTTGATTGTGATTTATGTCAAAGGAAATTTTCTAATTGTGAATTTGTTTATGCAAGAGTTATTTTTCATTGAAATATTATATCCAAATATGGTATATCTATTGTTAATTTAAAAATAATGGTTATAATGGAATGTCCATGACCTAAAAATATAACTAAAATAAGTATTTTACTTGAATAAAAGGTTAATATCATTAGTTTCATGAAAAATTCACTTTTTTAGATAATATGGTGAACATGTTAATACATTAGGGTGTCAATGATACATGAAAAAAAATAAATACTACTGTTATATTTGAGGAATTGAATAAGAGAGTTTTAGACTCACCAATATTGACTCATCTCTCTGGAAAATAAGAGTTTTTAAATTATATAACACATCAAGGAACGGAAATGAGTTTTCTCTAATAAAAAATGATGTCACTACAAAACAAGATTGTAGATGTGAGTAATGTAAAATTACCATAGATAAATGTTGGTGATTGTAGACCATGGAAAATGCGTCCTCAAAATTTTCCAAATGATCCCATAAATATTCCAAGAGTGTATCCCGATTCGTATGATTTGATTTTATAGGTCATAGAGCCCGAACATAGTTAGAGATTATGACTTATGGGGATTTGAAGTTGGGCTGGAAAACTGTTTCACGAAGCCCATTTGTGAAGCTCCCTCTGTGATCGTGGAGCGCCACCGCGAAGTGAGGAGGTGGGATGCTCCTTGAACACCTTTTACGTTCGCGAACCCGCCACGAAGTATGGAGGCGGGATAGCTCCACGAACCAATTTGGAATTCACGACCCACCACGAAGACCCGCCGAGAAGCGAGGAGGTAGGACTTCTCTGTGAATCCATTTGACATTTGAAATACCTCCACAGAGAAAGCTCTGTCATCATGTAGAGTGATCTCTACTTCACGGCGCCCCTTGCCTATAAATACCCAGCTCACCCCCTTCTCCATAAGGCCACTCCGCCCCTTGGGTGGCCGATCTCCCAGTTTGTGGAGCTCCACTTTCCTTCACGAAGCGGCTCCGCAAGCCTGTGCTCCGTGAGCAGCTTCCTTCACGATGTTGCACCGTGAGTCCATTCTCCGCGTGTAGATTCCTTCACGATGCTTCTCCATAAGTCCATGCTCTGCGAGTATCTTCCTTCGCGATGCTTCTCTATGAGTCCATGCTCCATGTGCACCCTTTTCTCTATAGGATCCCTTTGTTCTGCAAGAGCCCTTGGCTCCATGAGCCACCTTTGATATGCGAGACACCTTTGCATCGCAAGATCCCTTTTCTCCGCAATGGAACTTCGCGAAGACCTATCCTTTCTAATGATCCTGCCTTCACTTCCACTGTTTCTTACCATGGGGCCTTCTCCCCCGCACTCCCGCATGGGGTCAGTGCTGGGCTACAGTGCCGGCCCTTCCGAGCCGGTCCCTTACCTACCGTAACTGACCCACATGAAAAATGGAGACTCACACATTGAACATTTCAGTCTGGGATGTCGTGATTTTCCATTGTTCCCTTATGCGTATCCACCTTCCATCTATTGGATACCATGATTATATATACCCTTCTAAACACCAATAAACACATTTATTTGAGATATTCTTCTTGGTTTGTTTCCCATGTCGTGAGTTGATATTCTCATCATTAATTCCCCTGAGTTCCTTGAGTCAAACCATTCCTCATGTAACTCATCCAAACCCCATCACTTGGCTCTTGGGCCAGGTCGAACCTGAAAGGGCCTCCAATGCATAATTCCCAACACCATCCACTACTAGTCACCTTATGCCTAATAGTTTTCTCTAGATGTCATTAAACTGTAGTAATCCCTATGTCCCAAACATATGATGCCTCTTGCTCTATATGAGAGATTCCTTATGATCCTAGAATAACATGCCAATAGTCCTATATACATGACTATAAACTGTAGTACACCCTATGTGCCAAACATTGGATTCCTCTTGCTCTACACGAGATATGCCTTATGCTCAAAGCATAAGATGCCTAATTCCGTGATTACAGTGGAATAATTTCAAGATAATTGGAATCTGTTTAAATATTCCATCACTCCACCTCACGCTTTACATGTCCTTCATTCGTTTTATCATCCACTCCCATGTCTGATTGGGCCCCCTAATAGCTTGGTCCCATGTCGCATCGGCTCACCTAATATCATGGGACAATGCCCCGTAAGACTTTGGACAACACTTCAAATCAGGTCTCATGTTTCAAACACGGTCAGTAGTCGACCCTCATTTGTTTTCACTATTTCAGGCTAACGCGATATGAATGATGTGTTTTGAAGACGGTCAACAGTTATTCTCCATCGCCATGCCACCATCATTGCATTCCGAATGTCAGGCATGTGATTCACACTTTTCACCTCCCATAGTTCGGACTGATTCGTTCTCTCTTGTGCACTAGCACATAATAGAAGGCCTCAACCCGCCAGTGGGTTGGGATTCCCTTATGGCCAGACATGAGGAACACATTACGAGAAGCTTCCTTTCATAAGCCCAATCCACCATTTTCACTCCAAAGTGGCACCTAGGCAGCTTCTTTGCATAATCCCCTTCCACCATTGCCACTCCATAATGACAGCCGGGTAGCTTCATTGCGTAAGCCCCATCCATCATTGCCACTCTATAGCGGCACCCGACCAGAATCCTTGTGTATGCCCCATCCACCATTGCTGCTCCATAGGGGCACCAGGGCAGTATCCTTGCGTAAGCCCAATCAGCCATTGTCGCTCCATAGCGGCACCCGGGCAGGTTCCTTGCGTAAGCCCCATCCACTATTGTCGCTCGATAGTGGCACCCAGGTAGCTTCCTTGCGTAAGCCCCATCCACCATCAACACTCAATAGCGGCACCCGGGCAACAATCTTGCGTAAGCCCCATCCACCATTGCCACTCCATAATGGCACCCGGGAAAATTCCTTGCCTAAGCCACATCCAACATTGTCGTTCCATTGTGGCACCTGAGTAGTGTCCTTGGGTAAGCCCCATCCACCATTACCGCTCTATAGTGGAACCTGGGAAGGATCATTTCGTAGCCCCCATCCACCATTTCTGCTCCATAGAAGCACGTGAGCAACTTCCTTGCATAAGCCCCATCCACCATCAGCACTCCATAGCGGCACCGTGGAAGCTTCCTTGCGTAAGCCCCATCCACCATTGTCGCTCCATAGCGTCACCCGTTAAATATCCCTGCATAATTCCCATCCACCCTTGCCACTTCATTGTATCACCTGGGAGGATCCTTTCTTAAGCCTCATCCACCATTACGTCTCCATAGAGGCACCCGGAAAGCTTCCTTGCGTAAGCCCCATCCACCATTGATGCTCTATAGCGGCACCCTGGTTGCTTCCTTGTGTATGCCCCATCCACCATCACTGCTTCGTAGAAGCACCTTGTCATCATCCATGTGTAATCCCCATACACCATTTTATCTCCATCTCGGCACCCGTTCAACATCCGTGCGTAAGCACCATCCACCATTGAAGCTACATAGCGGCACCCGAGAAGCTTTCTTGTGTAAGACCCATCCACCATTGCTGCTACATAGCAACACGCGGGCAGCTTCCTTGCGTATGACCCATCCACCATTTCCGCTCAATAATGGAACCTAGGCAACATCTTTGCGTAAGCCCCATCTACCATTGTCGCTCCATAGAAACATCTAGGAAGTATCCTTGCATAATCCCCATCCACCATTCCAGCTCCACAGCGGCACCCGGGTAGCTTCCTTGAGTATTCCCCATCCCCCATCGATGCTCCATATTGGCACCCGGGGAGAATCCTTGCCTAATCACCATCCACTATTGTCGCTCCATAGTAGCACCTGGGTAGCATCCTTGCGTAATCCCCATCCACCCTTGCCACTCCATAGTGACACCTGAGCAGTATCCTTGCATAAGCCCCATCAACCATTGCCGCTTCATAGCGGAACCTCGGAAAGATCGTTGCATTAGCCCCATCCACTATTTCCACTTCATAGCAGCACACGGGCAGCTTCCTTTCGTAAGCCTCATCCACTATTGCCGCTCCATAGAGACACCTGGGCAGCTTCCTTGCGTAAGCCCCATCCACCATTGTCGCTCCATAGCAGCACCCGAGCATCATCCTTGTGTAAGCCCCTTCCACCACTGCCACTCCATAGCGGCACCAATGCAGAATCTTTATGTAAGCTCCATCCACCATTGTCGCTCCAGAGCAGGACCCGGGAATCTTCATTGAGTATGCCCCATACACCATTTCCTCTCTAGAGTGTCACCTGGGCTGCTTCCTTGTGTAAACCCCATCCACCATTATCGCTCCACAGCGGCACCCGGGTAGCTTTCGTACGTAAGCCCCATCCACAGTTACCGTTCCACAGTTGCACCCTGGCAGCTTCCTTGCATAAGTCCCATCCACCATTTCCGCTCCATAGCAGCACCAGGCCATCTTCCTTGCGTAATCGCCATGCACTAAACACCATTGGAAAAGTGTTATCCCCCACACACCCACCGGAACTACATGGCCTTTGATCCTTGTTAAGTAAAGGTATGTAGTAATCCTCCATGAGGTTCAATCCCACCACCCATTGGTCGCTCCCACCCCCTTCACGTCGGTGCACAAAGCCGCCATAGCGGAACTATGTGGTCGTTTATCCTTGTTAAGGCAATGTATGTAAGAATCCTCCATGAGGGTTAAGCCCACCACCCATTGGTCGCTCCGACCACCTTCACTTCGGTGCACTAAGACCCCATTCCGAACTACGAGGACTATGATCCTTTCCATGGAAGAGTACATAAGAATTATCCCTGAGGTTCAAGCCCTCCACCCATGATACCCTAGGTCCTCTTTCACGTTGGTTCACTAACACCACCTTTTGAACTATGGGGACTTTGATCCTTGCCAAGGAAGGGTATGTAGGAAGCCTCCACAAGGTTCAATATCACACCCAGTCACTCTGACACCATTCACATTGGTTAGCCCAAAATTCCAAACTATGTGGTCTTTGATGTTTTCCATGGAAAGGTACGTAGGATGCCTCCCTGATGTTCAATCCCACCACCATGGTAATTTGGTCCATCTCCACGTCGGGTCACCAACACTTTGTGCATCCTAGTGTTTGAGCCCCACACCCCTTTTCTAAACTACACGGTCTTTTATCCTTGCTAAGGAAATGTACGTAGGAAGCCTCCTTAAGGTTCAATCCCACCATATATCTGGGTCACATGTCCTTTTTCATGTCGGTTCACCCCTGACCTGCATGAAATTAAACTGTGGAGCTCAATATGTAGTAAGCTGCTGTTCCCCCATTCACTGGAAAGCTGTTTTCAACCACATTTGGGGGTAAGACATTGAAGTCCACAATAAATGGTAAGCTGTCTCCAGATGAACAATGTGGACATTGATTCCCTGCCATAGGGATACATAGGAAACCTACATTAGGGTCAAGCCCATCACTCAAGTCTCATCCTAATATATCCCTTGATCCCATGTGTTCCATGAAGATCATGCCCCAACCCAGAGGTTCTAGTTCTTCTAGGACCCATCCATGCATCCATTCTCACGGGCCACCTCCTAAGGTGTCCCATTAGTCTCACCAAACTACGCGAACATTAATTCCCTGCCACATGGATATATAGGAAGTATCTTCAAGGCACACACCCAACATCAACACCATCCTCATCTAGGTTCCATCTCTTTCCCCTACACTTCATTCAACTCTCCATTATCCATTTTGATTCTTACCCGGGACACCACATCCTCGTGGGATCATATCATCCATTTTTTCACTTCTCCAAGTAGTACCTGGGCCGTTATCCATGTGTAATCCCTAACATGTATTCAGGTTGTTGTCCTCTTTGTAAACCCCGATTAATCACCCATTCGAACTACGTGGGTTTGTGTCCCTGTTTTCTTTACAAGGTACTTCAGAAACCTCCCAGAGGTTCAATCCGATCCAATGGTAAACAGTGTTGTTCACCCATTCTGGGTTGCACGATCCCTAATGCACCCTCAGTGGTGTCTAGATCAGCTTTCACGGTGTGAAATCTCCCCTCTATGGGATACACCAACTCTGATCCATCTCTATGGGACATTATAATCATCGTCGTATTCTATCCGCAAGACAATAATCACATGGACTACCTCGTGAAAAACATGAGATGCCTGAGGAAAATCTCGGAAGAAACACCTTTGGTGTAACCGTTTCTACAAGACGTTAAACTTGCAGCATACCCTATGTTAAACATGGGAATCTGAGGAAAACCTCATATAAATTCCTATGAAATATGATTCCCCGCATTTGACATGGGATGCCTCAGGTTCTGCACCATTGAGATTCCCTCTTTCGAGGATGAATACAGGTTTTCCAATGTCCATGCATCTAGATATGCCTCGACATGCCTGATGTTACCATTTACTCTGACCGAAGGTTGCTACCATGTCAAGACCTCATTTAATGTCATGACAGAAGTGGTGTAATTAATAGGCGTCCACAAAGATAGGCACCGGGAATGAGATTCACGAACCATGACTTAATCTATAAGGGAGACCCGTACAAGGTGAAGAGTGCTAAGGAGGAATCCATAGAAGGATGAACAAATATCCCATCATCCTGTTTCAATCAAGGAGAAAACATTCCCGAATAAGGGAAAAATGCCACCCGCCTTTGAAAAGCAGGAATGTGGGGAAACAGATGCACATTCTCACAGACAGATGCGCGCACCCCGGTTAAAGCATCATAAATAATGATGATGATGTTTTATAGTTTTATATGAACTTATATATTCTATAAATACTAGAGATAAATAATAATTTTCTATATTTATGACATGGATCATAAATTTCTATATATATGAGTTGAATGAATATCTATAGGGATATCTTAGAAAACTACTGGTTAGAAATTTTGAAGGATGTGATTGCATATTATACTATAAAATGCTTAGTATACCAATAAGTGAAGTTTGAAATGAAACAACCCTAGGGTGTAATGAAATCTTTACCTATACAATATTGGAAAATTGGTATAATTTTAATTTGTATTCTATCATTGGGATTCATAATACATCCATGGGGAATAACAAAATATCAATATTGTTTACCATATTACAATGTATTCTCATTATCTTGAAATTTGAGATGATTTCACTTTTGAAAATATTTCATTGATTTATATATATTAAAAAATTTTATTATTCATCGAATACCTTCATCATTAGTCTCATATTATTACCCATGAATTACATAATAATTTTTGAGGATTTATAATTTTTTTTTCAAATATTGATCTTTATCATAGAATATCCTATCACCCTAAAATGGAAGGGAGTAGTAATGGGACTACCTCATCAATGGATTATATGATAAGATCATGTTGTATTATCATTGATTGAATTTCATATTCTCATTTATTTATGGTGGAGTTTTATTATGTTACTTGTTACCACTTTGGAATTAACATGGTATCATATGAAGTGATATTTTAGAAGGGATTTATGAATTCAACATGTTTAGGTATTTTATGATAATAATTGTTATTAGATATAGAACATATGGAAGAAATATTAGTGAATGATTGTCCTGTCAAATCACACATCATGGTAACCAAAACATTATATAAAATTTATGATGGTAATAGAAGAAATGGTTTGGAAATATATGTCGGAGACCATGTCTTACTAATGATATAGACAAGGAAATGTGTCATGAGATTTTGAATAAAGGGATGTTATGGAAAAGGTATATTGGGAAGATTTAAATTTTATTTCATGTAGGTGATGACGAATATAATTTTTAATTACATAAAAGTTATTCCAGGAATAGATAATATTCCAATAATAAATTCTAAATATATTTATTCCAGAACATTCCCATGTTCTAATGATGGATACTGTTTAGTGGGAACCAAACCTTTCATAAAATGAGTTTTCTATTAATATTCCTCTTAAAAGAGACCAAGTGTTTCAGAATTTAATGACTCTGACAAGGGAGGATATTTGGATTAATGAACCAATTGATGAAAAAACATGGTATCTAGAGGAATCAATAATAATGGTTTTTCAAAATTTCATTGTGGATTAATTTTTTATTTTTTAGAATGTAATTTTTCTAAGGGAGTGAAAATATATAATTTGACAAATTATATTAATAATGAATACTATTTTAGTAAAATATAATATATTTAAACCCAAATCAGTACAAAAATTCACAGAAAATAAATATATATATATACTAATATTAGGTATTCTCCAGTTCCATGTGTCACACACATATTCTCCCACATCATTTTTTCATTATGTGTCACTTCTCCAGCTATCCACGTTGATCCACACGTACCTGACTAAAATATTAACACTGCACTCACCTCTCTCCGCATCGGGATTTTCCTCCTTCCACATCTTGAATTTTCTCTTCTGCTACCCCTATTGCAAACCCTCTATAGAAATACTCTAAATCTTATGACTCCATCAAAATCAGCATCTCAGATGAAAAAAATTGTGTTTCATATCACTATTACATCTTTCCAATCTTCAAAACTCAAACTGTCACTCCTTACCTACATCATCTTCACATATATGGATCTCCTCCCCATTGAGACTTATAGATTTCGACTAACTAGTTTGAAAAGCTCCACTATTTTTGATTTATCATTGACCGACGTCTTCACCAAACACATTATCTGAAATCTACAGTCTATACTGAATGTCGACAGACACCTCCACCTCTTTAGATATCTGGAAACTAGGGTTTTGGAACCTACAACATTCTTTGTTTGAAATCTATGGACCGTACTGACTACAAAAGGAATGTTCTTCTAATTCTGTAGAAATTTTCACTGATCTACTTCATTTTGTTCCAATATTTCTATGTGAAAACATCAATGGATATATACCTTACTCCGTTGAACCATTCTATAACCAATGTCCTTCGGTTTCCCTATAGTAACCCATCGATTCATTCACATTTTATATAATCTACCATAAACTAACCACTGTCATTCATTCTTATTCAGTTCTAAACTAATTTATATTTATCCATGATGTGTTTTAATCAGATTTGTTTCATGATTTTTCTTCTAAAATAATTTATAAATAGACAAATTAGATGATAAATAATATGAATATACCTCAACCAGAGACCGAAGTGATGTGCATGGGATCTCCTAGGGTAAGACTTTCGATGACTCCTTGATTTCAATCACTAAAAACAATTCAATTTTTGTGTTCCATTTGTTTTAAAATATTCTTCAACTAAAAGAATTATTTAGAACTAATAATTATATATGTTTATTTCACTGTATACGATAAATGGTTTTTATGTACGTGAAAAATTCAAATACTCTTCACGATTCCATTCACTGTCATAATAACCTATATTTTTCTTTGAAAATCCATCTTCATATTCTATTCTTATGCATATATAAACAATAGGTCATACTTTTCACTAAGAGAAGATGCATCCAACACTCAACCCTTCCATAATCTGGTATTTTCTGTTCTATAGCTTCTCCGAAACATTTATATCTACTTTATAGTTTTTCATTTCACTATGTTCATCCGAAATGTTTCTTATATTATGATGTGCCTACAATTTCTCAACATGTATTAGAGAGATTTATTAGAATTTAACATAACCAGGTAATACATTTTCTAATTTCTCCATTTCAATTTTTTATAGAGAAAACACAAAATTATTTTAATATTGATATTTTTCCTTGGATGACACGAAAATCAAAGCACTGAATCATTAGAAGTGTAATGCAACAGTGACAATGGATTTGTTACAACAGGTAAAACTATTTATTGTACTCATTTATATGTTGTTTATCTTTATTAATAGTTACTATGATGACATCATTGGAATTAACAAAAATTCATTTTTTTCATGTCAATAGCATTTTTCCTGTGAAAAATACATAAAAACCATTTATTATTCTCAATTGATTACTAATAAGCATTAGATTTCAGGTTATATGATTTTAATTTTCAATAATATGTTTTTCTTATTCATATTTGTGAAGTCTTTTTGTAGAAATATAGGTTCATTTAATTTTAATTCTATGATTCGATTCAAATAAATGTTGTAACATATCACGACTATGTGGAAACAACAAGCAATTTTAATGTACTACATCCCCCCTACATGAATGAAAACATAAATAAAAATACTGAAGAATAAGATTGAATTCTTTCAGTGAAATGGAGAGGTATTAATCAAAAGTTGATGCTTCTGTTCTTTTCAAATTATCATTTAATTTTTTATTTACGGCAAGAAATATTTATTTCAGCTCATTAAATATTGTCTGAACATGTTTTTTCTAAAAAAAATTGTTTCTGAGGATGATACACAAAACAGATTACGCAGTTTTTTTTTGTCACCATTTTTCACTACTAAAACACTATGATGAAAAAATCCAAGATAGGGACTACAATGTGTCAAATATTTAATGCACTGATAGATGGATATTATTTAAATGGTTTTACTTTGCAATACCTCATCTGATACTAGAGGATTTTCTATTATTTCCATGTTCTTTTATAAACCAGAACCTTGGGTTGAATAAATCGACCTTATTTTATGAAACAACCACTTTTCTCGAAGACATACTTATGTAAAATTTTAAAATATCAATACTCAAACTGATTTCAACTTCAAAGATATTCCATGGGAATGACTCCTTCAATCGCTCAAAAGTTTTTCATTCTCGAGATTTTGGGACTGTTTTATATTCCTAGGGTCACTTCTTTATATAAGATGTCATTACTGGATAAGGGTGTTGTTTTTCTCTCAGGTGGCTTAAAGAAGAATGGATTGTCATTCCTCTGGGATTTGATTCAATGGATATGAAATGTCTACATGTGCTAGCAGGTCCCTGAGGGCTTTACTGGATTTTCTATAAACTGGATATCTTCATGTTTGTGAATACATTTTGTGTTTTACCTCCATGATGTAATGTTACTATATTTCATTTTTTTTATGGTTTGCTGAATATCTTAGCTAGCTAACACTAGATAGTGTCTTTTTCACCCTGTTCGGTGATATTATTTGAGCTCTTGATGATATCATGTAGTTTCTTTCCTCTTTTGTTTGATGATAGGTTTATTTCTCTTTCCTAGGTTTCTTTCTCCACTAGAATGCCCTCTATTTTTTGATTATAAATTTGACAGGATTATGGAAGTGCATGGAAGTATTTTTGATGTTTTTGTTTTGATGAATTGGTAGGCTTGGCATGGTATACCGGATCCTATACAGGCATCCAGGAATTCATTTTAAATTGGTATGACTTCCATTTTTAGTTTGACATATTTATTCTGGTAGTTCAAGACTATCATTGGGTAGTTCATGACCTATGAGTATAAGTAGATATCATAGTATGCATTCCCTCCATTCATGACTATGGAATTTTACTACACTTAATTACTTAATAAAATGATTTTGTACCATATGAACAATTAAATTATTTAATATTCATTAATAATAATCTTATGATTTGTTCATTTAATTTTTCCAACAGGTTTTATTATCTTGATGGTCAGGTTAAATGATTTGCAGGAAAGTTATTATTGTAAATGTCTATTTTTCGTATTCATGTTATTATATAAATATTTGTAATCTATTTAGAATATTTTTCTTATGAAAATTCTCTATACTATGTAGATGCGCACCACATATGCTATATATGAATATATCATATCGAGAACATCCATTATCAGTATACATTATATAGAATATTTGTCTCTTGCCATTTATTTTTCAGGTATTCAGGAAATAACCCTTTGCATAAGATTGATCTTTTCATTTATTTTGTGTGTCAATGTTTTTTATAATTAATTTGATTGAAATTAATATCCTTAAATTGATGTATCTATTGGAAAATATTTTGTTTAATTGGATCTTATTACATCAAACCTCAGTCATTGAACACCTTTTTTCCGGTGAAACTGTTTCATATATCTTCACCCCTTGCCTGTTGATAATGACATAATGTATGTTAACATTGATTTTTATGGCACACGTTTTTATCAGATTCATTTTTTTATCTTTTTCCTTAATCCATGTCAGGGAATGGTTGATGATCAACACTGCTGGAGAATTCATCACAATGATGATCTTGCAAGGTAGAGATAAAATCTCAAGCTAGGTATAGAAAAACTCATTAAAGGTTGTCTAAATTACAATGTTAAAGATCTAACACTCGCGTTAGAACACATACAACTGTAATCACAAGATAACAGATATGTTTACAAGGAAGGCTAAGATTGGGACATTGATTGCTTATTTTAGTGGCACATGTGGGTTTCTGGAATCATCCCTATCAATGGAATGGAAAGCATTGTCCAAAATAGTAGTTTCTAAATTTTTATTCACCATGTTTTCTATTTACTGTAATGATATTTTTTTATTTCACTAGTTTTCTAATATTAGTCTAAAAGGATTCATGTTGAAATACTAGAAAATATTTATCCTCATCATATTTAAAATTATAGTTTAAATCATGTGAGATGTAGTATTCTTGTCTTTCCTTTTCCTATCTACAGTTCTATGATAGTGATACTCCATAACTTGTTGTTTTTCTTTTTTTCACATGACATATTATATTTTTCTCCTCTATGTTTTACCTTTACTTATGATACTCATGACACATTATTTATGTCTAGATGGAAATTATGTAACACTGCCTTAATAAGAAATGTGTTCGTACAAAACAATATGAGGTGGTTCATACTCTGATGAGCACACCCGCAAATGGACTGCGGTTGACCTGCTAAAATTTTCCAACTGTGGAAAGGTTAACAAAAAACACATGATTGGGGTTTGATTCCTAAAAATTAACTTCCCTTTTCTTATATTTTATTTCCATTAGTTATTTTACTATTTAATAACATATTTCTTGTTTTTTCTGGGTAGGAAAAAAGATGGACAGTACCTTATGCTCCTGTTAAAGATCGAATCATACTGTTCTTGGAAGCAGAAACAAACATCCAAATTTTAGTTTATAATTTTTTTTCATTGTTTTTTATGTTTTCCACATTAATCATTAAATTTTATATGAGACATTCCCTACTTAATTTGAAGGATTATGTAGATTAAATTTAATGTGTAGACTCCAGGTCAATGTTATCCAAGATGTGATTTAGTACACGCTGTGATAGGCATTTGTGAGACTATTTAGGTAAATATATCCATTCAATGTGTTGTCGTTGATGCTTCCATAGAAGGCATTAGGTAACTCTACCTCCATCAACACATTAATTCACTCTAAGAGATACTCAACTCATGCTCCAATTTTCATACTGTATGGTTTATTTCATTCAATTTATTGTATTCATTAATTTAATATCTTCTTGCTGATCTTCATGCCTCTTTCTTGGTATTTTTAAATTGTTTCGGATGATGTTATCATTAAATTTAGAAATGGTGAATTCTGATCTATAGGTTTCAGTGTCTATGGAGTATATGGAAAATATCAAACAGCTTAACCATGAATTTATTGTTATGTCATCTGGGGCCTTTTCCGATTGTGTTTCTTGGACTATAACTTCACCCCTTGATGTTCCAATATAAGACTCATATCTGTCTATAATTCCATGATTTTCATTTTCTACACAACTGCATTACTAACAATAGACTATACTCTATGAAAACAATACTCTATGACCTTCCTTATGACATTAATGTATATATTATAACAATGTTTATGTTTTATATCAAGGTTTGAAGGTGTTAAATAATGATTATTACATAAATAAATTCAGATTTAATAAAATATGATCATCATCATATGGTCTAATTTGGTGATCTTGATAGTATATTATATTTTTTAACAAATCCCACATCCTAGTGTTCTTTACTGATGTATTTCTTAAAATAAAATATAAAATTGTTTTATCATATTGTATTTTTTATGATCAAAATTCAAACATGAAATTATATTTCTATTTGCAGGTTGGTGAACCATAAGTTTCATGAAACCAGTGTGATCAAAATACTAAGTTACTTATTTAATTTGAATTAAAATTTTTAGGGCCAGATGCTCTCCCTATCATTATAATTCATACACCTCTTGCAGATTAATGTGCCACAAGTCTCATTTTATGGCCATTTTATGGCACATGGAAAACTTGAATAAAATTTTCTCTTCCAAAACTACTCCACTTTGGGACCAAACATTCAGTTTTCTTTATTTTTAAAATGTCTTGTAACAAAATAATTCTCCACTGTTGTGTATACTAATACTGTATTATTATAATACAATTTAATAAATAGATAATATCATGAAATCATTAATCTTAATGGGAAATTTATATACAATAAAACATATAATCCTTGTTATTATTTTTAATGATAGTTTCCTATAATAAACTTGTCCCACATTATGAATTGTTATATTTTTGTCCAGTTGAATAGATTTACATTTCACGGAATTGTCACTATTTTTTTTATTTTTCAGTGAAACAATTACCTCTAAGAGTGAACAGATTTACCAGTATTGGAATATTTTTGTTTATAGTTAATGTATGTTTAAATGAAGTGAGTAAATATTTAAAATTTAACATATTTACCAATTTAGTGATTGACCAATTGATGTCGACTTATGTACGGGTCAATTTTGTTTTCTCGGTGAACACATTTTCGAGTTGAACATATTTACATTTCTAGGAAATGTCACTATTTTTTTTGTTACTTAGTAAAACAAATTTATCCATTAGTGAGCAGATTAACCATTAATGGAATTATTATGTTTGCAGTTGATGTCTGTTGAAATGAAGTGAGTAAATCTGTACAAGTGAACAGATTTACCATTCAACTGAATTTTCTATTTATGTTGACTGGTGTTAGGGTCAATTTTGTTATCCAGTTTAACAGATTTATCAGTTTAATATAATTATCATTACTGGATTAATTTTTTTCCATTAAGTTGATCTTGGAAATACCCTGACAGGATATGGGCGAACCTTACATATATGAGGATTACTAGTTATGCGATCCATGTTACCCTTAGGAGAGATGTGATATCTTTCACGTAGGTTCTTATTGAACTCTATGCAACTCAAGATGACCTTTACATGCCACAAAAATAACCCTCACATGAGTATTACAACCCTTAAATGAATCAATATTATCATTTATGATGTAGATGAAAACCAAACTTACTCTTAAATGAACATATAATACCCATCATTGAGTTTTATTACACTCGTATGAATCATAATTTAGTTTTCATTAATGGATTAAAATCGAGGTTACCCTTTTGCTGCCATATAAGAGCCTTATGTGAGGTGGAGTTAACTCTCTGAAATACTAGATTTCTCTTACCTACATGAAGTGTGTTCTGTATAATTCAAAATAAAATGACACATAATGAAACTTACAAAACCATAATATGTTTCATTAACTCACACTATTTTGATTGTCTCTACTATTAAGTTGTTATGTTGCAGGTATCCTATTCTGTTTTCCTAATAATTTCTGTCATTTACACACATTCATTTTTAATTACATATTAAAGGGATCAAAATAGTTATCTACTGGTTGGATGCTGATATGTTGACTACAATACATAATCCATGTTATGGGAATTTCCTTTTCATTGCTGGGTGTTGTGTAATTTCGATGGATTCATCATCCAATGTCTATAATAATTCCCCACCTCCACTAGATTTTTTTGTTGCTTCATCAACTACGGGATCTAGCTCTAAGCAGTGGAAGGTGCTAAGGTGGAGTGCTTAATTTTGGACTATCCCAACTAAATATCGGTTCCTAATCACATCAACCTATAACCAGTTGTATGTGTTATACCTTATTCCAAACAAACAGTAATGATATCCAATCATAATAATCAAATCTTGACTGTAAATATTGGTTCATATTTCAGTTATCTTCATAACTGTAATTAATTTTAATCATAAAAGGGTATGATTTATGAATTTTTGGGCTATGTTGTGGAATTATTACTTCCTCACAGTTTTTATAATGTGATATTTAATGATTTCTTATCCAGCATCACTTATGACTTCGAATCCTTGTACAGATTTCGCCTGTATCAGTCCACTACAGTTTTAAAACCTCATAATGTTGCCACATCCTAACCTATAGGCTCTTCTATTTCTGGAATGATTACATAATGCCACATCATGACCTATATCCTCTTATATTTCTGGTATGATTACATAATGCCTACAATTTATTTCTTTTATATGTTCCAATTAATATATTAATATCCATTCATAACTGTTTTATTAATATCATATCACTTTTAACACCAAACCACCTTCGTGAATGGAAGTCGATGTTGAATATTTTATTTTTAGGTTGGAATATAAACCTTTTTTCATGTTACAAACTATTGTTTTTTCATGATATATCATCACTCCTTGACAATAAACACTATACCAAATGATCAATTGATACTACAGACACAAAACACTATCCAAACCATCAGTCCTGAAATTAATAACATCAGCATTATTCCTTGATTATGTATGTCATTTTTTAAAATATTATAAATATTTTTATAAAATTATTATTGGTAAATGGTGTTCTATTATTTATAACAACAATTAATTTATATTGCGGTGAGAACGCTCAGGAGGAGTACCAATTTATAGTAATTTCTAAAACTATTACCATAAAAATGATAATGATATGTTGTAGCATCCCAATATTGTACTATAGATAACCATAATAGAAAATAAATAATTCAAATATGAGGAACATTACTATTATGAATAAAAAATACAAATTGGAAAAAAACATAGGTGTGGAAAATATATAAGTTACTATAAGTCATCCGAATGTAGTGTATATATGGTGGGTAATATGGCCATCTAAATATAACTGTTGAGATCTAGCTGTAGTAATTTCACAATTGGAAATAAGACCATTGTAATTATAATAAAATAGTTATTCATAAATTTTTATGGTAAAATTAATAAAATATTATATTAATAATATAATTTATAATTAAATTATATTATATTAAACAATGAATGTTAATATAATTACATTTATATGAGTTAGAACTAATTTTTTACGACAAAAAATAGTTCCATAAATTTATATATAAAAATTTTCCTTTTGGAATTCAATATCAATTTATCAAAACAGACAAACATTCTTCTATAAATAAAACTAATTTCATAAAAATTGCATTTTATATGAAACCAAAATGAAAAAATTATATAGTGGTTATTTTTTCATAATTTCTTATGGTAGAATAATATTTACTCAATTGTAAAATATAGTAAGCATATAAATCATATAGTATCATAGAATTATGATTCAAATATAATAAAAAAATATAAGGTAATCCGTTGGAAAAATTTCTAATTTTATTAATATAATGTATTTTATTGAATAAAAGTCATTTTATAAACCAATACATAACATCCCATGTGTAAAATGAAAATTATGGTTTTAAAAACAATATTTTTGAGAAATTTATTTTCCCTTGGAAATAGTAATATAAAATTGCAGATTTCTATCCGTAATAAATAAAATATCATAAACCATGCACTATATATCAAATACTATGCCCCCAAACCATGGGCAACCTAATGGTTTTGTATTCTACACAACCAAATATTCAATTGCCTATTTTTAGAAATTAATAAGAAATCCAACTTGATTTCATATAAATACATACCCATTATACCCTTTATCAATAGTGAAAATCCATTATGAAATAATATCCACCGAAATTTTCTCCAAATATTCAATCCGATGATTTTTTTGAGGTTTTAAGGTGCTCATATCATGCTATATGAACCTACATATCAAGGTAAGGGTCCCTAAACTCTTATTTTCCATTAATTGTATTATAATTTAGAGTTTCATAATATTTAAATGTGAAATGGTATTATTCCTCATTTTTATAAATTAGTGGTTATAAAATCAAACATGGGTTAACATTTCATGTCAGTATATTACATTCACATTCTGTAACAATTCTCAAATATTGGAATAGTTTTTAAACCATCTTAATTTTATGTAAATCATAGAGTGTTTGATATCCAAGAAATTACATCCATATCTGACAATTGGAAACTATATTTGGCTATGTAACAGTTTCACCTAGATTTCATTGACTAAAAAGGGTTATTTGAGTATTAACCTAATAATTACTAGATGTTTTACGAGTGGACCAAAGACCACAAGCTTGGACAGACGCAATGATGAGATATGATTTGGATAATTCATATGGACTTTATGACCATTAATTAAGAACATTGAAAAATTGAAATTGTAATTTATATATAATTTCATTTCTCTCCAACCACTTCGAATAAATTTTTTAATATCCTAAATTCATTGATAATCATACGTTATATTATGTAAATGGAAACTATAAAACCACGATTATCACATGATAAGGGTACATATTTAAAAAAATTTACTCCCCATATATTTTATATATATAAAGGGATTTTACATACGAATTATTATTAACTCATTTGTTGGGTAAAATGTTTTGATAATTCATTTAAACTATTACTATATATGGGATTGTTTTATATGATACGTTTTTTGGGAAATTAGGTCATGTGTTTCTATGTTCATAATCCGTGATTATTGTACATTGTATATCCCATTATTATTCAGTATATGATTGAATCCATTTTAATTTTATGTAAGGCATGGTACCTAGAACATTATTTTCCTTTGGGAATAGGTAGGTCTCATGAGACTACTGTGAAAATGTAAAGGGAATGTATTTACTAATTATGAATTATTTCTAGACACAACTCCTCAATGATATGTCAGGGATGCTTAGAATTTTTCATTTCAGTCATTTTCTCCATTTTATGATTATTTTATATTTCATTTCCAATAAATTTCTTTAATTCTATGTTTATATGTATTTATCAAAATATAATTGTGTTTCTCACATTACATTTTTTTATTCTATATTATCTTTTGTATTTCATGGTCCATTACTAAGAATTTGTTCTACCACAATAATTTTTTCCCATTTTCCTAGGAAATTAAGTGGAATACTATGTATGATCATACATACTAATAGTAATAATATTTTTGGATGCATACTATTTTTTGTAATTTTCCTTGATGTAATGTAAGTTTTATATATGATGTATTTTGGGGACTACAACACCTTGATATTTAAAATGTAACATATTTTATTCTCATGAATCTGTAAAAACAAACCATAATATTATAGATGAATAGGGTTGGGGAAATTACATTTAGGCACATATGAAATTTAATAATGGAAACTCTTATTTTGAGGTTAATGATACAGTGTAAAAATTCATTCAATTTAAGATTGCGTAATAATGAAAAATATGGAAACAATGTTTTCTCACAAATATGATGGGAAATAACACAATATGAATTCAATTTAAAACAATTGTGTGCATAAAAATTGTAGGCAGACTGACAATTCAATTATTATTACTTACCCAAAATTAACTTAATAAACCTCAAATCACTAATATAGGTGAATTTTCAGTCACATTATAAAATATATTAATTGTGTTTATGTTTAATGAATGAAAGGGAGTTATCCACGCATCCATTTCTCAAACATCTATATATTGAAAATGGAAATCATAACAATTACAATTTAAATTGAGTATGGTGTTGTGGTAATGGATAAATTTCTTCAATCACAAACCATGATCGCATAATATTCGTACTAATGTACAATATGGTATTATTTACCAAGGATTAATTCTTCCCACCATCAAATTATCAAAAATAGTTTCATTACTGTTTAATAAAAACAATGGAAATTAAATTCTTTATCTTAGGTGTTTTTAGAGGAAAATAGAAATTTCACCTATTATGTGGTCTGAAATGTCTTTTTACCACTCCATTAGTCTTAGAATAATGTGTTTACCCATGAATAGATGTGGATTAATTTCTTAGCTTTCAAATTTTGGACGAATTTTTAATGTTTAATTAATTAAATAATTTCATCCATGAAAGTTCATTCAGTGATATATTCTCTTCAATGATTTGGATCAGAATTCAAAATTCTCATTTGATATCATAATTTTGGAATTTTTAAAACCAAATCATAAACTCGGGCTAGGAACTAGGTTTGGGCTATACCCCTTTTTCCTATTCTATTATTTTTTCGTTCTTTTATATATCTTATCTTTTTCATTACGATATTGGCGTGTCATGTATGAAATTCTCTATAGGGGTTCATTAATCCATGTGAGGGGATATGGGAGGATAGGGATAGAATAGGGAAATGTGAAGATGGAGGAGCTTTTTTGGAGCTCAGGACATGCCAGATAATCATGTGGGTACTTTGGAACGTGAATTGGATCGAAGCATCATTAGTTTCTACCAGAAGGTAGTCTTATTTTTATGTTTTCTTCAGATATCTTCCTAGATTTATAATTTTTAGGTTTTAACATTTTTTGGTATTATGGGGAATATCATGGGTTGATCTACTAGTTTTGGATGAATTAAGGTGTTTCAGTGTGTTTGAGGTCGTTCAGAGGGTTTTTTGTTGCGGCAATCCTGATCACATGGCTTGTGGATTGATGAAAAAAACTCAGTGAGTTCATCTTATTTATGGAAGATGATATTTTAAAAATTACACATAGTGTCTCAGGGGAACACACCATATATTGTGTCTTCGTGGTGTGGTTGAGTACATGGACAGACATCCCATGCGGGGGTAGTTAGGCGTGTATAGTACAAAGCCAGTTCCCAAGTGGGGTGCACAACAAGGAGGCGTGCATGGATAGGTAGATTGGAAGGTACCCATGTTGGCTTAAAAACAATATACCATTCATAAATATTGTGTTCTTAGGTATATTACAAACCACATGGGGTTGAGGTACAGGGTTGGGTACATTGTTGGGTTCCACAACACATACTAGAGGGAACACAATGTAATTTAGAGAGGCATAAGATGATTGGTTCATGATAGAATGCAAGGGAGTGCAGATAGGGGTACATTTCATGTACCTGAGGTTTATACATTATACTTCTCCTTCATAGGGGCTTTGACCTATCTTTTGTGCTTGAGTTAGAGATGGAAATGGTAGAAGTCAATTCACATTGTATTCCATATAAATCAAAATAATGGAGTCCTTTTGATATCTAGAGGCCATATGGGTGGTGTTTTAGTCGGATAGAGCCACATGGGATCATTATTTTGAGGAATTTTTGTTAAAAATTCCTTTGGGGGTTGGGTTATTTGTTGTGAGGCTCGTGTGAGGGCGAACTCTTACTGGTCACCTTGGCTTTAGAATGGAAGGTGAGTCTTCATAAGGTTCATTGGATGTATTCTATGAGTAGGAATAGAGTTTTTTCATGAACATGATCGTTAGTATGGTTTCATGGGGTTTAGGACAATTCACTTGCAATTCAGAATGGCATGAGACATGTGGCTGGTTCAACAACATTAGATATTTAGATTATATGGTTTCCGTCATGTATTGCTTGAGATATTTCTAAGGGATCTATTATTGGGTATTCCTTTTTGAGAAATGTGTTGGGTGAGGTCACCCTTATCAAAGGGTCTTTAGTGGATTTGAGTCGGCAGTCCAGCCGTGGTCCCTCCAGGAAGGGTTGGCCAGAGGATCAGTTTTTCTAGTGGTTCCTATTATAAGGTGTCCTATTGGAGATATGTGTTGCTACGAGATCCCCTATTTATGTTGTCATTTTTTTGTTAGATTCTATGAATTTTGTAGCTTCCATATGTTGGTTTTCTTTTTAAGTGGCCAGTGTTGGCTTGATGGTTATGGTTGGATGGTTTGGGTCTTAGGTGAACCTAGTTTTTGATCTATGTCATGGATATATGAGGTTGTTTCTAATTCAGTATTGATGACGGAGAATACCTTTGGAATATTATTTGACAAGACCAGATCCCTGAGTAAGATTTTATTTCTCTCATCAACTAGTAGGTTTGTTATTTTGAGTCAGGGATATAGAGATAATGGATGAATTGGATGAGTGCTTAATCCTTAGAATAGATGTTCTCCATGGGCTATGGTTGGTAGGCCATGTAGGATATTTTTCTCCCCACGACCTGATTTTATGTGAGTTAAGGGGATAGGTTAGGTAGTCTAGCTATGTAATGATAGGTTTGTTTGACTATTTATTCCAATATAACTTTTTGGAATGGTATAATACTCTCAAGTTGGACAGGGGGGACCCTAGTGCAAGTTCATATTGTGCCATCGATGTCCTAATTAATAGTTGATGTGTTTGGGTTTTTTGACATCTTGGATTAGATATTATGCTATGGAACATGTGGCTTCCATTGAATTGGGATTTGGATGTCCTTCTTGATTTGGTGGATGCAATTGATGTTGTGTGTGAGTGATCCATGCTTCAAAATTCTGGTGCTAGATTCCTAGTGGTGGTATATTACCTATTGGTTTTAGACTAGAATATGGTGTTTTTTATTTTCATTTTCCACCTTATAATTTTCTTCATATAATTTTTTTTATCTTTTTAAGGGAGTCATATTTTTATTGGATACACATGGAAAATGTTTCATGAAATTGATATGACAATAAATGTTGGGACAATCTTTACTGGTGGACTTGTTGGAATTTTTATCACCCCTTTAAGTATATCTCAGTTTACATTTAGACCTTATGTCTTCATTTAGGTTGAGCATAAATCAATGGATCGAGAGGAGGAACAGTTTTTCATATACGGGTGGAGATTCTCATGTGGAGTCAGGCGTTTTTGTGGAAGATGTTTAGCCATACAGATGACTAGGTACATGGTTCGAATCATAGAAGAAGTGGATCCCTGTGTATTTATCTTATTTTATTTTATTCTCTATGTTTTTGGACTAGTGTGAATCCATTTTTTGTATTATTTATCAATGTTTTGTTAGTATAATTACATTTATTATATTTATTTCATTTATTTATTTATTTTCCAATGTAATTTTTATGGATTCTTGTTTTTCCAATACATTTATGTGGATAGTGCACTCTGACCTGTGGGAATAGTCTCCTAGCTATATCATTTCAGGCCATCACTCTTAGTTAGCATCCAATGAAATATGTAGAGGTGCACTTATGTCATTTTTGCGAGTCATATCAGGTGATGTGTCGAGTGAACCTTTTCTAGTACATGAAAAAATAACATAAAATTCTTTTTTACATTTATTACTATTTTGGGAGTTGATAGATATGGGTTCATTGAATGTGTCAGAGTTTTGGTGGATACCAAATTGTTGTGTCTGGATCACTTCTTATGGTAGAAAGTTCATTTCACTAGTGTTCTAGGATTATTTATCTTAGATAATGCAATTACAGTTCTATGATTTCAACATCAAGTGATGCACTTGTATTTGATGATTTTATGAATTCTATGTCTTTTTTCATGGATCGAAATAAAGAGGAATGTGTTCATACATCATTATAGGAATGCTAGATTAAAATGATTGTATTTTCCTGTTTTATTTACGATGTTAGTTATGTTGACTAGTCATGTGGATCCTTTTGCATAATGTTCTCTAGTTGTGGACATGCATTACCTTCATTTAGGGTTCCGTGGAAGCCCATATAGGTTTTTTTAAGATTTTGGATGCCTGAATTCTATTGGTGGTGGTTGGATAGATGAAGCCAATTCTTCTTGTGAGATTCTAATATAAGGATTGATTTTCCCTAAGGTTCTATAATCCCTATGAATGTATATGGTGAGGCTAAGGCTACCATGGACATGGTCGGTGGAGAAATGGGAGTGCTCTTGGTTTCTCAGTTTTGTGGTTTTCATTGAGGTTTGGTGTCTAGTTGAGAGGCCATATTGGGATGGTTCCTGGCCCTATTGGTTTGGTTTTCCATTGGGTAGTGTGTTTGGAGTGAGGTTTATCACTTGTGGGTTTGAATCAATGTCCATGTGGAGGGTTCTCATGTTGGTTGATCTTGACATGAGTTAGATACCTTCTTTTAGAAGCATAGTGCTGAGGGAGATCTGTTTTTTTGGTACTTTATACATGGGTATCATGGTAAGTTGATTTTGTCTTATTATCATAGGTTCATTAGGTCATGCCTCATTCGACCATGTATGCTTGTGGATGGTTTTTAATGAATCATTATTCCTTTAATATGGGAGTAGTTTTGGTGTGGATTTTTGTGGAGAAATATATGTTGATAAGGAATGTGAATGACGGTTAGGAAAAATTCTAGTTTGTCCATGTGAGTTCATTGAGTGTTTTTTCGGTCATGAGGATGACTAATGTTGGGGAGTAAAACATACGACATTCTATTTTGTTTTCTTAGGGTTTTTAGTGTGGGGTTATCATTCCTAGTATAATAGAAATGAGTAGTGGTTGGTGTTCCACATTGGTGATCTAGTTTAGTTGTATTGACCATATTATTAAATTAAATTCAATAGTAAAAGGATCATTGTCCATGGAGTATGGTTCTTGGTTGAGGGAAAATGATAAGGATACTCCTATAGTGGGAAAAATCATATCATTCATGGATGAATGTCCCTTATGATGGGTGTGTTGTTTGTGCTATGGGAAATGTTGCTTAATATTTTAGGTAATATTAGGAGAATTTCTGTCTGAAATGAATCTTGGTAACTAGTTGACCCACTTGGCATGTTGTGGATGAGAAACATTTTTGGAGAGAATTTTTTCATGAACTACATCATGAAAGATTATGTAAAATAGGAGAAATTTGGTATTTTTCACTTAGGTGCATTTTGAGGGGGGAAATTGTGATTTATCTTATAAATAAATCTCAAAAAATATTTTTGACCACTCTGTGAGTCACAAAATAGTATGTCCAACAAATGATATGAGTATGGTGGAATTTCAAGCGGTTTGAATTTTGGCCAAATATTAAATATTGAATTATTGAATTATTATTATTCAAGCATGTATGTTCGGTGTTATATTCTGGTCAGAGTATTAGATCTGAATTCCAACATTATGGTTGCATTCAGAGTTGGGGGTATTTCCTAGTTAGGTAATATCAATTGAGTTGGGCACCATGTCCGGGATGGGCCCCCTTTTCAATTTTTCAATTTTTTCTTTTTTCTTATTATATTGTGTTCCCTTCCTCCTTAAGAATAATGCATATGGCTCAACCCCTCATGGATTCCCATAGCTAAGAGAGTAGATAGGGATAATAGAGGGGGTAAGAGAGATTAGGATAAGATGCATCGTCATGGTGCTTGGCTCACACCTTATCGTCATGTGGGCGATATATAAAGACGAATCAGATTGAATCATTAGAAGTATCCACCGAATGAACACTAATTTTAGTTTCATCAATAATAAATTTTATTGTATTAATTTATTACATTTTATCGTTATTTTGAGATTTTTGGGACACATCATTGGTCGATCGGGTAGTTTTAGGTCCAATAAGAGAGTTTCAGGGTGTTTCCATTGGTCTAGATGGATTTTTATTCATGAAATACCAATTACACAGTGTGTGGTTTTAATAAAACATTCCATGTTTTATTTCTATTTAGGGATGATGGGTTTGTTTGATCTACAAGCCATGTACCGAGGGTACACATCGTGTAGTGGGTTTCCGAGGTATGGTCAAGTTCTCAACCAGACACCCAATGTAGGGTACAGGGATGTGTATTGAACACAACTAGTTCTCACACATGGTGACTTAAATGTAGGAATACATTCAGAGGTGGGTTATATGGTCGGGTACGTGGGTGTGTACCGATTTGGGGTTACAAGCCATGTACTATCCGTTCACATCGTGTAATCGGGCCTGTTATACACTGAGTGGGAATGAGGTACATAGGAGGGAACCCATGTTGTGTTACATTCCCTAAACCAAATGGAATTACATGTACATTGGTGATCTACATACTATGCCGGATGTAACACATGGCTAGAAAGGATCCTTGGGGGTACAGACTCTGTACCTAAGGTGCATGTCATATACGAATATTTCCACACAGTGTTTGGATTTTCTTTCAACCATGAGTTATAAATTGTCTTATGAGTTTCCAAAATTTTTTATCCATATATATCATATCGATGGATTATTTCTAGTTTCTAGAGGTTGTACAAATGTTTTTTGGGAATTATTGATATGTGTAATAAGATTATTTTAAGGTTTGGTTGTTCGAGGATCCTTCTGATGGTTGGATTTTATGTTTTGAGGACCGTGTGAAGGTGTATGATAACTAGTTATCATGGATTGAGGATTATGGGTGAGTATTATTAATGTTCTTTTTATGGATTATGGGATTTATTATCGACTATTTTATTAGACTAGATCATTAGTATGGTTGCATGATGTTTTGTTCTGGTTTCCTAATGTTGGGACCAGTAGGATCCATGTAACTGGTTTGACATCAATATATGTACAGTGTGGATATATTTCATTATGTATTGTTTTATATAGGTATAATGTATTCGTTCTAGGTAATTCCCTTATGGGTGAGTTTTTCATGAGTTTTCCCTCTAAGCTAGTTTTTAGTGGTTTTTAGCGGGATATCCAGCTATAGTTTTCTAGGAAGGCTTGACCTCAGGTTCGATATTAATAGTGGAGACCATTATATGGTGCCCTACTAGAGCTATGGATGCCTTGAGTATCCCATTTATCAGGTATTATGTAGTTATGAGGTTCTGAGAATTGTGGTCGCTTCCTTGTGTTGGTTGTCCTGCGATGTGGATTGTGCTGACAAGGTGGTTTTCTTGGAGGGTGGAGGTCTTAGCTAACACTGGTGGTTCAACTATGGAATGGATGAAAAATGTTACATCTTATTAAATACGAATAAGGGATGTGGAATTTGGTTTATTATTTGACTGGGTAAGTTCCGTAAACATGATTATGTTCCTCTATTATACTAGTTTATTTGGTTTTTGTGAGACTGGGGTAGGGAGATAATAGATGATCTAGCTAATTGAAACCTCCATAACCAAACAGTTCTCCCACAAGTATGGTTAGTGGACCATGGAGGCTATTTCACTCCATAAGAACTGAGTTTCTATGGGTTATTGGGTCTGGTCATGTATCTTTATTATGTGATGATAGTTTTGTTTTCCCTATTACTTTTGATGGAATTTTTGGAATGGTAGGATTCTCCCCAGGTCGAAAGGGTGTCAGTACCAGTATTTCAAATCTGTCCATTGGATTCATAGTACCCTATATATGTGTTTTAGTGTTTGATTCCTTGGATGATAAGATATAAACTGGAATTCGTTCTTGTAATTTCATAGGACTTTAGACCTCCTACTTGATCATGCAGAAATTCATAACTTTGTTGATGCATGTGCTATGTTTGGTAATTAACTAGTCTAGGAATAGAGAGAGGGTATATTACCTATCGGTGTTTTAATCGAATACTGCCTTTTCTATTTTCCTATATTAACCATTTTAATTCCTTTCAATTTTCATCTTCTGTTGGTAGCCACAATTGGATATGCTAGACATGACATGTGTTGAATGAACTTATTATGAAGGAAGATGATTGTAAAATTATTGGGAGTGGCCTATTGATATTTTTTCTCACCCCTACACATGAAGTGAGGTGTGTGTGTAGACAATTTGTCTTATTTTAGGATGAACATGATGCAGTGGATTGGGTGGAGGCCCAATGATTCCTGTTCCAGTAGATCTACTCATGTGGAGCTTGAGGATTATGGTAGACTTGGTCATCCATCATGGATACATTTTTTGTGGTCTGTCTTATATTATTATTCAATACTTGTGTATTTATTTACTTTTATTTAAATTTTAATGTGTCAGGAATTGTGGGATACCAGTGTCTATAACCTTTTTCCTTGAGCCTCTTTGTAGGATTCGATTTATTATAGTTTTTCAGTTATTTATTAATTAATTTTGACTATGATTTTCATTTGATTATTTTACATTAATTCTATTTAAACTATTAATGATCTATAATCCAAGGGTATATTTTTATAACTGTATCCTTTTAGGCCCTCACCACTACTTGTAATTCTCTGGGGTACGGAGATGCGCACATGATGCCTTGTCGAGAGCCATATTGGGTGTTGGGCATGGTCGACCATGGTAGGTTCATGAAAAAAATAGTGGGATAAAATTTAAAAGAAACAATGATAAATATATGTTTATAATTATTTTTTTATAGTTGATATATATATAATTTCATGGTTATCATAATTATATATATATAGAACAAGTGACATCACCAAGCTAATAGTGGTCCCAAAGATAAGATTTTATTATCTTCAACAGTAATGGTATAGTTATTGGAATTAAAATATCATTCTTACAATGTATAGTATATAGAGGGATGTTGTTTTAGGATATTTTTAATGCTCCAAAATCTTGTTGATTATGTTGATTAACATGAAGTAATAGTAATGTGGGGGAAGTTAACATAACATTATGCATGGATATAGGATAGGAGATCTATATGAAATAACATATCATATTGTAAAAATAATCAATGTTACATTAATTCCGTAAAGATGGGTAATTATAATCATAGTAGATAATTTCTTGTAAAATCACAATATGGTATTGGAAAAACACACATAAGATGATATATTTTAGTTTTAGGTGACCATAATAGTCTAAAGATAATGGATGTGGTAAATAGTATTTACTAGTTAAATGATCATTTTATTGGTGTACATAGATATAAGATAATATGGAATCACTATATATCCTATAGTTACTAAAATAAGGCTATATATGGGTCTAATAATTTGGGGATTGTTTTATTTGTGGTTAAGGCCATTGATGGAATCACAAATAGAAAATGGTATGCCCAAACTCTAGGATATATGGAAAGAAACATTTTGATTATGAATGTGATTGGAGATTTTGTTATCAATATATATCATTTGAAATGAATAATCAAACCATAAATTTTAACTAAAATGATAGAGAATTTGAAACATCCTACTATCAAAATAAAGGATGGAATCTGATGTAAATTCACATGGTTTGAACAATATAATAGTTTCAATAATGGGAATTGATTTGAGGTAGAATCATATGGTCAAACCCCAGAAAATCTGGTTATGAATCAATGTGGGGAAAATAAATATATGAATCGTGAAACCCAAAGTTCTATGATAGGGAAATTTTTATTAGAGGTTAGCTGAACCATGTTATTATAATGTTGAAGATATATTTATTAGTGTTAACTTTATCAAAATTTTTGTCTCTTATTTGAATTAAGTTCTGATATAATGAATATTTCCTTTATCCTCATGGACACTAGAACATGTGTCTTGGGGATTATGTCCATGTGAGATGGGAAAAATATATTACATTGTAGTGTCTTGTTATTGGGTCTATATATAATGAAGTTTATTGTCTTCTATCTGGGTCCATTTTCTCTAATTTCTATAATTATTAAAATATTACTATATAAATTTATGTGATGTACATATTTAGATATATCACATTAAGAGAATCCATGAGACACTCTCTATTCAATATAATTATGGATCATTACCTATTAGTGTAGACCTTGTTGAAAATGTATGGTGGACCCTACATGGTGTAAAACATTAGGGTTATCGTAATTGGTATCAATGGTAACATTTTGGGTAACACCAATTATAATTCGATAAATTAATAATGGTGATCATTATTATTGAATTTATAGGACACCAAAGTTTTTTATAACTCAAAATCATTTATTATTTCAATCATTCCTTCATTTAAAATATCCATTTCCTCTTGGTTGATCTATGCCTTCACTTTTTTATTAAACTTACCATAAATAAATATTCAAAATTATATGATTTTAATATTAATTGGAAACTCTTTGTGCATTCCATAGTAAATGGAATATAGAATCACCTACATTTGGGGGAGTATGGTCATCTATTAAGTTCTTAATGCATGAAATATTTTATAGGGTAATATATAATTTCCCCTTTAAACAATATATAATATGTTATTTGACGAGGACTTCTTGAAGGAATCGAACAATCTATTCCATTATATATGACAATGGGAATATTCATTGGACTAAAAGCTATACTATATGTATATTTATCCCATAAAATCTGAGTTAAGAACCATGTCATTATCTAGAAAGATGGTATATGGGAAACTAAATCATTATATGTTGTTTTATTTTTTCAATATGACTACAATACATATGATCCTACTGTATTGAACAAAACATTCATCCTAAAAATTGTAACAAAAGGAAAATTCAATTATCTAATCATTATATTTCAATAAATTATAATACTATTAAAATATTGGAATTTACAATGAATATTAAATAATAACATAGAAATATAATTAATAAATAAAACTATATAGAGTGGTCAAAAAATTTAATTACAATAATATGTATTATAATAAAAATTAGAATATTATTCAAAATTTTATTTTCAACTAATTTATTTTGAAATATAAATTATTTTTATTTAATAAATAAATTTAACAAATATAATGATCTAGAACATACTAGAATTTTATTTGTGTTATATGTTTCTTAGGTCTGTCTAGAGGGAGATTGGAGGTGTTCTAGGGATATGTAGAGGGACTTCAACAATTATAAAGGTCACCATGCCCGGTTGGTGGGAATTTCGGTGGGTGTTTTAGGAAATTGGTGGTTATTTATGTGGTTCGTAGTGCACTAAATCCATCAAAACACGTTTTCAAGTGTTTTGGAATTATATTTTTGGATTAGAAATTTCATGTTTGAAACTAGATAGACTAAATTCTAGGGATATGGTTTTGGATTGGGTGTAGTTATATAGAGGACTACTTGTCAAAAATAGAGATTATATGTGAAATGATCCTATAATCATTGTATTGGTGGGGGAAAACATTCTGTGGTTTAGGGAAACATTCCATAGAATTTTTTATTTCACCAAATTCACTACAAAACCTCTAAAAACATTTCCATATAGTGGTGGAATCCATGTTTGTGGTGGGGCTTGCATTTTAATGGACGATTCGACCACCAATCATTTTGAATCTAAACTAATTAATAATTTAAATGATATATGAGTTAAGAGGGGTGTTTAACATGGGTTTTAAGTAATTTCCCCATACAATAACATATTAATTCCCCTTATATCGAATTCATTCATTTTTCAGATTTTTCGGTGAGCTGGGGATTTGATGGTCATTTTCTAACCATTAGATCTTTTTGTTGGATGTTTTTCTAGCTAGGTTTCATTCAAAATCCTTTGTAACCCCTTAGTCAATTAATTGTGGTTTCAAACCCCATGTCTATATAGAATCATATAATTTTGGTTCAAGGTATCATTCTATTATTCTTCCATCTTTCATATCTTTTTGTATGTTCATTGTGATTAAAACCACAGTTTTGGCTTTTTTTTATGTGTTGTTTATTGGTTGTTGAAGATTACAGGTTTCAATTATCCTTCCATTATCTTGGTGGTTTCTCATTTTTTGGTTCATGAACATTAATCATCCCCAAGTATGTGAAAAACACTGAAATTCTTAATAGAGGTAGTGAATTTAATTATTATCAGATTATTTTATGTAAATTCATAATGTTATCATAATTTATATCATTAGGAAATTGTATAATTATATTTATTAAATAATGAACATAAAATAAGGAATGAAATGTTATATGATTATATCAATAACATGTTTTCCACCCTGATAGTGATATGAAACAATTTTTACAAGATAATGTGTAATATTTGTTTATTTTATGGTCAACATATTTTTCAATGATATAAATATTGTGCTATTTTTTCAAGAAAAAGGAAAACAAAAATCTATAGACAAAATAATTATGTATTCAGGTTTAAATTAATAATTTTCATATATTTTTATAGAAAATAATATATTTCATCTTTAATGTGAAATAAAACTATTCCGTCTAATGTAAAAGGATTTTTCTAATGAATGTGAAGTGATTATGATTGATGATTAACTAATATAGAATCATGCAAAAGAAAAAATTTATTCCATATGTTTAATATAACTATTATATTTTCTTGGATTCATGTTTAAGTAATTTGTATATTTATATGGCTGATTACTTATAATTCTTGTGGTTTTAACTCATGAAAAATGTACACATTAAATTAGTTAGTAATGAACTATTTTTTCATAAAGATAACTATTTAGGGAAAACCATGACTGTTTTCTTATGAAGGCTCAATGATTTTGTTTTCGGGCTTATATTCACCATTAATATTTGTTTTTTTCATACAACTTTTTTTATTACCATAGACTTGAGCCTTGATATGTGATAAGATTCAAGATTGGGATATCTGATGGTTTTATGAGACATGGGAGGGGAATATTGTTTTTTTTGAAATAATTTTCGTCGATGATGATAGGATGAATTCATTGTGATATATAGTGTGACGTCATGTATGGAATAAGGATTGACTGAATATGTGAAATTCTAGAATTCCTATTATTTTTCACGTTGTTGGGTAGTTTTCTCGTTTATGAATTTTTGAAATGGTCGAATTTACTCTCTTATTATTTCTTCATTCCCTTCCATAGTAGATGATGTAGTATATTTTTACTAGTTTAATCATCTATATTATTGTAGCATAAGAAGAGTCCTTGAATACATACAAATATTAAATATTAATAAATATAAATTATTTCACCTATGGGTAAATATTGGAATATTATTGGATTATTTTGATGATGCAATGAATGAATGATAATCAGTTTAAGGGAATGTTGAAGTAAATATAAGAAATGAAAATGGTTAAATCAAATAATTTATAGAATGCGAAATGTTAAATAAAATATAAAAAATAAATTATTCTTTAAATACATGCTTTCTTATATTATACCTAGTATTTAGCAGTGGTAGTGAGGATTCTGAGAGACGATAGGTGTACTCTTTCTAAAGACTTGGTTGATTACCATACATTAGTTGTGATATATATATATTGAATATTTTTTGTGATTCCGTATTCTTCCCCACCCATTTGAGTAGGGATACTAATACCCATTGGAAACAGGGATACTGTTTTCCAAAGTATCCTTATAGGTGAGGAATAGATGGCTAATCAACATATCTTGTCATGTTTCCTTCTCTTAGTTACAGTATGTGATAGTATATACAAAATCTACATTTACTATATTAATGTATAGATGGTTTTAATTTCTTGTGGTTATTTTACACACATGTATCTACATATATTGTATCCTATGAAGTATTATAGGAATAATATTTTATGCTCAATGGTGTATTGGGGTATAATACATGACATAAATGCTATGGTGGATCACAAAAACTACAGAGTTACTATTTGGTGATGTGGTGTGATAATGTGACTCTTGGGTTTTATGGAATATAATGATTATATGATGTGATATATGAGGTTTACCTTATGATACATTGTTGGTCAAAAATACCTCAATGTATCATCGAAGCATTTTTGAGGTGACTGTATTTGTTGAGAAAGTGGACATATATGTTGTTATTGTGGACAAAGAAAACTATGAAATAGAAATTTGTCGACAAATGGGATTTCATAGTGGCATGTCGAGTTCAAGGGATGTGGTTAACGATCCATGTTTGATTCAATATCAGAACATCAAAATATGGAAAATGGAAAATATGGAAAAGGGGAAAGGGGCGCCATATGTTTTTCAAGACCATAACATCAAAATATGGCAAAGGTAAAAGGGGCGACCAAGTTTTAGAGATTGTTGTGCAAGTGACTTGCGCGACAGAGACTTGCGCACCGAGACATGCGAATGTATAGAATACTTGCACTTCATCGCGCAGGGTGTCCAAATGCCTATAAATAAGGGTCGACCCCTCCTCATTCGAGGATGGTTCGACACTTAGAAGAAATTAGAGCTCCTGTCGCGCAGGCGTGGTGGTTGTGCAAGTGGTGCTATGGTCGCACAAGTAGATGTTGTGAGCCAGTTGATTGTTGCATGTCCAGAGTGGTTTGGGTGAGAAAGGAATGGAGTCAACCATGATTTTAGTTGAAGAAGGGGGTGTCGTGCAAGTGGATTGGTGACACTTGTGCGCCATATTTGGAAGAAGCGTGATCGTTGATGGTTGCATGCCAAAATTGGTTTGTGCAGAAAAGGGTGTGAGTCGTGCCGGTTTAGAGTTGTAGAATCTAGTGTCGCGCAAGTGGTTGAGGTGAACTTGTGTGCCAGTTTTAACTTTCATGCCAAGACTTGTGTGTCGTCATGGAGATGGGAGTTAGGTATGGTTGAGGCAGGGATGTGATTCAGAGCTATGTGAAAGCTGTATGATTCTCTGATACCTTCGGTGCAATTTGAGATTCATCTAAGGGTGAAAGTTGGACTTCTTCATAGCATCTACATACAAAAAAGGATGTATTCCTTTATGAAAATTAAGAGACCTACAAGTCTATAAACTGGGAGTTGATCCTTTCCAGAGCTGTGAGCAAAGGAAGAGGTTCAAGGTGATCCTCTCCACTAGTAGTGAGCCAGAGAGAGAGAAACATGGAGTGACCCTTGGGAATGAAGTGATATGACCCTAAAAATTATAAAGACAGTGATCTTAGGAATATTAGTGATATATCCCGAACTTTTTAAATAGCAGTGTGCTTTTAGTGTATTTGTTACATCACCTCATCATCATTGTATGATCCTTGGACATAGCCATTTTAGGGTGAACCATATAAAAATTGTTGTGTCATGTGCAGGCTTTAGTTTCTATTAATACTTTGCTGCATGAAAGAGAGAGATTAGAGTCTTGCTTAACAGCGAGACAAAATCAATATGGGCAGTTGTTTTAATCCGTCATACCTTGATTCACCCCCTAGCAGAGTATCTAACCTAGTGGACCTAACAATTGGTATCAGAGGGAGGTTAATATCTGAAATTCTCTCTCAAATGGAGGTCACTAATTATAAATGGATTCCTATCTTCGACGGTAACAATTTTCTGCTATCGAAGATTCGAATGCAACAATACTTCTAATCATTTGGAATGGATGTTTTCACAACATCAATGCATGTTATAACAGCTGACATCAACAGTGGGGCATTATTGAAAGCCGAGCGAAGAGAATTGGATTCTAATGCTAAGGGTATAAATACTTTAGGGGGAGCCCTATCCAATTCTATCTATATGATGTTTATGTCATGTAAAACATCACATGCCATGTGGGAAAATATTTTTAATATATATGAAGGAGATACAAAGGTCAGAGAGTAAAAGATACAAGTACTATGGAATAAGTATGAAGATCTGAAAATGAACTCGAATGAGTCTGTAGATGCATTCTTTGATAGGGTAAACATTTTTGTGGAAGATATGAGAGGTCTTGGAGAAGTCATTGAAGAAATAAAGATCGTAAAGCACATCTTGAGGAAAAATCCACCTTGGTTCAATCCAGAAGTTTCATTACTAGAAGATATAGATCCAAAAGAGCTGACACTGGACAATTTGCACAGTTCCCTGGTTTATAATGAAATGAGGAATGATGAAAATGAGGATGTGGAAAAGGTAAAATCTAAAGAGGTGGCATTTAAGGCCCTGAAGAATCTAACTATTGAAGATTCTTAGGAGGAAGACGAGAAAGATGAGGTAATTTCATTCCTCTCTTCATATATTCAAAGAGGAAATGGAATGTTCAAAGGGAAACTTCCACTTTCTTGCAATAGATGTGGAAAATTTAGCCATCTTGCAGCAAGGTGCCCCAAAATATTTCAAGAAGAAAATTATGAAGATGAAGTTTAAATTCCCAAGAAGAAATATTAAGCCAATGTGAAAGGGATGATGAAATTCAAGGGAAATTTCTTCAAGAAGAAGAATCTTGATTCACAAGAAATAGACAATTTAGATAAGTATGAGGTTGAAGAGGATGAGGATATTGAAAATGGAAATGATCGTGGAAAAAATGCTATGGTGGCAGTCGTCGGTAGTTCTTAGCAGAAGAACGAAACTAAAGGTGATGGTGAAGAAGAATAACTTGACGGAAGAATTGATATGCAAGCTGAGTTAGAGGCTGCTATTGAGAAGATAGATGTTTGGAGATCCAAACAAATGATAGCTAACAAAGTTGTTCATGATTCCATAGTCTATTTGCCACAGTATGAAGAAGAGAAGACTGAGTTTATTGAAGAGATTGAGAAACTCAAGTTATTAACACCAGAGAACTCAGAATCTGTTAGTGAGTATAAACTCAAGATTAAAGAATAGAAAAAGGATATCGATGGCTTGAATAAGAATGTGAAAGATCAAGTCAAGTGTCTCGAAGAACATGAAGAAGATGTGGTCAGTCTGCAATGAAAAATGAAGGATCAATAAAAACTCTTGACTCCCAATGTGATATCAGGAAAGTAGTTCATTACGTGGACAGAAAAGATGAAACAGGAGACTAGTAGTTCGGTAGGAAAGAAGCAGCAATTGAGCTCAGATGCTAAGGCTGAACTGGGGCTTGATCAGAAACACAAATTTTTGAAAATGGTCATTACACCGCAAGAACCCATCCTAAGGTTGAAGGTTGATTTGGGAACAAAAAGAATCATAATATTCAGAGATCCAATGGGAAAACTCGTAGTTTTAAAGTAAAACAAATGAATGAACCTTATATTAGGTGTTATTTTTGTGGACAGATTGGACATTCATAGTATGTGTGTTCTATAGCCAATAGATGTCGAAGGGAACAAGAACAAAGGTGGCATCCAAACAGATAATGGTTCTCCAAAGCATATTTTGAAGGACACTGTTTTTTTCAAAGGATTTGGGAACCTGGAAAGGTACTACATTTTGACCATATAGAGGAATCTGACAAAGTAGACTCAAAATTTTTGCAAGTAGTAGATCAATAAACCCACATGTGAGTTAAAAATGAAGAATAGATTTTCAGTGTTGCAAGATGATGTTGGTCCAACATACTTTGATAAAGAACAGTAGTCTCAATCCATGCCATGTGTGAAAGAAAAAATATGGACTAAAATGAAGTATGATGGGAAGGCCGTGGTGGCAGAAATTGACCTTAAAGCATCAGATTGCTATGGTGTGTGGATCCTTGATAGTGGTTGCACATCTCACATGAAAAGTAATAATGATTTTGTTACATGCCTAAAATATGATAATGAAATAGTTTTAATGATTGGAAATTATGAAGGCCTGAAGATTATTGGTGCAGGAATGGCCATGTTTGGGGTCAAATAGATGAGACGTGCTAATGTCTTAGTTGTAGAAGGCCTCAGTCACAATTTTCTCAGCGTCAGTCAACTATGTGACTCAAGACATTCTATAAAGTTTACTAACAATATGTGTGTTTTTAAAGGAAGAGACAAAGTAGCTATTCTACAGGGAAAAGAACAAAGGGAACTCTCTACCTGGTAAGTGGAGAAGAAGATATGTGTATTCTGTCTAGAGAGTAATAAAACAAGTTGAGGCATAAATGACTTGGTAATCTTTTCCAACCATCCCTAGATGATATGGTAAAGTGTGAAGTAGAATGAGGCCTCCCTACGCTATCACATGATTGTACACATACGTGTGATTCCTATCAACAAGGGAAGATCATCAGAAAGTCTTAGAAATCGAAGGAAAAGAAGTCGACAGTAGTGCTTTAATTGGTGCTTGCTGATGTATGTGGACCTATTTCACCAAGAGCCATTGACGGGAAGAGGTATTATGTTCTTTAAATTGATGACTATAGCAGAATGGAATGGGTATTTGTTATTGACCAAAAGTACTATGTGTTCAGCTGCCTAAAATAGTACCGAAGGGACTCTGAAAGGATGCTTGGTCATAAAATTCTGAAGTTTCTTATAGAAAGTGGTACATGATTCACAAATAGTCAGCTGGAAGAGTATCTCAAGAAACATTGTATAAGGAATCAAGTTTAATTAGTAAGAACTCCCCAACATAATGGAATGGTTGAAAGGAGAAATCAGATCATCAACAACAAGGCCAGAACAATGCTTATATAAAAAGTCTTACCAGAGATGTTTTGGAATGAAGCAGTATTGACATCAGTCTACATTTACAATAGGGATCTGTTGTGTCAAAAGGAAGGAAAGACTCCGTATGAAATGTGGTACGGTAATAATCCAACAGTGAAATACATTCGAATATTTGGAAGTAAGTGTTTCATTCACAAAAAAGAAAATCATAGGAATTTTGAATCACTTGGAGATGAGGGAATATTTCTGGGATACTCAGGCAAAAGAAAAGCGTACAAATTCATTACTAAGAGGCAAGGAAAACTAGTTGAGAGAAATGACTTCACTATTGTAGAAAATGAAGAGAATATTCAGCAACACATTGAATGGTTTGTTGATGAAAGTGATGAAGATGATAGTAACACCGGAGGAGCCAAAGTGGAAGATGCTGACTTAGAAGAAGACACTGATAATGAACAAGAAAATGTCAAGTCTGTTTCTACAAGAAAGACAAAGAGTCGAACTGAAATTGATAGGTAGAATATCATTGGTGATCAGAAATCTCCAGTTCAGACAAGAAGAATGAAGTCACTACAGCATACATCTTTCCTATCTTAGTTAGATTCAAAATTCTTTGCTGTCGAGCTGAAGATGGAAATTGGGTTAAGGATTTGAATGAAGAGCTTTACCTGATTGAGAAGAACCAGACGTGGGAGATTGTATCGAGACCAGCAGGTAAGAATGTCATTAGAACTAAATGGGTCTATTGCAACAAGATGAATGAATATGGAACAGTGATTTGGAACAGATCAAGACTACTGTGGAAGGGGTACTCCTAGATAGAGGTAATAGATGATGATGATACAATTGCACCGGCTGCGAGACTAGAGACACTCATATTATTTCTAGCCATTACAGTGCAATGGATGTTCAATGTTTTCCAGATAGATGTCAAATCAGAATTTTTGAATGGGGTTCTGGAGGAGGAAGTGTATATTTAGTAGCCAGATGGTTTTCTCATTCATGAGGATGATAACAAGGTTTTTTGACTGATGAAGGCATTATGTGGGCTGAACAAATCACCAAGAGAATGGTACTCAAGGCTTGATCAATACTTGAAGAAGCTTGGTTTCCAACATGGGGGACATTATTACAATATCTATTTTAGCAACGAAAATAATCAAAGGATGATGGTGTTGGTTTATGTCGATTACATAATATTTGGCAGATCAGATGAAGCTTAGGGAAGACAGTTTACCGAATGCATGAAAAGTGAGTTTGAAATGTGAATGATTGTAGAGCTATCATTTTTCCTTGGTCTACATGTGACACAAAGAAGGAATGAAACATTCATTTCTAAATCCACATATGCCAAGGAGGTTATGAGAAGGTTTGGAATAGAGAATTCCAGGGAAATGAAGTCTCTAGTTGCAACCTGGAAGAAACTCTCCATAGATGAGGATGACAAGGCAGTTAATATCACATAATATAAGAAAATTATTGGATGTTTGTTGTAATTAACCCCAACAAGTCCTCACATATTATTCTCCACATTCCAAGCAACGAGATATAAGAGTAATCCTAAGGAAATCCACATTCTTGTAGTACAAAGAATACTTTGGTATATCAAGGGAACAATGGACATCATCTTGACATATAATGACAAATCTTAGAAAGAGTTATTGGGATATACTAATGCAGACTGGGCCGGTTCATCGGATGATAGGAAATCAATGTCTGATGGTGCTTTCTATCTTGGTGGATTGTGTATTTCATAGTTAAGCAAGAAGGAATATTTCATATCATTGAGCTTCGTAGAGGATGAGTATATTACGACCACTCAAGCATGTACACAGTTATTGTGGATGAAGCAGAATCTTGAAGATATGGGTGTTGAAGTGAAGTATCCAATCGAAATCCAGTGTGATAACTGAAGTTCTATCAATCTTATCAAAAATCCAGTTCATCGCTCAAGGACGAAGCACATTGAGATCAAATATCATTTCATCAAGGGGATGGTGGAGGAAGGGCTTGTGAAGTTAGAGTATCATCCTACAGATCTACAGGTTCCAGATATTCTGACAAAGGTCTTATCCAAGGAAGCGTTTGAAAGGAATCGACTGTATCTAGGAGTTCAGTCAACTTCCTGCATTTAAAAGAGTGGGGATGTGGAACCCACTCTCCTCTCCTTGAGGTATGATTTGTTTTTCCATGATGTGCTGATATGTGTTCTCTACTATGTTACAGACTGAAAATGAGTGACCTTTGGGTTCATTGACAAAGGGAGAGAAAACTGTGAATATTTAAGGGGGAGACAGTGTGGATATTTGAGAAATCATGAAAGATATGGGGAGAAGCTAACAGGTGGAGCAATCAGATAGGGGGATTTGAAGGTGGTTCAATGTGATTAGCCAGAGCGTAGCTTGGACAACACATGAAATAGTGCTGAATAGGATTTGGAAATGAGAATAGTTAAATCTGTGAGCATATAGAGAGAGTATCAAATTTATCAATGCTAGAAGTAATTGATCAAGGATTAGATATCACGACCCCTGGGGATCATGATAAAAGCAGAAGAGTGGTTTTGGAATGTAGTAAGTATATTTCCAAAAATTTCTATCAGTTTTGTGTCAGTAGTGGCTGTCAGAGATGAAGTGATTCATTGATTAACTTTTCATTGACTCTTGTTTTTAACATCGATCATTGCTCATGTGGGCTTAGAGTATGTGATGCGTAAATCCTTGGTCGCTATTGGAATCATAATAAGCAAATGGTGGCTGAATAATTAACAATGTGTATTTTTATGGAATAATTGCCAACCAACTCAAAGGGGGAGATTGTTGGGAAAAAATATCTCAAGGTATCATTGAATGATTTTTGAGGTGATTTTTTATGACAATGTGGTTATCTGTGTTGTGATGGTTGACACAACAAACCATGACATAAAATTTGATGACAAACAGGATTTCATGGTTGCATGTCAAGTTCAAGGGATGTGGTTAACAATCCATGATTGATTCAAGATCCGAACATCAAAATATGGAAAGGTGAAAATATGGAAACGGTAAAAGGGGATCCATATGTTTTTCAAGATCAGAACATCAAAATATGGAAAAGGGAAAAGGGATGCCCATGTTTTAGGGTTGGTCGTGGAAGTGACTTGCGCGGCAGAGACTTGCACGCCGAGAGAAGACGTGTGCACCATCACACATGGTTTCCAAATGAATATAAATAGAGGTCAAAACCTCCTCATTCGTGGAGCATTCAATACTTAGAGAAAATCATAGCTCCAGTCAGGCAAGTTTTTTGGTTGTACAAATGGCGGTGTGGTCGTGCAAGTAGAAGTTGCTTGCCAGGTGATTTTTGTGCATCTAGAGTGGTTTGGGTGACAAAGTAATGGAGTCCTCCATGTTTTCAGTTGAAGAAGGGGGTATCACGGAAGTGGTTTGGTGCAACATTCGCACCATGTTTTGAAGAAGTGCGACCATTTATGGTTGTGCACCAAAATTGGTTTTTGTCATAAAAGGGTGTGAGTCACGCAAGTTTGGAGTTGCATAAGCTAGTGTCACGCAAGTGGTTGAGGTGAACTTGTGCGCCAGTTTTAACATGCATGCTGGCTTGGATAAGGGAACTAGGTGTGATTGAAGCATATAAGTGATTCAGGGCTGCGTGAATGCTGGAAAATTTCCCAACACCTTCGGTGCAAAGTGAGATTCATATATAAGTGAACGTTGGACTTCAACAGAGCAACTACAAACAACAGAGGATGTATTCATTTGTGATAATGAAGATACCTACATGTTCATAAACTGTGAGTAGATCCTTTCTAGATAAGTGAGTAAATGAAGAAGAAATAAGGCGATCCTCTACACCAACAGTGATCCATAGAGAGAGAAATACGGAGTGACCCTTTGGAAAGTAGTGAGTTGACCCTAAACTTTGTAAAGGCAGTGAGTCTAGGAATGGAAGTGATCTATCACAAACCTTTTAAACAGCATTGCACTTTTAGTGGATTTGGTTCATCGGCACATTGCGGGTGTATGTTTCTTGGACGTAGCCCAATAAGGGCAAACCAAGTAAAAATTGTAGTGTTCTGTGCATGCTTTAGTTTCGGTTTATACTTTTTACAGGAGAGAGAGAGAAGAGAGTCTTTCTTAACAGCGAGACAAGATCAATATGTGTTGTTGTTTTAATCTGTCATACCCTGATTCACCTCCCCCCACTCAGGTTATCTAACCTAGTGGACATTACATACTTTATCCCTGACGTTTTTGGGTTGGTAAGATTTTGGAGAGATATGGATCACGATGTATGGTATTGGGCCAGAACAGAAAACCAGGGTGGAAATTGTTAAATACATAACTATGTCAGTATTATTTTATGATCAATTTTGTGGCATACTTTCTGAGGTATTAAGGCTGATGTTAGTAACATAACATACCCAATTAGGTTATGAGTATTCTATAATTTTTTTTACTAAGAATTAATATGCTTTAATTGTCCATTTCTCGAGGGTCATTAGGGAATATCCTAATGAGTATACATATAAAGCTCACCCAATGAATATATAATATTTTTTAAGAAATATAGTGTTATTTGATGATATTTATTGACTCAACAAACATGTGAATTTTATTAGGAGTAGTTTGGTCTTTTTGGTGGCTTTTAAGAGTTTCCTTTTGGTAATTGTGGATTCATTTGTAGTTGTTTCATTCTATATAAAATTACATGCATGTACTTTGGATCATCTTTTTTATTTGGATTGGGAGTTTTATGATATATTTATCTTATCTTTCTTTTCTCATGATCATATTAGAGGGTAATGCCTCTCATTCTTATATATGATACACACTAGGTGATTTTCACCACCACATGGAATATTAGCGGTAGGATTCAAGAGATATCATCTCCAATATCTTATTGTCATCTCATGATGTGTATGATTTTTGGGAGGGGTTTTTGAAGACAAATATGGGAATTATTTGGATAAAATAGACATTAAAATTGTAATATATAGGTAAAAAATATCAAATGGTTAATTTTTCATAATTTTTTATTGCTGTTGAATTTTTGGGTATAATGTAATATATGATATTATTATACAACATGTATTATCGAATAATAATGATGTAAAAAAAATTATGTACGAAATATAGATTCATTCCCAAAAAAAATCTATTTCCAATTAAAATTATGTTTATTAATATAGTAAAATTGTTTTTTCAAAATTATATATTGTCTTCAAAATGATAAATTATATTTCATTGATTTTGAAAACAATTCTGTATGAATACTAATATTTTATAAAAAATTATATACAATATATTATTTTGGTTCTAAGAAAATTGGAAGAAATATGGAACAACATGTAAACCAAAATGTGATAAATCGATAGAATGATCAATGGAATCATTTTCATAATAACCTTAAGTAGAAGAATAATTTGTTAAATTATCCCTTTAATTTTCAATATTTATAGTCCCATTCTTCAATTCCACATTACACCAAAATTATTTTTTATAATTCTCTTCGATTTATCACTCTAGAGAGTCTCTTAAAAGATTTTTAAAGGTTTTATGGTTCCCTTTTCGAGCATTTTGAAGATATCATTCATGGAAATAGTTCCAAAAAATCCTCTTTCAAATGAAATTGTGACATATTTGAAATAATATCTCTTAAACATATTTTTTTATAATTATATTTTTAACTCCATGTTTTTATCATCTATTTGATATATTTTTAATGTTATATTACCTATTAACTCTATTTATAGCCCTTTTCATAGCCATTATTTTTCCAATATAAGGGTCTATAAACCCTTCTAGTCATTTTGTATGTGTAATTCTCTAAAATTCATTTAATTTTAATTTTAAATGTTATTTTTATTCAGTCAAAAAATTATTTATTATAATATCCTTAATAGTTCACATCTATATATCTTTATACTACCACTATATTCCATCATAATTCTAAAACATAATTGGAATCACAAGTGATAAATATATATATAGGAAAATATATTAAAACATTTTTTTATAGAAATAGTTTTTGTTTTGAAAATAATGAATTAATTATATGAATAAAAAATATTAATATTGGATTTAGATTAGATTAACCTTGGGGTCATAAAAATGAAAATGGTTAGTAGGGTATTATCTAAATATTTAATTGGGGAATAACAAACTAGCCTAGCTATAATCCTGATTTGATACACTTGAGTGATACATTGGATAATTAAGAATCTGATTCAAAACCATAATTAAGGATTAAAATATAATGTAAAAGGCTATTTATTATTTATATCCTTAAAAAAATAAGGTAAACTACTCCAATATATCTTCATAATTACATTTGGAAAGATAGTTTTCATTAAATGATGGAAATCCTATTATTTCTATGCTTATTCGGCTGTATTCTCCTAGATATACATTTTAGATTATCAAATAGAGATATAATTACATTTTATATAACCTTTATTTTTATGTGAATAACTATTGATAAGTTAAGAATGATTATTTAGTAGGTTCCTTATAAAAAATTTGGATTTATATTGTTTATCCCTTCTCTTATTATTATATAGACATTAAACAAATTTTGTGATATCTAGGGATTTGAACTATATATGCCCCTGATATAGTGAGAGATCTTATTTTAAAAAGAAGTTAGGTATATCGTATAATTTGTTCCCATTTATTTATAATGTATTTGGATATGTCCACGAAGGTAGGTTAATCATGAATGGATTTATGTATTCCACCCAAATGTGATTAGTTATTCATAATATGGAAATTAGGAATTATTTTTTAGTACATGGTAATATAATCATCACAATTCCATAGGTAATTGAATTTATTTTTTAATATTATTTTATTTTTTACATTCTTATTTTTAATGTATTTTTTTTAAATTCTACCAATTAATATGGATCTGAGCTCACCCCTTTATATTGTTTCCCTTTTTACCTGGAAATATTGACAATTAGTACATGTGACATAGAGATTGGAAATTAGGGGGAAAAAGTGTGTTTATTAAATTCAATAACATTAATCTTTTTTATTTATATAATTTTTATAAATGTAGTATTTTACTATGAATAATGCATAGATGGATCATTTTTACTGTGATCTATGTATTCTATAGAACCATATATGGATTAAAGTGGGATCAGTGAGGGAGGTATGGGAGAGGCGGTGAATTAGTGACCTAAACCATTTTAATATTTCATTCAAAATAACAATATCACCCATTATGATATAGTAATTGTTAATACAACACACACAAATACAATCCAACACAATTGATCAATGTAGATATAAAAGGTTCACCTATCATTATGAGACGTTTAGTCCGTGGTGGGACATTCATTCTCGAAGATAACACTATCTATTAAAATTATCATGTGACTAGAACAATTAGGGTATAACCTTGATGATCATATATTCATGTCTCCCAATTTTGCTTCACGGAATCACATACACAAGTACATACCACACTTTACATAGATAAATTTGATGGTCAAAATTGAAAAGGCTTCCACAAAATTGAATCCCTTTAATTTGTTCAGTGTGTTAAAATATTGTAAATATACTCTACATGTAATATAATAATCAAGCATAAATTATTTTTCAATGTTTCATATGAACATGTTTCTTCTTCTATTTGTATTCACATCACCTGCACAATACTACCTCAATATTCTTCTTCCCCATTACTTCTTAAATATTGTATAATCAAAGAATATTCCTTGTATATAACAAATATAGGACATAATCATCATCTTCCTCTATTTTCCCTTTATCTCCTAAAATAATCCAAACTCTTCAAATTTGCAGATAAGTACAATTATCTATAAAATAAAATTTTAATTTTAATTTCATATTAAAATCCCCTTATTTAATCAAAAACTATAGATCATCTAGAAACTGATCATGACCATTAAATTTAAATTGGTTGTAAAAATAGGTTTACATGACCCCCGATATTAAAAGATGAATAAAATTTAGCTTTCTTGATCATACTAACTAGAAAACCCTTTTAAAACAACATCTACATTTTGGAAATTGTCCTAATGAAATCGTTGTATAGTTTTCAGCAATTTCACAGAACTTCCCCACAATGGTGTGGTGTGGAATAAGTGATATGGTATAGAGGTTATGTAATATATACTATAACTAATATCCTTCTAGATAAATTGTGTTCTGATTTCTATTTACTATGGAATATCCCTTCAAAATATCTTCTCAATATTTTATGAGAATTAGGATATGACATAGATGTCTTGGATTATTTGTATCCACTGAAAATCAACCCAAACTCCTATATAATGAAGTCATATTCTCTATTACATGAGTTCCTGTGGAAAATATTTTCACCTAATGCCAATTTTTGAATATTCAAGAAATTAATTATTATTCATTGGTGTATCCCAACTCAATTTATATAGGATATCATGTGAATAATATGTATGGTTTCAAAAGTCTAATTAAAACATCATATACAGTGAAAACCTATGATTTTAAATGTAGAACTCTTTATTTTCCTCATTTAATATACTTTCATCATGAACTATACTCATGACATTCAAACACATAAATACTATCTTAATCACCAGATGAAAGTAACATTGAATTGGATTTATATATTGAAAAAATCCAATAAAGTCAATAATATCCTTTAATCCAATTCTATAACCTCACTTATCACAAAAACCATATCATAACTCATTTTCCTCAACCATATCCCCTTTTTTGTCATCAACTGAACAAAAAACACTATAAAATTATTAATAATTTGGAATAGAACATCATTTAATGATTTTAATACAGCATGAGAAATCTAGGAGTTGAATAGAACAAAATCGAATAAATAATATCATGTTCTCCATAATAAAGTGATATATATATATATTATATATAACACATACATAAAATATTTAAATGGTATATCATCATTACATATGAAAACATTAATCTTGAATTTTTTTCTAGAAATAGATTTAAATAAACTATTAAAATATTTTTCCCTCGTTGAAAAATAACTTTACCCCTTTCATTAACTCTTTCTTAAAATATTATTTAATTCAAGAGAATATTAAATAATATAAATTTATAGGCCTCTAACATTATATACACCCCTTTAGAATATTAGTAGGAAGATAAAAATATTGGAATGATTTTTTTGTTATTTTTCTCCCCAATTTATAATATTTATCCTAAAAAAGAATGATAGAGGGAGAAAATAATTCCTTAGCCTTACGAAGGATGAGGATTAAATCCTAGAATCAAAATAATATTCAGGAATTCTTTCATTAGACATGTTATTGTGAAAACATTATTAATTTTTTATTTATTGGAAAAATTCAACTTTTAACTCATTTCTATCAATAATTTCTTTGATAAAATGATATTGGACATTAGTTTTAATTACTTTTAAATAACGAAGTTCATTATTTTATTAATTAATAGTTCCATTATTAACACATCCCATGAGATGTGGTAGATTTTATTTGACATTCAAATCATCCAACTATGTCTTAATTTACATAAACAAATTCAAGGAAGGTATTTCTTATACATATACATGTTCAATCAATTATAAAGTAAAATAATGTTTCTTTTTAGAGAGATAATACAAAAACCTGACTCCATGATAAAAAACTATAGAAAATGTTGACCACCTCTCATCAACACATCAAATCCAATATTCATCTGAATAAATAATCATATATCTTCCCTTCAATTTTGTTTTACAGTACATATTTATTAATTTTTATATATCTCTGTGTTATATTTCCATCCCATAAATTAGACACATTGGGGTAAATATGAAACCAATTACAATGTTTAATAGAATACATAATATATAGACCTGAATCTTTCACCCAAGGTAGACTAGAAATTAGCGTCTAGAATTACATGGGATACATATCCTTTCCTTGTTCATTATTGGGAATTTTTTGTACTATTGAAATTGGTTTGAAAAACAACTTGGATTCCCCAATTCCAAACAGCTTGAATATTTCATTAACATACCTTTCTCGAGATAGAAAAATATAATCCATTTCTATATAATTTTTTTTGATATATAAGTATCTAATCTCAACAAACATAGGCATTTTGAAAATCTCCTTAATTTATTTATCAAACTCTACACACACTACATCCCCATTTCCAGCAAAAATAATATCACTTATATAGCTAATTATACTGATAAATTCTTTATCATAATATTTAATATATATATATATATTTCAACTCTTACTTTTCTAAATTGAATTTTAATGGAATAGTTATCATGTTTATTAATACATTCTCTTGGGGATTATTTTATCATATATAACTCCATTCCAAAATTAAATATTTATTTGCATATTTCTAAGAAATAGACCTCAAAGTTTATCAATGAACACTTCCTCATCGGGTCCACCATTTAGGATGTCTAACTTGAAACCCCTATGTAAAATAATATATTTCTTTTATCAAGGAAAACATACCCATCTTGTTTCCAAACAACCACTTTGTCTTGAAATTATTATTATCTTTGGTCTTGGTTACCAATTCTCAAATATCATTCATTACAATAATATTTAACTCTTTATTTATATCATTTATCAAATCATTAGGGTTCACTAATACTTGCACATATATATTTTTTTAAATAAAATCTAAAGAGGTATGAGAATTTTTCCAAATTTCCCTTTTAGTTTAAACATGATTTCCATTATCCCTAGTGATATTTGGAACCTAAACATACGTTATTCGGATTAGATACGTTGAAATAATTTATTCCTCTTATATAAAATGCATGATTCTTATTATCCAACCTATATATAATCATTTATTTCTTCTTTTTATAAAATTTCATCATAATATTCAATTGATATATCCTCAGCATTATCATTGGAACATTATTCCTCATATTCACTTTAATTATTTGATTGTTCTATAACTGCAACATTAGTAGAAATGAAGAGCTTTTTTACATTCATTATTGAAATATGAAAAACATATTCTATTTAAGGGATATCCAAGTAATATCCTCTCATATTTTCAATATTCAAACATTAAATGATTCTCACCATTCACATTCATAATACAAAGGGTAAAAATACTCGAAGGTAGATCAAACATGATGATGTTTTATATGAAATATCATATAGGTACATATATATGTTTAGTATATGAAAGCACATATTTTTGATGTAAACCACATCGCCATTTTTTTGAGAAATAATGTGAACTATCGTGATCAAATATAATTTTTTAATCCATCATATTCAAACACATGTTCTTTCATTTAGCTATTATTTGTGGTCTGTATAGGGCACACAATTCTTTATAGAGTCCATGATTTTCATGATAATATTTAAACATAAATTTTTTATTCGATTTTCCATTAACTATATGAATATTCTAGAACGAAATATTACACTATTTTCCTACAATTCCTAAAAAAATTTATTTTTGTAAGGCCTCTTGTTTTATTTTTATAAGAATATGATAAGAAATTTGATATAAATCAATAGTGAGAGTAATAAAATATTCATATACATTGTTTTATCAATATGTCATAGTCTCCAAAACATGTGAATAAGTTAACTCTTGTGGTATAATAGGTTGAATATCCACCTTCTTGCTTAAAAATATAGTGATCTTCCAATGTTTAAAATTTTGAGAACATCATACAGAGTTCATTTTTTAGTAAAAGAACATCAAGAGTATTCTCACCTCATGTGACGAAATTCAGAATTCTTTCCTATATTTTTACTAATTGTATTCCATAATTAATTTTTCGATTTCATACATAAATAATAAGTGTTTATAGTATCACCAATTTTAAATACGTTTCATAGAGTCTAACTTCCATTTTTTACAATTTTTCCATCTTCATGATTTTTAATAAAAAATCCATAATATTTTATTACAACTTCATTTTTTATCATTATAAATCTATGAAACACATGTGATATTGAGTTTCAATATATCATCCAAAAGTGTTTAATTTTTATTATATTTAATTTCAAAAAAAATATTGAGAAATTGATTTTATTTTTATAGAACCATCATTACAAAATGTCACTAATCAATCATTAAACTTCTATATATCATTATTTATTTTTAAATATCTTATAATGTGAGATGAAAACCCACTATCTATGATCCATGTAACTTCTTATTTTTATTCATTGATTGAAACATCACAAACTAGATAATTCTATATACCTTTCTTCGTATTATTTTTTGATTTATTTTATTTATCTCTTGATAATATTTGGAATAATAGACTAAAAATACTAACTCTTTCAAGATTAATAGGTTTTACCCATCATATCAAAAAATACAATGGAAGAAATATATTTTTAATTTTTAATACATAATTATTGGTCTAACTTTAAATTAAACTACATTTGATGATGTGAAACTAGCTTAATATTTATCTTCCAACTCATCTAAAATTTTCATCTCATTGGTAATTAAATAAAAACATCCATTGCATTTAACCAAATCTAAAAAATATAGAATTCATATTTACCTTGGAATCTAACTTATTTTCCAGGTTTTGTTGTTTTTCTTCTATCCTTTTTACTGTCAGCAAAATTAACACCTTTTTCTCAAAATTTATTTTTGAGAACACCTAACACTTTGGTTTTAATATTCATACCTCTCTAAGTTCTTTTAGATGTCTTAGTTTTAGATGATTTTTTACTCATGTTATTACACCCAAAATTTCCAAAATTTAGAATCTCATATTATTTAAATAAAAATATTTCTCTTAATAAATATCTTCTTTTCCATAAAGTTTTCACCACCATTTATAGAATTATTATCAAAATAATAGGATGTTTTCCATTCATCTGATTCAAATTTACACTTCATAGGGAATTATCAGTATTTTGAAATACATTCCTTAACATTGGATCTTCATATCCAGAAATATTCTTCTATTTTAATTATTCATTATTATAAATGATCAATCTCCTTTTATATACCCTCCAATATTAGTACCACTATAATATTAAGAGTCTTATAGTCATCAAAGAACATATTTATCCCATTAATTTAATCCTGCAACCATGAATTATATTTTTTAATGTTATATTCATTGTTTTTAAAATATTTTTCATTAATATTCAATTTTTTGATCTAATTATCCAATTTAGATATATTTGTGAAGCATTCCTTAAATTATTTATTCAACATTAATTTTATTAATGTATCTATTTTTTTTATATTTTATAAACATTTTTCATCACATGAAATATTTTCTTTATTCACTATAGTCATTGGAATTTTTTTCACAATAATCAGAACTGGTGAAAAATTCATCTTAATAATCAATGTATTCATCTTATTTTGTCTAGAAGTTTCTCTTAAAAATATAGATAACTTATTACCCTTATCATCATAATAAATCATTAGATTGTTTTAGTTTTTATTTTATAATCATTTAGAAATATCATATTCCTCTTCACTATCATCATTGGTTTTAGATTTTTTATAATTTGTTATATAATGTGACCTACCGCCATAAATGAAACATATTAACATATTCTTACACATGTACATTTAATTCAATCTTATAATGTTTCTTAATTTGAGAAACATAAATTCAATCAACTAATCCACTAAATTTTTATAAAAATTCAAACTCGCAGACTCTTCATAAACAAAATCATTTTTCATCAAATTAAATTACTTTTGTATTAGAAATATGTTATTTTAAACCTTTAAATTCTTCTAGTTTGAACTATATTTCCCCATTTAATATTAAATAATGATACCTTGAAAATCACCAATTGAAATTCCACTTGTAAGATTTTCATTCAAAATAGAGTATTTATAATAAAAAATATCTAGTAATATATTGAAAACAATTCAAAACATATTGGTACATTCTAATGTATCACCGTTAAATATATTATGGTCAAAAACTCATTTACCTTTTTGAAGAAACTAACAATATTTTAATCCTTATGAATTAATAGATAGTTATACATAGGTCTCCAAAACTAGATCATATTTTTCTTCAATTTAGTCTTGACACCATATATGCTCTAATGATTATCCGAGATTCCATTAAAATTTTAGATTCCATTTAATTTAAAAAAAATTATTTTTTGGAGTGATTAATTAATATCATTCAAATCACGACTTCACCTCCCAAAATTTTACTTCTCAAATTTCCATATTAGAATCACCTTTAACCTAAGGAACAAACTCGTCAATTGTAACATATAATACAACATAATAATGATATAACATATTTAGAATTATCATGTTCTTCTATGTGAGATTAGTTTCCCAAAATATAATAGAGTCCCCATTCCATTAAATTAATTTAAATTATCAATTGTAGATAATAAAAAATAGGTAATTATTCTTAAAAAGTGAATAACTCTATAAAAAAACAAAAATAAAGGAAACATGTCACACTGATACCACTTGTAGAACCAATTTAGGATCAAGAAGATTAAAATTGATAGTGGTGAGTAAGGAGATCCATGATCTGTTGTATTTTTTAAATTTCATTCAAAATAACATATTCCAACTATTATTATGTAATGATATTTTTTTTACATACCAAAATAGACACAAACATATGCGATGAAAAAATATTTTCATGGTTCAACTCACAATCATTGAAGTCTATTCCTTATTATGATATTGATTTCTACAGCATCACACTTCCCAATAGAATCATCATAGTTTTAAAATAAATAATTTTATAACCTTAAAACCCACTATTGAACATCTGTTGAATATTATTTTGTGAATTCACACACAAGTGTGTCCTCCACATTAAAATAACACCTATTATTAGCAATAAATGAAAATTAATCAAACAAATAGAATACATAAATGTTTTATTATATGTTAAAATATTCCACTTCTATTCTAAATACACTATTATGAAAAAGAAAAAATTATTCATAAAACATACACCAAAAAAATTGGTTCATCAATTTTATTTCATAACACATGCACAAGCCACATAAATCTGATTCTTCATTAATTAATTATTAAAAATTTTATAATCATATAATATTCAATGTGTAAAACATATCCAAATTTTTTTTTCGTATTCTATAGACTCTCCTTCTACCAATATAATACTCACTCTTCAAATATATACATCTAAACCATCTTTATGTACAACAAATTTGAAATTTTAATTTAAAAAAATTCTGTTAAAGCCAAACCCTCAGATCATCTCTATAACAATATTTAAAATTAAATTTAAAATATTATTTAAAATAGGTTTTCATATCCCCAATATTAGAACATGAACCAAGTTTGACATTCCTACTCAAGAATTCTCGATTACCCTAGTAACGAAACATATATGGAATATTATTGGGAATTATGGTGTATCCTATAGTTTTTAGTGGTTTTTAATCAACATACAAAAAAGGCTATGGTGTGTAATTAGTGATATTTTTTAATCTAAAGAAATAACATGTTTAAATAAACACCATTATGATAATTTCTTCGGATTTTTGTAATTATGAAATAGTACTCCAAATTATCATATGAATATGATGTCGGCAAAGGTTTTTCCATGGAAGACCTAGATTTTCCCAAATTACTCAAACTCATCCTACAATATGTTATATAGTGGAAGATTAATATTCATAATGAGGTCCTATATACCATATTTTCACGTAATCCTAAATTTAAAATCTTGATGATGTGAATTCCATTGCTACTTTACATCCCATTTCGATGTATACAGGTTGTAGCACGAACATTAGTTACAATTCATAACATCGTCATTAAACTACTTCTATGATGAAAGAAAACTATTTATGGAATGGAACTCATTCATTAACTCCTTTAATCTTCTTACATCATGAAATCAAAACATGATATGTAAACACATAGAACCTTCTTAAAAACAATCAAAATTAATTTTAAAAATTGATATATATATATATATATATTAAAAAATCACTCAATCAATCAAATCATCATATTTAATTATCATAACTCACTTATCAAAAAAATCATATCATCACTCATTTAGCTCAATATATTATATATAAATGTAAAAAATACACCATCATTAGGTTAATAGATTTGGGATGTCGAAGATAGTATATAATAGTTATTATTGAATCCATTGAATGTAAATTTAGAACAACATTATTGTATGCCCCAAACATTTTGATAAACCATTTTGATATATTATAAATATTTATAAATAATATTAATTTATAATAAACCTAAATTAATTATTAAATATAATTATTAATTCATAATTTTATCAATGATATAATATTGTACATATGATTTTGTATAAATTGTTCCTAAGAGAGGGAATAAAAAATTATCATCACATAAAATCAATGTTTTCATTTCTATTAAGAGAAATTTGATGAGGTTTGTGTTAGTAAGAAATGTATTATAACTATATAATTGAAATTGATCAAACCCTAGTGAAGGTCTTCTATGATTTTAGATATAGTGAGTGGGACATGTTTATCATGGTTATATATTGTTTTATATATGATATTAGTGAATTTGAATATTTGATTCAAAACCCCAATAAGGGGGAATAAATAGAAATCCTAGATTGGAAACTTTTTAATTTGATATTTACAGTTAAATTTATTTATTATGAGAAAAGTAATATAATAGGATGAAAATTAATTAATTAATGAAAAAAAGTGGAATCTATTGATTAGTATTATACTAACAATACTATTTTAGGTAGACAAGTATAGGATTACACAAATAATTAAAAAAACATGATCGATCACTTATTTAATAGTTTTATGCTAAGGTACTAAAGGGAATTTATTTCAAATATATTTATTTCATATGTTGAAATAGAGACTAGTACCCTCAAGACCATAAAAGGAATCCTCCAGGACTTTAATTTTAAAATAAAATATTGAAATAATGAGGGTAGTTGAATTCAATGTTAAATGAGTTTTGGTAATGTAGACAACCATAAGGGATGAGTTACTAAAAAGTAAAAAATAATATGGGGAAACACAAAGGAAATATATTAAAGACAGTTTGATTTTTTATATTTCTAGAGAGAAATTCCACAGATATATTCAGTTAAATGGAATGATAAAGGACATAAATTTCTGATGCTTCAATTTCATGTAAACGGGTCCATACCTAAATTAGATCCCCTAGGATCATGGGATGCTTCCCTAGAATAGTCTATGTGACCATAAACTATATTATAAAATAAATAAAGTTAAATTTCAGTACCCAAATCATTTTATAGTTGGTAATTTGGTGATAAACTTAAGGTGTCAAAATATATTATTTGATTCATGATATATTTTTCCATGCACCACATTAATGTTTTCAATGAACGTTGAATCATACCCTGATACATTGATTAATGAGTTGATAGTTAATTGTCATAATGTAAACATAATAGAAATTAATGTATATTACTCTACCTCTATTAAAATGTACGAAGTCTACTTTTTTGAGAATTTTTTAGTAATACCAATAATCAACTATAAGGTACTCTTTTGGATGGGTTAGATCTTGAAGAATAATGTAATATTCTATTATCATGAGATGGATATTACAATACATGAGGTTATAATGGAGTTTTTTAAGAGGAAAGACCCCATTGCATAGGTTATTTTTAGAACCACCTCTAGTGGCCCATTTTGATGAACTTCTTTGTAACGATTAATCAATAAATCAGATGTATATTCTTAAAATATTAGATATATCAATAAAATATGAATATATTATATTATTTCACTATGAACTACATGGATATCCCCATAACCATCAATTTATCTCAATTAACCATATCCCTATTACAAAAACTATATCTAATCCTCCCTATAGAATCAGATTTCATAAAATAATGCATAAACTACCATAGTCATGTAATATGGGATTCATACACCGTGGTGTTTCACTTTTGGAATCCTATATCTTATTTATGAAAATTAAGGATGAATTTATAAGGCTTTATATAAATTGCCTCAAAATAAATGAAATTACTATAATGAAAAAGTACTATTTACCTCACATTGAGGATATTGTTGATAAAATTCAAGAATAGCAATACTACCCAAGGATTGATCTATATTATATTTTTCATATATTATATACGATGAAGGATGATATAACAATCAAAATGTTTTACACAATGTATTGTATTTAGATATTACTAGTAATTTTTTTGGGGTCTATCATTTAACCATCCATGTTTATAAATCTAATGAATAGATTATTAAATAAATATCATAATATATTTATTTATAATTATTATTTATGATATAATTATATAATAAATGGGTTATAATGATAAGTAATAACATTTAAATATTGATTTTGTGACTTGATTCCTGATGTAACTATCTGGAAAATTCATTAAATATAAACTTTGGATTCATCATTGTTTATTTCACAGAAATATTTTCTATTAATGTAGAATATTAATTGACCACACAAAAAAAATGTGTTAATAAATGGCCCATGCAAATGAGTAATACCGATACACATAAGATTCATTTCTTATCTTAATACTATTTGTATATTTGTTCAAAAATATTCATGATTAGCTAATTAAAAAAATGTTAATATGTAATGTGGTTAAATTCACTTGGTCTAAATAGTATGAGAAAATATTTGAGGAATTTATCAAAAGATCGACCAGTTAACCATTATATTTTATACATTCTAGAAAAGAGTGTTTTTTATATTCATAAATTTACTAAACAAATGAAAAATGTTTTTCTTGTAGAAAATTAAAGTGTTATTGATTATGAAATGAATAAATTAATGACACATTATCCTAACACTATAGGAGTTTAAGGATATCTCATCAAGATTGTATTGACAGATTCCCATCACAAAAGGTTATTGGTGATGGTAATCTGCTTCTAATGTCACATAGTTCAAAAGTGGAATTAAAACACATTTTTAAAAACATACTATCAATATTAATAATTATTTCCATTGGATGAAAAATATATCCCAAATAATAGAGTCAAATAATTTTAAAAACTGATCTGATGGACAATCACAAATAATTGTTATTTCTAATGGGTTATGAATACCTTGAAAATACCTGTGATAAAATTTTAAAAACATATATTGCAAAGTATATAGTATTTTTTTGGAATTGATTATCATTTTTTAAATACAATTATTTTAAAAAGTTAAAATAAATTAAAAATAATAAATAAAAGAACAATATTATTCCTTAATTTAACACGTCATATATTTATAAAATCAAAATAGATAACAATCAAAAAAATCCAGGATCAAATAGTATCATTGTAGGAGTATCACCAATGTTTTCTATTTGGGGGAACTCCAAACAATAAAAATGTGTAATCAATCATATATACATAGATATCATTCAATATCTCCAACACTATTTATCACACTCCTCCTCCCACTCTCTATGAACCCATTGTATAATCTCATTTTAATATCACAACCACTCTACCCACATATCTACAAAATAAGATGATGAATAAGCATGATATACATTTGATATAGGCGATTCCATTGTCTAATTACCATCTTAACTAGTAGGTGCCAATCATGAACCAATACTTGTCACTTGACCATTCTCTACAATAGGAAATTTCACATGTATCCAAGCCCCCTCATCAGAACCTAACTGGAAATTAAAATTTACTTATCTATAATCATGGCTATCCAATTAATTAGTTTTAATTTTATCATATGTTCAATTTAATATATTAGTTATCAAAATAACAATATATACAATATCATTTTTAACAGGAAAATACTAAACACAATCTGTCTTTGTCTATAGCTGCCAACCTATCATGAATAGAGATCCATGTACACCGGCTTATAAACATTGTATCCCATAATAGATAGGAAAATAATTACATGTATAATATATAAAGTAATTTACATTTAATTAATATTTTAATTAATAAATAATATCACATTCCATGTAATTTCAATTTATACCTAATGTATGACTCTTAGTCGTATGTGTGACTTCCTACCTCCCCCAGATTTGATGTCCAAATGATGACATACTCCTAAATAATAACCTATGTAGTAATATAAAACACTATCCCACTCTCTAGATATGCTATAGTATAACCCATGAGATATGAAAGACAGATTGAAAATATAAACAAAAGCTCTATCCATGGATTTCTTCTTTAGGCCAGGTAAAAACTAATTAAAAGTTTCACATATTCAAATCTCTCATGCCACCCGAATAAGATATCCTAGGTTATAATAAACTAGAGACTATAAATTATACAAGAATATAGAAAATATTGTTTTAATAGTTATATAAATTTAAAATAAAATATATAATGTAAAAATATATAATCCAGTGGTGGAAAATTCTATAATGATCAACAATGAAAACCTACTCTCATGACACCGATAATGAAGATCATTTTAGGAATCAAGACATCCTTACCAATAGAAAAATGTGAAAAATTATAGAAATAAAAAGAATCATAATATTAATAATGAGTATACTACAAATAAAATAAAATAACATGAATATGTTAACTAATCTTAAAAATCTACACAAACAAGGATGAAAATCATGAGTTGGAATTCACATTTGAATATGAATGGAATAATCAATTTTAAAATTACTCACTTCCTATTAACATGATTTCATAAAATACAATCATGTTCTTTAGATAAATCAAGATCATTATCCGGGTGTAAAATATCATAGAGAAAATAAAATAGATTTTCAGGATCATCTCTTGCAATCTGAAAAAATTATCATACCAAAAATTTTTTTATAAATATATCAAATTTTAACAACTAATAGATACATTATTATAATAATCATAACTATAAATATTTATTAATAAATATATCAAATAAAAAACTAATAAATACATAAATATAATGATAACCTAAAAATAAATTCAGTTATATATTAATAGTATCGATAACTAATTTTCAATAAATATATAAAATTTTAAAAAATAATAAATATAGTATAGAATTTAACATTATTACATGTAAAAAATTATTATTACTGATATCAAAAAGAAAAATAATAATTAATATTCACATTAGAAATGTAATATAATAGATCTCTGGAAGTATATCTAGCCATCTGAGAAAATAATTATTCCAGTAAATAATATTAAATAAATAATTGTAAATAAATAATTGTATTATAAAAACCATATTAATACCTGAATATAATACATCATTCACCATATTTATCTATAATTTCATCCATGAAAATTTCTTTATCTTCATATTCGTCATTGTTAACCTCCATATGACATTACATTTCATCATATATTATTAAATTATCAAAATTATCAACCCTTAATTTGGGGGTTTCATTATCGATATTTATATCTCATCTAGATAGAGATATATTTTGGTATTTTTCATGAAATATGTCAATATGTTGAAGATAAAATATAATTTTTTTTATTTTCATGAAACAATTTTTTATGAGATTAATTTTTATTACACTCCAACAATCCTTAAAATATCATGAAACCACATAGTAATTTTAATAATAATCATGATGTGCATGATACACCAACATTAGTGGTTCATTTAAGGCGAGAAGACTATGAAATATAATTTTAAGGTGTTCATTTTGGGGAATAAATTGCAACCATCAACTAGTATCAATCCAATTAGATTTAGACATTGTTACATAATTTGATATCATATAATATAACTCAATTAATTCATCTATTAGAATATAACATTCAACATCAATTGCTTTATAATGAAAACTTTCAATAAAAAACTATTATTCTTTTATTACATTGATTTAACATATATGCATCTATTAAATCAAAATACATTGAAAACATACCCATAATGAGAATATATCATTTTTTATGGGGGTATTTTGATAACAGATAATCAAATATGGATATTAGTTTCAAGTGGTGTTTCCTGAAAAAATATAAATTAATAATATAAATATAATTAAAAATTGAATTAGTTATTCTATTTTAAAAAAACTACTAGTCTTTGAATCTAATATACCCAATTTTATTGAAACTTTTTCTCAAGAATGAAATTATAACGACCCATACTTTACATAAATTGTTAATACTTAAAAATAGAAGCACACTTATTACAACATATGACAAAACCACAAAGGACCGTATAGGTATAGTGTCTTTAGAAACTGGGAAACATAAAAAACTGGTTCATAAATCTTCTACAATGTCTCCCATTTATTTCATCATATCTAGGGTCCCTTTTAGCATATTCTACTTAATATCCATCTTCCTGACCTGGGGAAAAGAAAACATACAAAAAGGGCGAGCTCAAATGCTCAGCAAGGGAAAATAAAGGAAATAAAAATCATATCATATCTTTTTGAAAATCATAACCTGCAAAAGAGATCATAATATCTTAACATGGAATAAATCATAGAAGTGAAAATGAGATCCCCATAATCATAACATAAAACTTGAAACATTGTGGCATGCACACATAATCATGGAAAATCATTTTTTGTTAGTCATGACTCATTGTCAAGACTATCTTAGCGGACAAAGTCCATTTCTGAACCGAGTTCACTCCTCGTTTCAGTCCTGTATCATTGAACCAAAATAACCTTTCGTTCCAGCCATGTCTATCTCATGAGATATAAATCTTTACCCAATTCATTGTAGGGAGATATAGGTCCCACCCATCTTATAATGAATCATTTCTTATGTGTGCCACATAATCATATATCATACATCATCGCATAACACATGTAACAAAAATGGGATTCTTGAAACAACATGACATCATAAAACAAATCATATAAGGTAAATGACTTCATAAAAATAATTCCCTCAAAACATAATCAAATCAATGTAATAATAGGGATAAAAACAGAACCCTATATTATCTAAGATGGAAAATAATTTTGATAAAACATTTGAACTCCATTCTTGAGGAAAATATCCTTTCTACTTCAAAAACACTTTTCTTTTCTTAACATGTCATACAATTATAAACTAAAAGAAGTTGATTAAAAATAAACTTGAAAACTTATAAAGGAAGATTCTTGGAAATAATGTTTTAAAAATCCATTCTTGCCATATAAGTTAAAAAAACATTCTTCGTACTTTTGTCGGAAAAGTCAAAAAGTACCTCGTACGAAAAACGACAAAAGATTCCATTCATATCTTTTACTAAAAACTCATCGAAGGGTAAAATTGGATTTAAAAAATTTTACGCGGATGGAAATAACATTACATATTGAGGAAACATGGATGTGGATGATAAAATACACCCTAGTAAATTTCAAAGTATAAACAATCTCGAATAAAAATGAGATTGTGATATTTCCCTTACCTTAGGTCTGATTTGCTTTGTACATGTCCGAAGCTCCTGTATAATGGTTTGAATAATGTTATTGAATTATTCCAGAATCATACATATTGATATGATATCATATATGGTCGTATTCTTAGCTTCTTATTAGTAATATTTCGTTGTTACTTGTTACTCGGGTCTTTATTGCCTTTTGTTCTTATGCGTGTTTTGCCTAATAAATTCTTATTCTTATTTTAAGGTTATAGATACCTTATATCCAGAATGGTATTAGTGTAACATATATCATATTTATTCATTCAATTCATTTATAAAATTACTATGTAATGATGATCATGTAGAACGAGTCGCATCACATCGTGGAGACTGTATTCCGTATGTACGCATGAGTGATGATATTGTTCCCATAATCGTGGAATTGCATTTAAGTGTATTTATACTATTTCAGTATCAATATCACTTTATAATAATCATATATAGTTACTCATTACACAATTATACCCATCCTTGTAAGTTGATGATGGAAAATAGATTACACCACGGCGTGGAGACGGTATTCCGTACGTACGCACGCGCGGTGATTTCATTTTTCTGTAGGATGGATAGAAGGTGAATTAGGGTTGTTTCATATTTATAATAACATATCAGTATGTAAGTAATACTGATGTTATTACTTTATCATTAAACAACTAAAGAAGAAGAAGTTGAAGAAGAAAGAAATTGAAAAGATCGGTAATGGATATTACCTCTTCTTTGAAACACCTCTTTGAATCCTCCACTTAGGGAACTGAGATTGGACTTTGAAGAAGACCAGGACCTCTAGAATTATTTTAGGGAAGTTTAGAAGGGATTTTGGCAGGGGTTGGACGAGCTTGAGTGCTCAAATTGGTGTGAAGAGGATGGGGAGGAGGTGCCCTTTTATAAGGGAGGAGAGGGGCACCTAAGGAATATCTCAAAATATTATTTTATATTAAAGTCAAAATCGGTTTATAATGGTTCCAAAGGGTCTTATTTCGAAGGTAAAGTGGGGATGGGTCGCAATTCTATCAACCAATAGGATTTAGACAGGTTTAAGTTATTATTGTAACCTTATCAATTAGATTTAACTCTAAGTTAAATAATTTAACTTTTACCGTGACTTTTTGTTTTCTTACATTATATGGTTAATACACTTACTATAACATGCCAAACGAACCCCAAGTTGTTTATTATTAATATATATATCCTTATATAAGTCATTTGGCCGAACCTTAGATTTTTAGGAATAAAATAACAATTAATAAAATAATATTTTATTTAAAAACTATTTTGTGTCAATTTTGACACTATTTGATATATGATTTTTGTGAAAGTCATAACAGAATTATATGTTCGAACCAAGTTGATTAAATCAACACTAATATATCATATTAACCTATAAAATTAGTTTAATTCATAAAAAGTCTCAAATTACATTTATTTGGGCATTTATAACATCATTTATGTTAACATTTCCTTAAAAGGGTAACTACTGTATCATCGTTGTGTCATAAATTAATTAATATATATAAAGTCTAAAAATTATAAATAAAATACCATTATGTATGAAATCTTTTTATCTTTATAATGAATATTTATAGTCGAATTTCTATTATGTATAACCCCATATTAAAAATGTTTTAGTTATTAAACATTGATTTTAACTATTATAACTATTCATTAAATAAAACAATATTAAATGTCATAATCTAATCCAAGTGGACCTAAATGGTCATATTATATTCATAAGGTTGTTTTTGGTCGAATTACACTTATCCAATAGAATTAGGACATGTGTTTGGGTAATAGTAATGTCATATTTACCCTTAGTTACCCTATTTACTATTAACCGCGGTAAAAAAAATAAAAAGTTACTATTCACCAAAAAAATTATTTTTATCTCATTGAACCACATTTTAGTCCTTGATATTAACTGTGTCTCTCAGATTTTCGAAATTCCATTCACAGAAGTGGTAAAATTATGTTTTATGCAAAATTCAGTTTTTAACCTACCACTTAGTGGTTTCACGATTCATCAAAAATTGAAAGATTTCAGAAAAATACCAAAATTTCACCCTAGGCTAATTTCGGTATTCTGAATCCAAAATGAGGTCCATTTCGAAAGATAAAATTTCAAAAAGTGGTTATTACTATTCATAACGGCTATTTTAAATAATATTTTAATAGCATATCATCGTTTAGTGGAACTCGGTATTGCGTACAATGCAAGCTATCGAGGAAGGTCGCGATTGCGTGTAAAGTAAGCCAAGATAGTGTGTAGTGAAAGATTCCTTTGATGATATATATTTAACATAAAAACAAAATATTACTCATAAAAATCTCTGGTGTTACATTCTACCCCCCTTAAAAAGAATTTCGCCCTCGAAATTCGTCACTTTGTAACCAACAGATGAGGATACTTCTCCCTCATCATATCCTGAAGCTCCCATGTAGCTTCTTCAAGTTGGTGGTTCCTCCATAAAACTTTCACCAATCGAGTGGTCTTGTTTCGTAGGACTTTTTCGCTACGATCCAGAATCTTTATCGGCTGTTCTTCATAAGAAATATCTTGCTCCAGTGGTACAACTTCTGAGCTGAGTACATGTGAAGGATCAGGTATGTACTTTCTCAGGAGAGATACATGGAACACATCGTGAACTTGAGAGAGATTCGGTGGAAGCGCCAATCGGTAAGCTACCTTCCCAACACAATCCATTATTTCAAAAGGACCAATATATCTAGGGCTCAACTTCTCCTTCTTTCCAAATCTCATAACCCTCGTCCAGGGAGATATTCGTAAGAACACTTTATCACCCACTTCAAACTCTAGGTCTTTTCTTCGGTTGTCGGCATAACTTTTATGTCGACTCTGAGCTGCTCTTATGTGTTGTTGAATAGATCTGACCTTTTCTGCCATTTCATCAACAAGATCATGTCCTAATAGCTTTATTTCCCCAACTTCATCCCAGAAAGTTTGAGTCCTGCATTTCATTCCATAGAGCGCTTCATAAGGAGACATCTGAATACTGGAGTGAAAGCTATTATTATAAGAAAATTCCACCAAAGGTAGGTGTTGATCCCAACCTCCTTTGAAATCCATAGAGCAAGCTCTCAACATATCTTCTAGGGTTTGAATTGTTCTCTCAGACTAACCGTCTGTCTGAGGATGATAAGTAGTGCTGAAACTCAACTCTGTATCCAGAGTATGCTGAAGAATTTCCTAGAACATCGAGGTAAATCTCGGATCCCGATCAGATATAATTGAAAGTGGTACTCCATGAAATCTTACCACTTCCTCTACATATATCCTGGCAAGCTGATCTAGAGAGAAATCCTCTCTAATAGCAATGAAGTGTGCAGACTTTGTAAGACGATCAACTATGACCCAGATAGCATTATTGCCTTTGGATGTTTTAGGAAGTCCTGTGACAAAGTCCATAGTGATGTTTTCCCATTTCCATTCGGGTATGGGTAATGGTTGTAACATCCCCTTATACTTCTGTCTCTCAGCTTTAACTTGTTGACAAACCAAGCATCGAGAGACATATTCAGCAACATCTCTTTTCATGCCATCCCACCAGAAGTACTATTTCAGGTCCCTATACATCTTCGTGGTTCCAGGATGAATAGAGAATGAAGAACTATGAGCCTAATCCAGTAGCTCCTTCTTTAATTCGGGGATGGGAGGAACACAAACCCGATTCCTGAACTTTATTATCCCATCACAATCAAGGTTGAATTCAGGAACACTTCTCACCTTCTTTTGTAACTCGACATCTTCTTTCTGTGCCTCTTTAATCTTCACATGTATAGATGGTTGAACATTCATTTGAGAAAGATAAGATTTTTCCCCTTCCATTATAATTCCAAGATCCATCCTTTGTAAATCCATAAATATTGGATCTTTTGTGATCCTCATCATGGATAAACTAGCATGGTCTTGTCGACTTAATGCATCTGCCACCTTGTTTGCTTTCCCAGGGTGGTAATGGATTGAGCAGTCATAATCCTTGATCAGCTCCAACCATCTTCTTTGACGCATATTCAGCTCCTTTTGTGTGAAAATATACTTTAAACTTTTATAATCAGTATAAATATCACACCTTTCACCATAAAGGTAATGCCTCCAAATCTTTAATGCAAAGATTACCGCAGCTAACTCCAAATCATGTGTTGGGTAATTTTGCTCATGGATTTTCAACTGTCGTGAGGCATAATCTATCACCATTTCATTTTGCATAAGAACACACCCCAATCCCTTCTTGGATGCATCACTGTAGATCACAGACCTTTCTCCACTACAAGGCAGTGTGAGCACAGGTGCATTGGATAACCTTCTTTTCAACTCCTTGAAATTCTCTTCACATTCCTCTTTCCAAACAAACTTAACTCCTTTCTGAGTCAACTTGGTGAGTGGATTAGATAATCGTGAAAAATCTTTTACAAAACGTCAATAATATCATGCCAAACCAAGAAAACTTCGGATCTCAGTTACTGTTGTTGGTCTCGACCATCTTTCGATAACCTCTGTTTTTGCTGGATCCACAGATATCCCCTCTTTTGAGATTATGTGACCCAAAAATGAAACTTTTTGAAGCCAAAATTCACACTTGGTAAATTTGGCATAAAGCTTCTCCTTTCTCAGGGTCTTCAATATAATTCTCAAGTGATCTTCATGCTCTTCCTTTCTCTTTGAATAGACAATAATATCTTCTATAAAGACTACCACAAATTGACCAATATATTCTTTAAAGACTCTATTCAGTAGATCCATGAAGATAGCAGGGGCATTAGTAAGACCAAAAGGCATCACTATAAATTCATAGTGTTTATACCTTGTACGGAAAGACGTATTTGGTATATCCTCCCTTTTGACCCATAATTGATGATACCCTGAACGAAGATCAATCTTGGAAAAGTATTGAGCTCCGCGTAGTTGGTAAAATAAGTCATCAATGCGCAGGAGAGGATATTTGTTCTTGATAGTGATCTTGTTAAGTTCTCGATAATCAATGCAGAGTCTCATTGATCCATCTTTCTTCTTAACAAATAGAACAGGTGCTCCCCAAGGTGACGCACTAGGGCGTATGAATCCCTTATCAATATTCTCTTGGAGTTTCTTCTTCAATTCCTGCAACTCAATTGGGGCCATTCTATAAGGTGTCTTTGAAATAGGCAAAGCACCCGGTACGAGTTCTATTGAAAACTCAACTTCACGATTTGGTGGAGGACCCGGTGATTCCTCCGGAAAGAAATAATCAAACTCTCGTACGATGGGCATATTCTTAATCGCGAGTTTCTCACCAACCATTTGAGATAAATAAACTTCATTTAGTAGAATCAATACCCATAAAATGGAAGAAATTTCCACTGGAAGGTTATGTTCATCCTTTCACTGATAGACGATCATATATTGATCTAGAATATGAAATGTGACTTCCCTTCTTTGGCAATTGATATGAGATCCGTATAAAGAAAGCCAATCCATGCCAAGAATCACATCAAATTCCACTATAGGAAGGATCACAAGATTTGCAGGAAGCACTTTCCCACAAACATCAATTGGAGAAGAATTATAAACTTTTGATGCGATTGATGTGCCATTAGGTGTTGTCACAGCAAACTCAACATCTAATTGTTGAGGTAATACGGTGATACCCTTAGAAAATTCTTCAGAAATAAAAGAGTGGGTGGATCCAGAATCAAATAAAACATTTGCTACTTTAGAGTGGATGGTAAGTGTAACTTTCACCACTTCGTTATCGTACTCCACATCGCTGATAGAAATTGCATCTGACTTTCCTTTTTCTTTAGCCTTAAGAGTCTGGTGACGTCGACCATCATCATCAACCCTTGGATTTGGGCATTGATTAACATAATGCCCCATCTCCTTGCACTTGAAACATTGAAGTGTAGTTGGTTCATTCTGTGTATCCCTTCCTTTGTTTGCATCATTAGACATCTTCTTCACATTATAGCGGCATTCAAATGCCTGATGACCTTCCTTTCCACATTTGAAACATTTACTTGTCCCTTTAAGACAACTCCCTCCATGTTTCTTTCCACACTTTGAGCATAAGGGAAAGCTCATCTTCTTTTCAGTGTGCTCTTTAGATTTTCCTTTGAATTCCATTTTCCTCTTCTTATCAAACCCATATGACTGATGGGTTACTCCAATCTCCATCTCGACTTTGAGAGCACATCGAACGATTTCCTCGTAGCTATTGAAGTCACTTATGGATAACGCCCTTCGAAGACTTGGTTTTATGCCACTAAAGAATCGATCGATCTTACTCTTAGGTTGGATAATAATACCAGAAGTATACCTTGCAAGTCTTGTAAAATTTTCTTCATAGGTACCAACAGATTCATCATCCCTTTGTTTCAGTTCAAGAAACTCTTTCTCCATCTTTGTTCGGAGAATACGAGGGATGTACTTATTGAAAAATAAGTTCTTGAACTCGTCCCATTCCATGGACTCAATTTCATCCCTTTGCCTCATATTCTTAATAAGATTCCACCATTGATCATCATCTCCTTCCAAACGATATACTACTAGGATGACTTTATCATGTTCAGAACATTGAAGAACTGAAAATATCTTTTCAGTAGTACTAATCCATTGTTCAGCAACTAATGTATCCGTAGACCCGCTGAAAGAAGGTGGACGCTTCCTCATGAAGGATTCAACAGAATGTTGCTCCTTCCTTTTCTCGTTTGGAAGTCCTGCATGATTCATAGCTTGAGAAATTTGTGTGAGCATGGCTACAAGATTTTGCATTCTAGCTCCCATATCGTTTGGTTTCTCAGGGGGATAATCATTGCATTGCCCATCGCATTCCGCATTAACACGGTTTCTTCGGGTTCCAGCCATTGACTAAAACCAAGAAGAATAGTGTGAGCAACACTAATTATAATAGGAAAACTACATAATTCAAGAATACAATTTTCATGCTTAAGGTCTTATCCTAGGTTATTCATGGCCATTTCTAAAACACTAAGATTGTGTTCTATGCTTAGACTTATCCTTAGGGTTCTTACTAAGGATTTCACATCCTAGTTCCCAAAGGTTGACTATACCTTTCCTCTAATACCAACTATAACGACCCATACTTTACATAAATTGTTATTACTTCAAAATTGAAGCACACTTATTACAACATATGACAAAACCACAAAGGACCGTATAGGTATAGTGTCTTTAGAAACTGGGAAACATAAACAACTGGTTCGTAAATCTTCTACAGTGTCACCCATTTATTTCATCATATCTAGGGTCCCATTTAGCATATTCTACTTAATATCCATCTTCCTGACCTGGGGAAAAGAAAACATACAAAAACGGTGAGCTCAAATGCTCAGCAATGGCAAATAAAGGAAATAAAAATCATATCATATCTTTTTGAAAATCATAACCTGCAAAAGAGATCCTAATATCTTAACATGGAATAAATCATAGAAGTGAAAATGAGATCCCCATAATCATAACATAAAACTTGAAACTTTTTGGCATGCACACATAATCATGGAAAATCATTTCTTGTTAGTCATGACTCATTGCAAAGACTATCTTAGCGGACAAAGTCCATTTCTGAACCGAGTTCACTCCTCATTTCAGTCATGTATCACTGAACCGAAATAACCTTCCGTTCCAGCCATGTCTATCTCATGAGATATAAATCTTTACCCAATGCATTGGAGGAAGATATAGGTCCCACCCATCTTATAATGAATCCTTTCTTATGTGTGCCACATAATCATAAATCATACATCATCGCATAACTCGTGTAACAAAAATGGGATTCTTGAAACATCATGAAATCATAAAACAAATCATATAAAGTAAATGACTTTATAAAAATAATTCCCTCAAAACATAATCAAATCAATGTAATAATAGGGATAAAAACAGAACCCTATATTATCTTAGATGGAATATAATTTTGATAAAAAATTTGAACTCCATTCTTGAGGAAAATATCCTTTCTACTTCAAAAACACTTTTCTTTTCTTAACATGTCATACAATTATAAACTAAAAGAAGTTGATTAAAAATAAACTTGAAAACATATAAAGGAAGATTCTTGGAAATAATGTTTTAAAAATCCATTCTTTCCGTATAAGTTAAAAAAAACATTCTTCGAACTTTTGTCGGAAAAGTCAAAAAGTACCTCGTACGAAAAATGACAAAAGATTCCTTTCATATCTTTTACTAAAAACTCACCGAAGGGTAAAATTGGATTTAAAAAATTGTAGGTGGATGGAAATAATATTACATATTGAGGAAACATGGATGTGGATGATAAAATACACCCCAGTAAATTTCAAAGTATAAACAATCTCGAATAAAAATGAGATTGTGATATTTCCCTTACCTTTGGTCCGATTTTCTTTGTACATGTCTGAAGCTCCTGTATAATGGTTTAAATAATGTTATTGAATTATTACAGAATCATAAATATTGATATGATATCATATATGGTCATATTATTAGCTTCTTATTAGTAATATTTCATTATTACTTGTTACTCGGGTCTTTATTGCCTTTTGTTCTTATGCATGTTTTGCCGAATAAATTCTTATTATTCTTTTAAGGTTATAGATACCTTATATCCAGAATGGTATTAGTGTAACATATATCATATTTATTCATTCAATTCATTTATATAATTACTATGTAATGATGATCATGTAGAACGAGTCGCATCACATCGGGGAGACGGTATTCCATACGTACGCACGAGGGATGATATTGTTCCCATGATCGTGGAATTGTATTTAAGTGTATTTATACTATTTCAGTATCAATATAACTTTATAATAATAATATATAGTTAGTCATTACACCATTATACCCATCCTTGTAAGGTGATGATGGAAAATAGATTACACCACGGCGTGGAGACGGTATTCCGTACGTACGCACGCGCGGTGATTTCATTTTTCTGTAGGATGGATAGAAGGTGAATTAGGGTTGTTTCATATTTATAATAACATATCAGTATGTAAGTAATACTGATGTTATTACTTTATCATGAAAAAACTAAATAAGAAGAAGTTGAAGAAGAAAGAAATTGAAAAGATGAGTAATGGATATTACCTCTTCTTTGAAACGCCTCTTTGAATCCTCCACTTAGGGAACTAAGATTGGTCTTTGAAGAATACCAGGACCTCTAGGATTAATCTAGGGAAGTGGAGAAGGGATTTTGTCATGGGTTGGCCGAGATTGAGTGCTCAAATTGGTGTGAGGAGGAGGGGGAGGAGGTGCCCTTTTATAAGGGAGGAGAGGGGCACCTTAGGAATATCTCAAAATATTATTTTATATTAAAGTCAAAATCGGTTTATAATGGTTCCAAAGGGTCTTATTTCGAAGGTAAAGTGGGTATGGGTAGAAATCCTATCAACCAATAGGATTTAGACATGTTTAGGTTATTATTTTAACCTTATCAATTAGATATAACTCTAAGTTAAATAATTTAACTTTTATCATGACTTTTTGTCTTCTTACATTATATGGCTAATACACTTACTATAACATGCAAAAAAACCCCAAGTTGTTTATTGTTAATATATATATCCTTATCTAAGTCATTTGGACGAAACTTAGATTTTTAGGAATAAAATAACAATTAATAATATAATATTTGATTTAAAAACTATTTTGTGTCAATTATGACACTATTAGATATATGATTTTTTTGAAAGTCATAACAGAATTATATGTTCGAACCAAGTTGATTAAATCAACACTAATATATCATATTAACCTATAAAATTAGTGTAATTCATGAAAAGTCTCGATTTACATTTATTTGGGCATTTATAACATCAATTATGTTAACATTTCCTTAAAATGGTAATTACTGCATCATCGTTGTGTCATAAATAAATTAATTTATATAAAGTCGAAAAATTATAAATAAAATACCATTATGTAGGAAATCATTTTATCTTTATAATAAATATTTATAGTCGAATTTATCTTATGTATAACCCCATATTAAAAATGATTTAGTTATTAAACATTGATTTTAACTATTTTAACTATTCATTAAATACAATAATATTAAATTTCATAATCTAATCCACGTGGACCTAAATGGTGATATTATAATCATAAGGTTGTTTTTAGTCGAATTACACTTATCCAATAGAATTAGGAAATGTGTTAGGGTAATAGTAAAATCATATTTACCCTTAGTTACCCTATTTACTATTAACAGCGGTAAAAAAAATAAAAAGTTACTATTCACCAAAAAATTATTTTTATCTCATTGAACCACATTTTGGTCCTTGATATTAACCGTGTCTCTCGGATTTTCGAAATTCCATTCACAAAAGAGGTAAAATTATGTTTTATGCAAAATTCATTTTTTAACCTACCACTTAGTGGTTTCACTATTCATCAAAAATAGAACGTTTTCAGAAAAAATACCAAAATTTCACCCTAGGCTAATTTCGGTATTCCGAATCCAAAATGAGGTCCATTTCGAAAGATAAAATTTCAAAAAGTGGTTATTACTATTCATAACAGCTATTTTAAATAATATTTTAATAGCATATCGTCGTTTAGTGAAACTCGGTATTGCGTACAACACAAGCTATCGAGGAAGGTCGCGATTGCATGTATAGTAAGCCAAGCTAGTGTGTAGTGAAAGATTCCTTTGATGATATATATTTAACATAAAAACAAAATATTACTCATAAAAATATCGGGTGTTACAGGAATGGTAATTTATATAGATTTTTTTCTGATATAGTGATCATATACCCTACAATAACTAAACTATAAATATATTTATACACTATACAATTAAAAAATTTAATAAAAAAAATTAATTACTAAAAAACATTATTTATATTCATCATAATTGATAAGAACATATATATGATATATGTACACTTTATTTATTTTAAATTTGTCATTCATGATAACCACGATATATAAGATCTGATTGATAAAAATCTGACAATTGATGGTCCATGACATCAACAAAATTTTCCTCTTTTCAAGACCATGTGATTATGTTTTGTAGGATAGAATTATTGAAAACAATAAGTGTATAATTTTTATGTTCCCTCTTATATTAATTTTTATGTAATTGACCCATCAATATTATCTTTTTTAAATAATTTATTCATTAATTTTCACCAACACCAATTAAATTGGGTCATCAATAAGAATTTTACTCACCCTTTGCATTTAGATTCCTAACTAAAATGAAATATTAAATGTCACATTGAGTCAAATAACTACGGTGGTAATATGATCTATAATTTACGTAGAATTAAAACATCATTTTTGAAGAATACATAATGAATCAAAATCTAATGATTCTGCAAAAATATCTCAAAAAAAATTGGATATTTCAGTCAACTAATCCTAGATGGAATAATTAAATAGAACTATAAAATCAATAAGTAAAAATATTTCCATATTGACATAACATTCATGAAATTTTTACTCTGAAATAATTCCATTTCTATTGAAATGATTAAAATAAGAATCATAATGATACAATATCCTCAAATATCTAATCCATTGATAGAATAAAAGACTTATTTCTTTAGAAACTACATAAGCTACTTTTCCCTTATTAAATTTTGTATTATTCAATCTTCAGATAATTCAATTGTCATAAAAATATAAAACTTTTCAAGATCTAACCATGACTTTACAATATATTTGGTCTTACCTTTTGTGTCCAAAAGGTATAAAATATGTTATAAAAAATTTCTTCTCAATATGCATTAAAAAATACATTTGAAAAATGGAAAATCTGAACAATATGATAGGTCTAGTTAAAAACTCAACAAAATCTAATTATGAACCTTCTAAAAACATATATTTTTTTGTTTATTTATTGTATATTCAAAATTAACTAGGGTTAATTAGAAAATTAACGATTTTACCTAAATAATTGAGGGTACTGTTACTGGTTCATCACATTCAATTATTTATTTTGAAAAAAAATTAAAATACCTTAAAAATATTAATCCACCAGAGGTAATATCCAATAATATAAAAAATAACTAGTATTTATCATATTCCAATGAATAATCGATTTCTAGTACCCATGAAATATGGACATGATATTAGACCATGTTTAATTTATCCCGATAACATGCCATATATTGAGAAGTCCCGGATCGACAACAAATTGAAACCTTTAGTGTAAATTTCTTATATGAAACTATAACATAAATAGTTACACCAATTTTTCTTAATGACAGTATCTTATAAATTATAGAATTTAAAGAAAATTCAATAATCATATTCATATGGCCTGGAATTAATCTCATCTAAAATATATAACATTCATTCATCAGACTCCATGGAGTTTGTTTTATGGAGTAATAAAATTAAGACAATAAGAATATTAACAGCCTTAATCACTAAATGGATAAAAATAATTAATATACATAATCAATTTTATATTAAATGGTTTGAATAAAAAAATAAGGATTTATCAGATTGAAGTTCTTCCATGAATCACAAATTGATTGATGAGTTAATATTTTATTGATGTAAATGCTTGATTTATTCCATGACATTAATCGACCTGTATTTTGAGAAATAAATAGTAATTTTAAATGGGTTCTAATTTGAAAATACCTAAAATTTTTTATAGGGAATCTATAATTTTCTTTTTGATCCATGTTATACATTGATTCTCCACAGGTTCAACAATTAATAAATGATTCTTAATCACTATAATATTAGAACCAGTGATTTGAAAATGGAATGATATTTTGATAACGATGGAAAAAATTGTTGAAAATCCTCATAATTTCTTTTAAACATTAATGTAATGTATTTCCTTCAAGTAAAAAATATTTAACCAAAAAAATATTAGATCAAAGGAATTGTATGACATTCCAAAATCTAATATAATATCATTAAATTTAAACATAACTTCATGATTTCTAATCTGGCATTACATATATAAGTCATTGTTGTTATATTTCACCTAATTGTAAAATTGAGATTCTATTGATTCATGATTCGGAATTTCATTCTGAGTTGTTGTTTCTATAAAAGATGAGTAAACAAACCCATACACAAAATTATGAAATAATGGATCCAAAACCAAAAAATTGTATTTTCTACTAAATTCTGATCATTAATTTGTTACCAAAAAATTAAATCCTTCTTTAAACTAAATTTAAGTATATTAAATTCAATAATTTCAATCATTTTTAATATCTTATGATCACTTTTTTTACATTCAAATTTAATTGTTACTTTATAAAAAATTCAATCTGAAATTCCAAATGATATAAAAATTTTAACACCATCAATGTAGATATCATTTATACAAGAACTGTTTGGATTTTTTTAATAATGATCATGTAATGAAAATTAGCGTCTACTTTTTGAGTATATATTTATCTAAAAAAATAAGAATTATTATTACTCGTTTTGACTACTTAAAAATTATTATTAAATTCTAATAATTTGAAATTACTATTTCACACACACATATATATGTATTGAATGATGAAAATTAAAAATTATAATAATTTCTTAATATTTAGATAATAATAATAATATTTAGAAATTAAAAAAAAAATTTAAATTATTATTACTATTAACTAATTATTTATTAATTATTAGTAATTATTTTATTATTATTAATAACTATTTTATTTAGTACTATATTTATACTAAATGTTCTGAATTTTTAACAATAAGTATTTTTTAAACTTTTTTAAATGGTATTACATATGTTTTTGTAATTTTTATAAATATTTATTTAATTTTTACTAATTAATATAATTGTTTCATAATAAATAATAATTATTCTAAAAACATAACTGAATTTTTGACAACTATTACGAATTATTATTTATTTATAAAATTTAATATATTTCCTCTACAATTTATTACAAATTATTATCAATATTTAGTAATTAATAATAACATTAAATATTTTTAATTAATATCAAAAAATTATTTATCATTTATGAAAAAGTATATAATTATTTTTTTTATTTATATAAAATATTACTTAATTTTTATTCATTACCAATTGTTATGAAATTTAATTAACTATTATCGTTAAATTTTCCAAGGTATTATAAATTTTTTACCAATTATTAATTAATATGGATGGAATAAATAATAATTATATTTGATAGTCATTTTTCATTAAAACAGTTTTCATAAATTTTTTTATAAAAAAAATCTATATAATCAAATGTTTTGTTACAACAGTTTCTTTAAATTAATTTTCTCATCTGTTTTATAAAATAGTCGTTAACTATTTATTTCATACAGTATATATATATGATAAATAATTTTTTAATGAAATATATATACATAAAATATATTTTAACACATTTTTTAAACCAATATACATATGAAATACATACATACATACATATATACATACATACATGCAACATACATATATACATAAATAAATACATACATACATACATATATACATACATCCATCCATCCATGCATGCTTACATACATGCATACATGCATACATACATCCATTCATACATATATATATATACATAAATACATACATACAAACATACATATATACATGCATGTAGGCTTGCATCCATCCATCCATACAGACATACATACATACATACATACATACATACATACATACATATATATATAAATTAATACATACATACATACATACATACACACATATATACAAACATCCATACATACATGCATACATATATAAATACATCCATCCATCCATACATACATACATACATACAAACAAACAAACATACATAAATGAATATATATATATATAAGTTTTTCAAGATGTTTATATAAATATATTAACATATTAATATATATATATATACCAATAACATTAATTTTTTAGAATGTTTATATATTTTTATTCAGATGTGAATATATATATACACATATATATATTTTCAAACAATTAAAAAACTATATTCATGTTTTTTAAGTAAATGAAAAAAAATCATAATAAAACAATCAATCCTGGTCTAACATCACCGCCACAATCCGACCATTATCTTAATTTATAAAAATTTATATCACTATAAGGATTCAATAAATTTGTCCAATTAAATATATTTTTATAAACTTTTTTGACATTTTTATAAATATCATACATGCATATAAATAATTTCCAAAATAATAATGTTTTCAGTTATAACATAAAATAATTAACTTCTAGTAGCCCAAAATAACGAACCTAAAAAATCTTAAATCTAATAGTTAAAAATTATAAAAAATAAATTATATTAATTAGAACCAACCCATATGAATCCTGTGGAAAATAAAACAGTAAATAATGAACTTTGATTAATCTAAAATACCTAATAAGCCTTAACAATAAGGTAAATATTTTGACATAGTGTATGACAAAATTAATTTCTTCAAAAATGAATGGGAAACCACAAACTGTTCAAAATAAGGGAGAAGGGGAGTCCATACATGGGAGATTCAAACATAAATATTCAAGAAATCAAGTGTGATGGATGATTTTATGGTTTGGTTATCTGAGGGGTGCATGACATGAGGCTGATAATGAAATCATATAGGGGGAAGGATAACGGTGGCCATGATGTTTTAATTATCTTTTATTTGTAACAGGTTGATAGGGATGAGTTTTTTACCGCCGTGATAAGTAATTTTCATGAAATTTTTGTGATGGGTTTCATTAAATATCATAGTTAATATTTACTCAAATAAATTTTAGTGATCGATAAAATAGTTTGTTTGTACTAGTGGTTGCTATTAATATCCAAAAATTATAAAATGAATTCGTGCATATGGTAATTGTGATGGGTTACATTTTGCATCACAAATAATAATAATTAAACACATATTTTTTTGGAAATTCTTTTCTATTGAAAATTAGTATTACTATAAGACTATATTCTATAGTGTCCTTCCCCATTATAAATACCAATTATTTTGTTATGTAACTATATAACTAATGATCTTTTGATAATTGTTATAATATTTTAATGAAATATTTGAATACACATTCATTGCAAGAAAATTTGTGACATATATACTAATAATAAAATATTGAATATATATTTTCATTGAAGAATTAAACATGCGAAAAAAGATAAATGGACCTAAACACTTAGACTATCACTATAAAATTGACTACCAACATGGGAAAAAAAATTTGTTGGTAAATGAATTGAGTATGAAGGATCATGGAATCCAATGTATAATGAAGATGGATAAGAATGAAATTTTAATGTATTTATTAATGTTGTGACTATAAATTATTGAGGATGGTGAATCAATATTACTTTAAAATTTAATTTCCCAAAAATAATCATAATAAATGGTAATGTTGTCTTAATATGTTGACACGGTTTTATAAAAGAATATTACTTCAATTGAAGATTTGAAATTGAAATTATTTAATTATGAAGATCTTGTGTTGATGTCTGTAAAGAGTCTATGTGTACTAACAATGCCATATCTAAAGAGGGACTTACTAGATAGAGCTCAATGATCATAATTATCTACCATCCTAGGTAGTACCATAACATACTTGAATTTAGGAGATAAATTCTCCTAGGAATACATGAAGTAGGATATTACATACATTGAATCATGATTATTTATATGAAAACATGCAATGGGTGTGAAAAAAATTCCAAAGGGTGTAATAAAACCTCTCCATAACCATAGTATAAGTGGGATAACATTAGAATGGAAATTCTTACTAGAGTACGTATGAATTATATGAATAATTATTCTATATGGATCATTATTGAAGGACATACCATTTCTAAATATTTCATTAAAAATGGTATGATATACCTATTTTATTTTCTACACAAATCTATATCATGAATGTAGGGATGCATCATGGTGAAAATTTTTCAACGATATATAATAGTGAAAATCATTATAAATCATAAATGTAGAGACATATTCAAAAGGATTTATCAACCGAGATATATTTTTGAAGATTATTTCATCTTTAATGTCAGGGTTAGTCTGAAATGACCATCAAAACCAAATAAGATATACAAAGTTCATGCTCACATGACCTCAAGGGAACATGAAACCTATAAATACCTCCAGAATAAATCATATGAAATAATAGCATCTATTTAGGAATTCAAATTTATATTTTTGATGAATTATATAGAGAATGATATTATAAACCAACTTATAGTAATGGAGTTTGGAAAAGGATACTAGTAGGACCATAACATGTTGAGGAAAAAATAATGTGGTTGTGAGCTATCTGGAATAATACCAATACAGTTTAGAGTATAAAAAAAATATAAGACAATGATAATATTAATTAATTTTAATACCTTATTAGAGAACGTCGCTTCATAATGCATCACTATGGATGGGAGTAATAATGATTTTGTTGAATATTAATATTTGTTAGATTTAGATTTTAAAATTTCAAATTTTAGAGATTATGAGATCTGGGTTATTATTTGGACTCTCCGTATGACCTTTAAGAAGATCATAAAGTTTATCATGTACCAATTTTAATTTCATAAATTATATAACAAATAGATACACTAAACAATGGTGAAATAGGTTAATAACATGACATATAATATATTAATTAGGCAATCAATATTCATGAAACTAGTAAGAATGTGTTACAGAATCAAAAAATATTATTGGGGAATATTTGTTGAAGGAATCATATGTTTGATGAAGCAATATGGGATCCTAAAGAGGTAATGAGGATGAATTATTCTCATTTCATCTTATATTTTTGTACTCCTCAAATTTAGATGATATTTTTTTAAAGGGATAATAATATGAAACCAAAATTATACTATTGTGAATTATAATTTCATCAAAAATTTAGGATATAATAAAAATTTAGTGGTTTAATAAAAACATTATAATACATTAAAATAAAATGGAAAATTACAATAAAGAGATTTTTGAAAAAAATATTTAATAATATAATTGAAAAACAAAAATATAATTTTGTCACCAAATAATAATATAATAAGACACATGTGACATAGAGAAAAATAAAAATCATTTTCAAAATATTTCACCATATATGTCATTTTGAAAAGGAAAACTATTTTTATTTTATATTATATTACATATATATATATATGGGATTATTTCACCAAAATAATAAAAAATTGAAGTCAGTATATTCTCATTGAAAATAAATATGTTTTCAAATTTTTTGGATGAAATATAATTTCTCGATAAAAAGGGAAATTTGGTATAAATTTTTTGTATGTGTTATGAAATGAAAATGAATTAAAAAATAATGTAAGAAGTGAGATTTAGGCATTCTCAATGAAATATTTGTGTATTAATTAATATAATAACTTTTGAAATAATAAAACCAATTTTACAAACCTGTGAAGAATATTTCCAAACCTAATGTATATGTGAATTATTTTAAAAACAATTCTCTATGATTAAGAATTTTTTTCAGAAAAAATAATATATTTTATGTAAATTATGTTCATAAAAAATTAAATTAAAAAGAAGGTCTCTACTGTCAAATACTTTAGGGAAAGGGATGACCCCAATTTTTTTCGTTAACCTAGAGTCCAAGACCATGTTATGACATAAATATAAAAATACACCTAATTTTCAATAAATTCCAATCAAAAATCTTATTACTCATCACTCTAAAATTAATGAGAAGGGTTCTCCTCTTAATTTCTCAATAATTAATTTTCCAAGATATTTATATGTTTTAAGGGATCTTCTCAATATTTTTTAAGCTACTATAAATGGTATGGGGTCTCAATCCTGAAATTTTGTTTTAAATTGGAAGTAAAATGATATAATATTACTTGATAAACGTTTTAATATAATTATATTATTATAATTCAATGGTATCATCATCTATTTTATATATTTTAAATTTTATATTACTTATTAACTCTCATTATAACCTTTTCATAAGGCGTTATTATATGAATGTAAGGGTACCTAATAACATCTTATAGATTATTTAAGTAAACATATTATATAAATTTTCATTTAAATATAAATTTTATTATTCATTATTTATACAATTCCACATCTTATTGTCAATGGGAGATCACCACTCCATTTAATTATACTAACTTTATATTTCGTTAAAATAGTAAATGATTAGTGTAATCATTAGGGATATCTTAACATATAGGAAGACATATGAAAATTTTAGAAAAATAATGAGTGTGTTTATTCTTAAAAATGATATACCTATCTATATACTATGAGTAAACATAGGATATGTATCAAGTTCACCTAGTGGTAATAAATCAGTGATTTTTTTCATTATTGTTGCCTTCATCTACTAAAAGGTGTTGAACAAAAGGGAATCACTTCATAACTTGTTTGATACACCTATGTGATACTATTTTCTTAATTAAAAACATATTCATAAACAGTAATAAATTTTTTGAACATATTTTTATTGACTATTTTATAATGATATCATTGAATTAGGAATAAACAATACAATGTTATTTCAATATCATTTTATAAATGAAATTTAATACGTTTACATTTTTAATAACATATAGTTTCAAATATTATTGCTGTATATTCATCTAGATAGAAATACTAATAATATAATTGGGGAAATATTTACATTTCATATCTCCATTTCATATCTCCATTTAATTGGGGAAATATTTACTTAGCCATGTATATGTATTAGGTTCCATAGGGAAAATTATGGTATGTATTTTTTAGAATTTGTATTCATTTGATGGATATAATATGCATTTTATGTGATCAATATATGCCATAATTATATAGCCACTTGATGTATGAAAATATTTTGTGAGACAAACTAGTTGGGTATTTGGCATAGTTCTTACAATAATTTCTCAGTTATCCAGTATTTGTGGCTTTAATAGTATATTTTTTATTATGAAAATTATGTATTACATCCATAAAAGATAAGTTATTATTATGAATACATTTATATATTTTTATGAAATACATGGATACAATATGTTTCATTAACCAACTGAGATAACCCATTATACAGGTACCCAAATCAATAATAACATGACAAGTAGTTTATTCCTGACCACCATGCGACATGGTTTCGTTACTATGATTAGAAAACCAGGGTGAATGATTTGACCTCAAGAATAACCCAACAAGAAACAATTATTGGATATGCATCTCTAAATTATTGGATTTTCAAACTAATATTCAAGAAAAAATCACAAGTCATAGAAATTTACAAGTCAAAAAATATTACTTCAAACCAATTAATAACAATAACCATCAAAGAAATAATTATAAAATATTATTTTATTAAGTTGTTAGTATAATCCATTAGCAACCATGAACTCCCAAGGTCATGATAATCTTAAATAACCACCACCATGGGGTAGTGTTTTCCATTTTATTACACCTGGTGTAAGATAGTATACCAAAACTCAAATGAAAAATTATGGTGTGATCAATACTTTCCCAGTATAATCACACGAGGTATTTGATATGTTTTCAACATAAAATGAACAAAATATTAATAATTTTAAATAAATCAAGGAATAATAATATGTTTCTCTATTAATATTAGTTAATGATTTTCAAATGAATTCAATATATAATATAAATAATGTAAAAATGTGAATTTACATAAAAATAGTCACGTATAAGAATTTAATATGAAATTTAACAGAGTTAATCATTACATCAACATTGGAATATCTAAATAATTTTCATTAGTTGATTTTAAAACCGATCTCTATGGTTAAAAGTCCCATTTTTGGATAGTAAAATAATTCTAACACATCTTGGTGAAATATAGATATTGAGATCAATGATTCCATTATCTCATTCCTAGAGGGAATAATAGAACACCACAGAATAAGGAAATCCCTTCACTAGTCACATATTTGATACTATTTTCATCATAATCCATTATTTTTAAGATTTGATTCATGGTTAATAATTTTATTTCCCACATAACTACATAGGATCCCGTATGCATAAAATAAATGAAAAATAAAAGGGGAAATAATTATTTTTAATCAATCTCATATATTTTAGAAATATAATTTCTAATCATCACTATGTCTAGGTTTTAAAACATGAAATTTCATTATGAAACCAACATAATATGGTTTTCATTAAAACTAAAATCTTTAAACACCAATTAAATTCATTTCAAATCCATAAAATAAATATATTGTCATTTATGAATACTCATCAACAAAGGATTTCATTAAAACATTATTTCACTCATAGACATTTTTTAGAAATCATCACTTTATTTGGATAGCCATAATCGAAGGTGATCAACACACCCATTCCATATTGAAAAAAAAATATCTTGTATTTCAATTAATAATACAAAAAAATTAAAAATATATTCTAAATCTATTTATAAATTGTGACTTTAATTGATAGAAGTTTCATTAAGGAATAACCAACTAGAAGCATGATATCCTTAAACACCCATACAGAGGATGAAAAAAGAAGATTAAAAATTATAGGTTCAATAATGTGGGATTACTATAATCAGAAACTATTGTACTAGATCTTGATACATAAATGAAAATAAGATCCACAACCCTTAAATTAAGAGAAGGTGTAGGAAAGTGGGAATCACAATACAAATGAGCTTACACATACTAGAAGAGATAAAAAACATCAAAAGAACTTTGATATATGAAATATCAATGATAAAATGAAGTAAAAAACACCTCTATAAAGACTATAAAATCATAGGGATAGAATTAAGTTAGAGGTATGTGTGTTTAATATGAAAACGTTTATTAGTAGAAAAACATTTTTGATAGTACTTGTGATATCCTTCCACTAATTTGGAATCACCGTCATACCACTGGACTCTCTCGACTATCTAGTAACACCTCAATATTTTTATTAGATAGATCTAATTTATTTTCTATGTCATTGGTTATACCTTACACCAAGATAAGCATATGTCATATAAAACAACGACATATCCTGAGGTATAAACAAATCAATTCTTTTCATGTGTTTCAAAAAATATATATTTAATTTGATATAATTAATTTTATGCAAGATATAGTATAAGTGAACAACTAAATATTATAACCTAGTCATTATAATAGTATGTATTAATAGTATTTACATTCTTCTGAAAAACTATTTAACTGCTAATAAGTGAGTCTATAAAATATTAAAATCACTATTTATGGATTTTATTAATGATAAATATATTCAATACATTCAGTGTAATGTTTAAAATACATATTATATGTTTTTTGGACATGATATAAGAACAAATTCAATTTTTTGACTGAAAGAAGTACTTTTAAAAAAATGCAGTTTTCTATCTTTTAATTGAACAACTATTTTAAATCTAGTTTTAAACATTTTAATATTAAATTTTTCAAAATAATATTCTTATCATTATATGAAATTAAAAAATATACTTTAGATGAATTTTGGTAATTTTTGGATATGTTTCATTTTGTGATAAATAGTGAAAATACTCAATTGTATAAAAACATTATTTACTTTTAAAGTCATTACATAGTAAAATTATGTTTTGTATTAGTTTAAAATATTAAATAGTAAATTGTTCTCAAATTATTGTTTTAAAAAATTATTTTATTCATTAATTCGTTAAATAACATTTTCCATTTATAAAGGTGCGTTTCAAAAAAACTATTTTTTGTGACCTTTTACCAGTTATATTTTAAATGTAATTATGTAATTTCAGTGTTCTTAATGTTGAAAAATATATTTTAATATTTATTATAGAGTTCTTAATTGTGTATGTATGCCGCTCTCAGTTTTAACCAATATTAATAGAAATAATGGTAAATTTTGTTACCATGATAAAGGGTAAATTAGGTAATTTTGGTTGAAAATAATATTATAAAGACTATAAAATGATCCAAAAAAATTTAAATGAATTTAATCTGACCCTTAACTCTTAATGATATAAATTAGGCCATTTAATGAAAAAATTTCCATGAAATTGAGATACATAATATTTATATTAAAGAAAGTCACAAAGTGTCAATTTCAATATCATCAATATATATTATTTGTCAACATATGGACTAATTGGTGGAATCAGAAAATATAAATGTAACTTTTAAAATTAATAAACATTATTCTAAAATATAGATTTATTTTTATCATTTTAGGTTCGGTTGGGAGATATTAGGTTATATTTTTTTTAATGAAAATTTAAAGATGTCACATTCATGTTTTAAATAATACATTATGATTAAAATAAGGTTTTACAGAAGATAAATGGGCTCTAAATAATAATTTGAATGTTAAAATATATTAATTTTTTCTAATAATTTTTTAATTTTTTAGGAAACAAATATTTATATTAAAAGGTTATATATTAATGGTGTAGAAATTATTTAATTGACAAAAAATAATAAACTAATTTTTTTTAAATACTAAAAACCAATAAAAACACAAAAAGTTGACCAAATATTATTGGTGGAGTATATCTCGACCATAATCATCCACAGATCTAGTTATAAACCATTTGGATATTTATGTAAGATATTATGACACTTTTATTACTTTATTTAATGTGATGTTAAACTGGTAACTTGCATACATTAATAAGTATAAAACTTTTAATAATTGATTTTTTAGAATATATATTAGAGTAAAACAAGTATAATTAACTATATTATATTTAAATTCATTACAGTACTTTTTTTTTGAATTTTTATGCAACAAATAAGTATATTAAATAATTACACAGAATTTATTTAGAAATTATTTTATTAAAGGAAATATCATATTAATGTTATTAAAATATTAGAATAAATATTATTAAATCTAATTAACATTACCAATGAATTTTAAAGATTTCTTATACCCCATATGGATATAATAAAATATTTTTTTCAAGGATAACATCATATCATGATATTTTCTAAAAATCAAATAATCTATTGGTGTCAAAATTGAAACTAGTGTTGTTTTGTTAAATAAATTATTATTAAATTATTTAAAAATCAATAATTTTATTTAAAAAATATATAATAATTTTTATATGGTCTAAAATTATATAAAATTATTTATTAATGATTTAATTTACATTAAAAAGTTAATATTTTACCCTTTTAATATTGAAGTAATTGTTACCCATGTTAAAATGAAATAGAATTACTAACTGTTAAATTAAAATGATATAATTTAAATTGACATGAAAACATTTAGAAAATTTAATTTTTGATGATATTACGATAAAATATCATACCATATTCAAAACTATTACATTTTCTAGATTTCTTTATGTTGTAGTGTCATTTTTATAAATTAATACTTTAGTAGATTCCAAATGTTCCCCTCACCAGAATTATAAAGGGTCACATCCTCCCTCACAACATCATTTCACATTGAGGATTCAATATAATTAACAACATACTAATAACTCTTATAAAATTACTTAGTCACAATATAATAGTTTCTTATTCTCCAAATTCCAACTCTAGTGCCTTTTATATGAAAACTAAAGGGTACTTGCAGAATAAGATATAATCTCCCCTACTGATTATTTCAGATTATTTCTAATTCAACATCCTCTTTGTAAGTTTTTCCTCTATAAATTAATAAATCAAGTATAAATTCTATGCTAATATGTTATTAATATTATGTAACACCCATATTTCTCCTTATATCCATCCAATGAAAAATTAAATTACCATGCATGCGTACATACAGCTTACCGTCTCCATGTAGTGGTGTTATATGTTTTTCATCACCACTTTACTTGGATGGGTATAAACATGGAAATAATTACTATACATAATTATTATAGAAAAATATATATCCTATAAAAATATATATACCATCCACTTCGATACCATTTCATTATTACAGGAATTATATCATCGGTCGTGTATACGTAACAACTACCGACTCCATGATGCGATGTGACTCAGTCTAACTGATATCCATTAAAGAATTATTATAAAGAATAATTAAATATGATATATTTTATGTTAATACAATTTTTGAATGATATATTTATGACCTAATATGGAAAACCACAACTTATTCTACAAAACATGCATATGAAAATGAAGCAGTTAATAACCGAATAACGAGTAATACTGAAATATTATTACCAAAACTAATTATAATATGATTATATATGATTTCATAAATATGAATATGATTTAGGAGTAAGTCAATTAAATCATTTAAATCATTATACATAACGTTCAGATATATTTAAATGATATAGGACATATGGTAAGCGATAATTTTTCAATCTCATTATTATTAGAGATGGTTTCTTCATAAGTATTTACTAGAGTATATTTAACATCAACTTCTATGATTTCTAAATAAGTATTCCAAAATATTCTTCATATCCTCATAATATTTTCTAACCTCAATTTTTTCCATTTATCAATTTTTTTAAAAGGTTTGATACGAATCTTTTTCCATTTTTGGTTTAAGGTTCTTTTTGTCTTCTCCAAAAAGAGTATGTTAAAAATTATTTTTTAACTTATACAGGATGAATAAATTTGAACAAATTTATAACTCTTTATTTACATGAAACCTATTTTACAATATTTCAATTTAATTTTAAGTTAAATCATATTCTTTCAAAATTTCTCGACATTTTGTGAAAGGAAAAAAAATTTAAGATGAAAGGGTATTTTTCTCCAAAATTAATATCAAGTGTTTTATCAGAATTCATTTCCTTCAATGATGATAATATCTAAATGAGGTTATATTTCTATAACCAATATTATTATTATTTGAATCCTTTTATGATGAAATTATTTTTATGAAATCCATTTGTTCTATATGGATTATTACGAAATGATGTTTAAGAAAACCATTCTATTCCTTGGGTTATGCTATGATGAACACTTAATGTATTTGTGAAAAACATATGTATCGTTTTCATTATGAGACTAGTGGGACCTAAATTTCACTCTAACTAATTGTGTAAATAATTATATATCATCAGATAGACATTACTAGAATTGAAAGTAAATATGGTGTAGTAATAGAGGGCTGAAACAACATGTAAATCTGGTTCATTAATACATGGCTGGAATGAGGGGTGAAACCATTTCAGTAATGGAATTTCTCCACTATCATTGTCTTTGAAATGAGACTTGGATATTATGTAAATTAATTTTTATGCTTATTTTTTTTCATAATTACATGTTTTATGACAATTTTATTTTATCCTGATTCGTGAGTTATGTATTACCAACTGCCATGATATATTTCATGCTCCCAAATTTTGATATTCATAAGACAGGATCATATTTTTATATTATTTTATTTATATATTTTTTTATGGTCTCCATGTTTACCCTTACCAAGATTTTGATATCACCATTTTATGTTTTATTTTACCTAGGATATAATGAAAGGTTTTATGTTGGAAACTAAAGGGGGTGATCTTTATGGAAGATGGTGAAGATCACTCACTAGGTTAGAAGAAGGTATTATATGTTTCCAATGACACTAAACTAATATTATATTTGGTAATATATTTTTTTAATATATTATGTTTTATATATAAGTAATGTAATGTCCATGTACATATATCTTGGGTGTTCAGAGTTGGTTTCAGAGCGAACTATTGGTTAACATTTGGAAACTAGCATACAAAGACTTTTGTGAGATCCCAATTGATATTTATAAGGATATGTCACGGTCTATTATTAAGGGTTTGTATAAATATAGGTCATATTTCTATAATTTTGGTAACTATCATGAATAACATAGTACTAAACCTATGATCTTAGAGATTGAAAATAATCCCCCTTGATTCACCTGTTTTCCAAGTATGATTTTTTCCGACACACTATTCTTTTTGGGTTTTAGATAATGGATAGAACCCAAAGAAAAAAAATGTTTATGATCAATGAATTGGGAAATGAAATAATTGTCTATTTGAACAACCAAATGTTATGGAAGATTCAATGAAAAATCTTATCACTATACTTAGACATGATATGTATCCTTCTAAACATCCAAATGAGTAGATAAGGGAACAACATTTTGTTGAGACCTTCATGAAGAAATTTTCACCTTATTTCATTAGGATTTATAATCCACTAATTACTGAACAATGGATCAGTAAAATTGATAAGATAGTTTCCATCCTTTACTATTCAGAACATGAATAAGTCATTCTGGTTTATCATTTAGAAGGCAAAGAAGACCAGTGGTGGATTCTAATCAATAATGGAAGGCATCAAGATGAAATTGAATCCATGGAAGGGGACAATTTAATGAACTAATTTTACAATAAGTAATTTAATCATATTACTTTAATTAATATGGAAAATTAGTTCCTTAATCTAAATAATAACGATATTGAATCCATTGGTATATATGAGGAAACTTTTACAAGACTTTCCAGGTAGACTTATTGCATTATCATAAACCCTAAAATTAATATTGATCAACTATTCTGTGGATTAAAACCATGTATTTTAATGGAGTTAGAAATAAGATACTTTAGTTGCTATGAATATATTGTTCATTGTGAAATCTAGGTAGAAATGTAATATTTTGTTACATATAAATTTCATGATTTTGAAAAGAAAAGAGATAGAGAGTTCCGAGGAAAATATCAAAACAATGGTGAAAAAATGGTGAGTGTTTCCTGATACTCAATGTATGGAAATAAGCATGTTTGTGACTATCTTAAAGGGACTAAAATTTTTTCTGTGTAGAAAATAATGTATTTAGGTAGTTCAGTTCTATATTAATGAGAAAAAGGTATCTAGTGATGTGAGTAGAGAAAAGCTACAGAGAATGCACCACCCTTACTTCAATGAAACAAATGAAAGGAAATTGGGAATTATATGAACCAATGACCTAATCCAAGGGATATCAATAATTATTATTCTACACAACCTCTTAAGTCTAATAACAAAGTAAAATCACATGCAAGAACTATTTATGATGTTGAGTATGAAAATGAAGTGGTGGAATTATTGAGTGTTTATGTAATGGGATTCTAGAAAAATGATATAGAATCTATTTTATAGAATTATGGAATATTGAAATATCTATATATTGGTCCATTTTTCTTTTCCATATGTATAAGGAAATAATAACGAGGAAAAGTGACTGAATTTTTTTTTGGAATACTCATGATATGTTAATAGTGATGGGATAAATAGATAATGTGATGTTTGATAGTATTAATGACATCATGAATGATATAAGCACAATGTGATATCATAGATTGAGTATATAGAATATTTATGATATTTGGTATGTTGAAAGAGTTAATTATTGATAGAAAGCATGTTTGTATATGGTTCTACGGAAATTCAAGTTATTAGCATGTTTCAAGAGAATACAAGATTAAGGTATTCACATGTTTGGAATGTGACAACTAAGAACTGTCTTATGAGATGTTGGAGATAAAAGTTAACCTGATTTCCTAATCCACTTCCCATGTTTTTTATTTTCAATTTTAAAAGGATTGTATGATTATAAATTTATTAGAAGTTTATATTAAACATCAGATTATATTTTTTAGATTAAATTATTATCTCACCATAGGTGTGCTAATTCATATTTGATAACTTTTTCTAAATATTGATGGAATTACATATAATTTTATTGATGGACCACATGATCTAAAAACACATTAGGAATGAAAAATTCAACTACATTTCATTGAATGAGATATTAATTAGATATTTTTTAAGGAATGAGAAATGGTGTGATTATATTAAAGTCAAGTAAGTATTTTTTTCATGTTATTCATCTTTAGGGAAAGTATCTTAAAACCGAAAAATGTTATCCAAGTACTTTCTTATCCAATTAATGTGATGGTCCCTTAAATAATCACTGATTTATGGGTTTGTATATGTAATCTTTTTATTATCTATGTTCTTTATCACACTCCATAAGAACCTCATTGTTAAATTTATCTTCCATATCCATGTCTTCACCTATCAACTATGTTATAATATATGGAAACCCAATGATTAGCTACTTCGGGTAACCATTTTGTTTCTAACATTTCATTCTAAAGCAAGGTTTTATTATTCCGTTTTTTGAGATGTGGGTTTCTATGAAAAAACATTCAAGTAAAAATAGTTTTATATCCAAAAATAATTTTTACGGAGAAATTCATATTAAGGAGGGTAAAATGTAACAACCATATATTTTTATGAAATATATTTTCATTTTTTATGACTTATGTTATATGGTACCAAAAGATAAACTTGTACTATACACAACACTAGCTTAGCTTGTAGTATACAAAAATCTATGCGTATCTTATGTTACAAAGAATATGAATTTATTTTTAATATAATTCATATCATGTAATACCAAGTATATGTGAAATAATAATAATTATAACTTATTTATTATAATGGCGTGTCTGAATAAAATTAAGATTCTTTTGAAAAAATTATTTAAATGAAAATAAGTGAGTCTAAAAATATTAAAATTACTATTGATGAATTTTATTGAAGAAAATTTAATATAATATTTTCAATATAATGTTTAAAATTCATTTTATATGTTTCCTATACATGATAAAAGAAAAAATTCATTTTTTTGGATGGATGGAGAATTTTTCTAAAAAATGCATTTTTTCATCTTTTGATGGCGCGCCAATTTTAAGTCATGTTTTTTTACAATTTGTTATATTTTATGTTTAAAAATAATATTCCTCATTTAAAGTGAATTATAAAAATATACTATGATTGGGATTTTTTTATTTCTGTGATCTGTTTTATTTTTTAATGAATAGTGAAAATACAAATTTATATTGAAAATTTTATATACGTTAAATGTAATTACATAGTAAAACCATGTGTTTTTTCGGAAATTTTACCTTATTTATTTTAAATTTAATTCTTCAAATTGTATATTTTTAATTTTGCAAAATAGTTGTTAAATTTGAATTCCAGAGGTCAAAATTTGGTGTGTTGGTTCTTTTTAGTTATGACCAATATAAATAGAAACCATGGTAAAATTTTTTGTCATGGTAAAGGATAAATTAAGTAATTTAGGTTAAAAATAAAACTATAATGACTATAAAATGACCAAAAAATGTATATTTTAATTTAATTTATATAATTCGACCCTTAAAACATAAATATAGAAATTATCCCATTAAATATAAACTTGTCCCTTAAAAAACATAAATATTTTTTAAACAATGAAAGTCACAATGTGTCATTTTATGTGTCTTCAATAATTATTTTATGTCCAAATATGGTCAAATGGGTGGAATAATTGAATATAAAAGTTAATTTTTAAATTAATAAACATATTTCCCTCACACATATTTTTTTTGATGTTTTGGGACAATTTGCGAGATATTATGATATATTTTATTTAATGAAAATTTAATAATATCACATTCATGTTTAAAATAATATAAAATTCCTAAAATATGTTTATACTGAAGATAAATATGAAAATTAATACTAATTCTAATTCTAATGTATTTTTAATTATCATGGTAATTTATTTTAAAATTTTTGAAAAGAAATAATTTCTTTAAATTTTTATATATTCATGATGGAGAAACTTTTTAATTGATGACAAATTAAAAATAATATTCAAATAATAATAACCATTAAAAGACAAAAACTCTTTAACATATATTATTAGTTGAGTATATATCAACTATAATCATCGATTTATTGAGTTATGGACCATTGAGGGCCTTATATAAGATATTTTGATACATAAATTATTTTATTTAAAGTGTTGTTCAACTTTTCCAATCCATATTTTAATAAGTATAACATTTTTAATGATTGATTTTTCAGAAGATATATCCAACATAAAATATTCCACTAAACTCTAGTAGATTTATCTTCATCAAGTTATTTTAATTTTTATTATTCCCAACAAATATGTATGTTAAATAATTACACAACATCGATGTAGTATTTATTTTATAAATGTAAATATCAAATTAATGCACTTTAAAATATTAAAATAAAAATATTTTTAGCTAATGAATATTTCTACTGAATTTTAATTATTACCTAGACTCCATATAGATGTAATAAAATATTTTTTAGTGGATAATTGAGGTTGAGGGGAACACTTGTAATTATTGGAATGTCAAAGGTGTGCCCACATTTATAACATGATGAAAGAGACCCCAATGGAGACTTCTCATGACATAGAAATAATACGGTTGAAATATGGACATAAAATCAATTTATGGTAAGTTATAAGATAATTTTAACCCATATAAATTTAGTTGAACACCCGGTAAACCCATTTTTTACCTACACCCCGGTAAAAAATTACTTATTATTTTACTATTAATTGTGGCCAAAACTAAGTTGAAATTATTATATAATATAAATAATGATGATTATAAATATTTATTAAATATTTCCATATTTAATTAACATAATTATATAATATTAATTTAAAATTAGTCATGCATATGTGATGATAAAGTGCCTTTTCAAAGAGAAAATGATCAAATGCTTACAAGGTTTTTATATTAAAATTAAAAAATAAAATGAATAAAATATCCTAAATATTATTCATAGAAATATAATTTAGCTAATATTAATTGAATCACAATTTGAGATATAATTTAACATTATAAAAAATTTAAATCAGAAGGATGTTTTTAATAATAATTCATTATTTTTCATTATTCGTCAATAAATAATAATTTAAAAAATTTCTAAAAAATTAAACCTTAGTTAATTTTGAGATGATGAATCCATAAAATGAAATTTATTTTGAAATATAATATTTTTAAATGTTTCAAATATTACTTTCAAAATATGAATGCAAAATGTGATAAAGAAATTCATTAGAAAAATAATTTTTTAAGCATAATATTGGATCTATTTTTATATATTGTCTAGGAATCACATAAGATGAATGTTAAAAATTTGAATGAATATATACTACATACATATCTTTGAATTAATTAACCAAATTTTATTTATTTAATTTATTTAGGTAAAACTGTTTTGTTTTTTTTATAAATAGTTTTTCAAAAAAATATTTCATTTATTTTCGAATAGTATATATTTTCATATTTAATTCATTTTACACAAATGAATTAATTTTATATACATGTGAAAACCATATATTTTTATAATTTAGTTTTTTTATACATTCTATTCAAAGGATTTTATATTACTATCATATAATAATATATTAATAATATCAATCATTTATTTTAAACATAATGTTTCATGTAATGATATAAAAAAATCAGTGTTACATGAAATAAAAATGCAAAACTATCAAAATCATATGATTAATATATCTTAAATAATATGAGGGTGTTACACCCATCAAAAATAAAATTTAATCCTGGTAAATTTCATTCATCCAAGAACTATCAAAAAATTCAACATAAGAGGTATTATTAAGTATAAATACTTGAAACTATAAATGTAATCAAAGATTCTTTTGAGTCCCCTTTGAATTCAGCTTATTTTTTTATTATTCCACATGTGATAGTTAAGATATTGTAAAAAATTACAGGCATAATGAGTCATTATCCAATCATCATGATAGTGTATAAGAAATACCATAGAATGTTCTCATACCATAAATTATAGAAATAATTGATCTCCAAAAAGAGTCATTAAGTCATTACACTACAATAACTAATTCTTCTACTTTATTAATATAACACTACAAGGCTACATTATAGTCCAATCAAGCTTGTAGATGAAACATTATAATATAATAAAATATAACAACTCCAAGAATGTGATGAGTCTCTACATCTTTCCAATGCAATCCTCTTTCTCTTAAAGATCGTTCATTCCCTAGAATGATAGTGGCATATGAAGAAGAAACTCAATTGAATAACATATACTATCAAAATTCAGAGGTTTAACCCCTATATCTGGAATTGGAATAAATATGTTTCCCCAGACCATATCTTGGACCACACTCACTATAACCTATATAAGATTCAGGACAACCTGAGTTTTCTTTTATTGGTTCATTAGTTGTTCCCTCATGATGTCTATTTTGATGTCTTCATGGGGGAATTTTATAATAAAACATCAATTTATAATAAGGAAACACCTTTCAGGAGATATAGGTTCATCAACCCTATCAATTACAATTCAAATGTTGAAAAATATCATATTATCATTTATGAATAGTCTAGAATCTTATGAGAGAACCCATTAAATAAATTTTTCTATGACTACATGTCATAACTCAAGTCTCTATACAATGATTCCTAGAAAAAAAATCACTCAAAAAATTCACATTATCTCCTAAAATCATTCCCCATTTCTAACAAGATATCTTAAGCTTCCTATCGACATTAAATAAGCTACACAACATCACTTTCATACCAATGTATCACTATCAAAACCATATATCCACTAAACCACTACCCAATTCATTCCCAGCATGGTCTGTAGGGCCTTTTTTGTCATCATGGTATCGCGACTAATACCTTCTAATTAAAAAACATTAGGGAATTATTAATCCAAAAAAATAAATATGAATTAATTATCATATAATAATCAATATATATTTGGTATCCCAAAAGAATAATCATGATAAAATCCCTTAAAGTGGAAAAATAATTTCTAAAATAATTCTATATCATCCCATTTTAACACATAAGCCATCAAATAATGCAAAAAAATCTAATTAAAAAAATTTGATCAGATAAATCATTGTTTACTGTCAACTCCCAAGGTCCCACAAATCAAGAATAGACACCATCTTTATGAGGTTCATTCAAATATCCTAGAATTAGTATAAGAATTTCTAAAAATTCTATATGGAAAAAATTAATGGGGGGAAAATTACATATAAGGATCACACCATGTATTACCTTAGAATTTCATATCCAATAAACCATATTTTCTTAAATCAAAATAAATAAATACATGGAAATCTACTAATAATTCATTGAAAAATATGATCTAAAAATTATATCAATGAAATTTAAAAAATAGGTATAATAGTGTGTTCCATCAAAATATACATGAGTGAATATCATATTAAACAATATCATTAATTAATAAATTTTGATAGTTCACTATCAATCACAAAACCATGGTAATTAGCAACTAGGTAGGTCAGTTCAATAATTCTCACACATCTTGCTAAAATATGGATCTATGTGTGGGAACATCCCTTTATCTCAATCCTAGGGTAAATTCGAGAATAACCCAATTATTGAACTCCCCGTCATAATTATTTTTTAGTTGGAATTTTAATTTTCAATTCATTTATAGGTAGATCTAATAACATAATAGCATGTGTTCTTCCCACCTAACTACCAAGGCTCGCATGTTCTTCATGTAAATCATACATAAAATGCTGCTATATGTTATTTAGATCCATATCATTTTATTTAAATAAATCAATTTGACTTATCCCTCTCGTCGTGTTAGAATATAATCTATTTCTTTTCAAAAAAGAATATCATATTATTTTTATCATTAAAATTCCCTTAAAACAATTCATTTCATTTTAAATCCATCAAATATTCCATACCATTGTTTCTCATGAATAATTATAAAATTATATAATCAAATCATTCATTAACTCTAAATCAATTTTCATGAAATAAATAATTTATTTGTAAATCCATAATATAAGTTGATCAATAAATCCCTAAAATTTTGAAAACACTTATAAGAATGTTTATTTATGGTTTAAAAAATCTAAAACCTATTAAATTGAATCAATAAATAAACATTTCAATATATATGTATTTGATAGTATATGAACATAGCTAAATAAAGGTATCATAAAACTCTCAACATGAGATCCACGATAAAAGTTCCAATTGATAGAATCAACCAAATGGGAATCCTAGAATAACAAATAATAAATCAATATTTGGATCCATCAGTGACCCATGAATCCACAACCATTAATTAAGAACTATGATTATTGGAGAAATAAAATTTGTAATTATATTACACTTATATGAAGAGACTCGATTCATTAAAAGGAATATTAATTTGATATGAATAGTGGTTGGAAGGAAAAAATGACCTCTAGATAGTCTCATTCATTATTGGGGATGAATATATTTTTTGTGAGGTGTGTTTAGAATAAAATTAACGAATATGAGAATTAAAATTATCATCATCACCATCTAGACATTAGATTACACTATCTATCATGTAGCACATGGAAGAATGAATGGTCCATAAGAATTACCACAAACAATCCAATATATTTTGTATATAAACTGAAAACATTCATCCCTTATTTTGGTGTCCAATAGCCTTCACTAGCTATATATTGGAATAATTGTATCTCCTCAACTTATAACATGGACTCTACTCTTGATCTATCCACTAGGTACATTTATTGACCTCTAAAAGACATTAAAAAAATAATCTCAACCCCTCAAAAGGATAAAACATAATGAAATGACTGAGAATCAATATGTTCATTTGGAGATCAAAATGAAATACAATAAGTGGCCAAATAAAATATGAATTGTACTAGAATGTTAGTGTAATATTGTTATATTATTCCCATAGTTCCATAAACTATGTCATTTATTGATTTACATTTTATGATTAATTCAATTTTTATTTATGATACAATACACAATATTCTAACACTATCTGATAATCTAAACTATCCCATTTATATTATTTCACATTTCTTAAGAATAATGTTGCGATTATTACAAGCATCGTATGAATATTCAAGTAGAATGTAAATTTTCATATATTCATGACATGTACCATAAGTTTTCAATTTATATAAATATTTATATAATTATATAGTTTCTATTAGATACTAAACTACATAATCCTATATAAATTTCATCTATATATTATGTACCATTGTAAAACAAATAACCATCATGTATTGGTTACTAGAGTTCGGGTGTTACTATGATGATTTTTTTTGAAAAAATTATATGGGTATTTTACTATCCCACATGGAAATACATTTAATGTCCGTAAAAATCGATTTATTTTTAAGACAATAATTGTTTTGTAATAACGGATGGCATCCATCCCCCAAATATAAATTTTCTATGAATTCTTTATTTTTGTATCATAGTGTATATATAGAAGAAACCATAGAATATGTGGTTAATTGAATGTATAAAAACATCAATTATATATATATATAAGACTTAGTTTAATATAATTAAACTAATCATATTCACAAACCTCTTCTGTATTTAAACAATACTAAGATGGGGCCCGATGTACTATAGAAAAAGTATTGTAATCATTTTGTTACGATAAGTATTCTATAGGTCATATTTGTAATTAATATTATTCATAATTAGGGAAAAAATTTAGTCAAAGTAAGTATGTAAAGAATCCTAATCATAATGGTTACAATAATTAGAACAAAACAAAGATTTGATCATGCAGAGTACACAATTGAATTTCCTAAATGAATTGGTCATAATAACATTATAAGGAATAGAAATATTAATATAAAAAAGATGAACTTTATATTACAAAGTATAATTAATGCAAACAAGTAAAATAATAACATTATTCTAACCCAATGAGAAGGGTATTCAGTAACTTTGGATAAAGGTACTATGATTTAAAAATTAAATCCAGTCTGTCTTACCCACACTAGGGTAATCCTTCGATACAATGGTCGACTTATTTATTGTTATCCCCAAAATCCCTCATTCAAGAAGTTGATCAGTGAATATATCTTCTTCGCATCATAATCCCTCAATTTTTAATAGATTTTCAAAACTCTCTTCTTATCCCCCAAATTCCTCAATCATAATTCCAATGATCGGTGTCGCACTATGCAATAAAAAACACTTTTGATTGAAAAGTATGTAGAACGAGCAGTTAGCAACTTGAATTTAGAGTCATTAACAAATATCAGTAATTTGATCGAGCTATCTCATATTGTCTCAAATTCATTAATACTTTTCTTGAGCTCATCAAAATGAACTGGTATTTATAGTCCAATGTTCCTATGGTCATCTGGGATTCCAAAAGTCATATTTTATAATGAAAATGTAAAGGGACTTGGAACCTGGGACTCCAAAAGACATATTATAACAAAAAAATATATCATGTTATAAATAATATATTAATAAAATTTAAAAAATAATTTTGACTAAAAGGTTTTCAATTTATTATGATAATGTTTTTTGGATACAATATAATGAGTTTTGAATGAGTCTGATGATTCTTGTTATGATGGCGAGTTTGATTTAAATGTTGATATAATACAAGATAGTGTGTATGAGGAAAACCATTTCTAATGTGTAAATTAAAAATCACATTTTATGGGTTCAATAAAAATAATATTCATCCTTGTTATGATAATAATGGAATGATTTCTTTCCTAGGAACTCACGAGAATGACAATTATTGTAAAGAAAGCAATGAAATCATTTAGATAAATTAAAAAATAAAATATCTTCATGAATTTATGATAAAATAATGTATGTTTTTTTAGAAAATACTAAAGAATATATAACAAAAAGATATTAAGTATTTAGTAAATGTTTTCTAATTTATAAAACATATGGAAAAAATAATTCCAAATGAAATTGGCCTCAATAATCTATACATTTTTGGAAATCAAAAACCCCTTGTCTATAGTAAAGAATTACATTGTAAAACATGAATCCAAAAGAAGACTTTATATAACATTTATATTCAATATTAAATAATTATTCATATATACTTGAGTTTTAATAATTATTTTGAAAAAGATTTTGAATATGACTAACTCTCCCTTAGGTTAAGAATCCCATAATGATCATATTCAGTTCTTTTATAAGAGTACCTTCCCGTTTCTAAAATATTTTCTCATTTAATAAAATTTCTCCCCCTAGCTAATTCATTCATCCACTTTTTATAAAAAATTATCCCCGTTGGTGATTTTTAAAGGGTAAAGTTAATTTCATCTCATACCTGGAAAAAGTGTAAGGGAAATAAACAAGTCGACGTAATAATGATTTCGAATATCCAACATATGTGAGAGAATATTCATCTAGAAAATAAAAAATATTAAATAAGTCAATATGTATATGTAATATATTTTCATTAATGTTTTAAAAAAGATACAACAAGAGATTAAAAAATTCTTTTTTTCTCCTTTTCCTTTTTATTTTCCTTCTTCGATAGGTCTAACAAAATTTTCGTTATTTTATTACAAACTTTTGCAACATCCATTTGAATTTCAAGAGTTTCATGATGACATATGATTTATTTTATTGTTCTGAGATCAAATGATCTAGATTACAATTCCATTATTCATGATATTTTAGCTTCTCTTCAAAAGTATGAACCTTTTCTCCATATGATATGATCATTGAATTCGAAACTGAAATTATATTATTCAATAGAATATTTTAGTTTTTAGGCTCAATTATCTCATTTTGGTAAAACATCAACATTGACAATTGATATTGAATATAATTATTCTTTTTTAAAATCACACTAAAATCATTATATTGGATTCCATCATGGACTTTTTAAATTATTCATCTTTCGATTGGTATCACTTGAAATTTTATTGAATAATACTAACATTTATTTTAATGTCCTTCTAATATCATCAATTGAATACTCATTCTGATAGATACATTCCTTAGACTTATGAAATCACTTCACAGCCTTATTGGAATCTTTTCTATGTTCCTTGGTACATTATCTTCACACCATGAAATCTGTAACAAAATTGACTATTATTTCCTATGATGTTTTATAGAATATAATCTTTTATTTTTTTCTGCAACAAAATCCATCGTCCCTCCCATTCATGGAAAATATGGAGTTGTGTTTTCAATTCTTCTAAGGGAATAAAAAACATAATAATCTATTCTTAATGATATAGTATTCAATTAATCAGTATCTTCCTCATTAGAGGGAATCTATTAAGAATGATTGTGATATCTTCTTCAGAAACATGATTATGAACATCATCGGTTCTAGTCTCTTTATCTATGTCTGAAATATGTATAACTTTTCTATATCGAGATCTTTGATATAATTTAATGGAATAATAAACATTGAGATTTGGTTTTCTACACGATGTGGCTTCAAATGACCTTTGAGGTATTCTACTAGACTTTGACTTTGGATCCTGCCTAGGTTCATTTACACCTTCCACCATTTCATCTTCTTCATCCCCATTTTCATCTTCTTCATTTACGTTATCTTTTTCTTCAATGAGATACTGATATATTTCTCTTATTTTATTATCTTGATTTTCTTAAAAGACTATTCTAAATATTATTTTTGTTATGTTGATTCCATAACTAGTTTTTTACCTTTTCATTTTAGTGGGACATGACTAATTGTTTCTCCAAGAATGGGTTCTTTGATATTGATTACAACACATTCATTTTAAACTATGTTAAAAAAATTATCAATATCCATAATATCATCCTTCAAATTTATCGATTTCTTTTCTTCTCATCTTCTATACGATTTTCTTGAGTCCATATATTTTCAACAAGATCTTCTATAGGGTTTATACAAAATTTGGGTCTCCTTATTTTCTTTCAGTTTGATCGTATCTCCACATTAGTGTAGTTTCTTCAATATGCACACTCTTATTCTTTATTTTTAAAGTATAATAGGATATTTATTTCTTTTTCTTCCTTAAAATAATCATTACTAATTATTTTGTAATTTCTTGAATTCCTCCAAATATTTTTTTTGGAGTTACATCTTTTCAATTATTAACAAATTTTTTAGATTTTGAATTGAAATGAAACGTAATTCTCATTATCATATCCTCATTAATTAGAGGAACAATAATATTCCATGGTACTAAATTGACTAGAATATTAAAAAATCATTATAATGTAAACATTCTCAAAATCACTAGAAACATACCTAGATTAGATATAATATCACCTAACATAAAATTAGCGATGGTTAGAAAAATGGAAGCCATCATTTTCAGTTTTCTAAAATTAACATGATAATAAAAAATAAATATGTCTTAGAATTTTAAGGATTCTCTATAACCACATCTAGGAATTAAAAAACCTTGCATCTAGAGTGTTTTAAGACTATTTTTTTGATGATAAACGGGTAACATTTCTCTTATCCTGATGTATCTCAGAAACTGATTTCTCAGACCTATAATTTTTATGGTTCCTCTTTAATTTGGTAGCTTGTGGGAACGGAAAAAGCATCACCCACAAATAGTACACCAAAAAAAGTTTCCTTTTATTTTACTGACAAGATATCTGTCTATCATAAATGGAAAATGATACCTTCAAATCATCATAAATATTTATTCAATAATAAAAATACCACAATTCATCAACAATAATTATATCATGATATGTCTGGGGGATCCCTAATGAAATCGATTCCCCTCCATGAAACTGAAATATTTTTGTGTGAAGAATCATTAATATCAAAAAACCATGTACTCCTTAAACTTTCACTTAAGAAGATCATGTTATTGAAATTTTTCAGAGGCATTGCATTGGACGATATTTTTGATTAATCTGACAGGAGTATGATGAAAATCATTTAGGTATGGAAAATTTTAGACTCTACTACTTTAGGAGCAGTAGAGCATCAACATAGTGTACAGAAAACAATTCTGGGATAGGGTAGAGGGGACCTTTATATAGGAAAATAAAATATTCTCGTTGATATTCTTTGGCTTATATTTGAACGAATAAACCCAAAGGGTGAGAAAAATTAACTATTGATGTTTTTAATAATAAACTTAAAAAATTTATCATATACAATATGAATCTGATAAATCTTTTAAATAAAAATAAAATACCAACAAAAAAATAATTGGAATTAATATCAAACGTAATAGATATTGTACCTTTAAAAATATCATGATAGATTTGTTGGTTTTCATGGATTATTCTAAAAAAACTAGTATGAAAATTTATGATTACGAAAATATGGGTATGAAAATAATTTTATATGTTCTATAACAATTTAAAGTGAATAGTGAATATTAGTTTAAAAATAATTGAGTATGAAAAATTGTGATTATGAAAAATGTTGAGTAAAATAATATCTACGAACAAACAATTATGAGTATGAAAAATTATTATTGTGAAAAATTCTATGAATAAAAATTTGGGTATAAGAAACATTGAGTACAAAAAAATATGAGAATGAAAATAAAATAAATTTTGAATCATATGTTCTTAAAATTTGAATATTAGTATGTTAATGAAAGGAAATTAATCAAACAAGAAGTATATATGAATTATTACTTAACAGTAATCATTTATAGCTTCTGTTCAAGAGGGGTGAATCAAAAATTTTAAAACATCCATTTTTATACATAAAGAAGACTTAGTTCAGTATATTTTAACTAATAATATTAAAAAACTCATTTTTATTTAAACTATATTAGGATATGCCCCTATGTAAGATGGAAAAAATATCATAATTATATGGTTAAAATATTTATTACACTTTTTTTAATTGAAATGAGTTAGATTCCAAATAAGGATATTAATTAAATAGAGTAAATTTTTAAAGAATCATAATCACAATAGTAAAGATAATAATAACTAAAAAACTTCAATATTAAAGTGTACAAAATCATATTGGGTAAATAAATTGATCACAATAACTAAATAAAGAATATAAAGATGAAATTACAAAATGATTCACTTTCCATGTCAATGAAGAAAAATATAAACAAGTAAAAGAATACAATTCATTTAACCCAAAAAGAAGGGTATCCATTAACCTTGGATACAATACCATTGATTTATACATTCATGAAAATCTAACTTTCCTACACTAGGGTAAGCTCTCGATACAATGATCAGATTCTTCCATGCTATCATTTCATTCCCTCAATCAAAAAGGTGATTGATTCCTTTGTCTTCCTTGCCATGGAATCCCTCGATCTGCAACTGATTAAGAAAAAATATCATTCTATGCATGGAATCCCTCAATCGTAATTTCCATGATCAGTTTCACAGTATGTAAAGAAATACTCTTGAGTGTTAAAAGTATGTAGAATGAGGAGTTCACAAATTGAATTCTGATCCTTTCTCAGAAAGAACTATTTTGATAGAGCTATTGCATAGTTTATCGAATTCTTCGAAAAAAGTTATGACATTATTCAAATGACCATATATTTATAGGCCAATATCCAATCAGTCTTCAATAATTCCAATTGTTAGAGATTCTCTTAATAATGTAGTGGGACTTTGAAACCTAACACTCCAATGGTAATCATAAAAGTGAAACAATGACAACATTTAATAATGCCTAAAGAATCCTAACACATGACACCATTTGGATTTTATGGTTTTCAATTAATTATGATACTGTTTTCAAGATATGATAAGATAAGTATTGAATGAATTTGATGATTTTCATTATGATGGTAATTATGATTTCAATGTTGGTATGATATTGGATAGTGTGTATGATGTAAAGTGTTTAAAGTGTGTATAATAAAAATATTATTTGATGGGTAGGATAAAAATCATATCCATCCTCGTTACTATAATCAATGAATGAATTTTTTTTATAGAAACTCATGAGTATGAGAATTATCTTATGCATAAAAAATTAATATTAATTAATTATGAAATAAAATATCCTAAATAATGTATTATAACATGATATATGATTTTATTCTAAAAAAACTAAGTACATAAAACAATAAGATATTATGTATATGAGAGAGTTTGTGATTTCCAAAACAAAAGGAATAAAGAAGTCAAAATGAATTTGACTCAACACTTAAAACATGGAGAGTCATTGGGGGCTGGTGGATAGCATTAGTTATCTTTATCATGGATTAAATATCCTTGTAATTAGTCCACAATTATCATCAATTAAGGTTAAAACCCTAATTTTCTTTATATAATTGTGGGGATATGACAATTTATGATGTTCACCACATTTTATTTCATAGATTTAATTAATAACATTAGTAATCCATCCTTTTTCAATTAACATATAGAAGACTACATGAAAAACACTATTATAATAAGTTATTGATTTATTTAAATAACTATTGAGGAAATGTTTTCCACTTCCAAAATGATTATTAATTTTTAGTGTGATAAATCTAGACCATCCAGGTTTTTTATAATTTTATTATATGGGAAATCCTTGTGACTATTTATTTCATATATATGGTTTAAGTTCCAACCTACGGTGTGTAAGTATCATTCTAATTTATTTATTCTATCTCATTATTAGTAAGATGTATAATTTTCTAAAATACAATACCCAAGAAACCATCTCATCTTGATTGGGATTGTATTTGGTGTTGGAAATTTTTTTAAAATACATCTTCTATGAAATTATGATACTATTTTATATGAGAAATAATGTTCACAATTAGAAATTATACTGTTATCTCTAATTAATAGTCATTTAATAGGTTGATATTTTCATCTTTATGGCATATTTCTCCACAAACTCTTTAAAATCTGTCTTTGAATCAATGTTATTGTTGATCTAGGTGTTTGTGATTTCAAAGTCTAATTCAAACCTTGTGATTAAGAACTTATTTTATTCATTATTATTTATTCATAACTATATGAAATGTAATTAATTTATAATTTGTGAATTTGGAATTTAATTAATCATACTTAGTTCTAAAAACACATAAATCATAGGATCTGAATTTTTTTATGGATTAGTATTAGAGAAACATATTTGTAAGTCATTAACAATGATTTTTATTATTATTTGATATATAAGACTTATATATAAACTATTAACCAACCAATCTCACATTTACCATTACCCTTATAATGTTAGGGTTTTACACACATGATTGGTTCTATGATTACCACCAAAGGTGTATCCTTATGATTAACCCACTTATCCGAAACTCTTAATCACTATATCAGTCATTCCAATTGATTATCATACAAAAAGATTACACAAAACCAATATTTTTATACCCAATTAGAAACCTGAAAAATTTATCACTACCCACCCAATATCATAAGGAATATTGTAATCAATTTTCTTATAAAAATTTCATGAACCAAGGGTCACATCCGATAAAATCCAATGTTACACTCTTTTTCATATTATTTACTATTAAATTACCATCATGTACAACCGCAAACAAGTTTCATAATTACACATGTGTCACTCTTTTTTTGGAATAAAAATCCCATCCATGAAAACCCAATTCCTAGACAATCCTTGGATTGACCATAATAGAGTACACTTATCTTTCTATGATCATTACTCTTACTATATATTATTTTCTCTAATTTCATCAACACCTTAAGAAACAATGATTCAACAAGACCACTATTATTAAATAAAATCACCATAATTTCACTAAAATCAGTTTACCTCATGCTATTCACTTGTTCACAGTTCAAAAAATTGATAACCCTAAAACCCCACACATTATCATCACTAAAAACTGAGACACTACTCAAAATCACATATATTTCAAAATAAAACTATATGTTGAAAAATAATTCATAAATTATCTTATTGTTCTCCAAAAAATAAAAATTCATTACTAAAGGTTTATTTTTTGTAATGGTTTTCCAAACTATAGTAATTTACAACACAATACCAAATAAACATGTCCAAATAATTTACCATTAAAATGACCATCTCAATAATTGAGTGATACAAAAAACATATATTCCAAGAGCCAAAAAATGGCTTATTCAATGAAACAACGTTATAACCACATAAATAAAAATTTAGATACCTGAATTTTCCATAGTTAACCACTGAAAATAAATTCATCCTGGTATATAAATGTAACACCCCTATATTTCTATTATGTGTTTCGCTTTAATTTTTTTCTATAGCCAATGTTGCATGCAACAACGATTTTAAATTAACCACAAAATATTATTTATATTTTATTTCTATTATAAAATAAATGTTGGATTGGAGTGAATTAATATCAATAACTCAATTATGAAAAATATATGGTTTATTCATTTATAAAATTAATAAATTAGTTATCAAATTATTATTATTTAAAACAAAAATAAATTTAATTTTATAAAGAAAGTGATGTTTTTTTGGAAAATTGTTTTATGTGTGAAATGAATTTGATATCAATATATTAAATTACACATAGTAAATTATTTTAATTAATATTATCTATTATTTAATTTATCAAATTTTATATACATTCTGATAATATTTTTCCACGATTAGGACATGAATAAATCAGGTTATATGATTAAAAATACATTTTTCACAAAAAGATGTTTGTATCAGATTGTGCGCACACAATTTAAAATTAATATATTCTATTTATAGGTATTTAATTAGATAAAATGAATTAAATATTTATAATTAGGGGTTTAATCTATTTTAGTTAACACCATTTTATTGTATGCCAATATAAATAGTAACTATGAAAAAATTTAATACCTTGGTAATTGGTAAAACTTGTTATTATGGATTAATAATAATTTTTTTAAGCCATAAAATTTTCAAAAAAATCATTATTTTATTATTTTAGTTCAACCCTTAATACTAAAATATACAAATTGAGGTATCTAGTGGAATCTTTTACATGAAAATGACATAGATATCATTAAAATCAATGAAAGTGACCAAATGTCACACTCTTATTTTTATTAAGTGTAATATTTTTAATACATGGATAACTAGAATATATGATTCAATAAAAGTATTATTTATGAATATATAATTTATTTTTCTTAATTTAAATAAATTTATAATTTTTAGGAATTATATAGTTGGAAAAAATTCTTACACGGTGTTGAGGAAGTAATAATTCAATTGATAGAAAAATCAATAAACAAATGATATTAAAAATATTCACAAAAAAATAATTTGACATTTTTAAGGTGATTCAAAAAACATATAGATTACCATTACATGATAGTGATATAATAAAATAGTTGGATTTAATTTCACATTTTCTCCTGATGTTATTAAAAGGCAATGTACATAATAGAATAGAAATTGACAACAAGGATAATATATGGAATTAATTTTTTAATAAATTTTTTTAAAAAAGTAAAAGTACATAAAAAAATTGATTATTATATGGTATATAATTTCATTAAATGGAATTTATAGTCAAATTTAGAACATATATGTTAAAAATGAAACATTTTAATATTAAAACTTTTTTTTATCATAGTTACAAATTAAAACAGGTTAACTAATGGTTAATCAAAATGATAATGTTTAAAATAACACCAAAACATGTATAAAATATATTGTATTATTACATTAAAACATTATATTATATTATATTATAATAAAATTATATTTATTTTTTATTTTGACTGAAAATTAATTTATTATAATTTTCTATTTTGAGAAATTCCAAAAGCACACCATACCTCAATTATAAATTAGAACCTCCTACCTATGTTATTTACATCACATTAAACATTCTATATTTAAATTATTCTTCCAACTTATAATCTAAACTTCTATATTCGCCTTCAATAGGATAGTTTCTTCCCAAAATATCAACCATTGATCCCTTTAGAGGAGATCCAAAGGAGACATTTTATAGAACATGAAATCACTCAAACACAACACATCGTTTCTGTACTCTACCATAACTCCACTAAATATATAAAAATTATAATAAGTTAATATCTTTAGTATCCTAAATGTTATTAAATATTTTATTTATTACTATAAAACCTTTATAATCCCTTTTTACCCTCATACAAGAATTGAAGGCATTGTTCCTAGGTTCATACAACATATCATCTCCAATTAGAGATACATATCATTTTTCATAACCACATTTTATGGAAGAGTAATATGATGGTTTTAATAAATATATATGATATATATAACATAATAATTAGTTTTTATATTTTATTTATTATTTACCTATTTATCTTACGATCAATCAAAAATTGAAAAAAACGTTCTTACAAACAAACAACCTACCATCTCTATGAACAATGTAATTTATCTGTATATTTCTACATTATATGAATTGTTATATATATTTATATAATTATTATAAATTATTTTTATACCGTGATTTTCATTCTATAAATTACGAGAATAAAGATCAATTAATAATGACCAATACTATTTAATAGAAAGTGCTTGAAAAACAAAGTAGTTACCACTAAGAAAATTAATTTCAATATAACAACTAATAATAAGCAGGTCCAAAGAAGTCATAAATAAAAAATACATGGTATTTTATAATTAATTTTATGGAATAATTTTCTAATAAAAAAATATTTATTATACATTACGTTTCAACATGAATATTGGAAGGAAAGAGTCGAGTTATGGATATATTTAATAATCTCATTATAATTTGAGATTGTATATAGTGATAATTATATCTATTATATAACCATTTTTTCCAAATAAATCACAAAAAGGTTTCTACGATTACACAATTAATGTTTAAGGTCATATTTATCCATGTTTTAATTTTTACATTTTTATTGAAAATAATATTTTTACTATTCTTGAAATAATAAGAATTTTTAAAAAATAATAATATATGAGTAACACTTCTCTCCAAAATGAATAAATAATAATTTGAATAATAAAATAAACGATTTTATGGTCTATCATAGAGAATTTTGTTTAATAATTGTGATGTTTTTGAGATAAATAATTTTATAATGGAAATGAAATTTTCCAGAAGAATTTTTTCGAGTGATATTTTAAAATCATTTTTCACCTAAGAAAATATAATTTTATGTCACTTATGATATTATAAGGATATTATCTAAGAATACCAACCTTATTATTTATCTAAACGTTTTAGGTTTATTATGTAATAATTTATATGTATCGCATTACTTTTCTTTGGGTAATGAAATGATGAAATGTTTTTAAAACTCATTTATTTTCAAGTGTTCTAATATAATGAATGATGTGTATTATTGAGGAACACATATGTATAGTTTTTTAATGAGAAGTGTGTTACCTATATCTCCCTATAATTAATTAGGTATAGATTTATATCTCATGAGATGTATAAGACTGGAACAGAGAGTCAATCTATTTCTGTAAGACATGGTAGGAATGGGGAGTGAACCTGGTTTAGTAAAAAAGGGATAGATTGTGTAGTTAATAAATTTTAGTATATAAATTTATCTACTATTATTGTACTGGAGGTGATCCATTACTAATAAGAAAATTATTTAATTTTTTATGAGTTTTCCACAAATTCATTTTCTTTTTCCAATATTATTCTCTCATGGCTCGTGGGCTTAAATTTCATCATAACTCATGTCTTATGAACTAAAAATATTTATTATATATATCAAGATGATGGAATTTCATATACATGTTATAAATTATAAATATTTTATCACGTTATTATACCCTTATTCTAATTTGTTATTATAAAATCACTTTTATCTCCCATATTTATCCTTACAAAGCATGTGATCTCAAATTTTTATGTTAATTTTTTCAAGGATATGAAGAAATGTATTAATTATAATATATCCAAAGGGGTTAAAGTTATAAATGAAATAATTTTGAGATGATTTAGATATTTTATGAACCAGTTCTTCATGATTAAAAAATTCCAATGATAATAAATCTATAAAGTCATGCCATTTATTTTTAATATTATTAAATGAATATTCATATACAAATATGTAATATCTATGTTTCAAAAATATGGGTTGTTATAATCTAAATTAGATAAAGGTTTAGTTAAACTTTGGAAATGAGGATGAGAAAACCATATTATGATCCATAAGGGTAAGTCTATGTATAGGTTGCGGTACATGAATTTTGGTAATAATTATTAATAACCAATGATTAATCTTAAAATTTCATAAATCCAAATTTTATAAGAAAATTACCATGATTATGTGGTTTTACAACTTTTGTTTCACAACATGTTATTTGGTTTCAGTCGATTACTGTAACCCGAAAAAGCCACATTGATGTTGAATGTGTTAAGAAATTCAATTATTTTCCTTCTTGGAAACTGAATGTTATGGGAGGTGGAAGAAAATATTTTTTTAATGCTCTCACAAATTTATAACGATATGAATCAATAATTAATTATATATTTGTAAATGAGGGGATAATTATATAGAGACATTCAGGAGGTAGTTTCCACATTCATTATGGGTGTCGTTTGATCCACTAGGGTCTGAGCAATGGATTAGTACTATGAAAATGATATTTTGTGTTCTGTAATGTTCACAACATTATATATTAATATTATATATCTATCTTTTGGAAGTTGAATCAGATCAATGGTATGATATAATCACGAATACAAGTAAATGTAATGAAATTGAATACGTGGATTGGGATGAGAGCAATAACATATTTTCAATAAGTAATTTCTATATATTCTTCTTATGAAAATGGAGACTTATTTATTTTTGTTAATGAAAAAGGACGTGGAATATTTTGAAACCTATGAAAACTGATTTACAAGTCTTACATGGTATGCATCTATAATTATTATCCAACTGAAAGGTATGGTTGATCGATAATTTATAGGATTAAATCCAAGTCTCTAGATAGAGTTATCCATAATAAACAATAGTTTTAATGCCCTAGAACTCTAAATTATGAACATTGTATTTGATAGAGTGTATGACACACATCACCAAGAGTGTAAGGGAATATAATATCCCCATAATTTATAGTATAATTAATATTTTAAATTTATTAAATATATTTTTTACAACTCAATACAAACAACTCTGAGTTAACTTTTGTTATATGCAAGATCTTCTTTCTTTGATGGATTCTATTACACACATGACCTTTTTTTACAAGAAAACAATATATTATTAAATATTGTTATTTAATATAATAAGTCAAAAAATACATTAAATTAGTAGTTATAAATAGTTATATCTAACTTATGAAAATTATTTTTTACAAAAAAATATAAAATGAATTCATTTGTTACAAATAAATTTAAATAAATATAAAAACCAAATGAATATAATAGAAAAAATTGTTAAGATCACAACGAAGTTTTACCATAATAAATTAAATTGATTAAAATTAGTGACTGATAATAATTATATATATATATATATTATATTCAATTAATTATTTTTTGTTACTCATAAAATTTATTTGATAGGTTTATGATAAAAACAAACCCAATTTAATAGTAAAATAATATATTTTTATTAAGGAATTATTACTTCCTTTGAATGAAAAAAATATTTTAAATCCAATTTTGGACACTTATATAAACATAATATGTCAAAATAAAAATTATATTTTAGTTTGAAAAATAAAAATTATGTTAGGATAAAATTTTGGTATTTTTCTCTAAAGATATATTTTTTAATGAATAATGGAAAATACTGAAATTTAATTCATAACTACTTTGTAATATAACATATTTATAAGGAAAATTAAATTTTAAATAGTTTTTGGAGATTAATTACATCATATTTTTATAAAATAATCAAATTTAGGACAATGCAATCAGTTTCACTTTGATATTCACTATAGAAACGTAGAAAACTTTTGAACATGATCTCATTAAAAACACGCATTATCATCCCATATGCGGGATAAATTTAAATTAATTTCTTCATATTATGTTATAGTAATTTGAAAAAAAATAGAATTCATATTTGAAAAAATAATGATTTATTATTTATAATATGGAAAAAATTGATTTTGGAAATAAAATTGGTGTTAAAAATTATAATTATTTATAATTATTAACGTGAAATTAAGCATAACAAGTGACTAAACCTTAATCTCAGGTCCAAATATGGCCTAGAAACAAGTAAAAAATACATTTCATGGAAATATATCATCCACATTATAGTTTTTAATGAATTTATAATACTATTTATCCACATAAAAAAATATAGATGGACAACCTTTTTGTTAAAAATATTACCAGTGTCACTCATCCTCAACTTCGAAATGCATTCATTCCTCCCACATACACAAAACCTCCCAAGAAACACAGTTTTAAAAAATATCTAAATACTTAACTATAAAGCATACCTACCTTCATCCTTGAATACTTATTTTTGGAATAAATATATCCAAGGAAGCCCTTTTGTGCCAACAACAATGAGTTACCCGATTATGAGGTAACATATTTCATTGAGATCTATCATTTTATTTCATTTATACACTCTTTAAATATATTTATTACATGATTATGTAACAAAAACACATTAATATATATACTAGAATGTTTTAATTTCATAGTTTATACATTAACATACACACACATCCATCTAATGGGTAACGAACATGAAGTTTACGTGTTTGACGAACTAACATTTCACGAAATGAAGATTGGTCAATTTTCCATTACCGCCTCTTATTGTGGAAATTATAATAGAAAATATAATTATATATTCTGTATATGATATTATTTATTTCCTTATTCTTCTACAGTTATTTTAAAACAAATATCATTACTCTTTCTATTTTGTGTATAAATAATGAAATCATTTGTGGAAATGTGTACTACTGCCACTCATTGCGATGTGATCCAATCACAATATACATGGCATGTAGAAAGGATGGTTTTAATTAAAATTTAGTAACATAAAGAATATATATATTATATTCATGACATAATTACCTTTCTGTAAAATATATATATATATATATATATATATATATATATATCATATTCTTTATTCCCATTTCACACACTTAAAAAAGTTATTAAGTCATTTGTGGACAAGCGAACTACCACATCCTCGACACGATGTGATTCATTTTACATAAAAAGAATTAAATATATAAATATATATTATTATATTACCAATTATATATGTTAGAATGACAATTCTAAAATTATATAATATTACTTTAGTTTTTTCTATAACAATCATGGAAATGTTGGAATGTTACTCATGGAACATATGACCCATTATCTCAAAGACTGTAATAATGGTTCATTATCATATAAATAACATATTATTGGTTTCAAAATAGTAGTTGATATATAAATATTATAATTATATCATGATTATTAATCAAGAGATGTTATAGAATGACCCATTTTACCATAGTTGACCATCCAACATTGTTTTTGACACATAAATCGAATATGGTCAAAACACTCAACATAAAGATAATTATATAATTAGTTATATAAGATATGGAAATATGTTACATATAATTTATAATATAAATTAAAATGGTTCTAAATAAAATAAATAATTAACATAATATTATTATTTATGAATATAATGACACACAAGACAAATAAAACTCTAGTAATGGGATTGTTTATCTCACTTTTCACATCTGTGAGATCAATATCCGGTTCACTAAAAACTTATTTTGTATGTTTTATATACTAACAATTTTTATATATTATAACATCAATTAAATTAACATAATTTTATTTAAAACATTCATTTAATATTACTCCTTCATGAATTTTGTGATTTATGTTGTTTCTATGTGAAATAAGACTCTTTGGAATGTTTAAAGAATGTTTTCGTCAACAATAAATTTAATGATCTTTCAATGGTCTTTACATTAGAAGAAATTATATATCCATTTTTCAATAAATAAATTCATATTACAATAATATATTTATTCATGACCTTTATAAAGTATTAATACCATTTTCTCACTCTTTGGTACTCAAAATGATCTTGGAAATATTTTTTTAGAAAACCTGACATTATTTTAATATTCAGTCAGAGAAAATATTTTATTCATAACCCATGATTTATTAAAAAATTTCAGTTTTATTTTAAATTATTTGGTATGTTTTTTAAACCTTTTTATATTTTACAAATATTTTTTATGGAAATTTATTGTCTCTTTCAAACAAGTCATTATTCTAAAATCATTACCATGAAAAAGTAATATTAATTTTACCTCATATAAAATGTATGTATTTACCCACTTTAATTTAATTGAAGCATACTTCTCATTATTAAAATGTTAATTTTTAAAGAAATATTTTTTAAAAGTCATTTTCAATGAAATGATTTTTCAAAAGATTTTTTAAAGAAAAAAATTATTCTCCTCAAAAATGTTTTTAAGAATATTTTCACAGTATTTATATTCATTAACAACAAAAAAACTTTATTATACTCCACAAGGGATATTAATCATTAAAACCATCTTTATTCTTCCACTATATTGTTTATATTTATTTGGAGAAGTATAGTAATAACTTATTTTATTCATTTGTTATTCATCTTAAAATATTCAATATCATATGATCATTTAACCATGAATTTTATCTTCGTTATCCATTTCATTTATTATTGATATTATTATTACATAAAATATATACCATTTTACATTTGATGACAAATTTTAATGTTATAGGAATATTTTGGGAAATATTGATAATTATATATTATTTATTCATTACAGTTTTTTGATACAACTTATTAGTTATTTTGAAGACTATATATAAGGAATTATTTGGATAGGTAATGACGAGTGGGTCCCAGACAATCTATATTCCCTCACTTAATTGATAGGTACCCTTGAAAAAACTATTGTTACAAATTAAATGTGTTTCTATTAAAGGTTTTAAATTTTCTTTTGAAAGGCCTTCATTGAATATGTTCTCATGTGCCTTAGACATTAAATCAAATTATTAAGAATTTACCTTATTTACATTCAATTATAACTAATCCTTGAGATATTTTATCAATATATCTATGGATAAATTGCATTTTGGTTCATTGATTTAATGGGATATGTTTTAGTTTCTTACCTATGAGTAATAACATTGAAAAGTTGTCTCAGGCCTGACTTAGGGTAATATGGTACATAACAATGGAACATATTGCGCTCCTTGTTTGAAACTACCAAGATATATGATTAGGATTGTTAACTTTCTTATCAACTCATTATAATGGATTTTGACAATGACTAACCTAGGATAGTCCTTATTCCATGGAATGACTTATTTGAAATAAAATGGATGATGTATTTACGTAATAGATATGTATTGAAAACCATAGTTAAAAATATATTTATTAATTTTCATAATTTCATGTATATCCATCGTATTTATTTTCGAAATTATTTTAATTTTATTTTATAAATGGAAACCCTATATGTCTAGTACCATCCAATAATGTTCGGCAAGTACTAGGGGCTTGAACCAATGACTGAATGATGATAAGGGTTTTTAGTACCCCTGGATTCTGGTATGAAACCCTTACTTGATGCTTTTATTTGTTTTTAATGTTAATGGTGATGTATGGGAGAGCGAGGAGATCATGGACTAATGTTTGAAGCAATGGTGATGGTGCATGGGCAGCACACGGTTTGTCTAAACTGTGCGGCAAAACTAGGTGTGGCTGATTGAGGAGACAGTGGCTTCCACACGGTCGGTGCACGGTTAATGGAAACCATGTGATGAGGCTGTGTGAGAATGGTAGTCTAGGCAGTAGCTAACACACATTGAGAGCACAGTTTGTCAAACCGTGTGGACTAACCATGCAGTCGCATAAATTAAATCCTTAAATTGTGGATCTCTATCATTTTTCCACTAATTGCCTCATTAAAGCTCCTAAGAGGCCCTAACTCGGGATTTTGGTACTCATAAGGTCAAATAGGGTTCTCATGTTATTCCGAAGGTGATCCGAGGGATTCTCTTGGCGAATCAAAGACGGATTCTTGAGGTATGTGATCATTCTCCTTCGTTCATGAAAGGATTCTTAGATCTACATAGATCTACTTCTCCCTTTCTCTTGGTTTCATAGATCTATGCCAGTTAAGGGTAGACCTAAGTATGTGGATGCATATTATGTTGAGATTTGGTCTTGGTTGTGTTAGGAGAAGAGATCAGAGGTGTATTTTTGGAGATTTAACTCAGCATTCTTTAGCGTTCTTCGTCCGTTGCTTGGATTCACCTATTTGTTGAGGTATGTATCTTCACGATCAACTCCTCTTGTTAGAATTGGTTGGCTTAGTTTCAAATTGGTTATTCGAATGGTATTGATTGTGAAAAATCATGGAATAAATCTTCTTTAGTCATTATTTATGGTTTTGATGAAATTTTGAAATCTTCTTGAATTATTGTGCAAATTGAGTTTGCTATTTGGATTTTAAATGCTGATTTTAAATAATGAAATTGCTGAAATTTTACATGGATTGATGAGAAAGAGGATTTATATAAAAACGATGTTTTATTGAAATTGTTTTAGATTTAAATGACTTTGATGCATTTTTTTTTCAATACAAATAGAGTTTTTTTAAATGGTTTGAATGGGTTGATCACACTTGGTTTTGATGGAAAATGTTTTTCAATAAAAGGTGTTTTATTGAAAGCATGTTTTTGGCATGATTGTTGGGAATGTGTGGTCTGTGTGTTCATGTTGCATATATGAGGCTTGGTTGAAATAAGACCTTGTGATCGGTGCCAAATGTTTAATGGCACATATGACTTTTAAGTACGAGGCTTGGTTGAAATATGACCTTGTGCTCAGTTCAAAAGTTGTAATGGCACCTGGGAACTAATTTCCTTGTGACGACATGGTAGATCGATGAGAGACCGCTCATGAGTATGGAACTGTCATAAGAAAGCATGCATGGTTGATTTCTCGGGTTTGTGAAATGGTTGGGTATGCCAAAACCGGATGTTTGTGAACTGGTTTGGAAATTTGGTTGGTTATTTATCTAGAAAAATAATATGTTGGAAAAGCTGGTTTAAATTTCACTTTGATGCTTTTGGGCATGGATGGTTTTAGAAAACTTGTTTATATTTAGTTATAAACTTCTTTGGTGAAATTGTTTTATATAAACTGTTCTTATATAAATGTGGCTAAATTTTATATCCTAGTGGCGTGAGTAGGGAATTCATTGGGAAAACCTACTAAGTTTTATACTCACCCCTACATTGGAACTTTGGTGCTTTTGCAGATTTTGTTTTCTGAGACACATGTAAAGGTAAAGCATCTAATTAGTAATCGATCGTGGTGATGTTTGGGAGATTCTTGTGGAGCTTGGAGCTTGTGGACCACTGAGTCGTGGTTTCTTTTGAGAGCCTTGTGTTGTCCTTCCGCTGTTTATTATGATGATTGGTTTGGTATTCCGCTGTTAAGTACTCTAATGTGGTTTAACATAAATGAAGTTGTTGGTTGGTCTTTCATTTTTTCATGCATCATATAGTGAATTATTATTGGATGGGTTTTTTTCTTAAAGGTTAAATCATCCCCCACTTAATCTTGAAACCGTTCAAAATTTATTGCTAGCCTTTGGCGTCTTGGGGATGTCCCTTAAGGCCTATTAATGACTCGTTGCACACTAAATCCAATGAGAATTGGTAAGCCATTACAAATGGTATCAGATTGTATGGTCCTTTCTTAACAAGTGGTCGTAGATGTTCTTGATCTTGGAGTTGAAATTTCCTCTTCTCTATTCCATGGGTGGTCATCTTTGACAGGAGTAGGATTGTCGGAACTTGAAATGTATAGTATAAAAGGACACAACTAACCCGTTTATGTTGTACTTCAAGTTACCAGAGTGTTGGGTACATAAATGTTTTGGATACACTTCTAGAATGTTAGAAATATCACTGTCAGGGGTTTTTCCAACGAGTGGAGCATGACATGAATTGTAGAGTAATGAATTTACACTAGGATTACATATCTCATTATGAGGAATGAGTAATAATTCTGTGAAAGGTGACAATTTTTGAAAACTACAGAAATTGTTTTCAATCGAAAGACATTGAAAACAGATTATTTGGTGTATTTTGAAAAAGGTTTGATTTTCAAAAAGTATGTTAAATGTTTTCAAAAATGGTTGAACATGGAAAAAGGTTGTTTGAGAACAATATTGTGATAGTTGATGTGATACAATTTGATATGAAAAGACAACAGTTGATAGAGAGTGAGATCTAAAGTGTTCGTTTTTGGTTTAGAAAATGGCACCCGGTAGGCGTCATCGAAACCAACCTGAAGAAGCTGCAGATAATGTTGTTTCACCGGAACCATGTGTGAACCAAGAGCTGGTTCAGAGTATTCTCCAGGCCTTTCAAGCCATGGATACGGGGAACCGGAGGAATGAGATATAAAATTTGGATCATACCATCTAGTTCATGAATAATAATCCCCATAACATTATGGGTAATGCTGAACCCGAGAAGGTGGAGGTGTGGCTATTCGGGATGAATCGTATATTAGATTTCATCGGCACACCATAAGAGCTGAAAGTAAAGCTGGGGACGTATATTCTCGAGGATCATGCATGTCAGTGGTGGGATTTGGCGGTGCATGCTAAATTGGATGAAGGCCTTACATGGGAGGATTTTGAAGAATTATTTATCAAAAAATTCTATCCTCACACGTTCAAGATCCAGAAAAAGACAGTCTTATTCAGCTTGAAACAGGAGATCCCCTCTGTCAAAGAGAATGTGGCTATGTTCATGATTTTAGTATGTTTTTCAACAGAGGTTGTATAAAGTGCTTCTTTGAAGGCACATATATTCGAATCGGGGAAAAGTCAGGAGATTCGATCGAATATTGTGGTGCTATGTATTACGGATTATACAGAGATGGTGAACAAAGCAACGGTTACTGAACGTGATTTCTCAGGATAAATAAGTGGAGGCATAATGATACCCATGAGAATGGGTGGGAACTCTAATGCTGGGAACAAGCAGAAGAGGGACACCTACTTCCATGGTGGGAGAGAAAATCAGAACTAGACGACGGGATCAGTCAACCTTCCTCCACGAACCTAGAGAAAAGCAGGTTGCATTCAATGTGCTTCGACTGATCACAAGAAATGAGAATGTTCAGCACCACCAAGAACATTCCAAAATTACAACAAGATGGAGCATCTTCAGGAATATTTCCATAGTGCTCCACGATCGAGTGTTCATGACACTTCTCAGGCATCGCAAGAATCGTATGCTTCGACAGGGCGAGGACAACAAAATCAGTCTCGACAGGAGAACAAAGCTAGTTATGGCGATTCCAGGAATACCATAACTCCTCAGGCAGGGCAATCTAGATATGGAAATAAGGAGCAAAGTGAAGAAACAAAGAAATTTTATATATCCGAACAGATGATGGTCGATGATCAGGCTAGACCATCTATGGTGAGAGGTATGATTCTTTTGAATTCTACCCTCATGCAAGTTTTGTTCGATACTGGTGCATCACATTCCTTTCTTGCTTCTCGTATATCTGATTTTCTGAACTTAAAACTGGAAATGATGCCTTCTGTCTTGAAACTACAAACTTCTCTTGGTGAAAAAGAATGTCAAGGGTTTGTGTGTAGAGCATGTGCTATAGCTGTTGATGGAGTTGAGCTGAAATGGGACTTATATATGTTGGATATGGATGTCTATGATATAATCCTTGGTATAGATTTGTTGAAGACTTTTATGGCTCGCATCAACTATTATAGGAGAATAGTTAGTTTCACGACTGAGGATGGATTTGACCATCTCTTAAGAGGAGAAATGATAGTAAAGAAAGGCGCAAAGAGATTGTTGGAACCAATGGTGGGGAAAATCTCTTACCAATATGCAGCGTTGACTTTGGAATCATTGGAGAAGAGTGCGGAAAATAGTTTTCCAGCTGTGGTGGATAAATTTGCTGATGTTTTTCCTGAAAACATCTCATGATTACCACATCTAAGAGAAGTGGAGTTTACGATTGATCTCCTTCTGAGGACCAGTCAAATCTCACTTCCATATTATAGGATGGAACCAACGGAGTTAAAAAAATTTATATTGCAGTTAGAGGAGCTGGAAAGCAAGGGTTTCATTTGGACAAGAATGTCTCTGTGGGTAGCACTAGTTTTTTTTGTAAAAAAAGCCGATGGAACTCTTCAGGTGTGTGTTTATTATAGTAAACTTAACCAAGTTACAATAATGAATAGATATCCACTTCCACACATTGATGATCTGTTTGATCATTTAAGGGGATCTCAGTGGTTCTCCATGATTGACTTGATATCAGGATATCACCAATTGTGAGTTCGGAAGGAGGATATTCCAATGACAGCTTTCAGAAGCGGATATGTCCACTACGAATATGTAGTCATTCCTTTCGGTCTAACGAATTCACCAACGGTCTTCATGGATTTGATAAATCAGATATTTCAGTAATATCTGGATTCTTTTGTTGTGGTGTTTGTCGATGATATATTGGTGTATTCAAGAATGTGGTATCAGAATGAGCAATAAATGTCAGTAGTGTTGGAAATCATGTGTGACCATCAGTTGTATACCAAATTATCAAAGTGTGATTTTTGGATACAAGAGATAAGTGTTATGGGACATGTTGTTGATGAGAAATGTGTTTCAGTGGATCCAGAAAATATAGAAGTTATTCTTTCATGGAAACCACGGAAGATTGTCATTGAAATACAAAGTTTTCTTATTCTATCTGGTAATGATCGACACTTTTTCCGAGACTTATCACGACTAGTTTCGCCTATGACAGCATTTAAAAAGAAGAACAATGCATTTCAAAAGTCAGAGCAATGTCAGAGATCTTTTCAAGAGTTTAATGTTTGCCTTACATCAACAGCTATCTTAATCTTCCTAAAATCAGTGCAAGGATACGTGGTGTATTGTGATCTTTAGGAACATGGTTGGGTTGTGTTCTCATGCAAGGAGACCATGTGGATTCTTATGGCTCAAGGCAGTTGAGAGTGCATGAGAAAAATTACTCAACACATCATTTGGAGTTAGCTTCAGTCGTCCATGCTTTGAAAACATGGAGACACTATCTCTTTGGTGAGAAATTTACTGTGTTAATGGATCAAAAATCTTGAAACACATTTTATCATAGCGAGATTTGAATCTTAGGAAGAAGATATGGATGGAGTATCTACAAATGTTTGACTTTGAATTAATGTATACACCAGGTAAGGGAAATTATGTGGCTGATGCATTAATCAGGAAGTCGGATGATTAGTTGGAAAATGAAGCTTCATATGAATGGAAGTTGATGTCGGTCTTAGCTGACATGAATTTGGAATGTAAAGACCGAGGTTGTTATTGTCGTTTTCTTTTCAACTACACATGTTCCTGATTTGGTGGAGATAGTAAAGAAGGCACAGGAATATGATGTAGACTGTATTGTAGTGAGTAAAAAACACAATAGTGGGGAGACTATTGAGGGATTGAAGATGGATGGGAGTTCAATTTTGTGTTTCAGAGATCAGATGGTTGTACCTATAGTTTGTCGGGAATAAATCCTTAATTCTTACCACCATTCAATATGGGTTTTCATCTGTGTACATAGAAGATGTATAAGGCTCTAATGGCGCAGTTTTGGTGCAGTGGCATGAAAATGAAGGTGGGTGAGTTCGTCTCGCGATGCTCAACTTGTCAGCAGGTTAAAGCAGAACAATAGAGACCAGCCAGTATGTTACAGTCGTTACCTATCCCAGTGTGAAAATGGGAGTAGATAGTAATGGATTTTGTTACTAGTCTTCGATGAACGATACAGAAACATGATGCCATTTGGGTGATAGTGGATCGTCTAACCAAGTCAACCCATTTCATACCAATTCATGAAACTCATATGGTGGAAGATATTTCAAAAATCTATATCCAAGAAATTTTAAAGAGGCATGGTGTACTAGTGTCTATAGTCTCAAACAGAGATTCAAGGTTGACATCTCATTTATTAAAATCATTACAGCAATCCCTAGGGACTTAGTTGATGATGAGTTTGTCGTATCATCCTCAGGCAGATGTGAAATCTAAGCAGACGATAAAAATTTTGGAAGACATGTTGCGGGCTTCTGTAATGGATGTTGGTGGCTCATGGGAGGATCATATACCATTAGTGGAGTTCCCATACAATAAAAACTATCAAGCCTCGATACGCATGGCTCTGTTTGAAGCATTTTATGGGCATCCTAGTCATTCTCCACTATGCTGGGTGGAAACTGGTGAAACGTCACTAGTCGGGCCAATCCTAGTCCAAGATACAACGGAGAAGATTCAGTTGATTAGAAAGATAGTGGAGACGACCCAAAGTCGTCAAAAATCTTATGCAGATCACTGTCGCACACCGTTGGCATTTTTTGGGCATGATCATGTCTTCTTGAGGATCTCTCCAAGACATGGACATCGTCATTTTGGGAAACAAGTCAAATTATCTCCTCATTATATATGACATTATGAGATACTGGAACAGTTGAAGAGGTGGCATATCGGTTGTCATTACAACCACGGTTCTGTTCGGTGCACAATTTGTTCCATGTATCTCAGTTAAAGAAGTATCAACCCGATCATGACCATGTGATCATATGGGATCACGTTGACCAAGAGCCTGATTCTTCATTGGCACATATCCTGGTGCAGATTGTGGAGAGGGTGGATAATGTCTTGTGTGGAAAAATCATCTGTCTAGTGCGGGTTTTGTGGAAACATGGTCAGATTCAGGAAGAGACTTGGGAACGCAAGAATGAAATGAGAGAGTAGTGTCCAGAACTCTTTCAAACAAGCATTGGTTTTGTACTTTCCGGGTACGCAAAGGCCAATGGTGGGGAGAATGTAGTACCCCTAGTTTCTGGTATGTAACCCTTACTTGATGATTTTCTTGGTTTTAAAAGATAAGGGTGACGTATGGGAGAGTTGGGAGATCCTGGACTGAAGTTTGAAGCAATGGGGATGGTTCACGGGCGACACATGGTTTGTCTAAACCGTGCAGCCAAACTGTGTGTGGCTGACTGAGGAGGAAGTGGCTTCCGCTTGGTTGGTGCTCTGTTAATGAAAACCGTGCGATGAGGCCATGTGGGAAGGGAGGCCGAGGCAATAGCTAACACACGGTTAGTGCATGGTTTTTCAAACCGTTCGTTCACTTAAATTAGATCATTTAATTGTGGATATTAATCGTTTTGCCTGTAATTTCTTCATTAAACCTCCTAAACGGCCCTAACATGGGATTTTGGTTCTACTAAGGTCATATAGGGTTCTCCCATCATTCCGGAGGCGATCTGAAGGCTTCTCTTGGCAAATCGAAGTCGGATTATTGAGGTATGTGATCGTTCTCCTTCGTTCCTGAATGGTTTCTTAGATCTACTTAGATCTAATTCTCTCTTTCTCTCGGTTTCGTAGATCTATTCCCTTTATGGTAGAACTACGTATGTGGATGCCAAATATGTTGGTATTTGGTCTTGGTTGTGTTAGGAGGAGAGATCTAAGGTGGGTTTTTGAATATTTGACCTGGTGTTCTTGAGAGTTCTTCGTCCATTGCTTGACTTCGCCTTTTTTTAGGTCGGTGGCTTCACTCTCGACTCCTCTTGTTATAATTGGATGGCATAGTTTCAAATTGGTTATTCGAATGGTTTGGATTGTGAAAATCATGGAATAAAACTTCTTTAGTGATGATTTTTGGTTTTGATGAAATTTTAAAATCATGGAGAATTTTTGTGCAAAGGGATTTGGAAATTTAAATTTAAAATGTTGATTTTAAATTATGAAATCGCTGAAATTGTACATGGATTGATGAGAAATGGTATTTCAATAAAAATGATGTCTTTTGGAAATGGATTGAGATTTAAATGACTTTGCTGGATTTGGTTTTAAATAAAAAGGGAGTTTTATTGAAATGGTTTAAATTGGTAGAACAAACTTGGTTTTTATGGAAAATAGATTTCAATAAAAGTTGTCTTATTGAAAGGATGGTTTTGGCATGATTTTTGGGAATGTGTGGTGTGTGTGTTCATGTTTCATATATGAGGCTTTGTTAAAATTGGACATTGTGCTCAGTGCCAAACGTTTAATGGAACATGGGACTTTTAAGTACGAGGGTTGGATGATATATGACCTTTTGCTCGATGCCAAAGGTGTAATGGAACACGGGAAATATTTACCTTGTGACGACTTGGTAGATCGACGAGAGACCACTCATGAGTATGGAACTATCATAAAAAAGCATGCATGGGTGATTTCACGGGTGTGTGAAATGGTTGGGTATGCCAAAACGGGATGTTTGTGAAATGGTTTGGAAATTTGGTTGGTTATTTTTCTGGAAAAATAACATGTTGAAAAATTTGGTTTAAATTTCACTTTTATGCTTTTGAGCATGGGTGGTTTTAGATAACTTGTTTATATTTATTTATAAACTACTTTGGTGAAAAAATTTTATATAAACTATTCTTATATAAATGTGGCTAACTTTTCTATCCTAGTGGCGTGAGTAGGGATGTCATTGGAGAAAACCTACTGAGTTTTATACTCACCCCTGATTTGGCACTTTGGTGCTTCTACAGATGTTGTATTTAGAGACACAGATAAAGGTAAATAATCTCATTACTAATGGCTCGTGGTCATGTTTGGGAGATGTTGTGGAGCTTAGAGCTTGTGGACCACAAAGTCGTAGTGTCTTTTGAGATCCTTGTGTTGTCCTTCCGCAGTGTATTTTGATGATTGGTTTAGTATTCCGCTGTTATGTTATCTGATGTGGTTTAACATAAATGAAATTGTTGGCTGGTCATTCATTTGTTCATGCATCATATAGTGAATATTTATTGTATGGGTTTGTTTCTTAAACGGTAAATCATCCCCCAATATTGCTTGAGAACCTTTGGCATTTATTAACAGCCTTTGGCATCTTGGGGATGTCGCTTAAGGCCCAGTAATGACTCGTTGGACTCTCAAGACAATCAGAATTTGTAGGCCATTATCGGGTTTTCCCCCTACCACTAGCTTATGGGATGTCCTGGTTAATGGAAAAATTTTCAAACCTTTTGACAAATAAATATTAATGAATAACAAATAAGTGAAAATTTTTTAGGATTAGAGATTATGATATTAACCATATTGACATAGGATAATAGTTTATGAAAAATAGTTATATTTTTTCTCTCTTTTATAGAAATTATGATCTGTTAAATGTCTTAGTGGTATATGCATCAAAGTTAATTTTTGAATACTTGTTTATTGAGGTAATAGATGAATTAAAAATTTATTGAACCACAACCAGAAGATTAAATCCTTCCTATTATGTTCAAATGTATCAAAAAAATATAATTCCTTGTATTCATAGGTTGTATAATAAATATTCAAGTTAGGATAATGGAAAACATTGTTTTCCTAATACTTTAACTTCTATTGAATTGATGGTCTTGAAAATCATCACAGATTTATGGATTTCATGCCCTAATCATTTTATTTAAAATTTAATTGTTTGTGATTGATGAACACAGTCAACAATTTAAATATTTATACTTTTCCTCTATGTATATATTTTTACTTTCAAATAATATTTTCCTACATAGAGACCTAGTTATATGAGGATTCATGTGACCATTGATATTCCCAATCACCATTTTCTAGATGATTTATTACAAACTATTATCATTATTTTGGATTTAAAATATAGGAAATATCAAACGATCTATCCCCAAAATTGATTTCAAATTATGGTGATATAATTTAATAATTGTGTGGAGAATGTGACACCCCAAAAATCCCAAATAGAAACATTGTATTTGATAGTGTGTATGAAGAAAAACATTAAGGTATAATTTAATTATGTCATGACCTGTCCCAGTGGGGCCCGAGCCGCAACTCCCCAAGGCCTCCTCCAATAGGCCAAGGGCTCCTGACTAGCACCGAGTAGGCATGCAACTTACATGGGAGGCATTGACTATAAACCTGTACACATGCACACACATCTCCAAGCCAAAAAATATGAAAAGTAAAAACTACTAAAAATGGAAATGCAAGCATACACAAAAAATCTCAACCAATAGAGTACGACATGAATGTAAACTACAAAAATTGTAAAACCCTGGGAAAAAAGTACAATCCCACCAAAAGAAAGATTGTAGCAAAGTCCAACCTGTAAGGAAATGTACTGGGAAAACAATCTATAGCCGTAGGAACACACCTCGGCCAACCTGATCTCACTGAGCACCGTCTGGTCCTGGTCCACCTATAATCCTATCAAAGGCTCGCTCATCTGCACAAGACACGACACGTGCAGGAAAATCCTATGCATGGGTGAGTATAACAATACCCAGTAGGATACCACGAAACCACAAAGGATATGCACGAAGGTAAATACCACAAAGGAAAGATACAGTCAGCTCCGCACAGTATATGTCCACAGTACATATAACAAGAATATCCAGATATACTCACACACGATCGACTATCGTGAAAACACCACTAAGATCCAGCTCGAAGACTCCACTAAGCACATAACAAGGAGAACACACTCCTAGGTCTGAAGATAGAGATACGATGTACTCGTTCCAGGATAACACACTCCACAAGTACTTGAAAACATGATGCTCAGATGAGGATCACAACCAATAGCCATGGAGTGATTCCAACAACTCAGTTTGAACTAATCCGCTAAGCAGAGGATCAGCACCCGGGTAAAGTTGGTCATGTCGATACCAAGAACTCTACCTAGGGTTCCAGGAATGAATATAGAATCCGTCTCTAAGACTCACAGAGCAGATTTCAACAAATCTATATTGGAATTCCTGCTGAAGGGATCATACTCCTATATGTAGGAAATGATACCAGAAACTATTAGGAGAAAGACCAAGGGGAAGAACCCTAAGGAAACTAGCCCAAGACACAGAAGGAAACTAGCTCAATCCATGATGAATTGGTTACACGACGTGTAATATGGTTACACATCATGTTCATTGACTCTGGGTACTGCTCGTGTAAACGACTCGTGTCATCCGTTCAAGCTGTGCAAAACTCAACTACACGGCGTGGGGAAAAATCAGACGTCGTGTTCCTTGACTCCGGGTACTGCCCGTGTAAACGACACGTGTCATTCTTCTTTTTGGATAGAAACTAACTACACGACATGTATAAGAATCATACACCGTGTCTGAGCACCTGGGCTCGCTCCAGGTATGCTGGCCATGTGCCCGTACACGGTCTATGTCTGTGTGGCCTTCCCATGTACCAGCACACTGGGTATCCCGTGTATCCAGCCAGGTCTGGCTGGGGAGGGGTATACACAGCGTGTCATTAGCTATGTACCCAACCCATGTATGTGTACTTCCAGAGAACATGCTAGGTAAACCCGCTAACGAACACACGACGTGTAGCCCATACTACACGCCGTGTAGTCAGGATTTTTCCAGAAACGCTGTCTTCCTCCTCGTGCAGCGGATGATCCTCCAGATCCATGGTTTCTCGTCCGTTCGTCCCGATACTCCAGGGGTTGGTTCATTTCATCATACGAACACCGTAATGGGTGTTTTCAATCCTTAAATCGGATCATAAACCTCTATTGATCCATCTGAAGAAAAACACCCAAAAACTCATATCTCCCGATCCGCTCCGGGACATCGTTCCATGGTTGGATCTATAATTTGGGATCGCTGCATAGCAGAACGGATGCGCAACGATCCGTTGTTCATCACCCCACGAAGAGCGCGAATCACATGAAGAAGAGAAAGGGGAGAAATCCAATGAAACAAATTTTTGGAATGAACCTCCACCGTCGTTCGTCCCGGCGTTGATCTGCTCCCGTTAATAGGATTAAACAGAGCATTAAAATCAACATCAAAAGATCAACATGGATTCAATCTCCCAAAATCCACTCAAAAGACCATCCCACAAAAACGATCGATTTAAGGACTAATAAATTCAAGGATTAGCCCACATTTATCGTAGAAACAAAGAACGGGGAGGAAATCACGATTTAAACATCCTACCTGGATTCTGCGGTGCTCGTTGGTGACGATCTGGCCATCGCGTCGTCGTCCCCGGCGAAAATCATCAGGAACATCGTTGTCGTTTTGGGAGGATTTCTCCAAAGCTTCCAAAGCTGCCACGGGTTTCAGGGTTATAAGGTTTGTAACCTTTGACCCTTCCACTAGCCTTTATTTAAAAAGGATAAAGATATCCGTTGTAACTGATTTAATAAAATATTTTTAAAAAAATATTTTATTACGGTTACGTCCAAAACCCAGATTTCGCCACTGGCATGTGCTAGTCGATGTTCGGTCTCTTATAGGGTAATCCCACTAATCTAAATGCAACAGTGCCATCATATTTTTTGATCCCAGCCCCCATTCGGGAGTTATTACACTTTTTCAGGAAAACCGTACACACACATATATTAATTATTAAATAAAATCCAATCATTTGTTCTGGGCTCATCAGGCCTCAGAACTGCATGTCGTCTCAGAGCCTGGTCTCGAAATAATTCCCTTTATTTTTAAAAATAAATTATTTAAAATCTGATACATTACATTACACCCACCTTAGGGCTTTTACATCCCCAAAAAGCCAAAATAAAGGCTATTAAAAAAGATGTGGGTACTGTACATGAATCTGAGCCTCTCACTCCCATGTGATCTCTTGAAGATTCTCGTGCTGCCACTGGGCACGTAGCAAGGGAATAGATCGCCCTAGAAGGATCTTCTCATACTGATCCTTGATCTCCACTGGATACTCAGCAATGGTTTCTCCATCATCGATGTACAGCTCGCCGCAGTTGATGACGTCCGATGGATCCTGCACATACCTCTGTAGCTGCGACACATGGAAAATGTTGTGTACCCGGTCCATCTATGGAGGTAGAGTCAAGCGATATTACACCTCACCAACTCTACTCGTAATATGAAAAGGGCCGATGAACCATGGAGATAGCTTTCCACCTCGGCCAAATCTCTGTAATCCCCGTCGAGGTGAGACTCGAAGGAACACATGGTCTCCCTCCTCGAACTCCAAGGGTCTTCGCCTCCTGTCGGAATAATACATTTGCCGAATCTGTGCAGTTTTCATCCTCTCCTTGATGACCTTCACCTTCTTTATAGTAGCTCTCACCGTCTATGGGCCCATGAGTGCTGACTCTCCTGGGTCAGTCCAGCAAAGTGGTGACCTGCAAGGTCGCCCGTATAGAGCCTCGAATGGTGCCATACCAAAAGTGGAATGATAACTGTTATTATAAGAAAATTCCTCCAGTGGTAGGTGACCCTCTTATATATGACCGAAGTCAAGTTTTCAAGCTTGATGCATATCCTCTAGGACATGGATTGTCTGCTCTTTCTGAGCATCAGTCTAGGGATGAAACGCTATGATCAAGCGTAACTGAGTCCCAAAAGCTTCCTGCAATCCCTTACGCAACTAGGATGTGAAACGAGAATCATGATCTGAGATGATCTTGGATGGTACTCCATGAAGTCGAACTATCTCATGCACGTATAGGTGTCCCAATCTCTCGACTAAACTCTGCTCTCGTATGGCTAGAAAGTGGGCCGACTTGGTGAGCTAATCAACGATCACCCATATGGCATCGTGTCCCCGGGACATAGGTGGTAATCCCTTCACAAAGTCCATGGATATCTCATCCCACTTCCACCATGGCACCTCAAGGGGCTGAGTCAAACCTGCTAGAACCTGGTGTTCAGCCATTACTTGTTGAAAAGAATGGCACCGAAAAACAAACTCTGCAACACTCTTCTTCAGTCCAGGCCACGAGAACTGAGGCCGGAGGTCCTGATACATCTTTTCCACGCCTGGATGCACCTCCAAATGGGATGTATGGAACTCTCTCAGAAACTCCTCCTGAAACATCACTGGTACTACTCGGTGCCCTCTGAAAAGAACAACATGTTCCCCACCTGTTGAATATCCATCAGCCACAACACCGATGAATATCTGAGCACGTAGAGCCTCATAGCTAGCATCCTCACACTGTGCTCCCCTGACTCACTTTAAGAGTGGAGGGGTAACAACCAATGATTGAAGGTAAGCTACCTCATCTCCATCCATGAAGGATAGCTGTAAAGGGGCCAACTATCTTGTTGCCTCATCTAGAAACTGCGAACTTGATATCCTACGGAGAGCATCTGCCACAATGTTCCCCTCTCCTAAGAGTATAAAATATCTCAACGTCGTAATACTGTAGAAAATAAAGCCATATTCATTGTCTCAAATTCCTACCCTTCTGAGAAAAGATACATCTGAGACTCTTTTGATCAGAGTAGACAGTAAACCACTCATCCATTAGGTAGTGTTGTAACATCTTCAATGCGAAGACTACCACTTTCAACTCAAGATCATGGGTCACGTAGTTCTGCTCGTGGGGCCTCAAATGGTGTGAGCCATAGTTAATCACCACTTTCATTTTCATTAGGACACAACCAATATCCGTTCCTGATGAGTTGCAGAACACTACGTACTCGACACCCTCCTCCGTTAATCTCATGATCGGGGTACTCGTCAGACTCTATCTCAACTGCTGGAAATCCATCTGGCATATCTTGGTCCACAAGAAAGGATTCCCCTTTCGGATCAAGGATGTGATGGATGCTGAAATCCTGGAGAAATCATGAATGAATCTCCGATAGTAGCTGGTTAACCCATGGAAACTCTGCACCTCTGTCACGCTCAGGGGTGGCTTCCATGCTAACACTACCTCTAACTAGGCAGGGTCCACTGCTACACCATCTTCTGAGATAACATGTCCCAAAAAATGGACCTCCTAAATCCATAACTGACACTTCGAGAGTTTCCCATACAAACGGTGCTCTCGAAGTGTGTCCAGAACCATCGTTAAGTGTCCCGCATGCTCCTCCTCGGGTGCAGAGTACAAAAGGATATCATGGATGAAGACCACTACGAACCAATCTAGATAGGGATGAATGATAAAGTTCATGAGTCCCATGAATACTATCGGGGCGTTTTTCATGCCGAAGGGCATCACCAAGTACTCATAGTTACCATAGTGACATCTGAAAGCCATCATCGGTACATCCTCATCCCGTACTCATAACTGATGATACGATGATCGTATATCAACCTTCGAGAACCATCGTTCCCCTATCTACTGGTCGAAGAGGCCATTGTTCCTCAATAGTTGATACCAGTTCTTCACGGTAATCTAATTCTGGCACCGGTAATCCACACATAGCCTTAAGCTCCCATCTTCCTTCTTGGAAAAAAACACTGGGGCCACCTAAGGTGAAACGCTGGGTCTCACAAATCCCTTCTTCTACAATTCTTCCAGTTGGACCCTCATCTCACGAAGCTTTGTAGGAGCCATCTGATATGCTGATGCTGATATCGGGGTCGTCCCAGGTTGCAAATCAATGTAGAAATCTATCTCCCAACGGGGAGGTAGTCCGGGGACATCCTTTGGAAAGACGTCCTCATACTCAACCACTACTGCTGGAAAATGGATACTCGTAACATCTGATGCACCAAGGGCTAGGATAGCCAAATGATAGGATATCGGTTTCACCTTCTTACATGCGAGTACATCCTGTGATGCATGGGTCTCTCTTTCACCCACAAAAGAGAGCCTTGTTCCATCACTGTGGACACACCGCACCCTTCGCCTAAAACAATCAATCTGGGAATGAACTGCGGATAGCCAATCCATACCATGAATGACATCATAAGGCCTTGACGCTACCACCAAGAGGTTCCAACCAAAACTCTCGCATCCAAGGTTCAAGTCACACTATATAAAAATGTGTGTGATCTCTGAATCTTTTCCAGTTGGTGTGTCTAAGTGTAAGGGTCGATTCAATGGCTCAACTAAAATCTCAAGGTCTCGAACAAGATAAGCACCCAGAAATAAATGGCTAGAACCCATGTCTATAAGTTCGGAAACCAATGTAGAAAAGACACAAATTGTACCTCTAATAATTCTAAGAGTACCTGGTTCATACGCCTCTGCCACCTGCATCTGTCCCTGCCTCTGTCCACCATCTCCCTGAGCCTGGGGTGGACCTCCTGGGGTGGTGGTGGTAAAGGGTCAAAACGCCGACCACCTACAGCTGCTCTCCCAGATCCTCTACCATGTCCTCCGCGCCATGGATCTGTCTACTCCACTTGTTTCCTCTACCTTGGTGGTCCATCCACTACTCCTATGTCAGTAGTACGGCGGGTCGGACAATATCGGGTGAGATGTCCCTACCATGACATGAGTAGCATCGCCTTTCTCAAGGCTGGCTGGCTGCACCCTGTGAACCTTGTACGATAGATCCCCTATCCTAGGATATCCACTGAAAACATCTCCCATGCTTGGGTCCCTGAAGTCGGCTCCCTGCTACCGAGGTCTCTGCTCTAGCTCGCTCGATACTGACAACTACCGGCTGACTCTTCTCTTCTAAGAAGCTCTCAACCACAAAAGCCTGCTCGAGCACCCCAGTATAAGTAGGAATTATCATAGAGATTATGCTAGCTTTGATATCTATACGCAATCCCCGCTCTAATGTCCGAGCTCTAATGTACTGATCTCTGACTATATCCATCTAGTACAACAAGAGGTCAGTAAACCTCAATGAATAGTCATCCACTGTCATGTTCCCCTGCTCGAGGTAAAGAAGCTCTTGTATATGTACTGCTCTCTGGGTAACCGGTAAAAACACCTCTTTGAAGAGATGCTCAAACTTTGACCATCCATGAGTCGCCTCGTCGTGAGTCTGAATAAATAAACTCCACCATCGTCTGGTCAAGCCCTATAGGAGTCTCGCTGCCAGGATCACCATCTGGTCAACTAGTGTCCTGACCAAATGAATGACTATGGCCACTGCTTCAATCTAGTCCTCTGCTACCTGAGGGAAAGTCTCGCCTCGAAACCTGAGGGGTCTCTTTCTATTAAATTTGTGGAGTGCGCTCAGCCTGTGCTCCTCCTCCACTAGTACAACAGTCACCTAACACTGCTCTATAGGTGGTGGGATAACTGGCACACGACCCGATGGTAAAACTAGGGGATCTGGCCCCGGAATCAAAGGTTCATCATCGAGGGGGTCATCCTCATAATTGAGCTGCTGGATCCTAGCAGGTGCGCGTTGTGAAGGCATCCTGTAATAAAACAAGATGTATCTCAGTCAGTGAGTATATCTGGAGAGCTGACTTGAGAAGAACATGGAAACCACAACCCATTCATATATGATGCATGTACCATTATTTTCCCCTTCAACTAGTGTTATCATGTTCCGAGTCAAAAAGCAAGTTATCAGAGTCATGGTGTATGGATACATCGGTCGCCCGCACCAACACTGGGGTCCCTGGCCTGAAATCCGAATTCAAAACACTTAACACTGTTTCCACAAACCAACTCACAGAATCTCGGTACTATGGTAGAACCAACCACCTCTGATACCACTCGGTCATGACCCGTCCTAGTAGGGCCCAAGCCGCAACTTCCCAAGGCCACCACCAATAGGCCTGGGGTTGATGACTAGCACCGAGTAGGCATGATACTAACATGTGAGGAATTTCTTATAAACCTGTACTCACACACACACATCTACAAGCTCACAAAGCTGAAAAGTAAAAACTACTAAAAATGAAAATGTATGCATACACAAAAAATCTCAACCAACAGAGTACGAAAGGAAAGTAAAGTAAAGTAAGTGTAAAACCCTGGACCAAAAGTACAATACCACAAAAATAACGTCTGTAACAAAGTCCAACCTATAAGAAAAGGTACTGGGACTGCAATCTGTAGCCGTAGGAACACACCTCGGCCCATCTGATCTCACTGAGCACCATCTAGTCCAGGTCCACCTAGAATCCTGTCAAAGGCTCACTCATCTTCACAAGACACGACCTGTGTGGGAAAAGCCTGTGCAGGGGTGGGTATCACAATACCCACAAGGACACCCCGAAACCACAAAGGAAATACAAAAATGGAAATACCACAAAGGGAACATACAGTCAGCTCTACACAGTATATGTCTACAAAACATATAACAAGAATATCCAGATATACTCATACACGATCGACTATCGGGAAACCACCACTAAGATCCAACTCAAAGATTCCACTAAGCACGTAACAAGGAGAACACACTCCTAGGTATGAACAGTGAGATACAGAGTACTCGTTATAGGATAAGACACTCAAAAAGTACTTGACAACATGATGCTCAGATGATGATCACAACCAAAAGCCATGGGGTGATTCCAACAACTATATCTGAACTAATTCTCTAAGAAGAGGATCGGCGCCCGGGTAAAGTTGGTCATGTTGATACCAAGAGCTCTACCTAGGGTTCCTGGAATGAATAGAGGATCCGGCTCTAAGTCTCATAGAGGGTATTCGAATGACTATATTCAGGAAACCCTACTGAAGGGATCATACTCCTATATGTAGGAAATGATACTGGAAACCATTAAGAGAAATACCAAGGGGACGAACACTAAGGAAACTAGCCTAAGTCACAAAAGGCAACTAGCTCAAGCAATGAGGAACTGGTTACATGGTGGGTAGTATTGTTACACGCCCTGTCCATTGACTCCGGGTACTACCCATGCGAACGGCCCCTGTTATAACATCCCGCCTTTTTATCACATAAACATTCATTACATTTTATAAAACCGAGGATCTTTAAGGATTAGTGTCTTGGAAACTAGGAACTTTAAACATGAAAACATAAAAGATTATTCTTCAACACATGAAAGGATTATCCTCATGTTCATCCTAGGTTCATTACTGCATCTCATATCCTGGTGACATACATCAAAAGAAAGGGTTTCTAGAAGGCCTAGTAAGGGAAACAAGAGAAACATTTTACATGTGAACTTGAGATACTTCAATAAGGTCATGAAAAGAACATTAACGCATGGGAAAGAAATTATGAGGCATATCATAATAAAAATAACATTTTTCATAACTTGAAGATGTGGCTACATCATTTAACATAGAAAATCATGAACATATCTCCAAGGTCCATCCCCATGGTGTCATTTGAAAATTACCAAGGTTATTCACCAAGGTATCGTGAAAATTGTAATCTCTAGTGGTTACATCATTACCCAATGCATTGGAGCGCTATCAGGACACAACCTTAAATTTTACTTTATTATCATGTGAGCCACATATATCATCATAAAATATTTCATAAATAACTCATATAGCATAAAATAAGTGGGTTTCATTTCATAATCATAACGTTTTAAAAACTGCTTTAAAGACATGATCTTTATTGTCACTTTAAAACCCACGGAAGGGGAGAGCGGGTCTCATGTATGTAAATCCCAGAATTTAAAATAGAAAATTTTGATATATGTGTGAATACCCCTATAGAAATAAGAGCTTTGAGTATTCACTTTATAGCATAAAATAATTTTGAGAAAAGAGAGAGGCATTTTGAGACGAAAATTCTGCAGCATAACAGCTATGTTTCGGGGTTTTAGAGAACATTGAAAAGAGAGGGGACATGGGTCACCCACTCATAAATGATCCATAAAACAGTATAGGGACAGAATATAAATTATTTAAGATAATGGTAATGAAATCTGAATGATATACCATATGAAATGAAGAACTTGAAAGGAAGACAAAAAAATAAGATTTCTCTTATAAAAATTCGACAGCCTAACGACACCACTTAAACTTCTACAAAAATGAATTGACGAGATCAAAAAGGGTCTCTAATCATATGAAAATAAATGATCAGTATGATAGATATAGATATCATACCCCAAAATAAATTAACTTGAAAGACTTGACAAGAAAATAGAACTTGAAAATGAGAAAGGTGAAAGAATCCCTTAAAAATTCGGCACCCTAACGGCATCACTTAAACTTCAACAAAAATGAATTGATGAGATCAAATAGGGTCTCTCATCATAAGAACATAACAGTTAAGTATGATAGATATAGAGATAATACCCCAAAATAATAAAAAGGAACTTTCAAGACTTGACATGGAATTAGAACTTTGAAAAATGAGAAGGGTGAAAGAACCACATAAAAATTCGGTAGCCTAACCACGCCACTCAAAACTTCAAAATACTGAATTGAAGAGATCAAATGTGGTATCTCATCATATGATCAAAAAATATCAGTATGATAAATATAGATATCATACTCCAACATTATAAAAATGAACTTGAAATACTTGACATGAAAGTAGAACTTTGAAAAAATGAGAAAGGTGAACGAATGCCTTGAAAATTCGGCAGCCTAACGGCGCCACATAAACATTCTTATAACGAAATGATGAGAGTAAGAGGGGGTCTCTCATCATATGAACATAAAAAGGACAGTATAATTAATATAACATAACCTCCTCCAACATAAGAACATGGCCCATAAAAGAATGACATAAAAGAGATAACTTGAAAAGAAAGAGAGGGGTCGGATCCCTTACCGTAAAACGCAACTCTTAAAACTCAAAGGCTTGGACCTTAGGGGCTTGGGGGCACCTTGGGAGGACTCCTTGGGAGGTAATGAGACCAAAACTTCGTTGGGGGAGAGTTGGGAGTGAAAACTAAAGGAGGAAAGGGTGGGTATTTATAGAGAAAGTGAGGGGACAAGGCATTAATGGCCAAGGGACACCTCACAAGTGCTTTTCTCAAAACCATGTGCTCTCCCTTGGCATTTACCATGGAGTTAGGCCACATGGGGCCCCCAAAACAATAATTCATCACCCTTGGCCGGCCAAACCTTCAAATATCTCATGACATCATCATGACATAGTTATGAGATCATTAAACATACCGAAACCCTAAAACTGTATTTTTACTATTCACTGAAAATTCATCTTTCTCAGAAAAATCCCAAAATTTCACCTTAACAAAATATCAATGCTCTGATTTCAAAACTGAACTCCATTTTATAAAAATAATTTTCTAAATATTTTTAATTTAGTTTTTAAATAAAAACACTATTCATCGAGAATTAATTTTTTTCAAAAAAATCCCCAAAAATTACCATAACATAATATCGATGCTCTAAGTTCAAAAATAAAGTCGTTTTTATAAAAATAATTTTTGAATTATTTTTAATTAAATTTTTAATTAAAAAACTATTCTTCCGAAAAAACTAATACTTGGCTAATAATTTATGAAACTGTTATTTACCCATTTTATTGAATCACATTACTTAATCTTGGTGTCTAAATTATATAAAAACTTTCTTTGAGAGAAATTACTAATCCATTTGGTCACATTACTAATCTTAAGCATAAAATCACTATTCATAATTTACTATTCATCAAAAAACAAGTTGATCTTATTAGACTCTAAATTTTGTACTGGACATAATTGTAGAAGACCATTTTTTGAATATCATTACACATTTTTAATTATTTAAGGTTTACATAAACATTTTTAAAATATCTTTTTTCTAAAATTCATCAAAAATATGTATACTATATTTATCCAGTCATTTGAAAATTCATAAACTTCATCATAAGAAGAAATCCCAATTTTTATTTAAAACAAAGGATTACACAAGGTTGTTACGGTCTCCTTACATAGCCCCTTATCACACCAGCATAGGACCTAAGTGTAAGGTGTGCTAAGGTGAGAGAATCTGAGGGAGGCTCGGCTAACATTGCACGAGTAGTAATTTCTATCAGTTTGAACTTCTCGCAAAGGCGATTCCGTTCTAGTTTCACACGATGAAGTTCGGCTTGGGTTTGGCCCAGAGCAAAGCCCAGTGGTGCTACCTCCTTCCCAAGTTCTGTTAGATGGGCTCTGATCGGTCCAAGACTACTCGGTGAGGCCATCGAATCTTCTTTCTATAATAACTAACCAAGATTACTTGTATTTAGAGACAATAATCAAAACGTTTAGTTTCCCGGGGTCATATTGACCAATGGTCATATAACAGTCAAAACCCAATGGTCTCATTTTAATTATACACTTTTTATGAAATGAAACATTTTTTGAGTATAAAAAACAAAATAAAATAACACATAAAATTAGGAAACAAGATTTATTCAAAATTTCGGGTCGTTACAATCTTCCCCCCTTAAGAAATTGCGTCCTTGCAATTTTTAAAATTGGGTTTTGAAATTTCATTGAAAGTCCCACATCGGAAAATGAGTCAGTAAAACTAATACTTTAAAAGAAAAAAAGGTAAGTACAAAGGTCACCCGAGTTAGCCCACACTAGAATTCCATGTAGGAAAACATGGACATGGAGGAGAAAACAAAGGGTCAAGTTCTGAGGGAGAGTGATAGAAAACATGATTAGAAGAAATTTAACCATAAGAAAATCCCAAACTTATGATGTGTGTAAATGGTCTTTGATTACCCAGTAGGAAACGTAAACCAACAACGTTTTTGTTTTACTTTCCTTTTCATACTTTTGAGGAATTCATTTACAACATAAAACAAAAACATAAGAAAATATACCTATCTTCAGGTAGAGTTTCATCCTTTAATAAGTTTCTACCCAAAACTAATCTTTTCTCCAAACAATGAGCATTCAAAAATACTTGGTCTCATCAAAACACAAGAATCATCTTCTAGATAATCACATAATCCACAAAAGATTAACTATCTATTTCTTCTATCTTTAAACATTATCCCAAAAACAGAAAGGGTAAGGTAAAACAACTCTTCAAAAAGGAATAATCCCATAGGAATGGAAACTACTTTTAAATCTTCAATGATCCATGGTACTACCCAAAGTTCATCATAGTCCATTCCAAAAATAACGGTCCTTAAAATTCCTCAAAATAAACCAAACTAAGATTGAAACCCAAATACAAGAAGGATTTGATAACATAGTCTTCCAAAATAAACTTCATTGTTCATCTCCAAACAACATCAACCACTCCTAACATCTTATAACAAAAGTATCTAACCTAAACATATTTTACCCAAGATAGGTTAATCATTCCCATAAGTAACCTAAATTACTATAATTCCACCTTAAATTCATCGATTCTTCAAAATATAAGTCAACCTTACTCCTCAATGAAAATACCGTAGTAATCTATTTACATCGATCATATAGAATCCCCAAAATAGTGAACGTCTTCCAAAATAATAATCATATTTTAATCCCATAATCATCCCTGTCATAATAATACAACAATCGTCACATTTTCTTATCACATTGGTTGTTGGGACATGTTCTTCCATTTCCCACCATTAACTAAGAAGAGAAAGCACAATTAGGGGTTTAAGTACTTATCCAATAATCATGAAAAGGAACTGAAAGCATATAAGGATAACTTGTAGAAGAAAAGTATACCCTAACTTGTGATCCCCTAGGTTTCAAAATAGGTTATCCATGATCATATATCCTTATGTGAATCATTATTTTATTTTTTCTTTGTTCCTTTAACAATGGTTCATACTAAGCTTATGAATTTACAAAAGCATATCCCACGGGAGTGTCGTAACCAAGAGTGCAGCAAGGCTCGTTGTCGTGTACTAGTTCTCGTTCGAGTCTAGCTCAAAGCGGTGTTTTCAGGTTTTACCCCTATGTACATATATGCTAGAGCCACCTCTACCTGCTCGTATCCAGATAGGGATGTATTTTCTTGGAAACCCCTTACTCAATACTCACCAAAATACCAGGAATATTTCCTATATATAAACATTTATATAGGATTCTTCCTAATGTTTTTCATATCCTAATTTCAACAAATAACTAAACCATCCTTTGATACCAACTATAACATCCCGCCTTTTTATCACATAAGCTTTCATTACATTTTATAAAACTGAGGATCTTTAAGGTTTAGTGTCTTGGAAACCAGGAACTTTAAACATGAAAACATAAAATATTTTTCTTAAACACTTGAAAGGCTTATCCTCATGTTAATCCTAGGTTCATTACTACATCTCATAAACTGGGGACATACATCAAAAGAATGGGTGAGCAGAAGGCCCAGTAAGGGAAACAAGAGAAACATTTTACATGTGAACTTGAGATACTTCAATAAGGTCATGAAAAGAACATTGAGGAATGAGAAAGAAATTATGAGGCATATCATAATACAAATAAAATTTTTCATAACATGAAGATGAGGCTACATCATTTAACATAGACAATAATGAACATATCACCAAGTTCCATCCCCAAGGTGTCATTTGAAAATTACCAAGGTTATTCACCAAGTTATCGTGAAAACTGTAATCTCTAGTGGTTACATCATTACCCTATGCATTGGAGCGCTATCAGGGAGCACCGTTAAATTTTCCTTTATTATCATGTGAGCCACATATATCATCATAAAATATTTCATAAATAACCCATATAGCATAAAATAAATGGGTTTCATTTCATAATCATAACGTTTTAAAAACTGCTTTAAAGACATGATCTTTATTGTCACATTAAAACCCACGGAAGGGGAGAGCGGGCCTCATGTATGTAAATCCCAGAATTTAAAATAGAAAATTTTGATATATATGTGAATACCCCTGTAGAAATAAGATCTTTGAGTATTCACTTTATAGCATAAAATAATTTTGAGAAAATAGAGAGGCATTTTGAGACGAAAATTCTGCAGCATAACAGCTATGTTTCGGGGTTTTAGAGAACATTGAATAGAGAGGGGACATGGGTCACCCACTCATAAATGATCCATAAAACAGTAGAGGGACAGAATATAAATTATTTAAGAGAATGGTAATGAAATCTTAATGATATACCATATGAAATTAAGAACTTGAAAGGAAGACAAAAAAATAAGATTTCTCTTATAAAAATTCGACAGCCTAACGACGCCACTTAAACTTCAAAAAAAATGAATTGATGAGATCAAAAAGGGTCTCTCATAATATCAACATAAATGATCAGTATGATAGATATAGAGATCATACCCCAAAATAAATTAACTTGAAATACTTGACAAGATGATAGAACTTGAAAATGAGAAGGGTGAATGAATCCCTTAAAAATTCGGCAGCCTAACGGCGTCACTTAAACATCAACAAAAATGAATTGATGAGATCAAATAGGGTCTCTCATCATAAGAACATAAAAGTTCAGTATGATAGATATAGAGATCATACCCCAACATAATAAAAAGTATCTTTCAAGACTTGACATGGAATTAGAACTTTGAAAAATGAGAAGGGTGAAAGAACCGCTTAGAAATTCGGCAGCCTAACGACGCCACTTAAAACTTCAAAATACTTAATTGAAGAGATAAAATGGGGTCTCCTATCATATGATCATAAAATATCAGTATTATAAATATAGAGATCATACCCCATCATAATAAAAATGAACTTGAAATACTTGACATGAAAGTAGAACTTTGAAAAAATGAAAAAGGTGAACGAATCCCTTGAAAATTCGGCAGCCTAACGGCGCCACTTAAACATTCTTAAAACGAAATGATGAGAGTAAGAGGGGGTATCTCATCATATGAACATAAAAAGGACAGTATAATGAATATAAAAGAACCTCCTCCAACATAAGAACATGGGGAATAAAAGAATGACATAAAAGAGATCACTTGAAAAGAAAGAGAGGGGTCAGATCCCTTACCTTAAAACGTAACTCTTAAAACTCAAAGGTATGGACCTTGGGGGCTTGGGGGAACCTTGGGAGGACTCTTTGGGGGGTAAGGAGACCAGAACGTATTTGGGGGAGAGTTGGGAGTGAAAAATAAAGGAGTAAAGGGTGGGTATTTATAGAGAAAGTGAGGGGACAAAGCATTAATGGCCAAGGGACACCTCACAAGTGCTTTTATCAAAACAATGTGCTCTCCCTTGGCATTTACCATGGAGTTAGGCCTTATGGGGCCCCCAAAACAATAATTCATCAATCTTGGCCGGAAAAACATTAAAATATCTCATGACATCATCATGACACAGTTATGAGATCATTAAACATACCGAAACTCTAAAACTGTATTTTTACTATTCAGTGAAAATTCAACTTTCTCAAAAAAATCCCAAAATTTCACCTTAACAAAATATCAATGCTCTGATTTCAAAAATGAACTCCATTTTATAAAAATAATTTTATAAATATTTTTAATTTAGTTTTTAAATAAAAACACTATTCATCGAGAAATCATTTTTTCAGAAAAATCCCCAAAAATTACAATAACATAATATCGATGCTCTGAGTTCAAAAATAATGTCGTTTTTATAAAAATAATTTTTGAATTATTTTTAATTAAATTTTTAATTAAAAAACACTATTCATTTGAAAAAACTAATACTTGGCTAATAATTTATGAAACCGTTATTTACCCATTTTATTGAATCACATTACTTAATCGAGGTGTCTAAATTATATTAAAACTTTCTTTGAGCGAAATTACTAATCCATTTGGTCACATTACTAATATTTAAGCATAAAATCACTATTCATAATTTAATATTCATCAAAAATCAAGTTGATCTTATTAGACTCTAAATTTCGTACTGGACATAATTATAGAAGACCATTTTTTGAATATCATTACACATTTTTAATTATTTAAGGTTTACATATACATTTTTAAAATATCATTTTTCTAAAATTCATCAAAAATATACATACTATGTTTATCCGGTCATTTGAAAATTCATAAACTTCATCATAAGAAGAAATCCCAATTTTTATTTAAAACAAAGGATTACACAAGGTAGTTACGGTCTCCTTACATAGCCCCTTATCACACCAGCATAGGACCTAAGTGTAAGGTGTGCTAAAGTGAGAGAATCTGAGGGAGGCTCGGCTAACATTGCACGAGTAGTAATTTCTATCAGTTTGAACTTCTCGCAAAGGCGATTCCGTTCTAGCTTCACACGATGAAGTTCGGCTTGGGTTTGGTCCAGAGCAAAGCCCAGTGGTGCTACCTCCTTCCCAAGTTCTGTTAGATGGGCTCCGATCGGTCCAACACTACTCGGTGAGGCCATCGAATCTTCTTTCTATAATAATTAACCAAGATTACTTGTATTTAGAGACAATAATCAAAACTTTTAGTTTCCAGTGGTCATATTGACCAATGGTCATATAACAGTCAAAACCCAATGGTCTCATTTTAATTATACTCTTTTTATCAAATGAAACATTTTTTTTGAGTATAAAAAACAAAATAAAATAACACATAAAATTAGGAAATAAGATTTATTCAAAATTTCGGGTCGTTACAATCTTCCCCCCTTAAGAAATTGCATCCTCGCAATTTTTAAAATTGGGTGTTGAAATTTCATTGAAAGTCCCACATCGGAAAATGAGTCAGTAAAACTAATACTTTAAAAGAAAAAAAGGTAAGTACAAAGGTCACTCGAGTTAGCCCACACTAGGATTCCATGTAGAAAAACATGGACATGGAGGAGAAAACAAAGGGTCAAGTTCTGAGGGAGAGTGATAGAAAACATGATTAGAAGAAAGTTAACCATAAGAAAATCCCAAACTTATGATGTGTGTAAACGGTCTTTGATTACCCAGTAGGAAACGTAAACCAACAACGTTTTTGTTTTACTTTATTTTTCATACTTTTGAGGAATTCATTTACAACATAAAACAAAAACATAAGAAAATATACCTATCTTCATGTAGAGTTTCATCCTTTAATACGTTTCTACCCAAAACTAATCTTTTCTCCAAACAATGAGCATTCAAAACTACTTGGTCTCATCAAAACACAAGAATCGTCTTCTAGATAATCACATAATCCACAAAAGATTAACTATCTATTTCTTCTATCATTAAACATTATCCCAAAAACAGAAAGGGTAAGGTAAAACAACTCTTCAAAAAGGAATAATCCCATAGGAATGGAAACAAATTTTAAATCTTCAATGTTCCATGGTACTACCCAAAGTTCATCGTAGTCCATTCCAAAAATAACAGTCCTTAAAATTCCTCAAAATAAACCAAACTAAGATTGAAACCCAAATACAAGAAGGATTTGATAACGTAGTGTTCCAAAATAAACTTCATTGTTCATCTCCAAACAACATCAACCACTCCTAACATCTTATAACAAAAGTATCTAACCTAAACATATTTTACCCAAGATAGGTTAATCATTCCCATAAGTAACCTAAATTACTATAATTCCACCTTAAATTCATCGAATCTTCAAAATATAAGTCAACCTTACTCCTCAATGAAAATACCGTAGTAATCTATTTACATCGATCATATAGGATCCCCAAAATAGTGAACGTCTTCCAAAATAATAATCATATTTTAATCCCCTAATCATCCCTGTCATAATAATACAACAATCGTCGCATTTTCTTATCACATTGGTTGTTGGGACATGTTCTTCCATTTCCCACCATTAACTAAGAAGAGAAAGCACAATTAGGGGCTTAGGTACTTATCCAATAATCATGAAAAGGAACTGAAAGCATATAAGGATAACTTTTAGAAGAAAAGTATACCCTAACTTGTGATCCCCTAGGTTTCAAAATAGGTTATCCATGATCATATATCCTTATGTGAATCTTTATTTTCTTTTGTCTTTGTTCCTTTAACAATGGTTCATACTAAGCTTATGAATTTACAAAAGCATATCCCACGGGAGTGTCGTAACCAAGAGTACAGCAAGGCTCATTGTCGTGTACCAGTTCCCATTCGAGTCTAGCTCAGAGCGGTGTTTTCAAGTTTTACCCCTATGTACATCTGTGCCAGAGCCACCTCTACCTGCTCGTATCCAGATAGGGATGTATTTTCTTGGAAACCCCTTACTCAATACTCATCAAAATACCAGGAATATTTCCTATATAAAAACATTTCTATAGGATTCTTCCTAATGTTTTAATATCCTAATTTCCACAAATAACTAAACCATCCTTTGATACCAACTATAACATCCCGCCTTTTTATCACATAAGCTTTCATTACATTTTATAAAACTAAGTATCTTTAAGGTTTAGTGTCTTGGAAACCAGGAACTTTAAACATGAAAACATAAAAGATTTTTCTTAAACACTTGAAAGGATTATCCTCATGTTCATCCTAGGTTCATTACTGCATCTCATAACCTGGGGACATACATCAAAAGAAAGGGTGAGCAGAAGGCCCAGTAAGGGAAACAGGAAAAACATTTTACATGTGATCTTGAGATACATCAATAAGGTCATGAAAAGAACATTAAGGAATGAGAAAGAAATTATGAGGCATATCATAATAAAAATAAAATTTTTCATAACATGAAGATGTGGCTACATCATTTAACATAGACAATCATGAACATATCACCAAGGTCCATCCCCAAGGTGTCATTTGAAAATTACCATGGTTATTCACCAAGTTATCGTGAAAATTGCAATCTCTAGTGGTTACATCATTACCCTATGCATTGGAGCGCTATAAGGGTGCACCGTTAAATTTGCCTTTATTATCATGTGAGCCACATATATAATCATAAAATATTTCATAAATAACCCATATAGCATAAAATAAATGGGTTTCATTTCATAATCATAACGTTTTAAAAACTGCTTTAAAGACATGATCTTTATTGTCACTTTAAAACCCACGGAAGGGGAGAGCGGGTCTCATGTATATAAATCCCAGAATTTAAAATAGAACATTTTGATATATATGTGAATACCCCTGTAGAAATAAGATATTTGAGTATTCACTTTATAGCATAAAATAATTTTGAGAAAAGAGAGAGGCATTTTGAGACGAAAATTCTGCAGCATAACAGCTATGTTTCGGGGTTTTAGAGAACATTGAAAAGAGAGGGGACATGGGTCACCCACTCATAAATGATCCATAAAACAGTAGAGGGACAGAATATAAATTATTTAAGAGCATGGTAATGAAATCTGAATGATATACTATATGAAATTAAGAACATGAAAGGAAGACAAAAAAAATAAGATTTCTCTTATAAAAATTCGACAGCCTAACGGCGCCACTTAAACTTCAACAAAAATGAATTGAAGAGATCAAAAAGGGTCTCTCATCATATGAACATAAATGATCAGTATGATAGATATAGAGATCATACCCCAAAATAAATTAACTTGAAATATTTGACAAGAAAATAGAACTTGAAAATGAGAAGGGTGAAAGAATCCCTTAAAAATTCGGCTACCTAACGGCGTCACTTAAACATCAACAAAAATGAATTGATGAGATCAAATAGGGTCTCTCATCATAAGAACATAAAAGTTCAGTATTATAGATATATAGATCATACCCCAACATAATAAAAAGGATCTTTCATGACTTGACATGGAATTAGAACTTTGAAAAATGAGACGGGTGAAAGAACCACTTAGAAATTCGGCAGCCTAACGACGCCACTTAAAACTTCAAAATACTGAATTGAAGAGATAAAATGGGGTCTCCTATCATATTATCATAAAATATCAGTATGATTAATATAGATATCATACCCCATCATAATAAAAATGAACTTGAAATACATGACATGAAAGTAGAACTTTGAAAAAATGAGAAAGGTGAACGAATCCCTTGAAAATTCGGCAGCCTAACGGCGCCACTTAAACATTCTTAAAACGAAATGATGAGAGTAAGAGGGGGTCTCTCATCATATGAAAATAAAAAGGACAGTATAATGAATATAAAAGAACCTCCTCCAACATAAGAACATGGGGCATAAAATAATGACATAAAAGAGATCACTTGAAAAGAAAGAGAGGGGTCAGATCCCTTACCTTAAAACGTAACTCTTAAAACTCAAAGGTTTGGACCTTGGGGGCTTGGGGGAACCTTGGGAGGACTCCTTGGGAGGTAAGGAGACCAGAACGTATTTGGGGGAGAGTTGGTAGTGAAAACTAAAGGAGGAAAGGGTGGGTATTTATAGAGAAAGTGAGGGGACAAGGCATTAATGGCCAAGGGACACCTCACAAGTGCTTTTATCAAAACAATGTGCTCTCCCTTGGCATTTACCATGGAGTTAGGCCACATGGGGCCCCCAAAACAACACTTCATCACCCTTGGCCGGAAAACCCTTAAAATATCTCATGACATCAACATGAAACAGTTATGAGATCATTAAACATACCGAAACTCTAAAACTGTATGTTTACTATTCAGTGAAAATTCAACTTTCCCAGAAAAATCCCAAAATTTCACCTTAACCAAATATCAATGCTCTGATTTCAAAAATGAACTCCATTTTATAAAAATAATTTTCTAAATATTTTTAATTTAATTTTTAAATAGAAACACTATTAATCGAGAATTCATTTTTTTCTAAAAAATCCCCAAAAATTACCATAACATAATATTGATACTCTGAGTTCAAAAATAAAGTCATTTTTATAAAAATAATTTTCTAATTATTTTTAATTAAATTTTTAATTAAAAAACACTATTCATCCAAAAAAACTAATACTTGGATAATAATTTATGAAACTGTTATTTACCTATTTTATTGAATCACATTACTTAATCTAGGTGTCTAAATTATATTAAAACTTTCTTTGAGCGAAATTACTAATCCATTTGGTCACATTACTAATCTTAAGCATAAAATTACTATTCATAATTTACTATTCATCAAAAATCAAGTTGAGCTTATTAGACTCTAAATTTTGTACTGGACGTAATTATAGAAGACCATTTTTTGAATATCATTACACGTTTTTAATTATTTAAGGTTTAAATAAACATTTCTAAAATATCTTTTTTCTAAAATTCATAAAAAATATGCATACTATATTTATCCGATTATTTGAAAATTCATAAACTTCATCATAAGAAGAAATCCCAATTTTTATTTAAAACAAAGGATTACACAAGGCAGTTACGGTCTCCTTACATAGCCCCTTATCACACCAGCAAAGGACCTAAGTGTAAGGTGTTCTAAGGTGAGAGAATCTGAGGGAGGCTCAGCTAACATCGCACGAGTAGTAATTTCTATCCGTTTGAACTTCTCGGAAAGGCGATCCCGTTCTAGCATCACACGATGAAGTTCGGCTTGGGTTTGGTCCAGAGCAAAGCCCAGTGCTGATACCTCCTTCCCAAGTTCTGTTAGATGGGCTTCGATCGGTCCAAGACTACTCGGTGAGGCCGTCGAATCTTCTTTCTATAATAATTAACCAAGATTACTTGTATTTAGAGAAAATAATCAAAACGTTTAGTTTCCAGGGGTCATATTGACCAATGGTCATATAACAGTCAAAACCCAATGGTCTCATTTTAATTATACTCATGTTATCAAATGAAACATTTTTGTTGAGTATAAAAAACAAAATAAAATAACACATAAAATTAGGAAACAAGATTTATTCAAAATTTCAGGTCGTTACAAATGTCATCTGTTCAAGCTATGTAAAACTCAACTACACGACGTGTATGAGAATCACATGCCATGTACCTTGACTCCAGGTACTACCCGTGTAAACGGCCCGTGTCATTAGGCATGTTAGATAGAATGTAACTACACAGCATTTAGAAGAATCACAAACTGTGTCCGAGCACCTGGGCTCGCTCTGTGTATGCTAGCCATGTGCCCGTACACGGTCTCTGTCTGTGTCGCCTGCCCGTGTACCAGTACACAGGGTATCCCGTGTATCTGACCGGGTCTCGCCGGGGAGGGGTATACACGGCGTGTCCATGGCCGTGTACCCAACCCGTGTTCATGTACTCCCAGAGTACATGCCAGGTAAATCCGCTGATGAACACACACCGTGTAGCCCATACTACACGCCGTGTAGTCAGGATTTTTCCAGAAACTCCATCATCCTCCTCGCATCGCAGTTGATCCTCCGGATCCATGGTTTCTCATTTGTTAGTGCTGATACTCAATGGGTTGGTTCGTTTCATCATACGAACACTGTAACGGGTGTTTTTGGTCATTATATCAGATTATAAACCTCAAACGATCCATTAGAAGAAAAACAACCAAAAACTCATATCTCTCGATCTGCTCTAAATCGTCCGTTGAAACCATTGTCGCACCTCCGAGACATCGCTTTGGGGTTGTATCTACAATTTGGGATCGATGCATCACAGAACGGATGCACAATGATCCATTGTTCATCACCCCGTGAAGAACGCGAAGAAGGTGAAGAAGAGAAAGAGGAGAAATCCAATGAAACAAATTTGAGGAATGAACCTCCACCACCATTTTTCATGGCGTTGATCCACTCCCGTTAATAGGATTAAATAGAGTATAAAAATCAACAACAAATGATCAACATTGATTTAATCTCCCAAAATCCCTGCAAAATCCCAACCCGCAAGAACGATCGATCCGCATACTAATCTGTTCATGGATTCACCCGTGTTCATCATAGAAATCATGAACATGGATGAAATCACAATTTCAACATCCTACCTGGATTCTGCGGCATTCGTTGGCGATGATCCGGTCGTTGCGTCGTCGTCGCCGGTGAAAATCATCAGGAATGTCGTCTCCGTGTTGGGAGGTTCCCTCCAGAGCCTCCAGAGCCACCAAGGGTTTCAGTGTTATGAGGTTTGTAATTCTGGACCCCTGTGCTAGCCATTATTTAAAAAGGATAAAGATATCCGCTGTATTAGATTTAATAAAAAAATCTAAAAAAAAAAATTTTATTACGGTTACGTCCAAAACCCAGCTTTCGCCACCGGCCTGCGTTAGTAAATGTTAGGTCTCTTCCAGGGTAATGCCGCTGCTCTGAAAGAAACGGTGCCATCAAATTTTTTATCTGAGCACCCATTCTAGAGTTATTCCTCATTTTCAGGAAAACCACACGTGCGTGTAATTTAATTGTTAAATTAAATTATATCATTTCTTCTGGGCTCACTGGGCTTCGGAACTGCACGTCGTCTAGAGCCTGGTCTCAAAATAATTCCCTTTATTTTTAAGAATAAAGTATGAAAAATCCGAGACATTACAAATTATATCTTATAATAAATGCAACACCAAGTAATCTTAAGTTTCATGTAAGAGTGAATTTCTTCAATATATTATGTTACATGCAAGACTGAGTTTTACCAAAAAAATAATATATTATTAAATATTTTTATTTAATATAACGTAAAATAATATAGGCATTATGTTCTTATTTATGAATAGTAATAAAAAAACTTATGAATATTATTGTTTATATATATATTAAATGACTTCATTTGTTATAAATTATTTATAAATAATTATGAGAACCAATTTAATATAAAGAATATACTATTATGCTAACAAAAATGTTATACCCTAATAAATTAAAAAAATTACCATTATTGAGGGATATTAATGATATATATATATATATATATTATATGAAATAAAATATTTTATATATTCATACAATATATATTGTTGGATTAAGATAAAAACCCCAATTCAAGTAATAAAATACTATGTTTTTATGCATTTTTTCTGGTTTTTAATGGAAAACAAATTTTAAATACAATTTTGATCATTTTATAAATTTAATGTGTTAAAATAAAAATCATATTTGAATTATAAAAAAATAAAATTTTTGTTATGGTTTTTTGGTATTTTTTTATTAAGATTCATTTTTTAATGAATAGTGAAAATACCGAAATTTAATTTAAAACTACTTTTTAATCTAATATGATTTTATGGTAAAATTATAATTTAAATTGGTTTTAAAGTTTAATTAAGGAATTTGTATCAATATATATAATTTAGATCATTATAACCAGTTTCTCCTTGAAATCATATATAAAAACATAGAAAACATTTCGAACCTTTTTTACTTCAAAAACCCACATTGTCATCCCATCTATGAGATCAATTTTAAATTAATTTATAACAGTTATATAAATAGAATTTTGAAAAATAGATTCCATATTTTGAATATGAATAATTTTTATTTTCTAATATGTTGAACATATTTTTTGAGGAAAAACAATGGGGAAAGCAATTAAAATTGATTAAAACGATTAAGGTGAAATAAAGCTTAACGAGGGAGTAAACCCTAAACATATGGCCTAATATGGCCAATACATTTTTAAAAATTCCATTGTATGGATATTTATTGACAATATACTACCTTTAATAGAATCTCAACCACTATTTATCCACTTTTAACAAAAAAAGTTTGTGGGGTTCCGTTTTCTTCAAATTATTATATGATTGTCACTCCTCCACCCCTATAAAAGTCCTCCATTCCTCCCCATTTATCACACCTCCAAAACAACTTATGATCAACCAATATATGCTCAATTCAATATAAAAAATCCATTCCTTCCTTCTTGGAGTCTTGTTTTTGGAAATAATCAATCCAATAAATACCTTTGGTTCAATCTAAAAGGAGTTACCTGATTATTAGGTAGCATCATTCCTTAAACTCAGTAGTTTTATTTCCTTTATCAAATACTAAAATTTTTTTTATTCCATTATTATAAAAAAAATGGTACCCTATATATAATAGGATTTTTGTTTTAAATATTTTTTATAGTTTAACATACACACACTTTCATCTACGGGGTAACAAACATACTGTTTACGTGTTAGGCGGACTACCATCTCACAAAACAATGATTGTTCATTCTACCTTTACCACATATCATGGTGAAAATTGTGATTGAAAATCTAATTATATATTATATATATGATATTTATTATGTGTTTAATCTTATTTAATTAATTTATTACACATATATTTATACATTCCATTTTTTGTAATAATGATAACATCATTTGTGCAAGTATAGACTAGAACCCCCTCAGAGAGATATGATCTATTCACACTATACAAGGAATTAATAAAGGATGGTATTAATTAAACATAAGTTACCTAATATATATATATATATATATATTATGTTCATGAAATAATTAACTTTTTAGAGATATATATATATATATATATATATATCATTTTCTTTATTAAAATTTCAAACTATAAAAACGTGATAGCGTCGTTTGTGGACATATGCACTACCGCCTCCTCGACATAATTTGATTCCCTTTATGTAAGATGAATTATTTTTATATATATATATGAATAAATTAAATATTATTTATGTTATAATTATCATTACAAAAATATATAATGTTACTTACCCTCTTTTCATAATGATAATTGCAAAATTCGAATGGTACTTATGCATACGTACGACGTACCTTCTTCCAGATTGTAATTTTGGGTAATTTTCATAACATTTTTTAATTATTGCTTTTAATAGTATAATTTATGTAAAAATAGAATATCTATTTCATTGTTATTATTCCGCAGATGTTATATAATGAACCATTTGACTATAGTTGACATACCAATGTGTTTTGAAATATAATTTGAATTTGGTCAGAACACTCGATGTAAAAATAATTGTTTAAGTAGTTGTATATGACATTGTAATAAGTGAAATAATTGTTATTATAAACATTAAAAAAAATTTAAATCATGTGAATAATTAAAATGAGTTATTTATTCAATAATTTTTTGACACATGAGACAAATTTGACTCCTGGTACTAAATTTTTCAACTCACTTAATTTTACTCATATGAGAGAAATGTCATATTCACCAATTACATCTTTTGTGTGGTGTATCTTCTGACCATTTCTATATATTATATCATGAATTACATTATCCTCTTTATAAAATCCAGATCCCTATCTTTCAAATTCGGTGATAAAAACATGTTTTGTAATATTTTTTATAAAGATAGCTGAAAACATAATAGTTATTATACAAATGAGGACATTTTACTGGTCTAGGTTTTAGAGGACTAAACAACACCCAACATTTGAAGGAGTTGAACAAAAATAAAAAACAATTAAACTACACTTCTTTGTATTCTAACCCTAAAATCAATGACATATGAATTTGAACTTCAAAGATACCTATGAAAAATAATTATAAAATAATGGCAGATCATTCAATTTCAGAGTATGGGCTTTTGAAATCATTGAAGTTCTTTTTTGAAAAAAGTTCATTGAAATTATTTTTGGGAAATTATTTTGAAAAATATTTAGATAATGATATAAAAATAAATTTTCAAAATACACTTTGAAAAATAATAATGAAATTATTTACTTATTGAAATAAATATAATATTTTGAAAATACATACACTAAAATTTCGTTAAATATAATCAATTTATATTTTTGAAAAACTATACCCATGATTTTTGAAAAAAAATTACTGGGGAAACCTATAACATTGAAGTATATCTTTGGCCTACCCACTTATTGGGGTATTCGTTTCACTCCCCAATTCCCTAATATATTCAAAACATTAAAGTGCTAAATTTTATGAAAATTTTTTAATCATTCATTACTTATATAAACTTTCTATGGTGCTTTCAATATTGAAAACATATCACTGCAGTAGAATTAACCTTCACATATATATATATATATATGTATATACATAAATATTTGAACATCATTTATATATCACTAGTGTGTTTGGTTCTAACCAAATATATTTCTACATAATCGTTACATAAACATCCCTGCACTCGTACATTTATTAAATACATGTTTAGATATTTTTATAACATCAATAATTTTAGAAAATCAATAGTGAATAAAAATATCAATGAAATATTTGTTTAATTTCATTTATTCATGAAATAATGACTAGACTATATAATTTAATTGCAATAATAATCATAAACAATAGATAATTGGGTGTTGCACATGAAATCATCAAAGTAAAACTTCTTTTGTATTCATCCTTTCATAGAGAAATATATAAGTTTTAAAGAAAATTAATTTATGAAGTAATCATAACTGAAATTATAATTCAAGGATCATTAATGTCGAATAAATCATTTTTGTGTTTAAAATGTACCCATGTGTCTTAAACCCATTAAAGATACTTACATAATTTTTTTGAAGTGTGATATTTAATTCATCTATATATTCATATTCACACACACACACATTCATAAATATATAATGTTTAAACAATAAATTAATCAAAATCACACATATTCAATTCATGAATTAAAAATATGAACATGGGAATTATACAAATATAAGGCATGCAATCAAAATATTAAAATATTTAACAACCCTTGAATCACACATTCTTAGTGTCTGGTAATTAAGCCAACAATTATATATATACATGTAATTGAAATACATATATTCATTATATATATATATTTAAGGAAGAACTAAAACCTTAACACCAAAAAATGGAAATTTAATTTAAATAATTGATTTCCCTTACCAAAAATCAAAAATGGAATAAACATATATATATAGATGAATCACTTTTTAATTTTAGATATTATAAATATGAATATAGAAAAAAATCAATTTAGTATTTTATATCATAATTCGCATACATAGTATATTTAAATTAAACCCAAATGGAAGAAGACTTTTAACAAAAAGAAAATTATAACCAAATATATCTATAAAAATATAATTTTTTTAAATAATTTTTTTATAAAACCTAAATCCCTTTTGAAAATAAATTGGAAATTCAATGTATTTGAAAATGGTAAAACCCTTATGAAAATAAAATGGAAATTGAATGTATTTGATAATTGAAAATCCCTTACCTATAGTGGACCCAAGAAGTACACTACCCATGAATGACATTCAAAATATAACTTTATAATGGGTTTACATTGGGAAGTAAAGACTAATTACATAGTCTACTATAGTGTACTGAAAATATATTTTAAATCAACTTGTTTGATGTTATAATTTCTTATTTATAATTATTTAATCATATACATCTAATATAATGGTAAAATAGTATTTAAATTGGATTAAAAATTCAACCAAAATGATCAAGATATCAATTATTGAAGACAAAATTAAGATAAAGAATTTAATTCATTGAAAAAAAATCTTATTATAGAATTAGAATTCATTTCCAACTTTTAATGACGAAACAATACACATCCACACAAAAATATAAAATCAGAAATATAGAAAATTTGTACAATTAACATTAAATCAATATATTATTTTAGATAGTTGATGAAATCTATAAAACCAAGTAGAAAGAGGGAAAATAGAAAATAATGATAAGAATAAGTGGATGGAATCAAAAAATATATATGACTGTTAAACCAATTTCACCAATATTTTGATGCTAAATATTAAAACAAACCCATACATGAATGGTTGTTAAATATATGAGATCTATCAATAAGACTTGGACCATAGAAATAAGATAAAACTACCTCACCATATATCAAACCCCAAACTATGATCTTGGCTTCACTTATTTCATCTTTGGCTTCACTTGGTTCATTGGAAATAGACCCCACACTAGATGTATTGGTACGTGTCTCCACACATGGATTCGAAATTGCATCCAAAGATGAACCATAATTAGAGAAATTCTTTGGAATCAACTCTTGAATAGGAAACCTAAGTTAGTGTTGTCATTTTGTAGTCTCCCATTTTCGATTCTCTCTCGTAGCTGAATGCTACTGCTCGCCCTCCATATCCCTTAAATTATGATTTCATAATTTTTTGATCTTTTCCTTATCTTTTATATTTTTAATAGTTATTTTCTTATATTATTTATTATCGATTTATCAATATATTTATAATATATACATAATTTAAAAAATAATGCTTATATATATTTATATTTTATTTCAAATTTTGTTTATAATGAAATATATAAAAATTATTTCTTTTATATTAAACAAATTTATTATCATCTTCATAATAATAATTTTAATTTATTTTAAAAAATTAATTTAGTTAAAAAAATCTTAACATAATATATAATATAATAAAAATACATAAATATATAATATATTGACAATAATATTAACTTTATTTTAAAAAAAATTATTTATATTAATTATTATTATATAATAAAACTATATATTATAAAATATTATTTCATTAATGGATAATTAATTTATATTATTTTAATACATCATTAGGTATTAAAATAGTGACATGATAAAAAATCAACAAAAATTAATATAAATTTTATTTGACAAAATGGAATCACATAGTTTTATAAAAATGCTTCATAACATAATTTATTTAAAATAATATTCATTTATTTGGTTACATAATATATATGGGATTTCACATTCATTGTATTTTAAACATCATTTAATTGTATTCCTTCATGAAATTGATGTTTTAAAATGTTTTAATGTGTTATGGGATAATTTGGATTGTTAAATGTTTATTTTCCTCACCAAAAACAATAATTATCTTTCAACGTTCATTCCTGTTGAAGAAATTATATAAACCTTTTTTAATAAAACCATACATTTTCCTCCCCTCTAGTTATCCCTGACCTTTTTCAAGTTTTTGTACCATTTTCCCACTATTTGGCACATAAAAAGTTTTAAAAATGTTTTCTAGAAAAATCCACTTTTTCCTTATTTAGTCAGAGAACTACATTTCTTTGGAAAACCCTAATTTATTAAAAAATATTAAAAAATGTTTTGTAAATATTTTTTGAGGATTTGTTTACCCGTTTTATATTTTACCAATGTTCTCAGAAAAATATTCTTGTCACCTTCCAAAAACTGTATTTTTCTAAAACATTTACTATGAAAAAGGAATTTTAATTTTACCTCATATAATATGTATTGATTTACCTAATTTTATCTACATAAAGTATCCTCTTCATTTTTAAATTTTTTATAATTAATGAAATTTTTTTCAAAAATTATTTTGAATTCAAAAGTTCTAACAAATGATAATTTTGGAAAAAATGTTTTTAATTGATATTTTTATAGTATTTATATTCATCGAAGACAAAAACATATATTTTAATCTACATGGTATATTCTATATATATACCATCTGTATTCTTCCTCTATAAGGTTCATAATTATCTTGTCCCGGTATAGTATTCACTTTATTTATTTATTTATCATTCAACGTGAAATAGTCAATATCCAATGATCATTGAACAATTAATATTACCCTAATTATCCATTTCATTTATCAATGATATTACTATTTACTAAATTATATATAATTCTATATATAGTGTTTACATTGAATTTTATTTCATAATTTTTGGAAATATTGATAGTTCTATATTATTTATTCAATGCAGTTATTTGTTAAGGCATAGAATTGTTTTTTACTATTTGAATTAAGAATGCTTTTTATAAGCAATGAAAAAGTGGGGCCCATTAATTATATACCCTATGATGCATCGATACGTTCTAATGTGACAAACTAGTTGTTAAATTTAAACATGTTTTGATCAATGGTTTTAAATTTTATTCTCAAAGGTCATTATTATATTAGTTTTCATGTGCATTAGACATGACGTCTAATAATTAAGCATTTCTCTAATTTAGTTTTATATATTGTTAATCCATCAAATTTTTCTTCCACTATTCTATGGATATATATCATTTCATTTAATTTATTAAACATCTAGAAAAAAAGGCTATTGTCCCAGACCTATAGCCATGGTTTTAAAACTATGGCTATAGGTGGACACAAGCATGGTTATATGGCCTAAATACACGGTTTTATAATTGTGGCTATAAGTCATTTTTTCTTGTTCTATAGCTATATTTTTCAAAACTACAGTTATATCCCACACATATATCCACAGTTATGTGGCCTATAGCCATAGTTTTGAATACTGTGTCCATCGGCATTTTTTTGAAGTACTATAACCACGTTTTTAAAAACTGTTGCTAAAGGTCTCATAACCTTACACAAGAGAAAAATATTCCAGCCAAAAAATGTGGGGAAGAACAATTTCAATATTTCATAGGATATTTCCATGTTTCTTAATAATATATATATATAATAAAATATGAATACACACATAAATTCCTTGGTGGTGTACTGGTTATAGCATCGAAATGTGAAGTGAAGGTGCATGGATTGAATCTAGTTAGGAACAAATTGTATTTAGGATATTACAACATTTTTATAAGGCTAGAGCCACAGTTATAACTGTGGATGTATTCCACATTTATCTATGGTCAAAGCTGTTTCATGGGTCAAATTCCATTGTTGAAAACAGAGACACCTATTTCCTTGGTTTTCAAAACCGAGGAAATAGGGCACCTATTTCCATGGTTAAAACGGTGGCCATAGATCATAACCTACTACCATGATGATAGCATTCACAATTGGGAAAAACCATAGTTGTAGCCAACATATAGGGTTTTGGGCCCTATTTCCATGGTTTTGAACTGTAGAAGTATCCCCTTTTGCAGTTGTGTTAAATGTTATGTGTTTTAGTTACATACCTAGCCTTATTAATTTGGAATTACCAATCTATTTGAATTAAATTTATTTCAAGTTGTTACATTGGAATAATTTTTATTCACATCTTTCTCATTTTGTTGATAAAATTGAAAGTCTGTTCACTTATTTATCATGACTAATTATAACCCCAATTTATTAATTGTTGTTGATGTAATTTTTTCCTTTACAGAACATTTGATCGTACCCTTGTTATGTATCATTCCCCCAAGAATCCAAGAAATGTACTATGGATTATATAATGGAATTTACTAGATGTATTATAGTTATCATTTAATTTATGTATTTAAATAAAAAATTATGTTATAATTAGTGTAATAATTTTTTATCTATGAATAATTTAGGTATTTGTTTTCCCAAGACTACTAAACATTTCTGTCATTTGAGATTTGTTTTCTTGTAATCATTCAATTATTATTGTTACAGACACCGGCTCTGGGATATCAAGGATTGAGTTACTATATTATTAACTATGAAGAAATTTTTTGATGTTCCATTAATTTATATTTAGATATTGGTGTTTTATATCAATCTAATGGTTTTTAAAATAAAAGGAAGATGGGGTTCAAATAAAAATCTAAAAACCCTGAGGTAAATAATATTATCCCTAAATTATGCTCAATGTGTGGGTAGAATAATTTAGGGAATTTTCTTATGGGGACTTGTAAAACTTTTATGTGTGGATGGAAAGGTCATAAAACAACTTATTTTTGAATTGATGGGAAGATGTCTGATAATGATGAATATATAGAGTGGGATTCATGTAATAAACCTGTCACACATCAATTATTCAGGTGTATGGAAAATGGAAGTTATTATAACCAATTCCCGAATACGAGGGTTAATGATGATGATAAACATTAGAAACATATTAAGGCCAAATAGAGAAGAAACTCTCATACAATCACTGTTAGATATGGGGAGTATTATAACTAAGTGGTTAAAGGTATACATATTATCAACTATAAAATATATAATATATTCTTTTATTATGTATGCACATACTTTTTTTTATAAGTAAATTTATAAGGGTATCACTATATCACCTCAACAATTAGTATATTGGTTAGCTATGAAAACGCCTATTAGAACAATGGTTGAATCTCAATTTTATAATTCTTCTCTAATTGAATCTCGTAGGAATGTGATTCCTAACAATCTGATTATCTGTTATTTATTATAATTTGATGTGAATATGGGTATGGATTGAATTTTTCTGTGTGGAGATCAAATTAATTTTTGAAGAAGGGAATTTTAATTTCATATTTTGGATAAACATATGATCATCTATTGATTCTGAGATGAATATGAACATCCAAGGGATTTTACCACAATTATTTGGGTATTAATTTCTATAAACGAAGGTTTTATATCATAGATTGATTGGGAGATATTAAACATTAAAAATACCCCTATTTTATATCATTTATTTGATGCTTTTTTGGAATACCTTCCTTGTCTTCTACTGAATCATGAGGTTAGTTTTTCAAGAAAACACTTACATGTTGTTATGCCTATTTCAAGGACTCCATATAAAATTACCCAAATTGAGATATAATAATTGAATAAGAATCTCCCTGAAAATATTGAAAATGGATCTATATTCCCCTCCATATCAACTTGAGTTGCACCTATTCTGTTTTGTTTTTGAGAAGAAATAGGGATTAATGTGACTTTACATTGATTATAGATAACTTAATAAGATTAATATCAAGAAAAATATCATCTTCCCTATAAATAGTAAATATTTTATCAAATATGTGGATATCAATACTTATCCAAGATTTTCCTACATTTTGGACATCATAAATTGAGATTCATGAAGGGAGATATACCCAATATGACATTCCAATTAAGGTATGTACACTAAAAGTTTATAGTGATGAGTTTTGGTGTTACTAATTCCCCTACAATGTTAATTAATTTAATGAATAGATTTTTTAGATACTATCTTGATTATTTTGATGTAGTATTTATTTATGTTATTCTCGTATATTAAAATATTTTGGAAGAACATGAAGATCACTTGAGTGTTATTCTAATGACTCTGATAAAGGGGAAGATTTGTGCCAAATTTACCAAGTGTGAATTTTGATTCATAATGTATCATCGTTGGGTCACAAAATCATAATAGAGGGTCTATTTATGGATTAATTAGATATATAAGTTATTAAACTATGTAATAGAAAAACAATCATGACTAATATATGATTGTTTCCTGGATTGGATAAATATTATATGAGTTTTTTGGATAATTTCAATTTAATTTATTGTCTACTAACCCTAATAAATATGAAGGGTCAAATTTTTTTTCCATGGATGAATGTGAAGAATATTTTTGAGGAACTAAATTTAAATTTAGTCGGCACTAAAATTCATAAATTACCCTAATGTGGATAAGGCTATGAAATTTATATTTAGGCATCAAAGAAGGGATTGTGATTTATTCTTAAAACAACAACTTGGTTATTGCCTATGTCGCCTGATAACTGATGGTTCATGAGATAAATTACCAAACACATGGTTTAGATTTTGTTTCAGTAATATTTATATTAAATATATGGACATATTGTCTTTACATAGAAAAGTGATATATATATATATACATTGATAAAATAATTGAATTAGTTAATCTTCATAACAGTGTTTAATATGCCTCAAAAAAGATGGTTGGATTTGATTAATGATAATGATTACTCAATACAATACCACCCCGGGAGATTGAATTGGGTGGAATATGCTTTGATTCGAATAAACCATACTATCATATCTTTAAAAAAGATTAAATAAGATTCAAAATTTCTGGACTTTCAAATTATGGACCTGGAAATCGTAAACGAAGTGGAGAAATCTTATTTTGGTCAAATGAGTGTTCAATCATCAATACAACAGAATATTAAGGAGGTGATAAAGGAAGATGAATTTCTATAAATTAAAATGAGAAATCACCTAAGTTAAACATTTATGTTGATGGAAAGTAAAGGTTTAAGAACCATGATTGTATGCATCCTATAAAATATTTAAAGTACATTTTGGATGTGGCTCATAGATTATCATTCTCTATTCATCTTGGAAGAACAATGTTGTATAAAGACCAAGAATAATATCTCGGGTGGGATGGCATAAATAATGTTATTTTAGAGTATGTTTATTGGTAATTTTTTTTCAATAATTTATGGTTGAGAGATAAAATTCCTAGGGTATGATACAACCATTACCCATACCATAATTGAAATGGGAAAAAATAGTAATTATTTTGTTATCAGACCCCCAAAAATAACTCAAGGTTATAATTCTATATGTGTTATAGTCGATCTCCTTACAGTGGTAGTACAATTCATTTCTGTTATATAATATTTATTTTCATATCACCTTGATATAAATTATATTAAAGAATTTATAGGATTCAATTTATTAAAATATTCCATTGTATTTGATCAAGATCTAAGGTTGACCTCGATGTCCAACCGAAGACTTCAACATTATTGGGATATAGAATTATAATTTAACACTTCTTATCATCCTTGACAAGAGGATATTCTGAGAAAATAATTCAATCTCCCAAGGACGAGTCTATGGCATTATCTATAGATTTTAAAAAGGAATTTTCTATCAATACCTTCCATTGGTATAATTTTCTAACAATAATAAAATTCACTCCTTTATTAAGATTTATCATTATAAATCACACTATGGTAATAAGTGAATAATAGGAAAATTATAGAGTGAATTTGGAGAAAAAAATTTGGTATTTTATCTATTTGAGGAAATGGTAGATAATGTTATATCCATTCAAAAATGCATTACCACAATAAAAAAATATATATGCAGGTAATCATCGGAAATATATGGAGCATGGAGTGGGTGAAAAGGTATTCCCATGAATATATAAATGGAAGAATGTGTTGAGATTCGAAAATAAGGTAATGATAAGCCTAAGCCATATTAGTTCCTTTTAAATTATAGTATGTACCATGATTATACCCTATCAATTAGTGCTTCCACAGAATCTCTTTTAATGTCATTATTTGTTCTATGTATCTCTCAAGAGGAGGTACATACTAGATCCTTATCTTGTTCAAAACTAAGAGTTCATAACTCTAGAAAAATATAATTCTTATGATGAAAAACTGATATAGATTCTTGATTTTATAGACATAGTTCTATGAAACAATACCACTCCCCAAGATACTGATTTATGGAGAAAATATAAATTTGAGATAGCTATAAGAGAACCTGAGGTTATGATGAATAAGTGGTATCCTCTTATGCTTGAATAAATGTAATGAATGTAGGGGTTGAACTTCATTTAAAGGGGGTATAATTTAACATCATGATAATTTTATGAAATATTTCTCTTTAAATAAAATTTTTTATATCTTTTGTTGCACACAACATCGAGCCTAAATGATCCATCCAATATTTATAATATTTTGGGTCAATTATATCAAAGACATTATATTGGTGGTAATGATTATTAATTACTAAATTAAAAAAAAAATTGGTCTATTAATTTAAAAAATGATAGAATTAATTATAAAATTATTATAATTAAAAACAAAAAATATAATTTAAAACAAAAACAAAATAATATAAATAAAAGTTATATTTCTAGAATAATGCTTTTATGTGTTTAATTAATTTTATATAAATATATTAAATTAACCTTGGTGAATTATATTAATGAAATCTATATATTATTTACTTTATCAAATGTTTCAAACACTTAATTTTTTATAATATTATGATAAGAATAAATCCTATTGTACGATTAAAATCTACTTATCTTAAAAAGATGTTTTTATCCCATATTGTGTAAAAAACGTAAAATTAATTTCTTCCTTTTATAGGTATTTAAAAACAAAATGAATTATATTTTTATAATCTAGTGTTTCAGATTCGGTAATAACCCCCTTTTATTTTTTGATAATAGGAATAGTAATTTTAGTAAAATTTATTGGACCAATAAAGGGTAAAATTGGTTAATAATGATTAAAAATTACTAATAAATCTATAAATTTTCATTATCCATCTTATTGGTTGAATAAAATTCTACCCTTATCAAATAAGGTATTAAAATGAGTTATTTAAAAGAATTTTTTTTATTAAAATGACAAAGATATTATTATTATCAATGAAAGTGATAGGATGTCTCATTATTAATTTTGATAAATATAATATTTTTCATATGTGTCAAACCATGATATGTACCCTAATATTAATATTAGTTTGATATATAAAATAATTTTATTCATTATCGTATTTAATTTATAATTTCTATAAACTAAAAAAATTTCCTAAATGATTACAGAACGCTCAAGCAGTAATTATTCAATTAAAAAAAAAATAAATGAATGATATTAAAAATATTAATAGTAATTTTTTTCAAATATTTATGGAGATCAACAAATTATACATATTTCCTTGACATGTAAGAGATATAATTTTTTTTCTCATTTTACAATTATTCTTGATGTTTTTAAACGTCCAAATAGTAAATTGTCTCAAAATTGATGATAAAGATATATTACGAGATTACTATTTTATTAAAAAATGTTAAAATGAAAAAAATATTTATAAAATTAAATTTCAATATTATTGGGTCGAAAATGTCATAAATCAGGCATTTATGGACCAATTGATTCCATATATGTAAAAATTACGACCATTTATCATTTATTATTTTTAATCCATGTTAGTATTAAAATAAGTTAACAGTGGTTTATCAAAATGATAATGTTTAAAATAACATCAAAACATGTCCATAATCTATTAGATAATGATATTACAATATTATATTATTTTATCTTCAAATAAATAGAAATTATATTGTATTTGTATGGAAAATGATTTTATTATAATTTAATCTTTTGAGAAATACTAACAGTGCCCCTCATATAAATTAAAAAAACCACCTCCCTCACTTATTTACATCACATTTATCTTTCTATATTACCCATAATCCTCCAAATATCTCTTCTATGATTATCTAGTCACCTTATAGAGGTTTTCTTATTCCCAAAAGATTCACTGTAGTCCCATTAGGGAAGATCTGAATGAGATATTTCGAAGAAGTGGTCATAGCTCTATTCGATCACTTTTATTTTCTACTTGTCCATAACTCCTATAAATATATTATATTAATCATAAAAAATATCATCAACATAATACCTACATATAAATGTTATTATGATTATTAATACACAATTATATACCCTCTTTCCCGTAAAAAAGTGAATATATAACTCGTACATTCATATGAATTATCGTCTTCACATAGTAAAACTAATCATTATTCATCACCATTATTTATTAATGGGTATTATTTTGGGTCTAATTAATTTATATAATATGTAAGATATAATAATTATTATGTAAATATATATAATTATATTCATTTCTATTATTCCGTTGATCCAAAAAAAGCAACTCTCACGCGTATGTATGGCCAACCGTCTCATTGAACTGTGTAATTTAATTTTCAATTTCTAATTTCTATTAATAATTATATATATATAATTATTATATATGATATATATATATCATTATTAAAACAATTCAAATTATGATAATAAATGTCATGTTATAAGGACCAAGACTAATGAACCAAAACATGTTTTGTAAACGAAGCGGTTATCTCCATCAATTGTGATTTTAATAAAAAAGCTATTAATAAATGGTACATAAGATGTTATAAAATGTTTAATACATGGTTTGGTAAAATTAAGGATATTTTATAAATCTTTAATAAATATGGATTTATTATACAATATGGTTGAAATTTAATGAATAGAGGTAATAAATTATATAAGGTTTTATTTCACAATCTTATTATTATTCGAGATTGTATCCGCTATGGAATATTTCACTAAAATGTACCAATTTTATATAAATGTCTTAAAAAAATAACTATTAACCTATCAATTTTTATATTTATTTTTTACATTTTATGACTTCTTAATAAAATTCTAAAAGGAAAAATTTTACAAATTTCCAAAACCGGTACTTTCTGACATTCCAAAAAATAAATACAGAAAAATATTTTTTATTGTATACAACACGAGTGGTTGTTATTACAACCATGAAAAATTAATGATTTGAATCATAAATTACATGTGTACCATTTAATTTTAAAATAAAACATTTTCTTTTAGATTTTTTGGCATCTAAAAAAATGGATTTCAAAATGGAAATGATATTTTTCCCCAATAATTACATCATGTCATTTTTTAAAATCATTTTCTACCTTGGAAAACATTATTTGATGTTACTTATGAATTACTATAGATATGATGAAAGTATACCATCATTTCTATTTATTTTTAATTTTTATGTTTATTATGGCATGATTTTTAAGAATACTATTACATTTCCAAGGGTTGTTAAATTATTTAATGTTTTTGAAACTCATATCTTGTCATGGGTTTTGATGTTATGAATGACTTTTTCTTATTGTGTCACCCATAAGTATTGTTTTTTTATGTGATAGGAGGGACCGATATCTCCCTCCAATGCATTTTGTAATGACATAAATCTCATGATATTGATAGGACTGGAATAGTGAGTGAACAATATCAATAAAATAGGGATGAATCATGGAGTAAACTCAGTTCAATAATATTCTGCTAGAATAGGGAGTGAAACTGGTTCATTACATGAATTTATCCTCTATGTTGGTCTTAACATTGATCCTTTAAAGATATTTAAATTATTTTCTACTCATATATGAATTCCACATATTCAATGAATTATTACAATATTATGTTATCATGGTTCAGGTTCTTTGATTTCCTTTTTATTAATGCTTTGTGAACTACAATGATTTATTACACCATTTAAGATTATGATCTTTGACATGGTTGGTATAATTTCAAAATGAATTTTTCATGTAGTTATACCTTTATTATCATATAATGTTTACAAAATCCTTTTTATCTCTATTTTTTACTATTACAGAGCATTAGAGATCACCCTTTAATATGTTTCATTTCCTCATGATATGAAGAATGGTATTAAGTATTATATATAAAAATGGACTATATTAATGAAGTAAATAATAGGTGTGATTTGGATATTTTATGAACCCATTGTTTATGATTCCATGTTTCAAAGGACACTAATCCTATACAGTTCTAGCATGGATTTGTGATGTTATATAATGGATATACATCTAAAATGATATAATATCCTTTTATTAATGGTATGGGATGTTATAATAATGTAAATTTTTTTTTTTCTAAAAATCAGACTAGATTATATAACAAATCAAAATTTACATATATAGATATAAATTTAAAATTGAATAATATTAAATAAAAAAATAAAAATACCACCCCTGGACCATATAGCTTTACTTTCTTTAGAAACAAGGCAACATAAACCACTAGTTCATAAGACATCTATATTATCTCCCCATTAGTACGTCATATCTAGGTGCCTTTTTGAAATATGTTAGTAAAACTCTTTTTCAAATCATGGGGAAAAGAAAAAAAATAATGGGTGATATCAGATGATCATTAATGGTAAAAAAGTAGATATCAATCATATTATAATCATAGGAATATAACAAATGAAAATATTATCCTTCATATTAATGATAAGTATATCAGGTCATGGGATAAATCGGAAAAGTTCATATAGAGTCAAATAACATATTCCAAAAATTCATTACATAATACATGGAATTTTTGGCATACACATCTACAAATAAAATCACTCCATATTTGTTATGGATCGTTGTTAAGTCAATCAATGAAGACAATGTCCATTACTGAACAGGGTATACATCCCATTCCAGGCATGTATTACTAAACCAATGCCATTTACCATTATAGCCCTATTTATCTCATGTGATATAAATATATACCCAATTCATTAGAGAGAGATATAGGTCCCAATCATCTCATTATTAAATCATTCTTATGTGTTCCGTAAAAACATAAACCACTCATCATAACCTAAGGAATAAAATGGTTTTCCTTAAACATCATTCCTACATTACATAATCTATGTAAAACAAATGGTTTTAATAAACCTAATTCCACCAAAAACACAATAATACCATAAGAAAAATATTTAAAATATACTTTAATCATAACACAACGAAATAATTACATCTTAGGTAGAAAATAAATTTTATACAACACACGAAATTAATTGTTGAGTAGAATATCCTTTCTTCTTCGAACAATTTTTCATTTCTCAAAATGATAATAATTTTTAAAAGAAATGAATTTATATAAAGTTAAAAATTAAATTTTGTAAAGTTATATTCATTAAAATTATTTTTAATGTTAAGAATAATTTACATTAATGCCTTTTATGTTGAATGAAAATATTCTTCATGAACTTTTGTCAAAAAGTCAAAAAGTACCACGTATTAAAAATGATAAAAGATTCCTTTCATACAATTTACTCAAAATTCACCAATGGGTAAAATTAAATTTAATGAATTATATAAGTTTTGAAAGAATATTTTGAAATATATATTTATGAAACATGTACACGGATGATTAATATACCCCAGAATATTCTTACGTATAAACAATCTCAGAAAATAGTGAGATTGAAAAATTATTTGTTACCTTAGGTCAGATATACTTTTTATATATCTGAACCTGAAGTATATTGATTTAAATAATTTCATTGAAATATTTTGGAAAAAATATTATATTTATGATATAATATATAATCATATTATGATATGTTTCTTAATAACATTTTATTATTACTCATTATTCGGGTATTAATGGGGTTGTCTTCTCTTGCATGTTTTTTCGAATAGGATCTGTTTCACCTTATTAGTTCATATTTATATAATTAAAAAATAATATTAACATAACATATACCATATTTATTGAATATATTCATTTATATAATCATAATATAAATTATATCATGTTGAATGAATCACATCTCATCGTAGAGATGATAGACTGTATGTATGAACATGTGGGAATATCATTCCCATAATTATGAAATGGTATGGATGTAGAAGTTATATAAATTTTATATAATAAATATCTTTTCATAATAATCACATATGATATCATTTAAATCATTATACTTATCCTAGTATGGTGGTGGTGGAGATTATATTACACTACAGTGCGGAGACGGTAAGCAGTACGTACGCAAGTGTGGTGATTTTGTTTTTTGTAAGATGGATAGAAGGTGGAATATGGTTGTTATATAATCAAAATAAAATGTAATAATATAATTAATATTTCATTAATTATTTAAAAATGTAATATATTCATTAAGAGAAAGTAGATGAAAAATATGTTTGAATGAATAGGTAGATAATATTACCTCTTCTTCAAGGAGCTCCCTTTATATCTCTTCATAAAGCTATGTAGTTGGTATTTGGAAAAGTAAAAAACCTCTAGAATTTTACTATTGATGTTTAAAAGGTAAATTTGTAGGTTATGGAAGATCATGAATGTTCAAAATTATGTGAATAATTGAGGGAGAATGTTTTCTTTCGTAATTACTTTGAGGGGATCTTATAGAATCTCCAAAAATATTAATTTATAATAATTATAATACAACACCAAAAACATAAACGATTTCATATTTTTGACTGTGAGATGATTTAATGTTGTAACATCATCAGCCAATAATTGATTAAATTGATTTCATGTCAATTTAACCCTTATCATTCCAATTTAACACTGAGTTATTCTCCTAAATTTTAACTAAGGAAACAAATATTTCAATATTAAAAGAGTGAAATATTTACTTTTTTACATCAATTATACCATTAATAAATAATTTTGAACATTTTCTAAAATATAATAATTATTATATATATATCTTTTAATAAATAATTTTTAAAAATTTAATAATACATTAATTTGATAAACAATCAATGGTGTCAATTTTGACAATATTTAATTAATTGATTTTTAAAAATATGAAGTTAAAAATTTATATTTAAAGAAAATATTTTATTATATCACTTAGAGGTTAGGATAATATATATAATTATTTGGTTCAATTTATCATCACAAGATATATTTTTTTAATATTTATAATCATAGTTATTTTTTATCTCCATTATTAAAATAATTACTACATCAATTTTCTGTAATTATTAAATATACTTATTTGTTGAATATAATTTCAAAATAAATTACCAAGATGAAAATAAATCATCTAGAGTTCAGAATAATACTTGTAGTCATATATATCTTCTGGAAAATATTTCCTTAAAAATGTTATATTTATTAAAACATGAATGTGGAAGCCTTAAGAGCACTTTAAATAAAATATTATAAGTTTCATATTTTTTCCATATGTCTCAAAAAGGAAAATAAATTGATCATTTGATGATTATGGTTGATATACACTGGAAAAATATGATTTGGTCTAGTGGTTGGGAATTTTAATAAAAATTATTCTATTGATTTCTCATAAATTAAATAATTTATGCATCATAAATGTATAAGCCTTTAAAGTGATTATTTATTTTTTAAAAATTAAAAAAAAATCTACATGATTAATAAAAAACGTATATTTCAAAATAGTATTTATAATCGAATTAACCATTTGTATAACATTATATTAAAATTAATATTACAATTTGGGTATGATATATTTAACTTTTCATAAAATGAAACAAATTAAATGTCTTAATCCCATCCAAGTGGCTTCCAAAGGATACCATTACAAACTATTGATGATTTAGTACTAAAAACACTCATATTATGATTTCTGGAAAAGTTTGTGGGTAAAATTATAATGTTTTATTTATTATAAATTACCTGATATACCATTTTACCATATTAATAATAAAAAATTGAAGTTTCTATTCAAAATACCCAAAAATAAAATAACATTTTTTACATAATTTGGACCTACTAAATGTAAATATAGAATCCATTTTTATAAATTCATTACACATAATTTTATGTCTTTCATTTAAAATTAATACTTTTGTCGGAATGAGAAAAAGGCATTTAAAAGATATAACATTGCAAATGGTTGAAATGTTTTTATATTTTAATTGAATGTAAAATTAATGAAAATGAACTAAATTATATTTACATATAAAAAAATAATATATGTATACTTTTAGACATTCCAATAACATAATTTAACAATGTAAATTATTTCAATTAAATATGATTATTTCAATTAAAATTTACTATATTTTTATTATTTATCAAAACATGTATGTTATTAGAAAAATATCATAAATTCACCCAAAGTAAATTTTTATATCCCACATTAGAAGAATAATTTTATTTTTTTATTTAAAAATTATTAACATATCAAATTTTTAATTTAAAAAGTTTTCACCATTAAATTGATGTAAAATTATCATATTTAAAAATATAGGTTTTTAAACATAAAACACAGTTTATTCATATCCAAACTATAAATATTGGATGAATATCATAAATATTTTATCAAATATATAACATATATATTCCATTAATTTAATTTACTAATTGTAATTTTAAAAACTTATTAATTAAAAAATAAAAATATTGGATTAATTTTTTATTAATAATTGGTAGCCAAATAATTCACCATAGATTTTCATAAGGTAGTCATGTTAATTCTTAATAACCTAACAGCTATGTCATAATAGTCATTTTATTCCAATTACAACTCATAGTTTGATTAAAATCATGATTGTGTACAAAACAATAAATTGATGAATTAAAAATTATTTAATGAAAAATAATTCATAAAAACATTATAGTGTTTCATTGTAACACCTTAAACCGAATTTCACCCTCAAAATTATTCTCTTGGGTAAAAAAACAAGATGATAACTATTCCTCATAACATACTCATGTTCCCTAGTTGCTTTATATAATTGGTGGTTCCACCATGAAACATTAAATAAAAAAGTGGTACTGTTTCGTACAACTTTTTTTCTACGATTTAAATATCTATCAGTTGTTCTTCATAAGATAGATCTTGTTCCAGTGGTATGACTTCTAAGTTCATTACATGTGAATGATCAGACATGTAAATTCCTAGGTGAGATAAATGGAACACACCATGAACGTGAGAGAGGTTTGGTGGTATCACCAATCGATATGATACATTCCCATGAAGATCAACATTTTCAAAAGGACTGATATACCAGGTGATTAGATTTCGCTTCATTCCAAATATCATTACTCTCTTATAAGGAGATATTCTTAGAGACACATTTTCACCCAATTCAAACACTAGGTCATTTCTTTTGTTGTCAGTATAATTTTTTTCTCTAATTTACTATTGTTTTTTTAATATATCCTATCTTCATGGACATTTCCTCAACAAGATCAAGTCCTTATAACATTCTTTTCACAAATTCTTCCCAACAAGTTTGAGTTATACACTTCTTTCTGTATTGGGATTCATAAAAAGCCATATCAATAGTGGAATGAAATCAATTGTTGTAAGAAAAATCCACCAAAGGTTGGTGTTGATCATAACCACCTTAGAAATCCACAGAGCAAGATCCCAATATGTCTTATATAGTTTGAATTGTCCTCTCAGACTGATTTTCTATCTTAGGGTTATAAGTTGTGCTGAAACATAACTATGTGTCCAGATCCTATATAAAACATTCTTATAACTTTGATGTAATCCTCAGATCCTCATCAGATATAATGGAAAGTGTTACTCCACAAAATCTTACCACTTCTTTTATAAATATAATGGAAATATGATCAAGGGAGAAATCCTCTCTATGATAAATGAAGATTAGTAAAATCATAAGGTGATAAACTAAATCCCATATAGAATTTTAGCCCTTAAATTTTTTGGGATGTCCAATGAAAAATCTCATAGTAATGTTTACCTCATTTTCATTATGTTATGGGTAATTTTTGTTACATCCCCTAAGACTTCTGTCTCTCATCCATAAATTGCTTACAATCCAAGCATCTGTAGACAAATTTAGGAACATATCTTTTCATTACATACCATAAAGAATACTATTTTATATCCCTTTACATCATTAAACTTCCATAATAAATATAGAATTAAGAAATATGATCCTCAAACAACACTTACTACTTCAATTATGAAATAGGATGAATACAAACACTGTTCCTGAACTTTATTATTCCATCACAATCAAGGTTGAATTCTGGATCATTTCTCACCTTACTATTTAGAACTACATCTTCCTTCTTCCCGATTTAATCTTCACTTGTATATATGGTTCAACATTAATTTGAAAAATATAGGATTTCTCCCCTTCCTTTAAAATTTCAATATCCATCCATCAAAAATCCATATATATTGGATATTTTGTAATCATCATCTTGGATAGTCTAGAATGGTCCTTTCAACTAAATGAATCATCTTCTTTTTTTGATATCCCATGGTGATAATGTATATGGAATTTGTAATATTTAATCAAATTCAACCATCTTCTTTGGTTCATATTCAATGGCTTGTGTGTGGAAATATGTGTTTAAATTTTATAATTAGTATAAATATTACACCATTCACAATAAAGATAATTCTTCCATATCTTTAATTCAATGATTATTGCATCTATATCCCAATCATGATTTGGGTAATTTTTCTCATGTGTTTTCAATTTTTTAAGGCATAAGCTATCACCATATAATTTTTCATTAGAACACGTCTCATTCTCTTCTTTGGTGTATCACTAAATATCACAATAATTTATCCACTATAAGGTAATGTGCATATAATTTTTTTGGCTAACCTTCTCTTTAGCTCATTCAAATTATATTCACATTCTCCCATATATAGAAAATTAACTCCTTTATGAATCAAAATGGTTATTGGACTATCTAGTCAGGAATAATCATTCACATAACATCGATAATATCTATCCTAACCAAGAAGTCTTCATATAACATTTACCATTTTGGTCTATTCCAGTGTTAATAAACAAATTTTTTTATTGGATCCATAAATATCCCCTATTATGATATTATGTGACACAGAAATAAAACATTTGGAAGCCAAAATTCACACATATAAAATTCTTCATAAATATTATCCTTTATCAGGGTCTCTAGTATAATTCTCAAGTGATCATAATGATATTCCTTATTCTTATAATATATTAGAATATAATTTATAAATATGACCAAATAAGTTATCAATATATTCTCTAATGAATCTATTCATTAGATATATGTTGATAACGAGGGAATTAGTGAGACCAAAAGGCACCACTATATATTTATAGTTCCCATACCTTGTACTGAATGATGTATTTAGTGTATCCTACTTCTGGACCCTTAATCAATGATATCTGAAACTAAGATAAATCCTAGAAAAATATTGACCTCCACATAGTTGGTTGAATAAGTCATAATTATGGGGAAGATGATATTTGATCTTTATATCGATCTTGTTAAATTCTAGATGATTAAATAATAGTCTCATTTCTACATCATTATTCATACAAGTAAAATAGGTACACCCCATGGTGACATAGTAGGTTGTATGAATACCGTGTCCATATTCTCTTGTAGTTTCTTTTTCAATTTCTGTAACTCAATTGGGGATATTCTATAATGTGTCATTTAAATATGCATAGAACCCGATATGCGTTCAATTGACATCATAACATCATGATTATGTAGAAGGCCGGTAAATTATTTCAGAATGAAATCAAAAAAATGTCTCTACAGTGGGTGTATTCTTAATGTCCAGTTTCACCCCTACCATTTGAGATAGATAATTTTTTTATAAGAACCAAGACACAAAAGATGGAATAAACTTCTGCTGGAATATCATATTCATCCTTGCATCAATAAATAATCATATATTGATCCAAAATATTATGTGTGACTTCCCTTCCTTGGAAATTGATATGAGATCCACATAGACAAATCCAATCCATGCAAAGAATAACATCAAATTCTACTAAATAAGGACCACAATGCTTTCAATGTGCACTTTCACACATAATTCAATAGGAGAAGAATTATAAACTTTTGATGTTACTATTATATGATTTAGAGTCATCATAGCTAACTCTACATTTAATTTTTGAGGTAATACAATGATTCAATTAGAAAAATCATCAGAAATAAAAGAGAGGGTGGGTTAAGAATCAAATAGAACATTTTTTTTACATTATGTTGGATGTTAAGTGTACCATTAACCAAATTATTATTGTACTCCACATCTCCAATAGTGATCGCATGTGCCTTTCATTTGTCTTTGGCCTTATTACTATATTGATGTCGATAATAATTAATACAACCTAGATTAGTGATTTTTTTGGCATAATTCCCCATTTCCTCTCACTTGTAGAATTGAAATGTATGAGTGTTAATTAGGTGTATCCCTATCTCTATTCACATCATTAGACATAATTTCTCCATTACTTCGGTATTCAAATGCCTGATGACCTTCTCCTTCACAAAAAAAATACTTCCTAGACCCTTTAACACAATTTACTCCATGGTTCATTCCACACTTTGATAATAATGAAAATATAATCTTTATTTTATTTTGGCCTTTATATTTTGTCTTAAATTCCATTTTTCTCTTTTTATCAAATCGATAGGACCGGTGGGTTACTCCAATCTCCATATCAACCTTAAGATCCCATCAGATAATTTCCTCATAGCTATTGGAGTACATTATGGATAATTACATTTAGAAACATTATTTTACGACAATAAAGAATTAATAAAATGTACTATCACGTTGGATAATAATTCTAGAATCATATCAAGAAAGTATCGTAAAAGTTTCTTCATAGGTACCAAAAGATTCAATGTAATTTTTCTTATATTCACAGAACTCCTTATCTATATTTTTTTGAAGAATATGAGGAATTTAATTACCTAAAAATATATTTATGAACCCATTCTATTACATGGATTCAATTTCATATCTTTGACTCATATTCTTGATAAGATTTCCCCATTGATCAGATTCACCGTCCAAATAATAGACTACAAATATGACTTTATCATGTTTTAAACATTAGAGAATTGAAAATATTTTTTAGTGGTACTATCCATTCTCCATCCATTATTGGATCATAATACCCATTCAATGAAGGGTTATGCTGCCTCATTAAAGACACAACAAAATTTTATTCCCTCCTTTTTTTCATTTGGAATTCCTGTATAATTCATATCTAGATAATGTTTTGTGATCATAACAATATGGGTTTTCATTCAAGATACCATAACATTCAGTTCCTTAGGAGGGAATTTTTTATGTTTCCCATCACATTTAGAAATAATGTAGTTCCTATAGGTTCCATCGATTGATTAAAACCAAATAGCAAAGTATGTAAGCACAAATCATAATGGGAAAATCACATATTCAAGAATAAAATATCAATTTATGAAACTATAGGATTTATCCTACGTTATTCGTAATAATTTGTAAAACACTAGGATTTTAACAAATATTTTGATATATCCGTAGGGTTTTTACTAATGTTTTATTATCATAGTTTCCAAAGGTTAACACTTCCTTTTATTTGAGGATAAAAATAACGACCCATAATTATCATATATAGATATTACATAAAAATTATAGAATATTCATTTCAAACATAAAAAACCATGCCATGTCCTTGTAGTTTTAGTGTCATTAGATACTAGGATACATAAAAAACTAGTTCATAAGACATCTAAATTATCCCCCACTTATTCCTTCATCTATAGATTCCTTTTTGAAATATATTACTATCCCTTTTCATCCCAACTTGGGGAAAAGATACATAAGAAATGGTGACCTCATGTGCTTAGTAACAGTAAAAAAGGGGTATATAAATCATACCATATTCATAAGAATATAACATTTGATGATATTCTCATCCATATGAATGAACATAATATCATTTCAAGGGATAAATCATAAAAGCTCATAATGAATCAAAAAACCTCTTAACCAAATTCTTATCCAAAGACAAGGAATTATTGAAATACACATATGAATTAAAAATCATTTCATATTAGTCAGGTCACATTTCTAATAACATTATAGACAACAAAGTCCAATACAGAACCTCGTTTACATCCTATTCCAGACCTGTATTAGTGAACCGAGGACATTTCTCATTCCAGCCATGATTTTATCATGATATATAAATCATTTCCTAGTTAATTAGAGGGAGATATAGATCACACACATATCATAATGAAATCATTATTAAATGATCCTCAAAACATAAATGATTTATCATATCCCAAGGAATAAAATGGAGTTCCTTAAACACCATTCCCCCAAAACATAGTCAATGTAAAAAAATAGAGTTCATAAATAGAATTCCATCGTATAAAAAATATAAAATTATGATCAATAAGGATAATATACATGAATCGTAACCCTATTAAATAATTCTATATTATATGAAAAATAATTTTGATAGAACAATTGATATTAATTCTTTAAGAAAATATCGATTTGTCTTCAAAAAAATTTTCATTTCTCAAAACTAAGAATAATATTAAATAGATAAAATCATTTGAAAAAAAGAATTCTAAATTATTTATGATGTAAATAAGGAGTTATGAAAATTTAATTTTTTTTTCATATCGTAAATGTTAAAAGAAAACAATTTTATCGTACTTTTCATAGAACATTAAAAAGTATATCATATTGAATATGACAAAAGATTTATTTCAAACCAGTTAATAAAAATTAACCAATTGGTAAAATTTTCATAATAAATTGTAGAAGTATAGATAGAATATTTTTGAATACATATTTTGTAAACATTGTCATGGATGATAAAAATACATCATCATTTACAAATTTATAAACTGTCTCAATTAATAATGAGATTGAAAAATTATCCCTTACCTTATGTATGATATCCTTTGTATGTATATGAACCTTCTGTATAATGATATAAATAATTCCATTGAATACAACCAAAATCATATTCATTTTTATGATATTATATATGATCATATTATGATATGTTTGTTAATAAAATTTCATTATTACACTTTATTTGGTTATTAATGTCTTTGTTTTTTATGCATGTGTAGTCAAATAAGTTAAGGTTCTCCTTCTTATGTCATAATTCTATAATTAAAAATAATATTAACATAATATATACCATATTTACTCATTATATACATTTATATAATCATGATTTAATGGACATCATGTAGAATGAATCTCATCGCATCATAGAGATAGTGGGTCGTATGCATGCATGGGCGATGTTATCATTCCCATAATTGTAAAATTTTGTAGATGTGGATGGTATATATTTGTTTCCAGAATCTATATCATGTTATAATAATAAAATAAATCTATTATTTCCATCATTAATCCCATCTATGTAATGCGGTGATGAAATCAAATTACACCATGGGGTGGAGACGGTAAGCCATATGTATGCACGTGAGGTGATTTCATTATTCATAAGATTGATAGAAGGGGGAATATGATTATTCCATAATAATAATAACATGTCTGTATGTAATTGATATTGGATTTCTTAATTTATAATGGAAATGACTCATGAAGAGGGGGTATTTGAGGAAATAATTTTTAAAGAATCGGTATAGAATATTTAATATTTTTTTACTATCTCACTCTAGATAACTTATTAAAGTAGTAGATTTGGCCTTTGAAGAATACTAGAACCTGTAAAATGTGACTATGAAATTTTATATGGGAAATATATTGGGGATTCCCAAGAATTAAGGTTCATTATTAATTTAGGATGTGAGGGAGGATGTGGCCTTTTGTAATTGAGGTGAGGGACACTAAGGGAATCTCCAAAAATATTAATTTATAATAAAATCAAACCACATCCAAAAACCAAAAAAATGTCATATTTTAGATTATTATATAATATATGGTTGTAATATTATGAAAAAATAATTTCTATCAATGTTTTATTTTCCATTTAGATTGTATCATATTAATTTATCACTTAGCTATTCTATTAAAAGTTAATTAAGGTTACGATTATTTAAATACTAAAAGGGTGAAATATTTACTTATTGGATGTAAATTAGATAATAAGAGAATAATTTTGAACATTTTATACAATGCCATAATAAATATATATTTTTAATTTTTTTATTTTGATATAATTAATAATATGTTATCTTAATAAACAATCAGTAGTGTCCATTTTGACACTATTGAATTTATTATTCTTAAAAAATACAAAGATTACATTTAACATGAGAACAAATATTTTATTGTATTCATAAGTGGTCAAGGTAATATATAAAATTCATTGGATATATTGATTATCCAAATTATATGTATTTAAATTTTTTTTAATCACCTCTATTTTTTATCTCCATTAATAAAATAATCACTACATCAATTTTGTGTAGTTAGTTAACATACTTATGTAACAATAAAAATTAAAAATAAAATACAATGACTAAGATAAATTATATTGATTACATAATTAATATTTTATTAGAATATATATTTTGGAAAACCAATCTTTATAAATGTTAGATTTTTTAAAATTGGAATGTGTCATGTTTAAGATAACATTAAATAAAATATTATATGTGACATAATCCTTTCCATAAGGATTAAAATGGTCAATAATTCAATGCTTGGATGACTATGGTTAATATATACTCTAAAAATAATATTTGGTCAATTTTATTGGTCTTTTAGATGTTATAATCAATTTAATAATATTTATTTTACTAATTTGTCATCAACTAAATAATTTATGCAACCTAAATTTATAATCTTTTAAGGTGACTATTTTTTTCCTAAAATTTAAAAATAAAATAAATTGATAAGTAAAAACATTTTACATCTAAAAATAGTATTTATAATCGATTTTTTCTTTAGTGTAACATTATGTTAAAAATGATATTAAATTTTGAGTAAAACATATTTAACTTTTATTTAAATAAAATAAATTAAATGGAATAATCTTATCCATGTGGCTTCCAAAGGATACCATTTCGACCCAAAGATTGTTTTAGTAAAAAAAACTCATAAAATTATATTAGTACAAGTCTTATAGTCAATTTTTAATATTTTTTTACTCTAAATTACATAATTTACACTTTTACTTTATTAATAATTAGTATCGAAGTTAATATTCATAATGTCGAATAATAAAATAATGATATTGACATTATTTGGAGATAATGATTCCAAATAAGGAATCTATTTTTAAAAATTTAAAATAATTGATGTTGAAGTAATTTAATTAAAATTAATCTCATTATCAGAATGAGAAAACAGACTTTAAAAGTTATAACATTATAGAAGATTAAAAAAAATTACATCTCAATACAATTTAAAAATAATTATAATGATATACTTTATATTAATTGATAAAAATATAATATATTTATAATTTAATACCATCATTAATATAATTTATCCATATAAATTATTTCCATGAAAAAATTTGTTTTCAATTTATTTTCAGTAAATATTTAAAATTTATCAAAACATGAATGTTATCAGAAAAATATCAAAAGATTAGTCAAAGTAAATTTGTATATCCCACATCAAAAGAATTTTTTTCTGTTTTCATATAGAAATTATTAATGTTTAAAAATTTTAAATTACAATGGGTATTCCCTGAAAAGGCTGTAAAATTACCCTATTGAGAAATATAGGCTTTAAAAAATAAAATATTGTTTATCCATATCATAGTAATATATATTGTATGAATATTAAGACATACTTTATCAGAAATATTACATATATATTTCAAAAAAAATATAAATAATTGTAATTATCATAATTTATTAATAAAAAATTATTAATATTGGTTTGTATATATTTTTAAAATAATTGGTTGCCAATGAATTCTCCCTGCATTTTCAAAATTTAGTTAAATTTATTCTTGCTAACTTAAGGACTAGGTTATAAGGGACAATTTATACCTATTGACACGAAAATTCGGGACTAAGAAGAAGACAAAACGAAGGCACCATTGACAGCCTCGCAAATCCATTTCGCAGAGTCCCCCAAGCATCGCGGCCGCTGAAAATCCAGGAGGAGGGACGCTCTATGAACACATTTTATGTTCGTGAGCCTGTTGTGAAGCAAGAAGTTGGTATGCTTTGCAAATTCATTTGAAGTTCTTTATCCCACCGCGAAGCAAGGAAGCGAGAGGCTCCGCAAACACATTTGACATTCGTGAGACCACCGTGAAGCAAGGAGGCGGGATGCTCTGTAAAGTCATAAGACATTCGCGAGCCCACTGCCAAGACACCAAGTCCCTCTTCATGCTGCGTAAGCTCCCCTTCACGGTGCCTCTTGCCTATAAATACCAGACTCCCCCTGAGCCCAAAGGATGGGCAATCCGACCTTTTGACTTCCCAACTCCTGAATCGCAAATAATCATTATTCTCTATGATCCATGAGTTGTGTGAGGTACTTCTGCTCCGTGAAGTTACTCCCCTTTTTCTCTCTTTTATCCCCTATTCCGAGAGGGATTCAATTCGCGAAGCCTAAGGGCCTTCGCGAAGGAAAGGGATCTCTAAGAGGACTTGGGACGTCGCAGATCATTTATGCTCCACGAAACACCCGTCATGTACACATGATCCACATGCTATGTCAGGGTCACTATACTTTTCCAAGAACATTGCTTCCTAACACCTTTCTTTGTGATGCACCTTTTCTCCACGAGGCAGTGCTCCGCGAATGCCTTTCCAATTCGCGAAGCACATACCATAATCACATCTTCTCTATGCATAGATTATGTTACCCCACATCACGAAGCACACCCCTTCGCAAGTTCCCTCCACAATGTGCAACAACAGAGCTTCACAAGGCCCCTTCCTATGAACCCCTCTACTTGGGAATTCCTTTTCTCATGCGACCCTCCAGGTTTGCACGATGTGACATCAATGTTCCTTGGATGATACTTCCCATTATGTTTCTTCGCATCATGCTTCTTCACATAGGCACGCTAATGGCTATTACTTATTCTCATAGCCACACTAATGTGGGTCACTCGATGGTTTTCACCATGACACCCCCTCACCATGGCGTTGCATGTCCCCCCTCTGCACCAAGGTGTAGAGGGTACCAGTTATGTAAGTCCTAGGGGTGCGGAGAAAACCCAACTCGTCCGAGATGGAGGACGTTAAACTGCCAAGCACCCTCTTCCTCAATACATGACATTAAATTGTGACCTCGCCCCATGCCTTACACGCATGGTTCCCCCACCTTGGATATTCTGCATGCCCACTGCTCCCCACAGGGTATGATATTCTCCTTAAAGGAGTGGCATTTTTCCGTGGGTGAAGGGCGACTATCTCTGTGTAAACCCCTAGCTTTCTGGTAGGAGGCAGCATCCATGATCCTCCTTTCATCTTCGGTCCCCAGGGCCATCGAAGGGCATTGTATGGAATGGTGTTTCTCCCCTCTTCAGTTCCATGTCTCTCTCCCATTATGCTTTGTCCCCATCCAGCCTCCATCCTGGAGTATGTCCCGACTCTTCGGGCTTCTAACCATGCATAAGCCCCATGTTTCCTCTTTGGGCCGCTAACCACATGTAAGCCACACTTCACTTGCCACAGATGCACCTTTTTCGACATGATCGTCCGGTCTATGCTATCTCTTGTTTCTCACACCGAGAATGACTCACGTGGGCTTATAGTGAGCACCGACCATGACATCCACAATGGGCAGCCAAGAGTGTAAGCCCTATACCCGCTTCCGAACTACGAGGACTTTGATCCTTACCAAGGAAGGGTATTTAGGAATCCTCTATGAGGTTCAAGCCCACCACCATCTATTTGAACCCAGGTCCTCCTCCACATTGTTCCACCGACGCCTTGGTAATCGTAGAGTGTAAGCCCCACACCCGCTTCAGAACTACTAGGACTTCTATCCTTTCCATGGGAGGGTACGTAGGAGGCCTCCGTGAGGTTCGAGCCCACCTCCATCTATTGGACCCTAGGTCATCCTCCACGTCGGTTCACCAACACCTCTGGCCACCCAAGAGTGTAAGTTACAAGCCACTTGAACTGTGGGGACATTTATCCTTGCCAAGGTAAGGTACGTTGAAATCCTCCATGAGGTTCAATCCCAACACCCATTGGTATTGACCATTCAGTTCCACATCCAACACCTGAACTACATAGACATTGATCCTTGCTATGTTAAGGTATGTAAGAATTCTCCTCGAGGTTTAAGCCCACCACCCATTGGTCACTCTGGCCCCATTCATGTCGGTCCACCAACACCTTGGGATATCTCTGAGTGTAAGCCCTAAATGCTCCCATATCATAAAATATGTTGACATTGATCTTGTTCAAGGAAAGGTATATAGGAAGACTCCACGAGGTTCAAGCCCAACACCTGGAAGTTACAACCCCCTTCACATTGATTTACCCCTGTTCGACACGATGTTAAAATGTGGACCACTTTCAGTGGTAAGATGTTGTCAGTTCATTCAGCAGTAAGTTGTTGTCACTATAGCGGTATGCCATTGTCACTATATTCAGTGGTAAGTGATTTTCACTACATTAGTAAGACGTTGTCACTCTATTCAACGATAAACCATTGAAAATGTAGTGGGAAGCTATTGAATCCCAATCCAGCGGTAAGCTACTGCGATCTCATCCAACGGTGAGCCAATGAGAAAACCCAATCGGCAGTAAGCTGTACTCAGGTGAACTATGTGGACTTTAATTCCCTGCCACAAGGATACGTAGGGAGCCTCCTCAAGGATCAAGCCCAAAACCATTGTCATCCACATGATGGTACTATCCCATTCACCACCCCCTCATAGGACCTTCCATCATCCATCCTGATTCTTACCCAGGCCACCACATCTCGGTGGAATCATTCCACCCCATTCCCCATTCTGTTTAACAGCATTAAGGAATCCATCCACATGTTGGCCCCAATATTGGCGTTCCCTCTGGGGGGTTCCTCAATCTAGGCCACTCTAGTCAGTGTTCTAATCAGCCTGATCTATCTCCGCCGAATGTTTATCTTCCGGCATACCCTGTGTTAATCATGGGAAGCTGTGGAAAACCTCAGATACATGCCCATGGAATACGATTACCCACGTTCGATGTGGGATGCCTCAAGTTTCTGGGAACTCGATAAGCCAAATAAGGGGATAGAAGACAGACACACCAAACCCCCAGCATCCTGGAATGATAGTGATGTCCCATGTGACTACTCCCCAAACTGAAGGTTGCTGCCCTAAATGGAACCCTTGAAATGTCCTGACAGAAGAAGCATAATTAACTGGTGTCCATGAATATATGGTGCTAAGAAGAGTTTCACGAACAACATCTTATTTATATAAGGGATACCCATACTAGGTGATGAGTTCTGAGGAGGAATCAACTAAAGGAAGAACCGAAATCCCATCATCATGTTTCAATCAAGGAGAAGAAATCCCTGAATAAGTAGCGGATTCTGCCCGCCTTTGGAAATCAGTAATGCGGGGAAACAAAAACGGCATCCCTCTTCCCTGAACGGGATGGACACACATGCCCCTGCAAAAGTTTCAGAAACAAAAATGGTGAACCCGAAGTGAAATTATTCTCCTAAATATTAAGATTAGTCATGCTTGAGACATCAATGGACAGTCATGTCACTGGATCCAGACATCTGGTGTCGGGTCCCACCAAGAAAATAGCGGGCGTGGCATGAATCTCACAAGAAGATGGCATAGTAGAATGTTGTTCATCCTGTTCTGCAACGTTTTCAGTGTGGATCCCTCTTACTGATCACAGAAGATGGGATGATGTTGGGGCGTTGGTCATCAATTCCTTTTTCTTTTAGCACTGTCGAATTCATCTCCCTGCTTTTCAAGAATCAGGTTCCTTCCTAAGGGAAGCGATCACTACCCTCCTGTCTATGCAGGGGTAGGGGAAACACCAGCACAGCTGCTCCGTGTGGCTTCACCGCTTCCGCGATGGCCTCTACATCCACGACTGTGGGGATCCCACTGCCATATCACCGTCGGAATATATCTAAAAAAGGGTAATTAATGACCTCGTACGTCATTACTAGTAGAAGGGAATAATCCCAACCCGGGATATGGCCGGCCTAAATCAGGAGGAGTCTACACATTGCCATCAACGCCGCCCCCTAGGGCCGCGCAGAGACCCATTTCTCCCCCCTCTGACATAAAAATGCTTCGGGAGCCTGTCCCTGGAGTGCTTTGACGACTCCCTGCCTTACGATGATGAGGTCGGCAATGTCTAGCCCTACCCGGTATGAGTCCCGATCCAAGGGCTCCCAACAAGGGATTCCACCTATCTGCATCATCATCTCTGCCACGTCTTGATGGAGGAGGAGTAGGTAAGCTATGAACCTCCACCACAAACCCGAAGTGTCCGACCCGACGCTAATGTCGAGCACGAGCTGAGGAGGACACCCGCAAAGGGGTGTCAACGTCAATGACTACTGTGGCCCGTGACACCGCTGACACATATCAACAGGTCCCTACACAAACTGAGTAGGGGAGCTTATACGCCCGACCAAGATCGAGTCCCCATCTGCCCCATGGGTAGGCTGGGTCGACTCTCCTGGTCGCAATCATGAGCGTTGGTCACCGCGAACCAACCCGCAGTGATGCCACCCCATACAGAGGTCCTCCCCGTAACGCTACCACAGAGAGCATGGGCCTTCCCCGCTTCAAGGATCGGCATGGAGGTCTGCCCTGTGCTACCCCCAGTATGAATGAAGGTCTTTCCCCACCGTAGTGATACTCGGTATGAAAGCCTCTCATGTGCCCATTACACTGGATATGGTGTCGCTCCTCCTACTCCCGACCACCGGTGCAAGAACATTGCACATCCGGTATCTCTCCAGCATGGGGATCCTCCCTACGTACTCTTCACAGCTGGTGAAGGTCCTCCTTTTCCCGGAAACCAGAGGGGTGAAGGCCAGCCTCGCTCCACCTGTACCAAGCATGGAGGTCCTACCCATGCTTTTTCTGGTCCCAATGGAGGGTTTTCCCGCTCTAGTTCTATCCAAGGAGGTCCTCCCCATGCACCATTCGGTATTTTCCTCGGTGCTCCTCGCACCCCAGATTTCTCAGGTGGAAACCCTCTCTGCCCCAACACCAGTTCTTCTGAAGGACCCCATGTCAGAAATCAGCCCTGTGCCCAGTAGCCACCCAGGGGTAAGAAGGCGGGTCGTCGCCGCAGCAAGAAAAATTTGGGGAAGTCCTGGACGGATATCAAACCAGTCTGCTTCTCATAAAATGAAGCAAAGTACAACTAATCTCGAGAACCCTCCCCTCGCACATCCGAGTCAAGGCCCAGGTAAGGGATGATGCACATTAGCCTGGGGCTCCCGAAATGCGAGGATCACAGGATTCCCACCTCCCTATGAAGGTATATCCATGAGGATTAAAATATGCTGACCCCATAGGTTATGGGCATGCAATCACCAACATCATCGTCGTAAGATCGTTCTACCTCCACAATAGACCAAAGAGAGCTATTCTGGGGACCAATGGCAGGTGCGCAGCATCACATCCTATCATCGGTATCCCTGTTCCCTGAGCTATGAATAGAGGCCATTAGCCCCTTTTATCATGATGTAGCGGCCAAGTCGCTAAACTCTTTGCAGGAACGCCTGAGAATCAGTGGACAGTCAGCCCGCCCTCCATACTCTCAACTGTACAGCCTACCGGCCCAGCAGTCTGCCTAAGTACTGCTTCCAGTTCCTCAGCCACCCCCAGTTGACGAGTGGGGTAATGAAGTACCATACCCTGAATCTGATCCGAGGAGCTTCAGGAAAATCATCACAGTAGACCACTTCCCTGAGAAGTTTTGGCCCGTGGTAGCACCGAATTTCGGCATACCGGAATCCCTCACCCAAGAGGAAGTTTAGTGTTTCCACTACACCCTATGGGCGTCATATTTCATTCTTCATCATATGTGTCTGGTTTATCCAAGGATTCAAATGTATTTTGATGAAATTAGTGAGCAGTTTCATCTAGTCGATCTGGTCACACTCCCTATGGCCCAGCGCCCTGAGTCACCAGGTCGTCGTTAGGCTCTCTAGCTACAATGCGTTCGAATTATCAAGGTACTCCACAAAATTATTAGGGAGGCTACCCCCATGTGAATATCCATCATTGGGGGTAGTATGCTTTCCTCCTCTTCAGTCTTATCTAGAGGCAACCTGACGTACTGGGTGACATCAAGGACATGCCCATGGGAAGGGTCACGGTCAAAATGGGAAATATAATGGATGGGGAATCTGAGATGGTGCTTCTCGATGGGGACTTACCCCCCGAGGGAGTGCCTCCACAGTTGGACCCATCAGGGAGGATTACTCATTAACAGAGGAACCTCATAGGTCATCATGTGCCCACCAAGGCATTTGTACTCGGCAGGAATGCTAGTAAGGTAAAAGAGCACGTCCGAGCTGTCAAGCACTCTGACCCATCCACCTTAGTGAAAAAGATGGAGGAGGACCCCAATAAGGACACATTGCGCCAACAACTTGCTGAGCAGAAGAGGTTGTTTGAAGAAATCCCGGATGAATGCGCTGCAGAGCGGCGACCCTACTACAGTGATCCTAGGCCAGTACAACAGGGGCAGGAACAACTTCCCCTCCGTGAGATGCCCCCTAGAAACCCAGATCATACAGCTATTGCGGACAGGGCTGAAGCCGGAGCTCACAGAAAGAGGGTGTCTTATGTCTCTTCAAACCTTCATGAACGGCATGAATATCCACGAAGTCTAGCTTGGGCTCCCCCAGCCGCCCTGTATGTCACTCCACCAGCTACTCCACGAGCCGCTGGTCCTAATTACCGCGTTGAAGAACCCGACAATGCACTTGTAGTCAGGGATCCCCATCAAGATAGGGACCGCTGACCAAATGATCCTATGGGAGTACTCATAGCCCACCTTGAGGCATTGTAAATGTAACAGGCGGCAATCCCACTTGATGGTAAGCCATACCTGACAAGGGTAGATGATGTGCCGGCACCTCTCGGTTTCATGAATCCCACTGAGACAACCCAGCCCCCGAGTGCCCGGAGCCGGTGCCCCTGATACATTATGTACCATAATTATTACATTACATTCATTTAAAAATATCACATCATGTCCTATGCTACAAGGATCATGAGGTTCAGGTTCTGGGAAACCATCTGCTTTCTAAATCTTTAAAGAATACATGACTGATACCAGAAAATTTTTCATTTAAAACATAGGGTGAGGAAAGAATTCCCAGTAAGGGGTTATAAAAACAAAAAACATACATTACATGAAAATAACTATTGAATGTAAACCTAAACCATTTCCTAATTTAAACCAATTAATCTTGAAATAAAATATACATTTAACTAAAAATTGAAAAAAAACATTATCAGAGTTCGGAGTTCTAAAAAGGGAAATAATGTCCCTGTGTAAAGCATGAAAGCTTCTGTAATTTACTAATATGACAACCTATGATTGCACAACACATAATCAAAAATTTTGTAACATAAACTGTTGCACATATCATGATAAAATTATCTATAATTTCTCACATGATGAGACATAAAACCTAGAGATAAATGGACCAAGTCCAAAATTTTTGAAACATAACATGTCAATGCATTTATATTATCTACGCACACAATAGGCTCTGAACCAGGGTTATCCTACTAGTCGGAAAAATCCCATGGTTGGTCACTTTATATAACTTTAATAGGAGGGTATATTTCCATACTTTGTCAAGGCCTCATGCCAAGACCAAAATCATCTATGTCTAGGAATTTCACCTGAACCGTAAGTGTTCCCAGGCCTCGTTCCATGACCGTGATTTGTATCATGTGGCATGTCTATGCATCAAGGGGCTATAGTGGGCCGCAACAAACACATAATACATCCAATACGATCCACTTTTGTTTTAGGGTGTTATGTATCCAATGTGTCCCTTACCACATCGAATACCTGATTAAGGTTTTGTTATTTCGGGTGTCCTATACCACTCCAAATAATGGGTTATTAGATTCATTAATTATTTTTTGTTTATCATCATTTCAGGAAGAAAACACAAAATATGATATGGAAACTACTAATGAAACACATTCTAGATGACAAAGTGGTAAATGCATAATAAAATGTGCTAAATATTAGTGATTCACCCATAATTAATTCATAAGGAAGATCTTCCAAGGAGTCACAAACATCATCTACAAAAAACGCTGATAAATAGTTCACAGATGTGAGTGTATATACATATGAGTAATTGGTCCTAAGTGGATATCTACTAGTACCAAGTATTATTATTTTACTAAGAACATAAGGCATTGGTTTTATGATCATGAAGACACATCAAGATTTTCTACTTTAACATTTTTTTCTAATGTTATTACAAAGGAAAAATTAACAGAACTCTTGGAAATTTTGGAATTGATCTTTAAAAATGAAAATATGGATTTATTGGAAAGTATGTGTGTACGTGTTGAAGGTTTTGATCAGAATTTATTGCCAAGTACTTAGTTTCAAAATTATTCTTATACAACCTATTCATGTATATATATATATATTTGTAGTATCCGTTTGTAAAATTTGTAAAACCAAAACTCGCACAGCAAAAAATTTAAACTCTTTCCCACACAAGGAACTCAGTATGTTCAACAAAGGATTTAGGCCTCGAAGACCTAAATTTCATAGTAAAAGTATTTATGTTTACTCATACATCCTTATATATATTATATACCAACCTTAATGGAAATTAATTTTGAAATAAGACTCATAATGACTTCTCTTAAGACATATGGATCTTGAAAACCCGAGGGTATGATAGAGGGTTTGGAATTTATAATTATTAATTGAAACACCATCAAAATTTATTTAAAAATATAATATATATAAATATATATGTAAAACTTTATCTCCATGAAATATAAGGGGAAAAAATTCCTTTCACGGTTATAGGATCTTTAAAACATGATTAACCTTGGAAAATAGAAAGTTTTAAACCGACTTATCATATATATATATATATATGGTACGTACTTATATAACTATATATATATACTATATTTGTATATACACACATATAAACTTGTTTTTCATAACAAAATAGAGACATAAATATATTCAAAACAAACTTATTAACCTCAAAACAGATGGTAAGGGAGGAGATAAGGGTTTTATTATAGACTAACACACCCATATATATGTCTATTTATATCTAAGAAAAGTATATATATATATATATAACTTGGTTTTCATGAAAAAGGAAGAGAAAATTCCCCTTACATTTTTAAAACATAATTGGAAACCATCACTTGATAGAATTAGAACTGGTTGAATTAAAACTATATGGGTGTATGTGTAAAAAATATATTAATCCATTTGAACCAAAATATTTATTCGCAATTAAGCCTTTATATATAGATTTTAAAACATCTTTAATAACATAAATAGAAATAAAATGGAATTTTGTTTGCATGTCCGAATATGCAGAAAATAAAAAAGACCCTTAACTTATATACACATAAAATAATAAGGTATATATGGTTGTATATATATACACAAATATAATGTTTTATAACAACATGGTTTGGAGAAAAACAATTAACACCCTTTCAACACATAGATTTTAAAATCATAACCCAGTTCTCAAAATAACATGTTATTTAGGATCATATAAACATTTATACACAAGTATATATGTGTATACATTTGTAAATAGATGAAAAGGATGATCGCATTAACTAAACCCTTATAAATATACATTTAATGAAGAATATTAAAACACAACCCTTACATCTTTAATACCATCCGAACCCAAAAACCTGAAGACCTGAATCAACACATAAGAATTTCTTTAAACTAAACTGTAAGGTTTTACTTTCATGAACAAATATATATAAATATATGTGTATACACTCAAGAAACCAAAAAAAGGAAAAATATAAATCCCTTACATTTTTTTATATTCCAATGGCCTTGTAGCAAAGCTGAGATTCACGAAACGGTTGTAGCGCTCAACTTGGGTATGAAAGAACCCCAAGTGCGTGTGTAGGACCTTATTAGTGTGAAGAATTATGATGGTGATCAGTTACCACGTCCCTTTAAAACTCTCTTATATAGGGTTTATATATTTGTTACCTGTTGAGAGAATTATAATAAACATATATATTTATATAGTGACCTAATTAAAACAGACCGACCAAATCAAAACAGACAAAATACTTTTTCTATAAATAAATGACGTATGAATATAAAATGGAACTGCATAGGAAATAAATAGAACAAATACATTAAAAAAGTTTAAACAGAATTAATTGATCCTTAGTCCATTGGTGAACAGAGAAAGAACGATCTTAAATTCAAAATGGACTACCTGCCCTGTTAGGTCTGAAAAAAAACAAAACCCTAACCGGACATTGACGAAGCACAATCTCAACCTAGTTCTGCTAGTTTGAAATGAAGCTCCCAAGACCCAGTTCACACGATCACCACTGGAACCACCCGACCATCCACGGTTCACCATGGTAGGGTCATGCCTCCTGCTCCTTAAACCCTACGGCGCCCCACGGATGAACCCGCCTGCTGAAACCCTAGCAGCCTCCTAGTCGACGTTCGCAACACCAGAACCTAATTGACTCCACCACTCGGACACCATTGCAGGTTCATGCTTCGACTCGACCAGGACATCGCCCCACGAAACCGAGGTTGAGACTCTCCCAAGGCCCTCCCTAGTGGCATGACCCCACTCGTCTGACCTGCTCGAGACCTCCAGTGTCGGACCACTGAAACCCTAACGCAATTGGTACCCATGACCAGTATCTAGAGAAAGATGCAAATCCGCAGACTCTCTCCCATTTTTTTGGTTCACAAATCATTCATGGGATTTCACCCTTTTCCACTCTTTTTTTTGTCAGTTTCTCTCCTTCTGTGGATCACAAGTTCCTATGGGAATCCTTTACTTTTTTTAAAGAAATCAATCAATTTTATTATTATAATATTTTCATTATTATTTCTACTTTATCTTTATATATTATTAATAACATGAAAAAGTCAAAAGTGAATCATAGCTAATAATATATTAAACTTATTTTTGTCAATACTTATAAAAGTGAAAGTTATTATTTTTAAATCTTTTTATAAACATATATTTATATATTTCATGCTACATACTTATAATGTTATAATCTTGATTGATAATTGGATATGTATTATAATAATAAAAATTTAAATTTTGAAATATAATATTACACATATTTATTTTATGATGCAATATAACAATAATTTTTATCAACTGATCATTCATATTTATTCATTTTTAATCATTTTATTAAAATAATTTTATTATATATTAAGAATGTTAATAATATTAGGAAGCATTAATCCATATTATAATCTAATAATTATCATATCATTGTATATATATATATATATTACCCATATGAATATTTATATAATGGTTTATGTATCGATATGAATAGCTAAAATAGCGCAAAAATATGTCACCAATGTATTTTAAAATAAAAATCATCGATGTCATTTATAAATTCATTATAATATTATAATTATATAATTCAAATAAAATATGCACATTTTTTAAGAAATATATATACAAGGTTTTCAATAAATTATCCAACACGGCCAACAAGTATATTTATATCCACTAGTACGCTCTGGTCATCCAGTAATGTTCATATTAGTGTCTTATAAATCCAAGACTTTGGGTGTCCTAAAACTCATGTTGATTTAAGAAAAATGGTTCGCATCATACTTCTGGTGCTTAGTGTGGTTGTGGTGGCTTCATCCATTCTTATGATAGTTATGATGGATACTAAGGACCCCTACCGTCTTCTCAGGGTTCTCGTTATTCTGAGTGGCCTTCGTATAATTTGGATAGAGTTTTTAATAGGTATCATTGGTTAGCCTGATTTCCCTTTCTAATATCATATTATTGTAAACACTATGGTGTTACTATTTGAATAAAGAACCTTATGTTCATTTTATGTGTTTCACTATATTACATAACAAAATATTATTACGTTTCCATAAAAAGTCGATTTTTCAATTAACAGACAACATAAAAAACCAACATTATATGAAACACGAGATTTTGGGGTGTTGCACCCACATTCTCCCCCTTTAATGGGATGGGGGGCCCGCCACATCGCCTGGCCAACTTCAACTCAAGGTGTGGGACCATGTTAGGGACTCCAACACAACAAGAGGATTCCAAGCTCTTCTGCTTTGTTCAGACATTGTAGGGGTCGGAATTCGTCTGGTATAACCAACTCCTCGTCGGATCCGTAACCAGTTGGGAGTACCTTTACAGGAAATTCCTCTACTAGTTAAGCTCTACCACCCAAAAAACTAGTATCACCGACCTCTTCAAGTGCAAGAAAATACATTATGAGCGTGTTACAGAATTTTCTCCTTGTGGAAGATGCTTATATACTCTCGTGACATGCCTCTGACTTAAGAGAAATTACTAATTATGTGAATAGGGAATGTCAAGATGGAACTGGTTCCTTCTCTGATCACCCAGAACTACACTAGAGGATTTTGAGTGTTCTACGATAAGGCCTAGCGCCTTTTGGAAGCCCTACAACAGGAAATCCAGGCACATCCATTGCCCCATGTAATTCTAGCGAGTAGAGCTGCTAGAGACGAGCCTGCCAAGATGGAACAAATAGAATCCCCCAGGCAAATAGAGTTGTTACCAGTAACATCAGCCCCAAAGCCTCGTAGAGGCTATCCTCTTCAGGCACAACCTTCATCTCAGCAGCGTCTACCTCAGAATTAGTATGTGCCCCAGCGGAATGCGCCACCACCGCCTAGGCAGGAAAATTTAGGCCCACCACCTCGACAGGCCCCTACAGCCCCTCTTTAGGGCCAGGTTCAAAGTGCACCCATTCCGGAAAGTATAAACTAGACTTACTCATTCAGCGATAATCAGGTCCCTGGTTACTTCCGTAGCGCCCTAGAGTACGGGATTGAACACTTGCCAGAGTACAGAAGGTTGGAAGAGGCGAATATAATTGATCTCCCCAACTACTACCCCTATCATCAGATTTTGGGGTACACCCTCATGCAATGCTATGTGTTAAAATAATAGTTTCAAGACCATGTCAATAACAACATAGTAAGGCTGGGCTCGTCCCCAGAATTAGTGGCGGGTGTCTTTGTAAGGCCAGATAGCGGTAGCGATAGTGTAGGTGAGTGTCCGAAGGTTTCTAACCATGGGTCACATAAGTACAACAATTGGATGGATCGAAAGATGGTTTCTCGTGCCCATGCCATCATTCGGGAAGGCCTGAATAAGCCAGAGCCTTCAAAAATTATGGCCACCACTTCTACATCACCATCTCCGTCAGCCTCTTCCCAGAATAGAAAGCATCGGCGGTGTAGGAAAAATAAATGTGCACTGCCAATTCCATCTTTTTCATGCACTATCGGTGACTTTATGACCCCTAAGATAGGGATGCCTCCCAGAATCCACCCGGTAGTGGATGACTTTTCAAGTGACAGTCTAGGGTACTCTTCGGTTAATATCGTGTAGTTGGTAAATCCCTATATGACTCACGACAATGAGGAGCACCAGGAGAACCTTCCCAACATCACCAGCCGATGCCAACATCGGCGAAGCCGTGGCCAAATGGGTCATCGGGGTGCATCATCAGGCACCTCCAGCCTTGCTATGCATGCCACTGAGACTTGATAGCAGGCCCAACGTAGAACTGAGCACGCACAACCTCTTCTTCTAGTGTCATCAGGACTGCCTCCAACACAATTTGTGATACTGAATCAGGAAGAACTACCTCATCCAAGCCACGACAGGCCTCTCCTGACTACAAGCCAATCTCATTCGCCTGGTCGTCATATGGAATCTACTCTTCAGGCTTCAACTAATGAACAATGCGACATGCCCATCACCAGGGAGCCACAGGTCCAACCGGTAGGGCCCACCATGCATGTGATCGCAGAGCGACCTCCTGTAAGAAGATGTAAGTGCTAGGCATGGAAGTACGATGTCCTCAACCACCTTGTCGGCATCGCAATTTGGATTTATATAAATGAATCCATTCTCCTATCGTCGGATATGCATGAGGCCCTTTCGGAGGCTTTAAGAAGCCCCGTCTATTTTGAGACAGAAGTAGCAGCTGCAGAATCCTTTAATGCTGAATCAATTGAGAATGATGAATGCCAGGACCTCATTTCATTCCCTAGAGATGATGAAGGCTCTACCATACAAGGGCATATCCTCCAACTATACATCACCATCCAATTTAACGGCGTGGTGTTTTTCCACTGTCTCATTGACATCGACTCCTAGATCCACCATATCCCGACGTGGACACTACTACAGTTGGGGTTATCTGATGATAAATTATGTCCCTAAAATTTAAGAATCCAGGGATACGACAGGACAGAGTAGACCCCAGTCGAAAAGATCTGTTTGAAGACCTAATTCGGTGGCCTAGTTTCTAATACTGAATTTATGGTTGTCTCCCAGGACATCACGTACAATGCAATGATGGGAAGACCATGGCTCCACCTGCACGCGGTAGTCCCCTCATCGTATCATCAGTGCCTCGTGTACTATCTAAATGGTGGAGTAGGCATACTCCAAGGGGATATATCTTCTTTCACCTCTTGTGAAGCCCGTTACCTGGATGCTAACTATGACATGAGTAAGGATATGAAGATTATGGCAAGTGAGGTTGTGCCTGGCACGATCAAAACTAACTCTTAGGTAGGTATGAATGACGCCTAAGTCTTCCCGATCTATCGATTAGAGGCCAAAACCTCCCACATGGGGAAATTTATTGTTCTCTATAGTACAAGAGGAAGGAATATTCTCAAGTCCAATCAATGAAGGAAAATCACCCCGTACTCCTACACAAACCATGATCAGGTAATCCCGAAGACTCCCACCCCTATACGATATCGGGATGTCTGCTCCATGGAAACAATAGTACATCATACATGTCTATATCATCGGGATGGGATTAACTGACTCAATCCAATACACCACTATTGCTTTGATATCATCAAGCGTGGCCCCATGGGTGAAAAACCATATGGGATTGGATCGACTTCTTTCATCGCTATGGTCTCAGTGGCACGTGAGTCTCTTGATATGATGTCAACTGATGTCTTCGATGGTACCAACCTTCCTTCAGGTTCTTCCGACCTAGAGGAAGCTTCACCCACTGTGAATCCCTCCTCTGTAAGTGAAGAATAGGATCTAGAGTATGCTCCCCTCGCCTTTGAAAAGTCGTTTCCTCCACGGTCGATGAATTGATACAGGTGAACCTTGGTAGTGAGGCAGATCTGAGACCCACATTGATCAGTGTCATCATGCCCCTAGAAGAGCATCAGCAAAACATGGACATCCTTAAAAATCACCATGACGTATTTTCCTAGGGTTATTAAGACATGACAGGACTAGATCCTCAGGTATCTATCCACCACCTCGGTCTCCCGGAAAATCATCGTGGGTTCAAGAAGCCTCCCAGAAAGATACACCCTTCTCATGGTGCCATGGTCGAGGCCAAAGTTGACAAGATCATTAGAACCAACTTCTTTAAGGTGGTAATGTACCCCATGTGGTTAGCAAACGTTGTGCCAGTAAGGAAAAAAAATGTATATATAAGAGTCTGCATCGACTTCTAAGATCTCAACCGTCACTGTCTGAAGGATGATTTTCCCCTTACATTGACAGAATTGTTGATCAATGCTACAAATGGGTTCCAAGCCCTCTATTTTATGGATGGATACTGTGGATATAATTAGATCTGGATGTCCCCTGAGGATGAAGATTCCACTGCTTTCAGGGCGCCCCAAGGTACATTTTTTTACCGTGTTATGCCTTCAGCCTGAAGAATATAGGTGCCACCTATCAAAAGGACATGCACCGCATATTCAAGAAACTCCTTCCGACATTGTTGGAATGCAATGTGGATGATCTGGAGGTCATCTCCCGGTAGTTCCTGGACCATATCAATAACCTTGGGAAAGTGTTCAGCTTTCTCTGTTCCCAATACATGAAGATGAACCCATTGAAATGTGATTTCAGGGTCACCTCTAGAATGTATCTTGGCATTGTTGTCAGGTATCGAGGAATCATGATCGAGCTAGAGAAGATCAAGGCAATCAGCAAAATGGATCCCCAGAGAAATATTCTGGATCTTTGGGGTTTACAAGGCCACTTATCCTACATACGCCGATTTATTTCTAATTTGGACAGTAAGTGTAATCCCTTTTCCCAGATCATGAAGAAAGGATCATCCTACGAATGGGACATAGAGTGTTAGACCACGTTCGAGGAAATCAAGTAGTATCTTCTCCAACCTATAGTCTTAATGCCACCCATCTCTGGAAAACCACTGATTCTGTACGTGACTACCCTAGATCGATGTCTCGGTGCCCTTCTCACCCAGAATAACAATGAGGGGATGAAAAACAGTCCCTACTACCTTAACCGCATGCTCCTCGACATGGAGACTAGATGATCCCTCATCAAAAAGAGCTGCCCTGCATTGGTATTCGTAGTAAATAAATTGTGACACTACTTGCAGCACCATGAGATATAGTTGGTGTCTTGGGTAGACCCGTTGAAGTAAATTCTGAACATCCCATGTTTACTAGACGTCCATCATGGTGGGAAGTAATCCTCTAGTAGTTTGACATCAGGTTCTTCCCTCAGAAATCTATCAAGGGAAATGCTTTGGCAGACCTTATTACTGCCCATCCGACCTCCGCGGACCAATCCCTGGACATATATTTTACCGACGAGAAAATCCTCTCGGTAGATCCTTCCATCCCATGTTAGCAGATTCACTTTGATGGTGCCTCCTGGAGCCCCACCGGGAGGAGGCTCAATGATCCCGAACTCAACAGAGTAGGCCTGGGTATTTTCTTTATTACCCGGACACAAGAAATTATTCCGTATTGATTCATGTTGTAGGAAGGCTTCACCAACAGTGAGTCAGAGTATCGAGCTCCCATCACTGGCCTCGAGCTGGCCCCTGAGATCGATGTACCCAACCTACACATGAAAGGGGATTCTGAACTAGTCATCAAGAAAGTAAACAGTGACTAAGTCATTAGAAATCCAGAACTCGTACCATTGTTGGAGTGCACCCTCCATCTCATGGACCAGTTTCCATCTCGGCCGAAGGATACTCATGTCCCTCAATCTCAGATTGTTCAAGTCGATGCCCTGGCAGGCCTTGCATCATCACTTGCAGAACCCGAACAAAATGAGTTGAATATACACGTGGCACACTAAAGATTCATTTCCCCCATCACCCCAAAGGATTAAAAAGTCCTATGAGTAAGCCATCGTACCACCGAAGCCTCCACGTTTGGACCCCCAGATCCCTCAGCTTTAGTGTTTGAAGCAACTCCCGACTGGAGAGCCTCTTTTATCGAGTAACTCCAAATTGTTTTCCTCCCGGCTGATCGGGTCGAGCATGAGCGAATCTGATGTCGCTCACTGTAGTGTACCCTCTAGAGTGGTCCCAGTCTTGACCAGATCCTCCAAAAGTGCGGTTTTGATGGTTTTCTCCTCTGTTGCATCTAAGGTGTTGATATTTCTCCGGTCATGCAGGAGGTTCACGCCGGTTCCTGTGGTGACCATCATTATGGGCCGAAGCATCCCATCAGATCCGAAGACGGGGGTACTTCTGGCCCTCCGTGATCCATGATTTCATCGAGTTCTCCAAGAGATTTCACATGTTCCAAATCCATACTAAATTAATGCATCGACCACCATAACTTCCCCACTCCACCAGGTAATCCTGGCTGTTTGTTGTGTGGGGACTTGATGTCTTGGGACCATACCCACTGACAACAACTCTCCAAAGAATGTTTATCCTAACCGCCATAGATTTCTTTTCTATGTGGGTAGATAATGTTCTGATCATGTAGTTCAAGGATCATTCTATCATTTACTTTGTGATCTCAAACATCATATACCGGTTTGGAGTCCCTCAAGACGTCTTCACCGATAACGACACCAACATCTGAGCAGTTGAGATGAATAAATTGTACGCCATGTAATACATCTGTTCAAACCATACCTCCTACTACCATATGCAAGGGAATGGACAGATCGATGCCTTCGACATAACCCTCTCCAACATTCTGTATAAAATGGTTGGTCAGAACACGAAGTGTTGGCCAGACAACCTCCCCAACGCCATCTGGGACTATCAGTCAATGAATCGTAATTCCACCCAGGTGACCCCATATTCCCTGGTGTACGGAGCTAAGGTCTTCTTGCCCATCGAGACCCATCTTCCTTCGTTATGCAGAGTAGTCTATGACCAATAGGCACCAGATAAGGTAGCCGAATTTCATCAGGCTGAATTGGAATCACTTGACGAGAATCAACTTTATGCCCTGAAAAATCTGGAAATGAATCATAATAAGATAGCTAGAGCCTTCAAAAAGAAGGTTCTCCTCTGCTCTTTTTTGCATGGCGACCTAGTATTGGCCCTCTGGGCACCAATGATCCCTGTAGGAAGAAACTCATGTTGGAGCCCAAAAGGTATGGACATTACATAGATCATAGGGTTTACCCCAATGGATCATAATCCCCGGTGACCGTGGACAGTGGGCGTATAAACCCTCCCACCAATGACAAGTTCCTCAAGAAATACTTTTGCCTGAGCCTAATAGTCCTGCATGCCCTAAAACAGGATGGTCCTGCATGACCCTAAACTGCTTGTTGGTCCAGAACAACCTTAAAATGGATGGTAACGTATGACCCCAAACTACATGATGGTCATGCACGACTATAATTTGGATGGTCCCGCCTAACCCTAAACTGCATGATGGGCCTGCAAGACCTTAAACTGGATGGTCCCGCATGACCCTAAACTGCATGCTGGCCCTGCACGACCTTAAACTAGTTGGTCCCGCATAACTCTAAAATGTATGCTAGTCCTGCATGACCTTATATTGGATGGTCCTGCATGACCATAAAATCCATGCTGGTCCTACACGATATTAAATAGGATGGTCTCGTATGACACTAAACTGCATGCTGGTCCTCCAAGACATTAAACTGAATGGTCCAGCATGACGCTAAACTGTATGCTGGTCCTGCATGACCATAAACTGGATGGTCCTTCATGACCCTAAACTACATGCTTGTCCTACACAACCTTAAACTGGATGGTCCTGCATTACCCTAAACTGAATGATGGACATGGAGGACCATAAACCAGATGGTCCCGCATGACCCTAAACAGCATGTCGGTCCTGCACGACCTTAAAGTGGATTGTCCTGCATGACCCTAAACATCATGCTTGTCCTGTACGACCTCGAACTGGATGGTACCGCATGACCCCAAACAACATGCTGGTCCTGCACAACCTTAAACTTGATGGTCCCTCTTAACCCTAAACTACATGCTGGTCTAGCATGACCCGAAACTATTTGGTCTGGCGTGAACCTAAACTGCACATCGGTCCAGCATGACCTTAAACTGTTCAGTCATCAATGAAATTAATCTGTTCATTGTCCCACAAGATGTTAAACTGCACCCTTAGAACTATGTGTGTCTCGGTTCCCATCTTCATGGGATACGTAGGAATGTTCAGATGCCGCGTCCTGAGCCCAACCCCAAACTCTACATTTTGACTATCCCCCCTGGGTGTAGTTCTCTCGGAGGATCCTTGCATGATATGGTGTAGGATTCCTTAGCCCCACTCATGCTAAAAATATAGCGGTCACACCATGTGCCCTCTCCCCGTTCTTCTATTCTCCCACATCCTCACTACACGATGCTAAACTACATGGCCTTCAAGAACTACGTATGTTTTGATTCCCAACCTCGTGGGATATGTATGAAGGCCTGGAAATTTCCGCTGTTGGACCATCCAAAATGCCAGATTCTTCCCCTCGGGTCATGACATATGGTGGGGTGTAGTCTTTTTCCCAAATTCAAGTCAATCTAATCTCAATCCGGCCATACAGCTCACTCCCTGGAGACGACTGCCTCTTTTATAGATGGGTACCCCCATGCTTCACCCGCTCCTTTGATTGGGACTCCATCATCCTTCCTATATGGAAGGGCTCCTGAATGGAAATTATTCTTGGCTTAAGGGATCTCTTACCACTTTAGGCCAATTCCCACACAGATGTTGAGAAACAAGCTGATACAAGTCCCGTATTTAAAATACAGTCAGCGGTCAATGCTAATTTGTTGCTCCCATTTCAGGTCACTAAAGGGATTCTATGTTTCGAACATGGTCAATAGCTGTCCTGTGACGTTGGAACCAACCTAAGATGTCCCAAACATTTAGTGAAGTGGTTCATTCTACCCCATTGTATATCCATCCAACGAACTCCCCTTAGCCGAGGGAAGTTACTAGACCCCACACGATGGGGAGAGCCGAGACTGGTTCCTAGTTTCCCACACCGATGTCTGTTCGCATGAGCATAGGAGTTTTTTCTGAGGCGGTAACTGCACAAGATGACGCATGGCTTCCCATCTGAGGCCCATCCTCAGGACCCTAGCCCTTTATAGGCCCTCCACCCAAGTTCTCACCTAGGAGTGTATATTGTGGCATGGGATTATGTCCTCATTCACTTATGGTTACTCACTGTGCCGTACACATCCCCAGATTAGGTTCCTTATCCCCTCTCCATCCTTACATCTAGATGTTAAACTGTATACTGATTAGGCCTTCCCAACCGAGGCCCACACTTAACCCCCTTGGACTTTTCGGGCCCCGCCCCATGTTCTCACTCGGGATTGTATAGTGTGTCATGGGATTATGTCCCCATTCACATTGATTTGCTCGCCATGCCATACAACTCCCTTGTTTGGGGTATCTTACACATATCTTCATCCTCAATGCATGATGTTAAACGACAGAATTGTCAGGCCATCTCGTCCGAGGCCCACTCTCAGGCCCCTTATCCTTTTTGTGCCCCCAACCCAAGTTCCAATATAGGTTTGTACGGTGTGGTATGTGATTTTGTCCTCAATCATGCTGGGTTACTCGCCGTGCCTTACACCCCCCCTCGCTAGGGTATCTTACCCCAATGTGCCTTTATGAACTACATGTGGATTGATTCCCATCTTCATGGGATAAGTAGGACCTTCCGAATGTATAGACTTTTCATCCCTCCCCGTCTCTCAGAAAACTCCCTTTCACCTTGGCACCAAGGCCTACCCTTTCCCAGGGAGGGGAGTATATGGTGTGTCTTGGCACTATGTACTCATTCACGTCGTGTTTGTAACGACCACAACACTTACCTCTCCCTCTTGGGTGTTCTCTATCCCTGTATTCTATATTCATCCCTTCAAATTGGTGACTCTAAAGTTGAGCACCTTCATAGACCATCTTTGGTGATTGACTACTCTGCCTAAGGGTACTCTGGTTTAGTACCTGGAATGATGGACTCTACTCAGACATTCTTTCACTCATTTTTAGGCTTCGTGTTCCCCTTCATTAGGGATTCCATCACGTTTCACACCCAAATAGACCCCCAAATGGCATGAATGACAGGCTTAAGTGAAATCCTACCAATAGAAGCCAACATCCTTGAGGGTCGCAGACAACAAATTGATACAAATCCCGCATTTTTAATATGGTTAGCGATCAAAGCTCATTTGATTGTCCCCATTTCAGGCTAACACGATATAGATGTTGTGTTTCGAACAAGATCAATTGTTATCCTCCATCTTCACACCAACCCAATTATGACCAAAATGTTGATTACATGATTCACATCCTTCTCTACATCATCATGTATATGTAGAACTTTGAAAATATTGGTATTATTCCAAAGTGTGCATCCGCACGTTAGGAAGAAAAAAGCCACGATAAGGCATTCGCCCAGGGCTTCACTGGTTTCCCCTTTGATTATATTTCACGTATTGTGAATAATTTATCCGCCCTTGTTTCCTAAACTGATTTCAACTCAAGTAGGTGTAGGGAGTCGGCTAAGGTCTTCCTTTACATGGGATAGTGTTGCTTCTCTGTGGTCCGAGTTCTAAGACCTTAAACTAAGATCTTACCCTATTTCCCCTTCGTGAGAACTATGTGTAGCTCGATTATCATCCTTATGGGATACATAGGACCACCCAACATCTCATTTTCAGGTACAGCTCAATTGGGATCCAGTTTCTCCTGCCCATTACCCTCTTACCTCTATTTAGGCCCCTTATATCGAGGTTCCTCTCTCGAAATTGTGTACGGTGTGGTATGGGAGTATGTCCTCATTCACGTCGGGTATGTTTTATTGCATTGTAAACATTTCCCACATAGCACCGTCCCTACTACATCTGTGCCACACGACGTTATAATGAATTCCTAGTCCCATCACATGACCCTAAACTGTGACATTATCGTCTAGGCCGCACGAAAAAAATGGCACAACATCGTGACGTCCTCACTCAATGGGACACCATGTTTGGTATCGGTTAGACGCCATACCATTTTTCAATGCCTGTATACAGCTTTATTCTTATTTAAATTTCAGACATGCTATCCTAGGCTTGCCACTTAACAAAAAAACAACAACCACCCAGTATAATGGACAAACAAGATACATCAAATACCGCTTCATTTGGTGCGATGGCCACACCCGCATTCCCCCTTGATCCCTAGCCCTAGTACCTTACTGTGCCAGCTCTTAGTACTACGTTCCACTTTATCCTAATCCTCATTGGATATGTAGGAACGTCCCTACACCTTGCCTCGGGCCCAACATAACTCTCATTTCCGGTCTCTTGACACAAAATCTACCCAGGGAAACTAAGAGCTCCATATGGGAAGGGACTTGAATCCCTCTATCTAATACGTATCTTTGTCATATTAATATGTGTTTTGAAAAAGATCCCAAAGTGACGATGTTTTTTTGGGGCCATTCCCCTCATCCCATGTCTAAGCTTCAGGAGCTCTCTATATGGATACTCATCCTCTTCAACATCCGAAGGGACCCCCTTCATGGTCTAGTCTTATGCCACCTTAGCTCACCTACTGTTTCGGACCAACATCCCTAAATATCACAGATGACATTTGCGATAGGTCACGTATTTTTAACATGGTCAGAGATCGACCCTCATTGTCTATCCCCATTCCAGGATAACATGGTATGGATGCTGATTTTCAAACACCGTCAATAGTTATCCCTCCATTGTCACATCACCATCACTGTGATCCAGATTTCAAGCATCATGATTCACACATTTCTACTTCCTCATGTTCAAGTGGAATTCTAACATACTAGGCTTTACTTCATTGCGTATCTAGGTGCACTACATGGACGTGGTTTCATCATTGGGCTGACATTCACTGAGCATCCCGTCACCCTAACATGTTCCTTCCTTTTTCGGGAATGTCCCACAACTACTTCTTGTTTCCCACATCGAGCATGAATCATGTGGGTTTAGTAGTTTGGGTAGGATGTGCACCAACACAACCATACTTTTTATCATCCCACATGACGTTAATCTGTGCTTCCAGAACTACGTACAGCTTCATTACCATCCTCATGGGATACATAGAGACACCCATGCATTTCACCTAGGATCTAGCCCCAGGAATCATAAATATCGTTCCTCCTCATTTTCGGCCCCTAACCTGACCCCTTGTGGGGAACCATGTAACTGCAATTTTTCCATGACCAAGTTCGGGATGCCCCAAGATGACATTGGGAAGTGACAAATCCCTTGCCAAATAGGTTCTTTCTAAAAGCACGAATGATCCATGGTCAGACAAATTCCTCAATATAATGTGCTTCCACCACGGTGGCGTAATTTTCAGTGTGTTGGATTCTGTTTGAACAAACCATCACTCTATATTCCAAACTTTGGGTGCCCCTTATTCCCACCCTCGTCCACTTTCACATATATGGGAACCCCCTAAATATATGGATGCTCAGCCTATGACCCACCTATTATCCCCGGACAACGTTCCATAAGACTAACAAATGGCATTTTGAGTCAAGCACCCTGTTTCAAACTTGGTTAGCGGTAGGACCTCATTTGTTTTCCACACTCCAGGTTAATACAATAAAAATAATGTGTTTCAAATGCAGTCATTAGTTATTATTTACTACCACGGAACCCACACAAGGTTCCGAATCCTGGGTATCATGATTTATACCTACCATTCCCATCTTTTAGTATTTATTTCAGCACCACTGGAGTTACTCTGTTCATGCACAAGAGAACACTGGGAATACAGTAATTCGGTTGTTCGGAGAGCTTTATTCTCTAGTCAGGTCTCTCACATTTCCTCCCGGAAATCTTTACCAGTTGTTCAAAGCCCGAATACCCAAAGCTTGGTTTTCACTCCTATATTTGGATGGGGTGATAAAGTGGTCATCCCTTGTTTCGCGCATCGGGCCAAACCCACGTGAGCTTAGGGAATTATTGTTGGACACTCAGCAAACATGACAAGGATGCAATAATTTAATGTAACAACATAACTCATGCATGCTACGGAATAAAACAATTAAATCATGAAAGAATTTTTGATGGTTTGTAATCATTACAGTACCCGAGGGTTGACTCCCCCCATGGATGGGATGACCTTGTCAAAAGAGAATAACAGCTCTGTCACCCTCTAGCTGGTGGCTTCAACGATTTTCTGCCACCTTTTCAGTTCCTAGTCCTCCTCGGTAGTGAGAGGGATCAATTCGTTGGCCGTAATCTGGGCCCTCTTTGCGTCGGACCGGATGGAACTAATCTCTTCAGAGGCTCCCTTCAGGCCCTATATGGCTTCGTCCAGCTAGGGATTCAATCACAATATTAGATTAGATTTCATGTTGAGGGAGGTCGAGTGCTTGTCCCCCCGATTCTGCAGCCGCTGGACCTCGTCTTCAGCCTCCTAGAGCCTCTTGATATTTACCGTCTTCTTCTGCTGCTAGCCCGCACCGAGGCAACTTTCATACTCATGGATCTTTTCCGCCAAAGGATCTCGGATTATCATATGATTCCATTGGGCATCCACTCCCCCAGCTCACAGTTTGCGATGTTGCGAGCGATGTCTATTCATCTCATCTAACCATAGTGCTTGGGGTGTCATTGATGAAGCGTGTGATCAGCTTCCACGATCGGCAATAGACTATTTTGATGTCCTCTTCGTTAGAGGTCGTCTCATCCCAGCCGGCGTGGTTGGAATGCTCATATGTAGGAAATTCCCCCAGGAACTCCTCAACCAGGTCCACGTCTGGTGTCAGATCAGGCGTGGTAGGGCCTAAACTGTCTGGTTGATCCTCATCATTGGATCCCACCTCAATAACCTCAGGGATAGTCCCACTGGCATCACCACCAGTGAATGAAAGCGTTGTAGTTTGGTTAGGTTGGATGTTCACCACCATGACCATTGTCATGCCTCTGGGAAGGGTGCTACCAGAAGACCCGACCAACTTTTCCATAGCAGACTAGGCCAATTAAAAGACTGTAAATGCCAAAAAAGGGTACATGAATTTCAGTTAACATAGTCCAGGGATGGAAGTCATAGATTTGGTAGAGGAGACTTACAGAGATCAAATCCATGGTCTCTATTTTGGGATGATGTAATTGGGACCCCAAGACGTGGCCCCCCGTATATGGTTTGCAGGTCTGAAGACTCCGGGGGAGCCACCCCAAGTGTCCTAGCCCCGTCAGACACAGAATTTAAAGCAGCCAAAGGTTCGGATCCCATAGGTCCTGCGTCAGCACCCACTGATGGGAGAGAATGAGTTCTATGAACAAGGTCCTCTTGCACAGTGCAGATGCTGAGATGGGATCCAGAGTAACCTAAGAGCGTACCCTAAATAAGGAACATGGGATTTTACCTCAAGGGCCTCCGTGAAATCTTTGAGATCTGAGGACAAATCACTGAATTCACCCTCCTCCAACGGATTCCCTCTCCCGGCCTCGTCTCCCAAGGAGGACTCATCCGATTCTTCTGGAAGAGGGAAGCGCTTCCCCAGGTCAGTAGTTGACATTTGTGGAGGGACCGTACAATCCAACATCACCCTGACCCGGTCTTTCATTAGGCACATGGAACACAGATAGTGGATAAAGTCTTCCAATTTTTCAATGGATTAATCTGCCTCTGCCTGGGATACTATAAAACCAGATCTAATAGGGATAATCATTGCCAAGGACATCCCAAGGAGGTTAATGTGCTTCCATAACTCATATGGGCCGAGAAATTTCCGGTTGACTTCCCAGATGTCCCAGGCCTCTGGGAAGACAGCATTCTCCGTCATGTCAATATGGCTCAGCCGTTTCCCTGGGGTTTCAGTAGAAATTCTGCAGAATCCTCTCGGTGGTTGCCCCTCTAGATGACTCTATTCTCATGGGACCACCGGTTGTGCTACCGATGCCGGATCCGATTCCACAACTTCCTCCTCAACTGCTGCTGTCATCGCCTCTACAACAACCATGCCACTGCGGGATTCCCTTGTCGCTTTCCGACCTCATCCTTGAGGTCAGGGAGGCTCACTAGCACCGATTAGAATGTTTGGATGCTTTAGCGTCTCCCCAGGTAGGCCGCCTCCTAACTCTGGGCATATTCATTTACCAGCCCAAGGATGGAAGTCTGTAGAGGCAGTTCATTTCGCATCTTCCCATCTTCCCATGTGATCATGAGCCACATCTTCCTCCTCATACACGGGTACTCCTCGCAATTCACCTCCAAGTAGACCTATGGGGTTAGTCACTACAGGCACAATAATTTCCTTGCAAACCGATGTGGGGTGTATGGCTCATAGAGATGCTCACAGTTCACCCTAGCCACCAAGACTCCACCTCAAAAGTCCAGGAGGTAGGCCCGATGCTCTTCCAATCCCAGACCATCATCCGTGAAGGACCCCTTCGCCAATGGGAATAGGTGGGAATTGAATTCCTCCACCTTCAAAACCCTTTTCAGAACTGAAGGTGGAGTCAGCTTTGCTGGAAATCTCCCCACATCATTCAGGATCGATGGGTGGAAGTTCGACCCTAGTGGAGATATAGGATTCGTGTATTTATAAACCCCCCTGATATGTGCCTCTATCCATATGTACAATAGGTGGAATGTCCCACATACCCTCTACGGCCTTTTCCCCTCACTGATGTGCCACAAAATCTTATACAAATTGGAGAGCATCAGGACCCTTGGTTGTCCTGACCTCATATCGCTAATGTGGACGCCATGATGAAAGTGCTTGGTCACACTCCCATGTTGGTATCCCTCACTGGCTGGATCCAACCACAGATAAGAGCCACGATGAATGCTACCATCTTGACTATTGGTTGTTTCTCAGTACTGACTTTTAACCCCCAGGTCTTCCACGGGATATTCTCCAACAGCCTCCAGTACGAGTGTTCCTTACTCTGAGCCCCCTTTGGGCATGTTCGAGGTCTAGTTGGAAACTGATGGTCTACTGAGAGGTTCAGACACTTTTTGAACCAATGATTGAAGTGGAAATACCTCACTGCCTCCTTATCCTCCCCTGGAAAGAGCTCAACCAAGTCCACCACCAAATGTGACATCTGCTCCAGGTCCTCTCACACACCGATAGCAGGGAGGAATTCATCATACATCTCCCTCAGTATTGTGAACCTGGAGATTTGATGAACATCCCATAAGCTGATGACAACCTCCCCATAATGCAGGTGGAAGGTGTTGGTCTTTGGTGACCACCAGCTCAATAGATTTGGTATTAGCTACATTGGCTGGTATATGTGTAACTGGGAAGCCCAAGCTGCCTCATTCAGGCCCACTCTTCTCAGCTCTACTCCGAACTCATCACACGAGGTGCCTACCCAGTAGGCCAAGGCACAATCATCCGTGAAGTTTCCACCCTGGCACAGGTCCCATTCCTTAAACCACCCCTTCTTTGGGTTCCCCAACACTGCCTTGAGGATAGTGCGGTACAGATAGTGGACGTCTCCGACTGCAATGACTTACCGTCGATGGAGTTCAGATGGTTGTATAAGCATTCAGAAATGACGGCCATGATGTCTTCCTAGGCATGGCCATCGGCCACCCTGAACCAACGATGCTGACCTGGTATGCAGAGAAACTAGTTAGATATCTTTCCCCTTCTTACTTCAGGGATGAAGATGCCATCCTTCAGCTCGAAGCTATATAAGGGAAACCTCCTACACAACAGGTAGTTATTTAGGATCTTCCACAGAATCTCTAGTAATGAACATTGGTCCGAGTGGCTACAGACCAAATCTCTTGTCCCAGACTGTTCTCCATCTCATCCCTTCAGGAAGCATCCGCAAAGACCCCATGAGCAGCTTCTCAGTGGGCCATTCAGTTCTCGAACTTGGATGATTTTCGGGTTGGTTCATGAAGCTCGTTCGCAGAGAGCGTTCACGATGACTCTTCACAATGACTTTTCACAGAACACTACATAGGCATTCAAGCACCGGATCACAGATCACAAACGCGGAGTTGATGACTTGGTGTGTACCCTCAAGAATCGATTCATAGAGAACACTCACGGAGTACGCGGAGCTTCATGAGTCTAGAGTGAAAAACGAAAAATTCACAGCGTTGGGAAAGGAAAAAAGAGATTTCTCCCCTTATTTATAGGCGATGACCTTTGTGTCTTCCTAGCGTGTCCTGTTAGCACCGAGCTACATGGCGCGCTAGGCCCACACATCCCCTATCCTCTTCGCGAGCCCTACTCGCGAGAAAACATCGTGAACGACCAAGTATTTTGGTGATTACCCTCAGACTTCGACCATTGATCTCTTCGCAGTTCCATGTCTAAGTGAGAGAATTTGTTGGTGCCAAAATTTGGGACAGAGAATAAGAAAAAATGAAGGCACTATTGACTGCCTCGCGAATCAATTTCGCAGAGTCCCTCCAACACTGCAGCCACTGTGAAGTAAGGAGGTTGGACGATCCACAAATTCATTTGACAATCGCGAGCCCACCTTGAAGCAAGTAGGAAGGATTCTCTACGAACGCATTTTATGTTCACAACACCGCCGCAAAGCAAGGAGGCTGGAAGCTCTACGAATGCATTTAACATTTGTGAGCCCACCGTGAAGCAAGGATTTGGGATTCTCCACGAATGCATTTGACGTTCGTGATCCCATCATGAAGCAACCAAGACCCTCTTTGCAGCACAAAAGATCCCCTTTGTGGATCCTCATGCCTATAAATACCAGGATTCCCCTGAGCCCAAAGGATAGTCAATCCAAACTTTTGTCATCCCAACTCCCGAATCATGATGCATTATTCTTCTCTGTGAACCATGAGCCGTGTGAGGTGCTTCTGCTCCACGATGTGCCTCCCCTTTGTCACATTTTGATCGCGTCTTCTGAGAGGGATGGCTTTCATGAAGCCTAATATCTTTCGTGAAGGAAGGCAATCCCCATGGGGACTCGGGTTGTCGTGGAGTGTTTTTTCATTGCAAAACACCCATCATGTACACATGATCTACATGAAAAGAATGGGTCACTATACATCGTGAAGCACATTCCTTCACGACACATTACTTTGTGAGGCACCTTTTCTCCATGAGGTAGTGCTCTACGAATTCCATTCCACTTTGTGAAGAACCTCCCATATGCACCTATGCTCTATTCTTAGGCTATGGAACCCCGCTTCATGAAGCACACCCCTTCGCATGTGCCCTCCACCATGTGGAATAATAGAGATTCATAAAGCCCCGTCCTATTAATTCCTCTGCTTGGAAATTACTTTTCCCAAACGACCCTCCAGGTTTGGACGATGTGACTTCAAAGTCCCTTGGACGACAGTACCTATTGCGTTGCTTCTCCTCATGATTCTTCACATAGGCACACTAATGGATATTTCTTCTTCACATAGCCACACTAACGTGGGCCCCTCGATGGTTCGCTCCATGACACACCCTCACCGCAACTTTTCATGTACCCTCTCTGCATCAAGGAGTATAGGGTACTGGTTATGTAACTCCTAGGGGTGCGAAGAAAACCCACCTCGTCCGAGCTGAAGGATGTTAAACTGCCAAGCACCCTCTTTCTCAACACATGAAATTAAGCTGTGACCTCGCCTCGGGCCTCGCACGTGGGGTGCCCCCACCTTGGACATTCTACACGCCCACTGGTCCCCACAGGGGATGATATCCTTTTTATGGGAGTGTCATTTTTCCACGTGGGAAGTGGGACCATCTCGGTGTAAGCCCCTAGATTTTCTGTAGAAGGTAACTTCCCATCTCCTCTATTCATCTTCGGTCCCTAGGGATAGGAAAGGGCATGGTATTGAGTGATGCTTCTCTATACATTGGTCCCACGTCCCTCTCCCGCTGTGCAATGTCGCCATAAGGCCTCTATCCTGGAGTATGTCCTGAATCTTCGGGCAACTAACCACGCATAAGCCCCCTGTTTCATCTTTGGGCCGCTAACCATGTGTAAGCCCCACTTCACTTCCCATGGATGAACCGTTCGTGACATGATCGTCGGGTCTCTTCTATCTCTTATTTCTCACACCGAGCATGACTCACGTAGGATTATATTGAGCACCGACCATGACATCCACCCTGGGAAGCCTATAGTTTAAGCCCCACACCCGCTTCCTAACTACAAGGACCTTGATCCTTGACAAGGCAGGGTACATTGGAATCCTCCACGAGGTTTAAGGCCACCTCCATCTATTTGTCCCATGGTCCTCCTCCACATCGGTTCACCAACACCTTGGGCAAACTTGATTCTAATCCCCACACTCACTTCCGAACGACGAGGAATTTGATCCATTGCAAGGTAGTGTATGTTGGAAGCCTCCACGAGGTTCATGCCCACCTCCATCAATTCTACCCAAAGTCCTCCTACAAGTCGGTTCACCGACACCTCGGGCTGCCCTAGAGTGTAATCCCCATGACTCTTGAACTACATGGACTTTGATCCTTTCCATGGTAAGGTACATAGGAAGCCTCCATGAGGTTCAAGCCTAACACCCATTCGTTCCAGCCATTCAGTTCCACAGCCACCACCTGAGCTACATGTTCTTTGATCCTTACTAAGGTAAGGTACATAGGAAGCCTCCTCGAGGTTCAATCCCACCACCCATTTGTCACTCCGACCCGATTCATGTCAGTCCCCCAACACCTTGGGATTCCTTTGACCGTAATCCCTAAATGCTCCAATATATTGAACAATGTAGACTTTGATCCTTGCAATGGTAAGGTACGTTGGAATCCTCCACAAGGATCAATCCCAACACCTAGCGGTTCTCACCCCCTTCACATCTGTTCACCTCCGTTCAACATGATGTTAAACAGTGGACATCTTTGAGTAGTAATCCTTAGTCACTTCATGTAGTGGTATGTCGTTGTCACAACAGCGATAAGCCATTGTCACTGCATTCATCAGTAAGATGTTTTCACTGCTGCGGTAAGTCGTTGTCACTCAATTCAATAGTAATTCATTGTCAATGCAGTGGTAAGCTGTTGAAACCCCATCCAACGGTAAGACGTTGCAACCTTATCCAGCGGTATTCCATTGAAAACCCCAATCGACATTAAGCCGTCATTAGGTGAACTACATGGAGTTTTATTCCCTGCCACATGGATACATAGGAAGCCTCCTCAAGGCTCATGCCCAAACCATTGTCATCCTCATGATAGTTCCATCCTCTTCACCATCCCCCTCACAGATCATTCCATTAGCCATCCTGATTCATACCTGGGCTGCCACATCCCGATGGAATCATGCCACCCCATTCCCCATACCGATTAACTACATTCGGGAAGCCAGCTACATGTTGGCCCCAATATCGGTTTTCCCTCAAGGGGGTTCCTCCATATGATCCACTCTAGTCAGTTTTCTGATCAAACTGATCCATCTCCTGTAGACATTAAACTTGTGGCTTACCCTATGTTAAACATGGGATGTTGAGGATAACCTCAGATAAATTCCCATGGCATACTATTCACCACGTTCGATATGGGATCCCTCGGGCTTCTGCGCCATCAAGAAGCCCTATAATAAGGTATATAAGACATACACACCAATCCCCTAGCGTCCAGGAATTCCAGTTCTATCCCCCAACACTACTCCCCTAACTGATGGTTGCTTCTCTCACTAAACCCCTAGGAATGTTTTGAAAGAAGCAGCGTAATTAACTGGTGTCCATGAAGATATGTCGCCAGGAAGAGTTTCACGAACAGCTTCTTAAGTATATGAGGGAGACCCAGACTAGGTGACAAGTTCTGAGGAGGAATCCGTGGAAGGAAGAACCGAAATCCCGTCATCCCGTTTCTATCATGGAGCAGACAACCGCAAATATGGAGCATATACCACCCGCCTTTGGAAAGTGGGAATGCATGGCAACAAAAACCACATACCTCACCCCCGAACGGGACGAACACGGGCGCCCTAGAGAAAGTATCAGAAAATATACCACTGAAATCTCATGGTTCATTTAAACGAACAATTATGTGCAACACAAGATATTGAAGAATTAATATTATTTAAAGAAAATATTTCACAAAAACATCCAGGTGTCATACATTATGTCTCAAAATAAAAACGTCAAATTTAAATTTCTTAATTACATAACACATTATGTAAGTATACAAATATAATAACCGATCCTCTCGACGAAATATTTCAAATATATTAATACTATATCATTAAACATCTAATTTATTATTAGAGCTAGCTTGAAAAACGTTACAACACTAATAAAATAAATAATTTTCAAAACACCCCATTGAATCTAAGGGGTTTTCACTAAAACTAATATATCATATCTATTTTCTAAAAATTCCCTTTCTTTAAAAATATGCCTTTTTTAATTCCTTTAGAAATTAAACATCAATACAAATTTCATTATATTTTTACAAAATATATAAATATAAACCCATTTCAATATCGTAGTCTCCCTGAGTTTTTAAATTAAAACCATCTAATGAAGTAATTTACACCTAGATACTGATTCTATAAGTTTTTTATTTTTCATTAAAAATTGTTCACTTATTATCAAATATTTTTCTTCAAAAAACCACACATATTAAAAATAATATCCCAATAGAAGAAAAAAAATCATAATCAATACATAGTTATAGAGGACACTCAAACCATATTAATAGAAATCAGCTTCTAAAATATTTTAGAACACAAAAAATATATTCTATGTTTCATAAATTATTCTCCAATCTAGGTATAGAAATATATTCAACAACAGATCCACTAGGTATCTGTTTCATTCCCTAATCATGAAACTATCATGATTCAAGAAATACTCACTCTATTTTAATCTATACCACAATGGTATTTTTAATCAATGTAACCAATAATTATACATTTATTAGTCGCAATACTTGATATACCTAGGAAACATGGGTTTCAACTGAAGCCAGGATGACATGGAATGCCACTTGTCTACCTCCTGAGACATAATAACCCATATCCACCTAAAACTGACATTTTCCCATCTTAAAACACTATATGATGATATTTTTAATTCCAAAACAATATTTAATGAACAAAACCAAAGTGAGGATTGATTAATATTTAGGTTCACCTTCCTATATGATATTTGATTCGTTCTAATGAAAAGGGACAAAATATACTTTAGAGACATTTAAATTTTAAATTAGACCATATGATCAATAATAATTCTACCATATTGCTGGTATGAACCATTAGTATAATATATATCAAAAAAATATAGAAAATAAGAATAGACTCAAAAGAGAACCCATTTTCAATAAAATAAATATGTTAAATAGTCAATATGATTCATCAAAATATAATAAGTTATAATATAGGAACATGTTTTGTCTCATAAAAATGAGTACAAAAATATGAAAATAACTAGTACATGTGTGTATATGTAATTAAACATTAAACTAAACTAGCATATATCCCAAATCTTGTAATCAACTAGCCAAATACTCATCCTCTATAAACCTCTAGGTCTAAATCGCATTTCAGTCCCCTTTAAATACCAATTCCTAGATGGAAAACAAGATGTTACACACTTGGAGATTGAAATCCATGCATTGATGGTGAATATGGGGCTAGTCCAGCAACATAGTTGGAATAAAAATTACCTTAACATAGTGAGTATGAATATCATAAAATTGATGTGTAGAAAATATAAATAAATGTCAATGTCATGATCATGAGACTCAACTTCCCATGAAAATATATTAAATTTATGTTAGAAGAATATGTATTAGGTTATCATGTGCTAACCGAGATTTTATAACTCTTTGTATCACTTTATTTTTTCAAATCTGGAAGGAAGATAGTAAACACATAATATAATAAAATTTGGAACATGATCCTTCCCATCCATCTCAAGGAACGGTCTCACACCATGTAACATATAATGTTAATGAAAATTTATTTCCTTCTAATGAAAGGTAAAAAAATAGTCCCACATCATTTTCCCAAACATATAATCACTATAATGAACCATATTTTTAGTACTCTAAGATTACATCATACTATACTAATATTAGTTACATAACATAGTGATCTATTCCATAATTTTATAGGTATAGTATCTATGGAAATATAGATATGTAAAGAACAAGTCCATACGTAAAATAGAATATCTCACATTAAGTTCTTCAAATATATAACCCTTCTTAAAAATATTACACATAATGACATTATTCATAACTAGTGGAAAGTAAAATATATGAAATGGTGCGATCATATTCCCAATACATATAAAAAAGGGTGAAATATACCATACCATAAACATAACATTAGAATAAGGGTATATGGAAAAGAGAATACCATCTAAAACCCATCCCTTTTATATCATAGAAATAATTATTTAGCCTTTTAAAAAATCATGGATTTTAAAAAGACAAAAATCCTAAAGGGATAAAATATCATGAGACATCAGAGCATAACATTAGAATAATACATTTTTTTGGAATACAAATAAGCATAGAAAATAATTTCTTTAAATGTTATGTCTTAATTTTATGTCTATAATAGATGGTTGGATTATATCGCCAAACCATTATAGAAGTCATGGTTAACTCCCAGTACTATCATTGAGCAAAAAATCCCTTACTTAACTACAATCACTCACTATTCTAGTCGTTTTTATCTCATTAAATATTCATATTTACCATAACATTCAAGGGTTATATAATTTCAGGTCCATCAGTCAAATAATTAAGATCATAAAAATGTGTTCTACGAGATCATTAAAAAATCATCATATCATACTTTATGATACGAAATAGATTTCATAAATATTTTATAACGACATATCCTGTGGAAAATTAATGAGTTTTGTAATAACATGATCAATTCATCATATCATAACCTAATGAAAAATCAGGGTTTTTAGAACAAATTTTCATCATAGTCATAAACCTTATAGAGAATAAAGAATTATGGTATCATTGGATCATATTTTCATGACCCGATCCATGTTAGGGATCGAGTTGCAACTAACCAAAGACCATCACAACATTCTAAGGGGTTGCGAAAAGCTCCAAATGAACAATAAAATCCGTGAGGCCTTTGCCTACGTACTTGTCCACACACACAACCAACATAATGAGAATATCTTGATAGAAATGGAACAAAAGTTGTAATACTACTATAAATATATCAATAATGCATGGACCATTGAACAACGCAAGTAAGGTTATGTAAATTGAATGGAAAAAAGGGGAAAAATACATAACCAACCAGAAATGTTCCACGATCTCGAAGAAACTAGAAAATTAAAACTGATAAGACAATCCCACTCCTAGATCCCAAGCTACGATCACTATATTTATTCTAATAACATGTATCCATAATCCACTTTGATGTCACAATATACCAGTTAGTTGTATATATAAGGCATGAACCATGCTGGAAAATCCCATATAGGGGTGAGTATAAAAATACTCAGTAGGTATCCCAAAAAGGCATAGTGGGAGTAGCAAGAGAAACAATGATGTTGAAAAACAACATGTAATACAAGGTATTGTAAAAAAAGTATGGCTCAAACAAACAATAGAGTGAAAGAAAACTCATCCAGATATAAGTAGTTGAAAATAATGGGAAGATGAACATATCTTAGAGTCTTTTCAACCTATAGTAGGACAATAGACATCTCTTACCATGAGAAGGTAGACATGGAAATCATGTGGCATACCTCTCATGTCCTCGGCTCTCATGGAAGGATATTATTCAAAACCCAAGGAGTGGGTACTAAAATTTGATATATATATTCTCAGTCAAGGAAGAACAAATTATAGAGTAAGGGGATCTCTATCACACAACTCAAACAAAGAAGTAAAGTCTCCAATAGTTCTATATATAACCACCAACGATACCTAGAATCCATCACATCTACCCGGAACATGCCATTCAAAGTGACTAAATCCATAAAACCTAATAATATTAACATTTGAAATATCTATCTCACCCACTCGATTTTAGGACAAATCAAAAGGACACAACATAGTGGGAAAATTTTCCCACTTTCTTGTGTGCCCAACGGTACATCGAACCACGACTCATCACTAATCTACATAGTCGAAGGGTTGTGTCTCAAGGTTGAGAGCCCATAACCTTCCTGGAATGAGGGTTCCACTCAAAATAGATTGATGAATAACGCCCATCCTGACTTGAGGGAATGACCCTAATGTCATTTAGAACCCCATCCCAACCCACAAGGAGGGTGCCACTAGGAATTGGTTGAGGACTCATGTCCCACCCAGTTAGATGGTTATACTATGGTCATCGGGATTCTGTGCCCTAGTTCGTCAGGGGGATCAACACTTGGATGTATCTATAGAGGACCTGCACCCTTGCCGATGGGGGTTCAACACTCTAGTAATTAGGGTACACCAATACCTATCCCAGCTGGAGGGTAAGATCAGTTCTTCCATTAGGGAACACCACTACTCATCGTAGCTAAAGGGTAAGCCCAGTACTTCTCTAGTAATCATGTATGATAACTATTGTCATAGAGTGTCTCCTCATATAGGCATCACACTTTTAAAATACCCTATTGTATATAGAAATCCACTACACAGGTCTCCATCATGTTATATGTGAAAAAACACTCAGGATAGAATACTTATAGGCCAAAATCTGAGTCTAAAAGAAGGAGATAAGAGAGGTAGAATATTCTTAATGCGGTATATGATGCATGTGTAGCCCAAAAAATGTGTGACCCCACCACATAGCATTTCCTTGAACATAACCATACTCGGGTATTAAACTATTTACAAGTACCCAGATATGTACAGGTGTAATCCCATAGTATGTGTCAAAGTTGGCATAAAAGAAGACAAGAGAATGATGATTGTCATTGGTCCGAAGCAAAACAACATTATTCTACCGACATGCCCCTTCAATAGGCCCTAGAAAACCAAACAGATCACACCGTTATGGTCCTAGCTAGAAAAATGCACATGTTCAACTATTCATTTTCACAAATCATACACTCGTTAAAGAAACTACATCTCTTAGGATTGTACAATAATATTGCATCATGGGTCCTTCACCTCATTACCAAATGAAAATATATGGATCACACCACTTTGATCATTCTGGAAAATATATATGATATTGACTAATCATTCGCCGAAAAAAATACGTGATGAATAAACTACATTTCACCATAACACACCTAGTCTGAGATTAGTGGGCTCACACATCAATTATGATTTAGACACCAAAAAATTATTCATGAAATGTATGCCTAAATTTCAGGGTCTAGATTCCTCTGACAGTGCTTTAATTGTACAACATTTAAAGGAGTTATTTCTAATACCAAAAAAATCCTCAACAATAATAATTATATAATTATAATTATTATTATTATTATTATATAGAGATGTTTCGTGCAACTGATCCAAGTGATGAAATCATAAAATTTTCAAACATTCCTCAGAATTCCCTTTTTTTAATGTTGGATCATCTTTCCATATACAATATATATAGTGGATGCTCCATATAGATGTTATTGTGGGTTGATCCCGCAACACGAAGACCTGCACGGCCCGCTCCAACCCGGCCCGCTCGCTTGGGTGGCCCACATCACTGGACCTATGGCCCTATGTCTTGCACTCGACAGTTCCCCATGATCTACACATCTATCATCATCTTTTCTGATGCCTCAGCCTGATCCCATGTCTCCTCCATCGTCGGCCACTACCTGTCATCACACAGTGGTGGTCCCTTCTGCTGACTGTCGAGACTCCTCTAATACTTGAAAACGAGAAGCAATATCAGATCATGAAAACTCATTTACCAATCAACATATAATCATGCATTGATAAAATTTTATTTGATTTTTAACCATATCAAAAATAGGTGGATGCTTCTTTATATCATCGCACATCCTCCGGTGCTCGAAAAATGAAATGTTCTTAGATCCAAAATTCATGGTTTATAATCTACCAAAATCTATGATCTGCATGATTTTTGGATGTCATTTCAATGTGAAAAATTTTTTATGGACGAATAATTTGAAAAATTGGTGAAGAACAAAGGATATAAAAATAGATCAACTTATTGACGTGTTAGTATAGCTAGCGACAAGACATTCCAATGCAGCGAAAATGATAAAGAAAAATTTTTGGAAAATCAAAATATTAACCGGGGATGTAGAATCTGAAAGAATAAACATTACTAGTTCAAATTTATTATTGAATTTGTTGTGCTCTAATCTTCTTGGATCTACATCATCATCACTATCTATCAATGATCCGATGTCAATTTTACAAAGGAAGGAGAAGCGGAGAGCTTTCGCCGGTCATGGGAGGAATGAGATAAACCATAGGTAATTTTGTTAATAACCTACTTATAGAATTTAATAGGTTTCCTACCAATGGTCATGGTATCTGAATATCCTGCACCCTCTCATGATTTGTCACATTTAGCTAAGAAACTAGATTACAAACTCAACTATAGACTCATATATCGAATTAGAGTCCTTGTTCAGATGTTATTCAAATTAACATCAGAGATTAAATAATTTTATTTAATAATTTTATTTAAGATTATGTACTCGATAACTCTTTTTACAAATTTCCTACACTGACAAATGTTATATCCCCCCTATGGTAAATTCTATGATTTAGAATAAACAATGGCCTTGGATTTCTGATTTGGTCATGCATTGGAGTGTTTTCTTATTACATTCACATGAAAAGTATACAAATTACTTAATATTTTTATAAAATTAATTATGGGAACACTGGTCCTTGGAATTTCACGTCATCTCAGCACCAAACTCTATAAATTTGTATAAAAATGTTCCACTGTATTACAAGGGAAAAAATGTGTCCCTACATCATTATATCCTTCGATATTTTCATCTATGAAAAGAAAACTAGGGAAAATAGTGGATACTTAGTCTGCACCTGGCTCCCCTACTCCTAGGGAAACTCCTGAACATTTCTATGTTCTGACAGCACATGAACCAAAGGGATGGTCTCTCCACATATGGTACAATCCTATCGATGACATGTAATGAATCATGCACATATCTCCTCAGCTGGGCCATGTGGAAAACATTGTGCTCCCACTCTATTTGGGGGGGGGAGGGGGTGGAAAAGGCAAGAGGAAACCTCACCTACCCTCTACACTATCTCGAACTACCCATTAAACTTCATGGATAACTTTCCTCCAATTCCAAAGACCAACACACAAGAGCTCATCATTTCCCCCATGACCTGGATTGTGTCCTTGTTCTACCCTTCGAATTGGGGGAGAAAGGTTGTACACATCTGAAGTTGGGTACCAAATCCTAACTCCAAGCCTATCCACAATCATGAAGTTTACCATGAATCATGATCAGATAAAATTTTCAAGGGTACCACGTGAAGGTAGACAATCTCATGTATGTACCACTTATTTAGACTCCCCACCAAACTCTACTCCTTGGTTGTAAATATGTACACTAACTTCGTGAGTAAATCTACAATTACCTAGATGAAATAATTGATTTTCTCTAATAGAGGATGCCCTATGATGATGTATGTGGATATGGCATCCCATTTCCACCCTGGGATCTGAAGAGGTAGCAACAAACCTGCCGGAACATGGTGATTATCCTTCACCAGCTGATAGGTGAGGCATCGTGAGTTGACTCATCTATGATTCACCTCATTTTGGGACACCAAAGCTGCAACTAAATACCCCTTTACTCCTTCCCTACACAAGGATATACATACAAGGGAGGCATGTCGAACTCGCACATCACCTCCTCTAGTATCATGACTGAAACAAATGATTTTTCCTCGGAAATTATCTCATGATCCCCTCTTTTATAATATACATTTGGTGTGTCTCCAATGGAAATATGATAACAAAAATATCTCAAAATTAGTGTCTCACAACTGGGACTCTCTCACACACTACATAAATGAAGGGTTCAACACCATAGACCGAATAAAAACTGCATCCTCTAGATCCACCAGGGTCAACTACAGGGAGGCTAACTACATTAAAATATCCTACACTAAGAGAGAATGGATATTCCGTCTAAGGTAATCTACTAAATCATTTCTCTTGTAGGTATTATAAAATATTTCATATTCATAGACATGTATGAACTTAAACCAGTGCTATTGTCTTATGTTTTGGGATCTCTGCATGAAGATATGCCTGAAACCCCATCCATCTGATTAAACCATAAAAAAAATCCTAGAAGGCAGTTACTCTACATAATCAGGGAAAATAATACTAAATCCATCATCAAGTAGTGATTCATATATTTCTATTCATGGGTTCATAGTAACCTTTACTAGTATTTGAAATTGTTGCACCCAAAGGTACCCAGAAACATGGTTGGAAAGTAAACTCATCCAACCACAATAATATAGACACTAAAAGCATTTGGAATACCCTATGTTTCTTTGCCTATCTTGGAATGAGTTTTACCCAAAACTAGACACTGTTCCACACCCACTATTTTAATCCCATTTCAATGTTGGTGAGGATGGAAAACAATAAATTCAATTCTAGGACTTGGTCTGAATCTCCGCCGCACAACCTCACCCTAAATTCACAAGTTAGATGAACTCATTGACTAAAAATTTATACTATCCTCTTTGACTTGTACCGAATCCACCTCATTGTTTCCCTAGCATAAAAATATGCATCTCAGTGGGGGATGGATCCCTCTTCCTCAGGTATTGAATTCATCATCGAACAACATCGACATATGGTTTCACTGACACCTCACATCACACTACAAAAACCTCAACCAAGTAATGAAGAGGGAATAATACCACACATAGAGCCTAATAGGTTTGATTGAAAAAAGTATAAAAGGAAAAAAGGAAAATCTATTATCATCTAAGGTGTTGTAGGATCGTATACATCCAATGAATTCATCTGCGTGGGGCCCAGGCTGTCAGCTCCTTGATCTTGATGTGGGCTGCCAAGTGGTGGTGGTGGATGGATCCCTTATCCTTTTCCACCTCCCAAAACAACTCCTGATTTTCCAGAACCACCTCGTGGGAGACCACCGTGTTCCCTCCTGAGAGATCCCTAGTCATGGAGCTGTCTTTATCATGTCAGCTCATCTGTTATCTGTCTGGTATGATCCACATGTCTAGTCGGGTAATGTCATTCCATGTGTATGGTAACATCACAAGCTCATAACATACCCTATTCGTGCCGTCATAGTTCCCTACACTATCCTTGACACTAATCCTTCTCCAGTACTCCATTATAAGTGGGGTTTCACCAAGGTATTGAAATGGCATGGATCTCCCAACATTGTCCCTATGCAATCTTTCATGCTAAGAAGTATCCACTTCATATCATTTTGAAGGAGTAATGTTTCCAACATAAGAACACATTTTAGGATTGTTCCCCAATTATCCCTCTGTAATGAATCAATAGGACTCCAAAATTAGAACTAATCATAAGAAATAGGGGTAGTAATCTTCATGGAACTGTTACTGGATGTCATCCCATGAGAGTTCTAACTCATCATGCATCTGAGCAACTAAGATCAAACAACTCCCAACTATTCCATGGAAAAAACGGGCTTCCAAAGTCACCATCTGATCCATAGAAATCTTGAAAATCATAAAGATGAAGGTCTCCAACTCTATAAAATCCTCTACTGTTATAGGATCTATCTCACTATAGACCCTTGATAGTCACTTGTGCTAGAACTCACAGAGTGTGCTCATCCTTCACACATCCTTAACCTTCACTATTGAGACTATATGCGTCTCAAAAGGTGGAGGTGCTACAACCTGCCCACATGGAATAAGGGAATATCATGATGGACCTAGAAATAAGGTCTTGTTACTCATAGGGTCATCACCACGAACCAGAGTTGGTATCTTGGATGGATTTCCTCATAGAGGCATCTTGAAGATTATCAAGGAGAACCATGATCGATTGGGTATATATATATATATATTAAAAAAACAACAATGGGGATATAACTCATAGAGAACGGATAAATAATAAATCCTATATAATCTATATACCATTGATCTCTACAACAAATGTATTAGGGTGCCGAGTCGACAAGAAGGTATTCCGGCTCCTAGTCAATGACTATGATGACTGCCACGCCATCACAGGACCCCATGTCCAAATATCCACACTCTAGACCATTGAAACCATTTCCCCAAAACACAACCAATTACTTTTTAGGGAATTTTAGAACAACATCCCATTGAATAAACCACCTTTGATGCATCTTTTTCATGACCCAAACCGTGATGGGGCTCACGCCACAACTACACAATCCCACCTCCATAGGCTAGAGGGTGGAGACAAGTGTTTCAGGCAGATCAAAATCATGGAGGATTTTCCTACATACATGTACACATGTACACAAGAAAATCAATGTGATAATGAGAGGGAAAAGGACGAAATGATGAAACAATTATCTAAATAAACAAAGAATTCATTTACCTCTAAACAACAAAAGTATGGTAAAGTAAACTGAATGGAAAAATGGAGCAAATACACATCTAACAAGAAAAAATACACAAACTATAAGATACTAAAAAATAAAAATATCTGAGAGAGCACTACATATATATCCCAAGCTACAATAATTGTACACAGTCTAACGGCCTATATCCCTAGGCTCCTATGATGTCACGATCAACCTCTCTGTCGTCTTCATAAGTCACGACACATGCACGGAAATCCCATGTTGGGGTGAGTATAAAAATACATAGTAGGACACCTCAAAAGGGAAAAGGGGGAGAAACAATAGATACACATAATTGAAAAAATAACAGATAGAATAAGGTATAATAAAAAAGTATAGCTCAACCCAAAATGATAGTGAATGAAAACTCATCCTCCCACTAGGAGATCTTAACGGGGAGAAGATGACCTTATCATTGAGTCTTTTCTACCTATTTTAGGAGATTACACTCATCTAAACACTTCTTTTTGAGTCTTTTCTACCTATAGTATATGATTAGACTAGTCCAACCATGATAAGAAAAACATAAAAAGAACGTGTTATACCATGCATATATTTGAATCTTATGGATGGTGAGTATCAAAAACTGAAGGAGTGGGTATTAAAACATGATATATATATATATATATATATATATATATATATATGACCAGTCAATGAATCCAAAATGAGAGAGTAAGCGGATCTTAATCTCATAGCTCAACCCAAGAATAATAGTCGCCAACAATTACATATATAACCAGCAATGATGCCCAACATCCATTGTGTCATCCATGAACACACCATTCAAAGGGACTAAATCACCACACCTTGTTATTATCTTCTATGGTATGCTCTATCTCACCTGCATGGTTTTAGGTCACATCACAAGGATGTGTGTCAATGGGGGAAATAGTCCCTCTTTCCTTTGAGTCTAAAGGTACATCAAACCATGACTCATCATTGATTCGCATAGTTGAGAGGTTGTGTCACATGACTGAGGAACCATGCCTAGCCTAGCTATAGGGTGCCACTCTAGTTTCATCAGGAACCCATGCCTTGTTCAACAGGAGAGTTCCACTCAGAATAGGTTGAAGACCCATGCCTGGACTGGTTGGAGGGTACCAATCTAGTGTCATTGGGGACACATGACCAACCCCACTGAAGGGTTACACTCAATATAGGTTGAGGGAAAATTCCCTTCTCACCCTTAGAGTGCAACTATAGTCATTGTGGATCCACTCCCTAGTATGTTAGGGGGTCTGCACCCAGAAGTGGTTGTAGAGAACTCGCTCCCATTCCAATAGGGGGTCAACACTCTTGTAATAAGGGAGTTCCAAGACCTAGACTAGCTTGAGGGTAAGCCTGGTACTTCATCGGGGAACACAACTACCCGGACCACCTAGAGGTTAAAATTGTTGATGCTATGGTATTCTTGTATAATCGTTGTCGTCATCGAGTATCATGTCAAATAGGAATCACACATGGAATATAACGTACGGTATCATGAAATCCACTACAGAGGGAACCATCATGTTCTAAAAAACAACTTATAATAGGCTAATCATGGTACAAAATGAGTGTCCAGAAGAAGGAGATATTAGAAATAGAAGAAACATAAGGTGTAAAATGATGTGTGTGGGGCCCACTTGATGTGTGACACCACCTCATTGCTTAGTCGTGTACATAATCAAACTTGAGTACTAAATTGTGCACACGTACCCCTAGATTTGTCGGTGTACTCCCAGATAACATGTCATATCTAACACAAAAGGCTAACTAGAACACAATTCTCATCATTGGTTCGATGGAAAAAACATAATTCTATACACATTCCTCTTCAAATGGCCCAAAGTAACCAAACAAATCAATATGTTCTGGTACTTGTGGAAAATTTCATTTGTTTGACTATTCATTTTCTTGAATCAGACAACATTTGATGAAACTGCATCTCTCAATATCATACACAATAGGGGACCTATGGAGCCCATGCCGCAATACTAAAATAAATTATATGTATTTCACCATTGAGATCCTTTTGAACAAAACACATGTTATCGACTATCCATTCATCCAAAATGGACACCTAGTGAAAATGATGAATATCACCGCAACACACGCAAACTGGGCATTATGGGGCTCACACATCAATTTTGAATTAAACAGCCAAAAGTGTCCTAGAAATGTCTACCAAAACATTAGAGTCAATACTCTTCTAAGGGAGCGTCAATTAGACGTCATTTACAAGAGTTGTGTTTGATACAAAAAAAATCAATAATAATAATTAAATTTTTATTATTATACTTAGGGTTTTAATGAAAGAAACCCACAATACCCTATCATAAAATTCCCAAACATGCCTCAATGTTTCTTTCTCGAATGCAGGATCATGCCACCATATACGTCATGTAAAAGAAAACTTCTATTTATGAGTTAAGGAGGGTCGAACCAGCAGCACAAAGACCCAGCAAACCCAATTCGTCCGATCCTGCATTCCTAGGTGGCCTGCCTCACCGGACCTCTAATATTATACCATGACTCTAGATGTGATCATTGCTTTGAACCACTATCCCCATCTCCCTGTCCCAAACTATATTGTGTCCCACCATCATATGCCTCGCATATCGCATCCACAACCACTTAATCCCAGGGCCCTGTCACCACCAGCTGTCGATGATCACTGTGTGATGATGATCTCTTCCATGTACCATTGGGACACCATTGGTGATTTAAAAAAGGAAACAATCCTACATATAAAAAAATTTAATCTAGATCTGTATTGATTCATTCTTCTCTTAAAGATTATTCGATGTTTTGGAATTTCAAAAAGTTGGAGGATACTTCTACAGACGGTCGTACATCCTCTGGTGCCCAAAATGTGAAATGGTATTAGATCTATATTCATTGTATCATGATCTACCCAGATCCATGCTCTAATAAACATTTTTATTTCATTTCAACATGTTAAAACTTTATCGATGTAGAACACAAAGAACTGGAGATGAACATGAAGAACAAGGGATCCAGAAATAGATCGTTTGATGGGAATGTTAGTATGTCCATATACAAGACATTCCAAAGTAGCAAAAATGACAATGAAATAAATTTTTAATCTCAAAACATCAATTAGGTATGAATATTTTAAAAGAATATTCCAACCTTGATTCCACTCCCTCGTTGCATTTTCATCACTCTAATCAGCTCAGATCAACAATGTCATCACCATCTGTCAAAGATCCGATATCGATTATTCATTGGAAAGAGAGGAGGAGATAATCCTCCGGCCATGGGAGGAATTAGCTAAACCCTATTTTATTTCTTTAACGACATATTTATTGAATTTAATAGGTCACATTCCATTGGTCTTGGGATCCGAACATCTAGTGCCCTTTCACTTTATGTCACTCTTAAGTAAAATACCTCATTACGAACTCTATAGTGGTCTTGTATTTCTAATCCAAATCCCTATTTTGAATTTAATGAAATTAATATATGAGATAAAATAATATTATTTATTAATTTTATTTACATTTACATCATCTATAAAAGTTTCAACATATGACATACGCCAACAAAAGTTATCTACCACATATAGTAAATTCAATGCTTTGGACTCAACTATGGAATCATATTTCTGATATCATCCATTGATTTTTATTTATCTAATTTCCTTCCCATTCTTAGTATAAAATATAATTAATATTTTTATAAAATTAATTCTGGGAACACAGAACCTCAGAATCGCATGACATCTCAACTCCTAGATCTATAAATACATAAACAAATATTCCAATGTATTACAGGGGAAAAAATTGTCTCCTCACATATAACCAATAAATGAGATGTATAAAAAATGATGTTACTATATATGAAAAATTTGTTAAAAAGGTCACATGGAAAATTTCCTGTAGAAAATACACATTTACTTTAGAAATAACTTTTAAAATGTCAAAAAATTTCCCATCTATTATAGATTCTCATTTTGAAAATAACCCTAATAAATCATTATTGATTCTTTAATGAGTGTTCATTATAGTGGAAATTTATTTTCATTATTTTTATGTTAAAACAAAGGCTCGTATTACATTTTTCTTGTAAAATGTTTAAAAGTACCCCATTTTGAAACCAAATAAAGGATTCCATATAAAACATTTTTAAAAAAAAATACACTATTAAAAATGTGTTTAAAATTCATAGTGTTTTATTAAAAAATTAGAAAACATGGATATGGAAGAAAAAATTATTATTAACCAAATAGAGAAATAAATTTATATTTCATCAAATATTATTCTATCAATATTATGAGTTCATAAAGAAAGGAAAATGAAAAGAAAAACCGTAATATATTCAAATAAATACAAGAGAATATAATTCAAGAGTTTTTGTATAAATATATAATTATATTTCCTCATTGAAAATTAAATCATAAAAAAGTATAAAAAACATTGAAATTGTAACATAAAATCCTTAAAAAATGGGTGAATTTTGATTAATATACCACATGAAATAAAAAACATATATAGATATAAAAATACACATAATTATTAAATAAATTATCATAAAATTCATTCATTAGTATTATATAAACTCCAAAAATAAAATAAGTGGTAAAAATTTCCATGCGTCTCACAGAAAAAAAGTGAGATAAAAACCCCTTACCTCAAGTCTGACTACATTCATACTTGTTAGAACCATATATATAAATAATATAGTTTTATTATAAATATTTTAAAAATCATACTCATATATATCATAAAATATATGATTACTTATAACCCTTTTATCAATTGATTATTAAAAATTATTTACCAAAAACACATATCTATGTTATAACTACCTTGTTTTTCATGTATGTTTTGGTTTGGTAGTATTGTGACTTCTACGTTGATAGTATTTAGATCATATAAATAATTTTAATAATTATATAAATTTAATATTTATTCTTTTTATACAAATTTATAATTATAAATATTATTTATAGGTAGAAAGTTGAATTAAACTACTCATGGAGATGTTATGTCATATACATACATGAAAGCTATTTTCGTTTTTTGAAAAATTAAATGAATGAATTAAAATAAAAATTGAACATTATAGAATATTTATTATATCATTTATATCATATATATTCATTGAATATATCATTATTTCTATCAATTTTAATCAAAAATAAATAATATATCACAATGATTTGTAGAGGTGTGAAGTCCACACATACACACATACATCATTATTATCTTCCAATAGATGTTGTGGTAAGAAGTAAGATGATATATTATAATTAAAGCATTATATTTATTTTATAAGTATCATATATATATATATATATATATATATATATTAAATTCTATATTATATCTTGTTGTGGGATGTGGGGATGGAAAATGAATTAAATCTTTTCATGAAGCGGTCGACCTATGTACATAAGATCATAGGTTTTGAATCCCATTTAGTGGAAGAATATATGGATATAGGTTATTAAAATAACATAATAAAATATAAATATATATAATATTATTTTTATTATATAATCATGGTGGATGAATATTTTAATGAGGTGTGAGAATAAATAAAACAAAAACTCTCGGTTAAGAATGATACCTCTTCTTCAAAAAACCTCTATATGATTGCCCAAAAAGACATCCTGTGAGGGTTTTATAATGAAAAAAATTCCTATATTAAATGGAAAGATATATTAGGATTGTTTTTGGGAAATTATTTTATGGGATACATGTTTTTTTATGTGTGAAAAAAGAGGAGAGTAGATTCCTTGTTATAAGTGAGAAGGAGTGACATTTTTTGTAAATACACAAATATATTCAATATTGGAAAGTCAAACAAAAACCATGTTTCTAAAAAATTATACATAATGGTTTAGAGTCAATATAAATGTAATAATAACCTCTACCATTATAAAACAAACAATTTTTCTAACACATGTGCATGAATCTGAGAAAATCTCATTTTAACCATTATCATGGTAATTATCTTTTACCATTATTACTATTCATTATGGCATAAAATTATGATGAAATTATTAATTAATATTAATTATGATGATTAAAAATGTGGAAATCACTATTTCAAATATAATTTACTAAATTTTTATAATTTAAGTAAAAAATAAACCCCCAAACGTGATGAAAAGCAGGCTTCCAAAAAATAATTTCTTAGGTAAAAAACTTTTTGATATGAAAATTCAATATAAAAATGATTATAATTACCTGAATTTTGTTAAAAAAATATAATTTAACTAATTAAAATATTAAAACAATGAATAAATTTTTACTTTTTAGATTCAATAGATGAATTGATAATTTGAAACAAAAAGTCTGTATTTGTTACGATTCATCTAAAATTACATCTATTAATAAAACTCTCAAAACATAACTCTAAGATAATTTTATCATGTTAATTTTAAAAGTAAATTTATATTTTTATAATATTATTTTTAAATTTTATAAAATTATATTTTAGATATGATTAGGAAATGTGGTGAAATTGTTGTTTAGAAAAATACCAGTTTTAACCATAAAACCATATTTAATATTATCATATGTTAGAAAAGAATATGATGATAGATAAAATATTTAATTGGAAATATAATATATGATTATAAATAAGATCACTTACCAATACTAATAAATTGTATGTGTTATTACAAACACACATATTGCTCTTAAGAACCGGTTTTTATAAAAACACCTCATTTATTTTAAATTGGTTTTTAATATCATTTATAATTAACTAATAAAAAATTCTATCATGACATAAATATGTATTCAATAAATTATTATAATTTTTTTTTCCAATTCATACCCTTAAATATAATTTCTGTCTTATAAATGTGACAATAAATAATAACATCTTAATAATATATCACAACCTTTTTAAACTCATTATTGCTTGTAACACAAGTTATAAATAAAATTAATTTAATTTGAAAAAAATATTTATAAAATATCCAGTTGTTATATTATATCCCCAATAATATAATTTCACCATATAAATTTCATCACTTTGAAAAAAATAATTGAGGGTGCTTCTACCTCATCATATACTCCGGTTCCCAAGTAGTATCCTCAAATTTGTTTTTTCACCACAAAATAATGAACAGGCGAATGGTATTGTTTCATGTAACATTATAAATATGATCGACAATCCCCGTTAGATTTTTATCACATGAGAGAACTTACTCAAATGTCACGACCTCTCAGTTCTGTATATGTGAAGGGCTAGGTATGCACTTCCTCAGGAGAGACGCATGGAACACATCATGAACATGGGAGAGGTTCAGAAAAATCATCATGTGACAAGATATTATCCCTAATTACAAAAGAATTTTTCATTATCTAATATAGACAATAGTCATCTTAACATTTTTTCTAAACCTCACAACCTTTTTACATTATGAAATCATGGAACAAATATCTCAAATGCATCAAATTACAGATCATGTTGATGATTTTCAGTATAAAATTTGTATCCAATCTAAGTACATTGATAATTTTTCAATGTTTTTTAATTTATATATAATTTAAATTTATATCTCAGGTCCAAATATATTATATTCTCTAACATTACCACCTCACACTTGGGTTCTAACCTTCTTTTTAGAGTGAATTTTATAAGTATCCATCAGAATGATTAACTAAAATCTTTTTTTATATGAAAACTCAACTAGAGGAAGGTTTTGATCCAAATAACTTTTTAAATCCATAATAATTTGTCTAAACATATAATATATCGGTTTAATAGTTATCTTTTACTGACCATATATATGTGGATTATTATTTTTGCTGAAACTCAACTCTGTATCAAGAGAATTTTGAATACTTCACCTGAAATTAAAGGTGAGATATGTATTCATAATTGATAATATATAATGGGATACTCCATGAAACTATTATATTTCCGCAATTTATGTCAATAAAATATGATCAACAGAGGAATATTCTATAACATAAATCATATTATTTAAAATTTTAAGTTGAACAACAACTAGATGAATATTAATACATCCCTTAGACTTTTCATGGAGTTTGAAAACAAATTCCTCGGTGTTGATTTCCGATTTCTATTCTGATATAGGAAATTATTGTAGCATATCCTCAAAATAATATCTCTATGACTTAAATTGATAACATAACAAGAGACCGGATACATAATTTTCAATATTTATCTTAATTTCATCAAACCAAAAGTCCTCTTTCAGATCCTTATACATTTTCATGCATCAAGGATGAATAAAGAAAGATAAACTATGATCATCATCCAATAGTTCCTTTCTCAAATCTAGTATAAAATGAAACCATAAAGGGTTCACAAAAATTATCATTCCACCATAATCAAGGTTTAAAAAATTAATATTCATTACCTTCTTCTACATTTTTACATATTCCATTTATACCTATTAAATTATCAAATTGATAAATGGTTGAACAATTATTTGAGAAAGATAATATTTATACCAATACATTGAGATATGTAGATAAATCCTTTTAATATGATTATATACTAGATATTTTTTATCCAAATCATAGATAGGATAGATTGATCCTTTCAACTCTTAGCACCAATAGCATTGTTCTCCTCCCAACAAGGGTTATGTATTAAGAAGTAAAAATAATTAATCATTCCAACCATATTCTATATCACATATTCATCTATTTTTGTGTGATTATATACCAAAATTTTTTATTATCACTATATATATAATAAATTTATCCATAATTATAGTTCCTAATTCTATTTATATTAAAAATTTCCATTGATAACTACAAATCATGAGTTGGGAAATTTTTCTCTTGAAACTTTTATTTTCATGATCCATAATATATTACATTATCATTTTACATGATAATTCATCCCAATACATTCCAATAGGAATCTATATAGATTATAAATTCATATCAACTATTGCTAAATCTAAGAACATGTGTTTTGACAAACCATCTATTTAGGTCTTTGAAAATTTCATCACATTAATATTTCTAATGGAACATAGATCCCTTCTTAGTTAACAAGGAAAATTGATTATATATCCATAAGTACTTATATATAATGTGATGATAATATCCAACCAAATAAAGAAAACTATAAATCATAGTGAAAATGGTTATTTTGGTCAAATATCCAATAATTACGATCAGTTATGGATCAAAAAATATACCCTCTCTTGAGATTACATGACCTAGAAATGAATCATTTTTAGAGAAAATCCGAAAATGAAAAACTTTTCTTAAAATGAATCCTTATTTAGGGTTTTTAGCGTACTTACCACAAGATATTAATGCTCTTCATTATTTTTTGATATATATTAATATCATCAATTTACAATACTCATCCTTATAATGGTGCTTTATTATGAATATATTCATTAAATCCATGAATCTTATGGGGGAATTCGTAAGACCAAATGTCATCACAATATATCCATCGTGCCCTTACTTTGTATAAAGTGTGGACTAGGGTATATAATCTTTCATTACCATCAATTAATGATATATAAAAGTGTTAATATCTTGGGAAACTATTGATCTTTGTTTTTTCATCAAACAAGTCTTCAACATAAGGTGTATGATTATTGTTCTTAATAGTGATTTGGTTCAATTCCCAATAATCAGTATATCGTCACATTTATCAATGATTATTTTTAATTAAATTAATATGTTAACACTATGGTGGAGATCTTATCTGAAAAAAATCCCCCGTCAATATTCCCCAATATTTTGCTCATCAATTCCCCCAACTTCATCAATGATACTCTGTGTGGCATATTGGAAATAGGTCTAACCCTAGTTATGAGTTTTATTTTATGATTAAATCCAATAGTTTGTGGATGACTAAGAATATATACCTGAAAAACTTCAAAAAATATTTCAAAATAATCATATTTTTATTAATGACCTTCTTCTAATTTTTACATAATAAAAACACCATTTGAATTGTAATCAGGACCCATTCAACGAATGAAATTTACATATGAAGTTAAAATTTATTGTCACACTGATAGATGACCATAGGTTGGTTTAGAATATCAAAATTTACATTCCATAATTTAAAATTGATATGGTATTTTTGATGATAAATCCAATACATGCCTAAGAAAAATAAATTAACCATATTTAGGTTAAAAATATTTATAGAAAGAACATTTAGAAATATTAATACAGGTGAATATTCATATAATTAATTTTAAATCATCATAAAATTAGGTATTTCCACTAAATTTTCAATATCTCTTTATTGGGGTTTCATTCTGATACCTATATAAAGTTACTTAAATATACTATAGTGGGTAGATCTATAGATATATAAGGCATTATAAGTTCAAGAGTGGGAGGTAGGTATACCTTTTATAATGTCATTATCTTAATCAAAATCCAAAATTATGATCAATTGGGATTTCCCACTGCCTCCCTACATAAGATGCTATTGACAATGATCATTTTAATTATCCTTAGGATTTGACAATATCTTAGTATTTTTCCCATGAACATTGATTTTGAATGATTAGTCTATGGATGTTTTTTTATATGGATCGTACTCTTTACTAATGTCAATTTCTAACTTCTTCCCATCACTACAATATTTGGTTTCCCTAATACCTTCCTTTACAAAAATAAAACATTTTTCGATATCCTTCAGATAATTTCATCCATGTTTCCTTCCACACTTTGATAATATATGAACTCTCATCTTAAAAAAATGGTTTTTAGAGTTCCCTTTTAAATTTATTCATTATCTTCGTATTGATGCCATTAAATTTATGGGTATATCCATGATCTATTTCAAAATTTGATTAATAATGAATTATAACATCATACCTATAGACTTCCATGGTGGACAGTTCCCTTAAATGATTTGGTTTTAATCCACTAATGAATTGACCAACCTTACTTTTAGGCCGGTTATCAACATTGGAATCATACCTCACAAGTCCTGAATATTTTTCCTCATTGGTACCAATGGATTAATATTACTTTTACCCTATGTCATGGAATTATTTATTCTTTTTCATATGAAGAATATGAGGAAATTAATTATTGAATAATAAAATCATTTTCCTATAAAAATCCTTATATTTAATTTCATAATATTTTTATAAATTCATGGTTAGTTTTCACCATTGATATACTTTAACTTCCAAATGATAGATATCAAAAATAAAATTTTCTTATTATGAACACTACTTAATGAAAAATATCATTTCCATGGTATTTACCCATTTATAAGAGAGTATAATATCAATGGAAACACTAAATAAAGATGGTCTACAAGTCAAGGACTCAAAAATGGGATTCAATCCATTTATTTTTTGGAAGCTCAACATGAGTCATAGTTTCAAGATGTTATATAAGTATATAAAATATATTTTTTCTTTCAAGGTACCAATAGATTTGATTTCTCAGGATGAAAATAAATGAAATTTATATCACATTCCGGATCAACTAGGTAACTTTTGGTTCCATCCATTGACTAATATAATAAATAATAGTGTGAGAAACAATAATCAATGTGTTAAACCATATAGTCATGAGAAATACAGTATTTCATACATAAATAATGGTACATTACTTCCAATATATGAATTCTTTGTATTGACCTATGAAATTCATGGGCATCATCTATTCAGGTATTTTATAATGGATCATAATTAAAATGTTAATTAACCTTATAAAATACTCTATGAATTTTGATATAGTTTTTTAGTTAGGGCACACACACCATACAATAAAATGATAAAAAAATATATACTCGGATAACTAATTTCAGTGTTATCACCATTACATGCATCTATTTCAAAACCATGTATACCACTTGTATCTAGATATGATTGTTTATCTAGTAAAATTACACTCATTTCTTTACCATAAGGTGTCCTCCTATTCGTTTGATTATCATAAAGGGTTTTATTAAATGTTTTTTCTCATAGTGTAAATTTTTTTAACAAATCCTCTCATGATACATATTTATTGTGACCCAAAATTATCATACATAGATATTTCATCTTATTCGATGAATATTATTTAAAATAATCATCATCCATTCCCAAATCATATAGGTGGTCTACCGTTTAAAAAATTTACACATAAATAATATTTGCATTAATAAACTATATCATATTATAATAATTTATTCATAACTAGTACCCTTTATAGTCATCTCATAATTAATACCTTCTATCATAACCTCTAGAATGGAATCCTAAGAAAGGGTGAGATTGGATTCTCAATAAGGGTAAGAAAGGAAGATATCAACAATCACTTATACATAACATGAGAACAAGGGTATGAGAACATGAATATAAAATTTGAGAACCATTCCATGAATATCATATTCTTAATCATTGTTCATGGCATAAATAATGGAATGTCATAAGATTTGAATCGTAAAGGGATAAAAGAACATGAAATATGAAAACATAAAATTGGTATAAGATATAAAATTATCTCATAAATATAAACATGTAAAATAATTTCTTTAGTTGTAAGGGACTACTTCCATGGGTATCATAATAGATTGGGTTCACTCACAAAATGATCATAGTAGTCATGGTTAACTCCCAGGAAAATCATAATGGACAATGTCCAACAATAAAAAATGTTCACTCTATAATCTAGTCCTTTCTATGTCTATAGAGATCAGTAATTAACCAATTCATTAGAAAGATATATAATTGTAGAACCAAAAGTCACATAATGAAAATCAAACTTCTTATAGGCCACCAGATCATAAATTATTTATCATATCAAAAATAATTAAAATAAATGAGTATCATAAATAAATCACCAGAACATAACCCATGGATAAAAAGAGTATCATGATCAGTTAATGATTTTATCACAAAATATCTCATGGAAAATGATATGTTGGAAAATAATCTGGTCATCATAACCATAAACCATTAATAAAAAGAAAATGTTTTGTGTCACTGGATTATATCCTTAATGAAACTTATGTAACATCAATGAATGTCATCATAGATGAGAAATTATATTAAATGATCTTGTGGAACATTTTTAGAGGGAAATACCTTGTTCTATTTAACTCCACTCACTTAAAATATAGGAATTTTAAAAATAATAATAAAATTATTTTCATTTAAAATAACCTTGAATGAATGTAGTACAAGGCATTGAACTTGTTTTCATTCAAAAATTCTATAAACTTATTTTTTGGTTGATTCTCACAAATAACCACATTTATGTTGATATTGAAATTATTTTAATTGAATTTAAGGAAATCAATATGCATTCCAATATTAAATCTTAAATTATATTCAAGACTTTGATATACGAGGAATTTCATTGATGTATTTAGAACATGTTTTAGTGTATTTTGGAACAATGTTTCTAAACCCTACATTGGTAAGTGGAATATAAGGGATAAACCCTATATTTGGAACAATTCCGATAGATCATACACCCTATACTCTCAGGAATGTATAGTTAATCAACCCCATTCTAGCACAAAACCTGATGTTTGAGAAATCGCAATATATGGTTCATCAAGCTTATGTTTTTGAGAAACCTTATGTTTAGGAAAACCAAAATATGGTATATAAACACTACATGGGTAACAAACATACATTATCAACCCAACATCTTGGTTTTTTTCATCACATGATAGAACCCAATGTTTGAATATTCAATGATGGAGTTTTAAAGACTACAATAGTATTTATTGAAATAAATATTGTTTCCAAGATGTTTTTGGACTGATTAAAATGCTAATTATGAATATTTTGAACACTTGTATTAAATGGAGTAAAAAATTTCTATTATTAAATGAAACATTGACTATCATGATTTTTTTGAATTTAAATATTCAAAATTTATATGTGATATTTTGGGAGGTGTTTTGACTTCGTGATTTTTAAACTTCTGTATAAATATAGAGATGTTATTATTTGGAAATATATTTAGTACGGAAGATATTCATATAAATATATATATATGTAGTTTTATGGCATTTCATTAAAATCTACAATTTGGAGACATACATGTATAGATTTATCTGATTTACTCACTGTTGTTGTCATAATTACTACTATAATTATTTGTTATTTTTCTTATCCATGAGCAATGATTTTCTGAAACCTAATATTTGGAGAAATTCATGTTTAATCATATGTATAATGTTTCATTTGTTACTATTTAAGTAAATCATGTGAAAAATATGATGATATATATGCTATCATGATATATTGAATATCTGTTTTTATCTCTCATTTACTGTTGCAAGCTATGATTTTTATCTCATACCATGAAACAAATAAAACTCATTTTATATCTTTGAGTTCTGTCAATTCTTACTCAGTCATGGTTATGTTTCATCTTATTGTACAAATATGCAGATATTCAGTTCTTTATAAATGAACCATAAGGATTTAATTAGTCTTACTATTATTTGTCAAATTTCTATAAATAGTTGTTGAATTTGAAGGTCTTAGGATCAAATGACCTTGTGAAAATCACCAAGCTCATAGATCTGAGTGTTGGTGGAGAGGACTAAGGGATATTTTTGTACTTAAAAACTATAAATCATTATGGTCATTTCATTTGTTTTTTTATAGCTCACTCATTTTTGAGTGAAATAGAAAGGCCCAATACTATGCTAGAGAGGTGTTTCAAATCAGTCAAAATTTGGGGAAAAATATTTCCACCATCACCCACATTGGTCTTTATCATTCTTATATCTATCATGACCATAGATTTGGTATAATTTGGATGTCTCTACTAGTATATAATTATATTAAATATTTTATGACAATATTTTTAATATAGTGGTTCTATGTATTTTTTTACTTGCTCTAAGAAGCCTGAGTTCAAGATTCTGACAAAGAAGTTATGAAATGAATGATTACTGAGAAGGTATGTTAATGATTCAGGATCCCTATTTTAATAGTAATGATTATTGATGTAGGAAAGTTTGTATCCTTATTTTTCTAAAACATGGAATAAGGTTTTATCTAAATATTATTAATCCTTACAACATTTTGAAGGAATAATTTAAATTTTGAAATAGTTATCAAGAAAAAGAATATGATCTCAATTCAAAATATATGAATGTTTTTATGTTTTGTTTAGGAACTAAATAAATCAATCGAGTTTCCCTATGTTCTACTATCTACTAGATGTGGATGAAGATTAGTGTTGCCTATGAGGATACTAAAAATTTCATACAATTACGATATAATGCTGAAAAGGTAATCCTTTATTCTTTTAGAATCACAGAGAATGAAACTATCAACCAAATGGATGGAATACTGAAAAATATTTTAAATAATGTTACAGCTTTAGAGGATTAAATTTCATAATCAGATCAAAAATTAAAAGTACACAATTTACTACACCCTATGTAGAATAAAATATGTGAAGAAATCTATGTGTTTACATCCGTAATTAATTTGATAATTATGTACTTAGAGAAGACCTAGATTATGTATGAAGTTGATATGTACGTTGATCCTGCATTTAGTACCATAAAAATTAGAATCCTACTTGATGACTAAAAATAATGTATCATATGATTCAAGTTGTATAGATCAAGATAAATATCTATTAGATATTAATGAAAATTTGAAAATATATACAAAAAGTAAAATAGAAGGCACTGAAGATGATAGTTGTTGTGAATGTAAGGAATGAATTCATACAATGTATTATCATTTACTCAAAGGAAAAAAGAAATACAAGTATAAATGGATGGAATGAAATATATAAAAACTACATAGAGTGATACATCCAGTTCATATGTTGAATATTATTCAAATTTAGAACATGCGCATAAAGTTATATATTAAATGGGTGATACTGATGAGGTACAGTCCACTTACTCCCAAAACTCTATTTTATGAAAAATTTATTAAGATGAGTTAAATAATATAATTATTTTAAAAGACTGATATTAATCAAAAAAGAAAGAGTATAGAAAACATAAGAACTAATATGATAATATTATATTATGATAATTAAAATTTATCAAAATATATTATAGATTTAAAATATAATGATTGTCAAAATATATTTATTTTACATAAAATTAATATTAAAAAATTAATGACTGAAGATGATGAATTAAAATAATCTTATAGTATGTTAATAAAAGTATAAAAATAATTAAATCAAATCATTTTCAAAAATAATATACTTAAAGTAAAATATAGAATATGAAGTAATATTGAATGTCTAAATAATTATGAAAATTATTTTCTCCTTATATAAATAGTAAAAACATGTTTACTATTAAATGTTTTTATTTTCAAACTAATTTTTATTTTGAAAAATATTTTGTTTTATAAAATAGGAATTTATTTCATTAAATGTGCTCATTTCTCGATTTTTTTTATTTTCAAAATTCTACACAAAGACATGTTTGGGTACCTAAAAATTTAATTTCTAACACTATAAGAACCAAAATCATATGAATAAAAAAATAACTTGATTTTGATATTTTTTTGGATTATGACACTAAGAAGTATATTTTAATATTTGTGTTGTTGAACAATTGATATATGTTGAATTTTATACTAGATGAGGGAAAAACTCTATAGTAGTTAATTATACAAAAATCCCAATATTAAAGTCAATGATCCATGAATTGTTTTATTTAAATATTTTTATACCTATAGTATATTAATTTTATTATTAAAAAAAGAAAATCTATTTCTAAAAGTATTATTAAATATTCTTCTTGATTACATAAATCATATTTTTGTTTGTATTGATTATATAATATTTTTTACTTAGTCTGAAAATATAATTTTTATGAAATATTTTTAAGATACATTTTATCTTATATTAAAACATTTTTATTTACATAAAAAATCAAATAAAAACTCATCATATGTAACATATATTTTTGAAACAATTGTACTATTTTTTTCTCATGAAAATGATATGTCTTCTGAATTTTTTCAGACAAAAAAATTTCATCCACTCCTTAAAATATTTTTCAATTTTTTTCCTTTAAAATATATTGTTCAATTGGTAATTAAAAACATGTAAAATATGGAGATATCAAGTAATAAAATATCAAAAAAATATTTTTTCACATAAAAGGACAAAATTTAATGTTTGTTACCCATTGGAAGAACTTTAAGTATTACATATTGAATATTCATGTTCAAAGTCTACATAATGATATAAAGATGTTTACTGTTTTTAAGAACTAGAAGTTCATTCATTTATAATATAAATTGAATTTATTATATTTAATGTTAAATATTTGAATAAATAAATATATAAGATACATGATGATTTTGATGTATTCATAAAGTTGTAAGATGATCTATCAAAAAATTTATATCAAAAGTTGTTTTGATTCATTCAAAAATGAGTATTAGAATACTAAATCTTGTTCAATCTCAATAGCCTATTTTGATGCCTTAAATGTGTAAATACTAATTCAAATGGAGATTCTTCATAAATATAGCGTTAAAATGATCAATCTTGATAAAATAAAGCTATTTGTAGTTGAAAAATGTTCATATTTATCATATCAAATAACATCAGTTGTTCAAAACAGATTAGAAGAATTGTCAATAATTTTGGCAGATTGATGTGAACAAATACACATTTTATATGTTTTAGTGGAATATTATACTCATTATTAAACTCTTGATTTTTACTCTCTTTATATAAAAATCAATTTTATACACTATTTTTAATTATATGATTCAAGTAAAAAATAGTGGAATTAGTTTTTTCATAATTTCTCTTTACATTCTATATTGATTATATTATCATGATCATATTTTTTGTCTTTACTTATTAAAAATGTTCATTAAAATAATTCAATATTATATGATTCAGGTGAATTTTAAAACAACAATAGTTTTTATTCATTAAATATCATCTCTTAAATTCAATTTTATATTTATTTAAGAAAGCATAAATATACAGGGAGTTAATTTTTGATCGTATATTTTTGATGTCACCCAAGGGGAGACGTTTAAAGTAGTAATTTTACAAGTTCTAAAATGTATAGAATGTTATAGAAAATTGTTATTTTTAATTGTTGTGACACCCCAAGACTTCATAGTGTGTTATTGCTTGAAATTAATTCAATAACTTTCACTACACGCGACACTGAGTTCAAGTGCACCATGACTTACCAAACAAGCCGTCCAAAAGAGGTTATGAATAGTATTAACTAAAATTTAATCTTTATATAATCCTTATAATTTTAGAATCCATATTATGAGTTTCTTAGACATAATGTAATAACAAATTCATTTTCAGTATTGCACTTTTACAAACTTTTAATAGTGTACCCTTTTTAAATCCAGTATTTTAAACTTTTATATATTCAATTTGACTAAATAAATTTACTTTTTAGAATGGGAACATAAAAAAATTACAATGAAACATCCCAAGCTTCCATGGTACGCTTTCCATTGAAAAATATAGTAGTGTGTGTTGTACGCCACTTCGTGTTCTAACACACACCACAACCAATCAAACTAGCCGTTATGACTAGTAATACATACTTTTTGAAATTTTATAAATTTTATCTCTCAAAATGTACTTAATTTTAATATTTGTAGTATTGAATTTAGCCTAAGGTGAAATTTTGGAACTTTTCGGATAACATTTATATTTTGATGAATATTGAAAATGAGTAAATTTTAATTAAAAACTACTTTTTTAATCAAAATAATTTATATTTAGAAATTATGAATTTGAGTGGTTTTAATTTATATTTAGAATATATTTTTACCATTTAATACAATTCTGGTCATTTTACATAATTTTACAATTAAACCGAACATAAACAAGTGTCAATCTTTTGATAGTTATTATCTCTTAAAAAGACGCTATTTGTTTTGACGAAAGGAATTAATTTTTAAATTAATTTATGCAAATGATATGATTTTAATTTGTTAAAATAGACATAATTTTTGAATTCATATTTTCAAGTATAACTTAGGCCTAATTTTTGGTATTTTTCTTGAAACTTTCATTTTTTTGAATAGTGAAACCACTAAGTGGTAGTAAAAAAAAACTAATTTTTTCATAAAAATTAATTTTACCGCTTCTGTGAATAGAATTTTGAAAATCCTAGAGACACGGTTAATATCAAGGAGTATAATTCGGATCAATGAGATGGAAATAATTTTTGGTGAATAGGAACTTTTTACTTTTTTTTACCACGGTTAAAACTAAATAGGGTAATTAAGGGTAAAAATGATATTAATATTACCCTAACACAAGTCCTAATTCTATTGGACAAGTTTATCTCGACCAAAAACAACCTTAGGAGTAAACTATTATCATTTAGGTCCACTTGTATTAAAATAGTACATTTATTATTATTTAATTCAAACAAGAGTTAAAAGAGTTAAAATCAAACTATATTTACTAAACCATTTTTAATATTGGGTTATACATAAGATAAATTCGATTTTAAATATTCATTATAAATCTAAGAAGATTTAAAACATAATGGTATTTTATTTATAATTTTAAAATTAAATATTTTAATTTATTTATGACACAATGGTGATGCAGTAATTACCTAATTAATGAAAAATTAGAATAATTGATATTATAAATACCAAAATAAATGTAATGTGATATTTTTTATAAATAACAATAATTTTTTGTGGTAAATATGACATGTTAGGATTGATTTAATTAAAGTTTCTCCATGTAATAATTCAGTTATGAGTTTTAAAAAAATCAATTATTGAATACAGTCAATATTGACATAAAAAGGTTTTTAAAACAAATATTATATTATTAATTGATATTAAATCCTTAAAATCTATGGATCTGCCAAGAAACTTATATCATGATAGATGTATCATTAATGGACCACATGGGGGTCGATTGGATGTATATAGTATGTTTATTAACAATATAATATAAAAATACAAATAGACGTTGTAAAAGTGAAACTAATTAACTAAGAGTTAATACTTAAAGATAAGGTTAATATAATAACCCAAACATTCCTAAATTCTATTTTTTGAGTGGTTTTAGACCCATACCCACATTAAACTATAAATAATCCACTTTGGAGCCATTATAAACCGAATATAAATTTATTATAAAATAATATTTCTAGCTTTTCTAAAGGTGCCCCTCACCCCTCTTATAAAAGGGAACTCCCCCTTCTAATTAATTCACACCTTGAAAGCCTTTTGGTTCGTCCAAAACCTACCCAAATACTTTCACAACTTCCCTAAAGTCATCCTATATGCCTTACATTAGTCAGAAAGCCAAACTAAGGATCCATTTTGATCAAATCAAAAGGAAGAACCCGAAGTATAGGTAATGATTTCACCACCTCTTTTCAAGTTCCTTTCTTCTTCCACTTCTTCTATCTTTTTTATTAGCATTCTAAAATAATAACTCCAGTATATTATATATAAACGGATGTTATTATAAACATGTTACAACCATATTTCAGTATTCTATCCATCCTTTGAATGACATGTCACCATACGTGCGTATGTACGGTTTACCGTCTCCACGTCGTGGTGTAATTGTTATTCAAAACATTATTATTTGGATGGTTATAATAATGATGTGTAATTCATGTAAATAATAAATATAACATGATAATTATTATTTATATATTATATAACAATCAATTAAATATTGTTTCAATATCAAAAGAATGATATTGTCGCTCGTGCGTACGTACGGACTACCGTCTCCACGAACGCGATGAGATTTATTCTCCATCGCATCCATTCAAGTCTAATTCTCATTTGTAGTCAAATAATAATGTTTAATGACTTAATATCATTCTTTATATGAATAATATACAACCTATCCATAACAAATATGGATTTTATAACAAAACATATAAAAGAAAATGAGTAAGTTAACACCTGAAATGACGATATTTCTAAAATATTATTAACAAAGCAATGTTAAAAGATCATCTATGATATCATATTAATATATATGATTATTTTATAATTTAATAAATTTTTTTTCACCATTATACTTGATTTTAACCTACCCCAACCAAGGAAAAGTACATGGTAAGGGTTTATTTCACAATCTCTTCATTATTCGAGGTTGTTTATATGTAATAATTTATTGGGATGTCATTATCATCCACATCCATGTTTCATAAAAATGTATTTCAAAACATTCTTACTATTTTACAGAATATGGGTTAAAGTCATTTACACCCTTGATTGAATATTTATAATAATTTTATAAAGGAATATTTCTGTCGTTTTCCAAACAAGGTGCCTTTTAACCTTTTTGAAAAAATTAAGGTAAGAATGTTTTTTTAACTTATATGGCGGATGCGGCTATTTTCCACCGTTTTAAAAACTTCAAAGCATCCTTTACAAGCATATAATAATATTTTCAGATTAAATGTTTTATTTTATAATTATTTGAATTTCAAATGATTTAAAAAAAGAGATATTTCTCTCAAATAGTTTTGATTTCATCTATGTCAACATCCTTTGGTGGATTTTTAGGTTATTTGAAGTTTGTTTATTATGATACAAAACATCCATATTTAATTAAAGGTTTTGTTATATGTTTGACTGAGGATGTGTTATTTTTATACCATTCATGGTTTATGGAGAAAGTATTGACATTTCGTATGCTAGTTTTAATACAAATGATTATGTTATGTTTAAACCTGTTCATATAAGGAATGCATTGGACATAATAAGTGACGGGTGGAGCCCGTTATAGCTCCTCGAATAATCGGTAGGTCTCATGAGACAAACTAGTGTCTTGGAACAGGGCCTTGACAAAATTTTATTTTTATTCTTGGCACGAGGCCTTGGATATGTGGTTACGATAGTCTGACATTATGCATTCCATCATTATTAATGTGGTTATTGATATTTCATGTGATTATTCGATTAGTAAAATATCCATGTGAATAATTAAATGGAATTATTTCATTTTATTTTTTGTATACTATGTTTATGTTCAAGTTTAAAAGGATTTTGTTTTAGTTATACATTTCCTTAAATGTTTATTCTAATTTATGAATGTTTCTGATATATTGTTATCCTTACTGGGCATTTGAGCTCACCCATTTTCTATGTTTTATTTTTCCCATGTGTGAATAAAAAATTTATGAATGACCTATAGGGATAGTATAAGGGGATAAGAGTGTGGAATATGGAGACTATGTTGTTGTAATTTTCATTTTTATGATGTAATGTAAAACTTTATAAATATATCTAGTTTTTCCAAGGCTACTAAACTAATCGGTATTTCAAGATTTGATCTTTCTTGTGATCATGCCAATGTTATGTAATATTGCTCCAAATCTGGGTAATTGGGGTCGGGGCGTTACAGTTGGTATCAGAGGATGTTTAGTACAAACCTTGAAAGCTTGATTTAGATACACTCTGATTAGAGCACATAGATCTAAGATGGACTTTGAGGATTAGTATAGATGAACTTACTAGAATTTTGGTATTGTAGAAATTTTGTGAGTTTTATGATCAATACATCCCTGTCTGGATACGATCAGGTAGAGGCAGCTCTGGCACAGATGTACCAAGGGGTAAAACTTGAAAACACCACTTTGAGATAGACTCGAACGGGAACTGGTGCACGACAACGGGCATTGCTGCACTCTTGGTTATGACACTCCTGGGGGATATGCTTAGGATAATTTTCATTTTCTTTACAAACAATTATGAAGGGTTTATGAGTATATAATTCCTCATAGGAGACATTTATGTTATTATGGATTATATCTATAAACTATTTCATTTATTTTATATGTTTTACAAGTTTGGGATTTGGTATTGTTTTTCATAAACTAATATTGCGTATTCCATTGTTTAGAAATGGTTCCTAGTAGAAGGAATGAAAACTTCAGCAATGCAGATGATCCAAAGAGAAATAAGGATCATATCTTTCATGGTCTTAAGCCATAATTTATAAGAGAAATAGTCTCCCATGTACTATCATCATATGAAGAAATAATATCATGTGTTGATAAGATAAGTAAAGAGTTTATTGAGTCCTATGGCTTTGAAGGGAAGAAAGAGATGAAAAGGATGGAAGAGAGAAAGATTGATAAAGGGAATAGGGAAAAGAAGAATTTTCCCATATGTGATAAATGTGGGAAGAAACACCCTGGAACTTTCCTGAAAGGAATGTGAGATTGTTATAAGTGTGGAGAAAACGGGCACAGAGTACGTGACTACAAGGGTAAGAAAATGGTTTCAAATGTACAATGCTTTATTTCCAAGTAGTTTGAACACTAATTGAACCTTTTTCCCAGTCATCAGACTATGACTCAAATGATTCTATTGGATAATAATCAAGTTATGATACTACCACAAATTAAGAGGAATGATTAGAGTTCTTATGTTGATTATGTCATTTGAGTGTTGTATCAACAATGTACTTGTTATAATAATTATTCAGTATATAAGGATTGTACTGTAGTAATATTTCATTATGTACTTGAGATTGTGTGGAAAAAAGAAAAGGGACTCAATAGCAGGTTAAATTTTTCGAAAATATATGGTTGAGAGAAAGATAAACCATAAATGGTTCTGATACAGAGGTAGTGATTTTAGAATAATACACGATTGATTTGGATACATTTTATTAGATATTCAAGACTACCTTGAAACTGATTAATGATTTGTATCTTCCATCATTGTTGGGGTTTACAACATTTTTGTATTGAAGGAGTATATCTATTATTCTTTAAGTAATAAGGGATCATGAATGTAATCAATACGGTTTTATGGTAATTTAGGATGTTGCAGTGTTTTAAATGAATACATGATGAAGGTGTTCACATGTTATTACACTGAAATAAGGATCTTCATTGTGTTTACCTTCCTTATAAATTTTGGACTGATATATTTTGGATAGTTCTAGTTTGGATTATTTTGGATTGCCATAAAAGGATAACCCAAAGGTTGGGCGGCAACCCGTCGCATCCGGCATTGCCGCGAGACTTGAACCCACAACCGAAGGGCGACAAGGGTGTATCACCTAACACTGACCCACGTGATGTCCTATATTGAATAATGTCATATTTTTAATGGTTCTGCTAGATGAATTATAAATTCATTTTTTAACCCTATACGAATGGGATAAATAGAATAATATTTTTAAGTTCTACTATGTTTTAGAGTGAAAGATGAGTTTGTGGTAGAACATAGTTAAAAGATGAGACTCTACTTGTCAAGTATATATTTTATTCTTATCTTATTCAATGAAGAAATTAATTCTTATAATTTATTAAAGGGATCTTATAACAAAAAAATTGTGTTATCCTAATACCATATGTTTTGATGACCCGATGGTATGTTAAATAATCATAGATTGATGAATTTAAGGCACTCAATTTTACACTTGTTTGTGATTGATGACCTCAATCACTACCTATAAATATTTACATTTTTCCTCCAATTATTTGTCTTTAATTTCCACAAATGTTTTCTGAATAGAGATCATAACTTGGTGGTGACCCTTTCATTTCTCCTTTCCTCTTATAAAGACTATATTTTATTAACCCAATTTCTGATGATGGTTTTCCCACAATGATATTATCTACATTCAACCTTTTATTTTCGAAGAAAAATTTCAAATTGAGAGGACACAATTTATTGTAGGAGGGGAGAATGTAACACCCCAAGATTTCATAGTGTGATATTTCATTAAATTAATTCAATAACTTGCACTACACGCAACACCGAGTTCAAGCGCACCATGAATAACCAAACAAGCCGTTCAAAAGAGGTTCTGAATAGTATTAACTAAATTTTAAACATTATATAATCCTTATAATTTTAGAATCCATATTATGAGTTTCTTAGACATAATGTAAGAACACAATCATTTTCAGTATTGCACTTTTACCAACTTTTAATAGTGAACCCAGTTTAAATCCAATATTTTAAACTTTTATATATTCAATTTGAGTAAATAAATTTACTTTTTATAATGGATACATCAAAAATTTACAATGAAACATCCCAAGCTTCCAAGATATTCTTTCCGTTGAATAAGACAGTAGCGTGTGTTGTACGAAACTTCAAGTTCTAACACACACCAAATCCAATCAAACTAGCCATTATGAATAGTAATACCTACTTTTTGAAATTTTATAAATTGTATCTATCAAAATGGACTTCATTTTTGTAATTGGAGTATCGAATTTAGCTTAAGGTGAAATTTTGGAACTTTTCGGATAACATTTATTTCTGATGAATAGTTAAAATTGTGAAATTTTAATTAAAAACAACTTTTTTAATCAAAATAATTTATAATGATAAATTATTAATTTGAGTGGTTTTAATGTATATTTAGAATATATATTTAACATTTAATACAATGTTGGTCATTGTACATAATTTTACAATTAAATCGGACATAAACAAGTGTCAATCTTTTTATAGTATTATCTCTTAAAAACACACTATTTGTTTTGACGACGGGAATTAATTTTTAAATTAATTAATGCAACTAATATGTTTTAAATTTTATAAAATAGAAATCATTTTTGAATTCATAATATCATATATATATTAGGCCTAATGTTTGGTATTTTTCTGGAAACATTCATTTTTTGATGAATAGTGAAACCACTAAGTGGTAGTTAAAAAAAACCGAATTTTTCATAAAACATAATTTTTCCGCTTTTGTGAGTGGAATTTCAAAAATCCAACAGACATGGTTTATATAAAGGGGTAAAATGTGGTTTAGTGAGATTAAATTTTTTTTGGTGAATAGTAAGTGTTTACTTTTATTTACCACGGTTAAAAGTAAATAGGGTAATTATGGGTAAAAATGATATTAATATTACCCTCACACATGTCCTAATTCTATTGGAAAAGTGTATCTCTTCCAAAAACAACTTTATAAATAAAATATTATCATCTAGGTCCACTTGTGTTAGATTAGGACATTAATTATTATTTAATTTAAAGAAGAGTTAAAAGATTTAAAATCAATGTATCTTTACTAAAACATTTTCAATATAGGGCTATACATAAGATAAATTAGATTGTAAATATTAATTAGAAAGATAAAAAGATTTAATACATAATGGTATTTTATTTATAATTTTTAGACATTAAATAATTTAATTTATTTATGACACAATGGTGATGCAGTAATTACCTGATTAATGAAAAATTAGATTAATTGATATTATAAATTCCCAAATAAATGTGATTTCCGATTTTTTATAAATAACAATAAATTTATAGGTTACTATGACTTTTTAGGATTGTTTTAATTAACCTTGTGAAAAGTAATCATTATGTTATGATTTTGAAAAAAAATCAAATATTGAATAGTGTTAAAATTGACAAAAAACAGTTTTTAAAAACAATAATATATTATTAATTGATATTAAATTTCTAAAAATCTAAGGTTCAGCCAAAAGACTTATATCATGATAGGTGTATCATTAATGGACCACTTGGGGGTATCTTGGATGTATATAGTATTTTTATTAACCATATAATATAAAAATACAAAGATACATTGTAAAAGTGAAACTAATTAACTAAGAGTTAATAGTTAATGATAATGTTAATATAATAACCCAAACCAGTCTAAATTATATTGGTTGAGTGGTTATCGACCCATACCCACCTTAACCTTTAAATAATACACTTTGGAGACATTATAAAACGAATATGAGTTTATTAAAAAATAATATTTCTAGCTTTTCCAAAGGTGCCCCTCACCCCTATGGATCCCTTTTGATCAAATCAAAAGGAAGAATCTGAAGAAGAGGTAATGATTTCACCACCCCTTTTCAAGTTCTTTTCATCTTCCACATCTTCTATCTTTTTTATTACCATTATAAAATAATAACTCCAGTATATTATATATACTTTGATGTTATTATAAACATGGTACATACATATTTCAGTATTCTATCCATCTTTTGAATAACATGTCACCATACATGCGTACGTGCGGCTAACCGTCTCCACGTCATGGTGTAATTGTTATTCAAAACATTATTATTTGGATGGTTATAATAATGATGTGTAATTATTGAAAATAAAAACTATAAAATGATTATAATTCTGTATATACGATATACCATCCAATTAAATATTATTTTAATATCAAAAGAATGATATTGTCGCTCATGCGTACGTACGGACTACCGTCTCCACGAATGCGATGAGATTCATTCTCCATAGTATCCATTCAAGTATAATTCTCATTTGAAGATCAATAATAATTTTTAAAAACTTAATATCATTCTGGATATGAATAATATACAACCTATCCATGACAAACATGGCTTACATAAGAAAACATATAAAAGAAAAGGAGTAAGTTAACACCCGAAACGATGATAATTCTAAAATATTAGTAACAAATCAATGTTAAAAGATCATATATGATATCATATTAATATATATGATTCTTTTATAATTTAATAACAATTATTTCACCCTTATACAAGAGGATAACCTACCCCAACCAAGGAATAGTACAAGCTAAGGGTTTATTTCACAATATCTTCATTATTCAAGGTTGTATATACGTAATAATCTATTTGGATCTCTTTAACATCCACATCCATGACTCTTAAAAATGTATTTCAAAACATTATTACTATTTTACAGAATATGGGTTAAAGTCAATTAAACCCTTTTTGAATTTTTATAAGATGCTTACAAAGGAATCTTTCTGTCGTTTTCCAAACGCGGTGATTTTTAACATTTTCGACAAAATTAAGGAAAGAATGTTTTTAACTTATACGACGGGTGCGACTATTTTTCACCATTATAAAATATTAAAAGATTACTATATAAGATTATAATAATATTTCAAAGTAAATGTTTTATTTTATAATTATTTTTCTTTTAAATGATTTTAAAAAAAGAGATATTTCTCTCAAATAGTGTTGATTTCATCTATGTCAACATCCTTTGATGGATTTTAAGCTTATTTGAAGTTTATTTATTTTGATACAAAACATACATATTGTATTGAAAGTTTTGTGATATGTTTTACTGTGGATGTGTTATTTTTATACCCTTCATAGTTTATGGATAAAGTATTGACATTTCGTATGCTAGTTTTAATATGAATGTTTATGTTATGTTTAAACCTGTTCATATAAGGAATGCATTGGACTTAATAAGTGACCAGTGGAGCCCACTATAGCTCCTAGATTCATCGGTAGGTCTCATGAGACAAACTACTGTCTTGTCATAAGGCCTTGAAAAATCGTATTTGTAATCTTGGCACGAGGCCTTGGCTATGTGGTTATGATCGTCTAGGATTATGCATTCCATTATAATGAAAGTCGTTATTGATATTTCATGTGATTATTCGATTAGTAGAATATCCATGTGAATAAGTAAATGAAATTATTTCATTTTATTTTTTCCATACTATGTTGATGTTCAAGTTTAAAAGGCTTTTGTATTAGTTATACATTTCCCTAAATGTTTATTCTTATTTATGAATGTTTCCGCTATATTGTTATCCTTACTGGGCATTTGAGCTCACCCCTTTTCTATGTTTTATTTTTCCCAGGTGTGAAGAAATAATTTATGAATGACCTATAGGGAAAGTATGAGGGGATAAGAGTGTGTACTATGGAGACTATGTTTTTGTAGTTTTCATTTTTATGATGTAATGTAAAACATTATGAATATATCTAGTGTTTCCAAGGCTACTAAACTAATCGGTCTTTTGAGATTTGACCTTTCTTGTGATCATGACAATGTTATGTAATATTTCTCCTACTCTGGGTTACTGGGGTCGGGGTGTTACAATTGTCCTATGGATAATAAATGGGGAGAATTTTATAGTTATATAATGTTTATAGTTCTCAAATTAGGGATGTTTTAACGGGAGAGATGTTTATATTTTATAATTTTTTTACTATCTTTATTTGTTTAGAATTTTTTTTCATTAATTAAATATATGTAAATGTTTTATCATTATATTAGGGGGGAAATTTTCTTTTTGGAATAAAAATTATTGGAAGATAATGGTAAAAAATTTAATTTTTCTTTTTTCTATGAATTTTTTAAATATTATTTATTTTTGTTATGGGTATTATGCGTTTTGTGATCATCAAAAAGGACGTGATTGTTGAGTTTTTGTTGATTCCAAAATTTCATTAATTTATTTTTGGTTTTGATTCTCATAAATATATAAATTTTCATTAAAAATGTAATCTCATTATGTTAATATTAGGAAATAAATATTCATTCAAATATTTATTTTGGAATTATATTCATGACATTGATCTATGATAAATATTCATTTAAAATTTGGAATGTGTCATACTGTATTGTGGATAAACTATTATAAAAAAACATTGGTAACTATAATATATGGAATAAACCCTACATTAAAAATAGTTCTTATGCATCATAAACCCTATGTGGTCAATAATGTACGGTTAACACGCCCTTCATTAGTATGGAACCCGATTTATCAGAATGTGGAATGTATGGTTCATTAACCCTATGTTCAAGAGTAACCCTATGTTTTAGGACTAAACATATGTTACATGAAACCTACTTTTTTAATAGCATATAAATCATCAACACTACGTCCTTTTTTTACATTAAGGTATCATTCTTTTGAATATTCAGTTATAGAGTTTTAAATCTGTGATATTATATGAGATTTTGGCAACGATCTTGATGTAAATAAAAATCGATTCAAGGATGTTTTATGAATGATTAAAAGGATTGTGGTGATTGTATTAAATTATCATATACGGTGGAGTGAAACATTACTATTAATATTCTATGTTATGAATCCCTTCAATTTTTTTGAATTCAAATATTCACGAGTTATTGTATGATATTTTGTGAGCTTGTTTGACCTGGAGATATTTTACCTATAGTAAAAATATTGAAACATTATTCATGGTAAATATAAATTAGTTTACACATACATATATATAGAATATTATTTGTGTCGTTTACTTTAGATTTAGTTGTTGGAGACATACATGCTTAGATTTATCTGATTTCCTCACTGAAGATGCAATCGATGCTACTGTATTTATTTTTCATATCATATTATGAAAGAACGAAAAAGAATTTGGTAAAAATAATATTGGGATAACTTCATATTTAAACATATATCTAATGTTTTATTGTTGTATATTGATGAAATAAAATGCAAACATTTAATATATACATGTTTTTTTGTCAACGTGAGGATCTGATTTCATCATTTTGTTGTGGCTTCAAGCTGTGAAGTTTATCTCATACAATAAAAAATAATCTATTGATTTTCATGATTTTTAGCTTCTAGTAATCTATTGTGGCGGAGTGTCATATTGTTATAGAATGTTATGGATATTTTTTTCTTTGTAAAATAATATTACAAATTTAATGTTTCTTATTGTTAGGTGTCAACTGCCAGTACTCAGTTGTGGATTTTGATGGTCTGAGTATAAGAGGACCTAGTGAAAATAACCTAGATCATTTATTTTAGAATTACTAGAGTGGACATAGTGATATTTGTGACCTGAAACACTATACGTCACTCTATTAATTACCATTATTTATTTCGGATGCCATATTATTATTCAGAGAAAAGTAAATGCATGATGTTATACAAGAGAGGTGTTCTGAATCTGTCAAATGTTTGAGAACAACAATTCACCCCCTTTTTTTCATATTATTAGTTATATCTATCATTATCTAAATGAATTATTTAATATTTGATTAATCTTTTCCAACAAAAATTATGTTCATGTTCTGTTTGTAAAAAAATATTCCATCAATGTTAGGACTCAACCTTAAACAATCCATAATCCTGAATTAAGTTAATGTTCCACATTGAGGATCTTTTTAGGTTCAAAGATTTAGAGAATTAAGTCATAACATATACATAACATCATGAATATTATAAGAATAAACTTCGACTTACAATCATTTTTTTCAAAAAATAAAAAATCATTAAAAAACTTGACCTCAATTCATTTATTAATAGAATAACATTTCAATGATCCAATCATTGACTCTATTATTCTTTATGTCATGTGAAAAACATTTCAAAACATAGGATAAGAATAAAAATTTTAGTATAAGATCCATAGTGAAATAATTATGTTAGTCTTTAAATAACATGAAAAACATGAGTACATTATTATAAAGTAATACTTTCCACATTTAAGAAGCAGTAAAAACACTTCATTTAATAAAAGAACATTTCTTGCCCTTTTTGTTTCAAAAATATTATCAAAATCCCATAAAATGAATCATATAACATATAAATGTAACTTGAGACATAAACATACATAAATGGAATAACCATATAGTGAACTTCCAAACATATCACTAAATGAAATATCCATATGGCTGACATCCATACCAAATGAATTGGAGGTTATAATGTAACCACCCATCCTTGGTATGTCATGAAACCACCTGTAATTTGGTTTATCACATAATAACCCATCAAATTTCCAAGTACTATTACATAATCATCACAAATAAAATATTTCAAGTATCAACATTTCAATTATAAAATTTCATTTGCAATCACAAGAAATAATTTCAAGATATTGAAATACTAAATCCACATTCAAAGCCATTTTCAAAGCCAATATATGTAAACATTTTATGTGGTGTTTATTTTAGATTTCGAAAAATCATGACTTCTTTAAGAATCCAAATATAAAATAATGATCATGGTGGTGGAACGGTTATTGTCACCACATATGTTAAAAAGAAACATTTTCTTTGTCATTTAGTAAAAAGACATGTTTAAAAATATTTCCATTGAATGAAGTTAAATGTTAATGGATTTAAAAACCATAAAAAACCAGGTTGTGTATAAATCAAAATATATCTCAAAGAAAGGATATTTAGACAATGCCCCTTACGAAAATTCGGCAGCTTAATTGCATCACATTAAAATTCAGAAAATACGTTGATTGGAGAGAAAATGTTTTATCATCACTTGGAAATACAATGTCTATAATTAATTATATATATAATAACATATTCGAACATATGAAAATGTAAATTAAAATACATAACAAAAAAATAAGTCTTCGACTAAACAGAAGGACGAAAGGTTTCCTTTCCTCGAGACTAACTTGTCTTGTATGTTATTTGTTCTTCCTATCAGAAAAAAATGTTAATTTCTACTTGATAATTATTTATCACGTTTATTTTTCCTTTTATATCACTTATTAATTTTCTATAAAGGTTATTTAATTATTTTAGTTCATATCTGACATTCTGTTAATGTTCGAAACTAGAGTAAAAACTGAACTTGTTATAATTATAAATTGTTCAGGAGGTCAAACATTCATTATCTCTAAAATGATATTCATTATTTAGATATCATATATATCATATATATCCTGTATATATGTATTTATAATAGTCCATATCATTTGGATATAGGAAATGTAATGCAATGTTCAGGGATACAGTAAGCTTTATGTATACATGAACGTTGCCTTCATTTTTTTCATAGTTAATGGAATACAAAATAAATTATACATAGGTATATTCTAATTAAAGTATAATATATATTGTTATATATGTTACATAATATCATAAAATCCATCCTTTATGCATTCCATATATATTATAAACGATTCATATCACTTTGACTATGCGGTAGTCCACAGTTCCTCTTATGAAATTATCCTATTTAAACAACATGAAAATAATAAATGTGCGTTCTAAATGATAATTACATTATAACAGTGATATAATAAATATTTTATATAATTACAGTTACATCATAATTTCTACCATTAGAGGTGGTAGGGGAAAATCGAACAGTCATCGTTTTGCGAGGTAGCAGTTATCCGTACACAAAATCATTATGTTCATATCTATTTGGCGGAGGTGGGTGTTAGTGTAGTTAGAATAATTATCATGAAAAGACCTAGTTTATTTATTATTCTTGTTTCTTATATAAACAGTGAATAATAAGATCATAGGAAGTGGAGAATGGAAAATAATGGAATGAAACCTGAGAGAAGACGTAACCTCAAATTGGTTATCTTCTTTTGATTTGAGCCAAAGGGCTCTCTTGAATTGTCTTCATCCTAAGTGAAAGAATATATGAGGATTATAGGGATGTTGGGAGATTATTAGGGAATATTTTGGAAGAGATAAGAGGGCACGAAAGATGTTATTAAGGGATATAGGTAATGTCCTTTTATAAGATAGAAGAGAGGCACTTAAGGAATATCCTGAATTATTATTTTATTATAAATTATAGTTAGATTATAAATGAGTCCCAAATCAGTAAATTATTAGATAATATAAACATAAGTCTAAATAAAATCATCCAATAAGAATTAGATAGATTTTGGATATATTTTAATCTTTATCGTTTTTATTTAATCCTTTTTTACACATAGCATGTTATCAAGTATTTAGAGGTTTGAGAATCCACAGAGCTAACAAAAAATGAAAAATACCCAATTAAAGATACAATAATAAAAATTTAGACTTATTATGAATATATGGATGATTATTATGTTTTTTTGTAATTTTATAATAATTTATAAATTTTTTTATATTTTTAAATATGAATTATGTTAATTTTGACACTATTCATATCATGTCTCTTAAAAATACATAACAACTTGATTGATTCAAAAAAATTTAATCAATACAAATATAACAAGAAACAATCATCCAGAAAATTCATGGATGACATCTAAATAACCACGTTACATTTATTTTAACACATATAATTTATTTATTTGAATCATTTGTTAATGAAGCAATCATTGCATCATCATTATGTCGTAAATAAATTTATTTATTTACACTCTAAAATTTATAAATATAATACCATGATGTAGGAAATATTTTTAAACTTCTAATTACTATTTATATATGTAATGATCACTTATATATCCAAATATAAAAATTGTATTTGTAAAATATATATGTATATATAATATTTTCATTCTTTAAATTAAATGTAATTAAAGGTAATTTGCACACACAAGAAGGTCCATGGGGTCTTCAAATCAACCCAAGGATTATAATGGTCAGAAATATATAATCCAATAGGGTTATATTATGTGTTATGGTAATTTAATATTATTATGATATTTTTTTACCCCTATTTATCATATTTACCATTTACTCATGGTTAGTAAAAAAATTTACGAATTTACTATTCATTATGTATAAAAATAAAAGTTACCTATTAAAAAAATGTGCACAAACTAATTAAAAATATGGAATCTATTATTCCAAATTCAAAATAGTTAAGTTTCAGATAATAATTTAAAATTAATTCTCGTTCTCAAAACCAAAAAGCATGTTTTTAATAAGTAAAAACTATCAAAAGATTGAAATGCGTTTACATCCAATTTCAATGTAAAATTACTTCTAATGACCCAATTTGGATTAATTGTTAAAAATATAATCCAATAATAAATTAAAACCTCTTAAAAGTAAAATCAAATAAAATATATAAATTAGATGAAATGATAGTTTTGACTTCAAATGCAGTATTTTTAACTATTCATTAAAAAATGAACATTATTAGAAAAATACCAAAATTTTACCCAAAGTAATGTTTGATGATCCGACTATAAATAAGAAGTTTATTTTGAAAAATGGAACATGTAAAAGTGAAAAGAATATATTTAATAGGGGTTCACCATTAAAAGGCGGTAAATCGACCTTTTAATGAATATTAGTGTATTTCTTGCTTAAAATTGGATTCATTCTTATTTTAAGCATCTAGAATTTATTGGATAAATGTAAAGACATTTATAAAAAATGTGTAAAAATAATATAGTTAGTGATATTAATTCCCAAAATTACAATTTCTATGCATTAACAACCATTTAAAATAATAATATTATTATATAATTTTTTTATATAACTCAATGTTGTGTGAAATTTAAGATTTCAGAGAAGCCCATTGTTGCGTGTGGAGTACCCTATCTGAAATATTTTACCCTTTAACATTAAATTAATATATTATTCATATGTATTAATTTAAATCAACAAATATTAATCTATAAATACTTGGGTTATTACAACCATCCGCCTTTTTGGAAATTGAGTCCTCGCAATTTGTAATTTTTTTTAATTTTCATTGAATATCTGACATCAGAAAAAGAGTTAATAAAAAATAACTATCGAATAATGAAACATAAGTACAAAGGTCACCCTAGATTATAAATACTAAAATTATATTTAGGAAATCATGGATATGAAAGAAAAACTAGTTGTCCTAGATTAATAGAGAGTGATACAGAACTTGATCACAAAAATTTAACCACCATAATACCATAAATTCTTGGATGGGTATAATTATTATGATAAGAGAATGTGTATACCATTTTTTCTTCAATATTATTTTCATAGAGTTGAATAATTTTATTACTACCTTGAGTAAGATCATAAGGAAATATAGTTACTTGAAAAGTAGTGTTTTATCCTTTAATCAAATTTATACCACTAACTCATCAATTCACCTAACGATGAGTACTCAAGATGACATGGTGACATATGAAGTGATATAATCAACATCTAGAGAATCACATATTCCAAAAAAAACTATACATTTCCCCTTTCATTAGACATTACCCAAAACAAAAATGGTTAGTACGAGAGCTGATAGTCCCCAAAAAGGATAATAAATTTCAAAAATAAATACTACTCTTAATCTCTAAAATTTGATAGAAAATACCAAAAGTTAAACAAATACCATTCAATATAAATTGTCCTTAAATTTCTATAATGTATTCCTAACTATGGTAGAATCAGAAAACTCAGAAGGATTTAATAACATATTCATCAACAATAAATCTTATCATTTATCTCAACAAAACAATGACTAATCTTAAAATCTTATACAGAATTATTATTAACTTAAACACATATTATCTATTTTAGGTTAATAATTTCCATAAATAAACCAAATCACCATATTTACACAATAAAAACCTAGATTCTTCCAAATTTAAATTTCAACCAGTAGCACAGAAATGAGATCCCATAGAATTATATTTTCCTTAAGCATATAGTGTTACCAAAAGAGAGATTTTTTCAAAATTAACCGTTATCACATAATCACCAACTCATTTTCCTATACCAACGATATCCATTTGATAAAACAAAAGTTCCAGAAATCAACTTATTATTGATCTATAAAATCATTTAACTAAAAAGGTAAGTCATACTAACTGGGGCTTTATGTTGTTCAACTGTAGGTGAGAAATCTCAAACACACTTTTATTGTGGGTTTGATTCCTGCACCCTTTTCTGACATGAAGGGTTGTCATATGGTCTACGTGTTGTCCTTTTTTAAAAACTATATAACATTATAACATTAAAAAAATGAGATAAATTCTTCAAAAATAACCATAACATATCTTGACCACAAATTTTATCTCATACCTCTCATTTTTATCCTACAACGTAATAACCTGTAATTTCATCATTCTCAAAGATCATATAAACCCAAATGGAACATTATAACTATATCCACAAATTAAAAAATAATTCTAATTTTAATAAAATTTTCACATATCTAATATCATGGTTACACATTCTAGAAAATATTTTCCAAATTAATCACATCATCAAAATATCGTTAATGCTTTTAATCATTTTCTCATCCTAAAATCTACTATAAATCTTGAATCCATTATATTTAGACTTATTACTCATTAATTGTTCTTCATTATCCATTAAAAATTATTTTCTAACTTATTCAATAGTAATGTTTTCCTAAAAACAAAATTATGAATCATATCCTAAGATTCAATAATATAAAAAACCAGCTAAAAAATAATCCATACCTTTGATTTTTCACTGTTAGATTCCTCATCCTCAATTGAAATGTAATTAGGTATTGGTAAACATAAATTTTTAAGATCCTACTAATCCCACATCCAATCCTTATTCATAGGACATTTATTTGTATATGACCAAGAAAATCACATTTAAAACATTCAATTGATTCTTCAGAAGGAATGTATTTCCGGTTCTTGGATTTAACATGATTCTTCCTTTTTACAGGGAAGTTTATTGCACTATGACCTTCATTAACACATCTTAAACATATTTTTGTCCCTTTGAATCATTTTCCTAGGTGATTCTTTCCACATCCTTTACAAATTGGTTTTTAAATATACCTACCATTAAAGTTATTACCTGAACGTCCTTTGGGATTCATTTCTCACATATATGATGCCTTAGAAAAATCATTAAGGTTCAAGTAGTGAATCATGAATCTAGATAGTTTTTTAAGAATAACCACAAGAGTTCTTATTGCAGCTCCCATTTAAATATATTTCTCATTCAGAAACCCACCACAGTTTCTTTTACATCCATTGTTACTTTGGTGCCTCCTAGATCTAGCCGTTTACTAAAACAAAAAAGGTCAATGTGAGTATATGAGTAAAACCATTATATACTATATTATTAGAAATTTAAGAACTAATATATACTTATTCATGTTATATTATACTCATTAGATTTATATTAAATAACTACTACCCTTTCTAGTATGATAACCATTATGGTTGTGTAACTTATACTTAAATAACACCCTATCCACTGAAGATATCTAAATGACCTATGATACAAACTATAAGGCCCCAAACATAAAAATTAAATAATCTTGAATGAATTTAATTATTAAAACTAAGGATATTTTTAGGTTTGTAGCTTTAGATAATTTGTTTATAACTTATACATGAAATCTTGAATATTACATGTTCACACTTCAACTCACTGTCCATTTTTTTCATAAAAAAAAACTCTTTAAAACAAAAACAAGACATCCTTCCATGTTTTAACAACATAACATTTCCATGAACATATCCTTAAATATATTAATATTTATGTGAAGTAAAAAACATTTCAAAACATGGGACAACATAAAAATCTCTGTAAGGGATACATAAAGAAGAGAAAACTATTAGTGTTTAAATTACATGAAAACCATGAATACATTGTTATAATGTAATACTTTTCAACTTTAAGAAGTAGTAAAAACCCTTCACAAATATAAAATCATTTATTACATTTTTTATAAAAAATATTATCAAAATAACATAAAAATGAAACATATAACATAAAAAGATTACATGGTATATAAAAATTCTTAAATTTAATAACCATGCGGTCAAATTCCACAAATATCACTTAATGGAATAGCCATAAAACCGACTTCCATACCCAATTCATTGGAGGTTATAACATTAACAACCACCCTTGGTTTATCACGAAACCACCCTTAATTTTTTATCATGTAACCACCCATCAAATATCCAAGTGCCATTATCTAATCATCACACATAAAAGATATCAAATATCTACATTTCAATCATAAAATTTCATTTGAAATCATAAGAAATAATGATAAGATAATGAAATGATAAACCCACTTTAATAAAAATTTTCAATAAAAAAATATTTTAAAACTCTATTTGGTGTTTATTTTATATTTAAAAACATCACGACTTGTTAAGGAATCCAAATATCAAATAATGCTCGCGATAGTGGAAAGGTTGTTATCACCGCGTATGTTAAAAAGAAACATTCCATTTGTAAATTAGTAAAATGATACATAAAAAATATTACCTTGGAATTAAATTAAATGATAAATGGGTCTATACAATATATTAAAGCAGTTCACGTACAAATAAAAATATGGCCCATGAAAGGATATTGAGACAATGTCCCTTATGAATGTTCGACAGCCTAATAACGTGAAATTAATATTCATAAAATGAGTTGATGGAAGGGAAATGGGTCTCTCAACACATGGAAATGAAATTTATAGAATTAAAGGATTTATATAAATAAAAATCCCAACCTAATAAAATTAAAATTAAAATACATAACATAAAATAAGTCTTTCACTAAAAGAGTTTGATGAAAGGTTCCCTTACCTCGAGTCTGACTTGTCTCGTATGTTCCTAGTTCTTACTGAATAATAATATAAAGTTAATTTATATTTTATTCAGAACCATTTTAAATTTTATTATTCATTTTATATCTATTATCACCTTTCTATGAAAATATTTAATTAATTATGTTCATATCAGACATTTTGTCGATGTTCAGAACTTTAGTAAAAAATGAACTTGTTATAATTATAAATTGTTCATGTGTTCAAAATACCTTATCTATAAAATGATATTCATGAACAAGATGTCATATATATAATATATATCATTTATATTTTTATTTGTAATTGTCTATAGCATTTGGACATAAGAAATGAAATGAGCTGTTCATGGAGACGATGAGTCATACGCACACATAAACGCTACATTCATTAATTTTTTCAATTTATAGAAATGAAAAATAAATGATACATAGGTATATTATAATACCATAGTAATATATATTGTTATATATCTTACATATTTTAATTAATTACATCCTTTATACGTTCCATTTATAGCACGAATGAGTCATGTCACTTTGAGGGGACAATTGTCCACACTTCCTAAAATGAAATTATCATATTTATAAGACAAAAAAACATAAATGTATGATATAAATGAAAATTAAGGAGTCATAGAGATAGAATATATATCATATATAACATATATAATTATAGTCCTATCATAATGGACACCATGATAGGTGGTAAGAAAATGTCAAACAATCATTGTTTCGTGAGGTAACAATTCACCTTACACAGAAACAATAAGTTCATATCCATTTGAAGGAGGTGTGTGTAACTGCAGTTAAAATAATTATTATAAAAACAACCTGGAATATGTATGATACTATTTATGATATATAAACAAGGAATTATAAGGGAATAGGGAGTAGATAATAAAAAAAATGGAATGAAACTTGAGAGAAGAGGTTACCTCAAATCGGGTAATCTTTTTTGATTTGACCCAAAAGTATCTCTTGAATTGAAATATTCCTAGGGGAAGGATTATAGAAGTAATAACGGGATTTTGGGATATATTTGGGAGTATATTGGTTGACCTAAGGGGGGTTGATATGTTTGAGTAATGGGTAGAGGTAGCTTCCTTTAATAAGATGGAAGAGGGGCACTTAAGGAATATATGGAATTATTATTTTATTATAAATTATAATAATATTATAAATGTGTAAAAAATAAGTTCCTTATAATATAGGATTAACATAAGCCTAAATAAAATCATACAATAAGAATTATACTGGTTTTGGATATTTTTTAGTCATTTTATTTTTTATTTATCCCTTTTTTACACTTACAGTTTTATCAAGCATTTAACACATTGAGAATCATAATAGTTACCAAAATATGAAAAATATCCAATTATATAGTCAACAATACAAATTAATAATTATGATGAATATTTTTCTGATTCATATTTTTTTTAAATTTATAAAATTTATTGAAATATTTTTTGTTTTAAAATATGAATTATGTCAATTTTGACACTATTTATGTCAAGCCTTTTTAAAAATCCATATCAACATGATTGATTCAAAAAAAATCATTAATAAAAATATAACATGTAAATATCTTCAATAAAATTCAGGGATGACATCACAATAACCGAATTATATTCATTTCAATATTTATAATATCATTCATTTGAATCCTTTATTAATGAAGAAATCACTGCATCATCATTGCGTCATAAATAAATTTATTTATTTAATATCTGAATATTATAAACAAAATACCATGATGGGGGAAATATTTTTATATTTTTAATGACTTCTTATTGTCAAAAAGATTAGTTACATTACACCATAATTTTTTTTTGCAATAGATATATGATTATGTTATATTTTCCTTAACATTAAATTTAAAGTAATTAAATGTCATTTTCACATACAAGTGGATCCAGGGTGTCCTATAATCGACCCATGGATTCCCATGGTTGGAAAACTCTCATTAAATAGGGTTAGGACGTGTGTTATAGTAACTTTATATAATTATAATATTATTTTTCCTCTTTTCCACCATATTTACCATTTAACCATGGTAATTAAAATATTTAGCGTAGTTACTATTAATAATGCCTAAATTTTTTTATCTATTTACACAATTTAGACATCATGATTTCAAACGTGGAATCTATTTTTCCCAATTCAAAGCACAGATGTTAAATAAATTAATTCAAAATTAATTCACGTTTTCAAAACCAAATATAATGTTTTTACGAAGTAAAACATACAAAAGATTGACATGCGTTTTTGTCCAATTTAAAAGAAACATTATGTACAATGACCGAAATTGGATTAAATGATAAAAATATAAACTAATAATTCATTAAAACCAATTATAATGATAATATATTCATATAAATAAATTAGATAAAAAGAAAATTTTGGCTTAAAATGAAGTATTTTTCACTATTCATTAAAAATGATCTTTATCCGAAATATACCAAAATATTACCCGAAGTAAATTTTGATGTTCCTATTATAAATTATATGTTTATTTTGTCAAATTTTACTTATAAAAGTGATAAAAACTGAATTTATGAATAGTTATCCATCAAAAAGTGGTAAATCTACCTTTTAAAGAACATTAGAGTTTTTCATGCACAAAATCAGATTCATTCTTATTTTCAGTATCTATAATTTGATAGATAAATATAAAGACATTTAAAAAATATTTTTAATAATTATTTATTTAGTAATGATTATTCCCAGAATTATTATTACTATGAATTAAATACAATTTAAAATAACAATATTATTATATTATTTTTCGGTCTAACTCAATGTTATCTGCAATGTAAGATTTTAGAGAAGCTCGGTGTTGCGTGCCATGTAAGATATTAGAAAAAAAATTATCATTTGGCTTTAAATTAATATCTTTTTTACAATTATTAACTGAAATTTAAATTTAGTATTCGATAAAAACCTAATTCGTTATAATCAATATTTTTGGTAAAAATATAAAAAGTACATAATTTAGAAAACAATAAAAAGGTTTCATTAAAAAACTTTTTAGAAAAATTCAATTAGGGGTAAAAATGAATTTAAGTTGTCATAAAATAGTGTTAAAATTTCTTTGGAATATTTTTTAGGAAATATGGACCTGAAATAAACATTATTATCAACTAAGGGAAAAATAAATTCAATTTTCCTTAAAAATATTCATTCTATATCTCGAGTACATAAAGTAATTAAAATGAAAGAAATAATTTATTCTATTGAAATAATCAAAAGAGGATAAAATTAATGAGTTTACTGAGAGATAAATCTTATTATTACAAAATATGAAACATAATTATAATCAATCTTGTTAAATAATGAGTTTATAACATAAAACTCTTACCACTTTAGAAAATTTTAAATCAAATTCTCCATGAAATAATAAAACATTTAGAAATATAAAAATGAAAATTGTTTTCAAAAGAAGAATCATAAAATAAAATAATGGAATGTATATACACCACATAAAATAAACAAGTTGTAAATATAGAATTTGTCTCATAGAAATAACAATGAGACAAAAAACCATTACCACATTTCAAACTTCTATCAAACATGTTTAATCCTACTTTATAATAAATATAGATTTATATTACTTATTTTATTTAACCATACTCATATATATCATACCATATATGATTAATTATAAACATATTATCACCCCTTTATAAATAATTAATTATTTAAAATCTATTCCTTTTGATAACTCCAATTTGTTTCATGTTTGTATTGGTTCGATAGTTTTTTCTTTTACATTTATTATTGCTTTATCTAATGTATAATGTTAATAAGAATATAAATATCATATATATTCTTTATATACATAATTATAGTCATATAAAAAATAATATATGATATTATAATTCCATATGTACAATTATTTCATAAATTTCATATATATGAATTAAATCAATTAGTATATCCAGCCATGAAAAGCACTTATGGAATAAAATTACATTGGTTCATGAGGTAGAATTCCACAGTTCACAAAATCAATGGTTTCATTTCACATTTGATAGAAGAATATATCGATATTAGTTACTCTATTAATAAAATGACATATTATCATATGACATATATTAGTAAAAAATTTCAGCATGGTTAGATAATATTTGCCGGAATTTGGGGAATAAATAAAATAGAAATTTTTTATTAAGATATATACCACTTATTCGGAAAACCACTTTTGGATTGAACCAAATGCCTTTATAAGAGGGTTATATAATCAATAATGGACTCTAGGAATAAGTAATATAAATATAGAGTGGATTTTTATTGGTCTATGATGAACCAAAATGAGTTTTATATTCGATGAAAAGTGGAGAGGAGGTTCCTTTTTATAAGTGATATGGAGTTTCATTTCTGTTAAACACAAAACTATTCAATAATGATAATTTATTCATAATACAGGTGCCTAAAAATTGATAAATAATTGAATAGATTGAATATATGTTCAATCCACAAATATAAAACATCAAATTGACTTGTTCTGGACAAGTAATTCCCTTTACCTATAATTTAACTCATTTTTACCATTTTATTTTTCACAACGATAACTAGTTTTTTTTACTAGGTAATTTATCATTTATTACTAAAAATAAAATGTGAATTTTGATCAACCTTTTAACCACTAATTGTATATATTAAATATAATTTATCAAATATAAACCCTACATGTGTGGAATATTTATTTTACCACATGTACATGTAACACATAGAACCCCATTTTATCATTAACAATTTCAATTAATGATTATAATTTAAAATATTCATAATGACAATAATTATTATGAATTTATAGGATAATAATAATAATAATTCTATCAAATATGAAAACCATTTTTTAAAATATAATAGAAATAATTTTCATAATTTAATTTATAAATAATCCTGAAAACACGACGAAAAATGGTTTTGGAAATAAAAAATATTTCAATGTAAAAAATATTATTTTAAAAATTTAATGTAACATTAGTAAAACGAGTAAAATTTTAATAATGATAATATATTTTACCTTATTTTTATTTTAAAATGATTTACAATAAAATTGAAATTTTAAAATTCTTTTAACAAAAAAATTATTTTTAATAAAAATATTTATTTTTCACCATTCATAAATAAGTTTATCTTGATATATAATATTTATAAATTCAGTCTAAAATACTTTTTACATTATTAATTATTAAAATAATTTCTTAACTATCATTAGTATAAAAAATTTGTAGAAATCATTTTTAAAATAACTACATTAGATGTTAGTAACTTTTTTTTACTAAAATACATTTTTAAATTAAAAATGGATTTAATATTATCAAATTCATAGCAAAAATATTAGATGACTAATTAAAAAATTTATTAAATATATGATATATAAATTTCATTAAAATAATCTGAAAATATTGATCAAATATGTTTAATATGATAAACACAAATTTCTCTCGTAAGAAAAATTTTCCAGAAAAACATCTCAACTTTTTCAATTATTTTTTAATTCCATTTCTAATTTACTGATAATAAAATAATTAATTATATTATTATAAAAATATTATGTTTTTCATAATTTAATTATTCCTATTCAAATCGTTAAATACAATGTGAAGGCAATAACTACAAAAATAAACAATACTATATTAATGTTATATCGCAGTTCATTAAAACTCAGTGTTGTGTGATGAACATTACATTAATGAAATTAAATTTATTTTAAATAAAACTTATTCATAAAATCAAACGGTGTTACAATCTCACTCATAGGAGGCCATAAATGTAGTACCATAATAATATTTTAAACTATATATACACACTTAGATAAAGCCATATATCGGTTCCATATTATGTTTAAAAAACCTCCCCTCTGACAAAATGTGGGAAGAACATTAGATACAAATAAAGTTAACAGAACAACCCCTCTCTGCTCGGGGAAAGAATAAAGCAAGGAATATACCATCCCCTATCAATCATTATAAGTAGTTCATTAACGACCATTCCATATAATTTTTTGTAGGATGAAAAGAATTTTATAAATAGAATGATAAACAAGATAAATGGATATACAATATTCAAACCATTACCCATGTCTCTTAGTATATAGAGATTATATCAAAAATATTGACTAACCTAGTCATTAAGGAAAACCCAACATAATTAGGCTATCTCACACACTTTTTTGCATAACTATTCATAAAACAACATATACAACCAAAACATTATAATGGATTCCTGTAATATAATTAATCATCAAGGAAATGATTAGAACACTAGGATATCATAATATCGAATATAAATAATAAATGATCTCAAAAAATATGGTATTTCCACAATAATGATAAATGCACCAATTTATTCCCAACCAAGCCATTCTACCGTCCCTTAAAACAAAGTTAAATCCTTTTCAACAACCATTTTTGGAAAATGATTCACTTGTGAATGTTACACAAACATGGCCGGTTTCCATAATTTGAATGTAGGATTTTTTTGAAAACACCACATTATTCTCAAATAAAATTTCAATACCATCTATTAATGTCACTCAATTCAATTGAAATTACACTTATAACACATTGAATATGAAATTATTTTCATAATCAAAAAACATTTTTTAAAATCCACATTTAAAAATGAAATTCAATATTCCATTAAGATTCCATATATTCTAATAAAAAATTATGAATAAGTCCACCAGAATATTGTAAACTAAGGTTTCAATGATGGGATGTTTAGCAAGATATTTGTCATTTCTTAACTATTAAGACATATTGAGCTTATCCTAATCTACATCTCCAGATCACTCTATCATGAAACATTATATAAATAACAATAGTGATATAATATAAGAATAAAATCACTAAATAAGAATGAGACTAATGTTTTTCAAGGTCTCAATCATCATTCAAAGAGTTACCACATTTCCATTCTATTATCTTCAATTTCAATTTTGGTTCCCCCATTTATTCTGGGTAATTAAAAATCCCATAACTAAAGACACTACATTATAAAAAACATAATTATAAATATTTTTTAAATAATTATTCAATTTATAAAATTATGCCCAAAATATTATCACTCATTCAGTAACAAAAAATCAAAAAAACAATTCATACCAAATTTTTTCCATCATCCAATGGTCTTTTCTGGCCATCAATAATAATTTAACATCATTTCAGGAAAATTTCCAAGGGGTATTGATATAATTAGTCTGAAACAAAATCATGGATACACCAAGTTTCATAGATAAAACATGAGGTGATCAATTGGGAAAGGATTAGTAAATAATACATTTTATTTATGGAGAAAATGGAAATTATTATTTTTGAAATGTGGGATGATAGGATGGAAGAAGAGAGTCAGTATAATGGACCTCATTTGATGAAAATTTTCAATATATAAAGATGGGAATGAATTTTAAATTATGGTCATAGAAATTTTATTTAAACATTTAGTAGTATATCTTTATATATGGAACCATAAGTCTGATAATGTTATTCTCTCTCCAAATGCATATCATAGTGTGACCCAATTGGTTATAACATATCAAAAATCCATCGAGTAAAACCATAATCATGTTGTCGCAATCCATCATGCTGCATCCTAAACCCTTTCCAATTTATCCTTTAACTGTGACCTTCATTAGAGATTCACAAAACTTATCATTGTGTGAGCACACTTCCTTATAAAATTTCAATTAGTCAATATATAAAATTCTACATACGTTACATAAATTTTCCCAAAACCCATATGTAATATTGTCCATCACAGTATGGCACCCTCCCACTATAACATGCAAATACACAATTGTATATTTCATTCACAAAATATAATATGTTATTGAAATCACAAATGAATTATTCCATATCCATAGTATGAACACCCAATCCATTTAGTTTCTCTAATTTTTATGGTCATTTCTATTAATAGAAAATCTCTTCACTAAATCCACCACAATTTGACACCCAGTTTATAGGACCTGACTTTATACCTAGACATGTTTTTTCCACCCTTGGATGTTGTTTGATTCAAATATCTTCCATCCATTATGGCATGCCCTTCTTGTGTCACATCATGATGTGCTATTTGATTAAAAAAATTCACCAATGGGGTCATCTGTACCCTTTGAAAACAATTTAAATTCCCCCTTAATTTCAAAAACTACAATGATACTAGTCATTACATATCACATTTTATCACACTGTAAATAAAAAAATAATTAATTATCATATTTAAAATATTCGAGTATGATTTTTCATTTCAAAACAAATAATTCAATTCTCATTTCAATTTATATCAAACTAAAAATCATCTAACATACCCAAAAAAATCTTCTTAAACCACATATTAAACAACTAGAATGAAATTCATCATCCAAAATGAATCAAATAAATAATTTCCCATTTTAATGAACAAAAAAATCATCATGGTGAATGTTTAAAATATACTTTTCCCTTATACAACTTATCAATTTTTGTTACACTGTGATATTATTTATATTTAAATATTATGATTTATGTATCTTATGAAATTTATATACACTATTTTCTTCTTAGTTTGCCACAAAAGAATAACTATATTTAGTTTTATATTATTTTTAATATATTTTTCTCACATTTGTTAACATTCATTGATTCATACACAATGTCTATTCTATGATACAAGAAGACAAACTCCAATGGAATCCTTAATGTATTTTAATAAAATGAAGAGAAATTTTCCTACAAAATAAATAAATGCCATCATGGAAGAAGGTATCACTTTAATTAATAAACATTTCACAATCATTCTATTCCATATTAACTTTTCTCTATCACCACTTAATATTGTTTTACTATAATCCAATTTGGGGAATTTGAAAATAAACATATAATAAAAAATTATTTAGTAAATGATTTGATACCAATAGAATTCTATTTTCAATTTGAGTAAATCATAGAATTAAAATTATAATGGCCTAATAAATTACATTTTTATGAAAAATAAATTAAAATTACTGACCATATAAGAATAAATGTAATATTTATAATACCATACATAAAATTCTAAAAGTTAAATAATTCATTGAATACATTAAATATGTTTATCATAATCAATATTGAAATTTATGTAAATAGGGATATCATGAAACAAACACTACAATAATGGTTAATAAATTTATATAAGAGATTTATTTTATTATATCCATCAAATTAATGGCTGCATTAAAAACTCAAAAGGTGATCACCACAAATAAATAGGGACTGTTAGGACTTAATAAATTATTAATTAATATTTCTAATCCTATTAGCATTATTTACTGTTATTTAAATTAAATTTGTTTTCTAAAAATAATAAATCTCTCTTGAAAATTTTAAATTAACCATGAATATAAGATAAAGGATACCATCCTTATATTTTCATATAATGTAGTTTATCTAAGATAAAATGTAATTATGTATTACAGTTTTTTTCCAACATATTAAATGTAACACCATCCATGTTATAGATTTGTGATAAAAGAAAACAATTTTACTAAAAATATATGAAAGAAATTTTCTATTAATATAATTATGAAAATTCAATGTTATAAATATTTATAGATATTTTTGTTTTAATAAATTAGTACTACAAAAATAAACCTATCAATTTGAGTTAATCCTTTAAAATCCTTGAAAAAACATAATTATATGTATCAAGAATGAAATGGTATTTGTGTTCAATTTTCACTTTAATTGATTAACAAAATAATAGAAAATAAAAATTGAATACAATTTTCTGGAAAACTAGAGAAGCTATGCTTAAATTAATATCTCATCCTCCCACAAATGTATGGAAAAATAAAATTTTAATGTAAGGATAAAGATTATAACATATTTTATAATTTTTACTTTATACATGACAAGACCCTCCATTTAAATGGTGTTTCTATGTGAAATATTTTAGGTAACTATAAAATAAAAATTCATATCTATATAATTTACTATGATCGTAAATAATGTATATTCAAATGCATACTCCTTACATTCACCCAATAGGGTATCAATTCACATTGAATAATGAAACCATTTAATATATAATCTAAGAAAATATTACCAATATATATATATATAATGATTTCTAATATATCCAATAATTTTGAATAATATTTAAAATATTTTAAGAGTGTCTTGTATATTAGAAGTCCACACATTTTTAGTACACTCTTAAACCTACTCAGTTGATAAAAGTTTTTTCTATTTGAATGACAATTTTGGTATCAAATATAATTGATCATTTCCACCAACCATGTGATCCTGGAAAACAATTCACCCCTCTATCCACAAATATATGTGAGCCCTACATTGTATTAAATTCCCCAAAAAATACAGTAATTAAAAAACCTGAAAAATTTATTTTTATGAAAATAAGTAGACAAATTAATTATATATTTGAGTAAATACCTTGTTTTATTTCATTAAAAAACCTATTACCCATCATTAGTAGCATATACAAGACTTTTCAACTGGTTATGATCCTTAGGAATCATTCATGGGTTTCATACATAGATGATTATCAATCTGTATATATACATTATAAGAATTTATCCCTCTAAATATCTCAGGAATTAATGTAAATAAATTTTTAGTACATTGAATGGTTTCCTCAAATAAAACTACACAATTATCCTTCAATTAATTAGTCATTTTCCAAATACTAATCCTCAATTGTATCTATATTCATAGCCATATCTGAAATTATTCTGTAATTTTTTATAATTAATTGACAACTTTTTAATATGACATTCAATATTGGAAATTATTTATGTCTAATAAATCATGGTCTTAAAAAAATGGGAAAAATCAATACATTCTTGGAATTTATCTAATATTAATTCCTCGTGAAAATATCAGTCATTGTATTTCATTTAGAAAGGATTATAAATAATATTATCATGTGGAAATGTTTTATCCATTACTCCAATAATTTATGAGATTTTTATTCCAAAAATTAAGATTAAAACATAATGTTATTTTTTTGTAATTTTTATAAATACTAATAAATGAATGATATTCACAAACAACACTTTTTCTCACCCCTGACAACGATAATATATAAATAGTGTTAGATTCTACATAAAAATTTAAAAATCCAATCAATGTCTTTTGGATTGTTTTTTATCATCCATTTAAATATCATTAATATTTTTTATAATCATAAGAACATATTGAAGATAAATTGGAACATTTTTCACTTCACTGAATCCTTGTCTTGTTCAAAACCTTTTAGTTTACATATAATCTAAATTATGTAAATAATTTTTTGAAATAATTAATCAAACTATTAGTCTTATTATACATATTGTTGTTTATATTTATTACATTTAATATTAATTTAATGAAAATAAACTAAAATATTTACTCTCTCAGAAAATATATGGAAATTAAATTTAATATCATAAATCATTTATTGATAAAAAATATGTTTTCCATTTTAATTACAATTTTAAAATAGAGATAATCATTATGTAATGTAGTCTTAAATAATATAGCAAGAGATTAATGAATCGTTACACATACATGAAAATCATAACTGCAACACCTGAATAAAATAATTAAAAATAAATAATAATATATTTTTAAATTTTTATTCTATATAAACATCATTGTAACTTGATGAATCCCATGAATGAGGTTGGTAAAAATTTGTTAAATCATTTAATTTCCCAAAAATAAATTTATAAAATTCTACTATACATCTAAAAACATAACTAATAAAACCCCAAGTAAAATATTTCAAGTACAATAGCATAATAATTGTATCTTTCAGACAATTTTGATCTTTATTTAACACTATGATTTCCATTAGACTTATAGAGGTAGGAAAACATTGTTTATGGAAAAAATATGGCCCAAGGAGAATTATTTCCCTTAAAAGGAATAAAATCATCTATTCTGGCCCTACAAATTTCAAACCCATTTAACAAACTTTTAAATGAAAAACAAACCATAAAATTTGATATTTTTCTTAATAATGATAATAAATAACCCTAATCATCCCAAAAACATAAATAAGTATATCTACTGTCTACATGAACATAACCATGAATACATTCTATATAACCATCATAGGGTCTGAAAATCATCTCTACCAAGGAAGAAATTATTCTTCATCATAGATTTACCTCTAATATGATCTATATACATTTCTAATGGTAAATGTATAATCTATTACAAAAAATATAATTTATTCCCAAATTATACTCATATAGTGAAATGGATAAAGAAACAAAAACATGAAATTCAAACAAAAAATTATTAACTATTTTAAATAAATAAGCATGAAAAAGTTTTACATGAAAATATTCAATTACCTCACAAATAATGTGATAAATAGATAATTCAAAAAAAATATATTCTCTTAAAAATATATTTCATGTGAAAAATCTAAGGATTAATAATTAAAAATAGTTCCTTTATATAATATGTATAAAATTATTTTATTATAATCTATATGGTTATCCATCAAATTAATCAAAATCTTTAACAATACAGTCCAATTGGAAAATAATTTATTTCTTATATATTTATATTTTACTTATTATTAAAATATTATTAAAATACCCAGTCCAACACTGATCTCTAATTATTAAAATTTATCAAATTTGTTTTAGAGAAATACCCACCTCAATGTAGGTTGTAAAATTTTATCTCCACAAATCATTTTAAAGGAATGTAATCAGAAATAAGACAAAATGTGGTAAAAAACATGATAGAAATTTGAATATATCCAAAATAAATATTCACTCACTAAGTTATCCATATGGTTAAAATTGTATCTCAATATTATAAAAACAAATAAAATATCATGAAACTAATTAAAGCATCTCGATTCTGGATATACAAACCTGAGTATTAAAATTTTTCCTCATGACTAAAAAATATAAAATATTATTTTTCAACAATAGTAAACATGAAATGGAAATTTATTCCCTATTTTTTTAAACATAATAAAATTTATGATTCCATTATAATTCCCAAAACTCTATAGTATTATAAAAAATAAATGTAATTTTTTTTCAATAAAACCTCACAAAAAAAAGAAATTAAAAAATATAGTCCTTTTTTATAGTATTTTGCATAAAATAATTGTTAAAAATAATTTCAACATATCATACAATGAACATAAAATATATAACACCTACAGATATCATAAATTATCATATTTTACCCACAAAATTCCTATTTTTCTTAATGAATAAATAATTTATAGAATATTATGATTTTACCTAAATCAGGTATATGTATTCATTGTTCAAAAATTTCTTAACAATAAAAGTTTTAATAATGAAATGGAAAAGAATAAATCAGATCATCCTTGCAATATTTTCTTCATTTGAATTTCATGAATTTTAACAAAATAATATTCTTAAAAATATGAATCATTATGTCCCATCATCCAAATTATATACCAAATTCTATTTAATATTATAAATAAACAAAATATTCATTAAAATGAGTTCAATATAGATCCTCACATGTTTTTATAAACTATTTATCATAAATCTTGTCCAATTTCGTTTTAACAAAGCCTATATATGAATAAATAGATAAGAGTACATGGACTCCAAAAAATAGAGTATCTGAAACACCATTTTACATAGTCCCAATAAAACTAATTATTTCAACTAATATAAGTATTGCACTGTACCATTTTTTCTAGTAAAAAACATGATCTATAAAGATATCATATAAAGAGACATATAGATACTACTAAGTATTTTACCATTTTAGATGGTTTATTTAACAATGTATTTATGTCATTAAGAATATACTAGAATAATATAAAATCCCTTAGAAATATATTCACATAAAAAATATCCAAACAAATTTCATCATAATGTTTACTATCATTAATGTTATAGATAATCCTTAAATAATAATGTTACAATACATGGTATGTGGTGAGAAAATAGTGTATACCATTAAAAATTTTTCACACCACATCATTTTACCTCTATTATTAATTAATGATGTATAAATCCTTCATTAAATAGTGAAATATTATCTCTACCTCGACTATATCATTATTAAAATCTCTAAATCACTCTTATATCATAATTCCATCTATTACCATTTAATTAACACAATTAATCTAGTTTATCCATGGATGAAATATTTTGTATATTCAATTTATTTATATATAATTGATTGATTAAATTTTTTAATGAATTAAAATATCAAATAATTAAATAATAAATTTAATGATAATTATATTTTTCAATGAGATTACAAATTACTAAATATAGTCAATATTTCAAAACATCCATTAATTCACTAAATAAATATATACGTTAGATATATCAAAAATTATATCAAAATTACCATTTTCAATGGGAAAAAAGTGTCAATAATATATAAAAACACTATTTGAAAGTGAGAATTATCATATTTGTATTTGAAATTTTTTTTAACTCATACTTATTTATAAATCAAGATAACTATAAAATTTATTTATTAAGAAAAAATTATTATCATGATTCATTACAACAAATTCATAAAAAAATTATTTAAATTTATAATCTTTCATATATTTTTACTAAATTCTATATAAGCACAACAAAAATGAAATTTTCATATTCCTTTTCTTTTAAATAAACTTTTAATCAGACAAAAATTAAGGATCAGGATTAAATGACCCAATTTAATAATTTTATATCATGTTTGAAAATAAATATCAATATTCAAAATATAATTCATATAATTTTGTGAATAATTATGAACAACCCGAAAAATTATATAAAAGCCAAAGAAACTAGTAACATAAATTATCTCCATCAATTACTATATAGTGATATCTTTTAGTAACTCGAATAATGATTGAATTAATATTAATGGTCAAAATAATGTATTTTCTTCATTTAAAAAAACTATTTTTCCTATTTTATCATTTATGTTCAATATTTGAGGCAGTTCAAATAAAATATTTTCTCTTGTGAAAATCAAAACTAAATTGAATTAATATTTATTTCAAACTACATAAAATAATTCTGATTTATAATGATTAAAATATAAATAAAAAAATTAATATTTTTCTATTACACATTAACTCAATCACTTTTGTTATCTCATAATCCTTGTAAACATGCAATTTTTTAAATCAAACCATTTATCGAAATAATTTTAATTTCCTCATGACATTTTAATTTTCAAAAATAAAAATTATACATCTATGTGAATATTTATTTCTAATCACTTATTTCAATGAAAAAAATCAATTGGATGTTCTATATAATCCATCCATATAGATAAATTATTCATTGTTCTCAATTTTGGCATGGATATAAAATTATAAAATATATGATGTTAAAATTCATTAATAAAATGATATTGAAGAATAATATTAAAAAAACGTTTCATAAATTTTTCACATTGTTTTTCATCACCGATTAATTATTTTTTAGTTCACATTATTCACTATTATCAAAATAAATTTTTATGTTTCATAAGATCTACCATTAATGTGTTGAAAATAAAAATTAAAAAATATATATCATAGATAAATTATAATGTTTTATTATTTATATAATGTTTTCTTTATATAACAAATATTATTCTATAAAATATAATAAAATATAATAATATTTATGAATACACAATGATTATGACGTTTTATTGACTAAAAAAATCCCATATATACATATTATTATCCTTAGATTCCCCATCATCGTTTCCCCCTTTTTAACCCTCATATAATATAATGTAAATAACACCAAAAAAATATCTCTTAATTCATTATATCTATCTACATTTTCATATAGAAATTAACATTACAATGTGTATTTGATAACATATTATTTTGTAACGTAGTTTCTGTTTTTTAGTGATAATTTATGTGGCTGGTAATATCTATAATTATTGATGTGAAAAATGGAAAAAATGTAGGTTATAACAATCAATTATAATTTATTTTTATTGATAAAATAAATTACCCTTTAATGTATAATTTTTAAGAAAGAATTTTTTTATTCCATTTTACTTATTGTTCATATCCCTCTCTATATTTTTTTCCTAAATATCCTCCTTATCATTATAATAAAAACTAAATATAATATTTTATATTTAAAATAATATCCTATAATGATTAAAATAAAACATCGGTGCACTGTATTATATAAAATATTAGGCTCTACTATAGTCTCACAAATATTAGGGGACTCTGATGGGGCTACATTTTAGGAAACATTTATTGAAAAATGATTCATAGGTATAAAATTCCTCCTTTATAATTTTATACTTTACACCAAAGGTGTGGCTGGAGTGAATCTACCTGATATCATGGAATAGTTAGTATACTACTCCTATAAATATTCCTATTATCGAATAACTTTCTCTAGATATTGGACATATACTAATAAATCGTAATAAATTTATTATTCATATCATCTTGTGTGGATAAATAATGTTTTAGATGTGGTTCATTTCTTAATGGGAAAGTAGTGTACTTTCGATGTATCTATCTCTTCGATTCCATTTTCAATAACTATACAATTATTTATTATTACACCTTATTCTCTCTCATAATCCTCCAATATGATCAATCTATTTCATATAACAAAAAGCATCCCCCTTATGATTAATTGATGTAACTCAAAAAAAGACGGTCCCTGAAAACATGTTGGTTTAGGATTTGTTAAAAATCTCCAAACAATTTTCCCAATATGAAATTCAATTCCTTTAGTTCAATGTTTTTGTTCATATGCAATATATCTATGAAAAAAATTAAATATTAATAAAAATAATATGGTGCCTATAAAAATTAATGTATTAGTAACACATCATACTGATTCACCACCACTATGTTCTATAACATTCATAACAATATTTTTACCACACTTCTACCAATCCCCAATGATAACTCCTTTATATGTGATCTATTTTATTTCATTTGATCATGATTCATGAGTGGGGAAATTGTAATGACCTTAAACATTTGATGAATAATTTACATATGTATTATTATTACCAATGTAATAAATATGGGTTATTTATTATAATATATTATATATTAACCAAAATGTATAGAAAATGGGGAGATACATACTATTAGAACCTAGATTATTCAAGAATAATTAAATGTAATAAATTTCATAATGATCATATGGTAATAAAATCACCGTTGAAGGAAATTAAATATATTTTGTGTTATATAAGAATCAATGTTAAATGATTAAATATTACAGCGTTTGATTATAGAAGAAATGTAAAGCTGATTAGTTGAATTTTGGTATCTTTTTTAAGGATATTAAACCACCCCATAATTTATTTTAAAACATCATGTTTTAAAAACCACAACCATTTTGTATGGATTTATGTAGGTATTGAAATATAAAACTGTATGTTGAGAAATAATAGAGAGTTAACAATATTTTGATGAGGAGACACCAGGTAATGGTTATACCAGAATCACCGTACCATATAAACCCTATAAAATTTACATATAAATTATATCGATAAAATAATTGAAATCCCTGGGATATTTAATTTGCATCATATTGTAAATCATGTATTAATATTAATTTTTGAGTCATAATGGTTCATATAGAAATCCAAATCATAGTACTAATATATAATAAAAATGAAATTAGGGTTGAAGGAGACCCTACCCTTGTTTCTATTATTATTTATACATCAATATAATAGAAATCATGGATAAAATAGATTACGGAATAATATAATGACATTATAATATTTATTTGTTAAAATATTCATTTATTCAAGGTAAATGTTATAGAGTTAGAATGATTTTTTTATAGAATCAATATGAAATTATAATTAAAATGAATACAATGATATTGGCTCTTACACAACACCATATCATGTTTTATTTGAATTATTATTAACATTTTAAGGAAAATGATGATCAAATAGGAAGAAATTTATTTCAATTGTTACATTTCCTATCGTTAAATAATTCAAAAAGATTCAGTATCATGCATTAATTACCTAAACTGTTATTTCATGTAATTCTAGTGAATTATTATATAAAACATATTTTTGAAACATGGAATAATATTATTTTTGTAGAAGAATATACTCAACCTTGTTCGACATTGTTTTTTTCCAATATAGAGGAAATTATGGAATATAAATATTTAAAATTTTAAATTATGAAGTTAATATGGTCAAGAAAAAATATTAGAGGAATTTTTTAGAATAAAATAATAGATATAATTTATTTTCATTTACCAATATTATCATGATAAATTTTATAATCATACAAATGGATTTAGTTAATAGTTTAGAATTATAGTCGTGTAAATGGATCTAAATTGAAGCACTTAATGTATTTTTATTGTGTTTATCAAATTTATATATTATTTTCAAATGATATATGTATGTTATATTATTTTTGATATGAATGTAATGAACTGAATTAATGAGTATAAGGAGGGATTTAACATTTTAAATAATACATTTTAAGTAAGAAAACAACAATAATGACAATTTATGGTGATTTCACTATCCTATTTACTCAACATCAATGTATTCTCCAAGAAAATATCTCTTTAATGTGAACCAAGTAAAAAAATTGTAACATAAAATTAAAATCATATATTTATATATTGTGGATATTTTTTCCATGTTGTTAGGTTAGTGACATATTTTTTTCAATATGATAACAAGATCTATTTTATTTAAAACATTAATAAACCCAATCCTCTTTCCTCTAGAATATTTTTTTCCTGGTGATTGTGACACATTTTGTCTATGAAAAATATATTAAAATAAAATTTTAAATATAGGTAAAGTAAAATCATAGTCATAAACTATATTAAAAACACAATTTTTGTGTATTTCCTCTCCTTAATAACATACTACATGAATAATTCTGAATAATCATGAATCATCTGTTGTCAGGAAAACCCAAGGAGAGTTTGGATCCAATAGAACTATGGTTGAAGGGATAAAAAATTTAAAATGAAAATTATAATCTAGATTATATAGAACCATATCAGATGATTAAATAGTGTATAAAAGTAATTTTATTGTTTGTATAGATAAAAGGAAAGTTGAGGTTTTCCTATAAAATATAAACAAAAACTATTAGGTACCTAGTGTATATATACTATGTATTTGTGAGTTTTTTTATTATTCTCAATATCGAGGCTATATAAATAAATATCTTTATAGTCTATAATGTATCTAATGTGGTGTCCAAAGAGGATGAGAATGGATTTGATGAATATCGAGTAACCATTATGTGTCCAACGTGTACATAGTGATACGTATTATATTTTTTATAACGATATGTTAACCAGGGTTTTACTCATCATTAATTAATAACCCCTTATGGGAGTTATCATAATTTATCTTCTACAGATAAAGAATCTTGTCATGAATTCCCTTATTTTTTTCTCATTCCACATTCGATCCAGTATAGTTGTATAGGTGTTTCTCATAATTTGAGTTATGATCCCACATATATCTTACCCTCTCTTAACTTTTAGATGAATCCTTTTATTTGGATCTATATTCAATATATATGTATATTTAATTTTAATTTTTCATGGAAAAATACATCCCTTATTTGAGTTATTTCAGTTATGGTGAATAGAAGAGTCAAAAGAAGGATGAAGTCATATTATTTCCTTCCATTTTACATGTTGTATGTAACAATATTGAATAATTAATATTTATATTTTTTGATATACTATGTTTAGGTGTGAAATTAGAACCTCCACAAAAATATAGACATAAAATACACAAAATAATAAATAAAAAAATAAAAAAATGGAGCACCATCCATGGAAACAAAATTTGACAAACCTAGTTCTAAACATTCTAAATAGATGTACGTATATTTAACAAACCCCATCACCCAATCCCTTAACATAACAAAAATTAACACTCATACCGAACCTGTACTTCCATATAAATAAAAAATAGATGTATTGAAAGTAGATAAGTTGATAAATTCTTAAATAAATAGTTGTAAAACATCTATAGTACGTCTAAAAAATTTGTTATATTTAGGTGATTAATAAGTTGATCCCCAAGTTTAACAAAAATAAATTTGACAACTACCATGAAATTATCAAATGAATAAGATAATTGATCCATATTCATGACACAAAACTATAACAATGCATTAAAATAAGACTGATTGTCTTTATCAAGGCTATTTGTACCCTTCTAACAAGCTTACAAGGCTAATTTTATGGTTTCAAATCAGAATAAAAATTACAATACTAATGTATTTTCTCATATAAATCACTATAAAATAATTAAGAATATTTCTTATCCTATTTGAGTAATGTATGTGGAAAATTTTGTCATAAAGAAAAAAACTCATAAGATCTTAGAGTCCCATGTATAGTAATTACTGAAGGTGTATGCTTAATATGATCACACATAAGACCTGAAAAAGCATCCTTAGTCTCGTAAGGATTTTTAAATCAAGTTATATTATCCTATTATTGAAGATATTTCTCATATATATGGATGTACATGGGTACTTTCAAAAATACCAAATTATGTACTTATTTCTCCCAAGGTTCCTTTTTAGGTGATGGTGAATAATTTTATGATTTTTCTACCTTCACTACATATCTTATCATCCCCAACATTCAATTGTTTGAATATTATTTATGGGGCCTACAATTTTTCATTTATTTTTTCTAGTTATTAACCTTATAATAGAACACAATTAATTTGTTTCTTACTTCATATTATATATTATTGTAAAATGTGTATTCATATTCATAATCTAACAATACATCATAATTAACATTGGTTAATTTTTCCATTTTCCAATATGTTAACTTATTTGATTTTCCCACCCCCATGTTTACAGAATATCTGATTTAACCACCACATTTTCATTCTTATTTATCTTTTAACCAACTATTGTCTATACATTAGACTCATTACTTTTCATAACACTCCCTCTCTGGTGAGAAAACAATCAATATAAATAAATATTTGGTGGTTTCCCAGCAAAGAAAATTTAATCTTAGATTACGGGGGAGTCAGAATACATGGATACACCAGGGGTAGCATCCAAACCAAACAAGATACATTTTTTGAAAACCAAACCCCTTCTTAAAGCTCCAAAATGACAAAATCATATGAACTAAAATTTCATCATCACTGACAAAACTAATGATAACCTTAGTCTTATGTTTAATCGAGAGTTCATTCTTTGATATTTCTAATTTATGTCAATATAATATAATACTTAATCATTTTTTGTTTTTATTTCTTATCGATGATATTTGATTAATTTGTTGGATATTTTTAATTCCTTTATGATGTTTTAGATCTAATTATCCTTACTGGGTATCACAATCATGAGATCATATTAGGGATATGTAGATTCTTCTAAGAAGTGACAACTTTATCAAAAGTGGTAGGTGATCCATGATTTCACCTCTTTTATATTTACAAGGATTTAATATGTGGTCAATAAGTTGGGGTTAGGGGTACTAACTTACCCATGTTAGATTCAATGGGGAAAATATTATTATGAGAGATTGGATATATCCTCATAGGGTCATAGAGGGGATCCCCAACACATTCCAAATATAATAGATTAGCCCTAAAAATTTATTGACATTAAATTATTTGACTGAAATAGGAAAGGATTCAATGGAGGGTTTCTACACATGAAAAATTATTTAATGATCCTAAGAGATGTATCTTACTAATATGTAGATTTTTTTCCTATGGTAGTTAGCTACAACAATGTCGGGTGTTTTGTTTCTTCAATAACAGTATAAAAAGTGGGTAACCCAATAAGGGATAACTATATGTTGAAATAAAACAATCATGAGTGGACTGGAGTGGAATTCAGAAAAATAAACGGTTGACATTTTGAGGGTATATTATAAAACGAGTTCTCATTGATTGGTTCCCCATTTATGTTCATATATAAAGTGAGTTACATAGGAACCATATATGATCATTTACCACATGTGAGATAATTTGGGGTTGAGTAGAGGCTAATGGATTTGTATAAGTTGCATAGTAAGGTCACTATTGAAAGCATTCAAAGGATGGGTTATTAATTGTATCTATAGTTGTTTTGTTCAGTTGAAGACCATTATAAATGAAAATATTGAGTGATGGTCCATGGTAATAAATCACTGAAAATGTTACTATTCATTGTTCTTGGTTGATTTTAGGATAGTTTATAACTATATATAGTATATTCGGATACTTTAATCACACATGGTAATCATTATTAATAGTTTTTTCTAATAAATATAGTAGGTTATGTTCAATATGCGGTGTACTGGGTTATTAGTCTAGGGATATGTTTAGGTAGTTCATAACCTATGAATAATTTGATGATTATATAACCTGATGTATGAGATTATTTTGTTGATTTTTACTAAAGGTGTGGTCATTAATGTCAAGATTAATATATTGGATTTGATATTAGGTTGGATATAATAGTTCTAAAAAGTATTTCATGGAATTATTCCTTTGATAGTGTGGTTTAGTGTTAGTATTGTGATAAAATATTCTTTAAAATATATGTTCCTCTAAACTGTAGACTAGAATAAAATGATGTATAAATATGTTAGTGGATAACCTATTGTTTCAATGTATAAATCATTATCGGTAATGTTCTAAAAAGAGGACCCAATATTCATATCTGAGTTATATGACATTGTAAACAAGATTTGTAAAATTCATTAGTCAATTATGTGTTGTTTTACCCTTGTATTTTTATATTTATAAGTAGGTTATGCTTGGAATAAAAATATAATTTTGATAATAACAATTTCACTATTAATGGTTCCATTAAAATTATATTTTATCAAGAACTATTTGAGTATCATGAAATCCATGTACATGGTATTTCCTTGTATGGATCAATTTTTTGTTAAATTAATCCAGGATTTTAAGATGGATATGATATTGTTAGTGAATGGTTAGCTAAACCAACCATTAAATAATGTGATTATACATCCAAATATTATACAAATACACACAAACAATATAATAAATGTATGGCATCTATAGTAGGATACATTTCTAGGACATGATAAGGGGAAGAACATTATATCATTCATTTAAATAACTTACATAATATATATTATATTAATTCACTCATAATTTTTATTAGGTTTTTTCATTAGGTGTTTCATAATTATTATAATACTCACATCCTTTATATGATCCTTAGGTGACGTGTTGATCATATGTGTGGCACACTGGTCAACAAAGGACTCCATTATAAGAAAATGAACAGAAGTATCTATTTTTAGATTTTGATATTTTTTAAACACTTTTAAAAGTTTATGTCGGAATTTTTATTTTATTTATTTTATTTATAATCATCATTTATACAATTTCATTGATCAGACAACCAGGACATCTCTTTTTTAATAAATGAATCATTTTTTAGCATTTGTTTTAATAAATTTTCTATGTTATAAGCTATCGATTATGGGTTTTTATCATTTTAATTATATATATTATAGTTAGATTTTATACATTCTTATTCATGATTTTATTGTTTATTCATTATTATATTTAACGATATTGATGGAAAAGTTTCGTTAATTGATTTTAAAAAAATCGTATCTACTATTTTTATACTTCTAGTGTATGGGGATGCATGACTTTGGTATGTGACACATTAGATCTTATCATATAGATTGTTTACATGGACAAGACATTGTAAAATTGTATTAATTTATTTATTTTATTAGTATAAATAGTTGGTATGATCATGATGAGATATGAATGGTCATGACCAGGGATAAAATTGGTATTTTTTCAATATAGTAAAAATGATGGATGAAATATCAGTTACTCTTGAATTTGGATTATGGGAATTATTTATTAGTGATTATATAAATTGAAAATGGAAGATACTTGTGTTCATGGTTCATTTCTTTACCCATAGATGTTGGGGAAGTTGTAGTGTGTACAATAATCATACATGGAATCTTGGATCACATGAAATTTTCACATTTGAGACCAATTAAAAAACATATTTTCATAGTAAGATAACAAATATATGATTAATAAATTATTTATAATATCTTATTTTTTGTTTTCAAGGTTTTGTTAGTATTTAGAGGATAGATTAATGAACCAAATGATGTAAATTCATATAGTTTTGTTGATTGATATGAAATGAATTGATATGTATATTGATATTATGAAAACCCTACAGTGTTTAGTGAGGATATATGGATACCAGATGTGGATGTGATCCCAAGACTGAGTGTGTTGTCTTGAGATACCGTAATTTATCTCAGATAGATAAATATGTGCCTCGTTATATGTTATTACACATTTTAGGAATAACCTATACACAAGGAGGGAGAGCCACAACATAATGAGATATTACTTAGCGTGATGAGAGACTATGAAATTTGAATAATAAATTGGAATGTATATTCTTTTTTTATTCAGATACATGGTGAAAACAGGTGGTATTCTAAGAGAGGTGGGGTAAATATATACATATATATTTTATTTGGAATGGAAAACATTAATATATTCTTATAATGATAGGAATGACACACATGTGATTTATGATTGTGTAAATAGTTTTAAAATTAATATTTATTGATTATATATGGTAATGAAAATAATAATACTACTTCTTATGAATTATGTTGAGCACTTGAGTTAGAGGCATGCTTAGTTTCCTTAGCATGTGATCCTAATAAAAATAAAACATAATTCATGATGACCTTATTTTAGTTTTCAAAATTTTAGTACAACATCATATTCATTATTTTCTAAAAGATTTTGATAGGAAATAGTGGCTGGTAAACACCCATAGAAGATTGAATATTCAACCACACTCATTCCAAGTGGAAAATAAACATGATTTCTTAGCCACATAGATTTTATGTTTTATATTATGTCACATAATAAACCATTATATGAGGATAGTAGTTATTATATATGAAATATTTACTTTTAATTTTATTGGGTTATACTGATATAATAAATTTCAAAAAATAAACGTGATAGTGATATTGAGTAATGAGGGTCAAGTGACATTTAGGGGGACTTCACAATAAGAAATAATAATGCCAAATAACTAAATGAAATTTATTCCATGGTTTTTTTTAAATTGAACTAGTAAATTTGATCAAAACAATGAGAACTATATAATGTATAGCACCACAATAAGTGTTAAGGTGTTTTGTAGAGTTTTAGACTTTATTGTTTCTATAATTGTTAAAATAATTGTAATGGAAGTATTCTTTAGAGTATGTTAATGTTAATATTTTGATAGATTATGAGATAACTAATGTGAAGGCACGATAAATTTTTTTTTATCTCTAAATGATATTTAGTGTCATCCATTTAATGATATACTATACATGATTTTGAGAACAATTTTCTCTAGGTGTCAATGAAAATAGGATAACTATTCAAAAATATTTAAATATCGATACAGAAGGTGAAACATGTGACATCTATATGATTATTGAAAATGATATGTGATGAACCATAGGGGTATATTAGAGTTATAATGTTTAGTTCATAGGCATATGATGTGTAACCTCTAACTAATTCTTAAATGTGGTGTAATGGATGCGAAATTTATATAAATTTAATGGTCTAAGTGGATCAATATAATTATTGATGTTTTTTAAAAACATTATTATATATAATTTAATGAAAAAAAACATTATAAAATAATCATTGTATATGATTATTTTTCTTTATTTAATAATTTTAGTGTAGTGTGTCTACAAATAACTTGGTAAATTGGCAGTTATGTTTATTAGGACTTTTAATCTTTTGTGATGTGTTGTGAAAGATATAAACCAATAGTAGTGATGAAAACATCAGTATCTATAAACAAAAAAATTAAGGCTTATGGAATGATTCTCATTAGATTAAATTATAATGGATTATGTATTCGATTATTTAGTTGATAATGTAGTTTAGATAGATCCGTGATAATAAAATAAGGATATAGAATATCCAATATTGCGGAACACCAAATTTTATAACCACTAGTGTTAATTTTATTCAATTGAGTTGAGTGAAAGATTATAGATTATGTGTATAGATAATACAAACTAGAACTTATTGAGTTTTTACATCATTTCATGAACGAAATTGGGTAATAAAATCTTATTTAACAATATATACAATGCTTTCAAGACCAATAGTTGATGACTTGGTGAAGATATAAAATTTGTTAAGAAGAAGATGTCAGATATGAGAAATATTCCATGATAATGAATTTTATTATATGTTTTTTATCTCATATGGGAGAATAATAAATATAAGAAAGAAACATTTATGCAAGAAACATTTATTTAATAATGAGACAATATTATCATGATCTAGATGGTTGGTAGGTTCATAGGTGGTTCCATAGTGTATCATTGATCGCATATCATTCTAATAATGGAAAAAATAACCAAATACTAGAGTGTTAATTAAAAAATGTATATATTACACGAATTTCATGATGAATGAGACATCATCATTGAGTTAGAAAATTTAATTAGGCTCATTTTATAAATTTTGTTTATTTTTTAATGAAATAAATTCAACATGGTACCAAGAAGTTATGTTTCATCTATGATTGGTAAAAATGATATGGAAACTAACTCAGGTATGGTGGTGTTGTGTTTTATTATGTATGAGATGGGAAATAGAAGAAGGCATTTGATAATTAGATACTTTGAGAGGCTTAAGTGCATGACGTTATAACAATTCCAATAAAGTACACAACTATTAGGAGAATAAGTCTGGACTAAGTTACCATTATATTCTACCATTGATGAATAATATTCTTGTCAAGGAAAATAATTTTGGAAGTAAATTGTTTATAATGATGTAGGAAAATAATTATGTAATGGTCATGAGAAGAGTTAGAATATTGTGGAATAGGTGGTTGAAAGAATTTGTAAAAATGATTTTGAGTCAAGGATTTTATTTTGATACATCATATATTGTAAAATAGAGTCTTTTGAGTAATTTTACATTCATTTTTAGAAAATGGTGGTGATGGTATTGTTATAAAATTTATAAATATCCACTATGTATTCTGTAGAGGTTTTATGAGTATTTTATGCATTGAATACTGTGATGATAAATATATTAGATCACAATTGTAACTAAATAGATGTGTATCAAGGACCATGTGTTATTGAAATATAGAATGTTAATATCCAAATATGTCCACTAGGTATATTATAAATATCTAGGAAGTCGCTTATCGTACCCAATCTATTTAGGTTTTAGAGTACAAAAATTAATATTTTTCAATTTTTTGGAAAACGATGGAAAACCCCATACCACTGGGGGTATTTAATTCATTGATCAAAGCCCAATAATAGATTTTCCCCATTTACACTTTCCACAAAACCTTACTTGAATTTAAATATGTTTCATAGATCAATTGATGTTTCAGATGATGATAATAATGAGGAGATATCTATCATTTGATTCAAATTACATATATTTTAAAAGGTTTATAATAATTTATCCAAAAAAGTAATTACATCCATGGTGAATCAATGATATCATCCCACTATGTACTCTAGTAACATAATATTAATGATGAATAAATCGATAAATAGATAATGTGTCTATCTTTTAACAACTAAAATAATGTAAAAGAAATATATACGTGTTAATGATCATAAATAATTAGTTATTTTACATTTAAAATACTTCTTCCATATTCTAAATATTCCCTAAATATATGAATTCATGTGCACCCATAGTCTTCCCTCAAACTAGAACCGGATTGGTGGCCCTATCAACATAGTGTTTGATCACATAATATTTAAATTATTTCTTCCTAATTTATTATATTACATGTCATCCCTTTATAGAGATATTTCATATCATAATAACTTAAATGACAATCTCTATAGTCCAATGAGTATCAAGTTCATTATATTTGTTGATTAGTTATGTCCGTTAAATACCATGTAAAATTCATCTCTTTTACTACTTGGGTGCCCTAATATATTATATTTTTTCATTTTTAAATGATAAGGAATTTTATTCTCTGATATTATTTTAGAAATACAATATTTTCTGTGATAACCATTCATATGAGGTGAATCACTAATTTAATAGATATTGATATTGAATCCCATATAATAAAAAATCCATTATTTGATATAATATTTAATTATGATGTAGACTCCATATATATTCTCATAATTGAAATTATATGGAGGAATAATTATGACCTGACTTGTTACATTATCACACAATTCATTATATCTGCCACTCAATATATTAATCATGTCTCGCGTGATGACACTTAATTATTCTACAAAAAGTCACAATGGATTCTAGAACTCTATCTTATATTCAATTTAAAAAATAATTCACTACCAAAAAATGACTATAATAATGATTTCTGGTTTATTAATAATTACATTTATTCCAAAATTAGTTACATTCTTATTATAAGATAAATTCATGAAATATTGTGATAAAATCTCTCCACACATAAAAATTATAATCTCAATATAAAACAAAGGATTCCAACCATATATATATTTAAATTAAATGGAAATGGAATCAATTTTTTTCAAGGAGGAATCAATGGTTTAGTAATCACGTGTGCAAATTTCATCAACTCCTCACTTTTTAGAGAAAGAAGTGAATATTGAATTTTACTCTTCTTTTATTGAATTAACCATACCATTAATATCATCTATTAATATTTTCAAAATTAATCATTAATCTATATTATAAGTGTCATTAATATATATTTGAATAATTTTACCCTCATCACTTAAGACAAAAATATTTATTTAGTTTTGCGCATATCAAAAATAAAATTTTTTACTATAAGATAGTGATGAATCTTGAGTCTAAACTCTAGAGAGTCAAAAATAAAAATTAATTCTAGGGGACTCACCTTTAGTATTAAATGTCTCTCGGTCATTAAGGTATATTTTATATTATTTAATACAGGTATGATTCTTCAATGGAGGTTAATAATTATGTATATTTTCATGATAAATACAATGTTTTTCAATAAAAATACACTCTTGAGAAATTATGTATCATCTTACCCCCATTCTTTTAGTATGTCAATGAAGCAACAAATCATAATTAATGATTATACCAATAGTTTTTTCTTTTTTACCAATAATGAAGCATTGGTAAAAAACATTCTTCTACCAGTAGACCTTTGATGATATCCTCATGACATAAAATGTGTTAGTTATAACAATATCATTATTCATGTGAGGGTGATTGGATTTTACTAAGAAAAAACCAATCTCAGTTTTTATTAGGTGGGATAAATAATAAGAGAAAATGGGTGGTTAATCATGATGTTTTTTCTATTTTCCCATGAAATTATCTAGCTGTATCCCCTCATTGAAAAAAAATCATTCACCATGTGGAAATTACCCCTCAAAAATAATTTAATAAATATCATCTAAAACACTACATTTAGGGTAGGAAAGGGTAATGTAGGTTTTTAAAAATGGTTATTTCCTAAAAAGATAATGTTTGGTTTCTAAAAACATATTAGATGATCACTATAAATGGAGTAGAAACTATATAGGGATAATAAAAATATGACTTAATCATTAAAAATATGATTTTGAAAAGTCTTACAATTAACAAGATGTAGAGAAATTTCAGAAAGAACACATTCATAAGTCTCTCAAAAAATACACTCATAAATGGAATATAAATCTTAGGGATTGAAATATCTTTGGAATGAAAACATGTAATTAGTAAAATCACACATATAAATACACAAAAAAATCATCCAACAGAAATTTAAAAAAATAAAATTATATCAAATAAAATAAATATATCATTTATAGAAAGAATATTATTACCCCAAATCATGAATCATTAAATAAAAAAATTATTATATTTACTAATTTATACCTTTATTTTATATATTCATGTTTATTAACAACGAAATATGAAACATCAAAATAGATTAATGGAAAAAGTTAATGTGTTTTCCATTTATTTCCTAATTTAGAATTACAAATCATAAATATACAGAATTAATTATTTTGTTAGACCACGTAATCCATTGTTGATTCGGTGTTCTTTTAATTTTTAATATAAAATATGATAATAACATAATGTTGGATCCACTATATAAAAATTCATATCATGCACTTCCATTTATGATTTGAATAATATTTTTCATCTTTAAGTTCCTTCTTTATAATTTCCCTTTTCCCTTTAAATCATAGACATGAAATAATAAATGAATCTAATGAAGGTTAGGGTCCATTTCATTTAATTTTCAATGAAAATTAGGTAAAGTGATTATATATGATAAAATGGGATTTTAAATTCATATGAAAAAATAAAAACATTATATTACCTCTAGTATGTTATATTTATAGTTTTGTTAATATAAAACATAGCTCTTTCAATTTAGATGACATAGTTGATGAATTGAAATAGATTACCTGCTCAAGATCAAACAATGGACACATATAGGTGTCTTATATATAAGTGTTCCCCTATTCATTCAATGAAATCATCATTGCACTTCATTAAGTGGTATCCTTCTCTACTTATATATATTAAAAATCATGATATAGAACCATCAAAACATTTTATCCCTCATCGATGTTTTCTAAAATATTTATTCATCAATTGTCAAAAGACTAGTCTCATAGTCCTTTATTGATTTTCTTATTAGATTTTTTATTTCACATTTGACTACTAGTGATAAAATTATTCCCCGTATAGGGAATGTATTATTCTTGTAGGTCATCATCATTAACAATATACTATTTCATTAACCAATGTATGTTGAATCTTACACGGTCACTTATAATTCTCAAAAACAGATCACCACCATGCATATTAATACATTATCTTCTACTTTCCATGAATGGCATTCCATGAATAATGGTTTTACTCTCTTAATCTAAATCTAGTACGAGGAAATCCACTGGGAAATAAAAAATTTCATCCATGATGATAATTTTATCAAGGAGTTATGATGGTTATATTAGTGTTGAATCCATCATTTTTATGGAAAAACTAATAGATTCATATTTTCAAGTCTCTTTAACATGAATTTGTTGCAGGAAATTATGTCCCCGCCCATTAAAATTTTACACAATTTAATATAGAATAGAATATCAAACATGGAACTTTTTTCTTATGCATATCCTCTAAAATCATAGCAGGGTACTCCCATTTGAGTCGGATCAGGACTATTTACTCCAACAACTTCTTATTTGAAAAATATTTTTTCATTAGTTTCATATATTTTTTAATGTTGGAATGGGTTTTTGTAAGATTAATGTTAATTTTTAGTTTTTTTATATTTTCAAAAAACATAATTCATAATGCATCATTTCTTCTTTTTTAGCCACATGAGAAATGGTCGTTTTGGATTATAATGTGGGGGTTATGCTCTTATTTTCTGTGAAGCTATTTTATCTTTTACAATATGAAATTTTTTATTTTTTATATCATTCTGAATTTTATCCTTAGATTTTTTCAACATCTTATAGTTATATTCATTACATCTCCTCTTTGGTTGACATCTATGTTCCCCAATAGTACTTTTCAGTGACTCTATCTCCATATTGATTTGAAATTTGGACCACTTGTGACTCCATATAAAATAGTGAGTAAATTTGGTCCCCTAGGTCACCTCAAAATGTCTCCTATAATGTATTAATTTTTATTTAATGATATTTCCTTATTGTTGTGGATATCCTGATTTACAATTTTGATAAACTATGCCTTGATATTATTGTGCTGAACAACACAAAAATTTAGTTACATTATTTTATTCATCATAATTTACACCATCAATGTACATACCTTGTGTTTTTTGTTGGGATAACATAGAATCCATTTTTCTAGTCAATGAATACACATGTCCAATCATCCATTCATTAACAATCATCATGTGGACTCCTCTTATATTATTTACATTAAATTTACATTTAAAACCATTACTCATCAATTTTTTTTTAAAAAATAGGTTTCTACTATTGAATTCAACATCAATAATCTATCTACTGTATCATTTATTATTAACCTTTTCCCGGTGAAAAAGAGTTCTTAAAAATTTAAATTAATTACCATGTTTTGATTCCTTGTTGTGTAAATTTTCTAGTTTGGTGTTTTATACAATACCATGACTTAAAGAGTTAATGAAGGCCATATTTATTCATATTCAAAGTATTTACATTAGTATCCATTGAAATTAGTGGGGGGAAATAAGTCATTAAACAATATTTTCACCATCAATTGTCATATAAGGATGAAATGTGTAGAAATATTTGTATCCCCAATCATGTATTGTTTATTAATGAAAAAATATAAAAAAATTATTATCGTATGACTAAAAATATTTTATAAATGAAATTTATTGTATTAAAATTGAAAATTTACAAAATTGAAATTTAATTCATCATTCAACAGTCTAGAAAAATTAATGGAAACGAAGATCATTCAGATAATTTATATCATGATATATAAGGGTATAGAATGAATTATAGGAATGATTATGCTCATATTTAATATAGTTATTGAAGATTGACAATAAAACTTTATAATTCATATCCTTTCATCTATTTGTTTCAAACCTCTAGAATACATTTCTTGTTCAATCATATTCATGAATTTCTTTATCTCCTTTATAATAATTATTTAAATATTGACGTTATAATATGACTCTTCTTTTATTTTTCCTAGAGTAAATTATTCATTAATAAATCAATTAACATGAAATTTTAGAATGAATTAACAATGCTTGACAATGAAAAATAGAAAAACACATAAATTAAAGTAATTAGAAACACTTGATCTATGTTTAAACCATCTATAAAAATTGCACAAAAAATTGAATTGCCAGGGGGTTTCATTAGTTCATAGGTTGAAAATAATAATTAATAATTAATAAAAATAGAAAAAAATTGTTCTAACTTATGTGATGTATGAATTTTCATGTCCATGTGTTTGACCCATAAGTAATTTTATAAGATGTTTTTTGGAAAATTAATTTGATTAAAATAGAGTAGTGATGAAATAAATTAGAAATTCATATGTAAAATATATACGAAGTTCAATAATTATGTTTCATGTTCTTGTTCGGTATTTATAGATTATTCATAGTTATGTTGAATAGACTCATTAATAATTGGTATCCTATGTTCATGCTTTAATATCCCTAATTAATTAATTTTACTTTTTCATATGGTCAAATAATCTAGGTTTATCAATGAATTTGGTGATTTAATACCATGTTTAAGAATAATCATATCAATCCCCATAATTATTATACATTAAATATAATCAATGGTAGTATAGTCAATGGTAAATTATAATTAGAATAGTAATGGTCATGATTAGATAAAGTTGAGTGACATAACTAATGCAATAACACAGAACCCACGAATTTTCTAAAATAGGGGAAAAATGTCAACTAGAATAATACCCTTATGATTACATGACTTGGACTGATTGTAGTTACACCTTAATGGCATTAATGAGAGTCTGATGGAAGTGGAGGGACTATAAATCCCAAAAAAATAATGGATATTATCTTGTAAAGGGCTCTGTAGTAATGAAACACATTCCCCTGCAGTTCGTATAAGGCATTATCATTAAACATCACATAATCATGAGTTAGGTCAAGAATTAACATTGAAAATATTTTCAGGATTATATGTTTAGATAATTAGGCCCTAACTCATATATAAAAATTAAAAAATTTCTCATTATACACTTCCACTCAGTATCTACTTTTTTATAAAACCAAATATTTTAAAAAGAAACACGGTTTTGTTTCATTTTTAAACATATCAAATTTTCACTTGATTCTATCATTGTAAATATCCTCCCATAAATCCTATGAAAAAATTATTAAACATGGGATGAAAATAAATACCTCTATAAGTGCTACACAATGAATTAAAATTATTAGCCTTGAAAAAAACATGTAAACCATTAATACTTACTATAATGTAATAATTTTCATCATTAAGAAGTAGTAAATAATATTCACTAAATATAAGCTCATTGATTACCCTTTTGTAATAAAAAAAGTTCCATAAAATTCATAATAAATAAAATATAACATATAAAGGTAAATTTGGACATAATTTTACATAAATAAAATAACATGTAGTCTACTTCCACACATATCACTAAATGGAATAGTTGTATAGCTGACTTTTACTCAAATTTCATTGGATGTTATAACGTAACCACTCATCCTTGGTTTTTCAAAAAACCACCCATATTTTTTTATCATATAAAAACCCTTATTTTGTTTATCAGATAACCACCCATAAATTTACAAGTACAATTATATAATTATATCACAAAAAAGATTGTAATTATCAACATTTAGCTCTTAAAATTTCATCTGCAGTCACAAGAAATCATTTCAAGATATTGAAATAGTCAACACAATTTCAAAACAATATTAAATAAAAAAACCCAAAATGGAATAAGTTATTTCTTTTACTTTTAAAAACATTAATTCGTATAGGGGAATCCAAATATCAAATAAATTTAACAGCAAAAGAGAAGATGTTGTCACCGCATATGTTAAAAGACATCCCTTTTTTGTTTTGTAAATAAAGTAAATTTTTTCATATAAAAATATTTCTATTGAAAAAAAATAAAATATAGACATAAAAGTTTTTGCATAATCCTTGTATTTCTATATAAATAAAAATTTCAATGATAATCATGAATAAAATATTTGGTAATTAAACATTTAAATGTTCAAGGTGTCTCATACCACTTTGAACATTTATATATTAACCTAGATGAAATAATAAATTTACCAAAACATTTTTAATATTATTATAGATAAAATATGGATATTAAATATCATAGTGTCTGTATATACACTAAATAAAATAATAATGGTGTATATTTTCAAGAAATAACTCAATGAAAGAAGATCGAGACAAAGTCCTTAATCTCGAGTCTGATTCGCCCTATGTGTTCTTCATCTACCTGAATTTGAAAAAAAGATTATCTTAATATTTATTTAGAACATTTTTCAATTTTATTATTTATTTTATATCACTTATTACCGTATTATAATAAAAAGATAATTTTTTATGTTTATATCAAATACTTTTTCAATATTCACTTCTTGAGTTGAAAATGAAATTTGTTTGATGTGAATAGTCCATCTGTAATAATTTCATCATATTTAACATATTAAACATGATATGAATGTCTTATATTTTCATTATATAAGTATTTATAATAATATTTAAATACAAAATAAAAACACTATTCATTGGGATGGTAGGTTGTACGTACGGGTGAATTTTATTTTTTCTCTATTGTATAGAAAGAATGAACATTAAATGAATTAGATGTAAATATATATACATATAAAGTATTATTAATGTATAATTAATTTGTAATTTATAAAACATGTTTTTACTGAATCAATATTTAATAAATTCCATGTCATTTATGAACGAATCACATCATTTTGAGGAGGCGGTAGTCCACACATCCCCAACCAAAGTTATCATATAACCATAATTTTAAAAGCAATAAGGTATGTTTAATAGAACATTTAAAAAAAATAAAATAAGTTATAATATACATATTAAAATATTACTTTATCTGAATTAGTTTTTAAAGACCAACCATGAAGGCGATAATGGAAAAAGAACAAAAACATTATTGACGGAGGTGATTAACTGGCATAAGTTTGACAACAATATTGTTTTTTTAATAAGAGTACGTGAGAAATGAAATGGATATGTGATATTACATTAGGAACATATAAACAAATAAAAATAATGATTCTATATTTATCATTCATTTATTAATGAAGGATGTGTGGATAATGTAGAAAAAAATAGGTACTTAGAGAAAATTACCTCTTGAATTTCCCATCCTTGAAAGACCCCTGAGGAATTCAGTTTTTTTATTTTAGTGATATCAAAAACACAATGATGTGCATAAAGTGAGGATGAGGGTATTGAGTAGAGATATTCTAAGATACATGTCTTTGTGCGTCGAAATGGGAAGGAGATGTTTGTTATTTATACTTGTGAAGACGAGGGTTTAAGTGATTGATTTATTGATCATTTTATATTAAATGATAAACATATAGAGGTGGATTTCAATTCCACAAATATGGATTGTAATTATTATTTGATATTCTTTTTATTTTTGAGCCACACCTCCAAAACCATTTAAATGTTGTAGTTTTTTGGTATGTTAATCTTTTAATGATTAAGTTTAATCCGTATCAAAATTTTACTTTTACTAGAGTAAATAATTTTAATACAATGGAAAATTTTTTAACATAAAAAATTAATTGACCTTAAAACTGAATTTGGACCTTCTGAGTATAAATATGGAATTCATTTTTCCCAATTAAATTCATAAATTTAGGAAAATTATTTTTAAAATTAATTCCGGACACAAAACTAAAAAAAAGAGTTTTTATAGTGAAATGTTCAAAAGTTTGAAACATATTTATATCTAATTTCAATTTGAAATTAATTTCAATGACCTAAATTGGTTTAAATGGAAAAATAATAATATAATTATAAATTACAACATGTTAAAATGTTATTCTATCAATATAAATAAATTAAATGAATAATAAGTTATGAATTAAAACACAGTAATTCTCACTATTCATTAAAATACTGTTTTTGTATGCAAAATACCAAAAAATTATTAAAAGTAAATTTTGATGTCCTTATTCCAAAGAATGTTTTTTTATTTTTTTCATAATGATCATTTAGAAGTTTCCAAATATATATTAAAATGGGTTCACCATCAAAAGGTGGTAAGACTGTTTTTTAGAAAAATAATGTTTTTAATGATAAATATAAATTTATCAGATACATTATTTAACATATTTTCTATTTTAAATTACATAAAATTAATATAGATAAATATATAATAAAATGTATTATTCAATAAGTACCATGATTTCACATTCATTCCCTATGGTAAATTGCAACCTCGCAATTATTATTCACTTATCAAATAAGTGGTGTCATTTCCTCCACAGAATTATAGGATTCTCATGTTTCATATTAAATCATATGGGTTATCCAAAAATCCTTAACCTAATGAATAACCTTATTTTACAACAATTTATCTCTATTGTAAAGAATAGGTACTATCTATTCCTCAAAATAGATATTCTCTTCTAACTCAACTACTTTTGGACTCAAAAGAAGGGGGGGATCTGGAATATACTTTCATAACATTGAATCATGAAAAAAATTGTGTACCTAGGGTAGAATCAGACATAAATCCACAAGATAAGAAACTGATCTAGTATTCTGTAGTATTTAATATAGCCTAATAAACCGGGTAATTTTCTTCCCTTTCTTACCTAAATGCATCACACATTTCCATGGTGAAACTTTGATTATCACACGATCACCTACCTCAATAGAAAGATCCTTCCTCTGATTATAGAGAAATTAATTCTACATATTCCTTGTTTTCCACATATGACTCTGAATCATCTAAAATTTCTCTACTATTTCCTCTTCCAACTATGGTCCCATCAACAATAACCCAAGTCACGTTATTACTTCGAGAAGTATTTGGTAATCCCACTATGAAATCCATGGATATGTTTTCCCATTTCCCCTCTTACAGTAGAATAGGATGAATCATCCTTTTGGTAACTACCACTTTGCTTTAACATGTTGAAAAGTTAAATATATCAATATAAAATCACCAATATTCCTTTTCATTCAATTGCACTATTAATACTATCAAATATCATTGTATATTTTAGGGCTACCTGAGTGAACAAAAAATGGAGAGCAATGAGCTTCACGTAACAACTCTTTATTAAACTATGAATCACATGAATCAAAAAATATCATGAAAAATCTAAAAACCCCATCTTTATCAGTGTTATTTTTAGGTATCGTACCCTAATGACCAAATTATAAATTTTTTTGATAATCATTTTATTTTTTATATGATTTCTTAATTTTCTCTAATTGAGATGATTTCACTGACACCTAAAACAAAATAGAGGCATTTCCTACACCAAAAAAATCCATGAAAAAATTCCTCAGATAATTAACAAAAGGATCTCTTTAAAATGTATCTTGGTTATTGTAGCATCAATTTTTTGACTCAAATCATCATACACTTTATATTCTCTTCGTAGATGGTCATGAGTCATGAAATTGTAATCCTTTATTAACTCAACCAATATCCTTTTCCTCATGTTTAATTATTTTAGAGTGAATGTATATTTTAAAATTTTATGATCAATATATATTTCACAATTTACACTGTACAAATGATGCCTCCAATGTTTTATATAAAAACAATAGTATCAAATTTCAAATAATTTTTAGGGTAATTTAACTCATTAGGTTTTAGAATATGTAAAGCATAATCAATTACCTGGTCATTCTGCATTAGAACACTACCTAGTCCATTCAATGAAGCATCTCAATAGATAACAAATTCAGCACTCCTAGAATATAGGTTTAAAACTAGAAGATTTACCAATATTATTTTTAGTCCATAAAACAATCATCACATTCCTTTTTCTAGATGAACGTAACTCCATTATGTGTAACTTATTTAGTGTTCTAGAAAACTGAGAAACGTTTTCCACAATAATTCAGTAATAACCAGCTAATAAAAGAAAACTATGAATATCTATGATATTGGGAGGTCTTGGCCACTCTTAAACCTCATTTGTTTTGGAAGGGTCAACAATTATTCAATATTTATAAATATTTTGAAAAAGGAAAGAAAATTTTCACTACCAAAAACAACTCTTAATAAAATTTCAATACATTTTCCAATATTTTAATGTTTGTAAAAAATCCATAGCGACTTTCAAGTTCTTTCTAGATTTTAGGATATCCGAAAATATAATCAATTAATACAACAACATAATGTTCCAAAAAAAATTGAAACTTCATTAATGAAATTCATAAATATACAAGGTTCATTATATAACCCATTGGTAATAACTAAAAACTCTTAATTCCTATATCTCATTTGGAATGATATCATTGGAATGACATCTTCTGTCACCTTCAATTGATGGTACCCTAGCCTCAAATAAATCAATGAAAATACATATATCCCTAGATCTGATAAAAAAATCATAGATATGAGGAAAAATATACTTATTCTTAATAGTTATATTATTCAAGACTCTATACTCAATAAAAATTCTCATGGAACCGTCCTTATTTTTTAAAAATCTATAAGGATCACACCATGGTGATGTGGAAGGTCGAATGAAACCATTATCAAGTAATTACTAATTTTTTTTTCAATTCCACATGTTCTTATTATGTCATTTTATAAGGGTATTAGAAATAGGCTTACCGTCAAGAACTAAATCAATATTAAATTCAACCTACCGATTAGGAACAATACTATGAAATTTATCAGGAAAAACAATTTTAAATTCATTCAGTACTCGAGTGTCAATATTCAAAAAAAAATTCTTCTTTTCAACATCATGAGATAGATAACAATCACCGACATCATTAATAATTCTCTTAGCTTCGTGGAATATTATCAAAGCTATTAAATAATTGAATAAAACTTTCTTTTCTTTTGAATCTATTTTAGCATTGTAATCTGAATGCTAATCCATAACTAAAATGATATAAAATTACACTATGGTATATACAACAAGATGTTTAGGAAAGTCCATCACACAAATGATAAAGTAAGATTCATATAAATCTTGGTTACCATAGTACTTCCTCCCAGTGTTTTTACAAAAAGATCAATTTTATACTCTAAATTCTATATTTTCAATTTACTTGCAAGGCTCTTATTAATTATAGAATGTAAAGACCCATCGTCAAATATAGTATTGGGATATTATTTTAACTAGTAAAATACAATGAACCACATCATTTTCTGGTCCCACATCAACTATAGAAGTTGAAAATAAATTTTCCACGCCCTTTTTGTTTCGATTATGCTGGTTTCTACCCTGGGTAAGAAAATTTGGACACACATTGGCCTAATGACCTTACTCATTTCGACAAAGAAATTATACTAATAGATTACCAATGATTTCTAGATTATCTCATTTATAGTCACGAGAAAAATGTCTAGTATTACCACTTGGGATGAACTTACAAGATTTTGAGGGAGATTGTCTAGGATTATTTTTACCACACTTCCTCAGAGGATGTAAACTTATCTTTCATACATCCAAACATTTTTGAAGAATTCTCTCCCATTTCTTACAAACTAGATCTTTTCTTTTACATTCTCTCATAGAAATCAAGATCATCAGAAAACTCAATTTATACCTTCTAATATATCAGAAAAGCTTCTGAAAGCTTTTGAACTGATGAAAATATTATTCTATTTGATATTTCATATTAAATCCTGAGTAAAACGAATTTATCTTAAAATCAATATCCTAGATAAATTTTGCGACATACCATTAAAATTGGTGATATTTTATTCATATGAATACACATAATATTCCACCTTTTGCCTTAATTCAAAGAATTACTTTTTCATAATATGTCGAAAATCCTTAGAAAAATATATTTATTGATAGAAATTCTCAAATTCATCCAATTCTAGGGAATAAATATCTCCACTTGATCTTATATTTTTAATCAATTAACACCACTAACGAGCATCACCTTAAAAATGATAAACATAAAGACTAACCTTTTGATTATCTAAACACCCATTACATCAACATTATTTTATTATTCTTTAATCCACAATTTAACTTGTATATGTTAAAATGATCCTCTAAATTATGGGGGAAGTTGCGTCATGAAATTCTCCACTACCAAAATCTTCTCTGAGGTTGATATAGTTGATATTGTGCATTGAAACCACCATTATTTATTTCCTTTTAAAACCTAGTCATCACTCCAAAATAATTTCAGTTCCAATTCAGATCATCTCAATATGCTGATTAGGATTAAAGTTTTCCTTTGTATGTCTTCCCAGCTCAAATGCCCTATTTCCTCTATTGAAAAACATTCTGAGTATACATATCATAGAGGAAGTAATATTGTATTTTTCAAATGCTATATCATTTAAATTTAATCATATAGTAACCATTACAAAGGAATGTAATTAAGATTACTCTAACTTTTAATGTTACCAAAACCCACCCCTGATACCAACTATAACACCCCAACATTAAACATTACATAATATTGAGTTATGTTATGAATTATCATTGATTACATTTTCAAGTTTAGATCATTTAACAATTAACCCATAACAGATATATAACAACTTAAATATTATCTAGTAGAAACATATTAGTAGTATAAATTGTTTTAAAACAAAATCTTTTAAAAAGAAACATGGTTTCATTTCATATTTAATCATCACAAAATTTTCCTTCATTCCATCCTTCTCTCTATCCTTTATTAAATCATTTAAAAAGTATTTTAAAACTACTGATGAGGAAAAAATTCTTAGTAAGGGATAAAAAAGGAAGGAAAATATTATCCTTGTAAAAACATGTATCCCATGAATACATAAAAAAAGAAATATTTTTCACCTTTAAGAAGTAGTAAAAAGTCTTCACTAAATATAAGGTCATTTATTAAATTATTTTTGTCAAAATATTTCTATGAACACATAAAAGATAATATATAACATATAAAGATAACATGGTACATAATCATACCTAAATAAAATTACCATATGGATGACTTCCACACATATCACTTAATGTAATAGTCATACTTATGACTTGCATATCTAATGAATTTGAGGATATAACATAACCACACATCCCTGATTTATCATAGAACCACCATTTGTGGTTTATCATGTAACCAATCATATTTGGTTTATCAGGGAACCAAACATCTTTGGTCTATCATGTAACTGACCTTAAATTCCCAAGTACCATTATATAATCATAACACATAAAATATTTCAATTATCAACAGTTCACTAATAAAATTTCATTTTCAATCATTAGAAATCATTTCAACATATTAAAATATTAAATCCACATTAAAACCATTTTAAATACCAAAACACCCAATAAATTAATAAGATATTATTTTTACTTCTTAAAACATCATATCTTATAGAGGGAGGAAAATATCAAATTATGGCTATGGGGAAGAAAATTCATTACTGTTGCATGCATTAAAAAACATTACTATTGTCATTTTGTAAATAACGTAAAATGATTCAAATAAAAATATTCCTTTTCAAAAAAGATAAAATATAGACATAATAAGTTATTTATAATCCTTGTGTAATTATATAAATAAATAAGTGAATTAGTTTTATGAAGAAATTATATTATAATAAAATATTTAAACATTCAAGGTGTCACATTCCACTTTCAACATTTTGATCTTAATCTCCATGAATTAATAAATTTATCAAATCATTAATTAACATTATTAAAAATAAAATACGGATATTAAATTTTCATGTGGATGTATATACACCTAATAAAATAATAAATGTGCATATTATCATGAAATTCCTAAATGAATGAAGATTGAGATGAAGTCCCTTACCATGAATCTAATTCATCATATGTGATATTTTTCATCCTTGATAATAAAAATAAGATAATTTTTATATGTTTGACAAAACATTTATTGTTTATAATTCCTTATATATTACTTATTACCATGTTAAAACAATTACACAATTATTTAACTTAATATCAGACATTTTGTCGATATTTGGTTCTCTACTCGAAAATCGGCAAGTTATGATGTCCACAGTCCGTGTGTCATAATTACATCATCTCCAGAATATATAACATGATATTAATATCTTATATATTCAATATATAAGTATTTATAATATTCATTCATGAAAAACTAAAAACACCATTCATGGCGATGGTAGTTCATACGTACGTATAAACACTATTTTTGGTTTTCCTATCATATTGAAAGAACAAACATTAAATGAAATGTATGTAAATATATATATACATATATAATATTATTATAGTATAATTAATATTTCATTCATATAATATATTTTTACTAAAACAGTCCTTAATACATTCCATCTGATGTGTGAATAAATCACATTGTTTTGAGGAGGCGGTATTCCACGAGTCCCCAAATAAAGTTATCATATAACCACAAATTTCAAAGGATGAAGGTATGTTTAATATGAATTTTCAGAATATTAAATGTGTTACAATATAAATAATAAAATATAATTATACCATAATAATTTTTAAGACCATCCATGATGTCTCTAATGGAAAAATAACAATAAAAAATTATTCACATTGGCGATTAACCTGCATAACTTGGACACCGATTTCGTTTAATTGAATGAGAGGAAGTGATAAGTGAAATGGATATGATATATAAAATTATAAACATAAAGTTATATTATATTCATGATTCTGTAGTTATCATGAATTCATGTCTGAAGGTGGTGAGGAGAAAGTAGAAAAAGAAAAGAAAAAAAGTGATGTACTCTGAGAAAATTACCCCTTGAATATCCCATCCTTGAAAAACCCTTAAGGACCATGGATTTGGGATTTTGGAAAGAAAATTAGCACCTGGGGATTGGGAGAGCTATGATGAGAGGTTTGGGCTAATATTTGAGGAGCCCAAAGGCTTTATGGGTTGAAATATAGAGGTGAGGGTTGTTATTTATACTTGGGGAAAGGTGGGTTCATGTGATAATTTAATTACTATTTTAGATTGAAATATAACCATATAGAGTTTCCTTTATATTCCATGAATTTGGAATGTAATTAATGATTTATTGGATGTTTAGGGTCAATCCACTCCACATCCATCCTTTAAATGTTGTATTTTAAGTATGTTAATCTTTTAACTATTAACTTTAACCCTTGTCAAGATGTTACTTTTACTATGATAAATAATTTCGTTAGCATGGTGTTGACGCTCCTTTCCGTCAGAGAGTTTAACAACTGAAAAAAGGGAAATACCTTAGTCCAAAGTGATTCATCCTTTTAAGAAACATCAAAAATCGACAAAGGGATGAACAAGGAGAACATTGCCCATAAGTCGCACAAGTTCCCTCATGGTCGCGCAAGTACACTTGCGCGCCGCCTAGTGGTCATGCAAGTGTACTTGTGCGACGCCTTATGGTCATGAAAGTGACTTGGGCGACCTATGTGATAACCACCCGGTAACCACCTGGGGTCTTCTCCTGCCTATATGTAGACCCTGTGGGCCCCCCATTCGAAAGGATCTTTTTTTTTTGCAGAAACTCGGATTGAAGCTCCCGACGCCCAAGTCTCTTTTCAAAGCTTCCGGAACAATTCTAAGGTAATTTCGTACCTAGAATGGATGATCTAGAGAGAGGGAGGAAGGCCTAAGTGTTGAAACTCATCAACACTTGCGCGCCTGATTGGCCAGCCCTTAAGGGAATTGGTCACACTTGCGCGCCACCTTACTCCTCCAATAGAACTTGCACGTCCCTTTTTTGGAAGAACCTCAAGAGGATTCTAAAGGCTTTAATAAAGAGTCTCTCAAGTATTTCAATGCTAGTTGACCATTGCACAAGTACACCATGTGTCGTGCAGGCATACCTGCGTGACCAATACTTGCGTGCCACAGTAGTACCTGCGCGCCCTGCAAGACTTGCACGCCCCTTCCTTTTTGGGTGCCTTTCTTGCCCATTTCACCCCTTGTAAGACATTACACCATTCCTTTTCAAGATTCAGTCTTTAAGACACTCTTCAAATCCATTTATGGCAGGATTTCTTGATTTGACTTCCTTATCTGAAAGGAATTCTGTGGAATATCTCTCAAAATCTAGTGATTTAAATATCATTATGTCACTAAATATGGAGAGTTTATTCATTCAACCTCATCCTTTAAGATGAGAGAATCCTTAACCTGGGTCTCCTTTTCAGGAATAATCCCCAGTCACATGTCCTCTAATTTTGGCCATCCTCTTTAAGAGTAAGCCCCAAGTCCCTTAATTTTTGGGCATCCTTCCTAGGAGTAAGCCCCAGATCCTCTAATTTGGGTTTCCTTTTCAAGAGTAAGCCCCAGTCTCAAATATGGGCATCCTCCTCAGGAGAAAGCCCCAAACCTTAATCCTTAACCTGGGATTCCTTTTCAGGAATAAGTCCCAGTCATAAATCCCTTAACCTGGGCCTCCTTTTTAAGAGTAAGTCCCAGTCATAATCTTGGGCTTCCTTTTCAAGAGTAAGCCCCATGTCCCTTAAATTCTCTTTAACCAGTCCTAATTTACGTTTAATCTGGGATTCCTTCTCAGGAGTAAAACCCAATTATTAATCCTCTCCTGATTTGGGTTTCCTTTTCAGGAATAAGTCCCATGTTATAGTATTCAAATCTCCATAAAGTACATATACCTTTATGGACCCTGTTCCTGGATTTTCTCCGTAAAGTAAATCCTAAAATTTATCTGGGCAGTCATACATACATATGCCCCACATTATTTCTTATGATTGCATCTTTCATGGAACAATTGTCTAATTTTTATCAATACCTCTTTTTTCTCACAACGAGCATGACTCACGTGAGCTTAGAGTGTAAAAGTAATTGTGACATCCTTCTTTGATCCATCAATCATAAACATCATACTCCCTTACTCGAACTATGTGGATTCTGATTCCTTTTCCAAAACAAAGGATACGTAGGTAGCCCATCTATGGGTTCGATCCCAACTCTGAAATAATTCATGTCCTCCTGAATGACAATAAAATTCATGTGCCCCACTAAGTGGCTTTAAAACCAGCCTGGTCATCATAATGGCCAAGAGACTTTTTTATAAATATTTTGAAAGATACCATTGACCAAGAATCTCTAAATGGATATAGATGATTCTATATTGATGTAGAACCTCGAATCCATATAAAAGATTCTCTAAATTTCTTGAATATTTAATCATTGATTGTTAAACTGAAGGAAAGATCATTTTATACCTGGTAATATAATAAGGATTCACGAACATAACTTAATTCTATAAAGAGAGTCCCAGAATAGACAATAATATCCCTCAAAAAGGTGTGATAAGTCCGACCTCCCATCCTCTCGACCAATGAAAATTCCTAATCCTCATCAGTTCACAAACTAATGAAGCTCCTACCTTTGGAATGTATGTCCAATTGGATGTGGAATCATTGGATGTTTCCAGTTCTACGAAAAAACCCGTTAGAAACTGATCGGAACGTTTGAATCTCCCATCCAGGAGGTCATCCACGAATTCCGAGGGAAACAAAAAATGGTGAACCCGCCGTGAATCCTTAACCATGTTAAAATGATGTTTTACCTATTTGTTAAGCCCCTATTTAAAACTCAATAATAGGGTTAACAAAAACAATCATTGACATGTGTACTCATCCAAAGGATGAAGTGGCTGAATTTTATCTTGATTACGTCTGTTATATCAAACAGGCACTCTTTTCCAAGATCATCTGTATTTCCATAATGGCTGCTCTCAAATTCACATCTGTGAATACTACTGCTACAAATACCACTATTTCTATTCCTACTGGATCGTCATCCGCTCTGAGGATGACATTGCCTACTCAGCGTCTTCAATGCTGGGTATCAAATTCGCTGGTTAAGGAGTACCGTCAACACGGTACCATCCCAACTCTGGAGGCTACCCGACAGGCCCTCCAAGTGAACAACTCACACAGGTTGTCCGGACAACGACGACCAGTGATCAAGAGGCAGGTGGTGCTGACTACCGTCTCCATCCATTTCGGGTCGTTATCCTCGGAATGAAATTTCCATTCGCTCCCTTACTCTGAGGAAGTGAATGAGCAGGTCCCTCATGGCCTTAATTCAAAAAGACAGGAGTCCTTCCCGAGGGCTCCCATTAACAATCACCGCCAGACTCGTGCGGCAGTGCGCCCTCAACATGATGAGGGTACCGACTCCAGGCATTCGGCTCAGGTTCCTCAAACCCAAGCAGGAAAGACAAACCGCCAGAGACGGAATCCGATTAACAATGGGCAGATTTTCATCCCTACCATCTTCGGAGAATTCCACCAACCTAACTTGGTGTCAAACAACGAGCAGGCACACACAACTGTCCATTTTAATTCCGTTGTCCAGAAGACATGTCTGGCAGCATCACGCCAATCCCGCCAGGCAATTCCGGCGGAGTACTATATGCAAGAACATACACTTGCTTATACATCGTCAGTTAGTCATCAGGCTCGCCTGACTACATTTGATGGATCTCGTCAACCGCGTTTGGCGAAGTGTAATCAGCAGGCACATACACCTTCTAGTACTAATAAAGCCTACCAACAGTCTCGCTTGGTAGCGCACAGAGAAGTCAGTCGGAAAGCTCTGATGATAAAAAGGAGGCAGACTCAACTCTCTGCCTCCACACATGAGTACTGTCAGGATTCACTGATAGGAAAAGGAGGACAGGAGCAGGCACATACACCTACTCCATGCCCGGAATGGACATATATCCACGTTCCAGAAGCTAAAGTAACTAAGCATATTTTTTCAATGGTGAAAGAGCAGAAGCAAATTCCTACTCATATTCTGGATGCATGCCAGGATATCCTAATAGCATCAGAATCATCTCAGGGAAAGACACATAAATCTATCCCTAGCAGTGGAGTGACACATCAACGATTCACTCCGGAACAGATACACACATCTGTTCCAGTCCAAGAGGGTTATTGGGAATACTCCCCCATATCATACGGACAACCAAGTCAGGCACATACACCTGATTTGAGTGGAGATCGTCAGCCTAACCTGACCATCTTTCCTGATCAGGCACATACACCTGCTCAGAGCAACCACTTTCATCAAAAAGTGGTTTCTAAAGCGAGTAAGAAGGAATCTAAGAAAATGATCCGCCCAGCACAGTCATGATATCAAAGGCCAATCTGTAACCAGGCCTTGCTCGATGGTGGAGTTCTTGAAGCCCTCAGACATTTATCTATTGGAATTCATGATTCTACTCCTTCAGTTCCCAATAACGGGAACATTAATTCTGAAGGTCTTCAACAGACACTTCCTCATGAAGGCTTGCTTCGTGACAATTCGGTCAATCATGAAGTTTCATCTTCAGATGAGAGCCATAGGAACCCTCTGTGTTGTCAGAAGACCAAGGAGCAAGAGATCTCATCTTTTGCTGCAACCCATTATGGTGGTCCTCCCCAGGATGATGAATTTCGCTGCGAAAGTCCTCTCCGCAGTAGTGATTCACATTGCCTGGAAAATACTCCTGTGGACAATGTAGTGCCGATAAAGCCCTCTTATCTTGAGGAACTTGAAAATGCGAAACCATTCATGTCTGACGCTTTATCGCTAACAAGTGAAATACTTTCTCAATCAGAAGATAGCCCAGGGTGTAGGTCATTCTCTGAACCACCCCTATGTCATGTATCTTCTAGTTTGATCAATGATCTCTCGACCAATCTTGTTGAATCTGATGAAGCAACAAGGAAACACCAACTCTGGTAAAAAAAAGGTAGAAGAATCTTCATTTAATGATGAAGAGGAAATTCTGAACATGAGGAAAAAACTGGAGAAAAGTGAGGTACCAGTCATGTTTTGGCCTATGGCTGATTCCCAGTATGACATTCCAAAGATGTTGACGGAAGATGGAATCCTTGATATTCGTCTCAACATATGGAAAACTCTTTGTCAATTGAAGAAGAAGGTATTATCTTATGATGAATATGATAATCATCTTAAGATAATAGAAGGGCTACAACGTCAGATTGATTTGGCATCTCTATCAGTCTCTCGGTATCTGAAGGCTGAAAAGCAATAGAGAACCCTTCAACGTTCATGCCTTGGCGCACTAAGAAAATTGCGTTAGTTAATTTCCAATGCTCCAACTGGTGTTCATATCAGAGGATGGGTTGTTCACGGAGCACTACATTTCACAGTGCTTTCCAGTTATCAATGCCCGCCACAAATGGTCTCATGCAATGTTATTGCCCATGGCAGGCCACAGTCAATGGGCTTTGTTCATAATCAAAAGCTTGCTCAAGAACTGGCTTCATGAGTTCCTCTCAAAATCAAGCATATAGAGAACAAGTTGTTGAATTGCTCCTACATCAAGCAGGCGAGAATATTGCACAAGCCTCTCGTATGGATCAAACACATCATCAAATGACAGAAGTTTCGAAAATCATCCAACGGTCTGTTGAACCAGGTGATAAAAGTGGATACTGGTTAATGCATCCGGCTAATTTCAGAACTAAGATTTGCAAGATCAAGAGAGATTTTAAGAAGGTATCAGACATAGCATGTCAAGAGCCCCCCCTTTTTGACAGACTGGGGACTCCTTTAACCCAACCCTCAGAGTCAACAAATGGGATTCGAGGAGTTGAGCGGACGCAGCAGGAACATCCCCAGTTCACGAGACTGGGGACTCTTTCAAATCATCCATCCCCTTCTCAGAGAATGTCGGTCTTTTCTCGATTGGGGAAGAAGCCCCAAGAGGAACGAAGAGCATAATTATCAGGAGATTTCCTCCATGTTATAGCTCGTCAAGAAGTTCCTAAAGGATTGAATCAACAAAAGGTAATGTCTCATCAATGATAAGAAAGAAGACAATATCACAGAAATGATGATAGAAGGGATGTGATGCATTATGCATCAATCAATGTCATCAATGCCGTTGTTGTTAATCCACCAGAGGAGGCTCACTCAGGGGACTCAGATGAAGAGCGTCATGCTCATGAAAATGTACGCACCGATACAAATGAAGAAGGTGTGCGTACACGAAGTAAAAGGATTACTCAGAACCTAGGTAATCCACTTCCCTCTCTCCAAAAAGTAGCCAACAAAGGGAGGGGAAAGAATTAGGTTACATATCCTTCCTATGGAGAAGTTCAATCTCTCTCATTAGAGCAAATGTTTGCACAACAGGAGGAAGAAATGAAAGAATTAAGAAGGTTGAATGCAGAACTACTTCAGAGTAGTCTTCTTCTTATGAATGCTGAAGTCCGACAGCCGAAGGAATTTGTTGCAGTTACTGAGATGGATCAATAATATCCTCCTTTATCAGTACACCCTCAGAGGTCTAATCCTGTGGGTCAAGCGCAACAATGGTTGGCAGTTCTACCATCAGTTGCAGCACCAACCACCACATATGTCCAAGCTCCATTCATTGCACCTACTCAAGACCAAATTCAACCGGATGTTTCTAAAAAGTTAATAACTATTATTGAGTCATTAATAGCTCGGTTAGAAACTATGGAATGGAAACGGGCGCAAGTTCAACCAGAAAGGAATGTTTAACCTGAATGGGTAGATTCAATTTCTTCTACATCCAGCTTGGGAAACCTTGTTTTTCCTACTTTCAATGGGTCAGGCGACCCTGAACAACATTTGACACATTACGTGTCTTGTTGTGATCCTATGATGGGAACTCCAGAGCAGCAAGAAGCAGTGAAACTCATATGCTTCGTGCGAACCTTGCAAGGACCAACTATTGTCTGGTATACAAGCTTGCAATCCTGGTCAATCATCGGATGGGAGGATCTTCGCAAAAAATTCCTTCTTCAGTTCAGCTCAACTTTGCGAAAAAAAAACAATTTTTGGTCTTACAAACTGCAAGCAAAGGGATAATGAAGGAGTTTCTGATTTCATTGCTCGCTGGAAGGTATTAACATATTCCCTGAGTTTAGCACTCCCTCAGGAGGAGCTATTGCCAATCTGTGTGGCAAATTTGCATGACGAATTACGCACGCCATTGATCCCTGTGAAATACACAAGAGGGTTTCGAGACCATACTTCAATCACTCAGCAGATTGAAGATTCCCTTATATAGGCTAAGGTTAAATCTCGTGTAATTCCATCAACTCCAAGAAGAAGAATGGTTAAAGAAGAAACTGCTACAGTTATGCTTAAACAAGTGCCCATAACTATTTCTACTTCAAAACCTTCATCTTCTCGAAGGGCTCCACCTACTGAACGCCAACAACAAAGGCCGTTTCGTCCAATTGATCAAAGAGATCAATGACGAAAACAATATGAGGTTTTGAAGAGTAAAACATACTCTTTCTGAAATGAGAAAGTTCCTGGTAACTTCATTTCAGCTCTGGAAAATAATTTTGTTCAATTACGAGTGCCCAAATGGCCAAACAAGGAAGGAGATGAATACTGTCCCAATTATTGTCCCTTTCATCAAATGTTAGGGCATCCCATCCAGGAGTGTTTTGTCTTCAAAGACCTCCTGCAAAAGATGGTCGACTTGGGACAAGTCATGTTGTAAGGTTCTTCGACTCAGGTAGCATGTGTTACTACTACAGTTCCAGAGGAGGATGGTGAATGGAAAGAAGTCAAAAGCAGAAATGCACAGAAGTATGATGATTCTATGGTCATAAAGACAATCAATCGGACTCATGTCATTTTGAGAACACAATTAAAGAAACCAATTGTGTCTTCTGCCATGAGTATTAAGGTAAAACCCTCTTCATCAGAGGTAAAGTCCTCAAAGAAACGGTTTGATTCAAGGAAGGAAAAAGAATCAGAAGAAGATGAGTATGTGTAAAAGCCTAAATTGTCTTTGACTCTGGAAAACTTTATGCCATCTACTTCAAATCCAAGGGCACCACCCCATCAAACGGCACAGCCTAAACAGGATAGTCAGGCAGAGTCTTTATTAGACGAAGAGTTAATCTTCAGTTCTGTTAATATTATTCAATTAACAGATCCGTATTCTAGTCATAATTTCAATTTTGATGAGCCTGAATTCCTTATATCAAATAAGGGAATCCGAGGATGTTCCTGGGGTTTAGGATGCAGGGGAAGACATGGATCTTTTCGAAGCCACTACTCCAATTCTACCCCTGCTAGCACTATGTATGCAGCAGAAACTCGTGGTAGAGCCCTTCAGCGAGCTCAAAAAGAACAAGCAAGTTCTTCTGCCAATAGTCAACCCAGTCTTGGCAAAGTTATTTTGGAAGACCGATTGAAAATTCCATATTCTTTATCTCAGAAAGTAAATGGATCTAATCAGTCTAATATTCCAAAACCAAGGATTTTTCCAACTTCTATCCCAATACAAGATGCATCAGCTTCCAAAGCATCTACTTCCAAGGTACCTGCTAAACCGCATATTCATGTTGGGAAACACAGACCATTAGATCAAAAGTATGATATATTGAAACACTTGGCCCATGTACCAGCCAAGTTATCAATTTTGGATGCTTTGAATCTGTCAAAAGATCTTTGGGAAGCACTCATCGAAGCTTTGTCAAGTCCTCAGGAGTTTGAAGCTGAAATTTCTGCAGGTGAAGTCTATCACATAGAGAATAATCCTACATAATGCCATGCAGTGATATCTTTTACTGATAAAGATGAAGATGATGTTGTGCATGGGCACATAAAACCTATGTACTTATCTGGCAAAGTCAATGGTGTAGATATCCGAAGAGCTTTCATTGACAATGGTTCAGGAGTCAACCTCATGCCCATTCGTACACTTCGTCGATTGGGCCTCAAGGAATCGGATTTATCTCCATCTACCATGATGTTACAAGGATATGATAAAAATGAACCAGAACCACTGGGCGAAGTTACACTCAGAACTCAGTTTGGAGATCTTGTATCCAATTCAGATTTAATGATTGTTGATCAAGACTCAGCTTTCAACATCTTGCTTGGAAGACCCTGGCTACATCAGCATGCGGATATCCCTTTATCATACCATCAATGTCTCAAATACTATTTCAATGGTCAAGTTGGAACATTGTATGGTGATAAGACCCCATTCAAGACATGTGAGTCTCAGTACATTGAGGCGGAATTCTAACACATGAAGGGAAGAGAGAAATCTACAATGAAAGAAATTACCAAAATTAATGCTCCATATGGTTTGGAGAAGATTCCAATAAATCCATTTACACATGTGAGTACATATTATGTGTTACCTATCTGTCAAATTGAAAAAATAGGCCCAAATTAAAATACTCTTATGGAAAGATCCATAATGTCAATTATGGAAATCGATCCAGACAACATGGGAGAAATTGGTAACCTACCAAACATTGATGAAAACACAAGTAGTGACGTTTTCATTTCATCTTCTGAAATCCAACAGGTCTATACTTCGCCAATCAGGCCAGAAGAAGTTATAGTAACATCGGAGGGGAATAATGATATTAATTCTCATTCCATCATCTCCTCTTTATTTCCCAAATAATTCCCTTTATCATCAATAGGGTCGGAAATGGAAGATTCTTCTTCAAAATGTGCAAATTGTGACATCTCTTCTGATCATGAAAATTTCGTTTTGTCATCTATTATGCAAGTAGAAACGGAAGAAATAGCACATGATGAAGACGAAGACGAAGATCTTAGAGATGCTCCTCCAGCATTTGAAGAGGGTATCTATACCACTGTTGATGAACTCAGAGAAATAAATTTGGGTACAGAGAAAGATCCATGCCCCACTTTAATTAGTGCGGCCATGACCCTTGAAGAGCAAGAGATGTATATTTATTTTCTAAAGAAAAATAAAGATATTTTTGCTTGGAACTATACAGAAATTCCTGGGTTTGATCCTGATGTTGCTACTCATCATTTGGGTTTACCAAAAGAACATCGAGGATTTAAGCAAGCCGCGAGAAGAACACACCCAACTTATGCTTCCAAAATTGAAGTTGAAGTGGATAGGCTGATCAAAGCTAACTTCGTCAGAGAAGTTCAGTATCCCAAGTGGTTGGCTAATATTGTCCCTATAAAGAAGAAGAACGGACAAATTAGGGTTTGCATCGATTTTAGAGATCTTAATCGGTATTGTCCTAAAGATTATTTCCCAGTTCCGATTACAGAACTCTTAATTGATGCGACCGCTAGTTATGAAGTACTTTCCATCATGGATGGATATTCCGGATATAATCAGATCCGAATGGCCCCAGAAGATGAGGAATCTACAGCCTTCAGAGCCCCTAAAGTTGTGTTTTGTTACCAGTGATGCCCTTTGGTTTAAAGAATGCAGGTGCGACATATCAACGCATCATGCATCGTATCTTAAAACCTTTATTAGGGAAGTTTGTTGAATGCTATGTAGATGATTTGGTGGTTAAATCCAAACAACGGTGTAATCAGTTGGCTGATTTGGAAGTCATATTCCACAAGCTTCAACAACATAATTTGAAGATGAATCCCTTAAAATGTTCTTTTGGGGTAACCTCAGGAAAATTCCTCGGCTTTTTTGTATGCCATCGTGGTATTGAAATCGATCCTGAGAAGACCAAGTCAATCATTGGTATGTCACCTCCTTAGAATATGAAAGAATTAAGAGTACTTCAAGGACACTTAGCCTATATTCGGCATTTCATCGCCAATTTGGCAGGCAAAAGTTTACCCTTTACCAAATTATTGAAAAAATGAGACACTTACCAGTGGACTAAAGAATGTCAAGAAGCATTTGATGTTCTCAAGAAATGCCTCTTGAGTCCACCAGTACTCATGCCACCTATTGAAGGAAGACAACTTATCCTCTATGTGACAGCTCTAGAGTGATCATTAGGGGCCTTTCTTGCTCAAAAGAATGATGATGGGAATGCAAATAGCCTCTATTATCTCAGTAGAACTATCCTTGAAGCAGAAACCCGATATTCAAGTATGGAGAAGTGCTTCCTGGCATTAATCGTTGCAGTCCAGAAACTGAGACACTACTTGCAACATCACGAGGTCCAATTGGTATCTCGCAATAATCCACTCAAATTCATCCTTAGTCGTCCAATGCTTACAGGACGTCTAGCAAGGTGGGCAGTTATTTTGCAGCAGTTTGACATTCAGTATGTATCTCAAAAGGCAATAAAGGGCCAAGCTCTGGCTGATTTCCTGGCTAAACATCCTTCAGTGGAAGACACGTCTTCAGATATTGAACTCTCTGATGAGGATGTTTTCTCTATTCAAGGGAGTCCTCAAACATGGGAAATGTATTTTGATGGTGCTTCCAAAAGTCCAACAGGGAAGAAAATGGAAAATCCTAAATTCAACAAAGTTGGTTTAGGAATTGTACTCATTTCTCCAGATAAGGCATTGTTACCTTATTCCTTTTTATTGTGGGAAGGTGTTACTAATAATGAAGCCGAATACCAAGCTCTTATCAAAGTCATGGAGTTAGCGCTTCAAGTACAAGTGAATCACTTAAAGGTGAAAGGTGATTCAGACATGGTAATCAAACAAGTCAATGGGGATTATGCCATTAGAAAAGAAGAATTAATACCTTTGTATGATTAAGTCAGAGAGTTAATGGCGGAATTCCCTTCAAAACCGACATTTTCTTATGTCCCAAGATCACAAAATTCTCAAGATGATGCGCTGGCTAATGTAGCCACAGCTCTAGCAGATCCAAATCGGGACGAGACAACCATCAGTATTGCCCACTGTCGTGCAATTTCACCTTATGTTCAAGGCAGAACAGAGGAAATTAATGAAATTAGTCCCATTACGGAACCGTATGGTCGTACTACAGGATGTATGTCACCTATCAGGGAATACCTTCAAAATGGAACGCTTCCACCTGATAGAGCCGAGAAAGAACAAATCTGGCGACGTGTGGTCAATTTTACTCTTTATGATAGCCCAAACCACCTAGAGAAAATTCTCTACAAACGTGGTTTTGATGGCATTCTCTTCAGATTCATTGACGGTGAAGAGACAATGGCTGTCATGAAAGAAGTGCATGCAGGAGTCTGTGGTGCCCACCAGTCTGGATATATATTGTCTGATCAAATTCGAAGGCTTTGATACTTTTGGCCTTCAATGATAGAAGATTGTGTTAATTTCACAAAGAAGTTTCATTCATGCCAAGTACATTCCAACTTCATTCATCAACCTCTAGAGTTGCTTCATACAGCGAAAAACTCGTGGCCATTTGCCACATGGGCAATGGATGTGGTGGTACCTTACCCTTCAGCTATGGCTAAGCAGTTTATGTACATTCTTACTGCCACTGATTTCTTTTCCAAATGGGAAGAGGCAGTACCTCTCAAAGAAGTCAGTTCTAAATGCATTGTTAGCTTCATCAAGTCTAACATCATTACTAGATTTGGTGTCCCTCATACCATATTGACGGACAACGGCACCAACTTCTGTTCTTCTGAGGTGAAGAAATTGTATCAAGAATATAACATTAAATCCAACCATTCATCTCGGTATCATGCGGCGGACAATGGACAAATAGAATCCTTTTACAAGACTCTTTCAAATATACTGCGAAATATGGTGGTTAAAAATAAGAATTCATGGACTTAAAATCTCTTTCATGCTTTATAGGATTATCAAACTACCACCCGCAATGAAACACGGTCAACTCCATATTCGTTGGTATATGGAACAGAAGCAGTTTTTCCAATTGAAGTTCAATTGCCATCACTCAGAGTAGCCATTTGTGATCAGTTATCTACAAATGAGCAATCCCAAAAGCGATTGAATGAATTGGAATGGTTAGATGAGAAATGATTGTGCACTTTGCACCATTTGGAAATCTATCAGAATCGAATAGCACGAGCTTTTAACAAAAAAGTTTGTCTTCGCTCATTCATTCAGGGAGAATTGGTATTAGTTCTTAGAACTCCAATGATACCAGGAAAGAAACCTCCCAATCTTGAGCCAAAATGGGAATGACCTTATTCAATACATAGGGTCTACTCCAATGGAGCTTATTCATTAATCTCGATGGATGGAGAACTCATTACTACTCCAACTAATGCCAGATTTTTGAAGAAATATTTTGTATAAAATACACGGTATTCACATGTTGTCCCCGAAACATGACACTAAACTGTGCGGCACCAGTTCGTCCTTGCAATATGACATTAAACTATATAGCAATGGTCCAGTATGACCTCAAACTGCAACTTCGTCCCACACGACGTTAAACTTTGAAAAAGTTCCCTAAAAAGACATGTATGACTTTAAACTACACCATTGTCCTGTATGACATTAAACTGCACCATCCATGGTCCATGCATATGACCCTAAACTATTTAAAAGTCCCTTACGTCTGGAAAGACGTTAAACTACAAAATCATCAAAGGTCATGTATGGCCTTAAAACAAAACCATCGTCCAGCAAGACATTAAACTGTAGCATCCACGGTCCATTTATACCTTAAACTATTCACCCTTTTTTCCCAACATGACACTAAACTATAGAAAAAATCCCCAATGCCTCCAACATGACGTAAATGGTGTGTTATTTTGTCCTTACTGCATGACATTAAACTACGCAGTCCCCCTTTTTTGTACAACATGACGTTAAACTTTATTTTCCCCACCGTCCTCACTACATGACACTAAACTGTACAGAAAGTCCTTGATATGTCCTACATGACATTAAACTGTATTTTTTCCCTGCTACATGACACTAAACTGTGCAGCACCAATAGTCCTAACTGCAAGACTTTAAACTGCATAGTCCCTTTATATGTCCTACATGACATTAAACTATGCATCGTTAAGGTTGTTGTTACCTCTTGTTTCTCACACCGAGTATGACTCACATGGGCTTAGAGAAAACCTCAACCGTAACACTCTCTTTGGGCCGCTAACCATGTATAAGTCCCAACAACATTTTTTAGGTTGTTGTCCCCATGAACAACTTGATCATTAATTTATTCTTTAATTGAACTACATGGACTTTGATCCTTTCCTTCTAGGCTGGGTACGTAGGCAACCTCCCAAGGTTCAAGCCCAAAAACAATCTCTTCACTTTGGTTCACCTTCATCTCATATGATGTTGATTTGTGAAACCGCCTTTAGAATCAATATCTTTACATTTGATTCACTTTCTTCCTTGTTATACGATGTTAAACTACACAACACTTTTGTCTGGTACGACAATAAACTACAATAATCCTTGATTTCCTCATTTGAGAGGGAACCATTATTTACATTTATTTTTCAATCATGTTTCATTTCAAAAGACTATGTGCATACATGGGTATGCCTAAACATTTTATCTCGGGTTAAACCATCATTGTACTAAAGTCCCCTTTCACCCTCCACATGTACGAACCAAATTTGAACAAAGGGTAGTTCTAGAACTACGTGGGCTTGATTCCCATCCTAATGGGATACATAGGAACATTCGAGTGTCCCTCGAATCCAGTCCCAAGTCTTTTGGTCCTAACCCCAACTGTCACTTTCATACCCTTAGCTAAAAAGTCCTCATGAAAACACACATTGTGTATTAATTATTATGGTCCGAACTTTATGACCCTAAACTAAGATCTCTCATACTTTCGTCCTGCACGACGTTAAACTGGATTTCAAGAACTACGTATGGATTGATTCTCATTCTTATGAGAAACGTAGTGAAGTCCAAATTTTCAATTCAGGACCCAGACACAACATGATTATGGTTATCATTGACCTATGTATCTCTATATACATTTGAAAATACCCATATTTATGTGTTATAATACTAACCTTAAATATTTTCATATCTTCATAACCCTTTTCATGACTTTTAGTCACAAAAATGTCAAACTTCTAAGAATTCTTTTGCCTGACTATGCAGTATGTGTCCATAGGTGGCCTTGCATAAACAAGTCCACATAACAGACTTGTCAGCCGAAAAATACTATTTATTTGACTATGCATCCAATTCCCTTAGGTGACCCTGCATAATTCAACCCCTAACAGGTTTGTTGGATAATGGTAACTTCATTTTTGGGAAGAATGCCTCTTTTTTCCTTATTTGTCTTAAATGACGGTACGTAGGGATCTGCAAAAAATAGACATCCTTAACATATTTGACCCATGTCCTTTTTCATGATATGAAAGTATTCAAGTCTATGGTTTATACTCTCCATATTATCTTTCCCTACGTTTGGGTCAGACCTTCATATGAGTGATATTTATTCAATTCTTCAATATTCTTGTTCGGAAATATCTTCTCCATATTCAAGTACCTCTTTCCATACAACAAACTCTATACTTTAGAAAATTTGAATCTCCATAAACTTTCACTGTCTTTTAGCACTAGGAAAGTAAAATTCCGAGAGTTCTTTTGCCTGACTATGCAGCACGTGCCCATAGGTGGCCTTGCATAAACAGTCTACATAATAGACCTGTCAGCCGAAAGATGCTATTTATATGACCATGCATCCAATGCCCTTAGGTGGCCCTGCATAATTCAACCCCCGAACGGGTTTTGTTAAATAATAGTAACATCATTCTTAGAAACTACTTTTTCTAATGCCTTTTATCTCTCTTTCATATCATTCCTCAGATTCAAATATTCTTAAGTCATAGCTTACATATTTTCCCTCATACCTGAGTATGGTACTATGTTTTCAGATGAGATGTCAAGGAATTGAGTCAATTCTAATCCATTTAGGTCAAATCTATTTCGAACGTAAACATTAGCCTTTTTATGTCCGACATTAATGAATTTAAACTGCCAGATTTCTTGTTTTTATTTTTCACCCCAGAGTCAAATCCTCTTTTCTCTCCGGATCCAACTCTGAGGGGGGACTTTTGTTGATGCTCCTTTCCGTCACAGAGTCTAACGACTGAACAAGGGAAATACCTTAGTCCGAAGTGATTCATCCTTTGAAGAAACATCAAAAATCGACAAAGGGATGAACAAGGAGAACATTTCCCATAGGTCGTGCAAGTTCCCTCATGGTCACGCATGTACACTTGCACGCCGCCTAGTGGTCGTGCACGTCTACTTGCGCGACGCCTTATGGTCGTGCAACTGACTTCAGAGACCTAAGTGATAACCGCCCGGTAACCGTCCAGGGTCTTCTCCTACCTATAAGTAGACCCTGTGGGCACCCCATTCGAGAGGTTATTTTTTTTGTAGAAACTCGGATTGAAGCTCCTGACGCCCAAGTCTCTTTTCAAAGCTTCCAGAACACTTCTAAGGTAATTTATTACCTAGAACGGAAGATCTAAAGAGAGGAAGGAATGCCTAAGTGTTGAAACTCATCAACACTTGCCTGCCTGATTGGCCAGACCTTAAGGGAAGTGGTCACACTTGCGCGCCGCCTTACTCCTTCGATAGAACTTGCGCGTCCCTTTTTTTGGAAGAACCTCAAGAGGATTATAAAGGAATTAATAAAGATTTGCTCAAGTATTTCAATGCTAGTTGACCATCGCGCAAGTACACCATGTGTCGTGCAGGCATACATGCGCGACCAATACTTGTGCGCCGCCGCAGTACCTGCGCGCCTTCCAAGACTTGTGTGCCCCTTCCTTTTTGGGTTCCTTTCTTGCCCATTTCACCCCTCATAAGCCATTATACCTTTCCTTTCATGATTCAGTCTTCAAGACACTCTTCAAATCCATTTATGGCATGATTTTTGATTTGACTTCCTTATCTGAAAATAATTCTGTGGAATATCTCTCAAAATCTAGTGATTTAAATATCTTTATGTCACTAAATATGGAGAGTTCATTCATTCAACCTCATCCTTTAAGATGAGAGAACACTTAACCTGGGTCTCCTTTTCAGGAATAATCCCTAGTCATAAGTCCTCTAATTTTGGGCATCCTCCTTAGGAGTAAGCCGCATGTCCCTTAATTTTTGGGCATCCTTCCTAGGAGTAAGCCGCAGATCCTCTAATATGGGTTTCCTATTCAGGAGTAAGCCCCAGTCTCAAATATGGGCATCCTCCTCAGGAGTAAGCCCCAAACCTTAATCCTTAACCTGGGATACCTTTTCAGGAATAAGTCCCAGTAATAAATCCCTTAACATGGGCCTCCTTTTTAAGAGTAAGTCCCAATCATAATCTTGGGCTTCCTTTTCAGGAGTAATCCCCAAGTCCCTTAAATTCTCTATAACTAGTCCTAATTTACGTTTAATCTAGGATTCCTTCTCAGGAGTAAAACCCAATTATTAATCCTCTCCTGATTTGGGTTTCCTTTTCAAGAATAAGTCCCAAGTTAGAGTATTCAAATCTCCATAAAGCACATATACCTTTATGGACCCTGTTCCTGGATTTTCTCCCTAAATTAAATCCTAAAATTTAGCTGGGCAGTCATACATACATAAGCCCCACATTATTTCTTATGATTGCATCTTTCATGGCACAATTGTCTAATTTTTACCAATACCTCTTGTTTCTCACACCGAGCATGACTCATGTGAGCTTAGTGTGTAAAAGTAATTGTGACATCCTTCTTTGAGCCATCAATCATAAACATCATACTCCCTTACTCGAACTACGTGGGTTCTGATTCCTTTTCCAAAACAATGGATACGTCGGTAGCCCATCTATGTGTTGGATCCCAACTCTGAAATAATTCATGTCCTTCTGAATGACAATAAACTTCAAGTGCCCCACTGAGTGGCTTTAAAACTAGCCTGGTCATCATAATGACCAAGAGACTTTTATATAAATATTTTGAAGGATACCATTGACCAAGAATCTATAAATGGATATAGATGATTCTCTATTGATGAAGAACCTAGAATACATATAAAAGACTCTCTAAATTTCTTACATATTTAATCATTGATTGTTAAACTGAAGGAAATCTCATTTTATAATTGGTAATATAATAAGGATTCACGAACATAACTTAAATCTATAAAGAGAGTCCCGGAATAGACAATAATTCCCCTCAAAAAGGTGTGATGAGTCCGACCTCCAATCCTCTCGACCAATGAAAATTCCTAAGCCTCATTAGTTCACAAACTAATGAAGCACCTACCTTTGGAAAGTTGGTCCAAGTGGATGTGGAATCATTGGATGTTTCCGGTTCTACGAAAAACCTTGTTAGAAACCAATCGGAATGTTTGAATCTCCCATCCAGGAGGTCATCCGCGAATTCCGAGGGAAACACATGGTATCTTTTTTTACCTAAATATGAAATTAACCTTACAACCTAATTTAGGAATTCTTATTCCAAATATGGAATCCATTTTAACTAATAAAATTCATTATATTTCTAAAATTATCATTAAAATTAATTTCACAGGAAAAACAAAAATTCTGGTTTTTAAAGTGAAATGTTGAAAACATTGAAATATTTTTATATTTAATTTCAATTTCAAATTAATTACAATGACCAGAATCTGATGTAATGATAAAAAATAAAATGAAATATAATTTAAAATATATTAAAATGTTTTTTAACAGTACATATAAAATATATGAAAAATAAGTTCTGAATTAAAAAAAAGAGATCTCACTATTCATTAAAATACAATTTTTTAACAAAAATACCAAAAAATCTACCAAACTATGTTTTGATGTTCCTATTTGAAATAATAATATTATTTATTAAAAAATATCTTATGAAAGTTTCAAAATAAGATTTAAAATTGGATCTCTATTAAATGGCGATAAAAATATTTTTTAGAAAAACAATGATTTAACCATAAATATAGATTTATCATATATGTTGTTGAAAATATTATATTTATTAAATTATATCTAATTTTAAAATATTAATATAGAAAAAAAATATTTTATAAGTACCTGGTATGTTACACTTTGGTCCTTGTCCTTTTTCAATATTGGTTATCCCCTCTATTTATTTTCATAAATACATCACTGATTTTATCATTCATGTATTAAAATCCAACATAATTCATCCTAGTTATGAATATAGTCCTTTAGTTAAGTCAAGGATAGATATAGAAAATATTCATTGAAGATTATAAAGATACGTATTTTAAATTTTCTATTGGCCTAGTTTCATTATAGGAAAATATGTGTCACACAATGAAAAAAATTTATATTATATCAATAATTCCTTCCATTGAAAAAAATAATTAACACTATGAAGATATGTGTTACGGCATGAATTTTCATGTGTCCATCTAGAAATCTATTTCTAGAAAATTTATAGCATGATATCTCATTTCATATCATTATATATCTAGCTAACATTTTGTGTATTTCTAACTCGAATAATTTAAATATTGATTTGACATGAACAACATGAATGAACCTTTTTTCCTCCAATAAAATATCAACCATGGATCCACTGAAAGTTACCCTTATATAGTTGGTCACATGGATTCAATCATGTCTCCCTATATTCTAGATGATTCTTAGTAGCATTGGGGTCCATAGTGTAATATTGGGGAGACTATTACCTCACAATAAAATTCATAAAGTTGTGTAATAAGTAGAAAAATGAATAGTAGAATAATAATAATAATAACCATGAAAATGAAAAGTGGAAGGGCAACCATCCATTATAGAATAATAAACATGTCATCAATAATAATTTCTTGTATCATATACAAAATGATGTACTTTCATGTAACATACAAAAGTAAACATAAAGTCATGGAAGAAGGAATCCATACAATACATTTATCAAAAAATAGAAAGTCCAAAAGGCTATCTCAAATAACACCCTGAGATCTTCCATAGTATTGTGCTCCCTCGTTCCCATGCTATAATCAATCACATAACAAAAACTGTGTGATTTTCGTTTTTCCGAACCCACATCCACATAATCATATCAAGTGTTGTTAGTGGCCTAGATTGTGTCTCAGATAAACTTATTATGCCACCACCAATAGTTTCTATAACAATTCCAATATATACATATAAATTATAACCATGTGCATCTAGAATAGTGTATGAGTAAGTACGAAAAATATAATATGTATATTTCTCAATCCAATGAAGAAAATTCCGGATATGATCTATATGAATTAATACACACACAAAGATATATATATATATATATATATAAGTATCAAAAGATGTTAGAAACTAGCTCAGTATAAGACAAATGATTTAAGATAAATAGACATATGTGGTCAAGGTCCCATTTTTTATAACATAGGTTACATTATCAATAGATTTAAATGTATATTGAAGTCACAAGATACATACCTTGATCCTTATAAATAGTTCAAAACCATAAGTAATCGTATATAGGGGTAAAATGTGCCATACCTTGATACCATAAAATGTGTCAAACCATGATTTCATTCATTACATAACATTTTAATAACTCAGTCCCATACTAATATGTAACATTTTCCACACCTTTACTATAATCAGTTTCATACCATCAATCAAAAGGTATAACACCATTAATATACTTGCTTCCATAATAGCGATTATTAGGTTTTATACCTTAGTACTATGTTCCACAACATATAAATCATAGATTTCATACAATAAAAATTTTATGATCCATACATATTTATAATTATTATTTAAAAGACTATTTAATTATATTTAACACCATTAATAACATGGAAAAGGATGAATGATCATCTCTAACAAAATCATTTATTATTTGATTCCACAACATTAAGATGGTGTGCTCACACACCCGAAAGGGTGGTAAAACATCAGGAAGATAAAGAAAGAAGAACATGGGGTCTCTGGTTGATGTTGATAAACTCCAAACCAAATTATTTGTTACTAGTGTGACACATACTAGAGAAAATAAATAATTTTAATATTATCATTTAATTTAGAAGAATCGTTTGGATGTTCAGAATTGCGGTACAATAATAAATGTTTAATATACAAAAACATCATTGCAAAAATGAATAGACCTCATATAGTATAACACTAATTCAATATCAGTATATGGTCATTTCCAGATCAGGAGAAAAAAGAAAAAGAAATGAACGCTTTGAAAATGGGTAATAAGAGCTTGCACCAAAACAACTTCATCAAGGGGAATTAAAATTAAGAAATGATCCTAATGATTATTGGTCATACTAATGGTTATCCATTCTTGTAGATGTATGTTGAATTAGTGCTTGTATGGGGGGAATAGAAACAAATCCTAGGTGAATCATGGAGGAGGATATTCCATGGCAGAATAATGGTTTTTTCTAATAGAATTGTGAAAAAATAAAAGGTGTTTCTATTTATTAGGGAAGATGGAGAATATTGAAATTTCCCCATTTTTAATGGGGTTGTGTGGTTTGGATACCTGATTTTCCAAACGCTGAATCATCTATGCACCTAGATCTTCCTCAAGACAACCCTCACTAAAATATGAGCATGGATTTACTAACCGTGTGTAGCTCATGACGGAACTCTTTGTATCATGTATAACATAGGCCACAAAACCATGTGGCTTAGATCAAATAGTTAGTGATTATTTTGTGGCCCTTTATTGTACCTTAAAATGTACCGCATTCTTTACTCTAACTGTGTGGATATGGATGCACAAATCCTACTAACCGAGAGACCCATATTTTCCTTCAAATATATGAGGCTTTAGGCTCTGAATATTCCCTAAACAGCTTTAACTCCACCAAAATGACGTTATTTAAATAAAAAAGGATAAAATAAAGAAAAAGAAGAAAACAAATGTTCCATACCTTGTAAAAAATTAGGTTCTTTATTGTATTCCCACTTAAATAACACATCCTCATGATTCCTGTTAGAGGGTGTAAAACCACCTTTGAGAAAAACTCCAGAAAATGAGCACTTATGTTGACCTCTCACTCTCCCGTATTATCTAGTATGTGATCATGCTCTCCCCACACAAGTACAAAAGGGATAAATGACCTTAAATAACAATCATATGTAGTCCCACAATCAGGATATGATGCTCCTCGAAGGAAACATCGGCCCCTAACTCAACCTAATTAATGTGAAAGATATGTGATGGATTTGGATAATATTGGCGAAGCATTAAAACATGGATAATTTCAGGAATAGACTTGTACCTATGAGGTAACTGAAATGATAGGTGACCAGATCGACTATACCCACAACATGAAAATGTCCAATATTCTGAGGTGAAAGCTTCCCCTACTATGTAAACTTCCAATACCCATGTCTAGAGGAAACACAAAAGAATAACCAATCTCCTACCATTAACTCTAGTGTTCAACTACAACAACATGCAAATGACTTCTTCCTATATTAATCCACTTCCATTAATTCTAGATAAACTGTACATGTTTTGAAGTATCATATATGAAAATATTTCTAAGTAAGGCCTCATTACCTGCCCTTAAACAACATAAAGGTGAATGAAATGGAATACTATATAATGCCTCATCGATATATAACTATAAAATCACCTAAAATCTATTATTGTAGGATACATTTACATGAGGTATAAGTTTCTCCCATGAAACTCTAAAATCGTTGACTGATTCTTGGACCCTTTCCTCTTAAACTGGTATCGTCTGTTATGATAGACCAATGGCCTGATAGAGAAAGGTTGTGCTCAAATGAAACAATATACCCAAGATACATATAACCTCGTCCTATACTTCTATTTGAAGTGATAATCATTATTCAGAAATGATTGCACAATAAATCCTGTGTAGTCATATAATATCACAAAAATACAATCTCCAAATATAATCTACTAAGATGGTATGTATAATAGTAAAAAAGTGTGGGACCATCACGAGCCTGTCAATGACCACCCATTGTGCATCATTCTCTCTTGTGGATCATGCTAAACTAATAAAAAAATCCATCATGGATTTTTTCCATTTCCACTCATGATTGTAAAATGTCTGTAAAAGCCATGTTGGTACCTAGTTCTATACCATTACATACATACAATAGGAACACCAAGTAACAAAACCAACTATCTCTTTTTTCATACCTATTCATCTATAATGGATATGTAGGTCAACACACATCTTTGTAAACCCATGGTTTACTACCCAAGTAGAATAATGAGACTCTCATATAAATTTCTCACATATGACTGGTGTATCCCAAACACATATTTTAATGTGATAGGGATTATCCTCATCGACCATACATCCTAGTGGTATGTCATCAATAAAATCACTACCACATAAGAAAAATCCCTTGGGGTATAATAATTACATCATCTCCACTCTCTCCAGAATTGAGTAGCTCACTGATGATGATACATGTTTAGTTTATCCATAAAGGGATTTAAACTCCATGTACATATCAAAATCATTGAGATAAGATGACACTCTCTACTATAATCCTACACTAACTATGTCAACATCCTTCATATTATAGAATCCACTACTTTAATTCCCTTCCTAGGAATGTGGGAAATACCATAGTTAGAGGACTATATGTATTCAAGCCACATTATATTCGGGGTGCTCACCCGAGGCTTTTCCCCATCCCGTGGGCTTCGCCAGGGAGACCCTCTTTCACCCTTCCTCTTTATTTTGGTGGCTGATGTGTTTTCTAGCCTCCTATCCAGGGCAGCTTCGCTCTCTATAATTCATGGGGCGAAAGCATGCCGCAAGGGCCCTCCGATATCCCACCTCTTCTTCGCCGATGATTGCCTTCTATTTTCTCGAGCTACCCCTAATGAATGTACTGCAATTTGCCAGGCGATACAACAGTATGAACGGGCTTCAGGACAAATGATCAACCAGAGTAAATCAGAAATTTCTTTCAGCTCTGGAGTCCCTCAGCCGAAAAGAGAAGATCTCTGCTCTATAGCACGCATTCCTGGGGTCGATAAGCACCAGAAGTATCTTGGGCTCCCGACGGTGGTTGGACGGTCAAAGAAAGAAATCTGTTCAGCTATTGTGGATCGAATTGAAAGAAAAATACAAGGTTGGACCCCTAAAAAAATCTCCAAGGCCGGGAAGGAAATCCCCATCAAGGCGGCACTTCAATCTATCCCCAGCTATTTGATGTCTATTTTTAAACTTCCTGATGTGGTGCTCTCAAAGATTCAATCCAGCACATCTAACTTCTGGTGGGGACGAAAGGACGGAAAAAATAAAGTCCATTGGATCGCATGGAATGCTCTCTGTCAACCAAAATCTGAAGGCGGAATGGGCTTCCGGGACCTTTCTCTGTTTAATGATGCTTTGCTGGCTAAACAAGGTTGGCGTATAATTAATAACCCTTCATCCCTATGCACGCGAGTTCTCCGGGCTAAATATTTCCCACATAAGGATTACTTGGATTCCCATCTTGGCTATCGACCCAGTTTTCTCTGGAGAAGCATTTGGGGTGGTCGTAATCTGCTGAGGCAAGGAATAGGCTGGAGAATTGGGAATGGTAGTACGGTCAAGATTTGGACTGATCCCTGGCTTATTGATCAGACAGGCACGAAGGCGTCATCCCCTATTTTTCCAGGATCCGAACATGCCACAGTCTGTTGTCTTTTTGATGATCAAGGGGCGGGATGGTGTCTGGAAAAACTCTTCTCCTGGTTTAATGAGAGGGATAGGAGAATCATTCTGAGTATTCCCTGTGTGTCTGATGCAGGGCCAGATCATCTCTTCTGGACAAATGACAGCTCAGGAGAGTATACAGTGAAAGCTGGCTACCGGCGAGCTCTTACTTCTCAAATTACAGAAGGAGATGCGAGGCCCTGGACATCAATTTGGAAGCTTTATGTTCCCCCTAAAGTTCGCTTTTTCTGGTGGCAGGTGTGTATTGGTATCCTCCCAACTAAGAGCCTCCTTGTCTACAGACACTTTTCAAACGACAACTCATGCCCTTTCTGCCCCTCTGTGATTGAATCCCCTCTCCATGCCCTTTTTCAATGTCCCGGGGCTCAGGAGGTTTGGAATGGCTGGGGATCAACTTCAGAGCTGAGACTGGACGCCGCCTCAGATCCTTCATCTCTTCTGATGCGATGGTGTTCCTCCTTTTCGCCGGCTAAAGCAGGCGCCCTGTGCATTTTGACTTGGATTATCTGGAATAGGCGGAATGAGGCCATTTTCAATCATTTCCGGAGGCCCCCCAGATTTTGGATTGACCGGGCTTTGTCTTGGATTGCTGTCTGGCATAACCACCCTGAACAACAAAGACTTTTAACCCCCCCTCCTCTTCCCCAACATTGGTGCCCCCCACCAGAAGGGATGGTTAAAATCAATGTGGATGCCTCTCTCCCTAGGGATGGCCCAGTTGGACTTGGTTTACTGGCCCGAGACAACCTGGGAAATCTCATCGCTGCCAAATACGAAGCACGTTATGCACTTTGGGAGCCCTCAGTCGCGGAGGCCGCCGCCATCCTTGCTGGGCTAGACTTTGCAAAAGATCGCGATTGGAATTCCATTCACATCGAATCCGACTGTCTCACTGTTATCAATGCCATCAATCTCACTGACAGCGGGCTTCAACTTTTCAGCCCCATTATCCAGGGTATTCACTCGCGGAGACAAGGCTTCAATTACTGCAATTTCTCATTTATTAGAAGGGAAGCGAATGAAGCCGCTCACAAGATGGCAGGCATTGGCCCTCCTTACGAGGATTTGCTGTGGTTTAATCATTTTCCCTCATGGTTATGCTCCTGTATTTCTGCTGATCTCCATCATTAATGGATCCGTCTTCTTTTGTCAAAAAAAAATATACATGAGAAGATGTTTTTTTTGTAAACACCACAAACCACTCTCCCAATATCTAATGCATCCAACAATGCAAGGAATGAATAATGACCACTAACTCAATATTATGCATCCGATATTTCGACTCTTAGAAATTCAACTATCCTGACATGTATTCACCAACATGATATTTCGACATCAAAACTACTACTAGGTAGATTCATAATAAATAAAAATAGATTTTATAAATTATGTTTGACTCTGGAGGCATCATGATTATATGTGAATTCATTATTCCATTCATCTACCGAATGGATATATCAAAGGCTTCTAACTAATTAAACTCCACAAACATCTTAGGAATGCAACTAATATGTGATTCCATGCCTGAAAATTCTTTTATAAAACACGTGTAATAAATAAATATCCCCAAGAAAAAATGTATCTAGAAATATTATAGTTCTAATCCTTGGTAACTACATCTCTAACCTTCTCTAGATCAAATAAATGTCTTAACTCTAAAATAATATGACATTGGAAGTGGAATTTATCAATAGATAAGTGAAATTAAATTTTCTTAGCATATTGGTGGTTATCTCTCAGTTTATTCACAATTATATCTATATTATTAGCATGGTCAATTAAGGTATTATAACACCAAGATAAGTCATCTATGAATACTATAACAAATGAATCTAAAATGGGTTTAAAATATGATTCATCAAATCCATGAAAATGGTTTGTGTGTTATTGAGAACTAATAACATAACAAAATATTCAGAAAGTCCATAAACTCACCAAAACATTGTATGTAGTATGCCCATGGGTCTAATAAATACTCGATGATAGCCTTACCTCAAATCAATCATTGAGAAAACATGACCTCATCAGAGCTGATAAAAGTAATCGTCTAAACAAGGAATATGATATCAATTATTCATTTTATTTTCATTAAATATAGGGTAGTACACATGATTATTTTAGGTTATATCCATATTCATGGTGAATAGGATTGGATAACCTTTGGGATAAGTAATGGGATATATAAAACCCATGGCTACAAATTGATCCAATTGTCTCTCAAGCACCTACAACTAAATAGTGGAGATCGTGTAATGAGGAATACACACTAGTACATCTCCTTGAACAATATAAAAAGAGAAATACACATCTATATTAATAGGTAGATCATAAAATTCATAAATTAATTCATCCAAAAAAAATATTACAAGAGAAATTTTATCCCGACGTATTCCCTGATCATTCATATAAATGCTAGAAATATGGGATGTCATGCCACTCAACAAAAGATTCTATGGTCCATATCTACCTTCATGGATACCCTATTGGCCATTTTCATTAATTTTATCACTCTCTAGTGACGTGAAAGAACCCATTCAATGATATAAATCCATTTATGGATGATAAGGAACTACCTAGTCTATCCCACATATTGCATCAAATCCCGTCCTCTTGAGGAAAAAGAAATTCCATACAAAATGTTAGTTTTTATATCTAGGGTAACTCTCATAATTGGAGCACATTCTATATCCATATACCCAAAAAATATTCAATATCATCACCTTAGAGAAGTATTGAATTTCTAGTATGAGTATTTCCACAATATGAAGAGAGATAAAATAATTTTAAGTCTCTATCTCAAACAAAAAATAAATAAAAATGTAGCTAATACTAAATCACACCTTAAAACATTGATGGTTTCAGATAGGGCTCCCTCAAGACAAGATTAACTTAATAAACCTAGCATGTCCCACAACTGTATGATACAACATGACTTCCATGTGAATTTCTGCTCTACTGACAGTGTGCAACATGTGTCTTGCTCCCCCAACTATAACCACATCCTCAGACTGATCATCCTATTACACTCTAACTCCCTACATGACATAATGATTTTGAATATAATATAGGAATCAGATTTGGTGATGATCCTATCAAACTCGCCACCAGAGGACTGATTATGTACAACCAGTGTAAATGGACCATACTTCAGTAAGAGTTGTAGTCAATTGGGATTATTTAGAATTGATTTTTCATGTGTCCCTACTTCCCATGATAATTAAAGACTAATAAATTACCAATATACACACACTATTGAGTACATCCGTCATTTTAGGGTTTCAAGTGTCACATTCGAATACCATATATTTCACTACTAGGTTGATAAGAAAGTCCAGTCTCATCCGGACAACAATTTTCTATCATATTATGTTCAATAATAAGAACCAATTTTACTCAAGTAGACATCACAATCAACTAGAAAACATTCACCTGATATTGAATAAGAATCGTAAGACCATCCTCAAAATGTCATCCTTTCTCTAGGTCATTAATAGTGTAGATTGGTATAATGATATAAAGAACTATAAAATGATCAATGAAATCTAAAACAGACACCAAACCAAGCTTCAGGTTCCGAAAATCCTAGGAATGATCATACCTTAAAGTCTCATGGAAAATGTAGTCATAGAATCTAGATTATAAATCCCTAAAATCACATCCTCACACTGAAATCCTACATTAGAATATGAAACTATGTTTTGTATGATCTTAAAGCTATATACATAGAATTTTTCACTCTCCTATAAGAAGGTATCTCATGTTTCTAGAATATGCATGACATAGTATCAATCCATAACTCTATAGCCCAGGGGAAGCCATCCCTAGAAAAAATAGGTGAATGTTTCTAATAAATATCAAGCATCAACAATCCCTTATATAGGTGAGGTCATGGACATCCCAATATAGTCCGCATAATCTAGAAGACTCCCCTCTAAACTGGGTATCATCTCCCATGTTAGAAAAAACTGGAGTTTCAAAGGTTTCCCAACAAGAGTTAACACTAGTATATTAGGGCCCACCACCTCTATAGCATAGACTTCACCACCTTTCTGGAGCATTATATGAGGATATAATTATGGAACTTCTCTAAAAATAATAAGGAAATTACAAAAATAGGAGTTGATAATAGTAATATTTGAAATACATTAATAGTATAAGTTAAATAATTCCTATGAAAAATTCACAATCCTCTTTCATCTCATAAATACAGGTCTATGTGATTTTAACAATCATTAATAACATGAGAGATAGATCCTAATATCCACTAATAAGGTTGAGTCTAGATCATTCCCCTTATTTCATAGTATGTGACCTAATATATGGAGAGTGATTTCCAAATTATAGAAGAAAACACTGGTTCATTTTTAATTGTAACCCCCTTTTTATGGAAATCATATTTAAATTATAAATTTACAATTGTTAAATATATATAATAGAGTATTTATATGATATACTATCCCAATATATAAAAGTTCAAGCTTTATAAATTGAAATTTTTCACCCATATAACTACATCAAATATATTACATTCATTTGGGGATTATAATAGTTAATATAAGAATATATGTCTATGTAAATCATCATTCACAAAATATATAGGTACATTCACTCTTTAGACTATAAATGAAACTATATTATTTCAAATCAACTAGCATTTTGGTCTATGTAGCCTCAGTTACATAACTCAAACATGTGATAATTGGTTAATTAATATGGAATTGGCAATCTATATGGGAAAATGAAATTTATGTTTATGAAGACACTTTAATAAACAATTATCAAATTTCTTCATTTCTTTTTGAAACATTAGTTTTATATGTAATATATCATTCATGGAACATACAACAAGTATCATTTAGTTAGGAAACGAAAAATGCTTTGAATAACATAATGTATGGCATATTAGTCCAATAAGGTGCCTAAAAATAAAGGATGACCAAAGATTCATTTCCATATAAAAAATAGAAATTAATTTAATACAAAATAATAATAATAATAACTTCAAAAAACATTTGAGTCTCAAAATAGTGAAACCAAATCAACGTTAATAGGAATTAACAAAAACACTATGTATCGTCCTTGGTAATTTTCCTTTTCCCGATATATAGGTTACCTACTTCAGGAATCTAGTTCCTTACTGAATTTTGATTCATCCTGGTATCCTTTATACCATCCCATAATATTATATAAATGAAAAGAATTTATTTGATATTAATTATTCATATCTAGATCGTGGATCTATTATATGGTTCACCAAACCAGTGCATCATATTGCCTAAAATGAACATATCCATATAGTAGATGCGTTTGATCAGTAGTAAGGCTTTGTTAAGGTATAATGTGGAGACTATGGACAAATAATCAGAGTCATAAAATGGTTAAATCAATAGAAAAAATAATATATGAACATAAATAATATCCAATAATAAAACATTTTAAGTATACATCCATCTATGAATAAAAAATCCATCAATAATACCATCCAATTACATATAAAAAATTATGCAATTTCATGTATTTATAAAAATGTAACATGTATAAATTGAAGAATTCATCGATACAATAAGTGTATCAAAAAACAAAAAGTCGCAAGGTATATCTCCAGTATCATCACAAGCCATAGATCTATCATGTGATCCCCCATTCCCACTCTATGATCAATCAAGTATCATAAATATGGTTCATTCCCATGTCATTACCTACATAAATTTAATATTAATGATTACCATCGGTGTCCTAGATAGGGAGTGAGATAAACTCATTAGGCCACCAATAACAGTGTCTATAACAAATCCAGCCTATGAATATGAACCATAACAATTTTTATGTCTACCAATAAATATGTATTTAAGAAAAATACAATAATTCCCTATCTAAAGTAGTAGAAAAATATATAGTCTACAATCATGATACATTAAATATATATATATATATAAGGAATCAAAAGAAGGTAGTAAACCGATCAACAAAAGATATATATAATAAGATTATTATACCTACATGGTCTAGGTCCCTAGGAGTGTAACTAGAGAGACCAATATCTAGAGACACAAATGTATATGAATTTTTTATATACCATACCTTAATCACTCTCAATGATTATATAATGTATATTATCATATGAAGGGTTAATTGGTTCCATACATTGATGCCAATATTGGATCCATACTGTGGTGTAATAGGATCCATACCTTTATAACGATTCAGTTCTATACTGATATGTAATAGTTTTCCTACCATTACAATAATCAATGTCTTACTATCAATCAAAAAGAACCATACCATTAATATAGTTGGTTCCATACCATCAAACATTAATATCCATAACTTTGTAATAGGTTCAATACCTTACTAATCATAGGCTTCATAACTTATAAATCATAGATATCAAATCTATTTAGAATTATTATTTAAACATAAATTTAATTATTTTAAAAAAGATTAATTACATGGAAATGGGGGAATAGTCCTATTCAACTAAATTTTTTATTTACTATAGTCTCCCACTGTGAGGGCGACAACCTCACACACCCAAATGGGTAGAGAAACATTGGGAAGATAAAGGAACAAACCACAAGGGTGACTTTGGATGATGTTGAAAACCTCCTACCTTAATTAGATGACATAAGGATGACCCATACTAGAAGAAATAATTAAATTAAATTGAATCATTTAATTTAGAAGAAAACCTTGATGTTCTGACCTGTGGAACTATATAAATATTTTAATACAAAACAATATATTTTATTAAAGTTATATACTAACTACATTGAGCATGTGGTAGAATACTCATCCAGTATTGGCCTTTTCATTGGTCATGAACAGAAGAAAATGAAAAAAAAGATGAACACCCTAAAAATATTTCTTAAGATATCCCACCAATATAATATTTTTTGGTGAATAAAAAGATGAAATGAGCCTAAGGATTAGAGAGAATATATTTTGTGGTGCAATGTGATTGAAATAAGTTGACTTAGAGTCTGGATGATGAGATGCCATCAAAGTCTAGATGAAACGTGGAGGATGATCTTCCAATAGACAAGAAGGGTTGTTTTATACCACAATAATGAAATAATGAAAATGGGTTTTAATTTATAAGGGGATTGGGAAAAATACATTTTCCTCTTTTTAACATGGTCTCATATTTTTGGTGCACGAGGCTGCAAACCATTATCCAACCATGATCCAAAGACTTCCTCGAGTAAAACTTCACATAGTTCAGTAAACTATATGAATAACCGTGATAATTCCATATTAAAAACATCTATATAGTTTCTGAGAAAAACCGCATGTCCAGGCAGTTTACATAACATTCTTTGGTAAAACTGTGTATACCGATATTTGACCTTAAAATCCCTGCATGGTTTACCCTAATCATGATGTCTGTTTAACAAAATTTCTACTAATTACATGGCCGAGTTGTTCCTCCCAAAACAAGGGGATATTGGCCCAAAACTAGACCCATAACCCCTCACTTCCCCCATAACCACATTAGGCACATAAAAATGATAAAATCAAGGAATCCAGTAGAAAAATAGTGGTTCCTTTACTCAACCAAAACTCATGTCATTACAATTACGATAATGGAATCCCCTTTTATTTTCCACCACTACTTCATCCCATTTTCATGTTTCATATTCCAACACATCATTTCATAGAATGAAGATTATATTATTTTTAAAAATATATCATACATTTTTTTTACTTATCAATTATTCTTTACATTAAAAGAAATAAATGAATGATTAAATGGGATAGAAAAATTAAATATTTCTAATATAAAAAATTTTCATAATAAAAAATATTCTTAGGAATTTTACTTATAATAAATATATATACGTCACATATGGGTTGTGGGTTAAATTTTATTATCTTTATTGTGTTTAGAACTGTGTTGTAACGATCACATGCTTTTAGATAATCATATAAATTATTATTGAGGGTTATATAAATGTTTCCATCTTATAAAATATTTCTCACTATTACATTTATTTTATGGTTCCATCTGATAGGTAATATGTGAGAAAATAACCTTTTTCTCAAATTTAACAAAATAAAAAATTATTGAATTAAAAAATGTCTACCCTGTTTGAATATAAATTGGATAGCCCTAGAGTTATAAGTTTACTAATAACTGATCCTCAATTTATTATAGTATCTGATGTGGGTATATATGGAATAATTAGATAAATGTCACAATATATCTATTAACCTTGGATAAGGTAGTAAATAACAAAAAAATAATTATTAATTAATGAAATGGTTGTCATTCCTTTTTACCTTTTTAGAATCTATATTTGTCACATATAATATTAATAAGTGATGTAACCTAAAAAAATTATTTATTCATATCATTGACTGTGATTTTAATCACATCTCGTAATAGAATCCATTCGACCAACATTAACATTTTATATTTATTTCATATATGTATCACATGGTTGTCTATATTGAATAGACCATCACATTAGTGTGTATAATATTTTCCCCAAAAATGTCAAATGTGAGGACTACTATAATAAATTCGTTCTGTAAGACTGGTTTGTTTCAATGAGATTATGTTATTGTCAAAATTACAAGATATACAATAATGTAAATATCATCTACACTATGTCAATGTGATTACCCTACCGTGTAGTCATTTTCTATTGACATCATTACAAATGTGTTCTCTAATAAATAATGTATTATTTTTTTCATGGATAGAAAATTAAATTCATTAATGGATTTCCATTAAGATATATTTAATGTTAATAGAACATTATTTAATAAGATATGTGTTAGTGGTTGAAAAATATTATAAAAATATTTCATGTATCTATGAGGGAAAACACATATCCTAAAATTTATCTTATAGAATTCGTTATTATGGGATCAAGAACTAAATTTTATACCTCTAATTCCATTAGATTTTTAAAATCAATTCGTGACATAATTTTTTTCTATTAAAAAATACCTCATTAACAATGTGTCTATTTCATCCAATCATATTAAATTGATTTTTTTATATTCTATAAATAATATTTCATGATTGATTAGGGGAACTTCTAATGATTGACTAATAATAATGCAAATAAATGATAATATCTTGATTATATTCTCTTTAATATAGTCAGTCATTTATTATATATGTGATTAAAATTAAATTCACAAATTTCACATGTCAAAGGACATGTTATTATCCAAAGTCATGTAGTATAGACCTATTATGGTAATTTTACATTTACCTTCTAGTTCAACTATAATTTTTTTATAATTTGTGAAACCCATAATCAAATAATAAAATTTAATAATGGATAAAATCCCTAGAATTTCAACCATTCAAGAAAAATGTAAGTGTATTTAATTTTTTCATTTAGTTTCAATTGTCATTGTATAATCATCATCTAATATTTATCCATGTCAAAATAAATTTATTATCATTGTTATTAAATTATTTACTGACTCTATTATTGTGAAACATGTAAGTGAATTTATGAATATTCATGTTAATATAGAAAATATAATCCCTACACCCAAATTTCTAAGTACCTTATTCTTTAATACCATCATCATGGAATGTTTCAATATAATTTAAAATTATTTTTTTGAGATTTTACATCCATCGAAAATTACATTAAATAATAAAATTGAAGCTTTGATTCCATTTTTTTTGTTTATCCAACTTATTATGTACTTTTTCCTTTTTCTCAACACATAAAAGAGTTTTCACGTTTTTTTGTCAAAGAATTTGGAAATAATAATTATTGGTAATTCATCATTACATACTAAAAATTAATATAATTATCATTTTGGGAGTTACTTCTTAACTGATTTCAATGGGTGTGTAATTTAATTTAACATATCTTTTTTGGAGACCCATATTTGACTTTTATCCTTCTATGTTTCCACTAATTATTCCCCTATAAATATATTGTGTTAATAAATATTCTAGAATATTTTATAATTTGACATCATCAAATATACTTCTTATTATATAAAATTGAGGGTTTTCATGAAATTAGTCTTGATAAAGATAGCATGTAATTCCTCCAACATAATATCACGATGAATATTTTTAATCATGTTTTAGGAAATTTCTCATATCACTCTCAAAATATGAGTCACACTTTATGTACATTAATCAAGTATCGCATCATTGAATGTAATGGAATTCAAGATGTGATGGGTGCCTTATCGTTTTACTCGGTCTCTAAAATAATAAAACCAATTAGAACCACCAACATGATTTTTCTCACAAGAACATATTATAGAATTCCATAAAGTTGCATTATTAATTTTTATCCAACATAGATCTTGAAAAATGATATATTTGGAACATCTTACCCCATTTTAATAATTATACAATGGAAAATAAATTTGAAAAATTAAACCATGTATCACTGTGATTTTATAAAGGCATAAGGTATTTTGGTTCATGGTATTGATTTTTTTTGAACCATTAGGATTCATCTGATCCCATTATTAAATTCAATGGTGAACTCCTCAATAAAGTGAATTACTCTTGAATCCTATAATTTAGTTTTTCTTAGGGAGTAAATATTTAATAATCTCCCAGTCTATAAAATAAGGGATATATATTTCATTATTTATTTAATAATATAAATCTACTAAGTGATTTCCATGACTTTATTACATCAATCCAAAATCCTTCCTCCCCTTATCAACTTCATGAATTGGAGTGGGTTTTCTATTATTTAACATCAAAATTAACTAATATTTATTCATTATTATGTTAATATTGTTTATTTTGTTATCATCCTCCAAGACTATATGTTTTTATTTGACATTTATTCTTATTATTCATTTCTTCTATATTTATTAATAAGTTTATTTTAATGATATTGATAAGAAGTCTATAGTTATTAAATTCATTAAAGTGTTATATATTTAACCTTCTCTCAATATTTCCTCTCAATATTTACTAATTGTTTCATATATAATTTATATAATAGTGTTGTATCCATTTTACCAATATTTTTTTTTTGTATTTAAATATCATATTTTTTATTCAATAATTTATTTACATTATTTTACATTTGTTTATCACCCTTAACAATGAATGAAATGATATAATCTTCCAATAAGTTATTTTCTTATTACTATAGTCTCTAAATTAGTTATTAGGACTTATTATGTTTATCTTATGAAGAATGGTATGTTTACCACAAAACCATGGATGTTATTGTGGTGTATACTATTTTGGTTTTCCTTTCGTTTGAGTATTGTTATTCCCATAGTTTTGATAATTACATAATGATTTATGATTAAGATATATTTATTAAAAAATATTTAAATTATGAAATAAAATAGATTCATTTTATACCTTGTGAATATCAATTTAAACTATTTAATTTCCACTATTAAATCTTCACACACTAACAACGAATGAACCCCTTTATTAATATAATAGGATATTGATTTTATAGTTGGAATATAAGGTGATATATTAACAAGGTTCATAATAATATTTTTCACTTATAGTTCTTCAACATGGCCTACCAATAACTTTATTTATTTAAATAAATATATACGTATTTTATGTGGGCCTCGGTTTCCCTAAAAAATCCTCAATTGTGTGAAATATTTTCAGCATATTCACTAGTGATTATTACTATTCATAGAATTAATCATATATCCACAAAATAATTAAATTTTTATCTTAAATTTGATTGAAATATATAATAAAATGATCAATTTGTTGAAAAAACATGGAATTATATGAAATATTAAATGTCAAGTCATTGTTTCCAAAATATACATTATTATTTGAATATGTATCCAATTAATCAAATTTGTGATAATTATTTGAAAGATTTATATTTTTTAAATTTATGAAGTAATGAAGGATAATGTATTGATGAAAATATACCATGTGGTAATGGAAGGAATAGCTATGAAATTTTTTATAACCACTAGGTTATTATATATGGCCCGAGCTACATATAGAGGGGGGAGTATAAAGGTGAACCCCAATATAATATTACTCTAAATCCCACTCATTTAATCTTCAAATTATCACACATTACAAGAAATAATTCTTTGATCCAATTATTGTCTCTTGTAATTAAATCAATTATATATATATTATATAAACATAAAATAATGTGTATATAGAAAAACATTACATGATTCCAATACAATTGGTTATATCCAAGTATTATAAAATTGTAATATTTTGATCTAGCAATATCTTGTAAATTTATTGTTTATATGAATAAAATGTATAATCATTCATCAATACATGAAATAAGTCGTGTCCGTAAAATTACTTTCGGGATTTTACAACCATCCAAATAATAATACTTCTTTATCCTTCTCTATGTACAACATTAAATATGGTAATAAAAAATTTAGACACATAATGTTTTTTTAATTCAATAAATGAAATTTATTTATCTTATATTTATAATAATATAATTGATACACTATAATCACCCATTCATTACCTACTTCATTTATATGATTTATATAAGTGTGTGTATTAAAGAGGCTATAATTATTTTCCCAAATATCCTTAACAATAAGATCTTTACTATCCTAGATAAAATCATATGAGATCATTTCCATATATAAATGCATTACTTTTGAATGATCTTTCATCACGATCAAATGTGATGGAAGTTAAATTCACTTCAATTGATCAAAAAAAACTTTCAATCACCCAAATATATCATTTTTATTCAATGAATATATCAAAATATGTCTTTCATGTATAAATGTTTTGTAATGAATCTAACACCCTACGATCACTTCTATAAATTTCATCTACATTTTTATGTAAAAAATTACCTATATTTATAGTGAATTTTCAAATAATCATTTATTACATGTATGACTGTATCATTTCAACATTTAATGGTGTCTAAAATATCAATTAATTCTTAAATAAAAACTATTTTGTATTATCTAAATATTTATTTTAAATTTCCCAACCTTGATCTCCAAAAAACTGGTAGCTGGACCGGTCACCACATGACTTAATGCACGTCTCCCCATATGACTGAGGCTTTATACTAGCAGAAAGGGTATATGGATAGTTAGTGGGGAGACTATACCCTTATATCATAGTTCAATAATAGACCATGACAATAAATAGTGTAAAGAATCTAATAAATAATAAAGGAGAGGAAGACAGATTTTATAAATCTTATACAAAATAGGTAGCCATCAAGAATTATAGAGTGTATGCATGCCTGAAATTCTAATGATTCAAAAATGGAAAACAGTGAACAAAACGTCATGCTTAACATTCCAATAAAAAAATAATCAAATAGTGACTAAAATCTCGAATAGCGGTCTCATCAAGCATCTCGAGCTTCCGCTCATTCTTATGCTCCTATATCCCATGTAAATTAAAACAGAATAATCCTACAACCAAATAGAATCTACTCGGGTACCCTAGTGAAATGGCGGCCTGATTAGGGTGTGAGATATACATATTAGTAGGCTAGGATCACCCGTTTCTTCCTCAAATCTAGACATTTAACAAATAATTAAAATGTGTAAAATCTTACTTAAATAATGTAAGCTCTATAATATAACTATATACCCATGTACCTGCTTAATCACTCAACTAGTGACTGAACATGTATCATACATTTGTCATGCATACACAATAATCATTAGAAAATCATTTTAATTTACCAATTATTCAGACCTCATTAAACTACATAATTCTCGTGATCCGGCCTAATCCCGATATCCCCTATATAAGTCACTCACCACAGATGACTCCAAAGACCATATAATTAATAAAAGTAAACACTGAATCAAAGATTGTTCTTTGGCTTGGATGACACCTCATACAATATTCAATTTAATTATTCATTTACTATATCTATGTTCATCCACTAAAAATAGTGATTCTCTCCTCGGTCCGTCCACTAATAGTGATTAACCCAATTCATTGATAATCATGAACCCAGTCTCATATTCAATTCAAAAATCATAATGTAACAACAGATTTCATTAACCAATTAATTCATTTCATGTACAACCAATTGGACCTAGAGTCCAATGTTAATTAATGGGTGTTGAGCATCTTGTCTAGCACCCTCGTGCGTATTTGGACCGTCAGTCCTTATATCATAAGCCAAGGGAATTTGTAGCATCTATTCTTATCCCATAAAAGAATGTTTGCATGCAAGATGGGTATAGAATTCCATTTCTAGCACCCCGTGTGTATTTGGAGCATTTGTCCCTAATTCACAACATTATTATCAATCATACATATATATTTATCATTGGTGTAGAACATGATGTCTAACACCCCAAAACCATCCATTAAATAATTCATAAATTATTTAATCACATCTGTTAATTAACTCAATAAATAATTTTAAAAAATAAATCACCAATAAAATAAGTCAACCATTAATAAAACGTTCGACATCTTAATAGTAAATTATTAATTAATAATTAATTATTATTAGAAAGGAATATAAATAATTAATCAATATTTAATTTTCCAAATTCTTTAACAAGTCTGAACCCATCCACTCAAACAGTGATTCATCTAGGACAATAAAAATTTACAAACACGTCATAATATTCTCATAAAATGATGAACAAAGCTTAGATATTTAGTAATAATTCCACACATCATATCATATTTTAAGAAATTTATAACCAAGAAAACATATGGCATGAAAAACTAATAAACATCAAATGGTACGTTTGCCAATAGTTGTGACAAACAATCAATTTAAAATCATAATTTAATGCATGAAAATAAATTAATTCAATAATTAATTCAATAAATTTTATATATTTAATCAATATTCAATTAATTAAACATTTTACATTTAACATGTAATAATTAGTCCATCCCTTAAATATTACCAGTTTCAAATTAATATTCCGAACATATCAAAATATTCAATTTTCGTAATATTCTGAAAATACCACAATTTTACAACGTGTGACTTGATAATTAATTCATAAATTAATTACCCTATAATACATCCTACCCCGTTCAAATCATTTAACTATTTAATTATATCACTTTTACCAAATTTTCAATACATGCATAAAACTAACACATGATCAAGTCCTCATTAATCTCACATGGGCGACATCATTTAATAACATCAAAAGTGTAATGCATCAACATATAATTTATCAGCACCAGAAAGAACACATTTTAAAATCCCAACCACAGAAAGCATGATATGACATTTCTACTAACCAGTTGTTTATCTTTAATCAGCATTTCAAGAAATCTTATAAGATACATAGCCAAAGAAACTCACATTCTAAATTTAATTAAAGAATCTTTATTTTTTAAATAATCTGATATATATTTGGGAACCTACCTAGGGGTGATGAAATTTTAATTACGCAGCACTTTAATGTACTTAGAAGAAATTTGATGCAAATGGAACACATTCTCACACATAACATATTTATATATATGTATATATATGTGGACATATATATATCTGCATATATATACCTAAATATATATTTTAATGCATGCGCACCCTGATGAAAAAATAAAAAATTCACCAAAACAACATCGAATGACCAAAACCAATGCAGCAAGGTCTAACAAACTACCACTAGATACCAAGGACTCGGATAAAAAAAGACTCCATTTTTGGTGGTGAAAAACTAAACAAGAGTTTAATTCGTTACCTTAGAACAAAATCGATGAACTAAATCGACCTGAACTGCCTCTCCTTCGATGGTAGCTACCAGAATGCGGACCAAGGAAACCTGAGAAACTCGTTGCAGAAACCTAGAACCGAAGAAAACAAAGAAAATTGAGTTATAATAAAAACACTAAATTCATCCAAACCTTACTGGGTACCGAAATAACATCAAACCAAACAACCGATGATGAATAGCATGAGAGGAGATCTCAACTCTTTGAATTGGACCAAAACGAAAGAAATAATTAGTGGAAATCGCTTCACAAATAAGGACCTACAACAGTGGGGTTGCGCGCTAGGGTTCTTCCTAGATGGGTGTCGCGCTGCTGTAGGAGGTCTGGCACAGGGTTGCATGCTTCTGGGTCACATGTTTGGGAGGTCATTCATCCAAGGTAGAAGCGCATAAGAGGCCTTCCATGGGAGAGGAGCTGCATGGAAGAGGGGGTCATGGCATCTGGTGCGCTGCCCTGCTGCGTCCTGCCTCATGAGGGAGAAAGAAGAGGGGATTTCCCATATTTATTATTTAAAAAAAATATAACCTTAGCACTTATTAAAACCCATTAATTTTTTTCTATTTAATTTTATTCAAAATCATTTATGATAATAATTTCTTGTTATAAGGAATTAAAAAATTCATGACATTATTATCCTTACAACCATTCATTTACTCCTATCAAACTAAAACCTCTAAATCCAATATTATTATTTTTAAAAATAATAATAATAAATGACAATAATCAATTTGTATTAAAAATAGTGAAAATATCTATCATATTAATGATAGTAAGAATAATCATATTAATATTATTTCTATTTAAACATTTATATATTAAATTAAAAATATCCAATTAATAAAACATTTATTCATTAAATCTGAAACTACTCGTTCAATTAAATGTTTCTTTCAGATACCCAAAAGCCTCATTAATTTCACACAACTATTTCACCTAATTAATCATAAAAGTAAATTCTCTAATATCCAATCAATTAAAAAAAATAATTAATATAATATTAACAACATTATTATTATTATTATCAACACATTATTTTATTTAAACACAAAACCACCACATTATTACAATAGCATTAATATGATATTAATGATAATAAATCCAACTCATAACCCCCAATTAATAACAATAATGTTTCATCATTAACATTGAAACTCATAAATTAATTAAACGTCTCTCATGAACCCCAATAACAATCGTTAATTTAATCAACCATTATTTAATTATTTCTTTTACATTAATTTAATTAAACAACCAAAATAATAATAATAATAATAATAATAATAATAATAATTATGCTTTATTTTAATTCATCATAATCTCTCATATAATCTTTTTTAATTAAAAAAATATTTATTAAACAAGCTAAACTGCACGAGTTGTACAGAAATAGTGATAAGCCTTTGCAGATCTATTAAAATGAACTTTGCAAAATCCGGTGCTCCCAAGATAGATCGGGACACCCGCTAAAATTATCAGATATATATGAAAGACCAAAAATGACACCTTTAGGTCTTCCAACACTCGAAATCAAATTCTAGATCTTTGTTTTAAATAAGGCTCATTGATAAATTGAAAAAATTAAAAACTTTTATATTTTAACCGAGTTCAAAAACACGAGACCTTACAATCTACCCACCTTAAAAACTTATCTTCCAGGAGATTCTGTCAAGAAACACTACTAAAAAAACTGACCTAGTGTGGTCAATTTAATCTCGTTATAACTGATGTGTTGTGTGCCCAACGCTAACCAAACCTTTAATCCATCACAAGCCTAACATCTAATTCTTTTAAAACCAGAGGGAAAGATAAATTTATACCTTAAACATCAAAACAAAGAGTATATATGAGGCCATTACAAGGACCTCCTCAATGAAAATGGATGAATTTCAATCAACCAATATAATAGGTTGGTCATTCTTCCCTTAAATGACGTCGCAGACCCAAAACACCCATTCACCCTTTATCTGACGACATGCCTTTTAAATAAATACCAAAACCAACTATTTTTATAATGAAGTCCTTAACCAATCATTGGTGAAATATTTAAGCCAATACATCATTATTATATTTAAAAAATCAACTATTCCTCAACACGAATAAAGAAGTTTCCCAAAGAAACCATGCATCAAGTGTACTACCATGATAACAACCACTCATCAAGCCCAACAAAATTTAAACTGTAGTGCGGCATAATACCAATGCTATCTTAGTTTCTCCATGACGATGTCAGGATAGGCGACATGCACATCTTATTCAGAGGATCTCACTAAGATAAAACCAAGGTCATTAATAATATCAATCAAAATGTTGCTAGAAAACTTTATTCTAAAATCTCAGCATCTCCTACTGACCCGTTTTCAGAAAATGATGTGACACTACACACCATAATATTTTCTATAACATTGAAATAAAATATCAGTTTCTCACCAGTGAACTACTTTAGAAGACTTAATGCATGTATTTGACGTACCACGAACCACGATTACCACGTCAAACATTGATCATAAAATTCATAGTGTAATCCTATCGGTGTGTCATAACACCCGACTACCAAGAAGTCCTCCCAAGAAGTGGGATGAACATACTTTAAAAGCCTATCACATTTTAAGGGTACTACCTACCATGGGTTATCCTCTTACAAAACATAAATTTTGAACCTTTCTTTTGGTCACACAAAACGGAAAACACAAGATTCAAAATCCCTTTTTTCATTTCATTTATTTTAAAAAATTCATTTCAATCGTTCAACATTTGAATAAATTTCAACAAACACATAATTACTTTTTCATAAAAATTCATATGGTATTCAAAAAAACACCCTACATAAAAGAAAAAATCAATTCTATAACAAAAATCACCTTTATGCATTTAACATTCAGTGTTATTCAAATTTAAATAGGATAATTAACATCATAATTCCTCTTATGAAGAAGGCGACCTCAGTGGGTCACATTTATTCAATTAGGGTTCTTCAAAAAGAAACCCAACTAGGGTTCATTTCAATCAAAACATAATAGTTTACATTTATTTCTATTTACAAACATACTATGGTTATATAAAGTTAGAAAAAATGGGTTGCCATCAACTAATCGATAAGGCTCCCATACACCTTATCAATAAAATTTGGATGCCATTTATCACGGAAAACATCATTTATCATTTTAACTTTAGTATCCCTTTCATATATAAAAATATATCTTGCATGTTAACATAAGAAGTAACACAACAACATGATATAACAAAGAAGCAGGGAATGATCACCAAAATGAAAATAACTGAGATTTTATGGTATATAATCACTCAAGAATGTTAATATATCTTGAAAACATTTTATCTATACTGGAATGCTAAAGAAGATCAAAAAATGACATTGAACCCATGGAACACAATCCAAATTAGCACGAATCCTACCAATGAAACTATATTGCATGTTATGTACATGACATGTCAGTCACTATGATCCTGAGATGATTCATGTATGAAACCTAATTCCCATATTAGGCAAAGAAAATTATTTTTCAAATTATCTAAATCAATAGACAACGGAAAATACACCAGTCACTTAAGGTGAAATCATATCAACTGTAACCTCTAATAGTAGAAAACATGAATTTCATTCCCTGGACAATTTTTCATTTCCCATACATAGGGTGATTATACCCAAGAAAGACAATTAACCCAAGTGCTGGCACATTGCTAGTCTCCTGTCTACCAATCCATAAAATAATGGAAGAAAGAAAAGAATCCACTTGATATGACTTTGTAATGTTCCGAAATGGATCTCCACTAAATTGGTTGTCAGACCGATCACCACATGATGTCAATCACGTCTCCCCATATGCCAGGGGCTTCCTACTAGTAGTGAGGGTCTATAGATAGTCTGGGGTGAGACTATACCCTCATATCAAGGTTCAATAATAGGCAATAAAAATTAATAGAGGATGCAGTATAATAAATGATAAAGCAGTGGAAGACAAATATTTTAAATATTGTACAAAAAAATGTCCAATTCCAAATATAAAACATATGAATTCATGACATTCTAATGATACAAAAAATTAGAAAAATTGAAAAACTGCATGCTTAACATTCCATTACAAAAATAAATAAACAATGAATCAATGACCCGATAAAGGTCTCCTCAAGAACCCTAAGCTTCTGCAAGGTCCATTGCTCCTATATCATATGTAAATGAAAACAACACAATACTACAACCAAATAGAATCTACTCGAGTACCCAAAGGAAATTGAAGCCCGAGTATGATGTAAGATATTAATATCCGTAGGTAGGGACCACCGATGTCTACCCGAAATCAAGAAATTTAATAAATAACGTAAACTATGTGAACGAATGCATAAATAAACTATGGAGTACAATGAAACTATATACCCAAGTACCTACATCACCCCTCGGCTGGTTTTGAACATATATTATATATTTTTAATGAATAAACAATAGTAAATACCCAATCATTTTCGTTTATGAATAATTAAAACCTCATTAAACTACATAACTATCATGATCCGGCCTAAACCTGACATCCTCTGTATAATTTAATCACCATAGATGCCTCCAAAGACCATCTAAGTAATACATGTAAAGACCTAACCAAACCTAGTGCTTTGTCTTGGATAATGTGTCATAAGATATTCAATTTAATGTTCCATATACTATATCAATGTCTCTCCACTAAATATAGTGATTAACTTTTGGGTCCGTCTACTAATAGTGATTCACCAAATTCATTGATAAGTTTGAACCCTTTTCCATATTTAATTCCAAAATCTTAATGTCACAATACTTTTCATTAAGCAATAGATTCATTTCATGTATGACCAATTGGAAACATAGTCCAATATCATTTATTGGGTGTAGAACATCATGTCCTACACCCTCATGAGTACTTGGAGCATCAGTCCTTGTCTCACAACCCATGGTTATTCAGAGCATCATTCCATGTCCCATAAAGAAATGGTTGCAAGCAAGATCGATGTAGAACTCCTTGTCTAGCACCACGTGAGTATTTAGAACATGACTCCCTGTCTTACAACCCATTTATCATTTATACATATATATTTTTCATTGGTGTAGAACACCATGTATAACACCCCAACCCATCCATTAAATAAATCATAAATTAATTAATACAATCCTTTAATTAATACAATAACTAATTAACCATATAAACCGCCCTTCAAATAGGTCAATAATTACTTAACCATTCAACATCTCAATAGTAAATAATTAATTAAACCCTAATTATTCTTATAAAGCCATATAAATATTTAAATCAACATTTAATTATCCAAATTATTTAATAAGTTTTAACCCGTCCCCTTGAATAGTGATTCGTCCAGGAAATTAATAATTTACATGGATGTCATAATCAACTCAAAACATGCTGAACAAAGCCCATATATTTTCAATGATCTCACACAAAATATCATATTTTAAAACAACTCCATCCAAGACTACTTAAGGAATGAAATACAAATACGCATCCAAAGGTACCCATGGTCAACAGTCATAACAAAAAATCAATTTAAAATTTTAATTTAATGCATAAAAATTAATTAATTCAACAATAAATTAACTAAATATTATCTCTTTAACGAATCATCAGTCAATTAAGCATTTACCATTTAATATGTTATAATTAATCCATCCATTAATTTTTACCAATTTCCAATTTATATTCTGAACATGTAAAAATATTAAATATTCCCAATATTCATAAAATTCCAAAATTTTCCCAAAACGTGACTTGATAATTAATTTCTCAATTAATTACTCTATTACCCATCCATCCCCCTTCAATGAATTTACTAATTTATTAATATCACTTTTACCAAATTTGGAATACATGTTTAAAAACAACACCCGATCATGTCTCATTGTATCTCACGTGGGAGGCATCATTTAATAACATCAAAAGTGTAACGCATAAAAATATCATATATCAGCAATATCAAGAAGACATATGAAAAAACAAACCACAACAAGCCTGATTTTACATTACCACTAACCATCAGTTTATCATTTATTAGAATTACAAGAAAACATAGCAGTTCCATAATCAAAGAAACTCACATTATCAAATTATTTAAATAAGTTTTAATTCTTAAAAAAGGTGTTTGAGATTTGGGATCATACCTCGGGGTGACATCATTTTAATTATGAAGCACTTTAATGTACCTGGCGGCAATTAGAAGCAAATAGAATGCAATCGTACACTCAATACCTTTATATATATGTATATAATTATATATCTATATATATATATATAAATATATTTTCACACATGCAGCCCTGCAAAAAAATCAACAAATCACCCAAACAACATCAGAACACCAAAACCAATGTAGTAAGAACTATGCAGCAAACATGAGAAACAAAGGACTCAGATAAAAAAGTCTCCATTTTAGGTGGTGAAAAACCAAACAATGGTATAATTATTTACCATCGAACAACGTTGCTGATCCGAATCAACCCAAACCACCTCTCCATTGGTGGAAGATGCTAGAATGTGGACCAAGGAAACCAAAGAACCCCATTACACAACCCTAGAATATAAGAACACTAAAAAATAAGGTTACAACCAGAACACTAAATTCGGTCAAACCAAAATGGGTTCTGAAACAATAGAAAACCTAGAAAGATATGATAACTAGCATGGGGGAGATTTTACTTCCTCAAATTAGACCAAAATGAAGGACAAAATTTGAGAAATTCTCTGCACAAATAATGACCCACATGGGGGTGTCGTGCACAGGGGTTTTTCCCAAATGGGTGTCACATTTTTGTAGGATATCCGGCCAATGGTCACACGCTTCCATGTCGCACTCCAGGGAGGTCGTTCGGCCAAGGGAGAAGCGTGGAGGAGGCCTACCATGGAGGAGGAGCTGCGTGGTAAAAGAGTATATGGGATTTGGTGCACTGCCCTACTGTGTCGCACCTCACGAGGGAGGAAGAAGAGGGTATTTCCCCCTCTTCTTATTTAAAAAAATCAAAACTAAAAGCAAATTAAAACATTTTTATTTATTTCAATTTATTTTTTTGAATATAATTTATGATAACAACTCATATTTTTAAGGAATAAGAAACATCATGACATTATTACCATTACAGCCATCCATATACTCCATTCAATCTAAAACCCCCAAATCCATTGTTTTTATTTTTTATAAAATAATAATAAATGACCATAATTAAATTGTATTAAAAAAATATTCAAAAATATATACTATTTTATTGATAATAAGAATAATCATATCATTATTATTTCGATTTAAACTTTCATTAATTAAATCCAAAATTTTATTTAATTAAATGTTTCTTCATTCAATCTGAAACTACTCATTTAATTAAACATTTCATTGAGATAGCCAAAAGCCTCATTAATTTAACAAAACTATTAAACATCATTAATCATGATATTAATATATTTTTACATCCAAATAATTTGAAGAATAATCACGAAAATTATAATAATAACATTATAATTATTTTTATTAAGACTTTCTTTTATTTAAACAGAAAAACTCCACATTATTACAATATCATTAATATGATTTTAATGATAAAAAATCAAACCCATAACCTCCAATTAATAATAATAATTTTTTATAAGTAACATTTAAACTCCTCAATTATTTAAATTTTTCTTGTGAACCCCAATAACTATCTTTAATTTCTTAAACCATCATTTAATTAATTCTTAAACATTAATTTAATTATATAAACACAATAATAATAATAATAAAATTATTATTATTATTATTAAAATATTCTCATAATTAATCACAATCTCCCATATAATCTTATTAAATTAAATTAAATAGTTTATTAAATAATATAAAATGCACGAGTTGGTCCGCAACAGTGCGATGCTTATAGAGATCCATTAAAATGAACTTTTCTAAATCTAGTGCTCCCAAGACTCACTGGGACACCTGATAAAATTATCAGATAAATACTAAAGTCTACAACTACAACTCTATGTGTTCCAGCACTTGGAATTAAATTCTACAGCGAGGTTAAAATATTTGACTAGTTGATTAACCATTTTTTTAAACATTCGGATTTTAACCCGGTTCAAATACACGAGACTTTAAACTATTATAGAATTTCATGTAATATCTCATATTTATATGAATACCATAATCACCTTTTATGTTTTTATATAACTTAAGAATGTTCCGTCTATATTCTGAAATGTCATTATTCCATAATCACCCAATAATTGGACTTTAAAATAGTTCATAATTTCCATGCTTTGTCTATCAATTGTGATATATTTCTTCCTTTATATGAAAAATATTCATGAATTTAATATGTATATAAATATTAAATAAACATGTTGTGTTTATTTTTTAAATAAATTATTTTAAATTTCATTAGAAACACTTTAAAAAACATTACATGTTGTCTATAAAATCTTAAAAATAATGTTATCGTAATTTATGAAATTTTTTAGTAAAAATTCAATAGAATAATTATATATTGATATTAATAACAATATAGTGGTATTGAACTTAAAATAATTATTTCTAATGAATATTTTATATCGGGGATTCATTTATGAATTGAGAAATCACAATTTGTTCACCACATGAAAACAATATGTATAGGTTAAATCATAAAATCCCACAACAAAATCCACATTTACTCCACTTTGGAACATACTATGCAATTATATATCTTAATTTTAATATAAACCATAATAAAATTAGTATCATGTGTTGTTATTAATGGGAATAAATTAAACATATTTTATCAAATTCAAAACCATTATAGAATATTCAAATATATTCGGAGAAAATATTGAGTATTCCCAATAATTAAAAATATCCATTTTATATATATTATAATTATTTTATAATATATCACCCTCTGTATTTAAAAATAATCAATTCACTAGTATTTATCAATTTCATTTTAAAAAACTATAATGAATTTTTAGAGATATTAATCTCTATTAAATTTCATTATATTAATTCTATTTATCATCATGTTCAACTCCAATATGTTTTATTTTGGTGGTCCTCATTTATTTTTAGTTATGATTCCCTTCATCATAATGAATGACATATATCTTGATTATTCATATTATCATGATAGGTTTTCAATGAATAACATTTGGATGATCCTAAATCCATTGAAAACCTAACCTTTGGTTGAAATAAAAAGGAAATTATACTTTTATCTATTAATATAAATAAATTTATATGTTCTTCCACAAATCAATATATGAATATTGTAATTCTATTGAATCCTCATAATTATCCACTAGGATGTAGAACTATCTTTTAACCTGTTTTTATTTCAATAAAATATCTTCCTCTTTAAAGGATAAAATCTCTCTTAAATTTTATAAGGAGATATAGTTAAGAAGAATATCTCACCCATTGACATTAAACCCAAAAATAAAAAATCGATTTCTATTTTCATATTTTATAGATAATTTCAACTCATTCATATTTCATCTCCAACCTATTTATTAATGCCTTATATAATACCATATTGATGTGGTTTTTTTAATTTCATTAACTTTAAAAACATCACATTTCTCCCCCATTAAATATCATAACGTTGTGAATTTTTATTATAAACATATAGGAAATTTTCACAATTCAATGTCTCTAATATTAATTCAATGATAAATTTATAACCTTCCCAAACACTATTCTATATTTATAAAATTATTTCATCACATTGATGTCTGATTATAACTAATTGTTTTTTAAATTACTGAACATACCATTTTGCAATTATTTTTAAAAATTTCTATATGACTCCATAGGTCAAATAATACTGTAAGAAATAAAATATCCCTCAAAAAATATTAATGGATTCATTTAATTCCCATTCTTCTATAAGTAATTTCAAATTGTAACATAAAACTCATTATAAACTATGTCATTGTGATATTGATTGAGAAATTTTCAAATTCAAAATTAATAAATATAAATCCAAATGTATATGGTTCATACCACTTATTAATAAATATTTACATCATAATATTATCTATTCATCATTCTCTATATATGAATAGAATCCTCTAAAAAATATATATTTTAAACACTGCTTTTTAAAATTTTTATAAAATTATTTTGAGATGGAAAAAATCATGATGGTAGTTTTTCATATTATGGACCCATGTGAATCATGAAATTTAGAAAACAAGACTAGTATGAATATGATTTTTAAATTATATAAAATTGATGAATTATTCAATTCATTTCATTACTTAATAAACATATTTTATTTTGCATTCTTTGTTATAGGGAAATGATTTTTTAATATATTTAGTTGAATAATATATCACATTAAAAAATTGAACACTTAATATGATGATTAGATTCATTTATTTATGTAGTCTATTGTCTGTAAAAGAATTTTTCTTTTCATCAAAAAATTTAAAAATAAATTATATATTTATTTACATACCAACCACAGATAAGACTTACAAATTAATTATGTATCTCCTATGTAAATGAAATAGAAATTAATTATAACTTGGGGATGGGGACATCTTCATCATTTTATACTAAATTTTACTGATGAGTATGAATGAACCAACCCCTATATTCTAACCGACATATTATCGTTTTAATAGACACATAATTTTTTATGGTTTTGAGTGATTATAGGATTCAATTACTTATAAAAGGATTCATTGACTATGAATTTTTTTTAAAATGTTTAATTTTTTGTTTTTGATGGGGCTTATAGATGAAAGGGTGAGATTTGTTCATTATGGGATATCTTGTTATAGATTCATTGGTTGTTTTGTTGATGATATTTATGGTAAAAATATGTTATGGTTGGTTCTATGTTATGAAAATATAATGATTTGAGTATCCATGTTTTTGGATGAATATATTTTCTAGAGATCTTATTAAATGAGGGATTCTATCTATTCAATATTTTCAGTCACTATGTTTGAATGAAATTTTTTATGATTTCATTATTATTTTCGAGAGGGTATTATTTTTAGACTATAAGTTGTCTATATCACCTGATATTTTATTTCAATTTTCAATTTTTGAATTATTGACTTTTTATTGAATATAATCATAAGAATTTTTAGGATTATATTAGATTTTATGTTCCATTCTATATATATGATTTTTATTTTCATCATTATTTTAACCATTATATTAATCTTTTTGATTTTTTACAATACTATAAAAGTGGATTATATTATCTTGATTATTTTATATTGTATGAATATGATTATAATATTTTCATAATATTCATAAATATGTAATTATATTATAAATCTAGAAGGAAAATTTACTTTCAAAATATTTATGATGTTATTAGAAGGTAGTTGACATCATTTGGTAGTGCTCTAAGTGATTGGAAGTTCCTTAAAAAATTGGGTTTACATTGTGATCCTTAATGAGGAAGTACAAGATGAGACATCCATGAACATATTATTTGAAGTGGTATTTTATCAACCCTGTTTTACGATATATATAAGAAATATTTATTACCTTTTCTTTATATATGGTGGCTTAGAAATTCATGAGGGAGTTTGGAGAGTTTTGAGAAAGTTTATAAAGATTTTCTAAGGGAGTATGGTTTAAGCTGGGTTAGTGAAAACCGTGCAACACATAAATGAAACCGTGTAAGTTGAGTCCAAGGCTAGAATGTTGGATCATAGTTAAGGTGACCAGATTCCAAAATGATAGGCCGACCATGTCTTATCATACATCATGGGACTGTATTTTTTGTCATTGTTTTTGCATGGTTTTCCTATCCGTATAGGCGAGCAATGTGAGGCTCCTCATTGAGATAGTAGCAGGTTCACTGTTGGAACACTATTTATCTAATTATGCAAGATAACCATGTCAATCATTAAAAAGGTTTTTCTAAAGATATACCCAAAAAAAATTCAACCCTAAACATCCCATTTGATCCCCATTTTGATGCCCAATCGATATTTTCTTCCCTACAATGTTAGGGAACCTCTCCCTATTATTCATTAAGTGATCTGAAAGTTTTTCATGGTGGCCTGGAGTTGGATATTCCTTTTTAATTCCTTATTCATTGTAGTATATTAGTTTTTGATAGATTCACTCTTCTCTCTATCCAAGTTTCATTTATATACATCCATTTCAGATAGATATATTGTTTTTTATTTCTGATAATAAATAGATTTAGCCATATTGATGCTATGGGATGGAATATATTGAATTTTATTATTTATGTTTTATGTATTATTTGGTGATTTTTGTGTCTTTGTTTGTTATTTTTCAAAAAACCGTAATGGTGGGTGCCTTCACTCTCTAATTCTCTTGATAGAACTTGAATGATTTGTTTATAAAATACTTTATTTCGTGAAATTGATTGTTAAATTGATGTACGAAGCTTGTGTGAAACCCCATTAGTGTGGACTTTTGGGTTTTGGGATAAATATGATTTTTTTTAAATATGATTTTTTTTGTTATATTTTAAAATGGTCAATTTTAAAATTAGTTTCATTGTTTTTTTGGGAAATGTTTATGAAAATGGTTTTCAAGTAATATGTTATTTTATTGAAATTATATTGGGAATATATGATTTGGGATGCCTTTTTGTCTATAATGGTTTGGAATGAGTTATAATGGGATGGTTAGTGATCACAATGTACCACCATCATAGAATTTATTAGCGGTTGTGAAGCACCAAAATAAAATGGATATGGGGTTGGACATAAATTTACACCATATATGTTAACACTAAGCATAGTAAGATGTGTTTTGTGTGTCATGATATGTAGGTATCATGATTCTGGCGTAGAAATGGTTTTGGAAAATATTATATGGTAAATGATTTTTTTGGTTTCATTCCTTGTACATGAGTTCATTTATATGAAAATGTTTTTGTAATGGAATTTTTGGCTTGTTGTATACTATAAAACTATTTTGGTGGTTTTATATAATTTGATTTATATAGTTTTGATAACTTTTACTATACTATGGTGAATATTAGAGAATTCAATTTGGAAATCCTACTATGTATTTTTAGTCACCACCTGCTTTGGGATTTGGGGGATTTTACAGATTTAGTATTATGAGACACATGTAATAGTAAACAATCACATTTATATAGTGGAAAAATATGATTCTTGGGAACTTATAGAGTTGGATCTTAGAGCATGGCATGAGGATACAAATTCATTTTGTTGTTTATTGAGTCTTGTGGTCATGGTATTCCACTTGGTACTGTGATTTTTTTATTTGTATGGTTTTGTATTTTTCTGGTTGGCTTGTGGTTAAATGGTAATATATTGTTGACATGAATCATGGGGTTGTTTTGGAAGTGTCACATTTAGTTGTTAGTTTTATTTTCAAATGGAAAATAGTCCCCCACTTTTCATGAATCCTTCAAAATTCATTTTTATACTTTGGGTACCTTGGTAATGTATCTAATGGCCAAATAGCTTTTATCCCTCGACTCAAGACATATATGAGGTGTGACACTTTTCTAGTGGTATCAGTTTGAGAGGTCCATTTGGCATCAGTAACTAGTCTTTGAATCAATATTCATTATTTATTTATTCCTTCTATTGTTATTTCATTGAGGAGTATGATTTTTGGAACATGAAATTTATATAATAAAAATACATGGATAACCCCTTTATGATGAAATTCATATTACAAACGATTTGGGTACATAATTTTATTGAAGACACTTCCAGGCATCATAATATCATTATCACGGAGTTATCAGATGATATGATAATATAATGAATTGTCAAAATGAAATCCCCCTATGATTTCATGTCGCATTTGGTGTAATTATTTATGTTGTGATATGACTGTTTGGATTTTTTCAAAATCTAGATTTTGTTTTTAAAGGTGATATTCTGAAAATGGTAAAATTTTGGTATGTTAAAAATGGGTAGATTTTCGAGTAAATGGTATATTTTTCAAAGATGATTGAATATGGAAAATGATGAAATTTGAAAACAATGCTTGTGATCATTTCATTTTGATATAATTTTAAATTTTAATCATTTAGTTATGATAGAGTGAAACTTATAGTTGTTCTTGTGTATATAGAAATTGATCTAGTAATGATTGTCGAGACCAACAGAATGAAGTTGTTTAAAATTTGGTTCCACATGAACCACATGTGAACCAGAAGTTGGGTCAAGGAATATTAAAGGCTTTTCAAGTATTACATAGTAGAAGTAAAAGGGATGAGATGAAGAACATGGATCATTACATTCAACTTTATAAATAGAATCCACCAACATTTTTTTTATGATTTGGAACTACAAATGGAAGAGGAATTGATGAATAGGATAATTTCAAGCATCGATTTATTAAGGACACTAGTTGAGTTGAATGTGAAATTAATAACATATATGTTATAAGATCTTGAGTGTCTGTGGTGGGAGATAGTGGTCCAAGCTAAAAGGGTCCAAGGTACAGCTTGGGAGGATTTTTGAGAATTTTTTTTAAAATTTACATCCAAAAAAATTTCAAAATTTATTGAAAAATGTATTTCATCATATTGATACAATTGAAAATTTTGGTGATGGAATATGTAAACATTTCCCTGAACTTACACCGGTGGTCACCGAAAAATACAGCTAGTGTTCCCTTAAAGGACCACATTTTTTAAGTGGTCTTGATGTTGGAAATACATTTAATGATTGTGGTTCTCTATATTCCAGATTATACAGAGATGTTAAACAGAGATATAATGTTTTAAAGTGATATATTGGGAGCTACATATGTAGGAGGTATTTTGATAACCGTGGGAAATAATAAAAACTCTTATGTAAGGAGCAACAAGAAGAGGGACACTTCTTTCAAAAGTGAGAGTATTGATAATAATCAATCAAAGGGATCAAGTAATATTCATCCAAATCCTAAGAGTGTGGGGGGGATGTTTTCAATGTTTATTTATAAGACAATTGAATAAATAATGTAAAAACCAACCTAGATCTTGTCAATATTTCAATTAGATTGGTCATCTTTAGCAATACTGTCGCAATGTTCTACGATTATCTATTTTTGACACTTCATATAAGTGGTAGGATTCTTATGCATCCATGGGACAATGAAAATAACATACATCACATTAGTGGAGTAGAATTATCTATGGTGATTCTAGGAACACCCTAACTCCTTAGTAGGGGGAATTTCAGCAATGTAATAAAAAGAAATGTGTGGATGATAAATTTTTTTTAGAGATAATCATGGTGTGGTGGATGATTGGTTGGGACCATCCATGGTGATACGATTCATTCTTTTTAGTCCTAAAATTCTTTAATAATTTTTTCGATATAGGATAATTTCATTATTTCATTAGTTCTCATGTTTTTGAAGTGTTTTCTTTAAAAGTGTTAATGATTTCTTCAATTCTAAAATTTCAAACTCCTATGGGTAAAAGAGACTATCAAAACATTTTATGTAGTTCATGTCATATAACTTTCGATGGGGTTTCATTGATAGGGGAATCCTCAGGGATAGATATCGATGTGTTTGGTAATATCCAAATAATGGATTGGATGGAAATGTTTAAGGCACATATATACTGTTATGTTTGAATTTTTTTTCATGAATCAAGATGGTACCAAGCATCTATTTAAAGGAGGGGAGAAGGTAAATGTGGTGAAATGTGATTGATAACACCATTAGTTTAGAAACTCTCATATTTATTGGTGGATATTTTATTTCCGTTGATGGAAGAAATCAAGAAGTATAGTTTTCTAGTGCTTATTGAGCAGTTTTTGGATGTCTTTCTGAAATATAACCTAGGGTGTCCCCCCATAAGAGAAGTGTAGTTTATGATTGATCTCATTACGTGGAAAATTCCATTATTTAATATGTATTATTATATGAAACCATAAGAATTTAAGGAATTGAATGTGTAGATGGAAGATCTAGAAAGAAAGTGGTTCATCCTGCCTATCTCGTCTCCCTGGCCATCGACATTATTGTTCCCCAAATATAAGGATGATACTTTTCAGTTGTGAGTAGTTTATCATAATCATATACAATTTATTATAGGGAATTGATATCCAATCCATTGTATTTTTTATCTATTCAATAAATTGAGGGGAGATCAATGGTTTTCCAAAATCAATTTGCGACCTGGATATGATCAATTACGACTGTGGATGGTGGATATTTTTGAAAAAAAATCATTTAAGAGTTGATATGTCTATTATGTGTATGTGGTTATGAACATTGGTCTTAAAAATTCACTAGTGGTATACATGGAATTGATGAATCATATATTTTAGAGATAACTGGATTCATTCACGGTGGTTTGTTAATGGTGTATTGGTTTATTCTAGTACATGGGATGAGTATGGGAAACACATAAAACTAGTGTTAGATATCTAGATAGACTCCCGGTTGTATGAAAAATTATCAAAGTGTGATGATTGGATTCAAATGCTACATTTCATTTGCAATTTCATTTCATAGAAAGGTGATTAAGTATATTTAGAAAATATAGAGGCTAATATTTCATAGAAACCTCCAAAGTAAGTTCTTGAGATATGACATTTATTGGGTGTTGATGGCTATTGTAGACCTTTTATTTCTAATTTATTATGTTTAGATTCACTATTTACATCTTCGAAAAGATTGAATTTTTCATTTCCATGGAATGTGGAATATGAGATGTCTTTTCAAGAGACTAAGGGTCTCCTTACATCAGCACCAATATAGGTTTTCCAGAACCAGCAAAAGAATGTGTGGTGTATTGTGATGCATTATGATTAGGGCTGGGATGTGTTCTCATGAAAGGTGATAGTGTTGTTGTGTATAGATTGAGTAGTTGAGGTTTTATGACAAGAACTAACCAAAACATTATTTGGAGATTCTAGGTTTAGTGCATACTTTGAATACATGGAATCATTATCATGTTGGTGAATCATTCATCGTGTTTACCGACCATAAGAGTTTAAAGCATATTTTCTCATAGAGATACTTGAACCTTAGGTGAAGGAGATGGATAGAGTACCTCTAGATGTTTTAATTTCACATGATTTACACCATGGGTAAATGAAATTATATCACAAATGTTTTATATAAGATATAATATGCTCATATGAAAAAATTAGCAATGGATAAGTGATAGTTGATTTCGGTAATTGCTGACATGAGGTTGGAATGTGAAGATCTAGGTGATATAGAAATTTTCATTATGGTTTTATTAGATCAGGAATTGGATGAATTGGTTAGATAGGTGCAGACACCAATTTAGAATGTGTGGATATAAGGCTGAAATTAAATAGTGGGGAGACGATAAAAGGTTGGGAATTGGATAGGGATTCTGTATTGTGGTTTCAAAATCATATGATTGTACCAGTGTATTCTCACGAACAAATTCTTAGTCCACATGATCATTTAAGATGGGGTTCCCAACCCTATAATCCAAAAATAAATATATAAGGTGATGAAATTTATGTTTTGGTGGCAGAATATGAAAAAGGAAAGTGGTTGAGTGTGTATTGAGATGCTTGACATGTCCACAAGTCAAGGAAGATCATTAATGACTAGTAGGTTTTTTGTTTTCCTTTTCAACCCCAATATGGTAATAGGAATAGATATCAATGGATTTTTTTTATATTTATTCCATAAATGGTTTAGAAACATGATTCCATATGGGCTATTGTGGATCAACTCACAAATTTGGATCATTTCATTCCTATTTGTGGATCTCACACAGTAAATGATCTTACCAATATATATATATATATCACTCTGAGGTGGTAAAAAGGAACGGGGTTAAAATATTGATTATATTTTAAAGAGATATAAGATTAACATCTCGTTTCTTGAACTCCATATAAAAATATCTTTCGACTCAGTTGATTATGATTATGACATATCACCCTCAGATGGTTGGGAAACCCCAGAGGACAATAAAAACATTGGAGGATATATTGATGTATTGTGTGATGATTTTGGTGGATCATGGGAGGAGAACGTACCATAACTATAATCATCATATAACAATAGTTATTAGGTTTCCAAATATATGGCCCCTTTTGAAGCATTGTATGGCCGTCTATATCATTTTACTCATTTTTTGGGTTGAAATAGGTGAGACATTAAGGTTTGGGAAAATCATTTACAAATGAATAATGATAAAGTTTAAGATGATCCGTAAAAGAATGGAGATGGTTCATAGTCGTAAAAAATCATATGCAGACCATCACATACTATCATTGCAATTCAAGGTGGTAACCATATATTCTTGTGAAAATCTCTTATGATTGGAAATCATCATTTTGAAAATCATTGTAATTTAGCTTTGAGATATATTGGGGATTTTTGAGATACTTCATTGGGTTGGATTAGGGGATTATCATTTGGGTTTTCCACCATAGTTTAGTTGGTGAATGATTTATTTCATGCATCTCAGTTGAAGAAGTATCAGCATGATCTTAACCTTGTGATATGATGGGATCATGTTGAGATAGTGTCAGATGCTTCTTGGGTGCTTATTCTACTGTAGATCGTGGATAGATTTGAGAAAGTATTTCAAGATAAGAGTATTAGTCTAATGTGAGTTTTGTGGAATCATGGATACAATCAATAAGTGACATGGGAAGGTGAAAAACAAATAGTCGATAAATGACCTCATCTCTTTTGTAAAGGTGACCGTTTTCGAAATTTTGAGGATGGAAATACCAATAGTTGGAAGAATTTAGCATCCCCAATTTGACATATGTAAACCTTATTTTTTTTCTTTTTATGTATATAATGTGGCTAGGTAAATCTTTGGAGTGTTTGTGTAGTTTTGGGTCACTTATAAGGGAACACAGTTTGAGAATGGTGTGTGAAAAAATAGTGAAACACTTGCAAGAAACAATGAAAGTTGTGGTAGAGGCTAGGGTGTTGGAGTACAGTTAAGGTGCATGGTTTCAAAACCAGGTGGCCTCCAAAATTTAAATGTGAATCATGGTAAATGGTATTTAACATGGTTAGAACATAGTTCTTCGAACTATGTGGTCCAACTGTGTGGGGCACCTTTTGGGATAATGGTAGGCACACAGTCAGCAGGCCGTTTATCTAACCACGTGAGCTAAATGTGCACAGAATTAATAATTGATATTTTCTTAAAATGGACATAATTCATTTTAAACTCTAAACACCCCATTTGAGTCCAATTTTGAACATCACTCTGGATTTTATTGTCTCTATGGTTAGGGAACCTCTCCCCATAATTATAGAAGCAATTTGATGGGAATTGTTGTTGGTATAGAGCCATATATTCCTTGTAAAGTTTATCTTTTAATAGATTCTAGGTTTTCTTTATAGATATTCTTATCTCTCCCCTGATTTCTTTGAAAAACGTCCCATATGCATGGATCTGGGGTTTTTGTTTCCAATAATGTTTAGATTTTGAATTATTGATGTTATCGGATGGAATCTATGGTGGTTTATGAAATATTCACCCAGATCTAGTGAGAGTATGTTCCATTGGATGGTTTTTCAAGAAAAAAACACTAATGGCATGTGGCCTTACACTCGAAACATCCTGCAAGATCTTGAATTATTTGGTTTTACATTTTAGTTTTTCTTGAAATTGATTAGGAAATTGATGTGTAATCATTTCGTGAAACCCCTTTCGTATTAATTTATTTTATTTGAGAGAAATAGGATTTTGTTGTGAAATATAATTTATTTTTGGATTTTAAAAAATTAATTTTTATAATCAGTTTTGATGGGTGATTTTTGGGAAACATTTGTGAAAATTGTTTCAATAAATATGTTGTTTTATTGATATTTTGTTTGCATATGTGATTTTGAATGGTTGTTTGGATATAATAGTAAATAATTAGTTAGAATGGGATGACTAGTTGTCAGGAAGTACAACCATCAAAGAGTTGGGATGTAATTGTGAATATCTACTATAAAAGGGGGATGGGGTTTGGTGTGAAGTTCCACCATCAATGTTTCTACCAAGATTAGTTGGATGTGTTCTTTTTGTGATGAGTTGTATGTATCCATTTTTATGAGTTGAAATGGTTTGGTCCAATATGAAATGGGAAATTAATTTTTTTGGTTGTATTCCTTAAAAATTATTTGATTAGGGTGAGAATTATTTAGCAAGGTATTGTTAGGAAATTTTGAAATTGTTAAACCATTTTTCTGATTTTGTATAAATTGATTTATATATATGTTCTGAATTGTTATATCCTAATGGTGTGAGTAGGGATGTAATTTGGGGATAACATATTGAGTATTTTTACTCACCCCCTTCTTAGTAAATTGGGTCCTTTTGTAGATATTGTATTCTAGGACATAGGTAATGGTAAAGAATAACATTTCAGTAATGTAACATCATGATGCAAGGGTAGTGGTGGAGATTGATCATGGAGTATTTCATTGGTCAACAAAGTAATTTCATTGTGTTTTGAGTCTTGATGTTTTGTTCTTCCACATGGTAAATAGATTTTTATTGGTATTGTTTTGTATTGTTGTTTTGGAATATATTTGAAAGGTAATATAATGTTTTCTTTCATCATGTAGTTGTTTTGGTAGTGGCACATTAGGTTGGTTATTCTCTTTTCAATGGAAAAATATTCACCCATCATTCATGAATCCCTTCTTATTCATTGCAAACATTTGGTGCCTTGGGGATCTCTCTTATGTCCAAGTAACATTTATTTCTTGAATCAGGCCAATGAAAAAGGGTGTGACATTACATTTTTACAATTATCAAACAATAGTTTTTGTTTCATGTTTTTATTAATGAAATTTGTTTCTAGAAAAATATGAATCCGAAATTATTATATGTTGGGCAAAAATCCCTCAAGGTAACATTGCAGCATTTTTGGGTTGATTGTGTTTGTTGACAAAGCAGGTTTCCATGGAGAATTGTCGAGTTCCCGAGAAGTTGTTGACATTCCATGTTGACAAAGAACTTTGACAAAGGAAAGGACGATCTGGAGGCGGTACAAAAGAGCAGTACAAGGTGGCGCCGTTTTCCAGTGTTTGCCAATTTTTTGGGCCTGAAAATCGCCAATGGAAAATGGAGTGATATGTTGTTGGCAAAGGTTGAGGAGAGAGAAATGAAGGAGGTGTGCGGAAAAATCAAGCGTGGCGCGCAAAAATAGAGGGTTGCGCGAAATCTTGAAGTGTGGCGCGCAAAACAGCGGGTTGCGCGAAATTGTATTTCGCGCAAAAGATGTTTCAAGGCCGAAAGCTTGAAAAACGGTAAAGGCATGAGGCGCGCGCGATTTTGGAGGCGTGCGCGGAAAATTGAAGTGGCGCGCGAAATAGCAGATGAAGTATTTCGCGCAAGAGTTGTTACGAGGTCTGAAGCTCGTAAAATGGCAAAGGCATGAGGTGCGCGAAATTATGGAGCAGTGCGCGGAAAATGTTTGTGCGTGGAAGATCAAAGCGGATTACGCGCTCAAGGAGGGTTTTTCGCGCGGGGTCGATGTTGCCTATAAATATGAAGTGACCCTCCTCCATTCAGCGGAGTTCAAGACATAGAAAATACCCGAGCTCTGGTGCGCGAAATTGAAGTTTGAAAGGGTGTTGCGCGTAAACTTAAAGTTTGCGCGTAAAGTCAGATTGCGCGAAAAGCAAAGGCTGCGCAGAAAGTTTGAGTTGGCGCGTAAAAGGAAGGTTGCACGAAAAGTGGATTTCGCGCAAAGGCAGTGAATTGGGCGCAAGGCAGTTTCCAGGCTGCGCGTAAAATTTGAAGGTTGCGCGAAAAAGGAATTTCGCGCAAAGCATAGAAATTGCGCACAAGGCACCGTAAGGGTTGCGCGTAAAACTTGAGGTTGCCCGGTACATCCGGTGCAAAGTGAGATTCATCTGCGGGTGAAAGTTGGACTTCAATAGAGCATCTACATACAGAGAAAGATGCATTCCTTAATGGAAATGAAGAGACCTACAGGTCTATAAACTGTGAGTGAATCCCTTCCAAGAGCAGTGAGCTTAGGAAGAGGAAGAAGGTGATCCTCTCCACCGGCAGTGAGCCAGAGAGAGAGAAACAGGGAGTGACCCTTGGGAAAGCAGTGAGCTGACCCTAAACCTTGTATAGGCAGTGAGCCTGGGCATAGAAGTGATCTAGCCCGAACATTGTAATCCACAGCTAGTGAAGTTTAGTGGACTTGGTACGACCGGCAACCTGTCGGCGTATGCTCCTTGGACGTAGCCCTTAGCGGTGAACCAAGTAAAATTGTTGTGTCCTGTGCTTGCTTTACTTTCTGTTTATATTGTGCAGCAGGAAAGAGAGAGAAGAGTGTTTTGCTTAACAGCGAAACAAGATCAGAACGGGCTTTAATTTTTAATTAGTCATACCCTGATTCACCCCCCCCTCTCAGGGTATTCAGCCTAGTGGACCTAACAAGTGGTATCAGAGCGAAAGGTTAACAGTTGGTCTTCTCTCAATGGAGGTCACTAATCATAGAGGGATTCCGATCTTCGACGGATGTAATTTTCAGATATGGAAGAATCGAATGCAACACTATTTCCGATCTTTGGGAATGGATGTGTTTTCAGCAGCTATGCATGGTATCACAGCTGATATTACTAGTGGTGCATTATCAGAAGCTGAGCACAAAGAGTTGGATGCTGATTCCAAAGCAATAAATGCCTTAGGGGGAGCACTCTCTAATCCCATTTATACAAAGGTGATGTCATGCAAAACGTCACATGCCATGTGGGAAAAACTTTTGAATATTTATGAAGGGGATACAAAAGTCAGAGAGGCAAAGCTGCAAGTGTTGTGGAACAAGTATGAAGATCTCAAAATGAACCCGAATGAGTCTGTTGATGCATTCTTTGACAGGGTAAATGCTGTGGTAGAAGACATGCGGGGTCTTGGAGAAATTATCGAAGACATTAAAATCGTAAAGCGCATCTTGAGAAAGCTTCCACCTCGGTTCAATCCGAAAGTTTCTGTGTTGGAAGATAAAGATCCGAAAGAGCTAACATTGGATAACCTACACAGCACTCTTGTTGCATATGAAATGAGAAATGATGACAACGATGCTGTGGAAAAGGGGAAATCCAAAGAGGTGGCATTTAAGGCCATGAAGAGGCTCACTATTGAAGATTCTAAGGAGGAAGAAGAGTCAGATGAGGTGATGTCGTTCCTTTCTTCAAATCTGCAAGGAGGAAAAGGAAAGTTTAAAGGGAAACTTCCACTAGCATGCTTCCGATGCGGAAAGGTTGGTCATCTTGCTGCAAGATGCCCCAAAAAGTTTCAAGAAGAAAGCGATGAAGATGAAGTTGAGATTCCCATGAAAAAATCTTCAGCCTATGTGAAAGGGAAGAAGAAGTTCAAGAGAAATTTCTTTAAAAAGAAGAATCTTCTTTCCCAAGAAATTGATAGTTCAGCTGAGTCTGAGGGTGAAGAAGTTGAAGAGATAGAAAACTGTAGAGATCGTGGTCAAAATGCGATGGTGGCTGTTGCTAGTAGCACTCTAGAAAAGAAAGAAACTGAAACTGATGAAGAAGAAGAAGAAATTGAAGGGAGAGTTGACATGGAAGCTGAATTAGAAGCAGCTCTTGAAGAGATAGATGTTTGGCGAGCAAAAACAAAGAAAGCCAATAAGATAGTACGTGATGCCAAACTCTACATGCAACAACAAGAAGAAGAGAAGTCTGAGCTTGAGAAAGAAATTGAAAATCTTAAGTCTTCCAGGCCAGAGCGCACAGAAAAGGTTGATGAGCATAAGCTCAAGATTGAAGAGCAGAAAAGGGAGATCGACTGCTTGAGTAGAAAAGTGAAAGATCACGTCAAGCGTATTGAAGAGCTTGAAGAGGAAGTTGTCGGTCTGCGGAGAAAAGTAAAAGACCAGGAAAAACCTTTGAATCCCAACACATTCTTGGGAAATCAGGTCGTTACGAAGACGGAAAAGAAGAAAGAAGAGCCTAGTAGTTCAGCAGGAAAGAAGCAGCAATTGAACTCAGATGTTAAGGCTGATTAATGGCTTAATCAGAAACAAAAATCTACGGCAGTTGAAGTTAGACCGCAAGCACTTGTTCCGAGATTGAAAGTGGATTTGAGCACAAAGCAGAATCGGAATACTCAGAGATCCAAAGGGGAAACTCGTAGTGCTGAAGTAACACGAAGGAATTCACCTTATATCAGGTGTTACTGTTGTGGAAAGATGGGACATTCACAGTATGTGTGTTCCATAGCCAAAAGATATCGAAGGGAACAAGAACAGAGATGGCAGCCAAACAGAGAACGGTTTCCCAGAACATTTTTTGAAGGACACTGTTTTTGGTGCGGAGGATTTGGACACATGGCTAGGTACTGCACTCCGGCCATTCAGAAAAATGTGTCAAAGCAGAATCAAAATGATCGCAAGCAGCAGATCAGTAAACCGACAAGTGAGTTAAAAGTTCAGAACAGATTTGCAGTTTTGCAAGATGAAGCTGGTCCATCATACTCTGAGAAAGAACAGAAGCCTCAATCCATGCCGAGTATGAAAGAAAAAGTATGGACTAGGAAGAAGAAAACTGAGAAGGCCGTAGTTGCTGAAATTGCCCTTAAAGCATCAGATCGTTCTGGTGTTTGGATCCTTGACAGTGGTTGCACATCCCACATGACGGGTAATAAGGATCTGGTTACAGGCATAAAATATGACAAAGAAGGAGTTGTCAAGTTTGGAAATGATGAAGGCCTGAAGATTGTTGGCTCAGGAAAATCCAAGTTTGGGGGCAAAGAAATGAGACATGCTGATGTCTTGGTGGTAGAGGGTCTCAGTCATAATTTGCTTAGCGTCAGTCAACTATGTGACTCTGGGCACTCTATACTTTTTACCAAGAAGATGGGTTTTGTTAAAGGAAAAGATGGAATAGTCATTCTTCAGGGAAAACGAACAAAGGGGAATCTTTACCTGGTAGGTGGGGAAGAAGATTCATGCCTTTTATCCAGAGAAGAAGAAAATCAGCTGTGGCATAAGCGACTTGGTCATCTATGTCAACCATCTATGGAAGATCTGGTAAAGTGTGATGCTGCTAGAGACCTTCCCAAACTATCACGTGATCGCACTCATACGTGTGATTCTTGTCAACAAGGGAAGATCATCAGGAAGACATACAGGCCAAAGGAACAAAAAGCAACTCGAGTGCTCGAATTGGTGCATGCTGATGTATGTGGACCTATCTCACCACGAGCTATAGATGGGCAAAGGTACTATGTTCTTTTCATTGATGACTACAGCAGAATGGCCTGGGTATTCATCATTACCCATAAGACAGAGGTGTTCAGTTGCATAAAGCAGTACAGGAGGGAATCAGAAAAGATGCTTGGGCAGAAAATTCTGAAGTTTCGTACTGATAACGGTACAGAATTTACAAACAATCAGGTTGAAAACTATCTCAAGAAACATGGGATAAGGCATCAAGTTTCATCAGTAAGAACTCCCCAACAGAATGGAGTGGTAGAAAGGAGGAATCGGATCATTAACAACATGGCCAGAACAATGCTTATTGATAAGGACCTACCAGAGAAATTTTGGAAGGAAGCAGTTTTGACATCGGTCTATGTTTCAAACAGGTCCCCGTTATGTCCGAAGCAAGGGAAGACTCCGTATGAACTGTGGTACGGAAAGAAGCCAACGTTGAAATACTTTCGAATCTTTGGAAGTAAGTGTTTCATTCTCAACAAAGAACATCATAGGAAGTTCGAGGCACGAGGAGATGAAGGGATATTCCTTGGCTATTCAGGGAAAAGCAAAGCATATAAGTGCTTCAACAAGAGGCTGGGAAAAATTGTTGAGAGTAATGATGTCACTATAGTCGAAAATGAACAGACTGCTCAACGACCCAGTGAACAGTTCCTGGATGAAAGTGATGATGAGGTAAGCAACCCAGGGGGAGCAGAAGTGGCAGAAGCTGACTCAGAAGAAGATACTGATGATGAAGAGGAAAGTGTCAAGTCGGTGTCTGCGAGGAAGACAAAGAGTCGAGCTGAGATTGATAGGCAGAATATCATTGGTGATCAAACAGCTCCAGTTCAGACTCGAAGAATGAAATCATCACAGCAAGCATCGTTTTTGTCTCAAGTGGAGCCGAAATGTTTTTCTGATGCAGCTGAAGATGAAAACTGGGTTCAGGCCATGAACGAAGAGCTTGATCAGATTGAGAAGAACCAGACATGGGAGATTGTTTCGAGGCCAGCGGACAAGAATGTCATTGGGACCAAATGGGTCTATCGCAACAAGATGAATGAAGATGGCACAGTGATTCGGAACAAAGCACGACTAGTGTGCAAGGGGTACTCCCAAATCGAGGGAATTGATGTTGATGAGACATTTGCACCGGTTGCAAGGCTGGAGACAATAAGATTATTCCTAGCCATCGCAGTGCAAAGGAAGTTCAAAGTGTTCCAGATGGATGTCAAATCCGCATTCTTGAATGGGGTTCTGGAAGAGGAGGTGTATATTGAGCAGCCAGATGGTTTTCTCATTCATGAGGATGAGAACAAAGTTTGCAGGCTGAAGAAGGCATTGTATGGGCTGAAACAAGCACCAAGGGCATGGTACTCAAGGCTTGATCAGTACTTGAAGAAGCTTGGTTTTCAGCGTGGAGGAGTTGATTACAATCTCTATTTCAGTAATGACAGTAATCAAAGGATGATGGTGTTGGTTTATGTCGATGACATAATATTTGGTGGATCAGATGAAGCTCAGTGCAGACAGTTTTCTGAATTCATGAAAAATGAGTTTGAAATGTCAATGATTGGAGAGCTAACGTTTTTCCTTGGTCTACAGGTCACACAAGGAAGGAATGGAACATTCATTTCTCAATCTAAATATGCCAAGGAGGTCCTGAGAAGGTTTGGAATGGAAAATTCCAAGGAGATGAAGACTCCGGTGGCTACCCGGATGAAATTATCAAAAGATGAGGATGGCAAGACAATTAATATCACAGAATACAGGCAAATCATTGGAAGTCTGTTGTACTTAACCGCAACAAGGCCTGATATTGTTTTCGCCACATGCCAAGCAGCGAGATATCAAAGTAATCCCAAGGAAAGTCACATGCTCGCAGTAAAAAGAATACTTCGGTATATTAAGGGCACGGTGGACTTCGGCTTGACATACAATGACAAATCTCAGACAGAGTTATTGGGGTACACTGATGCAGACTGGGCCGGTTCAGCCGATGATAGAAAATCAACGTCAGGTGGTGCATTCTATCTTGGTGGATTGTGTATTTCTTGGCTAAGCAAGAAACAAGATTGCATTTCATTGAGCACCGCAGAAGCTGAGTATATTGCGGCCACTCAAGCATGCACACAGTTATTGTGGATGAAGCAGCAGCTTGAAGATATGGGAGTTGAAGTGAAGTCTCCGATCGGAATCCAGTGTGACAACTCAAGTGCTATAAATCTTAGCAAAAATCCCGTCCATCATTCAAGGACAAAGCACATTGAGATTAAGTATCATTTTATTAAGGAGAAGGTTGAGCAGGGAATTGTAAAGTTGGAGTACGTGCCTACAGAACTACAGGTTGCAGACATTCTGACAAAGGCCTTACCCAAGGAAGCTTTTGAGAGGCATCGACTGGCTCTGGGAGTTCAGTCGATTCCCCGCACTTGAAATTGTGTGGATGTGGGACCCCTCCCCCCTCTCCCCGAGGTATGGTGTGTTTTTCCCTAATGTGCTGATATGTGTTCTCTACTATGTTACAGACTACAAAGGCGTGACCTTTGGGTTCGTTGACAAAGGGGGAGAAAAGTGCTTGAAAAGTGCTTGACAAAGGGGGAGAAAAGTGTTTGTTCAAGGGAGAAAATAGTGCGGAGATTTGATAAATCATAATTGATACGGGGAGAAGCTGACAGGTGGAGCAGCCAGAAAGGGGGAGCAATTAGAAAGGGGGAGAGATTTGTAAATCTGACGATGCTAGACGTGATCGATCAAATCATAGAAATCACGACAGCTGAGGATCGTGATAAAAGCAGAAAAGTGGTGTTGGAATGGTGTGAGACAGTGTCCAGCTATCAACAATTGGTATCAACTTAAGAATTCACCAATTGGTATCAGTGTGGTTCAACAACCGGTTTTTTTTTTCTTTTAAGAATTGGTATCAGGGTGGAATCGACAATTGGGGTCTGACATGAAGTGATTCATTGATGAACTTTTCATTCTACTCTTGTTTCTCACGCCGAGCATTGCTCATGTGGGCTTAGAGTACATGTTAAGTGAATCCTTGAACGCTATCATAATCGCAAGAGGCGAATGGTGGTAGCAGCTGGAAGAAGACTCAGTGAGGTATCAAAGTGCAGAAAATATTTCTGAGCAGAGTTGTGAAGAGTTGTCAACAAACCCAAAGGGGGAGATTGTTGGGCAAAAATCCCTCAAGGTAACATTGCAGCATTTTTGGGTTGATTGTGTTTGTTGACAAAGCAGGTTTCCATGGAGAATTGTCGAGTTCCCGAGAAGTTGTTGACATTCCATGTTGACAAAGAACTTTGACAAAGGAAAGGACGATCTGGAGGCGGTACAAAAGAGCTGTACAAGGTGGCGCCGTTTTCCAGTGTTTGCCAATTTTTTGGGCCTGAAAATCGCCAATGGAAAATGGAGTGATATGTTGTTGGCAAAGGTTGAGGAGAGAGAAATGAAGGAGGTGTGCGGAAAAATCAAGCGTGGCGCGCAAAAATAGAGGGTTGCGCGAAATCTTGAAGTGTGGCGCGCAAAACAGCGGGTTGCGCGAAATTGTATTTCGCGCAAAAGATGTTTCAAGGCCGAAAGCTTGAAAAACGGTAAAGGCATGAGGCGCGCGCGATTTTGGAGGCGTGCGCGGAAAATTGAAGTGGCGCGCGAAATAGCAGATGAAGTATTTCGCGCAAGAGTTGTTACGAGGTCTGAAGCTCGTAAAATGGCAAAGGCATGAGGTGCGCGAAATTATGGAGCAGTGCGCGGAAAATGTTTGTGCGTGGAAGATCAAAGCGGATTACGCGCTCAAGGAGGGTTTTTCGCGCGGGGTCGATGTTGCCTATAAATATGAAGTGACCCTCCTCCATTCAGCGGAGTTCAAGACATAGAAAATACCCGAGCTCTGGTGCGCGAAATTGAAGTTTGAAAGGGTGTTGCGCGTAAACTTAAAGTTTGCGCGTAAAGTCAGATTGCGCGAAAAGCAAAGGCTGCGCAGAAAGTTTGAGTTGGCGCGTAAAAGGAAGGTTGCACGAAAAGTGGATTTCGCGCAAAGGCAGTGAATTGCGCGCAAGGCAGTTTCCAGGCTGCGCGTAAAATTTGAAGGTTGCGCGAAAAAGGAATTTCGCGCAAAGCATAGAAATTGCGCGCAAGGCACCGTAAGGGTTGCGCGTAAAACTTGAGGTTGCCCGGTACATCCGGTGCAAAGTGAGATTCATCTGCGGGTGAAAGTTGGACTTCAATAGAGCATCTACATACAGAGAAAGATGCATTCCTTAATGGAAATGAAGAGACCTACAGGTCTATAAACTGTGAGTGAATCCCTTCCAAGAGCAGTGAGCTTAGGAAGAGGAAGAAGGTGATCCTCTCCACCGGCAGTGAGCCAGAGAGAGAGAAACAGGGAGTGACCCTTGGGAAAGCAGTGAGCTGACCCTAAACCTTGTATAGGCAGTGAGCCTGGGCATAGAAGTGATCTAGCCCGAACATTGTAATCCACAGCTAGTGAAGTTTAGTGGACTTGGTACGACCGGCAACCTGTCGGCGTATGCTCCTTGGACGTAGCCCTTAGCGGTGAACCAAGTAAAATTGTTGTGTCCTGTGCTTGCTTTACTTTCTGTTTATATTGTGCAGCAGGAAAGAGAGAGAAGAGTGTTTTGCTTAACAGCGAAACAAGATCAGAACGGGCTTTAATTTTTAATTAGTCATACCCTGATTCACCCCCCCCTCTCAGGGTATTCAGCCTAGTGGACCTAACATTATAAATAATATCATTGAGTCTATATTATTATGTTTATGGATATTAATTCAATTGACACCTTAGAGGATTTATGTATGGTTGGATTATAGGATATGGTTTTGAGGAAATATATATTTTTTGATTAAAATATTAATGTTATGATTTCTTCTGTCTCATTATCGGTGGAAAAATGATTATAGCTATTAATTTAAATGATTTTATTTATAGGGTAAGGGACAAATATGATGTGACATTGTTTCATATTTTAGAGAGTTCTGATTTTCTACGCTCCTTCTTGTTCTAGGGAAATATTATTTACAATAGGAAGCATGTTTTGGAAGTCATAAACTGGAGTCCGGTTACTAGTTCAAGATTATTGTTGTCCAATCTAGTTATTATAGAGGATATTTCTCTTTGATCTGATTTCTAATTTTAAATGACATTTATTATTCACCCATGATAATGCTGCAGGTTGATGGGTTGAGGTATATGGTTTTAGATTCTATTATATAGTTTCTTTATGATATGATCTAAATGGTATCATCTATATGATACGGTCATGACTTCATAATATTTATGGCTAATTCCAAGAATGTGAAATAATGTTTATTCCTAGTTTTTCTGATTCATTATTATATATTAAAATCATTCTTTGAATATCTATGTGTTATCAAATTTGTATATAAATAGAGGCATGATTTATGGGTTTTAAATATATTAATGTTTGGGTTAAGACATCTTCAAACCATCTATTTAAATTAATCATATACGGTAGTGTTATTTTCAAATTATAAGTATTGTGTTATTATATTCTATCTGTGGTTTGATGAATTATGTGTGGAGTAGAGATACATAAATTATATATATTTGGTGAGGTAATGTGCATAATAAGGAATTAATGGTCTTTCTATTTATCAACAACATTAACCAAATTTTTATTTATTGTAAACATGGGATATTTTGAATGGATTAAATCCTTATTATTTCCTTTTGTGGTTTATGATCAGATTGATTAAGGATGTACTATTTTGATACCATTCACTATATTAATTTGAATTGTTTATGAAAATGCTAATTGACTGAGTTAATTATTATGATTTCATTCATTAGTTTTGAATATAATGGACTACATTTATTTTTCTATAACCATTTAATATGATTAGGGAATTGGAATTTTTATGTTAGGATAATGGAATGTTATATCCCCTCAATGCATCGATAGGTCTCATCAGGATAACTTGATTTGGTTTTATCTTGGACATTACCAATATACATGTCTTTGAACAAGGCCTCAATAGTATGATTCTGATTTATAGAATTATTAATTCCAACATTATTAATTTAATTTATTGATATTCCATGGGTTTATTTTATTAGTAATAATATACGTGGTTTTGTTTTCAAGATCATGTGACTATTTATATAGAATTATTTTATCTTAAGTTATTCCTTCCATATAATGATCATGTTATTGATTAAATGGAATGTGTTAAAGGTATTTATCTTTAAATATTGATTTTGTATTACTTATTCATAGATTTTGAGGTATTGTTACCCTTTCCAAGCATCTGACTTCACCCCATTCTTATGTTTTATTCCCCCTAGTATCCTAGGATATGTTTTTTGGTTGATATGCATGGATAGACTATGAAGAATAAAGGATGTCTAGAAGAAAACATTTTTTTTATATTTTCAATTTTAAAGGTAACATCTATTATGCATAAGGTTTTCTAAGAAAACCAAACCATTCATTCCTTCAGGATGTGATTATATATATCATATGTCTAAGTATTATTGTAGACACCGGCTCTGGGTTAATGGGGTTGAGGCCACTATAGTCTAAATCATTAAAATCTGTTCCAAACATTGTCAAATAATGATAAAAGTATCTTTAAAATATTTAAATTTTACTATATATAAATATAAATATAATTATGTATCCTTTATGTCCAATAGAAAATGAAATTGTTGCTCGTGTATAGAAGCATATTATCACCTCTATGAAGTGATATATTTTTATTTTCATCACCACATCACATGGATGGTTATAATGAATTATTTATAGATATATATGATGTTCATGAAAAAATTGTTATTTTCTATTGATAATATAATATGTGCCTTATTACCCATGAATCAATTGGATAATTGATGTGCCCTAATTATGTATATGCCAACTACTGCATCCACATAGCAATTGAATTCTATATTCATTACGGCCTCATATAATAGGTCATAAAGTAGCATTTAGTGACATTTAATGATATTTATATTACTATTATTCATAAAAGTTATTTTTATCTATTTTTTAAAACACTGTGAAAATGGAAACACCTCTCAAGCGTACGTGTGGACTACTACCCCCATCGCTAATTTATCACATTATTCATCACCAACTTACATCGATGGTTTTAAAAGTATATTTAATTTTTAGATATTATAATTATAAATTTTTTATGATTTTTATAATGGAGAACCCCCCTGAACCCTTTTACTTAATTCAACCTACCTGAGCTATTATAATGGTCAAGGACCCAGCGATTCCAAAATGTCGGTTGTGAAAATAATTTATTTAGTAACTAAATTATATGTGGTATAAAAAATTAAATAAAATTAATTATAGAATAAGAAAAATGATGTATATAATTATTAGTATGTAAATAATAAATGTATTGTTATTATTATATTATATAAAAGATTTGTAAGGATAGTTGAAACTCAATGAATAGAAATTTTTTGCAATGTAGAATTTGAAATGTTTTATCTCTATATCACCCATGTTCAGGATTTTTTAAATGATTCAATGCTATTATAATTTATTAATTAGATAAAACCACAATTTTATTTTAATATATCATAATTTATTTATTATTTGAAATATTATAATCTTTTAATACAAGTTATTTTTATATTCTTTACAAAATTTAAAAAAGAATACTTATTTTCAAATTTACAAAATGTAATAATTTTTTCTACATCATATAACTTATTAATGATCAATATTGACATACTATATTCTATTATTTTTAAAAAATTATCCTTTTTATATTTTTAATGGAAATTTTTTTTATCAATATAAAATGATATTTCATCACATTTTTCTAGGATAATTGAGTATTATTTTTCTTATGTGTTCAAATATGTTTTTGAAGGGTTTTATGAAGTAAGGTGAAAATAGAAAATATTCACATTTTAAAGAAATGTTGGATGTGAATTATTTATCGATATAGGGCATGGGGAGTTAACACGAAATATATAAGATACATTTTCCACTTTATGGATAGTGGGATCATTAAAGCCTTATAGTGTATCAGGTAATGTGGATAGAGTGAACTAGTAAGTTACTAATTTCAAATGGGGGGATTAAAATTTAGATAATTTACTCATATGAAGTGAAAACAAATAATATTTAATAATTAATTCATAATATGTGGATGTGGAAAACATGTTATAAGTCAATTAAATATGGTGATGGAGTTAACTTATATAATTTACTCATATGAGAATGAGAAAATTATTCTATTAAGTGATTCTATGGTTGAATTATGATGTACAATGATTCCAAAATGGGTTGTTTGTTACATTATATTAGTTTTAATGTATATATTTTGATTTCATGATTTATGTAAATGAGTCTAGGTATGTTTTTTCCCTCTCAAGTGCCATATTGGTCTTTTAGGGTATTGGTTTGCATGAGTTATAATGTTTTATAACGAAGATAACATTGATATGATTATTCCAATTATGCTCGCTAAATTTTTTTTGATGAAAATAATAATGAAATAAAATATATATCTACAGTATGTAATTTGTTATTTGATAAAAATGTTTCTTTTTTCAAAAGGATGGAATCCTTATGGATGTTCATGTTCTTAAAAGGGACTAAGGGTTTTAAATTATTTTTTATATCCATTATTTAAATTGTTTTCATTTAATATTTTGAAAGTTTTCATAGATTAACTATGTATGTGGATGAATTATATCATGGGTAATATAGAAAAATCATTAATAAATAAAAATTTTAAAAAATAAAATGGGAGTGTAAAAATAATATCTTATATTTATAAAAAAGTGTTCATCATTTTTGAGGGTTCCATGTTTCAATTTATGGGTTTTATTGATTTTATAAAACATTAAACCTAAAAGGTAATTGAATTGTAATAAATTGGAAATATTATTATAAATATTGTAATTATGAAACAATTACAATTAGTATTATAGTTATTGTCAACAACAGTTTTTAAAAAAAATTAGAGGATAATATATTGTTAAATGAACATAATATTTTTTTGAAAACATTGTTGGTTATATATTGTATTGGGACCATTAATACATAGAATTAATGGTTTTTATGTTAATAAATGTAATAGTTTTATAAATAGTGGAATTACTAAGTAAAGTATAGTTTTTATAAGAAGTGTTTTTTGTATTTTACTTGATATTCTCAATGTAACTTTTTCCGTTTTTTGTAAATTTCTGGAACTAGAAGAAACAAAGTTATTAATATATTTCATTGAAAATGTGGTTATTTTCTTAAATATTTTCCTGACATGATAATATCATGATTGAAATTTATTATTATTATTCTTAATTATATTTCTCATGTTATGATTGACTACCTAGCCATATATTAGTTCCCAGTCTCACCAAATAATAAAAAATAAAGTTTCATGGAAATTAATGTGACTATGTTCATGAAGGGAAAAAAATTAACCAATTTAATTTTTCGAAATCATGGAATATGAACATATATCAATGGAATATGAAGATTTTTCATTTGTAGAAATGGAAAGTATAATAAATTAAAATACCAAGGAAAATAGAAGGTTATAGTTAATAGAATAAAGGGTAATAAAGTTCATCTAAATGTATCAATTGAATATTTTAAATTTGCGAAGTATAAACATTATAAAAATCCATTACCATGGATGAAATATCATGTTCTAGTATAGATGATCCAAATAAAAAATTTATAGATAGTTCATATATATATTATTATGAAAGAATAAATAATATATAAAATATATGGATTATTTTAACTGGTCAGATTATTCTTAATGTAGGAAACATTATTACATTGATATTGATTGATCTTTAAACATGAAAACTCCTTGATTATTATATGAATTATGAAATAAGATAGAAAATATTGGTTAAGGATTCATAGATTAATTAAAATGATTGAAGTGTAAAATAAATATTTTCAAGATTGATGGTGTAAAAGTACTTTATTCAATGGTCAATAAATTGAATGATAATCAAAAGATCAATTCTATAGATTACCACTAATATATTATCTTTTTTTGATATTATTAATTATTTTTTCGAGTCTTTTATTGGGTTATAATAGATGAATTAGGTATATGATACACTTAATATTGTCTTGTGATTTAATATGGGGAATAATTTGGAATATTGTAATTATTATGGGGATAATATATATACAATAAATCTAAACTATAGAAATAATATAATCTTTTATGTTCTATAAATTATGGCTATTTTATAAAAATTTATTATAATTTATTTTTTGAATATTTGTTTGATCATATAGACAACCATTGTATAAAAAATATTATTAGGATTTTACATAAATCATTTTTCAATGTTGTTCAACATATTTTTGGGAACATTCTGTATATAGGGGTATGGTAAATTATTGGATAAATGGGGTCTTATGTCAAAAATGTTATTAATATTTTAAGAAAAATGAATGTGTTATATTCTTTATGTATATATTCTATTTAGGGTTTTTGAAAACATGATTCAATTATTCTAGAAACATAATCATTTTTATAATATCATATATCGATTTATTATAATATTTTATTACCTTTTGTGAACACTCTTTCATTATATCAACTACTTCGGGTTTTAATTGCCTAGTTTTCAAAAGTATGTTATTGACATGTAAATTATTGATTTTATTAATTATATAAATTATTAATCATATATAGAATGTAAACCATTAAAAAATTTTCAAATATATTCAGTATATATATTGTTATAATAATCTATAATTTTTGGATATATGAGATGAAATGCAGCGTTCATAGAAATGTTATGATGTACATACGCATGAAAAATGATTTTATTTCATTGTTGAATAAAAATAACAAAAATAAAATGATATAGGTATATTTTAATTACTTTATCATATATATGTTATATATTTTACATAGTTTTATTAATACAATTTGTTATACATTCTGTGTATGGCATGAATGAGCCATATCGCTTTGAGGGGCTGTAGTCCACACTTCCTAAGAAGACGTTGTCATGTTCACATAGAATAGAAAGTATAAATTTATTTACTAAATAAATGTTACAAAAGAATAAAGACATTATAAATATCATATATATATATAATATATAAAAGATTATCTATCATAATGACCACTATGAGATGTGGTAAAGGAAAAATAAACAATCATCATTTCTTGATCATGTAGTTCGTCGTACACATAATCAATATGTTAGCAACCCATTAGATATAGGTGTGTATATATTTAGGTACATATAATAATATAAAAACATCATGGTATATTTAGGATATTAATTTTTTATTAATCCTAGAACTATAATATTATATGGAATGGAGAAGAAAATGACACAAAAAGAGAACGTAGGAAGACATTATCTTAAAATTGGGTAACTCATTTTGGTTTATATCAAAGGGATTTATTGTAAGGATTGATTCCAAAATATATGATTTAAGGTTACTATGAGGGTTTTTGGGAAAATATATGGAAGATCTTGTCTGAAAATAAGTTCTTATAGAGGTCTGAATAATGGGGAGAAGTGGTGGTCATTTGTAATGGAGGAGTGGAAATCCTGTAATATTTTGAGAAATGAATTTTTCCTTTGTTTTTCATGTCAAATGTGGATCCAATAATGGAAAGAAATTTATCCGAGGGAGTATAGGGTCGAATATGTCTATAAAATGTAATTTGGACCAGTTCATAGATAGTTTTTGGCCTTAATCTTGGGGTTTAATTATTTATAAAGCATAATTGTTTCTTAATAGTTGCAATTAATTATAATCAATTTCACAAATATTTTTGGTAAATAACTAAGTAAACTTTATTAAAAATTATAATTTATTTTGATTCAAAAATATGGAATCTATTTTACAAAATTATTATTACATAAGTGGATGAAATTAATTTTCAAATCATCTCATGAGCAGGATGACAATGCCGATTTTTAATGTTAAAAACGTCTTATAGTTAGATCAATTTTTTAGTCAATTTCATATTAAAATAGATTCCAATTTCTTAAATTAGATTAATTGGTCAAAATATTTTATAATTAAACTATAAAAAAACTTTAAAACAAAAATTTATTCTTATAAATAATATATATGAAAAGGAATTTTTGAATTACACTTCAGTATTGGTCTCTATTCATTTAAAAATGAAACATAATATTAAAATAAAAAATATTTACCCAAAACTAATATTTATGAATCCATTTTAACGATGATGTTTTTTTAGAAATATAATCCATTAAATTTCCAAAAATTGGATTTATTAAAATTTCTCTATTAAAAGGTGGTAAAAAACCGTTAATAAATATATGGTATTTTATGCTTAAAATTAGGTTTGCTTTTATCATAGAATTATCAAATATATTGGAAGAATGTCAGAAATATTTTATTGAGTATATATATATATATACATCATATTAATATTGTTTACTATTTTTTGGTTAATTTAATTTATTAGGGTATCATTGATTTGTGATCATAAATAATATAATATTTTCCTTTATATTAAATTAGTTTAAATATTCATTTATAATTAAATTTTAACCAATAGATTCATTATATATTTGTGAGAGAAATATATTTTCAAAATTTATTTAATGATATTTGTAACCACTAGTTTAATGACCTGTTTAAGACTCATTATATTAAATAATATATTTTTAATAATATATTATCTATTAAAACATGGTCCATCGTGTAAGGAAAGCTTTCCAAGAAATTCATTCTTGCGTGTCATTCAAGAGAACATAGTGTCAAGTAAATTAAAATATTTATAATATATTGAATATATTTAAAATACCATATATCCTATAAATTCATGGGATATTATTTTATATCATGAAATTTAAGTAAAATATTTTTGAAAGATCCGCATCATAAAAAGGGTTAATATCACATATTAAAACTATGGGAAAAAGGAAAGTACAATGGTTATGTAACTATTTTATGTAGTAGGAGAATATATGTGGGAAATAGAAACACAGATACATAAGAAAACATATAACAACCATTTTCTGATGGATTGTGCTATAGATCATGGTTAAAATAATCTAAAAAATCAGAATGTCGTAAATCCATGATGATCTAAGGGAAATTTCATTCCTCAGAAACAAAGGTACTAGGACAACATTTTTGCTTTCATGATCTTTTCCCATAGAGTTGAGTAAGTATTTCACTCTCTAAGAATATAAGTAATTTTTTTACTATTTTTATTAAAACACAATACTATCCTTCGATCGTGCCTTTAACTATATCTACTTTATCTCATAGAACAATATTTTCCGTATAGTGATGTAATATATAAATATCTAAAACCACATCCAAATTTCAACAAAAACCATTTAATATATGGTTATATATTACAAAATATTATGAACCAATACTTTAGCAATATGGTGACTAAATTTTCAAAATTAACTTATCATTATCATTTAATCAACAAGGAAGACATCTGAATTTCCACATTCCAAACATATAAAAAACATCATCATGTATCTTATTGAAATATGGTAATAACACAAATTACAATAAAATCTTATTGGATATATTCATTCAATCAAAATGTATTGTGAACATTATATGTGATGGAATATAACACTTGACGATAACCAATTAATTAATTCCAAGGTAGTCAACACATATCCAAATAAATCATTTCTTCTCCATTATCTCAACATCAGGAACATATTATGGATTTTATTTCACTCAATCATTTGTTTTTTTAAAAGGTTAAATTTCTACTGACTAACATTTCATAGTACCATTCAACATATGATCTGTAATATTTATTAAAAAATTAATTCAGTACAATCATCATATATTTCATAAATCATATGATCAAAAAAAATATTTTTAAACCCTATTTCTTAGATCCCATATATAAAATCACATTAATTATTACTCTTGAGTTGTTTCAATAAAATATGATTGAACTGGATCCCTTATCTTATTTGGATGTATATTACATAAATTAATGGGGAATTCATTCATGTAGTGTCCCATATCTTGGTAGTTATAACATTAAATAACATTGTATTCTTTATTTCCTTTCCATTATTTTTACTAGTGACCATTTTCTCCAGACATATAAAATACTCCAAATACCTTCAATAATTTATGAAGGCGATTCTTTCTAGAATTATAACATATTGGAAAATCCTTTTTTCCATTCATCTTTATTGATTTATTCCATTTTTCATCATGTTCATATGACCGGTTCTCTTCTTGGTTTCCCATGAATCTATAAGTCTTAGAGAATTATTTCACTATCATTGTTGAACATAAAAATATTTTATCATATGAAGAAAAAATATGAGAAACTAGTTCCCTTTGAGGATTAGGATTACATCCGTTAAAAAAATTAGTAATCATACATTATATGTCATGTTTGAAATTTTTAGAATAAGTTTATAACCTGGTAATGATTTATTCATATGATTCAATACATAATTCCTCCTTTTTTTAAACTACTATACATCCACTTCCTCTCAATTTTTTTGATCTCGATGAAAGTATTTATCGAATAATGTATCTATAAAATTCGTTCATTATATGAGAAACATTTATTAATCCTCATTTATATTCTAGATCAGAGACCACCAGTATTCATCATCACATTGGAGGCAATATACCACAGGAGTAACATTTATTTTTCTTTACATTCCTAGGTAGTATATATCTTTTCTAGAAACACCATCCATTACTCACCTAAAATTGAATTATTATTACCACTAAATAATATGGTAACCTTTTGTATAAACAGATAAAATATAATATTTTCTCCCTAGGGAATATGTTTCTAATTTTATTCAATATTATTTGATATAAATTGACTATGATTCGTTAAAATATCTGTAAATATCTCAGATCCAATTCAAGTTATTTTTTTTCCATGGTATGGAAATTTATACATTTTCCATGAGTACTGATTACATTCTACCTTCCAGAATCCATTTCTAAATAATGGAATATACAATTTTTTCTTATAATGATATGAATGTTGTATAAATCTAAATTTCAATAGAACATTACATAAATTTATTCATCGTGAATCCTAGAATCAAAAAAATTGGTAACATTTGGGTAATCTTTAATTTCATATCTTTTCTGATGGAAGGTAAAGAAAATTTAAATTATCCTAAGTGTATCCCCTGAGAGTGTAAAACTAGGTTTGTAGTATTTACCATTTTCGTGTACTATGTAGCACCAATTTAGGCCCGACACCCATTGTTAGAGTTATTACCCTTAGCTAAATTCATGCAATAACAACATCAACATGGAGCATCATATAGATTTGTATTTCTACTAATACCCACATAACATTAATTTTTCCTTGTAATTATACTAAATGTATATATAAAGGGTTTTCACCCGAATCTACATTTTTAAGTCTATTTTTGAAGGATGCTTCTAAAATTCCTCTAATACTAAATGTACCTCCCTCGACCCGAAAAGCATATAGTCAGTGCATTAATTTGTTACATTTTCATTATTACAAGGCATAAAATAAAAAAGGGAAAATTATTTTTCCATTATTATAAATCTCAATTACATACTTGGTATCCATAATACTTTGGTTAATCTATAATACAAACATGATTCATAATAAAACAAATTAAACTATGTCCATGAAAGATTCTTCCAATATTTCTTCTTCAAAACCTGAGAAAATGAAACATAACATGGGTGAGATAAATAGATTTTTAATAATAAATAAATAATAATAAACAATTAATTAATTAGAATAAATTAATATTTCAAGATAAATAATTGATAATACATTCAATTAAAATAACTATATAATGAAAAAACAATATCGCAAGGTAAGTAACTGAAACACGCGTCATTTAATCAATGAAATGAAAATTAAATGTATCCATAGATATGTAGACACAAAATATCATGGATGAATAATAATTGAAACAATATGAAGTATATTATTTCTTAATGGTTGTCCGGTTTGAGGCACATGAAATCCTATAACATTAAATCCGTTCAAAATATGGTTTAAAGCTATGAATAGAAACCCATTTAATTTGGACAACTTATTTGTCTCAAAAGAACATGTTGATGCGTCATGGGGATATATAAATTCTAAGCCCAGTCCATTATTAAAAATCCAAATCATTCCTCATATATAATAATAAAAAACATTCCTTATAAAATATATTTATTGAATATAGAATGTGGGTTATGAATTATTCTATAGTTAATCAAATAACTGTCAAATTGAACACTGTTTGTAAAATAAATATATGGTTTAGGAAATATTAATATACATTGTATGAAAATATAGATATTAAATAAAAATTATATTAAAAAAATTATTGAAATAATGTTCTAGATTCAATATAATGTTATCAATCACAAAAGGAAGTGATATTACAAAGATGATAATCAAGAAAATTCTTTTGAAAAATAATAATTAATCATTTCAAATTGTCTCATACTGCTTTGAAACATTTGAATCAGAATATCTAGAAAGGTATTGAATTAAATTAAACATTAAAGATACTAATAATATGTTTATTTTAAATATAACATGAAGATGACAATATATTCATCAAATAAAATGGAAGTAGTGCACACTAACAAATATGTCTCAATGGAATGACAAATTGAGATGAATCTCCTTTACCTTAAACTTACTTTTGTTGGGAGGTATTTATAATACTGTATATTGGTTTAAATTATGTTAATAACTTATAATATTACCGTAATCATTTTTATAATATCATATATTGGCTTTTTATAATATTGTATTACCCTTTTGTTAATACTCTTTTATTATTTTTACTATTTCGGGTGTTTATTACTTAGTTTTCTCATGTATGTTTTTGACTTTTCAATTTTAGTTCCTATTAATTAGATAATAATTTTAGCATATTAATAATTTAAATAATTCCTTTGTTATAATATATATTCATTATATAATTAATTATAATTATATATATCATTATAAGATATAAAACTGAAATGCATTGTTCCTGGAGACGGTAGGTCGTACGTACGCATGAACTCTACTTTAATTTCATTATTGTATTTAATGAATTTAAAAGTTAGTGGTATATCTATATAATAATTATATTATCCGGTCTATGATATATATTTTCCATAGATTCATTATGATCATCATTTATACCTTCCAGGTTTGTAATGAACGTGTCACATGTCATTGAGGGGGTGGTAGTCCACACTTCCTCAAACTAAATTATCATATTTAGAAAAGATAGAAAGAATAATGTTATGTTTAAATAAAATTTTAAAAAACAAAAGTACATTATAAATATCATATATAAATATATACATATAATTTCTATCATGATGGATATTATTATAGTTAGTAAATTAAAAATGATCAATCATCATTTTGTGAGGCAGTAGTTCATTGTACAAATAAACATTATGATTGTTTTCCATTAGATAGAGGTGTGTGTAATTATAGGTAGAAATCATAGCATAAAAAAATACTTGTATATTTGGGATACTGATGTTTTTATGTAATAATGGAATAAGTAGTATAAGTCCCCGGCCTTAAACCATACTTAATCTTGAGTTATTACAACATTACACATTAAGGATCTTTTCAGGTTTAGAGTTTTAGAGAATTAGAACATAAAACTTCCATTACATTCCACATATAAAAAAAGTGATTACATAAAGATAGTATTCGTTTTTCCCATCAATGGAAACATATTTAAAATAAGACATGGATTAATTCTTGACACTTCCTTAACACTATCATCATATCATGTGCCTTTCCCTTGACCTGTTAAAAAAATTTCAAAAAAAACTTGGGATGAGCATAAAAATCTCAGTATGGGTTATAAAAATATGGAAAGGAAAAATATGTTCATATATACATAAGAATGAAATCATAATTTACCCATAAAACATAAGCACTATAACATACCTCATCAAATCATGAATAAATCATAGAAATCATAAGACATAAAGGTAACTTGAGGCATTCATAACATTCTTACGTAGGGAGTAACCTTCTTAGTTACGTTTGGAATACCCATCACAGTATATTCCCTAAATCTCTTCGAAGACACCTTAACGTTTCACTCCTTTGCGTAACCCAATGCATTGGGGAGGTATATCGGGCTCACCCGCCCTTAGTTTATCACGGAACCACCTGTCTTCATAATAATGCCCAAGAACCTCAACATAATTGTATCACATAAAACATGCATAAAGGAAACATAATATTTACACCTTTCAATCAGAAGATATCAATACAGCACATTGATATAAAAACATTATGAAAACCATTTTCAATACCAAAATAAAATAAAAGTAAAACAAGGTATTTATTTTTCTTTTAAAAAAGGTATGGCTTGTAGAGGAAGCCGAAACTCAAATAATGGTCACGGTGGTGGAGAAGTCGTTGTCGCCGCATACGTATGACAAAAACATTCCCTTTCTTCGTTTAGTAAAATGCTTCGTATAAAAAAGATTCGTTTTGGATAAACATAAAAGTCAAAGGGGTTTAAACACCGTATAAAAGAAGGTTGTGTATAAAACAAAATATGCCTTAATGAAAGGCGATTGAGACGAAGTCCCATACCTCGGGTCCGAATTGACTCGATCGTTCTTTAATCTCATGAATAATAAACTTGAGTTAATTTCTACTTGTTTAAGAACCATTTTAAATTTCATTATTCCTTTTATATCACTAATTTCCATGTCATGAACAATATGTAATTATTTAAGTTAATAATGGTCATTTTAACGATCATTGGTACTTGTGTCAAAAATAAACCCTTTATAATTACAAGTTTTTCATGTATCCATTATATCCATAATGGTATTAATGATTTAGATATCATATATTTCATATATAACCAGTACATGCATTCATTTATAATATTACATAATCATTTATAGGTAAGAAATGAAATGCACCGTTCATGGAGACGGTAAGCCGTACGTACGCATGAACGCTACATTCATTTATATTTCGTATTTTATATAATGGAATCATAATGATATAAAGGTATATTATAATTCCAGTGTAATATCATATATAATATCATGAATCCATCCTTTATACGTCCCACATATGGTATTAACGATTCAAATCACTTTGAGGGGGCGGTAGTCCGCACTTCCTTAAATGAAGATATCGTGTTTACCCATAATGGAAACCATAAAGGTATGCCCAAAATGAAAAATACAGAATCTTAAGGAAAACATAAACATATTATATATCATATATAAGTATAGTGTCATCTTAATGGCCACATTTGAAGGTGTTAAAAGAATGTTGAACAATCATCGTTTTGGGAGGCAGAAATTCACCATCAACGGAAACAGTATGTTCTTTAACCATTATATGTAGGTGTGTGTAGGTTTAGCACTAATACTTCTTATAACAACATACTAGTATATTGAATATACTTGAGTTGTTACAATAGAAATTAATAAAAAGAGGTTAGGGGGTTGGAGAAGCAAAATAAAACAAAAGGACTCAAGTGAAGACATTACATTAAAATCGGGTAACTCCCATTGGTTTGAGCTCAAAGGCTTCTTTGGGAAGACTTCTGCCCAATGTTAGGCTTCAAGGAGTAAGAGAGGGAAGCAGAGAGACAAAATGAGCAGGGGTTGGCCGAGCCAAAGGCTTTGGAAGTGTGGGTAAAGAGGTAGAGGTGGGGGCCTTTTATAAGAGGATAGGAAGGGCACTCTTGGAAAGTAAAGAAAATTTATTTTATTTTAAATTTAGTTTCACATTAAAAGGTCCCACATTGATATAATGAGATTTTAAGGTGATAAGAGTTCTAAATACACCCATCCAATAGGTTTTGGACATGTTTAGGTCATAGATTTTACATTATATTTTCATTTTATTTAAATCCGTTATTAATGAGGTAATCATTGCATCATCATGATGTCATAAATAATTTACTTTATTTAATGTTTTAAAATTATAAAAAAATATCATGATGTAGGAAATCGTTTTATATTTCTAATTTATATTTATAGTCAAAAATCGGACTTGTACAACCCTATGTAAAAATTCTTTTAGTAAAACAACTTATTTTTGTGTCATTTTTACTTCTACATCGAATAAAAAATTATTTATGTCATTTCCCAACCAAAGTGGATCCATGGGGTCCCCAAGATGACCCATGGATTTTCATGGTCGTCCATGACACATCCAATGAGGGTAGGATATGTGTCAAGCTCATATCATATTATTAAAACATTATTTTTACCTTAAACTACACTAATTACCTCTAATCGCGATTAAGAACTTAAAAGTTACTATTCAACAAATAATTATTTTAATCCCATTGAACCACATTTTACATTTAAATTACAACCATGTATGTAGGATTTATGAAAATCAAATCATATAAGTGGAAAAGTTTCATTTAAACGAAGAATCAGTTTCTTTAACTACCACTTAGTGGTATCACTATTCGTCAAAAAATGTAGTTTTTCAGAAAAATTCCAAAACATCACCCTAAGCTATATTTGATATTATGAATTCAAAAATGATGTCTATTTTACAAAATTAAAAACATAAAATATGCATTAATTAATTTAATAATTAATTCCCGCTGTCATGAAAAATAGAGTGTTTTTATGAAACAATAAGTATCAAATGATTCACACTAGTTTAAGTCCAATTTCAAAGTGAAATTGATTCCAATGACCACCATTGGATTAAATGGTAAAAATATATACAAATTTCACTTTAAACCCAATTAATAATATAATCTAATCATATAAATAAATTAGACTAAAAAGAGTTTTTAAATTAAAATACAACATTTTCACTATTCATTAAAAAATGAACTTTATCAGAAAAATACAAAAAATTCACACAAAGTAAATTTTGATGTCCAAATCATAAAGAATAAGTTTATTCTGACAAACATAGCTTATAAAATTGTCAAAATATATATTTAAAAATGGTTTTCCATTAAAAGGCAGTAAAACAATCTTTTAAAAATATTAGTGTATTCCATGCTTAAGATTGGATTTATTTTCATTTTAAGCCTCTAAAACACAATCTAATTCATTAATAGGCATAGATAAAAATATCTATTATTCATTACTAACATGGGATGTTACATCCTTCACACCTTTATAAAATTTCAACCCCGCAATTTATTTACTTATCGAATAAATGGTGATACTTATCCCCCATTTCATTTTCAGATTCCCATGTTGCCTCTTCCATCATGTGGTTTTCCCACAAAACCTTTACCTGATTAATCACCTTATTCTACAACACTTGCTCCCTGTGGTCAAGAATCCAGACCAGTTGTTCCTCATAAGATAGGTTCTCTTCTAGCTGAACTACCTCTGGACTCAAAACATGAGATGGACCAGGCATGTACTTTCTTAGCATCAAAACATGAAAAACATTATGTACCTGAGATAAACATGGAGGTAAAGCCACCCGGTATGCAATTGATCCAACTCTCTCCAGAATTTAATATGGTCCAATGAACCTTGGACTCAGCTTTCCTTTCTTAACAAATCACATCACACTTTTCCATGGTGAGACTTTGACAAAATCATGATCACCTACCTCGAACGATAGATCCTTCCTCTGGTTATCCGCATAACTCTTATGCCTGCTCTGAGCTGTTCTCATGTGTTTCTGTATCATCTGAACTTTTTCTGCCAACTCTTCTACCAAATCTGGTCCCATCAACTACCTTTCACCCACTTCATCCCAGAAAGCTGGAGTTCGACACCGCTTCCCATATAATTCCTGAAATGGTGCCATCTGTATACTGGAATGAAAACTGTTATTATATGAAAATTCAACCAAAGAAAGATGTTGGTCCCAACTTCCCTTAAAATCCATCGAACAAGCTCGTAGCATATCCTCCATGGTCTGAATTGTTCATTCTGACTGCCCATCTGATTGAGGATGAAAATATGTACTAAAATTTAATTCAGTACCCAACGACTTCTGAAGGCCTTTCCAAAAGTTAGAAGTGAACCAGGGATCACGGTCAGATACAATGGAGCGAGGAACTCCATGCAACCTGACTATCTCATTAAGGTACAATCGAGAAAGTTGATCTAGAGAGAATGTATTTCCTATTGAAAGGAAATAAGCAGATTTAGTCAAGCGATCAACAATAACCCAGATTACATTATTACCTCGATATGTCTTCAGTAATCCCACAACAAAGTCCATTGATATATTCCCCCATTTCCACTCTAGCACTGGTAAAGGATGAAGCATCCCTTTCGGTAACTTCCTCTCTGCTTTAACCTATTTACAAGTCAAACACTTCACAGTAAAATCAGCAATATCTCTTTTCATTCAATCCCACTAGTAATACTCCCACAGATCTCTGTACATCTTAGTACTTCCAGAATGAACTGAAAATGGAGAACTATGAGCTTCACATAACAACTATCTCTTCAACTGTGAATCACAAGGCACACACAATCTCTTCCCAAATCTCAAAACACAATCATTATCAATGTTGAATTCAGGAAACTTACCTTTTTGAACCAGCTCTACCTTTTTCTACAACTCACTGTCTTGCTTCTGTGCTTCCTTTATTCTGTCTGATAGAGAAGATTTAACTGATACCTGAAACAAAATAGAAGAACATCCTTCCCCAAAAAATTTTATGCCAAAGTTAATCAAACCCTTAACTAAACAATCACGTTCCAAACGCAACATTGCTAATGAAGCATTACTTTTTCGAATCAAAGCATCAACCACTTTATTTGATTTTCCTGGATGGTAATGAATTGTACAATCATAATCCTTGATTAATTCCAGCCATCTCCTCTATCTCATGTTTAACTCTTTATGAGTGAATATATACTTTAAACTTTTTTGATCAGTATATATTTCACACTTTACTCCATACAAATGATGCCTCCAAATTTTTAAAGTGAAAACAAAAACAGCTAATTCCAAATCATGTGTAGGGTAATTTACCTCATGAGTTTTCTACTGTCGTGAAGCATAAGCAATTACCTGATCATTCTGCATTAGGACGCAACCAAGTCCTTTCAATGAAGAATCACTGTATATAACAAACTCACCATTCCTGGAAGGTAGTTCCAAAACAGGAGCATTCACCAATCTTCTTTTCAACTCCTGAAAACAATCATCACATTCTTGTGTCCAGATAAACATAACACCCTTCTGAGTTAGCTTAGTCATTGGACTAGATAACCGTAAAAAATTTCTAACCTTCAGTAATAGCCTGCCATTCCAAGGAAACTACGAGTCTCTGTTACTTTTGTGGGTCTTGGCCATTCGTCAACAACCTTTGTTTTTGCAGGATCAATGGTTATCCCATATTTAGAAACAATGTGACCAAGGAATGAAATTTTTTGCAACCAAAACTCATAGTTTCTGAATTTCTCATACAATTTCTTTTCTTTTAATGTTTTCCAAATAACCCTTAAATGTCTTTCATGCTCCTCATTACTTTTAGAAAAAACCAAAATATCATCAATGAAAACCACCACAAACTTATCCAAGAAATTATGGGAATTTCTATTCATTAAGTCCATGAATACAGAAGGTGCATTGGTTATCCCAAAAGGCATTACTAAAAATTCATAATGGTCATATCTTGTACAAAACGCAGTCTTCAGAACATATTCTTCCTTTACCTTCAGCTGATGGTACCCCGATCTCAGGTCAATCATTGAAAAAAACTGAGCTCCTTGGAGCTGATCAAACAAATCATCGATATGAGGCAAAGGATATTTGTTCTTAACAGCGATGTTATTCAAGGCTCTATAATCAATGAAAAGTCTCATAGAACCATCTTTCTTTTTAAAAAATAAAACAGGAGCACCCCATGGTGACGTGCTAGGTCGAATGAAACCTTTCTCTAATAAATCTTGCAATTGCTCCTTCAAATCTAAAAGTTGAATTTGAGCCATTCGATAAGGGGGTTTTGAAATTGGCTTAGCATTAGGAACTAAGTCAATAGTAAATTCAACTTCTCGGTCTAGTATTATTCTAGGAAACTCATCAGGAAAAGCATCAGGATACTCATTTACCACTGGCACATCATTAATCTGAACAGTTCCTTTATTTTCAACGATGTGTGCAAGGTAACATTCATTTCCATCTTTTACAAGTTTCTTGGCCTCTTGATATGTTATCAACAGTAAGGGTTCATTCCTGTACACAAATTGAAAGTCTTTCTAAAAATAAACTTCTTTAGATCTACAATCAATCTTAGCATGGTAAATATAGAGTCAGTCTATACCCAGGATAACATCAAACTCTACTATAGGTAGAACAATAAGGTTTGCAAGTAGGTTCTTTCCACGTATAAGGATATGAATATTATTATAAATTCTTTTTGCCTCAACATTTCCCCCAGGTGTTTTTACCACAAGTTCAGGAGTCATTTCTTGAGATGGTATTCCCATTTTACTAGAAAAGGTTTCAGAGATGAAAGAATGTGTAGACCCCGAATCAAAAAACACACTGGAATAATCTGAAAAAACAAACAATGTACCTGATACAACTTCATTTGATGGACCGACATCTGCTGAAGTAGTTTCAAAGGATTTCACCACCCCTTTCTGCTTGTAGTCTAACTGCTTCACAACACTCGAGCTCTTTTTTCGGACACTCATTTTCATAGTGAACCATCTCATTACACTTAAAACATTTCACTAACTGTAAATCAAATTTGGACTTACAATCACACTTCTCTTTTTCAATGAAATCACGAGCCTTATGTCACATCTTACGGCATCGGTAGCACTTTCCAGAATTCATAAGACATTCCCCAACATGCATTTTCCCACATTTATCACAAACTAGAAACTTAGTTTTCTTACCATCATTCTTTTTTGAAGAATTCCTCCCTTTCTCCTGCCCCCTCGGTCTCTTCTTCTGCTGGTTTTTATAGAACTATTGGTCATCGACAAACTCCATTTCCATCTTCTCAGCACATCGAACAAGCTTTTTATAACTTTTAATCTCACAAGAAGATAATTCCCTTCGATATTTTGGTTTTCATCCTGAGTAGAAATGATTGATTTTACTATCAAGGTATCAGATAAAATTTGGAGCATACCTTGCCAATTGAGTGAACCTTTCTTCATAGGCAGCCACTGAGTCTTCCTCTTACCTAAATTATAGTAATTGCTTTTCCATCCTAAGTCAAACAACCTTAGGAAAATAATTCTCAAGAAACATACCTTTGAATTCATCCTAGTCAAGAGAATCAATCTCATCGGCATCCCTGATATTTTTAACCATCGACCACCACTGATCTTCTTCACCCTACAAACGGTAAATAGCAAGACTAACCTTTTGATTTTCTGAACACCCCATGACATCGAAAATATTCTCTAGTGCTTTAATCCATCCTTCAGCTAACACAGGGTCAGATGATCCTCTGAATGATGGGGTATGTTGCCTCATGAAATGTTCCACCACTAACTTGTTCCTCTACGGTTGATCTGGCTGATCTCGTGCATGGATACCACCACCATTTATCGCTTGAGTCAACTACGCCATTACTGCAACAAACTATTCAGTTACAATTCCGACCATCTCAGGATGCTGATTCGGAAGGTTATTTCCTTCTGTATGCCTTCCTAGCACTGCTTCCCTGTTTCCTCTGCGAAAAACCATTCTGAACAAACATGTCTTAGATGAAGAAACATGGTAATCTTCAAATTCTATATCACTTCAATTTGACCATAAAAAAATATTTTTGGATAATCATTTAATAGAATTCTAACTCCTAAAGTTATCTAAACTAACCTCTAATACGAACTATAAGGCCCCGGCCTTAAACATTACTTAATCATGAGTTATTACAAGATTACACATTGAGGATCTTTTCAAGTTTAGAGTTTTAGAGAATTAGAACATAAAACTTTCATTACATTCCACATATAAACAAAGTGTTTACATAAAGATAGTATTCATTTTTCCCATCGATGGAAACCTATTTAAAATAAGATATGGATTCATTCTTGACACTTCCTTGACACTATCATCATATCATGTACCTTTCCCTTGACATGTGAAAAACATTTCAAAAAAACATGGGATGAGTATAAAAAGCTCAGTAGGGGTTATAAAAATATGTAAAGGAAACATAATTTCATATATACATAAGAATGAAATCATACTTTACCCACAAAACATAAGAACTTTAACATACCTCATCAAATCATGAATAAATCATAGAAATCATAAGACATAAAGGTAACATGAGGCATTCATAACATTCTTACGTAGGGAGTAACCCTCTTGGATACATTTGGAATACCAATCATAGTATATTCCCTAAATCTCTTTGGAGACACCTTAACGTTTAACTCCTTCGCATTACCCAATGCATTGGAGAGCTATATCGGGCTCACCCGCCCTTATTTTATCACGGAACCACCCATCTTCATAATAATTCCCAAGAACCTCAACATAATCGTAACACATAAAACATGCATAAAGGAAACATAACATTTCCACCTTTCAATCACAAGATATCAATACAAAACATTGATATTAAAAAATTATGAAAACCATTTTCAATACCAAAATAAATGAAATGTAAAACATGGTATTTTTTTTAAAAAAAGGTATGGCTTGTAGAGGAAGCCGAAACTCAAATAATGGTCATGGCGGTGGAGAAGTCGTTGTCGCCGCATACGTATGAAAAAAACATTACCTTTTTTCGTTTAGTAAAATGATTAGTATAAAAAATATTCCTTTTGGATAAACCTAAATGTCAAAGGGGTTTATACACCATATAAAAAAAGGTTGTGTATAAAACAAAATATGCCTCAATGAAAGGAGATTGAGACGAAGTCCCATACCTCGGATCTGACTTGACTCGATCGTTCTTTAATCTCCTGGATAATAAACTTGAGTTAATTTCTACTTGTTTAAGAACCTTTTTAATGTTCATTATTCCTTTTATAACACTAATTTCTATGTCATGAACACTATGTAATTATTTAGGTTAATAACGGTCGTTTTAACGATCATTGATACTTGAGTCAAAAATAAACCCTTTATAATTACAAGTTTCTCATGTATCCATTATATCCAAAATGGTATTAATGATGTAGATATCATATATTTCATATATATCCAGTACATGCATGCATTTATAATATTACATAATCATTAAGAGGTAAGAAATGAAATGCACCGTTCATGGAGACGGTAAGCCATACGTACGCATGAACGCTACTTTCATTTCTATTTCGTATTTTATAGAATGGAATCATAATGATATAAAGGTATATTATAATTCTAGTGTAATATCATATATAATATCATAACTCCATTCTTTATACGTCCCACATATGGTATTAATGATTCAAATCACTTTGAGGGGGCGGTAGTCCGCACTTCCTTAAATGAAGATATCATGTTTACCCATAATGGAAACCATAAAGGTATGCCCAAAATGAAAAATAAATATGCTTAAGGAAACAATAAACATATTATATCATATATAAATATAGTTTCATCTTAATGGCCACCTCTGAAGGTGTTAAAATAATGTTGAACAATTATCGTTTCGGGAGGCAGAAATTCGCCAATCCACAGAAACAGTATGTTTTTTAACCATTTGATGTAGGTTTGTGTAGATGTAGCTCGAATACTTCTTATAAAAACATCCTAGTATATTGGCGATACTGGAGTTGTTACAAAATAAATGAATAAAAATAGTTTAGGGGGTTGGAGAAGCAAAATAAAACAAAAGGACTCAAGTGAAGATATTACCTTAAAATCGAGTAACTCCCTTTGGTTTGAGCTTAAAGGCTTTCCTTGGGAAGTCTTCTCTCCAACGTGAGGCTTCAAGGATTAATAGAGTGAAGTGGAGAAACCAAATGGCCAGGGTTTGGCCAAACCAAAGGCTTTGGAAGTGTGGTTAAAGAGGTTGAGGTGGGGGCCTTTTATAAGAGGAGAGGAGGGGCACTCTTGGAAAGTAAAGAAATGTTACTTTATTGTAAAATGGGTTTCGGATTCAAAAGTTCCCACATTGATATAATTCGAGGGTATGGTGATAAGGTTTCTAAATCCACCCATCAAATAGGTTCTTGAAATGTTTAGGTCATAGATTTTACATTATCATTTCATTTTATTTAAATCCTTTATTAATGAGGTAATCGCTGCATCATCATGATGTCATAAATAATTTAATTTATATAATGTCTAAAAATTATATAAAAAATATCATGATGTAGGAAATATTTTTAGCTTTGTAATTAATCTTTATATTCAAAAATAAAACTTGTATAACCCCATGTAAAAATTCTATTAGTAAAATAACACATGTTTGTGTCATTTTTACTTTTACATTAAATAAAAAGTTATTTATATCATTTCCCAACCAAAGTGGCTCCATGGGGTCCCCAAGTTGACCCATGGATTGTCTTGGTCGGACATGACACATCCAATGATGTTAGGACATGTGTCAAGCTCATCTCATATTATTAAAACATTATTTTTACCTTAAACTACACTAATTGCTTCTAATCGCGATTATGAACTTAAAAGTTACTATTCACAAAAAAATTATTTTAATCTCATTGAACCACATTTTACTTCTTAATGACAACCATGTTTTTCAGATTTTTTAAAATAAAATCACAGAAGTGGAAATGTTTCATTTAAATGAAAAATCAGTTTCTTTAACTACCACTTAGTGGTTTCACTATTCATCAAAAATTGAAGTTTTTCAGAAAAATTCCAAAACATCACCCTAAGCTATATTTGATATTCTGAATTCAAAAATGATGTATATTTTACAAAATTCAAATCATATAAGATGAATTAATTAATTTAATAATTAATTCCCGTTGTCATGTGAAATAGCGTGTTTTTATGAAACAATAAGTATCAAACGATTGACACTAGTTTAAGTCCAATTTCAAAGTGAAATTGATTCCAATGACCACCATTGGATTAAATTGTAAAATTATATTCAAATTTTACTTTAAAACTAATTCAAAAGATATTATAATCATATAAATAAATTAGATTAAAAAGAGGTTTTGAATTAAAATACAACATTTTTCACTATTCATTTAAAACTGAACTTTATCGGAAAAATACCAAAAATTTACACAAAGTAAATTTTGATGTCCCAATCATAAAGAATAAGTTTATTTTGACAAACATAGATTATAAAATTGTCAAAATATTTATTTAAAAATGGTTTTCCATTAAAAGGCAACAAAACAATCTTTAAAAAATATTAGTGTATTCCATGCTTAAGATTGGATTTATTTTCATTTTAAGCCTCTAAAACACTATATAATTCATTAATATGAATAAATAAAAATATATATTATTCATTACATACGTGGTATGTTACATGTAGAGTATATGAAGTGGAGAATAATATGAAACAAAAGAGATAATTGGAAAACGTTACCTTAAAACCAGGTAACTCATTTTGGTTTATACTAAAGGGATGCATTAGAAGGATTTCAATCGAAAGGATGGAACTAATGTCAATGTGATTGTTTTTAGTATGATATTCGGATAGATAATAGACAATATTAATTGGGTTGATATGTGTGAGTAATAGGGAGTAGTGGGGTCCTTTTATTGTGGAGGAGTGTCAATCATGTAATATGTTGAAAAATTAATTATTCCAACCATTATAATGTTGTATGTGGATCCAATAATGGACCCAATTTTATAAAATGGATAATATAATCTATATATCTACATTAAATTAATTTTATACAATATTATAAGTCATTTTAGGCCTTATATTTAGGGTTTAGTCATTTATTATGTTTAATATTCTCTTAATCATTGTAATTCATTTTAATCACTTTCACAAATAGTTTTATTAGAAAACTATGTTCAGATTATTTTAAATTACAAATTATGATGATTAAAAATATTCAATAAAATTTTACAAATAACCATATTAGAATTGGTAGACATTGATTTTATAATCATCTTTTGTTTGGTGAAACAATGCCGGTTTTTGATGTAAAAACTTCCAAAACGTTTTATATGTTTATATAGTGAATTTCATTGTGAAATTAAATACAATGACCTAAATTGGATAAATTGACAAAAATAGTATATAATTTGATATTAAATTTAATATAAACATAATTTATATTTATAAATAAACTAGATAAAATATTTTTAAAATAAAATTTCAATATTATTCACTATTCAATAAAAAATGAAACCTGATAGAAAAATAAAAACAAATTTACCATAACATAAATTTTATGTTTCCCTATAAATGATTAAGTTTTTTTTTGAAATTTTTTATACATAAAATTTCCATATATTTGAATTAAAATATTTTTTCCATTACAATTTGGTAAAAATACCTTAATAAAAATATGGTATCTTATGCATAAAATTAGAGAATGATCTCTCCTATAAAGAGTATCATATGAAGATCTTATATCATGGAGAAAGAATTAGTTGAAATAATAAAATTCACCTTTTAAAATTGTTGTGGAGAAACCCAACGTTTGATGAAGTAATGTGGGAACTATATGAGGTGATGAAGCATAGTTACCCTCATCGTTTGTAGTATGGGAAAATAAAATTTTGGGGTTGAAATTCTTTAAGGGGGGAAGATTGTAACGACCCAAATTGTTATAAATAAATCTCCGCTTCCTATTTATTTCAATGTATTATTATGTAATATGGTTATATAAAACACATTCACATTTTGTTTTTATTATATCCAATCAAATTTAATTGACCATTAAGAATCACTACCATTGATAATATAGTCGTTGAATAGTGATCACGTGATTACTATAAATATAGGGTTTTAAAAATTCCAATTGACAAAGAAAAGCGAAGTGATGGCCTCAAATATTAGTATTATACCCTATGAACCCAATTATAATAGCATCTACGAGAGTCATAATTTATAGGCTTTTCTCTTAACTAAGAAAATTCTCATTGTAATGACCTGAATACGGTGCCACTCAACTGGTGCCCCAAACCCGGTTTTCCATATGACCTCAAGCGCATTCCCCCAAATGCTAGAGGCTGTCGACTAGCAGCGAGGGCCTTGGGTAAGGTAGTTGGGGGGAACTATTACCCCATAGGTTATGGAAATAAAAGGAAGGAAACAATATATAATAGTAGAAGCAGTAAACATCATTCTCATTAGAATTTAACAGCAGAAGACTTTAACAAATATAAATAACTGGAACTGAAGATATGATGCATGACATATTATATGTCTAATAAGACAGCCAAACCAAATAATATGTTGGAAGCAATACAGTCACAATGAAAAGGGAAAATAAAGAATCCATGTCTCCTCAGTATCGCAAGCCATAGCCCGGTCCCATGCTCTCTATCTCTATTGCAATCAAGAACCTGATGTAGAAGGGCGTTTGCCTATATATATACTTGTAGCAACATAACCTACATGGGCCCAAAGAATCATCCAAACCGGGTGTGAGATACAATCCCAGCAGGAAATCAACCAATGATTTGTTCCAAACAATCAATGAATACAAGACAAGTAAAAGTGCAGGAAGCAGTAAACAGAACAGCACAGAACAACTACAATCTACAGTTCTAACAAAAGAAGAACACAAGTAAACAGTCAGCAACAAAGGAAAAAGGTAACCCTCTGGGTAGCTCTCACAGCATAACCCATATGGATCAACCTATTGGTACTGGCAACCCTCTAGGTGGAACACACAGTCTCACCCCTCTAGTTCAGTTATGAAGAAAATAATAGACTCTCTAGGGAAGCACTCACTGTCAATTCCCCCTATAGTCTCATATCGTACTAAAGGATCTCTGGGGAAGCACTCAACATCAATTGCTCATGTGGACCGTGTCGAGAAACTATAGACTCTCAGAGGAAGCACTCAATATCAATTCCCCATGCGATCTCGCATCGTATTTAAAAGACACTCTGGAGAATCCCTTACGTCAATTCTCCCTATGGTATGCTACATTAGGTACTCACAGTCTTGTGTGCAAATAAACATGCATAGAGTTCATGTGTCATCCAAGTAAACCTCAAGAACTACTTGGTTACCAGTCTAATGCTCAACAGCAATAATGTAGCAGTTCCACTATCCTACGGCTAGGCATGGCAACTGGAAAAACGCCAACAGGAAGAACAAACATGGAAAAGCATTCTGAGCACAAAATAAATTACTATACTTACAAGCATAAACCTATACTACATCAATCAATAAAAATTGGCAAAAAACAAGGGAAAAACAAGAAACCCACGATTCCCCGCCCAAGGGAGTTTGTGGAATTTGTACAAAATATTCATCGAATTTCAACAGAAAGGCACAAACCACCTACCTCGAGGTGAGAAGGAATATATACTCAAGATCCATTTTCATTTTAACCATTTAAATTTAATTCATTTCAACCCTTAAACATTTGAAAGAATTCTAAAAACACACAAGTATTGTTCACAACAAGTTCACTTGGTTTTCAAAAAACACCCATGGAAAAACAGGAAAGTTAGAACAACATCCTCTTAACATTTAATCATTCAATGTTATTCAAACATCAGCAGGAAATTTAGCATCCATATTCCTTTTACTAAAAAAGGCATCCCCCAAGGGTCCCATTCAAGATCAATTAACTTTATGATGTACTTTAGAAACCTTTTTCATATGTTCGAATACACGGGTTACCCGTTTTTCTAGTTATAAGGTGCCCATACACCTTACAACTAAAAAAAGCTTATTCCATTGTATTCGAAACCAACAACATTTATCCATAACAACCTATCATTTATCAGCAAGCTACAATGTCACTACAAATAACTATCACAACACAACATGTTTAAATCACCAAAAATGTTATATCATAAAAGTATGGAATGTAACAAGATAGGAAGCATGGCATTTTATCACACAAGAATGGTAATTGTATCCCTGAAACATGTTATCTAATCAAGACACACTAAATAAATGAATGACATGTCACATATTCAAGCCACACAATCAATATTAGTACGAAATTTACTAATGAAACTACATGACAAGGCATATATGCATGTATATGAATCTCTAAGTGCCTAATATGATGCATGTAATGTAATTTTTTTCTTGCCATAACTGGCCAAGGCAATTTTTCTTAAAACTTTTCATAATCAATAAGCAGGAGAAAGTACAACATTCACCCAAGGTGAAAGCATATCAACTGTAACAACAAACAGCATAAATATCAATCCCAACCATGGTCACTTGGTCATATCCCGTACTTGGGGTGATCAGTCCCAAGCATGACTATTAACCCAAGCGCAGACACATTCCTAGTATCTTGTCTACCAACCCCAAAAGAGTAAGACAAAAGGAAAAGAAATAACAATCTCCTCTGATACCAATTAGTAACGACCCGAATCCGGAGCCACTCAACTTGTTCCCCGTACCCAGTTCACCACATGACCTGAAGCGCATTCCCCTGAACACAAGAAGCTGCCGACTAGCATCGAGGGCCTTGGGTAAGGTAGTTGGGGGAACTATCCCCTCATAGGTTATGGAAATAAATGGAAGGAAACAATATATAACAGCAGAAGCAGTAAACATCATTCTCATCAGAATTTACCAGCGGAAGACATTATAAAATAATAAATTACTGGAACTAAAGAAATGATGCATGGCATTTATAAGTCTAATAAAACAGACAATCCAAACAACATGTTAGAAGTAATATAGTAAAAATGAAAAGGGAAAACAAAGAAGCCAAGTCTCCTCAGAATCGCAAGCCATAGCTCGGTCCCATGCTCTCCAGCTCCAGTGCAATCAAGAACCTGAAGTATAAGGGTGCTTTCCCATATCTATACCTGGAACAACATAGTCTTCCTGGGCCCAAAGCATGGCCCAAACAGGGTGTGAGATACAATCCTAGTAGGAAATAACCTAAATATTTGAGCCTAACAGTCAATGAATATAATGCAAGTAAAAGTGAAAGAAGTAGTAAACATAAAATCACACAATAGCTACAATATACAGTTATAACAAAATAAGCACACAAGTAAACAATCAACAGAAAAGGAAAAAAGGTAACCCTCTGGGTAGCTCTCACAGCCTAACCCCTATGGTTTAACCTATAAGTACTAGCAACCCTCTAGGTGTGACACACAACCTCACCACTCTGGTTTAGTTATGAAAAAAATAATATACTCTCTGGGGAATCACTCACCGTCAATTCCCCCTATAGTCACGTATCGTACTTAAGGCTCTCTAGGGAAGCACTCAACGTCAATTCCCCCTGTAGCCGACATCGAGAAACTATAGACTCTCTAAGGAAGAACTCAACGTCAATTACCCCTGTGCTCTCGCATCGTATTTAAATGACACTCTGGAGAATCCCTTAGGTGAATTCTCCCTATGGTCTGCTACACTAGTTACTCACAGTCCTGTGTGGAAATAAACATGCATAGCGTGCGTGTATCATCCAATTAAACCTCATGAACTACTTGGCTATCTGTCTAAGGCTCAACAAAAAAAAGTAGTAGTTCCACTATCCTACGGTTAGGCATGGCAACTAGAAAAATTCCAACAGGCAAAAAAAACATGGAAAAGCATCCTGAGCACAAAATAAATTACTCTACTTACTACCATAAACCTCTACTACAACAATCAAGGAAAACATGCAAACACCAAGGGGAAAACAGGAAACCCACGATTCACCGCCCAAGGGAGTTTGTGGAATTTGCACAAAATACTCATCGAATTTCAATAGAAAGGCACAAACCACATACCTCGAGCTGGGAAGGATGATATACTCAGATGTTGGCCTTTGGTTTTCCCTCGGAGTTGAACCAGGTTAACATGCCTCATATTATCGGTCACGCAGTCGAACGTGCGTGACTTTGATGTGCGTATATATATATATATATATATATATATATATATATATATATATCTGTATATATATATATACCTATACACATAAAAGTGATGCGTATATATAACCTGCAATGTAAACAACAATATATTGCTAAAATTATCAACTGAAGTAAACTGACTCTAGACTAGATAAAGGCTGCAAGGGTTCGCATAATCAAATTCATAAAAAAGGTGTAAAATAAACAATAATTATGGATATGCATTTTATTACCCAACATCGACGATAGAACGTAATCGCATCCAATTGTGGTTGTTGGAGCATGGTCCAATGATCCCAACACATCTCCCGCATAACCCTTGAACAGATAAACACAATTATTAACCAAACCCTAATTTTGGGTTTAGGGAAATTCCAAACCGAACACCGAAATTGCATCAACACATCAAAGCGATGAAGAAAGATGCCACGAAAAACCATAACTCAGCTAATCGAACCAAACCCTTGAGGAAAAAGAAAGGAAAATCCATGGGAAGAGGAACCTGGAGTAGGGGAGTCGCGTAAAGGGCTGCCCAAATCGGGTTGCAGCTACAGATTCGGTCGCACCCAGGGTTTTAGATTTGGCGTCCTGCGACTATTGTAGGAGGTCAGTCATGTGCTAGGTCGCGTAGAGGAGAGGGAGATTAGGCCGTTGGTCCATGCGCCAAAGAGAGAGCAGGCCGCCGGTCGGATCTGCTACATCACACTGTGGATAAAGGAGGAGACCCGGCTGATCTGTGCACTGCGGAGGAAGAGAAGTTGAGGGGTTCCGGTCACGGGCTGGTCGCACTACAGGGAGTCACTCCGTGCGGAGAGGGCGGTCGTGTGCCATGGGGGAAGAGATACAAATAAGAGGGAAGAAATAGAAATAAAAAAATAGAGAGAGAACACCAATCACGTGGGGACCTGCGTGATTGAAGAAGAGGAGAAAAAAAGGCAGGGGGAGTCACGCCCCCCTTGCCTAGCACCTCCTTTATTTTTTAATCCCATATACTAATATATATATATCAACTAATCTATATACCTATATATATATATACATATTACTCTCTCTATATATATTATAGGCCATAATTGATGTTATATTTATAATAACATTCACAAGAATATAATAATAATAATAATAATAATAATAATAATGGTCAAAAAAATATTTATTATTAGGATTAATTACAGTTAAATCCATAAATGGATTCTTCACCCATCTATTTAATTAATTAAGTCAACCATAACCCTTATTTAATTACTCAATTATTATAATTATCTATAATAATAATAATAATGATCATAACTATTAATTATAACCAAAAAATTATTTAAACGCTCTCGTTCAATTAAACGCTTCATTGTGAAGCCGCCGTAATTAATATAACGTGTTATTAAGATAGAGAACCTTTAATAAATTGAAATTCATTCTTTAATTCTAACCCAATTAATCCATCATTATTATTATCCAAATTAATAATAATCACCACTAATAATTATATTTACATTTCTCATATAATCATAAGCTCTTTAATTAAATCCATCATTGCGATCTTGACGCTATAACGCGTTATTAAAAGTAACGCTTCATTAAATAAAATTCAACGTTAATTAAAATCCGCTAACACTTGATTTTAAATAGATGTTATTTGTCAAACTGTGACGTCACATTTAATGGCGTTTGACCGCCACTTAAATGGACGGGTCTGTGTATTATAACAATCTTCCAAAATTATTATTATTAAAACTTCCACATTTAATCTCGTTTGACCATCATGTTGTCAAATGCATTTTCACAACATTAAATAATAATAATCTCTCACTATTATTATTATATAAACATCCATTAATTCAAATTATTTAGATAACACATTTTGAAAATCGGTCGACTGCGCGACTTCACCCGCATGGTCTAACTACCCATGCGCAGCCCGATGTCACCGCTTGAACCGGTTCGCGCACTCGGAACCTCGTTCCGAAGTGCAGTTTTAAAACTGACCCACTGATAAATGAAAAAAAACTCTTATTTTATTCGGTCTAAGAACGCGAGTTCTTACACTCATAACCAATAACTTAAGCATAAGAGAAACTATTTATAGGAGATTTTCATGCTCAATAAGAACACGACTCAAACTATGTTCATCAAACCACCCAATACATGTACCACAATTACCCACCTTACACTTAGGGAATTTTCAACTGTATTTTAGGGATATAAATCAATACATATGAAATATAAATAAATTTATTATTTTACATTTTATAATGAATATATTTTCATCATTTTACTGTTATGTTGTAAATGATTATCATTTTGATATAATAAAGTACAAATTGTATTTTTGATCAATATTCAAATTCAATTAAGGAATTTATTTTTTTTAAATAAATAATTTTTATCATATATAAATCGGAATATTATTTTTATGAAGTCAAATGTAATTTTTAAATAGGATCAAAAACTATTACTATCAAAAACACAACATTTTTTTAATAGATGTAGGTTTTATTTTAAAAGTTAAAATTCAAATATTTAGAAAATTATTTAGGTATAATGATTTTTTTGTAATCAGAACATTGAAATTATCCGATGGTGAATTTTTCATAATATTATGATATTGTTAAATATTCAGGTAAAAATTAAATATTTTATAAATAAACATTGTGTTTTATGAAATTATAATGACAGAAAATTTATTAAATAATTAAAATAAATCTGGACCAAGAACAAATATATATTTTTCCTTTAAAATAATTTTATTTTATGTTTAATATATTTAATTTGTAATGTCGTTATGAATCCTCAAAAACATATAATATATTTTTTGGTTTTAAAATCTTTTCTTTAGGAGTGTGATACACCTCCCCATAAGAAAAGGAATTATTTTAATAATTTAATCAATTTTAATTATAAAATAATGAGAACCACTCTATTTTTGTATAACCCAAAGGAAAAAACCATGTGATGATTTTTGGTTCTGGAAATTTTATAATGTTGATTCCAACAGCTAAATAATAATGAAATATCATTCATTACCAATATAAACCCACATAGGCTCCCATTTCTCTTCACTAATTTTTTTATAATGAAAATACTCTATCATAAACTAAATATATTCCTCCAAAGGGCCTTCATGCACTCTAAAAGCCTCTACCATCCTTTTAAAGTCACAATGTCATGTAACGATCATTCCTCTCATTCTTTCAATTCTAGAACATTTTTTGTAATTTTTCTTTTTTTAATTACATTTTTATGGTAAAATTTATTTATAAATATATACTATTGTCCAATGGTTGTTATTTTAATTAGGGACTGTTTATTAAATCTCATTTTACCTTCACCAAATCCATTACTATGCTGAAATTCTATAAGGGATTTCTGTCTTCTCATTTTCATTCCAAAACTACTTTTATGTTATGTCACATATATTCCATTTTCATATGTAGGAATATGTTCTTCCATATTCCCCATATATACAATTTTATTTATAAATGATTATTTCCTCATTATATCTAAGTAATACCCCCATGATCGTTTATATACACCCATTACCATATCGATATATAGTTTGGATTCTTTTCTCTATTCATGTTTCTTCATCCTAATATGCCTTCTATTTCCAAATTTATAGTATTGGGATATGATTTTTAATGAAAATAGTACTTCCCATTTTATTTCTATGTGATTAGAGAACCATTTATCTCCCATCCACCAGTAACACCACAAGATTCGATGGTATTCTTCTATTTGAATAATACAATAGCATGTGTTGTACGCAACTTCAAGTTCTAACACACTACAACCAATCAAACTAGCCGATATGAGTAGTAATACCAACTATTTGAAATTTTATACATTTTTTATTTCAAAATGGACATCATTTTTTGATTCATAATATTGAAATTATCTTAGAGTGAATTTTTGGTACAATTTCGGATAACTTTTATATTTTCATTAGTAGATAAAATTTCTAAATTTTAAATAAAAACAACTTTTTTTAATCGAAAAAATTAATAGATATAAATTATGTATTTACATGGTTTGGAGGTATAATTAAATTATATTATTCTCATTTAATACAATATAGGTCATTATAAGTAATTTGACATTTAAATTTTACATAAACAAGTGTCAATCATTTGATAGTTTTTATTTCATAAAAAACATGATTTTTGTTTTGACAACGAGAATTAATTTTAAATTAATTTCTGAAACTTATGGGTTTTTAATTTCGAAAAATGGATTCTATATTTGGAACCAGGAGGTCAAAATTGTGTAAATATGTATCTTTTATTTTTAGACATTTCGAATATTTACTTCAGTAAATATTTTATTTACCGTGGTTTAAGGGGTAAATATAGTAAATAAAGATAAAAAATATTATTATAACAATATTAAATTACCCTAACACATTTACTAACCCTATTTTATAATACATGTCTGACCATGGGAATCCTTGTGTCGATTTTGGGAACCCATTGAGCCACTTGGGAGTGATAATGACATTTTATATTAAATAATCTAATGTAAAGAGAAAAATAACAAAAGAAAATATCTTTTAATAATACACTTTTTATATGAAGTAATATAATTGATCTATTAAAATATAAATATTAATTAGTAAACTAAAAATATTTCCTACCTCATGATATTTTATTTATAATTTTTAGACCTAAAATATATATATATTTATATGTGACACAATAATGACACATTATTTTTCTTATTAATGAAACAATAAAAAAATGATATTATCAATACTAAAAGAAATATAATTTATAAGTTTTGATGCCATAAAAAAAATTATATGAGACTATGACAAGTTATAGTTGATGAAATGTATTTAGGAGGAACTAATAATGGTTCTATGACTTTAACAAAAATCAATTATTAAATAATTTCAAAATTGACAAAAATGAATTTCATAAACAATTCAATATTATTGGTTGATATAATAATCCCACAATTATAAGGATTGGCAAAAAAACTTATATAATTATAGGTGTATGCTTAATTAACCACTTGGGGTTCTATTGGAAGTTTATAGTTTGTTTATTAACCATATAATATATAACTAGAAAGATGCATGGTAAATGTAAATCTATTTATCTAAGAATAAAATCTAAAAGATAAGGTTAATATAGTGCCCAAGCCTATCTAAAACCTTTTGGATGAGTGGTTTTCGACCAATAACCACCTTATCCTTTAAATAATTTATTTTAGAGCCACTAGAAACCGAAAAAGATTTTATTATAAAATAATATTTATTTCTTTTCCTAAGGTGCCCCTTACCCCTCTTATTAAAGAGAACTACCCCTTCTCACTAATTCACACACTCAAAGGCCTTAGGCTCGGCCAACCCTGCTCAAATACCCAGTAACCAGTCCTCCATTAATTCTAGATGCCTTACATTAATCAAAAATACAACTTAAGGATCCCTTTTGATCAAATCCAAAGGAAGAACCCGAAGAAAAGGTAAATATTTCATAAACTCTTTCAAATTCCATTCTACTTCCACATCCTCTTTCATTGTTATTTTTATTCTAAAATAATAAATCTAGTATCTTCTATATAATGTTATTTTATTATAAATATGGTACAACCATATTCATTATTCTATCGATCCTTTGAATGATATGTGACCATACATGCATATGTACAGCTTACCGCCTCCACGTCGTGGTGTAATTGTTATTCAATACAATATTATTTTGATGGTTATAATAATGATTTTTGACTTATTTAAATAATAAATCTAACATGAAAATGATTCTAGGTATATGATATACCTTCCAATTATAAATTGTTTTAATGATATTGTCGCTCGTGCGTACATACGGATTACCGTCTCCATGAACGCGATGAGATTCATTCCCCACTGTATCCATTGAAGAATACTTTTCATCAGATGATTCGAGATAATGTTTAAAGACTTTATATCATTATGAATTTTATTAATATACATTCTATCCATAAAAACATTATTTACATAACAAATCATACAAAGTAAAATTAATCTGTTAACACCTGAAACGACGATACTACTAAGTTATTATTAACAAAGTAATTTTAAAAGATCATATATGATATCATATTAATGTATATGATTCTTGTATAATTTTATAACAATTATTTCACCATTATACAGGAGATTATCCTACCCTTGACCAAATAAAATTACAATGTAAGGGTTAATTTCACAATCTCTATTTTATCCGAGGTTTTTTTATGTAACTATCTACTAGGACCTCTTTATCATCCATATCCATGTTTATTAAAAATGTGTTCCAAAACATTTTTACTATTACCTAGACCATGGGTTAATGTAATTTATACCCTTATTTTACTTTTTATAAAATTTTCTGAATGGAATATTTCCGTTGTTTTCCAAACATGGAACTTTATGACATTTTCCAAAAAATTAAGGTAAGAATGTTATTTTTAACTTATACGGAGGGGAAGCTATTTTCTACCGTTATAACATCATCATGTCTTTTCATACATGATTATAAAAATATTTTCAAATATATAGTTTTTCTTTTATACTTATGTGACTTTTAATGATTTCAAAATAGAAAGCGATATTTCTCTAAAATGGTTTTGATTTCATATTTGTCAACATCACTTAATGGATTTTATGTTTTCTTGAAGTTGATTTATTATGATAAAAAACTTCTATATTGTATTGAAGGTTTTGTGATATGTTTGAATATGAATGTTAGTTTTCATTGCATTCATGGTTTATGGATAATGTATTGACATTTCCTATTCCAGTTTTAATACGACTATTTATGTCACGTTAAAACCTTTTCATATGGGGGAATGCATTGGACTTTGTATGTGACGGGTGTAGCCCGCTATGGATTCTCAATGAATCAGTAGGTCTCATGAGACAAACTAGTGTCTTTCCAGAAGGCCTTGAAAAAATCTTATTTGTAGTCTTGGCACTAGGCCTTGACTATGTGGTTATGAAATTCTGGAATTATGCATTCCATCATTATGATTGTGGCTATTGATATTTCATGTGATTATTAGACTGTTAGAATATCCATGTGAGTATGTAAATGGAATTATTTTGATTTATATTTTCTATATTATGATGAAGTTTATGATGAAAATCATTTTGTTTTAGTTATATACATTGCCTTAAATGTTTATGCTTATTTTTGAATGTTTTCGCAATTATGTTATACTTACTGAGCCTTTGAGCTCACCGCTTTCTATGTATTATTTTTTCCAGGTTGTGAAGTAGTATAGTATGACTCACATGTAGGTATAGTCTATGGGATCTCAATGTTTTCCATGGAAACAATGTTGTTGTATTTTTCCATTTTATGATGTAATGTAAACCTTATGAATGTATCTAGTACTTCCAAAGCTACTAAAATAATCGATCCATTGATATATCATCCTTTGTTATCATGTAAATGGTATGTAATAATGCACTGACTCTAGGTAAAAGGGTTCGGGGCATTACGGTTTATATTAGAGGAAGTTTAGTAAAAACCTTGGAACGTAGATTTAAATAAAATCTGATTAGAGCACATAGCTCATTGATAGACGTTGAGGATTAATATAGAGGATCTTTCTATAATTTTGGTATTGTAGAGATTTTTTTAGTTTTTTGAAGCATAACATCCCTGTCTGGATACGAGCTGGTAGAGACGGCTTGGCATAGATGTACCTAGGGGTAAAACCTAAATACACCACTTTGAGCTAGACTCAAACAGGAACTGGTGCACAACAACGGGCCTTTATGCACTCTTGGTTACAACACTCCTGGGGGATATGCTTTTGATAGTTCTCATTTTCATTACAAACCATTGTGAAGGGTTTATGATAATATGAATCCTCAATGTGTTTTTTTATTATGGATTATATCCATAATCAATTAAATTTATGTTAAGTGTTTTAAAAGTTTGGAATTATGTATTTCGATTCATAAACTAATCTTGTTTATGAAATTGTTTAGAAATGGAACCTAGTGGAGGGAATGGAAACTGTATCAATGAACGCACTCCATGTAGAGATTTCTTTCATTCTCAAGATAATTATAGTGGAGATGGTGATGCAACTGGTGCTGATCAGCTAATCACGATACTGGGACAACTCACTTAGGTTACGAATAATAACGTTACCCATATAGAGAACCTCGATCCACAGTGTGGAGGATCAATGTTATATCGCTTCATGAGGCAACAAACACCAACATTCAATGGGGTTACAATGCCACTAGTAGCTGAGAAATGGATAAATTCCTTAGAGAAAATATTCCACGCCTTGGGGTGTAGTGAAAGGGATAATGTTGTCATGACTGTTTACTACCTCATTGGAGATTATGATCAAATGGTGGTCATTGATTCTAAACACAAAGGAAGATGATTATGTTTTAAATATGGAATGGAGGTAGTTTGAAGATGTTTTCAAGGAATTATACATTCATCGTGACCATCAAGGAGATATAGAAAGGCAATTTCTAAGACTGAGGGAAAAAGGATGATAATGTCGCAAAGTACGTGGCTAACTTTTCAAGGATAGAGAGGCATGATGTATATTATATATGTAACCCAAGAAGTAATATTTATTGTTTCATTGGAGGGTTAATACCATTTCTCTATCGAGAATTATTCTCACAATCCTTCTCATCATACGAAGATATTGTCTCATATTCTATCAAGACAAAAGAAGAATTCTCCAAGTCTTACGAATTAAAAGAAAATTAAGAGAAGAAGAGGTCTGCTTAACAATATAGAAAAGGAAATAAGGGGAAGAAGTGAATAGTTAAATATCCATTCTTTAGTATATGTGGGAAGAAACACCCGGGTACATTCTTGAAGGGAATGGGAGTCTATTACGAGTGTGGTGAAAAAGGCCACCAAGCTCATGATTGCATGTGGAAGAAAGAGGCTATCCATTGTGAATTCTACAATTGTAGAGAAAGGGTCCATTATAGAAATTAATTTCATAAGATTCCAGGGAACATATCTCAAGAAAAGTCCATAGAATCAAGGCCAATCTTATGTTATCACTAATGATGAGGTTGAACCTCCGAAAGACATAGTGGAAGGTAATTTAATGGATTTTTCAAGTTTAGCCAATGCTTTATTTGATTCTGGATCATCACATTATTTCATATCTTTCCAGTTTTCTAAGGAAATTAGTTATTTAAAATTTTATTTAACAAGGGAGTTGTCAGACAAAAATCTTAAGGGAAGTATCATTGAAACAATGTTTTTTGAATTAGTCCCCATTAGAGCATATAAATGTTCTTTATCTGTTGATCTCATCGTCATAACTATGATTGAATTTTATATAATTCTCGGTATGGATTGGCTTTCGAACTGTGATGAAAAACGTTATTGTAAGAAGAATTAGGTTACTATTTTTGATGTCGATGATAAAGAATGCCTTATCTTTAGGGAGGAATCGTCACAACCTAATTATTATCTAGATCCACCCCCAATAGCTCAACTAAATTCAATTATTGGGAAGGAATAGAATGAAATAACTATGGGTGAGTAAAGGAATGTTAAAATAGAGGATTTACCTATTGTGAAAGTATTTGTTGATGTGTTTCCAGAAGATTTACCTAGACATCCTCTAGAATGAGAAATTGAGTTTTCTATTGATTTTATTCTTGGATCAGGGCCCATATCGAAGACCCCTTATATAATGGACACTATGGAATTAGTGGAACTAAAGAAACGAATAGAGAAATGGTTAATAAGGGATTTATTCTCCCTATTTTTTCTCCATGGGGAGCCACTGTTATTTTTGTTAAGAAGAAATACAGATCGATGAGGTTGTTCGTTGACTACAGGGAGATCAATGCTATAAAAATAAGGAATAAGTATCTCTGACATCACATTGATGATTTATTCGACCAAATTCATGGATATCAATACTTTCCAAAGATTTACCTTCAATCTAGATATCATGAGTTGTGTGTGAAGAAGGAATACATTCCGAAAACTGCATTTTGAACTAGGTACAAGCATTACGAGTTTACATTAATTCCTTTTGGATGGACCAATGCACCATCTGTCTTCATGTATATAATGAATAATGTTTTCAAGGAATATATTGATGACATTATAGTGGTATTTATTGATGATATCTTGGTATAATATAAAAGCTACGAAGATCATGAAAATCACTTCTGCATTATTCTAAAGACTCTTAGAAGACATGTCTTATATTGGATGTTTAGCAAGTGTGAATTTTGGCTTTAGTAGATTTCTATTCTTGGCCATATTTTCACTAAGATGGAATCCCGGTTGATCTTTCAAAGACCAAGGCAATCCATGAATGGCCAGCACCAAAGATTATAACCGAGGTACGCAGTTTTATTGGTTTAGAAGGTTATTATTGGCATTTCATCCAGTATTTTTCAAAATTGGCTAACCCATTAACCAATCTCACACGTATTGGGGTTAATTTGTTTGGACAAAAGAGTGTAAATAATGTTTTGATGAACTTAAGAGAATATTAGTCAATTCTCTTATATTGACTCTACAATCTGGGAATGATTGGTTTGTTGTTTATAGTGATGCATAAAAGAAGGGAATTGTTTATGTCCTTATACGTATTGATAAGGTTATTCCATATGAATCACGACAACTAAAAATTCATGAAGAAAACTATCATACTCATGATTTTGAGTTTGCAACTGTAATCATTTCTTTGAAGATATAGAGAAATTATCTCTATGGTGAAAAATGATAGATTTACACTTATCACATGAGTTTAATGTATGTTTTTTCACAGAAATAACTTAACATGAGGCAATGACGATGGCTTGAACTACTCATGGATTATGATTTCACGAAACACTATCAGCCGGGGAAGGCAAAAAAGTGGCAGATGCATTGAGTAGAAATGTTCATGGAGTTTTGAACAAGATGAGAGTTGAAAGAGATCTTATTCTCATTGATCTAGTAAATATGGATATGGGAATAACCATGGAAGGTGGATCATCAATACTTTTTAAAATTGTTGCCAAACAAAGATTACTAGAAAATATTAAGAGTTCTCAGACCGGTGATGAAGTGTTTAAAAAGATGATTAAAGCTATGAATAACGTGAGATTGAGTGACTTCATATATGAAGATGGAATTTTAAATTTTGGGAAGAGACATTTTTTTCCCGATATACCTGATCTAAAGAGGGAATTTTTGGATGATTATCATAGTTTCAATTTCACTATACACCCTGGGAGCACAAATATTTATAGAGATTTGAAGGAACATTTTTGGAGGGAAACACGAAGAGGGATATTTCTGATTTTGTGTCCAGATGTATGGTTTTTCAACCGGTGAAAGCTAAAAGGCAATATCCTGGAGGAGTCTTGAAACATCTTCCAATACATGAGTGTAAATGGGATAATATTACGATCGACTTTTTCATGGGACAACCAAAGATTCCAAGAAGGAAAGTTACAATGTGGGTCATTATTGATCATCTTACCAAGTCATCACATTTTCTTACTATAAGATAAGATTTACCACTTGAACGTCTAGAAATACTATATATTAATGAATTTGTGAGACTTCTTGGAGCACCACTATCGATTGTTTCTGATCGTGAGCCCCGTTTTACATCCAGATTCTGGAAAATTAATCAAAAATCCCTACAAACTGACCTTTGTTTGAGCACTGCATATAACCCTCAAACTGATGGACAATCTGAACAGTCTATTCAAACCTTAGAAGAAATGTTTAGATCTTTCTCAGTTGACTTTCAAGGTATGTGGTATCAATATTTACCTCTGGAATAATTTTACTATAACAATAGCTTCCATTCAAGTATTCAGATTGCACCATATGAAGTGTTATATGGAAAGAGATGTCCCACACCACCTGTTGGGATGATTTTGGTGAAAGATAACTTTTATGCCCAAAACATGTGGAGGAAATTATGAAAAAGGTGAAGGTAATCCAAACCCACATCAAAGTATCTCAAAGTAGGTAGAAGAGCTATGCCGATAATCGAAGCAAGGATTTGGAATTTCAGGTAAGAGATCATGTTTTCTTGAAGGTGTCTCCATGGAAGGGTGTTATACATTTTGGTATGAAGGGAAAATTGAGTCCCATGTATAGAAGACATTTTGAAATTCTAGAACGTATTGGGGATGTAGATTACCATTTGGAAATGCCGCCAATTCTCTCCAAATTTCACGATGTGTTCCATGTATCACTGTTGAGAAAAAATATGCCTGACCCAACAGATGTACTAACCTTTGAGGAATTAGAACTGGAACCATATCTATATTACTACGAAGAGCCTATCAAGGTTATTTATATAATAGATCACGTTAAGAGAAACTAAACTACTCGTCTGTTAAAAGTTCTATGGGTAATCCATAAGATAGAAGAGGTAACGTGGGAACCCGAGGAACTTCTGATGAAGAACCACCCAATTATTTTTACACAGTAATACTCTAGAAATTTTAAGGATAAAATTATTTTCATGAGGGGAGAATGTAACACCCCAAGCTTCCACGATATTTTTCTCTTTGAATAATATAATAGCATGTGTTGTACGGAACTTTGAGTTCCAACACACCACAACCAATCAAACTAGCCATTATGAATAGCAGTACCCAATTTTTAAATTTTTTAAAATTTTATCTTTCCAAATGGACTTTATTTTTTGATTCGAAATATCAAAATTATCTTAGGGTGAATTTTTGGTACTTTTCTGATAACTTTCATATTATAATAAATAATGTAAATTACTAAATTTTTATTAAAAACAACTTTTTTACTGTGAAATAATTAATAGTGATAAATTATGCATTTGAATGGTTTAGAAGTACAGGAAAAAAAGTTTATCATTTAATTCAATTTAGGTCATTATAAGTAATTTCACATTTAAATTTTATATAAACAAGTGTCAATCTTTTGATAGTTATTATATCAAAAAAACACGCTTTTTGTTTTGACAACGAGAATTAATTTTAAATTTATTTATTCCAGTTTTGTGTTTTCAATTAGGTAAAATAGATCCCATATTTGGAATAAGTATTTCCAATTTTTTTACATAGATAACTTTTATTTTTAGAAATTTGGAATCTTTACTTTAGTAAATATTTTATTTACTGTGGTTAAAGTGGTAAATCCAGTAAATAAGGTTAAAAATAATATTATTATAGTAATAAATTACCCTAACACGTGTCATAAACCTATTGGATGGTACATGTCCATCCTCTGTCATCTCTATGTCGATTTTTAGACCCCATGAAGCCACTTGGGAGTGTTAATGGCATTTTATATTAAATAATCTAAATTAAAGATAAAAATAACAAATGAAAATATCGTATAATAAAACAATTATTATATGAGATTATATAATTGATCTATTCGACTATAAATATTCATTAGAATGATAAAAATACTTCTTACCTCCAGATATTTTATTTAAGATTTTAAACATAAAATAAATATATTTATATGTGACACAATAATGATGTTGTATTTTCTTTATTAATGAAACAATCAAATAAATGATATTATAAATACTAACAAAATATAATTTGAAAATTTTAATGCCATCCAGAAATTTATAGGTCACTATGACATGTAAGTGATTATTAAATGTATTTAGTCTGAATTATTAATGTTGTTAAGACTTTAACAAAAAACAATTATTAAATAATAACAAAATTGAGAAAAATGATTTTTCTTTAAAATACAATATTATGGGTTGATATAATATTCCTAAAAATATATTGTTAAGAAATAAGGCTTATATAACGATATTTTTATCATTAATTATCAACTTGGTGTTCTCTTTGATGTTTATAATAAGTTTATTAACCATATAATATAAAAATACAAAGAGGCAAGGTAAATGTCAAACTATTTAACTAAGAATTAAATCTAAAAGATAAGGTTAATATAGTGACCCAAACCTATCTAAAACCTATTGGTTGAGTAGTTTTTGACCCATACCTACCTTATCCTTTAAATAATTCATATTTGAGAGATTATAAACCGGAAAATTATTTTATTATAAAATAATATTTCTAGCTTTTCCTAAGGTTCCCCTTACCCCTCTTATAAAAGGGAACTCCCCATTCTCTATAATTCACACAATAAAAGACTTTAGGCTCAGAAAAACCCAAACCAAATACCCTCTCAACATTCCAAGATTTATCCCAGAGTCCTTACTTTAGTCTGAAAGACAACCTAAGGATACCTTTTAATCAAATTAAAAGGAAGAACCCAGAGAAGAGGTAAATATTTCATCACCTCATTCAAGTTTCTTTCTTCTTCTACTTCCACTTTCTTTGTTATTTTAATTATAAAATAAAAACTCCACTATATTATATATACTGTTATGTTATTATAAATATGGTACAACCATATTCATTATTCCATCCTTTGAATGACATGTCACCATACGTGTGTACGTACGACTTACAGTCTCCACATCGTGGTGCAATTGTTATTCAGTACATTATTATTTGGATGTGTATAATATTGATGTGTAATTGGTGTAAATAAAAAATATTACATGATAATGATTCTGTATATATGATATAACATCCAATTATATATTATTTTAATGATATAGTTGCTCGTGCATACGTACGGATTACCTCATCCACGAACGAGATGAGATCCATTCCCCACCGCATCCATTCAGGAATAATTATCATTAGATTATTAAATATAATGTTTGAAGACATCATATCATTATGAATATGAATAAGATATATCATATCCATAACAATCATTACATATGTAACAAAGTGTAAAACGGAAAATGAATCATTTAACACCCGAAACGATGATAATACTGAGATATTATTAACATAGCAATGTTAAAATTTCATATATGATATCATATTAATGTATACGATTATTTTATAATTTAATAACAATTATTTCACCATTGTAAATGTGGTTAACTTACACATTTCCATGGAAAAGTACAGGATAATGGTTAATTTCACAATCTCTTTATTATCCAATGTTTCTTTAACGTAAGTATCTACTAGGACCTCTTTATCATCCATATCTATGTTTCTTAAAAATGTATTCCAAAACATTTTTACTATTTACTATACTATTGGTTAAATACATTTATACCATTTGTCTAATTTTTTTAAAATTGTTTGAATGTAATCTTTCCATCGTTTTCCAAAGAGGGTACATTATGACATTTTCTACAAAATTAAGGTAAAAATTCTTATTTAACATATACGACAGGTGTGTCAATTTTATATCATTATAACATTGTCGAAGATTCCATTACAAGCATATACGAATATTTTCAAATAAAGATGTTTTATTTTCTAATTACTTGACCTTTATAAATTATATCAAAAAAGAAAGAGATATTTCTCTAAAAAGTTTTTGATTTCATCTATGTTATCATCGTTTGAGAGATTTTATATTTATTTCATGTTGATTTATTATAATACAAAACATCCATTTTTTTGAAGGTTTTGTGATATTTTTTACTATGGATGTGTTATTTCATACCATTCGTGGTTTATGGATAATGTATTGACATTTCATAAGCCATTTTTAATAAAAAAAATTATGATATGTTAAAACATTTTCATATGGGGAATTTATTGGACTTAGTAATTGATAGGTTGAGCCTACTATAGATCCTAGATGATTCCATAGGTATCATGAGAAAAACTAGTGTCTTGGTACAAGGTCTTGGAAAATTATTATATATAGTCCTGGCAAAAGGCCTTGACTATGTGGTTATGAAATTATGGAATTATGCATTCCATCATTATGAAAGTGGCTACTGGTATTTCATGTGATTATTCGAATAGTAGAATATCAATGTGAGTAAGTAAATGGAATTTTTTTGATTTATATTTTTCATATTATTATGATTGTTATGTTCAAAAGGATTTTTTTAGTTCTATACATTTCTTTAAATGTATATTCTTATTTAAGAAAGTTTCTGCTATATTGTTATCCTTACTGAGCACCTGATCTAACCACTTTCTATGTTTTATTTACTCGCAGATTCTAATAAGTATATTGTGAGTAACCTGCAGGGATAGTCTATGGGATATCAGTTTTGTCCATGGAAACAATGTTGTTGTGGTTTTCCATTTTATGATGTAATGTAAACCTTATGAATGTATCTAGTACTTCCAAGGATACTAACCTAATCATTCATTCAAGACATGACATTTTGTGACCTTGTCAATGTTATGTAATATTGCACCAACTCTGGGTAACTAGGGTTGGGGCGTTACACAACCCATTGTTAAAAATCATTAATTGATGTCTCTAAGCTTCAAAAATTTCATTATGGTCTTCCATTCCAAATTAATTGTGTAGTGAATACCATACCCATTTCCTATCAAGGGTGTTCATATTTTTTCACATATAGTTATTTATTAGGTACATAAATATATTTACTCCATAATTTTTAACCATTGAAAAAATTATGATGATCAATGTATCCATGCTTTATGATCAACGTGGAAGACTTAATAATGAGAAAGAAATAAATATGATGGGTACAACCAAATACCTATCCAATGCATTGGGTAATGCTTAGTTTCATGATATGTATTGTTCAGAGTTGGAGTAAACCTGATTCCATTATAAGACATTCTCTACCATGATTTTTTGGGGGGGTTTCCTTGACATATGTCTATGATTCAGTGTTTTATGTAGTTTCTACATTTTCTATGTTTCTTTTATGATTATCATTCTTTATGTTGTATCATTATGCATGTACACGATTCCTACTAATGTTATGACTCATTGATATTCCTATCATCTAAAATTTATTATTTCCTTCATGTTATGAAATTTTTATTCCCTTATTTGGATTTATAGATCACCTCTTTCTTATTTTCTTCCTAGGTAATCCCATTCCATTTAAAAATACATATAAATTTAAATTAATGTTAAGGAAATATTTATTAATGTTGTTGTATTCCATGTTCAATATGACATTACATGTAACTAATTACAATATACACTAGACTCAACAATAAGTTGTGTTTTATTAAGTGTAATATTTTTTAATAATCATATATTAATTTAAAATAAATATTCAGTTTGTTATACTATTGATATCAATGTCAAGAGTCCAATGAATGAAATAAATATTAAAGAAAAGTTTTCAAGTCAAAAAAGTGTTGTTCATAGTTTAAGTCTTAAAATAGATGTTAAAATATAAGCTTCATTGCTTGTAGGATGAAATTTGTAGGAAACAAATGAATAGTTCTGATGTAATTCATCTAACATTGGAAGTGTCTGAAGGATGATTTCAAAAATGATCCTACAAAGTTGTTAAGGAACATCAGATGATGTCTCATTATACTAAGGTGTTTCAAGGGTTATTCCCAAAAACAATGTATGGTATAATATTTTTAAAAGTTCAATTTTTTAGTGAAACTTTTATAATTAATTAAAATGTGACGATTCAATGATGATCTTTCAATGTTCTTAAAATCCCAAGAAAGATAGTGGATGTTTCCAAGTGTTAAAAAGGATTGATGAGGATCATTAATGTTGAGGATATGTTTGTTTGATAAATAAAACTAGTATCCAATTTTTAATAATCATGATGAATATAAAATAAATTCAAAGAATAATCTTGTGAAATTATTTTGATCAGGAAATTAATTTTTTGATATTTCAATGAGTATGAAAACAATTTATTATTCCCACTTTTTCTCCTTCAAGTGGTACTATATTAATGGTGTTGACATTCACACGAATATTGAAATTATTTACATGAAAATAAGTGATTCAATGTGTAGTATAAGAAGAATGTTTATCAAAAATTCACTATAAAGAATCATAATAAAAACAATTACCCGTAGAAAATTCTACATCAACTGGTATCAGATTGATGAAGTAAAAACTTATGTTGTGAAGTGATTTTAAAATCAATGGTCCATTTCATAGATTTTGTTTGGTCGAAGGATACATGGTTGGTATTTTATATCATTAATATCATATGGAAGTGATGCATTTTTTAGGCAATTAATAGTGGGACAGAATGTTTAAATCTATAATGTGATAGGATATATATATTACTGGATAGAAATCATATAGATTTTATTTAGATAATCTCATCAGATGAATAGCCTATAAATAGAAGAAAACACTTTCTTCATGGTGGGATTGAAAGTGTAACAATTTACTTACACAAAGAGAATATGTGAAGATTTACAAGAACCATAGTGACATCACACTAAATCATGGTGGTGAAGGTTTCAAATAGTTTTTATGAAAATACTTATTTTATCTTTTATCTTTGTAGATAACACATTCACTATTACATGCTTTTGGTGGAACACAAGTGTAACGATATTACTATTTTATTAAAACCACAAAAAATTGAATTTTTTTAGTGGATCATGTTGTAATTTATTATTTATAATCTAATTCTTGGATATGATACTCATACTGAATAGTGAACCTTGTAAATTATATTTTTCTGGAGGTTGTGAAAGTGGGATTATTTTCGAAATAGTAATATCTCTTTAATGGTAGGTGAAGGTTATTTCATATGAAAAAATATAAGAAGAAAGATCACAGATTCCCCCGCCACATCAAAATTATCACATAGATAATGAATATTATTTTAACTTTATAACTCTTTTACGTCCAATGTAAAATGAATATTTTTAATTTGAGTATGTAAATAATTCAGTTTCATTAAGATATGTATTCTTTTATGCACCATAACAATCCATATATGGATATAAATAAGTATTAGATTAATATATATTATGTAATTTACATAATTATATTAATTTTGAGATAAAAAATTTTATACTTTTTTCCCACCAATATGTTGAATAATGGGAATATAACTCACACGAAAGTGTCGATTGCCCACTCCAGAATGTAGTGTAATTCATTTTTCATTAATCCTTCACATGGTTTCTAACCAGGAATAATTTAATGAATAATAAATTTTTTACCTCCTAATATAGTTAATAATAAGGTCTAATTTAATAATAAAATAAATTATTAAAAATATTACGATTTTTAAGAAAAAATATATGATTTCATATATTATTTCTTTTTCATATATAAGAAAAATGATAATATCACTCATGTATATATGTGGACGAAAGCATTCATGAATGAAATATCTTGTGTTTCATCCCTAACATACATTCATTGTTTATAAATTAAATAAAACATATAAAAATTAAAATTATAACATGATAATTAATCTAGATATGATAAAATGATGACCAATTTTACTTTGTTCATTCTACCTATTCTACATTAAAGGATAAGGATCAAATACCATCAAATAATATGACATGAAATTGAATGATTTATTATCTAAATATATCATTATAATAAATGAAATAAAATGAATAATTATAAATAATTATAAATAAAATGGTTCTTATAAATTAAAATGTTAATATAAGATTATTATAACATACTGTATCGTTACAGGTTGTGAAAAATAAGATGAATTTAATCACTGTGTTCATATGTGGTTTTTAGTGGGAAATGTTTATTTCTCCAATGTAATGATCTATGAATATTTTTCTAAACACATTTTTTGTTCAAAAATTGTGTGTTTACCATTGGATATTTGTTTGGTGTAAATGTGAATCATTAAAATTCCAACAAACTTTTAAAAATTAATTAATTAATTTGAACATAATTTGTTCATGTTAATTCAATGATATCTATTTAATAGAAGATAAAATTTAATTTCTAACAATATACATGACTCTAAAATGTGGGATTTTTATAATATGGGGCATAAACAATGCATGTTCATCAGGTTGGGGCATGATCCCCCTTTTCCCTTTATTGTTTCCCTTTATTTATTTTACCCATTTCATTTAAATTTTCACATTTTCATAATATAAAATATCCCCCCAGAAAAAAAATGAGATAAGGGGAGGGGCTGAATCAGAATATAGAGGGGTAAGTATCACCAGGGATCTAACCCAATGATATATTTCAGCATGGTTGATTCGTGACATTAATTCTGGTACAAAGCTCTAGCATTTATGCCCTGTGATAAGATGGATTCATGGTTTTAACCACAATCCACGTAGAATCTTTTTTTATCATTTTAATGCCCAGTTTTAATTTTAGGGATACCCAAATGGATGATATGAGGTTATCATGGGAGACTTTTATTTTTAGGATGATCAAATGTATTTTCTATTAAAGAAAACCCAGTCACACGACAAGAATTTTTATAACACATATTGTGTGTTTTTCCTTTCCGGTGAGAATATGATGTAGGGTTTACACAAAAAGTATGTTTGTAGCCTTCCATGTGTAATGAAATAGAGAGTGGATATGAGAAATAGTCCACAGGTTGAGGTAATATGATCATATGAGGTATAATACTAGTTCCCATATAGACCGCATGGATATTGGCCATGTGGGGTACATTTCCAGAACCCGTGTAGGGTATACAACCTAATTACCCATGTAAAAATGATGTTTTGTAGTGTTGTTTCATTCCATGTACATTAGGAATTAAGAACCAAGTCTGATATATGTACAATGCAAGGTTTCATGTTTTGGAGTACATGTCCTGCACATTAGGTTCAAGCCATGTAATTCCAACCATTTATAATTTATTCTATTATCTTTCCCTAATGTCTAAATTAAAAACATGCGTAGTATATTATGATTTTGTAGATGTATATCATTTATGTTATATCCATTCATCATTTAGAGGTGGTTTGGATTGTGTTTTTTATTTGTTTGTGTTTTGGTTGGAGGATTTCTAGAACACATAGATTCAGATTATGACTTCGTGTTTGGAAGTGAAATTTAATGTTCGGGTGTATGTTCAGAGCATAGTGAACATCATGGACAGATTATTATAAATAGATATGTTTAATTTTATTTTAGACGGTTCAGGAATATGGGATCTATATATTTATTAGACTGGGGATTTGTAGCTTGGTTTTATTAGGTTTAAACAACACATAAAATGATTATTCTATTGGAGACTTCTAGCTATGTTGATATAGTTAAGGTTTCCAAAACAGTTATAAACAGTGAAAGAGGCGCTGAGATGTGTCTAGGGGAAATGTTATCGATAAAATTATGGTCATGATGAAAAAGGGGGGTATGAGTTTCATACCAGGGATATAGTATTTTTTCGGAGGATCCACATGTGATAGAGGATCCACTTGTAGAGTGCCCTCCTCTTGATGTGGTTATGAGGACTGTTGGAAATTCTAATGTGGATCATTTCCAGATTATTGATATTTTTAGTTTAATTTATGGAAATTTTTTATTCCCCTATGGGATAGACGTTTTCCATTATTTTATTGGTTTTCTAGGGCTTGGGAGTGTCAATATAATAACTTGTATAGAATTAAATTATGTTGTGACCTAGTGTACTGTGGGAGAAATGGGTTTTGTGGACACATTGTAATGTCCAGTGAGAGCTTGTGGTGGCTCTAATATTGATGAGGTGGTCTGTAGGAGCATGGGAGTCCCATTTTTTACTGTATATGACTCGAACCTCTTTGATAGTGATACTTCTTGGATGATGGGATCGAGAGTGGGATCAACACATGTAACAATTTCCCTTGCAAAATATTTTTATGCGTTTTCAACTGAAATTTTTGATATGTAATTATACATTTGGGATATCACCGGACTAAGAATTGTCATGATGTTTGTTTTGCTTCTATATATTATAGATATATTTTTATGAGGAGGGTCTATATAGATAATGGGAGATTTATGTTAGTAACCCCAACATATAAATATTATCATTGACTAGGTGATTTATGTTCATAATGTTATGAATCACTCAAGGTTGGGTTTGATAATTTGGGTTATTGAGGCAACTAGGATGACCCATTAATGTAGTTTTGAATTGAATGGTTTGTATATTATCTCAATTATTTTTTTATTACATCTAAGAAATTAATATATTATCCAGGTTTCAACATTAAGATTACTTTTAATATATTATTTTTTACTATGGGGGTGATAGATCCTGGTATATATGCATTTTGTGGTTATGGTCACCCAAGATGAGATCTTATGGTATGGTATTTGGGTCTTCTAGTGTTGGATATTTATATATCCTTTTTATTTGGTAGATAAACAAGGTTACATGTGGTTGGGTGGTCCATATGTGATAAATATTCTAACGTGTGAATGTGTGTGGGTAGATTACCTCATGTTTCAAGTTTAAACTTGAGTTTATATTTTTTACTATTCTTTTTATCCACTGAAATATTTGTTTTATTCTATTAGTTATATGATATCTACTAAGATGCACATATATCATGTTAATGTACTTTCTATGAGTTGGCTTATCGGGTTTCCATTGGGGATATCCTATTGAGATCCATTTCTCACCCTCAATACATGCACCTCAGTCTATGGAATGTCCATAAATATAATTTCATTGGGATTATATGTTTCATAGTTGATCAGATAGTGGACTATTATTGTATAATCATTAATATATGCTCATGTGTAGTCTCAAAACAATGTTATAGCAGCTTAATATTCATGGTGATGGGGTATGTGGTATAACATAAGGTTTGTTTAGGGTCATTTTACATTAAAATTTAGGATCGTTTTTTATGTGTATGTGTTCATCCCAATGGTTGAGCATTTTTTGAGTTATTTAATGGTTATGGGGATGTAAATTTCAATAATTTTAAATATCTTGATTTTGTTTTGGTTATTTTTTATGCATATTCTGATTATTATTCTTGTGGATATTTTTTGTTATTTATATTTTTTAAAACATAGACTATCTGTTATTGTCTCTACATATACCTTTTAAACCATCTACACTATTTGGAATCATATGGTGTATAGGGTGTTGCACTTGAGTCCTTGTGGTGAGTCAGATAGGATGGAGTATCTTTACGACCTAGGATTTTTTGTCCCAAAATGATATCAGTGGTGTCTTTTATTATGAATTGGTGAAATATTTGATTTTTTTCCAAAGAATGTATCAAAACACATGATGGATATTAGAATTTTATATCATTACAACATTTATATAATTGAATTCCAAGTTTCATGTGTATGATATTTTTGTTTATGGATCCCATTTTTACAGTGGTGTGATTTCACACATCATTTCCCACATGCATTTTTTGATTTATGATTTATTTTGGGGTTTGTCTCATGTCAGGATGTAAGGGTAAAACTTTTATTTATCATTATTCGTATATAATAATCACTTAATGCATACTATTTTATGATTCATTCACGGAAAATATAGGTAAAGATGTTCAATGTGTTTGTAATTTGCTATATAGAATTTTCACATATGGATCTTGGTTGAATACTACTCATATGAAAAAACATGTTTAAATTTTTTAATTTTGATAGTATATTTTGATATTATGGTTAGATTTTCACTAATATGATTTTTGATTATTAAGGGATTTATGTTGAACCTTCTTGGTTAGTGAGAGTGTTGTTTTCCCAAAAGATTCTATCAATGTTTCAATAAGGGAAATGATGTTTTGGAATATTTTTAGATCAGGATCATGCTAAACTGATGTTGAGGTTTTCTTAATGTATTTAGTTCTGTTTTTTGGATAGGGATTTTTTCCTTTCCCCATGTAATTTTTTGGGTCATGCGGTAGGGCCTTGTGGGTCTTCTATCACTCTGGTCATAGGTGGGTATGGTTGGTCATTTTTTTGTTGATGCCTATAAGTTCTTACTCTCACCAAGAGAAGGTTTCATGTTCTATGGTATGATTATAGTATAAGTGTATACTAATGGATAAAAATAATCTCAACTAGAGGGTGTTCACATAGATAATCATGGAATAGAGCAGAATCCTCAAATTTTAAGATGAGTGATGAAGATGATATCGATTTTTATAAATTAACAATGTCATGAACATGATTATAGGTTTTTGGTTGATTATCTGGGGTTCCTTGGTTCATGTCTCATTTGATAATTTGATATTTTGATAGATTCGGGGAGAAAAAACGAAGCATTGAAAATGAAATTGGTGGTTGGAATTTATTTTTGTGATAAATCCTTATTGTGTGATGGTACATGTGTGTGAATTATATGTAGTTTCAGTTGGTTCAAAATTTGAAGGAATGAGGTGACAATGGGTTCATTGTGTTATTTTGGCATTGATGAAACCGAATAAGTTTATCATTCATCGCCCTTTATTGTCTGACCATCCAATACTAGTATAAGTAAATAACTAGGTGGGGATCCACCCATAGGCCTTTGTATGATGTGTCACTTTTTTTAAGTAGTTTTTTGATCATTAATCATACCATTACATGTAAGTTAGACATTGGAATATATTTTTATTTTGTGTTAGTAATCTTGTTTGAAAAAGTATGCAACATATATTCTTTTTTATTTGATGGTTTTTGGGTAATGTGAACTGTACTTTTCTATTTTGGTTGTGGTTAAATTAAAAAAACCCACTTATAATATAGATTATTAGATCAGTTATAGTTGAATGTATCATGGGTTGGGTGGGTTTTGGGAGATATTTGGCTGGTTAGTGGATTTTCATGATGACATTGGTTGTTGTGATTCTTGGAGTTAGTGAATGGCAACGATTTGACCCCCAAGGATTCTCAATGGGTGAGAGATATTATAGAAGGGTTATTATAATGAACATCATTATTATTGTGTGAAAATAATGTGGGGAATTTGAATCTTTTGTTATTAAAGATTTTTAGAGTAAAAATATTAATTTATTTCAAGGATATGACATCGTATAATTTTTTTTATCACTGTTTTTATCCCAAAATAGTGTTTTTGGATAAGGATATGACATTTTTTTTTGAAATTAAGCCATTCATATTTTCAAAAAATATTAATATTTAGTTAATTTCTCATAATCTATTCAAATATGTTTTTTGATGATATCATTTAAATGAAGCATCAAAATGAGATTCTAAAACGATAAATGAGTCTATAATTTTTTTTTCATAGGTGAGGCCTAAAATCATTTTGGGAATTAGGATTGTGCCCATGATTTTTTTACTCTCATTCCCATCATTACTTTTTCACATGTATTTCCACCCATACCCTTGAATTGATTTATAATAATGTCATCCCATAGGGTCATGAATATGAGAGATGGAGTGGGATAAAATAGTGAGAGTGAGGGGGAGGAACAACTATAGGGCTAATCAGAATTAATATATTAGATCAGTGGGTGAACAATGCAGATTTAGGAGTGATGCTTTGGCATTTTACACATATTTTTTATATAATTTTTTAGTTTTTTTCATTTCTCCCTATAGAATAATTCTTTTACATTGTTAAATAAATTTTTTGATATTAGGGATATTATAGGGGTGTTTTGGGGTTTTTTAAGAATCATGGGTTTTGGTCCAATCATAGAGGTCTTTTATTTGGAAAAATTTTATCACCTAATGTGTAAAACAAAAACACACATTGTGTGTTCTTTATTTTATATGAGGCGAGGAAGAAAGGATTACAAAATATTTTTTTGGACACTATATGTGGGATGAATCGAGGTATGTTTTTTTTACAGACTAATACATTGTGTTGATGGAATGAGGACATGTTAGGAAAATGGATAGTTCCCATGTGGGGTTCATGGACAGAGCTCATGTGTGGTACTTTTAATAACATCTTTTATGTTTCATGTCTAGGTACATCATGTTAATTTCAATTCACGTAGGTTTGGATCAAGCTATTTAATCTGGTATATACATGATTATTTTTTTGGAGGAATATTTCATTGATTTATGTTTAGGGGCACAACATGTACTTTACTTTATTAGTAATTATTCTTGTTTTACCTCCCATGAGTTCAAATGTTACCCATCAGTAGTCTATATTGAATAATTTTTCACAAATATCTTGAAGGTGATATCTTATAGGTATATACATATTATTTGAGTTGTGATTTTAAATTTGTAGTGTCTTTTAATGTGGATTTCCTTGATTTGTGGATTTGGAATCCTTATGCGAGTTAGGATATGAAATTGGTTTCACTTTTTAGGGTTTTGCGTTTTGAGCTTAGTGATTTTCTGGGATTAATTATTCCATGGTGATAAATTTATGAATCTTGTGAATGGTTTTCATAGTTGTAATCATTTTTTCTCGTACATTGGGTATTGGATGCCTAATTTTTTGAATTTTTTATGAAACATTGGAAGGTTTTTTCAGTCGAAGAAATGGGGCTGGGTTAATATTGTGGGAGTCATGAATAGACCAGATCCATTTTGTGTATGTTGAGAGTGGTTTTAGGGACACCTTATGGTTTCACTTATGGGTGATTTAATACCCGTGGTTGGGATGTATTATCAAAAGGGATGACATTATTCCCTTAGGTCAGGATTTTCTTTAAGTTTTCACTAGTTATTGATGAGCCCCTTCTATGGTGTACTTCTCTTGATAAGGTCATGTGGATGGTTGATAATTTATATGTGTGTGGTTTCAAAATTAATGATCAATTTATTATCTTTGATGGGTATTGATGGATTCCCCTTTGGGAAAGAGGTAGGGTGATATTGATTGATAATTCAAAGGGTTGGGTTCAATAAGGGTGCCCCTAGTATAACATCACATTACGCTCTGACCCCGGGTACTATGGGAGGACCATCCTTTTTGACTTCCAAGGAGGATTGACGGAAATACATGGTAGATATTATAAATATGAGGTGATCCATGGTCCTAAGGTATCCTTAATCATTGTTATATGATAGTTGATGTGTATTGGTAGTTCATTTAATTGAATTATGGGAATGATAGTTTGATTCACCCTTGCAATAATAGACATTGGATGAGATATTTCAGGAATTTTCTTCTCAAATACTATATATAAGTGGATACATTTGTGATATAAACATATTGGAAATAGGCATGTGTTACATATTTTTCTGTACCATACGAGATTTTTGAATGAGGAAAATCTAGGGACCTAATTGGTGATATGGTTTAGTAAACACCATACCCCCTTTTTTAGAATGATATATTATTAGGTAATTTAATACAGTGTTGTGTGGAGGTTATTAATAATGGTTTGGAATGTTTTTTCTATGCTTCATAGTAATTCCATATCTCGTAGTGTTTTTCTGAATATTCTTTTTATTTGATTTATTAGATTTACATAAATTTATAAGCACAGAAATGATCTATAGGTTCCGATGTAAGGATTCATGTTATGAGATTGGAACAAGTAATTAGAGCCCTGGGGAGTATTATAGATGTTCATTGTTGTTTTGAACTCCTATTATGGGATCCTTCATCTGTCCATTTTAGTGTACGAGTTTCAAATATCCTTTTTATTAAGAGGATGTGCCTGATTTCTAATGTCTAGGGTGAGATATGATAAGTAGATCACCTATCATGGGATAAATTGGGGTATATTTACCAATATGTCAAGCTAAAACAACATTTTTCCTATTTTCTATATTCCTTTTATATGTGTTAATTTATTATTCAACCATTTTTTATATATCTTATAGGTTTGGTATATCACCTTTTTAAGTCCACACTATTATAGAAAATTAATGGCTTACTTTTGGTGGGTGGCCAAATGATATTCATTTCTCAATACCTATATGTGAATCTTAGTGTGCATGAAGTCCTTGTAACTAAATTTAGAGGGTGAACATGCTACATAGTATAACGATTAGAGACCCAATATTTCATGATCTTGACGAGCCACTTGTGTAGTGTCCCAGGATTGAGTTAGTGAAGCTCAATATTCTAAGAGATAAAGTACATTGTATATCTCATAATAGTTATGAGAAGAATGTACTTTTATTATCAACTTATTTTATTCTTTTTATATGGTCGGTCTAGTGGGTGAACTGGTTTCATGTTTTTGTACAACTATGATATTTTATATAGATTTTAGTTAGGCATACCATTCCTGTATATAAATTATTTATTATTCAAATGATTATTTTTTCTTGTGTGTTTTTTGGTTAATTTCGATTTTATTTGACTCTAACTAGAGGGTATATTCTCCCCAACATATCTTTTTGGCCCATCACTGATAGTCATCAATCTCTGGTGTAATTTGTTTCTGTAGGGGGGTGAATGAGGCCTTTTGGTGATCTTGATTATGTTATTTTTTATGTCAATACATGATGTTTCAAAAATATTATTCATTAATGAAAAATATGTACATGTAATTTTGGCACATTAGATAGGGGGAATTTCAGTAAAAACTATTTTTAAAATGTTTTGAACCCTTTCTATTACACATTCTTGTTCTTCTAAAACTATTATGAACTATTTTATATGTGCATTAGAGCATTAATTATTTTCAGATTAATCTATATTCAATATCATTCCATGTGTTTAATAATATTATTTAAAGTGTTCCAGGTATCGGTTACTTTAAATTTATTTTTAATATTAAAAAAATCCTATTTATTTTAATATTTATTGCGTGAATACCTTTTCCAACCATCATAGTCATTAGTCATTTTAATTTCTATTCAATGTGTATCTATTTGGATTCAAATAATTTATTCTTCCTATTTTTTTATGATTGTTTAGTTTTAATAATTTATAACAGAAAATGTTATTTCTTCTCATATTTATAATATAAATGAATTTTTTTATTATTAGTTATAGTGAGTCTTTCACTGTTTTTAATATCAAAAGTGAGATATTATAAAAATTTTGATTTTAAATGAATTATAATTTTAAATTATTTATACATTTATGAATTTGGGAAGGGACTTATAATGATACGAGACATTATCCATCACGTTAAGGGTGGTTCTGTTAAATCCATCCATTGAATATGGTAATGTAGATGGAGATAACATATGAGTTACTCTTTTGATTTGGGAAAATTTAACATGCACTATATTACTCTTATGGTGTGGATAGAGTTGTGTTATGATTAGCTACTCTTATGAAGTGGAAAGCGAAAACTTGTTATAAGTTACTCCAATGAATTGATTTTGTAAACTCATATATGTTACCCCTATGATAATGTTGGGATTATCTTGGTAGATGATTCTATGATGAATGTTTAGGAAAAAATATTCCTACATAGTTTGTCCAATAATTTATATGAGTATAAATTGATATATATCTATATAATAATGTATGTAAATGATTTTATGAATGTTTTTTACCTACTAATGGTTAAAGCATCATTATTAATATAGTTTTTTGATTATTATTAAGCTTCCTAATAAAAAAAGTATGGTTATATTATTGAATTTATATTTTGTAAAAAAATATTTATGAAAAAATTTAAGGAACTATTTTTTTTTTCTGATTAATTATTTTATTATTTTTTTAAAAAAATTTATTTCAAAAAAAATACATATTCCTTATGTTTTTTCATATTTCTCAATGGGACTGATGATTTTATTTTTTATATCCTTTAATGAAATTTTATTTTTCTAATCATCAATATATTTAAATATTTTTTATGGGGACTGAATGTATTTAATAATTATATAAATATATGTGGTGAATCTTATGGAATAAAGAAAATGTTTTATGATTTAATCACGAGGGTAAGCATAAGAACCTATTTTTGTGTAAAAATATTCACTTTTTATAGTGTTCCATTTGTAAATGTATGGGTTTTCATGATTATATAATAATATACTCAAAAAAATTCCTAAAAAATGTAAGAATCATATAGCCATGTTATAAATCATTTATTTATGTGTTTATTACAAAATAGATTCTTTCTTCATGCTAAAGAAGTAGTTTTTGTATTTTTTGATATAGAAACACATGGGAGTGAAGTGGGTGGTGTGGTATTACTATTCATGAATTATGTATAGTATTTAGGGTAGAGAAACATGGATATACAAAAAATAATATTTATATGATCCTATTTAAGGATTCTCATTCTTAACTAGTAAAAATACCAGGATAAACAACTAATTGATAGATACTATTAATGGTATGATACTTTCCTTATATTGTTTTTTGTATTGATCATTTCAGGTGGATATATAATGTTAAATTATTTTTTTTAGACATTGAAAATTAATTTATAGGGGAAATTATACTTGGGATAAGACTTAATGAATTTATTAGGATTTATATAGCTATATTGTTTAGCTATTCCAAAAGATAACGTTTATATTTAGAGCCATGTAATTCAAATTTTATTCAACATATGAAAAATAATATTTGCCTTGTTATGTATGAGGCATGTAATGAATAACTATTTTATTTTTATTGTGAGAATATGAAAGGTATTATGGGATATATTTTAGATCAAGATACATTGTGCTAGAAAGTGGTGGTTAATATATAATTTCAACTAAATCATGTACATATAGTGCAATAAGATCACAATGTTATGTCAGATAAGGTGGTCTTATTTTTTCGTAATAGTAGTTGTATATAGGATATCAAATGACATATTTATCTTTCGGGACTGCTTTGGGATCATATTTATATAGAGTTCTTATTGGTGACCATGTGAGTAAACTATTAGTATAATATTCTAATTATTATTTAAGGTTTCTCAAATAAATATAATTGCTAAAAATGATTTATTGGGTTCATTAATTAACCCTACATATATTATCAATTTAGTAGTTTTCATAAAATATTTTCATGCCTTTACATCATCATATGATTTATAGTTATATACATACATTGTGTTTAAATAAAAATTTAACGGTGATTTAGAATAATATGATTTAATTATTATATTGGGTATAGAATTTAAGTTGATCTGGTGGAATAGTCATATAATTAGTGATATATTTTTATGTTCTTGTTCTGTAAGGATTTCCAGGTGACATTAAAAACATGAATGACCTCAACAATATATCTTGAAATCTTATAGAAAGGACTTCTTGAAATATTCAGGAGTTAGTTAGAGTAATTTATGTTTATCTTGTAGTGAATTTGTGTATTAAAAGCTTTATATTACAACATTGAATCGAAATAAAAATTTATATATCTAAAGTACTAATTTTTTACATACCCACCCCGAGAGCCACTGAACAAATACTCTTGGACGGTGCACCACTTATAATCAATGACACCTCCCCATATGCTACTGGCTAACAAATAACCGAATTAGTCGAAATGTTTTTAGTGGGGGGGGGGGGACTATAACCATGTATCATAGTAAGGAAAAATTTTAATTAAAGAAAATCCAACAGAACATCCATATATAATAATAGTGAAATGACATACTAGAAAGTGATGAATAAAAATAACAAACTATAAAGTAAAAAAATGTGTCAAAACTGGTTTATATTTTGAAATACACAAACAAAAATAAGGCTAAATATAGTATCCTAAATTACAAAAGACAAAATACTATAATTTCCATGAAAATAGACCTGATTCCTAACCATATCCTAACTCCCGTGATATTCCCTAATAACCAAGGAATAAATAACCCCATACACTTATACTAATCTACACCCAGAATGAAATAATAATTAATACTTGGGTACCATGTGTCACTACAACCCAAAGAGGATGTGATTATAACATTGTAAACCAACACCAACGACATCCCTAAGATAATATTTCTATAACCATATTCATGTATAATTTTTAAAAATAATCATTTACCATTTTTAACATTAATAATACATTTTAACAACATATGTGAAAAGAATAGTAAAACAAAAATTGATTACTAGGATCCATTGGGAAACCCAACATCAGACATTACCCACTTCAACCCAATATGGGCTGTTTCTTAACAATATATATGCCATGTAATAACTATTTCAATGGTATATTTATGATGTAACCATGATAATAAGAATCTATGGGAATCTACATGGCTCCACCAGGTAATCCATATAATAAAATTTCAGAAGGAATACAGGGGGAGAACCTTGGAATTCCCTTAAATCCATTATTTTATTTTGAACTCAAGGAATAATTCATAACAATAAAAATCACAACATTATTTCACTCCATAGATCACACTAAGAATTCCACACAAAGAGATCATATCTAATCAATGTATTTTATCACAATACATTCAAAAAGTGTACGTAGTAAGAATCCACAAAATTAATATACCATATTCCATACAAATAGATATGAACAGAATTTCAGGGTGACCACCAATTCATTAATTATATTTTATCTAAGGGAAATCTAATAAATTATTCATGTAATTCCATATGATATTCGATTAATGAATCTGAGATGTCACCCCACCCCGACATTAAATTGAGTCTATGAATTGAATCTACTGTTTACTCATGGAATTCCACAACAATCATGTCCACATAGAGTATATGTAATCTATCTACGGAATTCTTATCACATCAACAATCAAGATAAAGGAATGAAATTAAAAAATTAAATATTTTTCCCTACATTAAATTTATTTAGTCCATTAATTCACCACATTACCATTTACTATGATTCATTCATATAATTGGCAACAAAGTCCCTTTGTTTTAATATGACCATTAACTACTATGATCGCACATATTTCCATTAACTCATTTAAATGAAATGTATCAAGCCTATAAAATTCATATAACATCTCTAGGTTACTAATTAGTATCATAATCACCATTTAATAGTTATCACTTTAGATATGTAAACTATGGACTACTCAATAGACTATTGTAAAAATTATATAAATCTAGACAACATCCAATTTATAATTCCATGAATCATTAAATACTCATGTTATTCTTTAAATTATTGAAGTGCACTGTGTTGCATTTGTTGTCAATGAGGCATGATGTTGTCTTAGAATGAATGGATGTCAAGGAATGTCAAGATGTGAATGAAAAAGGTTGTGATGGTGTTGGTGAGGAAAGGAGAATGGCCATGGTACTAAGAGGCATGTCACTTAGGAGATTCACTAAGTGGCATAGGATGTTGTGGTTGAAACATTCTCCATGAATATCTGATGATTGTTGAACTGATCTTTAAGTTCATAGAACTTGTATCCTAATGATACAAAGTCACAACAATGTTAGAAGGCCGTGTATTGTATCCACAATGCATGAGGAGATGAAAGGGATCCATCCACAAGTTCTAAGTGGTTGAAGTGGTGCTAAGGAAGTCCATGCACTATCACTTAGTGCATGTGAATTTGAAGATGTTCCAATTTGATCTTTGATTGGATCAATGAAGATCATAGAAGACATGTTTGATTAAGAAGATCGGTTGAAGAAGTCCCTCCTAATTGAAGAATACAAATTGATTAGGAGATGAGGAATTATGATGAAGAATATGGAGAATATGTGTTAGAAGAGAAGAGTTGAATGGCATTTGGCATATTTCACTTGGGAGTACATTGTTTTTATACAAAGTATTATTTTTTCCTTTGCCAAAAAATTGGCCATCCAAGGGCCAACCACGGGTTCAACCCCAAGGCACATGTGGGCCTAGGCGCCACGCCCATGGGGGATCCCATGGAGCAAGCCCAAGGCGGCAGGAGGCCACGCGGTGATAAAATCCGCGCAGTAGGGGTGCATAGCGCGCACCCGCGAGAGGCGGCGTGGGCGCCAGTGGCGCGCCCGAGTGGCAGGGGTGGGCGCAAGAGCGCGCCCGCAAGAAGAACTCGGTGCGGGGTGGCACCGAGAGGGTTGGAAGTTCAATCGAGGGGTTGAGGCAGGAGGTGGATGTTAAACCGCGGAAATTCCGCGAGGCGTTTCGATGTGGGACGTAGAAAATTCACCCGGAGCGAATCTAGCCCATCCATCTGATCTCGCGGACGATCGGCGCCGCTCATCTCATCCGCTGCGCTCCCGATCTGATCCAAGCCGTCGAAGGTTTTAAAGCGCCGGATCCAACAGCCCGCGAGTTGTCTCCTTCCTCAAGCTCAGCCGTGGAACCCCCGACATCCCCGCAGAACCAGGTGCCATCCGAGCAACGTATTTCGAGTTCCCGACCACCATTGAAGGATCCGCAGTGTCCTTTGTGATCGTCTGAGCCTACTGATCACATTCATGCTTAAAAATACATTTTCATGCAATGTATGAAAATTTGGATTTCGGCCGAAGCAACCGGAGGTGCGAGGCCACGTGGTTTATGCTTTCCATGGATTATCCTTAATCGAAGGCCATGCATGCATTCTATGTCGCATGCACGTAGAAGAAAATAAAGGGAGTGAACCCGCGGTGAAACAGGAGAGAAAAATCAAAATTTGGAAAGATTTTGAAGATCCGAAATCTTCGGTGATTCAAGATTTAACACGCGGATGGACAGAGGCGTCTCTCGCCTATATAAACAGAGGCCTTGCCCTCGTAGTCGTTTGCTGAATATTTGAGGAGTCCCGTGAGAAGCACTCTGTTCCTCGCGAAGTCGAAGCCTCGCGCAGCACCCTGCGTGGCAGTGAACCCCGGAGCACCACTTGCTCCGTGAGGTTCCTTTTGCGCACTTCTTGCGCGAAAGAAGAAAGGGAGGTCCCCTGTGTGCCTCCGTTGCACGGCAGGAAGAACCCGGGGCCGCATCAACTTGCGCTCCCCGTAGGAGTAGCACCTGATAGCCATTGTGCACCAAGGCCCTTGCGCTCTTCTTGTGTTCTTGCACCTTGAGTGTCTGTCCTTGCACCCTTGACACCTTGCGCGACAGTGGAGTAGAGAAGTGGTTGCAGCTCAAACACACCTTGTGCGCCATCCCTTTGAAGGAGGAGTTCGGGTTGTGTGTTCAAGACAAGAGGAAGAACCTGAGACCTTGGCTTGGGTATGTGCAAGTGGGTGAAGTGAAGAGAACACCATTGTGTGTGTGTGTGCAACAAGGAAGACACCATTTGGCACTTGTATGTGCAAATTGAAGAAGAGGTCGTAGCCCTTGGGGGTGTGCAAGAAGGAGAGGCCAAGTCTCTTGTGTTTTCAAATTGAACAAAGAAAATGTGTGTGCAAACAAAACAAGAAGGCCGAAGCCTAGTGTGTGCACTAAAAGTGTATACACATTAGAAGAAGAAGAAGAAGTTCCACACTAAATTAAAACACACTTCTAAGTGTGTGAAAAATTTGAATATAGTGTGTGACAATTGTGGAGAAGGTGTGTGATTAAAATTGACTACACCCTTAGTGGGTTTATTGCACCAAGAGAAGGGGAGTGCATGCTTGCATGCATGCACGTGCACACGTGAACAAGTTTGAATCTGCCTGTGTGGATTTGAGGAGTCCAAGACCAGAAGATCTTGAAGAATCAGAGTTTCCATGCATTCAGTGCATGAAGTTGAATTGCTGTGAGACTGGACCAGACTGAAGTTAAAGATATTAGTTGTCTGAGTATTCAATAGTTGGAGAGAAGCCAGGTCATCCTGAGAAGAAGGAGATAAATCTTGAGCAAGATGAGAAGACCTGATCAACTCAAGTGATCAGAGGTACAGAGCAAGGCCAGCAGTCTTTATCCCACGCTTCTGAAGATACTTGAAGAGCTGAACAAGAAGAAGAGCTACTCGTGCGACTCAAGGAGCCAGGAGAAGCCCCCTGTGAGACTCAGGGCGGAAGAAGTCTTCAGTGGGATTCTAGAGCAGGCCAGTGGGACTCTGGTAACACTATGGGACGCAGTATAAAGACCCTCCTGTGGGACTCAGGAGAGATACAGTGGGACTCTGTATCGACCATTGTAATACTAACAGATTATAATGGGAGAAACCATGTTGGGGCGTATAACCAACATGGAAAAGACGTAGGCCTTCGGTGCCGAACCTTGTAAATCCTTGTGTCCAGTGCCTTTATATTTACTGCATCATTCGAGGAAAGGTGAGAGATACAAGAAGAGTGGATCGAGGCTCTATCCAGCCATAGAGGTTTAATTGATTAAGAATCAATTAGTAAAAAGTTTTAAAGGATCACTGATTCACCCCTCCCCCTCTCAGTGATTCACACTGATCTGGGAACTTCAATTGGTATCAGAGGCAGGTTACCTATAAAAGATCCAAGGGAGTCTTTATGAAGTGCAGATTTGAGGAAATGTGCGACCCGCCTCAAATGGAGATATCTGCCAAGACTCAGAAAAACAGGATGAAGAAACAGGCTAATAAGTTGAAGAAGAAAATTGTTGCTGATAGAGAAACACCTGACAATTCCTTTTATCATTATTCTGGTGAAGCCTGTCCTAGCTGTGATGATGATGGAAGAATCAATGATATTCTAAATGCAATCGAATATCTTCGGAAGACAGTCCCCAGGGATGTAGAAATGTGTATTACTACAGGCATCCTTGATCTTCAAGAAGAAAAATTACAGCTAGAAGAAGAAGCCAATGCAATGGAAGATCAGTTGGCTAAAAGGGTTGGCATAACCAACACTCTCAGAAAGCTGGTGAAGGCTGAAGATGAAACAGTATTGCTTTGCAATGAATGATATGAAGACACTACTGAAGAATTGCAAAGAAGCCTTTCTGAGAAAGAACTCTTTAAGACTGTGGTCAAAGATATTTTTCGTGCACTGGAAAAGAGGCACAAAGTTTCAATGAATTTCAGAGATGCTCAACTTGAAGACAAAGTAAACAGGGTGAAGGAGCTGGACAATTCATTGCTAGAAATAAAAAGGGTGCATGAAGACCAGATAAAGAAGCTGGAAGAGAAATGGGAAGGAAGGCTAAGAACTATTGAGGATGAGAAGAACTCCCTCAATATGAAATGCATAGAACTGGAGGTGATATTGAAAAATCCGCAATCACCCAAAGCCAAAGCCTCCCAGTCAGCTGAAAGGAGAAATGTTGCTACTCAAGTATGCATTGACCAGGATGATTCTAAAAGAAGGACATCCTCTAATAAAAGGGCAACATCTTCTAAAAAGAAGGTACCATCCTTACCATCTTGTACTAATGCTTCTAATTGTGGTTCCACAAAAAGTGCAGGATGGAAGAATAATTCCAAACAAGTATGGATGAAGACAATGAAGAAAGAAAGCTCTCCTGAAGCAGCACAACAATTCAAGACAAGTACCCTACAATCAGAAGGAATCAAAAAGTCAAGATTTGTGGGTCAATGTTGGTGATGTAATAAGTATGGGCACTGTGCAAAGGATTGTTGGTACAATCCACTGAATGTCAAAGCACAAAGGAAGCCCATGCCAAGGGGGAGCAAGCCAGAAGAAAAGAAGCAACATCCACAGGTCCAGAGACATCTGTTTACCGCTAACAGATTCGGATTGCTTGATAACATCTGGGATGTGTGCAAAAGTGGTCAAATAGATACATGTCAATCTTCAACTGTATCCAGAGCTCAAAATAAGAAAAGATCACAAAACCTGGCTCAGAAATAATCCATGGGAAGCAAGAAGGATGTTGAAGATGCTCCCAAGAAGGTTTTGAAAAAGGAAAAGAAGTCCTTGGAGTCTAAATCCAAGAAGGGTGATGCATCTAGAAGGACCGCCAAGAAAACATGCTTCTACTGTGGAAAGAAAAGACACACCATGGATCTTTGTGAACAAGCCATGGAACTGAATAGAGGCAGACTGGACTCAAATAGACAATCAATCCAGAAGAAGCGGAAGGGATTGGTTGAAAATATGTTGCCTAAGAAAGGTGGCTTAATAGTATCAAAAGAACCATGTGGAATTTCCAAAACTGAGGCCTCACTTCCAAATGACTTATTAGCCATATGGCCAAATCAGTTGCAACCTGCCAAAGATCTGCAGAGAGCTGAAGATGAAGTTCTGGAAATTTCTAAGGCAAAAGGGAAGAAGAAGATTTCACATGAAGATGTGTTGAGATCCACACCAGCACAAACATCATTGAAGATCAAATTTGCAAGTGTGAAGAATGGTGAAAATGGGACATCTCGGTTGAGAGAATCTTCTCAACCTTGTTTTTCACATTGATGAACCAAGGAGGTTCCATCTTATTCCCTAATCACTTCTATTTACATGTGCTAACACTGCAGGGAAATGAAGATGATGATCATTCTCAGTTGGAGGATGGTTTTGGAAAGAATGGAGTGCACCCCTTGAGGGGGAGCCAATCTGAAGAAGATGGGATTCTTAGATTAATACCATCTTGAGAAAAGTGAAGGTATTCCAATCATACTTTCATCCCTTGTTTCTTAATTGAGTTTATCTTGTCAATTAAGGGGGAGTATAGATTGAAGACAAATTGATGAAAGGGGGAGCTTTATCTTTGCACCTGAACATTCTAATGAGTTTTGTGAAGTTGTGTAGGATTTAGCAAATTCATTGTTATATCTGGAAAAATTTCAAACCCCTTGAAGCATTATCTCACATGTACAGTGAATTTTGGACAACATTGAGTTCCTTGGTTACATCACTCTTGTTTTCTACACCGGGTTAGCCCAAGTAGACTTAGAGATGATCTACTAAAGGTTCTTTGCTAAAGTGTACATGTGACATCATTCCTCTCTTAGTGATTTTCAAGAAGATTCTATTCAAAGGGAGGAAGAAATATTTTGAAGAGAACCACACCACACCTTCGCATTTGATTGCCAATAAGGGGGAGAAAATATTGGCACACATATTGACCCATTCATATGTGCTGAATAAGTGTATTGACAACAAATACAAAGGGGGGGATTGAAGTGCACTGTGTTGCATTTGTTGTCAATGAGGCATGATGTTGTCTTAGAATGAATGGATGTCAAGGAATGTCAAGATGTGAATGACAAAGGTTGTGATGGTGTTGGTGAGGAAAGGAGAATGTCCATGGTACTAAGAGGCATGTCACTTAGGAGATTCACTAAGTGGCATAGGCTGTTGCGGTTGAAACATTTTCCATGAATATCTGACGATTGATGAACTGATCTTTAAGTTCATAGAACTTGTATCCTGATGATACAAAGTCACAACAATGTTAGAAGGCCGTGTATTGTATTCACAATGCATGAGGAGATGAAAGGGATCCATCCACAAGTTCTAAGTGGATGAAGTGGTGCTAAGGAAGTCCATGCACTATCACTTAGTGCATGTGAATTTGAAGATGTTCCAATTTGATCTTTGATTGGATCAATGAAGATCATTGAAGACATGTTTGATTAATCAGATCGGTTGAAGAAGTCCCTCCTTTGTGAAGAATACAAATTGATGAGGAGATGAGGAATTATGATGAAGAATATGGAGATAATGTGTTAGAAGAGAAGAGGTGAATGGCATTTGGCATATTTCACTTGGGAGTACTTTGTTTTTATACAAAGTATTATTTTGTCCTTTGCAAAAAAATTGGCCAGCCAAGGGCCAGCCACGGGTTCAACCCCAAGGCACATGTGGGCCTAGGCGCCATGCCCATGGGGGATCCCATGGAGCAAGCCCAAGGCGGCAGAAGGCCATGCAGTGATCAAATCCGCGCAGCAGGGGCGCATAGCGCGCGCCCGCGAGAGGCAGCGTGGGCGCCAGTGGCGCGCCCGAGTGGCAGGGGTGGGCACAAGAGCGCGCCCGCAAGAAGAATTCGGTGCGGGGCGGCACCGAGAGGGTTGGAAGTTCAATCGAGGGGTTGAGGCAGGAGGTGGATGTTAAACTGCGGAAATTCCGCGAGGCGTTTTGATGTGGGACGTAGAAAATTCACCCGGAGTGAATCTAGCCCGTCCATATGATCTCGCGGACGATCGGCGCCGCTCATCTCATCCGCTGCACTCCCGATCTGATCCAAGCCGTCGAAGGTTTTTAAGCGCCGGATCCAACAGCCCGCGAGTTGTCTCGTTCCTCAAGCTCAGCCGAGGCACCCCCGACATCCCCGCAGAACCAGGTGCCATCCGAGCAACGTATTTCGAGTTCCCGGCCACCATTGAAGGAGCCGAAGTGTCCTTTGTGATCGTCTGAGCCTACTGATCACATTCATGCTTAAAAATACATTTGCATGCAACGTATGAAAATTTGGAGTTCGGCCGAAGCAACCGGAGGTGCGAGGCCACGTGGTTTATGCTTTTCATGGATTATCCTTAACCGAAGGCCATGCGTGCATTCTATGTCGCATGCACGTAGAGGAAAATAAAGGGAGTGAACCCGCGGTGAAACAGGAGAGAAAAATCAAAATTTGGAAAGATTTTGAAGATCTGAAATCTTCGGTCATTCAAGATTTAACACGCGGATGGACAGAGGCATCTCTTGCCTATATAAACAGAGGCCTTGCCCTCGTAGTCGCTTGCTGAATATTTGAGGAGTCCTGTGAGAAGCACTCTGTGCCTCGCGATGTCGAAGCCCCGCGCAGCACCCTGCGCGGCAGTGAAGCCCAGATCACCCCTTGCTCCGTGAGGTTCCTTTTGTGCAATTCTTGCGCGAAAGAAAAAAGGGAGGTCCCATGTGTGCCTCCGTTGCACGGCAGGAAGAACCCGGGGCCGTAGCAACTTGCACGCCCCGTAGGAGTAGCACCTGATAGCCTTTGTGCACCAAGGCCCTTGCGCGCTGCTTGTGCTCTTGCACCTTGAGCGGCTATCCTTGCACCCTTGACACCTTGCGCAACAGTGGAGTAGAGAAGTGGCTGCGGCTCAAACACACCTTGCGCGCCATCCCTTTGAAGGAGGAGTTAGGGTTGTGTGTTCAAGACAAGAGGAAGAACCCGAGACCTTGGCTTGGGTATGTGCAAGTGGGTGAAGTGAAGAGCACACCATTGTGTGTTTGTGTGCAACAAGGAAGACACCCTTTGGCACTTGTATGTGCAAATTGAAGAAGAGGTCGTAGCCGTTGGGGGTGTGCAAGAAGGAGAGGCCAAGTCTCTTGTGTTTTCAAATTGAACAAAGAAAATGTGTGTGAAAACAAAACAAGAAGGCCGAAGCCTAGTGTGTGCACTAAAAGTGTATACACATTAGAAGAAGAAGAAGAAGTTCCACACTAAAGTAAAACACACTTCTAAGTGTGTGAACAATTTCAATATAGTGTGTGACGATTGTGGAGAAGGTGTGTGATTAAAATTGACTACACCCTTAGTGGGTTTATTGCACCAAGAGAAGGGGAGTGCATGCTTTCATGTATGCACGTGCACACGTGAACAAGTTTGAATCTGCTTGTGTGAATTTGAAGACTCCAAGACCAGAAGATCTTGAAGAATCAGAGTTTCCATGCATTCAGTGCATGAAGTTGAATTGCTGTGAGACTGGACCAGACTAAAGTTAAAGATATTAGTTGTCTGAGTATTCAGTAGTTGGAGAGAAGCCAGGTCATCCTGAGAAGAAGGAGATAAATCCTGAGCAAGACGAGAAGACTTGATCAACTCAAGTGATCAGAGGTACAGAGTAAGGCCATCAGTCTTTATCCCAGGATTCTGAAGATACTTGAAGATCTGAACAAGAAGAAGAGCTACTCGTGCGACTCGAGGAGCCAGGAGAAGCCCCCTGTGAGACTCAGGGCGGAAGAAGTCTTCAGTGGGATTCTGGAGCAGGCCAGTGGGACTCTGGTAACACTGTGGGACGCAGTATAAAGACCCTCCTGTGGGACACAGGAGAGATACAGTGGGACTCTGTATCGACCATTGTAATACTAACAGATTATAATGGGAGAAACCATGTTGGGGCATATAACCAACATGGCAAGGACGTAGGCCTTTGGTGCCGAACCTTGTAAATCCTTGTGTCCAGTGCCTTTATATTTGCTGCATCATTCGAGGAAAGGTGAGAGATACAAGAAGAGTGAATCGAGGCTCTAACCATCCATAGAGGTTTAATTTATTAAAAATCAATTAGTAAAAAGTTTTAATGGATCACTGATTCACCCCCTCCCCCTCTCAGTGATTCACACTGATCTGGGCACTTCAATTATCCCCAATGTTATCGGTTATTATAAAATATCTATTTAATAACAATCACTAATTTACCTAAATTCCTATAAAACCAATTAAACATATACATACACATTTAATAACACAAATACAGAATCAACAAATTTTACAACATTTATATACCTCAGATCCAATATTATTTATCTAATGAAAAACAAAAATAACCAAAAAAAAACAAAACAATATTATTATAACCCACTTAATATTGGGCGAAGGCATAATTATCAATTAATTTGGCCTCAATAACACCCATTACGACCATTCAATTAATTTTATGTCATTGAATTACAATATTATCATGACATACACATTTAAATATATGATAAAGTGGATATAACTTGTGATAAATTTAAGAGACCGCATAACATAATCATAGGTAATAAAACATTTATAATTCTAAATTGGGATCCACCTATAATAGAAGAAAATATAGAAGATAAAAAATCCCTTGAAAATAGGGCATATTGAATTCAAAAAGTGAGAGATTATAGGTTAGATAAAAAATAAAAAAGTAGAGTAAATTGAAACGTGGACTTACCTTTAGTCCTCGAATGTTTTAGACTAATGTTGATTTAGTCCCAAGATGAACATGATTCACTATGATGGATTAAGAAGGGGAAACCCCCCATTATGCTTTAAAACTAGTCTAGTGAGTGAGGAATAAGTTGAGAAAGGTATTAAGTGGAAGGTCTTGGTGAACATATAGGAATTACCATAACAATAATTATTCCCTTATGGATACCAACTAGCTACTGGCCTCCACAAACTACTAAATGTCAAAGGATCTAGTCTCTTGTAGTCCACAAGTTAATAGGTGATCCATGGTTGTAAACATAAATTATTTTAGTTTTAATTCCAACCTAATTACTTTGTAATGGCTTGCTAGCTGTGGTAAATAATATTTCTAAAAAGCCTATATATTTCTCTTTTTTTACCACTACTTTTTTGAAACATCTAATTATAACAACTAGTCCAAAAACACCATCCTTAAGGCCCCCAACACATCAAAAGGAAACTCTAAACATTATTTACAAGAATACCCTTAAAATATTCATTATATAGAATTTATTTGAAAAATCATATCCATATGTGTCAATAGGATATTAAAAACACCCAAAAATATCAATTTTTATCCCCAAGATGTATGGGTGGTTGTCCAATTAGATCTTCCATCATAATTTTGTCCCTAATTCCCACTTAATGACCCTTTTATAACAACTTATTTTAAGGGGGATTATTAAAATAGACATTGAAATCTAGTTATCAAATATTTAATACATAAAATACTTCATGATAATTTTAATGATAACCTATAATGGAGGTTGTTTCTTCCCATCTACCATAAGATTCTCAATGTGTCAATATCTAAATGATTAAATGGCATATGGATCTCCCCACAATAGTACATTTTCTAATGAGGAAAATTATTACCCATGAAACCTCTACTATATGAATTAACTATCATAATGAAATCATAGATTCCCAATGACACCCCTTTATTCTATCCCCAATCTAAATCACACATCATTTTTGAATGCACTGGTACTATTCCAATACCCATCGATATGCTACAATACTAAAACAACCACACAAGCCACTTTAATCCATGAACTATTTCAATAATCTGACTATTCCATTGAAATATATCATCCAACCCCCTAAAAATTCATATAATACCTAAAATTATAATCTAAATATGTCTTATATCACACCAAAATCATTTTCATTCATGACTGAAATTAAATCCTCCATTGTACAACTTTTTAAAAAAATTAATAGTTTTTATCCACTAATGAACTATTAACTAGCTCAATAAAAAAATTCCCAAACCCTAATAAAATAATTAAATATCATAAATTCACGAACTAAATTCCATACTTGACATCTAATGACATTACATGGTTAATCCATCAATCATCAATTTACACTATTATGATAACCCAAATGAACTTACACACCACTGACCCGACCATGTTCGAATCACCATGAACAATATGAGGCTTGAGGTCAATGTTTCTTCCCATTTTGATATAACATTATTTATCATATCTAACATTTATCAATGATTCTATTTAATTTTATAGTCATGGTACTAGGATTTAATTACATACAAAAATATCTAACATCCCACAATTGGATAATCCTTATCATAATCTCACATTAAAATTTTCTAATCTCCATGGACCACACTTCAACTATCATGGAACATGATTGATAGATAGGGCCTACACTACTCATCCATGAGAACAATTTTGAAAAGTAACTAACAACCTCTCCCTACTCATGGATAAATTTTATGTGATAACTACTATAAAACCACTGTAAATGTTGTTCATGCCTTTACAGACTTGTGGTGAATGCCACACCATCTGGATCATACCATATAGAACATAGAGTAATGAAATGAATGGTTCTAACTGGAAGCATAATATTTTCAATCCTCCAAATACAAAACTCTTGCATAAGTCACATATTTATCATTTGTCCTTGTTTAGGTTCATCAAAGCTCATCTATGTCATCACAACCATTCATTACACATTCTAATAAACTAGATATAATATAACCGTTCTTATTAGAGTGCACTGATATACTATTCCCATAATCCCCTCATCACATAGACACATGTACACATCCCATAATTGACTACATACACAATTAAATATCATAAGTGTTTTCTTCCATACCACTGAAACCACAATCCAAATGGAACAATACATCCCATCATTTGTGTTTCACTAGGAATCCATTGATGATCAATGGATATATTCTCTTATATATCCATATCACGGAGACCCACCACAAACTCCAGTGAACCATGTTCATCTAAAACTCAACTCATGAACCTAATATAGTGTCTTGCCTCTCATATATTTCAGTCTCACATTTTTATGAGCACCATCACCATATAATAAACATGAGAATCTCATTAATGAAAAAAATCACACATCTGATGAAAACATAGGAATCATACTAAAGTCCCAGTAGTATTCATTTATGATTTCACTATATTATTATTGGTCAATCATAATTCATCTTGGTAAGGAACCTTATGGACCCTACCATAATAAATTTTACGTAATTATAATGAAACTAACCACATGGTTCTTTACATTTCAAGAGTAAAAGGAATCCAAATATTCCAAAATAAAAATTCTCAATAATATCCCAAAATTTGACTTATAATACATTGATTAACCCCGATAATAGAACTAAATAATTCATCCATGGTTATTTTCAATTAATTCATTAGAACTGACAATTGGGAGTAAACAGGGTCATGATTCTAATTATTACTTACCCTTTGAAAGAAATACATAAGAATAAAATTGAATGATCACATGTATTTCATCTAAAATGCTAATGGTATCTAAAATACATATACTAAATACCTGTTATAACTCTTCATGTAGATACATTGTATTACAATAAATATACCCCAACTTCTCATACCTAGAGGAACTCAAATACTTGTCTGACTTCTCTCATGGTTCACCCTCAAATGTCTTAAACCACCAACTCATTATACTAGAGTCATGCATAGTGATGTTAACAAGGATATCCCAATGAGTAACAAAAGCATGCCAAGTCTCACATATGTAACAACTTTTTGTATGACAGAAACCCTTTTCCTAAGGTAACATGACAACCAACCTACTGAAAATATTCTATAGGATATCATACACATTTTCGAATCTAGAACATCCAACCCATTCCTATTATAGAGACCGATTCATTTCATAAAAATATAATACATCTTATTAAATTAATATTCATTATATACCATAATGATCCATGATATAATATTAGAGGGATTGTATCATTCAAAACAATGATAAATTAATAGTTAGTTTATAAGTTAACTAAATCATATCTCAATGTGTTCTTCATAACTATAACCCTTTACTAGATATATCATAAAAAATTCTTTTCTTTATAATCCAGAGAATTAAAACACAAGAAAAATAGAGCTCAAGTGATCATTAAGGGTGAACATGAGAGATATCCATGATCACATAAATTTAACATGAGTAAAAGTATCTAAGAATATAAAGATAATATTTGAAAACCGTACCCTATATATTATATATCATTATTTTGAAGCATAAAATAATTATTAGAAGTTCATAAGACATAAATCCTAATGAAATAAATTAATATGATCCATGAAGATATAAAATTGTCTTAATATGCAAGTTATTAGAATACATATAGTCATAGAAAATAATTTCCTTAATTTTTGATGATTAATATTGATATTATTATAGAAAATCAAGTTGAATCCCAAAACAATCATTGTCGACAAGGGTTACTACCAAGACTATCATAGTTGACATAGTGTATTTTTGAACTATTTATCTCATGAGATATCAATATTCCCCCAATGTATTGGAAGGATATATTATTCTTGGGAGACTTTTCATATAAAGAAAATCATAAATATGCTTTATAAAAGATTATAAAACACCCATCATATTATATCTCAGGATAAAAAATATATTTTATAGACATTTAATCATAATATAACTGATATAAAATAAAGGGTATTCATCAACATTTCACCAATTCATCATAATATAACATGTGGAAAATCTATGGGTTTGATAAGCCTCATGTCATCATAATTAATAACCATCTAGATAATGAATAATGATTTTTTCATTGAATAATATACCTAGTAATGTTTTGTATGTGTCAAAGTATTCTATCTTAGATGGAAACCAATTTTAAAAAATATCTTAGAACATTTGATATGGAAAGATTAATTTTATATTCGAAATCACTTTTTAAAAATCTAAAAAATTACTTAATATTATATAAAACATTTTTTTTAAATAAACATGGAAAATTTTATTGTAATCTTCAAAACATTGAATGTTCGTAGTTTAGGTGAATTCCTTTCATTTCGTGTTTGTAAAATAATGTATTCCCTTCACATTTTATGTTATATTCAAAACGATCCATGGTCAAAACATGAAGGGATTATTAATTTTAATCAATTTGATAAAAAATAAAATATGGTTATAAATTAATTTAAGAATCATAGAATAATATTGAAATGTTATTGAAAAAATTTAACCAAAACTTTGACATAGAAAAAATACATTCAACCAAAAAGAGACATAAACGAGATTTACTTAAAAATATTATTTTAGTCTATACTATATATAAAGGGTGTAAAATTGAAGGAAATAATTTAATTTATAGAAATAAATACAGCATATTAAAATTAAATATATTCCTAGTAGTTATAACAGAAAATTTGATTATTGGAATCATAATCATAAAAAATCATAATATACAATTAGATGGTAACATAACACACTCACCTCTAGTTCAACATCCTTCATAATATTTTGAACCAACTATTTAATAAATATAAATTTATTCCAGAATCATACTCATATTTATAATAACATATATGGTTTAATTTACCCTTTTATCACAATTTTGTTAATAATTCATTTTTATAATAATTGTTTCGAGTGATAACTGATTTATTTTTCATAAATGTTTTGGTAGAGAACATTTTTACCTCTAATTTAATCATGGTTAAATAATTATTATATTGTTAAAAATGATATGAATATCCTATATATTCATTATTTACACATTTAGATTCACACATAAAATATTTATATAGGAAAATGAATTACTCTGTTAATGGAGACGGTGGTTCGTACATACACATTAAAAATGTTTTCATTTTTCCATAGGTGGAACCAATGAAAAGTACATATTAAGACACATTTATTGAATTATTATTAAATAATACAAATCATATGAATTCATAAAATTATTTGTTGTTATCATCCATGTAAAAAGATGAAAAATTAATCACATAGCTTTAAGAAGGTTGTTGCTAATATGTACGCACGACTGACATTATTATTTCCCAATTTAAAGGAATGTAGAATGTTGATGTGATATTAAAATTATAAAATTATAATTAATTTTTAAATAATATATATATATATATAAATTAAAAAAATCTTTATATCATTTCTCTAGAGGCGGTGATGGAAAACGATTTACATCGGTTCGTGAGGTGATAATAATTAGTACACAAGATTGATGATTTTATATCCAATTTTATAAAATAAAAGATTGATATTATTTATTACATTAACATAATAAAATATTATTATATTTAATATACTAGATTTATAATTTCATCCATTTTGAGGAGGATATGAATCAGAAATAAGTATAAAAGAAAAATAAAAATCATGGTTAGTAACTATACATATTATTTATAAAACATTTTATGGTTTATAACTAAAGAATTACTCTGTTTGTCTTATGATAAGAACAAGTCTCTAGGTTATGAAGATAGATGTACATAAGGGGTTTAAAAAATTATTTTTTAAAACCAAATGGATTGCATAGTGTGGTGATGTTAATACACTGGGGGTCATTTTGTAAGAGGGTGAGAGGACCCACATGGAATAATTGAAAAGAAGAAAATATATTGTTGAATTATTTAAAAAAATGTCTACAAAATGGTCTATTGATGAAAATTAGTTGATATAGGTTTTAAATATTTAAATAAAATAGAATCTATTAAAGTATATAGTTCATTTTGACCCATATAGCTTTAGTTTAACCCCCTGTAAATCACTTTTACCATTAACTATGCTAAAGGATTTGTACATATTTTATGATTCATTATGAACAAGAATTATATTATCCTTATTAAATAAAATTATTTTTGATGATAAAAATATGGAATCCATTTTAACAAATTTAATTCACCTAAATAGTATAATTAATATTAAAATAAAACCTACATGGATGTTGAATAGTTATATTCAATATGAATAGTATTCCAATATACCAAACATTTTATATAGAAATTCAATTATAAATTGATTAAAATGAGATAAATTGGATTAATAGTAATATAATTGATCATAAGTTACTTTTTAAAACCATTTGATAATTAAATGTAACTTTTAAATACATTAAACAAAATGTAATCTTCTAATAAAAATTATTATCTTTCACTATTAATGTAAAAATTAATATTTTCATAAAACTGTAAAAAATTAACACTACTAATTTTGACCTATTTATTAAAAAATGAAATATATTTTTTAAAATAAATTTCATAATTTAGGAAAAAATTATATTATTTCTTCAATACAGAAATAACAACCATTTTATTTAAATAATATCTTTTAAAATCATATAGAATTCACTAAAAAATAAATTTTTCTTTTTGAAAAACCACAATAAATATTTGTAAAATGTGGTTATTCATATTCATACCACTAATTTATCACTTAGGTAATAACGATTCAATATTTTGTAGTTTATTTACTCTCAAGGATCTATGTATCGCAGTCTATAGATAAATAAATGAATGTTGGAAACAAAATATATCGTAAAACTTTGGGGTGTTTCGTTCCACCATATATAAAATAAATTTTTACCATAAAATTATATCACCCCTATACATAAATTTGGATATAGTTTCCTCATTAAATCCTCATGTTCTAATTTAATATCTTGTAATTTTTCATACTCCTAAATAAATTTAACCAGATGAGTAGTCTGGTTCTCTAAAACTATTTTTCTGTGGTATAAAATTTATACGATTTTTCATTCATAGTAAATTTCATCCTATATTAATAATACATTTGATATCAGTACATGTGTTGGATAATACATTTAATTCCTTTAGAAAAATACATGGAACACATCATTATCTTAAGAGATGTTTAGTGTAAGCACGAAGCGATAAGCTACCATCATTATTAAATCAAGAATCGTGAAGGGGGAAATATACCTAGGGCTTACTTTTCCATTATTCTGGAATATTATTACCTTATTCAACGATGAAATCCATAGAAACACTTTATATACCACTTAAAAATATAAATATTAGTTAATATTAACTGTATTAATTTTGATTTGACTATGTTCTACCTTAATGTTTCATTGAATGGTTATGACATTATCTTCTTTTTCTTCAGCTAGCTTAGGTCCCAAAATGATTCTTTCCCCAAATTTATCACCAAAAGTTAGAGTTCTACCCTTATTTCCATAGATGGATTTATAAGGATCCATATAAATTAATTTGTAAAGTCTATTTTTATAATAAAACATGACTAGACAAGGGTTTTAATCCTAAGAAACATTTAATATTAGTGAACAATATCTAAACATCTGCTATAAGGTTCAAATGGTTCACTCAGAATGGGCATTTTTGTGAAGATGATAAGTTTTATTGAATCTCAACAATTTTATCTAGATCCTACAGAATACCTCACCCAATCATTGTGGTAAACCATGGATACTAATAATATATAATATAATATGGTTCATCTTACATCAATAACTATGCATTAATTTATAATAGGTAAATCATATCATGAGATAAATATTATTTGATAGGATTAATATTTGATGACTTTGAATGTTATAGAAAAAACCCAAAAAAATATTTTAATCAGAAAATTATTTGGGGTTACTGAAATTAAAATCCAAGTTAACTTTTTCATATTTACATTCAGGTACGATTATTGGTTATAATATCCCCATATTCTTCTTTATATTTTCTATAAATTTCTAACATACCATGAAATAAGATAAAAAATATATAATATCTCTCTTCATGTTGAACAACTGAAAATACTCTTTCTCATCCCATTACATTTTTATACTTCTATGATAAATAAATAATAATGAACTATGAGTTTCTTCAAATGTATCCTTATTAAAAAATTGTACTTATGGTATACATACACCATTTATAAACCATATCATTCTATTTTAATATTGTTTAGACACAATACAATATCTCACATTTTCCATTATTTCACATATTTCAGATGCATGTCTTTAATCTTCAATTTTATAGATGGTAGAAAACTCATATGATAAAAATTTTGTTTATACCCTTCAATATTTTTTACTCTATCCTTTTTTAATCAAAAAATGATTGATATCTTGTGGTTATTATCTTATATATAATATAATGATTCTTTCGACTTTGATCATTTACCACCTTGTTCAATTTTCCATAGTGGTAATGTATTGTGATATCCTAATAATTAATTAACATCAACCATCTTCTCTTCCACATATTCGTCTCTTTCTGAGAGAAAATCTTCCGAAAAATATATGACTAGTTTACATATCACAAATATATCCATAAAGATAATGAATCGATTTGGTTAATGAAAATATTATAGTAAGTAACACTAAATAACGTGTTGGGGTAATTTTACTCATGAAACATTAATTTTCATGAGTTTTAATCTATCAAGATATCATTTTGTAAGAGGATGAATCACATTACATTCTTGTATATATCACTATAAATAAAAAACCTTTTTCTATTGAAGGATAGTGTAACCGTGGATGTGATGACTAAACTTCTCTTTACATCATTCAAATTTTCCACAAATTCCTCTATCCAGTAGATTTATTTTACATTCATAGTTTTCTTATTGAGTGTGTTCGATATACATGAGAAAAATCCAACATATTTTTGATAATATATAGTCAAACTAAGAAAACTGGGGATATTAGTCACCATTATTGGTTTTGAAAAATTATTAATAACCTTTTCCTTCAATGAATCAATGGATATACCATATCATGAGATTATATGACCCAAAAATCATAATTTGTTTTTTCAAAAAACCACACATGATAATTTTTTCATTAAACAAATACTTCCTTAAGACAATCCTAAATAATATTAATTCTCTTCATTTATTTTTTAATATACAATAATATCATCAATATGAACTATTACCGCCAATGTATCAAGGTAATATATAGAGAATCTATTAATTAAATCCATAAAGATATAGGTGAAATTAATAAGACCAAATCGAATCACTATATATCCATAACATACATTACTTATATTAAATGTTTTCTAGGTATATCCACTTTATAGAACCTCAATTGATGATGTCCACATTGTTTTTAATTATTATAAAATTATTTATATTAACATATAAGATCAAACATTTAATCAATACATGTTATTGGATGATTTTTCTTGATAGTTATATTTTTATATTCTCTATAATCAATGCAGTGTCACATTGATCCATCTTTATTATTAACAAATAGAACTAGTGAACCCTTATGTAACACACTTGGTTGAATTAATACCTTAGAACTATTATTGTAGAGTTTTTCCTTACATTAATACAACATTATATGTTTCATTATATATAGATTCATTAAAATAGGTGTAGAACCTTGAATGAGTTTAATTGAGAACCCAACATCATGATCCAGTGGAAGACTAGAAAACTCTTCCAGAAAGACATTAACAGTCTCTCTAAAAATAGGCGTACATCGATGTTGAGTTCCTACCTGGCCATCTAATAGTAACACTTGGTTTGAATTTGAATGAATACCCATAAAATGGATAAAATTTCGATTTTATGTTCTTATTAATCACTACACAGATAAAAAATCAAAGTTTGGTTTATAATATCTTAGATGACATCACATAGGTTATAATTTATGTGATATTTTTTTAATTGAATTTAGTCTATGCCACAAATTCCAATAAATTAAACCATAAATCGATTAATGATATTTTCGGGAAGCGTATTCTCACAAACGTCAATTAGAAAAGAATTATCTACTGGAGTTGCAATCATCAAACCATTAGGGTGCACACTACTAATTCAATATAGAATTATTGCCGGTATAAAATAACATTCTTACATAAATTTTATCATATGATGGAATCCCTATGTCAAATATAAATTATGAAACATCAATATTTGATCGTACCATTCATCTTGTCTACTTTATATGTATATATTTAATCCCTTAGTGAAACCAAAGTTGCTACTGATTCCATTGGGAATTATTAAACATAGTGATCAATCATGAAATATCATCCATAGGATGCCTAAAGAATGAAATCTTATTTTCAATGTATAAAAAACATATTTTTTTACCTAGGTTATCCACTTATATTACCTATTCAAATTATTCATAATATTTTGGAAATATAATTTGAATTAGCCTACGAATATACCCCAGGAGTGTCAAATAAGGTGCACAGTAAGGGAAGACTCATCGTTCAACATAATGATTAGTGAGATATACCCAACAAACTCTATTTGGGATTATTACCCCAAGATGTATCTATTAAAAACCATGTCTAATTCCATTAACTGTATTGTATTGTTTCTTTAGATATTTCTATATCATTTATTTATCATTACATAGAGTTTTCATATACATAAAATTATCCTAATAAATATCACTAATTTTTTCTCATAATAATTTACAAAGTTGACTAAATATTTCTTTGATAGAAACTATAAATACCCATTCATTTCATACATGGATATTTAATCTTATTAAATGAAAATCCATTATATAACATAATGATCCATTATAGAATCATATATGTCTAGTATATTAAGAAACAAGGATACATAAAACATTTCATCATATGTGAACTACCTAATCTCCCACTAAGGTCATCATAATAAGAATACTTCATAGAAATTTATTAAATAATACATTTTTTAGGAATTCTGTAAATGATATATATGAATGGGTTATCTAAAAATACATGTACGTGTAAAAAGGGCGATATCAATACTCAAATAAACCTTAAATGAGAATAAAGTGTGGTAACATGACTATAACATTTTAAAACCATACCTAAATTGTCATATATCATAATTTTTAATCATTGAAAAAATAATTAAATATTTCTAAAATGTGAATCTTAAAAGAATCAAAGACCCAGATCTGTGAGAAAATAAAATTATTATATGATTTAGGTTTGTGGAATTCAAATAATCCTATAATATTATTTCCATAGTAGTCAAGGATCAATCCCGAGACTAATATAATTGATTGGGTTCACATCCAAAACCATTCTAATAGTTATTATTCACTCTCAAAACTATCATAGTGGATTGATTCAATTTATAAACATAATTCACACCCAATTAAAATCATTTTTATCTCATGATATATGATTATTTTTTAATCCATTTGAATAATATATAATTATTATCCCACCTTTCAAATATTAAAAATTGTGCAGATGTGATCCACAATAACATAAAACATTTATCATATCATAACCATTGATAAAAAACAAGTTTCATAATCTTATAATCTCAACATACTTTAAGGAATACAATTGGTTTTCATAAACATATCATAAATTCATCATAGAATAACCAATGGAAATGGTATTGTTATCGTAAAAATATTATCATCATAGTCATAATCAATGTATATAATAACAAAGTATTTTGTCATTTTATTATATCCCCATTAAATATAAATAAGGGTCAATTTATTCTATTTTAGATAGAAAAAAATTTAAAATATCACTTTGAATATTTTTTCTGAAAAATGTCATTTTTAATTTTAAATCACTTATATTGAATCCCAAAAATTTTCAAATTATTAAATAAAAAAATTTCATTGAATATAATATTGGATAATGTTAATTTATTCTTAAAATCATTTAATACTCATTAATTCATGAAATTGTCTTCATTATTTTTATATTAAATAAAAGTTTCTTTTCACATTTTCAGTAAAAGTTAAAAATGTACCTCATTCGAAAAAAAGTCTATAATATTACTTAAAAACAATTTAAAAAAAAATAAATACATGGTTGAAATGATAATATAAAATAATATAATAATATTAAATCATATTTGATAACATTTTAATTAAAATATTTACTTCAATGAGAAATGAATTTTATCAAAAAATAGAAATATTGTCGATTTTTCTTAAGCAAAATTCTGTCTTTTGATTACATAAAAGAGTAAAATTAAGTGAATGAATGTATTTTATATAAATAAAAAAATTATAACAATACTCATGAGATCAACAGGAGGTAGGTCATGAATTTTCATTATTATATGGATAATAATAAACAATCGCAATAAATAATGAGACTGTTAAATAAAACCATTACCAAGGGTCTAACTTAAATGTACATTTTGAAACCCTATTTATAATTAATAATGATATATTATAAATATATTCTATAATCATAATTATATATATCATAAAATATATGATTTAATTATAACCTTTTATCACAAATTTATTACAATGTTTTTTTAAATCAATGTTTCGGGAATAACTGCATATTTTTTCGGGTATACTTTGGTTGGTAAATATTGTTACATAAAAAATAATCATGGTTAAATAATGTATAATAATTTAAATAATGATATAAATATCACATAAATTCATTATAAATATATATATTTTAGTCTATAATATTTCTAAATAGAAAAACTAATTACATCATTTATAAAGACGGCATACCGTATTTATGCATGAGTGTTGTTTTAATTTTTCAGTGGATAAAAAAATAATGATGAAAAATAGTTTAACATAAAATAGATTTTGTTATGATATTATAAAATTAAAATATATTTTTCAAATCAATAATTATTACCATCTTATTAATACAGAAATCAAAAAATCACATTATTTCATGGAGATAGAAGTCCACATGTATGCACGTGCCACATTTTCAATTTCCCATACATTAAAAGATAAAAATATATATTTTGTATTATAATTATATAAATTTATCTATATCATAAATATCTTATATATTTACACTATTTTTATCATTTCATTTATCTATGACATTTGTTAGTGGAAAAAGAATTCCATTGTTTCAAGAGGTTATAATCCATCGTACCCACAATGGACGATTTTGTTTCCCATTTGATGGAATATGATATGGATGTATATTATTCAAGTAAGATAATAATACTCACTATATGGAAAATATTGGTGTTATAATTTCATTTTTGTTTAAAATTATTTTCATGATTTAGAAGAATAAGTAAATTTAAAACACATTGTTAAGAACTAAACCTCTACTTTGGACAACCTATTTTGGATTATACCTAAATCTATACCATGATATATTTATAATAAAAAATGAAAATAATTTAGGGGTTTAGTTTTCTGTAAGTTAAATGTGTATGTATTTTATTTCCATGTTTTAATTTTATTATAGAGAGGAGAGAGTTATGATTCCCTTCTATTAGTGGGGGAGAGAACCCACTTTGAATATTATTAAGAATAAAAATTATCAATGTATTAATAACCAAAATGACAAAATGATGTAAAATTAATGAATATTATATGATTTTTGGTAAAATTATTTCCATTAAATTAATTTTTTTATGTCATTTTAACCCTTAAATTTTTAGTTTAACCCCCACTATGAATGTTTTTAACCATACTAATAGTATCATATTTTTTATCATATTAGTATACACTCTGACAAAAAAATAAATTGAACCCATTAAATAATTTTGATAATTTTGATTCGAAATATGGAATTCATTTTACTAAATTAAATTCATATATGTGGCCAAAATTAATTTAAGATTATACCCACAAATGTTAAGAAAAACACGACTCCAAAGTTAACATTTTCTTTAAAAAAATTGTTATGAAGTCAACATTCTCCCCAAAATTGAATAAAATTGCATAAATTGTATTATTAACAAAATAATTGAAAAAAACTTACTTTTGAGCCAATTTTGAAATTTTTTTTAAAATTATTCTAGAGAATTAAAATTTTAAAAAATATATATTATTTTTGATTATTCAACAATAAACTCATTGGAAATTTTCTTAAAAAATTCACTCTTATATAATATTGCAATTTTGAATTGAAAAATTAATTTCTATTTTACAAATATATTTTATAAAGCTGAAAAAATTGTATTATTTTTTCAAAAACAATTATGGTAAAAGGTGTATTTTTTTATCATATATAAATTACTAAAAATATTTTTTTGATATATATATAATCTTTATAAATGTTTTTATAATGTTTTTATTCATATTTATATGGCATGTTTAACCACTATGATATATAACAATATTGTATTACTATTCATTTAGACATGTGGTTTCATCTATCATGAGAAATTAAAAGATTGATTTTATTTGAAAAGAAATATATCATAAAATATCAGGGTGTTACACCTATGTTATGAAAAAACCTAGGTCCTCATGTAATCAAATCCCATTAAATAATCACAACACTATAAAATACACATATCAAGGACTCCAGATAACCTGGGCACACTCCGAACCCAACGTACCCAATTATATGGTCAGCATCAAACAACAACCTGGTCAACACCATATACATGCATGACTATAAATTTTAATTATATATATTTACCTTAAACTAATATTTCTATAACAGTGAACCAATTTAATGAAATTTAAAGTACATTTTTTTAATGTACATTTTTTATCATTGTCTTGAGAAGGCTGTAGAACATTACTTGGCATTAACCAGTATCCCCAAGATGCTAAAGGATAGACTGAAATTCATAATAGAATCAATACACATGGAGGGGATGATTCTTTCAATAATAATAAAACAAATTACCAAAAAATCTGTAAGAGAAAAAGACAATATTATGCATAATAACACTAATATAAAACTGAACCTTTCATATATCAAAATCAAACTAAAATCAAGTACCACATCGGGAGACTATAGCAACACAATTCACAGTAGAATACCACAAAACTCAAATACTCCAATACCAACTCCAAACTCCAAACATGCTCTATGATAAATCTCCACCAATCATCACAAGTGTCATGAAGAACTACTAAATATGTTTGATACCTTGCTTTTTTTTCCATATCTTGATAAAGAACATCAAAAAAATCACCAAAGTTCTAAAGTAAGGGTGAGTAATAAAACTCATTAGGCTTTCCACAAATTACATCCCTACTCATGACACAAGTATAGAACAAGTTATCCCAATATATAAAAGAGATTTGGTAAAAAAAAATTGTAAATAAATTAAATCATAATATAATCAACTGATATAAAAAATTAGTTTTATCAATATGATATCAAGTTCAAAGGAAAGTAAAAAAATATATTCTAAAACCATTTCGTAAATTCCACATTGGAGTAATCCATTCCATATATCCACACATCTACTAATGGATTATCTACTATGAATGTTAAATACCCATGAGTATTTTATCATGGATCTACCAAGTCATTTTATGGTGACTAAATCTGATGTTATATTACCCCTTTGGCATCGTGCACAAGGTCACATTCCAATAAGCCTTATATTTCAATATTAACACACAACACTAAGAATTCCAAAAAAAAACATGAAAATACAATCCATCCAGTTGCATTCCAATACTAAATACATTTCAATTCAAGAACAATTTCAATGAAAAAGTTTATTATTATTGTTTTTTCAGAAATCAAACCAAGATATTATTTTGAAAATAAATTTTTAAAATCATTTATTAAATAATTTTAGACAACAATTCATCAATTTCACTCAAATCCACAATCCATCACTAAATAATGATTCTACCATGCATTGCACACTATTTTCACAACCAATTTAAATCAAAATAGTCTATTTATAATAAACAATTCATCTTCTAAATAGTGGAGTAGAGTGTGAAGACACTTATCTCATGTTTTATAATGAAAACATTGAATGGAACGAAAATGCCTACGATACCAGTATGAATCTCTAAAAAACCCATATAGATCTCTTCCCCCTTTATCAAAAAATCCTAATATAATCAAATTTGGCATACAATCTCTTAGATATATCCACCACAGATGTAGTAAAAAAGAACCTATAGATTTAGAAAGTAATATATAACAAAACCCATTAATAACAACCACGAATGAACACTTACTATGAGAATTCTTCTTCAAGTAACCATGATAGGCCTCTAGATTACTTCCAATTCAATGGGTAGTGGTTCTCTAGCCTTTGAGAGGGAAAAGTCCTAAGATGGGGTCTTTTGTGAAAAAATGATGCAATTCAACACCTCATATTGTGTATGGTTTAGTCATACAGTTAGGAAAAAAATGCACAAACCATGCACCAACCACTACCTCAAGGATGATACTCGAATGGATGGCTCACATAGTTTCCAAACCGAACACAATCCATGCCAACTTTTACTCTCCCAATTTTCATGGATTCTCCTAGGTTTCTGTATAGTTTAGTAAAATCATGCTCTACCTGTATGCCTTCTCTTTAGCCCCAATTTCATTGTGAATGGTTTCTTATAGGTGTTTAACATTTATTTAAATTATGCACTATATATGAACCTATAGGAAAGCCTAAATAACACTAAAAAAGTTCTTTCAACTTTCTCAATCATCACTCATATACTATACATAATTAAATGCATAAAAAAATAAACGCATACTTGAAATTGGGGGTACAAAATACTCCCCACCATTGGCATTTATATCCCTAGAAAGTATAAAACCCCCATCTTTATAAAAGTTTTCCGACCATTTCTCTTTCACTTATTTATGGTGGTCCCGTGGTATTCTTGAAGCTAACCATGATTCCACAAAACCTCTTATCCTGATGCTTTTCAATGAAATACTTTCTCTTCATTATCTATAAACCAAACTATAATCAGTACTGATGAAGCATCCATCTCTAGTTTAACATGATCCTATGAAAACACATTGTGGGGATCAAGATGATATTTTTTCAACTAATATTAATGAAACATATTTTTCACATCACTAAATTGTGGTAGCAATGAGAACCAATATTCCATATCACTAATCGATTCCATTATCTCAAAATGGATTAAGTACCAAGGACCTAACTTTTCATGCTTCCTAAAATAACGATGTACACGACTTGGAGGGATCATCAAGAACACTATATCAATCACCAAAAATGAAAATGGTTATCAATGATTATATTAATATGATTTATTAATAATCGAATCCATCCTTATCTATTTCCTGATCAACAGAATCATCTCCATCATCTCTTATTCAATGCTCATACCAACTAGTGATGTCTCGCCTATTTCCATCAAACAATGTGGAGAATTAAAAAGACGCCCATACAATACCTAGAATAGATCCATTTATATCAACTATTGATAACTACTGTTATATGACAACTCCACTAATGAAAAATCTTCTTCTCATGAGCCTCCAAAATCCACTACATTATCCTTCAACACATCTTCCAATATTTGTTTTTTCTTTTCAGATTTACCACCTTTGTGAGGATGATATACCATACTCATAGTCAGATGAGTCCCATGTGATTTATTTATGTATTTCAAAAAATAGGATGTAAACCTCGAGTCTTTTTCAGACACTATTAAGACTAGAATACCATGAATCTTTACAACTTCTCGGATGTATATTTTTGACAATTCCCCCATTATATGAGTTTTAAGAATAAGAATAAAATGATATAACGTTGTAAGTTGATACACTAGAAAACATATAGAATAATGTTTTGGAACCACTATTGGGAGACCTGTTACTAAATACATGTCTATCTTATCCCACTTCCATTCATGAATATTTCAGTATCGTAACATGCATGATCGTCATTGATGCACTGTATTGAATATCTAAAATGATACAAATAAAAAAAACACAACCACTTTTCATCAAATATTTTCCCCCAAAAATATTATTTACATGAATTATAAATCATTTATATTATAGGGTGATGAACCCTTCATGAATGGTGGTAATCATGAAGAAGTTTCACTAGACAAGCCATATGTATGGCGATCTGATTTCGGAACTAGAAAACTAAACTCACATCCAGCATTCGGCCCTCAATGGACTCCCCACCATAGATATTTTTACTCATACCATTAAATTTATAATCAAATGTTTTCTCCTATTTAAACATATTTACCTAACAAGGATCTAATGAAACTTGAATTAAAACCATAACATCGCCTTGTTCTTCACATTCCAAGTCAGTATCTACTATCACTAACATAAACTACCACTAATCCGAGGTCTCTTTTTCTAATAAGCAAATGAATTTATGGTTAATGCATCTTTCACAAAATTTCCTTTACCAAATGTATAAATCATGTAAATTTCAATTTTTTTGAGATACTTCATCCATCTTATATGTATTATCTTCAAAACCCTTTTTCAAGAAAATATGCTTCAATCTTTGATAATCTATGAACACATTAATTTTCTCAACAAATAGAAAATTATATAAATTCATAAAATCATGTACTACAACTGCTAACTAAATATCATTTATTGGGTAGTTATTCTCATGCACTCATATCTACATTGATCCACAAGAAAAATATATATATCATTTCAGGAGAAAATTTCCCTAACCAGATCTTGAAGCATCACAATACACCACATAACTTTGTCATGATTCAAAAGAAATCCAGATTGGGGATGATGTAAGGAGAGAATTAAGCTCATTAAAAGGATTATGAAATTATCTATTCAATTGTAGTGTAAAATTATTATTTATCAACAATAAAATAGGATAATATAGTCTTGAAAAGTCACAAACAATGTACCAATAATAACTATCCAATTTAAGAAAACTATGAATCTCACAGACATTATCCGGAGGTTTCCAAGGGATAACATCTACTATAATTTATAGATCCATAAAAATATCATGTTTAAAGATCACATGTCTAAGAAATCATACCTCTTACATCTAAAAATCTCACATAGATAATTTTGAATAGAGAGGATGATCCCTCAATATTCCCAACAGTTTCTCCATGTTTTGGTCATGCTCAGCTCATTTCTTTGAACACACCAATATTGAATCCACAAACACCACCAAAAAATAATGAATATACTGCTAAAATATCAAATTAATAAATTTTATAAATGTTCTTGTTGTATTCATAAGACTATAAATAATTTATGCGCATTCATAATGTCCATATATTCTGTTGAAAGTTATCTGTTTAATATCATCCATTCTAACATGCAATTGCTGGTACTGGATAACAATTCATTTTTTTAAAACCAATAGTACCACATTATTTTGTTGAATAGATCATAAATGCATGGACGTGAACACCAATTTATTATTTTAACTTGATAATGCATATAATAATCCACACACAACTATATAGTTACATAAGTTGTTTTGACATACAATATGAGTACTGAACCTGGAGAAGTGCTAGGATTAATGAACCCCATTATTTGTATCTCTTCTAACTATAATTTCAACTCCATTAATTCTATTAATTCAAATCTACAAATTTTTGGGAAACACATATGGAAACTAATCCACCCATACTAAAAAAATATTATCTTGGATATCCTATATTGATTCAAAAGATAATTCTACAAACTAGTATGATGTGGTTCAAACTAATAGTAACAAAAATACCTTTTCACCTATAATTAGATTATTGTCTCCACAAAAGAGATGCTCGATGTCATCTTCAGTCCTAAGGCTTACTCATCGGGTATAAAAATCGATGTAAGCCTTAATAATTTCAACCAATCCATATTCAATGTCATATAAAAAAATTTATCTTAGTCTTTGATAAATTCCATTTTATCACATCTCCATTAATGGTTATTGAACACATTCAACAAAGAGAAGCTCGACATTCCATTTGACCAAGACAAGTTTCATTTTTTTCAAATAAGGCATCATATCAACATTTAATCACATAAAATAATCATAATTATAAGTACAAAATTAAAGGGATGAACAAGAATCAAACAATAATTTTATAAGGGTACAATTCAAAATAAGCAGACTTTCCAACGTAGATTTTCCAAATTGATCATCCACAATATGTTTTTTAGCTCAATATAATTGCTCTATTGCTGCACTTTATTCCTTCTTCCCCTTCTTTGATTTCACTTCCTAAGGAGTCATAGTATTTATTGAAACACCGTGGCTATCTCTGTTCTTCTAAAAAAATTGATTTTTCTACCTTCATCAAGTCAAGGCATATGCCTTTGACACCTTAGATGTCTCTTGAACACCCTACCTCAGGGGACTGTGAAAATAGCTCATAAGGTTCCCGATATTTTTAAAATTATAAAATTCCCTCAGTGTTTCTATACACTCTCTCTTCAAGCTGTCTTTCAAACCACATTAGAAACATCCATGCATGATAATGGGTCTTTGAGGAAGGTTACCTGATCATGTGGTCCCATTATGATTCATTTTTCCTCTTTGAGAATTGGTGTTTCTCTTCTTATTGCTCTTAGTGAAAGAGTTCACACCTCCTCTGATGAAGACAACAATACTTCCTCAATATAGACTTTTATTGGTGACACATATCGTAAAAAGAGTATCTAGTTATATTCCTAACTCAATGATATAAAAATCCTAAGCAATAAATTGAACTAAATATTGGTTCACCTGTGGCTCAGGTGCAACAACATTCTTAATTTTCTCTTCCAAGTAGATGATATGATGTCTAATTGGATCAATTTTCTTTATAAATAACAAATACCATAAATATCACTTCTAATTTACTAGAGGCTTAGAATTTAGAATTCACCACATCATGCTATCAAAACATTCCTTTCCAAAATTGAACATTTTTTTATATATCCATTTTTGAAAACATCACTGATCTTTTGAAAATAAAAAAAGTTTACAAACACGCATTTTTTTCCATGTCAAACTCTCATATTTGAAACCAAATTTAAAACCTTTAAAAAAAAGAAAATTCATAGTAAATCATAAATCATTACTCAAAATTATGTGTATACTCAAATGTTATGTCATTCCTCTAATACATGCCATGATTGTCTCTTTAGTGAAACCCACGACAATGAGATTCCAATTCCAATAAGTGTCTCCAAAACACTTATGTACCCAACTCTCTGGTAACTTGAAGATCAGTTTATAATGGTTTGATACGCCTTTTTATGCTATACAATTCGTGATCAAAATATCAAACTCCTTTATATAATCCCAACTCAAGACTCTTTAGATCAATCCATCCTTCCAAAACATATCAAAGGTTATCAATCCCTCAATTAACTGAATCTAAAATATCAAATTTTCACTAAAACCATTTTATAGTTCATCTGTACTATTCATTATATCATTCAAATCCTTAAAGAAAAAAATACTATGGTGAAATCAATAGATATTTCTGGATTCAAATATTCATAATGTCATTGATATACTACTTCTAAAACAAAATTTTCATATACCAATTCATAAACACATTAATAATTACTCTTTAATGATTTCTATATCATAAGTAATTCCTTAGACTATGATTTAACCCTTGGATTATGGAATTGATGCGGAAAATTCCCATATTATCCACACATTATACATTGAAAAAATTGGGTCTTAGGATATAATTTACTCCCTTATATAAGGAAAATTATTTTTTATGGAAACTAGAAACCTTATACACTTTTTTCACACATAAAAAACATTTATGTTGTTTTCTCAGATTTCCCTTGGTGCCTCATTCTCCATTTTCTTCACATAAGAAATTTAATCATCTTTTGTATATCATCTTCCATATATTAACTACCCAGACACTTTGTACTTCACTTAATTGATGTATTTGGACATTCAACTATATTACAATTATTAATTGTGGTTTTTGATTGTTATGCTAGAATAATCACAATATGTCTTAATTGAGATCTTTTCTAGTTAGGAATCTCATTTAGGATATCATCACATTTCCCATCACATCGGGTTTTGAATCGGTTCTTAATATTTCAAGACATTGATTAGAATAAAGATAAAACTAGGGATGGATTATTTTAAAATATTAAACCAATATTTGAAAATCAGGAATCTCGAAATGACTAACTTAAAAATATAATTATTTCCTTAATATATAAATTTATTTTCTTAAATTAATGTAATCTATGATATATTTACTAAAATAGAATCTTACAGGAATTAATATTAACTAATTATGATTTTTAATTATATTCCTAATTTAATAAAGAATATCCCCATGGAGTGTAAAAATAGGTGTGCAACAAGTCTAATTATCATGTACCATTTCCCAATCAAGTCTATCTCAATACAGGGCTTTTAAGTGTTACCCCTATATACATCTATTCTAGAGGCACATCCACTTGATGTATCGTGAAAGGAAATAATATTATTAGAAAGCAATTTTTATATATCTATCACAATTTTGGTATGTCTTCTTATATTAATTATAATCCCCTAGTAATTCTCTAGAGTTATCTAATGTTATTCCAAAAAATAATTAAACACCCCTTTGATAACAAATATGATAATCCATGTATTTATTAGACATTAATTCATGATTTATTACATTATTATACACATAATAAAGCATATAAAATAGATAATTTGAGAGCCTTTTGGAATTGGGAACATTTTATAACATCATGATCATGGGGTATAAAAATTTATGGAAGACTCCTTTACATGGTCTTATAAATAATCGGTCCTCTTAATATATAGGGGACAACCTGGGGATGTATATAAAAAAGGGGTGATATATAAATCCCTTTAAGGGAAAATAAAATAATAATAAAATAAGGAATGTATTATATTTTACACAATAGGTATTTAAATGGAACATAAAAGGGGTGAGAATCATAAAAATGAACAATAAGTCATGACATAACATGGTAACATAAATGATACATGGTAAAATTTGAAAGAACATTATATACGAAATTATAAACATCTTTCAATTTTAATCATGATGAAATAATAACAAAATGGTCTTAGAATAACCTCCCAAACACTTAACATGCCATATCGTGAGACTAAAACATTACCGAATGCATTGTAGCTATATTTATGAGCACCTATCATAATTATATCATATACATTCATAACTGTGAATCACAAATCATATAACATAAAACATATTTCACCAAATATTTTACTTTTATTTAATATTGTGGGATAATTACATGGATGACCCAAATCCATGAAGTATATGTATAACACGGTGAATACCTATGACTAGAAACGTTTATGTGTATACACTTCATAAATGTTTCGCATGGAATACATTATGGACATTTTGTAAGAATAACAATAATACATAAAGATTCATAAAATTTTTTAATCAATGAAAATGGTATCCTATCACATGTGGTAAAAATTATAGTTATTAGGATTTGTAAGAACATAATGAACCATGAAAAATGGAGAATAAAATATAATAATAAAAAATCATTTTTGAATAAAATCATTCCATGTAGAATTATAGTGATGTTTCAGTAGTATAACGGGGGTGCATACTAAATCATGGAAGAGATTAATTTGGTTAAAAGTGGTTACTAAAAAATTGTAAATCATATTTTTAGTAAAATATATGTGTAAAACAAAATCTCATGAATATGAATTGGAATAAATAAATATTACACAAATAAGGTTCTTGACTAAGGAGGAGAAAGTGAGTATTTCGACATAGTAACCGATTTTGTAAACGGTATTATGAGAGGAGATGAATGAGCTATCATTTTTAAGAAATAAAATTTTTAACAGAAGATATTAAAATGCTTATTAAAACATATCAAATTTAGAATAAAATGGAGAACAATATTTAAGGTTATTAAATTTAAATGAAGGGAGAGGTTCCCTCACTTTTATTACAGAAAATCATAGGACAATTTCAACAGTATAATGGGTGTAGATAAATGTTTATGGGAGGTCTTAATGATATTTAAAGGGGATATATACTATCATTTAAATAAAAAGATAATTTATAGATTTGTATTAAAATATACCCAAATAAGGAGAAATTGAAATTTAAATGTATGACATATAAGATATGCTTGAATAAAAAGACGAGTGGGATAACCCATACATTAAGATGGTTATTCCAAAAGCATGGAATGAGATTATTGTGAAATTAATGGATCCATGGGAAGGCTATATAGAAGAGGGAGTGTAAGGAAATTCTATAAGGTTTTTAATTGAAGAGGAATGAGATATTGGTGGGATTATATTGGAAAAAAGAGGGGATTTATTTATTACTTATCAAACATTTGTTTTGAAATATATATAAGAATGTAACAAAACCACAATACTTCCTATGGTTTTTTCTATGGTTTCTTCCAAACATGATTAGTTTCCAATTTTTTTATAACTAGAATTGTTGATTGCAATAAAAATATCTATTAGTGATGTAGAAGTGATTCATGGTTATAATTTGATTTTAAATACCTTAAAATATAATATAGGTTTCGGAGGATTCATGAATGTTTTATAAAACTGATAAAATCACCTGAAAATAACATTATTTTAAAGGGAAATCATATATATGGTCTTGGATACCATTAACGAATTTATATCAATACTTTTGGGTCATTATAATGTTATAATAAACACTATATATTTATATAGTATTTATTTTTTTACTTGAAAATTGGAATCTCTCTTAAAATTCAGAATATTAGTAATTGGATAATTTTGATTTGATTATTCCAAAATATATATCTATTTTGTTAAAATAATTCCATAATACATGAATTTTCAGTTTTACAATAGAATCAATATTTATTGAGGGATACTGTCTTTTTTTAATAATAACAGTTTTTGAACCCATATACAAATTACATTTTCACCTCATAAAATTATGTTAATAATTAATAATTAATAAATAATAAATAATATTATTTATTAAATAAATTTTAATTTATATAAAAAATATTTAATTAATCAAAAAATGTGTCTTCATTAAAACTATACATTACCACAACTACAACTTCTGTATTTATATATCGAAAAAATATTTTTTTTAAATCCTTATTTAATAAATTATAATTTAAAAAAATATAGTAATTAATATCTTGAAATTAAAAAATAAATAGTCATATTTTTTGGGTTACATTGTTTTTATTAATTGATATATTATTTTTACACCAAATTAACATATTTTCCTTTAAGCATTGTAATAAATACTTTTTACAACTACTAATCATGTTGACAATCAAAATTACGTGGAACTTATTACCTAATATTAATTATAATGATTAAAAATATTGAATAAATTTTATAAAATTAAATTCTAATTATTGTAATAATTCAATATATAAAATTCTATTGCGACAAAAACTGTTTTCTAACATATGCATTTTTTAAAGGAAATGATGATTTTACATGAACAATATAACTGGTAATATACATTATAGGAATTTCAATAAATTATTATAGATATAAAAAAGTTAGATATATTTTAAATATTTTCCATCTATGTTTTATATTTAATTAATTATAATTAAGTAACATATTTCATTTTAAAAAATTTTATAGAAAAATGTGTTTTCAAACCTATATATACACTTATTCAAAAATATATTATATAGTTGATTTAATTGAAAATAATTTGATTAAATATAAATCAAGAATTACTCTACTAAATTGAAATTAAATTAAAATAATAATTATACTTTTAAATTATTTAATTTATTAAAATTATAAGAGTTTTACGAAAATGGGTATATCTCACTACTCACTGAAAAATACATATTTTTATAAAAATTTATAAAATTACAATATTATATAATTTTGATATGATGATATTAAAAATTGTGTTATTTTTATGAACTAAATTTTTTAAATGTTTTATAAATTAATTATTATATTTTTTTCACAAAAATGAATGATATTAGTAGTTTAAGAAGGAATATTATGAATAAAACAAATTTGTTTCCAAATACTATGTGATTATTTACTAATAATTTATCTACATATTTATGTTGAGTTGGAATTATATATATATATAAAATTCATAATTTAGTTAATCCAATTCATATTCAAAACATTAATAGATAGGTTAAACTAGTAACATTTAATTAATCAATGTTTATTTAGATTTTGTGTTGTGTATCACATTCACTAACGAAAATTGTTTTCTATAATTAAAAAGGAAGGGTGTTACATTGATGGTGAGTTCAATTAAAGATAAAAAAAATTATTTTCACTATATAAATGGCATAAAATAAAACCTTTATAAATACCATATTCTATGAATTCACCAAGTTTAACTGTATAACCCTATCATATTAAAGAGGAAAAAAACATTGTACTTCGTTGGTAGATCATACAGAAGGAATATAAAATATCATATTGAGGTAGGTCAAGAGGCAATGAATGTAGATAGAATTTCCCTTTTTATAGAGATCATTGTTCAACAATAATTGATTCCAACCAAGGTAGGACTCAACAATTGTGGATTTGTCCACAATCATTATAATATTGAGCACTGATATTTTATCATCATTAGATCTTAATTAATCCTCCCTTTTAATGAGCCTTAATATATTTATTGTTATCTGTTGTTCCTGATATAAAATTATTTTCTCCATAGGTTTCTTGGATTTACATTTTTTTCAAACTCGATTTTTTTATTTTCATCTTTTATTACCAATCAATCATTTGGATCTTGGTTTTACTCTCGAATTACAGGAGCTCTAGATTATGATATTTATGTTTTACTTTTTATATTTTTATTCTGAGGATAATTCCATAGTTTTCCTAGGATATTTTGGTGAGATGTGTATATTTTTATCTTTTCAACCGTTGGATTATGCTTTTTTCATGGTAAGAAATAATCATTCTCCCTTTACCAGGAAACTATGTTGCCAATTCACATTTTTATTAGTGGAGACCACATAATTTTCATAGGTTTTGGTAGACCGTGAGGGCTAACCCTATGGATTTTTTCTCTTAGAATGTGATGGATACACGATTGCCGCACAGTTTGGAAAATTGTGAGGGAAAACCATGAGACCTTTCTTGGTCCTTAAAAGGTGTGATTTTACCTTTAAAATCTCTCGGTTTTTCAACCCAAAATGCCTCCCCTCTTCCGCTTCTTGATCATATTACCTAAGTAATATTATCTCTTCTTCTCTATGTCTCTCAATCCTACCCAAGGCTTGGATATAGGTTTTTTTATGTTTTTTGGGTGTTTTCTCAAGGTATTCCACTCCACTCTTCTTCCTCTTCCTACATCTTTCATTTCCTCTTAAATTACTCTTCTCCCTTGGTCAATTAAATCTAGAGTTTATGTTTCTCTATTTTAATGTTTTGGTTTTTGTGTGTCAATGGTTCCTTCTAGTTGTTATTCCTTCTCCAAAAATTTGAGAGGTTGTTCTGGGTGGGTGTTATTGAAGCGAATGTGATTTGAGGAAGGTTTCCTTTTGCACATGTCCTTTGAATTTAATAATCCTTGGTTGCTTAATATTTGCACCTTCCATGGATATTAAATAGTGATGTATATTTTTAGAATAATTTTTGGACATGAAATGAGGTGGTGTTCTTAACTTTTTTAAATTATATAATTTTTTTGGGTTAAGTTATACACATCATCTGTTTGATAAAATTTCAATTGGATATTGTTATTAAATTTTTCTTTTGAAATTATATAATATATTTTTAAATATATTTGTGGAATTTTAAATGATGTTTTGATTTTATTAAATGGGTTTCTCCAAGTTGTTTTGGATTTAAAATTTGTGTGTGTTAGTACTATAAATTTTTTTTGACTTGTGAATGAAATGGGTTGGTTTTTATTTTTTGGATACAGGTAATTTCTTCTTGTTTTGTGGCCCATTATTCATTTTCATGAATGTTTTTTTTGGTTTGAAAATTAGGAATATTGATTTAATGTAATTTTATAAATATTTTTTAAATGAAAACATTTGTTCCTTCACATTTTCTTCAAAGGTGCACATGGTTCTTTAAAAAATGTGGTTTCTTGACTGGTGTTTGAGGCTCGTTTGTCGCTTTTTTGAAATGATTGATCTTGAAAATTACCCTTGGGCAATTCTATTACCTTGGTTTTATTAATAATTATTGGAGGCCTACAATGAGAGACTCCCCAATGATCATATTCTTTAATGGTTACATAATGTTCCATAAGGTGACTTGGGGGTGAATTGTTATGTGAACTTCTCATGTGTGATATATATGCAAGTGATTGAATGCTTGGTTGAAATTGTCAGCTCAAACCCACTTCAAAATTGACATAGGAACCTGGTATATCTAGTTTATTTTTTATGAACAGTTTCTACACTAGAATAACAGTTTTCTCTCTCTGGTGGCCCATATTAGAGGAATTGTTTGGTTTTTGTTTCAACAAGATTTTTCCCCTCAGTCAGACCCGGTATGGTGTTATCAAGAATGTGGGAGAGAATTGATTTCATTGGGTGGTGTATTCCTTCAGGACGATTCAATATGTAAAATATATTCTATGTTTTTCCAATTATCTCCACGGTTCTCCCACTTTCATAGTCACATAGTTTTCTATTGTGGATGATTAGGATTCTTTATTTTTTGTTTACTTGTGCGTGTTATATTTTCATTGCCTAATTATGTAATCGTTTTTGTTTCTTCTTTGTGTAGTGTACTTCATGGCTAATGTATTCTTGTTTTTTTCAAAGGCTTAATGATTTTCATTGAATTTTATTTCTATCCCTTTATCTCTATTTAAATGAAAACATTATATTGATCGTTGAAATTTTTAATTTATGATTTTTTTACAATAATATACTTTTAAATGGATAAAGGGAAATAGGTTGTGCTTAGTTTTAATGAGAAATTTTGTGTGTGAAAATCCTGGTGTTATATATTGTATTTCAACCATGAAATTTATGTTTAATTAATTTAAACGAATTTCACTGGGAATAGAATTTTGAAGAATGCCTACCATGTTTTAATACTCATGACTATAGTGATTTATTATTTTTAGATTTTGTTGTAGATTATGGCTTGGTATTGATTATTGTGGGTGAAGGATGGTTTTGGATTTTCAGACTTTCTCTCAAGATCACATGGAGATCTTCTAGTTGTTAGGTTTAGTTTGGTTTGTTCAATTCTATTTGTTGTAATTCTAGTATTCATATAAATGATAATCTATTTGTAAATTTTTCATTTATCTATTTTAGATACTCTGTTTTTCCACTATTTTTTTCTTTATATTGGGTGAAATAGTTCCCTTAGATACTCTATTCATTTCTAAAAATAGTTTCTATCTCAGGAGGATCAGGAATGTCTCTCATCCATTTCCACTGACTGACTCGAGTGACCGATTTGGGGTAGACCTATGTTGGCTCATGAGAAAATGATATTAGAGCAGGTTGGTTCATTTGGGGACCTGTATTTAATATTTCCCTTTGTTATTTGGGATGTCAATCTAGATGTATTAGGACTTTTATCAACTTGGGTTTCGGCTTTGGGTAGTGTTTGGAAAACACTTTCAGGACTAAACCATGAGTTTCCATTTGATTTCTAGTTTTGTTTTTTTTTTGTTCCTGTTGGTTGTTTTCTGTTTGGGATATTAAAAGGAACTTGGAATAAAGGTATTAGTGAGCAAAAAGGTCCCATAAAGCTATATGGACCCATGTAAATGGAACAAGAAGACTCCTCATTCTACTGTCAAGATTGGCATGTGTCCTCCAACCATATGTCCATGTCACCAATCGACACTAGATTCTCTATGTGTGTTTCTTTGAGACACTCTTGTTTTTAAAATTATTTTGATAACCTTTTTTTTAATTGTGAAACTTTTATTATTAAAAATCATTATGTTTTTGTTTTCTGAGGTTTTAAATTAATTTTCGTATTTATTTTGATGAAATCATTGGAGAATAAATTATTTTAAAATGACTTTTTAGTGAAATATGGATTAGTTTATCATGATTAGATTTTGGTAATCAAAACCTATTGTTTATTGAAATAAATTTTTTGAAAAATAATAATTTATGTTAAAAAGTGTTATGGAAATTTGTTTTTAATAAAGAAGAAATTTTTTATAAAATAGGGTTATAATCAAATGATTTTTAATGAAATTAGATTTTTTTAATTGATATAAATATTTTAAATTAGATGATTTGGGTTTTTTAATGGAATTCACATGATTTTTAATTCTTAGTGGAATAAATGTATTGAGTTTTAGATATTGAAAATGGTTTTTTATTAATGGTTAGATGAATTTTTAGAGGATTTTTTTAAATTATTAATGGGAATTCACTTTGATATGGAGAGGTTCTGGGAAAAGTGTTTTGTGGATTTTTTGTGATGTTGAAACATTGGGTGGAATATTTTGTCTTGTTATAAAGAATATTTTCTATCTTTTTTATTCTCATGAGATATCACATTTATTAATGAGTTTGAGGAAGTGGATGGTTTAGGACATGGTTGGATGAGTTCTTTGGTTGGTATAACTATATGTGTTCCCAAATCGGCATGAGAATGTGCATGTGTGAGGCTCTAAGAAATTTCATTGGTGATTATGAAACTTATCATGTTTGTATTAATTATAATTGTGTTATTATATGAAAAATAAAATTATGATATGTTCGTAACTGGTAATTTTGTGGTTATCATTCTTGTGATTTTGGAAAAATTTTTATGTGATTTTATTTGGTTTTTATAAAAGGTTTTGTGAAGATTTGGATTTTGTTTCCCTTTTGGTTTGGTGTTTTTTGTGGTAAGTATTTGTAGATGTATCGGTTTTGATTGAGTTATTGGTTTTAATATTTCTTAGTGTATTCCCCAAAAAATATTTTATGGATGTTTGATGTGCAACCATGGATGGTTCAGATTTGATAGACCTTCCATTTGATAAGCCCATATACTTCCTTTTTTAAATCTTGAAATTTGAATCCACCGATCCTTTATTGTCATGTGGATCCCATCCAATCAGAAGGCTACTTGTGGAGAAAGAAATGTATATTCTATTTTATTGGGTTTTTAAAGGATGGTTTTTATAAATTTATGAATTAATGAATAACCTCAAAGTGGTGGAAGTCAGTCTCTATAAAAACCTTTGAGAAGAAATTACATGGGAATTCTTCTAGGCTTCATTCATCTGTTAGTATTTCATGGACTCAAATAATGTGAGGAAGGGGATATAAATTTGTTGTATACAATAAGGCAATGGATCTGTTTTGGAGTTATTTCATCACTTTTTATCTAGTTCTTTACCTTCCAGAGTGGGTTATGGAAAATTCAATGAAGGCTCAATGTTTTGAGAAGGCGCTTCTTCCTCATCTGCAGCTGAAGGTATAGAAGTATTGTCAAACATATTTATCTTGATGCAGTGAGGTGATTTATTTGTGTTAGATGTATTCCAATAGTATTGATGAATATTTAAAACCTTCCCCAATATATGTAATCAATCCAATGGATTCTAATAAGATGTTTGAGAAACATCTTGACGTTTCTGGTTCTGGTCATAGAATTTAATGTCCTCTAAACCTTTTGTTAGTTTCATTTATATGTATTATCATGGTGTGTCATTAGTGTAATAGGATGGATCATAAAAACTCATAATTTATAAATGCTCCAAATTCTTATCATATCGGTGTAAACCGAGGGAACATGAGATGATTCTATTGGGGTGTTTCTAGGAAGGGATGTGGAGCCATATTTGACCCTTCAGAAGACTCCCCAGCACATTGGCCGGAGTAGGGTGCTATCTGGGGATCATTTTATGTCCCCTCCCAAAGTTATATTATTTTTATTATAATGGATGTTCCCAATGGTGTTGTTTGGTGTTTTATTTTCCTTAAAATCTAAAAAATGGATGTTGTACGTCTCTATAAAACACATATTTTAATAAATGTGTCGTTTGGGAAATCAAAAATTTTTCCATCTATAGTGGAGGTGAATTTTGTTGTGTGTATTCTTTCTACTGCCTCTCCTTTGGGGTGATAGAGGATGATGATAGTTCATATTCTAAATTATATTCGTATTTAAGGTGCCACGGTGGAGAAAATTGAGTCTTGTGGTGTGCTATGTTATTTTGGTTCTACATGGGATGTTGTGGGACTACTCATGACACTAAAAGAAATAGTCTTGATTAGGGATTATCATCTCCTGACTATGACATAGTGGATTCATCAAGACATTATGGCTCCAGAAATAGGCCATAGAGTGAAGCTTTCATACAGTCTAAATCACAATGGTGTGGAGGATTTTTTTCTCATTTTTTCTTCAGTGCCAGAAAGGGGACATTTTAAGTTTCTCTATTGTATTTTCCTCACTTTGTAGGTCTTGTTTTTTTGTAAAAGGATTAGGGGACTTTTTTATTCATTGTGGCACATGTGTGGTTATCCTTGTTGGTTGGTTTTTATTTTGGTTTGTCCAAAATATTGGATTTTATTTCATCCCCCCCCCATTGGTTTGGGGGTTTGTTCAATGTGGGGGTTTGTGAGATGGTTTGTATAGAGAGTTCCTAAGTTAGTTTGGGTTGGGATTCTCATATAGGTTGGTGTTGTTTCATTATGGATGGTTTGGTTTTAATGGTGGTGAGACCTACCACAGACCTTGTTGAGATTTATTATAAAGTTAGTATGACCTATTTGGGTTTTAATAGTACAGATTCTATTCAAAATTATTGTGTTGATCATTTGGTTTAGTTTCTATTGTAATCATAAAATTGAAATGTTTCATTTATATTATTTGGTTCTATGTTTTCCCCTTCTAAGTGAACATTTGGTTTTTGTGAGTACGCCCAAAAGTCTTGTTTGAAGTAATATTGTGGATGATTTAACACATTATTCCTATTGTTTCTTAGTTATTTACTTGAGTTCATTGGATCACTTTAGTTAAGAGGAACACGATTTGTTATGGTGGTGGTCGAGGTTTTCATGATTGGATAGATTGGCTTATGCAAGTTTGGAAATCATTTTCCTTTCATTGATTAACTAGGGATGTTCTGTATTTCTAGTGGAAAAAACAATAATGGTGTAAATAATTGTCAGACAAAGATATTTATTTTAATCCTTTAAGAAAGATCAACTTTTGGATCTTGGTTTTCCTCTCAAATTTTGAGTGTTCTAAATTTATATTTTAAGGTTTATCCTTATTTATTTTTGCTATGTGTTTTTAAATAAATTTCCCTAGGGTTGTTTTCAGAAAATTTGGGATGTGGGGTTTATCAATAGGTGGCGTATACTTTGCGCATGGTTAGGGAGAACTGTGCACCCATAGCATGGAAATAGTGCGGAAAATTTCCATTTCAGACAATGGAAACCGGATGGTTGATAGATTGTTTCGTTGACCGTGTGGGATAACCATGTGAGTTGCTTCTCTTTGATAGTGAGGGACACATAGTTTCTTGATAGATTGGAAAACCATGCAGGAAAACTATAATACATATCCAGATCAATAAAAAGTGTGATCTTACCTTTCTAATATCTCATATTTTTTACCCCAAATGCCTCCACCCTTTTTCCTCCGCCTCATGAGACCTAGGGGAGCTTCTCCATTCCTCTCAATGTCTCCTACCCCATCACAAGTCTTGGATAAACGGTTATCGTCATGCTTTCTTTGTGATTTCGCATGGTATTTCCCTCCACTCTTCGTCCACTTCCTCCTTTATCCATTTTCTATTGACCTATTATTCGCCCATGGTCTCTTGGATATACAATTTATGTTTCACTATGTTAAATTTTGTGGTTTTGTGTGTTTATATCTCCCTGAGGTTGTTCTTACATCATCAAAAATTTGGGAGGTTGTTCTGGGTTGGTGTAGTTTAAGAGCATGTGATTCGAGTTAGGTTTCCCTTTACACTAGTAATTTAAATTTAATAGTTGTTGGTTTATTACTTTTCACACAACCCTTCGATGTTAAATAGTGTTGTTTTATATAATAATAAAATTTATGAAATGAGGAGGTTTTTATAAATTTTTTTTGAAGTTCATGGAAATTTTTTTATGTTCTTCTCACTATGTGTTCAATAAAATGACGAGTTCGCTTTTTTTTATTAAATTTTGATTTTTAAATCATGGTTTTGAATTGTAAATGTATTTGTGGAATTTGAAATGATGATTTGGGTTCCTTGAATGGGTTTTTCTAAGTGATCTTTGATTTAAAATAGGTATGTTTTTTATTATGAAAATGGTTTCACATCTGAAGGAATAATATTGTTTTCCATTTTTGAAATGTGTGATTTCTTGATTGTGTGTGGCTCTTTTAGCATTTTGATAAAAGTGGTATTGGTTTTAAATTGTGTTGGGAGTGTTTAAATGAAATTTTATAAGTGATTTTGAAATGAAAAATTGTGTGATGGAACATTTTATTGAAAGGTGGATTTATTTTATTGAAAATGGTAGTTTCATAATTGTTTTTTGGTTCATTTTTTGATCTTTTTTGAAATTAGTGAGCTTGAAAAGTATCCTTGAATAATTTTCATACCTTTATTATGTTGATTTATGTGGGAGTCCAATGCTAATAAGATCCCTTATTATAAGATGATTAAAATTCAATAGAATGTTCATTGTGTTGATTCATGGTGACATGTTGTATGAATTACTCTTGTGGGATATATGTTCATGTGATTAGATGATTGGTTAGAATTGTTGGATCACCCCCACTATAATATTGAAATTGAAACCTGGCATAGCTAAAAAATTTATAGTCAATGTTTTTTTACTAGATTATTATTTATCTTTTCCTTTTGGCCTATAGTAGATGATTTGTTTTGTTTTTTCTATGTTTATTTCCCCTTCATCAGACCAGGTAGGGTGTGATCGAGTGTGTGGAAGATAATTCATTTCATCATGTGACGAATTCAGTTAGTAAGAGTCATGATTTATAGTATGTTAAAAATTATTCCACTGATCTTCAATGTTCTCCCATGTTTTTTGGAACTTATTGGTCTATAGAAATTATTCATATGATTTATTTGTGGGTTGCATGTGTGTGTTAATCTTCTATTACCCTGTTATGCGATAATATTGTTTTTGGTTCTTTGTATGGTGTAATTCTCGGATAAAGGAATTGTGTTTGTTTTTAAAGGATTATAAAAATTTATAGGTAAATGTTTTTCTCTACCTTTTACTTTTTTAAATAAGAACATATTTTTGAACCTTGAAAATGTTAATGTCTTATTCTTTCAAAAGAATCTAGTTTTGAATGAAAAAAATAATATAGAGAGTTTTTGTTTTAAAGAGAATGTGTATATGTGTATGTGAAAACCTAGTTTTATTAAATGTATTAAAAACATGTAATTGATGTTTATTTTATTCATAAGATGTGAATTTGTAATAGATTGCTCGAGAACACGAACTGTGTTTTAATACTGACGTGTATATTTATGTCTTTTTTTAGCTTTTGGTGCTGGTTCTCACTTGGTTTTGATCGTCGTGGGTGATGGCTGGTCTTGGTATTCGAGAGTGACGCTTTTGTTCATATAGAGATGTTGCGGTTATCAACTTCAGTTTGGATTTTTTTGTTCGATTTTTTTATGTTAGTTTTTGAATAAATGGTGTTCTCTTTGGGAATTTTGTATTTGTTCTATATTAAATGACTGAATCGGGGTCAAAAAGGGTTGTTTTGTGACATTGTTGTTGATGAAGTCTAGGATAACATTATTTTTATATTTTATCTTATATTTTTGTCCCACCCATTCATCAGGTTATTCATCATTGGACCACATGGCCATATTTAGTCATTATCTCGGATGTTTTGAGCATGTTAAAAACCCCAAGTTCATGGTGGTTCTGAGAACACATAATAAATCATTGTTTTGGATATGGATCAGGAGGGATTGAATGTGATATATCATGGATCCAGGATTCTTGATTTGTTATGGGAGATGATACACATACGAGATGCAAAGATCTCTCGGTTGGATCACCATATTGTATTTTCTAACCAATGGAGGATGGGGAATAATAACTAGAGGCTTTTCAATTTATTTTAGGTGGTAAATAGGTGTGATTTTTTTTACGGTGAGGTAGGATCTAGAAAAAGAGTTTCAAATCTGTAGATTCTATGAAAACCTAACTACACAGCGTGTATCTTACAAAAAAACACGTGATGTATAACCCCTTTATTATCACACTAGGGTCTATGGAAATTTTAAGGATCACACATCATATTGTTTGTACAATATTCCTTGTGACCCTCCATGAGTTTTTAAGGAATGTTCCATCTAGGAAAAACATTAGACCCCATGTGGGAGGACACGTTATGTACATTGGGAGTACATATGAACCGGTAAGTACCCAGGTATAGACAGGTCCATTTCTAGGTACATAGGCATGACCCAACATACATGAGAATGGAAAAGGGTATATGGGTTAGTCTATAATCACTGAAATATGACATGTATAAGATATACACAAAGTGTATGATGTCATGTATTTTTATACGTTTTTATAAGAGATCGATATGCGAAGAAACTAGGTCGTAAATAATGTAGACCCCCATACAAATCTTGTACACCACTACAAACCATATTCATCTTGTATCTCTTTGTTTGGACTTAGATTTTGTCTTGTGAGTAACCAATCTTGGGTAATATTTCTTATATAACATGATGGTGACCATTAAAATGGAATAAAAGGAGAATTGTGATATTTTCCAAGAGTGAAACATATTTAAGTGATTCTTAACGATCACAGTGATCAGTGCAGGATCATCAATGAGATTATAGTGTTCGTAATCCCCTATCACACTTGGCTGTGGGTTCCCATTATTATATATACAAATATAAATGGTACTCTACTAAACAATGTTTAATCCCTCTCACTATGGATAATTACTCCCGCATCATCAGCTATAGTGTGGATAAGGAAATCTACCAGACTTGTGAATCCCTTAGATATGGAGGGAAGTATAAATGTGTGAACCACAATACACATATTCTTAGGAAGATATATTGGATTCATGGTTTGATGTTGTGGTTCTCTCGACTATGGATCATAATGGAATGGTTTGGGCCCTCCACATGGATTTATGTATGGTTTTGAATAGTAGTGGGAATTAGAGATAGACATTTGCTGTTATGGCCAATCTCATCATTCTTAGTTGTGATCTAGGGATTAATATCACCATTCTCACTGTTCTGGTCTTATAATTGAGAATACATGGTCATTATTATTGGTCTTTTCCTTATTTTCTCATTAACATGCATTTGATAAGTTGATATGAGATTATTTTATATATTTTTGTTACTCCCTCTTTTTTTAGGTATCATATTGGGTATGTATAAAATCACCCATGCATGGAATTTGACCACATGTTTCATGTATTATAAATATGAACAAAATATTAGGGGTGAAATTAGTAAACATTAGGGATACTTGGGTTCATTGACCACACATGGTGATTAGTTTCTAGATATTAAGATCTCATATCTTTCCGTATTATTTTATTCTAGTTTTTATCATGTTGGGACTTTATTTCTGGGTGGGTTGGTATATTATCCATATACAATTTATATTTATTCTATAGTAAACATACATATTCCATAGTGTTTTTTGGATGCATGGTTAATCTAAATTTTTCTGTATTTTAATTATTCCAATGCACTATTTCATGTAGACGGTTGGTTGCATGCATACATATACATAATAAATGGACTCTCAAATTATTTTAATCATTCTCAATACTTGTATCCAACCCCATGACAATTTTAGGTAGGCTTAGGGTAGTTTCAACATGGACTTCTAGCCAACTTGAGGTCCCTCGTGGTTCAGGTAATGAAAATAAAACAAAACAAAAGTATGGATTTGTGGTTTAAATACCCAAAATATTTTTCATTTTATAGGAAATAGTTTTGGAATTTTAAAATTTCTAGAATTAAATTTCTTATGTATTTTTTTGATAACTCTGGTGATATAACTCAAAATAGCACTCAATATACTCAGAAGGTCATCCAGAAAAAATGTCTTCGACCATTTATTAAAATAAAGGAAAAGTACAACCGTAATAGCAAAAAAAACTTCACAAACCATAAAAGATACTACAATTCATAAAAGTCATACCCGTCCTTATAATCATGATCCATTGCTCCATCCGTCATAGCCGACTCCCACTCCGATTTGACAAATTGCGTCAAAATATTGGCATATTTTCTTCTGATATTAAACATTTCCAAATAAAGAATCTCCTCAGAAGACTATAGGCTAGAGGACCTAGTATTCATCATCTTAGGCATAGAAGATTAATCTTTCCTCCACCTTTTTCTAGGCAGATCAGCTGCAACATTCTCATTCCCGGATGCATTCCTCTTTCCACCAGGAACAAAATCGCAATAATAAATTTGAGTCCTACTACCATCATTCTCCTTTTCACTATCAGAGAGGTCACCCCATTAACCAGATTCACACACCTTTTAATAACCATCAATACTCCCCCCCATTCTTGCTCAAATTTATTGTTAGAGTTGATCATGGCTAAACATTGTGCATGTTACCCATGTTGAGGATTACTGGGACCAACATAAAAATCCCTATCCTTTGCGTCCTCCATAACTCTCCCATTGCTAGTGACTATATTATGCAAATCTACACCTTCAATTCCCTGGATACCTACCATCAACAATGGTAGATCCTATTTCTCCAAACACTCAAATCGGTTGCAGGTCACCACTCCATCAGATCCATGGGTACTCATGTTCATAGCTTCAAAGATCCCATCTGAATTCTCCAAGGGAACCTCAGCGAGAGGAATCAACTGTAGATGGAATATCCCCTCCTCCTCAGTCTGATACCCTATTCAAAAATCACCCCTCAACCTATAAAAAATATGCAACACTATTGGATTAATCATCACCTGCACTGTCTTTATATTGCAAGAAAGGTATGCGGCAGCAAAAAGAAGGTCATGCCTCACCTCCCCCACATTAATCCCATCAGGTTTTTCGACCACTATTGCAACAGTAGTGCAAGAGGCTTCCATCCGGGCTCCTTTCCAAAAAGACTCTCTTATACAGGTAAAGAGAACTGGTTCCACAGAACAGCACAGACCCTCATTCATCTTTCCAGAATCTGACAGAGCCACACCAAGGCCATCTTCCATCACCGCCAGGGCTGGACTTCTAGAATTAGTACCATCACAGCCACCACTATTGTGACATTATACCACTCATGAGGCACTACCCATCCTTCCACTACGGTAGACAACCTCCAGATTCCATAACCTCTTGCACCCCACACAAAACTGAATCCATGATTCAAAAACTACTTCTTACATCCATCAGAACTCCTTCCAATCAGTGATCCAAACACAACGCACCAGAGTCTTTTCAACATCAACCTCTACATAGATCCCTGGGCAAATCGAGAGTGACATAGACTCAGTCTTCTGATCTGAGTATATATATCTTCCAATAAAATTACCAATAGCATGGAGAATATAGGGATTTTGAAATGAAAGTAGAATACCTAGAAGGATTACCCATGTTGCAATCAATGTAAGGTCACACCGCATATGAAATTCAATTCTCTAGCAAAACAAATAAAACATTGATCCGCCACACCTCCGTGAAGCCCTGGACCAAGCATCAATCATGTATTCCTCCGATCCAAATCAGACCATTATGTGTCTCTGGTCAAGCAGCCCGATGACCGCGTGCTCACGGAGATTCTAGGAGTCAGAGACGAACTGATTAATGACTTTTACCGATGGTCTATGAGGATAATATTGATCCACCAAGGTATATTTGCATAGATTCGTAGCACTGTGAAGATCCACCGGAAGTAGAGATAAATGGGGTGCCTCCCACAAAAGATCTGAAACATTCAAGGAAATAGAAATCAGAGGGAAGGATAGGGGAAGGACAGAGCCTGAAGAAGGGTCATCTCTCCTAGATGAATGCGAGACTCCCCCCTCCAAAAGGGAAGGGAGTGGGCTCCGTCTCCATGGACCTAGGGTATCGCTGCGAGAGAGCGCGTTGAGAGAAAACTGATCCTCTGGGGATCGAACATCTAATTATACATATCACTCAATATAATTTGTTGTAAATATTAGACGTATTTCTATATTTAACAAAGCATATTTAAAGGATGAATAATATGATGGGAGACCTAAAGAATATGTCTATGTTCTTCTGTATTTATTTATGTTTTTTTAAAGGTTGGGGCCGAAGCCTCATTTTTATTATTAAATCAAAGACCTCTTTTTAGAGGGTAGAGGGAGACCCAATACAGTTCCCGAAGGCCCAAGGCCAAGTGGCCTGAATACAAGGCTTGAAAGCCCATTTTTTTTCCCAAAGGGCCCCCTGTGAACAGTACTGCTACAGTACCCGGCACAGCTACAGTCCCTGCTACAGTATCCGCCGCCGCTACAGTAGCCTGCAACAGTTCCTCCACCACTACAGTGCTGCCGCCGCTATAGTTCCACCGCTGCTACAGTGTCTGCAACAGTTCCCCGCAACAGTACCCTGCTACAGTACTTGCTACAGTACCCAAAAATTCATCCCTACCCAGATTTGACCCCAGGTCTTTTGCATACCAAGCAGAAGCATGTACCACATGGGTACAAGCTCGTTCGCTTATTTAAGTTTTTTTATGTTTTCTAATATTTTTAACATTTCTTTTCAATGAAATATCATTATATAGATTTTAGACTGAATCCTCAATTGATCCATTGGAAGGATTTCAATATTTTATCCATTTATGTCAACTAGCATAATTCCCCAACCTCAATCATTACATAACCATGAATTAAGTTAATAATTCCCATTTTGGAATATTTTAGGTTTATAGCCTTAAATAATTTGGAAAAAATATATACATAACAACTTGAATATTACATGTCGACGCTTTTAATCAGTATCCATTTTTTTCTTAAATTAAATAATCATAAAATAAAAGAAACATGTATATATCCATGTTTTAAACAACATGAAATTTCCTTTATCTCATCCATAACCCGATTCCACTTTAATTCATATGAAAAACGCTTCAAAAACATGGGATGAGCATAAAAAGATCATTATGTGACACACAAATATGGAAAACATTTAGTTTTTCAAAATAACATATAAACCATGAATACAATATCATAAGTAATATTTTCACCTTCATGAAGTAGTAGATACGCTTCATGGAATAAAATCTAATTTCATATGATTTTGTAACAAAAATATTACCATAAAACCCATAAAAACACATATAACAAATAAAAGGTAATCATGGAACATAAACAAACATATTGGAATATCCATACAGTTGACTTCCACTAAACATTCTTACAAACGGAATATCTATACATCTAAATTCCATACCCAATGCATTCTATGATATAATGTAACCACCCATCTTGTTTTATCACTAAACCACACGTCATTTGGTTTATCATGGAACCACCTGACCAATGTACTAGTACCATTATATAATCATCACACACAAAATATTGAAAATATCAACATTTCAAAAATAAAATTTCATTAGAAAACACAAGAAATGATTTCAAGATATTGAAATATTATATGCACCTTCTATACCATTTTCAATACCAAACTATATTATAAGGGTATATAGTATTTATTTTCCGTTGAAAAACGTCATGGCTTCTTAAGGAAGCCAAATTTCAAATAATACTTGCAGCCGCATAAAGGTCGTTTTCACCGTATATGTTAAAAAAACATTCCATTTTTCATTTAGTAAAGTGCTACATTGAAAAACATTCCCTTTGAATGAATTTAAAATTCAATGTGTTTTTATACACCGTATAAAATCAAGTAAAGAATAAATCAAAATATGCCTCAAAGAAAGAAGACTGAGATAAAGTCTCTAACCTCATGTCCCACTTGACTCGTTCATTCATTAAATTCATGAATAATATCCTTAAGTTAATTTCTACTTTATTAAAAACATTTTTAATATTAATTATTACTTTGATATCACTATTTACCTTGCTATTACAATTATATAATTATTTGAGTTCATATCGGACAATTTTTTGATGTTCGGAACATTAGTCAAAAATGAACTTGTTAAAATTATAAATTGTCCATGTGTTTAAATTTAGATTATATCTAGAATGATATTAATGATTTAGATATCATATATATCAAATATTTCTAGTATATATTTATTTTGGAATAGTCCTTAGCATTTGGATATAAATAATAAAATGAACCGTTAATGGAGATGGTAAGCCATACGTACGAATGAACACTATTGTCATTTCATTTTTGTATTTAATGGATTGAAAAATCAATGACACCTTGATATATTATAATTAAATTATAATATATATGTTATAAATGATACATAAGTTCATTAATTCCATCTTTTATTTGTTCCATGTATAGCATGAACGATTCATGTCACTTCTAGGGGGCGGTAGTCCGCACTTCCTCAAATGAAATTATCATATTCATACAACATGGAAAGCATAATGTTTTGTACAAATAAAAATTACAGCATCATAGAGATAAAATAAATATCAAATAAATCACATATAATTATTGTTCCATCATAATGGCCACCATTAGAAGAGGTATAAAAATATTGAACAATCATCATTTTGTGATGCAATAGATCACCATCCACAGAAATAGTATGTTCTATACCCATGAGACGGAGGTGTGTGTAAGTGTAGTTATAATAATTCCCATTAAAAAACATTCTATATTAATGATATGGTTTTTTTATAAATGAATTCAATTATGATTCATTATGGGGTTGGAGAAGCAACATAAAAGAAATAATCTTGAGGGAAGACATTACCTGAAATCAGGTAACTCCTTTCGATTTTAATCTAAAAGTCATTTTTTAATTGATCTATACCAAATTAAGGCTTCAAGAAGGAAGGGAGGGATGGTGAGAAATTATTTGGTCTGATTTCGGATGAGTAAAGGGGTCATGAGAGGTGTGAGTAAGGGGTAGAGGAGGTGTCCTTTTATAAGAAGGAGGAGGGGCACTTTAAAAATGTTTAAAAGTATTATTTTATTATTAATTTATTTTCAAATTCTCATAAAAAAATTATATATTTCAAATAAAAGATGAGTATGGGTCTAAATCCTCTTATCTAATGGATTATATATATTTTTTGTCACAAATTTATCATTATATTTTAGGTTAAACCCTTATTAATCTTATTTATCTTTTACAATGTCTTCTTGTATATTGACAATAAAAGGTTACAAAAGTTACTATAAAATGACAAGAGACAAAAAATATATCATTAATGAAAATTTTAATATCATATATGTTAGGTTTTCAAATATTATAATTTTAGGATTATTATATCATTTAATAAATTCTTTATTGATTTAGAAACTCATTTATGTCAATTTTTATACTATTCATACCATGACTTTTAAAAAAAACATAACAAATTGAATTGTTATGTCCCGGATCTAGGTGCTACTCAACTGGTGCCCTGAAACTGGTTGGTCACACGACCTCAAGCGCATTTCCCCAAATGCTAGAGGCTGCGGACTAGTAGCGATGGCCCAGGTCTAATATTGGGGAAACAATGCCCTCAGTTGTCAAAGTGTAGCGTAGTGGAAAGGACAAATAACAAACAATAGCGGAAGGAGTAAAAAATATGAATTAAAATGAACAACTATAGTAAAAGACAACAAGCATTTGTCTATATAATGATGCAGCATGTCTCTATTTCTATTAATGCAACCAAATATGGTTACACTACAATACAATAGAACTCAAAATACAAGGTACAACTAGAAAAAACAAGCAGAGTAAACAAAATTTAGCAGCATCCAGAGCCAAAGATCGGTCCAATGCTCTCATACTCCCATTCTAAAATCATATACCTATATACGGACCCTTGAACCTTTCGACACCTATAGAAATATAGTCTGTTTGGGCAGAATATGTGGCTCAAATAGGGTATGGGAAATAAATCCCAGCAGGAACCCACCAAAGGCCCTTGGCCAACTGTCAGGGAAAAAAATGCAACAGTAGTGTGTAGATGTAAATTTACTAAACAAGTAGGTATTAAAAAGTAACTATCACTACCAGTTTCATTTCCATTTAGATATCCATTTTAACCATTCAATTTAATAACATTTTGTGCACATTAGAACCATGACCTCAGGCCAATTAGAACCTTTTCCTTAGGCTAATATAAAAAACCACACCCTCAGGCTTTCCCTCAGGCAATCAAATATTTCCAGCAGGCATACTAGATATTTCCATAAGGCACAGAATTCACTGCCCTGAGGCATAAGAAGAGTTTCCCTCAAGAAAAATAGAACATTTCCCTCAGGCTAAACATTACCTTTCCCTCAGGCTAAAAATAACACTACACTCAGGGTAAGTAACCGGGCCGAGCCCAAATCATAAACAAGAAATTTATTTCTAATTCCTCTCAAGGAAATTCAATTCACATCATAATCATGGCATACCCTTGGGTATCCTGGCCAAATGGATAAATAGAGAAATACACCCACAGTGTGGTCCTGGATCCATGTAGTGATCCCAAACAGTGGTTTATAATTACATTCAATTACCTATACAATTCTAGGTATTTAAAGAATCCAATTCCTTAGCCACATGACATCCCAAATGTGGGTTCGTAGCAAAACAATACACAATTTCAACACCACAGTTGGATATAAACATCAGGCCACCTACCCCGATCGCCCTTCATCGGTATACGTGAACAACGCCTCTCGAATCGTCCAAGAACGACGTAGATCTAGGATAAAGGAATCCCTGTTCAAACGTAAATAACTTACTTGAGATTTATAATTGGTACAAACATAACAAGGAGAAGATATAGCTTATCCTTACGGTCCCAATGTGATTGGAGGAAGCAGAAATGTATTCCCGGTGCACGGTCGGGAGATCTCGGAAGCTCTGATCATCCACCCGAGCTCCTCTGGCGTTCTAAGATTCCTCTGTGAACAGTGGAGGCTACTGCATGTTTTAAGCGAAAAAAACAAACTACACTGAGTGTAATCTCATATACATGGTGTGTACTTTGCATTTTTTAACTATTACTCTAGCGGCTACATTCCACTACGGCACTGTTCATCCATCGACATGAGTACACGGCGTGTTTTCGTGATTACACGGCGTGTACTGTCGCTCTTCTGGTGGCTGCCTCCAATGCCTTACTATTTACCTTCTGACTACAAACATGGCATGTAAATATGCTATACACAGCATGTAGTCAGTTTTTACACCCTTCATTGCTGATAAGCCTACACACCCTGTGTACTCGTCCCACATGGCCAATGTACACGGCGTGTGGAAAATTACACGGTGTGTACCCACAAAATTTGGTATTTTTCCCCATTTTCCTTATTTTTTAAAAAACGATTTAGGAATGAGGAAATGAAGAAACCCATACCTCAAAAATAAGAACTGTGTTCTTACAAAAATCACCCCATAGAGCAATTCATCCCCAAATTTCCCTTCCAAGGGTGGTAAAGATAATGCTCAGAACGACTCTGGCCACTGAGCACGTATTTCGGTCTCCCGCTCCCAGGTTTTATCCTGCACTCGACCATTCTTCCATAGAACCCATACGAGATGAACTGAACAGCCTCAGAAAATATCCGTACTCCTATCAACAATAATAATTGGATGCTCCTCAAAGTATGCATCGACTTGTAGTTCAACCTCCTCGACTGAAAGACATGAGACGAGTTTAAGTGATAACGGCGCAATTGAGATACATGGAAGACGTCGTGCATGGCCCGATACCTCTGGGGTAACTGTAACTAAAAGGAAACCGACCCAACTCCCTCTAGAATCTCAAATAGCCTCACATACCTACATGAAATTTTACCATGTCTCTTGATTTGCATGTGTCCCAACCTCGATGAAAAACACAAAAACACATGATCCCCAACAAAGAACTCCAAGAGTCATCTGTGGCGATCAGTATAAGATTCCTGACAAGACTGCGTAGAAGCTATCTGCTTCTGTATCAACTATACTAGCATAGAAGTCTCATGCATGAGACATGGTCCCAATAAAGCTACCTCACCTGCCTCCATCCAACACAAAGGTGATCTACATGACCTACCATATAAATCCGATTATTGTTCCATATCAATAGTTTCATGAAAACTATAAATATAGGAAAACTCAACCAGGGCCATATGCTTCTCCCAAGAACCCCCAAAGTCTAGAATGCATGCACGAAACATGTACTCATGCACCTGTATCATATGCCCTGACTGACCATCGGTCTGAGGGTGGCAAACTATGCTTAGATGCACCAGTGTACCCAGTTCCATCTAAAAACTCTTCCATAAATGAGACATAAATTGGGAATATGTATCTTAAACAATAGAACGAGGGACCCCATGAAGACGTAAAACCTCTCAGATATACATCTTATTGAGCATATAAACAATGAAGGTCTCCTTGATTGGAAAAAAGTGAGCTACCTTCGTAAGTTTGTCCACAACAAACCACCCAGCATCACTACCTCGAGTTGACCATGAAAACCCCATCACGAAATCCATCACGACATCATCCCATTTCCATTTAGTATTGGGTAACTTCTATAACTGTCTAGCTGGCCTCTGATGCTCTGCCTTCACCTGCTGACAGGTGGAACATCTCGTGACAAAACCATCTACTTCTTTCTTCATACCCGGCCACCAGTACTAATGCCTCAAGTCACGGTACATTTTGGTAACCCGGGATGAACTTCCCAATATGAAGCATGAAACTCATGCATTAGCTCCTCACAAATATCCCTTGGAAACCACACTCATCCATGGAAACACAATACCTCATCATCGCCTATCGGCCATCCCGGTTGAGGGTCCTTACTTTCCACCGACTCCCATAGAACTAGGAATTCTGAATTAGATAGTTGTCTAATCCTAACTCTATCCAGGAGGGTAGATGTCATAGCTACAGAAGAAAGATAGGTTTTCCCCTTGATATCTTTCACTTCCAAATGCATCTAAGAGAACAAAGCCATACGTTTCCACTCACCACTATCCTCATGAAATTCTTTTGTCTGAGTCTTCCATCTCAGTGCATCAGTAACTGAATTACCCTTACCACATGTATATGCATGCTCAAAGTCGAAGGACTATAGTTATTAAACCCACCATCATTGTCTCAAGTTCAAGTCACACTGGGTAAAGATATATTTAAGACTTTTGTGGTTACTGAAAACCACAAAAGTCTCTCCCAAGAGATAATGTCTCTAACAGCGTAACGCATGAACAACTACTGCCAACTCGAGGTCATGCGTCGGGTAATTCACCCCATGTGGCCTCAACTATCGAGACTCGTATGCAACTACTCGATGGACCTGCATCGAAACTACTCCCAGCCAAATACCTGATTCATAATAGTAGACTATATAGCTCTTCCCTTGCTCTGGAAGTATCAGGATTGGTGCTGATGTCAACCTTCTGTTCAGCTCCTGAAAGGCTATCTCGCATGTTTCTGACCAAACAAACTTCACACCCTTCGTTGTCAAAACCGTCAATGGCCCTCCTAAGAGGGAGAAGTCCTAAATAAAACATCTGTAGTAACTAGCTAGACCTAAGAAACTCAATATATCAAACACGTTCTTAGGCTACTCTCAGGAATCTACTTCTCTCTCTTTCTCTGGGTCTACTGCAACTCCTGCCTCTGAGATATTATGACCCATGAAGTGTATCAGGTCCTTCCAAAAGTGGCACTTTGGGAGATTAGAATATATCCTCTGCTCTCTCAGTGTACTCATTATGAACTCATGATGGGTAGCATGGTCGTGTCGAGTGTGATAGTACACAAAGAGGTCATCCATGAAAACTTCCACAAAAGTGTCCAGATAATGATGGAAAACGTGATTCATCAGAGCCATGAAAACTATTGGTGCATTCATGAGTCTTAACAGCATGACCGAGTACTCATATAGACCATATCTGCTCTAAAAATTTGTGAGAGGTATATCAGATGGTCTAACACGCAACTGATGATATCCAGATCTCATGTCAATCTTCAAGAACACCTTTTCTCCCCTATGTTGATCAAAAAGATCATCAATAATTGGTAAGGGATATCTATTCTTAACCATTAGTTAGTTCAGCTTCTCATAATACACAAAGAGTCTAAGGGTACTATCCGCCTTCTTCACAAAAAGGACCGGTAGACCCCATGGAGAAGTACTGGGTCAGAGGAAACCCTTTGACTGAAACTTCTATAACTGTCTCTTGAGCTCCTCTCACTCAGGTGTAGCCATTCTATAAGGAGGAATGGACACTGGTTCCGCTCCTGGTATAAGATCAATAGATAAATCAACCTCTCGCTCCAGAGGATGACCTAAAAAGTCGTTAGAAAAGGCATCCCTGAAATGATAAACTACTAGAGGTAAATCCTTCTGACAAGTCCCCTGATCATCCAGATATAAACTCGCAATCTGGGTTTTCACTCCACCTCTCCCTTGATACTCTGGTCCATCTCGGCTTCCCTAAACATCCCATTCGCCCTTTTATAGAAACTCTCCTCCCACTGGTGATGTGAAACTAACCCAATTACGATAGAAATATATGAATTCTAGAAAGGGTACCAAGTAGCCCTTCTCTAAAATGACATCATAGCTCTTAATCTCCAAAACATTGAGGTCCCATAGAATGAGACACCCACTAACCTCTAGTGGCACTCCTTGCACTGATGCACACCTGCTGCTCTAATCCCCAAAAGAGTTTCTAGGGTCATAACATCAGACGAAGAAGAAACAGAGATCCCAAGGCTCTCCACAATGGTTAAAGATATGAAGCTATGTGTATCACCCGTATCTAAAAGTACTAAAGATAAAACAGAAGCTACTAAAATAGTTCCTCTGACAGTAGAAGGTCTAGGATCCTACTATTATTGGGTCTCTTGCATTGAATATGTCTGTCCAGTGCCACAGCCTTACGACACAGTCTGTCTACCCTGATCTCTCCCGCCATGCTGCCTCTGAGATCCTGGTGTCTGGCTACCACGGCCACGACCACCATCTCTGCCTACACGCCCTGATGTATTCCAGTTTCCTGACTGCTAAGAAGCTATCGGTCTTGCTTCCGCACGTGGAGTCTTCATAGAACCCCTCTCACTATCCACTGGTAGAAATTGCCTGCAAAAGCGCTATAGATGTCCCATATTGCCAAAAGCTCGGCATTCCACTGGGTCTCAGGGGCACTGAGGTCACTTGAAACCCTATCTATTGCATTGGTAGAAAATTATTGGGCCACCTGAAGTATTCTTCTGGATAGTAATACCACCATGATAGAAGTCCATCTATCTCTTCGTATTACCAGTAGAAGTAGTACTAGAAACTGTTGCTCAACCTCCCTGGCCCACACATCTAGCTTCCCGCGGATTATGCTTCATAATAAGTGTCTGGTTGATGAGGGCATGCACTGTAGGCATCCTGAAAACATTAAGCAGTGCTCAGATGTCATATCTATGGCCATCCTCAGAGCGTCTGACCCTAAACGTCTCATCACACACCAGAACGGGTCCAAAACACTAAATCTTGGTGAAGCTAGAAGAATAATCCATCACTGAAATGGCTCCATACTGCAGATTCATGTGAACTCACAAGATCTATCTACCCTCAGCGTCTCTGGGAAGAAGAAGTCATAGAAAGCTACCTGAAAATCTTCCCACGCCATGATGCGGTGATGCTCAGACTGGGTGGTAACATTCCATCAACTCTTGGTGGAATAACACAACATAGAAGTCATGAGCTTGACCCTCCTCCCCATAGGTGTCTCAAGATGCTCGAAAATATTCTACATTGAATCCGACTGTGAGTTCATAGCCTGTGGTCCGCCATCCCTTGAAAACATAGGCGGATGCTACTATTGGAATATACGTGTCAGCACTGCCATAGATGTGGCGGACTGCTGTGCTCCCTGAAAGGTCTACACAAACCGCATGAAGCCTTCAAAGAACTGTGCCTCCACTCTTGCATCTGGTATAATGGGTGGTGCCTCAACTGGCACTACTAGAGGGTCAACTGGTACCCCATGGCCTACCATCTCAAAAGTATAATCATCGTCCCTCTCCTGGAGAACAACGTGTGGTCGTCTCAGTGGCATGCCTCTACAAGGTCAAATGCATTCCTTAGATCAAGATTATCAAAGATTGAAAACAAGGATACCAAGAAGGGAATAAGAGAAAGAAAGAATTAAAGATTTACAAAACAAGACTACACGACGTGTATAAAAACTACAGGGTGTGTTCTCAAAAGCCATTCGCATGGGCGTGTACTCCAGCTAAAACTGGTCGTGTAACACCCCAAACACATGGAATGTCCTCGGACTACACAGCGTGTACTTGAATACTCCTTCCTTGCCTGGGTCCATCAACACGTCTTAAGCGACACGGCTCTCAAAAAACCAACCTACGCGGCGTGTCCCACAGGTACACGGCATGTACTCTACAAATTTTCACCGGACCGTGTTGTTCGTGACAAAGCTTGTATACCAAGGTAACACTACATAACATGTTCAAAAAGACACATTGTGGTCAAAGAATCCCTAGAATGACCTGTCTTGTTTTTTACATGGTAAAAGACTACACGGAGTTTACTCAGGGTACACAGCATGTACTTAAAAAGTTCTTATTTCTTCCCAAACAGAAGAACACACGACATGTGTCCATAGAACTACACGGCGTGTATCCTGGGTTTTCAGGATAGTAAGCCTCAAAAACTACTCCAGAGCCCTGATTAACCCTGAAACCAACACCTAAGTGCCAAATTCCGATCCGTGAGGGACCATACTCCCCGAGAATCAAATTTTGGCATCTTATACATGTTATAACAACATGAACAGGTCAATGATCCACCAAATTCCAGTCAATGAGGTCCCATACTCCTCACGAACCAAAGTTTGGTGTCCATTATACAATACATCACATAAACATAACCTATCAAATAGAAGGTATTTATCAATGCACCTTCCACAATCACATGCTTTTCTAGAACAACAACAATCACAACAACATAAAATTTCTAATGCACCTATAAGGCCTGGAAGGAATGCATGTCATGTGATTCTAGCATGTGAATAAATGATGCATGAGATGGAATACCCTCATATCATCGGGTTTCAACTAAATAGAACCCATGTATAACATATAAATAGCACAATTACAATTGTTTCACCCAACGATGAAAATTAAGTCAACTGTAAAATTGTATAATCAGAACAATAACAATAAACAAGACAGACTGGGTTTTTCATGTACACAGGTTAGCTAATCCCGGTTAAAAATTATTACCAACTACCATGTCCATCCCATCTCGGACAAAGGCTCCAAAAAGTATGCCAAAGAATATAACTCCTCTGATACCACTTTGTAATGTCCTGGATCCGGGTTGCACTCAACGGGTGCCCGAACCCGGTTGGTCACATGACCTCAAGTGCATTTCCCCAAACGGCAGAGGCTGCTGACTAGCAGCGAGGTCCCAGGTCTGATTGTGGGGAAACTATGCCCCCAATTTTTAAAGTGTAGTGCAGTTGAAAGGATAAATAACAAACAACAACAGAAGTAGTAGATAATAAGAACTAAAAATGAACAACTGCTGTAAAGGAAAACCAACAGTTATCTATATAATGATACATCATGTCTCTATTTCTATGAATCATCCAAAATAGGTTACACTACAATAAAATACAACTCAAAATAATTGGTATAGCAAGGAAAAACAAGCAGAGTAAAAAAAAGCAGCAGCATCGCATGACAAAGCTCGGTTTCAAGCTATCTTACTCCCCTCCTCCAATATTGTACATGTATAGGGACCCTTTACCCAGTCAAAACCTACAGAAATATAGTCTATTTGGTCTGTAGACATGACCCAAAAAGGTTGTGAGGAATAAATCCTAGTAGGCACCCACCAAAGGACCATGCCCAACTGTGAGTGAAAAAATGCAACAGTAGTGTGAAGAAGTAAATGCAGTAAACAAGTAGGTACTCAAAAGTTACTATAACTACCAGTTTCATTACCATTTTGATATCCATTTTAACCATTCAATTTAATAACATTTTTTTCTAATCAGAACCAATACCTCAGTCCAATCAGAACCTTTCACTCATCCTAATATAATAAAACACCGGCCTCAAGATTTCCCTCAGGCAATCGATTATTACCCTCAGGCGTACGATATATTTCCCTCAGGCACAGAAGTCACATCCCTCAGGCATAATAAGTGTTTACCTTATGAGAAATAAATCATTTCCCTCTGGCTAATAAGTTCCTTGCCCTCAAGCTAAACAATCAATGCCCTAATGCTAAAAAAACATTGTCCTCAGGCACAAGTAACCGGGCCGAGCCCAAAGAATAAACAAGAAATTTATATATAATTCATCTCAAGGAAATTCAATTCACATCATAATAATGGGATACCCTCATGTATCTTGGCCAAACAGAAAAACAGAGGAACGCACCCATGGGGTGGTCCTGCATCCAAGCAGTTATCCCAAACAGCAGTTTATAATAACATTCAATTACCTATACAATTCTAGGTATTTAAAGCCTCCAAGGCCTCCTCCACAAGACACCCCAAACGTGGGCTTGTAGCACAATGGTACATAATTTCAACACCACAGTTGGATATAAACATCAGACCACCTACCTCGATCATCCTTGATCGGTATATGTGAACGACGCCTCTCGAATCGTCCAAGAACAACATAGATCTGGGATAAAAGAATTCTCGTTCAAAGGTAAATAACTTCCCTTATAGGAAGAATTGGTATAAACATCATAAGGAGAAGAGAGAGTTTACCCGTACGGTCCCAACGTGATCAGCGGAAGTGGAAACGGATTCCCGGTGCGCGGTCGGGAAGTCTCCGAATCTCCACCCGTCCACCTGAGCTCCTCCTGTGTTCTAAGCTTCCCCTGCGAACAGAGGAGGCTACTGCCCATTTTAAGTGATAAAACAAACTACACAGCATGGACTTTTCATTGTTTAACTGTTCCCCTGGCGACTAATTTCCACCGCGACACTGTTCATCCATCGATATGTGTACACGACCTCTTTTCGTGAGTACACGGCGTGTACTGTCGCTCCACTGGCGCCTGCCTCCAATGCCTTAATATTTACCTTCCGACTATATACACGACATGTAAATACCCTATACATGGCGTGTAGTTAGTTTTTACACCCTTCACTGCTGACAGGACTACACACCCTGTGTACTTATCCCACACGAGCAATGTACACAGTGTCTGGAAAAGGACACGGCATGTACCCAAAAATTTTGGGATTTTTCCCCATTTTCCATATTTTGTCAAAAACACTTAAGGAAAAAGGAAAATAAGAAACCCATACATCATAAATAAGAACCGTGTTCTTACCTGAATCATTAAAAAATAATGATTAATTTAAATATAACAAGTAATAATCATCCATAATGTTTTTTCACTACCTAAAAAGTTTAAAGTAAATTTATTTTAATATTTATATTCTCATTTAGTTAAATATTTCATTAATAATGAAATCACTAAATCACCATTCTATCATTAATAAATTTATTTATTTAATATCTAAAAATTATAAATAAAATACAATGATGTAGGAAATTGTTTTACCTTTCGAATGACTTTTTATAATCATAAATAACACTTATATAAACTCACAAATTTATTTTATTAAATGATATATCTTTAGGATATATTTTACTTAACATTAAATTTAATGTAATTAAATGTAATTTTCAATCACAAGTGTCCCTATGGGGTCCTAAAATTGACCCAAGGATTTACATGGTTATAAATATCACATAAAATAGAGTCATTAAATTTGTTATGGTAATTTAATAATATAATAATATTTTTTTACCCTTAGTTACCAGATTTACCCTTTAACCATAGTAAATAAAATATTTACTAAAGTTACTATTCATAATGTCTAAAAATAAAAGGTACATATTTACCTATTTATACCTCCTTATTAGAAATATGGAATCCATTTTTCCAAATTCAAAACACATAATATTTATAAATTAATTTAAAACATATTCTCATAGTCAAACCGAAAATATTTTTTTAAGAAATAAAAACTACCAAAAGAAGTGTTTATATCCAATTTCAAAGTAAAATTAATTCCAATGACAAAAATTTGATTAAATGAAAAAAACATACGGTAATTACACTTTTATGCCAATTAAAATGACAATATAATCATGTAAATAATTTTGATGAAAAGGAAGTGTTTACTTAAAATCTAGTATTGTTCATTAATCATTAAAAACGAACTTTATCCTAAAAATACCAAAAATTTACCCAAAGAAATTTTGTAAGTATTAATTATAAATTGGAATTTCATTTTGTGAAATATAACATATAAATGTGTCAAAAACTTTATTTAAAAGGGTTCTCCATCAAAAGGTGGTAAAAATAGATTTTAAAAAAAATGTGTATTTATGCTTAAAATTGGATTCATTTTCATTTTATGGCTCTAAATTTTATTGGATAAATGTAAATACATTTAACAAACATGATTAATTATAATATGGTTAGTTTGGATCATTACCGGGAATAAAAATAATAGGTGTTAACAACCATTTAATATAATAATATAATGTTACTATTATTTTTCACAGTATGACTCAGCCTTTTGTGCAAAATAATATTTTAGAGGAACCCATTATTGCGTGTTGGGTACACCATCGAACAAAGAATAACCTTTAAATAAAAATTAATATTTAAATAAAAATATTAATAAATATGAAAACATATTATTCTTTATTTACCTGGGATGATACATCCTTATCCCTTTTTGGAAATGACGTCCTCACAATTTTATTCACATATCGAATAAGTGGGATTATTTATTTCCCATAGCATTTTCAGATTCCCATGTTGTCTCTTCAACCATATGGGTTTTCCACAAAACCATTACCTGATGAATTACCTTATTACACAACACCTTCTCTCCTCAGTCAGGAATCTGGATAGGTTCTTAATTATAATAATGATTCTCTTCAACTAAACTATCTCTGGACTCAAAACATGAGATGGGTATGGAATTTTCTTACACATCATTGAAACATGAAAAAAATTATGTACCTCGGATAAACATTGATGTAAATCCACTTGGTAGGAAACTGATTTATCTTTCTCCAGGATTTCATAGGGTCCAATGAACCCCGGACTCATCTTCCCTCTCATACCAAATTTCAGCACACATTTCCAAGGAGATACTTTCAGAATGACATGATCACCTACCTTGAATGAAAGATACATCCTATGTTATTCCCAAAACGTTTCTTCCAGCTTTGATTTGTCCTCATGTGTTTCGGTATCAGCTGAAATTTCTGTAGCATCTCTTCTACCAATTGTGGCCCAATCAGTTTCCTTTCACCTAATTCATCCCTAAAAACTAGATATTGACACTGATTCCCATATAATGCCTCATATAGAGACATATATATACCAGAATGAAAACGTTCATTATAAGAAACCTCAACATAAGAAATATATTGGTCCAAACTTCCATAGATTTTTATTGATAATGAATGTATCATATCTTCCAATGTCTAATTTTTTCATTTAGACTTCCCATCAGATTGATAATGAAAAGTTGTATTAAAATTTAATTCTGTACCCAATGACTTTGGAAGGACTTTCCAAAAGTTCAAAGTAAACATAAGATCCAGATAAGATTCAATAGAGAGGGAAACTATATGAAACATAAATATCCCTTTAATATGTAATAGAGATAGTTGATGAAGATAAATGGTATCTAGAATAATAATAAAAATGATATGATTTATTTAATAGATCAACAATAACCTAGATTTCATTATTACCTCGATATGTCTTCATTAATCCGATAACAACATCCATGGAAATATTTTCATATTTCCATTCTAGACCTAGTCATGATTGATGCATCCATTCTGGTAACTTTCAATATTTATTATCATGTTGACATGTCAAACACTTCACAGTAATGTCAGCAATATCTCTTTTAATTTCATCCCACCAGTAATACTTCTGAATATCCTTGTATATCTTAGTACTACCAAGAGGAAATGAAAATGTATAACTATGAGCTTCACATAACAATTCTTTCATCAATTGTGAATTGAAAGGAACACATTATATCTTCCCAAATCTCAAAATACAATCATTATCCGTGTTAAATTTAGATAACATACCCTTCTAAACCAATTATTAGTTTCTCCACAACTCAAAACCTTCCTCTTGCACTGGCTTATTTTGGTCTAAGATAGATGATTTCAATAACTCCTAAAACAAAATAGAGGAATTTGATGCACTAACAACTTCAATTCCAATCTTCATGAAATCATTAATCAAATTATCTTCTTTCAAATGTTACATAGTTAATGTAGCATTACATTTTTGACTCAAAGAATATGTCACATTATTTTCATTTCCAAGATTGTAATTAATCCTAAAATAATAATTATTTATTAATTACAACCATCTCCTATATCTCATGTTCAATTCTTAATGACTGAATATATACCTCTATGTTTTTTGGTTAGAATATGTTTCAAATTTTACTCTCTATAGACGATGCCTTAAAATTTTCGAAAAAAATACAACAACAGAAAATTCGGAATTATGTGTTGGGTAATTTAACTCATAATGTTTCAATGGACATGATGCATAAGATGTTACATGATCATTATTCCATAGTACACAACAAAGTCCTTTTAACTAAGAATCACTTTAGATAAAAAATTCACCATCTATCGAAGATAATGCTAAAACTGGATCATTCACCAATATTCAGTTCAATTCCTAAAAACAATCATCACATTCATTTTCCCAGATAAACTTGACACCTTTTCCAGTTAACTTAGTCAGTGGGCTAGATAATCATGAAACATTATCAAAAACCTTCTTTAATAGACTACCAAACCAAGAAAACAAAAAAATCTCAGTTATATTTCTGGGTCTTTCCCATTCTTCCACAACATTTTCATTATGAGTATCAACATTTATGCCTTTTTTTAAAAAAATTTGATAAAGGAATGAAATTTTTTGTAACAAAAATTCACACATGGTCGACATCCCATAAAATTAATTTTCTTTTATGGTTTTCTAGTCAATACTTAAAATAATTTCATTTTCCACTTTAATTTTCAAATATACCAAAATTTCATCAATAAACTCAACCAAAAAAATATCCCAGAACTCAAAAAAAATATTATTCATAAGATACCAGAATAAAAAAGGTGCATTGGTTAATCCAAAAGGCATAACTAAAAATTCATAATGGACATATCTAGTATGAAACTTGTTCTTCGAAACATCGTGTTCCTTTACTTTCAACAGATGGTATCCCGACCTCAAGTCAATGTTCGAAAAATACTGGGCTCCATGGAGCTGATAAAAAAACCATTGATATGAGGAAATGGATACTTGCTCATAATTGCGATATTATTCAAGAATATATAATCAATGGAAAGTCTCATTGAACCGTCTTTCATATTAAGAAACAAGACTGGATCACCCCATAGTGATGTGCTAGGTCGAATGAATGCTTTATCTAACAACTCTTGCAATTGTTTATTTAACACTAAAATTAAAATTTCATCCATTCTATAATGGGGTTTTGAAATTATCATAGCATCATGAACTAATTAAATACAATATTCAACTTACCGATCAGGTATAATACATGGAAAATCATCACTAAAAACATCTAGATACTCAATTACAACTGACACATGATTAATCTGAACAGTTCTGTTGTTTTATCCAATATTTGAAAGCTAAAATTCATTTCTATAATTCAATAGTTTCTCATATTCTTGATATTATATGTTATATTATGGTTTATAATTGTACCCAAACTGAATTTCTTTCTGAAAGGAATCCAATTTATCTCTACATTCATTCTTATAATGGTAAATAGAAAGTCAATCACTTTCCAAAGTAACATCAAACTATACTAGAGGCATAACAACAAGGTTTTCAGGTCAATTGTTTCCATAAAATAAGGATAAAAATATTATTAAAGTTTTTATTTTCCTCAACATTTACCTAGGTGTTTTCACCATTAGTTCTGGATTCATTGCTTGAGGTGGAATTCCAAATTTACCCTAAAATTTCTCTGAAATGAAATAATGTGTAGACCCTAAATCAAACAATACATTTTCATAACCTAAAAAAGAAAAGTACCTTATACAACTTAATTTGATGGTCCCACATCAACCTTAGTACTAGAAAACAATTTTTCCCCACCCATATACTTCGGGTTTGTTCGGTTTCCACCCTAGGTAATCAACATTGGACACACATTGGCATAATGCCCAAAATCATTGCAACTAAAACATTTTGTCGCTATGTTTTTAATACATGCATGATAATCTTCCGTACAGTTATGGGAAATATGTCCAGACATACAACATTGGAAGCACTTTCCAGACATTGATAAAATTTCTCCAATATTCTTTTCACCACACTTCTCACATGATGGAAATTATATTTTCTCACATTCGTGCTTTTTTGATGAATTGTTACCTTTTTCCTAATAATTAAAACTGTTATTATTCTTAATCTCATAGAATACCCGATCATCAGAAAACACCATTTTTACCTTCTTGGAACACCTGACAAGTTTCAAATAGATTTTGAATTCAAGAGAGGCTAGCATTCATTGATATCACGACTTTAGTCTTGAGTAAAATCAATTTTATTACTATCAAGATCTCTGATGAAATTCAATTAATACCCTGTAAATCATGTTTAATTTTCTTCATAATCATCCAATAAGTCATCCTCTTTCACCAATTCCATGAATTGTTTTCTATCATAAGTTGAACCACCGTAGGGAAATATTTCTCAAGAAACATACCTTTAAATTTTTCCCAACCAAGTGCATCGATATCGACATTGTCCAAAATATTTTTAATCATCAACAACCACTGATATACTTATTCTTCAATATGATTAAAAAAATAGAATAACCTTTTGATTATTTGTACAACCCTTGACATTAAAACTCTTTTCAAGTGCTTTGATCGACCCTTCATCTTGAAGAGGGTTAGATGATCCTCTAAATGATTGGGAATTTTGTCTTGTGTAATTCTCTACTAAAGACATTTTTCTCTAGGGTTGATTTTTTTGATCTCATGCATGTATACCATCACTATTTATATCTTGATTCAATTGCTCAATTACATCATCAACATATTTAGTTCCAATTATGACCATTTAAAGATGCTGATTAAGAAGGTTATTCTTTTTTTATGCCTTCCCAGCATAGCTATCATATTTAATTTATGGAAATACATTCTGAAGAAAGATATATTAGAGGAATAATCATTGTAATCTTAAAATTCTATATCATTTCAATTTGACCATAATGTAAAAATCTTTTCTGGATATTATATTGCAATAATTCTAAATCCTAAATTTATCTATAATGACCTCTGACACAAACTATAAGACCCCAGCCTTAAACATTACATAATCCTAAAATAAATTAATAATTTACATTTAGGATCTTTTCAGGTTTGGATATTTAGAGTATTGGTTCATAACATATACATAACAACATGAATATTACATGTAGACACTTCTACTCTGTATCCATTTTTTCATAAAATAAAAACTCTTAAAAGAAAAGAAACATGTTTAGTTCCACGTACTAAAAAAATGAATTTTTCTTAATCCCATCATTGACCCTATTCCACTTTATGTCTTCTGAAAAAAAATTCAATAACATGGGATGAGAATAAAAATCTCAATAAGGGATACACAATGAAGTAAAATAGTTAGCTTTTTAAAACAACATGTAAACCATGATTACATTATCATAAGGAATACTTTTCACTTTTATGAAGTAGTACATACTATTCACTAGATAAAATCTCATTGATTACCCTTTTATAAACATACTATTACCATAAAACCTATATAAAGGAAACATAACATATAAAAGATAACTTTGGACATAATCAAACATAAATGGAATAACCATACGATCGACTTTTACAAATCATTCCTAAAAATGGAATAGACATATGGTTGACTTCCATACACAATGCATTGGAGGATATAAACTTACAAACCATCATAGGTTTTTCACGGATCCACCCATCATTTGTTTTATCATGGAACCACCCATAAAATGTTCATGTACTATTATATAATAATCAGAAATAAATGATTTCAAATATCAACATTTCAAACATAAAATTTCGTTTGAAATCACAAAAAAATAATTTCAAGATATTGAAATAGTAAATCCAATTTCAATACCATTTTTAATACCCTAATATGTAAAAACAGTATATGTTATTTATTTTCCATTTAAAAACACCACAACTTTTTAAGGATGACAAATATCAAATAAAGCTCTTTGTGGCCGAAAGGTGGTTGTCACCGCGTACGTTAAAAACATTCTATTTTTCATTTAGTGAAGTGCTACATATTAAAATATTGACATTGAATGCAATTATAATTCAAATTGTTTTATAGACTATATTATAGAAAGTCATGTATAGATCAAAATATGCATCAAAGAATGGAGATTGGGACCAAGTCCCTTACCTCATGTATGACTTGACTCATTCGTTCTTTCAATTCATGAATAATAAATATAGGTTAATTTATACTTTCTTCGAAAACTTTTTAGGTATATTATTCATTTTATATCACTTATTACCTTACAATAAAAATTATTTAATTACTTGAGTTCAAATCATACATTTTGTCGATGTTCGGAACTAAAGTAAAAAATGAACTCGTTATAAGTATAAATTTTCCATGTGGTCAATAGTACATTATCTCCAGAAGGATATTCCTGATTTAGATATCATATATATACATATATACCTAGTATATATGTATTTTATAATATTCCATAGACTTTGGTTATAATAAATGAAATGCACCGTTCACGGAGACGATATGTCGTACGTACATATAAAACCTTCTTTCATTTATTTTTCACATTTAAAGGAATGAAAACTAAATGATTCATAGGTATATTATAATTACAGTATAATATCTATAATATATATGTACATAATTTCGTTAGATTCATCCCTTATATGTTCCATGTATTGCATGAACGAGTCATATCACTTTGAGGGGGCGGTAGTCCGCACTTCCTCAAATAAATTTATTACATTTATACAACATGAAAAGAATAGAGTTTTGTTCTAAATGATAATTACAGTATCATAGATATTAAATTAATATCATATACAGAACATATAATTATATTGCATTCATTATTGTCAATATAAATGGTTGTAGGAAAATATTGAACAATCTTAACCTCCTGAGGCAGTAGATGGCCGTCGAAAGAAATAATATGTTCTATACCCATTAGAGTGTGCTGTGTGTTGTTGATCATGTATTATTTCAACAATAATCTATATTTTTATAATTTTTTGGATTATCAAAAATAACCTTACTTGTTTGTCTTATGATTTTATATTAAGTATATTTCATGAAATTAATATTCATTATATTCTCAATATAGGAATAATTTTAATTCATAAGATTCACATGAAATATTTTTAAAAGTGGTGAAAAATATATTCCTAAATTTTTGGATACACAATTCATACCATACATTTTAGATGATATTTTAAGGATTATATCCTACGTTTATTTTACGGGATTTCAGAAAAGTATGGTTAACCAATTGTATGTTAAATGAAAAAATGGTCAAATAACCTTAATTTTGGAAGGAACCATACATTTATTGTATGAGAAAAGTGGGGATGAAGAACCTTACGTAAGTATGGAACCTTATATTTACTTCACAAAAGTATGGATCATTAACCATAATTTTGTAATGATCCTTAAATTTTATTAAAATGTTTGGATCATATAACATACATTTTGAAGAGAGAAAAACTATGGATCATATACCATGCGTCCAAAAGTTGATAAAAATGTATGGATATTCAACCTTAAGTTTGTAATAATCCGTAACTTTGGAAAACTATGTTGGACTTCTTCAAAAGACAGAGATTTGATTTTGTGACTTTATCGTACAACGGTCTTTTGTGAAATATTAGGATGATTTCATGATCAATTCTATGTGTGTCTTTAAAGAGCATCTATAACTTAATTAAAGCCATTAATATGTAATTTAAATAATTGATTTAATAGGAGGATTCAGTGCTGATTATTAAGGGAAGTTATAACCACTCTGTCATTCAATATATTTTAATTTTGTGATCATCTATGTGACTTTTTTTATCAAAATTTATGAATAAGTTGATCATCTTTATTCTATATATTCTATGTATCCAAATTCTGTATATGACATGGGTGACACGATATCTCTTGAATACAAGGTGATTAAAAAATTAAAATCTAGAGATATTTGAGTTTCACAAAAATCGAAATATGTTGGTTCTTTAAAAAGATCTTTTACATATTTTATCCTACAAAAAATGACCAGATTCTATTTTATATTGGAAATAGAAACATTAAGGATTAACATTTTCTACATTATGGATATATCATGAATTTTCTACTGATTGTTTTAGGAAAATATTTAAGTATAGATTACAACCTGATCGATTTATAATAACTTTTATCTGATGAACATTCTTTCTGATGATGACAATCCATTTACTGTCAGTTCTGTACTTCTACAACTGTGAATATTAATTGGAAAGTATTTTTCAAAACAATATTTTTAATTTTGACTACCAATTTCTCACACTAAGATGATTGATATGTTCTGTTTTAGATATATAAGTCTCTGTTTTAGCATTAAACTGTAAATGTTTCAACTCCCTACACTCAGTTGTGGATGGTCTCATGGAAAGAGGTATGACTGGTGAAAATATCCAAGATCATGGAGAAGAGAATTGGTGGAGTGGACTATGAGATTTTGTGCCCCATACCACTATTAATATTTGCATCCTGGTATCTATTTATTTCTGATGCATAAAAAATATGATAAAGATAAAAGGACAGAATTTATTCTCATCCAGATTTCTCGAGATGTTTTGAAAGTCACAATTAACCCCCCCCCCCCTATTGCGCATATTTAGTTGTATATTTCATATAACACAATCCAACAATTGGTATCATTTGTGGTTCATTTTTCAATGATATATAAAGATGAAAGTAACCGAATTATACAGATATCTCAATGGATGATACACGAGAGGGAATGTCATTGGTTTGATCTCTGTACTTTAGTGGTGTAAACTATGGATGTTGGAAATCAAGGATGATCATCTTCCAAAATAATCTTGGATACAGTGTCTACTAAAAAAATTCTTACTCGTTATGAAATTACTGAGAAACCTAAAACATTGAGTGAATTTACTAAAGCAGAGTATCACATAAATTCAAATGTTATGAATGCTATCATTTATGATCTAGGACCAGATTAATTCAATCGAGTATCTAAATGCACGACTGGTAATGATATGTGGCATTCAATTGCAGTTGCTTATGAAGGAACTGACAATGTCAGACAAATAAGGTATGCTACAACGAAGATGAAATTTGATACATTTAGAATACATTATTGTGAAATCACCACTCAGATGAATGGAAGGATTGTAGATATAGTCAATAACAATAAATCCCTTGGAGATCCTATCACCCAAGCAGACCAAGCTTTGAAAGTACTAAGAGTTCTGCCAACCCAATGGAATGAGCTATTAGTAGCCACTAGGCAATCATCACCTGTTAAAAAACTAACTATGAGATAAATGATTGGAATCCTTATAAATAATGAAGCAAAGATAGAATAAGAAGATAATGACAATAAAGTCTTTATAAAATGAGAAAATACTGCTCCTAAAGTAATGTCTCTGAATTAGAAGAGAAAGATATACAAGAGATCAAAAATCAAGAACGTTATGACTCATCTTATTCAGAAATGAAACTATAATTGATGGAAAAACAATTATTAAATTTTATATGAATAATGAAGGATTCATAAAATCGTTCAACAAAGATGAGAAAGATACAAAAGAAGTCCAATTTTATGAATTCAAGAAAATGGGACACATAAAATCTGACTGTCCTCTACTAAAAAGAGTAAAGAAAAATAAGTTTTTCGAAAATACTGATAATGAGTAGAAAGATAAAAGGGAAATGAAATCCACATGGAGTTTTTCAGAAGACTGTATCCACTCCTCAATGTCTAACATAGAAAAATAAGAATCAAGTCTAAAAGTAAACATGCCCTTCATGGATGAAGAAAATGAGTAACAATCTTATTACGCTTCCAATTATGATTCTGACCCTAGCAGCACAAATGATAAACTAGTAGCCTTCTATAATATACTAGAAGAAAGATCTAATTCCCTATTAAAGATGAATCAATCACTGAAAAATATTCACAATTCATTTTTGTATAAATAGAAACTTTTCTAAAACATCATCAATAATTAATTGAGAATTATAACTCATCTAACACAAGTAGCGAAGATCATGAAACTAAGATCAAAACACTAAATGATGAAGTAGAAACCTACAAAATAGAATCTATCTTTTTAAAAAATCGATAAAATACATTAAATGACATTGTTGGAAAGAATGTGATTATGATAGAATAATATGGAATAGGCAGTAATGGTGATAATCCTAAACTATACAAAAACTCTTTATTTTCGAATTCAAAAAGTGTCATTTAAAATTACTCTGCAACAAAAGGCCATATATCTAAAAACTGGTATTTAATAATTCCCCAAATTGGTGGAATTATAAAGGCCTTTATTTCAGATAGTGTTTTTTAATCAAATTATTATATAAAAACAAAAAACATATGGATTCCCATAACACTACTAGATAAAACTGTTGGACCCAAGAAAATATGGGGACCGAAACAATCCATTTTTTATATTATTTTCTAGAAGAAGGTCATATAATAAGAATGAAATATGGTACATGGATAGTGGATACTCTAAGCATATGAGTGGAAACTCTCCAAATATTAAATCCTTAACTCAAAAGGATGGTGGATTAGTCACCCTTGGTGACAATTTCAAAGGAAAAATTATTGGTATTGGAACTGTTGGAGATCCAGAAGATTCCTCAATAAATAATGTACTTAATGTACAAGTATTGAATCATATCATGCTAAGTATTTCAAAAAAATTTGATGATGGTTATTTTGTTGATTATTCTAACAACTCCTATACTATTTTAAAAGATAAATTGATTAAATTTAGAGTACCTAGAACAAAAAATGATTATACTGTGGACATAAATTCCTTGTGTAAACAAAATGTAAATTGTTTAACTGCTAAAATAAATGAATCTTGGATCTACAATAGAAGACTTGAACATTGCAATTTTTATTATTTACATTAGATGTATAAGAAACAATTAGTTTTTGATTTACCTGGTCTTAAATTTGATAATGAATGATTCTATGATGTATGCCAATTTGGAAAGAAACATAAATCATCCTTCAAATAAATTATCAAGATTGCTACATCTAATCCTTTAGAACATATCCATGTGGATCTATTTGGACCTTAAATAGTATAAAGTTTGGCTGGTAAATTATATTTATTTTTTTTAGTTCATGACTATTCTATATTTACTTGGATATATTTTCTAAAATGAAAAAATAAAGATTTTCCTATATTGGAAATTATTGGAAAATATTTTCAAAACAAAAAATATTTCAAAATAAGGTCATTAAAAAGTGATCATGGTAGAGAATTTGAGATTCAGGAATTCAATTAATTTTGCTCAAATCTAGGGATTAAACATACCTTCTCTGCGCCAAGAACAAATCAATAGAATTGAATTTTTCAAATAAGAAATAAAACAATTTATCAACTGGCTATGGCTGTGCAAAATGAATACTGTCATCCTATATATTTTTGGGAAGAAGTTGTAAGCACAGTCTGCTACATAATGGATATAGTTTTAATCGGACTAATTTCTAAAAGGACACTATATAAACATTCGAATAATAGAAACCCTAAAGTAAAATACACTAATGTTTTTGGATGAAAGGTGTTTATATTGAAAAAAAAGGAAAATCATGGTAAGTTTGATACAAAAAACCGATGAAGGAATTTTCATAGGATATTTTCCTACCACTAATGGTGATAGAGCTTTTAATAAAAATTCAATGATCGTTGATGAATCAGTTCATGTTAAATTTAATGAATCTGACCCATTTAAAAAAAATGAAAGTTCAGATTGATGAATCAAACATTAATGATAACATGAGACCTGAAGACCAAAAAGTTTATTTTGAAAACGATATAAAACAATTTAGTACATATCAAAATAAAATTACACTGATAAACCAAATAGTGTTTTATCAAGACAATAAAGAACTCTATAGAATGACTGTTGAGAAACTATTATAACAGACCATGAAAATTGAATAAAAACTAGAATAAATATAGGAAATATAGTTGACTTTCCAACCATTCTATCCCAATTTAAACCTAAGTCAATATAAGATACATTAATTTATGAATATTGGATGAAACTAGAAAACCTGTAGATAACTAGTTCAATAGAGGTATGATTGGTAGTTTATTATATCTTACTACTAGCAGGCCAAATATTATGTACTCAGTATGACTTTGTGAAATATTTCAATCAAATAATCTCATCTTACAGGTGTTAAAAGTATTTTTAGATATCTAAAAGGAATGTTTTTTCATTATTTTCATTGTCCAAAAACATCTGATTTTAATTTAATTTCATGATCAGATGTTGATTTTGAATGTTTTGGATCAGATATAAAAATCACCTTAGGAACCTGTAACTTTTTATGAAAATATTTAGTGGCATGGTCTAGTAAGAAAGAACACTATGTTTCTTTGTCAACAACCAAACCGGAATATGTATATGCGGGCAGTTGTGGTGAACATGTTTTGTGGATGAGAAACACTCTTATTGACTTTGGACTAAATTTTCACAATCCAATTATTTTATGTGATAACCCAACTGATATAAATATTTCATGAAACCCGATAAGTAATTCTAGAGCAAATTATATTGATATTAGACATCATTTTCTAAGAGATATTTTCTTAAAAAGGATTTTTTTGAATTTATAAGCACTCAAATTCAATAAGCTAATATCTTTACAAAACCACTTCCAACGGAAAGTTTTGATTTTATTAAGGGGTTCGGGTTATTTAATTAAAAATAAATTTTATTTTTAAATTTTATTTTTATTTATTTTTATGTAGATTTTATTTAATTTTAATCTTAATTTTATTTGATCATATTTTTTTTATAATTTTCACTATTTATACTAATTTAGTTACTTATAGTTAAAATAAAATATGCATTTATTTTTATTTTTTAATATAATTTTTATACGCTGCTTTCAGTTTGGTTTATTTTAAATTATATAATGATTATTATGTTTGTAATGACACGAGAATCAAGACTCTTTCAGAGCCCCTTTCAAATTATGAAATCACTTATTTTCTCAAACCCTTTCAAACTACCAAAACCCTTCACCTATTTCTTCTTCCATTGATCTCAACTTAGAAACCCTATATCCTCAAAACATCAAATATTTTCGACAGAAATTAAAAAAACTAAGAGAATTCAATAAGGCGAACGCAGTGATGCGAATCATCAGAGATCAACTGGATGGAAAATACTTCAGGGAAAATTCATTGATCTTGAATGGTTGTATGAGATGAATTTATTGTAAAATAAAGAGTTATCCTTTCATGGAATAGAAATGACATTCAGTAAGGACTACACTAATTTTTTTATGAAGTTGAGTTGAGATTTTTCTTTAAAACTGTTCAATTTAGATTGGGAGATACAAAAGATTCTATTGTTGCAATGATCTAAGACAAGGATTTATCAATATATTCTATTGAAATAACAAGGATCTTAAACTACCCTCACGAGATAGATTTTTCATTTTGATCTTAATACAATAGGGGATAATAATCTCAAATCTGAGGATATTATGTCTTTTCTGTTTGGTTCTACTAACATAAGGAAAATGTTTGTGAAAGGTTTGTAACCAGATGAGAAAATTTTGGTTATGCTTTTTCAGACTGGGATAACCACAATGATGTATAAGATAGGGAAGATTATTTTTACATATATATATATATATATATAATTTTTCTATTTTTAAGTGACATAAAGCATATTTTTACAAGATACATGATTAGATATTTGAATTAATGGTGTCAACCTGAGACTCGAATGGATTTTTATCCTTATGGAAGATTTATTTCAATGTTTTTGTTTAATAAATATATTTTATGACTGATTAATACTAGAGTCGGATTCCATCATATTATTTTGTTAAATTCTTGAACATTGAGAAACCACATATTTTTCTAGAGGATTGTAAATGGTAAAATCATGAATTTTCGAGCAGAAGAGGATAAAGAATCTGTTCAAGGGGAGAAAACTGCAAAATATAAAGAAGGTATGGATGTATCCATAATTGGGGATGTTTCAAAGACATCAAAGAGACTAAAAGATGAAACAAAAGATGAAACTAATGATGAATAATGTCAGAGAGGATTTCATAGTTCGAGGAAGTGGACATTTGGTCATAAACATTATATAGATACAATTCATGAAACCATGGATCTTTTAAGTTATATGTTTGTTTTAGAATATGTTCAAGAAAAAATAAAATAGGAAGCTACTTCTCAAGAATATGTAGAAGTTTTGCCTCAGGATGAGGAATAGATAAGATCTTAGGAGATACCTCTAATTGAAAAATCTCAAGAAATAGAAATTATAGATCAATCTATGGATTAGATTGACTCTTTACATCATATTCAAGAAATAATTTCAGAAGAAAATACTCAGAAATTGCTCATGTTTTTGGAAGTTAAGATTGATGAACAACATGTCCAAAAAAAATTCTATAAAATAATTTCATATGTTCGGAATTAAGGTTTCTGAGTTGATATTTTTAGAGAAAAATTAGTTGAGAAACTAGTGCGGTAAGATGAATAATATAAATCATATACTCAATCATTACCACTATTCTTGGTAAATCTAGTTGTGAATCAAGAAAATGGTGCCTATGATTTTATGTGTGATCGTGTTGAGGAACTTTTCAGAACATTTAACCGTGCCAAAGAAGATAATACTGCTTTATCAAGATTGTTAGAGAAAGAGAAACCTAAATTTCAAAATCTGAAAGATTGTTATATTTCAAAGAATGTGGTTGATGGTTTTAGAATTGAATTACTGGAAGTGGTTTAAATATTAATATCCAATGTTGTATTGATATCAAATTTTGAAGAACAAAAATGTTTTATGGAATAACAGTTTGCAACTTTCATAGGAAGTCATGCAACGATATCATGTACTTAACATCATTTTATCAAGAGATTCCAAGAGATTACTGATTAAAAGAGCAACCAGATAGAAAGGTTTCCAGATTTACAATGTAATATCATTCCTTTTTATATTCTGTTAGAAAATTAGAAACATATTACTGATCATCCTACCTCAAGTAAACCAGGTATTAGATAATTACCGATCAGATTCACTTAGAATTTAAATCGGTTTATGGAGACGGTAGAAATATTACATGAGTTTTGCAAATTTATCATCAATGAATATAAAAATTTTACACAAGAAGGATGAGATCTGCTAATTTATCTGGGATATGGTGTAATGAAAAGATTAAGGTTATAGTGGGAAGATTAGTTGTTATTCAGAATCATTGAGATAACCTTTTTCCAACCTTTATCCTAGAAAACATGATTCAAGATCATTCATGTACTTGTATATTGTTGTACTAATGAATTTTTATATCATATTTCATGGTTTTTCTTATTTTGTATATGTCTATGTTAGATTGCCTTAATAAATATAGATTCCTTTATTGATAAAAAGTTTATCATATCATTTTCATACAAGTTTAGTACATCATTACATTTGTTATATAACATATTCTATCATTCTTTATGACATCACAAAGAAGTGTAGAAATTTGGATAAACACAACATTTTAAATATTTTTATGACTTTTGGAAAAAATATGGAACCTTAAAAGAGAAACTAGTACTCCACCCGTGAGATGCAGGGAACTATAAAATAATTATTATTATTAAGCATAGAATAAAAATTATCAAAAAATACTTCTATTTGTACAAGATACCCTATAATATTTATGGTTATTAATTTTTAATCAGATATTATTGGTACATATAAATGGAATAGAAGGGGATAAAATCTCGAGACATAAAAATAATATTTGAACGTAGAAGGGATGTAGGAAAAATATTTTCTGTTTTTTGAGGAAGATTTCAAATAATTTCCAAATGCATTCATATCATGCTTCTCTTCCATTATAAGAAGAGGATTAATTTGAATAAAAATGTTAGAACCCAATATTTAATTTCACAATAGTTTATGAACTACATGTTTGTAGACGTTTTTGAGATAAGATATTTTTGTGAAGCATACAAGGACTAAAGGGTCGTTGTAATATATCTTTAGATTAATTTTCTATAAAATTAATTTTGTAGATGAAAATAAAATTATATATATTAATTAGTAATGAATTTTTAAATATGAAAATCAAATGTAACAAGTAAACAGAACAATGTAGTAGTAATAATAATTATTGTTCTACAAATTCTCAATATACTGGATAGTAACAAACTCTAAAAAAACATGATATTATAAAGCGGTATAATATGGATTTTTTCGGAAGTATATGAAGATAAATTGTTTGTAAAGTATAAAAATAGGAAACAATAATGAAAAGATGTATAACATAATGTGTTTTTGTACATCATTGAATAAATAGGTTCTACAAAATGATGAGGTAGAAAACATGTAATATAAATTTCATAAATTTGATATATCCTATCAATGAAACGGTTCATAGTCATATGTCAGTGGAATAATATTTGATACATCCAAACTATTTAACAGAACATTGAACCAATAGATGAAACATACTAACAATGAAAACCATCATAGTATAATAAAAATGACTATTTTTTAAAGTCATCATTATTGAGTTTTACTTACCAAAATAGTGACTAATCTAGTGTTTATATATTACATACCATGATAGTGTTTTTTAAAGTATGAAAACAGGAAATTGAATTGATAGAAGGAAACAACCATGTCGTTTTTGTGCAGTATAAAAATTTATGAAATGTAGAATGAACACATAGATAACAGGATAATGAATGGGATGAGTGCATTCTATTGAACAACCTATATTTCAATTACTATTTTTGTACAGTAAGAAATGTAATAATAATTTAATTGAAAATAATAATTCAAAATATAGTAAAGAAAAAAAATTAGATAGTGAACATGTATGTTTACCATATCTTTGCAGCATCACATTTCAGTATGTTATTTCAGTTTTCCTATTTACATTTCCCTACGTTATACTGTGTAATTAAGTATATTGAATCATTGTAGTCTCATTGTCTGAACATATTTGGACATTATCTTGGTGTTCATCCTCATTATCAAAATCACATGATAGATTTTTCTACATATAAAATACTATTAGAAGATTTGATGTTAGAATATACAGCAATTGAAATCATCAAAACACATTTCAGATCTTTAACAGTTTACTGTTATTTAACGGTATACAGGTGTAGATTGAAAGGAATGCTTAAAAAAATTAAAATACAGAATAAAAATTTATTTATATAATTTTTTGATAAAATATTGGAAATAATTAAGAACATAGCATTATCCACAGTTATATAAGTGAATAAAAATACAGAGAGAAGATAAAATAAATAATTTTTTTGAAAGATGATCAAATAATAAAAATTCTGTTTGGTTGCATGCACCATGTTTTCATAAAGTACCTATGCAAATTCAATCCACATTAGTGAAATAGTGTGGAATAATGTGCCTATATGCCAAAAAATGAATACAAACATTCCTATACATGTTATCTATTATATAAAACACTATTTTATCTTTTAGTATACCTATATTTAGCATTCATTGGCTTTTCTAACATAAGGTGTGTTTGTTAACATTAGTATATTTTTGGTTGCATGCACTATGTTTGCCCAGATATACCTGTACAGAATAAAAAAATTAAATGAAATGGTGTTAAGAAACATTCCAATATGCTATAAAATTATAAAAAACACACCTACATAGTTTAGATGGTAAAATACATACTCAATAGCAGGATCCTGATTCTGTGAAGAAAAAAATAATATAGAGCAACATATGAGCCATAACATATTACTTAAATCTCCCCATGGTTTAAATAATTGAGGGTTACATTGTACGATAAAATCTAATAGACCATATGGGCAGATAGAATGAATATGCACAAGTTAAAATAAGACAAACACAACAATCATTCCTCTATAATAGATGGACATGGTTATTGAATCTATGAGTACATGGTTATTGAAGGTATGAGTACATTTTGGAAAAAATGGATGTTCAGTGGGAATAATGGATAATGAAAAGTGAAAGAATACAATAAAATCATCTTTTTTATGATGAATTTATAAACAGTGTTGTATGATACCACATGTTATGATTTTTCCCTTAATTTATAAAATCAATTCATATGTATGGGTAGTTTACAAGAAATGAATAGTTAGATACATTCTATAAAAAGTGATTATCCTATACAGACATAGAAAGGTCTGCAGTTTTCTATGTGGAATGTAAAATAATATGTTGGAAATAAATGGTTCACCCAATATGTGTGCAGTGGAGATGTAATAGATATGCTAATGTAAAAATGTGTTTCAAGCATGATCAAATAATAAAATTGTACCCATGCTACAAATAATTTTTATTGATCCACAGTACAAAAAAATTTTTCTAATCCCATTACCATGATGACGGTATTTCTCCAAATTGTAGTGTAACTCCACCATGTGACTTGGAATGTAGGATGGAGACCATCCACAGCTTATATCATATATGTGAATATTAAATTTTCTCAAAATAAAACATCCAATAAATGAAGTAACCAACTATATAAATTATAATTAATAATTGTAGAAGTTTCTAAGACATCATCACAGTTGTAGTAACAAAAATTTAACATGAAAATAAATACAAATTTATTTGTATGATTGATAAATCATATATATGAATAGACTATTCAAATGATATTTAATATTAATGAACATTGAAACATGATCGATGTATTTATGAATGTCAACATATTGGAGACTATTTACTAACCAACACAATATTACAAAAATTTTACTTATAATCATTTAATTATGAAAACAAGGGTGTGTGGGGTAACAAAAGCTATAGTTTTTTAAAATAATAATCACATTGTACCTTCCACGATGGTGTATTTATACATAATCTAGTGTTACACGACATTATCCCCTTTTATGCATGATCAAATCCTTTTAGTAATATTGATAATATTGAATATATTTAATACATAAATTAGTGGTACATAATATTTCCATACAAGTAGAATAAATATGAAGACAGTTAAAATGTTAGAAGAAAAAATAATAATCACGTTGTACCTTTGTACTGAATCTTCAAATTCAAGATCTTTTATCACATTCAACAATATCTGTATATAGAAATTGAAAAAACTGGAATTAAAATATATGAAAATTAGAATAAAGAGTAATGAAATATAATAATAACAACTTCTGCATGACGTTTTGTGCTATGACTTCCCATATCCTTTAGGTTTATAGACTCAGAAAAGAAATTGGAGGCAAGAATCAGACTATGGTCAATGATAACCAGTTCATTGTGTGTGTGATCAATGCATTTATATGTGTCAATATATAATTCATAATTAGTATGGATTTAAGCTATATAGAAATAGAATTAATAGAATGCAGAAAACTCTCCTTCCAAAAGTGTATATTTTCTTTAACAGTGTTTTTGGGTCTCCCTTTCAATCTTCTTATGCCCTTCTTTTCCATTGATGTTCCTGAAAAATGTTCTGTAATAACTCAATGAAGTTTTTATGTATTTATTCATAGCCATGAACTATCATTTGCTGAAAATAAGTTTATTATATTGTAGTAATTTCAGAAAAATCATAGGGCATAGTATATTATTATTGGATATTATGATAATGAAGTGATGTAGGTGTAATTATAGTATTTCAAAAATATAATGAAACATCATATTTCATTATGGTAAATCAAATAACGAGAAGCATGAAATAATAGATTACATCAATAAGAGTTGCTGTATAAAAATGACCATATTCATCTGTACTAATTAATAAGGGAATGAGGCCCTTAAGTTGGTAGTAAACAATGTTAGAAGTTTTAAAGTCCTAAATGAATAACAAAGCATATGGATGGAAAATTAATTTGGTGTGGTAAATAGTATCATGCCATATTGAATATTGCCTATCCACTCTTCTTCATGTACTATATTATCAATAATGCTAACCGAAGGAGAGAATTATGTGTAACTGTTGGGTAAATGCTTCCACTATCAGAGGGGACTTTTGCAAGTTATTGAGGAAAAAAATTAAATGAAACAACAATACCCGATAAGAAACAACAGTCCATGTTTAACTTCAACACTAAAATGGTTTCATTCCATCTAAGCAATATCCCATGTTTGACATACATGACCTACCACCTAAAGAATGATCTTTGCAGCATCATTTTTATGGACACCACCAATTCTCCCCCAAACATTATAAACCCATGTAGAATTGACATTATAAATGGAATAGTATCAGGAGTTCATAATAAAAGAAACCCAACATGACAGTCTTTGTTTCCATAGTCATCATCATTGAAATATTTCATCTCTATATCTCATTGTTGAGTGAATATATTGTGTCTTTTTATTTTATTGATGTGTCATTGAATAAAACAATATGTTACAGAACTATGATAACAATATAAACAATGTATATTCTATAGAAAAATAATCCTAAGAATGTGCATGTAGTCACTGCTAGGGTTTTATTTCTTAATGATGCACGATTTCATTGATTGAAGTGAAATTATTTATATTTGATCTGTGACTTTGAGGTATACCATGAATAAAATAAGTGTGAATGAAAATCACTGAAACAAATTCCATAAATGTTAATGAAAACAATTTTCAGGGTAAATCATTGATAAGAATATGAAATATGAAATCCAAAGTGAACTAATCATTCAGAAAATGTGTGTATGATCTTATCTTTATATAAACATGTTACTTAAAAGGCATTATTACCTGATGTTGATGTTATGTCAGAAAAAATAGCACCACTACAAGCCAAAATATTTTCTTAAGCATGAATTTTTTGGTGTTTATAAGAAAATCTGGAGAAAGATTAAAGGCCATAGGGTGTGAATTTATAAGAGTTTAGGGAATAAAGTCAAACATTAAAAACGAAATAACTTAATAGATAATATAGAAGGTTCCGCCCTAGGTCTATGTTCCACAACATCAACTACTTGAAAGAGAGTACATGTAGTGTAAAAAATGAATGACAACTCTTATTTAATACTTGAAGAAAATAATTGTGAATGAAAATAACTGAAAAAAGTTCCATAAATGTGAATGAAAACAATTTTAAGGATAAATCAGTGATAATAATATGAAATAGTAACTCCAAAGTGAAATTAACATTCGAAAAATTTGTGCATGCTTTTATCTTCATATAAAAACGTTACTTAAATGACATTAGAAATAGATGTTGATGTTCTGTTGCAAAAAAATATCACCAATACATGCCAAACTATTTTCTTAAGCATGAATTTTTGGGTTTTTATAAGAAAAGTTGGAGAAAAATCCATAAATGAGAATGAAAACCTTTTTATGGATAAATCATTTATAAGAATATGAAATAGGAACTCAAAAGTTGATTGAACATTCCGAAAATGTGTGCATGATCTTATCTTCATATAAACATGTTACTTAAACGACAGAAGTACCTAATGTTGATCTTCTTTCACAAAAAAATAGCACTACTTCTAGCCAAACTATTTTATTAAGCATGAATTTTTTGGTTTTTATAAGAAAATCTAAAGAATTATTAAAGGCCAGAGGGTGTGAATTTATAATTGTTTAGTGAATAATTTCAAGCATTAAAAATGACATACCTTTATGGATAAGATAGTAGGTTCAGCCCTAGGACTAAGGTCCAAAACATCCACTACATTAATGAGAGTACATGCAGTGTGAAAAATTAATGACAACTCATATTTAATACATGAATAAAATAAGTTTGAAAGAAAAACACTGAAAAATAATTCCATATATGTGAATGAAAACCATTTAAAGAATAAATAATTGATAAGAATATGAAATAGGAACTCCAAAGTGGATTGAACATTCAGAAAATATTATCATGATCTTATCTTCATATAAAAATGTTACATAATAGATAGAAGTACCTCATGTTGATGTTCTATCATAAAAAATAGCACCAGAACAAACCAAACTATTTTCTTAAGAATGAATTTTGGTGTTTTTATAATAAAATATGGATAAAATTCCATAAATTCAAATGAAAACCATTTTATGGATAAAACATTGATAAGAATATGAAATAGGAACTCCAAAGTGGATTGATCATTTAGAAAATGTGTGCATGATCTTATCTTTATATAAACACATTACTTAAAGGACAATTGTACCTGATGTTGATGTTCTATCTCAAAAAAATAGCACCACTATAAGCCAAACTATTTTCTTAATCAGAAATTTTTGGGTTTTTATAAGAAAATATGGAGAAATATTAATGGCCAGAGGGTGTGAATTTATAAGATTTTAGGGAATAATGTCAAAAATTAAAATTGACATTCCTAAATGGATAAGATAGAAGGTTTAGCCCTTGGTCTAAGGTCCATAACATCCACTGCTTGAATGAGAGTACATGCAGTGTAAAAAATGAATGAAAAATCATATTTAATACATGTAAAATAAACTAATAATTGAAAAAATGACCCAATTCTTGAAAATATACCCTTTCATCATTCTTCTGTGATGGTGTATTCTCCTCAATAATGTGTCTTTCACCCTATAACATTGTATCAAAAGGCCCCCATCATCCATGTATTTGCAGAAGGTTAAATTCAAGCATGCCATAGATATAAGATGGTGGTAAAATAATCATAACTAGTTTGAAAATTATATTAGAGATTCATATTACATGTTTCTAAAATTCTTATAAATTTATAAGAACAAAATAAATACATCTTTTTAGCAGTTTATATTCTTTTCGGTTGTCTAGAAGAATATGTTACCATCCGAGTTATTATACTTCCTTAATTTAAATGTTAACTAAAAAATAAGATTGTTAGCATGTTGAATAATTCTTTTACATGACAAATGAAATAAGATAAGTTCACTTGTATGGAACAGTTCACAAATTCACTATAATATGCACATAAGAGTTGAATACATATCAATGTTTTCTATTAGCACAAATCAATGTAAAAAATGTAGACTATAAGCTCATCGATTACAGTTCAAGAATAAATAAATCATGACACCAATACGATACAGTGGATAATATAATAAATCCCATGATCTCAAGGTTCTTAATATCCTAACTAACTGCTACTCTTAAATACTTTAAATCAATGTTCATTATAATCCCAAAATATGGAGTAAAATGGAGGCATGTAGTTGACATTTCCTTTGGAAGGGATGATTGATCATGTAATTTGATCAAAACATAAATGGTCTAAAACAAAATCAATATAAACAAAAGATGCACTGATGGGAATGGTATTTAAGGATTTTTGGATAACATATTTGTTATGGAAGGGATTGTGGTGCTTTTATGAAACCTTCAAGGAAAGAATCTTATGTAAATTTCATAATCCACACTCACTATGAAAAAAAAAATTGAAAAAAGCATTTAATATGGTAGGGTAGGAGGGCGTGGAGCAGTAGGTTGGACGGAAGTCGAACTACCAGAAACAGACGGCTACTACACATGTCATAGGAGGGTGTGGAGCAGCTGTAAAAATGCAATGGGTGACGTAGCAACACCCGATGGAATAAATTAAATTAAAACAGCCTCGATGTTAATGTGGTGGATGTTGTATGAAACCCAAAGAGAATGAGGCTTATGTTAATTATATAATCTTTTCTAACTTTGAAAAAATAAATTCAATTAAAAAATTGATTACGGTTGGGTTGTTGTCACTGCCGCAACCATATACAGATCCAGAACAATAGGAATTTGTGCGCCTGCGGTGGCGCTTGTATGAAACCTCCAGTGAAGGAAGCTTATGTAAATTACATAATCCATGCTCACTATAAACAAATAAAATTAATTAAAACATTGAATATAGTAGGGGAAGAGGGGGTGGAGTAGCAAGTTGGATGGAAGTCGAACTACCTGAAATAGACATCTACTCCACATGTCATAAGAGGGTGTGGAGCAGCTGTAAATATGCAATGGGTGTTGCAGCAACACCCGATGGAATAAATTAAATTAAAACATGCTTCATGTTAATGTGGAGTCTCTTGTATGAAACTTGAAGAGAAGGAAGCTTATGTTAATTTAATAATCCATGCTCACTTTGAAAAAATAAATTCAACTAAAACATTAGAAACAGTGGGGTCGTTGTATAAGGCCCCAGCATTAAAATTACTTAATCTGGAGTTATTTCAAGAATACACATTGAGGATCTATTTAGGTTTAGAGTTTTAGAGAACTAGATCATAAATCATGCATTACATTCCACATTTCAACAAGGTTGTTATATAAAGACTGTATTCTTTTTTCCCATCAAAGGTGACATATTTAAAATAAAACATGGATTCATTCTTGACATTTCCTCGACACTATCATCACATCATGTATTGTTCCCTTGACCTGTGAAAAACATTTCAAAAACATGGAATGAGCACTAAAAGCTCAGTAAGGGATATAAAAGTGTGGAATGAAAACATTAGTACATGTATACATAAGAATTAATGAAATCATAATTTACTCATAAAACATAAGAACTTAAACATACCTCATGAAATCATATGGTTTATGAATAACTCATAGAAATCATAAGACATAAAGTTAACATGAGGTATTTATAACATTCTTAAGTAGGGAGTAACCCTCATAGTTACGTTTGGAATACCCATCACAATATATTCCCTAAATCTATTCTGATAAACCATAGAATTTAACTCCTTTGAATTACCCAATGCATTGGAGAGCTATATCGGGCTCACCCTCCCTTAGTTTATCATGGAACCACCCGTTTTCAAAAACAATGCCCAAGAACCATAAAATAATCTTATGACATAAAACATGCATAAAGTAAACCTAAAATTTCCACATTACAATCAAAATATATCAATACAACACATTGATATAATCCAAACATTATCAAAACCATTTTCAATGCCAAAATAAAAATAATTAAAACATGGTATTTATTTTTTATTTCAAAAAATGTTATGGCTTGTAGGGGAAGCCGAAACTCAAATAATGGTCAAGGCGGCGGAGAATTCATTGTCACCACATATATAAGACAAAGACATTCCTTTATGTAGTATAGTAAAACACTTCGTATACAATGATTCCTTTTGAATAATAGTAAATGTTAAAGGGGTTTATACACCGTATAAAGGAATGTCGTGTATAAAACAAAATATGCCTCAATGGAAGGATATTGAGACGAAGTCCCATACCTCATGTCCGACTTGACTTGATCGTTCTTTAATCTCCTGAAGAATAAACTAGAGTTAATTTTTACTTGCTTAATAACCTTTTTCAAGTTCATTATTCATTTTATATCACTTATTACCTTGTTATGAACATTATGTAATTATTTAAGTCAATAACGGTCGTTTTTTCGATCTTTGGTACTTGAGAAAAAAATAAAATTCTTATAATTACAAGTTGTAATGTAGTAAAATATCCATTATATCCAGAATTATATTCATGATGTAGATATCATATATATTATATATATTCAGTATATACATGCATTTATAATATTACATAACATTTAGAGGTATGAAATGAAATGCACCACTCATGGAGATGGTAAGTCGTACGTACGCATGAACGCTACATTCATTTATATTTCGTATATAATGGAATGAAATAATAATTATATGAGGTATATTATAATTCCATTATAATATCATATATAATATCATTAATTCAATCCTTTATACGTCCCACATATGGCATTAACGAATCAAATCACTTTGAGGGGGCGATAGTCTGCACTTTCTAAAATGAAGATATCACATTTACCCATAATGGAAACCATAAGGTTTTCCATAAATGAAAAATACAGAATCATATAGGAAAACATAGACATAATATATATCATATATAAATAGAGTGACGTCTTAATTTCCACCATGAAAGGTGTTAAAATAATATTGAACAGTCATCATTTCGTAAGGCAGAAATTCTCCATCCACAGAATCTGTATGTACTATAACCATTAGACGGAGGTTTGTGTAAGTGTAAATCAATTATTTTTCATAACAAAATACTAGTATATTGGAGATACTATTGTTGTTACAAAAGAAAAGAATAAAAAGAGTTTATGGGGTTGGAGAAGAAAAATAAAACAAAAGAACAAAAGTGAAGACATTACCTTTAAATCAGGTAACTCCTCTTGGTTTGGACCAAAAGGGCTTCTTGAAGAGCTTTATGCCTAGGGTACGACTTCTAGGATGAATAAAGGGATGTGGAGAGATAAAATTAGAAGAGTATGGCCGATTCAATGGCTTGAGAGGTGTGGGTAAGGTGGTAGAGGTGGGGGAATTTTATAAGAGGGAGGTGGGGCACTCTTGGAAAGTCAATAAATTTTACTTTATTATATAATGAGTTTCAGATTTTAAAGGTCCCCAAATTATATATTTCGAGGATAAGGTGATAAGGGTAATAAATAATCCCATCCAATAGGTATTTCACATGTGTATTTCTTAGATTTTACATTATCTATTCATTTTATTTAAATCGTTCATTAATGAGGTAATCGCTAGATCATCATGGTGTCATAAAAAATTTAATTCATTTAATGTATAAAAATTATAAAAAAATATCATGATGTAGAAAATCTTATTATCTGTCCAATGACTATTTATAGTCTAAGAGATAATTTATGTAGACAAAATTATAATTGTTTCACTTGGTTGATACATACTTTGGTTATACTTTCCCTTTAAAAAACAATATAATAATATCTCACTATCACCAAAAAGTGATTCCATGGGGTCCCGAAGTTTGGCACAAGGCATCACATGGTCGGACATGACACAACCAGTAGCATTAGGACACATTTTTGCGTCATTTTATATCATTATGATATTTTTTTATTACCCATAACTACCTGATTACAAATTAATCATGATAATTAAAGATAATTACCATTGTTACTATTCATAATGTCAACAAAAGTGTCTTAATTACATAATTTGGACCTTCTGATTCCAAATATGGAATCCATTTTACAAAATTCCAAACACAGAAATTGTAGTAATTAAATGAAAAATAAATCCCTGTTGTCAAAACAAATAGCGGGTGTTTTAGAAACAATATCTATCAAAAGTTGGACAATTGTTAATTTATAATTTCAAAGTGAAATTAATTCCAATGACCACCATAGTATTAAATTGTAAAAAATATATTGTTTTTACACTTTAAAACCAATTAAAATGATAATCTAATGATGTAATTAAATTAGATGAAAAAGCAATTTTGAAGTAAAATGTTTCATTTTTCACTATTCATTAAAAAATAAACATTGTCCGAAAAATACCTAATATTTATCCACTGTAAATTTCAATGCCCCAATACTAAAGAATAAGATTATTTTGATGAAGAGTGATTATAAAATTGTCAAAATATATATTTAAAAATGGTTCTCCATCAAAAGGCGGTAAAACAATCTTTTAAAAATATTAGAGAATTTTATGCTTAAGATTGGATTTATTCTCATTTTAAGCCTCTAAAACACTATCTAATTCATAAATATTCATAGCTATGAAATTCCTTAATTCTTTACTTAATTGGGATTTACATCCTTCACCCCTTTATAAAATTGTGTCCCCGCAATTTATTTACTTATCGAATAAGTGGGGGTATTTATCTTTCATTGCATTTTCAGATTCCCAGGATGCCTCTTACATCATGTGGTTCATCCACATAACCGTTACATGATGAATCACCTTATTCTGCAATACATGCTCCCTATGGTCAAGAATCTGGACCAGTTGTTCCTTGTAAGACAGGTTCTCTTCCAGCTGAACTACCTCTAGACTCAAAACATGAGATGGATATGGCATGTACTTCCTTAGCATTAAAACATGAAAAACATTATGTACCTGATATAAACTTGGAGGTATTGCCACTCGGTATGCAACTGATCCAACTCTCTCCAGAATATCAGATGGTCCAATGAACCTTGCACTCAACTTTCTATTCTTTCCAAATCACATCACACATTTCCATGGTGAAACTTTGAAAAAACATGATCAGCTACCTCAAAAGAGAGATCCTTCCTCCTATTGTCCGCATATCTTTTCTACCTGATCTGAGCTATTCTCATGTGTTTCTATATCATCTGAACTTTTTCTGCCAACTATTTTACCAATTCTGGTCCCATCAACTACCTTTCACCCACTTCATCCCAAAAAGCTGCAGTTCGACACTGCATCCCATATAATACCTCAAATGGTTCCATCTGTATACTAGAATGAAAACTGTTATTATATGAAAACTCAACCAACGAAATATGTTGGTCCCAACTTCCCTAATAATCCATTGAACAAGCACGTAGAATATCCTCCAATTTCTAAATTGTTCATTATGACCTCCCATCTGATTGAGGATGAAAAGTTGTACTAATATTTAATTCAGTACCCAATGTCTTCTGATGGTCTTTCCAAAAGTTATAAGTAAAACTAGGATCACGATCAGATACAATGGAGAGGGGAACTCCATGTAACCTAACTATCTCTTTAATATACAAATGAGAAAGTTGGTCTAGGGAAAAAGTATCTTGTATAGCATGGAAATCAGTAGATTTAGTCAAGCGATCAACAATAACCTAGATCACATTATTACATCGAGGTGTATTCGGAAACCCCACGACGAAGTCCATAGATATATTAACCCATTTCCACTCTAGCACTGGTAAAGGCTGAAGCATCCCTTTCAGTAACATCCACTCTGGTTTAACCTGTTGACAAGTCTAAAACTTTACAGTAAAATCATCAATATCTCTTTTCATTCCATCCCACCAGTAATACTCCCGAAGATCTCCATACATCTTAGTACTTCCTAGATAAACTGAAAACGGAGAACTACAAGATTTACATAACAACTCTCTATTCAATTGTGAATCACAAGGCACACACAATCTCTTCCCAAATCTCAAGCCACAATTATTTTCAATGTGGAATTCATGTAACTTACCCTTCTGAACCAGCTCTACCTTTTTCTGCAACTCACTATCTTGCTTCTATGCTTGCTTAATACTATCTGATAGGGAATATTTCATAGATACCTGAAACAAAACAAAAGAAATTCCTGCACCAACAACTTATATGCCAATGTTCATCAAAAACATAACCAAAGGATCACGTTGCAAACATAACATGGTTAATGAAGCATTACATTTTCAACTCAAAGAATCAGCCACTTTATTTTATTTTCCTGGATGGTAATGAATTGTACAATCATAAAAATTTATTAATTCTAGCCATCTCCTTTGTCTCATGTTCAATTATTTCAGAGTGAATATATATAGTAAGCATTAGTGATCCGTATATATTTCACACTTTACACCATACAAATGATGCCTCGAAATTTTTAAAGTGAAAACAACAGAAGCTAATTCCAAATCATGTGTCGGGTAATTTACTTCATGAGTTTTCAACTAACGAGAATCAAAAGATATTACCTGATCATTCTGCATTAGGACCCAACCAAGTACTTTCAATGAAGAATCATTGTATTTAACAAACTCACCATTCCTGTAAGGCACTGCCAAAATGGGAGCATTCACCAATTTTCTTTTAAACTCTTGAAAACAATCATCACATTCTTTTGTCCAGATAAACATAACACCCTTCCGAGTTAGCTTAGTCATTGGACTAGATAACCATGAAAATTTTCTAACAAACCATCAATAATATCCTACCAAACCAAGAAAACTACGAATCTCAGTTACATTTCTGGGTCTTTTCCATTGTTCAACAACCATTGTTTTTGCAGGATCAACAATTTTTCCACGTATAGAAAAACTATGACCAAGGAAAGAAATTTGTTGCAACCAAAACTCACACATTATGAATTTACCATACAATTTCTTTTCTTTTAATGTTTTCAAAATAACCCTTAAAGGACTTTTATGCTCCTCATGACTTTTAGAAAAAAACCAAAATATCATCAATGAAAACAACTACAAACTTATCCAAGAAATCATGGAAAATTCTATTCATAAGGTCCATGAATACAAAAAGTGCATTGGTTAACCCAAAAGGCATTACTAAAAATTCATAATGGCCATATCATGTACGAAACGCGGTCTTAGGAACATCTGTTTCCGTTACCTTCAACTGATGGTATCCCGATCTTAGGTCAATCATTGAAAAATACTGAGCTCCCTAGAGCTGATCCAACAAATCATCGATATGAGGCAAAGGATATTTGTTCTTAATTGTGATGTTATTCAAGGCTCTATAATCAATGCAAAGTCTCATATAACCATCTTTCTTTTTAACAAATAAGATAGAATCACCCCATGGTGATGTGCTCGGTCGAATGAAACCTTTCTCTAATAAATCATGAAATTTCTCCTTCAACTATAAAAGATCAATTTGAGCCATTCAATAAGGTGGTTTTGAAATTGGCTTAGCATCAGGAACTAAGTCAATAGTAAATTCAACATCCTGATCTAGTATTATTCTTGGAAACTCATCAGGAAAAACATCAGGATACTCATTTACCACTAGCACATCATTAATCTGATCGGTTCCTTTGTTTTCAAGAATATGTGCAAGGTAACATTTATTTCCATATTTTACAAGTTATTTTGACTCTTGATATGTTATCAATAGTAAGGGTTCATTCTTGTACACAAACTGATATTATTTATGAAAAAAAAACATCATTAACTCTACAATCAATCTTAGCATTGTAAACAGAGATCCAATCCATACCCATGATAACATGAAACTCTACTAGAGGTAAAACAAAAATGTTTGGACGTAGGTTGTTTCACGAATAAGGATATGAAGATTCTTATAAATTATTTTTTCCTCAAAATTTCCCCCAGGTGTTTTTACAACAAGTTTAGGAGTTATTTATTTTTATGGAATTCCTAATTTACTAGAAAATGTTTCAGAGATGAAAGAATGTGTAGACCCCAAATCAAACAACACATTGGCATAATTTGAAAAAACAAACAATGTACCTGATACCACTTCATTTGATGGCCCATCATTTTCTGGTGTAGTTGCAAAGGATTTCACCACAACTTTCTTCTTGTAGTCTGACTGCTTCCCATCATTTGAGCTCTTTGTCGAAAACTCGTTTTCATAATGACCCATCTCATTTCACTTGAATCATTTCACTAACTGTAATTCAAATTTGGTCTCACCATTACCCTTATCTTTTTCAGTGCAATTACGAGCCTTATATCCTATCTTACAACATTGGTAACACTTACAGGAATTCAGAACACATTCCTCAACATGCCTCTTACCCCATTTATCACAAACTAAAAACACAGTTTTCTTACCATCAGACTTCTTTGAAGGATTATTCCCTTTATCCTGTCACCTCGGTCTCTTCTTCTGTTGGTTGTTATAGAACACTTGATCATAGGAAAACTCCATTTCCACCTTCTCAGCACATCGAACAAGATTTTCAAAGCTTTTGAACTCACGAGAAGCTAAAGCCCTTCGATATTTTGGCATTAATCCTGGGTAAAAATGATTTATTTTACTATTAAGGTCTCAGATAAAACTTGGAGCATACCTTGCAAATCGAGTGAACCTTTCGTCATAAGCAGCCACTGAGTCATCCTATTGCCTAAATTCCAAGAATTATGTTTCTATCCTAAGTCGAACAGCCTTAGGAAAATATTTCTCAAGAAACATACCTTTGAATTCATCCCCGTCAAGAGCATCAATCTCATCAGCATCACTGATATTTTTAACCATCGACCACCACTGATCTGCTTCACTCTCTAAACGGTTAACAACAAGACTAACCTTTTGATTATCTGAAAACCCCATGACATCGAAAATATTCTCTAGTGATTTAATCCACCCTTCAGCTAGCACAAGGTCTGATGATCCTCTGAATGATGGGGGATGTTTCCTCATGAAATGATCCACCACTAACATTTTTCTCTATGGTTGATCTGGCTGATCTCATGCATGGATACCACCACCATTTATCGCTTAGGTCAACTGCACCATTACTACAACAAACTATTCAGTTCAAATTCCGACCATCTCAGGATGTAGATTCAGAAGGTCATTTACTTCTATATGCGTTCCTATAACTACTTCTCTATTTCCTATGCAGAAAACCATTATGAAAAAACATGTCATAGATGAAGCAACATGGTATTCTTCAAATGCTATATCATTTAAATTTGACCATAAAAAATATTTTTGGATAATCATTTAATAGAATTCTAACACCTAAAGCTATCTAAACCTCCCTCTGATACTAACTATAAGGCCCTAGCCTTAAACATTACATAATCTTGAGTTATTTCAAGAATACACGTTGAGGATATTTTCAGTTTTAGAGTTTTAGAGAATTAGATAATAAATCATGCATTAAATTCCACATTTCAACAAGGTGGTTACATAAAAACTGTATTATTATTTCCCATCAAAGGAGACTTATTTAAAATAAAACCTGGATTCATTCTTCACTTTTCCTCGACACTATCATCACATCATGTACCTTTCCCTTAACCTATGAAAAACATTTCAAAAACATGGGATGAGCATAAAAATCTCAGTAAGGGATATAAAAGTATAGAATGAAAACATTAGTCCATGTATACATAAGAATTAATGAAATCATACTTTACTCATCAAACATAAGCACTTAAACATACCTAATGAAATCATATGGTTTATGAATAACTCTGAGAAAAAACATAAGACAAAAAGGTTACTTGAGGCATTTATAACATTCTTACATAGGGAGTAACCCTGATGGTTACGTTTGGAATACCCATCACAATATATTCCCTAATTCTCTTCATAGAAACCTTAGCGTTTAACTCCTTCATTTTACCCAATGCATTGGAGAGCTATATCAGCCTCACCCGCAATTAGTTTATCACGGAACCACTCGTCTATATAAACAATTCCCAAGAACCATAACATAATCGTATGACATAAAACATGCATAAAGGAAACATAAAATTTATACATTTCAATCACAAGATATCAATAAAACACATTAATATAATCAAAACATTATCAATACCAAAATAAAAGAAAATTAAAACATGGTACTTATTTTTCATTTAAAAAAAATTTATGGCTTGTAGAGGAAGTCGAAACTCAAATAATGGTCACGGCGGCGGAGAAGTCGTTGTTGCCGCATATGTAAGAAAAAAACATTCCTTTTTGTCATTTAGTAAAACTCTTCAAATAAAAATATTTCTTCTGAATAAAAGTAAAAGTAAAAGGGTATTATACACTGTATAAAAGAACGTCGTGTATAAAACAAAATATGCCTAAATGAAATGAGATTGAGACGAAGTCTCGTACCTCATGTCCAGCATGACTTGATCATTCTTTAATCTCCTAAATAAAAACTAGAGTTAATTTCTACTTGTTTAAGAACATTTTTCAAATCAATTATTCCTTTTATATCACTTATTACCATGTTATGAACATTATGTAATTATTTAAGTTAATAATGGACGTTTTGTCGATCATTGGTACTTGAGCCAAAAATAAACATCTTATAATTACAAGTTGTTCATGTGGTAAAATATCCATTATATACAGAATTATATTCATGATGTAGATATCATATATATCATATATATCCATCATATACATGCATTTATAATGTTTCATAACATTTAGAGGTAGGAAATGAAATGCACTATTCATGGAGACGGTAAGCCATATGTACGCATGAATGTAACTTTCATTTATATTTAATATTTAATGGAATTAAATCATAATTATATAAAGGTATATTATAATTATAGTATAATATAATATATAATATCATTAACTACATCCTTTATACAGCCCACATATGGAAATAACGAATCAAATCACTTTGACGGTGCGGTAGTCTGCACTTCCTAAAATGAAGATATCGCGTTTACCCATAATGGAAACCATAAGGTATTCCATAAATAAAAAATACAGAATCATAAGGAAAACATAGAAAAAATATATATCCTATATAAATAGAGTGACCTCTTAATGGCCACCATGAAAGTTGTTAAAATAAGATTGAACAATCATCGTTTCGTGAGACAGCAATTCACCATCCACAGAAACAGTATGTTCTTTAACCATTAGATAAGGGTGTGTATAAGTGTAAATCAAATAATTCTCATAAAAAAATCCTAGTATGTTGGAGATACTGTTTTTGTTACAAAATAAAATAATAAAAATATTTTACGGGGTTGTAGAGGCAAAATAAAACAAAAGAACACAAGTGAAGACATTACCTTTAAATCGGGTAACTCCTATTGGTTTGAACCAACAGGGTTTCTTGATGAGCTTTATGCCTATGTTAAGGCTTCTTGGATTATGATAGGGATTTGGAGAGATACAATGATCACAGTTTGGCCAATACTATGGCTTGAGAGGTGTGGGTAAGGAGGTAGAGGTGGGGAATTTTATTAGAGGGAGGAGGGGAACTCTTGCAAAGTGAAGAAATGTTACTTCATTATATAATGATTTTCAGATTTTATAGGTCCCAAAATTATATATTTCTAGAATAAGGCGATAAGGGTTTTAAATATACCCATCCAGTAGGACTTTTATGTGTGTAAGTATTAGATTTAACATTATCATTTCATTTTATTTAAATCATTCATTAATGAGCTAATCACTGAATCATCATGGTGTCATAAAAAATTTCATTTATTTAATGTATAAAAATTATAAAAAATATATCATAATCATGGAAATCTTTTTAGGTTTCTAATTACTATTTATAGTCTAAGAGATCATTTATCTGCACCAAATTAAATTTTTTTTGGGAGATACATACTTTTGTTATACTTTCCCTTCAAAAAACAATATAATAAAATTTCACTATCACCCAAAAGTGATTCCATGGGTTCCAAAATTTGGCACAAGGCATCCCATGGTCGGCCATGACACATCCAGTAGCATTAGTACACTTTTTTGTGTCATTTTATATTATTATGATATTATTTTATTACCCCTAACTACCTGATTACTAATTAATCACAATAATTAAAGATAATTACCGTTGTTACTATTCATAATGTCCAAAAATAAAAGTGTCTTAATTACATAATTTGGACCTTATGATTCCAAATATGGAATTAATTTTTCCAAATTCCAAAAACATAAATTGTAGTATTTAATTGAAAAATAATTCCCATTGTCAAAACAAATAGTGGGTTTTTTTAGAAACAATATCTATCAAAAGTTTGACAGTTGTTTATGTCCAATTTTAAAGTGAAATTAATTCAAATGAACACCATTGGATAAATGGTAAAAAATATATTGTATTTACACATTAAAACCAATTAAAATTATAATCTATCCATATAATTATATTAGATTAAAAACTAGTTTTGAAGTAAAATGCAGTATTTTGATGTAAAATGCAGTATTTTTCACTATTCATTAAAAAATGAACATTGTCAGAAAAATACCAAAAAATATTAAAAAGTAAATTTCAATGTCCCAATACTAAATAATAAGTTTATTTTTACAAATAGATCTTATAAAGTTGTCAAAATTTACATTTAAAAATTCTTCGCCATCAAAAGGCTGTAAAATAATATTTTAATAATATTATAGAATTCTATTCTTAAGATTGTATTTATTCTCATTTTAAGCCTCTAAAACACTATATAATTCATAAAAAGACATAGATATTAAAATCCATTATTCTTTATTTACTTGGGATATTACATGTTGTCACCGCTGCAACCATCTACAGATCCAAAACAACAGGCTTTCGTGCGCCGGTAGTGGCACTTGTATGAAACCTGCAGGGAAAGAAGATTATGTAAATTACATAATCCACGCTCACTATGAATAATTAAATTTAATTAAAACATTGAAGATATTATGGGAGGAGGGCGTGGAGCAGTAGGTTGGACGGATGTCGAACTACTAGAAATATACGGCTACTGCACATTTCATAGGTGCGTGTAGAGTAGCTGTAAAAATGAAATGGGTGTCGTAGCAACACCCGATAGAATAAATTGAATTTAAATAGGCTTCATGTTAATGTGGTGACTCTTGTATGAAACATCAAGAGAAGGTATCTTATTTTAATTACATAATCAATGCTCACTTTGAAAAAATAAATTCAAATATAACATTGAAGACGGTGGGGTCATTGTCACCGTCACAACCATCTACATATCCAAAACAACATTCTTTTGTGCACCTTCTGTGTCGCTTGTATGAAGCATGTAGGGAAGTAAGCATATATAAATTACATAATCCATGCTCACTATGAAAAAATAAATTCAATTAAAACATTGAAGACAGTATGGGAGGAGGGCGTGGGGCAGCAGGTTGGACGGATGTTGAACTACCAGAAATAGATGGCTACTGCACATGTCATAGGAGGTTGTAGAGCAGCTGTAAAAATGCAATGGGTATCGTAGCAACACCCGATGGAATAAATTCAATTAAAACACACTTCATGATCATGTGGTGGCTCTTGTATGAAACCTAAATAGAAGGCAGCTTATGTTAGTTAAAAAATCATGCTCACATTGAAAATATAAATTCAATTAAAACATTGAAGACGGTGGGGTTGTTGTCCCGACCACACCCATCTACAGATCCAGAACAACAGGCTTCGTGCGCCTGCTGTGGCGGTTGTATAAAACCTGTTGGGAAGGTAGCTTATGTAAATTACATAATCCACGCTCACTATGAAAAAATAAATTGAATGAAAACATTGATGATGGTAGGGGAGAAGGGCGTGGAGCAGTAGGTTGGACGATAGTCGAACTACCAGAAATAGATGGCTATGACACTTGTCATAGGAGGGCGTGGAGTAGCTGTAAGAATGCAATCGGTGTCGTAGAAAAACCCGATGGAAATCACAAGTCAGATATTCCTAAGTATGGAATGGAGGATAAAATAGGAAAATTTCCTTTAGTACCATTGTAAGACCTAAAGAAAGTCATGAATTAGAGGTGTTGACGATGGAGTAGCCGGAGATGGAGGAGATGAAGGCGGAGGGGCCGAAGGCGGATGATTTGAAGGCAGATCATGTGGTGGAGGAGTCGCGGCTGGAGATGTGACTTAAAGAGGGGAGTGAGATTGGGGATTCAGGGAGTGGGAATTCGAGGGGGGAGTGGAAACCCTAAAGCGGGTAGAGGGGAGTCAGGGATGGGAGGGAAGAGAGATGGTGAATCCCAACCGGGGGAAGGAGGATTTTTCAACGACAGAGATGAAAAAGTAGTCGAGGAACCCTAATTTCAGCGGATCTGAAACCCGAGTGTGGAAGGGCTTTGGATGTGTGAAATGTAAAATGGATGGGAGGAGGGTAGTTTTTTAGGTGATGTGGACTTCTAATTATGTGACACATAAGCTTGGAGAAGCCATGTTTAGTATAGATAATACATAATAGATTCAGATAATCTAGTTTTGTATATCTTCAAATAGGTATTTGAATGTAAAAATTAAATATATTTTTTCCTCGCAAAATTCTAAATTCTATGTAAATAATAGTATGGGTTTTGTGATCATTAATAAGGGGGGATATTGTTGATCATTTATTGATTCAATAAAACTCTATATCTTTTTGATGATTTTGATGCCCACAAATACCCTTACTTGTTATTATAATGATTTTACATTAATTATATTTTAGGAAATTAATATTCTTTATATTCCCAATTTTGGAATTATATTAAAGCATATGATTCACGTGAAATATTTATCAATGTGTTCGGAAAATTATTCAGCAGTTTCTAAAAACAATGTTTCTCTTCTATATTAGAGATTGTATCGTAAGGATTATATCCAACATTTATTTTAAAAAAATTCAGTAATGTATCGTTAATCAACCTTATGTTAATAGAAATGTATGGTAAGATAACATTATGTTTGGATGGAACCTTATGTTTGATATATGAGAAAATTATGGATGACTAATCATACATAAGTCAGGAACCATATGTTTTCTTTAAAAAAATATTGATCATCAACCCTTCATTTGTAATGAACCATATGTTTTATCAAAAAATATTGATCATATAAGATACGTTTGGATGTAGATGACAAAAGCATGGATCATCAACCAAACATTTGTAATCAAACTTATGTTTGGAACCTTACATTTGACTTCTTCAAATGTCGGATATTTGAATTTGCGACTTTATTGTACAACGGTCTTTTGGGAAATATCATTTTGATTTCAAGCTCAATTTAAAGGCCATTTTTAAAGTACATATTTGACTAATTTAAAACCATTTATACATAATTAAATGGTTAAATTTAAGAGGAATATTTGAAGCCGATTATTAAGTGAAGTTATGACCATGCTTTCATTCAATAATTTTAAATATTGGATCTTTCCATCGACTTTTGTTGATATGAATTTATTAATAAGGACCTCATCATTATTCAATATATTCTGTGTATATAAATTATATAGAATACATCTGATACGATATCTCTTGAATTAAAGATGATTAAAAAAAATAAAATGTGAATATATTCGAGTTTCACAAAATATATATATGTGGATTCTTTAAAAAGATCTTATACTGATTTACTGCTATAAATAACGACCAGATTCTTTTTTAAATCAGAATGACAAAAATTAAAGATTTACTAGTTTCATATTTGATATCAATCATGAATTTTATACTGATTTTTTTAAAACATTTGAATATCAATTGTAACCGGATCAATTAAAAACTACTATTATTTGAAGAAAACCCTTTATGAAGAAGAAGAAAATTTTACTGTCAGTTGCGTACTGCTGCAACTATGAAGATTAATCGGAATGTATTCGTCAAAACAAAACAATTTTATTTTGAGTACCATATTCTCATACTAAGATGTTTGACTGGTTCTGTTTTTAGAACTAGAACACTCTATTTTATCCTTAAACAGTAAATGTTTCAACTTCCTGCACTCATTTGTGGATAGTCTTGGAAAAGAAGACCGGTTGGTGAAAATTACCAAGATCCTGGAAAAGTGTGTTGTTAGGGTGGACTATAGGATTTTTTTCACCATACCACTATAAATATTTTCATCATGATATCTTTTTATTTCTTATGTATAAATAATCTGATAAATATAAAAGGATATAATTTATTATCATCAATATTTCTCGAGATGTTTTGAAATACACAATTCACCCCCCTCTTGTGTATATTTCATTGTATATTTCGTATAACACGATCCAATATATGTAAGTGTAGATCAAAAAATTCTCATAAGAACAACCTATTATATTGAATATATTGGAATTATTATAAAATAATTGAATAAAAGTGTTTAGGGGGGTTGGAGAATGAAAATAAATGAATGAATCTTGAGAGAATATATTACGTCAAATTGGGTAACTAATTTTTATTTTTAGAAAAGTGGACTTATTTAATTCCCTTCATCCCAGGTATGGCTTCTAAGAGTAAGTTAGGGATGTTGGAAGCTTATTTGGGTAGAGGTTGGATGATCCAAGGGGGCTTGGGATGTGTGAGTGAGGGTTAGGGTGTTGTCCTTTTATAAGAAATAGGAGGGGCACTTTAGGCATGTTTTGAAGTATTAATTTATAATTAATTGATTTTCAATTTATAATAACACAAAACTGATATATTTTAATGATCATATAAATATGGGTCGAAATAATCGCATCCAATTGGTTTTAGACAGGTTTAGATTACAAAATAAACGATATGTTTTAGTTTTAACCCTTAGTAAACTTATTTAACTTTTACCATGTTTTATTATATATTCATAATAAATGGTTACATATTTACTATAAAAGGACAAGAGACCCAAAATAAATCATTAATTACATTGGTAACATAATATATGTCAATTTTATGCTTGTTAAAGTTTTTGGATTATTATACTATTTAATAAAATATTAACTGATTTAACAACTCATTTTTGTCAATTTTTAGACTATTCATATCATGACTTTTTAAAATTACATAGAAACTTTACTCATTTGAAAAAACATCATTAATTCAAAGATAAAAAGTAAAAAGAATCCATTAAATTCATGTATGATATAAAAAGTTTCAAAATAAATTTATTTTAATATTTATAATATCATTTATTTAAATCATTCATTAATAAGGTAATCACTACATCACCATTGTGACATAAATAAATTTATTTATTTAATATTGAAAAGTAATAAATAATATTCCATGATGTAATAAATTTTTATATATTTATAATTACTATTTATAGTTGAAAATATCACTTATATAACCCCATATAAAACTTGTTTTAGTAAATTATATATGTTTAGGTTATATTTTCCTTAACACTAAATTAAAAGTATCTAAATGTCATTTTCACAAATAAGTAACTCCATGGGATCCTAAAATAGAACCAAGGATTCCCATGTTCAGAAATATCTCATTAAATATGGTTAGGATATGTGTTACGATAAATTAATATTTTTATAATATTAATTTTTACCCTTTTTTACCAGATTTAACCTTTAACCATGGTAAATGAAATATTTACTGAAGTTACTATTCATAATATATAATAAAATATTTCTATTTACATAATTTAGACCTCCTAAATTGAAATATGGAATCTATTTTTCCATATTTAAAACACAAAAGTTTCATAAATTAATTAAAAATTAATTCTCGATGTCAAACCCAAAAAACGTGTTTTTTAAGAAGTAAGAACTACCAAAAGATGTGTTTATGTCCAATTTCAAATTTAAATTACTTCTAATGACTAATATTGGATTGAATATTAAAAATATAATCTAATTAACTTTTAAATCTAATTAAAAGAAAAATCTAATCATATAAATAATTTAGACAAAAAAGACAATTTAGACTTAAAATGCAGTATTTTTCACTATTCATTAAAAAAATGAACTTTATAAAAAAATACTAAACCATTACCCACAATAAATTTTGACTTCATGATTCTAAATAAGAAACTCATTTTTTAAATGGAACATATAAATGTGAAAAAAACTATATTTAAAAAGGGTTCACCATCAAAAGGCGGTAAAACTACATTTTAAAAAATATTAGACTATTTATGCTTAAAATTGGATTCATTCTCATTTTTGACATCTAAATTTTATTGGATAATTGGAAAAACATTTAACATCCATGTTTATCCATAATATTGTTTTTTCTGTTCATTCCTTCTAATAAAATGACTAGGAGTTACATACCATTGAATATAATAATATTATATTATTTATATTTTTCTCGTTAACACTCTACCTTGTATGAAATACAATATTTCATAGAAACCCATTATTATGTGTTGAGTACGCCATAAAACATAGAATTAACATTAAATACAAATTAATATTTAATTAAAAAATATTAATAAACATGAAAACAACATATTCGTTATTTTCCTGGGATGTTACAACTAGACCATTCAATAATTTTGATGTTTTGATTGGGTAAAATTAACCAAATTCGGGGTCATCAAGTTGTACAGTACCTACTATGAAAAAAATGAGTGTTTAACAGTTTTTTACTTATGGTGGTGGTTTAGAACACCACTACATTCCATAGTATTGGCCATATATATTATCTTGTATTTCATGGTTATAAATCATTTAGAGGTGGTTTTTATGATTCAATGGTATTTTTGTTATATGTTTTTTGGTACCTTGTGGATTTTATTTTCACGGTCAAAAATTATTTTGTTTTATATAAAATGAATTAGAAAATAAAATTTGGGAATTAACAAAACTCTGTATATGTATTTTATAGGGATTTATGTTTAGAAATTATTTACATAAACCACAAATAAATAGACTTTATTTAATCTATTTATAAACTATTTATGTATTACAATAATAAATATATTATAGGAAAATTTATTTTCTAATATGATTATAAAAATCAAATTCATACAATAATCTAAACCATCATGAATACACAACCGTACTTCAAAAATCATAAATATAAAACCTTAGTCAACAATTACTATTAGTTTTTAATATAAACATAATATATGTCCCAAAAATTATTAACCCACGGATAATACATCCATTCTATGACCTCTATTTTACCCATCAACCTCCCTATTTATTGCAATAATATGGGGAACTGACAACATCAAATTATCACTTAGAATAAAAATAACATCTAAATAAAAAATGATCATAATAAACTAGAATTATAGTAGAATTGTGGATTTTATTTAACCATACCACACAACTTAAGAACCATCATGGCATCCTTATCA